>CM042684.1:187712138-190486420 GCA_023614405.1 Avena insularis | reverse complement strand
AAATATTATTTATAATATATTAATTCATAATTAATATATATTTAAATATATATTAAAATTCCCATTTATCCGAAAACACTTTTCGGGGCTTTTCCTTTATTCTTTCTCCGAACAACTTCGGATCTCTCTGCGGAACGATTCTGGCTTTCTCTTTTTCTCTACTGTGCTTCCATCTTATGAATGATCTCTCTCATCGTACCCTTAAGTGTATCCTCTCACGGCTCGGGAATGCTCTAGAGATGATCTGTATCAATGATCAATAGAGGGACCAGGGATGTCCATGTGACCCCTATGCATTCCTGATGACAATGTCGTTTGAACCGTCTAAATGTAGCATCCTCTTCCTTTTGTTTCTCGATACAACTTGTCCGAGATCTGATCACTGGTATCTCATACCTTGTTCAATCTCGTTCACAACAAGTTCTGTTTTCTTGTTACCGTGATATTACATCCCCGTGACCTAGTCACATGTTGCAACATTTATCGATGTAATCTCACCAAGCCGGCCGTATGTATCTTTACCCGTCATGTGGGTGAAAAAATCTCGGTCTTGCAGTCACATGTCATCTACTGTTCCTTCGGAATACCCAACGTACACCTTTATGGCCACCGCATTACCAGATGATGTTTGATGCAGTCAAAGCAGCCTAGGGAAACAGTGAGTAATATGAGCTCACGGTCTAAGGAGAAGGCGTCTAGGTATAGCTATTGCAACAATGAACTATATGACTTGATCATGTTGCAATCCTTCGAGGAATGTCCAACCACATCATTCTCCAATGATATGATCTCGTTGTTAGTCGGCATAAATGCCCATGATCTTGAAACCCAGATCATCTTCGTGACCAACGAACTAGTATGAATAGAGGCTACTAGGGACTTGTTTGTTTCATACCACACCTGTACCAATATTTCTACTTGGCACAGTTATAGCACAATATGAAACTATTATAAAATAATTGAGATATGATAATAAAAACCTATTTATTATTTGCCTCTAGGGCATATCTCCTTCAGTCTCCCACTTGCACTAGAGTAAAAATAATCCAGCTTGCATTTTACTCGTATAAACCATATGCCATATGCGTTTACAGATCATGCATGCTCATGGGAAACGTCATGTCCATGTTCTGTTTTACCAGATCATTATGTCTTTTTGCAAATCGTTAATGTCTTCCTAATTTTGACATTCACACCATTATCTTATAATGGGTCGAAGCATTTGTTTGGCAACAAAGTGAGACTTTTGTTTCTAGTGTTTATGATGACGGTCATTTTCACCATTGTCATCTAAACTTTGAAACACACTTTGCTATCCTTTGTGTATATATTATAGTCATGGCAGCAGAACAAGGCCAGATTCTAGGAGCTTACAGTGACGTTAGATCAACCTCGAGGGCTTTCTCATGGGCACTGGGCCGTGGGACATATCATTCTATGTTAAAAGCGAACTAGCCCCGCCACAACATTATACATCACATCAGGTGCAACCTTTATACTTCTATATCTATGTAGATCGTAGTGCATGAAATGCATCTATGCCACTTACATTGCTTCTTGCCATTTATGTACAAACTTAATTCTAGTTCAGTGATCAACTCAGGAATCACTTAAGGACATGTTCTTACAGTTAAGAGCTAGTCCTTCCAACCAGAACCTTGGGTCACTTTATGTCGAGTATACAACATGGTTGTATGGAAGAACCTATGACTGAGGCATAGGAGATGCAACGCACCTCTTTCTTCAACCATAGCTGCAATACTAACTCAATGCTTCATACAGTAAGAACTTCTTTCTTACCTTGTTCCATTTTGAGCTACTTCAGAATCTTGCTTAGGACATTCTGAACTACTTTCAGAATCAAGTCCAGGAAGCATTCGACATTCAGTGTTTATTAAACTCATCAATCTATCTTGATAGATCTTATCGTTTAATAACTTCAACTTCATCCTAACTTAAATATTATTAACACCGATCACATCATTCACATATGTCTTCCACATATCCCAGAATGATTTTACGCTCCCACTCAAATATGACATTCATGTTTGAGATCCAGGGATTTCACTTAGCTCCCACTCAAAACTAGGTCCTCTCGATAATCTTGGATATTCCAAAATTCTTTGATCATCATCAAATCGAGAATTACACTATCGAGATTTCAATGACCATTCATTTCTCGTACTTAGGTCTATCACACTTCTTTGTATTTCGTAGGTATGTCTTGTTCAAAATATGACAAGTGAATCAGCAATATAATTCTACAAACTTGTAGAATATATAGTTGAATCTGACTTTCTTTAGTAAAAGTATTCACTGAAACTTTATGATCATTATCAACAGTTTCTTCTCTATTTGTAGATTTTGGTTTCACGAAACAAATTTCGTTGCGCCACTCAACAATTCGGAGGCAAGGTCAAATACCTTGTTTTGATCTTTTACTTTCTTCCACCTGTATCTTCATCAAGACACATCAACTTAGGACAACATCAAGTTTTCCCCTTTGTGGAAGATGCATTCATAGCTTCCTAAGAATGCTCTACAAAGACTTGTTTATTCGCCATGACTTCGACTTGTCGAAATCTCTAGAAACTCGAACATGCCATAACACTTATGGTGTTGTTTCCACGAATCTTTAGATGTTCCTTTGTATTTCAAATGACTGTTTGCTTATTTTGATCTCTAACTCTAAATGACAACTATAACCCTGATAAGAGATAATTTTGTACCATATGTATCTTAATACATAATGATTATGATGTTTAGATATTTCAACACAGTTTGAATTCATCCAATTATCATAATTTGTGAAACATCTTTCACAAGTTCCTTATATGCTAAACTTAACTTGAATACCTTATTCATGTCGATCGAATCGAAGAGACTTGTTAATTCAGTTAATCCAATATCCCATGAACTCATTTGAACAATTCAAATCATTTCAAACTTCATGTTTCATTAAGTAAATACACTTATTCACTTAAATCCACAATAAATGATTTCCACTACTTGTTGAAAATATGATACATCACTATGTATAAGATTCAACATTTCTTCGCATATCACGTTTTACCAGAATGCGGAGTTTTAGTCATTCTGCCCAAGAGGCATGGTTTGACAAAGTCTCTAGATTAAGCATCTAGGACCCCGATCTTTCATAAAGAACCTGCAATAACCAAAATGACTTAAACTATAGTGTCTTTTCATTATTAAACTTTGGATATCTTTTAGCATTCTAATCCTTTATAAATGTTTAAACTATTATCATTAACATAGTGATGAGAATAACTTATTTGTAATCATAATGTGACCATAAGGTACTGTTCATAGGAATAGTACAAACTGGTTTGTACCTTGTTCATATGAATAATTGTCTCGCCATAAGCAAGACACACAGACATGGATTATAAAATTATATTCAAGTCCACTAATCCAAATGACAAACTTTGAGGGAATAGGTGATGTTGGCCATCAACTATTTTGCTTGCCGTCATCAAGCCACATCGTCTCAAATCCAGCAATTCTCAAGTAGATCATCTAGTTTTCACAAAACGGAACAAGTATCAAATACTTTGCAAACTGCAACGAGTTTTGCAAGAACCACATTTATAATTTTGTATATCTAACATATACCTTTTCATTCATGATCTACTTTTGCAATCGAGCCCTTCTAAGAGTTCTCAACTCTAATGCAAGATCGCTAAGTGTTTTTCCAAATATTCTCTTTTCATCCATGATGGAGGAAAACCCATCCAACGACTCATACTATATGTGCCTTATTATGTAGAATACAAAATGTAGCCTAACTCTCCATCGAATGGAGAATGGCTTATTGGATGATTATGGGGAAAACACAAACATTGTGGAGTCATCGAATTATCTCCTAATGGTTATTGTATCAAGAAGAGAAGATCACCTTTTACGAGGATATCCCTAAGGCGTGGGTATTAATCTATGAAGTTGGACCCTTTTGCTAAGTTCCATATTAAGCAATATATTCCCATGGTCGCAAAGGACCTCAATGGGATAGGCTAAGATCTAATAAGATATTTGCAAACAGACATCTAGACTAAGTTTATAATAAGAGATCAATTTATAATTGGTCTCCACTAAAACGGTCATCCCCTGGACGATTTTAGTGATCGCATGATCCCTATCCTCTGCACCTCCCTGATCATCACGGCCATCAGTGTATTATCAAAGGTAGACATTCACTAATGTCAATGACATCATCCATGTGACTCATGCTCGATCTTTCGATCTCTTGTGTTCCGAGGTCATGTCTATACATGCTAGGCTCGCCAAATCTAACTTGTGTGTATTCGCTGTGCAACATGGCTTACACCCACCGTATGCGAACGTAGATATGTCTGACCCCCGATCATCACGGCCGGCCTCATACCGAAGAACTTTCTTGGTGGTGCACACACAAGGGGAACACGGAACATTGTAATTAAATAGGGATTATCTTATTTGCTACTGTTGAGTATCTAAATACTAGCACACAATAAGATGTAAAAACTGGTATCAACATATAATGTTATATGATATGGTCTTTTTGCGCCTTGATCTCCATCGAGCGCTCCGGCATGATCTCCATCGTGCCCTTGGTTTGACGCCAAGTCCATGACGCCTCCACCAGGTCGTCCATCGGAACGATGACTATTACTATACTACTTAGTAACAGAAAAGTAAACTACTTTACCTTCGTATCGACCAATGCCATATCATAATCACATGCCCCTTGCAAAATAAAGTTAGACGCCTCTACTTTATCTATTGCAAGTTTTACGTGGTTGTTAGGGCTTTCGCACTAGAACTGTTTCTAAACTACGAACTTTCCAACCACAACATGGATCCGACAGTTTTCTCTACTACACCCCTTTCGGGGCTCTCCGTTGTAAATGCTATATCAACTATCGAATGAGAGACAGACATCCGCTAGCCACTTATACGGTACAAGCCGTATGTTGAGCGTGGAACCAGTCTCGCGTACGAATACGTGTAAGGTCGGTCTGGGCCGCTTCATCAAACAATACCGCGATATAAACAAGTACACATTAGAGGGTAACAACTAAGGGATCAATGCTCACACAAAACTTGTGCGTACTGGACGTATAGCACTCCTACGCATAGATCGGCTCTGATACCACTATAGGGGATCGCAACGGAAAACAAAAATTGCCCTATGATGTAACCCCAAAACTTGCCTAGGATCTATCTATGTAGTAATGCAGTAACGACCGGAGCGTATAGAATACATACCCTTGTAGACCGTACGCGGTTAACGTTCCGCGGGGAACATGGTTGAAGTAGTCGTACTCTTGGCCGAGCTCATGGTCACGAAGATCCTCGCAGGTCACCCCTTGCTCCTTATTGATCTTCATCATCTTCATCGTGCAACAGCTCCGGCTCACGACATTCAAGCGCTCCAAGTGTTGTGCCTTGTGTCTTCGTACACATCTGGTGCACGATGAGACCTCCGGCTTCCCGATCCCGCCGGGAGTGCGGAAGTTGATATCCGGCTAGGAATCCCTGCAGCGCAACAACATACTACACGTGTGCCTCGATTGCACAGCCCAGACTTGGGGCCATGGTCAGGAGGTATAGAGAGAGGGAGGGAGAAAGTCAATCAAAGGACTTCTCAAGTTGTGTGTTTCATCCCTCCCATGGGCACCCCTTTATATAGGTGGAGGGGGTGTGCCCTCCCCATTAGGTTAGCCATGTGGGACTAATACTAAAAGAAAAAGGCAGCAGATTTTCGGACTGCCAAATGGGCCAAAAGTACTCAGCCCAAATAGCAAACAGAATATAGCTAAATAAAAAGAAAAAGGCAAACAACAGGGGCTGGCTCAGGCCTTGACGCTGCCCATCCGCTGGCAGCACCCAACCGGGTGGGCAGCAGCCTTGGCCCGGCTGAGCCACCCCGCCCGGCGGCGCCCGCGCCCCGCCCCGCCCGGGTGGGCCGGCTCGCCCCGGCGGCCCGCGGCGGCCTGGCCTGCCTGCTTGTGGCGTCGCCTAGTTACCTGCCGCCCTGTGCGGTGGCGGTTATCCGCCGCCCACAGGGCTGGCTATTTTTACTTTTCCCTTTCATTTTTCTGCAGCTTTTATTCTAGACTATTTCCCTCCGGGATTTAGCCTAATATAAAAGTTGCCTTTATAAATCTTAATCTAAATATTATTTATAATATATTAATTCATAATTAATATATATTTAAATTCCCATTTATCCAAAAACACTTTTTGGGGCTTTTCCTTTATTCTTACTCTGAGCAACTTCAGATCTCGCCGCAAAATGATTTCGGCTTTCTCTCTTTCTCTACTGTGATTCCATCTTACGAATGATCGCTCTCATCATACCCTTAAGTGTATCCTCTCATGGCTCGGGAATGCTCTAGACATGATCTGTATCAATGATCAACAGAGGGACCAGGGATGTCCATGTGACCCCTATGCATTCCTGATGACAATGTTGTTTAAACCGTCTAAATGTAGCATCCTCTTCCTTTTGTTTCTCAATACAACTTGTCCGAGATCCGATCACTGGTATCCCATACCTTGTTCAATCTCGTTCACAACAAGTTATGTTTTCTTGTTACCGTGATATTACATCCCCGTGACCTAGTCACATGTTGCAACATTTATAGATGTAATCTCACCAAGCCAGCCGTATGTATCTTTACCCGTCATGTGGGTGAAAAAATCCCAGTCTTGCAGTCACATGTCATCTACTGTTCCTTCGGAATACCCAACGTACACCTTTATGGCCACCGCATTACCAGATGACGTTTGATACAGTCAAAGCAGCCTAGGGAAACAATGAGTAATATGAGATCACGATCTAAGGAGAAGGAGTCTAGGTATAGCTGTTGCAACAATGAACTATATAACTTGATCGTGTTGCAATCCTTCGAGGAATGTCCAACCACATCATTCTCCAATGATATGATCTCGTTGTCAGTCAGCATTAATGCCCATGATCTTGAAACCCAGATCATCTTCGTGACCAACGAACTAGTATGAATAGAGGATACTAGGGACTTGTTTGTTTCATACCACACATGTACCAATGTTTCTACTTGGCACAGTTATAACACAATATGAAACTATTATAAACTAATTGAGATATGACAATAAAAACCTATTTATTATTTGCCTCTAGGGCATATCTCCTTCAACTCTCTTGCTCTACTTTACTTTTGTTATTTACTTTGCTCTTATTTACTCACTCATTTATTGTCATTCTAGTAACCTATAGAGTAGACTATTTCCAAACACCGTTTTGGGTGCGAACATTGCTGCATTGACAATGCAGTTGCAGGGTTGTGTAGTTTCCATCCTGCAAAGCTTCTTTGGGATAGATCTTTCTACTAAATAGTTGCTGTTGCGAGTACTATAATAACCCTATTGTTGGATGCAGGAAACGAGTCATCAACTTGGCACCGTCGCCAGGGAGCATAGCACTTGGTTATTACCTACCCACTCAGACATAGTTTATTTTTGTTTGTTGCTATTTACTGTTTTTACTTATTTGAAAAGAATAAAAAAATTATAAAACCGAAAACCCATAAAAATTTATAAAAAAAAATCTATAGAAACATTTGCTACTAATCATGTCATCCCAGATTGCTATTTTTGAACAGATGAAGCTCGCAATGGAGGAGAAGAAAGTTGGAACTTTTGGATATTATGTTACAAGGCAGGACACATTAGAAGAATGGTTGAAATGGTTGAAACATTTTTCCTCCATGTTATGTGCCTCATACAAAATTTTTTGTGAAAATTGCGGATCCATAGATCAAATTAATTATCAATTTGAGTGTAGCATTGATACCACATTAGCATCTTACAATAAAAGTAATGAAGGCTTTGTTGATGTGGAGGTTTTAGAATATGTGCTTTTTTACTGGTTGTTGTGAGTTACTAGCTCGCATGAGAAATATAAATGAAGTAAATAAAGCACTAGATTGAGTCTATGGAGTACTACATCATATATACTCTTATTGTTTTGATAACTTTAGTAGTAATGAATTATTGACCACTTGTGTTGTGGAAGAGACAAACCTTTTGTATGACTCACAGAAGAAATAAGAAAAGGATGTACACTGCAGTGAACATGCTACTACCACTGGTATGGGTTTGTTTAACTTGTATGACCTGTTAGATGGTTGTGCAAAATCATTATTTAATTCATATCATGAGATTTGTGACAAATGTATGGAAGTTGGCCACCTTAGTTTTCAATGTCCCATTACTCTTAAAGAATCTCTAGTATCTTACACTAGAGTTAAATTCTTAGAGTATTTGGTTTATAAAGGTGTCCATGATCTAATCTCAAAACATTCAATCATGAGAAAGAGTAGTGATAGTATGCTTCATATGAAACTTACCAACTTGTTACCAATGTTAGAATTTTATTGCCAAGAACGTCTTAGTGATAATCCACTTGTGTTAGAGAGTAAGGCACGGTCTAAAACCATAGTGCCCGAAGATAACCATTTGTAGGAACCACAAGATAAAGAGGAGGAACAACAAAAATGTGAGGTTGACAAAGATTTGCGCACTACAAATACTACATTTGTTTATGATGCCTCTCTCTAGTAATGATTCTTATAATGCTAAAACCGATTGTAATTTATTTGCGGAGGACTTGTGCCTAGACACTCATGAGGAGAGCATTAGTAACGATGAACTAGAGATAGAACCTTGTTATGAATCTTTCAATGCTAATATGCAGGGACCTGATTTATCCCTATTGCAAAGGAAGAATATTATGAAGTGTTCCCCTACAATGATAACCAAGGTAAAAGTTCAATAATTATATTTCAACCTCGAATCCTCTCGTTTCAGCTATATAAGGAGGCATGCTCACCACACTTGGTGCATCAACACTCGCTTGAGAGCGAGAACTTATTTGTCTATATGATGTCGATGCACCGAAAGAGGGTACGACTTTGACGATACTCTACTATGAGATGCTCCAACCCTTTGCTGGAGTAAGTACCATTACACCTCGAATTGATATCCCCTGGGATCCAGGTGGATAATTCAATGGAGCATCTAAGCCTGGCTATATGGCTTTAAAGAAAGCGCTTCTCGGAAGGCAACCCGAAAGTTTTTAGGTGTCTTTCTTATTTTTTGGTCTTGCGTCTAGTTGCATTCATGTTGCATTGGCACTTGTTTATATGCATGATTTCCTATTAGAGTTGGCTTTGGACTATTTTCGATAGGTAGAATTATTTGTTTCTCTAATCATCTATTGCATATCTTGATTTAATCTTCTCAACAAAAATATATGTTTGCTTTGTTTGGATGATGGACTACCATTTCAGGTCCTTAATATAATTTTGGAAGAAAATAACTTGTTCTGGAGATCATAGGGAGCTTAACGAGTAGCAGTACAGGCGCACCTGTCCATACCGCACGCCCGTACCGCTCATGTGACAAATCAGAAGAAGTAGAAAATTCTCCAGGAAGGTGACAACACGCTTAATGATCACTGGTACGGTCGGACGCATCCATATCATCCGCCCGTACCAACCTCGGTACCCAGCAAAGAAAACGTGAAGAGGACCCAGAGGTTTTAATGACCACCCGTACGGGCGCATCCCGCCCATACCACCTGGTTGTACCAACTTCGACAAAACCCTTGTGTAAAAAAAAGAGAAGACCGGGAGATGTACGGGCGGAGTTCGTCCATACCACATGCCCGTACTAAGGAGCAGCATCAAGCAGCAAGGGCTGGGGTGGATACAAAAAGATTACAACCCATCCAATCTTTTTATTTTGACAATCTCAGGTTAGTGGGTTACCTTCTATATGTTCCATTGTAATTCATTTTCTTTATCTACCTTCGAAACTCCCCAGCCTATAATTCTCTATAGTGTGTCATGTTTCCTTTATTTTTCTTCTCGCAGTTGGGTGAACGAACTCTGTTTGTACACTGAATCGTTTGCTTTTACTTCATTTGTTATTTTCATAGGGACTTGAACCTTGTGTAATGACGTGCATGGTTTGTTCCAACCATGTAAATACTTTCACAAGCTACTTGGTTGTTTCTCAACCTTCAACAAGGAAGTATTCATTGAACCAAAGGTCCATGTCCATAAAAAGTGAGATTATTCATACCTCAGTGTTAAAGTGTGTCACCCTTTCTTTGTTCAAGCATGGGGAGGTAACCACTTCTCACACTCTCTTTTGATAACTACATTTTCTATTTTATTTTTGGTAATCTATTCAAGTTTGGTTCTTACAAAAGTTCTAGTTTGGGGAAGTTAATTCTGCATGTGTAATGTCTTGTGCAATATTCTTGTTCGATGAAACTTTTTGTGCAATCATGTATCCCGCTGTTTTTGAATGCTTGCTTGGGTAAGTTGTGTTTCATGTTTATATAATGGATGCACTTGCTTTTTTTGGGATTCATAAGAGTTGAGTTAAAGCTTGATGCACGTTGTTAATATCTTTATTCGGCTTGAGAAGAACATTGTGATTCTCTAAAAATACATTGCCATAATTTCTACACTTAAAACCTTTGTCTCCCACTTTTGAAGTTTGAATTGTTTATCTTAGTTGGTTGATTTGTGAAGATGTCATGCTAGTGGGAGTAATTTAATATGGTTAGAGTAAATGTTTTTATTGGTATAATGATTAGTTGTGGAAACTTTTGCTCTAGTTCTTTTAGCTAACCGAGTCTTTCCTTGGAAATAATATTGCCAAACAAGTACAACAAGAAAAGGTCTAAAATTTATGACTTGTTTGATGAATGATTGTCTTGATAGTTTACCCTTGAAGATACTTAACCCCATAGATGTTTTGATAGACTTGAGGACACTCTTGAAAGGAGTTGTTTGATTGAAATGAAGTCTAGAGGTAATTGTGATGCATGCCAAAGCTAACCTTGTGGATCAAACCGTGGTACTAGTAAAAAATGGGGTTCTATGTTTCTCATGCACACCTTTGGATGCCAACAACTCCGTTGGCCTATGAACAATCTATGGTACAACCCCTGATTTCGGCTATGAGTTGATGACATGAGTGGCATAAATGTCATTGCAATGGGCAAAAGTATTGGTACTCTCAAAGGTTGTGCAAGCCATTGTTTAAAAGAAACACTCGATGATCCTTGAAAGAAGGAAAAAAATGAAAATCCACATAACAAGACCTTAGCATGGTCTCGTTACTATTTTATGAATTTTCTTGAAAGACAATGATTGGATTAGAAGTGTTTTTGATAGCCTTGATTTACTAATGTGGGTGTTAATAAGACACTTCACTGTTATGCTACTTATGACATGAACTGTGTTACTCAATTTTGCTATTAAAACATCCTAGTGTTCCTTGGAAAGATGAGAGTTAACTAGAAGAATTGGACTGATTGTTACACTTCTAGTTATCTATACTTATATTAAACTCTACTTTGATTGTCCCGATTTACCGAGGCTTGTATAGTGTTCTTCTCATCTCTCTAACTTTGATGAGGTTTACAAATGGATGAAGTGCTAGACGCATAAGAATTCCAACCATAAGTAAATTCATATTCTCGTTGAAGCCCTTACTTTACAAAAGTAAGGAGATACAAAACTTATTAAAAGGCTCAATAATAGGATCACAAGTTTGCTTTCAAGCTAGATTCACTTTTTGACATGGAACATTGAAAGTTTTAATTGATCTTTTATGGATAGCTTGTGTTGCATTGTATGAATATGTTCTTTCTTACTTTGAGCTTGCAGGGAAAATAAGGATACACGGCATTGATCTTCTACATATGGTATTATACTTTTGTTTCAATTGTTGCCTAATTTATGTTATTGACTCGTGCCTCATGAACACGATTACCTTGTCCATAAGCCACTTTACTGCTCGGGACGAGAAAGAGTCTAGCTTGGGGAAGTTTATAAGTCCAAAATTGATGCATATTTTAGTATAAAAATTACTCAGATTTTCACTCGTCACATGCTACATCTTTCTACAACAATGCTATTATGTATTGATTCCTAGTTCTCATTCATTTCCACATGGACTTTGCACATTAGTAGTTATATTAGGATTTTATTACCTTTTTCTTTGATTTGATTTGTGTGTAGGTGCTATGGAGAATCATGGATAAACGGAGCGAAGAGGATTCAATATGGAGGAGTTGTAGGCACCACACTTAGCCATTTAAGGGGAGGAAAAAGTGGATTTTTCCGTCAAAATGAATATACAAGGCCATGGTTTTGTATCCCTCGTCCATACGAAACCAATGAGCCAAATAACACCTCAATCGGAGTCCATATGATGAAATGGCGACCAAAACACTTCAGAGTTCATGAGGATTAACGACCACTGGTATGGGAGGAGCCCGCCCATACCGTACGGACGTACCGCCCTCTAACGGCTTAGTTTCATCAAACGGAACAGCATTTGTGAAGCCCCAATGTGCATATTCGGCCCTTACCTCCGTCGGTTCACAAAACCGACCTCTAGATGCCTATTTAAAGAGGGGAAAACCCTAAAACGAGGAGGAGAGTCCCCACACGCCACAGGGGTGGAGCCCTACCGCTCTGCCGCCTCCATAGCCACCGCCCACAAGATCTACATAACCATAGGACTCAAGGGAGAGATGAGACTTGCATCTTGAAGGGCTACGTATCGATCTTCATCGCTATCTTCATCAACATCGTCTTCACATCAATCCCTTTGGTTACTTTGTTGTAGTCCAATCTCTATTGTGGATTTGCACTTGTATTCAATTGTACCTTCATATTGCATCCATACAATTGCCATGATGTTGATCCCCTTCATGTATGATTAGTTGCCTTGTTCTTGGGGTGAGATGGTGAAACCCTAGTATTATTATGCATTGAAATAAAGATGATCTATTACTTGTGTACAAAGATCCATTGATCTATGATTTGTGTTTGATCTCTCTCTTTAGATGGTATGTGTAGTTGGTCGCATATCATTTTCCCTTGGGACTAAAGGGAGGGAGAAATCCTTTGGACATGTCTTGGAAGCATACCCGGAATGGCCCCGTGACAGATTGGCGCCGGCTCGTAACCTACACAGTCAAACGAGGATTAAAGAGGGACTCCCTAAGCTAATTATGATATCCACGGGGAAACCCTTAATTGTGGTGGTTTGTATGGGTGACTGCTCTCAGACATCGCAATGATTATTTAGAGGTGACCTCACTCTTGGCTCAACAAAGTGGCTTCCTATGAGCCTTGTAGTGAACGTCTTATTATGGACCTCTCTCCACACATATCATGACATAAGAAATAGGTTATCCTAATCATTCATAATTATTCCATGCTAGTGGTGAATCCTACACTCCTTGAGAACCCCTCAACCATATCACACAAAACTTCATAGATACTCTCTTGCTCTACTTTACTTTTGTTATTTACTTTGCTCTTAGTTACTCACTCTTTCATTGCCATTCTAGTATCCTATAGAGTAGACTATTTCCAAACATAGTTTGGGTGCGAATGTGGCTGCATTGACAACGAGTTGTGGGGTTGTGTGGTTTCTATCCTACAAAAGATCCTTTGGGATTGATCTTTATAATAAATAGTTGCCGCTACGAGTACTGCAATAACCCTGTTGTTGGACGCAGGAAACGAGTCATCAAATACCTTGTGGCATCTCGATAAGGCTTCCGCTCTATCAGGCTAGCGTAGGCAAGCCCCGATGAGGACACCTTGTGGGCCTCGGGTGGGACCTCTCATGAGGTTCCCAGGTACCTCCGCATGGAGTTATTCTACCTTTGTGTTCTACTTTTAGGGGCGTTGTCACACCAACAGTATCCGTGAGACAAGGTAGGGGCATATGCTCTATAGTTCTCATGTGTGTGTTGCGTGAGGAAGCCGAGTGTCTGGGACCTTGGTGAGGTGACCTGTATGGGGTGATCAGTCCCGCGGGCTAGATCTCAATCACATGGGCTATGGGCGGCTGGGCAAACTCAAGCATGGGCACTATTGCCATCCCCCGCTCGTGTGATGCACATGGGATATCCCGATAGAGCATACGCCGTCACGACATTCCTGATTATCAACATAAGGGTGCATGCGGTGCTTATGGGGCGAGTTTATATTACTCCTTGTATGATGTTCTTTATTACAAATGCCCCACGGGGTGGGCGATGGCCTTTTAGTGCTGCATAGGTGCTCCATTAGATGGGCTTGTAGAGGTGTTTTCTTCGGTGGGTCGCGAGGGTGGTTATCTTCTGGTTGTCTAGCCCCTGAGCCATGTGTATCCTGGCGGCATATGGTCTTGCTCGGCTTGATGCTTCATGCACTTAGTTTGCGTTGGAGGTGCCCATGTGGTTGCCCTTTCTAGCATCTTGAGTGTCGCAAATGGTGTCGCGACTTCTTAGCAAGGTGTAGCCCGGGTGTCACACTTGTGGCAATGTTTTTTGTTATAGAGCTTGGTGTGGCCAATATTGTATCTAGTACCAGGGGCAACAAAGGTTCCCAAGCTTTTGTTTTTGTAGTTGTGGTGTGTCTTCATGTTGTAGCCTTGGTGGAAACCACTAGACTTTCTGGTTATATCATGGATCCTGGCACCCTTACCCCTTTTCATTGGCCTTTCCTTGTTGACCTTTGAGTATCGGTAAGACATAGTTTTGTCTGGTACCTTGCGGTGTGCCTTTTTCTTCACTTGGCGTACAGCGGTGTTTGCTGCTCTATTGTGCTCAGCCACTTTCCCGGAGGTGCCGAGTGCGCTGAATATAGTCCGCTGGACTCCATCGGCACCCACTTGCAGGGAAGCAATGAGCACAACTTCCTATTTAAAATGGAGGCTGCTGCCAGTGCTAAGGGGAGCCCCGAGCCGCTGGCGCCCAGTGTTAACTTCTTGGTCGAGTATCTCACTTGTAGGGTCACCTGTTTTTTCTCCATGGGGAGCTCCACTAGATCTTTGTTAGCTGGATGAGTACGAGTAGCTTCCTTGTAGGCTTGCTCGATGGAGCACCTCGCGAATCTTTTGTTGCCATGAATAGTGATGGTGCCGCTGCAGCCTAGGAGATTTTCAAGATTGTAGGTGTGGTGTGTTACCACCATGAACTTTACCAGTGTTGGGTAGCCGAGGATGACCTTGTAGGGCATGCCTATGTGCGCCACATCGAAGGTGATGTGCTCGGTGCGTAGTTATTATGGGACCTGAATGCGACGGGTAGCTTTACCTATCCCATGGGCGTGGTTGTTCCTCCAGTCACCCTCGGGAAGGGCTTTGTTGGCATCAGGCGCTTGTAAGGCACTTGGAGTTCTTAAAATGTTTCCACTTTGATGACGTTAAGTCATGCGGCTTCGTCGATGAGGGTGTTTTTGATAGCAACATTGTTGATGGTGGGAGTGCATGCCAGAGGCATGTTACCCACATTTCTCGTTGATGAGGGGTGGTCACCATTGTTGAACACAATGGGGAATTCTAACCACTTGAGGCTCATCCCATTAGCCACAAAAACTTCCGCAGTTATCTCGCGCATAAATTGTTTCAGTTCCATGTTAGATGGTGGAGCCTGAGATCCTCCGAGAATGCAATCCATTGCTCACGGCTCCAAGAAGGCTCTTCCATTTTCCTCGGGGATATTCTTATTTCCTTTACTGAGGTTGTTCTTGGCTATGTTGGCCTAGTGATTCGGCTGACAATTATTGTCGTTATTGGAGGAGGTAGCTGTGAAAGTTGTGCCAGAGTTGACACGCTTGCATAGGCATCCTTCCTAATCCTTGGCGCATTTGTCGGTCATCTCAAAGAGTTCAAGCGCCAAGCCAAGATTGTTTCTTATAAAGATATTCTCCATCATCTTGATGTTGGTGACGCCCATGGAAAATACGTGGATGACATAGCCATCGTCGAGCCAGGGTATCTTGTTTAGCACATGGAAGAAACGTTGAATGTCTCTCCATTGTGTCTCGTCAGGCTGCTGGCGTATAGTGCGCATATCATCCATAGTATACGGAGATTGGGTCCCGCATTTGATGCATGCCACCGCTCGCAGATCTTGGTGATTCTCCATGCAAAAAATACCTTGGTGATTCTTCTCGGGCACATTGTTTTTTCCTTGGCGAGGTCCTTCTGGCCGATATTTTCTTGGGGGATATGTTTGTGGGGCCCCCAGATTAATCCTCCGAGAATCCCTGTTATGCATACACCATGATCCCATGATCAGTCTATCGTGGCACATAACTGACAAGTATCAAAGTAAACATCCATTACTTAAGAGGATACAAGTCATACCTCAATTTCCATTATGGCTACATTAGTCATTGTCAGTGGAACTTTATCAAAGCATAGAGCCTGAGCCATGCCTTAACCTACATGCAGTTGACTGGGAGAATGTCCTAGCTTGCAGAGTCATCAACGCCACCTCCTTCTTCATCTTACTTCTTGAATCTGACCAAGTGAATAGCCAGGGACAATGCCAGTGAGTACTTTGAATGTACTCGCAAACCACCTTAGGATAATAACAAAAAGAGGATATGCAATATGGTTGTGGTAGTAGGAGGGCTCCATGAGAGGTTCTTAAATAGTTTCTCTTGTAGATATAACATCTACATATCTTTGTTGAAAACTTTTGTAAAAAATTAGAAACCTTTTTGAAAGTTTTGGAAAACACTAGGGTTGGGTAAACCATTTTCTCATCTCACGGTTATCGTTTGACCGGCTTTTCATATTCTGTGATCCTTCAAGATCACCTCACCTTCCCTGGTGTCCTTCAGACCACTAGTTTTTCAAAAACTCTTTCTTTTCCAAAATCCTTTTGAAAAAAAACCAACACCGCTCTACAGTAGTTTGTCCAACCGTTCATAACCGTGGACACGACTATTCAAATAGATTTACACTCTATAGAGGTTGTACACTTTACCCACACCATCTAGGTACCCTGCCCTGATCCCTTATGGATCGTGGGTCGAGTAATCGATCAAGACTCTTCGGATGCCACTATGGCATAGGAACTAACCTATGAGTTGTTCCCCTCAACACCGGGACGTCGGGATCCACAGACCAACCACAGCGCACCACTCCATCTTGAGTCTGCACTCTCAATGAGTGGCTCATAGTATCATCTGACCGCCTACAAGGACGGTTCGCACCTCCCTTAGGTCATTGTTTACGCAGATGGCCCTTTCTATTTAAGGGAAGCCCATCATTTGAGAGATCTAATCCCTTATAAGTAGTTGTGAGGCATCCCATACTAGAGTAGACAAACATCAAGTCTAGCCCTGTCCCATACCAGGGTAAATGTGGTTGCACGGTTTAGTTGTTATAGCTAAAGCTGCAAAGAACCGGGTGCGTCTTCATAAACATTTTTCCTCCTCTTCCTTTCAGCATTTTGTAAAACAAAACCTTTTTCTTTTCTCAAACTTATCTTGGTAGGTCAAACCTCACCAAGGTTATATCATAAAACAATTTTGTAAAAACTTTTCTGGGGTCTTCCCATCCTATAGTTTTACTTCGGCTAAAATAGGGTCTCGAAAGGGGTATGATGTTATACACCACTAACAACACTAGGGAAAGTAGGTGTCATCAAAGGGGTTGTACTTAGTAGTACAAATGGTATTGGTTGGAGGAGCCAAGACACTACCAGATATATATATCATTATATAATAAGACAATGCAGTTTTAATAAACAGTAGGTAAAACATGCATAAGTAAAATGGTAGGGCAACGCTTATGAGAAAGAAGATGGCTTGCCTGTGATCAGCAATCTGGCAATATGTACCTGGACTTGTTCTTACAATACCATAATAATACTAATAACCATCACCTTCCGGTCTTCGATATAATCGCATCTATCGTCGTTGAGGGTAATACATGCAATCAAACAAAGTCCACACTCATCACAAGGAATACAAGCACCAATACAAAACATAAATAAACATAAAACACATTAGTAACTTCAGTTGGTTTTGATAGATTGAGATCATAGCAATTGGAATTACTTTAATTACCTCTGTGGAATTTCTTTTATGATTTATTTGCCAAAACCCCTTATTAAAAGGGTTTGGAACTAAGGCTTGGGTATGTATGATATAAATATACAAAAATGATATTAAGATATAGCTATTGAAATAACAAGGCCACCAAAAGTGGTTTCATGATTTTATCTATTTTCCTTAATTAGTTATGATTATTTTAGTAGAAATACCCCTAGTTTAGGTGAATAAATCACCAGAAAATATCTGGAGCTCCAATAAATTTTTCCTTAGAGGGTTCTGTATAGCTTTTATTTTGTGATTTTTGAGAGTAATCAATTCAAATTAATTACTAGAATGCCCTTGGGAAATTCCCAAAGTCAGTTATGTTGACAAATTGTCTTTTTATCCAGCTTTATTTTGTAGATCCAAACAGTATGGGACAAAGGGAAATGGATAGATATTATAAATAACTTCCAGTAGAAACTGGGATCAGTAGTTTTGGGTTTACTAAGCTTTTGGAATGATTTATCTAGTGGTAATACAACATGTAGAAGGTTTTATATCATTAAAAATCCTCAAAATCTCAATAATTCTTGGACTCCTAGGTTTTGATAGATCTTGAATTATTACATCACTGGGAGTTAGAATCAATCCAAAAAAGCATTATAATCACCTGGCGAATTTCTATGAGGCATAACTGAATTGATTTTGTTATTTTTCTAAAGCCAAAATAAAGCTCAACTTGGCATGAGGCCAAGGGTCATGAGATAGGTATGTTAAATACCTTCGAGGGGAGTTGGATTTCCCCATTTGTATAAAGGGAACTTACCGAGGAAATTATTTATTGGAAAAGATATTAGTTGGTAGATTAAATACTAGAAAATAATTAGAATTAGTTTTGACCTAGGGTTTGCATTGCAGGTTATAGAAAGCATAGGGGGACTAGTAAAAAATTATATCTTGGCATTTTCTCTAGTTTTCCTATTAATTAGATAGTTGTTTCTGCAAGGTATTTATTAGATCCAAAAAGAAAAAGGAACAAGTCCTATGGGCCGGATCTCAGCCAAATCCCGGATGATGCTGCTAGGCCGACCCAAACCCACGCGTTGGCGCGTGGGAACGCCACGCGTTCAAAGGCATGGGCAGGCCCGCTGGTCAGCAGGGCAGGGGCCCAAAGTGGTATCATGAGACAGGGGCCATTAGATTACGTTATGATCGATGACCAGCACTTATTGTCCTCCTCTGGCCAAGGAACAGAGGAAGCTAACCCTAGGGGCAGTCAGAGAAGGAGAGTGAGCTCACTATGGGTCGTGTTGGTGACAGGGAGGTGCTGGAGCAGACGCCGCGCGAGACGATGACTCCGGTGATGGGCGGCAGGGGAAGGTTCTGCGACCATAAGTGACCCGCACGGTGGCACCGATGGAGGAGGTTCGGGAGTTAGCCAGAGTTGACTGTTAGGAGTCTGCATATCGAATAAAAGGAGGGTATTAGATGGGGATTGAGAGGAGGTCCATTGTAGGGAAAAGGGAGGGGATAAGAGGAAGGGAGAAAGACATGCAAGCACAACAATGGAGGTGGCCGAAGCATCTTCTTCGTATTGTCCTAGATAGAAGAGTGAGTGGGAGGCGTCGGGAAACTAGGAGAGGGGTGAGGCGAGGGAGAGGAGTGGGAAATGAGGGCAGGGGCGGGGTGGAGGCGCCTCTAGCCTATTTAACCCGAGAGTGTGGGTTTATGGTTCACCAAGTGCACAAATGTCTAGGGCTTTGTCCTTGACCGCTCATTGGTGGCTAGGGGTGGTGGAGAGGTCATGTGAGGGTCACAGGGATCAGAGATGGGTAGAGTAAGTGATGGAAAGTAAGATTGGATGCTCTCTCCTTTAATCATATAAAAATAAATAAATGGAGGGAGAGAGGTGGGGCTCGCTTGGGCCACTGCCAGGTGGAGTTGACGGGTGTGTGGATCTCTAGTTTGAGCAGAGGAGCAGAGAGGAGGTGGGGGTGCTGCTGCTAGAAATAAAGGAAAGCTATGACCTAGGTGGGTGTCTCCCCTTCCTCCAAGCACATGTGGACAAGAGAGAGTGTAGCTAGGAACTGTAGTGCTACAGTGTCATGACCAGAGTGTGAGGCTGGTTGATCATAGTTTTGAGAAATTTCAAATATTGGCCATAGAGATGATCATGATGATAATTCTACAAATTGATCTTGGAAAGATGAGTTTAAAGGTGTTGGTAGGTATATATTTTCAAGGTACAAGCCCTCGAACTATTTGAGATTTTTCAGATAATTTTAGATCCTTCTTTTATCAAAAGTTCAAAAACTACTGAAACTGATTTATGGATTTGATTTGAGATTTTTGAATTGGACAAGTTGGGTTTTTGGTTTTAGATGGTCCCAAATATGAGTTCACACATTGGAGATTTTTCCCAAGATTTATTGAAGTATAATAGTATGTAAAACAATTATTTTCTTATTTTTGCCATTTAATAAAATAGGCAAAAAGGATTATTAAAACTCTTAAAAATCTTTTCTTTTGAAGTGGGAAGATAATTTATGATATATGACCCTCAGTTGATCTTAAAGTTGGACAATTATTTTGGAGAAAAACCAACTTTGTTTTATGGAGGGAGTTTGGAGGTTTTTGTTAATTGAGAGAAATGAATAGTTTTTGGGCCAAAGTATTTATGGATAACATTTTATAAATTTTTATATCCAAGGTAGATGATGTCCACATAGTGTATCTATCATTTGCAACCTTGGTTTATGATAATACAACTTGATTTGGAAGGAAAACAAAGGATAAAGGATCTTGCGCACTATTATTTTTATACCAGCAAAAGCTTGTTGGATCTTGGAGCTCAAGTCTCCCCTTGGGTCATGGGATATATGGATAGATAGAACAAGTTAAGTAGATAACCCTAGTACATAAGGTTGAGGTTGATCGGGATTGGGATTTCCTAGTATTGATGCCAAAGTTGGCTAAAAATAAGGGTGTCATAGCAGAATATTAATTAGCTTAAAAAACCATGTGATTTTTTGAACCACAAGGCTCCGATTGATACAAGTGAAGTAAGGATGGATAAACCTTCATGAGTAGAGCACAAAAATGCAAGGAGTTGGTCAAAATAAGGTAGCATGAAAATGTGAGATTCTGCAAAAGTAGGTATGTCGTTAAGAATTGCAGAAAAGATTAATTTCTTGCCTACAAAACCATCAATAACAAGTGGGTTAAAGTATGGTCTAGCCAAGGGAAAGAGTAGTCCTTGGAATTATTTTAGATGTTATACAAGTTGGTTCAAGTGCATCCCAAAATTTCACAAGGGTTGAGAAAGAGGGAGTCTCAAGGATGTGATATTGATGAGAGTTTTCCAGACTCAGTCATTTTTGGCAGATTTAGTTTTTTTACTAGAATACAAGAGGGGATGATCTTGAGAGTATGCGAGGTTCCAAATCATCACCAAGTGGATGATGTTGAAGTTCAGATTGAGTATAGGGTATCCATGCTCATAGTTGGTCTTCATTGAGTTGGAAACTATTAGAAGGAATTTGCCCTAGATGGATTTGGTTAAGGGTTTAGATTGTCACTTTAGTGAATAGAGATTAGATCTAGCTATGGATACTTGCTTAGGTTTTGTGATCTTAGTTTAGATTGATCCTAGAGTAGCTCATACTACTTCTTAAGCAATCAAGTCAAGTAGCAGATCAAGACAATTCATCAGATAGTAGATCAAGGCATTTCACCTTAGCAAGCAAATCAATTTACTACTATGGATATCATGAAGCCTATCTTGAGGTAAGGATGAGTATTTTGAAAGTTAGGAGTTTTGAATTAGGTGAGAGTCCTTGGTATTTCTACCAAAAGTAGAGATCAAAGATTTATAAAAGGTTTTGGAAAAACCTAGAGGTTAGAGTGGTTGGAAGTTCTGTCTTTAAAACATAAGGAGATTAGATCATATAGATCTCCATAATTTGGTTAATAGAAGTTAATAAAATAATTTGTTGAAAAAGCATCTTGGCTCAGGTTTTGAAATGACAGAACATTTGAGAGTTAAAATAAGCCAAGATAGTTTTGGGAAATAGCTTTTATCAACTGAGTGTGATGTAAGGAGTGTGTCATCGGATACACATTCAGATGCATAAGCACAAACAAACCACAAGAAAACATTGCATCATTAACAAGAAAAAGTTTTTGTTCCCCCTGATTTTTGCACTCTGGACAACTAATCGTGGTTGGTGAAAGTGGGATGTTACAATGTTGCTGGTTGCTAAAGTTAACGATGAGCTTGTCTCCTAGATCTTTCCATGAAGAGATAGATTCCTCCAGGAGCCCAGTCATGAGCCAGTGATGAGCTGCCTGTCAGGGCCATGGGCAGCCAGTTGGCCATGATTTTGTCGTTGCCTCCCGCTCCCCAGATTCCTTCAGCCTAGAGCTACAGGAAGTCATCCAGATCCCCGTCACCACTAAAGTGCGGTGGTAGGACGTGCTTGAACTTGGGAGGCCATGTGACCATGCATATTTCCTTAGTGAATGCGGGGCATCTTCCTATCACAACGACCTTGGGGAGGTCCTTCTACGAGTCCCCACACTGTCGTTTTCCTATCAACTGCTCTTTTGTTCAGGTTCTTTCACTAGAACAGAATCAGCTTCCGGCGATGGTTTTCCACCATGGACTAGAGACGGTTTTGGCTTCCTACTCCCGACGACAGTTGCTGATAAATCGGATTTTTCCGAAGCAGTTGGTCAAACCATCTTCGATAGTATACACCAGACGGTTCATATAAAGGGACACCTCTGTTAATATGATTTACGCGGATAGTTTAAAAAATGGACCACCGGCGGCCTAGGATACTGTCGCCCATATGAACCAGCTCTAGTAGGCCGGCCGTCCACATTTCTATAGACGTCCCAACATGGTTGGAGTCAGTTTCTATGAAGAACCTACTCCAGGTGTTAGGAGACGGTTAGAAATATAAGCCACCTCCGCTAGACCAGGGCATCCGGTTTTCTCGGTCTGGTCTGGGTTTACGTTTTCCACCCCGGAGCCTCCTGTATAAAACTTGGAGACTTCGGGTGGCTTTTGCACAGGTGCTTCATTTCATCAAATTACAGTTGAAACCCATTACAAGGACCACATAATTGAACTAAAGAAAACTTAATTAAGTTGATTTTCCAGTGCTTGCAAATATATTAGTGAAGTAACAAAATAAAGGAAATAGTAGCTAACTAGGACTGGATTCTTCACATATCTTGCTCTTTACATACGAGGAAGCAAGATGAATGTCAAACTCTAGAGAAGCACATATTGAAGCTACTTTCTTGCTCAGACTTTGTGATGTAGAACATGACTACCTCATCGACTTTGTAACCCTCGAGGTAAACTAAATCATGGTAGGTGGCCTTCTCCATGCCTAAGCTTCCTTCTTTATCCTAAGACCAATTGGAGAACACAAGCACAACTACACCACCATGCAACCAAACTTTACCTGACAAGGGGAGGTTACACTGTCTCATAAAACCACTGCTTAGCTTCTGCAATGTAATGAACATTATGTTAGCTAGTGTCCCATACAGAAAAAATATGTGAAGTAAAACTGAATTTCTTTTTGTTACTACTTACAAGTGTTTGATGCCCAATGTTTTTCTCCATCAACGTATGGACGACAATTGGGATGATACGAGTATAGTTGTCTCTGAAAAAGCAATGAAACCAACTTTATCGATGGATGAGAGTGGCATTGATGGACATTTTATCACTGAATTAAGGATTTCATCATGTCCAGCAAATACATCAATAGTCCAACACTTTCTCAATTAATAAAAAGTACAGTGCTAGGTTGTAGTTCTGAAGAAACCATATGCTTAAAACAAAAATACTTATTAGACGATGCTTGTTTTATTTAGTTACCCTATATGGCCAGCGGATATAGTTTCACATTGGTTTTCTCATTTGCACCATACATTCAGAGTTAGTATAATGTATCTCAACATAAAGACATGCATAGAAAATTGTACGCATAGAGTATATATGAACTAACCTGGCTTTTCAGGAAGTTTTTTATTACTACCAAGTTTTTCATATACAATATCATTGAAGAATTCTTGGTTACCATCCAAATACACAACAATCTGATCATAGAAGCAGATATAGTAGTGGATGATAAAATTATCCCATTGCTCACCCCATATCATTGTCTTGTCCTTTTCTTTGAGGAGTTCAAAGCAATATAAATATCCATCTGGCAGCATGATGCGCGTCTTGCCATGAGGAGTCAGTTCATTTAACTGCTTCCTAACATGGCAAGAAACATACAAACAAAAAACATCATTCATTTCTCTTATGCAGTGCAGTAATTCATAAATGGCAGATTAAATGTTTCCAAAATCCTTTGTATGCTATCAATAGAAATAATCCATTTAAATCACATACCATTGTATCTTCGGTCCCCACATGCATAGTTAGTACAAAAATGAGCTATGGTGATTCTTCTTCCTGCATGGTCTCTCAATGCTCATGCAAACATGGCAACATGGAGTCTGCACAAAATAAAGCTAACTAGATTATTTCCCAAAAATCTAGCCACAACTTGAGTTAGTTCAGGCACTCCTTTTTTGTTTCTTTTAGTAAACAAGGTTGAACTCCATACATAGAATAATCCATGACTAAATATGAGAGTACATTGCTATTAAGTGGAAAATAAAGAATAAAAATACACTATATATACATAGTACAATATTTTACTAGGGCATAGTGGGACCGTCAGAAACACTATTACATAGTCATGTTTGCAAACATGACTGTATGATAGCAGTTGCATCGCTCCCACTATGGACATCATAGCTAGTATTATACACTACTCGCTTTGTTCTGAAATAAGTGACTCAGCTTTGTCTAGATACATATGGATCACATAATTGAGTCAGTTACTTCGGAACAGAGGGAGTAGTTATAATACACATATGATAATAGTATGTATAAATTTCCCACTATCTTCTACTAGGCTAGCCAGAGTGTGATTGTCACCCACAATGTGTAGCCAAAAGTGGTTTTATATTTGCAAAATAGGGAACCGAAGCAAGAGGGTGCTCCGATGCCAAATGTGGTTCCAATTTGATTAGACAACTTGTGTGTGAAATGTGTCCTCTATTCTCATGTCATAGACAAAAAATGAGGTATCAGTGGGACACATGATGAAAGAATTTAGAATAGCTAGATTATGGAGCTCTAGCCAAATTGCATGGTGAAGCCAAATACAGCTTTTTAACCGATTTAGCTATAGAAACATTGTGGCTACCCTTAGTAGTATCATACACATGATATTAGTGTATGAATTCCCATTATGACAAGCCTATATGATGATCTCTATGTTATGACACTAGTCATAGTGGATATAATAATAAGGCTCGTCATAGCGGAGAGTAACATATGCATGTCACTAGTCTAATAGTAACATATGTATGTCACTCTCCAGATAACCAGCCTAAGTATTATATACCAATACCTAAATAGAAGAACTTTGCTATCTCTATTACCAAATAATCAAGGACACGATTAAATAAATGTAATCTAAATAAAGAAGTACTCATCTATACATGCCATTTGTTTGGTAGCCGATAAATAAGTACTCATCTATAAATACCACATACTAAATAAAGAAGGAACAAATATAGAGAAGAATCTTGCTATGCATTGTACTAAATAATGAAAAGAAAATGAGGAAGAGAGAACACCATATCTGCTAGGAGGGCGGGAGCCGATGAGAAGTAGGCGCGGGGGGTGGTGTTCCAGAAGTCTATCGCGATGGGTGTGGGGTGGGGGAGGGGCAGAGGGCGCACCGACATGGAGGATGTGTTTGGCAGGAGGGGCTGAGCATGGGGCAACGAATCCGGCTGGGAAGGGGAGAGGGGAGGGGGCGAATCCTGGAGGGGAGGGGAGCGGGGAGGGGGTGGCGAATCTGGCAGGGGAGGGGTAGCGTGACAAGAGAGGCCAATTTCGAATTGGAGGAGGGGGAATGCTAGGTATTTGAGTGTGGATGAGGGAATATACCCAAATGTTTGCCCGCCAAATAGAAATGCACGGACAATCTGTATATTTCTGAACGGTCTGGAAATGCTTCTTTGTGTCTAAACAAATGTATAGAGTTCAAATTCAGTTAGAAAGTCACATAAATATAAACAGAGGATATAACAAGAAAGTCATATAAAATTAAACAGAGGACACACATAACTAGAAATTCATATAAATTTAAACGGAGGAAACATATTGATCTCCATATTACAATGTTCTACTATGAAGAAATAACTGAATATTCAGATTAAACATAGGCCACATTTTAGCTAATTAATCATCATGACGACCACCACGATGGCCTCCACCGACCTGCGATAGGCTACCATGGTGCCCGACCATTCTACCTTATCGTCGGGCTCGTGGATGGGTGGCGGAGTCAGCTCGACTGGCAATGAATCTGTGTATGCCTCGACCTCCTCCCAGTCGATGGAGCCGGAGCTGTCGGACTCGGCGAGCTCTGGCTTGACGTCATTGGTGTGGGCGGCCTCCAACGACACACGATGCAGCCATGGTGCCTGGCCACTCTGGCTTGTCGCTGCCACATCTGGACCTCGACTGAATTTGCGCTAGTCTCGGTGTCCTCCTCCTCCGCCATGGGGTAGTTGTCCTCCTCGAGATCCTCCTTGGCATTGTTGGCAGCAACTTGGGCACAGAGTCATCAATGCTTCGCTGTGTTCCAGCGCGATTGTGCTTCTCCGTGGCGGGCGTATTGGTGCATGGATTCATGCTCCTCCTTGAAAAGCTCGGCCCAATATGGTGCATCTGAGCCATCTCTGGGGTCTGCCCGTAGCACCGATGTCAAGCGTGCATGGTGTCCGGCGACCTCAACAGCGTTGGCCGAGGCACTCCTCGGTGGTAGTGGCACCGAGACACCGCTTAGGTCAAGGTGTCACCCCTTTGGTAGGCGGCAGTCCGGCGGCATGGGGGAGCAAACTTCTACCAAAAGGCACGCTGTCACCATGTTCACCCTTGTCTGGCCAGCGCCACGTGGCTAGAACCATATTCCACTTCCATCTCCGACGTAAATGGAGGATCTGCAGGAGGGGGAGGATTGAATGGCGGGGGTGGATGGAAATTGGGGATTTTGAACACAGCGTGTCTGCGCGGGCTGGCAAATATTGGGGAAGGGGATTGGCGCAGAGTAAAATGGGCAATCTGGATGCGAAGGGTCAGGATTTTTAAATAAATCCATACTTTCTTTCACCAATTTGGACAGTCATGTCATCTTTTACAATTTTTCACAAGTTTTAAAACCTTAAAATGTGTGCGCATGGAAAAATCTAAATTTTATGAAAAATAGATGTATTTTTTATTTACTTTCTCTTGAAAATGTGTGGAAATGAGTAAATCATTATTTGGACAATAAAAAAATTATATTAGTCATTATTAGTTCAAGTGAAGTGCATATACACAATCCGAAAAAGGGGTCCAATTTGTACAAAATTGGTTTCGGTGTTCCGAAGCATCGGAGTTTGCCCTCTAAACCAATGACAATCCTAGAAGATGATCACTTTTGTGAAGCAAGTTCCATTTAGGATGTGCATATCAACTTTTACTATTTTTTCCTAAGGTTATATACTCAAAATATGAGGCAATCCAAAGAATCATACTTTTTTCACAGTCCTAAAAATCTTTGAATTTTTTTGTGGAGACTCGATTTCTGGAATTCTGGAAGTATCCAGACCACCCGTATACAAGCATAGAAAAACCTGCTACCATAGGCCATTCTGGACAGCCGTATCTATGTTTTATTCTTTATTTCAAGGTTAAATACCAAAATACAATAAATGAATCTATAATTCGTAAAAAGTATATAAAAAGTGTCACCAAATTGATGATATATACGAAAATTACCTAAACCTGGACTCCAAAATCTAGACACTGTGTGTTGTAGTGCATTTCCAAATTAATTCTGCATCAACTAGTCATTGTTGATGACTTCCTGTAAGCTTCCTTCACTAACACTTCAAATCAAACTAGGCTCTACATATATTGAAGTCTTGCCACAACACTTCATCCATCATCATAAGATCAAAATATGGATAGCACGAACTACTAATTAAGTAAACCTTATATACATTCTTGATTACCACTATAATCATAAAATCACCCAGTTTAATACATCCATCCATCATCCCAAAAGCACCTAGTACTAGCAAACTTTAATGACATCTAAATGAAATTATACTACTACTAACTAGTACTACCAATCACTTCTTCTTCCTAGCGTCATCATCCGAGCGGCGATGCTTCGTGCTGGAGGTCGCCACCTTTGGCTAGTCGTCGTTGTCGTCGACCACAGGCCACTCCTCCGGATTGTTGTCATCATCATCGACCACCGTCCACTCGTGTTGCATAACAGGTGCATTCTCCACCAGCGGCACCTACATGATCTACTCTAGCAGCACCTGCATGCTCTGCTCCGGCTGAGGTTCCTCCTCCTCCTCCTTGTCCTCATCAAAATACCGTTCCAGCGACTCTTCCCGATATTCTTGCAGAGCGACGAGCTTGAGATCATCGAACGACCCCAACTTGTATAGGCCGTCGACGACCCCATCATTGGTAATGCTGCTTCTGAGGACGTCGTGGCTCGATTCAGGTTCCAATTCCGATCTCTGAGCCATGTTCTTCCTTGGTGTTTTTTGGGAAAATCTAGGGAATTGATTTTGTAGAGAAATGTTGAGAAGAAAGAGATAATGTTGATATGTAATCGATTGATGAATTTATAGGACCCTTTGCCGGTGTTGCACATCCCCAAATAAATCTTAACAAGGAATTGAATCACCTCTGGCAATTGCAATTCTGCAGGTTGCCGTTGTGACCCGGAGATTCTGATTTTTTTCAGAATACCCGTAGTCAAACTAGCCTTGGAAAAAATCTAAAACAAATTAATAATCATGTGAGTGGTTTGAAATATATTTTGATGGTTCATATTTTAGAATAAATAGGAACATATCAAAATACTATCTGTTTTTGCTATCAGGAATGTGCCAGCTTGTACGTGTGTCTGTCTAATCGGCATGCAATGTACGTGTCTTCTGAAGCCTTTTGAAATAAGTATAGGTCATTTTACTATCTATGAATTATTGTAAGAGCATTCATCACACTTCAAATAACATCGATCCCTCATATTGGAAAATTATTTATCAATATGCATAAAAATGTTGCGAAGTTTTTACAGTTTGTTGTAAGATCAAACTTTACTAGAGGGAAGTTACTTTAGATGCATGTATAATACTTTAAATATATAATGCCTAAACTAGAGAGAAAATTATTGATAAATCTAAACTACTAAGAAGAAGTTACGTGCGATGGTATATAAAAAACTTACATGGCATGATCACACATGATTTAACTGATGTAACAAGTCACTAGAGGCATTCTCTGCTATGCTTAGAGTTTAGGGTTTAGGGTTTAATTACCACTAAATCGCAAACCGTTCCCTCTAGCATTCTTATGTATATATATATATATATATATATATATATATATATATATATATATATATATGTGATTTTACTATATATGAATTATTGTAATTGCATTCATCGCACTTTAAATAACATCGACCCTCCTATTGGGAAATTATTTACCAAGAATGCATAAAAATGTTGCGAAGTTTTCACATTTTGTTGTAAGATCAAGCTTTCTGATCAAACTTGAGTAAAATATATTTTGAACAACACATAGCGACAATACAGGGAATGCGAATTTTGTTTTAAACCTTCCACAGACGGCTTGTTTATCAAACCACCTCCAAAAATAAATTATTAGAGGCGGCCTAATATTTGGGCCTTCGCAGCGCTGCTTACAAACGACTCATAATTTGAACCGTTATAAATAAGACCATTTTTCAGGAGCTGCCGGGTTTTCTGCCCGTCTCCCTAATTATGAGAGTAGTGTATTTGTTTGAACTGCCTTCAAAAAGGTATTATTGGAGACACGTGAATTGTTGGCGGAAGATTTTTAACAAAAACCACCTGAGGAAATGGGTTTAGGAGCTAGTTTGGATTTTTAGGAAAAAACACACTACGGGTGGATGCTACAAAGCCTGATTCTATAGTAGTGTTTTGGGTGTTGTGGCATCAGGCGTGTTTCCTTGTGGCAATGGGTCTTTGTGAGGATGGAGTAGTGCCTCTTCTGGGAGTTACGCGGTATAGTAGATATGTGTGTCTCCCACTGGTGCTAGTGGCTAGCGGGGTGCCGATGGTTGAGGAGTGATGCGCGTAACTTTCCTTGTCCATGGAGGCTTCGCTAGTGGGGGTAGCTTGGAGCGGGAAGTCGCCGGGTCCTTGGTGGAGGCAGTGGCGGTCCATAGCAGCGGGGGTGCCTCAAAGTGAGAAGTCGTCGACGTGGCGCTAGCCATGTTGAGGAGCTTCGTGATGCACGAGAGCCACGCGTCTTGGCTATCTGCACGGGGCTAGTAGCGCAGCAACTCCAGCGCCATGCGTAGTGCTACCGCCGTTATCAAGTTGGAGCCAGATCCCCCACTAAGGATGACTGTGGTGTCGATGGAGGTTACTCGCGGCTATCCCGTGGGAGTCGGGGGAATGCCTTGGTGATTTTTGCTCCATGCTCCTTGCGAGGTGCGCCCCTGCTGACATGGGGGTGTTGCTGTGGTTCACCGTAGCATCGTGGTCGGGCATGGCCTAGTGTTGGGCGGTCTTGCCATGATCCGAGCCAGCCATGTCGAAGAAGGAGTTAGGGATACACCTCAGCCCCTACCTAGCGCACCAAATTTCGGAGATTTGTCAGGATGAATCGAACGCAGGGGGCTGAACACGATCTCCCCAAGTCTTCAGTGATCTTAGTGAGGAACATCAGGAATGCAGCAATGACACAACGAGTTTACCCAGGTTCAGGCCACCTTGCGGTGTAATATCCTACTCCTGCTTTTTTATAATTCTTGCACTTCTTGGTGAGGTTACATGTACAAGATGCTGATGAGCCGATCAGATGGTTGCTCCTTGGAGGTGAAGACTATGGTGTCTAAGGTGGAATAAGTCCCATCTATACGATGCCCTGCCCCTCCTTTGATAGGTGCCCAGTCCACTACTAGCAAAATATCTATAGGTAATGCACGTACCCGTGGCGCACATGCTAGTTGGTTCCCCACGGATAAATATCCGTGGCGCACCTATCAGTAGTGCCCCATGGGTATGTCACTTAGCCAGGTGTGCCACGGCTAAGTGTGAGCCAAGCATCTAGGGGAAGCACACACTTAGCCGTGGGTCACCACATGTGGTGTGCCACGGGTAGAAAACTTAGCCATGGTACACCCCTATATGGTGTCCCACGGCTAAGTGTGGGCAATTTCAACTCCACCCTCCCGGGATCACCTTTCAGTTTTGCAAAAACAAAATAAAATGATAAACACATCGAAAAATAAAATCCTTTTAGATATAGGTAGGTTATATGATCTAGTTTCTAGGAAAATTATCAAATATGAATTTCAATTTTTTTGCAAAAAAAGATCATGGTATGGTAAAACAGGCATAACTTTTGTATACGATGTCGAAAAAAATCTTTAATATATCAAAAAATTGCATACTATAGATTGTTTAGCGATTTTTTAGAATCTGAAAATTTAAAAAGAATAAAAAGTTATTTCAAAAAAAGAAAATTTCATGTAAAAAATAATTTGAGGCCACTGACCCATGGTGCACCCCATAGTAGTGTGCCACGAGTACGTTTGGGCATGATTCAAAATTTGAATCTCGCCGACTACACCTACCCCTTACTACTTATCTTCCCTCCCATTCTCCCCCTCCTTATCTCTTTCTCATTCCCTTCTTCTTCTCCTTCTACTTGTCCTCCTATTTTTCTTCTCCCTATCCTTCTTCTCCTTCTCCTTCTCCTTCATCTCCTTCTCCTTCTACTTCTCCTCCTCTTCTCCTTCCTCTCCTTCTCCTTCTCCTTTCTCCGGCCTCCTTGCTCTCCGACGAGGCGACGACGGCTTCCACTCTGACGCGATGGTGGCTTCCTCTCTGACAAGGTGATGGTGGCCGCTGTGACAATGATCGCTCCGACAAGCGGCGCCAGATACCCTTATAACGGTAGTGACAACGACGGCGGTGGCAAGATCCAAATCTCCTTCTTTTTTTTGAAATTTGAAATTTTTACCCATGGCGCACAGCATACGCCTACCCATGGCGCACCACCTAGTGCGCTCGGCTAACTTTTCATACTCGTGGCACACCACCTAGTGCGCCACAGCTAAGTTTTAGCGGTGACGCGTGTTTAGTGGCACACCCCTAGTGCTCCACTGATGATCAAACCATGTGCGCCATAGATGTGCTGTTTTCAAGTAGTGGTCCTCTTCCCACCAATGTGGTAGGAAGGGTTCCCACACAACGACAAAGTAGTGGGAAGGTGAGTCAAAGATGCTTCTATCTCCCTTCGTCATACTCAGTATTCCTCAGCAGAGAGGGGGGGTGGTCCCCATGTGCTACAGTATTGTTGGCCACTCCTGGCTTGGAGAATGGGAAAACTCTTCCCTTGGAGAGGAACTTGAGGGTTCTCCCTTGCACGATGAAGTTGCATCGTGGCAGCAGTCTGGTCCTTGCCAAGGCACTCCTAGAATTTCCATGGACCTCTTCGCTAGGAGAATCCTCGAAGAGGTCTCTGTTGGGTCCGCAGCATAGAAAACAAAAAATTTCCTACGGTGTGAACTACACGCCAAGATCTATCTACTAGGTACAAAGCAACGGGTGGACATACATCCAACTGTTGGGTCCGCAGCATAGAAAACAAAAAATTTCCTACGATGAGAACTACACGCCAAGATCTATCTACTAGGTACAGAGCAACGGGTGGACATACATCCATGGAGAACTTACCCTCGAAGACAACGAGCTTTGTTAACGAGTAGGAACTCGTGGTTGTTGTAGTCGTACACTTGCCGATCTCAAGATCGTGAGGAAGTCCGAGCGCCGCAACTCAGAGGCGCAACCGCACTCGCACACACGTTCAAGCCACCAGACAACCTCCACCTCCTCGCTCCAGCGATCCAGTGAGCAAGCAACTCCTTCCGCATTTAAATGCCACCGGGAACATGTATCTCGCTAATCCGAGACCATGGGGAAATAATTCTAGAGGGGGAGAGAGATCCTTCACAAGGAGGTGTGAGGATGAAGGAGGGAATGGGTGGCTTTTTACAGGAGGAGGGGGGTGCCCCCTCTCTCCATGGCCGGCGCATGGGGGGTGACCCCTCACCTCCCCCATTCATGTGGTGGTAACTCCTCCACATTAAAATGCCTCTTCACATTCCCTTTTAAAGTCTCCACTTTAAATGCATTAAGCTTCTCCAAATTTAATGCTCTCTCATTTAATAAAACTCTTTTATTAAATTTATTCAGAATTTTGTTAATTACTTTAATTAACAAACATTCACATATACCCCTTGCAATATTTCAATATCACATGCAAACACCTTCGCAATTTCACGAAACAATTTCCGGTTTCTATTGAAACAATTCCTGCGCTTTGCAATTCTTTCGTGCGAAACATATGTGCTCCAAAATGGTGTCCAGTAACTCTTAAGTGTGCCACCCTACGGTTCATGAATAATGCGTACATGATCGAGACCCTTATGCGATCAATAATCAGCGGCGGACACGGAGATCCGTACTGACTCCTACACATTCAACGATGACTCCTGTGATCGTGAGAACCTTTAACGCTTGTAACTAAATCCCTTTGTCTCTCGATATATTACATGTCCGAGATTCAATCATCGGTATCTCCATACCTAGTTTGATCTCGTTACCAACATGCACTCTTTTCTCCTTCCCGTGATATAACATTTTAGTGATCACATCACTTGCTTGCAAGCTATCCTAATGTGATATCACCGAGAGGGCCCAGAGTATATCTATCCGTCATCTGGATTGACAAATTCCACTCTTGATCCATGAGCCTCAACATAACACCTTCGTAGCACTGAACCCATCTTTATAGTCACCCTGTTAGGGTGTGACGTTTGATGTTATCAAGATACTCTTCCGGTGGTAGCAATTAACATGATCTCATGGCCTAAGGATAAAGATTACTTCGTATGATGTTATAGCAATGTAAACATAATGACTTGATCGTAATGCTATACTTCGTATGAATGTTCATCACATCATTCCACCAATGGTGTGACCTTGTTATTAACAACATCCAATGTCCATGATCAGGAAACCTTGATCATCTTGTTAATCAACAAGCTAGTCTATAAGAGAGGCATGACTAGGAACCCTTTTTGTTTATTAAACACACATGTATTGATATTTCCTATCAATACAATTATAGAATGCAAAATAAACATCTATCATATACAAGGAATACATAATAACAACTTTATTATTGCCTCTCAGGGCATATTTCCTTCACCAACGATAACTTACCCTCGTAGACAACAAGCTTTGTTAACGAGTAGGAACTCGTGGTTGATGTAGTCGTACACTTGCCGATCTCAAGATCGTGATGAAGTCCAGTGTCCGGCTCCAAAGACGCCCATCGATCCAGCTCAGCACCACCAAGTCTAGCACCGCAAAGAAGTGGTGCATCCGTGATCGCACACACACGTTCGGTGCCCGACAACCTCCGTCCTCGCTCTAGCAAAGCAGCGGAAGCAGCAACTCCTTTCCAGATAAAGCCACCGGGAACATGTATCTCGCTAATCCGAGACCATGGGGAATAATACTAGAGGGGGAGAGAGATCCTTCACAAGGAGGTGTGAGTGAGAAGTGAGGAGGGGGTGGCCTTTTATAGGAGGAGGGGGGTGCCCCTCCTTCATGGCCGGCGCATAGAGGGGGTGACCCTTCACCTCCTCCATTCATGTGGTGGTAACCCCTCCACATTAAAATGCCCCTTCACATTCTCTTTTAAAGTCTCCACTTTAAATGCATTAAATATTTCCAAATTTAATGCTCTCTCATTTAATAAAACTCTTTTATTATTTTTATTCAGAATTTTGTTAATTACTTTAATTAACAAACATTCACATAAAACCCCCTGTAACATTTCAATATTACATGCAGAACCAATTTCAGCAATTTCACCCGAAACAGTTTTGGTGTCTATTGAAATAATTCTAGCGCTTTCTTAAATCTTTATCTGAAACATATTTGCTCCAAATGGTGTCGGTATCCCTTAAGTGTGTCACCCTACGGTTCGCGAATAATGCAGACATGATCGAGACCCCTCTCCGATCAATAATCAACAGCGGGACCTGGAGATCCATACTGACTCCTACACATTCAACGATGACTTCTGTGATCGTGAGAACCTTTAACGCTAGTAACTAAATCCCTTTGTCCCGCAATATATTACATGTCCGAGATTCGATCATCGGTATCTCCATACCTAGTTTGATCTTGTTACCGACATGCACTCTTTTCTTGTTCCCGTGATATAACATTCTAGTGATCACATGACTTGCTTGCAAGCTATTTCAATGTGATATCACCAAGAGGGCCCAGAGTATATCTATCCGTCATCGGGATGGACAAATCCCACTCTTGATCCATGAGCCTCAACATAACACCTTCGTAGCACTGAACCCACCTTTATAGTCACCCTGTTACGGTGTGACGTTTGATGTTATCAAGATACTCTTCCGGTGTTAGCAATTAACATGATCTCATGGTCTAAGGATAAAGATCACTTCGTATGATGTTATAGCAATATAAACATAATGACTTTGATCGTAATGCTATACTTCGGATGAATGTTCATCACATCATTCCACCAATGGTGTGACCTTGTTATTAACAACATCCAATGTCCATGATCAGGAAACCTTGATCATCTTGTTAATCAACAAGCTAGTCTATAAGAGAGGCATAACTAGGAACCCTTTTTGTTTATTAAACACACATGTATTGATGTTTCCGATCAATACAATTCTAGCATGTAAAATAAATATTTATCATAAACATGGAATAAGATAATAACCACTTTATTATTGCCTCTCGGGCATATTCCATTCAGTCTCACCGAGGCTGGCCCTTGGCGCTTGATGAAGTAGGCCTCCGTGAGGCCTATCAGCTATCTTGACGCAGGGATCCAATAGTAGATGGGACATCACACCCTGGTTCCCATTGGCCCGACAGTGGCAGATGCACTTCTTCTAAGATCTTGTTCGGCCAGACATGCCTGCAGTATGTGGTTGGACTTGAGCCAATGTTGGACGTAGGCAACGGTTAGAGGAGGTTCAAAGTCGAATTTCTCCCCTACTAGACCGCTTCCTAGAGACGCACCTTCACTAGCCGCAGGTTCCTCAGTCTCATTCTCGAGCATGTCCTGTGCATATGCAATAGCCAGGAGAGCATCGACATGCTCGAGAGTATCGAACGCACCCTCAACGACCGAAGGTTCATCGACCTTAGGCTCGGGCATGTCTTGAGCATAATAAAGGGAGAGAAAAGGAACAATGGGCTCGATAGGACCCAATAGTAGATCGTTCGACTCAGCTAGGTCGAGCTGATGACCTTCCGAGTCTACCTGCCTAGACGAATGCTCGTTAGCTACAGATCCACAGCAGCATAAATGGCCGCTCCCTCATAAAACCAGAAAATCGCCGCGGCCAAAGTCCATCAAGAGTGGACCGGAAGAATCTTCACGGTCAAAGTCAAGGCAAGTCGGCGTGCCTTTAGTAGCCTCACTCTGCAATCTAAGGAACCCGTTTAGGACCACTAATTCAGGTGTAGACTACTGAGTACTAAGCGAACAATGTGAGAAAGATGACCACACGGGGGGCGACCGCTGAGCCACGTGGGTTTGTGGGAGCGGCGGAGGAATCATCTAAGACTAAAGCTATTTGGCCAAACAATATCATGAAAGAGAGGCTCGACTATTTTCTGCCTTTTATTTTTTTGGCTTTCACTCAGTTTGTTTTATAGGACAACGACAACATGTAGAGTGACCTCCGTGTGTCGCGTGCGTGCTAAGTCAGTCACTCTAAACTATTGTTACGTACAACATAAAAAGATATGTACTCTCTATATAGAAAATACATAAACGGTATGTAAAATACAAAAGGCTGAATTAACAAACGCAATCACATGTACAATTTTTCATTAACACGAACGATAAATGCTAACACGGGGAAAATCTCATCCAAAGATAATAGTACTTGCAAACACAGCACACCAAATTTAATTTACACGCATGAAGTGAAGTTAGGACCGAAAAAGACAAGAAAAATACATGACAAACACAGAATTTTTTCATTACACGTAGACAATAAGCCAAAGAGTACACGCCACCATAGCACATCATATGTGCTTTCCACGTAGACAATGAAGGTAAAATCTATGTATAGGTAAGACATGCAAGACAAAAAACGCAGAAATTTCATTCGACGCAAACACGGAATGCCAACACGTTTGGAATAACTTCTCATTCAACGCGAACAATAATAAACATACAGATATCACAACATACACCTATGATACAGAAAACGTGCAAGTTAGCCTCCGCGGAGAAACTACCGCGACACCCGTGTGGCTCCTGTCACCGTGAGACGAAAGTCGATAGCCTGAAGAAAGTACGGCGGTGCCCGTGTAGCTCCTATCACCGAGAGACCTCATATTTTGGTGTGGTCCGTGGAGCTCTTCCCACCGGCCCGCCGTCTTATGGCGTTGCCCACTGAGCTCTTGTCTCCTGAACATCGTCCTCTGTCGTGGCTCATGGAGCTCTTCTCAGCGTAACTCTAGGATCCGCGGAAGCGCGAACATAAAAGATGCAGGGCTCCAAGCCATGACAGAAAGGCCGAGAATCGTCCTATCACGCTTGTGCGATCACCGACAACACAGACGGCAGCACACAGAGCCCATCCATGGAAATGACGAAGTAGGGCAAGCATGTACTACTTCCTGCCACCGGCGCACCCGCATTAAAAACACGGTGAACCGCAGATAAACCTACACTAAATAGAGAAAGAGAGAAAGTAGACATAAGGCTTTGTGAATGAGAGAGTTGTTGCGGCGTGTTTTGTAATCAAATGATATGGCAAGATGGCATGATAGGGAAGCTTTGACCCGCCTAAGCAAGTCTACGCTAGCAGCTAGGCTTACGCCACGAGAACTCACGGCCAACTAGGTTCTACGACATCATTTTGGCTGTGAACGGATCTCACTATACGATCATGCCACGACAACCCGTGTCGCCTATAACCTACGCTGATAGATAGCCCACAACCATGAAAATCTTTGGCCGACACGGGCTTCAAATCCACGTTAGTTCCCAGTCGGGCCCCACGCCCGCGAGAAACCATGGATTGTATTGTTTTATGTAGCCACGTCGTCTCCTGCCGTGCCCCATGTCCGTGAGAACTGTGGCTGGTATGGGCTTACAGCACCACGTCGGCGGACATCAGGCCCCACATCCACGAGAAACTGCTGTCGTATGGACCCATCACACCACATCATCTCCCATCGGGCCCCATGGCCATGAGAAAATGCGTCCAAAATTAGCTTACGGTGGCATGTCGGCTCTCGACGGGCCCATGCCCGTGAGATACCGCGGGTGGCATGGGATCATGACGCCACGTTGGCTCTTGGCGGGCCCCACCACCCAGCGGGTGCGGATGCGTGTAACACTGGGAACACCTCATACAGAGCCCAGTCTTGCCCGCTTATGCTGAAGCCGGGGCCATAGCGCACGGTCCACCTTTCAGTGACACGGGGTACGATGGCGCGCGCAACACATGCCTGCACCAGGGAATCTTTTGCCCTGGACGAAAATGGGTCTCTCCTCACGGGATATCAGGGCTCCATTGCAATGTCGCTGCGTGTCCTTCCTGGTATCCATCCCAGGGCTGAAAAGAATTGAGATGACGTGGATAGCAGTTTGAGCCCAAACAATCTAGCACATATTACATTGTCTTTACAATTTTGAATAAAAGATAATTACAAAAATAGAAGAAAACACTAAACTAATTCTTAGACTAGTTCTTCTTGTTCTTTGTCTCGTTCTTGATACCTGCAAGCAAATATCAAAGTAAAAGAAAAAAACACAATAATAGAAGAGGGTTAGTGGGGTTAGATTACCCTCACGTCTGGACAGTGTAAAGCACTACTTAATCTCATTATGGGGCTAATTATAAAACAGGGGAAATTAGTAAACTTTATTATCAAGCGTATTTGATTTAGACTTTGCATCATAAGCAGCTGGGAAAGTTTCACCATAGACAGATAAAGGGAAATAGTAGAAACCAAAGATAATATCTCAGTTGAGCTCATCCAGAAGGGACAACAAATAATACACTAAAAGCTGAGCCAACAAGGGCCACCGTAAGTAGCTCACAAAACATATGCATGTTTGTGTGTTGTCAACACAACATCGGCACCACGAATTAGATCGGAAGAGAAAGCAACCACAACAGCTCAACTGCTAGCTCGCCACATCTTCTCTACATCACCAGAATCCCACCAAAACATCATCAGCAACTACAACCAACATTGTCACTTAGTAGATCATGAAGGGGTAGGCCACTAGAGCTAGGGAAGTTGCGATAGTTTAAGGAAGTGCAAGCCAGCATCTCAAAGAGACGTAGGCTAGCAGCACAAGGAAGCGTAGGCTACAATATCAGACAATATGTAAGCAAGGGAAAGCTAGGAGCACAAGGAGGAGGAGATCCGGGAGCCAATATGATACAACTGGAGCTAGAATAAGATGAGGATGAGTCCAACAACAACTGAAGCAAATCCACCAAAAGATTATCCACAACCTAAGAATCAATATTTGTCTACTCTGCAACAGTAGGTTGTCCACCAAAATCATGCACATTAGCTTCTTTATTAGTTTATGAGCATGACAGTTGGAGACTGGAGTTATACTCAAAATTGCAATCAAATGGAGTGAAAATTTATCCCATAATAAAGTTGGAGGCACCATAGTAGCATCCAAAGACAGCAGAAGCCACATAATTAAAGAACTTAAACATAACAAATCATTTTCCTAACTTAAAAAGCTAGGAACCATCTAAAATCTTACTGTTACATAGACAATATAAGTTCATCAAACAACCAATTTAAATGTTCATATATCATTTTCCTAGTCAATTCTAGGAATCAAATTGTGGGTATTTATTCACTATCAAAGACTTGACAAAAACATATAAAACACAACACTGAACACAAGGTTCAAAATTTTACTGTATCCAATGCCAGTATCATCTCAAATATCAGCAGTACTAACACAGCTGGATGTTTTTCCCAACTAACAGAACAAATATTGAATTAACTGAATTTGGTGCTAAGAAGGGTAGCATCACTCTAATTCTTGTATCCAATCATTGTCGTCGGATTGAGGACAAGTACGCCATGAGGGGGTCCTCGAGGCGTGCGGAAGAGAGGGGTGTGAGACGTACGGTATTCTGGTACAGCGAGCACACAAGTTTACTCAGGTTCCAATCCACCGGCTTTGGACGGATCCTACTCCTGCTAGCAATCCAGTAATACTGCAGAGCCGGAATATGGGTTACAAGGGTTTCGTCTGTGCAAGTTGAGGGTCTAAAGTATTGGGTACCCTAAAGTCTCTCCCTAGGACGGCTTATATAGATATCCGGCCTAAGGTTTACAGAAGAGATCAATCCAGCTACGACTGAGAGTTGGTTACAGAGTATATCTTGAACTACAAGTAACATTGTGGGCCTAAGTCGGTAAGTCTTCTGGGCCTTCCCGTAGCCGGATTGGACTCCGTCTTTCTCCCTGACTGGACCGCCCGTGAAGCAAAGCTCTAACCCGAAGTGGGCCACCCTGGTCAGTGAGGAATTGTGAGGATACCCGGAAAGTATATCCCCAACAGCAGCCCTCGGAGGCCTCCAAGATTCAAAGTTGGATTTATCATCGTCTAGCTTGATCTTCGGCTTGCAGAATCTTGAAGGGTTCCTGAAACTTCACAACAAAAAATACGATCCGGGTCTTAAAAGTAAGTCGGACCTATCAACAGGTTACTCGAATTATTTAGCTCGTTTTCAAACTAAGCCGGAACTTGGTCTCTAACGCCACCTGACACAAGCATGGACAAGTCATGTCATATGATAGGCGTGCTGTCAGCACGACCGTTGGTGGGTCCGTGGTCCACGGAACCGAGGCGCCGTTTCAATGCGTGCGTGGACATCGAGGTGACGCAATCATCGCGCGGGTCCTTCCCAGTTCCTTCCACGATGCGTGGCGGTTACACTGTAGCGTTTGCACGAATCTTGGCACGGGTAGGTGGATATAAGGGGTTCGGATTTCTTCTTCTCCTTTCCACCAGTCCTTTGCCGTTTCCTTTCCTCCCAATCTTCCCGCGCGCACAGAGCCTCCTCGTCCTCCCCCCACAGAGCTCCCAGGGTCGCCCCTTTAAGGTCATCTTCTCATCGGAGAAATGGCTTCATCATCTTCTTCCTCTGGTTTGGCGGCAGAAGCGGCGGCGGCGAAGGCGGAAGCAGCAGCAGAGAAAGAGAGCTACCGGGGAATCTGGATCCCCTGCGCCCTTGACGAAGCAGACCTCAAGAACATGGAGAAGGAGGGGCTTCTCGCTGCCGGCCACTAGTGGAGTGGCTCCGGTGAAGCCGTCCCCAACCCGCGCGACGGCGAGCGGGTCCACTTAAGCACCCATCTTGACCGAGGTCTGTCTTTTCCTCCCTCGGAGTTCTTCTCCGAGGTGATAGATCATTACGGAGTTCAACTCCACAATCTTCCTCCCAACTCACTTTTAGAAATGAGTGCGTATGCTGCGCTTTGCGACGGCTTTCTCGACATTAGGCCGAGTTTGCTTCTCTTCCGGTATTATTTCCATGTCCAGAGGAATTCCATCACTGCCGGTGTTCCTTATATCACCGGCACTATTAGCTTTTCTCTTAGACGTGACCGGGCATATCCCAAAATTTCAGCCAGTGACTCGGTCAAACAATGGCCAGCCATATTTTTCTATCATAGGGATATTAGGCTCCGGCAAAGCTCTTTGCTGCGGCTTTTTCGACGCCGCCACGGCCCAGCCTTCTGGGGCGAGGCTGTCAACTCTCACCGATGATCTGATCCTCGCTAAGAGGCGGATCGAATATTTGATTAAGCACAATGGTCTGAAGGGATCCAACTTGGTCCAGTGCTAGGTCTCACGTTGGATCCAGCCACTTCAGTACCACGGAACCCGACTGATGCACTCCATCACGTCGACTCCAACCGACTCCCTCCGCATCAGCTCCAAAGCCTACACCACTCAAGGCTACATAAGCCAAATCAAGTGGCTGATCAAGGAGCGGATCGAAAGGAGGATTCCAGAGGTTTCTCTGGACATGCACACGGCGGAAAACCCCGTGGTGCCGGTAAGCTTCCATCATCACATTTTTTATGTGTTTCAATCTTCGAGTTATACTGCAATACTGATATGTTTTCTTGTTTTCAGCTTGCTGACCTCCCAGAGTCGGAACTTGCTCCGCTCGAAGGATACCCTCCTGAGTTTTCTCAGGAGACAGAAGTAGTCCCATTTCCAGACCTTGCGCTCAAGAAGCACAAAGCTCCGACAGTGGCTGTTGGCACAAAGGAGGTGCCTATCATGAAGAGGTATCCTTTCAGTCACAACTTTTCTGCCTTTGTACTTTACTCAAATTTCTTTCCGAGATGTAACGTTTCCGACTTTGTTATCTTCTCAGAGCAAAATCGATCATCAAGGGCAAGGGGAAAGGGATTTCTTCGAAGCCCTTGCGTCAGACGAAGATTACCATAGCTTCCCCTGCCGCGGCTCCTCTGACTCCGGCCCCTCAACCTTCTGCAACTCCGGCGATCACTCCTTCTCCGGTGGTTGCAGAATATCCGTCTCCTCAAATGGAGCCTGCGATCCTTGGGTCGCAAACTGACATCACCTAAAAGGTAAAAGGCTACCAAGATAAGGGTGAACCCTCTTCGGGTAATGATCCCTCGGCTGAAGTCTTCGCCAAAAACCTCCTCAGCAATCCGAGACTTGCCAAGTTTGGCCTATCTCGGAAATCTGCATAGGAGATCCAGCGGCTAGCCAGGCAAGTCCTGGATAAAAGCCATTTATCCCCCGAGGGGGAAGCGCAAGAAGCAGAGGACGTCAAGTTCTCTGACCTTCTCACTCAAGTCCACCTTCGCGACGAGAGGATTAGGACTGGCGAGCTTCCAACAGCCCTAGTGATCCCTCTTACTCTTGCCGAGAAGGTAGCCGCTGAAGTGAATGCGGGTTTAGATAAACTCACCGCGAGCAATATGTAAGTCGGAATTCCAACTCTTGTTTTTTCCATTATGTTATATCATATCCTCTAGCCCCCAAGCATGAAGTAGGATATAGAATTAGAGTTTATTCTTCATTAGGATGCCAAAGAACGAACTAGTGTAGCCCCCAAGGCTCGTGCTGATATTTAGCAAAAATATTAGCCCAAGTCTTAAGTAGCTTTCTGGCTTTGGGTATTCTGACTTATAGAAAGTATGTTCCTATAACCAAGAATTACTGACCAATGTCTGTGATAAGCGGAGAGAGATCAAAGCTCTCCGGCTTAAAAATGCTGAGCTCAAAGTAGCCAAAGATGAAGCCGAAGGTAAACATTCCGAGATTCAAACCTTGTCTTTGCTTTTTTCAATGTCGAATTTTTCTGAACTGTTGTTCTTTTTTGACTTACAGCGCTGGTGAAACAATCCATCGCTATGATTGAAGAGGCCGAGAACCTCAAGACCCTGGTAGTGGAGAACAAGGGACTTCGCCAAGAGCTGGATAAGCTCAAGGCGGATCATGAAAGGAGCATAGCTCAAGTCCTTGAATCCTCCTCCATGGCCACTGAAGAGCGTGATCGCAAGATTGCTGCTCAGGATAAAATAATCTCAGATCTCAAGAATGAGTTTGGCAGAGAGAAGGACATATCCCAGGCGCTCCGGGCTGAACTCCAGAGTCTCCGGGAGGAGAAGACTAAGATTGACAACGTCATTTTTGGTACGTTCCACCTCCCTGACTTATATTTTCTTCGACTTCTATCAATGTCGGTTTTTTCTGAACTTTATTTTGATGCATAGGTCCTCTGAACTTGACGGATTCTTCCTCGTCTGAGCCCCGCACCCACCGGCTTACCCAAGTCGGTGATCTTCTTCATGACTACCGCCAATCCCTTGAGGACATTGGCGAGTCTCTCAGGATTCCGGACATGCCAAGCATGTCGGATTTTCAGGTGCGAGACAAGGCCAAGGAGATGTCGCAGCTTGTTCGGGACTGGAACATGTCCTACACGCAGACTGTTGCGCAGAACGCTCTCACCATGGTCATGGGCCACCATGGAAACATGGAGATATGGCAAGTGACCAGAGGGTACTGCAAGGTAGACGAAGATGGCCAGGAGCAGGACCTTCAAGCCATCATGCACTCCTGCGCCGTATACGGGTGTCACGTGGCTGATCTGACCAGCTACGAGATCCCCTTCTTCACCCGCGTGGATACTCCGCCTCCTCCTGCCAAAGAAACCGAAGAAGTTTCCGACGAGGAACACACCATCTCAGATGCGGACATCTCGGAACGATATCAAGGCGGAGTGACCAGCGAGCCGACAGATCCTTCATCTCCTCCTACATCATAGGCCAGAAATTTATGTATTATTCCGGAACAATATGATGTATTTGTAAATTTGTAATACTTTAACTTTTGCTAGTGCTAAGCTTTTGATCTATTCAGCACTTTTCGGCTTTAAGATTTTTTTTGTGTGCCTGAAATGTTTTACATAAGCACTTGTATTTTTTCGTCTCTACTTATCGTTTATCTGGCTTTCCGCCTCGTCCCTTTCGTGAGCCGGCTAAACCTTCTGCCGGAAACTTTGCTAAGCAACGGAGCTCAATTGCTAAACTAGTTTAAACTCGGAAACAAAGCCGGCTTCCAGTACCAACAATTCACTACTCGGAAAATGCCCGCATCCAGTAATCAGACAAATAACCAAAGTAAAGACTAGAAATTTTAGAGTTATACCCGAGGGTAGCAGTTTTAGAATCGGAAATCTAAACCAGAACGAACATGAGCATAAAGTACTTTCAAGCATTCTAGGATTTTCGACTATGACATGATCATTCGGAAATAAGATGGTTTAAGAACTTCTCAGAAAAAACTTGAGGTAACCAAAACTTTTATTTCTCACAGAACATGTACATATGTATGATTACAAAGAATGATAAACTAAGAATAAAAGGGACGTAGCTGAGCAATATTCCACGGTATGTCTAACTCATCCGGATTTGTACTGCCTCCAGCTCTCTTTCTCTTCTTAGTAGCAGGTCTTTCTTTGACTGGCCTCATGTCAGTTAAGTAGTATGATCCATTCTGTAATACTCGACTAACTAAAAAGGGCCCTTCCCATACTGGGGAAAGTTTGTGCTTTCTTTGTTTCACAAGGCGGAGAACCAAATCACCTTTATTGAAAGATCTATTTCGGACTCTCTGGCTATGATACTTGTGTAACTTCTGCTGATAGGCTGTAGATATCATTTCAGCAACGATGCGAACTTCTTCGGCTAAGTCGAGATCATTTTGTCGAGAAATCTCGGCATACTCTTCGATATACGCGGCCACTCTAGGAGAAGTATGAATTAAATCACTAGGAAGAACTGCTTCTGCGCCATAGACCAAGAAGAAAGGTGTGTATCCTGTTGACCTATTCGGAGTTGTTCGTAAACTCCAAATTACAGAGGGTAGTTCCTCTGCCCAAGCCCCCGCAGCACGACGTAGTGGTGCTTCCAGTCTTGGTTTCAGGCCATGTAGAATTAAACCATTTGCTCTTTCGACTTGTCTGTTAGCCTGTGGATGTGCGACTGACGCAATGTCAAGCCGGATATTTTGCTCATCACAGAATTCGGCCAGTTCTCCCATAGAGAAGTTACTCCCATTGTCCGTGATAATGCTATGCGGATAACCATACCGGATTATAACATCCTTGAAAATCTTTTGGCTATTGCTCCATCACAACTAGTGATAGGTTTAGCCTCAATCCATTTGGTGAATTTATCCACCATCACTAAGAGGTGAGTAAATCCACTTGGAGCTCGTTTAAAAGGTCCTACCATATCAAGCCCCCAGACCGCAAAGGGCCATGTTATAGGTATTGTTCGCAACTGATCAGCCGAAACATGAGCTTGCTTGGCGTACTTTTGGTAGCCTTTGCACGTCTTGACTAATCGTTCGACATCTGCCTGAGCTGTAAGCCAGAAAATCCATGTCGAAAAGCTTTTGCCACTAAAGATTTGGCTGCAGCGTGGTGACCACACTCGCCTTCGTGGATTCCCCTTAAGATTTCCACTCCTTCTTCCGGAGATACGCAGTGCTGAAAAACCCTAGACACACTCCGTTTATGGAGCTCACCTTTAACAATAGTATAGGCTTTTGCTCGTCGGATAATCTGCCGGCTCAGCACCTCGTCTTCGGGTAATTTTCCATCTACCAAATAATCGAGGTAGGGTTGAGTCCAGCTGGGAACTACAGCCAGAACTGCTATCAAATGTGAGTCGGATTTTGTCGGATATTCCTCATCTACTCCCTTTATCGAGGGGACTTTGAGGTGCTCTAAAAATGCGCCATCCGGGACCTCTTTCCGCGCAGAGTCTATTCAGGATAGTGCATCTGCTTCCTCATTTTCTGCTCGAGGGATGTGTTGAACTTCAAACCCTTCGAACGATTTAGATAGATCATCCGCGACAGCTTTATATGCTGCCATGTGCTTATTTACATTACAAATATCCGAGACTTGCTGAGCAACAAGATCCGAATCTCTGTAACACATCAAATGTCGGATGCCAATATCCTTGGCAATCTGGATTCCATGCAGCAGTGCTTCATACTCGGTAATATTGTTTGTTGCTATGAAGTGGATCTGCAGCACGTATAAAAGTTTATCTCCTTGGGGTGATTTTAGCACCACGCCAGCCCCCGAGCCCCCTCGAGCCTTAGACCCGTCGAAGAAAAGAGTCCAATATTCTGACTCAGGGAGGATCATATTCTCCTTCGTCTCTGTCCAATATGCGACAAAGTCAGCAAGGATCTGGGATTTTATTGCTGTCCGAGGTTTGTACTCAATATCGAAAGCTAAGAGCTCTATGCCCCATTTGGCGACGCGTCCTGTGGCGTCACTGTTGTTGATTATATCCCTCATGGGAGCTTTTCTCACCACGGTAATTGGATGCTCCTAAAAATAGTGTCGTAACTTACGAGATGCTATAAAAACACCGTAAGCCAACTTTTGATAGTGCAGATATCGCTGTTTTGATTCTGTCAGGACCTCACTGACAAAGTAAGTCGGATACTGCACCAGGTGTTCCTGATTTTCCTCTGGTCTCTCCATCACCATGACGATACTAACGACCTTATTTGTCGCAGCAATATAAAGCAACATCGGTTCCTGAGGTTCCGGCACTGCAAGGATAGGAGCAGATGAGAGTACTTTCTTCAGGTCTTGTAGTGCAGCTTCAGCTTCGTCAGTCCAAACAAAATCCTTGGTCATTTTCAGGAGTTTGTATATTGGTGCGGCTCTTTCCCCAAGCCGGCTTACAAATCGACTGACCGCAGCGATGCAGCCAGTTAATCTTTGTATGTCCTTCAGGCGAGTTGGCCTAGAAATACTGAGTATAGCCTTGATTTTGTCGCGGTTCACCTCTATGCCTCTTTGAGACACGATGAAACCTAACAATTTTCCGGCTGGTATTCCAGTTACACGAAGTTTTGTGATGCTGTCCTGAAGATCCGGTTCTTGAATAGTTGTCTTCTCGGTGTTCGGGGTGATGATACTGCGCCCGGACATAATGGGATCTTACGCCAGACCATGCCGGATCTGTGCGACATTAGTCAGAATCTGAGACCAGTTTTTGACTTCCGGACAGGGCGACCTTTTGCTGCTCCAGTCCCTTATTGAGTAGTTTGATACCCAAGCGGATCTCCTCCGGTCCTGGATTAGCCGATAGAATTTATTGGGCTGCCACGGTATTCTGTACTGGTGTTGGGTATACCTAATCTCTGTTGCTATCTTTCTGTGACTTCCCCATCTCATCTCCAAAAAGAACGGCACGGACACATGGGAATTGGTTGTCATCTATGTGACGCTTCCATGTCTTCTGATGCAAACGAGACATGTATTCCTTGTTTGACATGCGTTTCTTATGTTTTTGGCTTCATCGAGGAGTTGTTGACGACACGCTTCTAGGGCTTGCGCCCTTTCGTCCAGCTCATCTGCAGTAAGTTCTGCAGCTGTAGGGATAGGTGTGGTTAATGCGGCATCGATGAGTTTACGCGCACCTTCTGTGATCATGTGTCCATCCACCGATGCTTCTTTTTTCGGCACGTCTGGGATAAGTGTTCCATCCGAGTCTTCCTCGTATTCCTCAGCAATCACCTCATCTGTTAGAGGGTCTTTTGCTGGGGTCTTGTTTTTCTTGTTCTTCTTCTTTGCCTTCTTGGCAGCACCGGTAGCAAAGACGGCTTTGGGTCTGTTTCCCGGAGTCAAGCTCTGATCGGTACTTTCAGACATCTGGACCTCGGGATTATCTCTGACGTCCATGTCATCCTGCGCTTTGGGAGAGTGTTCCCCGGATCCTTCATCCATGGCTTCTCCTTCTTCTGCAGCTTTGGAGTTGTACTCCTCTTTATATTCCGCAGAGAACTTTCGGAAATCTGTTGATGTCATCGACTCATCCGAGGATGCGGGTACGTCGGCGTTTGTTCCAATTGCCTCCAGCACAGAGTTGGTGTTCTCTCCAGCATCGGCAGAGCCGGATCCGGATCCCACGTAGCCGACAAAGTGCGACGCGTGCTTCCTGAGGTACCTGCGGCTTTCACGATCAGCCATGTCGAAACTTTTGATGGTCTCGAGAATTGCATCTGCGCTTTTGCCTTGCAGTATCATACGTCGTAATCTGTACCTTAGGAAAGGACTGTCTGTCCCGGCATCATCAGAGCCGGAATCAGTGTCGTTGATATGCTCCTCCTGGATTTCGACTTCCACGGGTGGGTCGATCTGGGATCCGGCTTCTCCGGGCAGATCCACTCCAGATTCGACTTGGTCCGCTAGGTCTTCTTCAGGCTCGGGTTTCTCGACTATCTCCGCAACTGGTGCGGGCTGGGTGGGATTAGGGTTTTCTGAGATCCGGAACTCTGCCACCTCCGCGGACAAAGGGGACCCAGAAAATTCTTCTGCCTCTATCATCACCGCTGGGGTGGGTTGGGCAGGTTCAGCGAAACCGATGTAAACATCGATCTCACCAAAAGACATGATTGTGTAGGCAGTCACGGCCTCCTTTGCTGGAATCCAAGTCTCGTCGAGAACGATGAGAGGGACGTCGCTGGTGTAGAGGATGCGACCGACGGCGATAATCTCGCCGATTCTGATTCTTGCAGATTCCGCTCGGAACGCAGATCCGAAGCTCACTTGCCCCACGGTGGGCGCCAACTGTCGTCGGATTGAGGACAAGTACGCCATGAGGGGGTCCTCGAGGCGTGCAGAAGAGAGGGGTGTGAGACGTACGATATTCCGGGATGGTGAGCACACAAGTTTACCCAGGTTCGAATCCGCCGGCTTTGGATGGATCCTACTCCTGCTAGCAATCCAGTAATACGGTAGAGCCAGAATATGGGTTACAAGGGTTTCGCTTGTGCGAGTTGAGGGTCTAAAGTATTGGGTGCCCTAAAGGCTCTCCCTAGGACGGCTTATATAGATATCCGGCCTAAGGTTTACAGGAGAGATCAATCCGGCTACGACTGAGAGTCGGTTACAGAGTATATCTTGAACTACAAGTAACATTGTGGGCCTAAGTCGGTAAGTCTTCTGGGCCTTCCCGTAGCCGGATTGGACTCCGTCTTTCTCCCTGACTGGGCCGCCCGTGAAGCAAAGCTCTAACCCGAAGTGGGTCACCCTGTTCAGTGAGGAACTGTGAGGATACCCGGAAAGTATATCCCCAACAATCACACTAGCACCACTAATAGCCTGACTGTCACACTAGATTAGCATCTACTATGATCATGTTCCAACCTAAAGAGACAAAATAGCGGAAACCCTAGAATCAACTCGTAGTATTGAGAGTCATGAGAGAATAGAAACATTAGAATCATCTAGGAGTCTAAAATCACCAACTCTATGAGAAGTTCATGATCCACATACTAGTCAGGCAATGATCCCGTGAGCAAGAGAGGAGAAATTAGGGGGAGAGAAGTAGGGGAGTATAAGGAGGAAGGGTCACCCATGGTCCTCGCTAAGATCTTGATGAAGGGGAGGAAGAGGAGACCGGTAGTGGCAGCTACGACACGATAGGGTGGAGGGCACCGTGGAACTCGAACTGTGCCAAGTAACACTAGTGATAGAACCACCATAATGGAGTGGGTGGCGGTAGACGACCACCACCAAAGCACCAGCACCAGTTCCACAATCCAAGTCATCGGAGACCAACCCAGACCACCGGCGAGCGGCGAGACCAAGTTGGCTGAAACCCTAATCGCCAGTGGGCGATTAGCATGGCCAGGTGAGGAAGCGTTCGTCAAATCTACTTGGACCATGTAGCACCCCGAGAATAAGTAAAAATAGAAATTTCTTGTTATTTTATTTTCCGCATCATCATGACATCATAATGCATCAACATGATCATCATGCCACCTTACATGGATCATCCGAAAATTGTTGCATCGCATTTACTCTTGTTCATTCGCATCTTGCATTGCATTTGATCTTATTGTATCTTGCATGTATGTGTTGTTCATATCATCATATGTGTTTTGTTTTCCCCTATATCCATCCTTATATTTTGGTGTCTACAAAAGTGGTCCCTTCTTGTTTAATGGGAGGCACCACTATTTTGAAATACAATTGTTTGGAATAATATTCCCTCTCTATCTTTGTTGGCCTCCATTTTTTATTCTTGTAAAATGCCAAATTGACCTACGTGGCATCCTCTTGCTAATATTATTGTTACCTTTTTTTCTCCATTTAGTTGCTAAAAAATCCTTTTGTTTAATTCCCTACAAAATATTATAAATGTTTTCAAAAGGGTTTTTGTCATAATACAAACATAAGAGAAAAATCCTTTGGATAAAACAAAGTGAGAGAGAGAGTAAAGCTGGTCACGAGCGCAGCCAGGAGCACTGAAGCCTATCAAGCAAATGTGGCCCATCTCCCACCTGATCGATGGACATGCTGACTCAAATGTGGCCCACCTTGCTCACACGCATGAGGCGTGTCTTCCTCTCTGACGATATCATGATCCACCACCACCACAACAGGTTTCCCCTCCTTCTTATCCCCGTCAGTGAAGGCCTCCTACAAACCCTAGTCTCCGTCCTCTTAGGTCACCAATACCCTCTAGTGAGAGCTTTGATGCCGCCCTCCCCGCCCATGTTGAGTTCCTCATCAAGTTCTTCTTCACGGCTACTGCAATTTTTCTTCTGGCCCTCAGGTCCCCATTGCCGCTTGTACCATCAAGGATCCCATAAGGTTGAAATAACGCAACAGAGTGCCATATTTCTCCACCTTATGAGTGCCTTGAGGGTGTGAATGAGGCAATCCGAGGAGCGATAGAGTGCGGGCGAGCCTGAGCGGCATCGAAGGCTTGCTGTAGTGGTGTTCCCAAGTCCTGGTAGGTGCTGGAAGTCGGCATAGATGGCACCACCCCCCAGCAGGCGGCCCATCTGAATTGCTTCGCGTACGACATTGGGTGAACGTCGCTGATGAGGTCGATGTGGAGGAGGAAGAGTGGGTGGAGCTAGAGGCTCGCTGCCAGGTGCCGAGACTACTGACACTTGGGGAATTCCTGGGCCGTGCGCGCACTGGTCCGTCATATCAGAGGAACCTAGACGAGGCAGAGACCCTTGTTGGTGCCTCGGCTCATCCGCACGTGCAAAACAAGATGGTTTGGGGGCATATTGACTTCTAGCTAGCAGCGGTGGATGCCGCGGTGGAGACGGTCTTGGTGCGGGGGAGGCGCCATAGTAGGAAACATCCTCCGCTGTTGGTGCACGGCCCGCCAGCGGGTGACGCACCGCTACCGCCTATGGTGAGGGAGGGGAAGGAGGGAGACTGCCCTCTCCCCCATGCTGACCATGGGCCGGTCCCAGGTGGACGACCCACCAATGATCATTGACTTGGAAACTTCAAGAATGGATATCTTTAGAAGTGATCTAGTTAGGGATTTTAGATGATCACCTAGTGGTAGACATGAGATCCAGCTTGGGAATCTTTCTTAGGGTTTTGTGATCTTATTTAGTTTGGTCCTATAGGATGAGCTGCTAGGGTAGCTGATGACCCACAAGTATAGGGGGTGTATCGCAGTATTTTCGAGGGAAGTGAAACCCAATTTATTGATTCGACACAAGGGGAGCCAAAGAATATTTATAAACCTTAACAACCGAGTTGTCAATTCAGCTGCACCTAGAAACAATCTTGCTCACAGCAGTTTATCAGTAGCAACAGTTTTGTAGTAGGAATAGTAAAGTAACAGCAGTAGTAAAGCAAAGACAGTAGTAACAAAAGCAGTAAACAGTGGGATTCGAGTGCGGTAGGCATAGGGATGGATGGACGGGCGTTGCATGGACAAGACAATTCACATAGCAATCAGAACATAGGGCAATTGCAGATAAATAAGATAAAGCATCCAAGTACTAGACAATCCTAGGCATGTGTTCCATATATAGTCATACGTGCTCGCAATGAGAACTTGCACAACATCTTTTGTCCTTCCAAAGACGCGTTTGCGGAGCCTCTAGGAACTACTGGCAATTAAGGTGCTCCTTTTAATAGAGCACCGAGCAAAGCATTAACACTCCATGAACACATGTGATCCTCACATCAAAGCCTTTCCTTGGCTACCCGATTTCTGTCACTGGGACCATAGGTTCCGGACAACGACGTGTGTATACATCTTGTAGATAAGACCAACAACAATACTATCATAATGAATCAATAACATGTTCAGATCTGAAATCATGGCACTCGGGCCCTAGTGACAAGCATTAAGCACGACAAGTCGCAACAAAGTCATAAAGCACTAATAAAAGATACTAGGCACCATGCCCTAACAATCCGATGCTATTACATGAATGATCTCATCCAATCCCTACCATCCCCATAGCCTACAGCGGGGGATTACTCACTCATAGATGGGGGAAACATGGATGGTCGATGGAGAAGCGATGGTGATGATGATGGCGATGATCTCCTCCAATTCTCCGTCCCGGCAGGGTGCCAGAACGGAGTTTCTGGTGCTGTTTCATCGAATCTTGTGGTGGCGGCAGAGCGGAACTCCTTCTTGAAAAACGTCGAACCCCCTGAAGTTTTTAGGTCACAAAGCATAGGCCACACTCAAAAACAAGCTTTTTTTACCACAAAAGCATGAACTTTCCTACTCTTTTCCAAACCATACTAAACCATTTGAACACCAATGTATGAAAGAGGGGGTCCAACCAATTTATTCAGCAAACTAAGCAAACCATGCAAACTAAAAACCAAAACGAAAACGAAAAAGAAGACGCTCCAAGAACAACACAACTGTGCATGAAACAATAAAAATGAAGCGTTTGGAAGAAACCTAGGATTTTTATTGATGAAGAAGGGGATGCCTTGGGCATCCCCAAGCTTTGACGCTTGTACTTCTTGGATATTTCTTGGGGTGACACGCGTGCCATCCCCAAGCTTGATCTTTAGTCCATCCTTCATCTCATTACTCATTCCTTCCATACACCTGAAAAGTTTCCTTCATACAAAACTTCACACAATCTCATTAGCAACATTAGTGCACTTAAGATAAATAAGTCTCAAGGTTCAGTTCTAACACCAAATAAACTTCCATTAGAACACTAGCTACTGTAGCACTTCCCTCAAAAAGCTCAATTCCCCAAAAGAACTCAAGAAGGAACCAACAAGAAGCAAATGTAGAAAATGGCAGAAATCTCTCAAAACAGACCAGCAGGTAAAGACGAATTTTTTTCGAAGACCTTCTGTTGCTCAAATAAAAAAGTGTTGAACTAACGAAAGTTAGATAACAACCTGGGGCAGAAGCACAAACAATTACAGCTCAATCCGACATACAGAGCTCTCTCAGGAATTTTTACGATGAAGCACAAAAATCTGTTTCGGGACAGCAACTTTCCCGATCATTACTTCACTCTCATTAGAGGTTACTCTTGGCACAAAAAGCAAATAAAAAGGATAAGGAGCGGTTATTACTGAAGTAATAACTTCCAAGACTCAACTAAAACTCTTGGGTTATCTCCCAACAAGTACTTTTCTTTAACGCCTTTAAGTTAGGCAAAAGCAAAAACTGAAAATGGATAAAATGGAAGTAAGTGGAGATAATCATGGTGAAAACATTGTTTTGTTCAATGAAATCCTTTTGTTAACAAGGTTGATCAGGTCTTGTTACCAAAACAATTTCATATGATACAAAACTTTGTATTCCACTAATGATTATGTTACCTCAACCTTGATAGCAATGGTCCCAATCATAATAGTTTCAAATTTTTCTCTTGGTATGGGACAATATATTTCTCCAACTTGAATGCCCTCAATATGTTCAATTGAATTCAAGCCATAAGTCCTTTCAATCTTCTTGGGGAAATAGACAATATGTTCCTTGTCATTAACATTGAAGGTCACCTTCCCTTGATTATAATTAATAACAGCTCCTGCAGTTTTTAAGAAAAGGTCTCCCAAGAATAATAGACATATTATCATCTTTAGGCATAAAAGTTTGAGAGGATGCTCTCATAAGAAATAAGAGTTAAAGTAAAAGAGAGCATCAAGAAGCAAATTCAAAACACATTTAAGTCTAACCCACTTCATATGCATAGGAATCATGTAAGCAAATAACAAAGTGATAGGCATAGGAAGATAAAACAAGAGTAACTTCAAAACTTTTAGCACATAGAGAGGTGTTTCAATACCATGGAAACTTCTAGAATCATATTTTCCTCTCTCATAATAATTTTCAGTAGTCTCATGAAGAAACTCAACAATATAACTATCACATAAAGCATGCTTTTCATGATCTGCAAGCACTAGAGCCTTATCATAAACATTTTCAAAGGAAACCTCGGGAACATAACATCCATCCTCCTTTAGTAAGAATGGAGGACAATCAAATAACGTAAGGGGTAAAGAGTTACTCTCATTAGAAGGTAGGAATGGGTAGCTAATCCATTATTCCTTCTTTTGTTCATCACTCTCCTCCTCTTTTTCATCTAATGAGATTTCAGGTTCATCAATTTCTTCTTCCATAGGAGCCTGCAAGGCATTAGTCTCTTCCATAGGGTCCTGCAAGGCATTAGTCTCTTCCATTTGTGGAAAGCATTTATTAAAATACTCAAGAATATAGCCATTTTCATCCTTGTAATTGTCAAAGTAGAATTTAAGCATACCATACACCTCATATTTGTAAGGTGAATCATCAATATTTTCAAGCAAACTAGCAAGTTCAAAAGCACCCTTCCAAGCAATAAATTCTTCAATTTGTTCCGCATCATAGAAGTCATAAATTCCTTTAGCATAGGAAGATATGGTATCATTATCACTATACTCACATTGAAAAGGGAGGTGTTTATACCTCTTTCTGCAACAAGACTCATCACAACAATAAGTAACATTATAAGTAGAGCACACGTTTCTAGCAATGGTATACAATCTATCAATTTGTTCCCATAAGTGTTTCCCTTTTTGTGACAAGCGGTGTTCCTTATAATAATATTTTTGATCTTCCGTGAACCCACCTTGCCAATAAGCTTCAGTTTCAAAGAAACCAACCATTGACATCAAGCATGATAAATCAAGACAATAACAGACCAACAAAAACAACCACTAGAGTAGGAACTAATTTGTTTTGTATTTTTGACAGGCAAACAAGGAGAAAGATAAACTTAGCTTGAACAATAGTGACTCCAAGTGAACTTGATAAATAAAGCTATGCTCCCCGGCAACGGAGCCAGAAAATAGTCTTGATGACCCACAAGTATAGGGGGTGTATCGCAGTATTTTCGAGGGAAGTGAAACCCAATTTATTGATTCGACACAAGGGGAGCCAAATAATATTTATAAGCCTTAAAAACTGAGTTGTCAATTCAGCTGCACCTGGAAACAATCTTGCTCACAGCAGTTTATCAGTAGCAACAGTTTTGTAGTAGGAATAGTAAAGTAAATGTGAGAGTAAAGCAAAGACAGTAGTAACAAAAGCAGTAAACAGTGGGATTCAAGTGCGGTAGGCATAGGGATGGATGGATGGGCGTTGCATGGACAAGACAATTCACATAGCAATCAGAACATAGGGCAATTGCAGATAAATAAGATAAAGCATCCAAGTACATGACAATCCTAGGCATGTGTTCCATATATAGTCATACGTGCTCGCAATGAGAACTTGCACAACATCTTTTGTCCTGCCAGCCTATTTGCAGCGGAGCCTCTAGGGAACTACTGGCAATTAAGGTGCTCCTTTTAATAGAGCACCGGAGCAAAGCATTAACACTCCATGAACACATGTGATCCTCACATCAAAGCCTTTCCCTTCCGGCTACCCCGATTTCTGTCACTTCGGGACCATAGGTTCCGGACAACGACGTGTGTATACAACTTGTAGATAAGACCAAGAACAATACTATCATAATGAATCAATAACATGTTCAGATCTGAAATCATGGCACTCGGTCCCTAGTGACAAGCATTAAGCACGACAAGTCGCAACAAAGTCATAAAGCACTAATAAAAGATACTAGGCACCATGCCCTAACAATCTGATGCTATTACATGAACGATCTCATCCAATCCCTACCATCCCCATAGCCTACAGTGGGGGATTACTCACTCATAGATGGGGGAAACATGGATGGTCGATGGAGAAGCGATGGTGATGATGATGGCGATGATCTCCTCTAATTCCCTGTCCCGGCAGGGTGCCAGAACGGAGTTTCTGGTGCTGTTTCATGGAATCTAGTGGTGGCGGCAGATCGGAACTCCTTCTTGAAAAATGTCGAACCCCCTGAAGTTTTTAGGTCAGAAGGCTTCTTATAGGTGAAGAGGGAGACCGAGGGGGTGCCTGGGGCCACCACACCAGGCCCTGGCATGGCCAGGCCTAGCCCGCGCCTGTGGGGTGTGGCCAGCCCCTGGCCCTCCTCCGTCTCGTATTCTGGCTCCGTGAGTCTTCTGGAAAAATAGGCACTTTGGCTTTTGTCCCATCCAATTCCGAGAATATTCATTTTCTGACTTTCCTGGAACCAAAAACAACAGAAAACAGGCAGCTGGCACTTTGGCTCTTGTTAATAGGTTAGTCCAAGAAATTATATCAAAAGTACTCCAAAGTGTGGACAAAACACAAGAAAGTAGATAAAACCAAGCATGGAGCATCAAAAATTATAGATACATTTGCAATGTATCAGTATCCCACTTTAGTGCCTATGCAAACAAGTCTGACAACAGATCAAGGCAATTCATCTTCCAAGCAATCCAGACTATTGCTAGGGTTACTATCAAGCTTAGCTTGAGGTAAGGAAGGGTATTTTGTGACGGGTTCCGTAGCACAAAAAAAATTCCTACGATTGAACTCTAATACGCCAAAGATCTATCTATGTAGTAATGTAGTAACAACCAAGAATACATACCCTTGTAAACCATACACGGTTAACGTTCCGGATGGGCTATTTCTTCCCAGCCCAACAGGAAAAGGGGTAACCACGGGTGGGCCTGGAAGCCCCGGCGTCCCACCAGATCGTACCAGGCAGCAGCTGCCCCAGGCGGCGAGGAGGCGAGGCCAAGTGGGCCGGTTCCACCCCCGCGGCCCAGCGGCGAGGCGAGAGGGAGAGTGATACGTCGTAAACATATCTATAATTTTTGATGTTCAATGCTTGTTTTATATCAACTATCTTATGTTTTGTCTACATTTTGAGATACTTTTATGCATTTTCTGGAACTAACCTATTAACAAGATGCCAAAGTGCCAGTTGCCTGTTTTCTGCTGTTTTTGGTTTCAGAAAAGCTGAAAAAGAAATATTCTCGGAATTGGACCGGACAAAAGCCAAAGTCAATATTTTACCAGAAGACTCACGAAGCTACAAGACGAGACAGAGAGGGGCCATGAGATGGCCACACCACCTGGTGGCGCGGGCCAGCCCATGCCGCGCTAGGGGGTGGTGTGGGCCCTCGGGAGCCCACTGACCTTGCCTCTTCGCCTATATATTCCCCTCGGGACGAAAACCCTCAACACGAGATCAGAATTCCATGAAAAGTTCCGTAGCGCCGCCGCCACCGAAAAGGAGATTCGGGGGACAAAAGTATCTGTTCCGGCACCCTGTCGGGATGGGGAAGTGCCCCCGGAGCCATCTCCATCGACTCCACCACCATCTCTATCGCCGTTGCTGACTCCCATGATGAGGAGGGAGGAGTTCTCTCTCGAGGCTAAGGGATGTACCGGTAGCTATGTTTTCATCTCTCTCTCTATGCGTGATCTTATGAGATCATGAGCTTTGTAATCTATAGATTTATTCTGCTACTCAAGTGCTTTAATGAATCTATGCTTATCCCCACGTGTGTGAAGTTGATAGTGTGCACACCGTGTCGCACTTTGGCTAAGATTACATAAATACTTATCATGAGTATAATTTTAGTTGGATGTCTCTATGAGATTGTGGTGTTTGTTGGAACCATCTAGCGCTCAAGGTGATAGTGAGGGGTTATCTAGATGAGGAATGCGAACTTTAAGGTGTGCTGTTATAGCCCTACATTGTCCAACCGGAGAGTAGTTCAGAGTAGCATCATGAAGAGAAGATATTTATATGAGAGTGTCCGCTAGTGAAAGTATGATCCATAGGCCTTGTTTCTAAGCATTGAAACATCATTTACAATCAGTTCTGTTACATGTTTGCTTTCTTCCACTCTTATTTCAGATTGCAATTACCACTTATAATCATCCATATTACTTGTATTTCACTATCTTTTCGCCGAACTAGTGCACCTATACACCTAGCAAGTGTATTGGGTGTGTTAGGGACACAAGAGACTTCTTGTATCTTGATTGTAGGGTTGATTGAGAGAGATACCTTTGACCAGTTCCTCTCTGAGTTCGATAAACCTTGGGTGATCCATTTAAGGGAAACTTGCTGCTATTCTACAAACCTGTGCACTTGGAGGCCCAACACTGTCTACAAAAATAGAAGCGTGCGTAGACATCAGAGAGGTGGCCTCGGGGTGGGCCGGCCTGATGACCGGGCCCCGCCCAAACGTGGCACGTCGTCCAGCTACGTGCCGCCCTGTGCGGTGGCTATTATCCGCCACCCACGTGGGCTTTAGCTGTTTTTCCTTTTTCCTATTTTCTGCGGGGATTTGGCCTAATATGAAAGTTGCTTTTATAAATCTTAATTTAAATACTATTTAGAATATATTAATTCATAATTAACATATAATAAATGTATATTTAAATTTCCATTTATCCGAAAACATTTTTCCGTTCTTTTCCTTTATTCTTTCTCCGAACAACTCCGGATCTCTCTACGGAACAATTCCGGCTTTCTCTTTCTCTACTGTGATTCCATCTTACAGATGATCTCTCTCATCGTACCCTTAAGTGTATCCCCTCATGGCTCGGGAATTCTCTAGACATGATCTATATTAATGATCAATAGAGGGACTAGGGATGCCCATGTGACCCCTATGCATTCATGATGACAATGTCGTTTGAACCGTAAAATGTAGAATCCAATTTCCCTTTGTTTCTTTGATACAGCTTGTCTGAGATCCGATCATTGGTATCACATACAATGTTCAATCTCGTTACCAACAAGTTCTATTTGAATTGTTATCGTGATATTTCATTCCCGTGACCTAGTCACATGTTGCAACATTTATGGATGTAATCTCACCAAGCCGGCCGTATGTATCTTACCCATCACGTGGGTGAACAAATCCCGCTCTTGTAGTCACATGTCATCTACTATTCCTTTGGAATACCTAACATACACCTTTATGATCACTGTATTACCAGATGACGTTTGATGCAGTCAAAGCAGCCTCGGGAAACAGTGAGTAATATGAACTCATGGTCTAATGAAAGGAGACTAGATTTTAGCTATTGCAATAATGAACTAGATGACTTGATCGTGTCACAATCTTTCGAGGAATGTCCATCACATCATTCACCAATGATATGACCTCGTTGTCAATTGGCATAAATGCCCATGATCTTGAAACCCAGATCATCGTCATGACCAACAAACTAGTATGAATAGAGGCTACTAGAGACTTGGTTTATTTCATACCACACCTATACCAATGTTTCTACTTGATACGGTTATAACGCGATATGAACCTATTATAAACTAATTGAGATATGACAATAAAAACCTATTTATTATTTGCCTCTAGGGCATATCTCCTTCAGTCTCCCACTTGCACTGGAGTACAAATAATCCAGCTCGCATTTTACTCATCATAAACCATATAACATATGCGTTTATTGACCATGCATGCTCACGGGAAATGTCCTGTCCATGTTCTGTTTTACCATATCATTATGTATTTTGCAAATTGTTAATGTCTTCCTAATTTTGACATTCGTACCATTATCTTATAATGGGTTGAAGTATTTGTTTTGGCGACAAAGGGAGACTTTGTTTCTAGTGTTTATAATGACGGTTGTTTTCACTCTTATCATCTAAACTTCAAAACACACTTTGCAATCCTTTGTGTATGTACAACAATTATGGAAACAGAGTGAAGTCGGTTTCCAGGAGCCTACATTGACTTTAGATTAATCTCATGGGCTTTCCCATGGGCACTGTGCCCTGGGACACACCCTCTGTGTAAAGATGAACTAGTCCCACCACAACAATATACATCACATCAGATGGAGACTTTATACTTCAATATCTACGTAGATCCTAGTGCATGAAATGTAGCTACGCGCCTTACTTTTCTTCTTGCCATTTAAGTACAAACTCATTTCTGGTTCAGTGATCAATTCAGGAATCACTTAAAGACATGTTCTTACAGTTAAGAGTTTGTCCTGCCAACCAGAACCTTGGGTCACATTACGTCGAGTATACAATATGGTTGTATGGAAGAACCTATGGTTGAGGCATAGGAGATGCAACGCATCTCTTTCTTTCTTTTAACCATAGTTGCAATACTAACTCAATGCTTCATATAGTAAGAACTTCTTTCTCACCTTGTTCCATTCTGAACTTCTTCAGAATCTTGCTTAGCACATTCTGAACATCTTTCAGAATCATGTCCAGGAAGCATTCGACATTTGATTTTTTATTAAACTTACCAATCTATCTCGATAGATCTCATTGTTTAATAACTTCAACTTCATCCTTACTTATCTACTTAAATGATATTAACACCAATTACATCATTCACATACATATCCCAGAATGATTTCACGCTCCCACTCAAATATGGCATCCATATATGAGATCCAGGGGTTTTACTTAGCTCCCACATAAAATATGTCAGCTACATATTATGATTTACCCAAGCTGATTTGCTCCCACTCAAATCTAGGTCCTCTCGATAATCTTGGACATTCCAAAATTCTTTGATTACCATCAAATCGAGAATTCTACTAACGATATTTCAATATCAATTTATTTCTTGCACTTAGGTCCATCGCGCTTCTTTGTATTTCGTAGGTATGTCTTGTTCAAAACATGACAAGTGAATCAACAATATAACTCCACAAACTTGTAGAATATATAGTTGAATCCTACCTTCTTTAGTAAAAGCTTTTCCCTTGAAACTTCATGATCTTTATCATTAGTTTCTCCTCTATTTGTAGAGTTCGGCTTCACGAAACAAATTCTGCTATGCCACTCAACAATCCGAAGGTAAGGTCAAATACCTTGTTTTTGATCTTTTTTACTTTCTTCCACCTATATCTTCATCAAGACACATCAACTTTGGACACCATCAGGTTTGCCCCTTGTGGAAGATGCATTCATAGTTGCCTATGACTACTCTACAAAGACTTGTTTATTCACCAGGACTTTGATTTTATCAAAATCTTCTGAAACTCGAACGTGCCATAACTCTTATGGTGTTGTTTCCACGAATATTTAGATGTTCCTTGTATTTCAAATGAGTGTTTGCTTATTTTGATCTCTAACTCTAAACGATAACTATAACCCTGATAAGAGATAATATTAGACTATATGTATCTAATACAAAATGATTATGATGTTTAGACATTTCAACACCATTTGAAATTGTCCAATTATCATAATTTGTGAAACATCTTTCACAATTCCTTTTTATGCTAAACTTAACTTGAATACCTTAGTTATATCAATCAAATCGAAAAGACCTTGTATTCTTGTTAATTTTAATATCCTCCTTTGTTGTACAATTCAAATCATTGCAAACTTATGTTTCATTAAGTAAATATGCTTATTCACTTAAGTCCACAATTTAATAATGATTTCCACTATTTGTTGAAAATATGATACATCACTATGTATAAAGTTCAACATTTCTTCGCATATCATCGTTTTAACAGAATGCGGAGTTTTAGTCATTCTGCCCAACGAGGCATGGTTTTGCAAAGTCTCCATATTAAGCATCTAGGACCCTGATCTTCATTTAGAATGAAAAACATGCAATAACCAAAATGACTTAAACTATAGTGTCATGTCATAATTAAACTTTGGATAACTTTTACCATTCTAATCCTTTATAAATGCTTAAACTATTATCATTAACATAGTGATGAGAATAACTCATTTATAATCGTAATGTGACCATAACGGTATTGTTCATAAGAATAGTACAAACTGTCTTGTAACTTGTTCATATGAATAATCGTCTCGCCAAAAGCAAGACACACAAACAAGGATTACAAAATTATATTCAAGTCCACTAATCCAAATGATAAACTTTGAGGAAAGGGGTGATGTCGGCCATCAACTGTTTTGCTTTCCATCATCAAGTCACATTGCCTCAAATCCAGCAATTCTCAAGCAGATCATCATGTTTTCACAAAGCAGGACAAGTATCAAATACTTTGCAATATGCAACAAGTTTTTGCAAAATTACACTTATAACTTTGTATATCTAACATATACCTTTTTCATCCATGACCTCCATTGCAATCAAGCCCTTCTAAGAGTTCTCAACTATAATGCAAGATCACTAAGTGTTTCTCCAAATATTCTCTTTTCATCCATGATGGAGGAAAACCCATCCAACGGCTCATACTTTATGTGCCAGATCTCGCATAATACAAAATTGTAGTCCAACTCTCCATCGAATGGAGAGTGGCTTATTGGATGACAATGGTGAAAACACAAACATTGTAGAGTCATCGGATTATCTCCTAATGTTTATTGTATCAAGAAGAGAAGATCACCTTTTACGAGGATATCCCTCAGGCGTGGGTATTAATCTATGAAGTTAGACCCTTTTGCTAAGTTCCACATCAAGCAACAAATTCCCCATGGTCGCAAAGCACCTCAATGGGATAGGCCATGATCTACTAAGATATTTGCAGACAGACATCTAGACTAAGTTCATAATATGAGTTCAATTTATAATTGATCTCCCACTAAAATTGTCATCCCCTGGATGATTTTAGTGATCACATGATCCCAATCCTCTACACCCCCCCCCCCCCCCGATCATCACGGCCGGCAATGCAGTGTCAAGGGTAGACATTCCCTAATAGCAATGACATCATCCATGTGACTCATGCTCGATCTTTCGATCTCTTGTGTTCCGAGGCCATGTCTACACATGTTAGGCTCGCCAAATCTAACTTGTGTGTATTCGCTGTGCAACATGGCTTACACCCACTGTAATGGAACATAGATATGTCTAGCACCCGATCGTCATGGTCGGCTTCATAACGAAGAACTTTCTTGGTGGTGCACACACAAGGGGAACCCTATCATTGGAATTAAATAGGGATTATCTTATTGCTACCGTTGAGTATCTAATACTAGCACACAATAAGATGTAAAACAAGGTATCAACATCACATGCATATTTTGTGATATGATATGGTCCTTCTTCTTGCACCTTGATCCCCATCGAGCGCTCCGGCATGATCTCCATCTTGCCCCTAGTTTGATGCCAAGTCCATGACGCCACCACCCGGGCGTCCATCGGAATGATGACTATTACTACACTACTTAGTAATAGAAAAGTAAACTACTTTACCTTCGCAACAAGCAATACCATATCATAATCACATGCCCTCCTGCAAAATAAAGTTTGACACCTCTACTTTATCTATTGCAAGTTTTACATGGTTGTTAGGGCTTTCGCAATAGAACTGTTTCTAAACTATGAACTTTCCAACCATAACATGGATCCAACAGTTGCCTCTACTACACCCCTTTCGGCTCCCTCCGTTCTAAATGCTATATCAACTATTGAATGAGAGACAGACACCCTCTAGCCACTTATACGGTACAAGCCGTATGTTGAGCGTGGAACCAGTCTTGCATACGAATACGAGTAAGGTCAGTCTGAGCTGCTTCATCAAACAATACCACGATATAAAGAAGTACATGTTAGAGGGTAACAACTAAGGGATCAATGCCTGCACAATACTTATGCATGCTGGTCGTACACCACTCCTATGCATAGATCGACTCTGATACCACTGAAGGGTTCCATAGCCGAAAACAAAAAATCCTATGATAGAACTCTAATACGCCCAAGATCTATCTATGTAGTAATGAAGTAACAACCAGAGCATATAGAATACATACCCTTGTAGACCATACGCGGTTAATGTTCCAAGGGGAACATGGTTGATGTAGTCGTACTCGTAGCCGACCTCAAGGTCTCGAAGCTCCTTGCAGGTCACCATTGCTCCTTCTTCATCATGCAGCAGCTCCGGCTCACGACATCCAAGTGCCCTAAGTGTTGCACCTTATGGCTTCGTACACATCCGGTGTACGATGAAACCTCCAGCTCCCCAATCCTGCTGGGAGTGCGGAAGTTAATATCCTGCTAGGAATCCCTGCAGCGTAACAGTGTGCTGCAGGTGTGGTGTCTCTCGCACGGACAGTCCTTACTTCGGACCATGCCAACGCATGGAGACTAGAGAGAGAGGGAAGGAGAAAGTCAACCAAAGGACTTATCCAATTGTATATTGGTGTGTTTTTAGTCCTCCCATGGGCACCCCTATATATAGGTAGAGGGGGGTGTGCCCTCCCCATTAGGTTAGCCATGTGGGACTAAAAGGTAAAGGAAAAATCAGGAAATTCGGGTAAAACAGCCACTAGCCGGATGGGCTGTTTCTCCCCAGCCCAACAGGAAAAGGGGGCAACCCCGGGTGGAGGCAGCAGGGGCAACCCCGGATAGTACTTCATTACACAACCTAAACAATATATAACAGTATGCCCATTACATAAACAGGAGGCAGCAACAGGCAACAGGAGGCAACAGGGGCAACATGAGGCGGCAATAGATGCAACATGAGTTGGCAGCAGGAGGCAGCGGAGGCAAGATGAGCTAGCAGTTAGGGCCACAGAGTAATGTGACTGAGGTTAGCATACTTGCTCAAGTAAACCATGAAGGCAGTGTGCTTGGACTTCGTATGATTCGCACGCGCTGTCCTCCACGGAAAATTCCCCGGCATGGTGCACGATGTTGTTCAGGTAATCCTTCTTACGCAGAAGGGGCACCTGTACTTGTTTGGACTTTGGCGGAAGGGCAACCTCCCATTCCTCATATGCTTCAGGATGTGGCGGTGTTTCTCATGCCTAGACCACGTACTTTCACCAACATTGCTATCTCGTTCCTGTGAATTAGCAAGTAGACAGAAGTCGGTGAATGAAAAAAAATTACTCTCCCAAAATCATGAGATCAAACTAGGAAAGGGCTGTGTTGAGAGATTATTTTTAGCATGTGCGCACAAGTTGAACCAGCTTTTGAAGAAACTAGTCCATCAAACATATATCTGTTTGCATACATATATGATAAAATAAGTGCTATATAAAATTATACCATTCTCTCAAATAATTTGAATGGATCTATACAAGTTTTAGTATATAAAGATACATGCATGATCCAGTATTTAACATATATACACATTAATGTATATGTAACTCCACTTAAGTTAAAATTATACTATTCTTTCAAATAATTTGAATGAATATCTATACACGTTTCAATATATGTAGATAGATCCAAATTTTAACAAAACTGAGACATCCTTTTTAGGAAAGTTTGAGTAATTATTTCCATTTATCTAATCAGTAAATTGGTAAAACAAAAAGAAGTTATGACTAGCTAGTTTTATTCAGTTTGAACATGGTATAAATAGGAATTTGTTTCTCCTAAATATGTACTCAGTGTATTAGGAATTTAACAATTTGTTTCCCTAAATGTATAATAGAGATGGAGTACATAGATAAATTTAATTTATCAGCATTTTAATACATCTGTTCATATACATACAAAACTTACTATAACAGAGATTGGATAACATGCATGATCCACTATTTAACATATACATTAATGTATATGTACTGTTCTTTCAAATAATTTAAATGCATATCTATACAAGTTTCAGTATATATATAGATATACATCCAAAATTTAACAAAACTAAGACATCCTTTTTTTAGGATAGATGGAGTAATTCTTTCCATTTTAACAATTTGTTTCCCTAAATATAACAGAGACGGACATTTATCTGCATTTTAATGCATCTGTAAATATACATATAGAACTTACTATAACAGAGATGAACTTACTAAATAGTTTGTTAAGTTAATTTTAACAAGGTTTCAACAAATTAGACATTGGCTTTCAGTAACGGAATATTAAATTTTTATTAATGTAATTAGGAGCTCGTATGATTACTATATATGTGACTTTTATCATACAAATCAAACTATGCATTAGACAACATGAACACAACCTAGATAAGATATGAACTCCACATGAAATTATATCACTAGAACGTATGGCAGATCAATCAAACTACAAAATATCCGCCTAGAACTACTAAAACTAGAAAATGTGTGACTGTAATGACTAGGGGCAGATCAAAATGACCAAAAAAAGATGAGCATAGAACTACTAGGCACAGAACAAATTAGTTAATCAAACTCTACAAGATCAAAAAACCTTATAAATTAAAATATGAATAGTAAAATCAGAAAACCCCATTCATAGTTTAGATATAATTACCTTGTAAGATCTCACCATAATAAGGTAAGATCCCTGTGATTGCAGTGCTAGTCCCTGGATCGAAAATGCTAGCACCCACAGTTTAAGATGAAGTACACAGAAACAAAGGTCATGATTACATCGCATATTCAGGAATATAATGGTTCTTACAACTCACTTAGCCCAAGGCTAAGATACTTAAAGTTCACATTACATAGCATAATAATAATAGAGTCTTTAGTCTTCATGTGCCACAGGCAAGCATGTCGAGTGTAGACCCGCAACCCTACTCATCATCAGAGTATTCTGCAACATAATAAGTTACAGCCACAGGGTCAATACATTTGGAATTGTATTGGCAAGTGATACCATAGATACTTAGTATAATCCAACAACTACATGAATATATGGCTAAGTGGGGTTTATGGCTGGCTTTGCTAAAATTAGTTTAAGTTATAGTTTTTGAAGAAATTTTTCATTCCAGCTATAAGGTACCAATGATAGACATCACTGAACCTCTACCCATGTTCACCCACAAGTTTTAACTTAGAGAAATTTGGATGAGGAGATTATTGAACTGCTTCACTGTCTTGAGGCTCAGGAATGTCCATAACCGGGGACACGGCTAAGTACTTAGTTTTACCCTCTCGAGAGGTGGTGCACTTTCCCCACAAGACTCGACATGCATCGAGACGAGACTTTTCAGAAGCAATCCCTCAGACCACCACGGACACGTTCCATCCTATCATCACTACCACCCTCTGTCCGTCTGGCTGAGTTCTCGCAACTTAGTCGGTCAAGGCAGAGCCCATATGCCATGTGGCTGCACTGGAAGCTTCGCGACAAGAAAGTCTCCAATCTCTTTGTTCCTGGGTGGCCATCCACAAGTGTGATACACCAGCTGACCATAGACATGGCCCTTGAGTAACCACTCAACATAATCCAAGCAAGCCCATTCCACCCAGGTGTTTCATTAACATTAGTTGTTTTCTTAGTTAAACAAAATAATATCTTTCCATGTTATCTTATGTGTATATTCCACCCATGAATTCTAATAGCATAGCTAAGCATTCTAGCATACAAATTCTTTAACTAGGGAATACTACCAAGATATACACTATAGGGTAGCATAGCATAGTATAGTAACATATGAATAATTCTATCATGCTAAGATCTAACAAAATAACACTAGTGCAATAGTGAAAAATAATAGGAAATGAGATGAAATATCACTTGCCTTGGTAGCTAGGGGAATAGGTACAATCCTCACAGCAACAAACTTCACAATCCACACAATCTACACAAGATCAATATAACAACAATAATTCAATCAATAAAGCATTACAAAAACATGAATGCATGCAACATGCAAAGATATGATCACAACTCCATAATTTACAGAGTCTACAGTATTGAGGATGGAATACCTCATCTAAATGCATAAGAAATACCTAATAATAATTTATAGAACAATTTTCATGAGCAAAATACTCCTAAAAAGGTTCTGCCTATAATTCCAAGTTTACTGAGTCAAAAGTGTGAAACAAGGCCTCCATAATAAAGGTCTTATTTTTCTGAATCCATAGACACCAAATTTATATTTTTCTGATTTGTGGATCAAAAGTTATTGAATTTCTAAATTTAATACTAAATCTGTCTATTTTCTAATTAAACAGAAATAGTCTGGCGACGTGGCGCTATCCTATTGGCTGGTACCGGTTCGGTCGGATCGACCGCTGTGGGCCGTCAGATCTTAAGTAACTACGGACGGATCTGATTAGCCCGTACCCTTTCGTTTAGTGATCTAATCCTAGCCGCAGATACAAGATCTAATGGTCCTTAGCGACTTGGCCGGAGATGGTGCACCGACCAATAGCACACAAGGCGGAGCATCGGCCGATGAGGTTCTGGCGATTCTATGAGGGCTAGGAGACCGTGGACACATACCAGAGGTTGAGGAGGTCGTGGCGATATCGATGGAGGTCACTGCGGTGCGGGGGTGCTCGGGCTTGGCCTGGATCCCTCGCTGGAGTTACGCAGACAGCGGAGTTCACGGCTCGGTGTCGGAGACGGTGACCTGGGGCTCGAACCATCCAGCAAAGAGGTCAGCGAGGTGCGCAAGTGTCTGCACGACCTAGTAAAGACCAAAAGGGGGTGGCGGGAACCCTACCTTTACCGGAGAAGGCGACTGACGGTGGCGGCAGAGGGAGTTCGCCGGACTTGGTCCATGTCGTCGACCTGGAGCAAGAGGAGGCACGCGGCTGGGTTAGTAGGTGCGCCAGGATCTGAGAAACCATACAGATGGAGAGGAGGGCACCGGGCGGCCTGGGTTCACCGGAATCATCGCCGGAGTCCGTCGGACAGTGGCGGTTCGAGATCGGAATTTGGGGAGCCTAGGGGCTCTCCGGGGTGGTGTCTGTGGGGAAAATGATGAGGAGAGGGTGAGGATTAAGTAGGAGTAATCGCCGGGGCAATTAATTGCGAGAAACTGCCGGGATTAAATCGATTCGAAACGTCCGAAGGGGAGAGGTCCATCATCGGCAGGGAAGACGATGAGGTCACGTGGGCGTGGGGTCGACCTGTCAGCGGGAGGGGTAGAAACGAGGGGGTGAGAAAAGACAGAAGGGGAGAGGGAGTCCGGGTGGGCTGCTGGGCCAGATTGGGCCAAAAGGCCAGAAATGTCACGCTTCTCTTTTTCTCCTTATTCTTTTCTTTTCTATTTCTGTTTTCTCCACAACTTTGGATTTAAGGATTCAAATTGATTCAAATCAATTTGTGAACATTTGTAAAAACTCAAATTAGGTTTTTAGGGTATTATGAAACATATTTATCTTCTATTTTAATCCAAAGTATTTACTTTGGATTTAATAGGTAATATAGCATTTTCTTTGATTCTATTTTCAAAAATTCATATCTTTTTGTTCATGGCTCAAAATTGCACCAAATTTTTGGAGGACATTCTAAATGCAATGAAATTACATGCTATGATGATATGAGTGCAATGATGATGATTTTAGATGAAATTTTGGGATGTTACATACCTTCGGTTCTCTGTCGCTGGATTCTTGCTCGAACATGAACGGATCCATAGGTTCTTCATCCTCGCTGTCGTCGTAGTAATCATAGTCCACCAGCACCACCGTATCTGCAACCGCTTCCTCTTCGACTTTATTCTCTACTTCCTTCTCGATGATGGCATTCTGCCTCCTCGTCGATGATGACCTTGGCGTCCTTAGTGACCACCAGTCTTGATATCTTCATATTTGCGAAAACGATCTTATACTTGTTGCTAGGGTTTCCTTCTGTTCTTTGGAGTGCAGAGCAAAGAGTGGGATGGAGTGGAGAAATGGGGGAAACCATGTGGCTGATGACTTTTAAATGACTAGGAGACGATGGGGCAGTTGGGCGATGGGAGCACACGCGGGGTGGGGAATGTGTACAACACACATGTCAATGCAAAACGCATGAGTGGGAAACGGTGTATAACTCAATTTCTTTTGCAGTTCATCATTTTTAGGCATGCCAATGGAAAATGCAAAACCCACTCGATTTCTTCTAATTTTTCAGTAAATCATTTTTAGGAATGCCTACCTCTCTAGATCAAACTCTTCACATATATATACGATGTTGGTCAAACATTTCATATATAGACATGCAATGACTGCAGAAACTCCATGCATGCATGCATGTCGTTAGAAAGCCCAAAAAGACTCTGGAATAATGCATGCATGCAACTCTAGATAAGTCCATGCATGCATGCAGACCAAAATGCCCATGGATTAATGCTTTCCTATGTGTTTTTGGTCTCTGTGACCATATATGATGGTTTGACACATGGATACCCCTAGATTCATTGTATGTGTTCTTTTCCTAAACCACACATTAATATCTCCACTAGAGTCATTGATCCACATGACCACATTGCATGTGTTCTTTTCGAAAACCACATTGATATATATATCTACATGACCACACACACTCTAGTGGATTTCGTGATGCAACTTCTATTACGCTGGTGCAACATGCAATGTAGAAGCTTCTTTCCTATGTGTTTTTGGTCTCTGTGACCATGATGGTTTGACACATGGATCACCTAGAGTCATTGCATGTGTTCTTTTCCTAAACCACATTGATATCCACTAGAGTCATTGGTTGATCCACATGACCACATTGCATGTGTTTTTGCAAAACTAGATTGATATCCACATGACCACACACACTCCAGTGCATTCTATGATGCAACTGCTATCACACTTATGCAACATGCAATGTGGAAGCTGCTTTCCTATGTGTTTTTGGTCTGTGTACCACCATGGTGTGACACATGGATCTATCCCCTGGAGTAGACATTGCATAACCCACATATTAATATCCACTAGAGTCAGCATTGATCCACATGACCACATTGCATGTTTTTTTTTCCAAAACCACATTGATATCTACATGACCACACACACTCTAGTTGATTCTATGATGCAACTTTTGTCACACTGGTGCAACATGCAATGTGGAAACTGCTTTCTAATGTGTTTTTGGTCTCTATACACACAATGGTTTGACACATGGATCTATCCCATGGAGTAGCCATTGCATGTGTTCTTCTCCTAACCCACACACTGATATCCACTAGAGTCAGAATTGATCCACATGACCACATTGCATGTGTTCTTTTCCAAAAACACATTGATATCTACATGACCACACACACTCTAGTAGATTCTGTGATGCAACTTATGTCACACTAGTGCAACATGCAATGTGGAAGCTTCTTTCCTATGTGTTTCTGGTCTCTGTGACCATGATGGTTTGACATATGGATCCCATAGAGTCATTACATGTGTTCTTTTCCTAAACCACATTGATATCCACTAGAGTCATTGCATGATACACATGACCACATTGCATGTGTTCTTTCTAAAACCAGATTGATATCTACATGACCACACACACTCTAGTGGATTTTGTGATGCAACTTACGTCACACTGGTGCAACATGCAATGTGGAAGCTGCTTTCCTTTGTGTTTTTGGTCTCTGTACACACCATGGCTTGACACATGGATATATCCCCTATAGTAGTCATTGCACGTGTTTTTCCTAACCCACATTGATATCCACTAGAGTAGTCAGCATTGATCCACATGACCACATTGCATGTGTTCTTTTCCAAAACCACATTGATATCTACATGACCACACACACTCTAGTGGATTATTTGATGCAACTGCTATCACACACTGGTGCAACATGCAATGTGGAAGCTTCATTCCTATGTGATTTGGTCTCTGTGGCCATGATGGTTTGACACATGGATGCCCTAGAGTTATTGCTTATGTTATTTTCCTAACCCACATTGATATCCACTTGATTCAGCATTGATCCACATGACCACATTGCATGTATTCTTTTCCAAAACCACATGGAGATATCTATATGACCACACACACTCCAGTGGATTCTGTTATGCATTTGCTGTCACACTGGTGCAACATGCAATGTGGAAGCTTCTTTCCTATGTGTTTTTGGTATTTGTGACCATGATGGTTTGACATATGGATCCCCTAGAGTGATTACATGTGTTTTTTCCTAAACTACATTGATATCCACTAGAGTCATTGATCCACATGACCACATTGCATGTGTTCTTTTCCAAACCCACATTGATATCTACATGACCACACACACTCTAGTGGATTTTGTGATGCAACTTCTGTCACACTGCTGCAATGTGGAAGCTGCTTTCCAATGTGTTTTTGGTCTCTGTACACACCATGGTTTGACACATGGATCTATCCCCTAGAGTAGGCATTGCATGTGTTCTTTTCCTAACCCACATTGATATCCACTAGAGTCAACATTTATCCATATGTCCACATTGCATGTGTTCTTTGTCCACACTGCTCCATATTGAACTTGACGAGGCCACAAACGATGGGTTATTGCTTATGTTCTTTGAGATAAGACTCCAGAAAAACAAGGACATAAGTAAAAGTCTCAAGAGATAATGGCTGCTTCTAACTTTCGTGGAATGAGTGAAATCGCATTACTCAACCAATTCAATGTAACAAAAGCAAATGATAAGAGTAGTGGTATGGTAGCTACTCCATCCCGCACCCAAAGCATCACTCCGTACATGAATAAGAAAATCATGCAACCCAACTCTCGAATTTCAGACTGGAGATCTTGACAAGCGATGTTCATGAAGCTCCAAAAGGAAGTCAAAGATGTGATGCAAGCACTTCATCAGATTCAAGCAGATAAATATTATGATTATGTCAATGTGTTGGAAGTTCCATACTAGCAGAAAGAAGGAAGATCACTGAAACTGATAATAGATTCAACAGGTAGAACGAGAAAAGCATCAAGGTCTAAATAAGAGAACTGCAAAAGATTGAAAACTGTTCATGGCATCCATCAGAGTGAGGATATGAGATAAAGCGAGGGGGTTTCAAAAGGTTTCTTTGATGAGCTAAAGACCAAAAGAATTTCTTATCCTTCTGGAGAATATCTGAGAGAGATTTAGCCATCTTGAAGAAGTCTTCAACAAAGCAGCGAGAATTACTTATCAAACCGAGGATAAGCTCCAGAGTTGGTTGGAATGCTCGAAACACTTTCTAAGCTCCACGCTCTTCAAAAGATCAACATTAAGAGCAAGGATTTGTGTTGGAAAAGATGCATTGGTAGAATAGATTATCTGGCCCTTTGGATGAGAAAAAGAGATGTTGACTGGTTCACATAGCAGATCGGATCACCGGTAACAAAGATAAAGAGATCTTGGATAAAAACAATGATAACTCATACATTAAGCAAAGCTATCAGAGATGAGAAGATGAGATTCTCTCGTATCAAAGAGAATTAGATCGACAACATTGAGCAAATTCCACTCATGAGAAGTGTCATATAGCCATAAAAAAAACCAAATTACAATCGCAAGCATCAGATGAACACAAGTGATGTATTTAGCCCAAAAGAATTGAAGCTGAAGTAAAAAAACTTCAGATTTATACGTCGGTGACAACAAGGAGTTAGCATGAATATGCCGACAAAATAAGATAGTTAGTGTATCGCACACGACTGAAAAGGAGTGTGGAAACATAGATGTTTCAAAGAAAAAATTCTGCATTTTTCAGCATTAAAATACCAACCAGATGCGCAAAACCACTTATCAGATAGAGATTAGGAAGTCCACATTCTGTGAAAGTGTACCAAATAACGAACACCCTTAACCAGACCGCGTCGGTTAACAAAGAACGAACTCCACATTGTAATCCTTGGACCTCACGTTTCTAAATCACAAGACGGTATAACCCGAATCTGGGAAGGACGTACTACCATGGAGGCCGTGAGGCCGCCCACAAGCAGGCTGCAATGGCAGGACACGGTACCAGCCAACCATCTAGCCCAAAATTCATGGTTATAGTTTGAGTGCGAGAAATGGGACCGACTGACTGCGAGTGTAGCATACACAAGAGAGTATGTACGCCAGCGACATAGAAGAGTACATCAGAGCTATTCCATCTAAAAAAAGTAAAAAATATATTGCAATGCCATTACGACAAGAACCAAATTTATATAGATAGTAGTAATAATATTTTAGGAATATATCCTCATACATCACTCGACAAATCATCAAGCGGAAGTGGATACACATATCCTAGTACGGATTAAGAGTCAAATCGACATACGTTGCCACAGAAATAAGCACCTTCCCGCCCATAGATCTCAGAGATCTCCATCCCCACAATCTCTACGCAAGGGGATCGTTGCCTCCATCATTGGCCTCATCTACGTAGTAGCCTCCATAGAGGTATACCTGCCAATCTGATCAATATTATGGTGTGAGACCCTAAAGGCACTCAACAAGTCTTTATACAACTAAAGGGATAACCTTGGGATGACGCAATTGTAGGGAAAGATAAACATCTAAACAGTTCTATAGAGACATGTTACAACATCTGCCCAACCAGATATAGACGGATGCCCATTAATTGAAACCAACAGTTATATAAACAATATAAGTAAACATAACTTGTCCTCCTTCTCACTTACTGAACTAGAAGGCGAAAAAATATGCCATATGTTGGCAGTTTTATTAACCATTCCATGAGTATTGCACTAATTACTAGTCATGTTTAGGAAAGTTAAACATGATTCTTTAGTTATAATTTTCTATGATCGAGAAACTATGCTCTAAGTAGTACATAACCGCGGACACTGCTTTCAGAAAGACTTACCTTGCAGGGGTACACAAATAGCAACACATGCATGAACAATCTCAGGAAAAACCAAATGGAAAGCAATGAGGCATCACGACCAAGCATTTGCAAGAGTTAAAAATGATTTCAGGGGACCATCCCACTAAGCTACCTGCAATAAAGTCTGTCGGGCTCAGAGACGGACCTAGGGTTAGCATCAATGGTTGTAAACATCTGGAACCTGAAAGTGTGATTGGGCTTGTCGATATCGCGAAAACATTCTACTATCCGAAACAGTACATATAAACTCCCACACGCAATAGTATTAAATAAAGTAGTGAAAGCTAGCATAAGTATAGGATAGTAGTAAAGCCCTAAACTATTTTATGGCCCCAAGAAATAAGATGTGAATCCAGCTCAGGCAAAGGGGGATCTATAAAGTCTCCCACATGTGGATAGTGCGATAGTCAAGGAACATGCATCAAGTACCCGGGTCCTACGGGACACAAGTAAGGGGTTAAAAGCCAAATATCAGATATTGTCCACCAGTGCCTCTTTTTTTAGTTATCCCATTACTACTAAATTTAGTTATTTAGGTACCTCGTTATCCATAACAGACTCGCACAAACCCTACACTTGCAATTCTACGACTCGTATGGCTCAAACAATTCATGTAGTAAAGTCTAATAGGATGGAGGTACAATCTTTGGTGGGTTTAAAAGTAAAGGTTGTGTAGTACTTGGGATTGCAATTTCATTCGAATCGCGACACAATGATGCAACAATAAAGATAAAGGCATAGGTGCTAATGCAAGCATGGGGAAATTCTTGCCTGTTTGCTCAGTAGTGGAATAACCGGGTTCTGCATAATACTCTATTGCCACCAGATAAATTCCTTGTTCGGCGTCTCTCTAGAATAAAAGCCAAACAAACAAGGGACATAATAAATAAAGTGCACACACATATAAAGAATATGCAACAAGAAAAACATGGTATGCCATGATGGAATGATGCACAATTGCATGGTATAACATACCATGGCATGGATAAGGTGTAGAAACAAGAAATAAGCATTTCCATAAGTTATTATTCAAGTTTTACTTGCATAAACAGTTCTGATTTTTAATAATTACATGATGCATGCTATAATTGATATCATAGAATCCATGGTTGGAAAGGGCTCGTCGGGCTGATCGATTTAGACATATTATTTGTCAAATTCGGACTTACGGTTTAAAAGATATGAATTTATTGAGTAATATGCATTTAAGTAATTTCAAATTTTTAAATTGCTCAAAAAGTATTTTGGACAGCATATTTATAATCCTGGCATTTTCTCATCACAAATCATATATAACGTGTATTATTTGAAAATTGTGAATTTAAATTATATAAAAATCATTGTGTGATGAAAATGGCAAAATTGTTAATAGTTGGAATAGTTAGGGGAGAAATGGAATTTCCCGAGTATGTGTTTGAATTCATAATTTAAAAAGATTCACTTTTCATTTTGAAAGTTTTGCAAATCTAAACTATTTTAAAACATATGAATTAATTTGTATTCATCACATTTCTGGATTTTTTATTAATTAGAAAGTAATTTGGAAAACCTTTTGTACCGGGGCTCTTCTAGACACAGTCATTGACAGGTGGTGCCGCGGGTGTTGACTGGCTGCTGCTCGCGCGGGCTGCTGGGGCTAATACGTGGTGGAGCTAGGGGCCGCGGGTTGAGGCAGCCGAAAAACGGAGGGCCTTTTTATAAAAGGATCTTTGATGCTATCTGACGAAACTGAAGTTTATATCTGGAATGTTTAGATGAAAACGCCCCGAGTTCGAATGAACATGGTGACGAATCCGAGAAAAATCTGGGCATGCTGAAAAAACAAAAATTGGAGATCTCCTCATGATCTACAACTTCGTCAATTTGAGAAACATCAAAGGAAGGCTGTGGGCACCGGAAACAGACGATGAACAGGACGGGCTCAGATCAAATTTCAGAACGTGTTCAGTGAAAAGTTGTTGAGAAGATCTTTGGCGAAAGCTCCATTCCTGAATAGACCTCCAAATCAGATGGTGTCTGATGCCGGATGAAACTGGGACTACCCTCTACGCGCTGGGTCACTGGGTGTCGTTGCAGAAGGTCCAGGGACACTGGAAAACGGGCGGGAACAAAAGGGGTGTGCTTCTATGATCTGCGTGTCTGACTGTGCGCACGTAGGCACGGTGTGTGGCGCATGCTGGCGTCGCGGGCGCGGAGGGACAACGGGGAGCCAGAGGAGAGTAGGAGGGCGGCTCGGCGGCTCACCACAGTGGTGTTGCTGATGGGGGAACTCGCGGTCAGGGACGCGGACGACCGGAATGGCGAACAGCGAGGACAACGGTGAGTGCTTTGGTGATGCAAGTGTGCGCTGGGATGGCAAGGTGGGTGGAGAAGGTGCGTCATAGGTACGGCGAGGTTGCGTGCATGCTTAACCTTCTCCTCCTCATATGCTGATCCGTGAGGGAGAGGTTGATGTCACACCTCTCCTCTTTGTGGTTGCACTCCCTCCAGTGGCTGATCAACTGCTTGGCAGCGATGTTCTTGCCCTGGCCCGCGTCTGTGTGGTTTCCGTAGAGAGAAAGAAACAAATGGGAAAAGTGGATCGAGATGGGGCTGGGAAGGAGTGGTTGGAGAGGGCTATGCTGCGCTGCTGCTTTGAGGGGGCATTGGAAGGCGAGGATGGCAGGAACTCACACGCTCGGGCGCTCTCACATGCAGGAGAGGAACGCTGCTTGCTTGATTGATAGGTTGGGTTCAGCTCCGACACTGGTTGGTGTACTACTGCTGACCTAACAGAGGGAAGGAAAAACAGGGGCATGTGATGATCTTGGTGGTGGCTGGATGGGTGGATCGATTGTAGCTAGGATTCATAGGACCAGCGTAAATGCCCGTGCGTTGCTACGGGCTGAATTTTAGAATGTAGCTATTTGGGGTGAAGACCTACCAATCATGGCGCCCAACTCGATCGAACAAAACAGTTCCTACATTTTCGCACTTCACTGACCGAGTTGTAATACCAAGTGACCAATCTCCATCAGCAGAATGGACACAGTCCAATATAGTAAACCGTGACAATTTGCAGTTAAGCAGTACCTAAAACTGACATGCCTCCATCAACTGAAGCTCAAAACGAAGTGTACCTTCAGACCAATATACAATCTGGTATTTTTATACCATGTTAATGAACCAGAAACTGTGTATACCAAGTACCAACATGATTTTTATTCATGAACATTACATGAACTCGGTAGACAACAACAACAAAAATTAAGAGCCGCTGGTTGAACCAAGCGCAGCCAAACTTCAGGCTAAAAAGAATAGTAGGTGACAGATCCGGAACATACAGATTGCTCTGACAAGCGGCGGTACCCTCTGTTGATTGTTTTGACTTGCTTTATACACCAAACGTGTAACCTGTTTTTATCATTTATCATCTATTCTGGGCGGTCGCCTGTGTCCAACTAAAAGGTATGGGCAACTCTTTTATTTTATAATGCATGTGTTGGGAGATAAGTCACCAGCGACTGATTCGTTTTGGTCAAAGAAAGTGATCAGATAATACAAAAACCTTAGTACCTCCCCTGCCTTTAGGCAGCAGCATCAGAATTTAACCAATTAAGCAGGACAACGTAGTGAAAGATCCAGATTTCCATGATTCCTTGTACTCTTCAACTTGTGTCAAAACTAAGGCATGTCCTTCCCGTATGGTCCCACACGTGACTGTACATATGCAGTATACAGTATACTGTGGCACGTACAGATGTACACTACCGTGCGACAAAAGGAAGGCTTTAAACAACCAAAATACTGAATTCTTCTGTAAAGAAAAAACAAAATACTGAATTCTGCACACTGATGGAAGAAGAAACTTGGGGAATCAGAGGCGATGGATGAATGAGATTTCCAGTATGCACCTCGATTATTGCAGGTGTGGAGGATGCACGCCGATGAAGTTTACCACCACGGCACGAGCTGCACACTTCATGGAACTTGTCCATTGTCTCCTAGATCCTAGCCTTGGTCGTTCCAAGGCGACTGCGAGGTTTCAGCGGCGACCAGGCCCAGTGTGGCCGACCCCGACAATGGATAACCTGCGGTAGCAGTGAAGCCTGGTGGTCTGGTTTCTGTAGGTGAAGCTCTGAGCCAACACGCCCAGATCTGTCGGCCATCAGGCCCATGGCGGTGTCCAGCTCATGGAAGCGCGTGTGGAAGTAGGGGTGGGGAGAGGATTTGACGGCGGCGCTGCCCATCGCGCCCAAATTTGCCACCCGTCGAGCCGACTCCCCCACCTGCCCGTTCGTCGACTGGAAGCAGCAGACGCGGATAGGGAGGAAGAATACTGTGCCAAAGAGAGGGAGCTGGACGGAAAGGTTCGAGCGACCTCGCGGCGACCCCCGGCCGCCCGTCCTCGACGCCGTCAGGGAAAGCCCAGCGTCTCCTCCCTCTCCCTGCTCGCCCTCTTCGTGCTCCGCCCGCGCGGCATCAGGCGACCTTGCAGCCACCCCCCGCTGCCCGTCCTAGATGCCACCAGGGTACCTTCCTCTTCCTGCTCGCCCTCCTGGCGGCGCGGCGCTGTTTCCCTCTGTTCTTCAAGGGGATAAGGTGCAGAGGAGAGAAGGTTTGCAGCCGGAAAGTCGGGCCACGAGCAACTTTTGGGGTGGCTTCCCCGCACCGCGCTGCAGGTCCGTGGATCCCCGCAGTGTTGCCCCGCCGGCCGCATACTTGCCACACGCGCCTCACCAGGCACCCTCGCCGCCGATAGCCAGTCGTCCCCGGCCGTCGGGAACTTCCACTTCTATGCGCTTGATGCATGAGCCCCTGAACCACCCTCTCCAGCACACCTCGACCCGGCGCCCCTCACAACCTCCCCTGCAGGGCAGCATGCCGGAGACCTCCGTCACCTCGCCCTCTCCTCTTGCCCCGTCCTGCTCCGGCCTGCAGCCGCAGCCGCCGGCCTTGCATACACCGCCGCCCTTCCCTGCAAGAAGAGGGGGCATCTCGGGACGCCGACATTTTGGGGAATTTACCGTACAGTTCGTTTGACTTGACGGTGGCAGGCTCGTAATAACCTCAAAAGGTCAGGGGCAAAAGAGGAAACAAAAGTCGGACGGAAATTTCAGGCTGCCAAACCTACCTCTAGACAAATTATAGTATAGATAGATAGATAGATAGAAGATAGATAAAGGGCTCGGGTTGCTTGGTCCTAATACGATATAGAGAGATATGCCAGATTAGATAGGTAGCTTAGATGATCAAGCATGTATGTATACAAAAATATACATGAGGAACTAGATAAGGATTAAAAAGGAAAAGATGGCAAGCTAGGGATGAGAGGGAGTGTCAAGGTAGATGGAACACGCAAGAGAAAGGGAGAGAGATCATGACCAATTAAAACCCAAAACATGAATAAAAGGAGATGATGTTCATGAAGAGATGGTGTAAGAATGGGACATGCATAACATTTAATGCATTCCCTAGATTTTAGGTAGGTAATATATGGCCTAGGAATAAAAGGCAAATAGTAAATAAATGGAATCCTACGTGTAATATGGTGGAATGAAGCAGGTGATATAGTTAACATGTTAGTAGTGGGAAGGAGAATAAGAGAGATGTCCTCAACTCAACTTGGGTATCAAGCATAATATCAAGAACCAACTACAATATATTAAAAGGCAAAAACAATTACTAAGGCAAATGCAATATGACGAGAAGAACCAAATGAAAAGGGTTTAATATGATATACAAATGCAATATGACATGATAACATGAGCATGATATTATGATGATGCAATAATGACAAGTAGGAAGTAGCATTATATTTATTAAACCATGTAGCATTACTAAGTTAGACAATTGGGATGCTACACTTAGCCTGACATAAGCTTAACCTAAAGCTTGAGAATACCAGTGAGAAATCGGTAACACAACAGTGAACCTACGACATAAAAGTTAGTACATCAAGCTCATAACTGAGCAGAGAACCAAAATATTATAAGCAAAGGTCACTGACTCCAAACATCAAACAATGGAAGACAAATTATTCTATTAAGAGGCCTGAAGCATAATAATGACGTCCTAGCCCATATATTCATGGCTACCGGACAGGAACCCCAAGCTACTCATCGGTGTAGATGTCGTACCAAACTTGTCTTTAGGGGAATACTTACTCTTCTACAAACTTATCAAAAAAGCAAGGGTGAGTACAAGGTGTACTATGCAAGACTTATGACTGGTTGGGTTATTTTGCATAAAGCCATCTTTGTTTGTAAAGCAAGAGGGAGAAGAATCTCGTCTAATCAGAATGTTTTAGAAGGGGATAAGAGAGCGACATCTCCAAAGATTTGATCATCATGTATTAGATATCCACCAAACATCATCATCACCTCTCAACTAGGATCACCCCTCGTACCCTGAGGAAGCATCCTTAAGCACACGTTGATATGCCATGTGTTACGATTATGTTTGACTTCTCTATGATCTTATAATTCGGTCACCAAGCATTCATAACCGTGAACACGGATTTTCGAAAAGATTTAACCCTACAGGGGTGTACAACATTACCCACACATACTAACCTTCTCTTAATGCTAGAATCATTAGCCCTCTTTGTTGGAAGGCCGGTAGAGGTTGATTAGACATGAAATTTACCTTGCTTTCGTTGAGACCTTGAGTCACACCCTAAGGAGGGTTCCTTCATAATGGGTCAAGTCCTGAAACTAGTCCCTAGAGATGTGAGTCGAGGTTGGTTTATCAGGGGCTCTATCGACCCCAAGAAACCCTGGCCATGCTTACCTGCCTGTTATGATGCACCTTCACCCGCCAAACCTTAAACATTATAATCGGTAATACATAGGATACTCTATCTATCAATAGAAGACCACATTATAATCGTATGCATCACGGAAAGAATTGAAGTTCTTTTGAAATGATAGGATTGTATAATGGTGGGGCTATGCTTGCATTTTCCCTTTGATAACCAATAAGTAGACCTTCGGACATATGGTACTTTAATTGATTATAGTTGATCAAGTATTGATCTTCGGGCTTCGATGGTGTTGATCTCGGTCTTTGATCTCGAACTCGTTATCATGTTCTACTAAGGAAGAACCAAACACCGGAAAGAAAGAGAAACAATCAACACATGGCATTGATGCAATGCTCAAGCAAGGATGATGATATGACAAGTTAAAGGGTGCTTAATTATAACTCTAAACATGCTCATCAATTTAATTGGGGTCAAAATGCCCTAAAGACGGCATTTCCAGAAGAACCCCAAATGCACCTACGAGGTTGCTATTCTTCTTCTAACAAACTTCTTAGTTGAAGTTGTGTAATAGTGCATGATTAAGATGCTATTGTGTAAATCTCATTTTTCTGAACATTTTGATATTTATACATATTTTTCTGAATTATAGACCAAAATATATGAATTTTGCAATATTTATCCTTTTTCTACAATTTGTGAAAATAATAAAAGGAATTACTACGTCAGGCTAACATCAACATGACACCAGCGCAACCTTTTTACCCTTTAATACCGAGGCAAGGTCTAGCCACTAAGGCTAACGGGCGGGGCCAACGACCACCTCCGCTAACACGCTGGCAAAGGTTGCTAGTGTCCACATCAGGGACACGCGGTGCCAAGTCGACGACACGTGAGGGTCACCTAGGCTCGCTGGGGAGCACATCAGGATGGCACCAGGGACAACGGAGGAGGGCGTGTAGGACTACGAGAGCTAGCATGTTAGCTGCACTCAACTAAGGCTAGTGTACTGAAGGTAGTGCTGCTAGTTTTTGGCAACTGAAGCAATGGCACGATGGAGTCCAACGGTGGCGGATGGTGGCCTGTGAGGGGAGGACAAACCAAAGAGAGATGGAGGAAGGGGAAGGGTCCAGGTGGACTAGTAGCTCACCCTGAGTGTGATTTACATGATGGCGGGGTCGAAGGAGGCATGTATTGGTGGAGCTCGGGGAGACGAAGTTGATGGCAACAATTTAGGGTGTGCCGGACCAGTTCCTTGAACTGGAAGAACGTGGGAGACAATTCGAGTCCAACGATGGCCTCGAGGTAACTTGGGGCGGCTCATAACAGCGACGACTGTTGGGGTCTGGGGCGGTAAGGGTTTCAGGCTTCGCGGAGGGAAGGCGGGAGAGAGGAGCGTGAGAGGGAAGAGAGGGATTGGAGAAGAAGGGCACGTCTCAGCGGGGTTCTTATCCGGATCTAGGCAGTGGCAGGGATCTTGGCACGGCCGCGACATCGTGTGGCAGTGGGCGCGCCAGTTAGTAGCTCGCTCGTCAGGGAGGAAGACGAAAAAGGACGGGGAGTGAAATGGTATGGGCCGGGAGGGCTGGCTTGGGCCCTAGGTGGGATGTTGTTGGCTTCTGCTGCACGGCCGAGTGGCATATAGGAGAGGGCGAGAGGGAGGTTAGCTAGGTTGCGGCCTAGTTGGTTCTATCTCCATTGTTTTAGGAAAAACCTTTTCTTTTTAGCTTTCTCTATTTTCTCTTTGTATATTCAAATTCAAAACTATTTTTGAGTGATTCAAAAATAATAGAAGGTTTGTAAAATATGGAAATACACTAGGGACCCTTATAAACAATTTGGGGCTCCACAACTTCTCTATTTTCAAATATTCAAAACCTTTTGATTTGCTTTGAAAGAAAAAGGGATGGTTTGGGTTTAGGGTTTTTGTTGTCTTTTTCTTCTTGCATTTTGATTCTTAGCAAAAAATTGATGCTAATGAATGCAAAAAGAACCCTACTTGCTATTTAGTAAAACTAGGGTTGTTACAACTCTACCCCCTTACAATAATCTCGACCCGAGATTCCAAAGGTAGGAATGAAGAAGAAAACAAGGTTACACTAAGGATAAGAGGGAAACACACTAAGCAACACACCTAGTATCTCATGGTTAACTCATGAAGGAGTGTTCAAAAACAACTCTGAGGTGACGAACATGAAACACGTGAAGGTAACGGAGGAAAAAAGAGAAGAAGGTTTCAAGTTGACAGATGGCTGATCTTCATAAGGATTGAGACCATGGAGCTTCAGAAGAACTTAAGCTTTTGAAAAGGAGAGCTTAGAACAGAAAGACATGACCATAGACTTCGAGATATGAAACTCTACTGGCGACTTAAGTAGAGATTTCACAGGTATAGAGATACGGATAACCAAGTTGTTGAACTACTTTTGAAATAGAAGGGTCCTCTTTCGTTCAACAGAAGGCTCAGACAGAAAGGGGTTTTGTGGAGAGGACTCATAAGAGTCACAAGGAACATGTAACAAGAGAAACTTTTGATTACTAAAATCATAGTCACTCTTCAATCATGGTTTGATAGAATAGAAGGACATCTTTACTCATCTAGGTCTATCAAAATCTTTGCCAAAGATCGTGATATCACTTAATACCACTGGATGAATCAATAACAAGATTCCTGATGACACAAGAAAAAGAAACTTCATTCTTCGACTTCAATTACTCGAATTAATAAATGCTTGCCAACATGAAAGGGTCTAGAGGATCGACCGAGAGACATTAAGCAACACTACTTTAAATGTTCTCCTTGAGGTTCGAGACAACAAATATCAAGTAAATATCAGAATTTGGATAAGCACAACTCCTATAATTAAATCATAGAAGATGCCTCATGAAGAGTGGTTGTTGTTCCTGAATTAAGAGAATATGATGTAGCACCCCGATAAACCATTACTAGAAAATCGCGTGTGTTTTTATTTTGTGCATCATCATGACTTCATGCATATTATTTTCCTAAAACTATTTTTCTAGAAGACTATCTTTGTTTTCTAAATATCTCCCATCTTTATTTCAAATTAAAACCTCAGCCTCTTCCACATATTTTATTTTGTCTAAAAACTATTTATGAAAGGCTTTTGAAATAAAATAGTAATCTAATCAAACAAAAATATTTTGTACCGAGGGAGGCCGCCACTGGGCAGGCCCAAAGGGCCTAGCTGGCAGTAGCCTACCACCCCAGCTAAACCCTAACCTAAAACCAAACCCTACCCTAAAAATACGCCACCGCCGCACTCACCACGTGTGCATCGTACCTAACCATACCTAGTAACACAGCCCTACATGCACGCCCCGCTGCGCACCGACGCGCCACATTACGCCCCGCACCCCGCCCCTGTCATGATGGCGCTGCACTGCTCTACCATCAACCACCACACAATGCACTCAATGCCACCTTCACGACCCATCTCACATAGGCCCACCCCACCCTCGACACGCGACTGATAACCCTAGGTCTGACCTCCTCGGCCCACCCTCCACACGGAGCCCGGTCATCGCCGTGTTGGCCCGCGCCACCGCATGCACCCCAAGCCCGTCGACCGTGCCTCCTCTGCCCCGTCAACCACCTCGCAGCACCCCACCTCCCAGGCGCCGCCTAGTTCCGACCGCCTCTTTGCCATGCTCTTCCTTTGGAGCCTGCGCGTGGCCTCTGCCGTGGCTGCCATGCACCATTGTCCTTCCTGGAGCTACGCCGCCTCGAGATCCTCCTGTCGTCCCGGTTCCATGGACACAGCCCCATCGTCCCCAAGCCCAAGGCCACTACTCTCCTCTACTCCCGGGCATAGCCCCTCGTCTCCGGCCGCCATTCACTGCCACCTGATCGCCTCCCTAGCGGCCTGTCCTGCCACAAGCCCGCTGCTCTCCCCTGGCCTCCTCCTTCAGCGATCATGTCGGCCCAGCCTCCTGCCAACCACCTCACCTCGCCTGCCTCCCAGCGTCGCCCGGTTCCGGTTGCCTCTCCACCGTGATCTTCCCCTGGAGCTTGCGCACGTGGCCGCCACCGTGGCCGTCCTGCACCACCGTCCTTCCCGGAGCTTTGCCACCTCGAGATCCTCCTGGCATCCCAGCACCATGGACACGGCCCCATCATTCCCGAGCCCAAGTTTCCCCTCTCCTCTGCTCCTAGGCCCAGTCCCTCGTCTCCGGCTACCGTTCCCTGCCGCTTGAGCGCCTCCCCAGTGGCCCGTCCTTGCCAGGACCTCGCCTCTCTGAGCTCCCTCGTCCCCCGTGGCCCCACCTGCATGCCGTGATAGCCGTCCTGCTCGCCGCGCGCCAGCGCCTCCGCCACCTCGCTAGACCCATGGTGCAGCCATCCTCTTCTCCACCCGCAGTCCTCCTCTGACTTGTGCGAGCTCGATCCCACCAGCGCATCACCGCTCGTCTACTGCATGTGTCGCCGTTCTGCAGTTGACGTGTTGTCTCGATGCACACCTCTTTGTCCTGGCTTGGTTTGTCCCTGTGGTGTGGTGAAGTCAAAGTGGTGATGTTGAGAGTGTGTTATGTGATGTCAGGGATGCTTCCAAGTTCAACACCACATGTACACCCATCGACAAGGTCTGCATCGGTGAAGACCGTCGTGAACCGCCAAGTACATCCATCACCGGTGCCACTCGAGACCGACACCGACCACGGAAGTTGGAACCCCCAAGGCCTTCGAGGTGGAACTAACAAGATCTACCTCACGGACTACAAGCTCCCTATCCCGGATTCTAAGCCCGATCTGATGCTGCACCTCGAGTTCGTCCACATGAATGCCACGACCTCTTCCATAGATCCGTAGATCGAGTCCCATCAAACCCTGAGACCTAGATCTGATGGTTGAGCCCTGAATATCCCTAGTCTGAAGACCGGCCCCGAACCCTCGGAAAACAAAGATCGTCAAACCCTAATGTGTGACCCTTTTCCGAGCCCTTTTTTATAAACTGACAACCATATACTTGTTGCATATAAATTGCTCATGATTGCACACATATTCAATTGTTTGGGGGCATTATGCCGATTCACCTCATAGTTAAATATGGAGACTGTATGCAGGTTATTCTAGTCTTATATTTGGCTCCACCATTTAAATTTGTGTAGCGAACCGATGCCATGTTTTGTCTTGTTAAGCCAACATTTAAATTGCGGGTTATCTAAACAACTTGAACCTTCTAACTAATTGTCGAGATTCGATTCCTCTTAATATTGTCTAGTTGCATCGCATGTTTTCGATGACATGCTTCATACATGCATAATGCCTGATCTTTTGCCATAGTATTAAATAGTGCATCCGGTGTTTATTTTAGTGCTTTGCTTCTTCACGGATTAGGCCATTGAGTTGATGCGAGCTTCGACCCATTCTTCGGATGTATCTTCGGCTATGTTTTCCAGGCGAGTATCCTCCCCGTTTCTACCTATTTTGCATTTATAGTCTTTACTTCCTCCTGTTGATCTATTGCTATCTGTGTTGTGATGCTTTAGTTTTCATGCAACATTTATATTCCTTGTAGCCTCTATATTGCATTGGACACATCCTATTGCCTATTGTTTGATAGACAGTCGGCCTTGCGAGTCGTAGTTGCTTGCTCAGGTGCTGCTTCACGTCCTTATCGTTCCACCATTTTTGGTAGGTTGGCACATGGTTAATGGTGGATATGATCATGGCTTTCATTATAACTTGTTAATTAAAATGCTGGAAATAAATCTAATGTAGAGGCACCGGTGGGTAATAGTCAATATTTGGTTTTTAACCGCCCACTTGTGTCCACCTAAGACCCGAGTTCTTGACACTTGTTCCAAGATCGAGCGCATTAACAATACGTGGGTGGGTGGGCACCCATCGGCTTACTACCTGATTTCGAAGTACTGCGCTAGGGGCCAAAAACTAGTTTGGGGCGTTATTACTATCATGTGCTTATGCCATGCTTTACTGCTTTATTTACTATTGTGCGTGGAGCGCCTATACTGTTTATAAACAAATGTGGAATGTTTTCGCGGTATCGACAAGCACAGTCACACTTTCGGGTACCCAGTCGTTTACAGCCATTGCCACAAACCCTGGGTTCGTCTTAGAGTCGGCTGGCTTCATTGTGGGTAGCTTAGTGGGGTGGCCCCCATGTACTTTCTTTGGATCTGGGAAATGTCGTGTCTGAAGCCCCGTCGCATACCGTTGGATGTATGTTCATGATCTTGCTCATATTCGGATCTGACAGCAAGGGTTGAAGTGCGTCTGGATACTTTGGTGCACCCCTGGAGGGTTAAATCTTTTTGAAAAGCCATGTCCACGGTTATGGACGACTTGGAGGACAGTTTCTCAATCATAGACAACTATAACTAAGAAATTACTGCAATAATATGACTTGGAGCTAATATGACTAGTAAGTTGGATAACCACCATAGAATGAATGAATAAAACTACCAACTGTGTGAGTTTACTCGACATCACTTCCTCGTTTGGTATCAAGGGGAAATACTAGGATGGGTTTGTTTAGTGTTAGTATCAGGTTGGTTCTGAATAGGTCTTCTTATCCCTCTCTGATAGCCGACAGTTGTATCGAGTCTCTCTAGGTTTTTTAGTGCATGATTTGATGCCGCTTCAGTTAACCATACCTTTGTAGGCGAGAGCCGCCGAATTCTAGACCAGCCGTGTACTAGCCTCATTACTGACGACTCCCTTTTTCCTTTGCCCTTTGTCGGCTCCCCTTTTTGTTTAACAGGTATAAGCTCGATGTCGTTAGCAGGATTACCCTTCCGGCTTGGCCTAGCCAGGGTTACGGATGTCATTGGTTATTCTTCAGGGATCTTAGCCCAATTTGCTTCTTATCCATACTCAGATGTTGTATCGCTTTCAAGGTGATTTGGGTCTTTGTACTGTATATCTGTATTCTTGACTTATTGAGTCATTGTTGTATATGTATGTTCTGTGGGTTCCATCGTGAACTATTGTGTAATGATATTACTTCATTTTCCACCCGCACGCAAGTGCCTGGTGGGCATCTTTGAATCGTTTCTATGCAGGTTTGGCGGGAACTGCTGAAACTTGCATAGGGCCAATTTGAGGGTGTCACATATGACAATAGGCCTTCGGACTGATTGTGTCAACCATTACATCAATCTTGTCGGATTTGCAAAGATACCTACATCAATTCCTTGAAGAACACCAACCATCATATCTGCTTGATAATCAGATTTGGTTATGTGGAGAGCTACTTCAGACTCAGCATGTCCGAAAAGAAAGTGTGCAACATTTACCACAAAGGTAAAGTTACTATATTCTTAATACATGGACTTCTAGGTTAAACTCCAAAAGACTAAGCCAGATTACTAGACCCATGTATCAGCAACTTGTCGAAGGACAACTGCTCATACATCAAGTACTTGCCACAAAATACAACTATGTCCTTAGGGAACAAAGATAACTCTTACTTGAATCCATGATGACATCTTTCAACAATTGCACGTGAATCAGAGAAGGTTACTTCTAACATCTAGAACACATACTTCGAAGTGACTCGAAGACGGTTCTAATTTTTTTTCCAACATTGATGCCAACTGTTCCATATGAATCTAGTCTAACATGGAGAAGATACGGATGTCATCTATTAGCTCAATAACAAACTTATCGAGATACTCCAATTGGATGAACTCATATGTTATATGAACAAGGCAGACGTGTTGGTCAAACTAACGAACATGAGGACGTAATCAAGTGTAACATCACAAGTAGAAACATCATCAAGATAGTCCTTAGAACTGAGTTTGATTTGACGATAACCGAAACCAAATCAAAGATGGGGAAGATAACATATCCACAAAGGAAATACTATATTTCTTTAGCACGAACAGAACGAGACGGACCTTTACGAAGGAACGATGTCAGATAGAACTTTTGTCTTTACAACTCTCCAAGTTGTTGTTTAAGATCAACCAACTAGTTTAGAGGTATCCAATTCATATAATTGGAGAAAAGAGTAGTTTAGAGAACTCACTTACTCAAGATTTTGACACACGATCATATGGTGACATGGCGATACTTCTATGAACACGTCTAGAATATCATGGACCACCGGTATGTCACTCAGTTCAATAGGAAACTTGCTTGGTAAGGCAAGAAGACATAGTCTCGGAATTTCAGCATAAGCCTAACTCTTTGACCGAAGAGAGTGTACCCAAATAATGTACTTGGTAGCACAATCAGCCTTTGCTTAATGACAAGGTTAACCAATCATGCTAAGGATGACTAAAATTTCCTTGGAGTTCAAATCAATAATGATTACTAAGAATCTTGAATGACCACATTGTTACGCACACTCATCATTCACAAGCGCGAAATCTAGAAAGAAGGGTGGGTAAGATGGGTAAGAGCATCACTTCATTAAGAGGGTCATGAAATTTAGCATGGCCTCTTAGTACAAAAGGAGTGTGATACGCTAAGGTAGAACAAATGGAAGCTAATCATTGCCTCTTGATCTACGGATTACAAGACTTTGACTTGGTCCTAGATATGACGAGGTACTGGAGTTAGTTTCTCCTAACAACCCAAAATGGTTTGTCATGATGGACCACAAGAGTATCTTGCATTGGAAGACACCAATGTGCATTACTACTTTTCTACCAAATAGTAGACAAAGGTTGGAACCAAGGGGAGAGGAACATGCTTAGGAAATAATCCAGAGATGTAGACACATAGATTAAGAATCTTCTGAAAATCAATTCAAAGAAGGAAGGTATGGCAGAGTCACGAGTATATATGCGAGACACACGAGGAGTACTCTAGTCGTGACCTATTTGGTTCCATTAAAGAACATCTTCCATGGCTAGTGGTAGGGGAAGTCCTTAATTGTCACAATTCAATCACGACAAAGACTACAAGCTCGAAGTCTAGAATTGTAATGCCAGCCATCCTAAGGTAATGTGTAAACATTAACAACAGGGGTCTATGGAAATGATCTCGGGTTAAAGGTAAGCTTCATGTACAAGATTCACAACACTAGAATACAACACAACCCGAGACCTTCGGTTCAAGTACAAGGATTAAAACCTGAGAAAGAAGTAACTACTACTTGAGTGACACATCGTACACTTCAAGATAGTAATCTCGAGGTAGCTTCCAAGAGAAGAATCAACTTCTGAAGTACCCAACAAATAAAAAAACACGGGGCAAAAGGAAACCTAGAAGCCTAGAATATAACACTATGGTTCCTACAATATAATATCGTGGGCCCATAAGATAGAGAGATCATGATGGAAAGGAATCTCTCAGCTAAAATAGATCAAAAGGAACAAGGAACACACAACACACACAACTCTAGAGAACTCAACACTAGGTCAACTAGTTGAGAAACGACCTACCCAAAAGGCACCTAAGCTTTTAAAGACTAGAAGAGATATCCAAACTTTTCCAAATCAACACAAGATAAGATGAACCAGAGTTAGAGCGATACCAGATAAGGATTAAAAGAAGCTTAGTACAGTTTTGCAAATACTATTCATTTTTGAAATAGTTTTCACATGATCTAAACTCAACATCGACCAATAGCAAGGTTTTCCTATGGTCGGTACTGCTCTGATACCAAAAACTGTGAAACCCCTGAGATCAGGGTTAAACAAATCCTAGAACTTAGACTGACATAATCTTAACCTAGAGCTGGAGAATATCCAGTGAGAAATCAGTAACACAACAGTGACCCTGTGACAAAAACTTAATACAGCAAGCTCATAACTGAGCAGAGAACCACAATATTACAAGGACATGTCACTAACCACAAACAACAAACAACGGAAGCCAAATTATGATATTAAGTATAACAAACTTAACAAATGACCTAAGAGGCCAGAAGCATAATGATGACGTCCAAGGCCATAGATTCCAGGCTACCAGTCGAGAACCCCAAGCTACTCGTTAGTGTTGATGTCATACCAAACTTTTCTTCAAGGGAACACTTACTCTGCTACAAAATTATCAACAAATCAAGGGTGATTATAGGGTGTACTCCGTAAGGCTTATGGCTGGTGGGGTTATTTTGCATAAAGCCATCTTTGTTTGTAAAGCAAGAGGGAGAAGAAGCTTGTCTAATCATAATATTTTAAAAGGGGATAAGAGAGTGACATCTCCAAAGATTTGATCATCATGTCTTAGATATCCACCAAACATCATCATCACCTCTCAACTAGGATCACCCTGATACCCTGAGGAAGCATCCTTAAGAACATGTTGATTTGCCAAGTGTTACAATTAGGTTAAAGTCCTCTATGATCTTAGAATTCGGTCACCGAGCATTCATAAGCGTGAACACGGATTTTCAAAAAGATTTAACCCTGCAGGGGTGTACAACATTACCCACACGTACTAACCTTCTCTTAATGCCAGAATTAGTATCCCTCTTCCTTGGAAGGCCGGTAGAGGTTGGTTAGACAATAAATTTACCTTGCTTTCACCGAGACCTTGAGTCATGCCCTAAGGAGGGTTCTGTCGTAATGGCTGAAGTCCCGAAGTTGGTCCCTAGAGATGTGAGTCGAGGTTGGTTTATCAGGAGCTCTATTGAACCCAAGCAACCCAGCCATGCTTACCTACCTGTTATGATGCACCTTCACCTGCCAAACCTGTCAAAACATTTTCTATGCATATGTCGAATGGAATGCCCAAACTATGTGACTCACACTACCAGGAAAATGGCTATAGGTAGTCCTCACATCCGTGGCGCACGTGCTAGTGGTGCCCCATGGCTAAAATAGGCGTGGCACACTAGCCACAGGTGCCCTAAGGCTAACTACCGTAAGCGTGGCGCACATGCGGGTGGTGCACCACGGCTGTGTGTGGGCCAGGGCACTATCGGCCGTATACCACATAGCCGTAGTGCACCTATGTGAAGTGCGCTACGGGTGTGGCCGGTAGTCGTGGCGCACATGGCCACCATGCGCTACAGGCAAGATCAGGACACCCTGCTGTGTAACTGGGAAAACATGTCTGTGGCGCACAGCTGGTATGTGCGCCACAGATGTTTTTTATTCTTGTGGCGCACCGCTCCATGTGCGCCACGGATGTGCGTTCTGCTACTACTTTTTGGTAGATACCTTTGCACATTTGACTAGATCTCACCATCTCCCACTTCACTTTCCCCTCCTTCTTCCTCCTTGGATCTCGCCCCCTCCTCCTTCCACCTCAATTTCTCCACTCTTTCACCATTTGTAGCATGTAAAACTTATCTTGGATGCTACATACATAATAGAGGAAATCTCTCCTTCCGGCCACCATCCTCTCGGTCTCTTACCTCTCCTTCGAGATCTTCTCGGTCTCTCATCTCGGTAAGTTGTCTATGTAAGAGGATGTGTTTATGTGTATGGATGATATGGTCACATATCTATGGAGAGGATCGATGCTCTCATGTGTTTGGAGAGCATGCATTGCATGCTCTCTCATATATTGGCATTGTTTTGCCAAAATGTTGATTCATTTCCATTTTGGCAAGACTTTGGCATTTCGCAAAGGTCCTAATTTTAGGATAGGTCATGCCGAAATTTTCCATCGACCATTGCATACATGCATTGGTTCTGTGGTTGTAATAAACTTCTAATTCTACCGTGTACACCACGTAGACAACCATGGTCCGCATAATGAGCGAAGGCATTGTGGCTAGATTTTTGAAATGCGCGATGGCCGACATGATACGAAATAACATGACGGAGATAAGATGTCCGTGCAGAAGATGCAAACTCAATTGGTTGATTGACCCAGATTCCAGAAATCTTCAAGCGCACCTGCTCCGCCATGGTTTCATGGATGGCTACACTCGGTGGATAAGTGATGACGAAGACGATGAGGCCGTAAATGGGGCGGTGGAAAATGAGGAAGGCGGGCAACATGATCATGATCACGGCAAGGACGGGCGAGATGAAGAAGAGTCTCCTAGAGATGGTGAAGGTGCGGAAGCATACCAGGATGATGATGATCTAGATGCCGGAGCAGACGATGGAACAACGCCAGGCTGGGTGCGGGACCCTTATGTTCAAGAACTTCTTCTCAAGCAGACGAGTAACGCTAGGGCTGCCGCTAGAGAGAAAGCCAAGCTTGCGCAACTTGAGAAAGACGCAGTTACTCCACTTTATGAAGGATGCAAGCCCGATGATACCCGGTTGAATGTAACGCTCATGGCTATGGAGATGAAGGCAAAACACAAATGGACCGACGCAAGCTTCGACGATATGATGGCATTCTGGCACGATCGTCTCCCGGAAGGGAACACTTGTCCAACTAGTATCGAGGACGCCAAGAAAATCGTGTGTCCTCTTGATCTACCGCACATTAGATACCACGTCTGCATCAACGATTGCATCATTTATCGGGGCGAGGACGCGGAGAAAACCACATGCCCGGTGTGCGGCATTAGTCGATACAAGAAAGGAAAGAAAGCTCCTCGAAAAGTGGTATGGTACTTTCCTATCACTCCTCATCTGCAGCGCTATTTCGCAGACCCTAAGGAAGCAAATCTCATGCGCTGGCATGCAGAAAGAAAGAAGCCAGGAGATGACGATGACCTTGAAAAGGACGAGCTGCTGACGCACCCTTCAGATGCTAGCCACTAGAAAGCATTAGACCTCGAATTCCCAGAATTCGGTGGAGATTCGAGGAACATTACGGTAGGTGCAAGCACCGATGGACTCAATCCGTTCGGTAGCCAGAGCAGCACACACAACACTTGGCCCGTGTTTGTATGGATGTACAACCTCCCTCCCTGGTTATGCATGAAAAATAAGTACATACAAATGAGTATGCTAATTCAAGGGCCAAAACAACCCTGTACCGACATCAATCTATATCTCGGGCTATTGAAAGAGGAGCTAGCCATGTTACGAGAATCCGGAGCCAATACGTATGACGCTGTCGCACAAGATTATTTCACTATGAGAGCCGCGTTGGTCACTACGGTGCAAGACTATCCAGGTTGCGGATATTTCTCGGGGCAGGTTATCCAAGGATTCTACGCATGCGTTAGGTGCATGGATAACACGACCTATCTCCAACTAGAGAAAGATCCAGGGTCTTCGAAAACCGTGTTCATGGGGCATCGGAGGTGGCTTGGAAAGAATGATGCATGGAGAAAACGTGGAGATCTGTTCGATGGGAAATCCGAGACCCAAGGAATCCCAAAGCGGAGGAGCAGCGAAGAAGTGGATGAATTGCTGAAAAACTGGAAAGAGTGACCTAAACCGGGAAAGAAGCGAAAGAGGCAGCAAGACAAGCCGTTGATGAAGGTATGGAAAACAAGGTCTGTTTTCTGGGAGTTGCCATACTGGAAGTTTCTCCGCACGCCTCATAGCCTTGACATCATGCATATCACGAAGAACGTGTGCGAGAGTCTGGTCGCCACCCTAATCAACATGCCAGATAGGACGAAAGATGGTCCTAAAGCAAGGAACGACTTGATATTCATGGGCATCCAGAAGGATCTTCATGGAGGACGCCCTACTCCTGATGATCAGGAAGATGACGATGATCATCAGTCGGAGGCGACACAAGGTCGTCGAAAGGTTAAAAAGGTCAAGAAGAATGAATATTACTGCCCCCTTCGTGCTTCACACTAAGCCAGGATGAGATCACGCAGTTTTTCAAGTGCCTTCTAGGAGTCAAATTTCCTTACGGCTACGCGGGCAAGATAAGCAAGTACCTACACGAGGCTAAGCAGAGGTTTAGTAGGATGAAGTCTCACGACTGTGCCGTGCTAATGACGCAGATACTTCCGGTTGCACTACGAGGTATAATGGACGAGCATGTCCGAGAAACATTGTTTGGGCTCTTCAAGTTTTTCGACATCATCTCTCGAAAGTCAATTAGCGTGAAACAACTCGGGAGGCTACAAGAGGAGATCGTGGTGATACTATGCGAGCTCGAGATCTACTTCCTGCCCGCATTCTTCGACATTATGGTGCATCTGCTGGTCCATATCGTGGAGGATATCATCCAACTCAGGCCGATGTTCCTCCGCAGCATGATGCCGTTCGAAAGGATGAACGGACACATCAAAGGATACGTTCGCAACAGGTCCCGTCCAGATGGAAGCATAGCCAAGGGCTTTCTGGCCGAAGAGTGCATCTCTTTCTGCACGAATTATCTAGGCATCGAGAACCCTGTCGGTCTTCCCGTCAATAGGCACCTTGGCAAGCTCGACGGATCAGGTCACCGAGAGGGTCGTCGCGTACTGCATGCAGACTATGATTGTCGACGCGCAGACTTTGATAGAGCAAACCTGGTCGCGCTACAACATTTAGAACTGGTCGATCCTTGGGTACAAAAGCACAAAAGGTCAATCGAGAAGAAGTACAGTGACCGGGGCATACAGAGGACGCAGGGAGAAATAATCAAAGAGCACAACTCAGATTTCACGCATTGGTTTAGGCAGACGCTCCTAGATAATCCTCCGCAATTGCATTCTGTGGAGGAAAACATCATATTCACCTTGTCGCAGGGACCCATGCACAACCTAGTGACCTATCAGGCGTATGATATCAATGGCTACACATTCTACACGGAGGAAAAGGACAACAAGTGTGACTATCAGAATTCAGGCGTAACATCGGAATTCTACACCGATGACAACGTGAAGGAAAGATTTTACAAAAAAATCGAGGAGATCTGGGAGCTCGACTACTGTGGAGAAAAGGTGCCGATGTTCCGTGTCAGATGGGCCAAGAGCGTCGAAAGAGAAGAACGGTATTTCACAACCATGTTAATACCCGAAGCAGCCAAATCCAAGGCCACCGGTGCGCATGTCGCCGCGAAAAATGAACCGTGGGTACTGGCTAGCAAAGTGGACCAATGTTTTTTTATTACCGACCCGACAAAGCCTAGTCGTGTTGTCGTGAGGAGAGGAAAAAGAAACATCATCGGAATGGATGGAGTCGCCAATGAGCAAGACTTCGACCAGTACGGCGATCCAAAGATTGAAGACGACGACGACTACGATGAAGCAACATACATCAGAAGGAGAAAAAGGACAACCTTACTCAAAAAAGGTAGCCCGTTCGAGCGAAGAAACATAAAAGTGCCGGGGCTAAATTATTCAACCGTGACAAAAAGGGAAAAAAGATTGTAAAACGCATGCTCAAAAAATATTATAAAACGCATGCTCAAAAAAGATTGTATTGATGCATATGGATGCCATATTATTAATGGACACATTATTATTTAATTTCTTTCTACTTTGAATCACTTTTATACCACTTTTATGATATATATGTACCACTTTTGTCATATAAAACATATAACAGATATTTTATATAATTTACATAGTTTTTGGGATATTTTTTAATATTTTAAAGTAGTTTTAAAATAAAAACAAAAAAAGAGGCCCCAAGGTTCGAACCTAGGTGCTCACACAGGTTTAGATTTAAGCATATGGTAGAACCAGTGGGATACGGCAGTGCTAGTGTCAACAACAGGGGCGGCCGCCCTCTTATTTGACCTGACACGACACTTAGCCGTAGCGCACCCTTACCTAGTGCGCTACGGCTAAGTGCCGTGACAGGTCAACTGTCGAGCACGGATCCATCCCTCTCCCCATCCTCAGACACAGATCATCCCTGATCGAGCCGAGAGACGCGCCGCCGCCGCCGCCGCTCGATCTGATCCGCTCGCCTGCTACCTGCCGCCGCACTTGCCGCGTCCGAGGAGGAGGAGGAGAGGAGGCCGCCGAGTCCGCGAACGAGGAGAGGAGGCCGCCGCCGCTCGATCTGCCTGTCGCCTCACTCGCCGCTACCGAGGAGGAGGCCATGGAAGAGGAGAGGAGGCCGCCGCGTTCGAGGAGGAGGAGAGGAGGCCGCCGCACGTCCAAGGAGGAGGAGGCCGTGGAGGAGCTCCATTCGCGCTGTTCGTCCGCGCTGTTCAAGAAGGCCTTCGAGCTCTCCGTGCTGTGTGACGCCGAGGTCGTGCTCGTCGTCTTCTCCCCCGCCGACCGCCTCTACAAGTTCGTCTCCTCCAATACCAGGCAAGTAGTGCTACAGTCTACTGCACCCAAACTCTCTCTCTCTCTCTCACTATTATTCTTGTATTGTACATGTCCGTGTGATCTCTGGTGGTAGTATAGCTGTACTTTGCCTTTTCGATCTTGCACTGGTTTCTTGCTAGCTTCCTTTTGTTCTCGCCAAGAAAGACTGGTCTAGAAAATTGCAGCCGTCCTCCGACACCTAGTTTAACCTCCTGAGCTTGAAATGGTTAATTTCTTGACTTGAACGATCTGTGCATACTTGTGCAACGACCATCTAAAGATATGATATATAGCCGCCGAGAGCCACTCCAAAAAAAATCTCTGATTTTATGTTGCATTTCACTTCAGTACCAGTGTACTACTCTGCTGCCAAGGGGAATGATTAATTACACTCGTAGACATGTAATTAAGATTGTATTTGCATTATATTTTCTTATTGGAACCCTTCCAACTTTCCAATATTTCCAGCAGCTAAATAATGCAGAGATAGTGGCAACGACATGATTCTTCTGTTTCAATTTTAGCTGGTCCATATGACTGAATAACCTTGACTTATCACAGTAATGCCATCTGAATATATGACTGAACAAGACTATCCAGGCATTATCATTTTCTGGATTTTTTTAATTAACAATAAATCTCCCTAGCATAGTCAACGAAGAAGAATTAATGACTGAGGCCTAACGAAGTTGCAGACATACTAAAGTGCCAAAAGAAGAATCATCTCATATCCTGGAAATCTTAACGATTTATGGATAAAGTACTACTCCTTGGATTTCTACATGTAAGTCACCGTGATATCACTTGGGTGAGAAATAAACCTTCAATTGTCACAGTAATGTGATCTGAATATATCACTGAATAATTAAGACTATCTAGGCATTATCATTTTTTTGGAATTTTAATGAAAATGAAGCTGCCTAGAAATCTTGCTCAGCATGGAAGAATATATGATGTTGGAGGCCTAAGAATAAAATGAATAGAATGAAATAGAAAATGAATAGAATTTTATTTCCTGTTCTTGAATAGAATGAAACAGAAAATGAATTTTATTTGCTGTAATTTTCTTGTTGTTAATTGTTGTTCTTGCTATCATTTTATTGAAGTGCACTTGCTGTAATTTGGTTGTTTTCAAGACCACCTGAAAGTTCTACATCTGATATATGTTCCCGCCTTCCACCATTCTTGGTTATGCTCTCCTTTAAATACCAGTTAGAGTGGTGGCCTTGCTTTGTTGTATTCGTAGCTATATTACTCTGCCTAGTTGTATTCGTATGCGGGTATTTGTATGAAATAAGTCCCGATTTTCGCTGAAATGTTGATTAACTTCCGTTTCGGCAGAAATCGGGCACTCCTAGTTTAACAAAAATGAGCAAAGGTCATGCCGGATTTTTCCGTGCACTTTACTAACCATTATTTGCCTTTTATTAGTGCAAACATGTGTGACAATGACGAGGCTGGCTCTTCTCAGCGTATCAACGCTGAAGGAGAAGTGAGACCTCAAAAGAGACCCTTGTCATTCTAGGAGGAGGTCGAGCGGCTAGAAAGAATGACAGAGGGCGATGAAAAAAACAACCCTTCCGAGAGCGACGACGATGAGATGGAAGACACGGAGGAAGAAGAAGTGTCCAAAGGAACGGCGGATGATGAAACCACTGATGGCAGCGAGGGCACAACAAGTGGTAGTAATCCGCCTAAGAAGAAGAAGGAAAGGCGCCCGAACACGGTCGTCACCGTCAGAGAGGAAATTACCGAAGTGAGCCCAACAGGGGTTCCTTTGGCGCCTGACCATGTCATCAAAGGGTACCGTGGGCAAGTGGCGGCTATCACCCGGACCGCCATCTCGATCAACACCGAGAATCTCCAGCATAAAGATAATGGCCATTTGCGCACACTCCTCTTCGAGAAGCTGCACGCAAGATACAAGTTCCCCCTTTAGTATCGGAACACATATTATCATGGGAATGAAGTAAATAAATCCGCCCTCATGAAGATGAGCACCGCCCTGGCCAGCTGGAGAACCCGGATAAATAAGAAGATATTTAAAGAAGGGAAAAGTCTCGAGGAGATCCAGAAGATTGACCCGCAGATCATCGAAGATCAATTCCAAGAGTTCAAGGCCAAGTGCAAATCCGAAGCAGCCAAGGCCTCGAGTAGGCGGGGAAAGGAATTGCAGGCGATGAATATAGGTCACCACCATCTCGGATCTGGTGGTTACAGAGCTACGGAGCTCAAATGGGATAAGGAGGACGACGAGTATAGAGCTAAGGGGATACCTAACCCCTTTTCAAAATTCGAAATCAGGCAGCTTCGAAACTTTATTAGGGCTCGTTACCATGTGGACCCCAAAACCAAAGAACTCACCGCGGAAACTAAGGTGAAGGACTTGGAGGTTCTTGTGGTAAGTAATTTAATTACCGTGGATCAAGTCGATTGCATTCTAATCGATCAAGTTGAATTTCTAAACGGTTCACGTTACTTCTTCTGCAGGAGCAGGAAATTGCTAGTCAGGGATCCCATGGTTCCTCATCCCACGGATCGACGGCGGCCACCCGGTGGGATAACCCTTTTAACAGGGCGATGAACCGGGCCAAGAAAATCACGCCGGTTACAAAGAAGCCATCGTCGGCTGCCGTTTGGCCGGCTTCGGGGCTAAGAATTGGGTGGATCATTTTGGTCCACCCCCGAGGACGCGTGTGGAGGGAAGGAGCGACGAGAAAAACCGCGAGGTTCAGGAACTTAAGGAACAAGTGGCGCGGATCCCGCAGATCGTCCAAGACAACCTGGCAATCACCCTCACCTCCATCTTGCCTACCTTGGTGGAGTTAATAGCGAACTGGAGTGCGGGTGGTCGACAAGGGCCATGCCCGATTCCAAGCATGGTCAGTAGCCACTCAAACAATGCGGCGCCAGCGAACCCGATGAATTATGTGTTCGTGACTCTGCCCGCTAGCACGGTGGCGCCGGAAGCATTGGTGACCCCCCTGCCATCACCGTGGCGCCGGAGCTTAATGCACCCGATAGGGAGAATACACCGGCGGCCGGCACCGCGCCATCAAGCAGCCCCTCCGTCTCTTGCACGCCCGTCGTCGTATGCGGTGCCTCGACATTAGCCGAGCTCGACGCCATCACGGTAAACCAAATACTTTACCGCCTTGCCATTTATTACTCTTATGGCATCTTTTTAATGCCATACATGTTTTTCACAGACGGATGTTCCATGCACTCTCTTAAGCATCATGAACAACGAGTTGAGGGATGTTGCCAAGGGTACCATCATTCAACCCTTGCATCGCATGTTCCACTCAAAGATGATGCCAGATAGCGTGCATAGGGTTAAAATTATCCGGGTGCTAAGGGGCTGTGACGACCTGGAACCTCCCATCAACCCCCAGGAGCGGATGAAGAAGAGCCGGCTGTCCTCAAAAGTTGCTTCGGCTTATTCCTTCTATGGCCAAAGAGCATGATTCGTTTGGGGACGGCCGGGGCCATCACCCCATAGACAACAACACCGCCTGTCGTGCCAGCACCAAGCCATGGCAAGACCCCCACACCTCTACCGCCGTCACCTCCATGCGATTGTTCGGCTAGTCATATTGACATGACCATGGCGCAAGATCCGAACAAGGATGACGGAGATGACTTCGATGATTTCATCAACACTAATCTTTTCCTCGGCGACCTAAACAAAGACCCAGCTGGTGGTCCCGCAGAGAAAGCCACTTGCAACAAACATCTCTTTGGTTCTAAGGAGACGCCTCCAACTTGCACCTTCATCGAGCCAGCGGATACATCCAATCAGCCCTTTATTCTAAGACCTGACACACTACATAGGGAGATCGATGCTCAGATTGCGGTGCCTACCCACTTCCCAAAAGGCAAGAAGGCCAGGAAAAGAAAATCTCGCAGCTCGAGCCATCCGGTGGCGTCAACTGCGAATCCGATCAGGTTTCAGGATGGGCCACCAAGACCCAAGGGTATTATGTGGAGGATGCATGTGGCGGGTGAGCCCATGCTAACTAAGAAATTGCTCAGGCTCGCCACTTCAGAAATGAGGAGTGTGCATGACGGTGTGCTGACGATAGAGAGATGCCTTCTTGCAGAGAAAGATCCCTCGCACCCGGTATTCGTGGTTAAGGTGCCATGAGGCTTGGGCTTTGTCGATAATGTCCCCGCGGATCTATTCTTCCTATGGTTTGACGACATCTTCAATATGTTCCACCTGTATCCGCTGCACTATACCATGGTACGCCTGTTTTCTCTCAGCCTGGCCATTTAGATCATTAGAGAGAACACCCCGGGCATCGCTATAGTGGACCCCTACTACATACGTGATGGCTGCTTGGGAAGCGCCATTGAATGGTGATTCGTGGCCTCGTACCTCCAAGGCATCTTGGTGGCGAACAAGACAAAGGAATACTTTCTCGTGCCTTTCTTTCCCGAGTAAGTCATTATTCACTCACCGCCATAACATGCTTTATTAGATTTTCATCATTCTTTTTTCCAACGCATTTCGTTTGAATTGTTTTGCACAGAGATCAACACTGCACACTCATCTGCTTATCGCCGAAACATTCGCAAGCCACGTATTTCGACTCAGGGAGTCAAGAAAATAAGAAAAACTATGACAAGATCAAGGAAGTTCTGGATGATGCTCTCACCGGCTATGCCTCAGCGGAAGGCGCCACCTTCATGCATAAGAAGCTCAAGTTTGGCAGGAACGTCTTCACCCATGTGACGGAATTCCCCTGCATGAAGCAGCCGGCAGGCAGTCAGAAGGAAGCCTACTATGCACTCCATCACACGAGGGTGTTCCTACTAGAGCAACAAAATTCTACGCTGCTAGATCATCTCAAACGGTGGGCCGAAGCCAAGGCCAGGATCAATGATTTAGATATTAGACAAGAGATGTATCGCATCCAGCAACAGTTTAGGGCAATCATCAGCCGTGATGTCATGACTTCAGGGGGGGTCTTCTACGGAGGCAATCCCCCGAATAACCGTGACGTAGTAGATCACCTAAAGATGCAGGGTGACTATAGGGTGTTCATGACGAAACAAGGCATCCTCCCGTTCCCTGAGCCGAGCCAGAAGTCTTGATGTGTTGGTCTAGTTATAGTTCTTTATTCCCACAAGTACTTGTGTGTGTCGACATGTACATGCTACTACTTATTAGGGTTATGAATCAACGCTTACTTCTTTTGCTTATTATTAGGGTTATATATGGATCAATGCTTACTTTGTTTGCTTACTCTTTGGTCCTTTTTTGCTTACTTTGGTCCTTTTTTGCTTACTTTTTGGTATTTTTTGCTTACTTTGTTACCTTATTTGATAAGTATATCTTTATATGTGACTTTTACTTGTTTTTTCACCCACCATTTAATTATTATTGCCAACTTATAGATGACGTGGTACGTCGTGTACAAGAGATGGGTTCCCGGATTCTACGATGATTGGAAAGATTGCCGGAGACAGGTGCACCATTTCAGCGGCAATAGCTATAAAGGGTACAACACTATGGCGGAGGCGGAAGCTAGATACACGCGCTATCTAGCGGGAGTTAGGACGAGGAACCGGATGAAGACCTATACCTCCGCCGCGGTGATGCTTATTGTCCTTGGTTGTCTGTCCTGCATGTTCCTACTTTAGATGTCTAGGCGAGCTTCCGAGCTCTAACTTGGTTGAGACATGTATTCATGTCATCACTAGCTACTTTGTAACTTGATCGAAACAATGTAACTTATACTGTGTATTTATGTATGTGACTTACCTATATGTATTTGTTTCTATCTTGTCTGTGTATTTATTTCTGTATTGTATATCTGTGTATTTATTTCTGTACTGTATATCTGTGTATTTATTTCTGTACTATATATCTGTGTATATCTGCTGTATTGTATATAATTTATATTGAATATCATCTGTATTGAGTATTTTTTTAAAGGTCAGCCGTGGCGCACATATACTTGGTTAGTGGCGCACTACGTTAGTGGCGCACGTTGTCAAATATTAGTAGCACACCACATCATGCGCCACAGGAAAAACAGTGGAAACACACTGCCTTTTACAGCCGTGGCGCACCAAGCAGTGCGCTACTACTAACTCGAGATATCTGTAGCGCACTTGGCAGTGCGCTATGGGCACTTTTTAGCCGTAGCGCGGAACTCGTGGTGCACCCCTAGTGCGCCACGGAAGGGGAAAATAGGTGCGCCACGGACATGCGTTTTCCTAGTAGTGTCAAGGAATCTACTAGGAAAGTTAGTTACTCATGGGGTTTTCTATGCCCCATGTGGTTGTACGCTCGTCTGGGTTCCGAACGCAAGAACTTGGTTCCTCGTGGTGGCGAGCATGGGACTACAAAAACCACATCCCATAGTGGCCTCCCATACAAGCCTTAGCATGTTTAACCTTTACCATTGATCTCACCTCATTAGTATACCTTGATATATTGCCAAACCTAGTAATGCTAGGAGCAATGGATCGGGTAATATAAGATCAGTGGAGTAATGCAACAGATAGGATACTCTATCTATCGATAGAATACCACAATAAAATCGTATGCATCATGGAAAGAGTTGAAGTGCTTTCGAAATCATAGGATTCTATAATGGTGGGGCTATGCTTGTCTTTGCCCCTTGATAACCAATAAGTAGAGCTTCTGACATCTGGTACTTGACTTGATTATAGGTTTTGAAGTATTGATCTTTGGGCTTCTATGGTGTTGATCTCGGTCTTTGATCTCGAACTCGATGTCATATTCTACCGAGGAAGAACCAAACACCGGAAAGAAAGAGAAACAATCAACTCATGGCATCGATGCAATGCTCAAGCAAGTATGATGATATTACAAGTTAAAGGGTGCTTAATTATAACCCTAAACATGCCCATCAATTTAATTGGGGTCGAAATGCCTTAAAGATGACATTTCCAGAAGAACCCCAAATGCACCTATGGGGTTGCTATTGTTATTCTAACAAACTTCTTAGTTCAAGTTGTTTAACAATGCATGATTAAGATGCTATTGTGTAGATCTCATTTTTATAAACATTTTGATATATTATACATATTTTTTCTGAATTATAGATCGAAAGATATGCATTTTGCAATATTTATTCTTTTACAGAAATTTATGAAAATAATACTCCCTCTGTCCCAAAATAAGTGACTTGCATTTGTCTAGATTCGGATGTATCTTACACTAAAACAAGACTAGATACATCAGAATCTAGACAAACCCACGTCACTTATTTTGGGACGGAGGGAGTAAAAGTAATTACCACGTCAGGCTGACATCAGCATGACACCGGCGCAACCTTTTAACCTTTTCATACCGAGGAAGGTTCTAGCCACTAAGGATGATGGGTGGGGCCAACAGCCACCTCAGCTGACACGCTAGAAAAGGTTGTTAGTGTCCATGTTAGGGACATACGGCGCCATGTCAGCGACACTTGAGCGCCACCTAGTCTCGCTAGAGAGCACATCGAGATGGCACCGGGGACAGCGGAGGCTGGCGCATGGGACTATGAGAGCTAGCGTGTTAGCTGCAGTCGAGTAAGGCGAGTCTACTGAGGGTGGCGTTGCCGGTTTTTGGCAACCGAAGAAATGACACGACGGAGTCCAATGGTGGCAGATGGTGGCCTACAAGGGGAGGATGAACCATAGAGGGAGGAAGGAAGGGGAAGGGTCCAGGTGGACCAGTAGATCACCCTGAACATGATGGACATGACATCAAGATCAAAGGAGGCATGTATCGGAGGCAAGGTCACAGTGGAGATCAGTCAGAGCTCGGGGAGACGAGGTTGATGGCGACGATTTAGGGTGCGTCGACACAATTCCTTCACCCGGAAGAACGAAGGAGAAAATGCGAGTCCAACGAAGGCCACGGGGGAACTTGGGGAGGCTCGTAATGGCAACAACTATTGGGGTCTATGGCAGTTAGGGTTTTGGGCTCCACGGAGGAAGGCGAGGGAGAGGCGTGCGAGGGGGAAGAGAAGGATAGGAGAAGAAGGGCACATCTCAGCGGGGTTCTTATCTGATCCAGGAGGTGGCGAGGATCTTGGCACGGCCGCGACATCGGGCGGCGGCAGGCGCGCTAGCGAGAAGCTTGCTCAACAGGGAGGAAGAAGACAGAGGGCGGAGTGAAACGGTATGGTCCGGGTGAGCTGGCTTGGGCCCCTGGTGAGCTATTGCTGGCTTCTCCTGCACGGCCGAGTGGTAGATAGGCGAGGGAGAGAGGGAGGTTAGCTGGGCTGCGGCCCAGTTGGTTCTGGCTCCATTTTTTTAGGAAAAACATTTTATTTTTTAGCTTTCTCTATTTTATCTTTGTATATTCAAATTCAAATATGTGTTTAGTGATTAAAAAATTCTAGAAGGTTTGTAAAATATGGAAATACAGTAGGGACCCTTAAAAACAATTTGGGTCTCCATAACTTTTGTATTTTTCAAATATCAAAACCTTTTGAGTTGCTTTGAAAGAAAAAGGGAGGGTTAGGGTATAGGGTTTTGTTTTCCTTTTCTCTCTTGCAATTTTATTCTTAGCAAAACAATGGTGCTAATGAATGCACAAATAAACCCTACTTTCTATTTAGTAAAACTAGGGTTGTTACAGTCATTATCAGGATGGATCCTTGCATGTCGTCTTCTGCATGGAGCAGTCCTATAGGGAGACCGCAGTGGCGGGTTCCTTGGAATCATGTGATCCCAATGGGTTGGACGCGTGACCCATGCGGAAGAATCACCTAACCAAGGATTGCAACCTCACCAAGACGATCCTTCTCCTCGAGGGTGAGGGCTGCTTCATCACAATAGGAGCGCGCCTCACTGACAAATAAGAAAGTGCGCTCATCACCTTCCTCTGGGAGACTGCAAATGTGTTCACCTAGGAACCCTCGGGTCTTCCCGAGGTCCCTGAGGGAGGTGATTGAGCACCATATGGCAGTGTGCCCAAAAGCTCACCTGGTAAAGCATAAGATCCCACGCCAGGCGCAAAAGAAACAATACTTCATCATCTCGGAGGTGCAGAAGCTGAAGGCCGCCAATGTCAACCGAGAAGTATGGAACCTGACATGGGTCACCAACCCAGTTGTGGTGCCCAAACCTCACAGCTCCAACAAAATGTTGTTCATCGAACTCATGGACCTAAAAAACGCCCACCCAAGGATCCCTTCCTACTGCCTCAAATTGACTAGATTGTCGATTCCACAGCAAAATGCGATCTCCACTTCTTCCTCAACACCTTCTTCGACTACCACGAGATCAAGATGGCGAAGGAAGACAAAGGGAAGACGATGTTTGTAACATCCCACTTTCAGCAACCCTAATTAGTTGTCCAGAATAGAAAAAATCAGGGGGAACAAAAACTTTTTCTTGTTTAGTGACGTAGTGTTTGATTACTTGTGCTTATGCATCTGATTGTGTATAAGATGACTAGATGTTATATTCCTCTACCTTCCCCTCAACTTACAAAAGCTATTTAACAAAACTGTCTTGGCTTATTCTCAAATTTTCTGGCATTTCAGAACTTCAGCCAAGATGCCTTTGCAACAACCATTATTTTCCTAGCTTCTATTAACGAAACTATGGAGAGCTATATGATATAATCTCCTTATGTTTTGAAGACAGAACTTCCAACTACTCTTACTCTAGGTTTTCCCAAAACCTTTTTTAAAGCTTTTAAATTCTATTCTTGGTAGAAGTACCAAGGACCCTTACCTTATTCAAACTCCAACCTTTTCAAAATACCCATCCTTACCTCAAGCTAGGCTTTATGGCAACCCTAGTAGTAGTTGTTTTGCTTGGAAGATGAATTGCCTTGATCTGTTGCTTAACTTGTTTGCTTAGGAAGTAGTATGAGCTAACCTATGAGCTCATCCTCTAGGCTCAAGCTAAATTAAGATTACAAAACCTAAGGAAGTTTCCAAAGCTGTATCTGATCCCTAGTCACTAAAGTAACCATCTAACATCTTAACTAGATCAATTTAGGGCTAATCCTTCCTAGTAACCTACAAGTCAATGAAGACCATCAGTAAGCTTCGATCCCTTCTACTCAATCTACACTTCAACCTCATCACTTGAGGATGAGTTTGGAACCTTGCATCCTCTCAAGACCATCCCTTCTTATATTCTAGTCAAAAACCCTAAATTTTCCAAAAATAACCAAGTCTAGAAAACTGTTATCAATATTACATCTTTGAGACTCCCTCTTTCTCAACCCTTGTGCATTTTTGGAACTATACTTGAACCATCATGTAAACCATATTAAAGACTCACAAGTTCCACACTTTACCTTGGCTAGACCATCCTTTAACCCAATTGTTCTTGATGGTTGTGCATGCAAGAAATTAATCTTTTATGCAAATCTTACCAACATGCCTACCTTGGTGGAAACTCACATCTTCATGCCATCTTATTTGGACCAGATCTTGGAATGATTGTATTATACTCATGAAGGTCTATCCATCCATACTTCACTTGTTTCAATTGATCATTTTGTGCTTCAAAAACCCAAATAATAATCTGCTTTGACACCCTTATTTTTAGCCAACTTTGGCATCAATCCTAGGAAAGCTCAATCATGATCAACCTCAACCTTGTGCACCATAGTAATCTAGATTACTTGGTTTATCTGTCCATCTAGCCCATGACCCAAGGGGAGCTTCGAGCTCCTAAATCCAACAAAGTTTTGGTGGTATAAAAATAACTTTGCCCAAGATCCTAAATTTCATGCTTTCTTCCAAAATCAAGTTTGATATTCAAAACCCAAGGTGGAAAATGATTGATAAATAATGTGGACCTAATATAACTTGGATATAAAAATTTATCAAATGTTACCCATTATTATTTTGACCTGAAAACTATTTAATTCCTATCTTTTAACAGAATCTCAAAACTCCCTCTATAAATGAAAGTTTGTATTTCTCGAAAACTTGTCCCACTTTAAGCACATTTGAGGCATATATATCATACCCTATCCTTCCACTTCAAAAGTAAATATTTTTGAAGAGTTTTAATAATTATTTTTTGCCCTTTTTCTTAAATGGCCCAAATGGAATAAAAAATGTTTTAGATACTTTTCTACCTCAATAAATCTTGGGAAAATTCTCCAAAGTGTGAATTCATATTTGGGACCATCTAAAATAAAAAACCTACCTTGTACAATTCAAAATTTTCGAATAAATTCCATTAAACAGATTCAACAATATTGGGTTAATTGATATAAAAAGGATCTAAAATGATCAAATAAATCCCAGTTAACTCTTAGAGGTGTATCTTGACCTTATGTAGCTACCAGCATCATTGTCCCATCTTTCCTAGATCAAAACTAAAAACTTTTCCTTATGATCATCTGTATAGCAAAAAGTGTTATTTTGACAAAACTTGAACTAAGCTCCATAAAACCCTCACCACCTCCCATACTTGATCACCACATCATCCATCATCGCCCTCTGGTCGAGCTACACTGTAGCTAGCACAATAGAACTTAAAACTTAAAAAGTGTTATTTTGATAAAAAGTGTATATAGCAAAAAGTGTTATTTTGACAAAACTAAAAACTTTTCCTTATGATCAGCTATATAGAAAAAAGTGTTATTTTGACAAAACTTGAACTAAGCTCCATCAAACCCTCACCACCTCCCATTCTTGATCACCACATCGTCCATCATCACCCTCTGGTCGAGCTACACTGTAGCTAGCATAGTAGAACTGTACCACTTTGTCACCTAGTGCTTGGAGGGAAGAGGAGAGTGATGTGTGGCCATTAAATCTTATCTTGCAAAAATATTCCACACGAAGGCAGCAACCACCTCTCTGCTCCTTCAAGAACCCACACCCCACCTCTCCAATGCCCACAACAGCCAATGCCTCCACCTCACACCTTTCTCTTGCCACCATAGACTAATTCCACACTAGACCCTTCTTTTCGGTATATAAGGGTTGATGCCACTTATGCAGCCCGTCCTGCGGACGCTACTACGTCTACAACACCAAGTCCCCAAGATCGTCCCCAAGTCAACCAAGAAGATGGACCAGGAGCAGCCAGCTCCAGAACCGGAGTCTCCGGCATCATCGCCCGGAGACTCCGCCATCATCGCCCCGGAGAGTCCGGCCGATGCCAGCCGGAATGTCCTGTGCAACCAGAGTGTCCGGCCTACCCTAGCCCCATCCTGGCATGGATAATCAGTATGATACATCGGACTCTACCCGGACAGTACCCAGAGTGTCCGATCCACTCGACCCGGACTGTCCGGCCCAGCCGACCCGGACTGTTTGGCCCACCCGACCCGGACTGTCCGGCCTAAGTAATGGGCCTGCGAGCCAACATATGGGCCCTTGGCCCATGTACCCCTCTATTCCGCACCAAACCCTAGTTTTATGCCCAAACTACCCCTGAACTTGTGGCTGGCCTATAAATAGAGCCCCCACCCCCTCATGTATCCCTCAGGCATAGATGATACACTAAAGACAACCCCCTTTGTGGAGTCTTTAGTTTTGCCTCATCCCCTTGTACCAAAGGGGATCGACTATCGTCACCACCTCGTTCGAGTTTGCATCACGCCGCCCTCGTTGTACAAGGCCTTGGCATCGGTGTCCCTTTGCCAAGACGTCAAGACCCTCTCTAAGGTGTTCTTCCCTCTCCGTGTGGGATCGAGGGAGCATGTTGACCGATCTTTCCTTGTGAGGATTCTATCGGACCGGTGGCCACCAGCGAGAGCAATCGGCCTTGTATCGTGTGAGTTTTGCATGTGTTCATCGTGTTCTTCGCAAGGTGTGCGTCCACTTCTGCTACCTTCTCTCTTTCCCCCCGCTTTCCCATCGATTTGACCACGAGATCCGTGAAGATCGGGCTACCCACGGGGTTACCCCATATCATCTGGTATCAACAGCTTTTGGTTGCCACGGATTTCTCCTAGATTTGGTCTTTTCCCCCATAAATTTGAAATTTCCACCAAAAATAGCCCCAATTCGTGTTTTGGATCAATCTGTGATTTGAGTGCGTTTTGGTAGGTTTTGATCCATGGATTACTTGCTAAACTTGTTGATCTACATTCCCCTGCGTTCGCATAGCCTAATTCAGTGATTTGCCCCATCAATTTGAGGTTTTGGTTGAGTTTTTCCACCAAAACTCGTCCCATTCCTGTTCTGGAAGTTCTAGATCGACCTGACCAGACTGTCCGGTCTAAACGGACCAGAATATCCGCCCCGCCGGAGTGTCCGGCCTAAATGGACCGGAATCTCCGCCCTGACCGGACTGTCCGGCCAGCGCCCCGGAATGTTCGCTCCCTGCAGACAGAAAAAACCGCTTCACGGTTTTGAGCATAACTTTTGCATATGAACTTGGATTTTGGTGTTCTTTAGCTTGTTTTGAAGAGGAGAAGGAGCTCTAGATCATAATATCCGTGGTTCATGCTATATACTCCATCCAAATTCCGTGAGCAAGGCGGAATCCACCAATAAAGGGTGAAGATCGGTGAAGAAAGGTATACAAATTCCATGACTTCTCCCCACTTGCTTTCCTTTGTGAGCTACACTATCTTTCCGTTCAACAAACACCTATTGAGACTAGTTCCTCCTATGATTTCTTGGGCTATGCACATTTGTTACCTTTTAGAATTCCAAGCAAAAGTTGTGAGCGCGCTATCTCATATAGTTATCTTGTATAGTTGTTGGCACAAGGAAGAGGCAAGTGAAAAAAGTAAAAGATAAAGAGAAAAAAATAGAAAAAGAAAAAGAAGAAAAAGAAACAAACAAACAAGTGCCTCATAGAATAGGAAACACAAGTTCGATGAACATCAAATAGGTGATACTTTTTGTGCATATCTTGTAGCCCACCAATTTATTGCAATCGAACTAGCATCTCTCCTTGCACTTGCGCGACACGAGCTTATAGTCTTCGCTAGGTAATCATTCGGTTCTTAGCTCAGTTTCTCTATCGCACAAGTACCATTTATCCCACCGTGTGTGTTTCCTTGTATATATTTCCTTCTTGTGGATTGGCTTGTTTTGCTTTGTGATCATTGTGGTTCCTTACTTGCCATTACAATATCTTGATTTCGGATTGTTCTTAGACACGCCACCTTCCATACCTATCCACCATAATCTTTGTGTGTGTGTTTTTAGTGGTTAGTTGGTTTTGGTGTTCCGCGTGAACTTCACTTTGCTTGGTTTTGATTGCTCTCAAGTGTTTCCACTTGCACGATACTATCTTCCAAGGTAAAGTAAGGTTTGACGTTGCATCCCTAACCCCCCTACCACTTCCATATACACCACTTGGTCTTGTGAATCATGTCTAGGGACTCTGGAACCGAGGATGATTTCTATGAAGAATCCACGATGAGCCACCGTGCATATGCCTCCACAAGCATGGATGACATGATGGAGCACTACACCAACAATGGCTCCACATGCTTGGGTGATATGGAGTTCTACAACAACAATAACTCCCCAAGCATGGAAGACTTCGAGAACGACAACGACAAGCTCCTCAAGTCGCATCGACCAAGATGGAGCCTCTACCTCGAGAGCACCAAGGTCCACCATCCAATGGACAACTTCAAGCGCGACATGGACAACAACTTCACCAAAACCATGAGCATGATGGCCAAGACTAATGATGCTTTGCGCTCATTACAACTCCTCACCAAGAAGAGTGCCAAGGACAAGAAGCATCGTCGTGAGCGTCATGTGGATGACCAAGTGCGCCATCTACATCAACCTTTGGAAAGGCACGCCAATGACCTCCGTCGAAACCATCATAAGGCACCTTGAACTACTCGTGCCACCACCAAAATGGCACCAGGAGCAAGCTCTCCTCCATGCCATCAAGCTTCAACGCCCAAACTTGACGTCCTAGATGACGCATGCAAATTCATGGATGAGGAAGACGAAGACCTCTACTTTGCCAAGTTGGACAAGTACACCAAGAGGATGTCTACACAAGCCAAGGAGGCCATGGCAAAGGATGAGCAAGCTCCAAGACAAGGGCCTACACCACAAGATGGCGACAACAAGGTCAAGATTGGTGAGCATGGGATTTTCCCTTCACCTAAGGAGGCGCAAGGAGTTGAGAGAACTTAGCCTATCCCTGCATGCTTGAGTGATGATGTGGTACCAATCCCATGTGAGTATGAGAGCCACTGAGCCCACTTGAGTGAAAACACGAGCGAGATGAGTGACTCCACCATACGTGAGATTGAGTGCTTCCACTTGGAGGGCATGAGTGATACACCTAGTGAGTTGAGAGTGGTAGTTGATAGGTCATGTGAGACCATTTTGATTTCTAACAACTTACCCTCTACCTCTAGTGTGTTATCCCATGATGTGCTAGGTTACATGGATAAAGAAGCGCCAAGCTTGGACATGATGATGCCTCCGACCGAGAATATGTACATGGTGGATGAAGCTAAGGCCATCCCCACACAAGAAGAAGAAGTCGCCCATGTGGAGGCCAACACTACCACAACACCCAATTCATATGAGAGGTATGAACAAGGTAAGAATATGGGTGTTGATGATGCCATGATCCCACTAGTGGACATGGTGATTTGTGATGACTTGCATGCTATGGATGATACTTGTGACATGACATATATTCCATTCTTATTCCCATGTGTTGACTTTGCTATGCATCATGATGACCATGTGGAATCCTTCTATTGTCATGATATTGCCATAGACATGATATGCTCTAAATGTTATGTTGATGATATCACTGCTTCCACTTTGTTGAACAATTGCTCTTTCCAATGTTTTGCTTGCAATGATGTTACCAATGGTACCCCTCAAATAATGCTTTGTCATGAGTGTTTTACTATTTCTCCCGTTGCTTGCAATAGTATGGATGATTGCTCTTTTACTTGTTTTGCTTGCAACAATAATTATCATATGTTTTCTATTGAGATGGCCCCCATAGGTTTCTCAACTTTTGGAGATTTTAGTAAATGCCATGATAAGCATGTTCCCCACTTGCATACTCACCATGCATCTATTTTACACTTGATTGACACTCATGGTGATGTGCACAAGAAGACATAGGTCATGATGGATGATGTGTTTCTATACCATGCACACACGTTCTTCCTTTTATCTATGATGTGTGTAGGTACCCGCACAAGAATGTCAACCTCGGTTGAGCACGAGTTGACAAAAAAGAGCTCTAGAGAGCATCCCCCAAGTGAGTTCAAGATAGAACCCAGCTCTGATACCTTTCGCATGCTTTGCATCTTTCATGTTGACAAATTGCTCTTTCCTATGGTTTGATTGCAAGCATGTTGATGGTATTATTTCACCTTGTGACAATCATGTCTCGTTGCTATTGGATATTGATGCTTTGTGTGTTGCAACAAAAATGTTGAACAATTTCTCTTTTTGATGTTTTGTGTGCAACCATAATGCCATTTTGAGCATGTATTGTCATGAGAGCTTCCAAGTCTCTCGTATTATTGTTGCAACAAACATAAGGACCACTTGCTCTTTCATATGGTTTGTTTCCAAACATGTTGCTTTTGCTTCCGCTTACGATACTCATACCCCCCCATGATTTTGGCTTTTGATGATATGTGTATGGCATCCAACATATTGAACAATTGTTCTTTCCAATGGTTGATTTGCACACATAATGATGTTGTTTTGGATGTCTGTCCTCATGTGATTTTGCTGAATTCTCCTACTTTTGCATCAAAGATGTTGATCTATTTCTTAGTCAATTTCTTTGAGTGTCACACTAAGACGTTATATGGAGTTTTCGAGTTCCCACGTTTGGATGATGTTCAAGCAACGTCCATGCACTTTGACCTTGCATACGCATTTTGTTGCGATACTTGAGTTGTGCTCATAGTGTTGTGAACAAGAATGGACATGCCACAAATGACATGCTCCTCTATCACACACAAACATATTTTGCTTGGTATTTGTTGTGCGAGGGTACAATTGCATACGCGTCAACCTCTATGGACAAAGAGTTGACAAGGCAAATCAAAGAGAGCTACCTAGGGCTACCCTTCAATGAGCTATCTCTACATTATAAGGTGACTTCCTTCTAATTGAGGACTCATGCTATAATCTTCATGAATTGGCTACTCTTTGAGTGTTGCTTTGCTTTTGTTGTGAGCTTTGTAGGCTTCATGGAAGGTGAAGGAACATTGAAGAGTTGCCACATCAAGCTTCTCAAGGACAACTATATGGTGAACCCCAGGATCAAGAAGGTCTCTCGACATCATCTTCTTAGTGATGAGCATGAAGAGTCGAGGATGACTCTTTTTGAAGGGGGAGCTGATGCAGCCCGTCCTGTGGATGCTACTACATCTACAACACCAAGTCCCCAAGATCTTCCCCAAGTCAACCAAGAAGATGGACCAGGAGCAGCCAGCTCCAGAACTGGAGTCTCCACCATCATCGCCTAGAGACTCCGCCATCATCGCCCCGGAGAGTCCGCCCGATGCCAGCCGGAATGTCTGGTGCAACCGGAGTGTCCGGCCTACCCCGGCCCCATCCTAGCATGGACAATCAGTATGATACATCAGACTCTACCCGGACACTACCTGGAGTGTAAGGCCACCCCGGACTATCCGGCCCACCCGACCCAGACTGTCCGGCCTAAGTGATGGGCCTACGAGCCAACATCTGGGCCGTTGGCCCATATACCCCTCTATTTCGCACCAAACCCTAGTTTTATGCCCAAACTACCCCTGAACTTGTGGCTGGCCTATAAATAGAGCCCCCACCCCCTCAAGTATCCCTTAGGCATAGATGATAGACTAAAGACAACCCCCTTTGTGGAATCTCTAGTTTTTACTCATCCCCTTCTACCAAAGGGGATCGACTATCGTCACCACCTCGTTGGAGTTTGCATCGCGCCTCCCTCGTTGTATAAGGCCTTGGCATCAGTGTCCCTTTGCCAAGACATCAAGACCCTCTCCAAGGTGTTCTTCCCTCTTCGTGTGGGATCGAAGGAGCACGTTGACCGATCTTTCCTTGCGAGGATTCTATCGGACCGGTGGCCACCGGCGAGAGCAATCGGCCTTGTATCGTGTCAGTTTTGCGTGTATTCATCGTGTTCTTTGTGGGGTGTGCGTCCGCTTCCGATACCTTCTCCCTTTCCCCTCGCTTTCCCATCGATTTTACCACGAGATCCGTGAAGATCAGGCCACCCACAGGGTTACCCCATATCCGTTATTTTGACAAAACTTGAACTAAGCTCCACCAAACCCTCACCACCTCCCATACTTGATCACCACATCATCCATCATCACCCTCTGGTCGAGCCTGTACCACTTTGTCACCTAGTGCTTGGAGGGAAGAGGAGAGTGATGTCTGGCCATTAAATCTTATCTTGCAAAAATATTCCACATAAAGGTAGCAACCACCTCTCTGCTCCTTGTAGAACCCACACCCCACCTCACCACTGCCCACAGCAGCCAATGCCTGCACCTCACACCTTTCTCTTGCCCCCCATAGACTAATTCAACACTAGACCCTCCTTTTCGGTATATAAGGGTTGATGCCACTGCTGCTCCTCTCTCCTCCCCCATTTCCCCCTGCTAGATCCATCTTATCCCTCTGAAGGCCCCACACTCAGCTTCATGCCTTGGAAGCTCTTGGAGGGGAGAAACCCTCAAGCTAGGCCATTGTAAAGCTCTGCTAGTGTGCCCTCCATAGTACCTCTCTCTCCCTCCTTTTTGTTGCAGGACTGCACTCTGTTTCTCACCAATCTAACCATGCTCCCTCTCTAGCCCAAGACGAACCCTAGTGTGGACAGCGGCGATGTCGTTGTATTGGGAACGACAGTACCTAAACAGGTTAGATAGAGGTGTGGGGACTAGCGGGGAAGCTCTCGACGGCCTACACATGTGGGATTTGATACAAGCAAGTGTAGCTATACACAGGAAGTACCCAGGTTCGGAGCCCTCATGATGAGGTAAAGCTCCTACTCCTGCCGATCTGACTATGAGTGGTATACGGGCTACAATCGCTCCTCGAGCTGTATTCTCTAGCTACTGCCTTAAATGCGCTGAGACCAACCCCTTCTACTGAAGCCTTGCCTCTCCTTATATATCCAGAGAGGCAACAGTCTCATTGGCCAGTCCGACTGGCGGGCCTCACAGGCGGGTCCCAGCCGGCTGGTCATCTATAGTACTCGGTACACTTACATCCCATCAGGGTACGAGTGGTATGGTCGTCGTGGGTACAGTGAACACTGTGCAAGCCTGTCGTCAGCATCTGGCCACTGTTCCCGCGTCACCCCGCAAAGTCTTCGGTATGGCCAGGTAGTTGTGAGTCTTGTCATCGTACCTGGGCGTACCGTGCACTGTGCTGCATGTTACTTTGTCCTCTTGATTGGTTCCGGCTACGCTGATGTAGCCAGTCCTGTGCCTTGCTGCTCCTTGCCAATCTGGTTACCGTGAGGTAGCCGGCTTGACTTGCTCCTATCCGACTGCGCTCAGCCAGCCGGACACGACCCGACTGCCGTGATTCTTGTCTGGTTGGGGTATCCGGAGGTCATCCCCCGACACTAGCCCCCGAGCGTGTGTAGATTTCGCCCTTAGGTGAAATGTGTGCGTGCTCCTTCTTTATTTTGAATTTTCTGGCCGGCTACGCTTGGCGGGTGCGCTACCGTGACGCGGTCTTGGCGTCGCCACGGGCCATCATTACTGCGGCAGCAGAACGCCGTCGCCGCGACGTCGCCTCGTGGTAGCGTCTGCCTCTTTGGTTTCTACTCCGGGATCAGCTGCGCGTCTTGTGCCTGCGCAAAGGATCCTGCACTGTGCGGGGAGCGGGGAGCGTCTGGGTGGGTGCCACGTGGCACTGCGGACGGTTCCACTTCCGGGTATTTAAAGGGGCACCCGAGGGGAGCGGTTTGTCCCTCCGTTCTCTACTTCCCCAATCTTCTCTGCGCCCTTGCCTTCCTCGTGTTGCCTTGCTCGCCGCTGCTACTGTAGTCCACCGCGCCGCTCGTTTAGCATCATCAGCGGTACGGGCCACCGCCAATCCTCCACCAGAAAGCCCCCTAGCGAACCGGCGATGGCAGCCAAATGTGGAGCCTGGTGTGGCTCCTTCGTGACAGAGGAGCACATCGAGAAGTACTGTGCGACCCGCGTGCTACCGCCGGAGACGGAGGTGGAGGTGCGGCTCACACTGGTGGGAGAGGAGTCGCCGCACCCGACGGAGGGGGAGCGGGTGATCTTCTTGTCGCATCTTGCCCATGGCTTCGTGCTGCCGGTGCATCCTTTCTTCCTCACTGTTCTTGCTTTCTTTGATCTCCGCCTTCACCACCTAGGGACGCTGGCGCACTTCGTGGCTTTCTACGAGAGCTACCTCGGGATCCAGCCGGATCTCGGGCTCTTCTGCCGGCTCTTCCGAGTTCGGCCGCAGGTTCAGTTCACCAAGGGGCCACTGGTGACGTGCGGCGGCGCCTCCATCTACTCCCGCACGCAGACCGGCTACCCCAAATTCCGGCTGCAGGACACGGTACGACTGTGGCAATAGTCGTACTTCTACGTCCGCAACCTCACCGCTGAGGACCGGATCAACCTGCCGGCTTTCTAGGACGTGGAATCTAGCCGACAGTAGTGGGATCTGAAGATCTACGGTGAGAAGATGGAGTCGGACGTGATGCTGTAGCGCATGCACGCCCTCGTCACCGCCGGTCTGACCGGCCTGGACATCACCCTCAGCTGGATGTCCAGGCTAATGATGTCGCTACAACAGCGAGCACACAAGATGTGCTTCTACTCTGGCCGACTGGACCCGACCCGGCTGTCCCGCCATAATCCCCGCTACCACAACCTGAAGGAGTGGGTGTGGACCATCATGAAGGAGCGGCTGCCGGAAGGCTGGAAGTTCGGGCTGGTCCATTACAGCCGCGACAACCGCGCGCCCCGGGTAAGTCTCGCCAACCGGATTTTCTCTTATGTTTGTTGCCATTTTTGCTGTCTGACTAATCTCTTCGCTTCTTTTTTCCTTGGCAGATCTTCCCTTGCATCCTTCGGGAGGAGGGCGAGACCCCCCTCCAGAACTTCCCGCCCGACTTGCCCGAGCCATGCGCTCGTCGGTCCAGCGAGGAGTCTGATGGGGACGACGACGTCTTCCCTAGTCGGAATGACGAGCCGGTCACCGACCGCCACGCGGAGGTCGACAAAGTGGAGGAGGCCGCATCGACTCCCGAGCCGACTCGGCGCCACGCAACGGATGGCGATTCCAGCCGGTCCAGTGCCGGCGGGAGTGGCTCTAGCCGGTCTGGCGCTGGCGGGGGTGGCTCTAGCCGGTCCAGCGGAGGAGGGGGAGGGGCTAGCCAGCCCGCCGCGGAGGAGCCGACCCCCAAGAGGAGCCAGACCAGCACTCTTCCGCCGAGCCGCCTCGGTCGCAAGAAGGGGCCGCCCCCGGTGGTGCAGGGGTAAGCTTTATTCTCTGAGTGTTTTTACTTTCTTCTGCTCTTTGTGTTCTCCTTGTCTGTCTTTGGCTTACTATCGTTTTGCTTCTTTTCTGCCTTCTGTTGCTTGGTACATTGGTTTCCTTCGGCTCCGCGAGCCCGGCGCGGGCGCTGACTGGCTTGTCGCCCTGTGCGCCGGACACCGCGCCGCCCGCATCTGCCTCTGCTCCTCCTCCTTCTTCCGGGGCTCCGCCTCTGCCACCGCCTCAAGACGATCCGACAGCCACAGCCGGAGCAGGGGACGTTCCGCCGACCACGGTGGTGCAGCCGGAAACGGTTGTGACCACCTCACAAAGTGGAGGTGGTTCCCATGCGGCAGCGCGGAAGGCCGCCACCGGCAAAGAGCTCGTGGTTGTCGGTGACGACAACTCCGACGACGAGCCGAGGAGGAGTGGCGGACGGCGGTGGCCGCGGTGAAGGAATCGCTGGTTGCCAATGCCGTCGATGACGACGCCTCCTCCGCCGCTTCACTGACGGACCTTGCCGTCACCCTCGAGCTGGCGGTGAAGGAGATCCGGCTGCTCGAGGCTGCAGCCGGCGGTAACCAGACCCTGGAGCAGAAGCTTGCTGCTGCTAACAGGACTTCGCAGAGTAAGTTCCCTCAGCCGAATACCTTGGTCTTTGTTTTGCTGATAGTCGGCTTCCATCATGGTGTGCGCTCAGTGGGAAATCGATCGCCTGAAGAAGGCGAACGACCATCTGAGCAAGTCGAATTCTACGCTTCAGCTGCAGAATAAAGACTAGCACACCAAGGTGGACGTTTTGGAGGCCACCATCAAGCAGCACGATGCCACTCTCGCCAGCCGGGCCCAAGCCTTTGACCTTCTCGAGGCCCAGAACAAGGACCAAGAGAAGGAAGTCAAATGGCTGACGGTCCGGGAGAAGGCCCTGGTGGAGGAGCTGATGCAGGTCGGGTACACGGCCAAGGGTAAGTTTACTCTCTGACTCCCCTCGTCTTTCTGGATCCGGTAGCCGGATCTGACGTTCTTTTTTTGACAGCTTTTTATCCTGGCGTAGACCTACTGTCATACAACCGGCTGCAGGAGAACTGGCCGGGGGGAGCAGCCGACGGCCTAGGAGCTGGTCGTCCTTCTTGGCGAGGAGGCTGCCAAACTTCGCCAGGCGGCGCAGGCCATCTTCACGTTCTTGTGGCCAGATGCTCCGGTCCCGGAGACGATGGCGTAGGTGGCGGCCAAGGTGGCGGAGGTGCCGGCTACCGTCGACCGCCTGAGGGATCTGGCAGCGCGAGCCGGGACGGAGATGGCCCTGACCCTTATGCTTTCCTGGTACAAGGACACCTGCATCGAGAAGATCGACGGGGGTTTCCGTGCTGGCGCCAACCTCGCCGCCATCTGCCAAGCCCATCCGAAGCTCCGGAACTCCGCCATCAAGATTGCCGACTACGCGGACGTTGATGAGGTCCTCACCGACATGGAGTCCGCCGGCACTCCCGATCCGGAAGCCTCATCGTAGCCGACCGGTGGGGATGCCGGAGCCGGATCAGCCAACGCGCCTCCTCCTCCCGAGACTGCCGCCAACCAGGATCCTCCACACGGCAAAGGCCCTGCCACTTAGTTATGATCCCCAGGATGCCGGGTGTATTTGTCACCTTGTTTTTTTTCAAACCTTACTATCTGTGCCAGTTGTTTATGATGCCGGGTGAACTTATGGGAGCTTCATCTCCCTCTCTTTTTTATATCAGTCTGAATTGTTTTGGCTTGCTTCCAACTTGTGTTTTTTGTGTGCTTCAAAGCTTTGATATTTTGCCGATTGATTTTATCCGGCTAACTTTAGTCGGCTGAACGCCTTTAGCCGGGGGAACTCCAACTCCAGTAGGGGCACGCCAGCGCACCCACTGGGTGTAGCAGCGCCAATCAGATTCAGAGGTCATGCTGTGCGCATCGAATCTTCTCTCTTTCCTCAAGTCTTTAGTTTCATCCGACTAGACACCTCTTAGCCGGTTACTTTTGCTGGCTGGACACCTGTAGCCGGGGGACCTCTCATTCCAGTGGGGGTGCATCAGCGCACCCACTGGGTGTAGCCCCCGAGATTCAGAGTAGCTGGCATAGCCAGGTGCTTCGAATCTTCTTCTTTTCATTCTGTCCTTGCCCTCACCTAGGCTCCAAATATCCGGCTAACTCCTTTAGCCGGCCGGGTACTACAAGATTCCACTAGGGGCGCACGAGCGCACCCATTGGGTGTAGCCCCCGAGATTCGGAGCGGTTGATGAAGGCAAGGACTTCAAATCTTCTTTCTTCCTAAATTCCGACTTGATGTAGTCGTACAAGAAACAAACAAACATACATACATTCTCATCCGTCAATAGGTTAGTCGGTCAAACTTTAGTCGGACGGCTGATTTGTTTTTTGAAAACCAGCTTGTGCTTCTCTGGACACTCAGTCATTTTCCCGTGTGCTCTGTTGTTTTCGCTGCGTCCTTGCTGGGTAGCTGGGTTGCGGTCTGCAGCCGGAATCGAAGGGAGCTGACAGTAAATTGCGCATGGTACTGACGACTTAATAGCCGGATCGTCTCAAACTAGTTGCGAGGCCGGGATGCCCGATCTGTCGCATCTCCTCCCCGTTTTTCATGTGGGATGCCTCGGACTTTTGCTCTTGCTAGCCGGACAGCCGGGTTGCGGTCTGTAGCTGAGGTGAAAAGTGGGCCTCTAACATCATCGCACACTACTCAACCGGTTTGTTGATTTAGCAGGCCGGGCTAGCCGGCGAGCCCCCGAGTAGGGGTTGATGGAGCCAAAAAAATAGAACCAGAAACAGATACACATGAATTTCTAGCAAGGAGCCCCCGAGTATCTCGTAGGGGTCCGCATTTTCATTCATAAGGTTTGCGGGATACATACACTGTCTGGTGACTAGGTGTAAAACGGGCGGAGCAGGGCCGCGTTCCAGGGGCGCTCTGTCTCCTCATCCGACTTGTCCATCTTGTTCTTGTGCAGCTACTGCGTGTCGATGAGGTAGTAGGAGTCGTTGGGCAGCGCCCGACTGATGATGAAGGGACCCTCCCAGGGTGGCGATAGCTTGTGCATGCCCTTCGTGTCCTGCACCAGGCAGAGAACCAGGTCGCCCTCAAGGAATACGACAGGGTAGATCCGGCATGAATGGTAGTGGCGTAAGCGTTGCTGGTACATGGCCGATCTGGATAATGCCAGCTCATGGGCCTCCTCGAGGAGGTCCACGCCATCCTTCCGCGCCTCCTGGTTGGCCTTTTTATCGTAAAGGAGCTTACACGGAGAGTCGAACTCGACGCCTGTGGAGAGGACCGCTTCCGAGCCATAGACGAGGAAGAACATGGTGAAGCCGGTTGACCTATTCGGTGTGGTGCGGAGGCTCCATAGCACAACCCGGAGTTCTTCGATCTAGTATCCGGGCGATCGCTCCAAGGACTCGATGAGGCATGGCTTGATGCCGGCTAGCACTAGGCCGTTTGCCCTTTCTACTTGCCCGTTGGACTGTGGGTGTGCGATGGAAGCAAGGTCCAGCCGGATGCTCTTGTTGCTGCAGAACCGGGCGAAGCCCCCCTTGGTGAAGTTTGTGCCATTGTCGGTGATGACGCTATTGGGGTAGCCGAACCGGTTGATGATTTCGGTGAAGAAGGTGACGACTGTCGCCCCGTCCAGCTTCCAGATAGGTTTGGCCTCTATCCACTTTGTACACTTCTCCACCGCCACTAGCAGATGGGTCATGCCCGCGCGCGCCCGCTTGAAGGGACCGACCATGTCGAGGCCCCAAACAGCAAAGGGCCAGGTGATCGGTATGGTCTTGAGTACCAAAGCCGGCATGTGCCTGAGCTGCCCGAAGCGTTGGCACCTGTTGCACCCGTGGACTAGCTGTTCGGTGTCCTCGAGGGCGGTGGGCCAATAGAAGCCGTCGTGGAACGCCTTGGCGACTATTGCCCTAGATGAGGCGTGATGCCCGCACTCGACCTGGTGGATGTCCTTGAGCAGCCGGTAGCCTGTGTCCACATCGACACACCTTTAGAAGATGCCGGATACGCTGCGCTTGTACAGTTCTTTGTTGATGATGGTGTACGTGTGCGCGCGACGCCGGATTTGGCTGGCCTCCACCTCATCATCCGGAAGCTCTCCATTGGCGATGTAGTCCATGAAGGGCTGCGCCTAGGATGGTCTCCCCTGGATGGTGAGGATGCTTGTGTTCTCCGGTTGATGGTCGTCGGGGGGTCGTCCGGATGAGGTAACCGGAACGGCAGCCCCCCGAGCCACTTGACGAGTCGGTAGCCCCCGGGTCTTGTGAGCCGGAGGGTACGGACTTGCCAGAGTTGGTGCGGGCCTTCTTCTTTGTCGGTTCCGCCGGCTCTGCGTCCGCCGTGCCATCAACCGGAGCACTTCCTGCCCAGATGATGGAATCTGACTCGGGGGACGGGTTGATGGAGGGCTTGTGCAGGTTCTCCAAGGAGACCCCTGGTGGGATCAGCTGCCTAGTGGATCCGATTCGTGCGAGCGAATCGGCTGCCTCGTTGTTGACGCGAGGGACGTGATGAAACTCACATCCGTCGAAGCAGGCGCTGAGCTTCTGTATGTGGAACCGGTAGAGAGCCATGTTTGCATCGCGGGCGTCCCATTCTCTGGATACCTGCTGCACCACCAGATCGGAATCTCCGAAGTAGAGGATCCGATTGACGCTGATCTCTCTGGCTAGCCGGAGGCCGTGCGCCAGCGCCTCGTTTTCGGCCATGTTGTTGGAGGCGTTGAAGTGGATCTGGAGGACGTACTCCAACCGGTCTCCTTTGGGCGAGGTGAGCACGAGGCCGGCTCCCAAGCCCCCCGAGCATCTTCGACCCGTCGAAGTGCATCCTCCAATGGTCTGAATCCGGAACCGGTGGGAGGTACTGGGTCTCGCCCCAGTCGACGAGGAAGTCCGACAGGGCTTGCGACTTGATCGTGAGCTGAGGCTCGTACTGGATGGAGTAGGCGGCAAGCTCGATGGCCCATTTGGTGACTCGGCCGGTGGCGTCCTTGTTGTCGATGATTTCCAAAAGGGGTGCGGTGCACACGACCTTAATCGAATGCTCCTAGAAGTAGTGTTTGAGCTTCTTGCACCCCAGGTACACGCCATAACACATCTTCTAGTAGTGGGGGTAGTTCTGCTTGGAGAGGGAGAGAACCTCACTGAGGTAGTAGACGGGTCGCTGAACCGGCTGAGCCTTGCCTTCCTCGAGGCGCTCCACCACCAGGACGACGCTGACAACCCGGCTGATGGCTGCTATATAGAGCAACATCGGCTCCTTGCTAGCCAGCGTGGCTAGAATCATTGCTGTGGATAGCATGCGCTTGAGGTTGTGAAAAGCGGCGCCGGCTTGCGAGGTCCAAGAGAACTTGTCCATCTTCTTCATCAGCTGATACAATAGAAGTGCCTTCTCCCCCAACTGACTGACGAAACGGCTGAGGGAGGCTAGGCATCCGGTGAACTTCTGGACTCCAAGCAGGCTACTGGGCGGCTGGATCCTTTCGATGGCCACAATCTTTTCCGGATTCGCCTCGATCCCTTGTTGTGAAACAAGGAAACCGAGTAGCTGGCCGGATGGGACTCCAAAGACGCATTTCTCCAGGTTCAGCTTCATCTGGTATTGCCGGAGGTTGTCGAATGTCTCCCCCAAGTCCTCGAGGAGGGTACGCTTCTCCTTGGTCTTGATGACCACATCGTCTACATAGGCATGCACGTTTTGGCCGATCTGCGAGTGCAAGCACTTCTGCATGCAATGCTGATAAGTAGCGCCTGCATTCTTCAGACCGAAAGGCATGGTTACATAGCAAAAAGCCCCGTATGGGGTGATAAACGATGTTTTTATCTAGTCAGCCGGGTTTAGCCGGATCTGATTGTAACCGGAACAACAATCCAAGAAAGACAACAAATCGCAGCCGGCCGTGGAATCGATGACTTGATTGATACAGGGCAAGGCGAAGGGGTCCTTCGGGCACGCCTTGTTTAGGTTGGTGTAGTCGATACACATGCGCTAGGTCTTGTTCTTCTTCAACACCAGGACTAGGTTGGCCAGCCAGTTCGGGTGGTACACCTCCATGATGAACCCGGCTGCAAGGAGCCGGGTGATCTCATCACCAATAATCTTCCTCTTCTCCTCGTCGAACCGGCGCAGAGGCTGCTTGACCGGCTTGGCATCCGGCCGCACATGAAGTGAGTGCTCGGCGAACTCCCTTGGCACACCTGGCATGTCCTTGGGCGACCATGCGAAGATGTCCTGATTCTCATGGAGGAAGTCGACGAGCACGTCTTCCTATTTGCTGTCCAGGTTGGCACCAATGGTGACGAACTTGGTCGGGTCGGAGGGGTCGAGCAGGATCCTCTTTGTCTCCTTTGCCGGCTAGAAAGCTCCTTCCCCGGCCGGCTTGCTGCTAGCTGGCATTTCTTGCTGGGCCATGGCCACATTGTGCATGATCATGCACTTTTCTTCAGCTATGATGAGGGCCTCTGCCAGCTTGGAGCCGGCTGAGGCGCACTCCATCGACCGCCTGAAGCAGCTGGCGACGGTGATCACGCTGTTTGGTCCTGGCATCTTCGTCTTGAGATACGCATAGTGGGGGGCGGCCATGAATTTAGCGAGGGCGGGGTGCCCGAGGAGAGCATGGTAGGAGCTCGTCAGGTTTACCACCTCAAACCAAATCGACTCGCGGGGGAAGTTCTCCTTAGTTCTGAAGATGATGTCCAGCTGTATTTTACCCAGCGGAGCACAAGCCGGTCCTGGCAGTACGCCGTGGAACATTGTGGTAGTCGGTCACAGGTCGCACTCACGGATGCCCAGCTTCTCCAGCAAAGACCGGTAGAGGAGGTTAAGGCTGCTGCCTCCGTCGATGAGGACACGCGAGAAGCGGCAGGTGCGCTCGTTGGAGACGATGAGGGGGTCAAGCACCATAGCGTAGCCCCCGGGAGTCGGAAGCTGCTCAGGCTGATATTTTCGGCTCCAGGTGATGGGGGTTTCCGACCAGTTTAGGTACTAGGGGATAGGGGAGACAATGGCGTTGACCTCCTTGGAGCGTCACCTGCGGCTGTGCTTGTCGTCCAGGTCCATCTCGAAGATGCGGTAAGTGGCATGCGGCTGGGGGTAGCCGTTGTTGTTGTTGTTGCCACCATTACCATCATTACCGGCTCCCCTAGCCGGTGGTGGTGGTCCACCATGAGGGGCGGGGGAAGACGTTGCTGGTTGCCCTAGTCCTTTAGCTGGCGGGTCCAGCTGCAGTTTCGGGTGGTGTGCGTAGCCGGTTTGAAGGGACCGCTATGCCACTTGCATGGGCCGTCAAACATCTGGTCGAAGGTGAGCCGCGGCTTCTGCCTTCTTGCATCATTAGCCGGCGCGTCGGGCGCGCCCTCCACCACGTTAACCTACCGCGCATGGTAGCACGGATTCTGTTGTCCGGCTTGGCGGTCCCCATGGATCCGGTTGTCATTGCCGTGGCGCCTGGAGGATCCGGATTCTCCAGCCGGATTGCCCAGATAGTCGTGGGCTGGCTCCGTTGGAGTCGAACGCCCATGAACACTTACTCGGAGGGGCTTCTTCATGGCGGCATCCGCCATGGCGTACTGGTACGCAACCATCAAGAGCTCTGCCATGGTTTTCAGCTCGTCGCACAGTAGCTGGTGGTGAAGCATGGTGCCTTCTCGGCATCCCTCGATGAAGAAACCGATGGCCTGGCTCTCTAGGATGCCCTTGCAGGTGTTGCGCAAGTCCGTCCACTTGGCGAGGTACTCGCGGTCCGTCTCGCGGTCGCCCTGGATGCATAGGGCCAGGTCACGCGGGCGGCCCGGACGCTTGTATGTGCCATTGAAGTTGCGGACGAACACCTTTTCAAAGTTTGGCTAGGCGTTGATGTTGTTGGGCGCGAGGCTGTTGAGCCATGTCCTCGCTGACCCGGTTAGCATAAGGGGGACGTAGCGCACAGCTGTGCGCTTGTTCCCATGGGCGATGCCGACTGCCGTGGCGTACCCGTTCAGCCAATCTTCCGGTTCATGCTGTTATCGTATTTCGGGGTGTCCCTGGGCAGGGTGAACTTATCCGGAAACAACTCATTTCGGATGCGGGGTCCAAAACAAACTGGTCCGGTGGAGTCTTCCTCTTGTGTGACGCACGCTTGAGTGAGGAGCTCGATGCGGTCATGGGCATTCGGACGATCCGGGTTGGGTGCTCCTACCTGGCCCGAGAGACGGGAATCGGCAGGTCTTGGCGCTCCGGTTGGTGGAAGGGGAGGCAGTGGGTTGTTGTTCACCGTTTGCTCCTGGCGCGGCTGGCCCTTGCTGCCAGAGCCGTGACGCTTGTTGTGGGCCTTAGCCGGAGGAGAGGACACCTGCTAGGTGTCGCGGGGTGCACCCTTGCTGTTGGCAGGTGGCTTGCTCCCCTTGGAGCAGCTGGGGTCCTCCTGCATCTGCCGGTTGGCATCAGCCTGCTCGTCCGTGATCCGGAGGATCTCCTTCACCCAAGCGTGCTGGTGGGCTCGTTCCTTGCCCTCCAAGTTGGGTAGCTCGTCTGCAGCAGCTCGCGCCACGCGCAGGTTCTTGATGGGCGTGCTGTAGGTGGGCCGGATGAGAGCTGGTGCGGTATCCGGCTCGCCATCCTTCTCCATCCTACCGCCTAGCTCGCCACCCCGGCGCCACACTTGCCCGCGCCGGCTCGGCTCCGCGGTATCCAGAGTGAAGCCATGTGCACGGTCATATTCGCGCCGGGTGATCTCGATCTGTTTGCGGGCCGCAGCCAGCTCCATGGCCTCCTAGAGGAGAAGCTGTCTCTCCTTGGCAAAGTTGGCCTCCGCCTCCTCCCGGTCGAGGGCCTCCTCCACCGGGTTCTAGGGCTGCGGTGGCGCAGAAGTTTTGCCCTCGTCCGCGCCTCGCTCCCACGGCTGGCGGGGGTGAGAGATGGAGCCGGCCATCATTACCTCGATGCCGCGGGGGGCGACGGAGGTGCTGCTGCCCAGGTGTGGCAGCTCCGCGACGGAAATGATCTCCCTAGGGAAACACTCCGGCACAGTGGCGACGTAGACGGGGACGTCATGAAAAGCAGGATGGATCCGTTTGCCGGAAACGAGGTTCCGCAAAGCAGGAAGAGTTGTCGATGATGCAGTCAAATTTGCCTAGCGTGAGCACCAGGCCGGAGGCCACGCGCTCACCGACTGAAGTGCGGGGTCCCGTGCGGAACGTGACTCCGGTCGAAGCCATCTAGCCCCATGGTGAGTGCCAACTGTCGTTGTATTGGGAACGACAGTACCTAAACATGTTAGATAGAGGTGTGGGGACTAGCAGGGAAGCTCTTGATGGCATCCGCAGGCGGGATTGGATACAAGCAAGTGTAGCTGGACACAGGAAGTACCCAAGTTTGGAGCCCTCGTGATGAGGTAAAGCTCCTAGTCCTGCCGATCTGACTATGAGTGGTATACGGGCTACAATCGCTCATCGAGATGTATTCTCTAGCTACTGCCTTAAATGCACTGAGACCAACCCTTTCTACTGAAGCCTTGCCTCTCCTTATATAGGCAGAGAGGCAATGGTCTCACTGGCCAGTCTGGCTGGCAGGCCCCACAGGAGGGTCCCAGTCGGCTGATCATCTACAGTACTCGGTACACTTACATCCCATCAGGGTACGAGCAGTATGGTCGTCGTGGGTATAGTGAACACCGTGCGAGCCTGTCGTTAGCATCTGGACACTATTCCCACGTCACCCCACAAAGTCTTCGGTATGGCCGGGTATGTGTGAGTCTTGTCATCGTACCAGGGCGTACCGTGCACTATGCTGCACATCGCTCTGTCCTCTTGATTGGTTCCGGATACGGTGATGTAGCCGGTCCCGTGCCTTGCTGCTCCTTGCGGATCCGGTTACCGTGAGGTAGCCGACTTGACTTGCTCCTGTCCGGCTGCGCTCAGCCAGCCGGTAACGATCTGACTGCCGTGATTCTTGTCTGGTTGGGGTATCTGAAGGTCATCCCTCTGATAGGCAAGCTCCCGATCATGCTTCGCCAGGGAGAGACAAAACCACCGCCCCTGAACCGAACCCTTTGTTGTCGCCCATCGACCAGTTTGCGGTTGTCCACCACGCAGACTCGTCGCCTTTCCGCCGCCCAAGGACCACTCCAGCTGAGCTCCTGAGCCTCCCTGGACCACATCTAGGGTTTTGTCCCCTATGCTTGAGTGCGAGGACGGATACAACCTTAGGGTCATTGATTCTCTTCTAATCGAGTGGCCCTAGTCGCTCCATACCCCTTTAGACTGCCACTCTGGCTAGCGAGCGGGCCCCGCCTGCGGGCACCCAAGTGCCAGCGTGCGTTTTCTCGTGAGCATAGCTTTTCTAGCCTAGTGCCACGTGGTCGCATCTGTTGAAGCTGCCGCAGGACGACCTTCCTCCGCCCCAGGACCGGCAGCACCGCGACCGTGCCGTGCTTGACCCGGCCACCGCCACAGCTTCCTCCTCCCGAGCGCCACCGCTCAAGCCCCCGCTAACGCCGGTTCCTCTCCACCGTCCGCCAACCGCCTCTGCATGACCCTGCCGCCGCCATCGACCTCTGTGCGACCCTGTCGCCAACGCCCTCCTTGTTGGGCCTTGACTTCATCGTCGGCCTCTGCTTCCATGTCGCCTCTGCTCCGAGAGCTACGGCGCCGCGGGCCCCCCTCCTTGCCGCAGAGACCCCACCGTCGAGCTCATCCTGGACCTCCTCTCTCCATGCCCCAAGCCACTCCGCTGTGCTACGGGCCGCCACCAGGGCTCCGCCTCCATGACCTCCTCCTCTCCACACCGCTCGTCGTCGCGTCCCTGTATCCAACCACCACAACCAAGTGTTGCTTTGTCTCTACTCCGTTGGTTCCGCAGTGTTGTTCTCTGCAGCATTGATCGTCTTGAATCCTAGTTCGATCTCTTCTGTGGGTTGCGCATCCGGCTAGGCGCGCCTAGATGTTTTATCAAGCCCTTCAGAAGACGCCCGCGTTCATGGCCAAGCTTAGCATCCGCGGATATTATCTCGTCACCAAGATCTACTCCGGCTACACAAACCGAGTCTGACACCAACAAACCAAGATGGAACCACAAGACCGTCGACACGGATTTAATCACCGAGACCTCGGGCGCCAAGACCGAAGACCCCCGATCCACGAATCCGGTGGCCGAGACCCCGAAGACCGATCCTGGCGAGACCGAACGAAACGCTCAGCACCAAGTTCGCCAAACCCCATGTGTGACCCCTTCTCCGAGAACCATATTTTTATAATATATGATATCTATCTTGTTGCATATTAAATTGTTCATGTTGCATACATATCTTGTGGTTTGGGGGCATTATGCTGAGTCACCTCATAGTTAAATATGAAGACCATATGTAGGCTATTCTAGTCTTATAATGGCCCCATATAAATTGGTGTAGCGAACCGATGCTATGTTTTTCCTTGTTAATTCAACATTTAAATTGTGGGGTACCTAAATAACTTAAACCTTCTATTAATTGTCGGGACCCTGGTTCCGCTTAATATTGCCTAATTCAACCGCATCTTGCCATGTCATGCATCATATCACAATCATGCCGGATCTTCTGCCATAGTATTAAATAGTGCATCCGGTGTTTCTTTTAGTGCTTTGGTTCTTCGCGGATTAGGCTGTTGAGTTGATGCGAGTATCGACAAGTCCTTCGGATATGTATCTTCGACAGTGTTTTCTAGGCGAGCATTCTCCCCCTTTCTACCTATTTTGCATTTATAGTCTTTACTTCCTCCTGTTGATCTATTGCTATCCGTGTTGCGATGCTTTAGTTTCCGTGCACCATTTATACTCCTTGCAGCCTCTATATTGCCATGGACACATACTATTGCTTGTTGTTTGTTAGATAGTCGGCCTTGCGAGTCGTAGTGGCTTGCTTATGTGTTGCTTCGCGTCGTTGTCGTTCCACCGTTGACGGCAAGTTGGCACATGATAAATGGTGGAGATGCTTAATGGTGGAGATGATCCTGACTTTAAAAACAACTTGATTAATTGATGGGAATAGATATAACTAATGCAGAGGCATCAATGGGCAATAGCAAATATTTGGTTTTTAACCGCTCACTTGTGTCCCGTAGGCCCCGAGTACTAGATACCTATTCCTTGACTATCGCACTGTCCGCATGTGGGACCATGAATCCCCTTAGCCAGAGCTTGATTCATTTCTTATTTCTTGGGGCCACAAACTAGTTTGGGGCTTTATTACTACCTTGTACTTATTCCATGCTTTACTGCTTTATTTACGATTGTGCGTGGAGCACATGTACTGTTTTGGAACGTGGAATGTTTTCGCGGTATCGACAAGCCTAGTCACACTTTTGGGTTCCCAATCGTTTATAGCCATTGTCACAAACCCTGGGTCCGTCTTGGAGCTGGCCAACTTTGTCGCGGGTAGCTTAGTGGGGTGGCCCCCTGAATTAATTTATGAATCCTGTCATTGCTTTGTCATGGAAGCCTCGTTGGGTTTTTATTTGTTTTTTCCGAGGTTGATCGTGCGTGTGTTTCTATTTGTGCACCCCTGCAGGTTAAATCTTTCTGAAAGTCGTGTCCGCGGTTATGGATGACTTGGAGCACAGTATCTCGATCATAGACAAGCATAACTAAAGTAGTGTTATAAATTTGACTTTGACATGTCTAGTAATCAGATTCACTACAACGGAATGAGTGAATAAAAGTGCCAACAACTGCTGGTTTTGGGAGGTCCCATGCTATCTATATCTGACTAGTAAGTGATGCAACTATAATGGAATGAATAAAACTGCCAACTGTGTGAGTTCCTTGGTTTGACTTCCTCGTTTGGTCTTGAGGGGGAATACCAGGATGGGTATGATTGGTGTTAGTATCAGGTTGGATTCGGATAGGCCTTTCTTACCCCTCTCTAATAGCCAACAGATGTATCGAGTCTCTATAGGTTGTTTCGTGCATGTTGCGCTTCCGCATCAGTCCACCATACCTATGTAGGCGAGAGCCGCCGAATTCTAGCCTCGCCGTGTACTGGCCTTAGTACTGACCGCTCTCTTTTTCCTTAGCCCTTTGTAGGCACCCCTTTTGTTTTAGCAGGTATAAGTTCAACGTCGTTAGCAGGGTTACCCTTCCGGCTTGGCCTGGGCAGGGTTATGGATGCCATTGGTTATTCTTCAGGGCTCTTAGCTCAATTTGCTTCTTATCCGTACTTGGATGTTGTATCGTTTTCAAGGTGATTTGGATCTTTGTACTGTATATCTGTATTCTTGACTCGTCGAGTCGTTGTTGTATATATGTTCTGTGGGTTCCACCGTGGACTATTGTGTAATGGTATTACTTCGTTTTCCCACCCACACACAAGTGCCTGGTGGGCATCTTTGAATCGTTTCTATGCGGGTTTGGCGGGGATCGCTAAAACTTGCATAGGTCCGATTCGAGGGTGTTACAATAGCTTTTCTAGCCTAGTGTCGTGTGGTCGCATCTGTTCAATATCCGGCCAGTTGCTCCTTCGTGCACCTTCGTTTAATTTCTAATTTACAGATCTGTATTCTGCCTTTAGGATTAAATCCGAAAGAAAATGGAAAATAGGTTTATGTGTCCAGATCTAATTTTCTACATGGTCTATAGGGTTTCCTCTAACATGTAGAATAAAAATTTATGCAAAACAGTAAACACATATTTTCTAAGCATGAATCTACCACTTAGTGTCATTTTCAGTAAGTAAATTCCTCAGATAGTGTTTCATAACCAAATGGAGTAAAACTAATATTTCTGGTAGGTATTCAGGGTACCTATCAGTTCACCTTGGTCTCAAGCAAAAGGGGGCTATGGATCTGAAGTAATAAAAATAACTAAATCAATTCAATTTTTACTTTGAGAAACTATCAGGGGAGATCTACAACACATATGGAGTTTATTAAAGTTCTCCTAGATGTGGTACTGCAAGGCCTATCAAACCCTAGGCCATCTTGATTTATTGAGACTCTTAAGAATTCTTGTAATTTAAACACTTCTGTTTAGGGTGTTTTCACTAGATAAATCACCTCTATAGTTATATAACTCCAAAAATAGTGAATACAATTTATAAAGAAAGGTATCAATAATACTTATCCATTGTACTTTGTCTCATACTGTTTGGATCTAAAAATAAATATGATCAAAAAGATAAATTGTTAGCAGAATTGAATTTGTGAATTTCCCAAGGGCATTCTGGTAATTATTTTGAAGTGATCCAACTCTAAAATATATCACTCATATATCTAAAATAAACTCTGAGGATAAATTTATTTGATCTACAGATCTTTTCTGGTAAATTGTTCACCTAAACTAGAGTTATTTCCACTTAAAAATCCATATCTAATTAAAGAAAAGTGATAAAATCATGAAACCACTTTTGGTGGCCTTGTTATTTCAATACCTATCTAATGATATCATTTTTGTTTGTTTATATCATACATACCCCAGCCTTAGTTCAAACCCCCTTCATTAAGTGGTATTTGATATTTCATTCATAAAAGAAAGTCCACAAATGGAAATAAAGTAATTCCAATTGCTATAAACTCAAGTTATCAAAACCTAAAAAAGTGAGTAATGTGGTGTATGTTTGTTTGCTGTATTGTATTGGAGCTTGTATGCCTTGTGTTGATTGTGCACTTGTTGCTTGCATGTATGATCCTTGACGATGATAGTTGCGATTATATCGAAGACCCAAAGATGATGGTTATTATTATTATGGATTTATAAGATGAAGACCAGGGACATATTGCTAGATTGATGATTAGAGGAAAGCCACCTACTTGCTCATAAGACTTGTCCTATTATTTTACTTACTCATGTTTTATCTATTTGATTATGCAAAACTGCACTAGTTTACTACATGGTGATCTTTATCTGGTAGTGGCTTGGCTCCTCCAAACCATTACCACCTTGTACTATGAAGTACAACCCATTTTTATGATACCTACTTGCCCTTGTATTTGAAATGGTATGTAACACCATTGCCCCTCGGAGGACCCGCTTTAGCCAAAGAAAAATTATAGGATGGGAAGATCCCAGAAAAGTTTACAAAATGTTTTATGATAAAACCTTGGTGAGGTATGACCTTCGAAGAGAGTTTGAGAAAGAAAAAGGTTTTGGTTTTACAAGTGATGTTGAAGTCGAGAAGGAGGAGAAATGTTAACCTGTGCAACCACATTACTCGTATATGCGTAGGGGTTGGATTCAAAGTGTGTTTACTCTAATATAGGTTACCTCACGACTACTACAGGGGATTACAGTCCTTGGAGGGTGGGTCTTCTCTAGTAAGGGTCCATCAGAATCATCAACCTAGAGAAGAAGCAAACTGTTGAAAGCCAGCCATGCGTTTACTATGAACGGCTAATAAGGTAGGCACTTATACTAGAGTGGGAATTCTGAAGGTATTGTTTGATTATCTGAAACCCGCGTACTAGTGTGTGACGATCTGTGGTTGCTCATGGCGGCTGTATCAAATCTTGTGGGTAAAGTCTACAACCTCTGTAGAGTGTAAATCTATTCGAATAGCCATGTCCATGGTCATGGACAGTTGGGAAGGTTGTTGTATAGAGGTGCTGGTTTTGTTTTCAAAAAGGATTTCAGAAAAGAAAGAACTTTTTGAAAAAGGTGGTCTAGAGTACCACCGAGAAAGTGAGGTGACTGTAGAATGATCACGGAACAAGGAAAGATCAGTCAGTGAATGACTGAGAGATGAGAAATGGGTGACCCAATCCTAGTGTTATCCAAAACACAACCATATCGCATAACCTTGTTATTCTTATTCTTTTAAGGTGATTTGCGAGTACATTCAAAGTACTCACTAGCATTGTCCCTAGCTATTAACTCGGTCAGATATAGAGAAGAAGGTGATGATGGCCACGATGACAACTATGACGTTCTCCCAGTCAGCTTCATGTAGGTTAAGGCATGGCTCATGCTCGACGCTTTGATAAAGTCCGCTGATGAGGTTCTATGTAGCCATAATGGCACTCGAGGTATGACTTGTATCCGCTTAAGTAATGGATGTTTACTTTGATACTTGTTGGTTATGTGCCACGACTGAATGATTATGGGATCATGGTGATATGCATAATAGGGATTCTCGGAGGGTTAATCCGGGGGGCACAGACTTGGTATCAGAGCCATCCTGACTGTAGGAGAACCTTAGTTAGCATGGTCGTTAGACAGGAAAACTATTTTGGAAACACCGACTTTTGAAAACTATTTTCTCAAAGCTTTTCAAAATTTTCTAATTCTTATCTCCTCCAAATTTAAATGTTTACAAAAATTGGTTTCTTCTACCCCTCGTGCAAATTTCAAACATACAGATTTAAAACAAGTAGGGCGTAGAACCCAGTAAAGACAATGATAACAAGATGAAGAGAAGCAACTCCCAGCAAACACAATGCTGATGCTACATTCTAGCATGCCATGCGAGCGTGCCTAGGAACGTAGATAGGCCACAACGTGGATGACTACATCGACTACACCATGGTCAAGACCAAACACCGCCGCACCTTACTCTAGTACTTGGACGAGACTTTCACCAACCTGTGCAAGGTTCACCTCAAGATGAACCCTGATAAATGCATCTTCAGGGTTTCATTGGGGAAGCTACTCGGTTTCCTGGTATCCCACTGGGGGATCGTGGCCAACCCCGACAAGATCACGGAAATCTACCAAATGGAGGATACTAGACGGGTCATATATGTGCATTGGCTAAATGGGTGCATCACGGCCCTGGTGTAACACCCCGGTTTTAGTTAATCTTGTATTTAGGGTTGTTTGTGCATTCATGAGCATCATCTTTTTCTAAGATAAAATAAAGATGCAAATAGGAAAATGTAAAACCCTAAAGCCCTAGTTTCCTCTTTCTCTAAAATCAATTCAAAATAGTTTTGAGTTTTGAAAATAACAAAAGTTTGGAACCAAAATTGTTATAAAGGGTCCCTACAACATTTCCATACTTTTACAAACCTCCTTGTATTTTTAAAATGTGCAAAGAAGATTTGAAATGTTTTTACAAAGATAAAAGGAAAACATAAATAGAAAAGGTTTATAGAAAATGAAAACTATCTCTAAACCTAACTGGGCCAGCAACCAACACAACCCATCTCTTCCTCTCCTCCCTGCCTCCGCGCGTGCAGAAGCTAGCGACCATCTTGGCCCATCCATAGCCCAGCACCATCCTGTAACCATTCGCCCTCTATCCGCCGTCTTCCCCGTCAATGTCAAGCAGCTTCTTGGAGCTCTACCGGCTGTTGATCCTTGCCGCTTCCTCGCCACTATCCACTGTCGCGTGGAGATGGATAAGACTACCCCGGGCACGTCTCTCTCACCCTCATCCACTCATGCTTGCCCCAGCAATCTCTTTCTCGCCCCGCACGGAGACCCGAACCCTAGGCGCCGCTAGAGCCGCCCGAGCCAAGTCGATGCGCCCAAGGCCTCCGCTGTGATACACAATGTCACCCTTCCAAAGGAATCGATGCCGCGCATCACCAATCGACCCTGCCGAGGTTGTCTTCCTAAAGTCCGACCTCCGTCGAATCGTTCACCTCCGACCTCGCCTCATCCTACTGACCATCCCGTAACACTCGTGGTGAGCTTCTGGTCCTCCCGATCCCTTTCTCTTACTCGTTCTTGCTCTGGTTGCTTGCTGCCCTACCGCCTGTAAGCTCCGCTGCCGACCGCCGTGGTAGTCATTGCTCTGGTGACCTATAGATAGCAATGACGCCTTATTTAGGACCCTCGTGTTTCCCTCGTTCAAACGGAACCACCCGGGCACTCCAGACCCCCTCCTCCATCCCTGGTGTTAGTCTGAGATGTCTCCAGCGGGCGTAGGTGGCGTCGAGTTGTCCCCGACGTGGTGCTCACGTGGCGTCGATGTGGCCATGGTGTGGAAACCGACAAGCTTTGCCACGGTGGCTGCATACGTGACCGTGGCCCCACTCATCATTCACAGTGGATAGCCCCTACCTCGGTGAGAACAACACCACCCCTGTGGTGGCGTCAACCTACATCTGTGCTGACGCAATAAACCTTTTAAATTGTTTTAATAAATTCAAAAAAGGTGTAAATCTTGTAAATTCAATAACTTTTATTTTGTAAGTCTAGAAAATACAAATAATATATCAAAATGTTCAAAAAATGAGATCTACACTTTAGCATCAAAATCGTGCATTGTTCAACAACTTTCATGACAATTTTAATTAGAATAACAAATGAACCCCCATAGGTGATTCTGGGGTCTCTCCTGTATTAGGGTTTGGACCCCTCAGATCCCGCTTAACTTGTTAAGCCTGTTTTAGGGTGACATTTCATACAATTCTACTTGTCATATCATCATCCTTGCTTGAGCATTGCATCGATGCCATTTGTTGATTGTTGTTTTCCCATTCTTTCCTATGTTTGCTTCTTCCCGGTAGAATATGATATCAAGATCAAGACCGAAGATCGAGATCAACACCACTGAAGATCGACAAACAATACTTGATCAACTATAACCAAGTCCAGTACAGGATGTCCGAAGATCTACTTATTGGGTATCAACAAACAATGAACGCATAACCCCACCATTATACAATCCTATGGTTTCGAAAGCATTTCAATTCTTGCCATGATGCATTCGATTCTACTATGGTCTTTTATCGATAGATAGAGTATCCTATATGTTGCATTAATCCCTTTGAGATTATATTACCTGATCCACTACTCCTAGCCTGACTAGGTTTGTCTTGTGTGCCCTGCTAGAGCGTATATCTATGTCTTTATTAGCCATGCTTAGTTGTCAGTTCTAGTTCATCCAGATGATGTATCAGATGAAGAGAATCTAGTATGATAGGAGAACAAGGTATACTAATGAGATCAGTGGTAAAGGTGAAACATGCTAAGGCTTGTATGGGAGGCCATGGTGGGATGTGGTTTTTGTAGTGTCATGCTCGCCACTACTAGGACCCGAGTTCTTGCCTCTTGAACCAATACGAGCGTACAACCACACTGGGCCTAGAAAAACCCATGCGTAACTAGCTTGCCTAGTAGATTCCATGAGTCACGTAGTTCGGGCATTCCATTTGACATATTCATAGAAAACATTTTAAAAGATTTCGCAAGTGAAGGTGAATCATAACAGGTAGGTAATCATGGCCGAGTTGCTTGGGGTAGATAACGCCCCTGATAAACCAACCTTGACTCACATCTCTAGGGACCGACTTCGGGACTTGACCCATTACAGCGAAACCATCCTTACGACATGACTCATGGTCTCGACGAAAGCAAGGTAAAGGTTGTGTCCAACCACCCTCTATCAGCCTTCCAAGGAAGAGGGCTAATAGCTTGGCATTAAGAGTTAGTTGTTACATGTGGGTAAAGTTGTACACCCCTGCAGTGTTTAATCTTTTCGAAAAGCCGTGTCCACGATTATGGATGACTTGGGAATGAACGTGAAGATCATAGAGAACTTTAACCTAAACATAAACCTTGGCAACTAATGTGTGTTCAGGATGCTTCCTCATGGGTACGAGGGGGCGATCCTAGTTGTGAGATAAGGATTATTTTGGTGGATATCACATGATGATCAATTCTGTGGATATGTCGCTCTCTTATCCCCTTTTATAATATTCTGACTAGATGAGCTCCTTCTTCTCCCTCTGGTTTTATAAACAAAGATGGCTCTATGCAAAATAACCCCACTAGCCATAAGTCTTATGGAGTATACCTTGTACTCACCCTTGCTTTGTTGATACTTTTGTAGAGAGTAAGTGTTTCCCTGAAGACAAGTTTGGTACGACATCGACATTGACGAGTAGCTTGGGGTTCCAAGCCAGGAGCCTGGTATCTAGGGGCTGGGATGATCATTATGCTTCAGGCCTCCTAGGCCATTTGTTAAGTTTGCTATACTTAATAGCATAATTTTCCTTCCATTGTTTGATGTTTGTGGTCAGTGACCTCTGCTTGTAATATTTTGGGTTCTTTTCTCAGTTATGAGCTTGCTGTAATAATTTTTGTGTTGCAGGGTTACTGTTGTGTTACCGATTCCTCATTGGATATCCTCGAGCTCAAGGTTAAGATTATGTTAGGCTAAGGTCTGGGATTTGTTTAACCCTGGACCCGGGTGTGTCACACCTAGGATGTTTCATCTCCTAGCTAGGAGAATGGGCCCTTCCTTTCTTCAAACTCTTGGAGAGGTCAGCACCGGTCGAATTAACGCCGGAGGCGGAGGCTACACTTCAAAACTTGAAGTGCTACCTAACCTCCCCTTGTACTGATGGATCCCAAGCCAGGAAAACCCATTCTTCTGTACGCCACTACCACCAACCAGGTGGTAAGCACATTTCTCATAATGGAAAGGTAAGACCTGAAGTGCTACCTAACCTACCCGCGGGTCATGGCTGAAGGCCCCAGTCAATGGACCGAGCCAGGAACAACTCCTAAACTCAATGATTTAGGAAGCAACCCTGGATGCCCGGAAGCGCCTCTTAACTATCCCGACAAGGCATAGCCTGTGAAGGAAGATGCCGAGAGTTTCATTGCTTAGGGAGCCAAGCACACATCCAAAACTTCAAGAGTTAGGAAGCGAACTTGGATGCTCAAAAGCGTCTCCTCCCGGATATCGCAACTTGAGAGAAGAGAAGAAGCTAGATCCTGTGAAGAAGCAGAGGCTGCATCGACCTATGTACTTCGTCATCACGGTGATGCACGATGCTCAGGTGCTCTACCCCACACTTCACCAGCTCCTACTCGGCATTCTCATCGCATCAAGGAAGCTTCGACACTACTTTGAAGAGCATCGGGTCACGATGGTGACCAAGTACTCCCTAGAGCACATGATGCACAATAGAGAAGCCACGGGGCATGTGGTGGAGACATTCATGGAGCTATTTGGCTTCGACCTCCACTTCGATCACACTCAAACCATCAAGAGTTCAGCCTTGTACGAATTCGTTGCTGAATAGACACCCATAGTGGAAGACGAGGATGAATCCTCCTCCTTGTAACAATGGGTCCACTCCCCCACCCACCCTCCCACCACCGACTAGACTCCATTGCCGGTGATCTCTCCAACCTATGATGTTACACCTTTTCCAATCCAATCATTCTCTCCGGCGTCCTCTTCTGATCAAGAATGCTCCCTCCGATTGGGTGTTGGAAGGTTTCTTATTCTATTGCCAAGGATCAAAATCTTGGCCGCCTGAAAAGGTATGATGGCGAATTGCACCTTTCGGATCATAGGGATTGGCTTGTGTTGATCAATGCCAGAGGTATAGTGATTGTTGGGCGGCATTTTTGAAATGGGGATCAATTCTCGGATGGATCTTTGGTGACGTTCCCCTGTCACTCGGTCTAGATTTCTTCCTGCCTTCTCGAGCCTCCTCAGGTACCCCACCCTCCTATTTCCCCCCCCCCTCGGTTGATGATCACCATATGGCTGTTTTTGAATCTTTGGCAATGGGATCGGATTTCTCATTGGGTAGCTCCTTCAAGGCTGAGGTCAAGCGATCCTTTATATCCACGGTTCATCCTTTGGGAAAGGCTAGCCATTTTCTTATGGGGGTTTCTTTTGGACGATCCAATTTTAAACTTAACTCTGATTCAGTCAGCCTGGCTCTTGAATCCTGCATTGGAGGGATTTGTGATGATCTCCATGTCCTGCAACTTTCTTACAGAGTTTTTAGATTCTCTATATCGTCTAGGGTTGTGGGTTTCATGGTCTACAGGCTCAGATCAGTCTCTTGTGATGCCTTTAAATGTTATTTCAATCTCTGGCACAATGGTGGTCCTCTTTGGATGAGAGCATTTCAGAAATGGCAGTCTGAATCCAAGGAAGAATGGATTCTTGTCAGTCCAAACAAAAGAAGAACTAACAAAGCCCTCAATGCTCTTAGGAATAAATCTACTAGGCCAGCTATCAAGATTAACAATTCTTCCTTTCGAACAAAAAGAAAGCTTTCTTTTGCAACCTTTCAAACTTATGATGCTTGGTCTGGTTATGAATATTCTGCTACTGTTGAAGAGGCCACCACTGCTCTTGAAGCTGGTTATGACTGTCCTCAAATTCACAAAAAAGCTGGGGTGGTTTTTCATCAGGCTCTACCCACAAATTCAGTCAAGCTTCAGATTGGTAAACTGAACTTACCTGTATCAGATGTTGGTCACAGGCAGGTCCCGGCCGAAGGAATTCCAGTTTCAAATTCAAAGGATGCAGTTTCGGCCCATCAATCAATTCCGGTTTCCTTGGGCCCAATTAATTATCCTGAGGGCGATCCCGCTTTTGTCGCCATGATTGAGGATATGGCCGATCGTGTCTGGATTTGTGATCAATGCCTAAGTATGTCGCACAGAACAAATGTCTGCACTAAGACGATTCGGTGCAAATTTTGTTACCGATATGGTCACGAAAAATTGGACTGCCTTAAGGCGAAGCGAGCATCTTCAATGCGATGGGTGGTAAAAAAGATTCCCTGCCCCGACACCCTCGTTCCGCGTGCCTCTAAGGAAATTTGCCTGACCGCTACCGCTTCATCTGCTTTCCATCCACCAGACCAAGAACAGTTGCCTTCCCCTGCATCCTTCGATTCTCTGCCTTCCTCCCTTCTGCCCACCACCATGGCCAACTTTGCGGTCGATCCGCATCGCTTCACTCTGGCTAGCTTTGAGATCCTGGAGCCTTGGGGCGCTACTAAACGTCCACCACGTATGTATGTCACGGCAGCAGTTGCTCCGTTGCGTCGACATGAGTCTTGGGCCATTGCGCAAGTGAATCCGTGCCCAGAAGCGGAGGACATTGACAATGTGCTTAATCAGGTACATGATCACATTGAACAAACTCTGCAGTTACAAGTTCAGAATTTCGTTGAAAGTGTTGTCGGTTTGGGGCTATTTCGCATGGCTGATAGTGCGGTTAGAGATCTGCTTGTTGCACAACCTGAACACCATCTGGGATAGGATAGAATTTTGACTTTTGTTCGGCATCATGAGGGTGAGAACTTCCGTGCAACTGTTTACACTAGGCTCAGTTGGATCATGCTACTGAATCTGCACATGGACTATAGAAACGAGGAGTTCGTCCGTGAAGTGGTCGCCAACTTTGGTAAAATGCCTGGCTGGATCCGGGATGATCCCACGCCTGCGCATACTCTTATCCGTTGTGCTTATGGGGGAACAAGTGATGTGCCTAGGTCCATTGTCATCAGGTAACCTCAGATGTATGGGGCACTGTCGTTTCCTAGAGTGTTCCTGTCTATATCCTTACAAGTGATCCTGCTGATGTGCTACCTGGTGATGAGTCACCTGAACCTGCTAATGGGAACCCACACCCTCATTTCATGGTTGGCCCTATCCCACCTCCTGACAATTGGGTCCCTCCTACTGACAACTGGGGTCCACCTGCTGATCATGGGAACTGGGTTGTGTGGCACAATGAAGGGGCTGCTGACTATGTGGTTCATGATGTTGCTCCAGGTTGGGGTGCCCCACCCCTGCAGAATTCACCTGCTCATCCTCCACAACCTCAATCCACTGTCTCCTTTCAGTTCTCTGCTAGTTCTTCTTCCTTTGTTCAGGTGATTCCTGGAGCTAGTCCTGTGCAAGAGATGCTTGTTCAACAGAATGCTGGAAGTGTTGAGCTGATTCTCATTGAAGATATCACTGATGTCCCTGAGGAGGTGGAGATGTCTCCTCTCTTTATTGGCAATCTTGGGTCTGATTTTGCTGCTGACCAATCTCTTGCCATTGTTCCTTACACTGAGCCCACTTTTCCTTTCACTCTGATCAAGGCTATCAATGATATAAGGACGAATCAGTTGGCTCCCTAGGGGTTAGGCTCTTCTCTGATGGGAAATGATGGGTCGCATTCTGAATCTGCAACTATGCTACTTGGTCCCATTGATGGTCAGAGCACCCAGTGCAATAAAAGGAAAGGAATATCAAAGAAAGAGGGACCTTCTTCTGAAGCTGAAGTTAGGAGAAGCACTAGGCAGTCTGTCCTCAGAGATGGACATAGGCCGGAGCCAATGAGGGACATGCCTACTCCAAAGAAGAAGCCCATGTCCAAAGATCAAGTCACTCCCTTCACCCCAATCAAAACACTGCAGAAGGTTGGTGCAGAGATGGAGATGCCTAAGGAGGACCTCACTGTGGAGAAGCTTATGGCTAATCCGGATGCTGCAAAACCCTCCAAGGCTTAATGATTAATTTGCCTTCTTATGTTCTCCTTGTCCCTAGTTGGGACCTGCACTATCTTTTATTTGTCACTGTTCCGAACCTTGTCCTATTATTGGTGTGTTTGCTTGTCATGAGACTCTGTAATATGTGGGATCTATGTTTTCCTCCTTGCTATATGATATTTGGGTATATCTGGATACTTATGGGTCTTGCTTTGCTCCTCCCAAAATGCTCTGTATTCATGTCTCTCAATGGATAGTACACCCTAATGGCTTTTTGATTGGCTTGTGCTGGACTGGAATGTGAGAGGCCTGAATGACAAACACAAAAGGCTAGTAGTTTATAATAAAATTGATGAAAGTAACTGTGTTATAGTTTGTCTGTAAGAAACTAAGTGTGAAAGTTTTGAACACTCTTTTATTAGAAGTTTTTGCCCCAAAACATTTGACAGATTTGTCTTTTTTCGTTCTGTGGGTGCCTCTGGGGGTTTGATTGTTCTGTGGAATAGTGCAATTTTTGAGGGACATCTTTTGGAAATTCATAAATCTACTATTAGAGTTTGTTTTACCTCCAGACACTCTAATCAATCCTGGACTCTGGTTAATGTTTATGGTTCTTATCAGGGCTTTGAGAGGGAAAATTTTGTTCAATGGTTACATAATCTTGACATCCCTCCTCATGAGAATTGGCTTCTTTTAGGGGATTTTAACTTCATGAGATCTGTGGAAAACAGGAACAAGGAGGGGGCTGATATGAATGACATCTTTGTCTTTAATGAGATTATCATTGAACTACCTCTCAAAGGCAGGGCTTTCACTTGGTCCAATATGCAATCTCAACCACTGCTAGAACAATTAGATTGGTTTTTCACTAGTTGTCAATGGACTCTTAGCTACCCCAACACCCTGGTTCACCCCCTTGGTAAATCAACCTCTGACCATGTCCCTTGTGTTGTGTTAATTGCTACAAAAATCCCAAAGGAACAAATCTTTAGGTTTGACAATCATTGGATACAGCAGCCTGGGTTCCTTGATCTTGTGGAAAAGGTTTGGAAATGGCCAGTTAAAGCTTTCTTTCCTGCTACAATAATTACTGCTAAACTAAAAAATCTGAGGCATGAATTGAAAAGATGGGGAAAGAACATCTCACATATAAAGACCATCATTGATAAATGCAACCATGTGATCCTGCTCCTGGATCAGCTTGAGGAGGAAAGATACCTGAGTTCTCCAGAGTTCAACTTCAAAAACATGGTTAAATTACACCTGAAAAAACTCCTTATCATTCAGTATAATTATTGGAAATCTAGGTGTACCATAAGATGGTTCAAGCTTGGGGGTGAAAATACAATTTTTTCACTCTAAGGCTACTGAAAGGTTTAGGAACAATGTCATTTCCTCAATCAAGGATGAGAATGGTGATACACTTGTGCAACACCATGATAAGGCTAATGCTTTTTGGTTAAGTTTCAAGAGAAGGATGGGAATGTGTATACCTACTGCTTCTCCTTTTGATCTCAACTCTATTCTTCATCCTGTGGAGGATACTGATATAATGGACTCTTTGGTTGCTCCATTTTCTATTGAGGAAATTGATAATATTATTAAATTTATGAAGATTAATAGAGCTGCTGGCCCTGATGGTTTTAATGGGCTTTTCCTCAAGAAATGCTGGCATATTGTGAAGTATGATTTCATTAATCTTTGTCATGATTTTCATTCTGGGAAGGCTTCTCTTCAGAGTATTAATGGTTCCTTCATTACCTTGGTTCCCAAAGGGAAGAACCCTAAATCCATCAGTGACTTCAGACCCATCTCCCTAACCAACACCGGTCTTAAATTCCTTACCAAGTTGGCTACTAATAGAATGCAGGGGATCATTACAAAGACTATTCATGCTAATCAATATGGGTTCATAAAATACAGAACCATCCAAGATTGCCTTGCCTGGTCTTTTGAATTTATTCATCAATGCTAGCAATCTAAGAGGAAAATTGTGATTCTCAAAATTGACTTTGAAATGGCCTTTGATACTCTGGATCATGATGCTAAGGGGTACCTTAAGCTTTTCCTCTCCTGGGTAAGAGAAGTGTTATCCTGTGGTTCTTCTTCTATTCTATTAAATGGTGTCCCTAGAAGATTTTTCCATTGTAAGAGGGGGGTCAGACAAGGTGATCCTCTATACCCTCTCCTTTTTGTTCAAGGAGCTGATTTGCTGCAAGCTTTGGTCAATTTTGCCTATCAAAGTGGTATTATTCAGATGCCTATCCCTGTTGATGGTGACTTTCCTATTATACAATATGCTGATGACACCATCATCATCTTGCCTGCTGATTCTAGACATATCTATGCTTTCAAAGAAATCCTACAACAATATGCTGCTTTCACTGGCCTAAAGGTTAACTTTCATAAATCCTCCATGATACCTATTAATTTGTCTAATGAGGAGGCAACCCAGCATGCCACTGAGTTTGATTGCCAATTGAGTAAAATGCCTTTCACTTTTTGGGTCTCCCAATGGGAACCACTAGACCCACAATCAAAGACTTATCTCCTTTAATTGATAGAGTTGAAAGAAGATTGAATGCTACCTCCTCTTTCCTCTCTTATGGAGACAAATTAGTCTTGGTTAATTCTAATCTTCCTCTCTACCCACCTACTTCATGCTTACCCTACAGCTACCTATTGGAGTAATTAATGTGGTGGATAGAGGAAGAAGACATAATTTATGGAGAAAGAAACATAAAGATAAGATTCACTCTTTGGCAGCTTGGGACATGATCTGCAAACCAAAGTCTAAAGGTGGCCTGGGTATTATTGACCTAAAGTTTTATAATAATGATGATACACCTTGGGTGCAGTTGGTTAGAAAATCTTATTATTACAATAGTGTGCCTCATGCTACAAGAACAGTTGGTTCCTTTTGGTGGAAAGATGTCTCTAAATTAGCTGATAATTATAGGGCCATCACTAGGTGTGAGGTGGGTTGTGGCTCTTTGATCCTTCTGTGGTCTGATCTTTGGCACGACCAGCATTTGTCTTTGAGATTTCCGAGGCTTTTCTCTTATGATAAGGACAAATTCCAATCGGCCCTGGAATATAAACAATTAGGCAATGTTTTGGATGGCTTTCATCTCCCTCTTTTTGTTCAGGCTCACCAGGAATTATCAGAAATGCAGAAGATGGTTCAGTCTATTACTATGAATGAGCACCTGAGTGACAAGTGGATTTGTACACTTGGCAAAGGTGAATTTAAACCAAGTATTATTTATAAGGACCATTTTGAGCATATAAATAACCATCCTCCATCTGTTTGGATCTGGAAAAGCAAGTGCACTTCGAAGCTTAAGTTTTTTTCCTAGCTCATTTTACATGATAGAATCAATACAAAGGAAATGCTAATCAGAAGAAATTTGCAGGTGACTAATGATCATAGTTGTGTCCTCTGCAATGCTCTTGTGTTAGAAGACTGGAGGCACCTTTTCTTTAACTGTGGATACAGTACCCGTATTTCGAATTACCTACAGATTCCATGGAACCCTGGAGACCTTGAGGAGACCATCTGTTGGGCCAAGAAAAGCGTCAAAGGACCTTGTTTATTTGAAGTGATTATTATCACTTGCTGGTGTATTTGGAAACAAAGGAATGGCTGGATCTTCAATGGAATTAGGCCCACCTTCCGAGGATGGAAGGCTACTTTCTTCCAAGAAGTCACCTTGCTTAAGCATAGAGTGAAACCTTCAGATATTCCTCTTCTAGCTAGATGGATTGACAATCTCTTGTAAATCCTTGTATTTTTTTCCTTTGTAAATAGCTTTCTCTTCTCTGTAATTATTTCGCTTTATTAATAAAATGAGGCTGTGGGGGGCTCCCTCACAATAATTGCTTCAAAAAAATCCTCCTCCTTGCTTCTTGGGAAGGACAACCCACGCGACTGGATCATGTACATATATGGTCCTACTCCATCAACGGCTCGGGATCAAGCATGCTCCTCGTGTCACCTACCAGGGACCATCTGAAGTACATGGTGCAGATACTCTATCATCGATAACACTCAACCAAGTACCATGGACAACTAACCGGCCTTAGGATTTCGAAGTACCTGAGTATCAAGCACCTAGTCGTTTGCAGGGATACACAATCTGTGGGTAATCAGATCAACAAGGACTACGATTCCCCATGAATGGCCTCATACATGGAAGAAGTCAGGAAAGTGGAAAAGAACTTCAATGAGGTCCAGATGGAGCACTTCCCTCGCGGATCCAACACCATCTACAATGAATTTATCAAAGATCATGTCGGCCCAGGGACACGTTCCCTCGAAAATCCGTGTGTAACGGCTACTCAAGCCTACCGTTAAGGTTCCCTGCGAGCTAGCAAGCAAAGAACCCCTGAGGATATTCCTCGGCTCCAGCCATCATATGCATAGCGATGGCCATGAAACCGTGTGCCGCCGGGGAACAAGAGACCTATCAGAGGTCCCGGGGTTAGCCCTAGGTTTCGCCCATTGTATGCGAAGAGATAGTCGCAAAGACGTGTTCCCTTAGAGACGAAGACACCCAATAGAGACAATGAGGTGAGCCCTCGGCACCGGCCATTGTATGCGAAGAGATGGCTATGGATCTGTGTTCCCTTCGGGAAGAAATCGCCATTAGAAGATCTCGGGGTGAGCACTCAGCACCGATCCTCATATGCAAAGTGATGGCTTTGGAGGCATGAGCCCCCGAGAAAGAATACGCCACTCCCGACGAAAGGATCATCCCTCGCAAGCACGTAGTCCAAGCGGTGGATATGCGAGAGCCACCCTGGGCCACAGACATATTGTGGTATCTCAAGGACCAGGAGCTCCCCACCGATCGTGTTGATGCCGACAAGGTTTACCGACAAGATAAGATATAGACCCTGGTTGACATAGACCTGTATTGGAGATGCGAATCCGGTTTCAAGATCCGATGCATATCTTAAGAAGAAGAGCGTCAGCTCCTCGTAGAGGTTCATGAGGGGGAGTGCTTGATTCACCTCACCTTGCCTGCCTTGGAAAGGAAGGTGTTCCGTCAAGGGTTATTTTTAGGGGTTAACCCATAGGGTGGCCCAATCTTTCACGATCACCAAGTGATAGCACTGAATTTGCGAGGGATGTAGAGGAGATGAAGATGCAACTGACGCACATGTGAAGAACATGGCGAATACTCACTCACACGTAGACACAAATACGAGTCGTTGGCTCATCTCGGGTGGCTACCGATCCAACACAATCCCTAGGATTGGTGTTGGGAAAGAATCTCTCCCTAATCACTCCAAATAAAGGCGTTATACAACTATGGATGCTCAATGCATAATTCAAAGAGGGTGGGGGATAATAGTTCTTCCTTATCAAGGAAGTTGAGACCAAAACTAGATATATTCCACAAAGGGCGTTTAATTCTAGTTCTATTATCAAGTCTAAAGTCAAAGGGTGAGCCTTAGGAGCTATTTACAGTGCTGGGGGCGAAGGGATAGGTAAAGGGAATATTGCAGGGCATCAAACCCAAACATGTGCATGGACAGGTAGTTCTGGCAGAAAGTCCGGTCGCACCGGGTCTGGTGCCGAAACTCGGGATGATTCAGGTGGAGGTTTCGACAAACTGGACCTAGCGCCAGATTGTCTTGGTGATTTCGGCGAGATGTCCGGTGAACTAGAACTGGTGCCAAATTCAGTTGTTGCTCCCTCTTTCTTGTACTTTACTATATTGCTTGGCGTTCCTTCTTGAGGTTCATGGATGAGGATATTATGTAGCCCAAGCTACGGTCGTTACCACATCAAGGTCTCCAACTTATGCCAAGTCGTCATGGACTCAAAAGGTGAATCCTATCCTCTATGCAAGCCCACTTCCTACCCTATTGAATGGTATACTACTTCATAATCCATCCTTTGACCATGATAGGTTCACACCGGAAAGTATGGAGACAAGGGAGGAATACAAAACATCAAGCTAGATAAGAAGGAGGCTGGGAAGAGGATATGGAAGAAGTAGCAGCAGCAGCAGAAGCATTGGAGTCTCCGGCCCTGACACCCGGAGTCTCCATCCTCCAACACCGGAATCTCCACCCAGACTTTGTACCCTTGCCTGGAGCTCTCTGTCCACCACCACGGAGATAGATCTAGAGAGCGACGACCACACATGAGTCTCCGTCCACCCCGCAATCTCTGTCCATCAACACCGAAGTCTTCGGCCCTACGCACCAGAGTCTCCGCCCCAAGACTTCCACAAGGACTCCACCCCCACTTTAAGAAGCTAAAGCGGGGATCACGGAGACAACCCGAAGACTACTCGGAGTCTTTAGCCCCTCAACACCGAAGTCTTCAGCATAAGTGATGGGCCTGCGTGCCAAAATCTAGGTCAGTCCCCATGTACCCTTTTATTTTGGTCGACACCCTAGTTTTATGCCTAAACTACCCCTATTCTAGTGGCTGACCTATATATAGATCCCCCACCCCTCATTGTATCCCTGAGGCACAGATGATAGACTAAAGACAATGTAACATCCCAAAACTTTAATCCAAGCTTATCAAGATCAAATCATCCAAAAATAGGGTTAACAAAAACCTTTTCAAATTTAAAATGAAAGCATTCATATGGGTATGCATTTAAAATAGGAGTTGTTTGAATTGACATGATTGATTGATCCAATGCTTGTAAAATGTTTCTTAGGTGATTTAAACATCATCTACATCATTCCCAAACTTTTCCTCAAGAAAATCAAATCAAAAAGAATTAAAAGGAAGGAATGGTCATTTTAGCAAATTTAACTCTCATGCCTACTTTGGCTATCCCTAGTACTCAATTCTTAACAGAAACAATTCTTGATCTTTGCACCCCTTGCTAGTACACATAATGAGGTACCAAGGCCCACCTTTTGATCTACTAAAAACATTTTGTTAACTATTTTAAATGACAGTTTAAAATTGAATCTAATGCATATGCATAGATCACCCCTATTTCAAAAACCATCTATTTGAGCTCCACTTTCAAAACCCTTGCAACCAGAGACTACCTATCACTAGTGGAGATCACTCAAAAATTTTGAACTCAAAATTCAAAACTTTTTCTCTTGCGGCCATTTCATCAAACACATGGCAAGCAGAATCAAACACAAATAGCTAGCTCACTGTTTCTACAGAGTTTAGCCACCCATTTGACCACAAAACACTCCCTCTATCTCCACTTGATCAAACCATGCCATTACCACCCCAACCCCTACACCCTAGTGGCCAGGCCAAGCCATGCCGAGCACCAACTCGCCGGCCAACCTTGCCCTCACCCCAGCCGACCACCTCCTCCTTCCTCTCCATGTCTAGGAGGTAGCCAGCACCTCATCACCCCTCTCTGACCCCTGCCCGAGCAAAGTGCTGCCATGGACCACCGAGGAAAGCCCGTGCCTAGTGCCACCGCACCATGACGATGCCGCCCGCAGAGCACGCTCTGTCCCCGCGTGCACAAGCCACCGCTCGACCACAGCCCACGCCCGCCGCTCCGCCTCGACCTAGCGAACATCCCAGACATCCCCGTTCGCAGCCCAAAGCCTCACAGCCACCGCTCGCCGTGGACACCGCCGCTTCGGCCGCACAGAGCGCCACCTCGCCCAGACCGTGTACCACCGCCCCTACGGCCGCATTTAAGTCCTAGAGCACCGCCAGGGAACCGCCCATCGATTGCCACCCCCATCCATGCCTCTAGCTCGCCGAAGCCATGTCGCCACCGACGACCGCCCATCCCGCTCGGTCTCACCGTCGGGCCTATAAAAGGAGCCCTCCCCAGCCATTCTTCTCCACACCATTCCACTTCCCTCACCTCTCTGGACCTCACCCACCTCTAGCCGGAGAAAGTGGAGCAGCAGCTCGCCGGAATTGGAACCGGAGCCGCCGCCTCTGGAGGAGAAGGGCGCCGTTGATTTCGACCGCCCCAAGCTCCGCCGCAACCGCTCCTCGCCTCGCCGCTGTCTTCCATGTCGTTTGCCCGCCTCGCCGACCCTGCTGGAGCCCTGGTACGCCCCAGTAGATCCCCACCGAGTCGCTAGGGTTCGAGCTCGCTGGCGACCTGTTCGTCGTCGACGACGACCCTCAGCCGTTGATCTTGCTTCTAATCGCACGACCCACAGCGCGCGTACCGTTTCGCGTGTTAAGTGCCGCTGACACGTGGGACCCCCTGTCAGCTGAGCCCCGCGCCGCGGAGCGCCACTGGGCCGGCCCATTTCTTTTCTCGCGCTAGCCCACCCATTCAAATCTGGATTTTTCTTTTTAGTTAAATCTTTCTGTCCACTATTTCAAAATTCAATTCTGTGAGTTTGACAAATCCAAATAGCATGAAACAAATTTTGTCTGAAAGGTATTGAAATTATATATCCAAGACCGTTGGATTTATTTCAATTAGACTTATAGATCTCGCCTAATAAAAATAACAAAACAGAAGCTTTTGCACCTTGCAACATTTTTATAAAATCAACCAAGTTAGCTTTTGAGTTGATTCCAACTATCAAAAATCACATTTCATCATATCTATCCAAATATGTAATAATATTAAGGTTTACATGCAGTGACTTTGGACTAGTACCAAAATAATGCTATATAGGCATTTCTAGTCACTTTAAATCATTAAATAATGAACTTAAACTAAAGTAATATTGATCCAATCTTTAAATCTCATTCCCACATGTTAGAATATGTGGTGAGGACATGTGTACACATGATCCCATATTTTGGTGGTGAATATTAAATTTTAGTTAAAATTTCAATGAGTAGAAATTACTTTTCTAAAATAAAAAGGTTGAAACTATTGAATTAAACTTGTGATGCTTGTGATGATAATAGATCATCAATTGTGTGTTTTAGAATGCTACTTAGCCTAGTTAAGTATTGTTTGGTGATTGTCTACTCCCTATGTATTTATAGACGCTAGTACCGACCAAACTTTCGAGGAGGAGGAGTTCTACCAAGAAGAAGAAGAAGAAAACTTCAACCACTGCACCAACCAAGGCAAGCTATTGTTAGTAAGCTATATTTAAAACTAGATGGTTTAGCAAAGATGCCTTAAGCATGCTTTGATCACACCCCTTTAACTATCAGTACCCCAAGTCTTATTGACAAGTTTTACCTCCCTTAGTTCACACAAAGTTCTTTACTTGTTTTGAAGGTAGCATAAAAAGTATAAAACTTGATCTACTTAGAAACCTTTAGATGTCATTCTATGGCATGAGATTGAAACCATCTGTTCCACCTTAGTGAATACTCTTAACTTAGTATTTTAGAATAGATCAAAAACTTGAGTCACTTTAGATGGGGACACTTGGTGAAAATGAATTGTGAAAACCTTGGAATGATGAGTCATTCTATCGAGATGTTTTGACATGTGTTGAGAGACACAACTGGTTTATGATGATGAAAATGATGAGGCATGAGCCTTAGCCCTTCTATAAAACTGATGGTTGGATTCGGATGCGATACCATTCCAAAATTTACCATACAACCACATTACCTGAATTGGGTAAGGTTTAGCTGGAAGTTTATATGCATTAGTATTAGTTCCCTCACGGGAGAGGTTTGAGCTGAGGCTACCTCTCAATGTTGTCCACCTATGCAGTGCCCAAGATGACTGATGGTCATGGTTGGGAGGCCATGCTCATAGGAGAGGTGCTTGTACTAGGGTGTGTAAAGGGAAGGTTATGTTTGATTATCTGCATACTAAGTATGATGATTCGTGGTTATCCACATGATGTATCGAATCTTGTGGTGAAAGTGTACCACCTCTACAGAGTGTCAAACTATTCGAATAGCCGCGTCCACGGTTACGGACAGTTGGAATGGCCATACTATTTCGTTGTCAGATGTTTTCTAAATAACTTGAAACGAATGATGAACTTTGACTTGACCATAATAGGGTTGCGTTGATGATAATAGCTTCCCAACTTAAGTGATTCTAGAACCTTATTTTATATTTCTTTGCTTCTGAACTCAGCTTAGGTTCCAAACTTAACTTGATAGTTAACTTAGATTCAGTACTTTAACTTAGAATTATACTCCTTGCTAGTAGTAGTTTGCGAGTACTTAAAGAGTACTCATGGCTTTTGTCCCTGGCTATTATCATGGCCAGACTATGAAGGAGATTATCAAGATGATGGTCAGCAGGACGGCTATGATAACTAAGACTATCTGCCTTCGTCAGCATTGCCTGTGCCCCTGAAGATGGACCCCACCGCTACGCTATCGTTTATTTCCGCTGCTTGTTGTATTAAAGACTGGATCATGAGATCCTTATTTGTGTAAAACCTTATGTATGGTTTGTAATAGATGATGTACTATGATATCCAATCCGTTATGTCTCGCAAAAATGGTAATCCTAGGATTGCGAGGTATGGCATAACGGGCATCTGGGATTAAAAATCCGGGTGTTGACAGACAACCCCTTTGTGGAATCTTTAGTTTTGCCTCATCTCCTTTACCAAGGGGATCGACTGTCATCACCAGCCTCGTTGGACTTTGCATAAGGCATCCATCGTTCTACAAGGCCTTGGAGTCAGTGTTCCTTCTCAAGGACATCACGATCCTCCCCAAGGTGTTCTTCCCTCTCTACTTCTGATTGATGGGAGCACATTGACCGATCTTTCCTTGTGAGGATTCTATCAACCAGTGGTCACCGTTCGGGAGCAATAGGCCTTGTATCGTGTCGTGTTTGCGTGTGTTCATCATGTTCTTCATGAGGTGTGTATTCGCTTCCGCTACCTTCTCCCTTTCCCTCGCTTTTCGCATTGATTTGACCACGAGATCAGTGAAGAACGGGCCACCCTTGAGGTTAACCCTTGTCATCTGGTATCAGGAGCTTTTGGTTGCCACAGATTTCTCATTGATTTGGTCTTTTCCCCATGAATTCAAAAATTCCACCAAAAATAGCTTGAATATGTGTCGGAGATTTGTCCCGTGAAGGAACTAGGGTCCAACGAACCCTTGGTTCGAGAGGCGGCTGAACACGTGACTCCAAGGAAACACAGCGACATCGGTAGAGAAAACCCACGATAGAGAGGTGACATGGATTTTTTTACCCTGGTTTGGGGCCCTCATGAGGAGGTAAAGCCTCTACTCCCGCTTTGTTGTATTGCTCGTGTGCTTCGCGGGGGTACAATGGAGGATGAAAGTCTAGGGTTTTGGATCTCAAGAATCGATCCCCTCCAAGGTAGGATAAGGGCTCCTTATATAGGGTGACGTCGGGCCACTTCCCCCTGATTATTGGTGGGAAGGGCTACCGCATTCCCGCCCAATGGACATGGGTCTACTTTGTCTTCACACGGCCGCCACCCGGCTTTTGTGTTAGGGTGGTGGATAGTCACCCTTTCTCTTTGCATCGTCACTTTGGTCTTCTTGCACCAAAATGGTTGTGGCAGGCTCTGCCTATGCCTGCGTCACCCTCCTACTCCTTTGTGCTTTCCTTTACCGAAGTGAACCGGCCACCCCTTGGACCGACTATTGGTGTCTCCCCTCCTAAGGCCTAGTCGGGAGGCTTATATACCACACCTAGTCCGGTTCGGGCACCTATTAAGCCTCTGGGCCTCGTTCCCCTTCTCGAGTCTCACCCTCCTCGTGAGCCCCTGGAAGGGTGCATTCGATGGGCCTAGCAACTCAATGGGATGAGGTACCCCTGGCGCCAATAGTCTGACAGTAGCCCTCGGTTGCTTGTCTTGCATGCGATTGAAGAAGGGTCAAGGAACTCAAGGGACCAACTAGCGCCGGGCCCACGGGCAGTCGTGTCACGACACAATTCTTGAAGATGCCGACCGCGGTTTCCACGTGCCCGCCCAGGGTGTGTCGCATGTTCGGTATCGGAACCGCCACTTCTGTTACTTGGCCATGGGGCTGCGTCGCCTGTAAAAATCCCAAACCCGAGGGGATTTACCAACTCTAGTCTTCAACCACCGCCATTCTGCTAGTGCTTCCGCTGCGACGGCACTCCTTTCACCCTCACAGCACCTGAGATGGCACTCAAGAGAGCGCGCGTCAACTCCGCCATGTCGATCTTCCCTCCGTCGATCGTGGGGGCTTTGCCGCCAGCAATGATCCTCAATGAGGAGGGGCTGGAGAAGGTTCGCAAGCTGATGGCCTCCGACTCGAATGAGTGGGTCCCTCGTAATTGTGGTGCGCCAGCTATGAGGGCCTTCACCGCGGCCCCAGCCTTCACTCACTCCATCGCCATCGGCCACATTCCGCCTTTCTCCCCCTTACTTATTGCCATGTTGGATCACTACTGCATCCAGCTCCGCCACCTTCATCCGAGAAGCGTGACCCTCCTGGCCGCTTCACGTTCTGGTGTGAGGCCTTCGTCGGGGTGATTTCGTCCTTGGCATTGTTTCGGCACTTCTACAGCCTCTGCGTCCTTACACCGGGGGATGGCCTCGACAACGTTGTCTTCTTTGCCGAGGAGGAGGGAGATTTCTTGCCTATCTCCATCCTCGGCGCGGCGTCAGTTCCGCGTCAACTAGGTCCTGGTGGATGCCGGCTGGGCATGGCCTCAGATCTGTGCTCCCACGGAGGTGGTGGTGGAGAATCCAGGCTGGTCCCGCGAGGTGTCCACCTGCATGGGCCCTGGGCCCCTCGCAAGGAGAGTGGTGCACTTGAGGAACCAGGGCTTGACTGGCGAGATGGTGGTGAGGGAATTCCTGTGGCAGCAGATCGCTCCCCTCCAAGAGCACAAGAGGCCCGTCTGGAGCATGCCGCCTGGCCAGGACGTAGTTAGGATCTCCGAAGGGCCCCGCAGTAAGGACACAGTGTCTGTCCACATGCTTCTGCTCCTGGGCGTGAACACGGTAGTAGAGCTTCCCCTTGGCGCACGTCCTCTATACTCGGGGGGGGGGGGGGCGACGTATGCGCCATTCCGACGGGTCTTCCCACCTTTGATGGCAGGGTAGTGTGCCCCTTGGTCGAGTTGGATGACGAGGATGCGGGGCCAAGTGATGCCCTTGAACCCTCCCTGCTGGTACGGCGCGGGAGGATGATCAACAGCGTGTCGGCTTCGGAGGAAGATGCCGAGGACCTCCCCTTCCTCGGGGCCAGTGTGACTGCTAGCGGAGTTGTTCGCGGGGAACACGCTGAGCCTGGAGCGTTAGCTACTCCTGCCCCGACGTAGGCAACCGAGAAATGCCACAGGCCAGGCGACGGTGGCACCTTTCTTCCCCCAGGCGCGAGGAGGGCCAGCTAGTCCTTGGTGGGAGCGGAAGTCGGGAGGTGAGATATCCTCGTGAAGCCTTTCCTTTTCCTCGTCCCCCCTCTTTGTTTCGTCACTCTGCCGTGTCGATGCAGGCGTGAGAAGAAAAGGAAGAAGAAGGCAGCGAAGACCTGTTGGGTTCACAGCATAGAAACCAAAAAATTTCCTACGATGGAACTACTATACGCCAAGATCTATCTACTATATACAAGCAACGAGTGGATATACATCCATAAAGAACATAACCTTGAAGAGACACAAAGCGTTACGAGGTTGTACTTGTGGATGATGTATTCATACACTTTCTGATCTCAAGATCATGATGAAGTCCTTCAGGTCCAGCAGTTCCAGCACCATCAGGTCCAACACCATCAAGTCTGGCTCCGCAAAGCAGCAGTGCATCCGTGATCGCACACATGTTCGGTCCACTGAACAACCTCCTCCTCCTTGCTCCAGCGATGCAGCGGAAGCAGCAACTTCTTTCCAGATAAAGCCACCGGGAACATGTATCTCGCTAATCCGAGACCATGGGGAATAATTTCTAGATGGGGAGAGAGATCCTTCACGAGGAGGTGTGAGATGAGAGGAGGGAGTGGGGGGATGAACAGAGTTTCAATTATCTCAAGGAAAGTCTTACAAGCGTCATTTGATCAAAATCAAAGACTCCAAAAAATCCATCAACATGTAGTTTCTTCATGTTTTCCTTCCAATATAATTCAAATGGTGATGTTACTTCATAAGTGATCTTTCAATCATTTGTCTTGCTACATTTTAGAATTAGTTTTTATGGACGTGATTTCTCCAACTAGACTTGTAAATGTTCATCCATCTTCTATGGAATACGGTAATTATTTGAATAACCATTATTCTAATAATACCGGAACAAAATAACAATTATTTAAACAAATCTTGAAGACAAGCTATGATGTTAACGAGAATAACAATAACACTTTATTTGTTTTCGATGAACATCATCACAAATTCTCTTGCTAGTTACTTAGGCTATTGCAGTTCATGAATTGGGTTGTTCTTGTATGACACTTCACACCAACCAATTCGGTATCCAATACCCAAGGACCACATTGGTTAACAAGCAAAGAATACAACCATAATATGTATATCATCTATATACCTTAGCTGGACATTTCTAGTCTTTTCTTTTCTGCCAAATATTTTATAGATTCTCTTTCAGCATTCCTTTTCTTTTAGAAGAATCTATCAACATCAATAGTGGCACCATACACCTGACACATAGTCCAAAGTGTGTATAGTCAAATACTAATACCTTTGTACTTGCACTTTGAAGTTGATCACCATCATCAAATGTTTGGCGTTCTTTCAAAAATCCATTCTTTAGTAATCTATTAGTGTAGTAAACATTTTACCTACATCTTCTATTCATCATTATCATGACAACTTTCATGATCAAGCTACTATAGCCTATAAGGATGAATCATGAGTATAATGTCAGTTCCCAAAACCTTTTTGGGGGATTAGGACGTCTAGCGTCTCCAACCTTCGCAAATTCTCATACAATATGAGAACGTGTATTTTGCCAAATTATACTCTACCATATTGCAACTATAAACATTGTTTCAGATATCACAATATCTTCCACACATGTTGGTTTCTGAAACAATTCTTTTAGCTCCCAGATAACCTCGATATTAAAACAATATTTGAATATCAAGAATCATGGAGGCAAACATTATACCTTAGATACTAACACTGGAATTGTTACTCTTGGTTTAATACTACTTATTAAACTTCATGGAGTAGATGGAGTTTGCTGAAAGTTTGCAATAGGACTTTTAAACTTTAAATTGACACTTAAAACAATATGATACCAGTTCGTAAAGTAAATATCTAGAATTCTACAGTTCTATTATCTCAATTAAAACTAAGCGCAAGGTAGTAAACGGATGCCAATGACTACAACAAATTCTGCAAATTCACTTCTATTTTAGTTTATGATAAATTGAGTTCAACTAAGCCAAATTACAAATGACTTCCAATCAAAACCAACATCCCTCGAGTTGTTTTGGTGATTACATGAACCAAATCCACTACACCAAGTCCGATCATCACGTGAGTCGGTGTAGCTTCAAAGTCGAGCATCTATATGGGCATCATATCAACTATATGACTCATGATTAACCTTTCGGTCCATGTTCCGAGGCCATGTATGTACATGCTAGGCTCGCTAAGTAAGAACCTTAGTACTCGCGTGTGTAAAACTGTCTTACACCCGTTGTATGAAAGCGCGGAGTCGAGTACACCCGATCATCACATGATGTCTCGAAACACAATCCATAGAACGGTGCATAATTAAGGAAGAACACATTTTTATCTTGATATCTAAAAGAGGTATCATCTTATAATGCTACTAAAGCGCCAAACAAGCAATATAAGATGCAAACAAAACATCATGTGCATAAAGTGAAACTATATGGTTCTTGCACTTGATCACTATCATGTGCATCGTGGTATGATCTTTATCATTCCTTCATGTGTAAGGCCAAGGTCTATGGAATTTACATGTTGGGTATGCTATAATTTCCAAGAGTATCAATTATACTTCAAATTATAACATTACCATATCATGACACTTGCCCAACAACAATCTAAACTAGACGCCTCTAATTTATCAATTGCAAGTTTTATGTGGCTTAGGGCTTTCGAAGATAGAACCAATCTTACCTACGAACATGGAAGCACAACGATGATAACCAAATTATTAGCAGCTTGTTGTAAATCAGATATTGACTATAGTAGGAGAGACATACACCCGCTATCCACTTATGCAAAACTAGTTGCATATCAAGCGTGGAACATGTCTCATGTGCGAGGTCATGTAAAGTTAGTCTGGGCCGCTTCATCCCAGTATGCCACCAATATCCAAAATACATAGAAGATGCAATAAAATGATCATCAACACCCACATCCTCATATGTGTACTACCCGTCAAAGCATCTATGCATAGATCCGGCTCTGATACCACTATTGGGTTTGCAGCATAGAAAACCAAATCTTTCCTACGATGGAACTACTATACGTCAAGATCTATCTACTAGATACAAGCAACGGGTAGATATACATCCATAGAGAACATACCCTTGAAGAGCGACAAAGCGTTACGAGGTTGTAGTCGTGGATGATGTAGTCGTACACTTGTCGATCTCAAGATCATGATGAAGTCCTTTAGGTCCAGCAGTTCCAGCACCATCAGGTCTAGCACCATCAAGTCCAGTACCACAAAGCAGCGGTGCATCCATGATCGCACACACGTCCGGTCCACCGAACAACCTCCGCCTCATCGCTCCAGCGATGTAGCGGAAGCAGCAACTTCTTTCTAGATAAAGCCACCGGGAACATGAATCTCGCTAATCTGAGACCATGGGGAATAATTTTTAGAGGGGGAGAGAGATCCTTCACGAGGAGGTGTGAGATGAGAGGAGGGAGTGGGGGCGTTTTATAGGGAGAGGGGGCAGCCAAGGGCCATGGCATTGCAGCCATAGTGGGTGCCCCCACCTCTTTCACATTCATGTGGGTGGAGCTCCCACTGCCATAAAAAAGCGCCACTCAAAATTCCACTCACACATGCATTAATTTTCCACCAAAATTAATGTATCTCTCATTTAATAAAACTATTTTATTTATTTTATTCAGATTTTTTTAATTACAGTAATTAAAAACATTCACATAAAACCCCCTACAACATTTCAATATCACATGCAAAATTAGTTTCTGCAATTTCACCTGAAACAATTCTGGTTTCCATCAAAATGATTCCAACGCTTTCTTAAATATTTAACTGAAAAATATTTGCTCCAAACGGTATCGGTATCCCTTAGGTGTGTGACCCTACGGTTCACGAATAACACAGACATGATCGAGACTTTCCTCCGATCAATAATCAGTACGGGACCCTGAGATCCGTACAGAAATTTGCCCCCAACTTATAGTCAGGTTGTCAATCTCACCGGTTTTGCTGAAAACAAAGGATTAAACGTATTGTGTAGAAAAAAGTAATAGTTTGTAGAAAGTAAACAGAAAGCAGTAAACAGTTGTAGATTGATGATAAAAGAAAGGATTGGGGTCCATAGTTCACTAGTGGTGGCTCTCCTTAAGATAGATGACATGTTGGGTGAAAAAATTACAGCGGGGCAATTGACAAACATCGAGAAAGCAATGCATGCATATACTGATCATCTTGACTCCTTTGAGACTCGATTGGGCACTACAACATTATACATAGACCATAATCCAACTGCATATATGACTAATAATCCACCTTCAGGTTATCATCTGAACCCCCTCCAGTATTAAGTTCCAAGCAATAGATAATTGCATTATGCATTGCGTGTAAAGTAAACAATACAATTGTTCTATGAACAAAGGATTGCTGTTTTCTCCCTAGTAGTAACACCACATCTAGTACCTTAGAGATTTCTGTCACTTCCCTAGATTACTAGAGGCATGAACCCACTATCGAGCATAAATACTAACTCTTGGAGTTGCTAGCATCTACTTGGCCAAGATAGCTACTAACAACGGAAAGCATGCAAGATCACAAATAACAAAGACATGATAGAATCAATAATCAATATGAAATAACATCTCAATATCCATCGGATCCCCGCAAACACAACATGTATAATTACAAATAGATGATCTTGATCATGAACGGAGCTCACAAGATCTAAACATGATAGCACAAAGGAGAAGAACCAGCCATCTAGCTACTACATGGACCCGTAGTCCAAGGATGAACTACTCACGCATCACACTGGAGGCTTGCATGGTGATGAAGAAAGCCCCCAGGTGAATTCTCCCCTCCGACAGGGTACCGGGAAGAGCTTCAGATCCCTCCCGATCTAGGGATGGAGGTGACAGCGGCTACAGACTCTTTCGTGGAATTTTGATCGAGTACTTAGGGTTTCTGTATCAGAGGCATCTTATAGGCGAAAGGGGAGGCCGAAGGGGTGCCCTAGGTGGCCAGACCACCCCCTGGCATGGGCCAGGATTGGCCGCGCAGCCAGGTGGTGTGGCGGCCCCCTGGCCCCTCTCCGTCTTGTACTCTGGCTCTGTGTCCCCCTCGGTGAAAAACTGACTTTGGCTTTTGTCCTATCCAATTCCGAGAATATTCATTTTCTAACTTTCCTGGAACCAAAAACAGCAAAAAACAAGCAGCTGGCATTGTGGCTCTTGTTAATAGGTTAGTCCAAGAAAGTGTATAGAAAGTACTCCAAAGTGTGGACAAAATATGAGAAAAGTAGATAAAACCAAGCATGGAACATCAAAAATTATAGATACATTTGCAACGTATCAACATCCCCAAGCTTAACTCCTGCTCGTCCTCGAGTAGGTAAGTGATAAAAAGATAGAATAATTTTTGAGGTGACATGCACCATCATAAACTTGATCAAAGTATTTATAAAACATTGATAGCTGGGATCATAGTACTTCAACATAACATGAAAGACAAAGTTCTAACAATAAGACATAGCAATCATGTTGTAACATCAAAAGGCACAAACAAAGGATTCATGAATAACAATGCTTTGCAAGACGTTTGTTTGTTTCACATAAAGAAAACATAGCATAGTGGCATTCAGCTTGTCCCTCATAGAGTAGCAAATATAAATGCATAGGACACCTTCAAAGTTCGTAAGAGTGACTAGATACAAATAGTTTGAGAACAAGCAATATTAAAATTATGCATCAATCAACAAGTCTTGGGACAATGCACATAGAACTAAGAATAGCCACTATGCTATCTCAATAGGTGCATAAAGATAGAAGGTGGAGACTCAACATAAAAGTAAAAGAAAGGCCTTCATAGAAGGAAGTAGGGATTCAAGTTTCATAAAGAGCTTCCAAAAATTATGGTACTTTTTAGCTTTCAACTCTCGTTTCCCCTATCATAAGCATCTTGAAGTGATTAAGGTTAAAGTGAACAAACTATGGAGTATATGCTTGACAAAGTATAAGTTGGAAATCTCATGTCCCTTGAATACGAGGGCCGCTCCTCATGCTACTCAAGTTTAGTTACTGGTAAGTTCTTGTCATAGTAAGTACATGTGTATCATAGAGAACCGCAAACGGGGTACCCCTTCCCCGATGATACGGAAGAATCCCCATATCAAAATGGCAAGGCAAGCAGACAACGAGCATCTCAGCAATCTTCTTATTTACCATGGGAAAATGGTGCCTTTTTCTCTTTTTCCTCTTTTCTCATATCTATTTTTTTTCTTTTTTTCTTTTTTCTCAATATCTGACTCTTTTTTATAAGAAGAATGCTTCATAGACAACTCATTATGGTTACGCTACAGGTTTCCACCATGACGACATGGATTAGACCGGCGGCCCAGGCGTTTCTCTAACACACATACATAACTCCATGGACTTACAACCTCCCATTTTGTAATATCCCAAATTTTGCAATTTAAGATGTTACTAGTAAGCATGCATAATATCATTGCATCATGGCATCACATATCAAAAACTGCAACAGGTATTTTCATAAACCCCATAGTCGATTTATAGACGAAAGGGGGTAAAACCTTTTGAACCACCAAAACCTTTGCAAATGGGTTATTTTATAATCCTATCTTAATCCTCTTATTTTTACAAAATTTTAGAGACCATTTTCGTCTAATTCGGAGTCCGTTTGCAAAAGTTATCAAACAAATAGCAATTCAGTAATTATTTAAAAAAAAACTAATCTACCTGGGCCGGCCGAGCCAGCCCGAGGCTATCTGCCGCCCGCCCGGCCGGGTGGGCGACGCGCAGCCACCAGCGGCCCAGCCCGCCAGCCCGGCCACTTGACCGCCTGGCCAGCCCGCCAGCTCCACATGCCACAGAGTCACGACAGTGGCTCATTGTCACACCGATTCCGTGCCAATTCCTCCGCCTTTATATAGCCCTCGGCACGCACTCCTAGAACCCTAGAGTTTTTCGCCGCCACCACCGAAGCGCCGCGAATTCTCGCTGAATTCGCCCGCCCGCCTCCGGCCGTTCGCCGACGCCTCGGAGAAGAAGGACTGCCGCCACCCTCGGGAATGCGACCGCGACGAGGAGCCGGTCCCCGTCGTCTAGCTCGCCAGGCCGGAGGAGCGCCGCCGCCGTCGCCGACCATCGCCGGAGGAGCACCGCCGTCACCGCCAGCCGCCACGGTGCGCGCCCCACGCCGCCGTGGATCTAGATCCAACGGTATCCCAGTCAACGCCTTGAACTCGCGCGTCGCGCGTGGCAGCGCCACCTCGACGCCGCGTCTCCCCCGCGCCGCGTCACGCGCGCCCCTCTGGCCCACTCACGTGGCGCCACGTGTCGCCGCGTCGCAGGCCCTTTTTCCTTTTTCTTTTAAATAGGAAGAAATAGCTGCAATCTTGAAAAATTCATAGTAATTCGATTATTAGTCCAAAAATTGCATATAATATACCGTTGGATTCATATTTTCGACTAGAACACAGATCTACAATAATATTACAGTTTTGCCACAGAAATCTTGCAGTAGGATTTAAAGTTTAGATTAGAGTATTTTAATTCTAGAAATTTATCCGTAGCTCCGTTTTAGTTGATTCTTGTTGCGTTGGCTTTGTATCGCCGAGATCTTCTGTAGAAAATTGTCATATCTTGCTTAGGGTGTTTAGATCTGTCTCGAGATAGAATAGAGTTATAGATCTAGTTTTGAGCTTGGTAAATTAGGGTTTAACCCAAAATACTTAAAATCTGTGGGAAATCAATTCTAATGACATCCCCAACTCAACAACACCCCTGTTTAAAACCCTTGGTCGAAATCGAATCCATCCTTGCATATTACCATGTTGCATGCATGCATATTCGTCTTCGTGACTTTGTTTTGTGCAAATTGTGATTGGATCCATGTTTGTTTCGTTAGATTGCTCGGTCTTGTTGAGGAGTATTGTTGTGTAGATTGCTGCTTGGATCAAGGCAAGTTACACCACTTGTTCATGTTTATGTCCCAGTTTTTGAGTATGCATGTTTTGCTCTTCAAATCTTGTAGTATGCATGTGTAGGTTTTTAGTAGTTTTTCTTAGTACTATTTTTGCAAGTGCGGTTTTGTAGTTTGCCATGAGTAATTCTATGCTTAGGATTTTCCATCCTATTAGGTTCCCCTGTCTTGCTAAGTATTCCTTGCTATGCTATTTATATGCTAAGTACCTTTGGGGGTTCGAAAGACTCAAAATTTTCTAAGTATGAGAGCTCTCTCGAGCGAACTTTCTTCTCAAAACCCCCTTCAAAATAAAACTAAGTTTTCTTCTGGGCGGAATGGTTGACGGGACAACGAGTGGATATTTGGTGGATGACGGCCGCCCAGGAATCAAAGAAGTCTACCATGTTTCAGAATTCAGAAGCTTCCAGTGCAACCACAATACATATGGGCTCTGTCTTGGCTTAGTACTTAGTGGGAAACCTCACCGGGGTACCAACATTTGGAGGTTCTTGGCATGGTTGGATCCAGCTGGTAGAGGGGCTACTAAGGGAAGGCTTCGCCATGGTCTTGTCTGTAAAAAGACTTGATCGTGGATTGTGGGGAAAGTGCACAACCTCTCGAGAGTATTGCAATCTGATCGATCAGCCGTGTTCACGGAAACAGAACAACTTTGAGCATCTGAAGGATGGAGCCTCTGAAAGATCTTCCTCTCTATTTTCCAAACTTAACATTTTACAAACCCCAAGGCGTGAGTAATATCGCCATTGGATGGGATTTTGGGAACTTGGTGCGTAATATCCAAGTGCTAGGTTGATTTGGGCACGTGGTGAGTAATATCCACGTGTTCCATTCGACCCTATACTATATATCAAAGTTTGCAAAGTAGGGAAAACTTTCTATCTCTTTTCTTATTACATTGATAAAATTGGCTTCATAAAATGAACCCCAGAGCCTACTCTTAGCCTTGCATGTAGAGATAGTCTTACTCTTTCCTTGGTGTAATTTGCCAATACATTCAAAGTATTGACCCAACTTGTTGGCTGCACGTCTTATGTGCAGAATCCGAAGATTGAAAGGTGCGTAGGGATCGCGGGTCTTCACGCAGCTAGCCTGAGGCGTTGATGGACTCAAGTTTTACTTAGTTTCCGCTGTTTTATTTCGAGCTAGCTATAAGCTATGCAAGTTGTAATAAATATACTCTGGATTATTTGTGTAATAATGACTTGTGGTTTACATGATATTCATCGACTGTGAAGTGCTAGCTATTGATCCAGGGACTAGCATGTTAATCACAGGGACTTAGGATCCTTATTGATCCGAGGTCACAACAGATGGTATCAGAGCACAAAGTTGCCTGTAGGACGTGACCCCTAGGATTGGAAACCACCTTTACCATGTGTGTTTTTGCTTTCTATATTCTTCAAGTTATTTGTTCCCTTCTAGTATTTCTCTTCCTTATCACCTTGTGCCTAATTTTCTTTCTCCTAACCTAAAGATGACGGCCTTCTACTACGACACCGCCGAAGACATCAAGTGCCTGCGCTTCAGGGAATGCCTTCTGGACATCATCAAGACACTGCAGTTACCCATGCCATCAATCAAGGGAAGCGAGTTGAGGAAGATGCACAAGGAAGGATGCTAGGCAATTGAAGTCATCCAACCAGGGCATCGAGATAGAACCCAAGGCGAGGCCATTGTACTCAACGTCACCGTGACTCCAAGGAGAAAGGACTTAGCATCAGCTTGCAGGAACTCATTGGACGCCTTTGCGGACGCCACCATGAAGAGGTTGAAGGCCACTACATCAAACTCTTTGGAAGACGTGATGAGAAGGGAGTTCCAATCGAGTTAACCCCAGAGGAAAGGAAGACATGCAAGCGTCGAAGGATCCAATATCAAGACTTGGAGTTCCATATCAATGACCTTCAGAAGGGGAGCTGCCTTGAGATCGTGAGGAATGACGATCTTTGTGCCCTAGTCAAGGAGAAGGACGATAAGATCGAGGAGCTGGAAGAGATGATCAAGTCCCTAGGAGGAGAACTCACCGCCCAAGACAAGAGGTTCGCTAATCAAGAGAAGAGTGTGCAAGATAAGAATAAGAGGATTAGGGAGCAAAGTCTAGTGCTTGCAAAGAACGAGATGGAGTTCAAGAACCTTGCCACCATGTTGAAGGACCTACGAGCATCCAAGAGGAGCTTGGAGGAGAAGATCACGCCCGTGACTATGGGGTCAAGTTTGATCAAGAAGCTACAGAAGGAGAAGAAGGAACTCCGAGAGAAGCTGGAAGCTGCTACCCAGGAGCTACAAGAGGTGAAGGAACTTCAAGGAAGGCTCGAAGCTGCAACACCGGAGCCACAGGAGATGAAGGAACTTCAAGAGAAGCTTGAAGCCACGACGAGGGACATGGAGCTATACAAGTCACTGCTGGAAAAGGAAGGCTTCATCATTGAGGATGAGGAAGTGGATGATGAGTAGAGTAGTTGGACCACCTTTAGTTCTATAGTCGAACGTTATTCGCAATTGTAATGAGTACCAGAAACCTTATATTGGTTAGTTAAACTTGGTTGAGTGTGTGGTTTTTGTGCTATGTGTGCCTTGTTTTTATCGTGTGTTTTCTTCTCTTGTTTACATAAGGGTAGGAGTTTATTCCTTAGGCTTTCTATCCTTTCTTAATTTGCCTCTCAAACCCTCCAGATGGCGAGACGTGGAAACAACAATAACAACATGCCCCCAGAGATAGCACAACTTCTGAACTCCCAGAATCAGCTGATCCAACTCCTCACTCAAAACATGCAAAACAACAACAACAGCAACAATCCGCCGCCTCCGCCACCTCCATCGCCCCAACAAGATCGCTTGACTCGGTTCTTAAGGTTGAACCCTCCAACTTTTTCAAGTAGTTCTGAGCCAATTGTGGCAGATGACTGGCTCCGCACCACCAACAAGAAGTTAGACACCGTCCAAGTTGTTGGAGCTGATAGGGTGCGTTTCGCCGCGCACCAACTTGAGGGACCAGCCGTAGAATGGTGGGATAATTACCAGGTCACCCACCCTGATATTGAAGCTATCACCTGGAACCAGTTTGAGGCAGCCTTTCGTACTCATCACGTAGCCGCGGGAGTCATGTCACTTAAGAGACGTGAGTTCCGCAACTTGAAACAGCTGCACCGCTCTGTCTCTGAGTATGGGGACCTTTTCAACAAGCTGGCATGCGTTATGCACTGATGATGTATCCACTGATGCCAAGAGACAGGAGGAGTTCTTGAGGGGACTTAATGATGAAATATCTATTCAGCTTGTGGCTCTGAAGTTTGATAACTACCAGGAACTCCTGGACAAGGCAGTGGTAGTTGAAGCAAAGCAAAGGAGTATAGAGAACCGAAAGAGAAAGTCCACCTCACACAAGCACAACTCTACCCCATATCAGAAGCAACGCACTTCGTCGCCACCACCCCACAACCACAATGGCCACAACCACAATGGTCATCGTCATGGAGGACATAACCACAATGGCCAAAAGCACCGCAATGGAAATGGCAATGGGAAGGATCTGAGTGAAGTGACATGCTTCAAGTGTAACAAGACAGGGCACTATGCGACTACTTGTCCTGAAAAAGCGAAGAATGGGAATGGCAATGGAAATGGCAACGGACACAACCATGGCAATGGTAATGGAAATGGGAAGAAGCCGAATCCGTTCGTCAAAGCCACAGTGAATCATGTCTCCGTGGAGGATGCTCGTGAGGCACCCGACTCCGTGATTGGTAAGTTCAAGCTTAACTCCATCCCTGCAGTTGTTCTTTTCGATACTGGTGCATCGCATTCATTCATATCAAGGGTATTTGTGGATAGAGGCAAGATACCTACGGAGACTATTAGTACTCCCCTAAGGGTAAGTTCTCCTGGAGGAGAAATAGTGGCAAACTCTGGATGCCGTGGGTTAGAATTAAGGATTGGGGCACACACCTTTCCCACCAGCCTAGTCGTTCTGGAATCACAAGGCTTAGACATAATTCTGGGCATGAACTGGATGACCGAATACGAGGGAGTCATAGATTGCGCCAAAAGGACTATCACACTCACCACTCTGGATAAGAAAAGGATCCACTTTAAGTCAGCTTTCGCACTCAAAGGAAGTATGGTGAGTTCTCTTAAGGGGGTTAGCTTGGAGGATGTGCCAATTGTGAAGGAGTATCCAGATGTGTTTCCGGAAGAATTACGAGGATGCCTCCCACCGAGACATCGAGTTTCTCATTGACTTGATGCTAGTCTTTGGACCAATAGCAAAGAGACCGTTACAAGATGGATGTGGATGAGTTGAAGGAACTTAAGAAACAGCTTAGAGAGCGGTTGGACAAAGGCTTCATTCAACCAAGTGCGTCATCTTGGGAGCACTGTCTTATTCGTGGAGAAGAAGGATAAAACCAAGAGACTAGTCGTGGACTATCGATTCGTTAAATGAAGTGACAATCAAGAACAAGTACCCTCTACCCAATATTAATGACCTGTTTGACCAGTTAAAAGGAGCTAGTGTGTTCTCCAAGATTGATCTCCGATGCGGATATTTTCGATTAAAGATCCGGAGCAGGATGTACCCAAGACAGCCTTCACCACAAGATATGGATTGTATGAGTACACCGTGATGTCGTTTGGCTTAACCAATGCCCCAGCATACTTCATGACTATGATGAACAAGGTGTTCATGGAGTACTTGGATAAGTTTATTGTAGTATTCATTGATGACATACTCATATACTCCAAGGACGAGGAGGAACATGAGAGGCACCTGCGCCTAATCATGGAAAAGTTAAGGGAACACAAGTTGTATGCTAAATTTAGCAAATGTGAGTTTTGGTTGAAAGAAGTGGGATTCCTTGGTCATATTGTATCAGCTAAAGGTGTTGCCGTGGACCCAAGTAAGGTAACTTCCGTGACAGAATGGGAGTCTCCTAAGAATGTGGGTGATATTAGGAATTTCCTGGGCCTTGCGGGATATTACCGAAGATTCATTGAAAACTTTTCCAAGATAGCGAAGCCTATGACAGAGTTGCTGAAGAAAGAAAAGAAGTTCCAATGGACCGAGGCTTGTGAAGCAAGTTTTCAGGAGTTGAAGAAGCGCCTAGTAACAGCACCAGTTTTGTGTCTCCCTGATATCCAAAAGGATTTCCAAGTCTATTGTGACGCTTCTCGACAAGGACTTGGTAGTGTTCTGATGCAAGATGGAAAAGTAGTGTCTTATGCCTCTCGGCAACTTAAGCACCATGAGAATAACTACCCCACGCATGATTTGGAACTAGCATCAGTTGTGCATGCCCTCAAGGTATGGAGACATTACCTAATGGGCAAGCATTGTGATGTGTTCATGGATCACAAGAGCCTTAAGTATATCTTCACTCAAAAGGAGTTAAATATGAGGCAAAGGAGATGGCTTGAGATTATCAAGGATTATGATTTAGACCTGCAGTACCATCCTGGAAAGGCGTTGTGGTGGCGCCTTAAGCCAGAAAGTCTATGTAAATGGACTTACCGTGGGAGAACTTCCAAAAGACTTGTGTGAACAATTCAAAGACCTCAGGTTGGAATTAGTTCCGTAGGGATACTTAGCAACTATGGAGATAGTGCCAATGCTTCTGGACCAAATCAAAGAGGCCCAGAAGGGGGACAAAGAGTTGGAAGAAATAAGAGCTAATATAAGCAAGGGTAAAGCAAAAGGGTTTCACACGGATGAACAAGGAACACTTTGGTATGAGAAAGCGTCTGCGTTCGATGACCACGATATCAGGAAGTTAATCCTTCAGGAAGCTCACGATTCGCCTTACTCAATTCATCCTGGTAATACAAAGATGTACATGGATGTGAAAGATAGATTCTGGTGGAACAACATGAAAAGAGAAATTGCTGAATACATCTCCTTATGTGACGTGTGCAACAGAGTCAAGACCGAACACCAAAAACCAGCAGGAATACTGCTGCATGCCCGATTGGAAGTGGGACAAGGTAGGCATGGATTTTATCACAGGGACTACAGCGGACTCGTTCTGGTATGACTCCATCTGGTAGTGGTGACCACTTCACAAAGGTGGCCCACTTTATTCCGTAAAGACCACCTATCTGAGTGCTAAACTTGCCAAGATTTACATGTCAAGGATCGTAAGCCTTCATGGTGTACCCAAGGGATTGTCTCGATAGAGGTACCCAATTCACCTCTAAGTTTTGGCGGCGACTACGAATCTCTAGGGACACTTGGAGTTTAATCGCCTTCCACCCATAAGCAGATGAATGACAGACGAAGAGTTAATCAAATCTTGGAGGACATGTTAAGAGCACATGCCCTAGACTATGGGTCTAGTTGGGATGATAACTTGCCATATGCGGAATTCTCATATAATAACAGCTACCAAACTAGCATCAAGATGGCCCCATTTGAAGTTCTATATGGCAGAAAGTGTAGGACTCCGCTGTTATGGAATGGAGTGGGAGAACATAGTTTGTTTGGACCTGAACTGATCAAGGATGCCGAAGAGAAGGTGAGACAGATTCAAGACAGATTAAAAATAGCCCAATCCAGACAAAAGAGTTATGCTGATTCCAAGCGCAGGGCTGTGACTTATGAAGTGGGAGACCGTGCGTATCTCCTAGTTTCACCACTACGAGGAGTTAAGAGATTTGGAATCAAGGGTAAGTTAGCACCCCGATTCATAGGGCCCTACAAGATCTTGGGTCGTAGAGGGGAAGTTGCCTATCAGTTCGAATTACCCGAAGTGTTAACTGTTCATGATGTTTTCCATGTGTCACAACTAAAGAAGTGTCACCCGGAAATGGCTGAAACGCCACTAAAGGACACGGTTCCGTTGGACGAGGTTCAATTGGAGAACGATATCACCTATGAGGAAAAACCCACCAGGATTCTGGAGACAACAAAGAGAATCACTCGCACCAAGGCTATCAGATTCTGCAAAGTTCAATGGAATCACCATTCTGAGGAAGAAGCCACGTGGGAACGTGAAGAAGATTTGAAGAAAGAACACCCACACATATTTGCTAACCAACCTGAATCTCGGGGACGAGATTCTTCTTAAGGGTGGTAGGTTTGTAACATCCCAAATTTTGCAATTTAAGATGTTACTAGTATGCATGCATCATATCATTGCATCATGGCATCACATATCAAAAACTGCAATAGGTATTTTCGTAAACCCCATAGTCGATTTATAGACGAAAGGGGGTAAAACCTTTTGAACCACCAAAACCTTTGCAAATGGGTTATTTTATAATCCTATCTTAATCCTCTTATTTTTACAAAATTTTAGAGACCATTTTCGTCTAATTCGGAGTCCGTTTGCAAAAGTTATCAAACAAATAGAAATTCAGTAATTATTTGAAAAAAACTAATCTACCTGGGACGGCCGAGCCAGCCCGGGGCTATCTGCCGTCCGCCCGGCCGGGTGGGCGACGCGTAGCCACCAGCGGCCCAGCCCACCAGCCCACCAGCCGCCAACCCGCCATGACCGCGCGCAGTCCTCCACGGCGGAGGCTGAATTCAGCCAATTCCGCCTTTATATAGCCCTCGGCACGCACTCCTAGAACCCTAGAGTTTTTCGCCGCCACCACCACCGAGCGCCGCCGGATTCCTCGCCGGAGTTCCGCCTCCGCCCGCCGCCTCCGGCCGTTGTTCGCCGACGCCTCGGAGAAGAAGGACTGCCGCCACCCTCGAAACGCGACGCATGACGAGCCGTTCCCGTCGTCTAGCTTCGCGGGAGGAGCGCCGCCACCGTCGCCGACCATCGCCGGAGGAGCACCGCCGTCTGCTGTCACCGCCAGCCGCCGCCCGCCGGTAAGCGCTGCCCCCCTCCCCCTCGCCGACCGTTGGATCTAGATCCAACGGCCCAGATCGGTCAACGCCCGCGGGCCAACCGCGTCGCGCCGCGTGGCAGCGCCACCTCGACGCCGTGTCGCCCCCGCGTCGCGTCACGCGCGCCCCGCTGGCCCACTCACGTGGCGCCACGTGTCGCCGCGTCGCAGGCCCTTTTTCCTTTTTCTTTTAAATAGGCAGAAATAGCTACAATCTTGAAAAATTCATAGTAATTCGATTATTAGTCTAAAAATTGCATATAATATACCGTTGGATTCATATTTTCGAGTAGAACACATATCTACAATAATATTACTGTTTTGCCACAGAAATCTTGCAGTAGGATTTAAAGTTTAGATTAGAGTATTTTAATTCTAGAAATTTATCCGTAGCTCCGTTTTAGTTGATTCTTGTTGCGTTGGCTTTGTATCGTCGAGATCTTCTGTAGAAAATTGTCATATCTTTCTTAGGGTGTTTAGATCTGTCTCGAGATAGAATAGAGTTATAGATCTAGTTTTGAGCTTGGTAAATTAGGGTTTAACCCAAAAATACTTAAAATCTGTGGGAAATCAATTCTAATGACATCCCCAACTCAACAACACCCCTGGTTAAAACCCTTGGTCGAAATCGAATCCATCCTTGCATATTACCATGTTGCATGCATGCATATTAAATCTTCGTTGACTTTGTTTTGTGCAAATTGTGATTGGATCCATGTTTGTTTCGTTAGATTGCTCGGAGTGCACTGAGGAGTATTGTTGTGTAGATTGCTGCTCGGATCAAGGCAAGTTACACCACTTGTTCATGTTTATGTCCCAATTTTTGAGTATGCATGTTTTGCTCTTCAAATCTTGTAGTATGCATGTGTAGGTTTTTAGTAGTTTTTCTTAGTACTATTTTTGCAAGTGCGGTTTTGTAGTTTGCCATGAGAAATTCTATGCTTAGGATTTTCCATCCTATTAGGTTCCCCTATCTTGCTAAGTATTGCTTGCTATGCTATTTATATGCTAAGTACCGTTGGGGGGTTCGAAAGACTCAAAATTTTCTAAGTATGAGAGCTCTCTCGAGCGAACTTTCTTCTCAAAACCCCCTTCAAAATAAAACTAAGTTTTCTTCTGGGCGAATGGTTGACGGGACAACGAGTGGATATTTGGTGGAGGACGGCCGCCCAGGAATCAAAGAAGTGTGCCATGTTTCAGAATTCAGAAGCTTCCAGTGCAACCACAATAAATATGGGGTCTGTCTTGGCTTAGTACTTAGTGGGAAACCTCACCGAGGTACCAACATTTGGAGGTTCTTGGCACGGTTGGATCCAGCTGGTAGAGGGGCTACTAAGGGAAGGCTTCGCCATGGTCTTGTCTGTAAAAAGACTTGATCATGGATTGTGGGGAAAGTGCACAACCTCTCGAGAGTATTGCAATCTGATCGATCAGCCGTGTTCATGGAAACAGAACAACTTTGAGCATCTGAAGGATGGAGCCTCTGAAAGATCTTCCTCTCTATTTTCCAAACTTAACGTTTTACAAACCCCAAGGCATGAGTAATATCGCCATTGGGTGGGATTTTGGGAGCTTGGTGCGTAATATCCAAGTGCTAGGTTGATTTGGGCACGTGGTGAGTAATATCCACGTGTTCCATTCGACCCTATACTATATATCAAAGTTTGCAAAGTAGGGAAAACTTTCTATCTCTTTTCTTATTACATTGATAAAATTGGCTTCATAAATGAACCCCAGAGCCTACTCTTAGCCTTGCATGTAGAGATAGTCTTACTCTTTCCTTGGTGTAATTTGCCAATACATTCAAAGTATTGACCCAACTTGTTGGCTGCACGTCTTATGTGCAGAATCCGAAGATTGAAAGGTGCGTAGGGATCGCGGGTCTTCACGCAGCTAGCCTAAGGCGTTGATGGACTCAAGTTTTATTTAGTTTCCGCTGTTTTATTTCGAGCTAGCTATAAGCTATGCAAGTTGTAATAAATATACTCTGGATTATTCGTGTAATAATGACTTGTGTTTTACATGATATTCATCGACTGTGAAGTGCTAGCTATTGATCTAGGGACTAGCATGTTAATCACAGGGACTTAGGATCCTTATTGATCCGAGGTCACAACACCTTTCATTTCACACCGACGACATCTATAGACAAAAGAGCATGATATCAACTAGGTACAAAGTACAAGTACAATGTTGAAAGCGTTCCCCGTGACAACATGGTTCTGCTAATCCCCAACATATAAGTGCAAGCATATACAACATAGACGACACAATGGTTCAAGTTTATTAAGGGCAAGAAAAGTAAAGTGTGCCATCAAGTTCGTGAGAGCTTTAATCACTAGTTTTCTCATAACAAGTTTAATTCGAAAGGTAGATAAAAACAAGAATATACTTGGAATAGCAAATACTAATAGGTGGTATGGTGGACTCTATGGAATAACTTGGTTTTAGGAGTTGTATGCATGAGTGGAACTCATACTTGGTTATGGAGGCTAGCAAAAGACTGGGAGCGACCGAGTAAGAGAGCAATAATGGCCATAATCATGCAGAGCGACAAAACATCATTAATCAAAGCATAAAGTGATATTACAAGTCGAAAACTAAAGGATCATAAAGGCTATGGTGACTTGGTATAGTCATAACATGGTGTGAGCATGCGCCAAGTCAACCCAAATAAAGCATCAAAGGAGAATACCACAATACAATGCTTTAATATGCTAAAACAACGCATGATTCTTCCAATGCACATTAAGCAATCTCAATTGTTTATAACATGTCATGCTACAGCAAAGATCACTAAGCATAAAGACAAAACAATATCAAGCATGGCATGACAAAGCATAGGCAATAGTCAAAAACAAGCTCTCTTTACCACTTAAGCATGAACTTTTCCTACTCTTTTCCAATCCAAACCAAACTATTTGAAAACCAATGCATGAAAGAGGGGGTACAACCAATTTATTCAGCAAACTAAGAAAACCAAGCAAATGAAAACCAAAAACGAAAACAAAAATTAAGACGCTCCAAGAACAACACAACTGTGCATGAAACAATAAAAATGAAGTGTTTGGAAGAAACCTGGGATTTTTATTGATGAAGAAGGGGATGCCTTGGGCATCCCCAAGCTTTGACACTTGTACCTATTGATATTTATTGGGGTGACACGGGCCGGCATCCCCAAGCTTGAGCTTTAGTCCATTCTTCATCTCATTACATCATTCTCTCCTACACCTGAAATTTTTCCATCATACAAAACTACACACAATCTTTATTAGCAACATTAGTGCACTCAAGATAATAAGTATTTAGGTTCAGTTTCAACATTAATAAAACTTCCATTAAAACACAATCTACTGTAGCACTTCCCTCAAAAAGCTCAATTCCCCAAAACAACTCAAAAAGAAACCAACAAGAAGCAAATGCAAATAATGGCAGAAATCTGTCAAAACAGACCAGCAGGTAAAAACCAATTTTTTTGAAGACCTTCTGTTGCTCAAATCAAAAAGTGTTGAACTAACGAAAGTTAGATAACAACCTGGGGCAGAAGCAAAAAAATTCATGCCTCAAAAAGACGTACAGAGATTTTACATTAATTTTTATGGTAAAGGACAGAAATCTGTTTCAGGACAGCAACTTTCTCAATCATTACTTCTCTCTCATTAGAGGTTACTCTTGGCACAAAAAGCAAATAAAAAGTATAAGGAGCGGTTATTACCGAAGTAATAACTTCCAATACTCATCTAAAACTTTTGGGTTATCTCCCAATAAGTACTTTTCTCAAATAAGTACCTTTAAGTTAGGCATAAGAAGCAAGAAAAAGAATTAAGTGTTCTCAAATGAAGAAGCATTAAGAGCAAATTTTGTTTTCATAGGAGAGTCAAAAGAAATCTTCTCTCCCTTCTTAGGGAAGTGTTCTATACCTTTCTTGAGTGGGAGTTGATATTTAATGGTGCCTTCTTTCATATCAATAATGGCACCAACAGTTCTAAGAAAAGGTCTTCCCAAAGTAATAGGACAAGAAGCATTGCATTCAACATCCAAAACATAGAAATCAATGGGTACATAGGCATTGTTAACCATAATAAGAACATCATTAATACTCCCCATGAGTTTCTTTTTAGCATTATCATCAAGTGAGGCATTCAAATAACAATCTTCCAATGGTGGCAAATCAAGCATATCATAAATTCTTCTAGGCATAATAGAAACACTACTATCAAGATCACATAAAGCATTAAAATCAAAATCATTCACTTTCATATTAATGATAGGTTGCCAACCATCTTGTTGTTTTATAGGAATAGAAGCTTTATGTTTCATCTTTTATTCTTTAATTTTTATCAGAGCATCAGTAATGTGTTTTGTAAAGGCCATATTCATAGTACTAGCATTAGGAATTTTAGCAAGCTTTTGTAGGAACTTAATAACTTCAGAGATATTGCAACCATCAAGATCAAAATCATAATTATCATCTAAAGTAGTAGAGTTATTACTAGCCTCAACACTAGTGGTAGTGATAGTAGAAACACTAATGTTTCTAGCAATTTCATCTTCTCTTTCCCACATAGCATGCAATTCAGCTAATAGTCTAACATTTTCATCAATTCTAACTTGTATGGCATTAGTAGCAGCAAAGGGATTATCAATAGTTTCAGGTTTAGCAGCCAATTTATTAATCAAAGAGGATTGTGCTTCATACAAATATGATATATTTCTTTCAGCATTAGAAAGTTTCAGTTGCAAACTAGGAATTTCCCTATTTAAACTCTCAAGTTGATGACTAATATTCTTCAAAATGGTAGATTGTTCCTCCATAGTTTTAGTAAATATTTTATTTTGTTCATAGTGCATTTGCATGAAGTTTTTAGTGGCTCTTTCAACTTCTAAATTTTTTCTTTCACTAGGTATTCCAGGTTTGCCACTATAACCATAAGTATTATTAGGAGGGTAAGGCCTATAATTGTTATTACCATAAGCATTATTGCCAAAATTATTATTTCTTATAAAGTTCACATCAACTTGCTCTTCTTGAGCAACCAAAGAGGCTAAAGGAACATGATTTGGATCAATATGAGCTTTCCCATTAACAAGCATAGACATAATAACATCAATTTTATCACTCAAGGAGGAGGTTTCTTCAACAGAATTTACCTTCTTACCTTGTGGAGCTCTTTCAGTGTGCCATTCAGAATAGTTAACCATCATATTATCCAGAAGCTTTGTTACAGCACCCAAAGTAATGGTCATAAAGGTACCTCTAGCAGCAGAATCCAATAGATTTCTTGAAGAATAGTTCAATCCTGCAAAAAAGATTTGGATAATCATCCAAGCAGTCAGTCCATGAGTGGGATAATTCTTTACCAAAGATTTCATTCTTTCCCAAGCTTGAGCAACATGTTCATTATCAGATTGTTTAAACTTCATTATTTCACTTCTCATAGATATAATCTTAGCAGGAGGATAGTATTTTCCAATGAAAGCATCTTTGCATTTAGTCCAAGAATCAATACTATTCCTAGTTAAGGAATTCAACCATTCTTTAGCTTTTCCTCTCAAAGAGAAAGGAAACAATTTAAGCTTAATAATATCTCCATCTATATCCCTATGCTTTTGCATCTCATAAATTTCAACAAAGTTATTTAAATGAGCAGCAGCATCTTCATTACGAATACCAGAAAATTATTCTCTCATAACAATATTGAGTAAAGCAGGTTTTATTTCAAACAAAGTAGCTTCAGGAACAGGTGAAGCAATAGGTGTGCACATGAAATCATTGTTGTTGGTGCTAGTGAAGTCACACAACTTAGTGTTTTCAAGAGTAGTCATTTTTTTGTGTTTTTAGTAAAGAAAGCAAACTAGTAAAACTATTTTTTTTGTGTTTTTGATAAAGAAACAAGCAAACAAAGCAAAAGTAAACTAAGCAAAACAAAAATAACAAAGTAAAGAGATTGGTTATGAGGGACTCCCCTTGTGAAGATGTCCTTGACTCCCGGCAACAGCGCCAGAAAATATACTTGCTGACTCGTGCATTAACGAGCTCATTGGGGAACCCCAAGAGGAAGGTATGATGAGCACAGCAGTAAGTTTTCCCTCAGTTATGAAATCAAGGTTATCAATCCAGTAGGAGCAAGGAAACACCTCCAAGGTGTTGCTAGCTGGACTTTGGCAGGGCACACTACCGGCGCCAGCAGCAACGTGGAAACCTGCAGAACACAACCACGGAACGTTGCCCCCAACTTACAGTGAGGTTGTCAATCTCACCCGTTTTTCTAAAAACAATGGATTAAACGTATTGTGTGGAAGAAAGTAATAGTTTGCAGAAAGTAAATAGAAAGCAGTAAACACAAAGCAAGCCACAAAGTAAACACAAAGCAGGCCACAAAGCGCTCGATATGGCTTGCACCGCTCCCGCTCTAGCACCACGAGGTCCTAGTCGCAAAGATCCCAGTGCTTCTAGAGCTCTTGATGGGCAGCTTGCAACCCCTTCAAAGCATCCAGATCAAGGAGATCTTGGGTCATACGCTCCTCTTCCTTGCAAAGGGAGCCCTCTATATTTTCCTGCTTCTCCAAGAAGCACGTCTGCTGAGTCTTGGCCTTCCCTTACCACTCCTCTCGAAGGGACTGGCGGAGCCCTCTATCGAGCGCTTTGTGGCCTGCTTTGTGTTTACTTTGTGTTTACTTTGTGGCCTTCTTTGTGTTTACTGCTCTGTGTTTACTTTCTGCAAACTATTACTTTCTTCCACTCGATACGTTTAATCCTTTGTTTTCAGCAAAACCGGTGAGATTGACAACCTCATCCATGAAGTTGGGAGTTATGTAGTTGTGTGTGAGTGTCTCGTTCCACGTTTGCGCACACCAGTGCGCGCCTGCAAAGTTCAGATAGCAACACCTTTGGTGTTTTTCTGCCCTCTTGGATTGATATCCTTGGTTTCATAACTGATACTGAGGGAAAACTTGTTGCTGTGCTAATCATACCTTCCTCTTGTTTCCAGAGATCGAGATATATTTTGGGCCATATCTTTTCTTTTTGCGTTGCCGAGTCAAGGACATCTTCACAAGGGAAGTCCTCATAACCAATCTCTTTACTTTGTTATTTTGTTTATTTTTTTTTTTTTCTTTGCTTGCTTGTTTCTTTATCAAAAACACAAAAAAAATAGTTTTACTAGTTTGCTTTCTTTATTAAAAACACAAAAAAATTAAGTCTTTCTGTAGTTGTTACCTCTTTCTTAGCTCACCATGTTGATCCCTAAATTCACTTTGAGAGACCTTTCAATAGGTAGTGGCTTTATAATTGGAAAATATAATATTGAAGAATTCTTTAATCATGTTAGTAAACATGAGGATATTGAGGATAGATCCCTTGCAGAACTTGCTCCAAACTATGAAATTGCTGCAGCTTCTTTAGTTCACATGTTGGAAGCTAGGTTTGTTAACCTTAACCCCTTAATGCAAGTAATTTTCCTTAAACTTAAAGAAATTAAGGACCCTGAAAAGAGAGATTTTATTCTGGAAACTTTGCTTAAGGAATTCTATGATGTTGCCAAGGAAGCTAGAAAAGTCTTTGAACGCTTTAATATGCTAGGCTCATGTGTAGATGTTGTTGGTACACAAGAAAAGATGAACAACACCGAACCTAATGGGGAGGAAATTAAGATACCAATACCTTTTAAACTTGTTACAATGCATGAAGCCATAGAAAAGAATCTTGATTGGATTGTTCCCGTAAACCTGTTTGATGAAAATAGTGAACCCAAGAGTATTGAGAGAGGATCCTATAGAACTTATTTGGATGAGATACATTGCCTTGTTGAAGATATTTCTGGTATCAATCTTAATGCTTCTTCATTTGAGAACACTTGATTCTTTTTCTTGTTTCTTATGCCTAACTTAAAGGCGTTAAAGAAAAGTACTTATTGGGAGATAACCCAAAAGTTTTAGATGAGTCTTGGAAGTTATTACTTCAATAATAACCGCTCCTTATCCTTTTTATTTGCTTTTTGTGCCAAGAGTAACCTCTAATAAGAGGGAAGTAATGATTGGGAAAGTTGTTGTCCCGAAACAGATTTCTGTGCTTCACTGTAAAAATTCGTGTAAAATATCTTTACGTACTTTTGAGGCATGAATTTGCGTGCTTCTGCCCCAGGTTGTTATCTAACTTTCGTTAGTTCAGCATGTTTCGATTTGAGTAACAGAAGGTCTTCGAAAAAATTCGTATTTACCTTCTGGTCTGTTTTGACAGATTTCTGCCATTATTTGCATTTGCTTCTTGTTGGTTCCTTTTTGAGTTCTTTTGGGGAATTGAAATTTTTGAGGGAAGTGCTACAGTAGCTTGTGTTTTAATGGAAGTTTTATTGGTGTTGGAACTGAACCTAAAGACCTATTATCTTGAGTGCACTAATGTTGCTAATAAAGATTGTGTGAAGTTTTGTATGAAGGAAAATTTTCAGGTGTATGGAAGGAATGAGTAATGAGATGAAGGATGGACTAAAGCTCAAGCTTGGGGATGCCACGCGTGTCACCCCAAGAAATGTCCAATAAGTACAAGCGTCAAAGCTTGGGGATGCCCAAGGCATCCCCTTCTTCATCAATAAAAATCCCAGGTTTCTTCCAAACGCTTCATTTTTAATGTTTCATGCACAGTTGTGTTGTTCTTGGAGCGTCTTCTTTTTCATTTTTGTTTTGGTTTTTTGTTTGCTTTGTTTTTTTAGTTTTCTGAATAAATTGGTTGGACCCCCCTCTTTCATGCATTGGTTTTCAAATAGTTTGGTTTGGATTGGAAAAGGAGTAGGAAAGTTCAAGCTTAAGTGGTAAAGAGAGCTTGTTTTTGACTGTGGCCTATGCTTTGACATGCCATGCTTGATATTGTTTTGGCTTTATGCTTAGTATTCTTTGCTGTAGCATGACTTGTTATAAACAATTGAGATTGCTTAATGTGCCTTGGATGAATCATGCATTGTCTTAGCATATTAAAGCATAGTATTGTGGTATTCTCCGTTGATGCTTTATTTGAGTTGACTTGGCACATGCTCACACCAGGTTATGACTATCCCAAGTCACCATAGCCTTTATGATCCTTTAGTTTTCAACTTGTAGTATCACTTTATGCTTTGATTAATGATGTTTTGTCGCTCTACATGATTATGGCCATTATTTCTCTCTTAGTTGGCCGCTCCCAGTCTTTTGCTAGCCTCCGTAACCAAGTATGAGTTCCACTCATGCATCCAACTCCTAAAACCAAGTTATTCCAAAGATTCTACCATACCTACCTATTATCTTATGCTATTCCAAGTATATTCATGTTTTTATCTACCTTCCAAATTAAACTTGTTATGAGAAAACTAGTTATTAAAGCTCTCACGAACTTGATGGCACACTTTACTTTTCTTGCTCTTAATAAACTTGAACCATTGGGTCGTCTATGTTGTATATGCTTGCACTTATTTGTTGGGGATTAGCAGAACCATGTTGTCATGGGGAGCACTTTCAACATTGCACTTGTACTTTGTACCTAGTTGATATCATGCTCTTTTGTCTATGGATGTCGTCGGTGTGAAATGAAAGGGGAGATTGTAAGTCCATGGAGTTATGTATGTGTGTTAGAGAAACGCCTGGGCCACTGGTCTAATCCATGCTGTCATGGTGGAAACCTGCAGTGTAACCATAATGAGTTGTCTATGAAGCATTCTTCTTATAAAAAAAGATTCAGATATTGAGAAAAAAGAGAAAAAAATATGAGAAAAGAAGAAAGAGAGAAAAAACACCATATTCCCATGGTAAATAAGAAGATTGCTGAGATGCTCGTTGTCTGCTTGCCTTGTCATTTTGATATGGGGATTCTTCCGTATCATCGGTCAAGGGGTACCCTGTTGGCGGTTCTCTATGATACACATGTACTTACCGGTAACTAAACTTGAGTAGCATGAGGAGCGGCCCTCGTATTCAACGGACATGAGATTTCCAACTTATACTTCGTCAAGCATATACACCATAGTTTCTTCACTTTAACCTTAATCACTTCAAGATGCTTATGATAGGGCAATGAGAGCTGAAAGCTAATAAGTACCATAATTTTTGGAAGCTCTTTATGAAACTTGAATCCCTACTTCCTTCTATGAAGGCCTTTCTTTTACTTTTATGTTGAGTCTCCACCTTCTATCTTTATGCACCTACTTTGAGAGCATAGTGGCCATTCTTAGTTCTATGTGTATTGTCCTAAGACTTGTTGATTGATGCATAACTTTGATATTGCTTGTTTTAAACTATTTGTATCTAGTCACTCTTATAAACTTTGAAGGTGTCCTATGCATTTATGTTTGCTACTCTATGAGGGACAAGCTGAATGCCACTATGCTATGTTTTCTTTATGTAAAACAAACAAACGTCTTGCAAAGCATTTTTATTCATGAATCTTTTGTTTATGCCTTTTCATGTTGCAACTTAGTTGCTTTATCTTATTGCTAGAACTTTGTCTTTCATGTTTTGATTGAAGTACTATGATCCCAGCTATCAATGTTTTACAAATACTTTGATCAAGTTTAAGATGGTGCACGTCACCTCAAAAATTATTCTTTCTTTTTATCACTTACCTACTCGAGGACGAGCAGGAGTTAAGCTTGGGGATGTTGATACGTTGCTATATCCATATTTTTGATGTTCCACGCTTGGTTTTATCTACTTTCTTATGTTTCGTTCCAACTTTGGAGTACTTTCTATACACTTTCTTGGACTAACCTATTAACAAGAGCCACAGTGCTAGCTGCCTGTTTTCTGCAGTTTTTGGTTCCAGGAAAGTCAGAAAATGAATATTCTCGGAATTGGACGGGACAAAAGCCAAAGTCAGTTTTCACGAGGACACGGAGCAGAATCTGAGACGGAGAGGGCGGAGGCGGCCACACCACCTGGCTGCGAGGCCAGGCCTGGCCTATGCCAGGGGCTGGTGTGGCCAGCCCAGGCACTCCCTCGGCCTCTCCTTCCGCCTATAAGATGCCTCCGATACATAAACCCTAAGTACCTGATCAAAATTCCACGAAAGAGTTTGTAGCCGCCGTCGTCTCCATCCCTAGATCGAGAGGGATCTGAAGCTCTTCCCGGCACCCTATCGGAGAGGGGAATTCACCCTGGAGGCCTTCTTCATCACCATGCAAGCCTCCGGTGTGATGCGTGAGTAGTTCATCCTTGGACTACGGGTCCATGTAGTAGCTAGATGGTTGGTTCTTCTCCTTTGTGCTACCATGTTTAGATCTTGTGAGCTCCTTTCATGATCAAGATCATCTATTTGTAATTCTACATGTTGTGTTTGCGGGGATCCGATGGATACTGAGATGCTATTTCAGATTGATTATTGATTCTATCATGTCTTTGTTATTTGTGATCTTGCATGCTTTCCGTTGTTAGTAGCTATCTTGGCCAAGTAGATGCTAGCAACTCCAAGAGTTAGTATTTATGCTCGATAGTGGGTTCATGCCTCTAGTAATCTGGGAAGTGACAGAAATCTCTAAGGTACTAGATGTGATGTTGCTACTAGGGAGAAAACAACAATCCTTTGTTCATAGAACAATCGTATTGTTTAGTTTACACGCAATGCGTAATGCAATTATCTGTTGCTTGCAACTTAATACTGGAGGGGGTTCGGATGATAACCTGAAGGTGGATTATTAGTCATAGATGCAGTTGGATGGCGGTCTATGTATAATGTTGTAATGCCAAATCAAATCTCAAAGGAGTCAAGATGAGTAGTATATGCATATTGCTTTCTCGATATTTGTCAATTGCCCCGCTGTAATTTGTTCACCCAACATGTCATCTATCTTAAGGATAGCCACCACTAGTGAACTATGGAACCCGGTCCTTTCTTTTACCATCAATCTACAATCAACTATTTACTGCTTTGTGTTTACTTTCTGCAAACTATTACTTTCTTCCACACGATACGTTTAATCCTTTGTTTTCAGCAATACCAGTGAGATTGACAACCTCATCGCAAGTTGCGGGCAGAGTTCTGTGGTTGTGTTATGCAGGTCTCCACGTTGCTGCTGGCACTGGTAGTGCGTGATACGTCCATTTTGCATCACTATTTTTATGTCATAATTCACTGTTATTCATTGATATATTTCATATTAAGAGATGATAGTTATGTTATTTCATCTGTTTTTGCCTGGTTGATGACTTTTGGAGCATGGACCGCTGCAGTCAGGATTCTAATGGAAAATGTGCTATTTGGAGGCAAAATTTATGAAGATCAGAAAATCCAGGAAAATACATGGAAAATCCTATTTTTTCAGAAGACGAAGGAAGCCAGAAGGGGAGGCTGAGACAGGCCACAGGGGGCCCACACCACCCCCTGGCGTGGGCCACCCTAGGCCACGCCACTAGGTGGTGTGGCCGCCCTGGCCCACCTCTGGCTCTCCCCTCTGGCGTATATATTCCACCCGAAGCCCAAAGACTCAGGGAGCGACCACAGAAAGATTATGCCGCCTCTGCGGGGTGGAAAACACCGAGAGAGAAAGATCTCTCTAGCAGACAGAATTCTGTCGGGGGAATTCCTTCCCGGATAGGGGAGATCGTCGCCATCAACACCACCATCAAGCAGGACTTCATCGGGATCATCATCATCAACATCACCACCATCATCACCATCAGCACCCTCATCACCATCTCCATATTGCTGTAATAATGGGGTTGAATCTTACATAGTTCTTAGGGGAAACTTTCCCGGTGTTGATTACTCTTTGTAGTTGATGCTATTGAGTGAACCGCTGAATTATTGTTTATGTTCAGATTGTTATACATCATTATTCCATCTCTGATCATGATCCATATGATGTCTTGTGAGTACTTCGTTTTGTTCTTGAGGACATGGGAGAAGTCATGTTGTTAGTAGTGGAATTGTGTTGAGGAAGATTCAATAGTTTGATATTTAAGTTGTGGTGTACTTCTTCTAGTGGTGTCATGTGAACGTCGACTACATGACACTTCACCTATATGGGCCTAGGGGAATGCATTGTGTATTTGGATACTAATCGTAGGGGTTGCCGGAGTGACAGAAACCTGAACCCTCGTTAGGAAACCATTGCACAAGGGACGTAAGGGTCTTAGAGTTTAAAGCCCTGGTTAGGTTTCTACCTTAATTACTTTCTTGTACTTACGGATGTTTGCAAGGGGTATAATCACAAGTATGTATTAGTCCTAGGAAGCTCGGTACATTAGCACAGGTTCACCCACACAACACTTAGCAAGCTAAAGAAGATTAATCAACTACATGAAGCGAAAGCACTTGACAGTCCTCCCATGTGTCCTCGAGAACGTTTGGTCATCTTAAGTAATACAATTGGCTTGTCCTTTGCTGCACAAAGGATTGGGCCACTTGCTGCATTTATTCTTATTGTCTTTTGTTTACTTGTACTTCATTTACTTGCTTTATCAAAAACCCCTAAAAATCCGTTTGCTAAGTATTTGCATAGAATTCCTGATCCATACCACTAGCCAGCACCTTCTGTTCCTCGTTGGGTTCGACACTCTTACTTATCGAAAATACTGCGATACACCCCCTATACTTGTGGGTCATCAAGACTATTTTCTGGCGCCGTTGCCGGGGAGTGAAGCGCTATTGGAGAGTGGAACTGGTAAAGGAAACTTTTACTGTGAGTATTGTTGACTTCTGTTAGTTGCTTTATTTTTGTTATGGATAATTCGCTGAGTTTCTTATTTGGTAATGCTACTACCACTGCTAAGGTAGTAGATGAACCACCACCTGCTGAGAATGATGCTTTCAAAATACCTACAAGAATTGTTGATCGTGTTATGGATAACTACTATGTTGGGGATGGAACTGTCCATCGCGGTGATCATTTACTCTTTATACACGAATTATGCGGGTTGTTCAAGTGTGCAGGTATTACTACAGATCAAGTTAAGAAGAAGTTATTCTCATTGTCGCTGAAAGGAAGAGCTGAGGAATGGTATAAGCTGCTGAAGAATGGTCAAGCTCTAGAATGGGAGGAAATAGTACCTCTCTTTTATTCAAAGTTTTATCCTCCCAGTGAGATTCATAAACATCGGAATCAAATATACAACTTTTGGCCTCTTGATGGAGAGAGTACAACTCAAGCTTGGGGGAGATTTAAGTTACTAATGATCAAATGTCCCATTCATGAGCTCCCCAACAATATTATTATCAATAACTTTTATGCAAGGCTCCCTCTACACGATAAGGATTTATTGGATTCTTCTTGTGCTGGATCATTCACTCGCATGGAAGAAGAAGCTAAATGGGATCTTCTGGACCGTATTCAAGACAATGCTGAAGCATGGGAGAATGAAAAAGGTAGAAAGTCAGGTATAAATTATGATTATGAATGCATTGAATCTTTTATGGAAACTGATGACTTTCAAAATATTAATAATACTTATGGTCTTGATTTACAAGTTATTACAAATTGCTTTAAGGCTTTTTCTTCTTATATTGAAATCCCAAAAAGGGGATGGAGCAAGTACCATGCGCCTTATAAAGATATTGCTAACTGTGTACCTGTTGAGAGTACTGAGTTTTACACTTTTGATCACATCTTACCTGAACTTTATATCGAGAAACCCTTCCCTGATAAGGTAAAGACCATCCTATGATAACTAGTGTAATCACTAAAAGTGCAAAGAGAACTATAAAACCTGATGAACAAATAAACATTGAACCTGTTGTAGCAATTGTGAAAGACCTTGTCACTAAAAGCGTAGAAGATGGACACATAGTCTTTTGTGAGGATGCTTCTAATATTGTTTCACACCCTAATAAAACTAAAAATCCTAGTGTCCCTGTGCTTTCCGTTAGAATTGGTGATCATTGCTATTATGGTTTATGTGATATTGGTGCAAGTTCCAGTGCTATTCCTTATGAGATTTATAGAGAAATTATGCATGAAATCAGTCCCTGCGAATTGGAAGAGATTGATGTGGTTATTCACCTTGCCAATAGAGAGACCATCTCTCCAATTAGTATTGTACGAGACGTGGAAGTTCTTTATGGTAAGATTAAGTATCCTGTTGATTTTCTAGTACTTGGTTCAGCTTGTAGTAAAACTTATCCTATCATTTTTGGTAGACCTTTCTTGAGTACTTGTGGAGCTATTATAGATTGCAAAAGGGAGAAAATATTGACTAAGTTTGATGGGGAATCTTATGAGTTTAATTTTTTTAAATTTACTAAAGAACCTTGTGAAGAGGAAACCCATAATGAGGATTTTAGAGTCGAACAACTTGCTTCTATTTCTCTTGCTCCTAACAATGCTTTGCAGCAATTTATGGAAGATCATGAAAGTGAAATCTTCATGGAAGAAAGGAACGAGATTGATGAGATTCTCCGTAGTCAGCCTAAGATGCTTAAGCATAACTTGCCTGTAGAAGACTTGGGTACTACGTTAGGATTCGGTCTTCGATCTAAAACCTCTCCCTGACGATCTTAAATATGCTTACATTGATGATAAAAAGATATATCCTGTTATTATTAGCTCTAAACTTTCAAGGAAGGAGGAAGAAAGGTTATTGGAGGTTTTGAAGAAACACCGAGGAGCTATGGGATATACTCTGGATGATTTAAAAGGGATTTCACCTACTATGTGTCAACATGCTATCAATATAGAACCAAATGCAAAGCCAATAGTAGAGCACCAACAACGTTTAAATCCTAAGATGAAGGAAGTGGTAAGAAATGAGGTATTGAAACTCCTTGATGCTGATATTATTTACCCTATTGCTAATAGTGAATGGGTTAGTCCTGTTCATTGTGTTCCTAAAAAGGAGGAATTACCATTGTTCCTAATGATAATGATGAGCTTATTCCGCAAATAATAGTAGTGGACTATAGGATGTGCATTGATTTTAGGAAAGTTAACAAAGTTACTAAGAAAGATCATTACCCGCTTCCTTTTATTGATCAAATGTTGGAAAGGTTGTCTAAAAAGGCCCATTTTTGTTTTCTTGATGGATATTCTGGTTTCTCTCAAATTGCTGTTAAACAACAAGATCAAGAAAAAACTACTTTTACATGCCCTTACGGAACCTATGCTTATAGACGTATGCCTTTTGGTTTATGTAATGCTCCTGCTACTTTTCAAAGATGCATGTCTGCTATCTTTCATGGCTTTTGTGAGGAAATTGTGGAGGTGTTCATGGATGACTTCTCCGTCTATGGAACTTCTTTTGATAATTGTCTTCACAATCTTGATAAAGTCTTGCAGAGGTGTGAAGAAACTAATCTTGTTCTTAATTGGGAGAAATGCCACTTCATGGTTAATGAAGGGATTGTCCTTGGGCATAAGGTGTCCGAAAGAGGCATAGAGGTGGATAGAGCTAAAGTTGAGGCAATTGAGAAAATGCCCTGCCCAAGAGACATCAAAGGTATTCGTAGTATCCTTGGTCATGCTGGTTTCTATAGAAGGTTTATTAAAGATTTTTCTAAGATATCAAAACCCCTCACTAATCTTCTTCAAAAAGATGTACCCTTTGTTTTTGATGATGATTGTAAGGAAGCTTTTGAAACTCTTAAGAAGGCGTTAACTAAAGCTCCTATTGTTCAACCACCTGATTGGAGTTTACCCTTTGAAATAATGTGTGATGCTAGTGATTTTGCTGTAGGTGTTGTCCTTGGGAAATGAATTGATAAAACGCTAAACGTTATTCATTATGCTAGTAAGACTCTAGACGCTGCTCAAAGGAATTATGCTACTACTAAAAAAGAATTTCTAGCTGTCGTCTTTGCTTGTGATAAGTTTAGACCCTATATTGTAGACTCAAAAGTCACCATTCATACTGATCATGCTGCTATTAAGTACCTTATGACGAAGAAGGACGCTAAGCCTAGGCTTATTAGATGGGTGCTGCTTTTACAAGAGTTTGATCTACATATTGTAGATAGGAAAGGTGCTGAAAACCTTGTAGCTGATAATTTATCTTGATTGGAAAATATCTCCTTTGACCCTATGCCTGTTAATGATAGTTTTCCAAATGAACAGTTGGTTGCGGTAGGGGTAAACTCGCGAGGGAGCCCTTGGTATGCTGATTATGCTAACTTTATTGTCTCCAAGTATTTGCCTCCAACTTTTACAGCTCAGCAAAGAAGAAAGTTCTTTTATGATTTGAGGCATTATTTTTGGGATGACCCACACTTATATAAAGAAGGAGTGGATGGTATTATGCAAAGATGTGTTCCAGAATATGAACAAAAAGAGATATTGCATAAATGTCATGGTAGTTCTTATGGAGGACATCATGCAGGAGATAGAACTGCGCAGAAGGTGCTGCAATCAGGTTTCTACTGGCCTACCCTTTTTAAAGATGCAAGAATTTTTTTTATCTTGTGATGAGTTTCAGCGTGTTGGTAATATTTCTAGACGCAATGAAATTCCTATGAACTACTCTCTAGTTATTGAACCCTGTGATTGTTGGGGATTTGACTTTATGGGTCCTTTTCCTCCCTCGAAAGGTTATACTCATATTCTTGTTTCTGTTGATTATGTTACTAAGTGGGTAGAAGCCATTCCTACGAAGAGTGCTGACGGGGAGACTTCTTTAAAAATGCTTAAGGATGTTTTCTTTCCTAGGTTTGGAGTGCCTAGGTATCTCATAACTGATGGAGGTTCTCATTTCATTCATGGTGGTTTTAGAAAGACCCTTGCTAAATATGATGGTAATCATAGAATTGCTTCAGCTTATCACCCCCAAACTAGTGGGCAAGTAGAGTTATAAAATAGAGAAATTAAATCCATCTTGCAAAAGATTGTTAATAGATCTAGAAAAAACTGGGCTAAAAAGTTGAGTGATGCTTTATGGGCTTATATGACTGCCTACAAAAACCCTATGGGGATGTCTCCTTATAAAATGGTTTATGGGAAAGCTTGTCACCTACCTTTAGAATTAGAACACAAAGCTTACTGGGCAGTTAAAAAACTAAATAGAGATTGTAAGCTCGCTGGTGAGAAAAGATTATTTGACTTAAGTTCTTTAGATGAATGGAGGAGTGAAGCCTACGAAAATGCTAGGCTCTTTAAGGAAAAAGTTAAAAGATGGCATGACAAGTGAATACTTAAGAGAGAATTTCATGTTGGTGAGAAAGTTCTATTGTATAGGTATCGTCTCAGATTTTTTGCAGGAAAACTACTGTCAAAATGGGAAGGACCTTTCATTATTGAAGAAGTGTACCGTTCGGGAGCAATAAAAATTTCTTCTTTAAAAGATAATACTACACAAGTAGTGAATGGGCAGCAACTCAAGCACTATATTGCTAGAGATTCTTACAATGAAGATGTTGATGCCTTTCAAGTGGTAACTCTGGAAAAATTTATCAAGGACCAAATTCAGAGACTTACAGAGTCCGTTTCCAAATAGGTAACAGTTCTGGTAAGAAAAAGTTCCGCGAAAATACTATCCAATTATATTTTTGCAGTTTTTAGTCAATAGGGAAAGTTACGAAGTGAAAGAGGGACAGAAACGGAGCCAGGGTGGCTCACACCACCCTGTGGCACGGGCCCACCCCTGGTCGCGCCACCAGGTTGTGTGACCACTCCGGACTCCGTCTCCGACCCGTTTTCTCCTAGTACCTTCCTTTTGTTGTGAAACTTCGTAATATATAATCCACGAGATCTCCCGAGGTTCGTATATCATGTTTTCGTCATGTTTTTTTCGATCTGTTTCTGCCAGGAACTATTTTGAAAGCTTAGAAGCACAATGGTGTCCGCTGAGGATAAGGGAAAGGAGCCTATGGAGGAAGATCTGCAAGACCCCAAGCAGGGGCTGGTACCTTTAGTCACTTGCCCTGCATCAATGGAAGCCCTACGAGTCACTAAGGAGTTTTGCGATAAGTACCGAGACTTGAGGAGGAAGGTGGACATGCTTCAATGGGAGAATAATAGGCTTCACAAGATGCTGGAAGATTTCCTCACGTCAACTAAAAAGATATTACCACCACCACCGAAGGAGTAATTCGTCATCAGGTTTGGCATCCCCTTGGTTTGTTCCAAGCTTGGGGGAGTGCCGCGGTATCACATCACTATCTTCTATCTTTTCACCTTTTTAGTAGAGTCATATCATGAATAGAGAAGTTATCATGTAGGATGGTTTGCAGTATGGAAGTGTCCCCTCTCTTGTTAGATATGTATCCCTTGGTGTGAGTTACCGTTATGGAATATTAATGAGAAGTTCTATCATTTTACTCTTTTGCATAGCTTATATTAGTTTTCAATTTGTGGTTATATGATTGATCTTGTTGTTAGTATTGGTAGCACTTTGGGATCATTGAGTTAATTTAGTTGGTTTTGGCAAACCGGGCTTGGTCAGTAGCAACACTATTTTTGAGAGTTGAATGAAAAAGATAAAAGTACTCTAAAGAAGTATAATTTCATCATCTTTCTTTCTTGATTTGCTCATAAGTCTAGTATTCTCTAGTTAAGATCTTTTGTGCTTCCAAGGAAGATTGCATGTTTGTCTTTATCACTTGTATGTTTGTTTGTTTCCTTCAATTCTTATACTTGCTACCCAGCTATGTGGTTATATGATTTCCTTCAATTCTTAATAAACTTGAACCATTGTGCCCATCTATGTTGCGTATATGCTTGCACTTTGTAAGTTGTGAAATAGCAGAACCATGCTATCATGGGGAACAGTTTCAACATTGCACTGGTACTTTGTACCTAGTTGATATCATGCTCTTTTGTCTATGGATGTCGTCGGTGTGAAATGAAAGGGGAGCTTGTAAGTCCACGGAGTTATGCATGTGTGTTAGAGAAACGCCTGTGCCACTGGTGTAATCCATGCTGACATGGTGGAAACCTGCAGCATAACCATAATGAGCACTTATGAAGCATTCTTCTTATAAAAAAAGAGTCTGATATTGAGAAAAAAGAGAAAAGGAAAAAAGGGAGATTATGAAAAGAGGAAAGAGAGAAAAAAGCACCATATTCCCATGGTAAATAAGAAGATTGCTGAGATGTTTGTTGTCAGCTTGCATTGTCATTTTGATATGGGGATTCTTCCATATCATCGGGCAAGGAGTACCCCATTGGCGGTTCTCTATGATACACATGTGCTTACGATGACAAGAACTTACCGGTGACTAATCTTGAGTAGCATGAGGAACGACCCTCGTATTCAAGGGACATGAGATTCTCAATTTACAACTTGTCAAGCATACCCTCATATTTGATCACTTTAACCTTAACCACCTAAATATGACTATGATAGGGGCAATGAGAGCTAAAAGCTAATAAGTATCATAATTTTTGGGAGCTCTTTATGAAACTTGAAATCCCTGCTTCCCTCTTCGAAGGGCCTTTCTTTTACTTTTTATTTGAGTCAGTAAACCTATTCCCTTCTATCTCAGCAAGTATTTTGAGTTGTTGTGTTTCACTCATTCATATGATGATTTATTCAATCATGTTTCTTATGTTCTTTGTTTTGCACATTGCTCTTATCTTGGTGATTACTACTTTGAAAGCTATCATTAACAATCAGTTATTTGTGAACTCCAGCAAATTATCAACTATTCTTCGACCAAGAGCTAAGTTTGCCATTACCAATTACGACTTACTTCATGTATCTCTATTGTGTTTCCTTTACTTATTGCAAGTAAGTTATATAATAGTGAGTTGTCTTCTATTATGATCTATGTATTGATGAATTTGATGCTTCTTGTCCGTATTCTTTTTATCGACTCTTCGCTCCATAAACCTGAGGTCATGTTTATTGAGCTCAGTTTCGCTTGGGGACAAGCAAAGTCTAAGCTTGGGGGGAGTTGATACGTCCATTTTGCATCACTATTCTATGTCATAATTCACTGTTATTCATTGATATATTTCATATTAAGAGAAGATACATATGTTATTTCATCAGTTTTTGCATGGTTGATGACTTTTGGAGCATGGACCGCTGCAGTCAGAATTCTGATGGAAAAGGTGTTGTTTGGAGGAAAAATTTGCGAAGATCAGAAAATCCGGGAAAATACATGGAAAATCCTATTTTTCGGAGAAGGAAGCCGGAAGGGAGGTGAGGCCACAGGGGGCCCACACCACCCCCTGGCGCGGGCCACCCTAGGTCGCACCACCAGGTGGTGTGGCTGCCCTGGCCCACCTCTGGCTCTCCCCTCTGGCGTATATATTCCACCCGAAACCACAAAAAGGAGCAACCATAAAAAGATTCCGCCGCCTCTGCGGGGCGGAAAACACCGAGAGAGAAAGATCTCTCCGGCAGACAGAATTCTGCCGGGGGAATTCCTTCCCGGAGAGGGGAGATCATTGCCATCAACACCACCATCAAGCTGGACTTCATCGGGATCATCATCATCAACATCACCACCATCATCACCATCAGCACCCTCATCACCATCTCCATATTGATGTAACAATTGGATTGAATCTTGCATAGTTCTTAGGGGAAACTTTCCCGGTGTTGATTACTCTTTGTAGTTGATGCTATTGATTGAACCGCTGAATTATTGTTTATGTTCAGATTGTTATACATCATTATTCCATCTCTGATCATGATCCATATGATGTCTTGTGAGTAGTTCGTTTTGTTCTTGAGGACATGGGAGAAGTCATGTTGTTAGTAGTGGAATTGTGTTGAGAAAGATTCAATAGTTTGATATTTAAGTTGTGGTGTACTTCTTATAGTGGTGTCATGTGAACGTCGACTACACGACACTTCACCTATATGGGCCTAGGGGAATGAATTTTGTATTTGGCTACTAATCATAGGGGTTGCCGGAGTGACAGAAACCTGAACCCCTGTTAGGAAACCGTTGCACAAGTGACGTAAGGGTCTTAGAGTTTAAAGTTGTGGTTAGGTTTCTACCTTAATTACTTTCTTGTATTTACGGATGTTTGCAAGGGGTATAATCACAAGTGTGTATTAGTCCTAGGAAGGTCGGTACATTAGCACAGGTTCACCCACACAACACTTAGCAAGCTAAAGAAGATTAATCAACTATATAGAGCGAAAGCACTTGACAGTCTTCCCATGTGTCCTCGAGAACGTTTGGTCATCTTAAGTAATACAACCGGCTTGTCCTTTGCTGCATAAAGGATTGGGCCACTTGCTGCATTTATTCTTATTGTCTTTTGTTTACTTGTACTTCATTTACTTGCTTTATCAAAAACCCCTAAAAATCCGTTTGCTAAGTATTTGCAGAGAATTCCTGATCCATACTACTAGCCAGCACCTTCTGCTCCTCGTGGGGTTTGACACTCTTACTTATCGAAAATACTGCGATACACCCCCTATACTTGTGGGTCATCAGTGCGCCCTGCCAAAGTTCAGCTAGCAACACCTTTGGAGTGTTTCCTTGCTGCTACTGGATTGATAACCTTGGTTTCATAACTGAGGGAAAACTTGCTGATGTGCTCATCATTCTTTCCTCTTGGGGTTCCCCAATGAGCTCGATATATTTTGGGCCATCAGAGAGGCAAAAGGAATCTTCTCTCTCGTTTTAGGTAAGTGTTCTATACCTTTCTTGAGTGGAAATTGATATTTAATGGTTCCTTCTTTCATATCAATAATGGCACCAACAGTTCTAAGACAAGGTCTTCCCAAAATAATAGGACAAGAAGCATTGCATTCAACATCCAAAACATAGAAATCAATGGGGACATAGGTATTGTTAACCATAATAAGAACATCATTAATACTCCCCATGATTTTCTTTTTAGCATTATCATCAAGTTGGACATCTAAATAACAATCTCCTAATGGTGGCAAATCAAGCATTTCATAAATCTTTCTAGGCATAATAGAGACACTAGCACCCAGATCATATAAAGCTTTTAGATCAAAATCATTCACTTTCATATTAATGATGGGTTCCCAACCATCTTCTAATTTCATAGAATAGAAGCTTTATGTTTCAATTTTTCTTCTTTAATTTTTATGAGAGCATCAGTAATGTGTTTTTTATAGGCCACATTCATAGCACTAGCATTAGGACTTTTAGCAAGCTTTTGTAGGAACATAATTACTTTAGAGATATTGCAACCATCAAGATCAAAATCATAATTACCATCCAAGGTAGTAGAGCTATTGTTTCCCATATTTCAAAGAATTTCAGCATTTTTATCGGAAAAGGTTCCATTGGTTTTAGGCATTATTGTAAAAGGAATGGGGACTTCATGTGGTTTGCTAGCATCAACATTAGTGGTGGTGATAGTACAAATACTACTATTTCTAGCAATTTCATCATCTCTTTCCCACTTAGCATGTAATTCAGCTAACAGTCTAACATTTTCATAAATTCTAACTTGTATGGCATTAGTAGCAGCAAAGGGTTTTTTCATAGTTTCAGGTTTAGCAGCCATTTTATTAATCAAAGAGGATTGTGCTTCATACAAAGAGGGTATACTTTTTTAGCATTACAAAGTTTTTCCTCAATAGTTTTATTGAAAGCAGTTTGTTTGCTAATAAAATCCTTAAGCATGACTTCAAGTTCAGAGGGTGCACTCCTATTGTTGTTGTAGGAATTTCCAAGCATTACCATTATTGGGAGGATATGGCTATAATTATTATTACCAAAATTATTCATGTAGGCATTATTGCTAAAATTATTATTTCTAATGAAGTTTACATCAACTCGCTCTTCATGAGTAACCAAAGAGGCTAAAGGAACATGATTTGGATCAATATGAGCTTTCCCATTAACAAGCATAAACATAATAGCATCAATTTTATCACTCAAGGAGGAGGTTTCTTCAACATAATTTACCTTCTTACCTTGTGGAGCTCTCTCAGTGTGCCATTCAGAATAGTTAACCATCATATTATCAAGGAGCTTTGTTGCAGCACCCAAAGTAATGGTCATAAAGGTACCTCTAGTAGCAGAATCCAGTAAATTTCTTGAAGAATAATTCAGTCCTACATAAAAAGTTTGGATAATCATCCAACCAGTTAGTCCATGAGTGGGACAATTCTTTACCAAAGATTTCATTCTTTCCCAAGCTTGAGAAACATGTTCATTATCAAAAAAATTAAATTTCATTATTTCATTTCCCATAGATATAATCTTAGCAGGAGGATAGTATTTTCCAATGAAAGCATCTTTGCATTTAGTCCAAGAATCAATACTATTTCTAGTTTGGGATAGCAACCATTCTTTAGCTTTTCCTCTCAGAGAGAAAGGAAACAATTTAAGCTTAATAATATCTCCATCTATATCCCTATGATTTTGCATCTCACAAAGTTCAATAAAGTTATTAAGGTGAGCAGCAACATCTTTAGTACCAACACCAGAGAATTGTTCTTTCATAACAAGAATGAGCAAAGCAGGTTTAATTTCAAAGAAAGTAGTTTCAGGAACAGGTGGAGCAATAGGTGTCCACATGAAATCATTGTTGTTCCTGCTGGTGAAGTCACACAACTTAGTGTTTTCAAGAGTAGTCATTTTTTGTGTTTTTAATATAAAGAAGAAAACTAGTACAACTATTTTTTTGTGTTTCATAAAAGAAACAAGCAAACAAAGCAGAAATAGACTAAGCAAAACAAAAAAACAAAGTAAAGAGATTGCTTGTGAGAGACTCCCCTTGTGAAGCTGTCCTTAACTCCCTGGCAACGGCGCCAGAAAAAGGCTTGATGGCTCAAGATATCTCGAGCTTGTTCGGAACCCCAAGAAGAAGGTATGATGAGCACAGTAGCAAGTTTCCCTCAGTTATGAAACCAAGGTTATAGAACCAGTAGGAGCAAGGAAACAACCCCAAGCTGTTGCTACCAACTTGGAATCCTTCACAACACAACCACAGAACTTTGCCCCAACTTACAGTGAGGTTGTCAATCTCACCGGTTTTGCTGAAAACAAAGGATTAAATGTATTGTGTGGAAGATAGTAATTGCTTGCAGAAAGTAAATAGTAAACAGTAAATAGTAGATGGTATATCAATGGTAAAAGAATGGACCGGGGTCCATAGTTCACAAGAGGTGATTCTCCTTAAGATAAATGACATGTTGGGTGAACAAATTACAGCGGGGCAATTGACAGACTCGAGAAAGCATACAATGCATATACTAATAATCTTGACTCCTATGAGATTTGATTGGGCATTATAACATTATACATAGACCGTAATCCAACTGCATCTATGACTAATAATCTACTTCAGGTTATCATTCGAAATCCCTCCAGTATTAAGTTGAAAGCAAGAGATAATTGCATTAATAAAAGTGTGTAAAGTAAACAATACAATTGTCCCATGGACAAAGGATTATTGTTTTCTCCCTAGTAGCAACAACACATCTAGTACCTTAGAGATTCCTGTCACTTCCAGGGATTACTAGAGGCATGAACCCACTATCGAGCATAAATACTCCCTCTTGGAGTTGCTAGCATCTACTTGGCCAAGATAGTTACTAAGAACGGAAAGCATGCAATATCACAAATAACATAGACATGATATAATCAATAATCAATCTGAAATAGAATCTCAATATCCATCGGATCCCCGCAAACACAACATGTAAGATTACAAATAGATGATCTTGATCATGAACGGAGCTCACAAGATCTAAACATGATAACACAAAGGAGGAGAATCAACCATCTAGCTACTACATGGACCCGTAGTCCAATGATGAACTACTCACGCATCACACCGGAGGCAGTCATGGTGACGAAGAATGCCTCCAAGGTGATCTCTCCCTTGCGGCAGGGTGCCGGGAAGAGCTTCGGATCCCCCCGATCTAGGGATCAAGATGGCGGCAGCTACAGACTCTTCCGTGGATTTCTGATTGGGTCTTTGATCGGGTACATAGGATTTTCATCACGGGAGGCTTTTATAGGCGGAAGGGCAAGGTCGGTGGAGCACCAGGGGTCCCACACCCCCTAGTGGCACGCTCCCCCTAGGCCGCGCCACCACCAGGTGTGGCCTCCCTAGTGCGCCACTTCATCTCCCCTCCGGACTCCGCGTTTCTTCGAGTAAAATATTGACTTTGGCTTTTGTCCGGTCCAATTCTGAGAATATTTCTTTACTAGCTTTTCTGAAACCAAAAAACAGCAAAAAACATGCAATTGGCACTGTGGCATCTTGTTAATAGGTTAGTTCCAGAAAATGTATAAAAATACCCCAAAGTGTGGACTAAACATAAGAAAGTAGAAACTAAACAAGCACGGAACATCAAAAATTATAGATACGTTTACAACATATCAGAGGGCAAGGCTGCTGAGGCCCAAAGTGGTGAAGACAACGGCTCACTGAGTGGCTCGTCCAGCACCGAGGGAAGTGGCGAGCCATCTCCTGACGATAGTGCCTTGGAGTCATCGGCCTGAGAGGCCCCCTTTTAACTGTACTTCATTTAGTAGACTATGGCGGGGTAGCCGTGTTTTGGACCTAACATGCCCGTTGTAGCCTTCTGGCATATGTTTGCCTCTGCTTCTATCGAGATCTTCGTCTCTCCTTTTGGTCCCCCGGGGAGGTGACTGCAGGGAGGATGTACTGTCCATGGAGGTCCCTTCAATGAACTTACGTGGCGAGTCATGGGAGTCAAGAGATGTAGGCAAGGTAACTTACCGCTGCCGCTGGGTGGCAAGTTCAGAGCCCAGCACATTAAGCCTTTTAGTTTCCCGACCATCAGAGGGGTGGGTGCCTCACGAGCTGTGCTGCGAACCTCCCGAGGAGAAGGTCGTCCAACTAGTATGTTGATTTTCAATCTTTTAAAGGGGCAGGAACCGTGGGTGAGATGACTCACAACCGAGGAATGGGTTGTAAGTTTAGATCTCAACGCTTTAGGTCCTGGAGAGCTCGGGCCATAGAGGAGAAGTGCCTCACGAGCCATCGCAGCGATGGATATATTATTATTATTTAGTCAGGAACCGTGGGTGAGGTGACTTGCGGCCGAGGGATGGGCCATAAGTTTAGAGCTCAACACTTTAGGCCCTGGGGAGCTCAGACTGCGGAGGGGTAGTGCCTCGTGAGTCATCATTGTGATGTCTTTTTGGCCAGGAACCGTGGGTGACGTAACTTGCGGCCGAGGAACGGGCCGTATGTTTAGAGCTCAACACTTTAGATCTTGGCGATTTGGGAATGCCTCTTGGTCAGGTCGCGTTTCCAGTGCTGACTTGTTTCGTTTACACACCATATGAAGACCTCGAGCACCGGGAACTGTGGGTGAGGTGACTCATTTCCAAAGGTAGCCCATAAGGTTAGAGCTCAACACTTTAGGACCCCGACATCGATGGGAGCGATCAGGCAATATGCACCATCCCAGCCCCCGCTCGTATGGCAGATATACGAGAACACGACAGTCACGTGGGACGAAAGAAACATCCAGCAGAACGAATGAATTTGCAGAAAAGCAGACAAAAAACATCGACAACCGCAACTGTTTCCCCTCCCAAGGTCCCTGCCCCTAAGTGGGGGTGGAAAAGTGTCACCCAGTTAGAAAGGAGGGAAAGCTGAGAGTCACCTTAAGAGGGCTAAGCCCTAACTTGTGATGACTGGATTCCTACACCAACAATAGGGTTATTGCAGTACTTGTAGCAGCAAATATTTAAGAGTTTGTCCCAATGGGAGTTTGACGAATAGAAACAACACGGCCCCGCAGCCACGTTGTTGATATGGCCATGTTTTGCACCCAAACCGTGGTTTGGAAATAGCCTATTCTATAAGTTACTAGAACAACGATAATTGAGAGAGACTTAAAATATCTAATAACAAAAAACTTTTAAGAAGAACAAAATAAACTAAGACGAAAAGTAAACATGAATATGAACTGAATTAAAGAGATTGTAGTTGTAGGATTGAATGGAATGAGAGAGGGCTTCTAGGCTTCGGTCTCACTAGTACTAGATGGGAAAATATATGTGTGATCCATAAGTGATTTCTTAGACAAATAAACGTTCCCCAATTGATTACCGGGCTATCACACTATGTGCACTATGCATGGTTCTCGCGCGTCACCACAAGGCAAAAGGCACTTCCGGACCAAAGGATCACTGATACATTGCAAATGTATCTATAATTTTTGATGTTCCATGCTTGGTTTTATCCACTTTCTTGTGTTTTGCTCCAACTTTGGAGTACTTTTCATATGATTTCTTGGACTAACCTATTAACAAGAGCCACAGTGCCATTGCTTTCTGCTGTTTTTGGTTCCAGGAAAGTTAGAAAATGAATATTCTCGGAATTGGACGGGACAAAAGCCAAAGTGCCTATTTTTCCGGAAGGGATCAAGTGCCAGAATACGATACGGAGAAGGGCCAGAGGGCGGACACACCACCTGGCCGTGCGGCCAGGCCTGGCCTGCGCCAGGGGGTGGTGTGGCCAGCCCAGACACCCCCTCGGTCTCTCCTTCCGCCTATATATTGCCCTCGGGACGAAAACCCTAAGTACCCGATCAAAAATCGACGAAAGAGTCTGTAGCCGCCGTCATGTCCATCCCTAGACCGGGAGGGATCTGAAGCTCTTCTCGGCACCCTGCCGGAGAGGGGAATTCACCCTGGAGGCCTTCTTCATCACCATGCAAGCCTCTGGTGTGATGCGTGAGTAGTTCATCCTTGGACTACGGATCCATGTAGTAGCTAGATGGCTGGTTTCTCCTCCTTTGTGCTTTCATGTTTAGATCTTGTGAGCTCCGTTCATGATCAAGATCATCTATTTGTAATTCTGCATGTTGTGTTTGCGGGGATCCGATGGATATTGAGATGCTATTTCAGATTGATTATTGATTCTATCATGTCTTTGTTATTTGAGATCTTGCATGCTTTCCGTTGTTAGTAGCTATCTTGGCCAAGTAGATGCTAGCAACTCCAAGAGTTAGTATTTATGCTCGATAGTGGGTTCATGCCTCTGGTAATCTGGGGAAGTGACAGAAATCTCTAAGGTACTAGATGTGTTGTTGCTACTATGGAGAAAATAACAATCCTTTGTTCATAGAACAATCGTATTTTTTACTTTCACGCAGTTCGTAAAGCAATAATCTGTTGCTTGCAACTTAATACTAGAGGGGGTTCGGATGATAACCTGAAGGTGGATTATTAGTCATAGATGCAGTTGGATGGCGGTCTATGTATTATGTTGTAATGCCCAATCAAGTCTCAGAGGAGTCAAGATGATTAGTATATGCATGTATTGCTTTCTCGGTGTTTGTCAATTGACCCGCTGTAATTTGTTCACCCAAAGATGTTATCTATCTAAGGAGAGCCACCTCTAGTGAACTATGGATCCCATTCCTTTTCTTTACATACAATCTATAAACTGCTTTGTGTTTACTTTACGCAAACTATTACTTCTTTCCATTCGTCGTTTAATCCTTTGTTTTCCGCAAAAGGCGGTGAGATTGAAAACCTCATCGCAAGTTGGGGACAAAGTTACGTGGTTGTGTTGTGCAGGTTTCCACGTTGCTACTAGCACCGTGCATGCCAAAGCTCAGCTAGCAACACCTTTGGGGTGTTTCCTTGCTCCTACTGGTTCGATTAAACCTTGGTTTCATAACTGAGGGAAAACTTACTTCTGTGCTCATCATACCTTCCTCTTGGGGTTCCCAACGAGCTCTACGTTGAAAGTCGAGCGCATCAAGACATTTTCTGGCGCCGTTGCCGGAGAGTCAAGGACATCTTCACAAGGGGAGTCCCTCATAACCAATCTCTTTACTTTGTTGTTTTTGTTTTGCTTAGCTTTCTTTTTTGCTTTGTTTGCTTGTTTTGTTCTTCAAAAAACACAAAAAAATTAGTTTTACTTGTTTGCTTTCTTATTTGAAAACCCAAAAAAATGACTACTCTTGAAAACACTAAGTTGTGTGACTTCACTAGCACCAACAACAATGATTTTATGAGCACACCTATTGCTCCACCTATGGCTGAAAATACTTTCTTTGAGATAAAACCTGCTTTGCTCAATCTTGTTATGAGAGAACAATTTTCTAGTATTGGTAATGAAGATGTTGTTTCCCATCTAAATAACTTTTTTGAACTTTGTGAGATGCAAAAGCATAGGGGTATAGATGGTGATATTATTAAACTAAAATTGTTTCCTTTCTCTTTGAGAGGAAAAGCTAAAGAATGGTTGAATTCCTTAACTAGGAATAGTATTGATTCTTGGACTAAGTGCAAAGATGCTTTTATTGGAAAATACTATCCTCCTGCTAAGATTATATCCATGATAAGTGAAATAATGAAGTTTAAACAACTTTATAATGAGCATGTTGCTCAAGCTTGGGAAAGAATGAAATCTTTGGTAAAGAATTGTCCCACTCATGGACTGACTGCTTGGATGATCATCCAAACTTTTTATGCAGGATTGAACTATTCTTCAAGGAACCTATTGGATTCTGCTGCTGGAGGTACCTTTATTACCATCACTTTGGGTGCTGCAACAAAACTTTTGGACAATATGATGGTTAATTATTCTGAATGGCATACTGAGAGAGCTCCACAAGGTAAGAAGGTAAATTCTGTTGAGGAAACCTCCTCCTTGAGTGATAAGATTGATATTATTATGTCTATGCTTGTTAATGGGAAAGCCCATATTGATCCAAATAATGTTTCTTTAGCCTCTTTGGTTGCTCAAGAAGAGCAAGTTGATGTGAACTTCATAAGAAATAACAACTTTGGCAACAATGCTTATGGTAATAACAATTATAGGCCCTACCCTCCTAATAATACTGATGGCTATAATGGTAAACTTGGATTACCTAGTGAAGGAAGAATTTTAGAAGTTGAAAGATCCACTAAAAACTTCATGCAAATGCAATATGAGCAAAATAAGCTATTCACTAAAACTATGGAGGAACAATCTATTATTTTGAAGAATATTAGCCATCAACTTGAGAGTCTAAATAAGGAAATTCCTATTTTACAATTGAAACTCTCTAATGCTGAAAGAAATATATCATCTTTGTCTAAAGCTCAATCTTCTTTGATCAATAAAATAGTTGCTAAACCTGAAACTAATGATAATCCCTTTGTAGCTACTAATGCTATACAAGTAAGAATTGATGAAAATGTTAGACTATTAGATGAATTACATGCTAAGTGGGAAAGAGAAGATGAAATTGCTAGAAACATTAGTGTTTCTACTATCACCACCACTAGTGTTGAGGATAGTAATAGTTCTACTACTTTAGATGATAAATTTGATTTTGATCTTGATGGTTGCAACATCTCTTAAGTTATTAAGTTCCTACAAAAGCTTGCTAAAAGTCCTAATGCTAGTGCTATGAACATGTCCTTTACAAAACATTACTGATGCTCTCATAAAGATTAAAGAAGAAAAGATGAAACATAAAGATTCTATTCCTAAAAAACAAGAGGATGGTTGGGAACCCATCATTAATATGAAAGTGAATGACTTTGATTTCAAAGCTTTATGTGATCTTGATAGTAGTGTTTCTATTATGCCTAGAAGGATTTATGATATGCTTGATTTGCCTCCTCTTGAAGATTGCTATTTGAATGCCCACTTGATGATAATGCTAAAAAGAAACTCATGGGGAGTCTTAATGATGTTCTTATTATGGTTAACGATTCCTATGTCCCCGTTGATTTCAATGTTTTGGATGTTGAATACAATGCTTCTTGTCCTATTACTTTGGGAAGACCTTTTCTTAGAACTGTTGGTGCCATCATTGATATGAAAGAAGGCACCATTAAATATCAACTCCCACTCAAGAAAGGTATAGAACACTTCCCTAAAAAGATAGAAAAGATTTCTTTTGCTTCTCCTATGAAAACAAAATTTGGTCTTAATGGTTCTTCATTTGAGAACACTTGATTCTTTCTTTGCTTCTTATGCCTAACTTAAAGGCGTTAAAGAAAATTACTTATTGGGAGATAACCCAAAAGTTTTAGATGAGTCTTGGAAGTTATTACCTCTGTAATAACATCTCCTTGTCCTTTTTATTTGCTTTTTGTGCCAAGAGTAACCTCTAATGAGAGTGAAGTAATGATTGGGAAAGTTGCTGTCCCGAAACAGATTTTTGTGCTTCACCATAAACATTCCTGAGAGATCTCTGTATGTCGGATTGAGCTGTAATTGTTTGTGCTTCTGCCCCGGGTTGTTATCTAACTTTCGTTAGTTCAATACTTTTTGATTTGAGCAACAGAAGGTCTTCGATAAAATTCGTCTTTACCTGCTGGTCTGTTTTGACAGATTTCTGCCATTTTCTGCATTTGCTTCTTGTTGGTTCCTTCTTGAGTTCTTTTGGGGAATTGAGATTTTTGAGAGAAGTGCTACAGTAGATAGTGTTCTAATGGAAGTTTATTTGGTGTTAGAACTGAACCTTGAGAATTATTTATCTTAAGTGCACTAATGTTGCTAATGAGATTGTGTGAAGTTTTGTATGAAGGAAAATTTTCAGGTGTATGGAAGGAATGAGTAATGAGATGAAGGATGGACTAAAGCTCAAGCCTGGGGATGCCATGCGTGTCACCCCAAGAAACATCCAAGAAGTACAAGCATCAAAGCTTGGGGATGCCCAAGGCATCCCCTTCTTCATCAATAAAAATCCCAGGTTTCTTCCAAACGGTTCATTTTTATTGTTTCATGCACAGTTGTGTTTTTCTTGGAGCGTCTTCTTTTTTGTTTTCATTTTGGTTTTCGTTTGCTTTGGTTTGCTTAGTTTTCTGAATAAATTTGTTGGACTCCCTCTTTCATACATTGGTTTTCAATTAGTTTGGTTTGGTTTGGAAAAGAGTAGGAAAGTTCATGCTTATGTGGTAAAAAGAGCTTGTTTTTTACTATCGCTATGCTTTGTCATGCCATGCTTGATATTGTTTTGGCTTTATGCTTAGTATTATTTTCTGTAGCATGACTTGTTATAAACAATTGAGATTGCTTAATGTGCCTTGGATGAATCATGCGTTGTTTTAGCATATTAAAGCATAGTATAGTGGTATTCTCCTTTGATGCTTTATTTGGGTTGACTTGGCTCATGCTCACACCATGTTATGACTATCACAAGTCACCATAGCCTTTATGATCCTTTAGTTTCAACTTGTAGTATTACTTTATGCTTTGATCAATGATGTTTTGTCGCTCTGCATGATTATGGCCATTATTGTTCTCTTAGTTTGTCGCTCCCAGTCTTTTGCTAGCCTCCACCACCAAGTATGAGTTCCACTCATGCATCCAACTCCCTAAACCAAGTTATTCCAAAGAGTCCACTATACCTACCTACTAGCTTATGCTATTCCAAGTATATTCATGCTTTTGTTTACCTTCCACTTGTTATGAGGAAACTAGTGATTAAAGCTCTCATGAACTTGAAGGCACACTTTACTTTACTTGCCCTTAATAAACTTGAACCATTGTGTCTTCTATGTTGTATATGCTTGCACTTATTTGTTGGGAATTAGCAGAACCATGCTTTCATGGGGAACGCTTTCAACATTGCACTTGGTACTTGTACCTAGTTGATATCATGCTCTTTTGTATATGGATGTCGTCGGTGTGAAATGAAAGGGGAACGTGTAAGTCCATGGAGTTATGTATACGTGTTAGAGAAACGCCTGGGCCACTGGTCTAATCCATGCTGACATGGTGGAAACCTGCAGCATAACCATAATGAGCTATCTATGAAGCATTCTTCTTATAAAAAAGAGTCCTATATTGAGAAAAAAAAAGAGAAAAGAAAAAAAGAGATACTATGAAAAGAGGAAAGAGAGAAAAAAGCACCATATTCCCATGGTAAATAAGAAGAATGTTGAGATGCTTGTTGTTTGCTTGCCTTGTCATTTTGATATGGGGATTCTTTTGTATCATCGGGCAAGGGGTACCCCGTTGGCGGTTCTCTATGATACACATATACTTACAATGACAAGAACTTACCGGTGACTAAACTTGAGTAGCATGAGGAGCGGCCCTCGTATACAAGGGACATGAGATTTCTGACTTATACTTCGTCAAGCATGTACACCATAGTTTGTTCACTTTAACCTTAATCACTTCAAGATGCTTATGATAGGGGCAATGAGAGCTGAAAGCTATAAGTACCATAATTTTTGGAAGCTCTTTATGAGACTTGAATCCCTACTTCCTTTTACAAAAGGCCTTTCTTCCACCAATATATTGAGTCTCCACCTTCTATCTTTATGCACTTACTTTGAGAGCATAGTGGCCATTCTTAGTTCTATGTGCATTGTCCGAAGACTAGTTGATTGATGCATACTTTGATATTGCTTGTTTTAAACTATTGTATCTAGTCACTCTTATGAACTTTGAAGGTGTCCTATGCATTTATATTTGCTACTCTATTGAGGGACAAGCTGAATACTATTATGCTATGTTTTCTTTATGTGAAACAAACAAACGTCTTGCAAAGCATTGTTATTCATGAATCTTTTGTTTGTGCCTTTTCATGTTGCATCATAGTTTCTTTGTCTTATTGCTAGAACTTTGTCTTTCATGTTATGATTGAAGTACTATGATCCCAGCTTTGAATGTTTTGCAAATACCTTGATCAAGTCTTTGATGGTGCATGTCACCTCAAAAATTATTCTTTCTTTTTATCACTTACCTACTCGAGGACGAGCAAGAGTTAAGCTTGGGGATGTTGATACATTGCAAATGTATCTATAATTTTTGATGTTCCATGCTTGGTTTTATCCACTTTCTTGTGTTTTGTTCCAACTTTGGAGTACTTTTCATATGATTTCTTGGACTAACCTATTAACAAGAGCCACAGTGCCAGCTGCCTGTTTCTGCTGTTTTTGGTTCCAGGAAAGTTAGAAAATGAATATTCTCAGAATTGGACGGGACAAAAGCCAAAGTGCCTATTTTTCGGAAGGGATCAAGTGCCAGAATACGAGATGGAGAAAGGGCGGGCCACACCACTGGCAGCGGCCAGGCAGCCTGGCCGCCAGAGGTGGTGTGGCCAGCCTAGGCACTCCCTTGGTCTCTCCTTCCGCCTATATATTGCCCTCAGGACGAAAACCCTAAGTACCCGATCAAAAATCGACGAAAGAGTCTATAGCCGTTGTCATCTCCATCCCTAGATCGGGAGGGATCTGAAGCTCTTCCCGGCACCCTGCCGGAGAGGGGAATTCACCCTGGAGGCCTTCTTCATCACCATGCAAGCCTCCGGTGTGATGCGTGAGTAGTTCATCCTTGGACTACGGATCCATGTAGTAGCTAGATGGCTGGTTTCTCCTCCTTTGTGATTTCATGTTTCGATCTTGTGAGATCCGTTCATGATCAAGGTCATCTATTTGTAATTCTGCATGTTGTGTTTACGGGGATCCGATGGATATTGAGATGCTATTTCAGATTGATTATTGATTCTATCATGTCTTTGTTATTTGAGATCTTGCATGCTTTCCGTTGTTAGTAGCTATCTTGGCCAAGTAGATGCTAGCAACTCCAAGAGTTAGTATTTATGCTCGATAGTGGGTTCATGCCTCTGGTAATCTGGGGAAGTGACAGAAATCTCTAAGGTACTAGATGTGTTGTTGCTACTAGGGAGAAAACAACAATCCTTTGTTCATAGAACAATCGTATTGTTTACTTTACACGTAGTTCGTAAAGCAATAATTTGTTGCTTGTAACTTAATACTAGAGGGGGTTCGGATGATAACCTGAAGGTGGATTATTAGTCATAGATGCAGTTGGATGGCGGTCTATGTATTATGTTGTAATGCCCAATCAAGTCTCAGAGGAGTCAAGATGATTAGTATATGCATGTATTTCTTTCTCCATGTTTGTCAATTGCCCCGCTGTAATTTGTTCACCCAGTATGTTATCTATATAAGGAGAGCCACCTCTAGTGAACTATGGATCCCGGTCCTTTTTCTTTACATACAATCTATAAACTGTTTCTGCTTTGTGTTTACTTTCTGCAAACTATTACTTCTTTCCATTCGATACGTTTAATCCTTTGTTTTCCGCAAAACACAGTGAGATTGACAACCTCATCGCAAGTTGGGGACAAAGTTCTGTGGTTGTGTTATGCAGGTCTCCACGTTGCTACTAGCACCGGTAGTGCGCCCTGCCAAAGCTCAGCTAGCAACACCTTTGGGGTGTTTCCTTGCTCCTACTGGTTCGATTAACCCTTGGTTTCATAACTAAGGGAAAACTTACTGATGTGCTCATCATACCTTCCTCTTGGGGTTCCCAACGAGCTCTACGTCGAAAGTCGAGCGCATCAATCACATAAACTCATCTTAGATCACAATAAATTCTAACTTAGCGCACTAGATCATACCTCAACCTAGAATTGAGTCAATCACTCACACATGGATGAACAACAAAACATATATAAATATATAATGATATCACAACCGTGTTCAATCTTACAATTACTAAACACAAGAGAGAGAGAGAGAGATGGAGATCGATGCGTGGTGATGGTGATGTCCTCCTTCTCCTTCCCTTCTTCTTGCTTGAATGCCTTTATGGTGATGGTGTTGAGGGAGATCAAGATCTCGGAGGTGTGGTTGAGGCAGAGCTCCGCCATAATGGAGTTCGGATGGGTGGTGGCGGTAGTAGAGCTCTGCCCCTGAAGGGTTATGGCTTTGTGGCTCTTTCTTGGATCCTCCCTCCTTTATATAGGCCTTGGGGTGCCCTAGGGTTCCCCCAATACCATCATATGACTTAGGTAAGGTTTTGGAGCTTTTGTTGGGCGAAATCCCGTTGTTTTCGACCCTTTTTACAACTATACGGGCGCAACTATACGGCCGGAATTATTGCTCCGGTCGTATAGTTGCTCGTTATAACGTTTGTATGCTTTAGTATTTTGTTTTGTATTTCTTCATACGAACTTTGTTTTGGGTATTCTTGGGCTCGTTGAGTTCGTATCATCGAGGGCTACAACTCTGTGGTCTTGGATCTTTATTTTCAAAAGTTGGAAAAATTCACTTTTCCAACACCTCAAATGGCTAAGTCTGGTCCCTACAGCTCCTCCATACTATGCTCTCTTTGTTCCTTTTGCCTTTGTTTTGTCCATACTCATCATCAACACCTACACACATGTCAAAGACAAGGAAGAGGGATAAAATTCTACCTAAACTACTAATGTCCAAATCTCATATTGAATTTAATAAAAACAAGTAATCATGCATATCAGGCATAAGAATAGTTAGATGGAGCATGATATGATAAGCAAATGACACAATTTATATTGCTAAAAAGTTTTGTATATCACATCCATCAGCTTGGTCCACGCATCTTTTGGGGGCGCTGGGGTTTGTCTGGCTCCATGAGCTTCCCTGAGAGGCCAAACTCCTGGTGTCGCTGCTAAGTCCCTCTCCCAGCCCCTGGGCCCTTCGCTGAATTTACGGGTCCGGGGCCCTAGGGTGTTGGCACCTGTTGTGCTTGTTGCTCTGTTAACGCCTCCTCTTGTTGTCGTACTCATCCCTTACTTTCATGAGCTTGACACACTCATCCGTGTCATGGCCCTGCCTCTAGTGAAAGGCGTAGTACAGGTGCAGCCCGGTCGACTCGCCCGCCACCTTCCGCGAGGGGTGCCGCTTAGCAACCTTACCTTGGCGCCTACTGGAGCTTCCCTCCACCTCCACGGTCGGGTCTGCCAGCCCAGACTCGTGGTGGTCGAACAAACTCCCAGCTTCCTCCTTGGCGTAGTGATCGACCATCGCGAACAGCTCAGCCACCATTGACAGGCTCTCTCCGAGCTGGCCAATCGTATCGAGCACCCGGGGATCAGCGATGCCCTCAGCAAAAGCCGCGATAGAGGCCCCGATCACCCTGACGAGGCTTTGGTCGAAGCACTGCAGGTACTGGTGTAGGGTCTCACCGGGCTCTTGACGCACCCTCTTGAGGTCTTCACTTGTGTACGCTGGTCTGTCTGCTTTCTCGAACTTCACGATGAAGAGGTTGTAGAGCTTGGGCCATGAGATGAGGGATCCCTCAGGGAGGTTCAGCAGCCATGTGCACACCTCCGACCCTAGGCTCCTAGGGACCCAGTTGGCAAGGACGTTGTCGTCTCCTCTGGCTGCCTTGACACCCGTGGTGTAGATCTGCAAGAACTCTATGGAGTTGGTGGCGTCGTCGTACCACAGTGGAATTTCTGGCTTGAACTTGGGAGGCAACACCACCCTCTGGAGGTGCTCGATGGGCGGGGCAGCTAGAGATGCGGGTCTCTGTGTCGTTGGCGAGGGTCGCTTGGTTCTAGAGGCCCACCTCCGAGATGGCTTGGAGGATTCGGGTCTCGTGACCCCGCCTAGCCAGGGTCACTCGCGCATCTTCCGCCCGGCCCTAGGTCCGCTCAAAGCACCGAGCTAGGCAGTTCTCTGCCTCCCAAGCCCCCGAGCCCATCATGGAGAGGAAGTGGAGGCGCTCCGTAGGCTGTGTCACGTAGTTGCGCTCTGCATGCAGCATGGATGTCCCAAGCAACGTCCAACAGGGCCGCGAGGCGCGCCTATCATTCCTCTCTCGCGTCCTCGGGGGCGAGTAGCGGAGGAGCTCCTTCACCATGAGGCGCGTCGTCTCCGTAGTGAGAAGGGCACGGTGCGTTCAGGTCGGTACGGTGCTTGAAGAAGAATCCTCCCTGCCCATCCCACGGAGGGACGCGGGCAGGACTTGTCGCTGGCTCCAGAGCGGCATGAGGGAGCGAGGGATGCATGGCGCAAGCCCCCGAGCCTCTCTGCCTGCTCCCGCCGAGAGAGGCTATCGTGAGGCTTGTTGCGCGGCACCATGCTGGCGCCACCGGCTAAGGTCCCCAGAATCACGCCTCAGCCCCCTACGTGGCACGCCAAATGTTGGATATTTTTCCCGTGAAGGAACTAGGGTCCAACGATCCCTTGGTTCGAGAGGTGGCTGGACACGCGACTCCAAGGAAACCCATCGACAGTGATGGTGACGGAGCAAGCACACGACAGAGAGGTGACACGGTTTTTTACCCAGGTTCGGGGCCCTCATGAGGAGGTAAAGCCCCTACTCCTCCACGCGTGCTTCACGAGGGTACACTAGGGGATGAAAGTCTTGGGTTTTAGATCTCAAGGATCGATCCCCTCCAAGGTAGGAGAAGGGTTCCTTATATAGGGTGGCGTCGGGCCTCTTCCCCCTGATTATTGGCGGGAAGGGCTACCACATTCCCGCATAATGGACATGTGTCTACTTTGTCTACATGCGACCGCTAGCCAGCTACAGCGTCAGGGTGGTGCACAGTCGCCCTTTCGCTTTCGGTCATCACTTTGGTCTTCTTGCACCGAAACAGCTGTTTCAGGCTCTACCTCTACCCTGCGTCACCCTCCTACTCCATTGTGCTTTGCTTTCCCGGAGTGGACCGACCACCCCTTAGACCGACTGTTGGTGTATCCCCTCCTGAGGCCTAGCCGGGAGGCTTGTGTACCACGCCGAGTCCGGTTCGGGCACCTGTCGTGGCTCTAGGCTTCATTCCCCCTCTCGGGGCTCACCCTCCTCATGAGCCCTTGGGAGGGAGCATTCAGTAGGCCTGGCGACTCGATGCGACGGGGTACCCCCGATGCCAATAGTCTAACAATGTGTGTTTTGGATCAATATAATATTTGAGTGAGTTTTGGTAGTTTTTGATCCATAGATTACTTGCTAAACTTGTTGATCTACCTTCCCCAGCGTTTCCATAGCCTAATTCCTTGATTCCCTCTCATAAATTTGGGGTTTTGGTTTGATTTTGTCCACCCAAAACGCGTCCCGGATGAGTTCTTGACGTCCTGGAATTGACCGGACCGGAGTCTCTGGGTTAGTGAGCTCAAACCAGAGTCTCTGGCCCTTGATACCGGAGTCTCTGCCCCCCTGCATGATAGAAAATATGTTTCACGGTTCTGAGCATAACTTTTGCATTCGAACTTGGATTTTGTTGTTCTTTAACTCGTTTCAAAGAGGCGAATGATCTATACATAATTATCCAACTGGTTCATGCTATCTACTCCATCCAAATTCCATGATCAAGGCGAAATCAAACAATAAAGAGTAAAGATCATCGACGGAAGGTACAAATGTTCCGCGACTTCTCCCCACTTGCATTCCTTTGTGAACTACACTATCTTCGCGACCAAAAACACCTATTGATACTAGTTACTCCTATGATTGTTTGGGCTATGCACATTTGGTACCTTATAGAATTCCGAGAAAATGTTGTGAGCGCGCTATCTCATATAGTTATCTTGTATACGGAAGAGGCAAGTGAAAAAGAATAAAAAGAAAGAAAAGAGTGAAAAAATTAGAAAAAGAAACAAACAAACAAGTTTCTCATAGAACAAGAAGCATAAGCTCGATGAACATCATATATGTGATACTTATTGTACATATCTTGTAGCCCACCAATTTATTGCAATAGAACTACCGTCTCTCCTTGCACTCATGTGACGCGAGCTTATAATCTTTGATATGTAATCATTTGGTTCTTAGCTCACTTCCTCCATCGCGCAAGTCCCATTTATCCCACCATGTGCGTTTCCTTGAACATATTTCCTATATCTTGTGGATTGACTTGTTTTGCTTTGTGATCATTGTGGTTCTTTACTTGCCATTACAATATCTTGATTTTGGATTGTTCTTTGACATGCCACTTCCCATAGCTATCCACCATAAGAATTGTGTGTGCAGGGGCGAAGGACCCCTTTGGGCAAGGTATGGCAGCTGCCCTACCTTAATTTCTGCAAAAAATCGCATATATATATATACTTCTATTCGACATACATACAATTCCCTGCAAAGTACGATGAATTCTGAAGAAAAAACTTCTTCCTCCGACCCATATTAGTTGACTCAAATTTGTCTAGATTTGAATATAGGTTCATCCAAATTTTAACAAATCCAAGTCAAGTAATATGGTTCGGAGGAAGTACTAGAAAATGGCTACGTAAGAGGGGATTCAGCCGTACTGGACCTTTACTAGGCCGCGCACGCGTGTGGCTGGTGCCCCTTCGTGTCTTGGCCCCTGTGGAGTATCCGAAGCCAACAAGTCTAGGACTCGAGCGACGAACAGGTAGGTGCGACGCTGTCTTCTACTGATCTACTCCCTTGACAAACCTGCCCGCCGATCCAGCCGCCCTCTCCCTGGTCCTCCTCCAACCTTCTCATCTTCTCAAATTCTCAGTTCTCGGTCTCATGGTGCACGGTTTTACCCAACTAGGGCTTCTTCTCATCTCAATTATAATTTCTGATCCTCCTTCAAAATATAGGTTTCGCTTCTTCCCATTAATGGCCTCTAGGCTCGACGTATTTGTGGTAGAGATGGACAAGAAGGGGAAGAAACCTACAGTTTCAAAGGGGACAGGTATAGTTTGTGATTTTATGGTCAATTGAACTATTGAATCAAATTTGAATCTGTGGTCAATTGATTATTCTATTACCATTGTAAAATCGATACAATTTTAATTTTTTGCATCAATTTTTTTTGATGCTTTAGAGTTTGCCCGACCTTAAATTTTTTTCGACCTTCGCCACTGTGTGTGTGTGTTTTTAGTTGTTAGCTGGGTTTGTTGCTTTGTCACTTCACTTTGCTTGGCTTTTATGTCTCTCAATTGTGGCCACTTGCACAATACTATCTTCCAAGGTAAAGTAATGTTTGATGTTGCATCCCTAACACCCTCTACCACTTTCATATATACCACTTGGTCTTGTGAATTATGTCTAGCGACTCCGGAACCGAGGAGGATATCTATAAAGAATCCATGATAACTCACCATTACTATGACTCCACAAGTATAGAGGACATGATGGAGCATTACACCGACAATGGCTCAACATGCTTTGAGGACCCGAAGCACTACACATATGATGACTCCACATGGATGGAAGACATGGAGCACAACATCAACTATCACTACAGGAATTCTAGTCTATTGCAACAAAATTTATTGCTACAACTAGTTTTTGTTGCAATAAAATGACATATTACTACAAAATTCACGTTCGTGGTAGTAATGTCCACATATTGCCACAATTTAGATTTGTCGCGCTAAGTGCCCTTTTTGTTGCAATGGAGGCCACATATTGCAACAAACTGCATCGTCGTTGTAATGTGGTGGCAATATTGCGACAATTATGTTACATTGCATGAATTTGTCATTTTGTTGCAATAGAGACTATACATCGCAACAAAATAAATCCTCGTGGTAATATTTGGGAAGATATTGCAACAATTTTGCCATGTTGCGTTAGTTACAAAATTTGTTGCAGAAATTGTTTTTGTATTGCAACAAAAAAAGGTATATGTAGTAGTACACATTTTTTTGTCTCAATTCCGTTGTGTTGCAATAGCCATTACATACCGCGATAAGTTGTATATCCATGGTAATATGTAAAACATATTGCAACAATCCTCTATTGTTGCACAAAAAAGGAATAACATACTACAACGTCATCTCTACTACTTATAAAGGAGTAAACTTAAACTTCTCTATATGCACCCCGCATAGCATACACGGACGTATTATAACCGTACGGTCAGACCCACTAAATATAATCTAACAACTATCAATAGCCTAATTTTTTTCTTTGGTACACTTAGCAAATACATTTGACGGACTGTACTTATTCCGCACCGGAAACCTGCCCGTCGCTAACAGACACAAAAAAAAAGGGAAGTGATCGCACCCACGATCCCCCTCTCTTTAACCCCACCCTTGATTTTCGTCTTAATGAGTGGGTAATTAATGCCCCGCTAATTTCTCTTCTCTTCCCCGAGCAGTTGCGTTTCAACCTCCACCTTCGCGCAAGTGTTGCGCTACGCTAAACTAGACACCGCTTGTCTTATGGGTTGCTTCCTGGATGCAATAGACCTGCGAGGAGCTGGTGGCGGCAGCCCATGGTTCCCACATCTGTGCACGACTGGCTGCGGGTCCTCGACCGGCGACTGCGAACGTTTGTGAGATGGTGTTTGTGGCCTTCTCAGCGGCATCCGGCAAGTTATCTTGTTTGCCGTGCGAACGGGGTGGTATGGAGAAGCGCCGACGGGGGCCAAGAGCCTACTGGACATAGAGGTCGAGGTGCCGGTGTCAACTGTGAAGTGAACCTTTATGCAACAACATATGGAGGTTAGTTTTATTTTTTGAGCTTATTCTTAATCCGGTGTGCTGATTTTTATTGTACTCAGTTGTACGATTTCTTCCATGCTGCAGGTTTCAACCGTGGTTTACGGTTGTAAATCATTTTTACTTTTGGAATTTTGAATCTTGAGAAATCTTATATTTTCTAAATGTGCAAAGGTAATTGCCAAAAGAAATACCCACCTTGAGAAAATCAGATGCAATTCGTATCAATATTTGCTGATGGGAATATTGAGCATGAGATAATCAAATACAGCTCTTGTCAATTTTTGATGAAGTCAATGTTCACCCCGAGGTAATAAAATGCTAGCCAAGGTAAAAACTTCTATCCAAATATATCTTTTGCAACGATATCTTCTGCAAAATCTTTAGAATCATCACTTGTTTTATGGCCTGTGGAGTTTCTGTTTCAAATCACTTTACTCGGAGTAACTATTTGCACGGAGTAGTAAATAATACGCCACTTCAGTTTTACAATATACTATGTGATGATGTACTGGCAAGGTATATGGCATACTTTGGGAACGTTCGGTTCATTAGCTCACCTAGCTTAGCAAGGCTCGGCTACACGAGTTCGTTCGACTATGGCCAACCCAGGTAAGGCTACACGAGTGTGGTTTGTTCGCGGATTGACATCCACGTTCTAGATGCTAAAGAATGTTTGTGATCGTGCATTATACATATATTCGATGTCATCGAATCTAAGTTTGGGCACATTTGTCTCTTGTTAATGGTTTGATTTGGTTGCAATGCCAGAAGTCATGAAGACTGCCAAAGGGTATATAATGAGGATTATGCTAGAATTTCAAAAGTGTTTGAGGTTGTGTTCGCATTGTATGATTCTGTATATATACATGGATTTTTTTCCATCATGTAGTTCACATAATCTTTGCCGCCCTATTATCAGTGTATCTAAAGTTGTGGCCATGAAGCTGAGTTTCCTCGGGCAAGGGGGAGCATCGCGTGCCACCGCACTCTTTAGACCTCAAGTGACCCATGTATTCTTTGTGGAACATCACCGGGGTACGACCTGGTGCCCTGTCCAAGGTTGAACACAAATTTCTGTGAAGAACTTACAATATTGTGATGCCGTTCAGTTTTATTTGATGAGATTAAAGAGTTGTTTTCTGAAATGTGTGTGAGCTGGTGCACAAAAGAGAATATCAGAGATATGTTAACAGAGAGAGCATGGTTTACCTAGATGAATATAGTGAGGAACATGTCCTAATCAAATAAAGTTTGTCTATTCTTATATGTGTATAGAACATTCTTGATTAATTCTGGTAATGGTAATGTACTAATGTGTAAGATGTTGAGATTCCAAAAAATATTTGGTAATGCTGCCACGGTTTCAACTGATCAACTTAATCATTCTTCTTATGATGAATGAACTTTCAAGAAAATATCGTTAAGTTGATGAAGGACTTTGCTGTGAGGGCCACATTAATACCTTATTATACATTTACTTGTATTTTGCTCAACAAAAAACTTATAATTGAGAATTTCTTAATGGTGGGAATAAAATCAAATGAACATTCGAGAAAAAGAAGACATGTGCATCATTTATGTCCGGAGCCTATATATTCGCAGATACGTGCATTGCACGTGCATGGCTACTAGTTCTCTACAATGGCCTATTGCTCCCGATTTTTATATGTGTATTATACCTTTTCTCTTGATCTGATTAAGGGGGTCTACCATTTTATATAGGCACGAGGTTAGCTTATTACAGAAGTGATTCAGTAATCAACTAATTTGCAGGGTTACCGCCACCTGCTAGATCAAGTGACTTGCAGGGTTGACAGACGTACATGTAGCAGTCACCCATGACAATAACCTGAAGTGTGAAAATTTTGAAAGATAAAACGCGCAGAGAAGCAAAATTCCGAGTTGTACGCGTGGAGTCATTTTTTATCCATTCCTTTTAAGTCGGCACCATTCACGAAATCTCCCTATACACCGCACTTCCCTACCCCCTGGTCGGCTTCTCGTCGATGCCGCCCCACCTCCTCACTTTCCTCTCAAATGACGCCGCCTTCCGGATCCGGCAAAGATGCTATCCTCTCTTCCCAACGTAGCTCCGCCAAACTTGTCTTCCTCATCCTCGATAGCCACCTCCTAGATCTTTAGAGACGGCACGTCGACGACGCATATATTAGCAAAGAAGGCGCCACCTGCCATAGTCGCAAGGAGGTGGTGGTCTTCAACGAGGACAAGATCTCATGGGGCTCCAATATCTCCAACAAACCTATCGGTAATGGACTACTGTGAGTTCGATTTGTTTTATGTCTTCTTGTTAATCTGTTGCAACGGGTTCCATGACCCTATTGTTACAGATCAGCAGGCTTTAATTTTCCGCACCACGGGATCTGAACACTGATCTACGGTTTTGTAATACTACTCTGGAAATTTCAGAAGTTATTTAGACAAAACTAGAGATAGTTGACCAAAGTTAGTTATATGGAAATTTTGAGACCATTGTTATGCTCGCCTCGTCAAGTTTATCAAAACTGACTAAACATTATTGAATTCCTAGTTCCAACCGATTGTGGAAAATTCAGTAAATCTACACCTTTTAATTTTTTCCTTAGCACTAGTAAGTTCGCACGTGCACGCACGTCTCAATTAATAAAGATTTCAGTCATAGATATCTATAAATTATAAAATCATTCATAATACTTCACATATAGCATCCAAGATAGATAAACAAAAAGGACTACACCACCATCCAATATGTACATGTTTATCATATTCCAACTCTCTTCTCTGCCATCTTTATCCCCGCACATGTAGGGATATAATTTTTATGAACTGATCTGATCGCATATGCTCAGGAGCATATGGATGCCTAGTTGGTATCCTCTTTACTGGGTTCTGCCATGTTCTGATCATCTTTTTTCTTAGAGCTGAGTAGCAGAATTTCGTTGAGAAAGAGCAACATAATTAGATAAACCTAAGAAACCCTAATGGTAAAATTATGACCCTCCGATGTTGATGCAGGTGAGCAGCCACCTCTCGATCTTACCATGGCCGTTCATCATACCACCAAAGCCACAACTACACATTGGTAAGCCTCTCAAATACAAAATCAAACTGAATTTTAGTTTACGTCCAAACTGCAACCAAGCACTGAAGCAAACAACTGATCAAGCACTAATACTCATAGATTTCATAGTCCTGTAAAAATCGATCAAACACTAATTAATTTTTTTATCAAGAACTGGTTAAAACAATTGATAAGCCTTGATTATAACAATTGATCAACCACGTGAAGCATTAACAATCATCTAGTACTTCTGCTAGTATACATACTGATACCATAGGAGGTGAGTTGTATTATTCATTATCTCAATTCAAACATTTTCTATAACAAAATTAACTGCAGTTGCAAACACAAGAAATTCTGTTGAAAACACAATCTAAATTATGTTGAGAGTAGCAGGAAAATAAGAAGAGGATACCATGTGAAACTTTGTTCCTTTGGTTCATATGGGAGTCCAATCCTGTGTGAAGCTTTATAGTCTGATTTGCGACAATAAATAATATTCTCAATCTAATGCCACAACGAACAGGAAAATCTATACAATAAAATTGTTGCGACGCATATTATGATGAACATGAGACCTCACCTTATTGCTTTTGTGCTAAAAGGAAGATGCCTGACAATACTCTTATTTCTTTTCTATATTTAAGGTGGCCAATGAAGATGCATAGAGTAACTTATATGAGCTCGGTTGAAATATTCATACTGCATAGACGGATAGACCCATGAACACAGATTCTGCTTGTCGTTAAAATCACTTATATGAGATTGGTTGAAAGATTCCTATCCACTTTAAAGACAAATGACAGAATAAGATACGCGCAACTTTCCAATCTGTCTTAATTGGGTCTTCTTCTGTAGGGGCTGCAACTAAAAACAGGGGATATGTCAAATAACATTCTTAGAAATAATTGTTTTGCAGGACACGTAGGTAAGTTCAGGATAGGTGTTATCTAGGGACAAAAATTTAACTCATGTCCAGAATTTGTTAGTTGGCTCTATCCAGAAACATCATTACAGGTGCTATCGAAACATGAATACACACGTAAGTAAGAAGAAGAAATGAATGAAAATATTCACATTAACTTTGCCTAGCATTCAGTGCAACTCTTCTTCTAGATTAGCCTTTTTTCTTCTCTTCGCAATGACTAAAATAGTATGCATGAAAATGTTTGCACCATCAGTTTATAAAGCATAGCACACAAAAGGTTCAATTAGTTTTAGGTTAAGAAGACATTTGAGTATTTCTGAAACCACATTAAATCTAATGAGAGACAAGGCAATTAGCTAATACATATCTAAGTACACATGCCCTCAAATTATTCCTTAAATAATATCTGGATCTAACTACACGTGCGATAAGACATGTGATCTTCTCCATATTGTTTAAGATATTTTTATCCACACTGTTTTTAACAATGAATGTTGTGAGTATTACAAATTATAATGATTAGCAAGAATCATGGGCATCTTCGGAGCGCACCTTTGTATCATACTATAACATAAGCTAGAGGCGTTTGACCTGGATAGTTTATATGGCATCCTTAAAAGCTAATGGATGCTACAAAACTAACCTTAAAGTTATACATTTATATGACATGGTCCAGATTGGAACAACTATATCAAATTATGTGGGCTATTACAAATTGTTTCTTTTTCTGTCACAATTTGGAAAAAATATATGGTGTGGTTATTCTAACGAACACCTTGTATGCGTTGTTCTCATCAACTATTACACGTAGTTTCTGAAGAGTCCAACTTCTGGATTGGAAGCACAAAATGTGCTAACCTTGGATTCCCATGTCAGCGTGGTTACCACTTCCTAGGGCTGATTTCGATGTAGGAACTGTGAAGCCGCATGCTTCACTTGCGCATCACTAAGACTAAAAATATGCATCTATCGTGAAGAGACATCAGAGGTCAAAATCTGCACCACATGCAGTGAGATCAGAGCTGGAAGAGAGTAAAGTGGCATTTGTGGTGGGTCTTACCCTCTATACCACCGCCATTGGTGTCGGAGGAGTGTCACCGGAATTGAGGAGGGAGGCCTCGATGCCTGCGGGGTGGACGTTGAGCGCAACAGCAGTGGACGTGGACATCCTGGGTGAGTCGGCATGCACCTCTTGTTGGCAGGATCATCGCGGGGTGATGCTTTAGAGGAGAAAGAAGGCGGCTACGTGATCTTGGGCAGGCGGGGGCGCGAGCCGACGAGGTAGCGGTGCGTGACTAAGGCAGAAGAGCCTCGTCGGAATTGGGGAAGGGGAGTCGATGCCGGGAAGTAAAGGGTTGGGCACGCATTGTTAGCGCAAGGCGTAATTATAGGGTGGGTCTGGGATTTCCTCTGTCGCTGGAGTGGTCGGTCTATGGTATAATTGCTAAGTGCACACAGGACCCGATTAGTTAATGGTGGCTATTAGATTGAGGCTATTGGGCCTAATCGTGCGGTGCTAATTGATATGTGAGTTGAGCGGGTGCGCGCAAGAAAGATCTTGTTTGCTTGTTTAATAGAACTAGCACAAATTCCCATGCGTTGTAACGGGAGAAAATTTACTTTCGTACTATAAAAATACTTCGTCACAAGAATCAATTGTCTAGATGTGGTAAAGATAAAAAACTTTAAAAATCTCAAATAAATTTTATATAAAAAATAAAGGTATGTTCTCAAATTTAACCGCCCGTTTTGTCACATATTATTCAAAAACCCGATTTTATGTGTAGTTCTTGTGAAAATAAAATTAGTAATTTCCTTTTGGTCTTATTTGCGCTAAACACTGCAATTTATAAGATGGATTTGTCCTATTTGTTCGCATCTTTGCTATTCAATTGCCGGCTAACCTTAACGAAGACAACGTAGACTTATATATTTTTCCAAAAACTGAAAAAATATTGACCGTATTATATTCACCTAGGCTAACCTTCTTAAATTAGTGTTGCGGAAAACAAAACTTCTGAAATTAGAGTAAAATTCCAAACTCAAACAATAGACTATGTGTCCAGAATAAGCAAATGTCCTTATAGTTCTGAAGATGCCCACAGACTTGAACCATGACCTTGACCTTAAATAAAGGATGTAGCCGAGCTTCATCAATGCCAAACAGATGGACACATACGAATTTTCCAACGAACTTCAGGGTACAGTTGATTCACGGATAGAAGAAGCTGCTGATTCTAAGCTAGATGCCGCTAAAGATCAGTTCTCTCCATTTATTTGCACCTTGGCATAGTAGAAGTGAATCTGATTAACCCAAACTAATCTCTCAATGCCTCCTTGCCGTCTAGGCTCTTGGCAGTTCGACAATTCCTCAAGCAGTACTTCATATACCAAAATGAGCCGAGGCTGTACATATCAAGCGGGGATACTTCCATGAAATATAATAAATGAAAGTACTAAAATAACAATAGCCGAATAGATAAGATTTTCCATCTCTCTCACGTCCGTATGTTTCACCCCAATTCCATTACCAACGTGAGGCCCTGACCGTGCGCCGCCGCCGGGAGCATGGCGCCTCGAGCCTGCAGTGTGATGTCGCACCTGCGTCGTCAGGGATGTAGGAGGAGGGCATCGCCCCTGCTCTTGGTCAGTTGGATGCGGATGGGCTTTGGATCTCGTCGGTCACCATTTACATGGGCACCACGGCGAGGAGCTCTACAGGGAGGCGGAAGGAGACGTGGGCGAGTAGTGGGGCTTGCAGCAGGAGGACGAAGGAGCTCGATGGGGAGGAGCCAGCCAACGCCGCGCGAGGCCAGGCCGCGTGAAGACCAGGCCGCTTGAATATGGGGACGGCGCGACGACGAGGAGCTCGTGCAGGTGATGGAGCGGCGGTGGAATGCCCGGGCCGCGCGCTGGGAGTAGTGGAACACCGGCGGTAGGGAAGAAGTAGGGGTGATGCGTGCTGCTGGATGTGGACGGAGTCCGGATTCGGGGCTGCAGATTTCGCTGGCGGGCATGAGTTGCAGGTGGCGCGGAGCTAGCCAGAGTAGAGGCAGCGGCGCGCTAGAGCGCCAATGGTGGAATGGGATTGGCCGCATCGGAGGTAGAGCTGGAGGTTGGAGAGTGCGAGCGGTGGAGAATTGGGGGCGGTCCGTCGCTGGAAGGTGAAAAAAACAAAATAACGTTTCGGTGGCATCGGTGCGTAATATGGGATTTGGTAGGACGGTAAAATCGTCTAAAAAATAGCTGGTTGACAGAAGCGTTCCGTTCTTTATTAGGGCATGTACAGTGCGTTGACATCAGCCTTCTCTTATGCTTGCCACGTTAGATTTTTACCTAGTTAGAGGAGAGAGAAACTAGAGAGAGAAGGTTGTCTTCCCTTAGTTAAGAGATGATCTTTTAAAAATAAGAGAAGACTATTTTCTCCATTGTACCATATGTCTTCCCTTAGCCAACTAATTTTTTACTAAAAATAGTTAATTCTTATTAATTGCTAGAGATATCAATAAGAGATAATCTATTGTACAAGTTATATCTTGTGTCTTCTCTAAATGATGTGGAGAGCTAAGAGAGGGCATGCCCTAGCATTGTACATGCCCTTAGATACTAGCAAAATGCCCGCGCGTTGCGGCGGGAAAAGTTAGTAGTTATTGTGCCAGCAGTTAGTTTTTTTAAATTAGTGACACGTCGCAGTATAGACGTTTTTTTTACTTGATTGGTAACATCCGTTCCTCGATCAATTGATTATTCTAATTCGTAAACTTTCTTGGCGTGCTTCCCTTTCATCTTCTCATGGTCTGTTTTAACGAAGAAGTTAGTCTTTGTTGTGCTGTGGTTAGTTATTTTTTAAATAGTGGCACGTCGTAGCATAGATATTTTTTTTAACTTCTTCGATGACATCCGCTCCTCGATCAATTAATTATTTTAATTCGTAAATAGAATATTTTCTTTCTCTGAACCCTCTTTTATTTTTTCTTGGCGTGTACCCAGCCGCCACACACACTCGCACTCATGCTCCCAGACCTGAACACACATATAAACCACTCATGGCTAGATGGCCTTAACAATGAGTGAGTGAGCCACACCATTGCAATGGCATAGTACCAACCCGGCAAACCGGACGAAGGAGGTAGACCGTTCGTTATGGGCCTTGTCATCTCTTTAACTTCTAGAACCACTTATGTCACGGGGCTTCTCCTCTTTTGTTTTTTTTCAACCAAAAAACAAAACGAATTAAATCTTGAACGTTATAGGATTGATCGGCGGTGCGAGCCGTATACACCACACCACACCACACCGTTGTGACACACGCACCCGCGCGCAGCATCCCGTCTGTAACGCACCACGCGGCGCACCAATCTCCTTTCCCTGTCGCGACCCTGACGTCCCCATGCATCGGCTTCCTCCTCTCGCAAGGCCGCCGCGCCGCCGATGCCTCTCTCCGTCTGTAGCGTTGCACCCCCTCCCCCCGCTCGCCTTCCTCCTCGAGCTCGAGCGTCGTCGTGCACCCTCCGTCGCCAGCGTCGCAAGCTCCTGTCGCCTCCCGTCCCTCCCCACTCGCCTCCTCCTCGAGCGTTCCCTGCCTGCAAGCTTCGCCGCCGCCCTCCTTCACCTGGAGACTTCCTCGCTGTCCTACGCCCTCCGTCGCCGGCGTCGCGAGCTCCTGTCGCCTCCGTCCCACCACTCGCCCAGCACGGCCGGCTGGGCTCTCCAGCTAATTCCCGACCTCGTCCTCGCGCATGGCGACGCCCTCCTGTAATCCCGTTTAATTAGCTCACAAGTTTCAAGTTTTCCGCTTAATCTCTAGCTCACAAGCTCTCCGTTCGCATCCACGTTACGCCCTGGCCCTTGGCGACTTGCTTGTCTACAATAAGATAGAGGCTCTATTTAACATGGTAGATGTTTTACTATATTTTCAAGGTGGGACTAAAACCAGAGACGTGTGCAACAACCGATGCTAGTTTCCTAGGCTGGGCCCAAAACCCCTACGAACCAATACTCTGGGCCGGGACAAGGGGAGTTCCGTGACTTCCAGGCATTGATGAATACGAATAGACACGACAAAAAAATTCAAACCGGTGGCATTGGTGGGTAATTTGGTGTCTTGCGAAAGGGCAAAACGGTTCAAAAAAGTGTTGGACCGGAAGAAACAATCCGTCCTTTATTATTAGGTATAAATATAGTGGAGATGTAAAGTTCATACCTATTCTGGTCCAACCCAGCCGGGTTCCTAATCCTAGACGCATTTATCCTAGTTCTCCTTCCGTCAACGCCGCCTCCACATCAAACCGATTCCTTCGCCACCGCCGCTGCAACGAATATTGCCATCACCACCGTTTGACTACAAATCCTAGGCTTTAGGTCGGAGCCTAGCTGGAGCGGCGCCGTGCTATACTGAAGACCACCCCGTGTTGGAGGCGCCGCACCTACATCGATTGGTTTCACTCCCAGCTGGTCCTGCAGTTTTTCTTTCCTAGCGAGCCACTGATTAGATTCATACTTGGCTAGCACTAGTCCGTGATTAACTCTGCTTCAGCCTTGACCTCTCTGGTATGGGTGTACAATTTAGTCTAGTGTCTGATTGGTCAGAGGACCTATTCCAATCAATGAAATATGCTGCCTATCAAGTACACATTGCTCTTTTAAATCTCAGTGGCTGTGTTTACAAAGGTGAGCACTAATTCATGCTAACAATTTTAGTTTTTCTTGACTCTAGTTGATACTGGTAGATTTACACATAATGGCTTTAGATGGTTGTATTAGCTAGGAATTTTCATAGATTAGCATTGCCAGGTATGTAGAAACCTGGGTGTTATAGGTTTTGTTGGTCTTGTAAGGGCATTGGGTTGGATAGTTCCTAGGAGTAGGGGTTCCTATGTTGTTTCTCTATGCCAGAAATGCAGAGATGAAGGTAGTCTTTCATTGAGATATGTGGCCGTCTCCATTGCCCATGTTCAGGACATGGACAAAAGTATGAGTAAGCTAGCTCTTATATGAATCAGTAATTGCTAAATATTTGTTGTAAATCAATTTGAAATCTTCTATTCTGACATGTACTTTTGAATTCCCTGCCTAACTTCGGATTCAGAATAGTATACTTCGTGTTTTTTCACAGTCTAACAACATGTGTTAGTGATGGCTGAAGCAAGGATGACAGTTGCCAAACCAAATGTATTTATCAATGTAAGTGGATCTGTTATATTTCACAAAATATATTCTCTAGCTGTGTCTTTTTTTCCTGTGAACACTACATATTGTTGGTTGAAGTCACAATATTGTTTTATGAAAATATGGAGCCTACACCCATTAATGGGAGCAAATCTTAAATCTTGGTCGGTTAACTGTTCATGAATTAAGTAATTTTTATGTTCATCTTCTGTTATTGAAACTATATACAGTTTCTATTCTGTCTCTTAGTTTGTCATTATGACATTGTAAATCCTTCTTCAAGTATAATCATGTAAGTACTTTCATCTCCATTGCTAAGAGTTGATAGATATTTATATTTAATAGTTAGCAACCTGTTCTTTACTAAATAGTTGGTTTCATTTCATCACATGATTAACTATTAAAAAGTACCATTTGTTTGATGAAGTGCCTAAAGTATTTCTTAGTGATGTATTCAGATTATTCAGAGTGGATAGAAGAAATTTTGTTTTATCGTAGTTCTACTGATTTTGTGAAGTTAAACAATCTCTAGTTGAAGTGTATATTCGGAGTCAGCTGGTGCTCATGCCTGATACAAATATTGTGGCTAATCTTCTAAAGGAAGATAGCCCCTCGAGCACCTTCCTTTCTAGCATGGGGTACCAATCAGGATCTCAAAGGCGGTTTAGGATATCGTCTTCCGCTGAACGCGTTCGAGGAAAGAGTTGAACAATATAAGAGAGAGTCTACAGAGGCACATTCTAGAATGAACCAAGTTTGTCGGGTATTTAGTTCTTTTAATTTTACATTGCAACTTATTGAGTTATGTATGATTATACTTGGTTGTGAGTTAGATATATATTGTGATTTCAATGGCAATTCAGTCGCCACGCCTACCTATTTTATTGCACTAACTGTTGCCATGGAACACTTGGTATTGTCGCAATAACTTATCACCACAATCTTTCAAATTCTAAACGTTGAGATACTATTTTAGCGCCACCAAAATCAATTTTATTGAAATTTACTATCACCATGAAACATTTATATTGTTGCAACAGCTTCTCGACACAAACATTTCATTTGTTGTGATAAATGTTTATCACCACAAAAACAAGTATGTTGCGATTTTCTGTTGCCACGACTGAATGTTGTTGCCATAAGTTAATGCCACAAACATATGGTTCGTGGCAAAAGACTAATACAACAAAACAAGAGTTGTTGGCATAGGTTATTACCACAATTGACTATTGTCACAAAAGAGCATGTGCCACGACACAAGCATTGTTGGCATAGGTTATCACCACAAATGTCTAGCCACGAACTAGTAATCGCCACGTTTTATTTTCGGTTGCTTTAATGTCAAGGGATGACCCCCGGGTAGGCCAAGCCAGGCTCAACTGGCCGGCTCCAGGGAGATCTGGTCGGATGGCCACAAGAACAAGGAACCACAGCCAGGTGGAATGCTCCACCCAGTACACCTCAAGATTCTTCGGCTGGCCCGTCTAGCCAGGGGCTAGGAGAGCCGGCTGGGTCGCCACCTGTACCCAGCCGCCTCGGATCCATTGGCCCAACGTACGGGAGAGGGTGACGCTCCTTTCTGAGCGCACCCTTGGCCGGACAGGCTGGCACGCCACCCTACTGACACTACCAGACAAGGATGCCAAAGCGCCAAGGCTGAAGACTGATGAGTAAAGCACCGGCTGACGAATAAAGCACCAAGCTAATGGATAAAGCACATGGTCACGCCCAAAGCGGCATCACTGAGTCCCTATGGCGCTGTCCCCACCTGTACTAGAGCTTGACGGGTCCTGGACCACCGGCTGGACCCGGCAGCCGGCCTGCTTTGTAAACCCAAACCCCAAATAGTAAACCCTAGAGCCCACATTGTAACCTACCCTTCCACCAGTATATAAGGAGGGGTAGTGCCAGGGTTCTAGGTAGAGCATTACAAGTTAGAAGTTAGCCAGAATCGATAATTCTAGTAGTTCATATTCCTCTAGCTCTCGATAGCAGCTAGGAAAACAGCTCAAGGAGCACTTGTATTGAGCATCTGCTCCCCATATAGTAGATCCTTGCAGGAGTAGGAGTGTTACCTCGACAAGAGGCTCCGAACCTGGGCACATCGCTATGTTTGCAGTATCTATGTCCAACCCGTTGCGAGTAGCCACTGATAGCATCCTGATTGTCCCCTCTCATGCTATCCCCGATGGCACTGCCGTGTTCCACACCATGACAGTTGGCGCCCACCATGGGGCATAACGCATCGGCTGGGGTCATCTTTCGCACGGGACTTCTGCTCATCACCGGTGAGCGAGTCGCCTCTGGCCTCGTCCTCACCTTTAGCTCCTTCGACTGCATCCTCAACATCGCATCATGCTTCAACGGGGAAACCTTCCCAAGCGGCGGCTCCATCATGCACTTTGGCGAGAATCGCGTCTACATAGCCACCATCGCCGAGGATTTCCCTCGCAAGGTCATCACTGTTTCCAGCGCGCCTCCAGGATTCTCTGCCCTGCTCCTCGCCAGCGGCAGCGTCGAAGTCATGATGGCCGGTGCAGGAGAAGGCCGCCGTCCTCCTCTGGAGCGCGACGCAGGCGCCCACGATGCCGCCCCGCGCGAGCAAGGAGTGGACCCCTTGGCGGACTCCATCCAGAACCTCCGCATCCCCATCGCTGTCGATATGGACCTGTCGGCTGCAGCAGCAGGCGCCGCCCTAGGGCCACAACTTGGGTTCAGAGCTAGACCGAGATGCTGACTCGCGTGTCGCCGCGGCTCAGCCGGTTTACAGTACCCGACCAAGAACATGAGGGCCACGAAAGCCTCGAGATGTTGATGCTTACTACCAAGAAGATGCATATGGTGGATGAAGATGATGCCATCCCCATATTTGATGAAGAAGTAGGCCACATGGAGGCCAATACTACCACAACACCCACTTCATATTAGAGGTATGAAAAAGGTAAAAATAAGGGTGTTGATGATGCCATGACCCACTAGTGTACATGATGACTTGTGATGATTGGCATGCTATGGATGATATTTGTGACATTGCATGTGATTCATTCCTAGTTCCATGTTATACTTTTCCTTTGCATAAAGTTGATCATGTGAAAATATTTTATTGTGATGATGTTGCCATAGACATGCCATGCTACAAACTTTTTATATTTCCCATTGGTGCTTGCAATAGGTTGAACAGTTGCTCTTTTCAAAGAATGATCCTCGTGTTGCGACAAACTTGATGAACAATTTTTTTCATTTGTTTGTCGGCAACCATGCTATTGCTTCGGACATGCCTTTTCATGATAGTTATTTAATTTCTCCCGTTGCTTGCAATAATATGAGTAATTGCTCGTTCACTTGTTTTCCTTGCAACGATACTTATCATATGGTTTCTATTGAGATTGCCCCCATAGCTTTCTCAAATTTTGGAGATTTTGATGATTTCGATGATAAGCATATTCCCCACTTGCATAATCACCATGCATCTATTTCACACTTGATTGACACTAATGGTGATGTGCACAAGAAGAGATACGTCATGGTGAATGATGTGTTTCTCTACCATGCACACACATTCTTCCTTTTGTGTATGATGTGTGTAGGTACCCGCACTATAATTTCAACCTCGGCTGAGCACGAGTTGACAAAAAGAGCTCTAGAGAGCATCCCCCAAGTGATTTCAAGGTTGAACCCAGTTCTGATACCTTTTGCATGCTTTGCATCTTTCATGTTGAAAAATTGCTCTTTCCTATAGTTTGCTTGCAAGCAAGTCAATGGTATTCTTTCACTTGTGACAATCATGTTTCTTTGCTATTGAATATTTATGCTTTGTGTGTTGCAACAAAAATGTTGAACAAATTCTCTTTCCGATATTTTGTATGCAACCATAATGCCATTATGAGCATGTAATTTCATGAGAGCTTCCATGTATCTTGTATAGTTGTTGTAATAAACATACGGAACATTTTCTTTTTCATATGGTTTGTTTGCAAACAGGTTGTTTTTTGCTTCCGCTTGTGATACTCATATCCCCATGATATTTGTTTTGGATGATTTGTGTATAGCATCCAACATATGAAACAATTTATCTTTCCAATGGTTGGTTTGCACACATAATGATGTTGTTTGGATATTCTTCCTCATGTGTTTCTGCATAATTCTACTATGCTTGCATGGATATTCTTCCGAAACTATGGACAAAGGCCCTCCATTTATATGACAAGGGGTCACCACATTGATCCACTAGTGTCATTGAATGTGTTCTTCTCCTAAACCACATTGACCCACATGACCACACACAATTCAATGGATTCTATGATACAACTTCTGTCATACTGGTGCAACATTCCATGTGGAAGCTACTTTCCAATGTCTTTTTTCTCTCTATGACCATGGTATGACACATGGATCCACTAGAGTCATTACATGCGTTGTTTTCCTAAAACCACATAGACCCAGTAGTGTCATTGCATGTGTTCTCCTAAACCACATTGATCACATGACCACACACACTCTAGTGGATTCTGTGATGCAACTTCTATCACACTAGTGCAACATGCAATGTGGAAGCTGCTTTCCTATGTGTTTTTGGTCTATGTGACCATGGTTTGACACATAGAGTCCCTAGAGTCATTGCATGTGTTCTTCTCCTAAACCACATTGATCCACTAGAGTCATTGCATGTATTCTTCTCCTAAACCACATTGATCCACATGACCATACACACTCTAGTGGATTCTATAGTGTAACTTCTACCACACTCGTGCAACATGCAATGTGGAAGCTGCTTTCCTATGTGTTTTTGGTCTCTGTGACCATGGTTTGACAAATGGATCCACTAGAGTCATTGCATGTGTACTTTTCCTAAAACCACATTGATCCTCTAGTGTTATTGCATGTGTTCTTCTCTTAAACCACCCTGATCCACATGACCGCACAGACTCCAGTGGATTCTATGATGCAAGTTCTGCCACACTGGTGCAACATGCAATGTGGAAGCTGCTTTCCTATGTGTGTTTGGTCTCTATGACCATGGTTTGACACATGGAGTCCCTAGAGTCATTGCGTGTGTTCTTTTCCCATAACCACATTGATCCACTAGAGTCATTGATCCATTAGTGTCAATGCATATGTTCTTATACTAAACCACATTGATCCACATGACCACACACATCAAGTGGATTCTATGCTCCAACTTCTGTCACACTGGTGCAACATGCAATGAGGAAGCTGCTTTCCTATGTGTTTTTGGTCTCTATGACCATGGTTTGACACATGGATCCACAAGAGTCATTGCATGTGTTCTTTTCCTAAAACCACATTGATCCACTAGTGTCATTGCATTTGTTCTTCTGCTAAACCACGTTGATCCACATGACCACATAGACTCCAGTGGATTTTATGATGCAAGTTCTGCCACACTGGTGCAACATGCAATGTGGAAGCTCATTTCCTATGTGCCTTTGGTCTCTCTAGCCATGGTTTGACACATGGAGTCCCTAGAGTCATTGCATGTGTTATTTTCTCAAAACCACATTGATCCACTAGAGTCATTGATCCACTAGTGTCATTGCATATGTTCTTATCCTAAACCACATTGATCCACATGACCACACACACTCTAGTGGATTCTGTGATGTAACTTCTGCCACACTGGTGCAACATTCCATGTGGAAGCTACTTTCCAATATGTTTTTGATCTCTGTGACCATGGTTTGACAAATGGAATGACTCTAGGGTCATTCCATTTATTCTTCTCCTAAACCACATTGAATCACTAGGATCATTCCATGTGTTTTTCTCCTAAACCACATTGATCCACACGATCACACACACTCTAGTGGATTCTGTGATGCAAATTCTGCCATACTAGTGCAACATGCATTGTGGAAGCTGATTTCCTATGTGTTTTTGGTCTTTGTGGCCATGGTTTGACACATGGATCCACTAGATTCATTGCATGTGCTCTTATCCTAAACCACATTGATCCACTAGTGTCATTGCATGCGTTTTTCTCCTAAACCACATTGTTCCACATGACCACACACACACTCTAGTGGATTTTGTGATGCAACTTCTGCCACACTGGTGCAACATTTCCTGTGGAAGCTGCTTTCCTATGTGTTTTTGGTCTTCGAGACCATGGTTTGACACATAGATCCACTAGAGTCATTGCATGTGTTCTTCTCCTAAAACCACATTGATCCATTAGTGTCATTGAATGTGTTCTTCTCCAAAACCACATTGATCCACATGACAACACACACTCTAGTGGATTCTATGATGCAACTTCTGCCACACTGGTGCAACATGCAATGTGGAAGCTGCATTCCCTTGTGTTTTTGGTCTCTGTGACCATGGTTTGACACATGGAACCATTAGAGTCATTGCATGTGTTCTTCTCCTAAACCACATTGATCCACTAGTGTTATTGCATGTGTTCTTATCCTAAACCACATTGATCCACATGATCACACACACTCTAGTGGATTCTGTGATGCAACTTCTGTCACACTGGTGCAACATTCCATGTGGAAGTTGCTTTCCTATGTCTTTTTGGTCTCTGTGACCATGGTTTGACACATAGATCCACTAGAGTCATTGCATGTGTTCTTGTCCTAAAACCACATTAGTCCACTAGTGTCATTGCATGTGTTCTTCTCCTAACCCACATTGATCCACGTGAACGCACACACTCTACTTGAATCTATGATGCAACTTCTGACACACTGGTGCAACATGCAATGTGGAAGGTGCTTTCCTATGTGTTTTTGGTCTCTATGACCATGGTTTGGCACATGGATCCACTAGAGTCATTGCATGTGTTCTTCTCCTAAACCACATTGATTCACTAGTATCATTTCTCCTAAACCACATTGATCCACATGATCACACTCACTCCAGTGGATTCCGTGAGGCAACTTCCGTGACATTGGTGCAACATTCCATGTGGAAGTTACTTTCCTATTATTTTTGGTCTCTGTGACCATAGTTTGACACATGGATCCACTAGAGTCATTACATGTGTTCTTATCCTAAAACCACATTAATCCACTAGTGTCATTGCATGTGTTCTTCTCCTAAACCACATTGATCCACATGAACACACACACTCCAGTTGACTCTGCGATGTAACTTCTGACACACTGGTACAACATGCAATGTGGAAGGTGCTTTCCTATGTGTTTTTGGTCTCAGTGACCATGGTTTGTCACATGGATCCACTAGAATTATTGCATGTGTTATTTTCTTCAAACTATAATGATCCACTAGTGTCATTGCACGTCATCTTTTCCTAAACAACATTGATCCACATGACCACACACACTGTAGTGGATTCTGTGATGCAACATCTGCCACACTGGTGCAACATTCCATGTGGAAGCTGCTTTCCTGTGTGTTTTTGGTCTCTGAGACCATGGTTTGACACCTGGATCCACTAGAGTCATTGCATGTGTTCTTCTCCTATAACCACATTGATCTACTAGTGTCATTGCATGTGTTATTCTTTGAAACCACGTTGATCCAACATGACCACACACAATCTAGTGGATTCTATGATGCAACTTCTGCCACACAGGTGCAACATGCAATGTGGAAGCTGCTTTCCAATGTGTTTTTGGTCTCTATGACCATGGTTTGACACATGGATCCACTAGAGTCATTGCATGTGTTGTTCTCCTAAACCACATTGATCCACTAGTGTCATTTCTCCTAAACCACATTGATCCACATGATCACACACACTCTAGTGGATTCCGTGAGGCAACTTCTGTCACACTGGTGCAACATTCCATGTGGAAGCTGCTTTCCTATGTCTTTTTGGTCTCTATGACCATGGTTTGACACATGGATCCACTAGAGTCATTGCATGTGTTCTTCTCCTAAAACCATATTTATCCACTAGTGTCATTGCATATGTTCTTCTCCTAAACCACATTGATCCACATGAACACACACACTCTAGTTGACTCTACGATGCAACTTCTGACACACTAGTGCAACATGCAATGTGGATGGTGCTTTCCTATGTGTTTTTGGTCTCTGTGACCATGGTTTGACACATGAATCCACTAGAATTATTGCATGTGTTGTTTTCCTCAAACTACAATAATTCAGTAGTGTCATTGCACATGTTCTTTTCCTAAACAGCATTGATCCACATGACCACACACACTCTAGTGGATTCTGTGATGCAACATCAGCCACACTATTGCAACATTCCATGTGGAAAGGTCTTGCCTGTGTTTTTGGTCTCTGAGACCATGGTTTGACACCTGGATCCACTAGAGTCGTTGCACGTGTTCTTCTCCTAAAACCACATTGATCCACTAGTGTCATTGCATGTGTTATTTTCCAAAGCCACATTGATCCACATGACCACACACAATCTAGTGGATTCTGTGATTCAACTTCTGCCACACAGGTGCAACATGCAATGTGGAAGCTGCTTTCCTATGTGTTTTTTATCTCTGTGACCATGGTTTGATACATGGATCCACTAGAGTTTATTGCATGTGTGCTTCTCCTAAACCACATTGATCCACTAGTGTCATTTCTCCAAAACCACATGGATCCATATGACCGCACACACTCCAGTCGATTTTGTGATGCAACTTCTGTCACACTGGTACAACATTCCATGTGGAAGTTGCTTTCCTATGTCTTTTTGGTCTCTGTGACCCTGGATTGACACATGGATTCACTAGAGTCATTGCATGTGTTCTTCTCCTAAAACCACATTGATGCACTAGTATCATTGCATGTGTTCTTCTCCTAAACCACATTGATCCACATGACCACACACACTCCAGTTGACTCTACATTGCAACTTCTGCCACACTGGTGCAACGTGCAATGTGGAAGGTTCTTTCCTATGTTTTCTGGTCTCTATGACCATCGTTTAACACATGGCTCCACTAGAGTTATTGCATGTGTTCTTTTCCTCCAACTATATTGATCCACTAGTGTCATTGCATGTGTTCTTTTCCTAAACCACAATGATCCACATGACCACAAACACTTTAGTGGATTATGTGATGCAACTTCTGCCACACTGGTGCAACATTCCATGTGGAAGCTTCTTTCCAATGTGTTTTTGGTCTCTGAGACCATAGTTTAACACATGCATCCACTAGAGTCATTGCATGTGTTCTTCTCCTAAAACCACATTGATCCACTAGTGTCATTGCATGTGTTCTTCTCCAAAACCACATTGATCCACATGACCACACACACTCTAGTATATTCTATGATGCAACTTCTTCCACACTGGTGCAACATGCAATGTGGAAGCTGCTTTCGTATGTGTTTTTGGTCTCTGTGACCATGGTTTGACACATGGATCCACTAGAATCATTGCATGTGTTCTTCTCCTAAACCACATCGATCCACTAGTGTCATTGCATGTGTTCTTCTCCTAAACCACATTGATCGACATGACTACACACACTCTAGTGGATTTTATGATGCAACTTCTGTCACACTGGTGCAACATTCCATGTGGAAGCTGCTTTCCTATATCGTTTTGGTCTCTATGAACATGGTTTGACACATTGATCCACTAGAGTCATTGCATGTGTTCTTCTCCTAAAACCACATTGATCCACTAGTGTCATTGCATGTGTTCTTCTCCTAAACCACATTGATCCACATGACCACACACACTCTAGTTCACTCTGCAATGCTACTTTTGCCACACTGGTGCAACATGCAATATGGAAGGTGCTTTCTTATGTGTTTTTGGTCTCTATAACCACGGTTTGACACATGGATCCACTAGAATTATTGCATGTGTTCTTTTCCTCAAACTACATTGATCCACTAGTGTCATTGCATGTGTTCTTTTCCTAAACCATATTGATCCACATGACCACACACACTCTAGTGGATTCTGGGATGCAACTTCTGCCACACTGGTGCAACATTCCATGTGGAAGTTGCTTTCCTATGTGTTTTTGGTCTCTGAGACCATGGTTTGACACATGGATCCACTAGAGTCATTACATATGTTCTTCTCCTAAAACCACTTTGATCCACTAGTGTCATTGCATGTGTTATTCTTCAAAACCACATTGATCTACATGACCACACACACTCTACTGGATTCTATGATGTAACTTCTCCTACACAGGTGCAATATGCAATGTGGAAGCTGCTTTCCTATGTGTTTTTGGTCTCTATGACCATGGTTTGACACATGGATCCACTAGAGTCATTACATATGTTCTTCTCCTAAACCACGCTGATTCACTAGTGTCATTGCATGTGTTCTTCTCCGAAACCACATTGATCCACATGACCACACACACTCTAGTGGATTCTATGATGCAACTTCTGTCACACTGATGCAACATTCCATGTGGAAGCTGTGTCGTGGTATTGCCGACGAGTACGCCATGGAGGGGTCCTCACAGTGCGTTGGAGGGTAAAGCGGAGAGTTGGAGGGTACGAGGTAACACAACTTACCCAGGTTCAAGTCCCACCACGGTGGCAGAACTCTAGTCATGCTATAAATCACTATAATGGCAATACGCCGAGTTACAGAGATAGGTTCGCTATGCAAGATGTTGCACGTTGTACGTACCCTAAAGGCTCCCACAGGTCCGGCTTATAAAGGTGCCAGAGCCTAGGGTTTATAGGGAAAGGTCCTTACCGGATAAGGTAAAGAGTCCTACACTAATACGAACTAGTATTTCGTGTCTTGCACTCCAAGGCTCCGAGTACGTCGGTGACTCCTGCGTAGCCTTCCTTTATCCGGCATGGGCCCCCCTTCTGGATCCATCTAACTGGGTCGCCCAGCAGGCCATAGGCCTCACAACCAACTATGGGCCACCCGGGTTAGCCGGAATAAGGACGTGCTAAGGTGATACCCATTTAGCATATCCCCAACAGTAACCCCTGGAGGACTTTAAAATCTTGCGCCGTCTTGCCCATTAATCACAATGGCCTCTAGCAGCTCTATTCCTTCAACAAAGACGAACCCCGAGGATATTCCAGAGCCATCTCATGGAGTAACTGTCCCACCGGAGGGGGTGGTTGTCCCTGTCACTGCCGTGGTGGAAACCACCAGCGACGACCAAGAAAGAGCGGTGTCAGATGCCGCTGAAGAAGACAATGACTCCCACAAGGGAGTGTGGAGGTGCTCTAACCTCTCCGCCAAAGATTTGCAAGAACTGGTCACCGAGGGGTATATCCCCATGACAAAGGATTTGGTCTGGCGGCCGGCACCGACCGGCGAGGTGGCCCATTCTCCCCAAGCCGGAGAGAAGGTGTACATCAAAGCTTAGCTGGTACGAGGTGTAAGCCTGCCAGTCTCCGACTTCTTCCTGGACATCCTCCGGCACTTCCAGGTACTTCCCCACAACCTCTCTCCCAACAACATCTTAGTCCTTAGCAACTTCATAGCTCTGTGCGAAGGGTTCCTAGCCATCAAACCTAGATTAGATCTGTTTCTGTACTTTTTTACCGTCAAGACAGAGTCTGTAGAGTCCAAGGACGAGTTGCAGATTTGTGGAACCATTAGCTTTAAGATCCCGGCCCAGCCGGCGCTTCCCCGACATCGTAGGGCATGAGTTAGAACTGGCAGCGCACATACATTTTATGGTCCAGATATTCCCCTGCCTGACCACCTTGAGACATATCCCGACTTTGTGGACGGAGCTGCCGCCGAGGTGCCCGCATGACGGACCCAGCGTCCCTTTCGTCCGACGACGAGGCCAACTGCACCGTAAGGAGGATTGAATGGCTCGTGGATGGAGGTCTGACAGGCTTGGACCTAGCCATGTGCTGGTTTGTTAGGAGGATCCATCCTCTACAGCACCACGCCAAGTTGATGTGCAAATACACTCAAGACAGGAGGGATCCCATGCGAATTTTGCGGGATAACTTCTCCACTGACTCTGTCAAACTCCGGCTAAAGGATATCGTCAAGGTGAATGACAGGAAGCGCGGCTTCAAGATCACCTATGACATGTTCGATTGCAACAAATGCCTAGAAGTAGCTTTTGTTTTGTTTGTTGCTCGTTATATACTCTAAGGTTTTTCCGACATGAAGTTGTCAGTCTAACACACCTCTGTATCCCAGCTGGCGACCTTGGTGGCGGATCAGATAGCCTCCCAGGTCTATGATCCCAAGCTGAAGGATATCTAGGTGGTGTCCAATGACAACACCCCCAATTATCAGAGAGGTCTGCCAGCGCGAAAGCGAAAGAGCTCCACCTCTAGCGCAGCTGCCGAGGCTAATAAGAAGAAATCAGAGAGTGGAGTATCTAGACGATCCACCGCCGCCTTAGAGGCGGAGAAGAAGAAATCCACCGGCATTCCCCTCACCAAGGCTCCTACCGTGGAGTAAGTATATTCATTCTCTGGCTTGTACTTTTAGCTCATACTTTTTTTCATCTCTTGTGCTTATACTTTGTACGTTTCAGGAGGAAAACCGGTGCTAGTTTGAAGCGATCCTACAGAGATGCCGGAGGGTCAAAAAACATTCGTGACATGCTGACCAGAGATGTGGCCACCAAGCCCTCTCCTGCTACTGCTCCCCCTACTCCTACCTCCAAGCCTTCTGCTGGACTCGCTGGGCCTTCGTCCGCCGTCATCCCCGAGATCTCCATCATGGAGACAGATGTCAATCCAATCCTTGATGTCTCACGCTATGTCGAAGCGGACGTTACTCCCAGCGGTCAGGCGACGCAGGAGAGCACTTCTTCTAAAGTGGCTGAAGCTCTGGCTAAGGATACCACCGAGAAAGGGAAACAAGTAATGGAAGAGCCGAAGGCGGAGGTGGTTGTGGCAATGGACAAGGCGGGAACCTCTGAGCGATCAACTGTTCTGAAAACACAACAGGTCGATAGGGCATCATCCATGCCTCTGGCTTCAACATCTACTTTGGCTACGACTCCTCCGACGTTGTGCCTGGATGATCTCATTGCACAGGCGGATGCCGTGTATAACAATGCCGGTATCTTCCATACTGCACATGCCAATTTGGCCAACAATCTGAAGCTTATTGCCATTGTAAATCTTTTGAACTTCACTTCTTTTATTTTGTGTAGTATATCCCTTTGTAGCCCCCGAGCTCTTAGGTGGTTAAACAAAACTTATTGGCCTAAGTGCTCCAAAGAACTAAGAGTAGAAATTGATAGTGTAGCCCCCGAGCGTCTAGGTGGAAACTTAGAAGAATTCCGGCTAGATGCTCTAAGAGTAGCATACTTGCTGATTAAAATCTTGTGTTGTAGCCCCCGAGCGTGTAGTTGAAACCAGATAGTTCCGACTAGATGATCTAGAGAAACTAAGCATGCTTGCTTGTTTGCAGAATGAGAATATACGGAGGATCACCGCCAATGAGAGGTTTGCTGCTTTGCGGAAGGAACTGGACCTTGAACAGGGTAAAACAACCTTCCTGAAGAAACATATAAAAAATAGCCAGAGTCTTTTTCTTTTAACAACTCCTTACTTTTCCTCATGGATTCATTTCTGCCGTCTTCTCATAGCGCTTTCTGATTTCCATCTTACATAAGCCATTGCCAAGGCCAAGAGCATCGTCGAGCAATCCAAGCATATCCAAGAGCTCCATGATGAGAACAAAATCTTGAAGAAAGACCTAGTTGACGCCATCAAGGGCCATGATGAGGTGATGAAGGCGCTGCAAGAGTCTGCTGACGCCGAGATGCAGCGCCTGAAGAATGAACTTGCACAACTCAAGGAACAAAACCAAGCTGCCAAAGAGCAGAATGCAAGGAACCTTGAGTTGTACAAGACAGTCCAGAAGGAGCGGGACGTCTTCTCGGAGACATGCAAGGAGGCGAAGACGAGCATCTTCGGTAACTTTTCCCCATCTTGGTCAATTCTGTACTTTGGATAATCATTTGATTTGTTTCTACTCATGGTCCTTGTATCTTATGCAAACCACATCTCCCATTGGCTTGGCCAACTTGGGTGAAGGTGTTCTAGATCCCAAGGAATGCATGATTCTTGCCGGCAACTTCGTTAGCACCACCATTGCGCAGGCCAAGGAGATAAACCAGCCTCTAGGAATAAACATCAAGGCGGCAGACTCAGCGGCCAAGTACACGGAAATCCTACGCCGAGCCCCCGAGAAAGTCAAGGACTAGAAAGCCTCTTGCATCCAGGCTGGTGCAAGGACGACCCTGTCCTTAGTCAAGGCACACTATGACAACACTGACATCAATCTGGTGACCTTCGGCTTTCCCAAACTGGACGAGGAAGGGAAGGAAATTGAAAGTGATGCTATTTGGAATTCCCTCTCCGGCTTCAACACACCAGGATTGCCACAATGGTCAATGCAGATGTCTTCGTGCCTGCTGAGATCCTTGATGAATACATGGCTTCGTCTGAGTCTAGCCCATCTCCTTCCGAGTTTGACATTCTCTCCCGGCCTGGCTCTCCCGATGATGCCACCATGAAGTCCCCTACATCAGAGCCATGAAAAACAATGTTTTGTATTAAATATGTCTATGCGAAGTGTATGCGAAAAAACTTATGTGTTGTTAAGGCGGAAAAACTTGTACTCAAGTTTCCTGCTACTTATCTGTTTCAAGCATGTGTATATTTTTTAAGCAAGTGCTGGCTTATCCATTATTCTGGTTCATATGCTTAACCTTTTGTGAGAGGGAAGACTCGCAGCATAGAACTATGCCCTCAAGTGATGATGCTTAATAGCACCGTCAAGAACCTAAGAGCAAAATCGCCGGCTTTGAGTGCCGAGAAGTCACTACTCCGGAATCCACATAAAAACTTCAGAAAACATGTAGACTAGAAAACTTAAGCTAACGCCCGTAGGAGGAATTTTCACAAGTGCAAATGCAAACTTGCGCATAAAGGGTTTATATGATCCAAAAAATGAACAACTAAAGGAGGTAAAAGACTTAGAGAATATAAGTGAACCAAATGCTTTATTTCATTGATCATATAAGAAACTTATTACATAATGTAAATGTGCTAAGTGTAAAAGGGACGTAGCTGTGCTATGTTCCATGGCCGATCTGTCTCGGGTAATCATCATCGGAGTCACGTTGCTTTCGCTTGTGATTTTTTGGCCTATCTTTCAACTCACGAATATCAATGAGGTAATAGGAACCATTTAACAATGCTTTTCTTATGACAAATGGTCCTTCCCAAGGCGGGGATAGTTTGTGTGATTTCTCCTGCTTGAGCCTAAGCACCAGATCCCCTTCTTTAAACGAGTGATGCTTTACACGCCGACTATGGTAGCCATGCAACTTCTGCTGGTAGACGGCAGATCTCTGGCATGCCAGCACATGCTCTTCCTCAAGTAGGTCCACATATAGGCATCTAGATTCTTCAGCGTCATCCTCCTTATAGGTGGCGACTCTTGGTGCATCGTGGAGGATGCCGGATGGAAGGACGGCTTCTGCTCCATAAACCATGAAGAGAGGAGTCAAGCCGGTGGATCTGTTGGGTGTTGTTCGTAAACTCCACAAGACAGATGGTAATTCCTCCGACCAAGCCCCAGCTGCTCTACGTAGTGGTGCTTCTAAGCGTGGCTTGATTCCGTGCAGAATTAGTCCATTGCCCCTTTCAACTTGCCCATTTGACTATGGGTGTGCCACAGATGCTAGGTCAAGGCAAATGCCTTTTTCATGACACTACTCCTCAACTTCTCCGGGAGACAAATTTCTGCCATTGTCGGTGATGATGCTGTGTGGGAGACCAAATCTCACCACTAGATCCTAGACAAATATTTTAGGGTTGTTGCCCCATCAAGGGTTCTAATGGGTTTAGCTTCAATCCATTTTGTGAACTTATCCACTGCTACTAGCAAGCGTGTAAATCCATAGGATGCTGTCTGCAAAGGTCCCACCATGTCCAGCCCCCAGACTTTAAACGGCCAAATTATCGGTATGGTTGCCTTGCATAGAACTGACACCCAAGGAATGTTTGTACCAACTTGTCAGTGTCCGCCATGGCAGTTAGCTAGTAGAATCCTTGCCGGAAGGCCTTGGCCACCAACGATCGGGGAGCAGCGTGATGCTCGCAATCTCCGAGATGTATTTCTCTAAGGATTTCAACACCTTCCTGCTAGGAGACGCATCGAAGGAAAACTTCTGTGGTACTTCTTTTGTATAGCTGGCCGTCAATGATGACGTAGCTTTTTGCTCTGTGTAATATTTGCCAACTTTCGACTTCGTCAGCGGGCAAAGTTTCGTCTTGTAGATAGTCCATGAATGGTCTCGTCCAAGCCGGAGAGGTCACTGTTATTGTAGTAACAAATGAGTTCACTCTATCCGGGTTGTCGGGGTCCGCTCCCTTCACGGATGGGGTCCGTAAATGCTCCAGGAAAACGCCTGGCGGAATTGGTCAGTGAGCTGATCCAAGCTTTCACAACAGATCTGCCGCCTCATTCTCCTCCCTTTTGACGTACTTGACTTTGTAGCCATCGAAGCACTTGGCTATTTCGTCTACTTCGTCTTGATATTCCACCATCATAGGGTTCCGCGTGTTCCAGGTACCAGCTACTTGCTAGGCAACCATGTCAGAATCTCCACAGCAAACTATGCGCTTGATGCCAATATCCTTGGCCACACGAAGTCCATGAATGAGGGCCTCATACTCTGCCATGTTGTTGGTAGCACTGAAGTGGATCTGTAGGAAGTATTGCAACTTTTCTCTTGTTGGTGATTCCAATAATACACCAGCCCCCGAGTCTTTGAATAGCTTTGATCCGTCAAAGTGCATGACCTAATATTCTGGTTCTAGCACAAGAGTGTCTTCTAGCAGTTCTATCCAATCTGCGATAAAATCCGCCAATGCTTGTGATTTGATAGCGTCGCGTCTCTTGTATGTGATTTCAAAGGCGGCAAGTTCAATGCCCCACTTTGCCACTCTTCCTGTAGCTTCGCTGTTGTTGATGATGTCGGACAGTGGAGCTTTGCTCACCACTGTGATAGGGTGCTCCTAGAAATAATGTCTTAGCTTGCGTGAAGCAAGGAAAACTCCATAAGCTATCTTTTGGTAGTGCGGGTAACGCTGTTTGGATTCCGTCAAGACCTCGCTTACATAGTAAACGGGTCACTAAACTCCATATTCATATGTTGGTTCCTTGCACTCCACCATGATGATGATGCTGATGACTCGGTTGGTTGCCGCCATGTAAACTAACATAGGCTCCCTTGACACCGGTGCTGCAAGTATTGGTGGGGAGGAGAGCTCTTCAACTCCTGAAGTGCTGCATCAGCCTTGTCCGTCCATATGAATTTGTCTGCCTTCTTGAGCAACTTGTAGAGCGGCATAACCTTCTCACCAAGTCGGCTGATGAACCGGCTTACTACCGCTATGTAGCCTGTGAGCCTTTGTATGTCCTTCAGGCATGTCGGACGTTTAATGTCGAGGATGGCCTTGATTTTCCTTGGTTCACCTTGATTTCGCGATGCGAAACGATGAAACCCGACAGCTTGCCAAAAGGTACCCCAAAGACATACTTCTTGGGGTTCAGCATCAGGTTGTATTTCCGGAGATTATCGAAGGTTTCTTGCAAGTCAGTGATAAGATCATTTGATTTTTTTGACATTACCACGATGTCATCCATGTAAGAGTGTATGTTGCGACCTATTTGGTCGTGTAGGCAATGTTGCATTGTCCACTGGTAATTAGCACCAGCGTTTTTCAGCCCAAAGGGCATCGTGACGAAGCAATATGTGTCGTAGGGTGTGGTGAAAGAAGTGTCCAGTTGGTCCGACTTTCACATCCAGATTTGGTGGTAACCTGAGTAGGCATTGAGAAAACACAGAAGTTCCGAGCCAGCCGTCGAGTCAATGACTTGGTCAATGCGAGGCAAAGCAAACGGATCCTTTGGACACGCTTTGTTCAAGCCGGTGTAATCTACACAAATTCTTAATCCATTGGTTCCCTTTTTGGGGACAAGTACAGGATTTGCCACCCATCGGGTGTGAATAACTTTGCGGATAAAGCTAGACTTAAGTAACCTAGCTATTTCTTTGCCTATAGCCCTTCGTCTTTTATCACCAAAGAGTTTACTTAAGTCTTCTTCTCCATAAACCATGAAGAAAGGAGTCAAGCCGGTGGACCTGTTGGGTGTTGTTGTAAACTCCACAAGATAGATGGTAATTCATCCGACCAAGCCCCAGCTGCTCTACGTAGTGGTTCTTCTAAGCATGGCTGATTCCGTGCAGAATGAGTCCATTGCCCCTTTCAACTTGCCCATTTGACTGTGGGTGTGCCACAGATGCTATGTCAAGGTGGATGCCTTTTTCCTGACAGTACTCCTCAACTTCTCCGAGAGACAAATTTCTGCCATTGTCGGTGATGATGCTGTGTGGGAGACCAACTCTCACCACTAGATCCCGGACAAATTTTTTAGGGTTGTTACCCATCAAGGTTTCTAATGGGTTTAGCTTCAATCCATTTTGTGAACTTATCCACTGCTACTAGCAAGCGTGTAAATCCACAGGGTGCTGTCTGCAAAGGTCCAACCATGTCCAGCCCCCAGACTGCACACGACCAAGTTATCGGTATGGTTGTCTTGCATAGAACTGACACCCAAGGAATGTTTGTACCAACTTGTCAGCGTACGCCTTGGCAGTTAGCTAGTAGAATCCTTGCCGGAAGGCCTTGGCCACTAATGATCGGGGAGCGACGTGATGCCCGCAATCTCCGAGATGTATTTATCTAAGGATTTCAATACCTTGCTGCGAGGAGACACATCGAAGGAAACCTCATGTGGTACTTCTTTTGTATAGCTGGCCGTCAATGATGACGTAGCTTTTTGCTCTACGTACTATTTTCCGACTTTCGACTTCGTCGGTGGGCAAAGTTCCGTCTTGTAGATAGTCCATGAATGGTCTCGTCCAAGCCGGAGAGGTCACTGTTACTATAGTAACAAATGAGTTCACTCTATCCGGGTTGTCGGGGTCCGCTCCCTTCACGGATGGGGTCCATAAATGCTCCAGGAAAACACCTGGCGGAATTGGTCAACAAGCTGATCCAAGCTTTGACAGCAGATCTGCCACCTCATTCTCCTCCCTTTTGACGTACTTGACTTTGTAGTCGTCAAAGCACTTGGCTATTTCGTCTACTTTGTCTTGATATGCCACCATCAGAGGGTTTCACGCGTTCCAGGTGCCAGCTACTTGCTAGGCAACCAAGTTAGAATCTCCATAGCAAACTATGCGCTTGATGCCAATATCCTTGGCCACACGAAGTCCGTGAATGAGGGCCTCATACTCCGCCATGTTGTTGGTAGCATTGAAGTGGATCTGTAGGAAGTATTGCAACTTTTCTCCTGTTGGTGATTGCAATAATACACCAGCCCCCGAGTCTTTGAGTAGCTTTGATCCGTCAAAGTGCATGACCCAATATTCTGGTTCTGGCACAAGAGTGTCTTCTGACAGTTCTATCCAATCTGCGATAAAATCTGCCAATGCTTGTGATTTGATAGCATCACGTCTCTTGTATGTGATTTCAAAGGCGGCAATTTCAATGCCCCACTTTGCCACTCTTCCTGTAGCGTCGCTGTTTTTATGATGTCGGATAGTGGAGCTTTGCTCACCACTGTGATAGGGTGCTCCTGGAAATAATGTCTTAGCTTGCGTGAAGCAAGGAAAACTCCATAATCTATCTTTTGGTAGTGCGGGTAACGCTGTTTGGATTCCGTCAAGACCTCGCTTACATAGTAAACGGGTCATTGAACTCCATATTCATGTGTTGGTTCCTTGCACTCCACCATGATGATGATGCTGATGACTCGGTTGGTTGCCGCCATGTAAACTAACATAGGCTCCCTTGACACCGGTGCTACAAGTATTGGTGGGGAGGAGAGTATTCTCTTCAACTCCTGAAGTGCTGCGTTAGCCACATCCGTCCATATGAATTTGTCCGCCTTCTTGAGCAACTTGTAGAGCGGCATAGCCTTGTCACCAAGTCGGCTAATGAACCGGCTTAATGCCACTACGTAGCCTGTGAGCCTTTGTATGTCCTTCAGGCATGTCAGACATTTAATGTCGAGGATGGCCTTGATTTTCCCTGGGTTCACCTCGATTTCGCGATGCGAAACGATGAAACCCAACAGCTTGCCATAAGGTACCCCGAAGACGTACTTCTTGGGGTTTAGCATCAGTTTGTATTTTCGGAGATTGACGAAGGTTTTCTACGAGTTAGTGATAAGATCATTTGATTTCTTTGACATTACCATGATGTCATCCATGTAAGCATGTACGTTGCGACCTATTTGGTCGTGTAGGCAATGTTGCATTGTCCACTGGTAATTAGCACCAGTGTTTTTCATCCCAAAGGGCATCGTGACATAGCAATATGTGCCGTAGGGTGTGGTGAAAGAAGTAGCCAGTTGGTCTGACTTTCGCATCCAGATTTGGTGGTAACCTGAGTAGGCATCAAGAAAACACAGAAGTTTCGAGCCAGCCGTCGAGTCAATGACTTGGTCAATGCGAGGCAAAGAAAACGGATCCTTTGGACACGCTTTGTTCAAGCCGGTGTTATCAACGCACATTCTTAATCCATTGGTTCCCTTTTTGGGGACAAGTACAGGATTTGCCACCCATCGGGTGTGAATAGATTCGCGGATAAAGCTAGCCTTAAGTAACCTAGCTATTTCTTTGCCTAAAGAGGTTGTTTCACCAGTTTGGCATTAGGATCAATATTCAAGCTGTGCTCGGCAAGTTCCCTAGGTACACATTTCATGTCGGCAGGTTGCCAGGCAAAGATGTCCCTATTCTCATGGAGGAACTTGACGAGCGCGCTTTCCTATTTGGGATCTAGGTCCGTGCCAATGGCGGTTGTCTTGGAGGAATATCCTTCAACAAGTTCCACCTGCTTGGTCTTGATGGCGGCCTTGAATGCGGGTTTGGCAGCAATGATCTGCTTCTTCGAAGCCGGCATCTCCAAGGCATCGACCTGGTTCTGGATCTCCTTGAACTCCTCACCGTAGAGAACTGCTTCAGCGAAGGTGGCTTCACTGAGCTCGCACTCCCGTGCCTTGGTGAAGCTTCTGTCAACGGTGATGATGTAGTTTGGTCCGGGTATCTTGAGCTTTTTGTAGACAAAGCATGGCCTTGTGAGGAAGGAGTGGAAGATGCAGCATCCAAAAATGACGTGGTACACGCTCTTGAAAGGCACCACTTCAAAGGTCATGCGCTCTTGGTGGTAATTGTTAACATCGCCAAAAGCGACCGGAAGGGTGATGTAGCCCAGTGAATTTGCTTGTCGGCCGGGGACAACTCCATGGAACACGATGTTTCTCTTCCTTAGCTAGGTCTCCGTCAAGTTCATCTTGTGTAGTGTATCCGGATACATGATGTTGATGTTGCTTCCACTGTCCACGAGGCACTTGGTGAACTCCGTGCCATCAATCAAAGGGTTGATGACCATGGCATACTGGTTCTCTATTGGGATGAGGTCTGGATGGTCCTTCCTATCCCAAGTAATTGGAATCTCCGACCACCTGACATACTAGGGAACCGGAGGGAGGGTAGCCATCAGTATCCTCAGAGAGGTTTTCTAGGCCCGGACGGTGGAGTGCCAAGGAAGGTGTGGTAGACTAGAGCCTTCTTTTTGAAGGGATTTTTCCCTTTACCCTCTCCCTTATCGAAAGATTTGGGTTCCACGTCTTCATCCATATCGCTTGATTCCTTGGACTCCTCCTCCTTCTTCTTCCCTTTGCCCTTTCCGCAGGGTTTGTTCTTCCGATATTGCTTGTAACTGGACTCAGGGTCTTCCTTGAGGTCGTTGCCAAATTTGCATTGGCGGTTGGTGTGGGTGGATTTGCTATTTGTGTCCAGGTGCACGAAACACGGCATATCACGGTACTCTTCATAAATTTGGGGAACGCGGGGTGCTGAGGGTGTAGAATCACTCCTCTGCTGGCCATTGCTAGTCCCTCGGCCACGTCCACGGTGTCTGCCGCCGCCCTGCTAGTGAACTCTGCGGTGACCATGTCGGCTGCCTGCTTTTCTTCAGGCGGGTTCTTCCGCTTGTTATTGTTGTTCTTCCTGGCCTAGGTAGGGATTTCTATTGTCGGCAATGATCCGCGCACATCATCATCGGTAGTGGCGAACTTGCTAGACATGGCGATCATTGCGTTGATCTTGAGCTCATTGTTGTCTTGCTTGCGCTTCAATGTATGCCAGAGCAAGGTTCCCTTTTCCAGACTGTCGATGAAGGCGGCCATAGCGGTTTGTTCGTGCACCCCTGCGCAAGAATTTTTCATATCCAGCCAGCGAGAGAGGTAGGCACGAGAGGTTTCATCCTTTTCTTGCACACACCGCTATAGGTCTCCGATAGTGAAGGGACGTTTGTATGTACCCTCGAAGTTCTTAGTGAACGCTTCATGCATGTCCAACCAATTGCATATTGATTTTTCCAGCAAATCGTTATTCCATTGTCGGGCGGTACCAGTGAGCATAAGTGGGAGGTACTTGACGGTGACATTAGGCTTTTCCCCTGCGATGTGAATCACTTTGTTGTAGTCCTACAACCATATAATTGGTCTGGCGGTGCCGTCGTAGGGTTTGATGGTCTTGTCTATCCGGAAACCCTGGGATTAGGTTGTGGCCCGTATTACTGGTCCAAAACAACGTGGCCCAAGGTATGGGAGCTCCCGAGCTTCTTGGATCTTGTCTAGCCATGAACGTGCGTCATACAGCTCTGGTTGCTTCCATTTTCTGTCATGGGGAGGGGAGTTGTGATGCGATCTATGAGATCCACCGTGCCCTCCGCCATGATGGCTTCTAGGTGGCGACGGTGGCAGTGGGGCCGGTGGGTTAGCCTTTTGGCTGTTTCCCTCCTGCGACTCCTTACTCATGTCGCGTTTGCTTGTCAAACGTGGTGGCTCCTTGTGGGATCTGCTCCTATGTCCTTCAATGCCGCTGCGCTCTACGACATGCTGGGGCTGCTCACCCTGGTCACGTATGACAATGCCGACCTGGGGACGCATAGGCGGTGGCATGCTTGTATGGTGGTGTGGTTGTGGTTCCTCCTGACGCCGAGATGGTGGTGGAGGTGGTGACCGGCGAGGACAAGCCTTTTCTCCATGATCAGAGGATATGGGTATGGCGTAAGTCATGTTGCGTGCCTCCCTCTGTCTTCGCTCTGTGGAGCCCATATGAGATCCCTTGTCACGCGGAGATTTTGGCCTTCTGCGGTTGTTCAGGGTTGACTGGCAAAGCTCCGGGTTGGACTCAAGCCTCTATGAGGTAGCCTTTTCCTGTTGCTTGCATGCCTTGGCGACGAGGTCGTACACCTGAGCAACTGCTTCTAGCGACCTGTCCTATTATAGGAGGGTCTTGGCAACGACGATGTTGAGGGCGGGAGTTGTCATGACTTGCCTCCCCTCTGAATCAATGTATGGTGTCGCTTTTGCCGGCTTGGATCCCTCATATCCCAACCTGCGCCGAACGTCGGGATCTTCGATGACGTGAGATGGTGTTTTCTTTGCCTTTTGCTTCAACAGCAATTGCTTGTACTCAGCCTCCATAGCTCTTGCCGCCTTAAAGGACTGTTGCGCCTTGGCCATGTCTTCGTCTAGCTTAGCGCCCTGCTCCACAATGCACTTGGCCTTCGCTAGGATTGCCGCACACTTCTCATCAAGCTCCGTAATGCTCTAGATATGGGGGATGATAATAGGCTCAACAAGGAGTGCACCGTAGATTGCCTTGTCGGCGGGAGTAACCAACGGGTTGCCACCTGCAGACGTTGATGGTGGCATTGGCGGATGGTTTGATTGCCTGGCAGTACTTGAGGCCGTGGTGAGTTCCTGCGCCGGTTGCGTGCGGATAACCGGAGGAGGCAAGGCCTTGGCCGGAACCGGAGGCTCAGCGGCTTTCTTGGCGACTACTGCTCTGGTAACCGCTGGCATGGGCGGAGCTCTCTCACATCCCGGTTCCCGTCCGTCTTCTTCCATCACACTCCCAATGGCGACTAGCACCTGGTGGGAAGCATTGGTCTTCTCGGCGCGCTCCTCCTTCTTTATCTCCTGCTCTATCTCCTTCATAACAACATCATATTCCTCCGAGTTAGCGTCCGAGCCGCCTCCATCCATATTGATGTCGGTGTATAGCGTGTCAAGGACGGAGTCGGAGATGGCTTCAGTGTTGGTGATGGCGGATGTAGAGGGTGATGGAGGCGGGCCATTGTTGTTGTTTCCTCCTCCGGCTACGATGTTGATCGCAGCCTCGACCTCCTCATTGGCGTCCGCGTATTCGTTGACGATTGTGACCGTCTCACCAAGGGTGAGAGGACCCGTGGCCTGACTCCTTTAGAGGGTATCCCGGAGGAGTGTTCCGGGTGTGAGCCCTTCCAGGAAGTGGTAAATGAGCTCGTCGGCATGGTCGCCCTCTAGGGTTTCCCTCACCCTCATCCATCTGGCAAGGTATTCATGGGGAGGTTCTCTATCCCTTTGAATGCATCTGGCTAGATCGAAGATGGTGACTACACCGACAAAGTGTGACCTGCGCATCTCTAACGCTCGGGGAAGCCAAGCGGATTTGGGGGGTCCTTCCACCTTTATATCCTGCATAGGGGCGGTTTGGGTGGACCTTGAATTTTCCCGATCTGAGCCACCATACTCCAAGGAGAGATATGGCCTAGATCCTTCCACAAACATTTCCTGCTCATAGGCAGTTCGTGCGGGGCTTGACGATTTTCCGACTTCCTAGGAACTAGGACCCGAGTCAATTTCACCGATGAAGATGTGGATGTCTCTGAAGGGAATGACGGAGCAACGCGTAGGGTTCGTCTTTGCTGGACCCAGAACTCATCTGGAGGGATGATCGGGATGTTGCCAGAGAAGAGAACGCGTCTGATGGCTACGATGTCGCTGATTCCCATGAAGAGATTGGACCTCGCCCGATGTAGAGCTCGAAGTGGCTCTTGCCCCACGGTGGGTGCCAACTATCGTGGTTTTGCCGACGAGTACGCCATGGAGGGGTTGTCAAAGTGCGTGATTAGAGATGTGGGGTAAATCGGAGAGTTGGTGGGTACGAGGTAACACAGCTTACCTAGTTTCAATTCCCACCAAAGTGGCGGAACTCTACTCCTGCTATAAATAACTATAATGGCAATACGCCTAGTTACAGAGATAGGTTCGCTTTGCGAGATGTTGCACGTTGTACGAAGCAATCTAGGTTGTGCCCTAAAGGCTCCCATAGGTCCGGCTTATGAAGGAGTCAGAGCCTAGGTTTTATAGGGAAAGGTCCTTGCCGGACAAGGTAAAGAGTCCTACACAAATACGAACTATTCTTTCGTGTCTTGCACTCCAAGGCTCCGAGTACGTAGGTGACTCCTGCGTAGCCTTCCTTTATCCGACATGGGCCTCCCTTCTAGATCCGTCTAACTGGGCCACCCATCAGGCCATAGGCCTCGCTACCAACTATGGGCCACCCGGATTAGCCAGAATAAGGACGTGCTATGGTGATACCCATTTAGCATATCCCCAAGAAGCTACTTTCGTATGTCTTTTTGACCTCTATGACATTGGTTTGACACATGGATCCACTAGAGTCATTGCATGTGCTCTTCTCCTAAAACCACATTGATCCACTAGTTTCATTGCATGTGTTCTTCTCCTAAACCACAATGATCCACATGACCACACACACTCTAGTTGACTCTGCGATGCAACTTCTGCCATACTAGTGCAACATGCAATGTGGAAGGTGCTTTCGTATGTGTTTTTGGTCTCTGTGACCATGGTTTGACACATGGATCCACTAGAGTTATTGCATGTGTTCTTTTCCTCAAACTACATTGATCCACTAGTGTCATTGCATGTGTTCTTTTCCTAAACCACATTGATCCACATGACCAGACACACTCTAGTGGATTCTTTGATGCAACTTCTGCCACACTGGTGCAACATCCCATGTGGAAGCTGCTTTCCTATGGGTTTTTGGTCTCTAAGACCATAGTTTGACACATGGATCCACTAGAGTCATTGCATGTGTTCTTATCCTAAAACCACATTGATCCACTAGTGTCATTGTATGTGTTCTTCTCCAAAACCACATTGATCCACATGACCACACACACTCTAGTGGATTCTATGATGCAACTTCTGCCACACTGGTGCAACATGGACTGTGGAAGCTGCTTTCCTATGTCTTTTTGGTCTCCGTGACCATGGTTTGACACATGGATCCACTAGAGTCATTGCATGTGTTCTTCTCCTAAACCACATTGATCCTCTAGTGTCATTGCATGCGTTCTTCTCCTAAACCACATTGATCCACATGACCACACACACTCTAGTGGATTATGTGATGCAACTTATGTCACACTGGTGCAACATTCCATGTGGAAGCTGCTTTCCTATATCTTTTTGGTCTCTATGACCATGGTTTGACACATGGATCACTAGAGTCATTGCATGTGTTCTTCTCCTAAAACCACATTTATCCACTAGTGTCATTGCATGTGTTCATCTCCTAAACCACATTGATCCACATGACCACACACACTCTATGTCAACACCCAAAATTTTAAGTCCAGATGCCTATTATGTCGTACATCGCAATCCTAGGATTACCATTTTTGCGAGACAACAGAAGTCGTACCACATTACATCATCCATTACAAACCATAATAAGGTCTTACAAATAAAGGATCTCATGATCCAGTCTTAATACAATCAAAGCAGCAGAAAGTAAACGTAGCGGGGCTTCATCTTCATGATCACAGACAATGCTAACGATGGGAGATGATCCTAGTTGTCATAGACCTCATGCTATCCATCTTCCGGGTAATCCTCCTCATAGTCTGGCCATGGGAATAGCCAGGGACAAAGCCATGAGTACTCTTTAAGTACTCGCAAACTACCACTAGTATAAGTAGAAGTAAAACTAGTAGGAATCATAAGCTCTAGGTTTGTTTGCAAAAAGCCAGGTTTATTTCGTAAAGTTCAAGGGTAAAGACCTAATTTAGTTCTCTACATTACTTAAGTCGGAACTTAGATCTCATGTCCACAACTCCTTTGTGGTCAAGTCAAAGTCATCTATCAAGTCACTAATCATTTTGGAAACATCTGACAATGGAACAGTATGGCCACTCCAACTGTCCATAACCACGGACGCGTCTATTCGAATAGTTTGATAATCTGCAGAGGTGGTACACTTTCACCACAAAATTTGGTACATCCGTAAGGAATAAACCTGAATCATCATACTTGGTACGCGAATAATCAATCTTAACCTTTCAATTACACACCCTAGTATAGGAACCTCCCCTATGAGTTTGGACTCCCAGCCATGGCCATCTACCATCCTGGATACTGCATAGGTGGACATTCATCACGAGGTAGCCTCAGCTCATCCTCTTCCACATGGGAACCCATACTAAGACATATAAACTTCCAGTCAAGCCCTACCCAACTCAGGTATTATGGCTATACGGTAAAATTGGAATGGTATCGCATCCAAACCCAACCATCAACTTTTATTAAAGTCAAGGCTCATGCCTCATCAGTTTCATCATCAAACCATTGTGTTTCACAACACATGTCAAACCATTTCAATAGAATGAATCTTCATTCCAAGGTTTTCATAATCATTTTCACCAAATATTCCCATTTAAAGTAATCAAGTTTTAGCTTAGCACTAGCCACTAATATTGAGGGTATCACTATAAGGGGTGCTAATAAAGTATAAGTATCCCAGACTAGTCCTATGATCTTGATAGGATCCAATCTAATTTCCACTAATCACAATTCATTACTAAGTAAGAAACTGTAGTAAAGGGGAAAGTAAAGCTTGGAGTAAAACTAGGAATGGTATAAGTAAAGTGACACAACTCAGCATGCCTAATGCATCTGGTATAAGGGCTTGCATATATAACATGCCTAGTTCTAGCTTGCACTGATAGCTTGCCTTGTTGGTTGTAGTCGTTGAAGTTCTCTTCTTGTTCCTCGAAGTACTCCTCCTTGTTGTAGCTCAGGTCGGTACTAAAGTCTATAAACACATTCAATGTACACAATCACCAAACAACACTTCACTACTTCTATTTAGCACACAAGGGCTCATACTAGATGATCTAGCATCATTTCTATCATCATATGGAATATTAACATTCTCTTATTCTTCTTATTTTAGAAAAGTAATTTCTACTCATTTTAAATCCTTAAGATTTAATATTCTCCAATTAAAATAGTGGATCATGTTGACACATGTCATCACCATCTATTCCAACATTTGGGAATGTGATTTCAAATGGTGATCATATATTACAAGTTTTAATATTACTATTTAATAATATTAAAGTGACTACAATGCCTATATAGAACTCCTTTAATACAAAGCCATGTTTCATATTTGTAAAACCAAATCTATTTACATATTCAGGTAGAGCATGGAAAATGTGATTTTCTGGAGGTGGAATCATCTCAAAAGCATTTATAGTTTATTTTAGAAAAATGTTTGAAGTGTCAAAAGTATCTGTCTTGTTATTTTTGGTATAGGTGATCTATAAGTCTAAATGGTTTGAATACAACGGGAGTGATTAGATAATTTAAATACATTTCCAACAAAATTGAAATCATGCAATTTGGTTTAGTGAATATCTTTGAATTGAATTTTGAATCTACTGATAGAATCTAGTTTTAACTAAAATGGAAAATCTTATTTGAATCAACGGGCTCTGCGCGGAAAACTAATTGGGCCGGCCCAACTGCACTGCGTTGGCGCAGTGGGCTGCTGACAAGCGGGTCCTACTCGTCAGTGGCTCATTCTATCCGAAACGGTATCTTTCAATCTTAGCCCTATGATTAGAACTAGATCCTACGGCTGTGGTTTATCGTCTCCGTTGAACTTCTCTAGCGAGACTTGAACCCTAAAATGATGGTGGGGTTCACTGGGGACTTACGGGGCTCCAGCTAGGGTCGTCGATGGGGGCGAATGGGGTGGTCGACGATAGCTGTTCAATTGGCGGTCATGGCAGCTCCTTGGGTGGCTCTAATCGCTGGCTTCCTTCCTCGACTGCAGCGGCGGGCTCCGGTCAAATTCTGGCAGGATAGTGCTCGCCTTGCTCCGAGGAAAGTTCTGGGAGGTGTCTGAGAGAGAGATGAGTGGAATGGTGTAGAGATTGAGAGCTGGGGTGGCCTCTATTTATACACCAGGGGTGGTGGCAGTGCGACATGGGTTGGCTTCTTCGACGACGTTGCTATAGGTCACGTTCGTCACGGCGGAGGGCATGGGTCAGTGCTATGGACTATGGAGATCGTCACACGAGTGATGGCACGACAAGGGGCGATCTCTGTTGGTCAGGCAACGTCGGCGCTCTGTTTGGGTATGCGGGCATTTGTCACTTTGTACGGTGGTCACGGGGCACGCGGCGGCGAACGGTCATGTCTAGGCGGTCAGTGGTGCTACGGCGATCGCGATTACGGGCGGAGAGAGCAAGGTGCGACATGTGCGTGCGAGGTAGTTGCGGTGCTCCGTCGTGCGCTTGGCATGGCCACGACTTAAATGGGCACGCGGTTTTCAGTGTCTCCACTTCTCGCCTTGGGTCAAGGGGTGGACAGGGAGTTGCGGTGAGGTCACGGTGACTTGCTGGACATAGTGGGTGAGGGAGGTGCGGCATTCTGCGAGTGGTTCGTGCTCGACCGGCATGGCCAGCTCGGTACGGGCCTGGCACTGTTCAATGTGGCTAGTGATGCCTCTTCTTTGCAAGGTCAAGTACCGGGGATGATCTAGGACAATTCAATGTGTTGATTGTAGTAAAAAAGCTGAGTACTTGATAGCTCCAAATAGTGTATTGTTGGTGAGGTTGTACTATGCCTGCCAGGTGTTCGACCAAATGGCCGCATAAATTCAACTTTCAAATTTTTGGATGAATTTTGGTGAGTGATCTTGTTGCTTTCTTAGTAGTATGTGGTTGTTGGGAATTGTCAAGGGGAATTGATTTGAATGGTTTTTGAAAAGTGAGGATCTATACATATGAACTTGATTCAATTTTGCACTACCTCTTAAATAGATTTGAAAATAGTTTCTGCCACTTCGTAAAGTTTGCTTGTATTCACTTTTACTTGGTCTAGCAAGGGGTGAAAAGAATTGGAAAAGTTTCTGTTGGAAATCTTTTACTAGGAACACTCAAAGTGGTCTAGTGGATAAGTTTGGCCAAAATGACCATTTGATCATATGACTTCTATTTCATTTTCTTTTCCTTTGAATTTTCTTGGAAGTGATCTAGATGATGTAGTATTCATCTTTAAACCAAACCTTATCATTAGTAACAATCAATCATGGCAATTGCAAGCATTCATACACTAATGCAAATCACACATGCACTTATATTAAGTTTAAAGATAAAAGTTTTTGTTAACCCTAGACTTGGGTGATTAAATCTTGATAAGCTTAATTAATATTTTTGGGATGTTACAAACCTTCCCTCCTTTAACTGAATCTCGTCCCGAGATTCAGGAAAAACTAGGAACTAAAGAGATTTGGAAACTCAGTCCTAATATAGTCTTCTTATTCCCAGGTGGCTTCTTCTTCGGTATGGTTACTCCATTGGATCTTGAGAAACTTGATACTTCTGGTCTGGGTGGTTCTAAATGCTTCTTCCAATATACGGATGGGCACTTCACGATAAGTTAGATCCTTGTAGATATCTATGGCTCGGTGATCGATGTTCTTGAAAACTTCTGTCTTCTCCGGAACTTCTAAGCATTTGCGAAGTAACGATATATGGAACACATTATGCATGGCTGACATCTCCTTAGGCAGTTCCAGTTGATATGATACTTCTCCTCGGCAATTCAAAATCTTGAAGGGTCCAATATATCTAGGGACTAGCTTTCCTTTCAGACGAAAACGATGCATTCCTTCAACCGTGATACTTTGAGAAACACAAAATCTCCGACATTGAAGGTCAAGTCTCGATGTCTTTTATCTGCATAACTCTTCTGTCTGGATTGAGCGGTCTTGAGGTGCTCACAGACTTTGTGAACCTTCTCTTTGGCTTCTTGTAGAATGTCGGGTCCGAAGATCTGACTCTCTCCTACTTGCGACCAATTCAATGGGGTACGACACTTTCTTCCATATAAGAACTCAAATGGGGCCATTTACAATCTTTTCTAGCTTTGGTGGTCGAACCAGGGATTTGATCTACCATAACATGCTTCAGATTTGTTGGTTGAATCTTACTAGTGCATGCAAATTCTTCTGTTACAAACGAGTGTGATGCTCCAGAATCAAACAACACTCTTGCTAGAACTGAGTTAACAGAAAACATACCCAGCACGACATCTGGTGCTTCTTGGGCTTCTTCAGCATTCATGTGGAACAGACAGTCATTACGGTTGTGCGGGTTTCCTGGGGCGAACCTTTTTCCAGGATAGACACAACATTGCTGTTGGGAAGGTGCATTCACATTGGTTGCTACGGCAAGCTTCTTGGGGCACTCGTTGTAGTAGTGACCCGTGACTCCGCATTCAAAACAAGTTATCATTGACTTGTCTTTCCCTGCGGCAGGCACATCATTGTTTCCAGTCCTTGGGGCAGTATTGTTGTTGTTGTTAGACTTTGGTGGGGCACGATTGAAATTGTTGGAGTTGCCGAGGTTGTTGTTGTGGTTTCCTCCGGGCCTTGGGTTTCCTCCTCCACGGTTCGGATAGTTTGGACGATTCATTGGGGGTCGGTTGTTTCTGGGTGCATAACTTGCAAACGGGTTGGGGCGATACTTCGGGGTCTGGTGGGGTCTTGGTTGATGCATCATCCTATGCTTGCGGTTTTCACTGGCCTGGTTGATCTTGCCTTCCATATGAATTGCAGAATCCACAAAGGCTTCAAGGTCATCAAATGGAATGTTGACTAACACTGTGTGCATCTCATCATGCAGACCATTCAAAAATCTCTCCTTCTTCTTGGCTTCATTGTCAATCTCATTAGGTGCATACCTATCTAGTGACAGAAATTTGTCATGGTACTCAACCACAGTCATCCTTCCTTGCTTCAAGTATCTGAATTCATCTGTCATCCTCTTGATTAGACCCGGGGGAACATGGGTCCTGCTGAACTTGAGTTTGAACTCCTCCCAAGTCATCATCTGACCTATGTTCATTGTACGAGTACTATTCCACCAAGATCTTGCATAGCCGGATAGATAGTGGGTGGCAAATAGCACCTTCTCATTAGCATCAACTCCTGCAACTTCCAGATTGTTCTCCATGGTTTGCAGCCAATCATCAGCATCTAGAGGCTCCTCAGACTTACTAAACATGGGTGGGTTGGTATTCTGGAAATTCTTAAGTTTGGATCCATGGTGATCTTGGTTTCCATGGCCTTGATTACCGTGGGCCATCTGGGCTATCTATTGAAGAGTGGATAAGTTGGCTTGACGTTCAGCTCTTCCAGCTTCATGGTCAGAAACTAACATTTGCAGAATCTGTAGCATTGGGTCCTGAGATGAGATGCTTCCTCCGGGATTTCCGCGAGTCATCTGAAGATTGAGATAGATAGTGAGACAAGAGGGAAATTTCTAGGGTTCATGTTTTTTTTCAAAAGCTTTAAACTTTGAGTTTGACTCGGGTTTTGCAAACTTACAACTTTCTTTTCATTCATTCATTCATTCATTCATTCATAGCACCCAATACAAGCACACACCACAACAAGGAAACATATGGTTTTAAGAACCATTCTGTGAAACTACGATAAAGTGGGACCGAGTACAACTCACACCTACGATAGAGCTCAAGTGCGACTAATCATCATCAATGAAGGCAGCATCATCCTCATCAGTGTTACACTCCATGGCTTCATCCTCCAGGTAGTCATTGTCATCACTAAGGTAAGAGTGAATATCCCCACGGATGTCTTCACCTTCCTCCTCCTGCTGCTCCTCCAGCTGGATCTCCTGGTCGTGGATGGTCTCCTCCAAGGTGATTATCTTCTAACGAAGACAGGCGATGACGCGATCCTTTTTGTCGTGTTAACTGCAAAGTGACTTGCGTTCCTTGGCGAGGATGGCGATGGTTTCCTTCCTTTCAACACCTGCAGCATTTCTCTGGTTGACGTGATCACGTGCATTGTCCAACTCCCTTTGTGTCTCATGTATCATGAAGTCCATGTGGTCCACAAGGTGCCTCAATTCTGGATGGGCTGGTATGGATAGGGGCTGTCCCATTGAGTCACGTCTTGCATAGTGAACAAAACGGGTTCCGATGATCTGGTTGATGTTTCGAGCAGACAAGCGAGCGAGAGCTTCTTGCATAGCCTTGGCTAATCTGTCTAGCCAATTGTTCTCCCGAACGCTGAACTGGATATTGTCAGAAAGAGGTGGCTCCATTCTACCTCTCAGATCAGCAACAATCAGCCACTGTAGCTCCCCTCCAGTGTGGTCCTTAAGCTGTGCTCCGAAGAACTCCGGGTGTGGGCGCTCAAGATGCTGTGAGAGCGAATCCAGATCCCTCTCAAAGATAAGAAATTGAGATGAGTAAGTTAGTGGAGTGATCAAGTGTGTCAAGTTTTAAGTAGACTTGTAAGATTTTCGAGTAGCAAGTGATTTCTATTGGAAAGAATCTCAAGGGTAAGAATGAGAATAGGTTTTTGTAAATACTGACTTTCTTTGTCTTGAAACTAGATTTTTGCAGGTGTACACACTAATTAGGGTCTCCTATGGTCAGGATGGCTCGGATACCAACTTGTCAACACCAGGATTTTTAAGTCCAGATGCATGTTATACCGTACATCACAATCCCAGGATTACAATTTTTGCGAGACATAACATAAGTGGTACCACAGTACATCATCCATTACAAACCATAATAAGGTCTTACAAACAAAGGATCTCATGATCCAGTCTTAATACAATCAAAGCAGTGGAAAGTAAACATAGCGGGGCTTCGTCTTCATGATCACAGGTAATGCTGATGATGAGATATTATTCTAGTTGTCATAGACCTCCTACTGTCCATCTTCCGGGTAATCCTCCTCGTAGTCTGGCCATGGGAATAGCCAGGGACAAAGCCATGAGTACTCTTTAAGTACACGCAAACTACCACTAGTATAAGTAGAAGTAAAACTAGTAGGAATCATAAGCTCTAGGTTTGTTTGCAAAAAGCCAGGTTTATTTCATAAAGCTTCAAGGGTAAAGCCCTAATTTAGTTCTCTACATTACTTAAGTGGGAACTTAGATCTCATGTCCACAACTATGTTGTGGTCAAGTCAAAGTCATCTGTCAAGTCACAAATCATTTTGGAAACATCTGACAACGGAACAGTATGGCCACTCCAACTGTCCATAACCGCGGACGCGGCTATTCGAATAGTTTGACACTCTATAGAGGTGGTACACTTTCACCACAAAATTCGATACGTCCGTCAGGAATAAACCTGAATCATCATACTTGGTATGCAGATAATCAATCTTAACCTTTCGATTACACACCCTAGTATAGGAACCTCCCCTATGAGTTTGGCCTCCCATCCATGGCCATCTGCCATCATGGGTACTGCATAGGTGGACATTCATCACGAGGTAGCCTCAGCTCAACCTCTTCCATAAGGGAACCCATACTAAGACATATAAACTTCCAGTCAAGCCCTATCCAACTCTGGTATTGTGGTTGTACGGTAAAATTGGAATGGTATCGCAACCGAACCCAACCATTAGCTTTTATTAAAGTCAAGGATCATGCCACATCAGTTTCATCATCAAACCATTGTGTTTCACAACACATGTCAAAACATTTCAATAGAATGAATCTTCATTCCAAGGTTTTCATAATCATTTTCACGAAGTATTCCCATCTAAAGTGATTAAGTTTTAGCATAGCACTAGCCACTAATATTGAGGGTATCACTATTGGGGGAGCTAATAAAGTATAAGTATCCCAGACTAGTCCTATGATCTTGATAGGATCCAGTCTAATTTCCACTAATCACAATTCATTACTAAGTAAGAAACTGTAGTAAAGGGGAAAGTAAAGCTTGGAGTAAAACTAGGAATGGTATAAGTAAAGTGACACAACTCAGCATGCCTAATGCATCTGATATAAGGGCTTGCATATATAGCATGCCTTGTTGGTTGTAGTCATTGAAATTCTATTCTTCTTCCTCGAAGTACTCCTACTCGTTGTAGCTCAGGTCGATACTAGCGTCAATAAACACATTCAATATTCACAATCACCAAACAACACTTCACTACTTCTATTTAGCACACAAGGGCTCATACTAGATGATCTAGCATCATTTCTATCATCATATGGAATATTAACATTCTCTTCTTATTTTAGAAAAGTAATTTCTACTCATTTTAAATCCTTATGATTTAATATTCTCCAATTAAAATAGTGGATCATGTTGACACATGTCATCACCATCTATTCCAACATTTGGGAATGTGAACTAAAATGGTGATCATATATTACAAGTTTTAATATTACTATTTAATAATATTAAAGTGACTAGAAATGCTATATAGCACTCCTTTAATACTAAGCCATGTTTCATATTTGTAAAACCAAATCTTTTTTCATATTCAGGTAGAGCATGGCAAATGTGAATTTTTAGAGGTGGAATCATCTCAAAAGCATTTATAGTTTATTTTAGAAAAATGTTTGAAGTGTCAAAAGTTTCTGTCTTGTTATTTTTGGTATAGGTGATCTATAATTCTAAATGGTTTGCCAACCGAAGTGATTATATAATTTCAATACCTTTCCAACAAAATTGGAATCATGCAATTTGGTTTAGTGAATATGTTTGAATTGAATTTTGAATCTACTGATAGAATCTGGTTTTAACTAAAATGGAAAATCTTATTTGAATCAACGAGCTCTGTGCGGGAAACTAATTGGGCCGGCCCAATTGCTCTACGCTGGCACAGCGGGCTGCTGACAAGAAGGTCCTACTCGTCATTGGCTCATTCTAGCCGAAACGGTATCTTTCAATCTCAGCCCTACGATTAGAACTAGATCCTACGGCTGTGGTTTGTCGTCTCCGTTGAAATGCGCTGGAGAGACTTGAACCCTAAAACTGTGGTGGGGGTCGCTGGGGACTTACCGGGGCTCTAGCTAGGGTCGGCGATGGGGGCGAATGGGGTGGTCAACGATGGCGGTTCGATTGGCGGTCACGACAGCTCCTGGGGTGGCTCCAATCGCTGGCTTCCTTCCTCGACTGCAGCGGTGGGCTTCGGTCAAATTCTGGCGAGATAGTGCTCGCCTTGCTCCAGGGAAAGGTCTGGGAGGTTTATGAGAGAGAGGAGTGGAATGGTGTGGATATTGAGGGCTAGGGTGGCCTCTATTTATACACCAGGGGTGGTGGCAGTGCGACATGGGTTGGCTTCTCCTGCGACATTGCTATCGGTCGCGTTCGTCATGGCGGAGGGCATGGGCCGGTGTAGTAGACTATGGCGATCGTCACGCGAGTGACGGCACGACAAGGGGCGGTCTCTGTTGGTCGGGCAACGTCGGCGCTCTGTTCGGGTACACGGGTGTTTGTCACTTGGTACAGTGGTCACGCGGCGCACGGCGGCGAACGGTCATGTCTGGGCTATCACTGGTGCTACGGTGATCGCGAGTACGGGCGGAGAGAGCGAGGCGCGGCGTGTGCGTGCGAGGCAGCTGCGGCGCTCCGTCGTGCGCTTGGCATGGCCACGGCTTAAATGGGCACGCGGTTCTCAGCGTCTCCACTTCTCGCCTTGGGTCAAGGGGTGAACAGGGGGTGGCGGTGAGATCACAGAGACTTGCTGGACATAGTGGGCGAGGGAGGTGCGGCGTGTTGCGAGTGGTTCGTGCTCGACCGGCATGGCCGGCTCGGTATGGGCATGGCACTGGTCAATGTGGCCAGTGATCCCTCTCCTTTGCATGGCCAAGTACCAGGGATGATCTAGGACAATTCAATGTGTTGATTGAAGTACAAAAGCTGAGCAATTGATAGCTCCAAATAGTGTATAGTTGGTGAGGTTGTACTGTGCCTACCAGGTGTTCGACCAAATGGCTGCATGAATTCAACTTTCAAATTTTTGGATGAATTTTGGTGAGTGATCTTGTTGCTTGCTTAGTAGTATGTGGTTGCTGGGAATTGTCAAGGGGAATTGATTTGAATGGTTTTTGAAAAGTGAGGATCTATACATCTGAACTTGATTCAATTTTGCACTGCCTCTTAAATATATTTGAAAATAGTTTTTACCACTTTGTAAAGTTTTCTTGTATTCACTTTTAATTGGTCTAGCAAGGGGTGAAAAGAATTGGAAAAGTTTATGTTGGAAATCTTTTACTAGGAACACTCAAAGTGGTCTAGTGGATAAGTTTGGCCAAAATGACCATTTGATCATATGACTTATATTTGATTTTCTTTTACTTTGAATTTGCTTGGAAGTGATCTAGATGATGTAGTATTCATCTCTAAACCAAACCTTATCATTAGTAACAATCAATCATGGCAATTGCAAGCATTCATACACTAATGCAAATCACACATGCACTCATATTAAGTTTAAAGATAAAAGTTTTTATTAATCCTAAACTTGGGTGATTAAATCTTGATAAGCTTGATTAATATTTTTGGGATGTTACACTCTAGTTGACTCTGCGATGCAACTTCTTCCACACAGGTGCAACATGAAATGTGGAAGGATCTTTCCTATGTGTTTTTGGTCTCTATGACCATGGTTTGACACATGCATCCACTAGAATTATTGCGTTTGTTCTTTTCCTCAAACTACATTGATACACTAGTGTAATTGCATGTGTTCTTTTCCTAAACCACATCGTCCACATGACCACACACACTCTAGTGGATTCTGTGATGCAACTTCTTCCACACTCGTGCAACATTCCATGTGGAAGTTGCTTTCCTATGTGTTTTTGGTATCTGAAACCATGGTTTGACACATGGATCCACTAGAGTCATTGCACATGTTCTTCTGCTAAAACCACATTGATCCACTAGTGTCATTGCATGTGTTATTATCAAAAACCACATTCATCCACATGACCACACACACTCTAGTGGATTATATGATGCAACTTCTGCCACACAGGTGCAACATGCAATGTGGAAGTTGCTTTCCCATGTGTTTTTGGTATCTATGACCATGGTTTGACACATGGATCCACTAGAGTCATTGCATATGTTTTTCTCCTAAACCACATTGATCCACTAGTGTCATTGCATGTGTTCTTCTCTAGAACCACATTGATCCACATGACCATACACACTCTAGTGGATTTTGTGATGCAACTTCTGTCACACTGGTGCAACATTCCATGTGGAAGTTGCATTCCAATGTTGTTTTGGTCTCTATGACCATGGTTTGACACATGGATCCACTAGAGTCATTGCATGTGTTCTTATCATAAAACCACATTGATCCTCTAGTGTCATTGCATGTGTTATTCTGCTAAACCACATTGATCCACATGAACACACACACTCAAGTTGACCCTGCGATGCAACTTTTGCCACATTGGTGAAACATGCAATGTGGAAGGTGCTTTTACTATGTGTTTTTGGTATCTGAGACCATGGTTTGACACATGGATCCACTAGAGTTACTGCATGTGTTCTTTTCCTCAAATTACATTCATCCACTAGTGTCATTGCATGTGTTCTTTTCCTAAACCACATTGATCCACATGACCACACACACTCTAGTGGATTCTGTGATGCAACTTCTGCCACATTGGTGTAGCATTCCATGTGGAAGCTGCTTTTCTATGTGTTTTTGGTCTCTGAGACCATTGTTTGACACATGGATCCACTAGAGTCATTGCATGTGTTCTTCTCCTAAATACACATTGATCCACTAGTGTCATTGCATGTGTTAATCTCCAAAACCACATTGGTCCACATGACCACACACACTCTAGTGGATTCTATGAAGCAACTTCTCCTACAGAGGTACAACATGCAATGTGGAAGCTGCTTTCCCTATGTGTTTTTGGTCTCTATGACCATGGTTTGACACATGGATCCACTAGAGTCATTTCATGTGTTCTTCTCCTAAACCACATTGATCCTGTCAACACCTGGATTTTTAAGTCCAGATGCCTATTATGCCGTACATCGCAATCCCAAGATTACCATTTTTGCGAGACATAAGAGAAGTGGTACCAAAGTACATCATCCATTACAAACCATATTAAAGGTCTTACAAATAAAGGATCTCATGATCCAGTCTTAATACAGTCAAAGTAGCAGAAAGTAAACGTAGTAGGGCTCCATCTTCATGATCCCAGGCAATGCTGATGATGGGAGATGATCCTAGTTGTCATAGACATCCTGCTGTCCATCTTCTAGTTAATCCTCCCAATAGTCTGGCCATGGGAATAGACAGGGACAAAGCCATGAGTACTCTTTAAGTACTCGCATACTAACACTAGCAAGAATAAGGTAAAGAGTGGAAGAAACCTTAAGCTCTTGTTTTGTTTGCAAAAAGCCCAGTTTATTTCATAAGCCTTAAGGGTAAATACCTAAGTTTAGTTCTCAACATTACTTAAGTGGGAACTCAGATTTCATGTCCACAACACTGTTGTGGTCAATTCAAAGTCATCTTTCACGTCACAATTCATTTTGAAAACATCTGACAACGGAACAGTATGGCCACTCCAACTGTCCATAACCGCGGACGCGGCTATTCGAATAGTTTGACACTCTACAAAGGTGGTACACTTTCACCACAAAATTCGATACATCCGTCAGGGATAACCCTGAATCATCATACTTGGTATGCGGATAATCAATCCTAACCTTTCAATTACACACCCTAGTATAGGCACCTTCCCTATGATCTTGGCCTCCCATCCATGACCAACTGTCATCCTGGGCACTGCATAGGTGGACATTCATCACGAGGTAGCCTCAGCTCAACCTCCTCCGCAAGGGAACCCATACTAAGACATATAAACTTCCAGTCAAGCCCTACCCAACTCAGGTGTTGTGGTTGTATGGTAAAATTGGAATGGTATCGCATCTGAACCCAACCATCAATTTTTGTCAAAGTCAAGGCTCATGCCTCAAATAGTTTCATCATCAAATCATTGTGTGTCATAACACATGTCAAAACATTTCAATAGAATGATTCATCATTCCAAGGTTTTCATAATCATTTTCAGTAAGTATTCCCATCTAGAGTGATCAAGTTTTAGATTAGGACTAGCCACTAATGTTGAGGGTATCACTATTGAGGGTACTAGTCAAGTATAAGTATCCAAGACTAGTTCTATGATCTTGATGGTATCCATCCTATTTTCCACTAATCACAATTCATTAACTAAGTAAGAAACTGTAGTAAAGGGGAAAGCAAAGCTTGGAGTAAAACTAGGAATGGTATAATCAAAGTTGCATAACCAAGCATGCCTAGGGCACCTAGTATAGGGGCTTGCACATATAGCATGCATAGTTCTAGCTTGCACTGATAGCTTGCCTTGTTGGGTGCAGTTGTTGAAGTTCTCTTCTTCTTCCTCGAAGTACTCCTCCTCGTCGTAGCCCGGGTCGGTACTAGCTTCTATAAATACATACAAAGTACACAATCACCAAACAAGACTTAACTACTTGTATCTAGCACACAAGGGCTCATATTAGATGATCTAGCATCATCTCAATCATCATATGGAATATTAACATTTTCTTATTCTTCTTATTTTAGAAAAGTAATTTCTACTCATTTAAAATCCTTAAGATTTAATATTCTCCAATTAAAATAGGGGATCATGTTGACACATGTCATCACCACATATTCCAATACTTGGGAATGTGATTTAAAATGGTGGTCATGCATTACAAGATTTAATATTACTATTTAATAAAATTTAAGTGACTAGAAATGCCTATATATCCTTATTTTAATACTAAACCTTGTTTCATATCTGTAAAACAAAATCTTTTTGCATATTCATGTATAGCATGGCAAATGTGATTTTTGAGAGTTGGAATCAACTCAAAAGCATTGATAGTTTATTTTATAAAAATGTTTGAAGTGGCAAAAGTCTCTGTCTTGTTATTTTTAGTATAGGTGATCTATGATTTCAAATGGTTTGAATCCAACGGGAGTGAATAAATATTTCCAATACCTTTCCAACAAAATTGGAATCATGCATTTTGGATCAGTACAACTCCTTGAATTGAATTTTGAATATAGCTACTGAATAGGATTTTAAACTAAATAGCAAAATTCCATTTGAATCTTTGGGCTCTGCGCGGGAAAAGAAATGGGCCGGCCCAACTGCACCGCGCTGGCGTAGCGGGCTGCTGATAGGATGGTCCCACACGCCAGCGACCAAATCTAACCGAAACGGTATCTAGCAATCCTAGCCCTATGATTAGAACAGGATCCTACGGCTGAGGTTCATCGTCTACGACGAACAGCTCCGACGAGATTTTAACCCTAACTCGGTTGTGTGGGTCGCTGGGGACTCACGAGGGCTCCAGCTAGGGTCGGCGATGGGGGTGAATGAAGTGGTTGACGACGGCGGTTCGAACGGTGGTCACGGTGGCTCCTGGGGTGGCTCCAATCGCTAGCTTCCTTCCTCGACTATAGCCGCAGACTCCAGCCAAATTTCGCCGTCGTGGTGCTCGCCTTGCTCCGGAGAAGGGTCAGTTAGGTTCCTGGGTGAGTAGGGAGTGGAATGTTGTGCAGAATGAGGTCTGGGGTGACCTCTATTATACAACAGCATCGGCGGCGGTAAGCATGGTCGAGCTAAGCATGGCGGAGGGAATGGGTCGATGCGGGTCACTGCGGCGATCGTCATGCGTGTGACGGCATGACAAGGGGCAGTCTTGGTTGGTCGGGCAATGTCGGCTCTCTGTTCGGGTACGTGGGTGTTCGCCACTTGTATGGTGGTCACGGGGCACGCGGCGGTGAACGATCATGTCTAGGAGGTCACTGGTGCCACAACGACTGTGGGTATGAGCGAAAAGAGTGAGGCACGGCGTGTGTGCACGAGGCGGTTGCGGCGCTCCGTCGTGTGCTCGGCATGGCAGAGGCTTAAATGGGCACGGCGATTCCAGCATCTCCAATCTTCGTCGATGGTCAAGGGGTGGACAGGGGGTGGCGGTGAGGTCATGACTATCGTCTAGGTGTCGTGAGAGAGGGCGGCGCAGTGTGCAACGACTGGTTCATGCTCTACCGGCATGGCTGGCTCGGTACGGGCATGTCACTGGTGCAACGGTGGAGATGAGCTCCTCCTCTGTATGACCAAGGACTAGGAATGATCATGGGCAAGTAGTGGAGTAGAATTGAGTACATTTGGTGATTAATTGTTAGATCAAAATAGTGTATAGTGGGTGAGGTTGTACTATGTCTGCCAGGTGCTCGACCAAATGGCCGCATGAACTCATCTTTTGAATTTTTTAAAGATTTTTGGTGAGTGATCTGAGTACTTGCTTAGTTTCTATGGTGCTGGGATTTGTCAAGTGGGAGTGGTTTGAGTGGTTTTTGAAAAGTGATGATCTAGGCATATGAACTTGATTCAATTTTGAATTTCCTCCTAAATAGATTTGAAAATAGTTTTTGTGACTTTGTAAGGTTTGCTAGGGTTCACTTTTACTTGGTCTAGCAAGGGGTAAAAAGAATTAGAAATGTTTCTGTTGAAAATCTTTTACTAGAGACACCTAAAGTGGTCTAGTGGTTAATAATGGCAAAAGTGACCATAGGGTCATATTCCTTATTCTTGATTTTTCTTTTATTTGATTTTTTCTTGTAAATGACCTATATGATGTAGTATTCATCTTTAAACTAATCCTTATCATTAGTAACAATCAATCATGGCAATTGCAAGCATTCACACACTTATACAAATCACCATGCACTCATATCAAGCTTAATAATAAAAGTTTTTGTTAACCCTAAACTTGGGTGATTAGATCTTGATAAGCTTGATTAATATTTTTGGGATGTTACAAACCTTCCCTCCTTAAACAGAATCTCGTCCCGAGATTCAGGAAAAACTAGGAACTAAAGAGATTGGGAAACTCTGTCCTAATATAATCTTCTCGCTCCCATGTGGCTTCTTCTTCGGTATGGTTACTCCATTGAATATTGAGAAATTTGATACTTTGCGTCCGGGTGGTTCTGAATGCTTCTTCCAAAATACGGATGGGCACTTCATGATAGGTTAGATCCTTATTGATATCTATGGCTCTGTGATCGATGTTCTTGAAAACTCTGGTCTTCTCCGGAACTTCTAAGCATTTGCGAAGTAACGAGGTATGGAACACATTATGCACGACTGACATCTCCTCCGATAGTTCCAGTTGATATGATACTTCTCCTTCGCGATTCAAAATCTTGAAGGGTCCAATATATCTGGGGGCTAACTTCCCTTTCAGTTGAAAACGTTGCATTCCCTTCAAGGGTGACACTTTGAGATACACAAAATCTCCGACATTGAAGGTCAGGTCTCGACATCTTTTGTTGGCATAACTCTTTTGTCTGGATTGAGCGGTCTTGAGGTGCTAACGAACTTTGTGAACCTTCTCTTCGGCTTCTCGTAGAATTTCATCTGACTCTCTCCTACTTGCGACCAATTCAACAGGGTACGGCACTTCCTTCCATACAGAAACTCAAATGGGGCCATTTGCAAACTGGCTTGATAACTATTGTTGTATTAGAATTCCATGAAAGGCAGACAATCTTCCCATTTATATCCATATTCTAACACACAAGCTCTCAACATATCTTCTAAGATCTGGTTGACTCTTTTTGTTTGTCCGTCGGTTTGCGGGTGATACGCTGTGCTGAAATTCAGTTTGGTTCCTAATCCTTCTTGGACCTTCTGCCAAAATCTTGAGGTAAACTAGGTTCCTCGATCACACACTATGGTCTTGCGGATTCCATGCAAACTGACTATTCTAGCGATATACAACTCCGCTAGCTTCGAACTCTGGTAGGTAGTCTTGACGGGTATGAAATGGGCTACCTTGCATATTCTATCTACTATGACCCAAATAGAGTCATTTCCCCTACTAGATGTAGGCAAACCTGTGATGAAATCCATTCCGACAGAGTCCCATTTCCATTCCGGAATCTACAATGGTTGCAAAAGTCCTTCGGGTCGCTGATGTTCCGCTTTGACACTGTGACAGATATCACACTTGGCTATGTAGCTTCCAACTTCTCTCTTCATTTTGTGCCACCAAAATTGCTCCTTCAGATCTTGATACATCTTGGTTCCTCCCGGGTGGATAGAATAAAGTGTATCATGGGATTCCTGCATAATGACTTGTTTCAACTCCGAATCTGCTAGAACACAGATACGTCCTTTGTACCACAGAACTCCTTCATCTTCGGTGAATCCGGGTACCTTCCCTGTTCCGATACGACGCCTGATTCTGTCGATACTGGCATTTCCTTTCTGGGCCTCTTTTACCTGACTAATCAAAGTGGGTTAAAGTTCTATGCTAGCTAGAAATCCTTCGCTAACTAGCTCCACTTTGAAATTTTCCATCTCCTCATGCAGACTTGGCTGGGCTTCCTTAATCATGGTGTTTAATCTACGCGCCAATCTGCTAAGAGCATCCGCTACCACATTGGCTTTGCCGGGGTGATAGTGAATGTCAAGGTCATAATCCTTGATTAACTCTATCCATCTCCTTTGCCTCATATTCAGCTCCTTCTGGGTGAAAATATACTTTAGACTCTTGTGATCCGAATAAATCTCACAGTGGTTACCCATAAGGTAATGACGCCATGTCTTCAAAGCTAAAACTACGGCTGCGAGTTCTAAGTCATGGGTAGGATAGTTCTGTTCATGTTGCTTCAGTTGTCTGGACAGGTATGATATGACTTTGCCTTCTTGCATCAACACACATCCGAGACCAATCTTGGATGCGTCACAATATGTTGGGTTCACAGCATAGAAAACAAAAAAATTCCTATGATGGGAACTATACGCCAAGATCTATCTACTAGATACAAGCAACGGGTGGATATACATCCATGGAGAACTTACCCTCGAAGACAACAAAGCTTTGTTAACGAGTTGGAACTCGTGGATGATGTAGTCGTACACTTGCCGATCTCAAGATCGTGATGAAGTCCTTCAGGTCCAGCAGCTCCAGCACCATCAGGTCCAGAACCATCAAGTCCAGCACCACAAAGTAGCGGTTCATCCGTGATTGCACACACGTTCAGTCCACCGAACAACCTCCACCTCCTCGCTCCAGCGATGCAGCGGAAGCAGCAACTCCTTTCCACATAAAGCCACCGGGAACATGTATCTCGCTAATCCGAGACCATGGGGAATAACTAGAGGGAGAAGAGAACCTTCACGAGGAGGTGGTGTAAGATGAGAGGAGGGAGTGGGGGGACTTTTATAGGGAGAGGGGGGCAACCCCTCACCATGGCCGGCGGCCAAGGGAGGTGCCCCCACCTCTTCCACATTCATGTGGGTGGCGCTCCCACTCACATAATTAGCCACCCACTCAAAATTCCACTCACCTCCATTAAATTTCCACCAAATTTAACGCAAGTTCTCATTAAATAAAACACTTTTATTTATTTTATTCAGAATTTTGTCAATTACATTAATTAACAAACATTCACATAAAACCCCCTGCAACATTTCAATATCACATGCAGAACCAGTTTCTGCAATTTCACCCGAAACAATTCCGGTTTCCATCGAAATGATTCCAACGCTTTCTTAAATCTTTATCTGAAACATATTTGCTCCAAATGGTGTCGGTATCCCTTAAGTGTGTCACCCTACGGTTCGTGAATAATGTAGACATAATCGAGACCCCTTTGCGATCAATAATCAGCAGCGGGACCTGGAGATCCGTACTGACTCCCACATATTCAACGATGACTCTTGTGATCATGTGAACCTTTAATGTCGTAACTAAATCCCTTTGTCTCGCGATATATTACATGTCCAAGATTCGATCATCGGTATCCAAATACTTAGTTTGATCTCGTTACCGACATGCACTCTTTTCTCGTTATCGTGATATAACATTCTAGTGATCACATCACTTGCTTTGTTATGTCATGCTTGGTATTGTTTTGGCTTTATGCTTAGTGATTTTTGTTGTAGCATGACATGTTACAAACAATTGTGATTTCTTAATGTGCCTTGAAAGAATCATGCGTTGTTTTAGCATATTAAAGCATAGTATTGTGGTATTCTCCTTTGATGCTTTATTTGGGTTGAGTTGGCACATGCTCACACCATGTTAAGACTATCCCAAGTCACCATAGCCTCTATGATCCTTTAGTTTTCGACTTGAAATATCACTTTATGCTTTAATTAATGATGTTTGTCGCTTTGCATGATTATGTCCATTGTTGCTCTCTTAGTTGGTCGCTCCCAGTCTTTTGCTAGCCTCCATAACCAATTATGAGTTCCACTCATGCATCCAACTCCAAATAAAACCAAGTTATTCCAAAGATTCCACCATACCTACCTATTAGCATTTGCTATTCCAAGTATATTCATGTTTTTGTCTACCTTCCGAATTAAACTTGTTATGAGAAAACTAGTGATTAAAGCTCTCACGAACTTGATGGCACACTTTACTTTTCTTGCCCCTAATAAACTTGAACCATTGTGTCATCTATGTTGTATATGCTTGCACTTATATGTTGGGGATTAGCAGAACCATGCTGGGAACGCTTTCAACATTGCACTTTTACATTGTACCGAGTTGATATCATGCTCTTTTTTCTATGGATGTCGTCGTTGTGAAATGAAAGGGGAGCTTGTAAGTCCATGGAGTTATGTATGTGTGTCGAAACGCTGGTCATTGGTCTAATCCATGCCTAATCATGGTGGAAACCTGCAGCATAACCATAATGAGCAATATATGAAGCATTCTTCTTATAAAAAAAGAGATAGAGATTGAGAAAAAGAGAAAAAAAGAGATGAGAAAAGAGGAAAGAGAGAAAAAAGCACCATTTTCCCATGGTAAATAAGAAGATTGCTGAGATGCTCTTTGTCTGTTTGCCTTGTATTTTTAATATGTGGATTCTTCCGTATCATCGGGCAAGGGGTACCCTGTTGGCGGTTCTCTATGATACACATGTACTTACTATGACAAGAACTTACCGGTAACTAAACTTGAGTAGCATGAGGAGCGGCCCTCGTATTCAAGGGAAATGAGATTTCCAACTTATACTTTGTCAAGCATATACTCCATAGTTTGTTCACTTTAAACTTAATCACTTCAAGATGCTTATGATAGAGGCAATGAGAACTGAAAGCTAATAAGTACCATAATTTTTGGAAGATCTTTATGAGACTTGAATCTCTACTTCCTTCTATGAAGGCATTTATTTTACTTTTATATTGAGTCTCCATCTTCTATCTTTATGCACCTATTAAGACAGTATAGTGGCCATTCTTAGTTTAATGTGCATTGTTCCAAGACTTGTTGATTGATGCATAACTTTGATATTGCTTGTTCTTAAACTATTTGTATCTAGTAACCCTTATGAACTTTGAAGGTGTCCTATGTATTTATGTTTTTGCTACACTATGAGGGACAAGCTGAATACCATTCTCATTATGTTTTCTTTATGTGAAACAAACAAACGTCTTTTAAAGAATTGTTATTCATGATCTTTTGTTTGTACCTTTTCATGGGGACTATTCGTCTACGGTACCAAAGTTCCCAGGCCAGTGCACCACGGTACCTAAGTTGCCTGAAATTGCCACGTTTCGAAATGTTGGGCCGCCAACTACCGAGAGGGGCCATTTCGATGCAAACTCATCTCACCCCTGCCAAATTCAAACATTCCGTGAAACTGCCCCGTGAAGTAGACGGTCGGGACCCTCATGTCGGTCATCTGTCCGTGACGCGAGCACCAACACGGCGACCTCTTAGGCAAATAGAGTAACTAAGTGGATGGGATGCGTTGACCAATTTAACAAATCCATTCCCACCTTTCCCCTAGCACCGGCGGCGTCTGAATCCACCCTCCAGGCAAGACGATCCCTTCAGACATTTGACTTCCGGCGCCAAGTTGCTGCGCCCAGTCGCTGATCCCGAGCTCCAACGGCGCATGCCGTAGCCGCCGTTTGCGAGGCTCTAGCCTGCCTCCGCCGTCAACGAGACGAGCAGCTCGGAGGATGGCAGATCCTACTACCAAGGAAGAAGAAGTTCTGGCTAAAAGCGGGTGATCTACCTGTAGCACCCCGGTAAAACCACTACTAGAATATCGCTTGTTGTTTCTATTTTGTGCATCATCATGACCGCATGTTCATGTCATCATGCCACATTGCATTTGAGCATAATCATCATCTTGCATATGTTTTGCCTAAAAGTATTTTTTGATAAAAGCCTATTTTGTTTTCTAATTAGTCCCCTTCGTTAATTTCAAATTAAAACCTCGTTCTTCTTCGGATCTTTTAATTGTCTAAAAACTATTCGCAAAAGGCTATTAAAAATAAAAGTTTTAAAATAAAAATATTTTATTAAACAGGGGAGGCAGCCGGCTAGACCCAAAGGCCCAGCCAGCCAGCCTACCACCCCGCTAAACCTAATCCTGCCTAACCCCACACCCCACCTAATAGTTCACAGCCCCGCCGCCACTCCCTACCGCTAATACACAGCAGCGTGCACCTACACGCACCCACGTGCAGCACACCACACTCAGGTGCACCGCATGCCACCAACCCACCACCTCGCGAGCCTCCACTAGCCCCACGCAAGCGCACATCGCTCTCACCCCGACCCTACCCTCAGAGTGCACAGGACGCGACGCGTCCCAATCGATCGAGTTCCCCACCACGTTCGATCCCTAGCTCGCGCGGCCTGCAACCCGCGTCCCCACCTACCTGACCACACACAGCTTGCCACCATTGAAACGATCGACCCCCGCGTACAGAACCGCCCTATCCCGCACGCGGTCGACGCGTGAGCCGTTCCATCCCGCTCGATCTCTTAGTCGCCCTCACCCAGGCCCCACCCCACCGACACCACCCCGTCCTGCACGCCTCTCTCGTGATCCCCAATGCCCACACCCTTGCCTCGATTCTCTCCCTGCAGATCGATGCCGCCGCCGACCAGGGGCTCCTCCCTCTCCATCCTGGTGCCCCTTCCTCACCCTTCCACCTCCGTGGTCTCCTCTGGTCGGACCCACGACACCCTGCGCCGCCGGCCGCCTCTCCCTGCACGGACGAGCCCGCACATCTCCGCCTCGAGCCCCGCGTCGTGTCCTCTGCGAGTACCCTCCCCCCATCGGGCCAGTGCCATCGCGCGCCTTCTCCACTTTGGCACCGACGCGAGAAGGTCCGCCCCTGAGGCACGACATCGATCCAGTAGCCCCGCCCTCCTCTGGCTCTCTACCCCCTCTCTGCTGCTCAAGACCCATGGCCCGAGCTTCCCCATGACGGCCATGGCTCCCTCTGCCTTGATCAACTGGCGGCCACTCTCTGCCATCGAGACCCGCTGCCGCTCACCGCTCATATCTCCTCGCTGTCAGGCCCTCCCTCGGTGCCTCGTCGACCTCTGCATCGCGGGACCCCTAGCCGTCGTCGCCGGTGCCCTACCTCTATCTTCCTCTGCAGCGCCATCGGCTGTCGGCGTCTATCCAATTATCGGCGTCTGCCATGTCGCGTCGTCCTCTAGGTGCTCGTTCAAGATTGCCCGCATCAGGCATGTGCGCGCGTCCAATACCTGGGCCGTGCTCACCTGCTGTTTTGATTCAATGTACAAGAGCCTTGCTCTATGGTTGTTGTCTCGTGTGGGTACGCCAGTGTTCCGCCGCAAGCCAAGTGTTCCTCTGTTTTTGTTTGAGGCCAGTAGGACGGTGCATCTCGCCGGACTCCTACGTGTGTTCTCTATGGCCAAGTCATGTGGCTTCCCTGGGTTATTTCGCCCCGCCGTCACCAAGTGAGCTGGGTGCAAGCAAACTGTGTAGCCGAGGACCCGTCAAGATCTTCGTGACGACAAGATCGACATGGACTCGGGCGAATCCAATGAACCACCGACACCAAACCAAGTCCTTCAGCGACCATCGGTGCCGGAACCCTAGGCCTCCGACATGGAATGACAAGGACTTCTACGGGAGCCGATGAACCGAAGCTCTTATTCACGGAACACCGAGTGCTCCTTCCCGGAGTTCGAAGACCGATCCTGCCAAGATCGAACCCCGAACCCCCAAGATCTTCGGACCAATGTGATTCCCTTTCCGAGACCCCTATTTTTATAATATATGACATCTATCTTGTTGCATATAATTATCCATGCTTGCATACATGTTGATGGTTTGGGGGCATTATGCCGATTCACTCATAGTGAAATATGGAGCGCATATGCGGGTTATTCCTGTCTATTAATGCCTCCATTTAATTTGCGTAACGAACTTATGCCATGTTTTGCTTTGTTAATACAATATTTAAATTGCGGGGTATCTTAATAACTTGAACCATATAATTAATTGTCGGGACCCCGGTTCCGCTTAATATTGCCTAATTGCATCGCACCTTTGTCATGTTGCATCATATCATTATCATGCCGATTCTTCTTCATTAGTTGTAATTGTTCCATCGCTTGTTTCTTTTAGTGTTTTGCTTCTTCACGGATTAGGCCGTTGAGTGGATGCGAGTGTTGACAAGTTCTTCGGATATGAACCTTCGGCAATGTTTTCCAAGCGAGCATTCTCCCCCTTTCTACCTATTTTGCATTTATAGTCTTTACTACCTCCTGTTGATCTATTGCTATCCGTGTCGCGATGCTTTAGTGTTCCATACCAGATATATTCTGTGCAGCCTTTATATTGCCTTGGACACCTCCTATTACCTATTGTTTGGTAGATAGATGGTCTTGCGAGTCGTAGTCGCTTGCTCAGGTGCGATCCCGTGTCGTGAAGTACCGCACAGTTGTTGGAATGTTGTCACATGCTTTACGGTGGAGAGGATCATGACTTTAAAAACAACTATTAAATTGCTGGGAATAGATGTAACTAATGCAGAGGCATCGGTGGGCAATAGATGTTATTTGGTTTTTCCACACTCACTTGTGTCTCGTAGGACCCCGAGTACTTGATACCTGTTCCTTGACTATCGCACTATCCACATGTGGGACCATGAATCCCCTTAGCCAGAGCTTGATTCATTTCTTATTTCTTGTGGCCACAAACTAGTTTGGGGCTTTATTACTATCATGTACTTATGCCATGCTTTACTGCTTTATTTAAGATTGTGCGTGGAGCACCTGTACTGTTTTGGATCGTGCCACGTTTTCGCGGTATCGACAAGCCCAGTCACACTTTCGGGTTCCCAGTCGTTTACAGCCGTCGTCACAAACCCTGGGTCCGTTCCGGAGCCGGCCAACTTCGTTGCGGGTAGCTTAGTGGGGTGCCCCCTGAAATCTTTTATGAATCTTGTGATTGCTTTGTCGTGAAAGCGTCGTTGGGTTTTGATTTGGTTTTTTCGAGGTTGATCGTGCGTGTTTTTTCTATTTGTGCACCCCTACAGGGTAAATCTTTCTGAAAGCCGTGTCCATGGTTATGGATGACTTGGAGCACAGTATCTCGATCATAGACAAGCATAACTAAAGTAGTGCTATAAATTTGACTTAATATGTGACTAGTAATCAGCTTCACTACAATGGAATGGATAATAAAAGTGCCAACAACTGGTGGAACTGGGATGTATCATGTCATGCTATACCTTCCTAGTAAGTATCGCAACTCCAATAGAATGAAATAAAAGTTCCAACAACAACTAGGTTTGGGATGTCACATGCTACTTGTATCTGACTAGTAAGTACTGCAACTACAACTGAATGGTTAACTAAAACTGGCCACTACTTATGCTATCAGGACTACTCATGCTATGTATATCTGACTAATAAGTGCTTCAACTATAATTAGGGATATTAAAACCGGGACAAGAGGGAGCTCTCTCACGAACTAGACACTCTTGGCCGTCGGATCACGTTTTCTTTATGTCCCTGGTTGTCGGATCTTCCATCATATCTTGCACTGCCGCTTTGTCCCTAGGGGACGCTATTCTGGGCATCGAATTGGCATACTCTAATTTAATGGTCCCGAAACCGCTCGTGAAAGCCCATTTAGCTCCAAACACACATTCACTAAAAAGACTGAATAGATATTCCTAACAACGCATCCTCCTCGATCCTCCCCCAAAGACATGGTGGCTCGTCCGCCGCCTTTACAGCGTCTCTACGTACTCGGCGCCCGTCAGGCCATGGTGCCCCGAAAATTGACCTTCAGAGCGCCCTTGCTCCTTTTCCACGTGCACACCATCTCTCTCGTGCCCTAGCTGCGCCTCCATGTGCACAGGCACCGTCGCCGTTGACCGGCTAGCCGGCAACGTTACTCGCCAATTCTGATCTCTAGGAAGAGAGTGTTGACTATGCGACGCCGATGCCTTGAGCAGGCGACAACCTTTACCTCCCCGTTGTACATCAACGCTGCCGACATCGTCTTCCTCAACCCGGCCACATCATCATCGTCGGCCCGTTCCATGCCGATTGAAGCCACCCGGGAGGCATCTACGCTGCCACCTCTCTTTTCTATTTGTACTACTTACAATTCAAAAGTCACCTGAACATCAAAATCCTTCCGATTCCTATATTCTGTCGAGCACCGACGTTTCCATTTTTTTTTGCTAGGAACGGATCCCTCCGTCAAACTTTGTGCTGGAACAAGAATAGTCTAGAGCGAGACAACAGACTGAGAAGGCGACACGGGAGCTGTAGCAGGGCATCGTCGCTCCATAGGAGGACGTGTTTATGGCGAGCCTTCAGGCATTGAAAAGTCAAGCTACACGGTGATTCTGAAGGTATGTCGGCGAATAATACAATGTCAAATCGTTCATCTGTCCAAAATCTGATCGAGTACAATGTTTGTTTGCAGGCCATGAACTACCCAACTCGTTGAGCTATGTGTTTCAGCTGCATATGTGGATTTCTATTTTGTTCACCATATTAAGCTGCTTCAATCATAGCTTTTGGTACCACTGGTATTTGCATATCTAATCAACATCAGCTGAGGTACATAATTTTCACGCCTTTTTATCTGATACCTGCGCATTGTAGTGAAGTTGACACTGACTCTGTGCTAACTTTGCTACTATTGTTGGTGTAGTCACTCGATATTTTGAGAATGTTTCAATGTTTCAAAATGATGTTACAGTTCCATGGAGGAAGATAAAAAATATATACTCTCTCCTACCCAAATTAGTTGACTTGGTTTTGTCTAGATTCGGAGGTATCTAATACTAAAACAAGTCTAGATATATTCGAATCTAGACAAATCTAAGTCAACTAATTTGGGTCGGAGGGAGTATTTATGTTGAGAGATTCCAAAAGAAAATATACTATAAGGTCAAATCACTTCTGCCGACGAGTCCATTGTGTAGTCGATCAAATGTGACACATTTTCTCAAGCAATACCATAATATTCTTGCATTCCCCTTATCTTGATAAATTTCTGTACATGGATATAAGCATAAGACTGCTCACATTCACTCTGTGCTTTGTTTCATCAAATGTCCACATTCACTTTGTGGTTTGTTTCATCCAATGCTCACCAGATCCAGTTATTGAGGGTTGGAGACATCAAGTCAAGTAGGTGGTTTTTCTTGTCTAATATTTACCCGATTCTGTCCTATGATATTTAAGAAGTAAATTTCATGCATTGACACTTTATACTAATCAAAAGCAGCTAACCTAAGTATTTGACCTGTTGAGCTGACTCATGATATTACTTCAATGCAAATAAAGATATTTTGATTTTTGTATGCTGGAATGCTGTATATATCATGAGTACCTTGACTTTGTGTTTTTTCGCATCCAGTGATGACCATAACGAATTACTGAGAGCTGGAGAACATTAAACAAGGTGCCTTTTATTGTCTAATATTACTTGGTAACTTTCATATTTTTTCCACCGAGGCTTCAAAACCAGCTAACCTGGTTATTTCACTTGCTGCCGACTCCTGCTATTTTTTAGATGCAAACAAAGAAATTTCATTTTTATATGGTTGAATGCTATAAATATAATTGTTTATGCAATATCCTTCTTTAAGGTGAGTGAGCAAAGCTGAACCTATGGATGGTCAGTGCAATGACAAGTGTTTAAAGAGAGATCCCCTTAGTGCTTTATGTTACCACTTGTTTTGTTATGCATTTCTCTTAAACAATCATGAAATAGTGGATATGTGGATTCTGAGCCGCTTCTTTAGTCAATTTACTAATGAAGATTTTACAATTCATCTCATGCTCTTAAATTCATATCATTCTTTCGACAAAAAAAGATGCAATACCCAAACCAAAAAAGTACACTTCAAATTTATATCTTATGTTCAATATATTAAACTTCTCGGTTCAAGTCCAGGAAAAAATTCTATTGTTCCCTAATATTATATAGTTATAATGAACAGGCGCAGCAACGCGCGCCTACATGATCTAGTGGAATGAATAAAACTACCAACTGTGCGAGTTCCTCGGTTTGACTTCCTCGTTTAGTCTCGAGGGGGAATACCAGGATGGGTATGATTGGTGTTAGTATCAGGTTGGTCCCGAATAGGTATTTCTTATCCCTCTCTAATAGCCGACCGTGGTTTCGAGTCTCTATAGGTTTTTTAGTGCATGTTGCGTTGCCGCTTCAGTCCACCATACATATGTAGGCGAGAGCCACTGAATTCTAGCCTCGCTGTATCTTGGCCTCGATCGACGGCGCTCCTCTTTTTCCTTTGCCCTTTGTCGGCACCCCTTTTGTTTTAGCAGGTATAAGTTTGACGTCGTTAGCAAGGTTACCCTTCCGGCTTGGCCTGGGCAGGGTTATGGACACCATTGGTTATTCTTCAGGGCTCTTAGCTCAATATTCTTCTTATCCGTACTCGGATGTTGTATCGTTTTCAAGGTGAATTGGATCTTTGTTTTGTATATCTGTATTCTTGACTCATGGAGTCGTGTTGTATATATATCTGTTCTGTGGGTTCCATCGTGAACTATTGTGTAATGGTATTACTTCGTTTTCCACCCGCACGCAAGTGCCTGGTGGGCGTACTTGTATCGTTTCTATGCGGGTTTGGCGGGGAGCGCTAAAATCTGCATAGGGTCAATTCGAGGGTGTTACAAAGTGGTATCGGAGCCAGGTTGCGATACCCCACTGGCCCAGCCTATAGGATAACCTAGCTAACGGCCGATCTAGAGTGTCAAAGATATTTTGCAAAATCAGTTGGATATATCTGATTAGGTCTGCTTTTACGCCTTACCTCTATGCTATTCTCCTCTTACCTTCACGTGTTTTGAATCTACTCTTATCTTATCTTCGAGTCCAGGAATTCCCATGGTTGGGTTTCCATCGTACCTTCAGGGTTTCGCTTCCTTTTTTAGTAACGGTGCTTCTACATCCGGTCTTCATGCTATCTGAGGAATCCTTCATTTGTTGGACTTCTCTTTGTTCCTTCTTATGCCTTCCAGTGTTTTCCAACACGACGACATCTACGTCAGATCCGATGAAGAGCCTGCATCACTCCTTTGTTTCCGAACCATCCTTGTTGAGATCTTTAGTCTGATTCTGGGAGTTGGTTGCATAATTCTCCTATTCATGTGCAGAGTAATGCTTTGGGTGCCGGGGAGCAATAGCGTGTGGGTGAATATTCTTGTGTGGACTTGTTTGCTTTATCTCTAAGTAGTTTTCACTTTCATTTTTAAGTTGTTCTCTATCTTAGTATGGATAGGGAATGCAAATTACAAAAAATTTAGTTGTACTTGTTACCTAAAAACATTTTCAAAAAGGAAAGTGATTGGAAAGATGAGTAATGGTTAAGTGGGGGTCGACCTTGAACACTTGTGTTCATGCCTATGAAACCAAAACAAATCTTCCCATGGAAGCTTTTCAGTTAAAAACCGCAGAAAAGAATGTGAAAGTTTTTGTGTTGAAGTTTTTTCATAGAGAATAAGGAACACCAAACAGAGAAATTGAAGAATGTCCAAAAGTTTCTTCAACAACCCCTCGGTTTGCAAACCTTTATACTTTGTTTTTTGAGCAGCATAAAAACTAGAATAAATTTGGAGCATTTGTATCTTTTTATTTATTTGTCTTAGCATCAAACACCAGTTACATTTGTTTTCTTTGAGTCTTGGAAGTTGTTACCTATGTAGCAACCTCTCCTTATCCTTTTATTTTCGTTTTTGTGCCAAGAGTAACCTCTAATGAGAGAGAAGTAATTCTTGGGAAAGTTGCTGTCCCGAAACAGATTTTTGTGCTTCCTCCCCAGGTTGTTATCCAACTTTCGTTAGTTCAACACTTTTTGATTTGAGCAACAGAAGGTCTTCGAAAAAATTGGTTTTTACCTGCTGGTCTATTTTGACAGATTTCTGCCATTATTTGCATTTGCTTCTTGTTGATTCCTTTTTGGGTTCTCTTTGGGGAATTGAGATTTTTAAGGGAAGTGCTACAGTAGCTTGTGTTTTAATGGAAGTTTTATTGGTGTTGAAACTGAACCCAAAGACTTATTATCTTGAGTACACTAATGTTGCTAATGAAGATTATATGAAGTTTTGTATGAAGGAAAAATTTCAGGTGTTAAGGAAAGAATGATGTAATGAGATGAAGAATGGACTAAAGCTCAAGCTTGGGGATGCCACCCCGTGTCACCCCAAGAAATATCCAAGAAGTACAAGCGTTAAAGCATGGGGATGCCCAAGGCATCCCCTTCTTCATCAATAAAAATCTCCGGTTCTTCCAAACACTTTATTTTTATTGTTTCATGCACAGTTGTGTTGTTCTTGGAGCATCTTCATTTTTGTTTTTAGTTTTTGCTTGCTTGTTTTGCTTAGTTTGCTTGAATAAATTGGTTGGACCCCCTCATTCATACATTAGTTTTCAAATAAGATTGGTTTGGATTGGAAAAGAGTAGGAAAGTTCATGCTTAAGTGGTAAAAAGAGCTTGTTTTTTGCTCTGGCCTATGCTTTGTTATGTCATGCTTGGTATTGTTTTGGCTTTATGCTTAGTGATTTTTGTTGTAGCATGACATGTTACAAACAATTGTGATTTCTTAATGTGCCTTGAAAGAATCATGCATTGTTTTAGCATATTAAAGCATAGTATTATGGTATTCTCCTTTGATGCTCTATTTGGGTTGACTTGGCAAATGCTCACACCATGTTAAGACTATCCCAAGTCACCATAGCCTCTATGATCCTTTAGTTTTTGACTTGAAATATCACTTTATGATTTAATTAATGATGTTTGTTGCTTTGCATGATTATGTCCATTGTTGCTCTCTTAGTTGGTCGCTCCCAGTCTTTTGCTAGCCTCCATAACCATGTATGAGTTCCACTCATGCATCCAACTCCAAATAAAACCAAGTTATTCCAAAGAGTCCACCATACCTACCTATTAGCATTTGCTATTCCAAGTATATTCATGTTTTTATCTACCTTCCGAATTAAACTTATTATGAGAAAACTAGTGATTAAAGCTCTCACGAACTTGATGGCACACTTTACTTTTCTTGCCCCTAATAAACTTGAACCATTGTGTCATCTATGTTGTATATGCTTGCACTTATATGTTGGGGATTAGCAATATATGAAGCATTCTTCTTATAAAAAAAGAGATAGAGATTGATAAAAAGAGAAAAAAAAAGAGATGAGAAAAGAGGAAAGAGAGACAAAAGCACCATTTTCCCATGGTAAATAAGAAGATTGCTGAGATGCTTGTTGTCTGTTTGCCTTGTCTTTTTAATATGGGGATTCTTCCGTATCATCGGGCAAGGGGTATCCCGTTGGCAGTTCTCTATGATACACATGTACTTACTATGACAAGAACTTACCGATAACTAAACTTGAGTAGCATGAGCAGCGGCCCTCATATTCAAGGGAAATGAGATTTCCAACTTATACTTTGTCAAGCATATACTCCATAGTTTGTTCACTTTAAACTTAATCACTTCAAGATGCTTATGATAGAGGCAATGAGAACTGAAAGCTAATAAGTACCATAATTTTTGGAAGCTCTTTATGAGACTTGAATCCCTGCTTCCTTCTATGAAGGCATTTCTTTTACTTTTATATTGAGTCTCCATCTTCTATTTTTATGCACCTATTAAGAGAGTATAGTGGCCATTCTTAGTTTAATGTGCATTGTTCCAAGACTTGTTTATTGATGCATAACTTTGATATTGCTTGTTCTTAAACTATTTGTATCTAGTCACCCTTATGAACTTTGAAGGTGTCCTATGTATTTATGTTTTGCTACACTACGAGGGACAAGCTGAATACCATTCTCATTATGTTTTCTTTATGTGAAACAAACAAACGTCTTTTAAAGCATTGTTATTCATGATCTTTTGTTTGTACCTTTTCATGGGGACTATTCGTCTGCGGTACCAAAGTTCCCAGGACAGTGCACCACGGTACCTAAGTTGCCTGAAATTGCCACATTTCAAAATGTTGGGCCGCCAACTACCAAGAGGGGCCATTTCGATGCAAACTCATCTCACCCCTGCCAAATTCAAACATTCCATGAAACTACCCCATGAAGTAGATGGTCGGGACCCTCATGTTGGTCATCTGTCCGTGACACGAGCGACAACGCGGCAACCTCTTAGGAAAATCGAGTAACTAAGTGGATGGGATGCGTTGACCAATTTCAAAATTCCATTCCCACCTTTCCCCTAGCACCGGCAGCGTCGGAATCCACCCTCAAGGAAAGACGATCCCTTCGGACATTTGACTTCCGGTGCCAAGTTGCTGCACCCAGTTGCTGCGCCCAGTCGCTGATCCTGAGCTCCAATTGCGCATGCCGTAGCTACTGTTGCAAGACTCTAGCCTGCCTCCGCCGTCGACGAGCGGAGCATCTCCTAGGATGGCAGATCCTACTACCAAGGAAGAAGATGTTCTGGCTATAAGCGGGTGAGCTACTTGTAGCACCTCGGTAAAACCACTACTAGAAAATCATTTGTTGTTTCTATTTTGTGCATCATCATAACCACATGCTCATGTCATCATGCCACATTGCATTTGAGCATCATCATCTTGCATATGTTTTGCCTAAAAGTATTTTTTGATGAAATCCTATTTTGTTTTCTAATTAGTCCCCTTCGTTAATTTCAAATTAAAACCTCATTCTTCTTCGGATCTTTTAATTGTCTAAAAACTATTTGCAAAAGGCTATTAAAAATAAACGGAATAAAATAAAAATATTTTATTAAACAGGGGAGGCAGCCGGCTAGGCCCAAAGGCCCAGCTAGCTAGCCTACCACCCCGCTAAACCGAATCATGCCTAACCCCACACCCCACCTACTAGTCCACGGCCCCGCTGCCACTCCCTACCGCTAACACACAGCAGCGTGCACCTAGACGCGCCCGCGTGCAGCACACCACACTTAGGTGCACCGCACGCCACCAACCCACCACCTCACGAGCCGCCACCAGCCCCACGCGAGCGCACGTCGCTCTCATCCTGACCCTACCCGTAGAGTGCACAGGCCGCGACGCGTCCACCACGTTTGATCCCCACCTCGCGCGGCCCGCAACCCGCATCCCCACCTACCTGACCACACGCAGCTTGCCACCACTGACACGATCCACCCCCGCATACAGAACCGCCCTATCCAACACGCGGTCGACGCGTGAGCCGTTCCACCCCGCTCGATCTCTCCATCGCCCTCACCCTGGCCCCACCCCACCGACATCACCCCGTCCTGCACGCCTCTCTCGTGATCCCCAATCCCCACACCCATGCCTCACTTCTCTCCCTGCAGATCGACGCTGCCGCCGACCAGGGGCCCCTCCCTCTCCATCCTGGTGCCCCTTCCTTGCCATTCCACCTTTGTGGTCTCCTCTGCTCGGAGCCACGACCCCCGAGCCGCCGGTCGCCTCTCCCTGCACGGACGAGCCCGCGCATCTCTGCCTCGAGCCCCACGCCGTGTCCTCTGCGAGTACCCACCCCCATCGGGCCAGTGCCATCGCGCGCCTTCTCCACTGTGGCACCGGCACGAGCAGGTCCGCCCCTGAGGCACGGCATCGACCCAGCAGCCCTGCCCTCCTCCGGCTCTCTACCCCCTCTCCGCCGCTCAATCCCCATGGCCCGAGCTTCCCCGTGACGGCCACGTCTCCCTCTTCCTTGATCACCTCACGGTGCTCTCTGCCATGGAGACCCGCCGCCGCTCACTGCTCATCTCTCTTCGCTGTCAGGCCCTCCCTTGGGGCCTTGTCGACCTCTGCATCATGGGACCCCTGTCCATCATCGCCGGTGCCCTACCTCTGTCTTCCTCTATGGCGCCATCGGCTGTCGGCGTCTATCCAAGCATCGGTGTCTTCCATGACGCGTCGTCCTCCAGGTGCTCGTTCAAGATTGCCCGCATCACGCATGTGCGCGCGTCCAGCACCTGGGCCGTGCTCGCCTGCTGTTTTGATTCAATGTACAGGAGCCTTGCTCTATGGTTGTTGTCTCGTGTGGGTATGCCAGTGTTCCGCTGCAAGCCAAGTGTTCCTCCGTTTTTGTTTGAGGCCAGTAGCACGGTGCATCTCGCCGTACTCCTACATGTGTTCTCTATGTCCAAGTCATGTGGCTTCCCTGGGTTATTTCGCCCCGCCGTCATCAAGTGAGTTGGGTGCAAGCAAACTATGTATCCAAGGACCTGGTAAGATCTTCGTGACGACAAGATCGACATGGACCCAGGCGAATCCAATGAACCACCAACGCCAAACCAAGTCCTTCAATGACCACCGAAGCCGGAACCCTAGGCCTCCGACATGGAATGAAAAGGACTTCTACGGGAGCCGATGACCCAAAGCTCTTCTTCATGGAACATCGAGTGCTCCTTCCCGGAGATCGAAGACCGATCCTGCCAAGATCGAACCTCGAACCACCAAGATCTTGGGACCAATGTGATTCCCTTTCCGAGACCCCTATTTTTATAATATATGACATCTATCTAGTTGCATATAATTATTCATGCTTGCATACATGTTTGATGGTTTGGGGGCATTATGCCGATTCACTCATAATGAAATATGGAGCGCATATGCGGGTTATTCCTGTCTATTAACGCCTCCATTTAATTTGCGTAACAAACTTATGCCATGTTTTGCTTCGTTAATCCAACATTTAAATTGCAAGGTATCTTAATAACTTGAACCATATAATTAATTTTCGGGACCCCGGTTCCGCTTAATATTGCCTAATTGCATCGCACCTTTGTCATGTTGCATCATATCATTATCATGCCGATCCGTCTGCATTAGTTGTAATTGTTGCATCGCTTGTTTCTTTTAGTGTTTTGCTTCTTCACGGATTAGGCCGTTGAGTGGATGCGAGTGTCGACAAGTTCTTCGGGTATGAACCTTTGATAGTGTTTTCTAGGCGAGCATTCTCCCTCTTTCTACCTATTTTGCATTTATTGTCTGTACTTCCTCATGTTGATCTATTGCTATCCGTGTGGTGATGCTTTAGTGGTCCATACCAGATATATTCCGTGCAGCCTTTATATTGCCTTGGACACCTCCTATTACCTGTTGTTTGATAGATAGATGGTCTTGCGAGTCGTAGTCGCTTGCTCAGGTGCGATCCCGTGTCGTGAAGTACAACACAATTGTTGGAATGTTGTCAGATGCTTTACGGTGGAGAGGATCATGACTTTAAATACAACTATTAAATTGCTGGGAATAGATGTAACTAATGTAGAGGCATCGGTTGGCAATAGATGTTATTTGGTTTTTCCATGCTCACTTGTGTCCCGTAGGACCCCGAGTACTTGATATCTGTTCCTTGACTATCGCACTATCCGCATGTGGGACCATGAATCCCCTTAGCCAGAGCTTGATTCATTTCATATTTCTTGGGGCCACAAACTAGTTTGGGGCTTTATTACTATCTTGTACTTATGCCATGCTTTACTGCTTTATTTAAGATTGTACGTGGAGGACCTGTACTATTTTGGATCGTGCCACGTTTTCGCGGTATCGACAAGCCCAGTCACACTTTCGGGTTCCCAGTCGTTTACAGCCATCGTCACAAACCCTGAGTCCGTTCCAGAGCCGGCCAACTTCGTTGCGGGTAGCTTAGTGGGGTGGCCCCCTGAAATCTTTTATGAATCTTGTGATTGCTTTGTCGTGAAAGCCTCGTTGGGTTTTGATTTGGTTTTTTTGAGGTTGATCGTGCGTGTGTTGCTATTTATGCACCCCTGCAGGGTAAATCTTTCTGAAAGCCATGTCCGCGGTTATGGACGACTTGGAGCACAGTATCTCGATCATAGACAGGCATAACTAAAGTAGTGTTATAAATTTGACTTAATATGTGACTAGTAATCAGCTTCACTACAATGGAATGGATAATAAAAGTGCCAACAACTGGTGGAACTGGGATGTATCGTGTCATGCTATACCTGCCTAGTAAGTATCACAACTCCAGTGGAATGAAATAAAAGTGCTAACAACCGCTAGGTTTGGGATGTCACATGCTACTTGTATCTGACTAGTAAGTACTGCAACTACAACTGAATGGTTAACTAAAACTGCCCACTACTTATGCTATCAGGACAACTCATGCTATCTATATCTGACTAGTAAGTGCTTCAACTATAATGGAATGAATAAAACTACCAACTGTGTGAGTTCCTCGGTTTGACTTCCTCGTTTGGTCTCGAGGGGGAATACCAGGATGGGTATGATTGGTGTTAGTATCAGGTTGGTCCTGAATAGGTCTTTCTTATCCCTCTCTAATAGCCGGCCGTGGTTTCTAGTCTCTATAGGTTGTTTAGTGCATGTTGCACTACCGCTCCAATCCACCATACCTATGTAGGCGAGAGCCGCCAAATTCTAGCCTCATGATGTCGGCCTCGATCGACCTCCTCTTTTTCCTTTGCCCTTTGTCGGCACCCCTTTTGTTTTAGCGGGTATAAGTTCGACGTTGTTAGCAGGGTTACCCTTCCGGCTTGGCCTGGGAAGGGTTATGGACGCCATTGGTTATTCTTTAGGGCTCTTAGCTCAATTTGCTTCTTATCCATACTCGGATGTTGTATCGTTTTCAAGGTGAATTGGATCTTTGTATTTTATATTTTTATTCTTGACTCATGGAGTCGTGTTGTATATATATCTGTTCTGTGGGTTCCATCGTGAACTATTGTGTAATGGTATTACTTTGTTTTCCACCGCACGCAAGTGCCTGGTGGGCGTCCTTGAATCGTTTCTATGCAGGTTTGGTGGGAAGCGCTAAAATCTGCATAGGGTCAATTCGAGGGTGTTACACTACCCTTCTCTTTGCTATTCGCACTAATTATAACTACTAGCTGGCTATTGAACCTAAAATTGTTTGTTAGCCCAACACTGACAAACATATTTTGTCCACAGTTTTCTGTCAAGTGGGATCTTCATGGACCACCTTTACCTGGTTACGGTAGTCCTCTTCAGGTACGACTCTAAGGGCAAGTGGTATGGACACCATTGTATCACGATGGAAGAAGCGGCTGCGTAGATCTGCACTATATCTGGTATGGTTTGTGCTCTGTGTAATCATGATGAATTATGGCCAAAGCAGACTGAAAAGTTCAGCTTCATGGATGAACGCGGCATCATGGTTCCTCTAACGTGTGACGGTCAGCTAATTGGGTTGATGAAAAGTGTAGCACCCCGGTAAAACCACTACTAGAAAATCGCGTGTTGTTTTTATTTTGTGCATCATCATGACCACATGCTCATGTCATCATGCCATATTGCATTTGAGCATCGTCATGTTATCATGCATCTGTTTGCCTAAAACTATTTTCCAAAAGCCTATCTTTGTTTTCTGAATATCCCCGTCTTTATTTCAAACCAAAACCCCGGTCTCTTCCAGATCTTTTATTTGTCTAAAAATTATTTATAAAAGTTTTTTTAAATTAAAATAAATAAATAATAAAATAAAGTGTTTTGTACCGGAGGAGGCAGCCCAGCCGTTAGGCCAAAGGCACCTACAACCCTGGCTCAGCTATACCAAAGTACATGATCTACCCAGACCAAACCCTAGCTAATCCTAGCTCCACATCTAACCAAAACCCTAATTCTACCCCCACCTAGACCCACTAAACCGACCCCCACCCGACCCTGACTCAACACGCCCACCCGACCTAGACCTAGCCGGACACGCTCCACACACCCGCGTCTGCCCCTGCCCAGTCACGCTCGCTTTCATAGCGATCGACACGCACGGGATCCCTCGTCCACCTTCCTCTCAATCCCCACCAACCACCTCTGCTCCCCATCCCCGATCCGCCGCCGGCCTTGCCAGGCGCCATTGTCGCCGTCCCTGGCCCCGCAACAGCCGCTCTCGGACGAGTTCCTCCCTGCCGCGGTGCCTCTTCTCTCTCCCTCGTGCCGCCTCTCATCACGAGCCGCGTACGTGCTGCCGCCCACGGGTCCCTGCTCGCCCGACCTCGCTGGAGCCACGCCGACCCCAAGCCCGTCCTCGACCCCGTTGCCCCTGTGCTGCCTCCACCGGCTCGCGCTATCCTCGCCGGAGCCCGAGCTCCCCACAGGCGCAGACGCTGCGGAGCTCGCCCCAAGGTCGCCGCTTGCCTCCCCTGCTCGTCCTCAACCTTCATAGACGCGAGGACAACCCTCCTCTTCTCTGACCTGGCGTGCCGCCCCTCTTCCGCCGCGCGGCCTCCCTCCTCTGCGAGCTTCGTGCCGCCGGGTTCCTCACCGGCTGTCCTCTTCCCTTCGAAGCCGCTGGCCTCTGCTCCCACCTGCGATGCCCTGCTCGGTCGCTCGACCGCTGTTCCCGGCTGCCTCCTCGACCTCCCAAGCACGCCTCGAGCTCCTGCCCCGATAGTAGCGCCGCGTCTCCAACCTCCTGCAGGAGCTCCGCCGACCGGAGTTGTTCACCGCGTGGATCCTGACCACGTACGTGCTGCCAAGACGCCTCTAGGATGTCCTATATCCTCACCCTTTGCAGTCTGAGACATGTTGAATGGTACTGTTGGAGGTGTGGATAATATGTGACACTACTGCAGGCATTTCTGTACACTAGATCAACCTTGGCTCGACGACTTCTGATGCGACCCTTCACGGATGAACCAGTCAAAACCTAGAGATTGCCTTCATGGATCTGATGTACCGAAGATGCTGACATGGGACCAAAGTCCAGCATACGGGATGATCCCCTCCACGGGAACCGAAGACCGTACCCAACCGAAGGTGCTCGAGGAATCTCGGACAAGAACTCCTTCACGAACCATGAAGACCTGACCCCGGATTCGAAGTCCGAACCCCGGCACCAGCTTCATGCTCTCCTTCACGAGCACCAAGACCCTGTTCCCGAAGGAAAAGACCGATCCCCGTCGAACCTCGAGACCTCGGATCCGAACCCCAATGTGTGACCCTTTTCGAGCCCTATTTTATAAATTGCTATATATAATTGTTGCATATAAATCATTCATATCGCATACATATTGTGTGGTTTGGGGGCATTATGCCGATTCACCTCATGATTAAATATGGAGGCCATATGTGGGCTATTCTAGGCTTATATTGACTCTATTAAATTTGTGTGGCGAACCGATGCCATGTTTTGCCTTGTTAATACAACATTTAAATTGTGGGGTATCTAAATAACTTGAACGTTCTAATTAAATGTCGGGACCCTAGTTCCACTTAATATTGCCTAGTCGCATTGCATATGTGCCATGTCATGCACCATACATGCATCATGCTCGGTCTCCTGTCGTAGTATTAAATAGTGCATCCGGTGTTTTTTTAGTGTTTGCTTCTTCACGGATTAGGCCGTTGAGTGGATGCGAGTATCGACAAGTTCTTCGGATAATGTATCTTCGGCAGTGTTTTCCAGGCGAGCAATCTCCCTCTTTCTACCTATTTTGTATTTATAGTCTTTATTTCCTCCTGTTGATCTATTGCTATCCGAATCGTGATGCTTTAGTGTTCCGTACCAGATATATTCCGTGCAGCCTTTATATTGCCTTGGACACCTCCTACTACCTATTGTTTGGTAGATAGATGACCTTGCGAGTCATAGTCGCTTGCTCAGGTGCGATCCCGTGTCGTGAAGTACCACACAGTTGTTGAAATGTTGTCATATGCTTTACGGTGGAGAGGATCATGACTTTAAATACAACTATTAAACTATTGGGATAACTAATGAAAGAGGCACCGGTGGGCAATATATGCTATTTCGTTTTTCATGTCCACTTGTGTCCCGTAGGCCCCGAGTAATTGATACCTGTTCCTTGAGTATTCGCACTATCCACATCCGGGAGACCCTATGGATCCCCCTTAGCCAGAGCTTGATTCATTTCTTATTTCTTGGGGCCACAAAGTAGTTTGGGCTTTATTACTATCCTGTACTTATGCCATGCTTTACTGCTTTATTTACGATTGTGCGTGGAGCACCTGTACTATTTTGGAACGTGGAATGTTTTCGCGGTATCAACAAGCCCAGTCACACTTTCGGGTTCCCAGTCGTTTACAGCCATTGTCACAAACCCTGGGTCTGTATCGGAGCCGGCCAACTTCATTGCGGGTAGCTTAGTGGGGTGGCCCCCTGAAATGATTTATGAATCCTGTGATTGCTTTGTCGTGAAAGCCTTGTTGGGGTTTGATTTGATTTTTCCGAGGTTGATCGTGTGTGTGTTGCTATTTGTGCACCCATGCAGGGTAAATCTTTTTGAAAGCCGTGTCTGCGGTTATGTACGACTTGGAGCACAGTATCTCGATCATAGACAAGCATAACTAAAGTAGTGCTATAAATTTCACTTAATATGTGACTAGTAATCAGCTTCACTAGAATGGAATGGATAATAAAAGTGCCAACAACTGGTGGAACTGGGGTGTATCGTGTCATGTTATACCTGCCTAGTAAGTATCATAACTCCAATAGAATGAAATAAAAGTGCCAACTACTGCTGGGTTTGGGATGTCAAATGCTAATTATATCTGACTAGTAAGTACTGCAACTACAATTGAATGGTTAACTAAAAATGCCCACTACTTATGCTATCAGGATGACTCATGCTATCTATATCTGACTAGTAAGTGCTGCAACTATAATAGAATGAACAAAACTATGAACTGTGTGAGTTCCTCGGTTGGACTTCCTCGTTTGGTCTCGAGGGGGAATACCAGGATGGGTATGATTGGTGTTATTATAAGATTGGTTCCGGATAGGTCTTTCTTATCCCTCTCTAATAGCCGACAGATGTATCAAGTCTCTATAGGTTGTTTAGTGCACGCTTCGCTGCCACTTCAGTCCACCATACCTATGTAGGCGAGAGCCGCTGAATTCTAGCCTTGCCGTGTACTGGCCTCAGTACTGACGCTCCTCTTTTTCCCTTCGCCCTTTGTCGGCACCCGTTTTGTTTAGCAGGTACGAGTTCGACGTTGTTAGCAGGGTTACCCTTCCGGCTTGGCCTGGGCAGGGTTATGGACGCCATTGGTTATTCTTCAGGGCTCTTAGCCCCATTTGCATCTTATCCGTACTCGGATGTTGTATCTTTTTCGAGGTGATTTGGATCTTTGTACTGTATATCTGTATCCTTGACTCGATGAGTCGTTGTTGTATATATATGTTTTGTGGGTCCCATCATGGACTATTGTGTAATGATATTACTTTGTTTTCCACCCGCACGCAAGTGCCTGGTGGGCATCTTTGAATTGTTTCTATGCGGGTTTGGCAGGAATCGCTGAAACTTGCATAGGGCCGATTCGAGGGTGTTACAAAAAGGTATGCTTCATATTGCACGTTTGACCTGAATTGTGATGTACTAGATGTGGAAGCTGCTGCAACTGGGAGTCACCCTTCTATTCTTGGACATGGTGGTTGCTCGAACCCAATTAGCTCCTGGTAAGCAAAAGTCTCTTGGGGTTCGCATGTTTGTGCTGAATTGTAATTTTTGTTTTATTTACTCTGTAGATATTGGGCACTTATGCAACAGTCTTGTTTCTTTGACAGGAAGCGCCGCAAGGTTAGAAACATGACTGCCGGGTCAGTCATTTTGTTGCCCAAAGAAATAAAAAACAAGTGGAAAGATGATCCTGGACACGATTCTGGTGCCCATTGTCCCGGCGATGCAGAGTACGTGAAGCTAAGAAAATTGGCACCGAGGAAGAGGAAGAAGGTAGGAAATGAAGAAGCCAGTGGACGTGAAGGCTTGGCACCCAAGCTGCGGAAGAAGGCTGCTGGCAATGAAGATGCATAGTAATGTGTTGAACTTGAACCTATATATGTAATTCGGTTAAATTCTGGAGCTCTGTGTGTGGCACTTTGTTGGGCGAAACAATCTACCCACGTTCTCTGAGTAAAATGTACCGCGACTTAGGGTTTGGAAACGCCCGAGTCAGTAGTTGAATCCGAAGTTGTGATTGTGCCACTGCTATCTGAAAACACGCAGCATCGGTTCCACGATTGCTGAGGGGCAGGAGGTCTCCAAATACGACGGAATGTAAGTGGCATAGAAATAAATTATTTAAGCTGTCACACTCTACGAAGCAACAACTTATTTCAGATACTGCACAACGATGTGGCAACATAAACAACAATGGCAACCGATAATGCCCAGATGCTTGAGCTCGTCTATCTCACCTCCTCCCTGCTCCTGCATCCCCTGCATCTAGCGAAGCTCCCAGATCTCCATTAACCGGGTGTACGTGCTTCCACTTTATAAATTGTGGTTGTGCCATTTTCATGCGGCACAATCCACGTATATTACGTTTAAGAAAACCACCAATGTCAGAATACCACCATGATCAGACAAAAGGAAGTGATACAGGGTTAAGACAGACAAACGGGAGAGCAATTTTTTCCTCCCAGGACTCCGGGACCACTAGTTCAGACCGCTAGGTCAACAAGTACTACTATTACAACTTAAAAAGGCACGGAGCTCAAGCTAAATAGAAATAGTTATCACACATCTCCTTGATCTTCCTAATCTTAGCCCGATGCGCATCTTCCTGCGAGAGCAAGGATCTATTCATCTGCTCCTTCCTTTTAGCATCTTCCTTGCACAACTTCAATTGTTTCTCTGTATTTTTCCTCATGCACTTGTCAATACTCGTAGTTGTGAACTGCAGGACTTTGGCCTGGTGAAGATCATTCCTTGCTTGAGTCAGTTCTTGCTCTGCTTTAGCCTTCAGGGCCAACGCCACGTCCCTCTCCTTCTCGACTTTGCTAACCTTGTCTTGCACCCTCCTGATATCTCGGTTAAGCTTGGTCGTGTCAACTGGGTCCCATAGCTTCATCTCAACACTATCAAGAAGTGAGCTGACTACGAATTCTTTCAACTCAACAGTCATATCCCATAGTTTGTCCAGCGTTTTCTGCATCGATTTGGGCCACTCTGGATCTACCCATTTGATAACACCGCAACTTCCGCCTTGCATCATTGCACGATGTCCTTGACACCGTAGAAACCTCCTTTCTGCGTTTCGTCCTTCGAATGCTACAAATTTAGCAGGCACATATCCATGTTTACATAGCAGAGGACAGTCTTCATCCACTAAACCGTGATAGTCGGAGTCATACATCATCTGGTTGGCCTAACACATTATACGCTCATGAGTAAATAGAGTAGATCTAACTCAAAAAATAGATAACTGGCCACAGATGATAGAGATAGAGATGAGACGACTCACATTGAAATCACCGTCCCTGTCATCACGACGCGTTTCCTCGTCGTCTCCCCTTGAACCCATGGCAAGAGGGGAGGGGGGTTGCTGCCGGAGAGGGGATTGGGATGGAGGCGCCGTCGGCTTGCGGCTACGGCAGGAAGGGATTGAAGTGGGGAAAGTAGCTTCGAGGGGAAGGAAGAGAAGTACGAGGAGGAAGAGAAGTAATGGGGACGTGACACTGGGATATGGCCCACTGAACTCATGAGTCATGATACTTGCAACAGGGGAGCGCCCGGTGTTGCCAGTTTGTCCAGAGCAAGCGTGGCCAATCATGCCGCAGAACTGCCTACTCGCGGAACGCTCTCACGAAGACCATCCCAATGGTCCAAGCGCCCTCATCGAACGGTATGTAATAATCGTCAAGTAGAACAACCGTGTTAGGGTGTGCCTTCTAGAAGACTCGGTCTAATGGCCACCCATTGGGGGGATAAGGTTAGGGCTCTCCTAAGGTTAGGATCCATATGTGGTTTATTAGAGGAACACACATGCAATGACACTAGGTGTGCTTCATGAAAAGAACAGGCATGCATTGACACTGGTGGATCCATAAGTGGTTTGTGAAAAGAACACGCATGCAATCACACTGGGTGGATCCATGTGTGGTTCATGAAAAGAACACACATGCAATGACAATGGTGGATCCATATGTGGTTTTTGAGAAGAACACACATCCAATGACACTGGGTGTGGTTCATGAAAATAACACACATCCAATGACACTGGTGGATCCTTATTTGGTTTGTGATAAGAACAGACATGCAATGACACTGGCAGTGGTTCATGAGAAGAACACACATGCAATGACACTGGTGTATCCTTATGTGGTTTGTGAGAAGAACACACATGCAATGACTCAAACTGTGGTTCATGAAAAGAACACACATCCAATGACACTGGTGGATCCATGTGTGGTTTGTTTAGAGGAATAGACATGCAATGACACTAGGTGTGGTTCATGAAAAGAACAGACATGCAATGACACTAGGGGATCCTTATGTGGTTTGTGAGAAGAACTCACATGCAATGACTCTAGCTATGGTTCATGAAAAGAAAACACATGCAATGACACTAGTGGATCCATGTGTGGTTTGTGAAAATAACAGACATGCAATCACACTAGGTGGATCCATGTGTGGTTCATGAAAAGAATATACATGCAATGACACTGGTGGATCCATGTGTGGTTTGTGAGAAGAACACACATCCAATGACACTGGGTGTGGTTCATGAAAAGAACACACATCCAATGACACTGGGTGTGGTTCATGAAAATAACACACATCCAATGATACTGGTGGATCCATGTGTGGTTTGTGAGAAGAACACACATCCAATGACACTGGGTGTGGTTCATAAAAAGAACACACATCCAATGACACTGGTGGATCCTTATATGGTTTGTGAGAAGAATACACATGCAATGACTCTAGCTGTGGTTCATGAAAAGAACACACATGCAATGACAGTGGTGGATCCATATGTGGTTTGTGAGAAGAACACACATGCAATGACTCTAGCTGTGGTTCATGAAAAGAACACACATGCAATGACACTGGTGGATACATGTGTGGTTTGTGAGAGGAACAGACATGCAATGACACTGGGTGTGGTTCATGAAAAGAACAAATAAGCAATGACACTGGTGGATCCTTATGTGGTTTGTGAGAAGAACAGACATGCAATCACACTAGGTGGATCCATGTGTGGTTCATGAAAAGAGCAGACATGCAATGACACTGGTGGATCCATGTGTGTTTTATGAGAAGAACACACATCCAATGACCCTGGGCGTGGTTCATGAAAAGCACACACATCCAGTGACACTGGTGGATCCTGATGTGGTTTGTGAGAAGAACAGACATGCAATGACTCTAGCTGTGGTTCATAAGAAGAACACACATGCAATGACAATGGTGTATCCTTATGTGCTTTGTGAGAAAAACACACATTGAATGACTCTAGCTATGGTTCATGAGAAGAACACACATCCAATGACACTGGTGGATCCATGTGTGGTTAGTGATAAGAACAAACATGCAATGACCCTATGTGTGGTTCATGAAAAGAACAGACATGCAATGACACTGGTGGATCCTTATGTGGTTTGTGAGAAGAACAGACATGCAATAACACTAGGTGGATCCATGTGTGGTTCATGAAAAGAGCAGACATGCAATGACACTGGTGGATCCATGTGTGGTTTGTGAGAAGAACACACATCCAATGACACTGGATGTGGTTCATGAGAAGAACACACATCCAATGACACTGGTGGATCCATGTGTGGTTGGTGATAAAAACAGACATGCAATGACACTATGTGTGGTTCATGAAAAGAATAGACATGCAATGACACTGGTGGATCCTTATGTGGTTTGGGAGAAGAACTGACATGCAATGACTCTAGCTGTGGTTCATGAAAAGAACACACATGCAATGACACTGGTGGATCCATGTGTGGTTTGTGAAAAGAGAAAACATGCAATCACACTAGGTGGATCCATGTGTGGTTCATGAAAAGAACATACATCCAATGACACTGGTGGATCCATGAGTGGTTTGTGAAAAGAACACACATCCAATGACACTAGTGGATCCTTATGTGGTTTGTGAGAAGAACACACATGCAATGACTCTAGCTGTGGTTCATGAAAAGAAAACACATGAAATGACACTGGTGGATCCATATGTGGTTTGTGAGAGGAACATACATGCAATGACACTGGTGGATCCTTATGTGGTTTGTGAGAAGAACAGACATGTTCACACTAGGTGGATCCATGTGTGGTTCATGAAAAGAGCAGACATGCAATGACACTGGTGGATCCACGTGTGGTTTGTGAGAAGAACACACATCCAATGACACTGGGTGAGGTTCATGAAAAGAACACGCATCCAATAACACTGGTGGATCCATATGTGGTTTGTGAGAAGAACAGAAATGCAATGACTCTAGCTGTGGTTCATGAGAAGAACACACATCCAATGACACTAGTGTATCCTTATGTGGTTTGTGAGAAGAACACACATGCAATGACTCTAGCCGTTGTTCATGAAAAGAACAGACATGCAATGACATTGGTGGATCCATATGTGGTTTGTGGAAAGAACAGACATGCAATGAATCTAGTTGTGGTTCATGGAAAGAACACACATGCAATGACACTGGTGGATCCATGTGTGGTTTGTGAGAAGAACACACATCCAATGACACTGGGTGTGGTTCATGAAAATAACACACATCCAATGACACTGGTGGATCCTCATGTAGTTTGTGAGAAGAACAGATATGCAATGACACTGGCTGTGGTTCATGAGAAGAACACACATGCAATTAAACTGGTGTATCCTTATGTGGTTTGTGAGAAGAACACACATGCAATGACTCTAGTTGTGGTTCATGAAAAGAACACACATGCAATGACACAGTGGATCCATGTGTGGTTTGTTTAGAGGAACATACAATGACACTAGGTGTGGTTCATGAAAAGAACAAACATGCAATGACACTGGTGGATCCTTATGTGGTTTGTGAGAAGAACTGACATGTAATGACTCTAGCTATGGTTCATGAAAAGAACACACATGCAATGACACTAGTGTATCCATGTGTGGTTTGTGAAAAGAACAGACATGCAATCACACTAGGTGGATCCATGTGTGGTTCATGAAAAGAGCAGACATGCAATGACACTGGTGGATCCATGTGTGGTTTGTGAGAAGAACACACATCGAATGACACTGGGTGTGGTTCATGAGAAGAACACACATCCAATGACACTGGTGGATCCATGTGTGGTTGGTGACAAGAACAGACATGCAATGAAACTATGTGTGGTTCATGAAAAGAACAGACATACAATGACACTAGTGGATCCTTATGTGGTTCGTCAGAAGAACTGACATGCAATGACTCTAGCTGTGGTTCATGAAAAGAACACACATGCAATGACACTGGTGGATCCATGTGTGGTTTCTGAAAAGAACAGATATGGAATCACACTAGGTGGATCCATGTGTGGTTCATGAAAAGAACAAACATGCAATGATACTGGTGGATCCATGTGTGTGGTTTGTGAAAAGAACACACATCCAATGACACTAGTGGATCCTTATGTGGTTTGTGAGAAGAACACAAATGCAATGACTCTAGCTGTGGTTCATGTAAAGAACACACATGCAATGACACTGGTGGATCCATATGTGGTTTTTGAGAAGAACACACATGCAATGATTCTTGCTGTGGTTCATGAAAAGAACACACATGCAATGACACCGGTGGATCCATGTGTGGTTTGAGAGAAGAACATACATGCAATGACACTGGGTGTGGTTCATGAAAAGAACATGCAATGACACTTTGGTGGATCCTTATGTGGTTTGTGAGAAGAACATACATGCATTCACACTAGGTGGATCCATGTGGTTCATGAAAAGAGTAGACACGCAATGACACTGATGAATCCACGTGTGGTTTGTGAGAAGAACACACATCCAATGACAGTGGGTGAGGTTCATGAAAAGAACACACATCCAATGACACTGGTGGATCCTTATGTGGTTTCTGAGAAGAACAGACATGCAATGACTCTAGCTATGGTTCATGAGAAGAACACACATGCAATGACACTGGTGTATCCTTATGTGGTTTGTGAGAAGAATACACATGCAATGACTCTAGCTGTGGTTCATGAAAAGAACAGACATGCAATGACACTAGTGGATCCCTATGTGGTTTGTGGAAAGAATAGACATGCCATGACTCTAGTTGTGGTTCATGAAAGAACACACATGCAATGACACTGGTGGATCCATGTGTGGTTTGTGAGAAGAACACACATCCAATGACACTGGGTGTGGTTCATGAGAAGAACACACATCCAATGACACTGGTGCCTCCTTATGTGGTTTGTGAGAAGAACAGACATGCAATGACACTGGTTGTGTTTCATGAGAGGAACACACATGCAATGACACTGGTGTATCCTTCTGTGGTTTATGAGAAGAACACACATGAAATGACTCTAGCTGTGGTTCATGAAAAGAACACACATGCAAGGACACTAGTGGATCCATGTGTGGTTTGTTTAGAGGAACGGACATGCAATGACACTGGGTGTGGTTCATGAAAAGAACAGACATGCAATGACACTGGTGGAACCTCATGTGGTTTGTGAGAAGAACTGACATGTAATGACTCTATCTATGGTTCATGAAAAGAACACACATGCAATGACAATGGTGGATCCATGTGTGGTTTGTGAAAAGAACAAACATGCAATCACACTAGGTGGATCCCTGTGTGGTTCATGAAAAGAGGAGACATGCAATGACACTGGTGGATCCATGTGTGGTTTGTGAGAGGAACACACATCCAATGACACTAGGTGTGGTTCATGAGAAGAACACACATCCAATGACACTGGTGGATCCATGTGTGATTTATGAGAAGAACACACATGCAATAACTCTAGCTGTGGTTCATGAAAATAACACACATGCAATGACACTGGTGGATCCATGTGTGGTTTGTGAGAAGAACACACATCCAATGACACTAGGTGTGGTTCATGAGAAGAACACACATCCAATGACACTGGTGCACCTTATGTGGTTTGTGAGAAGAACAGACATGTGACACTGGTTGTGGTTCATGAGAAGAACACGCATGCAATGACACTAGTGTATCCTTCTTTGGTTTGTGAGAAGAACACACATGCAATGACTCTAGCTGTGGTTCATGAAAAGAACACACATGCAATGACACTGGTGGATCCATGTGTGGTTTGTTTAGAGGAACGGACATGCAATGATACTGGGTGTGGTTCATGAAAAGAACAGACATGCAATGACACTGGTGGATCCTTATGTGGTTTGTGGGAAGAACTGACATGTAATCACTCTAGCTATGGTTCATGAAAAGAACACACATGCAATGACACTGGTGGATCCATGTGTGGTTTGTGAAAAGAACAGACATGCAATCAGACTAGGTGGATCCATGTGAGGTTCATGAAAAGAACAGACATGCAATGGCACTGGTGGATCCATGTGTGGTTTGTGAAAAGAACACAAATCCAATGACACTGGTGGATCCTTATGTGGTTTGTGAGAAGAACACACATGCAATGACTCTAGCTGTGGTTCATGAAAAGAACACACATGCAATGACACTGGTGGATCTATATGTGGTTTGTGAGAAGAACACACATGCAATGACTCTAGCTGTGGTTCATGAAAAGAACACACATGCAATGACACTGGTGAATCCATGTGTGGTTTGTGAGAGGAACAAACATGCAATGACTCTAGCTGTGGTTCATGAGAAGAACACACATGCAATGACGCTGGTGTATCCTTATGTGGTTTGTGAGAAGAACACACATGCAATGACTGTAGCTATGGTTCATGAAAAGAATAGACATGCAATGACACTAGTGGATCCATATGTGGTTTGTGGAAAGAATAGACATGCAATGACTCTAGCTGTGGTTCATGAAAAGAACACACATGCAATGACACTGGTGGATCCATGTGTGGTTTGTGAGAAGAACACACATCCAATGACACTGGGTGTTGTTCATGAAAAGAACACACATCCAATGACACTGGTGGATCCTTATGTGGTTTGTGAGAAGAACAGACATGCAATGACACTGGCCGTGGTTCATAAGAAGAACACACATGCAATGACATTGGTGTATCCTTATGTGATTTGTGAGAAAAACACACATTCAATGACTCTAGCTATGGTTCATGAGAAGAACACACATCCAATGACACTGGTGGATCCATGTGTGGTTAGTGAGAAGAACAAACATGCAATGACCCTATGTGTGGTTCATTAAAAGAACATACATGCAATGACACTGGTGGATCCTTATGTGGTTTGTGAGAAGAACAGACATGGAATAACACTAGGTTACGGATCATGAAAAGAGCAGACATGCAATGACACTGGTGGATCCATGTGTGGTTTGTGAGAAGAACACACATCCAATGACACTGGATGTGGTTCATGAGAAGAACACACATCCAATGACACTGGTGGATCCATGTGTGGTTGGTGACAAAAACAGACATGCAATGACACTATGTGTGGTTCATGAAAAGAATAGACATGCAATGACACTTGTGGATCCTTATGTGGTTTGGGAGAAGAACTGACATGCAATGACTCTAGTTGTGGTTCATGAAAAGAACACAGATGCAATGACACTGGTGGATCCATGTGTGGTTTGTGAAAAGAGAAAACATGCAATCACACTAGGTGGATCCATGTGTGGTTCATGAAAAGAACAGACATCCAATGACACTGGTGGATCCATGAGTGGTTTGTGAAAAGAACACACATACAATGACACTAGTGGATCCTTATGTGGTTTGTGAGAAGAACACACATGCAATGACTCTAGTTGTAGTTCATGAAAAGAAGACACATGCAATGACACTGGTGGATCCATATGAGGTTTTTGAGAAGAACACACATGCAATGACTCTAGCTGTGGTTCATGAAAAGAACACACATGCAATGACACTGGTGGATCCATGTGTGGTTTGTGAGAGGAACATACATGCAATGACACTGGGTGTGGTTCATGAAAAGAACAGACATGCAATGACACTGGTGGATCCTTATGTGGTTTGTGAGAAGAACATGCAATCACACTAGGTGGATCCATGTGTGGTTCATGAAAAGAGCAGACATGCAATGACACTAGTGGATCCACGTGTGGTTTGTGAGAAGAACACACATCCAACGACACTGGGTGAGGTTCATGAAAAGAACACACATCCAATAACACTGGTGGATCCTTATGTGGTTTGTGAGAACAATGCAATGACTCTAGCTGTGGTTCATGAGAAGAACACATCCAATGACACTAGTGTATCCTTATGTGGTTTGTGAGAAGAACACACATGCAATGACTCTAGCTGTGGTTCATGAAAAGAACAGACATGCAATGACATTGGTGGATCCATATGTGGTTTGTGGAAAGAACAGACATGCAATGACTCTATCTGTGGTTCATGGAAGGAACACACATGCAATGACACTGGTGGATCCATGTGTGGTTTGTGAGAAGAACACACAACCAATGACACTGGGTGTGGTTCATGAAAAGAACACACATCCAATGACACTGGTGGATCCTTATGTAGTTTGTGAGAAGAACAGATATGCAATGACACTGGCTGTGGTTCATGAGAAGAACACACATGCAATTAAACTGGTGTATCCTTATGTGGTTTGTGAGAAGAACACACATGCAATGACTCTAGCTATGGTTTATGAAAAGAACACACATGCAATGACACAGGTGGATCCATGTGTGGTTTGTTTAGAGGAACGGACATGCAATGACAGTGGGTGTGGTTCATGAAAAGAACAGACATGCAATGACACTGGTGGATCCTTATGTGGTTTGTGAGAAGAACTGACATGTAATGACTCTAGCTATGGTTCATGAAAAGAACACACATGCAATGACACTGGTGGATCCCTGTGTGGTTTGTGAAAAGAACAGACATGCAATCACGCTAGGTGGATCCATGTGTGGTTCATGAAAAGAGCAGACATGCAATGACACTGGTGGATCCATGTGTGGTTTGTGAGAAGAACACACATCCAATGACACTGGGTGTGGTTCATGAGAAGAACACACATCCAATGACACTGGTGGATCCATGTGTGGTTGGTGACAAGAACAGACATGCAATGAAACTATGTGTGGTTCATGAAAAGAACAGACATACAATGACACTAGTGGATCCTTATGTGGTTTGTGAGAAGAACTGACATGCGATGACTCTAGCTGTGGTTCATGAAAAGAACACACATGCAATGACACTGGTGGATCCATGTGTGGTTTCTGAAAAGAACAGATATGGAATCACACTAGGTGGATCCATGTGAGGTTCATGAAAAGAACAAACATGCAATGACACTGGTGGATCCATGTGTGCTTTGTGAAAATAACACACATCCAATGACACTAGTGGATCCTTATGTGGTTTGTGAGAAGAACAGAAATGCAATGACTCTAGCTGTGGTTCATGAAAAGAACACACATGCAATGACACTGGTGGATCCATATGTGGTTTTGAGAAGAACACACATGCAATGACTCTTGCTGTGGTTCATGAAAAGAACACACATGCAATGACACTGGTGGATCCATGTGTGGTTTGTGAGAAGAACACACATCCAATGACACTGGGTGTTGTTCATGAAAAGAACACACATCCAATGACACTGGTGGATCCATATGTGGTTTGTGAGAAGAACAGAAATGCAATGACTCTAGCTGTGGTTCATGAGAAGAACACACATCCAATGACACTAGTGTATCCTTATGTGGTTTGTGAGAAGAACACACATGCAATGACTCTAGCCGTTGTTCATGAAAAGAACAGACATGCAATGACATTGGTGGATCCATATGTGGTTTGTGGAAAGAACAGACATGCAATGAATCTAGTTGTGGTTCATGGAAAGAACACACATGCAATGACACTGGTGGATCCATGTGTGGTTTGTGAGAAGAACACACATCCAATGACACTGGGTGTGGTTCATGAAAATAACACACATCCAATGACACTGGTGGATCCTCATGTAGTTTGTGAGAAGAACAGATATGCAATGACACTGGCTGTGGTTCATGAGAAGAACACACATGCAATTAAACTGGTGTATCCTTATGTGGTTTGTGAGAAGAACACACATGCAATGACTCTAGTTGTGGTTCATGAAAAGAACACACATGCAATGACACAGGTGGATCCATGTGTGGTTTGTTTAGAGGAACGAACATACAATGACACTAGGTGTGGTTCATGAAAAGAACAAACATGCAATGACACTGGTGGATCCTTATGTGGTTTGTGAGAAGAACTGACATGTAATGACTCTAGCTATGGTTCATGAAAAGAACACACATGCAATGACACTAGTGTATCCATGTGTGGTTTGTGAAAAGAACAGACATGCAATCACACTAGGTGGATCCATGTGTGGTTCATGAAAAGAGCAGACATGCAATGACACTGGTGGATCCATGTGTGGTTTGTGAGAAGAACACACATCGAATGACACTGGGTGTGGTTCATGAGAAGAACACACATCCAATGACACTGGTGGATCCATGTGTGGTTGGTGACAAGAACAGACATGCAATGAAACTATGTGTGGTTCATGAAAAGAACAGACATACAATGACACTAGTGGATCCTTATGTGGTTCGTCAGAAGAACTGACATGCAATGACTCTAGCTGTGGTTCATGAAAAGAACACACATGCAATGACACTGGTGGATCCATGTGTGGTTTCTGAAAAGAACAGATATGGAATCACACTAGGTGGATCCATGTGTGGTTCATGAAAAGAACAAACATGCAATGATACTGGTGGATCCATGTGTGTGGTTTGTGAAAAGAACACACATCCAATGACACTAGTGGATCCTTATGTGGTTTGTGAGAAGAACACAAATGCAATGACTCTAGCTGTGGTTCATGTAAAGAACACACATGCAATGACACTGGTGGATCCATATGTGGTTTTTGAGAAGAACACACATGCAATGATTCTTGCTGTGGTTCATGAAAAGAACACACATGCAATGACACCGGTGGATCCATGTGTGGTTTGAGAGAAGAACATACATGCAATGACACTGGGTGTGGTTCATGAAAAGAACAGACATGCAATGACACTGGTGGATCCTTATGTGGTTTGTGAGAAGAACATACATGCATTCACACTAGGTGGATCCATGTGTGGTTCATGAAAAGAGTAGACACGCAATGACACTGATGAATCCACGTGTGGTTTGTGAGAAGAACACACATCCAATGACAGTGGGTGAGGTTCATGAAAAGAACACACATCCAATGACACTGGTGGATCCTTATGTGGTTTCTGAGAAGAACAGACATGCAATGACTCTAGCTATGGTTCATGAGAAGAACACACATGCAATGACACTGGTGTATCCTTATGTGGTTTGTGAGAAGAATACACATGCAATGACTCTAGCTGTGGTTCATGAAAAGAACAGACATGCAATGACACTAGTGGATCCCTATGTGGTTTGTGGAAAGAATAGACATGCCATGACTCTAGTTGTGGTTCATGAAAAGAACACACATGCAATGACACTGGTGGATCCATGTGTGGTTTGTGAGAAGAACACACATCCAATGACACTGGGTGTGGTTCATGAGAAGAACACACATCCAATGACACTGGTGCCTCCTTATGTGGTTTGTGAGAAGAACAGACATGCAATGACACTGGTTGTGTTTCATGAGAGGAACACACATGCAATGACACTGGTGTATCCTTCTGTGGTTTATGAGAAGAACACACATGAAATGACTCTAGCTGTGGTTCATGAAAAGAACACACATGCAAGGACACTAGTGGATCCATGTGTGGTTTGTTTAGAGGAACGGACATGCAATGACACTGGGTGTGGTTCATGAAAAGAACAGACATGCAATGACACTGGTGGAACCTCATGTGGTTTGTGAGAAGAACTGACATGTAATGACTCTATCTATGGTTCATGAAAAGAACACACATGCAATGACAATGGTGGATCCATGTGTGGTTTGTGAAAAGAACAAACATGCAATCACACTAGGTGGATCCCTGTGTGGTTCATGAAAAGAGGAGACATGCAATGACACTGGTGGATCCATGTGTGGTTTGTGAGAGGAACACACATCCAATGACACTAGGTGTGGTTCATGAGAAGAACACACATCCAATGACACTGGTGGATCCATGTGTGATTTATGAGAAGAACACACATGCAATAACTCTAGCTGTGGTTCATGAAAATAACACACATGCAATGACACTGGTGGATCCATGTGTGGTTTGTGAGAAGAACACACATCCAATGACACTAGGTGTGGTTCATGAGAAGAACACACATCCAATGACACTGGTGCACCTTATGTGGTTTGTGAGAAGAACAGACATGTGACACTGGTTGTGGTTCATGAGAAGAACACGCATGCAATGACACTAGTGTATCCTTCTTTGGTTTGTGAGAAGAACACACATGCAATGACTCTAGCTGTGGTTCATGAAAAGAACACACATGCAATGACACTGGTGGATCCATGTGTGGTTTGTTTAGAGGAACGGACATGCAATGATACTGGGTGTGGTTCATGAAAAGAACAGACATGCAATGACACTGGATCCTTATGTGGTTTGTGTGAAGAACTGACATGTAATCACTCTAGCTATGGTTCATGAAAAGAACACACATGCAATGACACTGGTGGATCCATGTGTGGTTTGTGAAAAGAACAGACATGCAATCAGACTAGGTGGATCCATGTGAGGTTCATGAAAAGAACAGACATGCAATGGCACTGGTGGATCCATGTGTGGTCTCTGAAAAGAACACACATCCAATGACACTGGTGGATCCTTATGTGGTTTGTGAGAAGAACACACATGCAATGACTCTAACTGTGGTTCATGAAAAGAACACACATGCAATGACACTTGTGGTTCTATTTGTGGTTTGTGAGAAGAACACACATGCAATGAGTCTAGCTGTGGTTCATGAAAAGAACACACATGCAATGACACTGGTGGATCCATATGTGGTTTATGAGAGGAATAGACATGCAATGACTCTAGCTGTGGTTCATGAGAAGAACACACATGCAATGACGCTGGTGTATCCTTATGTGGTTTGTGAGAAGAACACACATGCAATGACTGTAGCTATGGTTCATGAAAAGAATAGACATGCAATGACACTAGTGGATCCATATGTGGTTTGTGGAAAGAATAGACATGCAATGACTCTAGCTGTGGTTCATGAAAAGAACACACATGCAATGACACTGGTGGATCCATGTGTGGTTTGTGAGAAGAACACACATCCAATGACACTGGGTGTTGTTCATGAAAAGAACACACATCCAATGACACTGGTGGATCCTTATGTGGTTTGTGAGAAGAACAGACATGCAATGACACTGGCCGTGGTTCATAAGAAGAACACACATGCAATGACATTGGTGTATCCTTATGTGATTTGTGAGAAAAACACACATTCAATGACTCTAGCTATGGTTCATGAGAAGAACACACATCCAATGACACTGGTGGATCCATGTGTGGTTAGTGAGAAGAACAAACATGCAATGACCCTATGTGTGGTTCATTAAAAGAACATACATGCAATGACACTGGTGGATCCTTATGTGGTTTGTGAGAAGAACAGACATGGAATAACACTAGGTTACGGATCATGAAAAGAGCAGACATGCAATGACACTGGTGGATCCATGTGTGGTTTGTGAGAAGAACACACATCCAATGACACTGGATGTGGTTCATGAGAAGAACACACATCCAATGACACTGGTGGATCCATGTGTGGTTGGTGACAAAAACAGACATGCAATGACACTATGTGTGGTTCATGAAAAGAATAGACATGCAATGACACTTGTGGATCCTTATGTGGTTTGGGAGAAGAACTGACATGCAATGACTCTAGTTGTGGTTCATGAAAAGAACACAGATGCAATGACACTGGTGGATCCATGTGTGGTTTGTGAAAAGAGAAAACATGCAATCACACTAGGTGGATCCATGTGTGGTTCATGAAAAGAACAGACATCCAATGACACTGGTGGATCCATGAGTGGTTTGTGAAAAGAACACACATACAATGACACTAGTGGATCCTTATGTGGTTTGTGAGAAGAACACACATGCAATGACTCTAGTTGTAGTTCATGAAAAGAAGACACATGCAATGACACTGGTGGATCCATATGAGGTTTTTGAGAAGAACACACATGCAATGACTCTAGCTGTGGTTCATGAAAAGAACACACATGCAATGACACTGGTGGATCCATGTGTGGTTTGTGAGAGGAACATACATGCAATGACACTGGGTGTGGTTCATGAAAAGAACAGACATGCAATGACACTGGTGGATCCTTATGTGGTTTGTGAGAAGAACAGACATGCATTCACACTAGGTGGATCCATGTGTGGTTCATGAAAAGAGCAGACATGCAATGACACTAGTGGATCCACGTGTGGTTTGTGAGAAGAACACACATCCAACGACACTGGGTGAGGTTCATGAAAAGAACACACATCCAATAACACTGGTGGATCCTTATGTGGTTTGTGAGAAGAACAGAAATGCAATGACTCTAGCTGTGGTTCATGAGAAGAACACACATCCAATGACACTAGTGTATCCTTATGTGGTTTGTGAGAAGAACACACATGCAATGACTCTAGCTGTGGTTCATGAAAAGAACAGACATGCAATGACATTGGTGGATCCATATGTGGTTTGTGGAAAGAACAGACATGCAATGACTCTATCTGTGGTTCATGGAAGGAACACACATGCAATGACACTGGTGGATCCATGTGTGGTTTGTGAGAAGAACACACAACCAATGACACTGGGTGTGGTTCATGAAAAGAACACACATCCAATGACACTGGTGGATCCTTATGTAGTTTGTGAGAAGAACAGATATGCAATGACACTGGCTGTGGTTCATGAGAAGAACACACATGCAATTAAACTGGTGTATCCTTATGTGGTTTGTGAGAAGAACACACATGCAATGACTCTAGCTATGGTTTATGAAAAGAACACACATGCAATGACACAGGTGGATCCATGTGTGGTTTGTTTAGAGGAACGGACATGCAATGACAGTGGGTGTGGTTCATGAAAAGAACAGACATGCAATGACACTGGTGGATCCTTATGTGGTTTGTGAGAAGAACTGACATGTAATGACTCTAGCTATGGTTCATGAAAAGAACACACATGCAATGACACTGGTGGATCCCTGTGTGGTTTGTGAAAAGAACAGACATGCAATCACGCTAGGTGGATCCATGTGTGGTTCATGAAAAGAGCAGACATGCAATGACACTGGTGGATCCATGTGTGGTTTGTGAGAAGAACACACATCCAATGACACTGGGTGTGGTTCATGAGAAGAACACACATCCAATGACACTGGTGGATCCATGTGTGGTTGGTGACAAGAACAGACATGCAATGAAACTATGTGTGGTTCATGAAAAGAACAGACATACAATGACACTAGTGGATCCTTATGTGGTTTGTGAGAAGAACTGACATGCGATGACTCTAGCTGTGGTTCATGAAAAGAACACACATGCAATGACACTGGTGGATCCATGTGTGGTTTCTGAAAAGAACAGATATGGAATCACACTAGGTGGATCCATGTGAGGTTCATGAAAAGAACAAACATGCAATGACACTGGTGGATCCATGTGTGCTTTGTGAAAATAACACACATCCAATGACACTAGTGGATCCTTATGTGGTTTGTGAGAAGAACAGAAATGCAATGACTCTAGCTGTGGTTCATGAAAAGAACACACATGCAATGACACTGGTGGATCCATATGTGGTTTTGAGAAGAACACACATGCAATGACTCTTGCTGTGGTTCATGAAAAGAACACACATGCAATGACACTGGTGGATCCATGTGTGGTTTGTGACAAGAACATACATGCAATGACACTGGGTGTGGTTCATCAAAAGAACAGACATGCAATGACACTGGTGGATCCTTATGTGGTTTGTGAGAAGAACATACATGCATTCACACTAGGTGGATCCATGTGTGGTTCATGAAAAGAGTAGACACGCAATGACACTGATGAATCCACGTGTGGTTTGTGAGAAGAACACACATCCAATGACAGTGGGTGAGGTTCATGAAAAGAACACACATCCAATGACACTGGTGGATCCTTATGTGGTTTGTGAGAAGAACAGACATGCAATGACTCTAGCTGTGGTTCATGGGAAGAACACACATGCAATGACAGTGGTGTATCCTTATGTGGTTTGTGAGAAGAACACACATGCAATGACTCTAGTTGTGGTTCATGAAAAGAACAGACATGTAATGACACTAGTGGATCCCTATGTGGTTTGTGGAAAGAACACACATCCGATGACACTGGGTGTGGTTCATGAGAAGAACACACATCCAATGACACTGGTGCATCCTTATGTGGTTTGTGAGAAGAACAGACATGCAATGACACTGGTTGTGGTTCATGAGAAGAACACACATGCAATGACACCGGTGTATCCTTCTGTGGATTATGAGAAGAACACACATGCAATGACTCTAGCTGTGGCTCATGAAAAGAACACACAAGCAATGACACTGGTGGATCCATGTGTGGTTTGTTTAGAGGAACGAACATGCAATGACACTGGGTGTGGTTCATGAAAAGAACAGACATGCAATGACACTGGTGGAACCTTATGTGGTTTGTGAGAAGAACTGACATGTAATGACTCTAGCTATGGTTCATGAAAAGAACACACATGCAATGACAATGGTGGATCCATGTGTGGTTTGTGAAAAGAACAGACATGCAATCACACTTGGTGGATCCCTGTGTGGTTCATGAAAATAGCAGACATGCAATGACACTGGTGGATCCATGTGTGCTTTGTGAGAGGAACACACATCCAATGACACTGGGTGTGGTTCATGAGAAGAACACACATCCAATGACACTGGTGGATCCATGTGTGATTTATGAGAAGAACACACATGCAATGACTCTAGCTGTGGTTTATGAAAAGAAGACAGATGCAATGACACTGGAGTATCCATGTGTGGTTCATGAGAAGAACACTCACCCAATGACACTGGGTGTGGTTCATGAGAAGAACACACATCCAATGACACTGGTGCATCCTTATGTGGTTTGTGAGAAGAACAGACATGCAATGACACTGGTTGTGGTTCATGAGAAGAACACACATGCAATGACACTGGTGTATCCTTCTTTGGATTGTGAGAAGAACACACATGCAATGACTCTAGCTGTGGTTCATGAAAAGAACACACATGCAATGACACTGGTGGATCCATGTGTGGTTTGTTTAGAGGAACGGACATGCAATGACACTGGGTGTGGTTCATGAAAAGAATAGACATGCAATGACACTGGTGGATCCTTATGTGGTTTGTGGGAAGAACTAACATGTAATCACTCTAGCTATGGTTCATGAAAAGAAGACATATGCAATGACACTGGTGGATCCATGTGTGGTTTGTGAAAAGAACAGACATGCAATCAGACTAGGTGGATCCATGTGTGGTTCATGAAAAGAATAGACATGCAATGGCACTGGTGGATCCATGTGTGGTTTGTGAAAAGAACACACATCCAATGACACTGGTGGATCCTTATGTGGTTTGTGTGAAGAACACACATGCAATGACTCTAGCTGTGGTTCATGAAAAGAACACACATGCAATGACACTGGTGGATCCATATGTGGTTTGTGAGAAGAACACACATGCAATGACTCTAGCTGTGGTTCATGAAAAGAACACAAAGGCAATGACACTGGTGAATCCATGTGTGGTTTGTGAGAGGAACAAACATGCAATCACACTAGGTGGATCCATGTGTGGTTCATGAAAACAGCAGACATGCAATGACACTGGTGGATCCATGTGTGGTTTGTGAGAAGAACACACATCCAATGACACTGGGTGTGGTTCATCAAAAGAACACACATCCAATGACACTAATGGATCCTTATGTGGTTTGTGAGAAGAATAGACATGCAAGAACTCTAGCTGTGGTTCATAAGAAGAGCACACATGCAATGACACAAGTGTATCCTTATGTGGTTTGTGAGAAGACCACACATGCAATGACTCTAGCTGTGGTTCATGAAAATAACATACATGCCATGACACTGGTGGATCCTTATGTGGTTTATGGAAAGAACAGACATGCAATGACTCTACCTGTGGTTCATGAAAAGAACACACGTTCAATGACACTGGTGGATCCATGTGTGGTTTGTGAGAAGAACACACATCCAATGACACTGGGTGTGGTTCATGAAAAGAACACACATCTAATGACACTGGTGGATCCTTATGTGGTTTGTGAGAAGAACAGACATGCAATGACACTGGCTGTGCTTCATGAGAAGAACACACATGCAATGACACTGGTGGATCCATGTGTGGTTTGTGAGAAGAACATACATGCAATGACACTATGTGTGGTTCATGAAAATAACAGACATGCAATGACACTGGTAGATCCTTATGTGGTTTGTGAGAAGAACACACATGCAATCACACTAGGTGGATCCATGTGAGGTTCATGAAAAGAGCAGACATGCAATGAGACTGGTGGATCCATGTGTGGTTTGTGAGAAGAACACACATCCAATGACACTGGGTGTGGTTCATGAGAAGAGCACACATCCAATGACACTGGTGGATCCATGTGTGGTTCATTAAAAGAACACACATCCAATGACACTGGGTGTGGTTCATGAAAAGAACAGACATGCAATGACACTGGTGGATCCTTATGTGGTTTGTGAGAAGAACTGACATGCAATGACTCTAGCTGTGGTTCATGAAAATAACACACATGCAATGACACTGGTGGATCCATGTGTGGTTTGTGAAAAGAACATACATGCAATCACAGTAGGTGGATCCATGTGTGGTTCATGAAAGGAACAGACATGCAATGACACTGGTGGATCCATGTGTGGTTTGTGAAAAGAACACACATCGAATGACACTGGTGGATCCTTACGTGGTTTGTGATAAGAACACACATGCAATGACTCTAGCTGTGGTTCATTAAAATAACAGACGTGCAATGACACTGGTGGATCCATGTGGGGTTTGTGGGAAGAACACACATCCAATGGCACTGGGTGTGGTTCAAGAAAAGAACACACATCCAATGACACTAGTGGATCCATGTGTGGTTTGTGAGAAGAACACACATCCAATGACACTAGGTGTGGTTCATGAAAAGATCACACATCCAATGAAACTGGTGGATCTTCATGTGGTTTTTGTGAGAAGAACAAACATGCAATCACACTAGGTGGATCCATGTGTGGTTCATGAAAAGGGCAGACATGCAATGACACTGGTGGATCCATGTGTGGTCTGTGAGAAAAACACACATCCAATGACACTGGGTGTGGTTCATGAGAAGAACACGCATCCAATGACACTGGTGGATCCATGTGTGGTTTGTGACCAGAACAGACATGCAATGACACTATGTGTGGTTCATGAAAAGAATAGACATGCAATGACAACGGTGGATCCTTATGTGGTTTGTGAGAAGAACTGACATGCAATGACTCTAGATGTGGTTCATGAAATGAACACACATGCAATGACACTGGTGGATCCATGTGTGGTTTGTGAAATGAACAGAAATGCAATCACACTAGGTGGATCAATGTGTGGTTCATGAAAAGAACAGACATGCAATGACACTGGTGGATCCATGTGTGGTTTGTTAAAAGAACACACATCGAATGACACTAGTGGATCCTTATGTGGTTTGTGCGAAGAACACACATGCAATGACTCTAGCTGTGGTTCATGAAAAGAACACACATCCAATTACATTGGTGGATCCTTATGTGGTTTGTGAGAAGAATAAAAATGGAATGACTCTAGCTGTGGTTCATGAGAAGAACACACATGCAATGACACTGGTGTATCCTTATGTGGTTTGTGAGAAGAACACACATGCAATGACTCTAGCTGTGGTTCATGAAAAGAACACACATCCAATGACATTGGTGGATCCTTATGTGGTTTGTGAGAAGAATAAACATGCAATGACTCTAGCTGTGGTTCATGAGAAGAACACACATGCAATGACACTGGTGTATCCTTATGTGGTTTGTGAGAAGAACACACATGCAATGACTCTAGCTATGGTTCATGAAAAGAACAGACATGCGATGCCACTAGTGGATCCATATGTGGTTTGTGGAAAGAACAGACATGCAATGACTCTAGGTGTGGTTCATGAAAAGAACACACATGCAATTACACTGGTGGATCCAGGTGTGGTTTGTGAGAGGAACACACATCCAATGACACTGGGTGCGGTTCATGAAAAGAACACACATCCAATGACACTGGTGGTCCTTATGTGGTTTGGAAGAAAATAGACATGCAGTGACTCTAGCTGTGGTTCATTAAAAGAACAGACATGCAATGACACTGGTGGATCCATGTGTGGTTAGTGGGAAGAACACACATCCAATGACACTAGGTGTGGTTCAAGAAAAGAACACACATCCAATGACACTGGTGGATCCATGTGTGGTTTGTGAGAAGAACACAGATCCAATGACACTGGATGTGGTTCATGAAAAGATCACACATCCAATGAAACTGGTGGATCCTCATGTGGTTTTTGTGAGAAGAACACACATCCAATGACACTATTGTTGGAGATGTGCCCTAGAGGCAATAATAAATATAGTTATTATTATATCTTTGTGTTTATGATAAATGTTTATATTCTTGCTATAATAGTATTAACAAGTAAACATTAATACTTGTGTGAATTGTAAACTTAAATTGAAGTCCCTAGTATAGCCTCTATACTTCACTAGCTTGTTGGTTGATTGATGATTGTGGTTTCCCTATCATGAACATTGAGATGTTATCAACAACAAGATCATATCGTTAGGAGAATGATATGGTGGACATACTCCTATAGATAAGCGTAGCATAAAGATCAAGTCATTTCAATAGTTCAATTGCTATATGCTTTCTGATACATAGTAACCTAATTCCTTCGACCATGAGATCATGCATATCACCTTTGCTAGATGGATGCTTTGATGTCATCAAACACCACACATGAGGTGGCTATAAAGGTGGCATTGAGTGTTAGGAAAGTATTGGTTGAAACACATGGATCAAGAGTGGGATTTGTCCATCCACATGACGGATAGATTTTCTCTGGGACCTCTCGGTGAAATGTCATCCAATTAGCTTGCAAGCATGTGACTGGGTCACAGGGATCACATATCAGGAGCGAGAAAGAGTACTTATCGATGTGAGGATGAACTAGGTATGCAGAGATGCAAGCGATCATAACCTCGGATAAGTAACATATCGTGAGACAAAGGGAAATTGGTATCGTATGTAAGTGGTTCATTCGATCATAAGTAATCGTAGAAGTATGTGGAGCCATATGAATTTCCAGATTCCTCTATTGGTTATTGTTAGAAGTGTCTCGATCATGTCCGCATAATTCACGAACCGTAGGAGACACATAAGGATTCGACGTTGTTTGAGTAGTTATGGTATTATGAGAAAGAGGGCGAATGTTGTTGAGTCTCGGATGGGATCCGGGATATCACGAGGAGATCCGGAATGGTCAGGAGAATAAGATTCATATAAGGAAAGTCCGTTTGAGTAGCGGAATGATTAGGTGTTTTCATCGGGAACATTCTAGAAGGTCCGGAATGTCGGCACTCGGAGGAAGGGTACATGAATGTTTCATTACATATTGGAATGATTGCATCATGTACTAAGTGTTCTCGCTGTCCAAAATAAAGGATTTATTTAAATCCTAAATTGAAAAGTCAAACGGCCAGTTTGAAAGTCAAACGGCAATTTTGGGAAGTGGGAAAAGAGGAGGATTGGTGGAGGCCGAGTTGGAGGAGGTTCCTCCCTTGGCCGGCGCACCTCCCAAGGCCGAGTTGGGAGAACTCCTCCCCTTGGCCGCCAGCCCTCCACCTATAAAGGGAGGGGCAGGCCTCCTCGACACACAAGTTCCTATCCTCTAAACTAAACCCTAGACCTAAACCCGGTTTAGAGCTATTTCGGTTTAGAGCCTTCTAATTGGTTTAGAGCCTTCTAATTGGTGTGTCTAATTACTAGACCACTAATAGCCTCTCTCATAAGCTCCACCATACTGCACTTGGCTTAAGCGAAGCCTGGGATTTCCCTCTACTTAGGGTACCACGCCGTTGTCTTGCCAGGAATCGCGAGGAAGAGTGCTACAACCTCCATTGCCTGCTAGAACAAGGGAGAGGAAGGTCTTCGTCAGTACGAACGTGTGACCGACTACGGGAGCGCTGCTGCGGAACGTGGCGCGGAAGGATCGTCTCGCGATCTTGAGATCGGAAGAATGCGACTACATCACCCACGAGAATCTGCTCTCGTTAAACACTTTGGAATCTTGAGGGTGAGTTATTCCATCGACTCGTTGCTACAATCTAGTAGATAGATCTTGGCTTGTTTGTTTGTATGCGATAGAAAATTTTTGTTTTCCATGCTACGAACCCCTCTGATGGTATCGAGCCGTGTCTATATGTAGATCTGTTGCAGTAGAACACAATGGTCATTGTGGGCGTTGATGCTTTATTGTAGATTGCTTTTGTGTACTTTGCATCTTGCGGTATGTTGGGATGAAGCCGGGCTAACCTTACTTGACATCGTTCATGAGACTTGCTCCACGCTTGACATGCAACTCGTTTTTCATAAGTGGCTTTGGGTGCTTTTGTTTCTCCTAGCATAGTAAAGATCCAATTTACAGGTAATCAACAATGCTAGTATCAATGTTGTGGTTCTTGTTAAATGAGTTAGAGCGACACTTATGGAAAGCCCCAAACCACGTAAAATATGCAAAGAAAGTAGAAGCGTCTAACTTTGTTTTGCAGGGGTGTCTTGATGATGTGATATGGCCATGATTGTGGTTATATTTGATGTATGCAATGTTCCTTATTGTAAGTTGGCAACGGCGGGAGCCATATGGTTGTCTTTAATTTACTGTTAAGACCTGCGCGTCTATTCAAAATAGTTGTAATAGTTGAAGCTGGTGAGCGACAACCATGAAGAAGCATCATTGACCTTGATGCTATGCGGTGATGATGGAGATCATGTTAGTGCTTGAAGATGGAGATCGGAAGCACAAAGAAGAAAGGCCATATCATATCACATATTATGAATTGCATGTGATGTTAATCCTTTATGCATCTTGTATTGCTTAGTAGACAACGGTAGCATTATAAGATGATCCCTCATGCACATAAATTTCAAGTTCTAAAGTGTTCACCCTTAGTATGCACCGTTGCCAAAGCTTGCTGCTTGAAGCACCACGTGATGATCGGGTGTCTTTGATTCATGGTGAATACAACGTAAGCAAGCCAGATTTGCTTATGCGGTAGCTAAGGTTTGATCTTGTGAGCCTAGCATATGCGGACATGGCCTCGGGAACACGGATCGGCGAAAGGTAAAGCATGAATCATATAGTAGATATGATGAACATGATGATTGTTCGCCATTGAAACTATATCAACTCTCGTGATGATCGGTGTTGATGTAGTGGATTTGGTTCGATGTGATCACTAAAACAATGTGAGGATGTTGTTTTGGTGGGAGTTCACCTAGTTTAATTTCATTAATTAATTTGAACTCAATTTGTCATAAACTTAGTCTAAACTATTGCAAATATGTTGTAGATCAATGGCAGCCCTACCATCAATTTTAATGCGTTCCTAGAGAAAGAAAAGTTGAAAAACAATGGAAGCAACTTCATGGATTGGTTCCGCAATTTGAGGATTGTCCTCACAAGTGGTAATTTGACCTATGTCTTTGGATGCACGCTAGGTGACCACCTGCGGTGATGCTACCGATGAAGTAAAAAATGTTTACCTTGCTCGGAAGAATCAGTACTCCATAGTTCAGTGTGCTATCTTGTATGGTTTAGAATCGGAGCTTCAGAAAAGGTTTGAAGAGTCAGATCCATATGATATTGTCGAGGATCTCAAATTAATCTTTGAGACTCATGCGGCAATTGAAAGTTATTAAGCTTCGAAAAGTTCTTTAAGCGCAAGATGGAAGAGGGTAGCTCGTGAGTGAGCATGTGCTTAAGATGTGCAGGCGGCAAATAAACTCCAAAGTTTGGGTATAGTGATTCCTAATACTTTGGGGTTTACGCATCCTCAATCACTACCACCAAGTTACAAGAACTTTGTGATGAACTACAACATGCAGAACATGAACAAAGAGTTGCCAGAACTATTTGCTATGTTAAAATCTGCAGAAGTGGAGATCAATAAAGAGCACCAAGTGTTGATGGTCAATAAGACCACCAAATTCAAGGAAGGCAAGTCTAAGCAAAGGACACTTCAAGAAGGGTGGTAAGAAAGTTACCACGCAAGCCGAAGAAGACCAAGGCTGGACCTAAGCCTGAAGCCGGAGTGCTTTTGCAAGAGAGAAGGTCCTTTGAAGCGGAATTGCCCAAAGTACTTGGCGGATTTGAAGCAGCAACATCAAGAAGAAAGGTATATCGATATACATGTTATTGATGTGTATCTCACTAGTATTCGTAGTAGTGCACGGGTATTTGATCTTGGTTCGGTTGCTCATATTTGTAACTCGAAGCAGAGCTGCGAATAAACGGAAGCTAGTGAAGAGCGAGGTGACGATGCGCGTGGGAAGCGGATCAAAGGTTGATGTGATCGCGGTCGGCACGCTACCTCTTCATCTACCATCGGGATTAGTTTTATACTTAAATAATTGTTATTTGGTGCTGCGTTGAGCATGAACATTATATCGGGATCTTGTTTATTGCGAGGCGGTTACTTGTTTAAATCCGAGAATAATGGTTGTTCGATTTATATGAGTAATATGTTTTATGCACATGCACCTTTGATAGATGGTCTATTCTTGTTGAATCTCGATAGTGGAAATACACATATAAATAACATTGAAGCTAAACGATTGAAATCAGCGATAATTCAACCTATATGTGGCCTGTCGTCTTGGTCACATTGGAGTGAAGCGTATGAAGAAACTCCATTCGATGGACTTCTTGAATCACTTGATTTTGAATCACTTGAAAGATGCGAAGCATGTCGATGGGTAAAATGACTAAGACTCCATTTTACGGTATGATGGAGCGAGCTACGGACTTATTGGAAATCATACATACCGATGTGTGTGGTCCAATGAGTGTAGCATCATGTGATGGTTATCGTTATGTTCTTACCTTCACGGATGATTTGAGTAGATATGGGTATATCTATTTCATGAAACATAAGTCCGAAACTTTCGAGAAGTTTAAGGAGTTTCAAAGTGAGGTAGAGAATCAACGTAACAAGAAGATTAAATTTCTACGTTCTGATCGTGGAGGTGAATATCTAAGTTACGAGTTTGGCGAGCATTTGAAGAAATGTGGAATACTTTCATGATTGACACCGGGGAACACCACAGGTAATGGTGTGTCGAACGTCGTGTCGAACTCTCTTAGATATGGTTCGTTCTATGATGTCACTTACAGATTTACCGCTATCATTTTGGGGTTATGCATTAGAAACAGCGCATTCACTTTAAATAGGGCACCGTCTAAATCCGTTGAAACGACACCATATGAATTATGGTTTGGGAAGAAACCTAAATTGTCGTTCCTTAAAGTTTGGGGATCTGAAGCCTATGTAAAGAAGTTACAGCCGGACAAGCTTGAACCCAAAGCGGAAAAATCGTCTTCATAGGATACGAAGGAAACTATTGGGTATACCTTCTATCATAGATCCGAAGGCAAAATCTTCGTTGCCAAGAATGGATCCTTTCTAGAAGAATTTCTCTCGAAAGAAGTGATGGAAGGAAAGTAGAACTCGACGAGGTTGTCGAACCTTCTCTCGAAATTGCGAGTAGCGCAGCCGGAAGAAGTTCTGTGGTGCCTGCACCAATAAGAGAAAGCTTATGATGGTGATCATGAAACTTGGTTGAAGTTGCTCTGAGCCTCGGAGGTCAGCGAGAACTCGTACTCCAGTTGGTATGATTCCGTTATGAATGTCATGTTGGTGGACAACACCGATGACCCGAGACATATGAGGCGATGATGAGCCCATTCCAATAAATGGCAAGAAGCCATGAAATCCGAGATTGGATCCATGTCGAAAACCAAGTATGGACTTTGGTGGACTTCTTGGATGGTAGGAAGGTGTCGAGAACAAATGGATTTTCAAGAAGAAAGCAGATCTTGATGGTAATGTTCTGTCTATAAAGCTCGACTTGTCGCAAAAGGGTTTCGACAAATTCAAGGAGTTGACTACGATGAGACTTTCTCACGGTGAAGCTAAAAGTCTGTGAGGATTATGTTAGCAATCGCTGCATATTATGATTATGAGATATGGCGGATGGATGTCAAAACAGCATTCCTCAATGGAGACATTGATGAAGAGTTGTATATGATACAACCCAAAGGTTTTGTCGATCCTAAAGATGCTAACAAGGTATGCAAGCTTCAACGGTCCATCTATGGATTGAAGCAAGCATCCCGAAGTTGGAATCAACGTTTGATAAGGTAATCAAAAGTTTTGGTTTTATACAAACTTATGGAGAAGCTTGTATTTACAAGAAAGTGAGTGGGAGCTCTGTAGCATTCTTAATACTGTATGTGGATGACATATTGTTGATTGGGAATGATGTAGACCTTCTTAATAGTGTCAAAGAGTATTTGAATAATAGTTTTCAATGAAGGATCTTGGCGAAGCAGCTTACATATTAGGCATAAAGATTTATAGAGATAGATCGAAACGCCAAATATCATTATCACAAAGTACATATTTGGACAAAGTTCTAAAGAGGTTTGGAATGGAAGATAGCAAGAAAGGGTTCTTGCCCATGTTTTATATGACCTTGAGTAAAACTCAAAGTCCGACATCGGAAGAAGATAGAGAAAGGATGAGTAAGACTCCCTATGCCTCAGCCATAGGATCTCTAATGTATGCCATGCTATGTACTAGACCCGACATCGCATATGCTGTTAGTTTAACTAGCAGATATCAAAGTGATCCAGGAGTGGATCATTGGACAGATCAAAAACATCCTTAAGTACTTGAGAAGAACTAAGGATATGGTTCTTTCTTATGGAGGTGATGAACAGCTCGTTGTTAATGGTTACACCGATGCTAGTTGGAACACCGATCCAGATGATTCTAAATCACAATCTGGATACGTATTTATTTTGAATGGTGCAGCAGTTAGCTGGAGGAGTGCAAAGCAAAGCGTTGTGGCGAGATCTTCAACTGAATCGGAATACATGGCTGCTTCGGAGGCTTCACAAGAAGCGATATGGATTAAAGAGTTCATTTCAGAGTTGGGTGTGGTTCCAAGTCGCTGGACCCAATGTCTATCTCTTTGTGATAACATGGCGCCATAGCCAATGCGCAAGAACCAAGGTCACACAAGAAGCTGAAGCATATCAAGCTACGTTTCACGCTATTCGAGAACATGTCCGGGATGGGGATATAAAGATTTGCAAAGTACACACAGATCTGAATGTGGCGGATCCGTTGAGTAAACCTCTCCGAGGGCAAAACATGACCAACACCAAACTGCCATGGGTGTTCGGTATATTACCATGTAATCTAGATTAGATGACTCTAGTGCAAGTGGGAGGCTGTTGGAGATATGCCCTAGAGGCAATAATAAATATAGTTATTATTATATCTTTGTGTTTATGATAAATGTTTATATTCATGCTATAATAGTATTAACAAGGAAACATTAATACTTGTGTGAATTGTAAACTTAAATTGAAGTCCCTAGTATAGCCTCTATACTTCACTAGCTTGTTGGTTGATTGATGATTGTGGTTTCCCTATCATGAACATTGAGATGTTATCAACAACAAGATCATATCGTTAGGAGAATGATATGGTGGACATACTCCTATAGATAAGCGTAGCATAAAGATCAAGTCATTTCAATAGTTCAATTGCTATATGCTTTCTGATACATAGTAACCTAATTCCTTCGACCATGAGATCATGCATATCACCTTTACTGGATGGATGCTTTGATGTCATCAAACACCACACCGTAACAGGGTGGCTATAAAGGTGGCATTGAGTGTTCGGAAAGTATTGGTTGAAACACATGGATCAAGAGTGGGATTTGTCCATCCACATGACGGATAGATATTCTGGGCCCTCTCGGTGAAATGTCATCCAATTAGCTTGCAAGCATGTGACTGGGTCACAAGGATCACATATCAGGAGCGAGAAAAGAGTACTTATCGATGTGAGGATGAACTAGGTATGCAGAGAATCTTGACGATCATAACCTCGGATAAGTAACATATCGTGAGACAAAGGAAATTGGTATCGTATGTAAGTGGTTCATTCGATCGCAAAGTAATCGTAGAAGTATGTAGAGCCATATGAATTTCAGATTCCTCTATTGGTTATTGTTAGGAGAAGTGTCTCGATCATGTCCGCATAATTCACGAACCGTAGGGAGACACATAAGGATTGACGTTGTTTGAGTAGTTATGGTATTATGAGAAAGAGACCGAATGTTGTTGGTCTCGGATGGGATCCGGGATATCACGAGGAGATCCGGAATGGTCAGGAGAATAAGATTCATATAAGGAAAGTCCCGTTTGAGTAGCGGAATGATTCGGTGTTTTCATCGGGAACATTCTAGAAGGTCCGGAATGTCGGCACTCCGGAGGAAGGGTACATGAATGTGTCATTACATATTGGAATGATTGCATCATGTACTAAGTGTTCTCGCTGTCCAAAATAAAGGATTTATTTAAATCCTAAATTGAAAAGTCAAGCGGCCAGTTTGAAAGTCAAACGGCAATTTTGGGAAGTGGGAAAGAGGAGGATTGGTGGAGGCCGAGTTGGAGGAGGTTCCTCCCCTTGGCAGCGCACCTCCCAAGGCCGAGTTGGGGAGAACTCCTCCCCTTGGGACCCTCCACCTATAAAGGGAGGGCAGGGCCTCCCCTCGACACACACAAGTTCCTATCCTCTAAACTAAACCCTAGACCTAAACCCGGTTTAGAGCTATTTGTTTAGAGCCTTCTAATTGGTTTAGAGCCTTCTAATTGGTGTGTCTAATTACTAGACCACTAATAGCCTCTCTCATAAGCTCCACCATACTACTGGCTTAAGCGAAGCCTGGGATTTCCCTCTACTTAGGTACCACGCCCGTTGTCACTGGGAATCGCGAGGAGAGTGCTACAACCTCCATTTTCTTTGGAACAAGGAGAGGAAGGTCTTCGTCGAAATCTTGAGCGTGTGACCGACTACGGGGCGCTTAGGAGCACGTGGCGCGGAAGGATCGTCTACGCGATCTTGAGATCGGAAAGAGTACGACTACATCACCCACGAGAATCTGCTCTCGTTAAACACTTTGGAATCTTCGAGGGTGAGTTATTCCATCGACTCGTTGCTACAATCTAGTAGATAGATCTTGGCTTGTTTGTTTGTATGCGATAGAAAATTTTTGTTTTCCATGCTACGAACCCCTACAACTATGTGTGGTTCATGAAAATAACAGACATGCAATGACACTGGTGGATCCTTATGTGGTTTGTGAGAAGAACACACATGCAATCACACTAGGTGGATCCATGTGAGGTTCATGAAAAGAGCAGACATGCAATGAGACTGGTGGATCCATGTGTGGTTTGTGAGAAGAACACACATCCAATGACACTGGGTGTGGTTCGTGAGAAGAGCACACATCCAATGACACTGGTGGATCCATGTGTGGTTCATTAAAAGAACACACATGCAATGACACTATGTGTGGTTCATGAAAAGAACAGACATGCAATGACACTGGTGCATCCTTATGTGGTTTGTGAGAAGAACTGACATACAATGACTCTAGCTGTGGTTCATGAAAATAACACACATGCAATGACACTGGTGGATCCATGTGTGGTTTGTGAAAAGAACATACATGCAATCACAGTAGGTGGATCCATGTGTGGTTCATGAAAGGAACAGACATGCAATGACACTGGTGGATCCATGTGTGGTTTGTGAAAAGAACACACATCGAATGACATTGGTGGATCCTTATGTGGTTTGTGAGAAGAACACACATGCAATGACTCTACCTGTGGTTCATTAAAATAACAGACGTGCAATGACACTGGTGGATCCATGTGGGGTTTGTGGGAAGAACACACATCCAATGGCACTGGGTGTGGTTCAAGAAAAGAACACACATCCAATGACACTAGTGGATCCATGTGTGGTTTGTGAGAAGAACACACATCCAATGACACTAGGTGTGGTTCATGAAAAGATCACACATCCAATGAAACTGGTGGATCGTCATGTGGTTTTTGTGAGAAGAACAAACATGCAATCACACTAGGTGGTTCTATGTGTGGTTCATGAAAAGGGCAGACATGCAATGACACTGGTGGATCCATGTTTGGTCTGTGAGAAAAACACACATCCAATGACACTGGGTGTGGTTCATGAGAAGAACACACATCCAATGACACTGGTGGATCCATGTGTGGTTTGTGACCAGAACAGACATGCAATGACACTATGTGTGGTTCATGAAAAGAATAGACATGCAATGACAATGGTGGATCCTTATGTGGTTTGTGAGAAGAACTGACATGCAATGACTCTAGATGTGGTTCATGAAATGAACACACATGCAATGACACTGGTGGATCCATGTGTGGTTTGTGAAAAGAACAGAAATGCAATCACACTAGGTGGATCAATGTGTGGTTCATGAAAAGAACAGACATGCAATGACACTGGTGGATCCATGTGTGGTTTGTTAAAAGAACACACATCGAATGACACTGGTGGATCCTTATGTGGTTTGTGAGAAAAACACACATGTAATGACTCTAGCTGTGGTTCATGAAAAGAACACACATCCAATTACATTGTTGGATCCTTAGGTGGTTTGTGAGAAGAATAAAAATGGAATGACTAGCTGTGGTTCATGAGAAGAACACACATGCAATGACACTGGTGTATCCTTATGTGGTTTGTGAGAAGAACACACATGCAATGACTCTAGCTGTGGTTCATGAAAAGAACACACATCCAATGACATTGGTGGATCCTTATGTGGTTTGTGAGAAGAATAAACATGCACTGACTCTAGCTGTGGTTCATGAGAAGAACACACATGCAATGACACTGGTGTATCCTTATGTGGTTTGTGAGAAGAACACACATGCAATGACTCTAGCTATGGTTCATGAAAAGAACAGACATGCGATGCCACTGGTGGAACCATATGTGGTTTATGGAAAGAATAGACATGCAATGACTCTAGGTGTGGTTCATGAAAAGAACACACATGCAATTACACTGGTGGATCCAGGTGTGGTTTGTGAGAGGAACACACATCCAATGACACTAGGTGCGGTTCATGAAAAGAACACACATCCAATGACACTGGTGGTCCTTATGTGGTTTGGAAGAAAACAGACATGCAATGACTCTAGCTGTGGTTCATTAAAAGAACAGACATGCAATGACACTGGTGGATCCATGTGTGGTTTGTGGGAAGAACACACATCCAATGACACTAGGTGTGGTTCAAGAAAAGAACACACATCCAATGACACTGGTGGATCCATGTGTGGTTTGTGAGAAGAACACAGATCCAATGACACTGGATGTGGTTCATGAAAAGATCACACATCCAATGAAACTGGTGGATCCTCATGTGGTTTTTGTGAGAAGAACACACATCCAATGACACTGGGTGTGGTTCATAAAAATAACACACATCCAAAGACACTGGTGGATCCTTATGTGGTTTGTGAGAAGAACAAACATGCAATGACACTAGTTGTGGTTCATGAGAAGAACTGACATGCAATGACTATAGCCGTGGTTCATGAAAAGAACACACATGCAATGACACTGGTGGATCCATATGTGGTTTGTGGAAAGAACAAAAATGCAATGACTCTAGCTGTGGTTAATGAATGGAACATACATGCAATGACACTAGTGGATCCATGTGTGGTTTGTGATAAGAAGACACATCCAATGACACTGGGTGTGGTTCATGAAAAGAACACACATCCAATGACACTGGTGGATCCTTATGTGGTTTCTGAGAAGAATAGACATGCAATCACACTAGGTGGATCCTTGTGTGGTTCATGAAAAGAGCAGACATGCAATGACACTAGTGGATCCATGTGGGTTCGTGAGAAGAACACACATCCAATCACACTGGGTGTCGTTCATGAAAAGAACACACATCCAATGACACTAGTGGATCCTTATGTGGTTTGTGAGAAGAACAGACATGCAATGACTCTAGCTGTGGTTCATGAGAAGAACACACATGTAATGACACTGGTGTATCCTTATGTGGTTTGTGAGAAGAACACACATGCAATGACTCTAGCTATGGTTCATAAAAAACAGACATGCAATGACACTAGTGGATCAATATCTAGTATGTGGAAAGAACAGACATGCAATGACTCTAGCTGTGGTTCATGAAAAGAACACACATGCAATGACACTAGTGGATCCATGTGTGGTTTGTGAGAAGAACACACATCCAATGACACTGGGTGTGGTCATGGAAAGAACACACATCCAATGACACTGGTGGATCCTTATGTGGTTTGTGAGAAGAACAGACATGCAATCACATTGGGTGTGGTTCATGAAAAGAACACACATCCAATGACACTGGTGGATCCTTATGGGGTTTGATAGCAGAACACACATGCAACGACTCTAGCTGTGGTTCATGAAAAGAACACACATGCAATGATAGTGGTGGATCTATATGTGGTTTGTGGAAAGAACAGACATGCAATGACTCTAGCTGTGCTTCATGAAAAGAACATACATGCAATGACACTGGTGGATCCATGTGTGGTTTCTGAGAAGAACACACATCCAATGACACTAGGTGTGGTTCATGAAAAGAACACACATCCAATGACACTGGTGGATCTTATGTGATTTTTGTGAGAAGAACAGACATGCAATCACACTAGGTGGATCCATGTGTGGTTCATGAAAAGAGCAGACATGCAATGCCACTGGTGGATCCATGTGTGGATTGTGAGAAGAACACACATCCAATGACACTGGTGGATCCATGTGTGGTTTGTGACAAGAACAGACATGTAATGACAGTTTGTGTGGTTCATGAAAAGAACTAACCTGCAATGACACTGGTGGATCCTTATGTGGGTTGTCAGAAGAACTGACATGCAATGACTCTAGCTGTGGTTCATGAAAAGACCACACATGCAATGACACTGGTGGATCCATGTCTGGTTTGTGAAAAGAACAGACATGCAATCACACTAGGTGGATCCATGTGTGGTTCATGAAAAGAACAGACATGCAATGACACTGGTGGATCCATGTGTGGTTTGTGAAAAGAACACACCTTGAATGACACTGGTGGATGCTTATGTGGTTTGTGAGAAGAACACACATGCAATGACTCTAGCTGTGGTTCATGAAAAGAACACACATCCAATGACATTGGTGGATCCTTATGTGGTTTGTGAGAAGAATAAACATGCAATGACTCTAGCTGTGGTTCATGAGAAGAACACACATGCAATGACACTGGTGTATCCTTATGTGGTTTGTGAGAAGAACACACATGCAATGACTCTAGCTGTGGTTCATGAAAAGAACACACATGCAATGACACTGGTGGATCCATGTGTGGTTTGTGAAAAGAACAGACATGCAATCAAACTAGGTGGATCCATGTGTGGTTCATGAAAAGAACAGACATGCAATGACACTGGTGGATCCATGTGTGGTTTGTGAAAAGAACACACATTGAATGACACTGGTGGATCCTTATGTGGTTTGTGAGAAGAACACACATGCAATGACTCTAGCTGTGGTTAATGAAAAGAACAGACATGCAATGACTCTAGCTGTGGTTCATGAGAAGAACACACATGCAATGACTCTAGCTATGGTTCATGAAAAGAATAGACATGCGATGACACTGGTGGATCCATATGTGGTTTGTGGAAAGAACAAACATGCAATGACTCTAGGTGTGGTTCATCAAAAGAACACACATGCAATTACACTGGTGGATCTAGGTGTGGTTTGTGAGAGGAACACACATCCAATGACACTAGGTGTGGTTCATTAAAAGAACACACATGCAATGACACTATGTGTGGTTCATGAAAAGAACAGACATGCAATGACACTGGTGGATCCTTATGTGGTTTGTGAGAAGAACTGACATGCAATGACTCTAGCTGTGGTTCATGAAAATAACACACATGCAATGACACTAGGTAGATCCATGTGTGGTTTGTGAAAAGAACATACATGCAATCACACTAGGTGGATCCATGTGTGGTTCATGAAAGGAACAAACATGCAATGACACTGGTGGATCCATGTGTGGTTTGTGAAAAGAACACACATCGAATGACACTGGTGGATCCTTATGTGGTTTGTGAGAAGAACACACATGCAATGACTCTAGCTGTGGTTCATGAAAAGAACACATATCCAATGACACTGGTGGATCCTTATGTGGATTGTGAGAAGAACAGACATGCAATGACACTGGCTATGTTTCATGAGAAGAACACCCATGCAATGACACTGGTGTATCCTTATGTGCTTTTTGAGAAGAACACACATGCAATAACTCTAGCTGTGGTTCATGAGAAGAACACACATCCAATGACACTGGTGGATCCATGTGTGGTTTGTGAGAAGAACAGAGATGCAATGACACTATGTGTGGTTCATGAAAAGAACAGACGTGCAATGTAGCATCCCAATTGTCTAACAATTGTAATGCTACTTGGTCTAGTAATATAATGGCTACTTCATATATATAATTGTTGCATCATAATTATATCATGCTCATGTCATCATGCCACCTTGCATTTGAGCATCATATAAAACCCTCTTTGTTTTGGTTCTTCTCTCATATGCATTGTTAATTGTATTTGCCTCTTGATATTGTATTTGGTTATTGATATATTGTTTAAATGCCCAAGTTGAGTTGGGGGCATATCTTTTATTCTACTCCACCACCCTTTCTCTTCACCACCTCATAATTCCACCATCCCATTATCCATGAGCTTGTATTTTATTTTCTTTTGGTATTTAATCTAGCTCATGGGAGATAGGATGGATCTACTTCTATAAATTCTTTTGCTTGGCTTTATTCCACTTTTGGGAATGCATAAGAATAATGACATGTTAATATTATTGTTTTTACAAGAATAAAAATGGCATTAATTATTTTGCATGGGCCATGCAAGTACCACCACATTCTAGTCTTTTGGATTTTATTTGAATTTTTGAGTGGATCATCTCCCATCTCTCTCTCTACCCCTCTTCATGCTTGATCTTGTTTGGTTCATGTTAAAAACCCTACAACCATCCCCCCATCCATGCAAGCCATGTGTGGGCATATTCAATCCTTAACTCTAAGCCCTAAGCCATCACCCTCTCTCTCTATCCTCTCTCCTAAAACCTAACACCTCATCTAACCCTAACAAGCCACCCTCTCTAGCTAACCCTAGCTACCCACACCTCTCTCACCCCTCCCTCTCTCTACCATGATGACCCCACCTGGCTACCCCCTCTCCCTGGTCCCACACCCCATCTACCCCAGCCCTAAACACAAACCCTAACCCGAGCCTCTCCCCTAGCCAACCCTAGCTCACCCGAGCCTACCTCCTCTCTCTCTCTAGCTCTCTCCCTGCCAGGCCGACCCCACACCCGAGCCACCCACCTTGGCCTCGCCCTGACCCCACCCTGCAGCCCCACTCGAGCCAGGGCAGGCACGTGAGGGCGAGGTGGAAAGGTGGCCGAGCCACCTTTTTACACCGCCGCGTCCCCCACGGCATCGCCATCCCCTGGCTCGCCCTTATCCCTTCCCCTCCTTCCTCTGCCTCACCAAACCAACCCTAGCCTCGCGCCGCAACCACCTCTCCTCCCCCTCTACCTTTCTCTCCATCGGCCAGCGATCCGTCGGTCTCCACCGTCCCCCCTCTTGCAGCCGGTGGCGAGGAGCTGTGGTTAACGAGGAAGGACGAGTACCCTCCCCTGCTTCACCTCGTACGCGCCAGCGAGGAGGAGAAGGACCCCAGCCGCCGTAGTACCGCGACGCCGACGAAACCCTAGTTCCAGCCGGCCGCGTGCTACGTCGAGGATCGCCCGCTCCTCTGCCCGAACCACCACCGCCAACCAACCCGCGGTGAGCTCCTCTACCTCCTGGACATACTCCGCCTCACCGGGTAGCCATAGCTGCGCCAGACGTTTCGCCGAACACCCCCGGTGCGCCGTGGCCGCGAGCCTCTGCACGTCCCTGTGTCGCCTCACACCCTACCTAGCCGCGCGAGCGCAAGCCAGCACAACCCCCTAGCCACCCCAGCGGTAGCCGCCGCTTCAGCCTTGGTCGCGAGTTCGAACCCCACGCGCCGCCCCTACGTCGGTCGCGCACCGACCTGTCCGCGCGTTTGCAGGAAGAGAAACAGTGGCCGCAAACCCCTTTTGCGCTTGACCCCCTGCGTTTTTGCCGGCTTAACCCGCGGTACACCGAGCCCCACCAGTCAGCCTCCCTGTCCTTTTTACAAAAACATCCCCGCAGTTTTGAACGCCCAACCCGCACTCCATCGCGTCCCCGCTTGTCAGTCACTGCGGGATTAGTCGCTGTCACGTGGGCCCGTAGCCACCAGGCCCATCTGTCAACCTCTGTGGCTAGGAAGCCCCGCGGTGAGAAAGCTTTACCGCCAGATCGTCCGGTCACCTGGCCCACCCGTGTACGTGCGTGGCTAGATCTGTGTGAGTACAAAAAGGATTTCTGTTTTCTGTTTTAATTTAAACTTTTCTAATTTGTTTTAAATTCAAATTCAAATCTGTTTTAAAATAACTTTTCAAATATTATGCCAAATAATACAAATAATATATGTTTTTGAATCAGAAAAATGTGAGGAATTCAAATATGCCCTTCAAAATATATTTTGAACACTTTAAATTTCGAGTTGATTAAAATTACAAATAAATGCCCTTTTTCTTAATTAATTAATAACTTTTGTTTTATAACTCCAAATTTGACAAATGATATGTCTAAAATGATCAGCTCGATGAGACCTTTCTGTTTATGCATTCCATGTTCTGAATTGCAGCATGCATCATATAAATATAAAGTATACAGCAACTTATTTGAGGATAAAAGGTGGCTAAAACTCAATAAAAGGCTTTATTCTTGTATTCCACACCTCACCCATGCCATGCTACTTTGTTGCCATGCAAATTGTGCATCATTCATCATGGCATGATTGTTTGCTTGTCGCATTTTATTCATATGCTTGTGCACTTTATTTATGTTGGCCCTTGTTTGTTTGGTTCTTCTTCGAATAGACGCCGAGCAGGGGATATATCAGGATACCCAGGAGCACTACCCAGATCCTTCTCTCGCTTCAACTGAGCTGCCAGGCAAGCACTACCACATGCTTGCATACATATAGTACCTATTGCCTCTATCTTACTTTCTTGCATCATTGAGTCGCGATTGCATTAAACTGAATCCCAAGTACTGCATAGCCTTTACTTTTAAACCCCACCGAAGCTTGTTCCTCCATCCCATGAGCCATTACTACAGGAGTTGTTTGAGCCATGCGGGTCGTAGAACAGCATGTGTAGGGTATGTGAGTGTCTGATGGATAACGAGGTACCTAAACAACTTAACCTGAGTAGTAATGGGATAACTAATGACAGTGGCACCGGTGAGCAATATCTGCTATTTGGTTTTTCATGCTCACTTGTGTCCGTGGGACCCCGAGTACTTGATTCTGTTCCTTGAATATTCGCTATCCACATCCGGAGGCTTATGAACCCCTGAGCGAGCTTGATTCATTCTTATTTCTTGGGGCCACAAAGTAGTTTGGGGCTTTATTACTATCTGTACTTATGCCATGCTTTCTTGCTTTATTAAGATTGTGCGAGAGCACCTCTGTATTTTGGATGCGGAGTGTTTTCGGTATCGACAAGCCAGTCACACTTCGGGTTCCAGTCATTTACAGACCATTGGCGCAAACCTTGAGTCCGTCTCGAGCCGGCCAACCGTTGCGGGTAGCAATGGGGTGGCCCCCTGAAATATTTCTGAATCCTGTGGTCGCTTTGTCGTGAATGCCTCGTTGGGTTTTGATTTGGTTTTTCCGAGGTTGATCGAGTGTGTGTTGCTATTTGTGCACCCCTGCAGGGTAAAACTTTCTGAAAGTCGTGTCCGCGGTTATGGACGACTTGGAGCACAGTTTCTCGATCATAGACAAGTATAACTAAAGTACCGCTTTTAATTTGACTAAGTACCTGATTAGTAAATATTGCAACACTCATGGAATGGATAATAAAACTGCCAACGGATGGGGGGTTGTTATCCGCTTCCTCGTTGGTAGCGAGGAGGAGGAGGATGGATCTGTTAATATTCTTGTTATAACTGTTGTTATTAATTCACGGACATCCGTCTATCTTTGGTTAGGCGGATGGTTAGCGAGTACCCCTAGAATTGTTAGGTATTATCTTTTGCTGCAATTGCGTCACCCCAGGTTGTGTCCCCTTTAGAGGCATAAAGACTTGCTGAGTACCCTTAGGGTCTCACACGATAAATTGTTTGATTCAGATGAACAGGTACACTCGCAAGAGGGATACTGGGTGGAGGAGACGGACGATGTGGGCAACGATCACTCGGTGTAGAGATGCCGGGAACGAGGATCCGTGTGATCTGTGGGCGGGATGTGTTTATTTATGGGGCATCTTATGCCGATTTGCTTCTTATCCGTACTCGGATCTTGTTTACCGCTTCCGCCTGATACTCTGATGTTTGATGTATGAGGAGATATCCTAAACTATTATATCTATCTAGGATATTTGGATCTTGCCGTATGGCGTTGCAATATTTCTATTTCTTTTAGATGGAATGGCTCTGAGGACTGTTGTATGGTGGCTTGCATACATACTCATTTGTGTATGTAGTTGATCCCTTCGCCTGCCGATTACGCCGCTCGCTCTTGTCCCGATGTTTGGAAATGGTTAGGACAGCCGAAAGGTCTACCTGTGAGTGGCATTTGGCCCCACCGTACTATTTTAACCATTTCCGCTCATCCAGGCTTGTAACTAAGAGCGTAATTCACCGAGGTAGTTACATGCAATGACACTGGTGGATCCTTATGTGATTTGTGAGAAGAACTGACATGCAATGACTCTAGCTGTGGTTCATGAAAAGAACACACATGCAATGACACTAGTGGATCCATGTGTGGTTTATGAAAAGAACACACATGCAATGACACTGGTGGATCCTTATGTGGTTTGTGAGAAAACAGACATGCAATGACTCTAGCTCTGGTTCACTAAAGAAGAGACGTGCAATGACACTGATGGATCCATGTGTGGTTTGTGGGAAGAACACACATCCAATGACACTGGGTGTGGTTCAAGAAAAGAACACACATCCAATGACACTGGTGGATCCATGTGTGGTTTGTGAGAAGAACACACATCCAATGACACTGGGTGTGGTTCATGAAAAGGTCACACATCCAATGAAACTGGTGGATCCTCATGTGGTTTTTGTGAGAAGAACACACATCCAATGATACTGGGAGTGGTTCATGAAAAGAACACACATCCAATGACAATGGTGGATCCTCATGTGGTTTGTGAGAAGAACACACATGCGATGACTCTATCCGTTGTTCATGAAAAGAACACACATGCAATGACACTGGTGGATCCATATGTGGTTTGTGGAAAGAACAAACATGCAATGACTCTAGCTGTGGTTCATGAAAAGAACAGACATGCAATGACACTGGTGGATCCATGTGTGGTTTGTGAGAAGAACACACATCCAACGACACTGGGTGTGGTTCATGAAAAGAACACACATCCAATGACACTGGTGGATCCTTATGTGGTTTCTGAGAAGAACAGACATGCAATCACACTAGGTGGATCCATGTGTGGTTCATGAAAAGAGCAGACATGCAATGACACTGGTGGATCCATGTGTGGTTCGTGAGAAGAACACACATCCAATGACACTGGGTGTGGTTCATGAAAAGAACACACATACAATGACACTAGTGGATCCATATGTTGTTTGTGAGAAGAATAGACATGCAATGACTCTAACTGTGGTTCATGAGAAGAACACACATGCAATGACACTGGTGTATCCTTAGGTGGTTTGTGAGAAGAACACACATGCAATGGTTCTAGTTGTGGTTCATAAAAAAAGGACATGCAATGACACTGGTGGATCAATATGTAGTTTGTGGAAAGAACAGACATGCAATGACTCTAGCTGTGGTTCATGAAAAGAACACACATGCAATGACACTGGTGGATCCATGTGTGGTTTGTGAGAAGAACACACATGCAATGACACTGGGTGTGGTCATGAAAAGAACACACATCCAATGACACTGGTGGATTCTTATGTGGTTTGTGAGAAGAACAGACATGCAATCACACTGGGTGTGGTTCATGAAAAGAACACACATCCAATGACACTAGTGGATCCTTATGGGGTTTGATAGAAGAACACACATGCAATGACTCGAGCTGTGGTTCATGAAAAGAACACACATGCAATGATAGTGGTGGATCCATATGTGGTTTGTGGAAAGAGCAGACATGCGATGACTCTAGTTGTGGTTCATGAAAAGAACATACATGCAATGACACTGGTGGATCCATGTGTGGTTTGTGAGAAGAACACACATCCAACGACACTGGGTGTGGTTCATGAAAACAACACACATCCAATGACACTGGTGGATCTTATGTGGTTTTTATGAGAAGAACAGACATGCAATCACACTAGGTGGATCCATGTGTGGTTAGTGAAAAGAGCAGACATGCAATGACACTGGTGGATCCATGTGTGGATTGTGAGAAGAACACACATCCAATGACACTGGTGGATCCATGTGTGGTTTGTGACAAGAACAGACATGCAATAACACTATGTGTGGTTCATGAAAAGAACAGACATGCAATGACACTGGTGGATCCTTATGTGGTTTGTGAGAAGAACTGACATGCAATGACTCTAGCTGTGGTTCATGAAAAGAACACACATGCAATGACACTAGTGGATCCATGTCAGGTTCGTGAAAAGAACAGACATGCAATCACACTAGGTGGATCCATGTGTGGTTCATGAAAAGAACATACATGCAATGACACTGGTGGATCCATGTGTGGTTTGTGAAAAGAACACACATCGAATGACACTGGTGGATCCTTATGTGGTTTGTGAGAAGAATAAACATGCAATGACTCTAGCTGTGGTTCATGAGAAGAACACACATGCAATGACACTGGTGTATCCTTATGTGGTTTGTGAGAAGAACACACATGCAATGACTCTAGCTATGGTTCATGAAAAGAACAAACATGCGATGACACTGGTGGATCCATATGTGGTTTGTGGAAAGAACAGACATGCAATGACTCTAGGTGTGGTTCATGAAAAAAACACACATGCAGTTACATTGGTGGATCCATGTGTGGTTTGTGAGAAGAACACACATCCAATGAAACTGGGTTTGGTCATGAAAAGAACACACATCCAATGACACTGGTGGATCCTTATGTGGTTTGTGAGTAGAACAGACATGCAATCACACTAGGTGTGGTTCATGAAAAGAACACACATCCAATGACAATGGTGGATCCTTATGGGGTTTGATAGAAGAACACACATGCAATGACTCTAGCTGTGGTTCATGGAAGGAACACACATACAATGACACTGGTGGATCCATATGTGGTTTGTGGAAAAAACAGACATGCAATGACTCTAGCTGTGGTTCATGAAAAGAACATACGTGCAATGACACGGACGGATCCATGTGTGGTTTGTGAGAAGAACACACATCCAATGATACTAGATGTGGTTCATGATAAGAACACACATCCAATGACACTGGTGGATCTTATGTGGATTTTTGTGAGAAGAACAGACATGCAATCAGACTAGGTGGATCCATGTGTGGTTCATGAAAAGAGTAGACATGCAATGACACTGGTGCATCCATGTGTGGTTTGTGACCAGAACAGACATGCAATGACACTATGTGTGGTTCATGAAAAGAATAGACATGCAATGACAACGGTGGATCCTTATGTGGTTTGTGAGAAGAACTGACATGCAATGACTCTAGATGTGGTTCATGAAATGAACACACATGCAATGACACTGGTGGATCCATGTGTGGTTTGTGAAAAGAACAGAAATGCAATCACACTAGGTGGATCCATGTGTGGTTCATGAAAAGAACAGACATGCAATGACACTGGTGGATCCATGTGTGGTTTGTTAAAAGAACACACATCGAATGACACTGGTGGATCCTTATGTGGTTTGTGAGAAGAACACACATGCAATGACTCTAGCTATGGTTCATGAAAAGAACACACATCCAATGACATTGGTGGATCCTTATGTGGTTTGTGAGAAGAATAAACATGGAATGACTCTAGATGTGGTTCATGAGAAGAACACACATGCAATGACACTGGTGTATCCTTATGTGGTTTGTGAGAAGAACACACATGCAATGACTCTAGCTGTGGTTCATGAAAAGAACACACATCCAATGACAATGGTGGATCCTTATGGGGTTTGAGAGAAGAACACACATGCAATGACTCTAGCTGTGGTTCATGAAAAGAACACACATACAATGACACTGGTGGATCCATATGTGGTTTGTGGAAAAAATAGACATGCAATGACTCTAGCTGTTGTTCATGAAAAGAACATACGTGCAATGACACGAATGGATCCATGTGTGGTTTGTGAGAAGAACACACATCCAATGATACTAGGTGTGGTTCATGATAAGAACACACATCCAATGACACTGGTGGATCTTATGTGGATTTTTGTGAGAAGAACAGACATCCAATGACACTGGTGGATCCATGTGTGGTTTGTGACAAGAACAGAAATGCAATGACACTATGTGTGGTTCATGAAAAGAATAGACATGCAATGACAACGGTGGATCCTTATGTGGTTTGTGAGAAGAACTGACATGAAATGACTCTAGCTGTGGTTCATGAAAAGAACACACATGCAATGACACTGGCGGATCCATGTGTGGTTTGTGAAAAGAACAGACATGCAATCACACTAGGTGGATCCATGTGTGGTTCATGAAAAGAACAGACGTGCAATGACACTGGTGGATCCATTTGTGGTTTTGAGAAGAACACACATCGAATGACATTGGTGGATCCTTATGTGGTTTATGAGAAGAACACACATGCAATGACTCTAGCTATGGTTCATGAAAAGAACACACATCCAATGACATTGGTGGATCCTTATGTGGTTTGTGCGAAGAATAAACATGCAATGACTCTAGCTGTGGTTCATGAGAAGAACACACATGCAATGACACTGGTGTATCCTTATGTGGTTTGTGAGAAGAAGACACATGCAATGACTCTATCTATGGTTCATGAAAAGAACAGACATGCGATGACACTGGTGGATCCATATGTGTTTTGTGGAAAGAACAGACATGCAATGACTCTAGGTGTGGTTCATGAAAAGAACACACATGCAATTACACTGGTGGATCTAGGTCTGGTTTGTGAGAGGAACACACATCCAATGACACTAGGTGTGGTTCATGAAAAGAACACACATCCAATGACACTGGTGGATCCTTATGTGGTTTGTGAGAAAAGACATGCAATGACTCTAGCTGTGGTTCATTAAAAGAACATAGATGCAATGACACTGGTGGATCCATGTGTGGTTTGTGGGAAGAACACACATCCAATGACACTGGGTGTGGTTCAAGAAAAGAACACACATCCAATGACACTAGTGGATCCATGCGTGGTTTGTGAGAAGAACACACATCCAAGACACTGGGTGTGGTTCATGAAAAGATCACACATCCAATGAAACTGGTGGATCCTCATGTGGTTTTTGTGAGAAGAACAAACAAGCAATCACACTAGGTGGATCCATGTGTGGTTCATGAAAAGAGCAGACATGCAATGACACTGATGGATCCATGCGTTGTTTGTGAGAAAAAACTTCATCCAATGACACTGGGTGTGGTTCATGAGAAGAACACACATCCAATGACACTGGTGGATCCATGTGTGGTTTGTGACAAGAACAGACATGCAATGACACTATTTGTGGTTCATGAAAAGAATAGACATGCAATGACACTGGTGGATCCTTATGTGGTTTGTGAGAAGAACTGACATGCAATGACTCTAGCTGTGGTTCATGAAAAGAACACACATGCAATGACACTGGTGGATCCATGTGTGGTTTGTGAAAAGAACAGACATGCAATCACACTAGGTGGATCCATGTGCGGTTCATGAAAAGAACAGACATGCAATGACACTGGTGGATCCATGTGTGGTTTGTGAAAAGAACACACATCGAATGGCACTAGTGGATCCTTATGTGGTTTGTGAGAAGAACTGACATGCAATGACTCTAGCTGTGGTTCATGAAAAGAACACACATGCAATGACACTGGTTGATCCATGTGTGGTTTGTGAAAAGAACAGACATGCAATCACACTAGGTGGATCCATGAGTGGTTCATGAAAAGAATAGACATGCAATGACACTGGTGGATCCATGTGTGGTTTGTGAAAAGAACACACATCGAATGACATTGGTGGATCCTTATGTGGTTTGTGAGAAGAATAAACATGCAATGACTCTAGCTGTGGTTCATGAGAAGAACACACATGCAATGACACTGGTGTATCCTGATGTGGTTTGTGAGAAGAACACACATGCAATGACTCTAGCTATGGTTCATGAAAAGAACAGACATGCGATGACACTGGTGGATCCATATGTGGTTTGTGGAAAGAACAGACATGCAATGACTCTAGGTGTGGTTTATGAAAAGAACACACATGCAATTACACTGGTGGATCCAGGTCTGGTTTGTGAGAGGAACACACATCCAATGACACTAGGTGTGGTTCATGAAAAGAACACACATCCAATGACACTGGTGGATCCTTATGTGGTTTGATAGAAAACAGACATGCAATGACTCTAGCTTTGGTTCATTAAAAGAACAGACACGCAATGACACTGGTGGATCCATGTGAGGTTTGTGGGAAGAACACACATCCAATGACACTTGGTGTTGTTCAAGAAAAGAACACACATCCTATGACACTGGTGGATCCATGTGTGATTTGTGAGAAGAACACACATCCAATGACACTGGGTGTGGTTCATGAAAAATCACATATCCAATGAAACTGGTGGAACCTCATGTGGTTTTTGTGAGAAGAACACACATCCAATGACACTGGGTGTGGTTCATGAAAAGAACACACATCCAAAGACACTGGTGGATCCTTATGTGGTTTCTGAGAAGAACAAACATGCAATGACTCTAGCCGTGGTTCATGAAAAGAACACACATGCAATGACACTTGTGGATCCTTATGTGGTTTGTGGAAAGAACAAAAATGCAATGACTCTTGCTGTGGTTCATGAATGGAACACACATGCAATGACACTGGTGGATCCATGTGTGGTTTGTGAGAAGAAGACACATCCAATGACACTGGGTGTGGTTCATGAAAAGAACACAAATCCAATGACACTGGTGGATCCTTATGTGGTTTCTGAGAAGAACAAACATGCAATCAAACTAGGTGGATCCATGTGTGGTTCATGAAAAGAGCAGACATGCAATGACACAGGTGAATCCATGTGTGGTTCGTGAGAAGAACACACATCCAATGACACTGGGTGTCCTTCATGAAAAGAACACACATCCAATGACACTAGTGGATCCTTATGTGGTTTGTGAGAAGAACAGACATGCAATGGCTCTAGCTATGGTTCATGAGAAGAACACACATGTAATGACACTGGTGTATCCTTATGTGGTTTGTGAGAAGAACACACATGCAATGACTGTAGCTGTGGTTCATAAAAAACAGACATGCAATGACACTGGTGGATCAATATCTAGTTTGTGGAAAGAACAGACATGCAATGACTCTAGCTGTGGTTCATGAAAAGAACACACATCCAATGACACTGGTGGATCCTTATGTGGTTTGTGAGAAGAACAGACATGCAATCATATTGGGTGTGGTTCATGAAAAGAACACACATCCAATGACACTGGTGGATCCTTATGGGGTTGGATAGAAGAACACACATGCAACGACTCTAGCTGTGGTTCATGAAAAGAACACACATGCAATGATAGTGGTGGATCCATATGTGGTTTGTGGAAAGAACAGACATGCAATGACTCTAGCTGTGGTTCATGAAAAGAACATACATGCAATGACACTGGTGGATCCATGTGTGGTTTGTGAGAAGAACACACATCCAATGACACTGGGTGTGGTTCATGAAAAGAACACACATCCAATGATACTTTTGGATCTTATGTGGTTTTTGTGAGAAGAACAGACATGCAATCACACTAGGTGGATCCATGTGTGGTTCATGAAAAGAGCAGACATGCAATGACACTGGTGGATCCATGTGTGGATTGTGAGAAGAACACACATCCAATGACACTGGTGGATCCATGTGTGGTTTGTGACAAGAACAGACATGCAATGACACTATGTGTGGTTCATGAAAAGAACAGACCTGCAATGACACTAGTGGATCCTTATGTGGTTTGTGAGAAGAACTGACATGCAATGACTCTAGTTGTGGTTCATGAAAAGAACACACATGCAATGACACTGGTGGATCCATGTCTGGTTTGTGAAAAGAACAGACATGCAATCACACTAGGTCGATCCATGTGTGGTTCATGAAAAGAACAGACTTGCAATGACACTGGTGACGAGGTTTCAACTCGTCAATGCCCATTGTTATGGACTTGGGTTTTGGAGAAGATGGGGATGCTGGAGATCGTGGCACGGTTAACAGACAAGCAACCAGGGGACACGGGATTTACCCAGGTTCAGGCCCCCGGAGGGAAAACCCTACTCTGCTTGTGCGCTCTTTTATTGCGGAGGAACCGAAATTCTGTGGCGCGCAGATTCGATCCGGCATCGAGGTGTGTATGTCGTGTCGCAGGTGTAATCGTTGTTGGGTGTCCTCCTCGTTGGACCCTCCTAGCCTTTATATATGGGGAGGCTAGGTCTCGGGTACCGATACGAGTAGGTTACAAGTTGTATTGAAACTCTAGTCTTGTTCTTCAAGGATCCGAAGGCGTCATGGGCCTGGGCCACCCGAAAATCTTCATGGGCTGGCGTATATTGGCCGTGGGCCTTCCTTGGGCTGGACCAGGTATGCTGAAGTTACGTACCCGTAGGGTATAACCATGTCAACTGGTGGATCCATGTGTGGTTTGTGAAAAGAACACACATCGAATGACACTGGTGGATCCTTATGTGGTTTGTGAGAAGAACACACATGCAATGACTCTAGCTGTGGTTTATGAAAAGAACACACATCCAATGACATTGGTGGATCCTTATGTGGTTTGTGAGAAGAATAAACATGCAATGACTCTAGCTGTGGTTCATGATAAGAACACACATGCAATGCCACTGGTGTATCCTTATGTGGTTTGTGAGAAGAACACACATGCAATGACTCTAGCTATGGTTCATGAAAATGGTGGATCCATATGTGGTTTGTGGAAAGAATAGACATGCAATGACTCTAGGTGTGGTTCATGAAAAGAACACACATGCAATTACACTGGTGGATCCAGGTGTGGTTTGTGAGAGGAACACACTTCCAATGACACTGGGTGTGGTTCATGAAAAGAACACACATCCAATGACACTGGTGGATCCTTATGTGGTTTGTGAGAAAACATACATGCAATGACTCTAGCTGTGGTTCATTAAAAGAACATACGTGCAATGACACTGGTGGATCCATGTGTGGTTTGTGGGAAGAACACACATCCAATGGCACTGGGTATGGTTCAAGAAAAGAACACACATCCAATGACACTAGTGGATCCATGTGTGGTTTGTGAGAAGAACACACATCCAATGACACTAGGTGTGGTTCATGAAAAGATCACACATCCAATGAAACTGGTGGATCGTCATGTGGTTTTTGTGAGAAGAACAAACATGCAATCACACTAGGTGGATCCATGTGTGGTTCATGAAAAGGGCAGACATGCAATGACACTGGTGGATCCATGTGTGGTCTGTGAGAAAAACACACATCCAATGACACTGGGTGTGGTTCATGAGAAGAACACACATCCAATGACACTGGTGGATCCATGTGTGGTTTGTGACCAGAACAGACATGCAATGACACTATGTGTGGTTCATGAAAAGAATAGACATGCAATGACAACGGTGGATCCTTATGTGGTTTGTGAGAAGAACTGACATGCAATGACTCTAGATGTGGTTCATGAAATGAACACACATGCAGTGACACTGGTGGATCCATGTGTGGTTTGTGAAAAGAACAGAAATGCAATCACACTAGGTGGATCCATGTGTGGTTCATGAAAAGAACAGACATGCAATGACACTGGTGGATCCATGTGTGGTTTGTTAAAAGAACACACATGAAATGACACTGGTGGATCCTTATGTGGTTTGTGAGAAGAACACACATGCAATGACTCTAGCTGTGGTTCATGAAAAGAACACACATCCAATGACATTGGTGGATCCTTATGTGGTTTGTGAGAAGAATAAACATGCAATGACTCTAGCTGTGGTTCATGAGAAGAACACACATGCAATGACACTGGTGTATCCTTATGTGGTTTGTGAGAAGAACACACATGTAATGACTCAAGCTGTGGTTCATGAAAAGAACACACATCCAATGACATTGGTGGATCCTTATGTGGTTTGTGAGAAGAATAAACATGCAATGACTCTAGCAGTGGTTCATGAGAAGAACACACATGCAATGACACTGGTGTATCCTTATGTGGTTTGTGAGAAGAACACACATGCAATGACTCTAGCTATGGTTCATGAAAAGAACATACATGCGATGCCACTGGTGGATCCATATGTGGTTTGTGGAAAGAACAGACATGCAATGACTCTAGGTGTGGTTCATGAAAATAACACACATGCAATTACACTAGTGGATCCAGGTGTGTTTTGTGAGAGGAACACACATCCAATGACACTGGGTGCGGTTCATGAAAAGAACACACATCCAATGACACTGGTGGTCCTTATGTGGTTTGGAAGAAAACAGACATGCAATGACTCTAGCTGTGGTTCATTAAAAGAACAGACATGCAATGACACTGGTGGATCCATGTGTGGTTTGTGGGAAGAACACACATCCAATGACACTAGGTGTGGTTCAAGAAAAGAACACACATCCAATGACACTGGTGGATCCATGTGTGGTTTGTGAGAAGAACACACATCCAATGACACTGGATGTGGTTCATGAAAAGATCACACATCCAATGAAACTGGTGGATCCTCATGTGGTTTTTGTGAGAAGAACACACATCCAATGACACTGGGTGTGGTTCATAAAAAGAACACACATCCAAAGACACTGGTGGATCCTTATGTGGTTTGTGAGAAGAACAAACATGCAATGACTATAGTCGTGGTTCATGAAAAGAACACACATGCAATGACACTGGTGGATCCATATGTGGTTTGTGGAAAGAACAAAAATGCAATGACTCTAGCTGTGGTTCATGAATGGAACATACATGCAATGACACCAGTGGATCCATGTGTGGTTTGTGAGAAGAAGACACATCCAATGACACTGGGTGTGGTTCATGAAAAGAACACACATCCAATGACACTGGTGGATCCTTATGTGGTTTCTGAGAAGAACAGACATGCAATCACACTAGGTGGATCCTTGTGTGGTTCATGAAAAGAGCAGACATGCAATGACACTAGTGGATCCATGTGTGGTTCGTGAGAAGAACACACATCCAATGACACTAGTGGATCCTTATGTGGTTTGTGAGAAGAACAGACATGCAATGACTCTAGCTATGGTTCATGAGAAGAACACACATGTAATGACACTGGTGTATCCTTATGTGGTTTGTGAGAAGAACACACATGCAATGACTCTAGCTATGGTTCATAAAAAACAGACATGTAATGACACTAGTGGATCAATATCTAGTTTGTGGAAAGAACAAACATGCAATGACTCTAGCTATGGTTCATGAAGAGAACACACATGCAATGACACTAGTGGATCCATGTGTGGTTTGTGAGAAGAACACACATCCAATGACACTGGGTGTGGTCATGGAAAGAACACACATCCAATGACACTGGTGGATCCTTATGTGGTTTGTGAGAAGAACAGACATGCAATCACATTGGGTGTGGTTCATGAAAAGAACACACAACCAATGACACTGGTGGATCCTTATGGCGTTTGATAGTAGAACACACATGCAACGACTCTAGCTGTGGTTCATGAAAAGAACACACATGCAATGATAGTGGTGGATCCATATGTGGTTTGTGGAAAGAACAGACATGCAATGACTCTAGCTGTGGTTCATGAAAAGAATATACATGCAATGACACTGGTGGATCCATGTGTGGTTTGTGAGAAGAACACACATCCAATGACACTAGGTGTGGTTCATGAAAAGAACACACATCCAATGACACTGGTGGATCTTATGTCATTTTTGTGAGAAGAACAGACATGCAATCACACTAGGTAGATCCATGTGTGGTTCATGCAAAGAGCAGACATGCAATGCCACTGGTGGATCCATGTGTGGATTGTGAGAAGAACACACATCCAATGACACTGGTGGATCCATGTGTGGTTTGTGACAAGAACAGACATGCAATGACAGTATGTGTGGTTCATGAAAAGAACTGACCTGCAATGACACTGGTGGATCCTTATGTGGTTTGTCAGAAGAACTGACATGCAATGACTCTAGCTGTGGTTCATGAAAATACCACACATGCAATGACACTGGTGGATCCATGTCTGGTTTGTGAAAAGAACAGACATGCAATCACACTAGGTGGATCCATGTGTGGTTCATGAAAAGAACAAACATGCAATGACACTGGTGGATCCATGTGTGGTTTGTGAAAAGAACACACCTTGAATGACACTGGTGGATCCTTATGTGGTTTGTGAGAAGAACACACATGCAATGACTCTAGCTGTGGTTCATGAAAAGAACACACATCCAATGACATTGGTGGATCCTTATGTGGTTTGTGAGAACAATAAACATGCAATGACTCTAGCTGTGGTTCATGAGAAGAACACACATGCAATGACACTGGTGTATCCTTATGTGGTTTGTGGAAAGAACAGACATGCAATGACTCTAGGTATGGTTCATGAAAAGAACACACATGCAATTACACTGGTGGATCTAGGTGTGGTTTGTGAGAGGAACACACATCCAATGACACTGGGTGTGGTTCATTAAAAGAACACACATGCAATTACACTGGTGGATCCTTATGTGGTTTGTGAGAAAACAGACATGCAATGACTCTAGCTGTGGTTCATTAAAAGAACAGACATGCAATGACACTGGTGGATCCATGTGTGGTTTGTGGGGAGAACACACATCCAATGACACTGGGTGTGGTTCAATAAAAGAACACACATCCAATGACGCTGGTGGATCCATGTGTGGTTTGTGAGAAGAACACACATCCAATGACACTGGGTGTGGTTCATGAAAAGATCACACATCCAATGAAACTGGTGGATCCTCATGTGGATTTTGTGAGAAGAAAAGACATGCAATCACACTAGGTCGATCCATGTGTGGTTCATGAAAAGAGCAGGCATGCAATGACACTGGTGGATCCATGTGTGGTCTGTGAGAAAAACACACATCCAATGACACTGGGTGTGGTTCATGAGAAGAACACACATCCAATGACACTGGTGGATCCATGTGTGGTTTGTGACAAGAACAGACATGCAATGACACTATGTGTGGTTCATGAAAAGAATAGACATGCAATGACAACGGTGGATCCTTATGTGGTTTGTGAGAAGAACTGACATGCAATGACTCTAGCTGTGGTTCATGAAAAGAACACACATGCAATGACACTGGTGGATCCATGTGTGGTTTGTGAAAAGAACAGACATGCAATCAAACTAGGTGGATCCATGTGTGGTTCATGAAAAGAACAGACATGCAATCAAACTAGGTGGATCCATGTGTGGTTCAGGAAAAGAACAGACATGCAATGACACTGGTGGATCCATGTGTGGTTTGTGAAAAGAACACACATTGAATGACACTGGTGGATCCTTATGTGGTTTGTGAGAAAAACACACATGCAATGACTCTAGCTGTGGTTCATGAAAAGAACACACATCCAATGACATTGGTGGATCCTTAGGTGGTTTGTGAGAAGAATAAACATGCAATGACTCTAGCTGTGGTTCATGAGAAGAACACACATGCAATGACACAGTGTATCCTTATGTGGTTTGTGAGAAGAACACACATGCAATGACTCTAGCTATGGTTCATGAAAAGAACAGACATGCGATGACACTGGTGGATTCAAATGTGGTTTGTGGAAAGAACAGACATGCAATGACTCTAGGTGTGGTTCATGAAAAGAACACACATGTAATTACACTGGTGGATCCAGGTGTGGTTTGTGAGAGGAACACACATCCAATGACACTGGGTGTGGTTCATGAAAAGAACACACATCCAATGACACTGGTGGATCCTTCTGTGGTTTGTGAGAAAACAGACATGCAATGACTCTAGCTGTGGTTCATTAAAAGAACAGACATGCAATGACACTGGTGGATCCATGTGTGGTTTGTGGGAAGAACACACATCCAATGACACTAGGTGTGGTTCAAGAAAAGAACACACATCCAATGACACTGGTGGATCCATGTGTGGTTTGTGAGAAGAACACACATCCAATGACACTGGATGTGGTTCATGAAAAGATCACACATCCAATGAAACTGGTGGATCCTCATGTGGTTTTTGTGAGAAGAACACACATCCAATGACACTGGGTGTGGTTCATAAAAAGAACACACATCCAAAGACACTGGTGGATCCTTATGTGGTTTGTGAGAAGAACAAACATGCAATGACTATAGTCGTGGTTCATGAAAAGAACACACATGCAATGACACTGGTGGATCCATATGTGGTTTGTGGAAAGAACAAAAATGCAATGACTCTAGCTGTGGTTCATGAATGGAACATACATGCAATGACACCAGTGGATCCATGTGTGGTTTGTGAGAAGAACACACATCCAATGACACTGGGTGTGGTTCATGAAAAGAACACACATCCAATGACACTGGTGGATCCTTATGTGGTTTCTGAGAAGAACAGACATGCAATCACACTAGGTGGATCCTTGTGTGGTTCATGAAAAGAGCAGACATGCAATGACACTAGTGGATCCATGTGTGGTTCGTGAGAAGAACACACATCCAATGACACTAGTGGATCCTTATGTGGTTTGTGAGAAGAACAGACATGCAATGACTCTAGCTATGGTTCATGAGAAGAACACACATGTAATGACACTGGTGTATCCTTATGTGGTTTGTGAGAAGAACACACATGCAATGACTCTAGCTATGGTTCATAAAAAACAGACATGTAATGACACTAGTGGATCAATATCTAGTTTGTGGAAAGAACAAACATGCAATGACTCTAGCTATGGTTCATGAAGAGAACACACATGCAATGACACTAGTGGATCCATGTGTGGTTTGTGAGAAGAACACACATCCAATGACACGGGTGTGGTCATGGAAAGAACACACATCCAATGACACTGGTGGATCCTTATGTGGTTTGTGAGAAGAACAGACATGCAATCACATTGGGTGTGGTTCATGAAAAGAACACACAACCAATGACACTGGTGGATCCTTATGGCGTTTGATAGTAGAACACACATGCAACGACTCTAGCTGTGGTTCATGAAAAGAACACACATGCAATGATAGTGGTGGATCCATATGTGGTTTGTGGAAAGAACAGACATGCAATGACTCTAGCTGTGGTTCATGAAAAGAATATACATGCAATGACACTGGTGGATCCATGTGTGGTTTGTGAGAAGAACACACATCCAATGACACTAGGTGTGGTTCATGAAAAGAACACACATCCAATGACACTGGTGGATCTTATGTCATTTTTGTGAGAAGAACAGACATGCAATCACACTAGGTGGATCCATGTGTGGTTCTTGACAAGAACAGACATGCAATGCCACTGGTGGATCCATGTGTGGATTGTGAGAAGAACACACATCCAATGACACTGGTGGATCCATGTGTGGTTTGTGACAAGAACAGACATGCAATGACAGTATGTGTGGTTCATGAAAAGAACTGACCTGCAATGACACTGGTGGATCCTTATGTGGTTTGTCAGAAGAACTGACATGCAATGACTCTAGCTGTGGTTCATGAAAATACCACACATGCAATGACACTGGTGGATCCATGTCTGGTTTGTGAAAAGAACAGACATGCAATCACACTAGGTGGATCCATGTGTGGTTCATGAAAAGAACAAACATGCAATGACACTGGTGGATCCATGTGTGGTTTGTGAAAAGAACACACCTTGAATGACACTGGTGGATCCTTATGTGGTTTGTGAGAAGAACACACATGCAATGACTCTAGCTGTGGTTCATGAAAAGAACACACATCCAATGACATTGGTGGATCCTTATGTGGTTTGTGAGAACAATAAACATGCAATGACTCTAGCTGTGGTTCATGAGAAGAACACACATGCAATGACACTGGTGTATCCTTATGTGGTTTGTGGAAAGAACAGACATGCAATGACTCTAGGTATGGTTCATGAAAAGAACACACATGCAATTACACTGGTGGATCTAGGTGTGGTTTGTGAGAGGAACACACATCCAATGACACTGGGTGTGGTTCATTAAAAGAACACACATGCAATTACACTGGTGGATCCTTATGTGGTTTGTGAGAAAACAGACATGCAATGACTCTAGCTGTGGTTCATTAAAAGAACAGACATGCAATGACACTGGTGGATCCATGTGTGGTTTGTGGGGAGAACACACATCCAATGACACTGGGTGTGGTTCAATAAAAGAACACACATCCAATGACGCTGGTGGATCCATGTGTGGTTTGTGAGAAGAACACACATCCAATGACACTGGGTGTGGTTCATGAAAAGATCACACATCCAATGAAACTGGTGGATCCTCATGTGGATTTTGTGAGAAGAAAAGACATGCAATCACACTAGGTCGATCCATGTGTGGTTCATGAAAAGAGCAGGCATGCAATGACACTGGTGGATCCATGTGTGGTCTGTGAGAAAAACACACATCCAATGACACTGGGTGTGGTTCATGAGAAGAACACACATCCAATGACACTGGTGGATCCATGTGTGGTTTGTGACAAGAACAGACATGCAATGACACTATGTGTGGTTCATGAAAAGAATAGACATGCAATGACAACGGTGGATCCTTATGTGGTTTGTGAGAAGAACTGACATGCAATGACTCTAGCTGTGGTTCATGAAAAGAACACACATGCAATGACACTGGTGGATCCATGTGTGGTTTGTGAAAAGAACAGACATGCAATCAAACTAGGTGGATCCATGTGTGGTTCATGAAAAGAACAGACATGCAATCAAACTAGGTGGATCCATGTGTGGTTCAGGAAAAGAACAGACATGCAATGACACTGGTGGATCCATGTGTGGTTTGTGAAAAGAACACACATTGAATGACACTGGTGGATCCTTATGTGGTTTGTGAGAAAAACACACATGCAATGACTCTAGCTGTGGTTCATGAAAAGAACACACATCCAATGACATTGGTGGATCCTTAGGTGGTTTGTGAGAAGAATAAACATGCAATGACTCTAGCTGTGGTTCATGAGAAGAACACACATGCAATGACACTGGTGTATCCTTATGTGGTTTGTGAGAAGAACACACATGCAATGACTCTAGCTATGGTTCATGAAAAGAACAGACATGCGATGACACTGGTGGATTCAAATGTGGTTTGTGGAAAGAACAGACATGCAATGACTCTAGGTGTGGTTCATGAAAAGAACACACATGTAATTACACTGGTGGATCCAGGTGTGGTTTGTGAGAGGAACACACATCCAATGACACTGGGTGTGGTTCATGAAAAGAACACACATCCAATGACACTGGTGGATCCTTCTGTGGTTTGTGAGAAAACAGACATGCAATGACTCTAGCTGTGGTTCATTAAAAGAACAGACATGCAATGACACTGGTGGATCCATGTGTGGTTTGTGGGAAGAACACACATCCAATGACACTAGGTGTGGTTCAAGAAAAGAACACACATCCAATGACACTGGTGGATCCATGTGTGGTTTGTGAGAAGAACACACATCCAATGACACTGGATGTGGTTCATGAAAAGATCACACATCCAATGAAACTGGTGGATCCTCATGTGGTTTTTGTGAGAAGAACACACATCCAATGACACTGGGTGTGGTTCATAAAAAGAACACACATCCAAAGACACTGGTGGATCCTTATGTGGTTTGTGAGAAGAACAAACATGCAATGACTATAGTCGTGGTTCATGAAAAGAACACACATGCAATGACACTGGTGGATCCATATGTGGTTTGTGGAAAGAACAAAAATGCAATGACTCTAGCTGTGGTTCATGAATGGAACATACATGCAATGACACCAGTGGATCCATGTGTGGTTTGTGAGAAGAAGACACATCCAATGACACTGGGTGTGGTTCATGAAAAGAACACACATCCAATGACACTGGTGGATCCTTATGTGGTTTCTGAGAAGAACAGACATGCAATCACACTAGGTGGATCCTTGTGTGGTTCATGAAAAGAGCAGACATGCAATGACACTAGTGGATCCATGTGTGGTTCGTGAGAAGAACACACATCCAATGACACTAGTGGATCCTTATGTGGTTTGTGAGAAGAACAGACATGCAATGACTCTAGCTATGGTTCATGAGAAGAACACACATGTAATGACACTGGTGTATCCTTATGTGGTTTGTGAGAAGAACACACATGCAATGACTCTAGCTATGGTTCATAAAAAACAGACATGTAATGACACTAGTGGATCAATATCTAGTTTGTGGAAAGAACAAACATGCAATGACTCTAGCTATGGTTCATGAAGAGAACACACATGCAATGACACTAGTGGATCCATGTGTGGTTTGTGAGAAGAACACACATCCAATGACACTGGGTGTGGTCATGGAAAGAACACACATCCAATGACACTGGTGGATCCTTATGTGGTTTGTGAGAAGAACAGACATGCAATCACATTGGGTGTGGTTCATGAAAAGAACACACAACCAATGACACTGGTGGATCCTTATGGCGTTTGATAGTAGAACACACATGCAACGACTCTAGCTGTGGTTCATGAAAAGAACACACATGCAATGATAGTGGTGGATCCATATGTGGTTTGTGGAAAGAACAGACATGCAATGACTCTAGCTGTGGTTCATGAAAAGAATATACATGCAATGACACTGGTGGATCCATGTGTGGTTTGTGAGAAGAACACACATCCAATGACACTAGGTGTGGTTCATGAAAAGAACACACATCCAATGACACTGGTGGATCTTATGTCATTTTTGTGAGAAGAACAGACATGCAATCACACTAGGTAGATCCATGTGTGGTTCATGCAAAGAGCAGACATGCAATGCCACTGGTGGATCCATGTGTGGATTGTGAGAAGAACACACATCCAATGACACTGGTGGATCCATGTGGTTTGTGACAAGAACAGAACATGCAATGACGGTATGTGTGGTTCATGAAAAGAACTCACCTGCAATGATAGTGGTGGATCCTTATGTGGTTTGTCAGAAGAACTGACATGCAATGACTCTAGCTGTGGTTCATGAAAATACCACACATGCAATGACACTGGTGGATCCATGTCTGGTTTGTGAAAAGAACAGACATGCAATCACACTAGGTGGATCCATGTGTGGTTCATGAAAAGAACAAACATGCAATGACACTGGTGGATCCATGTGTGGTTTGTGAAAAGAACACACCTTGAATGACACTGGTGGATCCTTATGTGGTTTGTGAGAAGAACACACATGCAATGACTCTAGCTGTGGTTCATGAAAAGAACACACATCCAATGACACTGGTGGATCCTATGTGGTTTGTGAGAAGAATAAACATGCAATGACTCTAGCTGTGGTTCATGAGAAGAACACACATGCAATGACACCGGTGTATCCTTATGTGGTTTGTGGAAAGAACAGACATGCAATGACTCTAGGTATGGTTCATGAAAAGAACACACATGCAATTACACTGGTGGATCTAGGTGTGGTTTGTGAGAGGAACACACATCCAATGACACTGGGTGTGGTTCATTAAAAGAACACACATGCAATTACACTGGTGGATCCTTATGTGGTTTGTGAGAAAACAGAAATGCAAAGAATCTAGCTGTGGTTCATTAAAAGAACAGGACATGCAATGACACCTTTGGTGGATCCATGTGTGGTTTGTGGGGAGAACACACATCCAATGACACTGGGTGTGGTTCAATAAAGAACACACATCCAATGACGCTGGTGGATCGATGTGTGGTTTGTGAGAAGAACACACATCCAATGACACTGGGTGTGGTTCATGAAAAGATCACACATCCAATGAAACTGGTGGATCCTCATGTGGATTTTGTGAGAAGAAAAGACATGCAATCACACTAGGTCGATCCATGTGTGGTTCATGAAAAGAGAGCATGCAATGACACTGGTGGATCCATGTGTGGTCTGTGAGAAAAACACACATCCAATGACACTGGGTGTGGTTCATGAGAAGAACACACATCCAATGACACTGGTGGATCCATGTGTGGTTTGTGACAAGAACAGACATGCAATGACACTATGTGTGGTTCATGAAAAGAATAGACATGCAATGACAACGGTGGATCCTTATGTGGTTTGTGAGAAGAATCGACATGCAATGACTCTAGCTGTGGTTCATGAAAAGAACACACATGCAATGACACTGGTGGATCCATGTGTGGTTTGTGAAAAGAACAGACATGCAATCAAACTAGGTGGATCCATGTGTGGTTCATGAAAAGAACAGACATGCAATCAAACTAGGTGGATCCATGTGTGGTTCAGGAAAAGAACAGACATGCAATGACACTGGTGGATCCATGTGTGGTTTGTGAAAAGAACACACATTGAATGACACTGGTGGATCCTAATGTGGTTTGTGAAAAAAACACATGCAATGACTCTAGCTGTGGTTCATGAAAAGAACACACATCCAATGACATTGGTGGATCCTTAGGTGGTTTGTGAGAAGAATAAACATGCAATGACTCTAGCTGTGGTTCATGAGAAGAACACACATGCAATGACACTGGTGTATCCTTATGTGGTTTGTGAGAAGAACACACATGCAATGACTCTAGCTATGGTTCATGAAAAGAACAGACATGCGATGACACTGGTGGATTCAAATGTGGTTTGTGGAAAGAACAGACATGCAATGACTCTAGGTGTGGTTCATGAAAAGAACACACATGTAATTACATGAGTGGATCCAGGTGTGGTTTGTGAGAGGAACACACATCCAATGACACTGGGTGTGGTTCATGAAAAGAACACACATCCAATGACACTGGTGGATCCTTCTGTGGTTTGTGAGGAAACAGACATGCAATGACTCTAGCTGTGGTTCATTAAAAGAACAGACATGCAATGACACTGGTAGATCCATGTGTGGTTTGTGGGAAGAACACACATCCAATGACACTGGGTGTGGTTCAAGAAAAGAACACACATCCAATGACACTGGTGGATCCATGTGTGGTCTGTGAGAAGAACACACATCCAATGACACTGGGTGTGGTCATGGAAAGAACACACATCCAATGACACTGGTGGATCCTTATGTGGTTTGTGAGAAGAACAGACATGCAATCACATTGGGTGTGGTTCATGAAAAGAACACACATCCAATGACACTGGTGGATCCTTATGGGGTTTGATAGCAGAACACACATGCAACGAATCTAGCTGTGGTTCATAAAAAGAACACACATGCAATGATAGTGGTGGATCCATATGTGGTTTGTGGAAAGAACAGACATGCAATGACTCTAGCTGTGGTTCATGAAAAGAATATACATGCAATGACACTGGTGGATCCATGTGTGGTTTGTGAGAAGAACACACATCCAATGACACTAGGTGTGGTTCATGAAAAGAACACACATCCAATGACACTGGTGGATCTTATGTGATTTTTGTGAGAAGAATAGACATGCAATCACACTAGGTAGATCCATGTGTGGTTCATGCAAAGAGCAGACATGCAATGCCACTGGTGGATCCATGTGTGGATTGTGAGAAGAACACACATCCAATGACACTAGTGGATCCATGTGTGGTTTGTGACAAGAACATACATGCAATGACAGTATGTGTGGTTCATGAAAAGAACTGACCTGCAATGACACTGGTGGATCCTTATGTGGTTTGTCAGAAGAACTGACATGCAATGACTCTAGCTGTGGTTCATGAAAAGACCACACATGCAATGACACTGGTGGATCCATGTCTGGTTTGTGAAAAGAACAGACATGCAATCACACTAGGTGGATCCATGTGTGGTTCATGAAAAGAACAGACATGCAATGACACTGGTGGATCCATGTGTGGTTTGTGAAAAGAACACACCTTGAATGACACTGGTGGATCCTTATGTGGTTTGTGAGAAGAACACACATGCAATGACTCTAGCTGTGGTTCATGAAAAGAACACACATCCAATGACATTGGTGGATCCTTATGTGGTTTGTGAGAACAATAAACATGCAATGACTCTAGCTGTGGTTCATGAGAAGAACACACATGCAATGACACCGGTGTATCCTTATGTGGTTTGTGGAAAGAACAGACATGCAATGACTCTAGGTATGGTTCATGAAAAGAACACACATGCAATTACACTGGTGGATCTAGGTGTGGTTTGTGAGAGGAACACACATCCAATGACACTGGGTGTGGTTCATTAAAAGAACACACATGCAATTACACTGGTGGATCCTTATGTGGTTTGTGAGAAAACAGACATGCAATGACTCTAGCTGTGGTTCATTAAAAGAACAGACATGCAATGACACTGGTGGATCCATGTGTGGTTTGTGGGAAGAACACACATCCAATGACACCGGGTGTGGTTCAAGAAAAGAACACACATCCAATGACGCTGGTGGATCCATGTGTGGTTTGTGAGAAGAACACACATCCAATGACACTTGGTGTGGTTCATGAAAAGATCACACATCCAATGAAACTGGTGGATCCTCATGTGGATTTTGTGAGAAGAACAGACATGCAATCATACTAGGTGGATCCATGTGTGGTTCATGAAAAGAGCAGGCATGCAATGACACTGGTGGATCCATGTGTGGTCTGTGAGAAAAACACACATCCAATGACACTGGGTGTGGTTCATGAGAAGAACACACATCCAATGACACTGGTGGATCCATGTGTGGTTTGTGACAAGAACAGACATGCAATGACACTATGTGTGGTTCATGAAAAGAATAGACATGCAATGACAACGGTGGATCCTTATGTGGTTTGTGAGAAGAACTGACATGCAATGACTCTAGCTGTGGTTCATGAAAAGAACACACATGCAATGACACTGGTGGATCCATGTGTGGTTTGTGAAAAGAACAGACATGCAATCAAACTAGGTGGATCCATGTGTGGTTCATGAAAAGAACAGACATGCAATGACACTGGTGGATCCATGTGTGGTTTGTGAAAAGAACACACATTGAATGACACTGGTGGATCCTTATGTGGTTTGTGAGAAGAACACACATGCAATGACTCTAGCTGTGGTTCATGAAAAGAACACACATCCAATGACATTGGTGGATCCTTATGTGGTTTGTGAGAAGAATAAACATGCAATGACTCTAGTTGTGGTTCATGAGAAGAACACACATGCAATGATACTGGTGTATCCTTATGTGGTTTGTGAGAAGAACACACATGCAATGACTCTAGCTATGGTTCATGAAAAGAACAGACATGGGATGACACTGGTGGATTCATATGTGGTTTGTGGAAAGAACAGACATGCAATGACTCTAGGTGTGGTTCATGAAAAGAACACACATGTAATTACACTGGTGGATCCAGGTGTGGTTTGTGAGAGGAACACACATCCAATGACACTGGGTGTGGTTCATGAAAAGAACACACATCCAATGACACTGGTGGATCATACATGGTTTGTGAGAAAACAGACATGCAATGACTCTAGCTGTGGTTCATTAAAAGAACAGACATGCAATGACACTGGTGGATCCATGTGTGGTTTGTGGGAAGAACACACATCCAATGACACTGGGTGTGGTTCAAGAAAAGAACACACATCCAATGACACTGGTGGATCCATGTGTGGTCTGTGAGAAGAACACACATCCAATGACACTGGGTGTGGTTCATGAAAAGATCACACATCCAATGAAACTGGTGGATCCTCATGTGGTTTTTGTGAGAAGAACACACATCCAATGACACTGGGTGTGGTTCATAAAAAGAACACACATCCAAATACACTGGTGGATCCTTATGTGGTTTGTGAGAAGAACAAACATGCAATGACTCTAGCCATGGTTCATGAAAAGAACACACATGCAATGACACTGGTGGATCCATATGTGGTTTGTGGAAAGAACAAAAATGCCATCACTCTAGCTGTGGTTCATGAATGGAACACACATGCAATGACACTGGTGGATCCATGTGTGGTTTGTGAGAAGAAGACACATCCAATGACACTGGGTGTGGTTCATGAAAAGAACACACATCCAATGACACTGGTGGATCCTTATGTGGTTTCTGAGAAGAACAGACATGCAATCACACTAGGTGGATCCATGTGTGGTTCATGAAAAGAGCAGACATGCAATGACACTGGTGGATCCATGTGTGGTTTGTGAAAAGAACACACATCGAATGACACTGGTGGATCCTTATGTGGTTTGTGAGAAGAACACACATGCAATGACTCTAGTTGTGGTTCATGAAAAGAACACACATCCAATGACATTGGTGGATTCTTATGTGGTTTGTGAGAAGAATAAACAGGCAATGACTCTATCTATGGTTCATGAGAAGAACACACATGCAATGACACTGGTGTATCCTTATGTGGTTTGTGAGAAGAACACACATGCAATGACTCTAGCTATGGTTCATGAAAAGAATAGACATGCGATGACACTGGTGGATCCATATGTGGTTTGTGGAAAGAACAGACATGCAATGACTCTAGGTGTGGTTCATGAAAAGAACACACATGTAATTACACTGGTGGATCCAGGTGTGGTTTGTGAGAGGAGCACACATCCAATTACACTGGGTGTGGTTCATGAAAAGAACACACATCCAATGACACTGGTGGATCCTTCTGTGGTTTGTGAGAAAACAGACATGCCATGACTCTAGCTGTGGTTCATTAAAAGAACAGACATGCAATGACACTGGTGGATCCATGTGTGGTTTGTGGGAAGAACACACATCCAATGACACTGGGTGTGGTTCAAGAAAAGAACACACATCCAATGACACTGGTGGATCCATGTGTGGTCTGTGAGAAGAACACACATCCAATGACACTGGGTGTGGTTCATGAAAAGATCACACATCCAATGAAACTGGTGGATCCTCATGTGGTTTTTGTGAGAAGAACACACATCCAATGACACTGGGTGTGGTTCATAAAAAGATCACACATCCAAAGACACTGGTGGATCCTTATGTGGTTTGTGAGAAGAACAAACATGCAATGACTCTAGCCGTGGTTCATGAAAAGAACACACATGCAATGACACTGGTGGATCCATATGTGGTTTGTGGAAAGAACAAAAATGCAATGACTCTAGCTGTGGTTCATGAATGGAACACGCATGCAATGACACTGGTGGATCCATGTGTGGTTTGTGAGAAGAAGACACATCCAATGACACTGGGTGTGGTTCATGAAAAGAATATACATCCAATGACACTGGTGGATCCTTATGTGGTTTCTGAGAAGAACAGACATGCAATCACACTAGGTGGATCCTTGTTTGGTTCATGAAAAGAGCAGACATGCAATGACACTAGTGGATCCATGTGTGGTTCGTGAGAAGAACACACATCCAATGACACTGGGTGTCGTTCATGAAAAGAACACACATCCAATGACACTAGTGGATCCTTATGTGGTTTGTGAGAAGAACAGACATGCAATGACTCTAGCTGTGGTTCATAAAAAACAGACATGCCATGACACTGGTGGATCAATATCTAGTTTATGGAAAGAACAGACATGCAATGACTCTAGCTATGGTTCATGAAAAGAACACACATGCAATGACGCTGGTGGATCCATGTGTGGTTTGTGAGAAGAACACACATCCAATGACACTGGGTGTGGTCATGAAAAGAACACACATCCAATGACACTGGTGGATCCTTATGTGGTTTGTGAGAAGAACAGACATGCAATCACATTGGGTGTGGTTCATGAAAAGAACACACATCCAATGACACTGGTGGATACTTATGGGGTTTGATAGAAGAACACACATGCAACGACTCTAGCTGTGGTTCATGAAAAGAACACACATGCAATGATAGTGGTGGATCCATATGTGGTTTGTGGAAAGAACAGACATGCAATGACTCTAGCTGTGGTTCATGAAAAGAACATACATCCATTGACACTGGTGGATCCCTGTGTGGTTTGTGAGAAGAACACACATCCAATGACACTGGGTGTGGTTCATGAAAAGAACGCACATCCAATGACACTAGTGGATCTTATGTGGTTTTTGTGAGAAGAATAGACATGCAATCACACTAGGTGGATCCATGTGTGGTTCATGAAAAGAGCAGACATACAATGACACTGGTGGATCCATGTGTGGATTGTGAGAAGAACACACATCCAATGACACTGGTGGATCCATGTCTGGTTTGTGAAAACAACAGACATGCAATGACACTATGTGTGGTTCATGAAAAGAACAGACCTGCAATGACACTGGTGGATCCTTATGAGGTTTGTGAGAAGAACTGACATGCAATGACTCTAGTTGTAGTTCATGAAAAGAACACACATGCAATGACACTGGTGGATCCATGTCTGGTTTGTGAAAAGAACAGACATGCAATCACACTAGGTGGATCCATGTGTGGTTCATGAAAAGAATAGACTTGCAATAACACTGGTGGATCCATGTGTAGTTTGTGAAAAGAACACACATCGAATGACACGGGTGGATCCTTATGTGGTTTGTGAGAAGAACACACATGCAATGACTCTAGCTGTGGTTCATGAAAAGAACACACATCCAATGACATTGGTGGATCCTTATTTGGTTTGTGAGAAGAATAAACATGCAATGACTCTAGCTGTGGTTCATGAGAAGAACACACATGCAATGACACTGGTGTATCCTTATGTGGTTTGTGATAAGAACACACATGCAATGACTCTAGCTGTGGTTCATAAAAAACAGACATGCAATGACACTGGTGGATCAATATCTAGTTTGTGGAAAGAACAAACATGCAATGACTCTTGCTGTGGTTCATGAAAAGAACACACATGCAATGACACTGGTGGATCCATGTGTGGTTTGTGAGAAGAACACACATCCAATGACACTGGGTGTGGTTCATGAAAAGAACACACATCCAATGACACTGGTGGATCCTTATGTGGTTTGTGAGACGAACAGACATGCAATGACTCTAGCTGTGGTTCATTAAAAGAACAGACATGCAATGACACTGGTGGATCCATGTGTGGTTTGTGAAAAGAACACACATTGAATGACACTGGTGGATCCTTATGTGGTTTGTGAGAAAAACACACATGCAATGACTCTAGCTGTGGTTCATGAAAAGAACACACATCCAATGACATTGGTGGATCCTTAGGTGGTTTGTGAGAAGAATAAACATGCAATGACTCTAGCTGTGGTTCATGAGAAGAACACACATGCAATGACACTGGTGTATCCTTATGTGGTTTGTGAGAAGAACACACATGCAATGACTCTAGCTATGGTTCATGAAAAGAACAGACATGCGATGACACTGGTGGATTCAAATGTGGTTTGTGGAAAGAACAGACATGCAATGACTCTAGGTGTGGTTCATGAAAAGAACACACATGTAATTACACTGGTGGATCCAGGTGTGGTTTGTGAGAGGAACACACATCCAATGACACTGGGTGTGGTTCATGAAAAGAACACACATCCAATGACACTGGTGGATCCTTCTGTGGTTTGTGAGAAAACAGACATGCAATGACTCTAGCTGTGGTTCATTAAAAGAACAGACATGCAATGACACTGGTAGATCCATATGTGGTTTGTGGAAAGAACAGACATGCAATGACTCTAGGTGTGGTTCATGAAAAGAACACATGTAATTACACTGGTGGATCCAGGTGTGGTTTGTGAGAGGAGCACACATCCAATTACACTGGGTGTGGTTCATGAAAAGAACACACATCCAATGACACTGGTGGATCCTTCTGTGGTTTGTGAGAAAACAGACATGCCATGACTCTAGCTGTGGTTCATTAAAAGAACAGACATGCAATGACACTGGTGGATCCATGTGTGGTTTGTGGGAAGAACACACATCCAATGACACTGGGTGTGGTTCAAGAAAAGAACACACATCCAATGACACTGGTGGATCCATGTGTGGTCTGTGAGAAGAACACACATCCAATGACACTGGGTGTGGTTCATGAAAAGATCACACATCCAATGAAACTGGTGGATCCTCATGTGGTTTTTGTGAGAAGAACACACATCCAATGACACTAGGTGTGGTTCATAAAAAGAACACACATCCAAAGACACTGGTGGATCCTTATGTGGTTTGTGAGAAGAACAAACATGCAATGACTCTAGCCGTGGTTCATGAAAAGAACACACATGCAATGACACTGGTGGATCCATATGTGGTTTGTGGAAAGAACAAAAATGCAATGACTCTAGCTGTGGTTCATGAATGGAACACGCATGCAATGACACTGGTGGATCCATGTGTGGTTTGTGAGAAGAAGACACATCCAATGACACTGGGTGTGGTTCATGAAAAGAATATACATCCAATGACACTGGTGGATCCTTATGTGGTTTCTGAGAAGAACAGACATGCAATCACACTAGGTGGATCCTTGTTTGGTTCATGAAAAGAGCAGACATGCAATGACACTAGTGGATCCATGTGTGGTTCGTGAGAAGAACACATCTAATGACACTGGGTGTCGTTCATGAAAAGAACACACATCCAATGACACTAGTGGATCCTTATGTGGTTTGTGAGAAGAACAGACATGCAATGACTCTAGCTGTGGTTCATAAAAAACAGACATGCCATGACACTGGTGGATCAATATCTAGTTTATGGAAAGAACAGACATGCAATGACTCTAGCTATGGTTCATGAAAAGAACACACATGCAATGACGCTGGTGGATCCATGTGTGGTTTGTGAGAAGAACACACATCCAATGACACTGGGTGTGGTCATGAAAAGAACACACATCCAATGACACTGGTGGATCCTTATGTGGTTTGTGAGAAGAACAGACATGCAATCACATTGGGTGTGGTTCATGAAAAGAACACACATCCAATGACACTGGTGGATACTTATGGGGTTTGATAGAAGAACACACATGCAACGACTCTAGCTGTGGTTCATGAAAAGAACACACATGCAATGATAGTGGTGGATCCATATGTGGTTTGTGGAAAGAAACAGACATGCAATGACTCTAGGCATGGTTCATGAAAAGAACATACATCCATTGACACTGGTGGATCCCTGTGTGGTTTGTGAGAAGAACACACATCCAATGACACTGGGTGTGGTTCATGAAAAGAACGCACATCCAATGACACTAGTGGATCTTATGTGGTTTTTGTGAGAAGAATAGACATGCAATCACACTAGGTGGATCCATGTGTGGTTCATGAAAAGAGCAGACATACAATGACACTGGTGGATCCATGTGTGGATTGTGAGAAGAACACACATCCAATGACCTTTGGTGGATCCATATGCAGTTTGTGAAAACAACAGACATGCAATGACACTATGTGTGGTTCATGAAAAGAACAGACCTGCAATGACACTGGTGGATCCTTATGAGGTTTGTGAGAAGACTGACATGCAATGACTCTAGTTGTAGTTCATGAAAAGAACACACATGCAATGACACTGGTGGATCCATGTCCGTTTGTGAAAAGAACAGACATGCAATCACACTAGGTGGATCCATGTGTGGTTCATGAAAAGAATAGACTTGCAATAACACTGGTGGATCCATGTGTAGTTTGTGAAAAGAACACACATCGAATGACACGGGTGGATCCTTATGTGGTTTGTGAGAAGAACACACATGCAATGACTCTAGCTGTGGTTCATGAAAAGAACACACATCCAATGACATTGGTGGATCCTTATTTGGTTTGTGAGAAGAATAAACATGCAATGACTCTAGCTGTGGTTCATGAGAAGAACACACATGCAATGACACTGGTGTATCCTTATGTGGTTTGTGATAAGAACACACATGCAATGACTCTAGCTGTGGTTCATAAAAAACAGACATGCAATGACACTGGTGGATCAATATCTAGTTTGTGGAAAGAACAAACATGCAATGACTCTTGCTGTGGTTCATGAAAAGAACACACATGCAATGACACTGGTGGATCCATGTGTGGTTTGTGAGAAGAACACACATCCAATGACACTGGGTGTGGTTCATGAAAAGAACACACATCCAATGACACTGGTGGATCCTTATGTGGTTTGTGAGACGAACAGACATGCAATGACTCTAGCTGTGGTTCATTAAAAGAACAGACATGCAATGACACTGGTGGATCCATGTGTGGTTTGTGAAAAGAACACACATTGAATGACACTGGTGGATCCTTATGTGGTTTGTGAGAAAAACACACATGCAATGACTCTAGCTGTGGTTCATGAAAAGAACACACATCCAATGACATTGGTGGATCCTTAGGTGGTTTGTGAGAAGAATAAACATGCAATGACTCTAGCTGTGGTTCATGAGAAGAACACACATGCAATGACACTGGTGTATCCTTATGTGGTTTGTGAGAAGAACACACATGCAATGACTCTAGCTATGGTTCATGAAAAGAACAGACATGCGATGACACTGGTGGATTCAAATGTGGTTTGTGGAAAGAACAGACATGCAATGACTCTAGGTGTGGTTCATGAAAAGAACACACATGTAATTACACTGGTGGATCCAGGTGTGGTTTGTGAGAGGAACACACATCCAATGACACTGGGTGTGGTTCATGAAAAGAACACACATCCAATGACACTGGTGGATCCTTCTGTGGTTTGTGAGAAAACAGACATGCAATGACTCTAGCTGTGGTTCATTAAAAGAACAGACATGCAATGACACTGGTAGATCCATATGTGGTTTGTGGAAAGAACAGACATGCAATGACTCTAGGTGTGGTTCATGAAAAGAACACACATGTAATTACACTGGTGGATCCAGGTGTGGTTTGTGAGAGGAGCACACATCCAATTACACTGGGTGTGGTTCATGAAAAGAACACACATCCAATGACACTGGTGGATCCTTCTGTGGTTTGTGAGAAAACAGACATGCCATGACTCTAGCTGTGGTTCATTAAAAGAACAGACATGCAATGACACTGGTGGATCCATGTGTGGTTTGTGGGAAGAACACACATCCAATGACACTGGGTGTGGTTCAAGAAAAGAACACACATCCAATGACACTGGTGGATCCATGTGTGGTCTGTGAGAAGAACACACATCCAATGACACTGGGTGTGGTTCATGAAAAGATCACACATCCAATGAAACTGGTGGATCCTCATGTGGTTTTTGTGAGAAGAACACACATCCAATGACACTGGGTGTGGTTCATAAAAAGAACACACATCCAAAGACACTGGTGGATCCTTATGTGGTTTGTGAGAAGAACAAACATGCAATGACTCTAGCCGTGGTTCATGAAAAGAACACACATGCAATGACACTGGTGGATCCATATGTGGTTTGTGGAAAGAACAAAAATGCAATGACTCTAGCTGTGGTTCATGAATGGAACACGCATGCAATGACACTGGTGGATCCATGTGTGGTTTGTGAGAAGAAGACACATCCAATGACACTGGGTGTGGTTCATGAAAAGAATATACATCCAATGACACTGGTGGATCCTTATGTGGTTTCTGAGAAGAACAGACATGCAATCACACTAGGTGGATCCTTGTTTGGTTCATGAAAAGAGCAGACATGCAATGACACTAGTGGATCCATGTGTGGTTCGTGAGAAGAACACACATCCAATGACACTGGGTGTCGTTCATGAAAAGAACACACATCCAATGACACTAGTGGATCCTTATGTGGTTTGTGAGAAGAACAGACATGCAATGACTCTAGCTGTGGTTCATAAAAAACAGACATGCCATGACACTGGTGGATCAATATCTAGTTTATGGAAAGAACAGACATGCAATGACTCTAGCTATGGTTCATGAAAAGAACACACATGCAATGACGCTGGTGGATCCATGTGTGGTTTGTGAGAAGAACACACATCCAATGACACTGGGTGTGGTCATGAAAAGAACACACATCCAATGACACCGTGGATCCTTATGTGTTTTGTGATAACAACACACATGAAATCACATTGGGTGTGGTTCATGAAAAGAACACACATCCAATGACACTGGTGGATACTTATGGGGTTTGATAGAAGAACACACATGCAACGACTCTAGCTGTGGTTCATGAAAAGAACACACATGCAATGATAGTGGTGGATCCATATGTGGTTTGTGGAAAGAACAGACATGCAATGACTCTAGCTGTGGTTCATGAAAAGAACATACATCCATTGACACTGGTGGATCCCTGTGTGGTTTGTGAGAAGAACACACATCCAATGACACTGGGTGTGGTTCATGAAAAGAACGCACATCCAATGACACTAGTGGATCTTATGTGGTTTTTGTGAGAAGAATAGACATGCAATCACACTAGGTGGATCCATGTGTGGTTCATGAAAAGAGCGATACAATGACACTTTGGTGGATCCATGTGTGGATTGTGAGAAGAACACATCCAATGACATCGGTGGATCCATGTCCGTTTGTGAAAAACAACAGACATGCAATGACACTATGTGGTTCATGAAAAGAACAGACCTGCAATGACACTGGTGGATCCTTATGAGGTTTGTGAGAAGAACTGACATGCAATGACTCTAGTTGTAGTTCATGAAAAGAACACACATGCAATGACACTGGTGGATCCATGTCTGGTTTGTGAAAAGAACAGACATGCAATCACACTAGGTGGATCCATGTGTGGTTCATGAAAAGAATAGACTTGCAATAACACTGGTGGATCCATGTGTAGTTTGTGAAAAGAACACACATCGAATGACACGGGTGGATCCTTATGTGGTTTGTGAGAAGAACACACATGCAATGACTCTAGCTGTGGTTCATGAAAAGAACACACATCCAATGACATTGGTGGATCCTTATTTGGTTTGTGAGAAGAATAAACATGCAATGACTCTAGCTGTGGTTCATGAGAAGAACACACATGCAATGACACTGGTGTATCCTTATGTGGTTTGTGATAAGAACACACATGCAATGACTCTAGCTGTGGTTCATAAAAAACAGACATGCAATGACACTGGTGGATCAATATCTAGTTTGTGGAAAGAACAAACATGCAATGACTCTTGCTGTGGTTCATGAAAAGAACACACATGCAATGACACTGGGTGGATCCATGTGTGGTTTGTGAGAAGAACACATCCAATGACACTGGGTGTGGTTCATGAAAAGAACACACATCCAATGACACTGGTGGATCCTTATGTGGTTTGTGAGACGAACAGACATGCAATGACTCTAGCTGTGGTTCATTAAAAGAACAGACATGCAATGACACTGGTGGATCCATGTGTGGTTTGTGAAAAGAACACACATTGAATGACACTGGTGGATCCTTATGTGGTTTGTGAGAAAAACACACATGCAATGACTCTAGCTGTGGTTCATGAAAAGAACACACATCCAATGACATTGGTGGATCCTTAGGTGGTTTGTGAGAAGAATAAACATGCAATGACTCTAGCTGTGGTTCATGAGAAGAACACACATGCAATGACACTGGTGTATCCTTATGTGGTTTGTGAGAAGAACACACATGCAATGACTCTAGCTATGGTTCATGAAAAGAACAGACATGCGATGACACTGGTGGATTCAAATGTGGTTTGTGGAAAGAACAGACATGCAATGACTCTAGGTGTGGTTCATGAAAAGAACACACATGTAATTACACTGGTGGATCCAGGTGTGGTTTGTGAGAGGAACACACATCCAATGACACTGGGTGTGGTTCATGAAAAGAACACACATCCAATGACACTGGTGGATCCTTCTGTGGTTTGTGAGAAAACAGACATGCAATGACTCTAGCTGTGGTTCATTAAAAGAACAGACATGCAATGACACTGGTAGATCCATGTGTGGTTTGTGGGAAGAACACACATCCAATGACACTGGGTGTGGTTCAAGAAAAGAACACACATCCAATGACACTGGTGGATCCATGTGTGGTCTGTGAGAAGAACACACATCCAATGACACTGTGTGTGGTCATGGAAAGAACACACATCCAATGACACTGGTGGATCCTTATGTGGTTTGTGAGAAGAACAGACATGCAATCACATTGGGTGTGGTTCATGAAAAGAACACACATCCAATGACACTGGTGGATCCTTATGGGGTTTGATAGCAGAACACACATGCAACGAATCTAGCTGTGGTTCATAAAAAGAACACACATGCAATGATAGTGGTGGATCCATATGTGGTTTGTGGAAAGAACAGACATGCAATGACTCTAGCTGTGGTTCATGAAAAGAATATACATGCAATGACACTGGTGGATCCATGTGTGGTTTGTGAGAAGAACACACATCCAATGACACTAGGTGTGGTTCATGAAAAGAACACACATCTAATGACACTGGTGGATCTTATGTGATTTTTGTGAGAAGAATAGACATGCAATCACACTAGGTAGATCCATGTGTGGTTCATGCAAAGAGCAGACATGCAATGCCACTGGTGGATCCATGTGTGGATTGTGAGAAGAACACATCCAATGACACTTTGGTGGATCCATGTGTGGTTTGTGACAAGAACAGACATGCAATGACAGTATGTGTGGTTCATGAAAAGAACTGACCTGCAATGACACTGGTGGATCCTTATGTGGTTTGTCAGAAGAACTGACATGCAATGACTCTAGCTGTGGTTCATGAAAAGACCACACATGCAATGACACTGGTGGATCCATGTCTGGTTTGTGAAAAGAACAGACATGCAATCACACTAGGTGGATCCATGTGTGGTTCATGAAAAGAACAGACATGCAATGACACTGGTGGATCCATGTGTGGTTTGTGAAAAGAACACACCTTGAATGACACTGGTGGATCCTTATGTGGTTTGTGAGAAGAACACACATGCAATGACTCTAGCTGTGGTTCATGAAAAGAACACACATCCAATGACATTGGTGGATCCTTATGTGGTTTGTGAGCACAATAAACATGCAATGACTCTAGCTGTGGTTCATGAGAAGAACACACATGCAATGACACTGGTGTATCCTTATGTGGTTTGTGGAAAGAACAGACATGCAATGACTCTAGGTATGGTTCATGAAAAGAACACACATGCAATTACACTGGTGGATCGAGGTGTGGTTTGTGAGAGGAACACACATCCAATGACACTGGGTGTGGTTCATGAAAAGAACACACATCCAATGACACTGGTGGATCCTTCTGTGGTTTGTGAGAAAACAGACATGCAATGACTCTAGCTGTGGTTCATTAAAAGAACAGACATGCAATGACACTGGTGGATCCATGTGTGGTTTGTGGGAAGAACACACATCCAATGACACTGGGTGTGGTTCAAGAAAAGAACACACATCCAATGACACTAGTGGATCCATGTGTGGTCTGTGAGAAGAACACACATCCAATGACACTGGGTGTGGTTCATGAAAAGATCACACATCCAATGAAACTGGTGGATCCTCATGTGGTTTTTGTGAGAAGAACACACATCCAATGACACTGGGTGTGGTTCATAAAAAGAACACACATCCAAATACACTGGTGGATCCTTATGTGGTTTGTGAGAAGAACAAACATGCAATGACTCTAGCCATGGTTCATGAAAAGAACACACATGCAATGACACTGGTGGATCCATATGTGGTTTGTGGAAAGAACAAAAATGCCATCACTCTAGCTGTGGTTCATGAATGGAACACACATGCAATGACACTGGTGGATCCATGTGTGGTTTGTCAGAAGAAGACACATCCAATGACACTGGGTGTGGTTCATGAAAAGAACACACATCCAATGACACTGGTGGATCCTTATGTGGTTTCTGAGAAGAACAGACATGCAATCACACTAGGTGGATCCATGTGTGGTTCATGAAAAGAGCAGACATGCAATGACACTGGTGGATCCATGTGTGGTTTGTGAAAAGAACACACATCGAATGACACTGGTGGATCCTTATGTGGTTTGTGAGAAGAACACACATGCAATGACTCTAGTTGTGGTTCATGAAAAGAACACACATCCAATGACATTGGTGGATTCTTATGTGGTTTGTGAGAAGAATAAACAGGCAATGACTCTATCTATGGTTCATGAGAAGAACACACATGCAATGACACTGGTGTATCCTTATGTGGTTTGTGAGAAGAACACACATGCAATGACTCTAGCTATGGTTCATGAAAAGAACAGACATGCGATGACACTGGTGGATCCATATGTGGTTTGTGGAAAGAACAGACATGCAATGACTCTAGGTGTGGTTCATGAAAAGAACACACATGTAATTACACTGGTGGATCCAGGTGTGGTTTGTGAGAGGAACACACATCCAATGACACTGGGTGTGGTTCATGAAAAGAACACACATCCAATGACACTGGTGGATCCTTCTGTGGTTTGTGAGAAAACAGACATTTCATGACTCTAGCTATGGTTCATTAAAAGAACAGACATGCAATGACACTGGTGGATCCATGTGTGGTTTGTGGGAAGAACACACATCCAATGACACTGGGTGTGGTTCAAGAAAAGAACACACATCCAATGACACTGGTGGATCCATGTGTGGTCTGTGAGAAGAACACACATCCAATGACACTGGGTGTGGTTCATGAAAAGATCACACATCCAATGAAACTGGTGGATCCTCATGTGGTTTTTGTGAGAAGAACACACATCCAATGACACTGGGTGTGGTTCATAAAAAGAACACACATCCAAAGACACTAGTGGATCCTTATGTGGTTTGTGAGAAGAACAAACATGCAATGACTCTAGCCGTGGTTCATGAAAAGAACACACATGCAATGACACTGGTGGATCCATATGTGGTTTGTGGAAAGAACAAAAATGCAATGACTCTAGCTGTGGTTCATGAATGGAACACGCATCCAATGACACTGGTGGATCTTATGTGGTTTTGTGAGAAGAACAGACATGCAATCACACTAGGTGGATCCATGTGTGGTTCATGAAAAGAGCAGACATGCAATGACACTGGTGGATCCATGTGTGGATTGTGAGAAGAACACACATCCAATGACACTGGTGGATCCATGTCTGGTTTGTGAAAACAACAGACATGCAATGACACTATGTGTGGTTCATGAAAAGAACAGACCTGCAATCACACTGGTGGATCCTTATGAGGTTTGTGAGAAGAACTGACATGCAATGACTCTAGCTGTAGTTCATGAAAAGAACACACATGCAATGACACTGGTGGATCCATGTCTGGTTTGTGAAAAGAACAGACATGCAATCACACTAGGTGGATCCATGTGTGGTTCATGAAAAGAATAGACTTGCAATAACACTGGTGGATCCATGTGTAGTTTGTGAAAAGAACACACATCGAATGACACGGGTGGATCCTTATGTGGTTTGTGAGAAGAACACACATGCAATGACTCTAGCTGTGGTTCATGAAAAGAACACACATCCAATGACATTGGTGGATCCTTATTTGGTTTGTGAGAAGAATAAAGCAATGACTCTAGCTGTGGTTCATGAGAAGAACACACATGCAATGACACTGGTGTATCCTTATGTGGTTTGTGATAAGAACACACATGCAATGACTCTAGCTGTGGTTCATAAAAAACAGACATGCAATGACACTGGTGGATCAATATCTAGTTTGTGGAAAGAACAAACATGCAATGACTCTTGCTGTGGTTCATGAAAAGAACACACATGCAATGACACTGGTGGATCCATGTGTGGTTTGTGAGAAGAACACACATCCAATGACACTGGGTGTGGTTCATGAAAAGAACACACATCCAATGACACTGGTGGATCCTTATGTGGTTTGTGAGACGAACAGACATGCAATGACTCTAGCTGTGGTTCATTAAAAGAACAGACATGCAATGACACTGGTGGATCCATGTGTGGTTTGTGGGAAGAACACACATCCAATGACACTGGGTGTGGTTCAAGAAAAGAACACACATCCAATGACACTGGTGGATCCATGTGTGGTTTGTGAGAAGAACACACATACAATGACACTGGGTGTGGTTCATCAAAAGATCACACATCCAATGAAACTGGCGGATCCTAATGTGTTTTTTTTAGAAGAACACACATCCAATGACACTGGGTGTGGTTCATGAAAATAACACACATCCAAAGACACTGGTGGATCCTTATGTGGTTTGTGAGAAGAACAAACATGCAATGACTCTAGCCGTGGTTCATGAAAAGAACACACATGCAATGACACTAGTGGATCCATATGTGGTTTGTGCAGCGAACAAAAATGCAATGACTCTAGCTGTGGTTCATGAATGGAACACACATGCAATGACACTGGTGGATCCATTTGTGGTTTGTGAGAAGAAGACACATCCAATGGCACTGGGTGTGGTTCATGAAAAGAACACATATCCAATGACACTGGTGGATCCTTATGTGGTTTCTGAGAAGAACAGACATGCAATCACACTAGGTGGATCCATGTGTGGTTCATGAAAAGAGCAGACATGCAATGACCCTGGTGGATCCATGTGTGGTTTGTGAGAGGAACATACATGCAATGACACTGGTGTATCCTTATGTGGTTTGTGATAAGGACATACATGCAATGACTCTAGCTGTGGTTCATGAAAAGAACAGACATGCAATGACACTGGTGGATCCATATGTGGTTTGTGGAAAGATCAGACATGCAATGACTATAGGTGTGGTTCATTAAAAGAACACACATCCAATGACACTGATGGATCCATGTGTGGTCTGTGAGAAGAACACACATCCAATGACACTGGGTGTGGTTCATGAAAAGATCACACATCCAATGAAACTGGTGGATCCTCATGTGGTTTTTGTGAGAAGAACACACATCCAATGATACTGGGTGTGGTTCATAAAAAGAACACACATCCAAACACACTGGTGGATCCTTATGTGGTTTGTGAGAAGAACAAACATGCAATGACTCTAGCCGTGGTTCATGAAAAGAACACACATGCAATGACACTGGTGGATCCATATGTGGTTTGTGGAAAGAACAAAAATGCAATGACTCTAGCTGTGGTTCATGAATGGAACACGCATGCAATGACACTGGTGGATCCATGTGTGGTTTGTGAGAAGAAGACACATCCAATGACACTGGGTGTGGTTCATGAAAAGAATACATATCCAATGACACTGGTGGATCCTTATGTGGTTTCTGAGAAGAACAGACATGCAATCACACTAGGTGGATCCATGTGTGGTTCATGAAAAGAGCAGACATGCAATGACACTGGTGGATCCATGTGTGGTTCGTGAGAAGAACACACATCTAATGACACTGGGTGTCGTTCATGAAAAGAACACACATCCAATGACACTAGTGGATCCTTATGTGGTTTGTGAGAAGAACAGACATGCAATGACTCTAGCTGTGGTTCATAAAAAACAGACATGCAATGACACTGGTGGATCAATATCTAGTTTATGGAAAGAACAGACATGCAATGACTCTAGCTATGGTTCATGAAAAGAACACACATGCAATGACGCTGGTGGATCCATGTGTGGTTTTTGAGAAGAACACACATCCAATGACACTGGGTGTGGTCATGAAAAGAACACACATCCAATGACACTGGTGGATCCTTATGTGGTTTGTGAGAAGAACAGACATGCAATCACATTGGGTGTGGTTCATGAAAAGAACACACATCCAATGACACTGGTGGATACTTATGGGGTTTGATAGAAGAACACACATGCAACGACTCTAGCTGTGGTTCATGAAAAGAACACACATGCAATGATAATGGTGGATCCATATGTGGTTTGTGGAAAGAACAGACATGCAATGACTCTAGCTGTGGTTCATGAAAAGAACATACATCCATTGACACTGGTGGATCCCTGTGTGGTTTGTGAGAAGAACACACATCCAATGACACTGGGTGTGGTTCATGAAAAGAACACACATCCAATGACACTGGTGGATCTTATGTGGTTTTTGTGAGAAGAACAGACATGCAATCACACTAGGTGGATCCATGTGTGGTTCATGAAAAGAGCAGACATGCAATGACACTGGTGGATCCATGTGTGGATTGTGAGAAGAACACACATCCAATGACACTGGTGGATCCATGTCTGGTTTGTGAAAACAACAGACATGCAATGACACTATGTGTGGTTCATGAAAAGAACAGACCTGCAATGACACTGGTGGATCCTTATGAGGTTTGTGAGAAGAACTGACATGCAATGACTCTAGCTGTAGTTCATGAAAAGAACACACATGCAATGACACTGGTGGATCCATGTCTGGTTTGTGAAAAGAACAGACATGCAATCACACTAGGTGGATCCATGTGTGGTTCATGAAAAGAATAGACTTGCAATAACACTGGTGGATCCATGTGTAGTTTGTGAAAAGAACACACATCGAATGACACGGATGGATCCTTATGTGGTTTGTGAGAAGAACACACATGCAATGACTCTAGCTGTGGTTCATGAAAAGAACACACATCCAATGACATTGGTGGATCCTTATTTGGTTTGTGAGAAGAATAAACATGCAATGACTCTAGCTGTGGTTCATGAGAAGAACACACATGCAATGACACTGGTGTATCCTTATGTGGTCAGTGATAAGAACACACATGCAATGACTCTAGTTGTGGTTCATAAAAAACAGACATGCAATCACACTGGTGGATCAATATCTAGTTTGTGGAAATAACGAACATGCAATGACTCTAGCTGTGGTTCATGAAAAGAACACACATGCAATGACACTGGTGGATCCATGTGTGGTTTGTGAGAAGAACACACATCCAATGACACTGGGTGTGGTTCATGAAAAGAACACACATCCAATGACACTGGTGGATCCTTATGTGGTTTGTGAGACGAACAGGCATGCAATGACTCTAGCTGTGGTTCATTAAAAGAACAGACATGCAATGACACTGGTGGATCCATGTGTGGTTTGTGGGAAGAACACACATCCAATGACACTGGGTGTGGTTCAAGAAAAGAACACACATCCAATGACACTGGTGGATCCATGTGTGGTTTGTGAGAAGAACACACATACAATGACACTGGGTGTGGTTCATCAAAAGATCACACATCCAATGAAACTGGCGGATCCTAATGTGTTTTTTTAGAAGAACCCACATCCAATGACACTGGGTGTGGTTCATGAAAATAACACACATCCAAAGACACTAGTGGATCCTTATGTGGTTTGTGAGAAGAACAAACATGCATTGACTCTAGCCGTGGTTCATGAAAAGAACACACATGCAATGACACTAGTGGATCCATATGTGGTTTGTGCAGCGAACAAAAATGCAATGACTCTAGCTGTGGTTCATGAATGGAACACACATGCAATGACACTGGTGGATCCATTTGTGGTTTGTGAGAAGAAGACACATCCAATGGCACTGGGTGTGGTTCATGAAAAGAACACATATCCAATGACACTGGTGGATCCTTATGTGGTTTCTGAGAAGAACAGACATGCAATCACACTAGGTGGATCCATGTGTGGTTCATGAAAAGAGCAGACATGCAATGACCCTGGTGGATCCATGTGTGGTTTGTGAGAGGAACATACATGCAATGACACTGGTGTATCCTTATGTGGTTTGTGATAAGGACATACATGCAATGACTCTAGCTGTGGTTCATGAAAAGAACAGACATACAATGACACTGGTGGATCCATATGTGGTTTGTGGAAAGATCAGACATGCAATGACTATAGGTGTGGTTCATGAAAAGAACACACATGCAATTACACTGGTGGATCCATGTGTGGTTTGTGAGAAGAACACACATCCAATGACACTGGGTGTGGTTCATGAAAAGAACACACATCCAATGACACTGGTGGATCCTTATGTGGTTTGTGAGAAAACAGACATGCAATGACTCTAGCTGTGGTTCATTAAAAGAACAGACATGCAATGACACTGGTGGATCCATGTGTGGTTTGTGGGAAGAACACACATCCAATGACACTGGGTGTGGTTCAAGAAAAGAACACACATCCAATGACACTGGTGGATCCATGTGTGGTTTGTGATAAGAACACACATCCAATGACACTGGGTGTGGTTCATGAAAAGATCACACATCCAATGAAACTAGTGGATCCTCATGTAGTTTTTGTGAGAAGAACACACATCCAATGACACTGGGTGTGGTTCATGAAAAGAACACACATCCAATGACACTAGTGGATCCTTATGTGGTTTGTGAGAACACACATACAATGACTCTAGCCGTGGTTCATGAAAAGAACACACATGCCATGACACTGGTGGATCCATATGTGGTTTGTGGAAAGAACAAACATGCAATGACTCTAGCTGTGGTTCATGAATGGAACACAGATGCAATGACACTGGTGGATCCATGTGTGGTTTGTGAGAAGAACACACATCCAATGACACTGGGTGTGGTTCATGAAAAGAACACACATCCAATGACACTAGTGGATCCTTATGTGGTTTCTGAGAAGAATAGACATGCAATCACACTAGGTGGATCCATGTGTGGTTCATGAAAAGAGCAGACATGCAATGACACTGGTGGATCCATATGTGATTCGTGAGAAGAACACACATCCAATCACACTGGGTGTGGTTCATGAAAAGAACACACATCCAATCACACTGGTGGATCCTTATGTGGTTTGTGAGAAGAACAGACATGAAATGGTTCTAGCTGTGGTTCATGAGAAGAACACACATGCAATGACACTGGTGTATCCTTATGTGGTTTGTGAGAAGAACACACATGCAATGACTCTAGCTGTGGTTCTTAAAAAACAGACATGTAATGACACTGGTGGATCACTATGTGGTTTGTGGAAAGAACAGACATGCAATGACTCTAGTTGTGGTTCAAGAAAAGAACACACATCCAATGACACTGGTGGATCCATGTCTGGTTTGTGAGAAGAACACACATCCAATGACACTGGTGGATCCTTATGTGGTTTGTGAAAAGAACAGACATCCAATGACTCTAGCTGTGGTTCATGAAAAGAACACACATGCAATGACACTGGTGGATCCATGTGTGGTTTGTGGAAAGAATAGACCTGCAATGACTCTAGCTGTGGTTCATGAAAGAACACACATGCAATGACACTGGTGGATCCATGTGTGGTTTGTGAGAAGAACACACATCCAATGACACTGGGTGTGGTCATGAAAAGAACACACATCCAATGACACTGGTGGATCCTTATGTGGTTTGTGAGAAGAACAGACATGCAATCACACTGGGTGTGGTTCATGAAAAGAACACACATCCAATGACACTGGTGGATCCTTATAGGGTTTGATAGAAGAACACACATGCAATGACTCTAGCTGTGGTTCATGAAAATAACATACATGCAATGACAGTGGTGGATCCTTGTGTGGTTTGTGAGAAGAACACACATCCAATGACACTGGGTGTGGTTCATGAAATGAACACACATCCAATTACACTGGTGGATCTTATGTGGTTTTTGTGAGAAGAACACACATCCAATGACACTGGGTGTGGTTCATGAAAAGAACACACATCCAATGACACTAGTGGATCCTTATGTGGTTTGTGAGAAGAACACACATGCAATGACTCTAGCCGTGGTTCATGAAAAGAACACACATGCAATGACACTGGTGGATCCATATGTGGTGTAACATCCTCGAATTGGCCCTATGCAAGTTTTAGCGCTTCCCGCCAAACCCGCATAGAAACGATTCAAGGACGCCTTAGGCACACTTCGATGCGGGTGGAAAGAAGTAATACCATTACACATTAGTCCACGATGGAACCCACAGAACATATATATACAACAACGACTCCATGAGCCAAGAATACAGATATACAATACAAAGATCCAAATCACCTTGAAAACGATACAACGTCCGAGTATGGACAAGACGCAAATGGGGCTAAGAGCCCTGAAGAATAACCAATGGCATCCATAACCCTGCCCAGGCCAAGCCGGAAGGGTAACCCTGCTAACGACGTCGATCTCAAACCTGCTAATACAAAAGGGGTGCTGACAAAGGGCAAAGGAAAAAGAGGAGCGTCAGTATTGAGGCCAGTACACGGCGAGGCTAGAATTCGGCGGCTCTCGCCTACATAGGTATGGTGGACTGAAGCGGCAGCGAAGCATGCACTAAACAACCTATAGAGACTCGATAAACTGGCGGCTATTAGAGAGGGATAAGGAAGACCTATTCGGATCCAACCTGATACTAAAACCAAACATACCCATCCTGGTATTCCCCCTCGAGACCAAACGAGGAAGTCAAACCGAGGAACTCACACAGTTGATAGTTTTATTCATTCTATTATAGTTGCAGCAATTACTAGTCAGATATAGATAGCATGAGTCATCCTGATAGCATAAGTAGTGGGCAGTTTTAGTTAACCAAGAAGTTGTAGTTGCAGTACTTACTAGTCAGATACATTTAGCATGTGACATCCCAAACCCAGTAGTTGTTGGTACTTTTATTTCATTCCGTTGGAGTTGCCATACTTACTAGGTAGGTATAACATGACACGATACACCCCAGTCTCACCAGTTGTTGGCACTTTTATTATCCATTCCATTGTAGTGAAGCTGATTACTACTCACATATTAAGTCAAATTTATAGCACTACTTTAGTTATGCTTGCCTATGATCGAGATACTGTGCTCCAAGTCGTCCATAACCGCGGACACGGCTTTCAGAAAGATTTACCCTGCAGGGGTGCACAAATAGCAACACACACACGATCAACCTCGGAAAAACCAAATCAAAACCCAACGAGGCTTTCACGACAAAGCAATCACAGGATTCATAAATTATTTCAGGAGGCCACCCCACTAAGCTACCTGCAATGAAGTTGGCCGGCTCCGGAACGGACCCAGGGTTTGTGACGATGGCTGTAAACGACTGGGAACCCGAAAGTGTGACTGGGCTTGTCGATACCGCGAAAACATGGCACGATCCAAAACAGTACAGGTGCTCCACGCACAATCGTAAATAAAGCAGTAAAGCATGGCATAAGTACAGGATAGTAATAAAGCCCCAAACTAGTTTGTGGCCCCAAGAAATAAAAAATGAATCAAGCTCTAGCTAAGGGGGATTCATAGAGTCTCCCGTATGTGGATGGTGTGAATAGTCAAGGAACAGGTATCAAGTACTCGTGGTCCTACGGGACACAAGTGAGCGATTAAAAACCAAATATTTACTATTGCCCACCGATGCCTCTGCATTAGTTATAACTATTCCCAGCATTTTAATCAAGTTGTATTTGAAGTCATGATCATCCCCACCATTAAACATGTACCAACCTTCCAACAATGGTGGAGCGACAACAACGCAAAGCAGCACCTGAGCAAGCAACTATGACTCGCAAGGCCGACTATATATCAAACAACAGGCAATAGGATGTGTCCAAGGCAATATAGAGGCTGCAAGGAATATAAAGGGTGCACGGAAACTAAAGCATCACAACACGGATAGCAATAGATCAACGGGAGGAAGTAAAGACTATAAATGCAAAATAGGTAGCAAGGGGGAGATTGCTCGCCTCGGAAACACTGTCGAAGATTCGTTATCTGAAGGACTTGTCGATACTCGCATCCACTCAACGGCCTAATCCACGAAGAACCAAAGCACTAAAAGAAATACCGAATGCACTATTTAATACTACGGAAGAAGATCCGGCATGTTTATGATATGATGCATGACATGGCAAAGATGCGATGCAACTAGGCAATATCAAGCGGAACTAGGGTCCCGATAATTATTTAGATGGTCCATGTTATTTAGATACCCCGCAATTTAAATGTTGTATTAATAAGACAAAACATGGCACCGGTTCGCTACACAAATTTAAATGGAGCCAATATAAGACTAGAATCACCCATATATAGCCTCCATATTTATTTTAGGTGAATCGTCTAAATACTCCAAACAACCACAATATGTATGCGAGATGAATGATTTAATGCAACAAGTATATATGTCATTTTATAAAATAAGGAGATGTGAAGAGTCTCACGGTTTGGATTTGGAGAGGCGAAGAGATGCTCCTTAGATTATAAAAAGCAGCAAATGTCACGGAAGTAGCGGACGCCGGCGAGAACGACCATGTAAAAGGGCGGCAATGTTGAACCACGGTTTCAATTCGACGTTGTGAAGCAGAGAAGGCCTTGACCAAATTATCATGGGGAGAAAGGTCATAGACATCGGAACAGTCTTGCAGGATTTTCATCGAACACCTTGGGGACAACCACAAACGTTCATGAGATGCAGAGTGCCAGACTTCCTGCGCTGATGCCGCTGGACACACATAGATAGGCAAACAAAAGAGCTGCATCTCTTGCTCCCAAGGTGGCCGATCAGCGTGGAATTCGATCAGGTGGTAGGCAGCGGCAACAAAAACAGGGGAGTTGCTTGGAAGCTGTTGGCGATGTGACCTTGTGGTCTGCCGGCGACGGGACCAGCGGTTAGGTGGCGACATGGTATGGATCTGTCTTGCCGGAGTAACAACGACGCCAGGCTGCTGTTGCGCTTGGTGGTTTCTCGCTGGATCGAAGGGGCAAGGTGGGCATGGACCATAGACGGAGCTACAGTTGATGTTTGCACCACGAGGCAAGCAAGACTGCCCAGTGACCAAGGAGAAGTGGCGGCGGCGGACCAGAGCTTGCAGGCTCGTACCATCAAGGAATCTCATGTACACTAGATGGACCTTGATCCAAAGAAAAGGGGCACGAGTGTACCATGCGGAATTGCATGCGTGTCTGCGCGGATCACAAGAACAAATAGGAAGCTAGCTACATAGGAGTAAAAGTACACTGGCGATGGAGAAAACAGGGGAAAGCCGAGAGGATTTGGTGCAAGCTTTCGGAGTGGATGAGTAGAAATTATAAGATCTAGGTGTGGGGAATTTTGGACAGATTCAGAGGCTAGGGTTTGAGAAGGGAAAAGTAGAGGATTAGAGTATTTATATAGACCAAAGTAGACTAGATGGAGCTAGTTTTGGGCCAAACTTTTAGACGGGCGTTTTACCTATTTTTATTTTAGTGAAATAAGAAAACCTTTTATGGTCACATAACGGATCGAAAAATATTATAGTTTTATTATTTTAAATAAATAAATAAAGGCAGCTTTATATCTATTAGATCGTATAGATATTTAAGCAAAAGAAAAATATGGTTTTAATATAAATAATTTGTGACTCAAAATATGTATTAAGGTGACATGGTTTAGCTATGTTTTTAGGAAGGAGAAAGAATAAAAGATAGGAAGGAGAGTCGATGCATTATGTGAAAATTACAATATCACCAGAGATGGAAAAATAGAAGAATACTAGAGGGGAAAAGGCCTCAGGTATGTAGAGGAATAAAGAGAAAGAGAGAGATTAAGCAAGGTAGAGGGATTAGCAAGAAGGCTATTAGTGCAGGTATGTGGTAATATAGTGGCATGTTCACATGTAGAATGGAAAGAAGAAATACCACAGTAATGGGGACAAGGATAGATGATCATAGACCGGTTGGATTAAAAATAGATTCCAAAAAGAACAAGGAATAGATCAAGCCAAGATTTAAAGAAATAATAGAATGGAATTGAAATACAATAGGATGAAAGGAAGGAATAGATGATCACAAGATGTAAAGATCCATGCAAATCAAATGGGCATGATTTAAATCAATAAGGAAAATAAAAGGAACCCATGTGTCATATCTGGTAGAATTGAAAATAATCATAAGGACTAGATAGATTGAAAAGTTAGTGATAAAGAGAATTTAAGAGATGATGCCCCCAACTCAATTTAGGCATTTTGGCAAATATAAAATAGCAAGACTCAAGTAATAGAATTTGGACTTCATGGTTCCATATCAAATGACTCCAACTAGAGATAGAATAAAGGGAGGTTAAAATAGAGAGAAAGCAATGGCAAACTCAAATACATATCAAGAACCACACAAGTGTAACAACTTGAATGCAATGATTTAATAATATGTTCCATGCAAGGTGGCATGATGAACATGATGATGCATGATGATGTCATGATGATGCGGAAAAATAAAATAACAAGCAATTTTCTAATAGTGGTTTTACCGGGGTGCTACATGTAGTTTGTGGAAAGAACAAGCATGCAATGACTCTAGCTTTGGATCATGAAAAGAACACACATGCAACAACACTGGTGGATCCATGTGTGGTTTGAGAGAAGAACACACATCCAATGACATTGGGTGTGGTTCATGAAAAGAACACACATCCAATGACACTGGTGGATCCTTATGTGGTTTCTGAGAAGAACAGACATGCAATCACACTAGGCGGATCCATGTGTGGTTCATGAAAAGAGCAGACATGCAATGACACTGGTGGATCCATGTGTGATTCGTGAGAACAACACACATCCAATGACACTGGGTGTGGTCTATGAAAAGAACACACATCCAATGACATTGGTGGATCCTTATGTGGTTTGTGAGAAGAATAGACATGCAATGACTCTAGCTGTGGTTATTGAGAAAAAAACACATGCAATGACACTTGTGTATCCTTATGTGGTTTGTGAGAAGAACACACATGCAATGACTCTAGCTGTGGTTCATGAAAAGAACAGACATGCAATGACACTGCTGGATCCATATGTGCTTTGTGGAAAGAACACACATGCAATGACTCTAGCTGTGGTTCATGAAAAGAACAGACATGCAATGACACTGGTGGATCCATGTATAGTTTGTGAGAAGAACACACATCCAATGACATTGGGTGTGGTTAATGAAAGAACACACATCCAATGACACTGGTGGATCCTTATGTGGTTTGTGAGAAGAACTGACATGCAATGAATCTAGCTATGGTTCATGAGAAGAACACACATGCAATGACACTGGTGTATCCTTATGTGGTTTGTGAGAAGAACACACACGCAATGACTCTAGCTATGGTTCATAAAAAGAACAGACATGCAACGACACTGGTAGATCCACGTGTGGTTTGTGGGAAGAACACACATCCAATGACACTGGGTGTGGTTCATGAAAAGAACACACATCCAATGACACTGGTGGATCCATGTGTGGTTTGTTAGAATAACTAACATGCAATGAGTCTAGCTGTGGTTCATGAAAAGAACACACGTGCAATGACACTGGTGGATCCATGTGTGGTTTGTGAAAAGAACAGACATGCAATCACACTAGGTGGATCCATGTGTGTTCATGAAAAGAATAGACATGCAATGACACTCGTGGATCCATGTGTGGTTTGTGAAAAGAACACACATCCAATGGCACTGGTGGATCCTTATGTGGTTTGTGAGAAGAACACACATGCAATGACTCTAGCTGTGGTTCATGAAAAGAACACACATCCAATGACATTGGTGGATCCTTATGTGGTTTGTGAGAAGAACAAACATGCAATAACTCTAGCTCTGGTTCATGAGAAGAACACACATGTAATGACACTGCTGTATCCTTATGTGGTTTGTGAGAAGAACACACATGCAATGACTCTAGCTGTGGTTCATGAAAAGAACAGACATGTGATGACACTGGTCGATCCATATGTGGTTTGTGGAAAGAACAGACATGCAATGACTCTAGGTGTGGTTCATGAAAAGAACACACATGCAATTACACCGGTGGATCCATGTGTGGTTTGTGAGAAGAACACACATCCAATGACACTGGGTGTGGTTCAAGAAAAGAACACACATCCAATGACACTGGTGGATCCTTATGTGGTTTGTGAGAAAACAGACATGCAATGACTCTAGCTATGGTTCACTAAAAGAACAGACATGCAATTACACTGGTGGATCCATGTGTGGTTTGTGGGAAGAACACACATCCAATGACACTGGGTGTGGTTCAAGAAAAGAACACACATCCAATGACACTAGTGGATCCATGTGTGGTTTGTGAGAAGAACACATACCCAATGACACTGGGTGTGGTTGATGAAAAGATCACACATCCAATGAAGATGGTGGATCCTCATGTGGTTTTTGTGAGAAGAACACACATCCAATGACACTAGGTGTGGTTAATGAAAAGAACACACATCCAATGACACTGGTGGATCCTTATGTGGTTTGTGAGAAGAACAGACATGCAATGACTCTAGCTGTGGTTCATGAGAAAAACACACATGCAATGACACTTGTGTATCCTTATGTGGTTTGTGAGAAGAACACACATGCAATGACTCTAGCTGTGGTTCATGAAAAGACAAGACATGCAATGACACTGGTGGATCCATATGTGCTTTGTGGAAAGAACAGACATGCAATGACTCTAGCTGTGGTTCATGAAAAGAACAGACACGCAATGACACTGGTGGATCCATGTATAGTTTGTGAGAAGAACACACATCCAATGACATTGGGTGTGGTTAATGAAAAGAACACACATCCAATGACACTGGTGGATCCTTATGTGGTTTGTGAGAAGAACAGACATGCAATGACTCTAGTTATGGTTCATGAGAAGAACACACATGCAATGACACTGGTGTATCCTTATGTGGTTTGTGAGAAGAACACACACGCAATGACTCTAGCTATGGTTCATAAAAAGAATAGACATGCAATGACACTGGTAGATCCACGTGTGGTTTGTGGGAAGAACACACATCCAATGACACTGGGTGTGGTTCATGAAAAGAACACACATCCAATGACACTGGTGGATCCATGTGTGGTTTGTGAGAAGAACTGACATGCAATGAGTCTAGCTGTGGTTCATGAAAAGAACACACATGCAATGACACTGGTGGATCCATGTGTGGTTTGTGAAAAGAACAGACATGCAATCACACTAGGTGGATCCATGTGTGGTTCATGAAAAGAATAGACATGCAATGACACTGGTGGATCCATGTGTGGTTTGTGAAAAGAACACACATCCAATGGCGCTGGTGGATCCTTATTTGGTTTGTGAGAAGAATAAACATGCAATGACTCTAGCTCTGGTTCATGAGAAGAACACACATGCAATGACACTGATGTATCCTTATGTGGTTTATGAGAAGAACACACATGCAATGACTGTAGATGTGGTTCATGAAAAGAACAGACATGCGATGACACTGGTCGATCCATATGTGGTTTGTGGAAAGAACAGACATGCAATGACTCTAGGTGTGGTTCATGAAAAGAACACACATGCAATTACAATGGTGGATTTATGTGTGGTTTGTGAGAAGAACACACATCCAATGACACTGGGTGTGGTTCATGAAAAGAACACACATCCAATGACACTGGTGGATCCTTATGTGGTTTGTGAGAAAACAGACATGCAATAACTCTAGCTATGGTTCACTAAAAGAACAGACATGCAATTACACTGGTGGATCCATGTGTGGTTTGTGGGAAGAACACACATCCAATGACACTGGGTGTGGTTCAAGAAAAGAACACACATCCAATAACACTAGGGGATCCATGTGTGGTTTGTGAGAAGAACACACACCGAATTACACTGGGTGTGGTTCATGAAAAGATCACACATGCAATGAAGATGGTGGATCCTCATGTGGTTTTTGAGAGAAGAACACACATCCAATGACACTGGGTGTGGTTCATGAAAAGAACACACATCCAATGACACTAGTGGATCCTTATGTGGTTTGTGAGAAGAACACACATGCAATGACTCTAGCCGTGGTTCATGAAAAGAACACACATGCCATGACACTGGTGGATCCATATGTGGTTTGTGGAAAGAACAAACATGCAATGACTCTAGCTGTGGTTCATGAATGGAACACAGATGCAATTACATTGGTGGATCCATGTGTGGTTTTGAGAAGAACACACATCCAATGACACTGGGTGAGGTTCATGAAAAGAAGACACATCCAATGACACTCGTGGATCCTTATGTGGTTTCTGAGAAGAACAGACATGCAATCACACTAGGTGGATCCATGTGTGGTTCATGAAAAGAGCAGACATGAATGACACTGGTGGATCCATGTGTGGTTCGTGAGAAGAACACACATCCAATGACACTGGGTGTGGTTCATGAAAAGAACACACATCCAATGACTCTAGCTGTGGTTCATAAAAAACATACATGCAATGAAACTGGTGGATCAATATGTGGTTTGTGGAAAGAACAGACATGCAATGACTCTAGTTGTGGTTCATGAAAAGAACACACATCCAATTACACTGGTGGATCCATGTGTGGTTTGTGAGAAGAACACACATCCAATGACACTGGTGGATCCTTATGTGGTTTGTGAAAAGAACAGACATCTAATGACTCTAGCTGCGGTTCATGAAAAGAACACACATCCAATGACATTGGTGGATCCATGTGTGGTTCGTGAGAAGACCACACATCCAATGACACTGGGTGTGGTTCATGAAAAGTACACACATCCAATGACATTGGTGGATCCTTATGTGGTTTGTGAGAATAACAGACATGCAATGACTCTAGCTGTGGTTCATGAGAAGAACACACATGCAATGACACTAGTGTATCCTTATGTGGTTTGTGAGAATAACACACATACAATGACTCTAGCTATGGTTCATGAAAAGAACAGACATGCAATGACACTGGTGGATCCATATGTGGTTTGCTGAAAGAACAGACATGCAATGACACTTGTGTATCCTTATGTGGTTTGTGAGAAGAACACACATGCAATGACTCTAGCGGTGGTTCATGAAAATAACAGACATGCAATGACACTGGTGGATCCATATGTGCTTTGTGGAAAAAACAGACATGCAATGACTCTAGCTGTGGTTCATGAAAAGAACACACATGCAATGACACTGGTGGATCCATGTGTGGTTTGTGAGAAGAACACACATCCAATGACACTGGGTGTGGTCATGAAAAGAACACACATCCAATGACACTAGTGGATCCTTATGTGGTTTGTGAGAAGAACACACATGCAATGACTCTAGCCGTGGTTCATGAAAAGAACACACATGCCATGACACTGGTGGATCCATATGTGGTTTGTGGAAAGAACAAACATGCAATGACTCTAGCCGTGGTTCATGAATGGAACACAGATGCAATGACACAGGTGGATCCATGTGTGGTTTGTGAGAAGAACACACATCCAATGACACTGGGTGTGGTTCATGAAAAGAACACACATCCAATGACAGTAGTGGATCCTTATGTGGTTTCTGAGAAGAACAGACATGCAATCACACTAGGTGGATCCATGTGTGGTTCATGAAAAGAGCAGACATGCAATGACACTGGTGGATCCATGTGTGGTTCGTGAGAAGAACACACATCCAATGACACTGGGTGTGGTTCATGAAAAGAACACACATCCAATGACTCTAGCTATGGTTCATAAAAAAACAGACATGCAATGACACTGGTGGATCAATATGTGGTTTGTGGAAAGAACAGACATGCAATGACTCTAGTTGTGGTTCATGAAACGAACACACATCCAATTACACTGGTGGATCCATGTGTGGTTTGTGAGAAGAACACACATCCAATGACACGGGTGCATCCTTATGTGGTTTGTGAAAAGAACAGACATCCACTGACTCTAGCTGTGGTTCATGAAAAGAACACACATCCAATGACATTGGTGGATCCATGTGTGGTTCGTGAGAAGAACACACATCCAATGACACTGGGTGTGGTTCATGAAAAGAACACACATCCATTGACACTGGTGGATCCTTATGTGGTTTGTGAGAATGACAGACATGCAATGACTCTAGCTATGGTTCATGAGAAGAACACACATGCAATGACACTAGTGTATCCTTATGTGGTTTGTGAGAAGAACACACATACAATGACTCTAGCTATGGTTCATGAAAAGAACAGACATGCAGTGACACTGGTGGATCCATATGTAGTTTGCTGAAAGAACAAACATGCAATGACACTTACGTATCCTTATGTGGTTTGTGAGAAGAACACACATGCAATGACTCTAGCTGTGGTTCATGAAAAGAACAGACATGCAATGACACTGGTGGATCCATATGTGCTTTGTGGAAAGAATAGACATGCAATGACTCTAGCTATGGTTCATGAAAAGAACACACATGCAATGACACTGGTGGATCCATGTGTGGTTTGTGAGAAGAACACACATCCAATGACACTGGGTGTGGTCATGAAAAGAACACACATCCAATGACACTAGTGGATCCTTATGTGGTTTGTGAGAAGAACACACATGCAATTACTCTAGCCGTGGTTCATGAAAAGAACACACATGCCATGACACTAGTGGATCCATATGTGGTTTGTGGAAAGAACAAACATGCAATGACTCTAGCTGTGGTTCATGAATGGAACACAGATGCAATGACACTAGTGGATCCATGTGTGGTTTGTGAGAACAACACACATACAATGACACTGGGTGTGGTTCATGAAAAGAACACACATCCAATGACAGTAGTGGATCCTTATGTGGTTTCTGAGAAGAACAGACATGCAATCACACTAGGTGGATCCATCTGTGGTTCATGAAAAGAGCAGACATACAATGACACTGGTGGATCCATGTGTTGTTCGTGAGAAGAACACACATCCAATGACACTGGGTGTGGTTCATGAAAAGAACACACATCCAATGACTCTAGCTGTGGTTCATAAAAAAACAGACATGCAATGACACTGGTGGATCAATATGTGGTTTGTGGAAAGAACAAACATGCAATGACTCTAGCTGTGGTACATGAATGGAACACACATCCAATTACACTGGTGGATCCATGTGTGGTTTGGGAGAAGAACACACATCCAATGACACTGGTGGATCCTTATGTGGTTTGTGAAAAGAATAGACATCCAATGACTCTAGCTGTGGTTAATGAAAAGAACACACATATAATGACATTGGTGGATCCATGTGTGGTTCGTGAGAAGAACACACATCCAATGACACTGGGTGTGGTTCATGAAAAGAACACACATCCAATGACACTGGTGGATCCTTATGTGGTTTGTGAGAATAACAGACATGCAATGACTCTAGCTGTGGCATGAGAAGAACACACATGCAATGACACTAGTGTATCCTTATGTGGTTTGTGAGAAGAACACACATACAATGACTCTAGCTAAGGTTCATGAAAAGAACAGACATGCAATGACACTGGTGGATCCATATGTGGTTTGCTAAAAGAACAGACATGCAATTACACTGGTGGATCCATGTGTGGTTTGTGAGAAGAACACACATGCAATGACTCTAGCTGTGGTTCATGAAAAGAACAGACATGCAATGACACTGGTGGATCCATATGTGCTTTGTGGAAAGAACAAACATGCAATGACTCTAGCTGTGGTTCATGAAAAGAACAGACATGCAATGACACTGGTGGATCCATGTATAGTTTGGGAGAAGAACACACATCCAATGACACTGGGTGTGGTTAATGAAAAGAACACACATCCAATGACACTGGTGGATCCTTATGTGGTTTGTGAGAAGAACAGACATGCAATGACTCTAGCTATGGTTCATGAGAAGAACACACATGCAATGACACTGGTGTATCCTTATGTGGTTTGTGAGAAGAACACACACGCAATGACTCTAGCTATGGTTCATAAAAAGAACAGACATGCAATGACACTCGTAGATCCACGTGTGGTTTGTGGGAAGAACACACATCCAATGACACTGGGTGTGGTTCATGAAAAGAACACACATCCAATGACACTGGTGGATCCATGTGTGGTTTGTGAGAAGAACTGACATGCAATGAGTCTAGCTGTGGTTCATGAAAAGAACACACATGCAATGACACTGCTGGATCCATGTGTGGTTTTTGAAAATAACAGACATGTAATCACACTAGGTGGATCCATGTGTGGTTCATGAAAAGAATAGACATGCAATGGCACTGGTGGATCCATGTGTGGTTTGTGAAAAGAACACACATCCAATGGCACTGGTGGATCCTTATGTGGTTTGTGAGAAGAACACACATGCAATGACTCTAGCTATGGTTCATGAAAAGAACACACATCCAATGACATTGGTGGATCCTTATGTGGTTTGTGAGAAGAACAAACATGCAATGACTCTAGCTCTGGTTCATGAGAAGAACACACATGCAATGACACTGGTGTATCCTTATGTGGTTTGTGAGAAGAACACACATGCAATGACTCTAGCTGTGGTTCATGAAAAGAACAGACATGCGATGACACTGGTCGATCCATATGGGGTTTGTGGAAAGAACAGACATGCAATGACTCTAGGTGTGGTTCATGAAAAGAACACACATGCAATTACACTGGTGGATCCATGTGCGGTTTGTGAGAAGAACACACATCCAATGACACTGGGTGTGGTTCATGAAAAGAACACACATCCAATGACACTGGTGGATCTTTATGAGGTTTGTGAGAAAACAGACATGCAATGACTCTAGCTATGGTTCACTAAAAGAACAGACATGCAATTACACTAGTGGATCCATGTGTGGTTTGTGGGAAGAACACACATCCAATGACACTGGGTGTGGTTCAAGAAAAGAACACACGTCCAATGACACTAGTGGATCCATGTGTGGTTTGTGAGAAGAACTCACACCCAATGACACTGGGTGTGGTTCATGAAAAGATCACACATCCAATGAAGATGGTTGATCCTCATGTGGTTTTTGTGAGAAGAACACACATCCAATGACACTGGGTGTGGTTCATGAAAAGAACACACATCCAAAGACACTGGTGGATCCTTATGTGGTTTGTGAGAAGAACACACATGCAATGACTAGCCGTGGTTCATGAAAAGAACACACATGCCATGACACTGGTGGATCCATATGTGGTTTGTGGAAAGAACAAACATGCAATAACTCTAGCTGTGGTACATGAATGGAACACAGATGCAATGACACTGGTGGATCCATGTGTGCTTTGTGAGAAGACACACATCCAATGACACTGGGTGTGGTTCATGAAAAGAACACACATCCAATGACACTGGTGGATCCTTATGTGGTTTGTGAGAAGAACAGACATGCAATGACTCTAGCTATGGTTCATGAGAAGAACACACATGCAATGACACTGGTGTATCCTTATGTGGTTTGTGAGAAGAACACACACGCAATGACTCTATCTATGGTTCATAAAAAGAACAGACATGCAATGACACTCGTAGATCCACGTGTGGTTTGTGGGAAGAACACACATCCAATGACACTGGGTGTGGTTCATGAAAAGAACACACATCCAATGACACTGGTGGATCCATGTGTGGTTTGTGAGAAGAACTGACATGCAATGAGTCTAGCTGTGGTTCATGAAAAGAACACACATGCAATGACACTGGTGGATCCATGTGTGGTTTTTGAAAATAACAGACATGTAATCACACTAGGTGGATCCATGTGTGGTTGATGAAAAGAATAGACATGCAATGGCACTGGTGGATCCATGTGTGGTTTGTGAAAAGAACACACATCCAATGGCACTGGTGGATCCTTATGTGGTTTGTGAGAAGAACACACATGCAATGACTCTAGCTATGGTTCATGAAAAGAACACACATCCAATGACATTGGTGGATCCTTATGTGGTTTGTGAGAAGAACAAACATGCAATGACTCTAGCTCTGGTTCATGAGAAGAACACACATGCAATGACACTGGTGTATCCTTATGTGGTTTGTGAGAAGAACACACATGCAATGACTCTAGCTGTGGTTCATGAAAAGAACAGACATGCGATGACACTGGTCGATCCATATGGGGTTTGTGGAAAGAATAGACATGCAATGACTCTAGGTGTGGTTCATGAAAAGAACACACATGCAATTACACTGGTGGATCCATGTGTGGTTTGTGAGAAGAACACACATCCAATGACACTGGGTGTGGTTCATGAAAAGAACACACATCCAATGACACTGGTGGATCTTTATGAGGTATGTGAGAAAACAGACATGCAATGACTCTAGCTATGGTTCACTAAAAGAACAGACATGCAATTACACTGGTGGATCCATGTGTGGTTTGTGGGAAGAACACACATCCAATGACACTGGGTGTGGTTCAAGAAAAGAACACACATCCAATGACACTAGTGGATCCATGTGTGGTTTGTGAGAAGAACTCACACCCAATGACACTGGGTGTGGTTCATGAAAAGATCACACATCCAATGAAGATGGTTGATCCTCATGTGGTTTTTGTGAGAAGAACACACATCCAATGACATTGGGTGTGGTTCATGAAAAGAACACACATCCAAAGACACTGGTGGATCCTTATGTGGTTTGTGAGAAGAACACACATGCAATGACTAGCCGTGGTTCATGAAAAGAACACACATGCCATGACACTGGTGGATCCATATGTGGTTTGTGGAAAGAACAAACATGCAATGACTCTAGCTGTGGTACATGAATGGAACACAGATGCAATGACACTGGTGGATCCATGTGTGGTTTGTGAGAAGAACACACATCCAATGACACTGGGTGTGGTTCATGAAAAGAACACACATCCAATGACACTAGTGGATCCTTATGTGGTTTCTGAGAAGAACAGACATGCAATCACACTAGGTGGATCCATGTGTGGTTCATGAAAAGAGCAGACATCCAATGACACTGGTGGATCCATGTGTGGTTCGTGAAAAGAACACACATCCAATGACACTGGGTGTGGTTCATGAAAAGAACACACATCCAATGACTCTAGCTGTGGTTCATAAAAAAACAGACATGCAATGACACTGGTGGATCAATATGTGGTTTGTGGAAAGAACAGACATGCAATGACTCTAGTTGTGGTTCATGAAAATAACACACATCCAATTACACTAGTGGATCCATGTGTGGTTTGTGAGAAGAACACACATCCAATGACACTGGTGGATCCTTATGTGGTTTGTGAAAAGAACAGACATCCAATTACATTGGTGGATCCATCTGTGGTTTGAGAGAAGAACACACATCCAATGACACTGGGTGTGGTTCATGAAAAGAACACACATCCAATGACACTGGTGGATCCTTATGTGGTTTGTGAGAATAACAGACATGCAATGACTCTAGCTGTGGTTCATGAGAAGAACACACATGTAATGACACTAGTGTATCCTTATGTGGTTTGTGAGAAGAACACACATACAATGACTCTAGCTATGGTTCATGAAAAGAACAGACATGCAATGACACTGGTGGATCCATATGTGGTTTGCTTAAAGAACAGACATGCAATGACTCTAGCTGTGGTTCATGAAAAGAACAGACATGCAATGACACTGGTGGATCCATGTGTAGTTTGTCAGAAGAACACACATCCAATGACACTGGGTGTGTGATACATCGCAAATGTATCTATAAATTTTGATGTTCCATGCTTGGTTTTATCCACTTTCTTGTGTTTTGTTCCAACTTTGGAGTACTTTTCATATGATTTCTTGGACTAACCTATTAACAAGAGCCATAGTGCCAGCTGCCTGTTTTCTGCTGTTTTTGGTTCCCGGAAAGTCAGAAAATGAACATTCTCGGAATTGGACGGGACAAAAGCCAAAGTGCCTATTTTTCTGGAAGGGATCAAGTGCCAGAATACGAGACGGAGAGGGGCCAGGGGCCGGCCACACCACCTGGCCACGCGGCCAGGCCTGGCCCGTTCCAGGGGGTGGTGTGGTGGCTCCCGGCACCCCCTCGGCCTCTCCTTCCGCCTATATATTGCCTGGGACGAAAACCCTAAGTACCTGATCAAAAATCCACGAAAAGAGTTCCAGAGTCAGCCGTCATCTCCATCCCTAGATCGGGAGGATCTGAAGCTCTTCGGCACCTGAGAGGGGAATTCACCCTGGAGGCCTCCTTCATCACCATGCAAGCCTCCGGTGTGCTGCGTGAGTAGTTCATCCTTGGACTACGGATCCATGTAGTAGCTAGATGGATGGTTTCTCCTCCTTTGTGCTTTCATGTTTAGATCTTGTGAGCTCCGTTCATGATCAAGATCATCTACTTGTAATCCATACATGTTGTTATTGCGGGGATCCGATGGATATTGAGATGCTATTTCAGATTGATTATTGATTCTATCATGACTTTGTTATTTGAGATTTTGCATGCTTTCCGTTGTTAGTAGCTATCTTGGCCAAGTAGATGCTAGCAACTCTAAGAGTTAGTATTTATGCTCGATAGTGGGTTCATGCCTTTGGTAATCTGGGGAAGTGACAGAAATCTCTAAGTTACTAGATGTGTTGTTGCTACTAGGGAGAAAACAAAAATCCTTTTTTCATAGAACAATCGTATTGTTTACTTTACACGTAGTTCGTAACGCAATAATCTGTTGCTTGCAACTTAATACTGGAGGAGGTTCGGATGATAACCTGAAGGTGGATTATTAGTCATAGATGCAGTTGGATGGCGGTCTATGTATTAGGTTATAATGCCCAATCAAGTCTCAAAGGAGTCAAGATGATTAGTATATGCATGTATTGCTTTCTCGGTGTTTGTCAATTACCCCGCTGTAATTTGTTCACCTAGCATGTTATCTATCTAAGGAGAGCCACCTCTAGTGAACTATGGATCCCGGTCCTTTTTCTTTACATACAATCTATAAACTGTTTCTGCTTTGTGTTTTCCATTCGATATGTTTAATCCTTTGTTTTCTGCAAAATACGGTGAGATTGACAACCTCATCGCAAGTTGGGGACAATGTTCTGTGGTTGTGTTGTGCAGGTCTCCACGTTGCTACTAGCACCGGTAGTGCGCCCTGCCAAAGCTCAGCTAGCAACACCTTTGGGGTGTTTCCTTTCTCCTACTGGTTCGATTAAACCTTGGTTTCATAACTGACGGAAAACTTGCTATTCTCATCATACCTTCCTCTTGGGGTTCCCAACGAGCTCTACGTCGAAAGTCGAGCGCATCAAGATCTTTTCTGGCGCCGTTGCCGGGGAGTCAAGGACATCCTCATAAGGGGAGTCCCTCATAACCAATCTCTTTACTTTGTTGTTTTTGTTTTGCTTAGTTTCTTTTTGCTTTGTTTGCTGGTTTTGTTCTTCAAAAACACAAAAAAAATAGTTTTACTAGTTTGCTTTCTTATTGGAAAAACACAAAAAAATTAGTTCCTTTCTTAAGTTGCCTTTATGACTAGCTCTGCTCCAATCACTATTTCATTATGGATATCTCACTCAGTTTCCTATTTGGGAACAGTTTTATGACTGCTAAGGTAATAGATGAACCACCGCCTGCTAGAGACTCCATGGAAGAAGAAATTGCTGAACCTGAAAGCTCATTAGATGAAAAAGAGGAGGAGAGTGATGGACAAAAGGAGGAAGAATGGATCTACCCATGCCTACCTTCTAATGATAGTAACTCTTTATCCCTTACATTATTTGATTGTCCCCCATGCTTATCAAAGGAGGGTGAATGTTATGTTCCCAAGGATTCTTTTGAAAATGTTTATAATAAATCTCTAGTGCTTGTAGATCATGAAAAGCATGCCTTATGTGATAGTTATATTGTTGAGTTTATTCATGAGGCTACTTAAAATTATTATGAGAGAGGAAAATATGGTTGTAGAAGTTTTTATGGTAATGAAACACCTCTCTATGTGCTGAAAGTTTTGAAGTTACCTTTGTTTTATCTTCCTATGCCTGTCACTTTGTTCTTTGTGAATTTATTTGCATACAAGATTCCTATGCATAGCAAGTGGGTTAGACTTAAATGTGTTTTGAATTTGCTTCTTGATGCTCTCTTTTACTTTAATTCATATTTCCTATAAGAGCATCTTCTCAAATTTTCATGCCTAACTTAAAGGCGTTAAAGAAAAGTACCTGTTGGGAGATAACCCAAGAGTTTTAGATGAGTCTTGGAAGTTATTACCTCTGTAATAACCTCTCCTTATCCTTTTTATTTGCTTTTTGTGCCAAGAGTAACCTCTAATGAGAGTGAAGTAATGATTGGGAAAATTGCTGTCCCGAAACAGATTTTTGTGCTTCACCGTAAAAATTCCTGAGAGAGCTCTGTAAGTCAGATTAAGCTGTAAGTTTTTGTTCTTCTGCCCCAGGTTGTTATCTATCTTTCGTTAGTTCAACACTTTTTGATTTGAGCAACATAAGGTATTCTGAAAAATTCGTCTTTACCTGCTGGTCTGTTTTGACAGATTTCTGCCATTTTTTGCATTTGCTCCTTGTGGGTTCCTTTTTGAGTTCTTTTGGGAATTTGAGATTTTTGAAGGAAGTGCTACAGTATCTAGTGTTCGAATGGAAGTTTATTTGGTGTTAGAACTGAACCTTGGGACTTATTTATCTTAAGTGCACTAATGTTGCTAATAAAGATTGTGTGAAGTTTTGTATGAAGGAAAAATTTTAGGTGTATGGAAGGAATGAGTAATGAGATGAAGGATGGACTAAAGCTCAAGCTTGGGGATGCCACGCATGTCAACCCAAGAAATATACAATAAGTACAAGCGTCAAAGCTTGGGGATGCCCAAGGCATCCCCTTCTTCATCAATAAAAATCCCAGGTTTCTTCCAAACGCTTCATTTTTATTGTTTCATGCACAGTTGTGTTTTTCTTGGAGCGTCTTCTTTTTCGTTTTTGTTTTGGTATTTCATTTGCTTTTGTTTGCTTAGTTTTCTAAATAAGTTGGTTGGACCCCCTCTTTCATGCATTGGTTTGCAAATAGTTTGGTTTGGTTTGGAAAAGAGTAGGAAAGTTCATACTTATGTGGTAAAAAGAGCTCGTTTTTGACTGTGGCTATGCTTTTTCATGTCATGCTTGATATTGTTTTGGCTTTATGCTTAGTATTATTTGCTATAGCATGACTTGTTATAAACAATTGAGATTGCTTAATGTGCCTTGGATGAATCATGCGTTGTTTTAGCATATTAAAGCATAGTATAGTGGTATTCTCCTTTGATGCTTTATTTGGGTTGACTTGGCACATGCTCACACCATGTTATGACTATCTCAAGTCACCATAGCCTTTATGATCCTTTAGTTTTCAACTTGTAGTATCACTTTATGCTTTGATCAATGATGTTTTGTTGCTCTGCATGATTATGGCCATTATTTCTCTCTTAGTTTGTCGCTCACAGTCTTGTGCTAGCCTCCACCACCAAGTATGAGTTCCACTCATGCATCCAACTCCCTAAACCAAGTTATTACAAAGAGTCCACCATACCTACCTACTAGCTTATGCTATTTCAAGTATATTCATGCTTTTGTTTACCTTCCACTTGTTATGAGAAAACTAGTGATTAAAGCTATCACGAACTTGATGGCACACTTTAATTTACTTGCCCTTAATAAACTTGAACCATTGTGTCTTCTATGTTGTATATGCTTGCACTTATTTGTTGGGAATTAGCAGAACCATGCTTTCATGGGGAACACTTTCAACATTGCACTTGGTACTTGTACCTAGTTGATATCATGCTCTTTTGTATATGGATGTCGTCGGTGTGAAATGAAAGGGGAGCTTGTAAGTCCATGAAGTTATATATCTGTGTTAGAGAAACGCCTGGGCCACTCGTCTAATCCATGCTGACATGGTGGAAACCTGCAGCGTAACCATAATGAGCTGTCTATGAAGCATTCTTCTTATAAAAAAAGAGTCCTATATTGAGAAAAAAAGGAGAAAAGAAAAAAAGAGATACTATGAAAAGAGGAAAGAGAGAAAAAAGCACCATATTCCTATGGTAAATAAGAAGAATGCTGAGATGCTCATTGTCTGCTTGCCTTGTCATTTTGATATGGGGATTCTTCCGTATCATCGGGCAAGGGGTACCCCGTTGGCGGTTCTCAATGATACACATGTACTTACAATGACAAGAACTTACCGGTGACTAAACTTGAGTAGCATGAGGAGCGGCCCTCGTATACAAGGGACATGAGATTTCTGACTTATAATTCGTCAAGCATGTACACCATAGTTTGTTCACTTTAACCTTAATCACTTCAAGATGCTTATGATAGGGGAAATGAGAGCTGAAAGCTTTAAGTACCATAATTTTTGGAAGCTCTTTATGAGACTGGAATCCCTACTTCCTTTTACAAAGGCCTTTCTTCCACCATTATATTGAGTCTCCACCTTCTATCTTCATGCACCTACTTTGAGAGCATAGTTGCCATTCTTAGTTTTATATGCATTGTCCCAAGACTAGTTGATTGATGCATAAATTGTTATTGCTTGTTTTAAAAATATTGTATCTAGTCACTCTTATGAACTTTGAAGGTGTCCTATGCATTTATATTTGCTACTCTATTGAGGGACAAGATGAATACTAGTATGGTATGTTTTCTTTATATGAAACGAACAAACGTCTTGCAAAGCATGTTATTCATGAATCTTTTGTTTGTGCCTTTTCATGTTGCATCATAGTTTCTTTGCTTATTTCTAGAACTTTGTCTTTCATGTTATGATTGAAGTACTATGATCCTAGCTTTGAATGTTTTACAAATACTTTGATCAAGTCTTTGATGGTGCATGTCACCTAAAAAATATTCTTTCTTTTTATCACTTACCTACTCGAGGACGAGCAGGAGTTAAGCTTGGGGATGTTGATACATTACAAATGTATTTATAATTTTTGATGTTCCATGCTTGGTTTTATCCACTTTCTTGTGTTTTGTTCCAACTTTGGAGTACTTTTCATATGATTTCTTGGACTAACCTATTAACAAGAGCCACAGTGCCAGCTGCCTATTTTCTGCTGTTTTTGGTTCCCGGAAAGTCAGAAAATGAACATTCTTGGAATTGGACGGGACAAAAGCCAAAGTGCCTATTTTTCTGGAAGGGATCAAGTGCCAGAATACGAGACGGAGAGGGGCCAGGGGCCGGCCACACCACCTGGCCACGCGGCCAGGCCTGGCCCGTTCCAGGGGGTGGTGTGGTGGCTCCCGGCACCCCCTCGGCCTCTCCTTCCGCCTATATATTGCCCTTGGGACGAAAACCCTAAGTACCTGATCAAAAATCCACGAAGAGTCTCAGAGTCCGTCATCTCCATCCCTAGATCGGAGGGATCAAGCTCTTCCGGCACCGTCGGAGGGAATTCACCCTGGAGGCCTTCTTCATCACCATGCAAGCCTCCGGTGTGCTGCGTGAGTAGTTCATCCTTGGACTACGGATCCATGTAGTAGCTAGATGGATGGTTTCTCCTCCTTTGTGCTTTCATGTTTAGATCTTGTGAGCTCCGTTCATGATCAAGATCATCTACTTGTAATCCATACATGTTGTTATTGCCGGGATCCGATGGATATTGAGATGCTATTTCAGATTGATTATTGATTCTATCATGACTTTGTTATTTGAGATTTTGCATGCTTTCCGTTGTTAGTAGCTATCTTGGCCAAGTAGATGCTAGCAACTCTAAGAGTTAGTATTTATGCTCGATAGTGGGTTCATGCCTCTGGTAATCTGGGGAAGTGACAGAAATCTCTAAGTTACTAGATGTGTTGTTGCTACTAGGGAGAAAACAGCAATCCTTTGTTCATAGAACAATCGTATTGTTTACTTTCCACGCAGTTCGTAACGCAATAATCTGTTGCTTGCAACTTAATACTGGAGGGGGTTCGGATGATAACCTGAAGGTGGATTATTAGTCATAGATGCAGTTGGATGGCGGTCTATGTATTATGTTGTAATGCCCAATCAAGTCTCAAAGGAGTCAAGATGATTAGTATATGCATGTATTGCTTTCTCGGTGTTTGTCAATTACCCCGCTATAATTTGTTCACCCAGCATGTTATCTATCTAAGGAGAGCCACCTCTAGTGAACTATGGATCCCGGTTCTTTTTCTTTACATACAATCTATAAGCTGTTTCTGCTTTGTGTTTACTTTCTGCAAACTTTTACTTCTTTCCATTCGATACGTTTAATCCTTTGTTTTCCGCAAAATACGGTGAGATTGACAACCTCATCGCAAGTTGGGGACAAAGTGCTGTGGTTGTGTTGTGCAGGTCTCCACGTTGCTACTAGCACCGGTAGTGCGCCCTGCCAAAGCTCAGCTAGCAACACCTTTGGGGTGTTTTCTTGCTCCTACAGGTTTGATTAAACCTTGGTTTCATAACTGAGGGAAAACTTACTCCTGTGCTCATCATACCTTCCTCTTGGGGTTCCCAACGAGCTCTACGTCGAAAGTCGAGCGCATCAGTGTGGTTCATGAAAAGAACACACATCCAATGACACTGGTGGATCCTTATGTGGTTTGTGAGAAGAACAGACATGCAATGACTCTAGCTATGGTTCATGAGAAGAACACACATGCAATGACACTGGTGTATCCTTATGTGGTTTTTGAGAAGAACACACACGCAATGACTCTAGCTGTGGTTCATGAAAAGAACAGACATGCAATGACACTGGTGGATCCATGTGTGGTTTGTGAGAAGAACACACATCCAATGACACTGGGTGTGGTTCATGAAAAGAACACACATCCAATGTCACTGGGTGTGGTTCATGGAAAGAACAGACATGCAATGACATTTGTGGATCCATGTGTGGTTTGTGGGAAGAACACACGTCCAATGACACTCGGTGTGGTTCATGAAAAGAACACACATCGAATGACACTGGTGGATCCATGTGTGGTTTGTGGAAAGAACAGACATGCAAGGACACTAGGTGTGGTTCATGAAAAGAACAGACATGCAATGATACTGGTGGATCCATCTGTAGTTTGTTTAGAAGAAAACACATGCAATTACCACATGCAATGACACTGGTGGATCCATGTGTGGTTTGTTTAGAGGAACAGACATGCAATGACACTGGCTGTGGTTCATGAAAAGAATAGACATGCAATGACACTAGTGGATCCATATGTGGTTCATGAAGAGAACACACATGCAATGACATTGGTGGATCAACATGTGGTTTATGAAAAGAACACACATGCAATGACACCGGTGGATCCATGTGGTTTATGACAATAACGCACATGCAATGAACTCTAGTGGGTCCATGTGGTTTATGAAAAGAACACACATCCAATGAACTCTGGTGGATCTATCTTGGCATAATTTGATGTCTGCCATGATGTATTTCATTGTACAAGACACTCACTTTCCATTTTTATACTACTCAGTTTTGCCCTTGGTTTTTTGATACTACTCAGCTTTGCCCCCCTCTCTCTATCTTTCATAGAAGCCCAAACCTGTGCTCACTCTGTCTGCTACTCCCTGATTGTCACAGTAGTCACACGGATCGTGCGCACAAACCGTTGATTCTGTGCGATCCAACGATGATCGTTGCACACGTCGTGCCCTTCACAGTACAGCGTGAGACAACACGGACGTCTCCCTCAGCGAGACGTCTACAAGATGGAACACGAAGCCGTCCATGGGAAAAGTTGTCGAGCGGTCATGTCATGTTTAATCAAGTCTGAAAATCCTACTACTGCTACTACTACACCACAACACATGCGTCATCGAGTGCACTCTCATCGATGGACAGCTGCAATTTATTGCCACTTGATTTTAATAAGACATATCCCATTTTTTACGCAGCGGCTCTCAATATCACTTCCAACTAGGCCCCACCGTAAGAAGCTTGCATGCGCTAGCCGGAGGCCGAAGATCTGAGCTCGACGAGACCTAACGTCTCCGCCTTCATCGAGTCAGTCGCAGCCATCAACACATCCCTCTACCCGATCTAGCACAACCCCACAAATCTCGCCATACAGCCACCTACCTTCCCCTCTACATTTCCACTTTTAACTATCGCCAATTTTAGGGCCGTGTCAAACTTCGTACATAGAAATTATGTATGCTCCCTTTGCATGCGGCTCAATACAGAACTGCCATGCATGGCCCAGGAAAAAAACGTGACGTACCGTGCGCATGTCGCGAGGCATGGTGGTGCAACGAAATGTGCCTTGCTATCCACCTTAACTATAGAGCCCCTCTCCGCACACCCACTCTCACTCTCGCTCACTCACCCCACACAACCCTCTCCACTGTCCCACCAGCATCTGCAAACTCCCGAGAATACCCTGTCCGCGCCGGCGATGGCGGAGGAGGATATGGTGGCCATCGTCGCCTCCGAGACCACCAGCGAGGAGGCCCCTGTCTCCTCACCGGTCCCCCTCAACACGTTGAAAGCAGCCGCTGTCCCTGTCTAGGCCCTAGTCGAGCCATCGATGGCAGCCGTCGTTCCCGTCCAGGCCCCCGTCCCCGCTACCGATGTAGCCGCCGACGAGGCCCCCGTCTCCTCGCCGGTCCCTGTCGATGCGTTGAAAGCAGCTGCCGTCCCTGTCCAGGCCCCAGTAGAGGCATCGATGGTAGCCGCAGTTCCTGTCCAGGCCCCGTCCCCGCTACCGAAGTAGCCGCCAAAGAGGATCCCCCTGCTGGCGAGGAGGCTCCCGCCGGTCACAAGCAGATCCAGCACTTCATGGGCACCTACGATCCAAATAAGTACATCGCTCCGCTGAACCCCTATGACACCGGCATCGATGACCCAAGGTCGGAGGTAACTAAGGTTTGCTCCCCTCCCCTGGTTCTTCTACCGTTCCCATCGTTGGATGCTAGATCTTGGTTTATTAGGATTCGCTTGTTTGCATTTCGATTGCTCGATCTTCTTACATCATCTACTCCCCCATTTTCCTTTTCTTCCAATAGGTTTCCGGCAGCAATGTCTGCAGCGATGATGAGTCCATGCACAATAAGACTCGCCAGGTGCTGAGGAGGCTGCGGGCCAGCCAGTATGACGCTTTCTTCCCTGGCAGCGACTACAACTTCCCCTTCTGCAAGGGGATCGCCTTCTGCTGGGTGAGTCTCGCCTGCACCGACTTCAACTCCTTACTGAAGCATGCAGAGGCCCCGGGCTCCGGCATCCATAAAGGCGGCGAGCGCGAGACTGTGAACATCAACGCCTACATCACTGAACACCGGGCTCTCGTCATTCACCTCCGAAACCTCTAGCGGGTGGCCATCAAAGAGGGTCGCATGCCTCCAATCAGGCCCAAGGCCCCCAAGATCAAGGGACTGGGAAACAAGAAGTGGAGGAAGCTCCGGAGGGAGGAGGCGGAGGTGCGGGCGCATGAAGGAGGGTTTGAATGTGTCTGCTGCTGCGGCGGCTGCTACTGCTAAGCAGCTTCTTTTGATTTTCTATATTTTGCTTGCATCCTATTTCTAGCTGAATGCATCGAACCTCGTTAAGCAACCTACTTTATATCGCTATATCCTATATAGCTGTGCACAACTATATCTACATTTGTTTTGTTTTCTGAATGAATGTATTCTGCCTGGTGTGATTTGTTGCTCTAGATTTGCTACCTTATCGAAGGCAAAAAGAGGTCCAAAAAAGGAACGAATTATCAAAGAGAGAATCTTCTCTAGATTTGCTACCAATTTGGGCAAAATGAAACATATCTGTTTAGTGAGAGAGGAAAAGGGTACTCTTTCAAACTACCAGTTAATGAGCTACCATCTTGACAAGCTACAAGACACATACATAAACATAACACAAAGAGGGTTAAATTTATTTTACTACTCTCACTTGAGGCGCTAGCCATCTTGACAAGCTAACTGAGTTCCACAAAATAGAAACATAACACTGAAGTAAAATTTAATTCTCTTCTCATCAGACCACTTGAGGCGCTTGCCATCGTTCCTAGGCGACCAACTGCGATCATTCCAGGTGGATCTTACATTATTGGCCCTCCACAGCTCATGAAATGCAAGTTCATCCCACGTGGGATCTAACTTGGCTTCCCTATCTTCAACAGCCTGCAGCACAATTAGCGGTGCATCACATGCCTGATTGCCGCTAGAAGATGTAGCCTCTCTGTTTGCTGCTTCAGCTGCAGCCTCTCTGTCAGCTGCTTCAGCTTCAGCTGCAAGCTCTCTTTCAGCTGCTTCTGTAGCCTCTCTGTCAGCTGCTTCAGATGCAGCCATTTTCTTTGCATATGCAGCTTCAAACTCAGCTATTCTGCATTTTCTAAAAAGGGCTCCCCTAAGCTTGTCTTCCCTCTTGCAAATAGGGCAAAACACGAGGTAACGTAGAAAAAAATGGATCTTCTTGTACAGCTGGTAGGTCACGTAAGCATCTATGGCTGCATACTTTAGGTTTATATCAGACAACGGCCACTCATCCCAGAAATCATGCCTATCCGTAGGGAAATCTGCCTTCATTCTGTCATACGACTCATCGAGGATTCTAGTTGCTAGTGATGCCATTCCATCCTTCCTCGAGCCCCCTAGGATCTTGATAAGACGCTGAATATCGATCTAGTTGTGCGCAGGGAATTATAATCCCCTCTCGATAAAATTTCGAAAAATCAGTTGTATTGTTAACAGTGCAGAAAACAATTCCCTTTTCTACAAGGAACTGGCGTAGCACCGGACAATTCCTGTCAGTCCTAAAAGTATGTAGTTTGTCATCACCAAAAATTGTAACTACAAATATTTTGTCAATGCAAGATCAACATCTGAATATAATTTTGAAAAGTTTAGTAAATGCAAGATCAAGACTCTCAACATTGTCTTGTCATAATTTATTTGGTCCTAAATAAAATCCAGTAGTTGCAAGATGAGCAAATGGATAAAGAATAAGAGGACAAAACTCTAAAAGCGGTTAGCTATAGAGAGTAGATCTACAAACCGGGAGAGGTGGTAGACGAGGACCTGTTTCCTCATGGCCAGTTGAACGACGGCGACTTCACTCCCTTCATATGGGTGCTCCGGGGTGTACTCGAGGTCCAATCCCACAAACTTGTCCTCGGCTTTCTCAAGCCAACCCTCGTACTCGTTGGTGCAGATAACGTCTATCTTCTTATTGTCATGGGTAGTGAAGCTTGTCTCTAGAGTGTGACAACCTTCCATGGTGGCAAGGAGAAGACGGGAAGAAGATAGATGACATGAAGAAGAAGACGGGTTTCTGCGAGGCAGGGGAACGGTGGAACCGTCAATGCGCTTTTAAGGTAGTGGTTAACGACGGGGACGGAAGTCCAAGGAGAGACGCATGGCGGTGGCTGTTCCAGCTTCTGAGTAAACAAAAAATAATTATAACGCTGATACATGTGCCCTGTTTTGTCACGTCAATACACTGGGAAGGGGGTGTTGTCCTATCCACTGTGCCAGCGCTACAAGCCTACGTGACAGCCACCCAGCCTATGCGACGGGAGCGACATAACGGCGAGAACTGACAGGGGGGCCCAACTTGACGGCCGTTAGCCTGATATTTTGTATTGAAACGTAAAGTTGAATTCGTGTCGAAAAAGACCCTCTGAGTATTTGGCACGCCAACTTTAGGCAACGCAGCTGATTGTAAGCAACTTGGGTACCGCGTTGCCTGGACACCCCAACTTTAGGACCGCAAAATGATATTCTCCTTTTCATGTTATAACATAGTTGCTATGTCCTATTGTTAGAACTCTATCTTTCAAGTTCATGTTTAGAGTATCTTTGATCTCCACTATCAACGCTTTTACAATAATGATGATCAAGATTGTGTTGTCTGCATGTTACCTCAATTTTTTTATTGTTTTTAAAGTTACCTACTCGAGGACGAGCGGGAACTAAGTTTGGGGATGTTGATACGTCCATAACGTATCTATAATTTTTGATGGTTTTATGCTAATAATATGCTTTTGACACTCCTTTTTGTATAAAGTTTATGATTTATTTGGACTAACCTACTAATAGTTGCAAAAGTGCACAATGTTCTTGTTTTACACTTTGATGTGTAGGAATTACCAAGAATACAAGTGGAAACCTTGTTGGCGTCAAATTGGCATTTTCCAGAAATCTGTCTCAGAACTCTTTTTGAAGATGGTCACGTTGCGGGTCAAATATGGCATCAAACGTAAAAATCTTTAACTACAAAGTTGTTGGAAATTTTGTGACAAACGTTCTAGACATAAAATATAGCTGATTCCGAGTCCGGACGGGCCTGCTAGGCCCGATTTACTCAAGCCCAAGATGGGGTGACGGGAATCTGAGAAGCTATATAAAAGGAGGAAACCTAATTCGCCTAAGGCACTTCCACCCACGAATTTGCAGCCGCCAAAGCCATGTTTTTGTCTCCCCCATGGATCCCATATCCATGGGGGAGGTCTCCCAAGAATCCATGAAGGAAGGGGGCTAAGAGGCGGTGCTCCCCCATTATACCGGCGGTAGGGAAGGAGTCCCCCGCGCCGCTGCCGGCACCACCGCGACCCTCTTCACCATCTTCACCGCGATCTCCATCACCTAATACTCCTAGTATGTAGTGGTTCATCCTCCCACACACCTCTGTACCGTCTTATGTAAACATGGTGTTTGATGATATAAGTTATAATCCTATGATCTATGTCATGTTTGTGTAGTTTCTTTCTTCTTAGATTGAATGGTTGAACGTCTTTGGATCATTAGAGTTGTATGTTGATATGGTACAGTCCTTTGGTGTCCATTATATTTGTGCGCTCATGGATTAAACATCATAGGGTTTGTAGTATGTGTAAAAGGAAGGGGGAGTTCTGCTGGAGTGACAGAAACCTGAGGACGCGAACTGGAACATGGCACGTTCATGTCTACACACTTCTATTCTTGTAGACAGTTGTTGGGCCTCCAAGTGTAGAGGTTTGTAGAACAGTAGCAAGTTTTCCCTTAAGTGGATCACCCAAGGTTTATCGAACTCAGGGAGGAAGTGGTCAAAGGTATCCCCTCTCAAGAAATCCTGCAATCAAGATACAAGAAGTCTCTTGTGTCCCCAACACACCCAATACACTTGTCAGGTGTATAGGTGCACTAGTTCGGCGAAGAGATGGTGAAATACAAGTGGTAACGGTGATAGAAAATAGCTTGATGGCGTGGAAAAGACTAAAGTAAAACTGAAATAAAGATGGAAGCAAGCAAACATGTAACATATCTAATAGCAAACGGTGTTTGAATGCTTAGAAACAAGGCCTAGGGATCATACTTTCACGAATGAACACTCTCATATAAATATCTTCTCTTTATGATACTACTCTTAACTACTCTCCGATTGGACACTCTAATCCATGGTAGGGCTATAACAACACTCCTCAAAGTTTGCTTTCCACATCTAGATAACCCCACACTGTCACCTTGAGTACTAGATGGTTCAAACAAACACCACAATTTCATAAAGACATCTAACTCCAAATATAACTCATAACAAGTATTTGTAATCTCTAGCCTAAATGCCACCATGGTGTGCACACTGTCACTTTCACACACATGGGGAGAGCAGAGATTGTAGCATCCCAATTGTCTAACAATTGTAATGCTACTTGGTCTAGTAATATAATGGCTACTTCAACTATATAATTGTTGCATCATCATTATATCATGCTCATGTCATCATGCCACCTTGCATTTGAGCATCATATAAAACCCTTTTCCATTTGGTTCTTATCTCATATGCATTATTAATTGTAATTGCCTCTTGATATTGTATTTGGTTCTTGATATATTGTTTAATGCCCAAGTTGAGTTGGGGGCATATCTTTTATTCAACTCCATCACCTTTCTCTGTCACCACCTTATAATTCCACCATCCAACTAAATATGAGCTTTGCACTTTAATTGAGTTTACCTCTAGCTCATGTGGGTTGGGATGGATCCAATTCTTTCCACTTGCTCCCATATATGCACCATGTTGTTTTCACAGTATTGGTATATGAGAGCCACATGGCCATCTTTGCATGCCTTGTGAGTGGAACCCTTTTGCAAGCTTCCATATGTGTTTTGGGGTATATTCATGTTTGGATATTTTTGGGCCTACTAAATGCCTAGTGGCACATACACACTAGCAAGTCCCAATTTTACTCAAACATGATCATCCCCATCTATTCCACTTGGAGCTTTCTTCTAAAATTCTTTTGCTTAAGCCTTACTCCAATTTTGGGAATGCATAATAATAATGCCATGTACTATTCACAAGAATCAACATGGCAATAAATATTTTGCATGGGCCATGCAAGTGCCACCTTTTCTAGCATTTGGTTTTTATTTGAATCTTGAGTGGATCATCATCTATCTTCCTCTCCACCACTCTTTTGGGCTTGATCCAGTTGCTCTTGCTTGATCTAAGTTGGAGCATGCAAGCTTTTCAAACCTAAGCCTCACCCTCTCTCTCTAAACCTCCTCTCTAATCTATACCTAATCTAAACCATCCCCCTCATCTACCCTAGTGACACCTCCATCACCACTCTAACCCTAAACCCTACCCCCCTAATCACCTACCCTATCACCATATCCCCTTTCACCTAAACCCTAAGTCCACCACCCCTCTCTCTCGGCCTCTCCCTTCTCTCTATCTAGCTGCCCACCTAGCCACCCTCCCCCTGGTCGAGCTACCCTCTCCCTGCCCTAGCTACCAACCCCCAAACCCTAACCCGAGCCTAGCTCTAACCCTACCCGAGCCTCACCTCTCTCTCCCTAGCTCTCTCTCTCTGCCATGAGGACCCCACCACCCGAGCCTGCCCTCTCTCCTCCCCTGCCTGCCTGGCCTCGCCCTGGCCCCACCTGCATGCCCTCGCCCGACCCTGCCCGAGCACGTGAGGGTGGAGGAAGAAAAGGTGGCCGAGCCACCTTTATCTCCCACCACTCCCCCACGGCACCCCCTCTCCCTCTCTGCTATCTACCACCGTCCCCTGGCTCTCCTCTGCCCCAGATCCACCCCAGGCGCCTGCCCTCCCCTCCTTCCTTCTTCTCCATTGCCGCCGCTACCCCATCGCCGGCAAAACCCTCGGCCTCCACCGCCCTACTCACACCAGCCGGAGGCGTGGCGCTGAAGACTGTCGAGGAAGTCGTGGACGCTCCCCTGCATCGCCCTGAACGCGCCGTCACCGAGGAGGAGCACGGGAACCGCCAGAACCACCGCCGCCCCGATGACAAACCCTAGCCGCCGACCGCGAGCCACGTCGACGATCCCCTGCCTCCCAGCCCGATCCACCTACACCGACGCCCTCACGGTGAGCCTCTCCACCTCGACACGCCTCGCGTGCTGTTCAGACATGTATAATCCGACGAACACCTCGGTGCGCAAGATCGCGCCGGTCCTCCTCAGAAGCGTCGCAGAAACCCTATCTAGGCCTCGCCCACCTCCCTGACACCAACCCCAACCTACCGCAGTGGCTCCGCCTCCGCGCGCGAGCCCTAGGTCCCGCGTTCGATCCCCCACCCCGCTTTCGGCACATGCAGCACCGATCTGTCCGCAGGCAGAGAAAGAAGATCTACAGGACGGCCGCACTTTTTGCTGATAACCCCCTGCTGTTTTGCGTGCGCAACCCGCGGTCCAGCCTGGCCCATCTGTCTGTCTCGGTGAAGTTTTGCAGAAAAGCCCCCTAGTATCTCCGGCCTTAACCCGCGCTCCAGCTCGGCCCCGCCTGGCAGCCTCACATGGCTCACGACACGTGGGTCCGTGTGGCCCCACTGTCATCTCTTGTGGCTAGTTTAGCATGTAAAACTTTTCTATCTGGCGTGTGTTGCTGAGTCAGCAGTGGCCCACCAAATGGCGTCTGTGGCTGGCTTAATCTGAGTAACAAAAGTATTTCCTGTATCTGTTTAAATTCAAATCTTTTTCAAATTAATTCAAATTCAAATTTATTTCTGTTTTTAAATAACTTTTATAATACAAATCCAAATTAAACATATAATATATGTTTTGAAATCAGAAAAATGTGAGGAATTCAAATATTCCATCCAAACTATATTTTGGACATTCAAAATTTCAAGTTGATTTAAATCACAATAAAATGCCCCTCTTCTTTAATAAATTAATAACTTTTGTTTTATAACTCCAAACTTAACAAATAATATGTCTAAAATGATTAGCTCGACGAGACCTTTCTGTTTATGCATTCCTTGATCTGTTTTGCAGCATGCATCATATAAATATAATGTGTACAGCAACTAATATGAGGATAAAATGGGGCCAAAACTCAATAAAATGATTTAATCTTGTATCTCACACCTCACCTTGCCATGCTACATTAATGCCATGCAAATTGTGCATCATTCATCATGGCATGATTGTTTGCTTGTCGCATTTTATTCATATGCTTGACTTTATTTATGTTGGCCCTTGTTTGTTTGGTTCTTCTCAGAATAGGCGGCTGAAAGGGGATATATCAAGAGAACCAGGAGCACTACCCAGATCCATCCATTGCTTCAACTGAGCTGCCAGGCAAGCACTACCACATGCTTGCATACATATAGTACCTATTGCCTCTATCTTATTCTTGCATCATTCAGTCGCGATTGCATTAAACTGAATCCCAAGTATTGCATAGCCTTTACTTTTAAACACCTACGAAGCTTGGTCCTCCATCCCATGAGCCATTACTACAGGAGTTGTTTGAGCCATGCGAGTCGTAGAACATCATGTGTAGGGTATGTGAGTGTCTGATGGATAACGAGGTACCTAAACAACTTAACCTGAGTAGTAATGGGATAACTAATGAAAGTGGCACCGGTGAGCCATATTTGCTATTTGGTTTTTCAGGCTCACTTGTGTCCCGTAGGACCCCGAGTACTTGATTCCTGTTCCTTGATTATTCGCGCTATCCACATCCGGGAGGCCTTATGGACCCCCTGAGCCAGCTTGATTCATTCTTATTTCTTGGGGCCACAAACTAGTTTGGGGTTTTATTTACTATCCTGTACTTATGCCATGCTTTATCGCTTATTTAAATTGTGAGGTCTCGCACCTTTATCGCATTTAGGTCCGTGACCTGTTTTCGCTGTATCGACAAGCCCACCACACTTTCGGTTCCCATGCATACCGCCACAAACCTTGAGTCCGTCTCATAGCCGGCCAGCTTCGCTATGGTAGCTTAATGGGGTGGCCTGAAATATTTCTGAATCTGTAATTGCTTTGTCGTGATGCCTCGTTGGGTTTTGATTTGGTTTTTCCGAGGCATATCGAGTGTGTTGTTATTTGTGCACCTCAGGGTAAAACTTTCAAAGCCGTGTCATGGTTATGGACGACTTGGATCACAGTTTCTCGATCATAGACAAGAATAACTAAAGTACCGCTTTTAATTTGACTAGACTAGGTACCTGACTAGTAAATAGTGCAATACTCACGGAATGGATCATAAAACTGCCAACGGATGGGGGGGGGGGGTTGTTCGTCCGCTTCCTCGTCGGTAAGCGAGGAGGAGGATGAATCTGTTAAGATTACCGTTATAACTGTTATAACTGTTGTTATTAATTCACGGACATCCGTCTATCTCTGGTTAGGCGGATGGTTAGCGAGTATCTATAGAATTGCTAGGATTTATCTTTTGCTGCAATTGCGTCACCCCAGGTTGTGTCCCCTTTAGAGGCATAAAGACTTGCTGAGTACCCCTAGGGTCTCACACGATAAATTATTGGTTCAGATGAGCAGGTACCCTCACAAGATGGATACTGGGTGGAAGAGACGGACGACATGGGCAACGATCATTCGGTGTAGAGATTCCGGGAACGGGGATCCGTGAGATCTGTGGGCGAGATGTGCTTATTTATGGGGCATCTTATGCCGATTTGCTTCTTATCCGTACTCGGATTTTGTCTTCCGCTTCTGCTTGATACTCGATGTTTGATGTATGAGGAGATATCCTAAACTATTATATCTATCTAGGATATTTGGATCTTGCCATATATGCTGCTATATTTCCTTTTTTAGATGGAATGGCTCGATGTACTATTGTATGGTGGCTTGCATACATACTCATTTGTGTATGTAGTTGATCCTTCGCTGCCGACACGCCGCCTGCTTCTTGTCCCGATGTTTGAAAATGGTTGGGACGGCCGAAAGGTCTACCTGTGAGTGGCATTTGGGCCCCACCGTACTATTTCAACCATTTCTGCTCATCCAGGCTTGTAACTAGGAGCGTAATTCACCGAGGTAGTTACAATTGGTATCAGAGCCATCCCGCCCTTCAGGGTCTCAGCCAAATGGTCGTTGTCGGTCTAGCAAATATTTTGGGTAGTTATGTATACTAGGGAAAACAAAACGCGAGAGTAGGACTGCTTCCACTTTTCTTCTTACCCACCCACCCACCCTTTTCTGGTAAGGAAGTGTAACGTTTTCAATCCTCTTCTTTAAATTCAAACTAGGATTCACGTGTTCTGGGTTTCCGTAGTACCATAGGTAATGTATCTGTGTGTGTGTGTGTCAGTAATTCCTTGTCTATCTGTTGCATCCAAGTTGTTATCTTTATCGGCCTTTTGGTTATCAACTGTTGGTACATTCCATACCGACAGGCTTTTGCAACCGACGCGATCTATCTGATTCGTTGTATACCGACGCAATCTGTCTTACCCTTTGTTATCCGACGTCATCTTGTTTGGGGTGTTCGTTTCCGTAGTCTCTAATCTGTAGGTTCATCGTGAGAAGAAGGTGTTGGGATATGTGTTTTACTTATTCATGTGCGGAGTAATGATTTGAGTGCGGGATGGAGTCGCGACCATACCACTACTCTTATCATTCGCTCTTGTATATTGAATTGGTAGAGTCACTAATCTTGATTCGTTAAGTGTTTTTGCGCATCTATTGGTATTTTAATGCCGAAATTTGTGGAAAATTTTTCTTTGATATATTTGTGTACCACACTCCTTTTCAGTCGTGTGCGATATGCTTAATATCTTCTAGGTGCTTTGAACTTCGTTGATATTTTAATATCATCTTAGTAAATTGTATCCTTTAATCTTGATTAATTCCATCTTGGTACTATTTTGGATTATTGTTATTCTCCATCATAGTACTGACTTGTGTTTTATATCAATAACAGGATGGCACCACCACGCCGTTCTGAGGAGGACATACAACCTGAACTGGGGGCAGCGTTGTCAAGCATCGCCAATGCCTTGGCAGCAATGCAACAGAACCAGCAGCGTTTGAGGAAAGTGTCGAGGAATGAGTTTGTTCCGCTACCTCCACCTCCCAAGCGAGGAGACCTCAAGAGCTTCCTGAAGTTCAACCCACGCCAGTTTGATGTTTCTGATCAACCACTTGATGCTGATGATTGGTTGCGTGAGATGTCAAGGTTACTGGCAACTGCTGATGTTCCTGAGCAAGAATGGGTAAAGTGTGCTACTCACCTTATGAAGGGAGATGCAGCTCTGTGGTGGGAGAATTACCTGAAGGCAAACTGCACTGGTTTTTAGCCTACTTGGGAACAGTTCACTGGAGCTTTCAAAGAGCGATGTCCGAAATTGTCATGGAGAGGATGAAGGAAGTGTTTCTCAACCTCAAGCAGGGCAATGATAATGTCAATACCTACATCAGGAACTTCATGAACCTTTCTCGTTATGGTGGCGATGAGATCTCTGATGACAAGAAGAAGCAAAAGAGGTTCAGGCAAGGGCTCAATGCATCGATTAAATATGCAATCACACATGCAAGGCCGGCGTCTTTTCTGGAACTTCAGCATACAACTCTGCAGGAAGAGGCAAGTAGACAAGTGTTTGAGGAGTCAAAGAAACACAGCCGTGATGCAGCAAGCTCTTCAGCGATGTCAGCTCCTTCTAAGCGTCGTGTCTGGGTTCCTAACACCCCACCGTCACTCCCGGCTCCACCAAGACCTTCAAGCTACGCGGCAAGGCCACCAAACTTTCTCACTGCTGCTCCAAGGGGCTACAACCACCACTACCCTGGAGCGCCTGGCGGAGTCCCTGGCCACGTTGCTCCACGTCCACCTGGTGCTTGTTTCACTTGTGGAGACCTGGCATCAAGATCGAACTGTCCAGATGAAGAACAAGGCTCTTCCTCCACCACCTCCAAGATCTGCGGCAAGCTCTCCTTTGGTTCGTGCACCACCACCTCGGGCTCTCAACATCAACACCAAGCCCGGGTTCATCGCTGTGCTCGTGCCAACTGTGGTCAACGCTCAAGCTGAGCATGCACCTGGAGTTGTGATGGGTATGCTTCCCGTTAACTCAGTCCCTGCACGAGTTTTGTTTGATTCTGGTGCTTCGCATTCTTTTGTTTCGCATAAGTTTGCGCATGAGCAGGATCTGGATATGGTTCCTTTATCACAACGTCTGGTGGTGTTATCTCCTGGTTCAAACATGAGGGCTGCTCATATCAGCCATGGCAATCAAATTGAGATTGGTGACTCTTCGTTCTCGGCGTCCTTAATTGTTCTGGGCAATTCTGACATTGATGTCATCTTGGGCATGGATTGGTTGACAGCAAATGCAGCTGTGATTGATTGTGCTGAACGCTCGGTTTCTCTGAAGATTCCTGAAGGCCATATAGTCTATTCTCCAAGTCTGACTCCTGCTATCCAGCTTTTCTCTTTGGCAGCTCTGAATGTTGATGCTATGGAAGCTATTCAGAGTGTTCCGGTGGTCTGTGAGTTCCCAGATGTCTTTCCTGAAGAGTTGCCAGGTATGCCTCCGGATCGTCAGGTTGAGTTTGTAATTGAGCTTGAACCTGGTACCGCTCCGATCTCCAAGCGGCCTTATAAGATGGGTCTTGCTGAGTTGGCTGAACTCAAACGTCAGCTTGATGAACAAGAGAAGTTGGGTTTCATTCAACACAGTACTTCTTCTTGGGGTAGCCCAACCCTCTTTGTGAAGAAGCGAGACCAGACTGATAGACTTTGTGTTGACTATCGGGCTCTCAATGCTAAAACCATCAAGAATAAATATCCCCTTCCGCGGATTAATGATCTCTTCGATCAGCTAGCTGGAGCTGTGGTATTCTCTAAGCTTGACTTGAGAAGTGGTTATCACCAAATCAAGATTCGCAAGGAAGATGTTCCTAAGACAGCTTTCACCACCCGCTATGGCCTGTATGAGTACATGGTCATGTCTTTCGGTCTCACCAACGCACCTGCCACCTTCTCGAGGCTCATGAACTCGGTTTTCATGGAGTATCTCGACAAGTTCGTTGTGGTTTACCTGGATGACATCCTAGTCTATTCTAAGTCAAAGGAAGAACATGAAGAACACCTTCGGTGTGTCCTAAGCAAGCTTCGTGAGAACCGCTTGTATGCAAAGTTCTCCAAGTGTGAGTTTTGGCTGCCGCAAGTCACCTATCTTGGTCACGTCATCTCTGCCAAGGGCATTGCAGTCAATCCAGAAACTGTGAAGACAATTGTTGAATGGCTTCCTCTGTTAATGTCAAAGAAGTGCGGAGTTTCCTTGGTTTGGCTAGTTATTGCCGCCGCCGCTCAGAACTTTTCGAAGATAGCGAAGCCTCTTACCGACCTCCTCAAGAAAGGCAAGAAATACCTTTGGACTCCTGCATGTCAAGCAAGCTTTGAGACACTCAAAGAGAAGCTCACTTCCACACCAGTCTTGGTTCCTCCGGATACATCCAAGCCGTTCCAGATATTCTGTGACGCCTCTTTGCATGGATTGGGTGCGGTCCTTATGCAAGAAAAACAAGTTGTTGCTTATGCCTCTCGACAGTTGAAGACGCATGAGATCAACTATCCTACACATGACCTCGAGCTCGCAGCAGTTGTCTTTGCTTTGAAAGTATGGAGGCACTACTTGCTTGGTAACCGTTGTGAGATCTTTTCTGATCACAAGAGTCTGAAGTATATCTTTACTCAGCCTGATCTCAACCTTCGGCAGAGGAGGTGGATTGAAGCAATCAATGATTTTGATTTGACCATCAACTACACTCCGGGAAAAGCTAATGTCATGGCAGATGCTCTCAGCCGCAAAGCTTATGTCAACAACCTCATGATGGAAGGACAACAGCCTCTCATGTGCGAGGAATTCCGTCATCTCAACCTTGAGATTGTGGAACAAGGGTATCTCCTGAACCTTCTAGCAACCCCTCTTTTGACAGAAAAGGTTCGCTCTTCTCATCTTGGTGATCCGTACACAAGAAAGATAATCTCTAGTCTTCAGCTTCCGAAGTATGAGTCCTTCCACGTCGATGATCAAGGCACGCTTTTCTTTGAACACCGGATGTTTGTTCTGAACTACCCGGGTTTGAGATAGAAAGTTCTCAAGGAGGCGCATGATTCTGTTCTTTCTATCCACCCTGGCAGCACAAAGATGTACATGGACTTAAAAACACAATATTGGTGGCCTGGTTTAAAACGATATTGTGCAAAGTATGTCTCGGAGTGTGATGTCTGCCGCAGAGTGAAAGCTGTTCATCAGAAACCTTCCGGTCTTCTACAGCCATTGAAACCCCCGGAATGGAAATGGGAGAAAGTAGAGATGGACTTCATCACGGGTTTCCCGAGGTCGCAGAAGGGCAACAATGCCATCTTTGTTGTCATTGACAGGCTTTCTAAAGTGGCTCACTTCTTCCCCGTCAAGGAAACAATTTCTGCAATTCAGTTGGCTGAGCTCTATATCAACAGAATTGTCTCTCTGTATGGGGTTCCGCTTGAGATCAGTTCAGACCGTGGAAGCATCTTCACTTCCAAGTTCTGGGAAAGTTTCCAAAATGCTTTGGGAACAAAGTTGAACTTCAGCACAGCTTACCACCCTCAGTCGCAAGGACAAGTTGAAAGGATCAATCAGATTCTGGAGGATATGCTTCGTGCTTGCGTCATCTCTTTTGGCATGAAGTGGGAAGAATGTCTTCCTTATGCTGAGTTCTCTTACAACAATAGCTTCCAGAAAAGTCTAAAGATGGCACCATTTGAGGCTCTCTATGGTCGCAAATGCAGAACTCCGATTGGTTGGTCGGGTGCAGGAGAAAGGATATTGGTTGGCCCTGACATTGTGAATCAAGCGGAGGAGAAGGTTCACATCATTCTTGAAAATCTGAGGATTGCTCAAAGTCGCCAGAAGAGCAATTATGACAGGAAGCACACGGACATGGAGTATGTTCCCGGTGATCTCGTTTACCTTCGTGTCACTCCCATGAGAGGCACGCACCGTTTTGGTATCAAAGGGAAGCTGGCTCCTAGATACATCGGTCCTTTCAAAATTCGTGGAAGAAGAGGAGAAGTTGCTTATGCTCTTGAGCTCCCGGAAAAACTCAAGGTCCATGATGTTTTCCACATCTCTCAGCTCAAGAAGTGCTTCAAGGATCCCGGCAGGACCGTGGATCATGAGCTTATCAATCTCCAAGAAGACCTGTCTTATCAAGAACACCCCACAAAAATCCTTGAAGTCGCAGAAAGAAGGACTCGCAACAAGTCCATCAAGTTCTGCAAGGTGCAGTGGTCGCACCATTCCGTTGATGAAGCCACTTGGGAACATGAAGATGAGCTCCGTGCCAAGTATCCTACCCTCTTTGTGTCTTCTTCTTCATCCTAGAATCTCGGGGCGAGATTCCTGTTTAGTGGGGGAGAGTTGTAGCATCCCAATTGTCTAACAATTGTAATGCTACTTGGTCTAGTAATATAATGGCTACTTCAACTATATAATTGTTGCATCATCATTATATCATGCTCATGTCATCATGCCACCTTGCATTTGAGCATCATATAAAACCCTTTTCCATTTGGTTCTTATCTCATATGCATTATTAATTGTAATTGCCTCTTGATATTGTATTTGGTTCTTGATATATTGTTTAATGCCCAAGTTGAGTTGGGGGCATATCTTTTATTCAACTCCATCACCTTTCTCTGTCACCACCTTATAATTCCACCATCCAACTAAATATGAGCTTTGCACTTTAATTGAGTTTACCTCTAGCTCATGTGGGTTGGGATGGATCCAATTCTTTCCACTTGCTCCCATATATGCACCATGTTGTTTTCACAGTATTGGTATATGAGAGCCACATGGCCATCTTTGCATGCCTTGTGAGTGGAACCCTTTTGCAAGCTTCCATATGTGTTTTGGGGTATATTCATGTTTGGATATTTTTGGGCCTACTAAATGCCTAGTGGCACATACACACTAGCAAGTCCCAATTTTACTCAAACATGATCATCTCCATCTATTCCACTTGGAGCTTTCTTCTAAAATTCTTTTGCTTAAGCCTTACTCCAATTTTGGGAATGCATAATAATAATGCCATGTACTATTCACAAGAATCAACATGGCAATAAATATTTTGCATGGGCCATGCAAGTGCCACCTTTTCTAGCATTTGGTTTTTATTTGAATCTTGAGTGGATCATCATCTATCTTCCTCTCCACCACTCTTTTGGGCTTGATCCAGTTGCTCTTGCTTGATCTAAGTTGGAGCATGCAAGCTTTTCAAACTTAATCCTCACCCTCTCTCTCTAAACCTCCTCTCTAATCTATACCTAATCTAAACCATCCCCCTCATCTACCCTAGTGACACCTCCATCACCACTCTAACCCTAAACCCTACCCCCCCTAATCACCTACCCTATCACCATATCCCCTTTCACCTAAACCCTAAGTCCACCACCCCTCTCTCTCGGCCTCTCTCTTCTCTCTATCTAGCTGGCCCCACCTAGCCACCCTCCCCCTGGTCGAGCTACCCTCTCCCTGCCCTAGCTACCAACCCCCAAACCCTAACCCGAGCGTAGCTCTAACCCTACCCGAGCCTCACCTCTCTCTCCCTAGCTCTCTCTGCCATGAGGACCCCACCACCCGAGCCTGCCCTCTCTCCTCCCCTGCCTGCTGGCCTCGCCCTGGCCCCACCTGCATGCCCTCGCCCGACCCTGCCTGAGCACGTGAGGGTGGAGGAAGAAAAGGTGGCCGAGCCACCTTTATCTCCAACCACTCCTCCACGGCACCCCCTCTCCCTCTCTGCTATCTACCACCGTCCCCTGGCTCTCCTCTGCCCGAGATCCACCCCAGGCGCCTGCCCTCCCCTCCTTCCTTCTTCTCCATCGCCGCCGCTACCCCATCGCCGGCAAAACCCTCGGCCTCCACCGCCCTACTCACACCAGCCGGAGGCGTGGCGCTCAAGACTGTCGAGGAAGTCGTGGACGCTCCCCTGCATCGCCCTGAACGCGCCGTCGCCGAGGAGGAGCACGGGAACCGCCAGAACCACCGCTGCCCCGACGACAAACCCTAGCCGCCGACCGCGAGCCACGTCGACGATCCCCTGCCTCCCAGCCCGATCCACCTACACCGACGCCCTCACGGTGAGCCTCTCCACCCCCTGACACGCTCCGCCTCGCTGTCGTTGCCTGTACGTGCCAGACAATCCGACGAACACCCTCGGTGCGCCGGCATCGCGCTCGGTCCTCCTCGCTGTAGCGTCGCAGAAACCCTATCTAGGCCTCGCCCACCTCCCTGACACCAACCCCAACCTACCGCAGTGGCTCCGCCTCCGTGCGCGAGCCCTAGGTCCCGCGTTCGATCCCCCACCCCGCTCGGCACCGCCCGCGAGCACCGATCTGTCCATGAGCGGAGAAAGAAGATCTACAGTACGGCCGCACTTTTGCTGATAACCCCCTGCTTTTTATGCGTGTGCAACCCGCGGTCCAGCCTGGCCCATCTGCATCTCGGTGAAGTTTTGCAAAAAGCCCCTAGTATCTCCGGCCTTAACTCGCGCTCCAGCTCGGCCCCTTCAGCCCAGCATACGCCCGTCACGACACGTGGGTCCGCGTGTGCCGTGGCCCCACCTGTCATCTGCTGTGGCTAGTTTAGCCACGGTGTAAAACTTTTCTGTGCGCGTGTGTTGCTGAGTCAGCGCGTGGCCCACCCGTCAGCGTCTGTGGCTGGCTTAATCTGAGTAACAAAAGTATTTCCTGTATCTGTTTAAATTCAAATCTTTTTCAAATTAATTCAAATTCAAATTTATTTCTGTTTTTAAATAACTTTTATAATACAAATCCAAATTAAACATATAATATATGTTTTGAAATCAGAAAAATGTGAGGAATTCAAATATGCCATCCAAACTATATTTTGGACATTCAAAATTTCAAGTTGATTTAAATCACAATAAAATGCCCCTCTTCTTTAATAAATTAATAACTTTTGTTTTATAACTCCAAACTTAACAAATAATATGTCTAAAATGATTAGCTCGACGAGACCTTTCTGTTTATGCATTCCTTGATCTGTTTTGCAGCATGCATCATATAAATATAATGTGTACAGCAACTAATATGAGGATAAAATGGGGCCAAAACTCAATAAAATGATTTAATCTTGTATCTCACACCTCACCTTGCCATGCTACATTAATGCCATGCAAATTGTGCATCATTCATCATGGCATGATTGTTTGCTTGTCGCATTTTATTCATATGCTTGCGCACTTTATTTATGTTGGCCCTTGTTTGTTTGGTTCTTCTCCGAATAGACGCTGAGGTGGGATATATCAAGAGAACCGTGAGCACTACCAGATCCATCCATTGCTTCAACTGAGCTGCCAGGCAAGCACTACCACATGCTTTCATACATATAGTACCTATTGCCTCTATCTTATTCTTGCATCATTCAGTCGCGATTGCATTAAACTGAATCCCAAGTATTGCATAGCCTTTACTTTTAAACCCCACCGAAGCTTGTTCCTCCATCCCATGAGCCATTACTACAGGAGTTGTTTGAGCCATGCGAGTCGTAGAACATCATGTGTAGGGTATGTGAGTGTTTGATGGATAACGAGGTACCTAAACAACTTAACCTGAGTAGTAATGGGATAACTAATGAAAGTGGCACCGGTGAGCCATATTTGCTATTTGGTTTTTCAGGCTCACTTGTGTCCCGTAGGACCCCGAGTACTTGATTCCTGTTCCTTGATTATTCGCGCTATCCACATCCGGGAGGCCTTATGGACCCCCCTGAGCCAGAGCTTGATTCATTCTTATTTCTTGGGGCCACAAACTAGTTTGGGGTTTTATTTACTATCCTGTACTTATGCCATGCTTTACTGCTTTATTTAAATTGTGCGAGGTAACGACATCCTTATGTTAGGTTTGTGACCCGTATCGACAAGCCCACCACACTTTCGGTTCCCATCGTTTACAGCCACACAAACCTTGAGTCTGTCTCGTGGCCGCCAGCTTGCGGGTAGCTTAATGGGGTGGCCCCTGAAATATTTCGAATCCTGTAATTGCTTTGTCGTGGATCGCCTCGTTGGGTTTTGATTTGGTTTTTCCGAGGCATATCGAGTGTGTGTTGCTATTTGTGCACCCTGCAGGGTAAAACTTTCTGAAAGCCGTGTCCGCGGTTATGGACGACTTGGAGCACAGTTTCTCGATCATAGACAAGAATAACTAAAGTACCGCTTTTAATTTGACTAGACTAGGTACCTGACTAGTAAATAGTGCAATACTCATGGAATGGATAATAAAACTGCCAACGGATGGGGGGGGGTTGTTCGTCCGCTTCCTCATCGGTAAGCGAGGAGGAGGATGGATCTGTTAAGATTACCGTTATAACTGTTGTTATTAATTCACGGACATCCGTCTATCTCTGGTTAGGCGGATGGTTAGCGAGTATCTATAAAATTGCTAGGGTTTATCTTTTGCTGCAATTGCGTCACCCCAGGTTGTGTCCCCTTTAGAGGCATAATGTCTTGCTGAGTACCCCTAGGGTCTCACACGATAAATTATTTGTTCAGATGAGCAGGTACCCTCACAAGATGGATACTGGGTGGAAGAGACGGACGACATGGGCAACGATCATTCGGTGTAGAGATTCCGGGAACGGGGATCCGTGAGATCTGTGGGCGGGATGTGCTTATTTATGGGGCATCTTATGCCGATTTGCTTCTTATCCGTACTCGGATTTTGTCTTCCGCTTCTGCTTGATACTCTGATCTTTGATGTATGAGGAGATATCCTAAACTATTATATCTATCTAGGATATTTGGATCTTGCCGTATGGCGTTGCTATATTTCCTTTCTTTTTAGATGGAATGGCTCTGATGTACTATTGTATGGTGGCTTGCATACATACTCATTTGTGTATGTAGTTGATCCTCACCGATTCACGCCTGCTCTTGTCCCGATGTTTGGAAATGGTTGGGACGGCCGAAAGGTCTACCTGTGAGTGGCATTTGGGCCCCACCGTACTATTTCAACCATTTCTGCTCATCCAGGCTTGTAACTAGGAGCGTAATTCACCGAGGTAGTTACAGAGATCTATTAAAGCACTTGAGTATCAAGGTAGATCTATAGATTACAAGCTCATGATCACAATATGATCACGCATAGAGATGAACACATAGCTACCGATAGAACCCTTAGCCTCGAGAGAGAACTACTCCCTCCTCATCATGGGAATCAGCAATGGTGATGGAGATGGTGGTGGAGATTGATGGAGATGGCTCTCGGGGCACTTCCCCGTCCCAGCAGGGTGCCGGAATAGAGACTTTCTGTCCCCCGAATCTCCTCTTTGGTGGCGGCGGCACTGTGGAACTTTTCGTGGCTGGAGGCTTGATGATTTAGGGTTTTTGCATCGGGAGGCATCTTATAGGCGAAGAGGCAAGATCGGTGGCAGCCAGGGGGCCCACACCACCTGGTGGCGCGGCCAGGTCTGTGGGCCCTCTCTGTCTCCTCTTCTGGCTCCGTGAGTCCTCTGGTAAAATATCGACTTTGGCTTTTGTCCCGTCCAATTCTGAGAATATTGATTTTTTGACTTTCCTGGAACCAAAAACAACAGAAAACAGGCAACTGGCACTGTGGAATCTTGTTAATAGGTTAGTCCAAGAAATCATATGAAAAGTACTCCAAAGTGTGGACAAAACATAAGAAAGTAGATAAAACCAAGCATGGAACATGAAAAATTATAGATACATTTGCAATGTATCAACATCCCCAAGCTTAACTCCTGCTCATCCTCGAGTAGGTAAGTGATAAAAAGAAAGAATAATTTTTGAGGTGACATGCACCATCATAAACTTGATCAAAGTATTTGTAAAACATTGATAGCTGGGATCATAGTACTTCAATCATAACATGAAAGACAAGGTTCTAACAATAAGGCAAAGAAACTATGTTGCAACATGAAAAGGCACAAACAAAAGATTCATGAATAACAATGCTTTGCAAGACGTTTGTTTGTTTCACATAAAGAAAACATAGCATAGTGGTAATCCGCTTGTCCCTCATAGAGTAGCAAATATAAATGCATAGGACACCTTCAAAGTTCATAAGAGTGACTAGATACAAATAGTTTAAAACAAGCAATATCAAAGCTATGCATCAATCAACAAGTCTTGGGACAATGCACATAGAACTAAGAATATCCACTATGCTCTCAAAGTAGGTGCATAAAGATAGAAGGTGGAGACTCAATATAATGGTGGAAGAAAGGCCTTCATAGAAGGAAGCAGAGATTCATGTTTCATAAAGAGCTTCCAAAAATGAAGGTACTTATAGCTTTCAGGTCTCATTGCCCCTATCATAAGCATCTTTAAGTGATTAAGGTTAAAGTGAACAAACTATGGAGTATATTCTTGACAAAGTATGAGTTGGAAATCTCATCTCCCTTGAATATGAGGGCCGCTCCTCAGCTACTCAAGTTTAGTCACCGGTAAGTTCTTGTCATCGTAAGTACATGTGTATCATAGAGAACCGCCAAAGGGGTACCCCCTGCCCGATGATATGGAAGAATCCCCATATCAAAATGACAAGGCAAGCAGACAACGAGCATCTCAGGAATCTTCTTATTTACCATGTGAATATGGTGCTTTTTTGTCTCTTTCCTCTTTTCGTATATCTCTTTTTTTTCTATTTTCTTTTTCTCTTTTTCTCAATATCTGACTCTTTTTTTATAAGAAGAATGCTTCATAGACAACTCATTATGGTTACGCTGCAGGTTTCCACCATAACAGCATGGATTAGACCGGCGGCCCAGGCGTTTCTCTAACACATATACATAACTCCATGGACTTACAAGCTCCCCTCTCATTTCACACCGACGACATCCATAGATAAAAGAGCATGATATCAACTAGGTACAAAGTACAAGTGCAATGTTGAAAGCGTTCCCCATGACAGCATGGTTCTGCTAATCCCCAACAAATAAGTCCAATCATATACAACATAGACGACACAATGGTTCAAGTTTATTAAGGGCAAGAAAAGTAAAGTGTGCCATCAAGTTCGTGAGAGCTTTAATCACTAGTTTTCTCATAACAAGTTTAATTCGGAAAGTAGATAAAAACATGAATATACTTGGAATAACATATGCTAATAGGTATGTATGGTGGACTCTTTGGAATAACTTGGTTTTAGGAGTTGGATGCATGAGTGGAACTCATACTTGGTTATGGAGGCTAGCAAAAGACTAGGAGCGACCAACTAAGAGAGCAATAATGGCCATAATCATGTAGAGCGACAAAACATCATTAATCAAAGAATAAAGTGATATTACAAGTTGAAAACTAAAGGATCATAAAGGCTTATGGTGACTTGAGATAGTCATAACATGGTGTGAGCATGCGCCAAGTCAACCCAAATAAAGCACCAAAGGAGAATACCACAAAACTATGCTTTAATATGCTAAAACAACGCATGATTCATCCAAGGCACATTAAGCAATCTCAATTGTTTATAACAAGTCATGCTACAACAAAGAATAGTAAGCATAAAGCCGAAACAATATCAAGCATGGCATGACAAAGCATAGGCCACAGTGAAAAACAAGCTCCCTTTACCACTTAAGCATGAACTTTCCTACTCTTTTCCAATCCAAACCAAACTATTTGAAAACCAATGTATAAAAGAGGGGGTCCAACCAATTTATTAAGCAAACTAAGAAAACAAAGCAAACAAAAAACCAAAACAAAAACGAAAAAGAAGATGCTCCAAGAACAACACCACTGTGCATGAAACAATAAAAATGAAGCGTTTGGAAGAAACCTGTGGTTTTTATTCATGAAGAGGGGGATACCTTGGGCATCCCCAAGCTTTGACGCTTGTACTTCCTGGATATTTCTTGGGGTGACATGTGTGACATCCCCAAGCTTGAGCTTTAGTCCATCCTTCATCTCATTACTCATTCCTTCCATACACCTGGAATTTTTCCTTCATACAAAACATCACACAATCTTTATTAGCAACATTAGTGCACTCAAGATAATAAGTCTTTAGGTTCAGTTCTAACACCAATAAAACTTCCATTAAAACACTAGATATTGTAGTACTTCCCTCAAAAAGGTCAATTCCCCAAAAGAACTCAAAAGGAACTAACTAGAAGCAAATGCAGAAAATGGCAGAAATATGTCAAAACAGACTAGTAGGTAAAGACGAATTTTTTCAAAGACCTTCTGTTGATAAAATCAAAAAGTGTTGAACTAACGGAAGTTAGATAACAACCTGGGGCAGAAGCACAAAAATTCACGCCTCAAAAGGACCTACAGAGATTTTACACGAATTTTTACAGCGAAGCACAAAACTCTGTTTTGGGACAGCAACTTTCCCAAGCATTACTTCTCTCTCATTAGAGGTTACTCTTGGCACAAAACCACACAAAAATGATAAGGAGAGGTTATTACTGAAGCAATAACTTCCAAGACTCAACTAAAACTTTTGGGTTATCTCCCAATAAGTACTTTTCTTTAACGCCTTTAAGTTAGGCTTGATAGTTTGAGAAGATGCTCACATAAGAAATATGAATTGAAGTAAAAGAGAGCATCAAGAAGCAAATTCAAAACACATTTAAGTCTAACCCACTTCCTATGCATAGGAATCTTGTAAAGAAACAAGTCATGAAAGCACAAAGCAACAAGCATAGGAAAGCAAAACAAGTGCAACTTCAAGACTTTCAACATAAAGAGAGGAAACTTGATATTGTTGAGATACATAAAACCATGTTTCCCTCTCTCATAATAACTTTCAGTAGCATCATGAATAAAATTAACAATATAACTATCACATAAAACATTCTTATCATGAGCCACATGCATATAATCATTATTACTCTCCACATAAGCATAGTTATTCTTATTAATTGTGGTGGGAGCAAATTCAACAAGATAGCTATCATTATTATTCTCATCACCATAATCATCAAATATAGGAGGCATATTGTAATCATAATCAATTTTCTCCTCAATAGTAGGTGGACTGAAAATATCATACTCATCAAAACCAGCTTCCCCAAGCTTAGACTTTTCCATAGCATTAGCAATAATGGTGTTCAAAGAATTCATAATAATAACATTGCTATTAGCATGCAAATAAAGTTCCATAGGTTTTTTAATTTTCTCTTCAAACACTTCATGTCGTAACTCAAGATAAATACTATAAATCTCTCTAATTTTGTTGTTGTTTTCCATTAAGCCTAACTAGTGAAAACAAGAAACAAAAAGACAAAATTGCAGAATCTAAAGGAAATAACTTCGAGCACTCACACCGGAGGATGTGAGTACCTTTTACCTTACCTCCCTGGCAACGGCGCTAGAAAATAGCTTGATGTCTACGCACTTCTATTCTTGTAGACAGTTGTTGGGCCTCCAAGTGTAGAGGTTTGTAGAACAGTAGCAAGTTTTCCCTTAAGTGGATCACCCAAGGTTTATCGAACTCAGGGAGGAAGTGGTCAAAGGTATCCCCTCTCAAGAAATCCTGCAATCAAGATACAAGAAGTCTCTTGTGTCCCCAACACACCCAATACACTTGTCAGGTGTATAGGTGCACTAGTTCAGCGAAGAGATGGTGAAATACAAGTGGTAACGGTGATAGAAAATAGCTTGATGGCGTGGAAAAGACTAAAGTAAAACTGAAATAAAGATGGAAGCAAGCAAACATGTAACATATCTAATAGCAAATGGTGTTTCAATGCTTAGAAACAAGGCCTAGGGATCATACTTTCACTAGTGAACACTCTCATATAAATATCTTCTCTTTATGATACTACTCTTAACTACTCTCCGGGTGGACACTCTAATCCATGGTAGGGCTATAACAACACTCCTCAAAGTTTGCTTTCTGCATCTAGATAACCCCACACTGTCACCTTGAGTACTAGATGGTTCAAACAAACACCACAATTTCATAAAGACATCCAACTCCAAATATAACTCATAACAAGTATTTGTGATATCTAGCCTAAGTGCCACCATGGTGTGCACACTATCATTTTTACACACATGGGGAGAGCAGAGATCTATTAAAGCACTTGAGTAGCAAGGTAGATCTATAGATTACAAGCTCATGATCACAATATGATCATGCAGAGAGATAGAGATGAACACATAGCTACCGGTAGAACCCTTAGCCTCGAGAGAGAGAACTACTCCCTCCTCATCATGGGAATCAGCAATGGTGATGGAGATGGTTGTGGAGATCGATGGAGATGGCTCCGGGGGCACTTCCCATCCTAACAGGGTGCCGGAACAGAGACTTTCTGTCCCACGAATCTCCTCTTTGGTGGTGGCAGCGCTGTGGAACTTTTCGTGGCTGGAGGCTTGATGATTTAGGGTTTTTGCATCGGGAGGCATCTTATAGGCGAAGAGGCAAGGTCAGTGGGCTGCCAGTGGGCCCACACCACCTGGTGGCATGGCCAGGGCTAGCCCGCACCACCACATGGTGTGGCCACCCTGTGGCCCCTCTCCGTCTTCTCTTCTGGCTCCGTGAGTCCTCCGGTAAAATATCGACTTTGGCTTTTGTCCCGTCCAATTTCGAGAATATTGATTTTCTGACTTTCCTGGAACCAAAAACAGTAGAAAACAAGCAATTGGCACTGTGGCATCTTGTTAGTAGGTTAGTCCAAGAAATCATATGAAAATTACTCCAAAGTGTGGACAAAACATAAGAAAGTAGATAAAACCAAGCATGGAACATCAAAAATTATAGATACATTTGCAATGTATCACACGTATGGGAGTAAGAGGACCATTAGACTTAAGGCTATGGTTGGGGAAACCTTAATGCATTGGTTAGTACTTACGTATGCTTGCTAACAATCCAATCATATAGTATATGTAATTCCAAGTAGTGAAGCGCATGTATATTTACCCTCTCCCACATAGAAAACTACATCAAAGACAATGAACCTGATCTATTTGCTATTTAAACTTGGACAAAGCCCCCACAATTACCACCACTATTCCACACTCATGGTTCTATTAGTTTAGTGTATTTTATTGCTGCAGCAACTAACTTTACTTTCTTGTTATTCACTATCATGGAAAGTTATCTCTAGTACTCATATTGTTGCTCTAGTTTTATTTCCTAGATAATGCAAACATTTAGTGTGCGAAGAGTTGTATCAGTGGTCGATAGAACTTGAGAGAACATTTATCCTACCTTTAGATCCTCATTGGGTTCGACACTCTTACTTATCGAAAAGGCTACACACGATCCCCTATACTTGTGGGTTATCAATAGCCTTCTTGGCATAGTCGATTAATCCTTGATGTTTCGACATCCAATCCATCCCTAGCACTACTTCCAAACCTTTGGTTCCAAGTACTATTAGATTGTCATAAAAACCTATCCCATGTATTATGATAGGTACAGCCTTACAAATTTTTCTGGCTTTGGTGGTTGAACCGGGTATTTGATCTATCATAACATGCTTCAAATTTGTTGGTTGAATCTTACTAGTGCATGCAAATTCTTTTGTAACAAACAAGTGCGATGCTCCAGAATCAAACGACACTCTTGCTAGAACTGAGTTAACAAAAAACATACCCAGCATGACGTATGGTGCTTCTTGAGCTTCTTCAGCATTCATGTGGAAAAGACGACCGATACGGTTGTGCGGGTTTCCTGGGGTGAATCTCTTTCTAGGATGAACATGGCGTTGCTGTTGGGCAGGTGTAGTCACATTGGTTGCTGCTGCAAGCTTTTTGGGGCACTTGTTGGAGTAGTGACCCGTGACTCCACATTCAAAGCAAGTGATCGTTGACTTGTCTTTCCCTGTGACAGGCACAACATTGCTTCTAGTCCTTGGGGTAGTATTGCTGTTGTTGTTGATGTTGGACTTTGGCGGTGCATGCTTGAAGTTATGGGAGTTGCCGGGGTTGTTGTTATGATTTCATCCGGGCCTTGGGTTTCCTCCGCCATGGTTGGGGTAGTTCAGACGGTTCATTGGAGGCCTGCTGTTCCTTGGTGCATAACTTGCAGACGGGTTGGGGAGATACTTTGGGGTATGGTGGTGTCCTGGTTGGTGCATCATCCTATGCTTGCGGTTCTCACTGGCTTGGTTGATTTTTCCTTCCATCTGGATTGCAGAATCCACTAAGGCTTCGAGGTCATCAAAGCAAATGTTTATTAGCACTGTCTACATCTCATCATGCAGTCCATTCAAGAATTTCTCCTGTTTCTTCACTTCGGTGTTGATCTCATCAGGTGCATACCTAGCTAGTGACAAAAATTTGTCACGGTACTCAACCACAGTCATCCTGCCTTGTTTCAGTTCTCTGAATTCATCCCTCATCCTCTTGATCAGACCCATGGGCACATGGGTCCTACTGAACTTGAGCTTGAACTCCTCCCAAGTCATCATATGACCTCCATTCATGGTACATGTACTATTCCACCAAGATCTTGCATAGCCGGACATATAGTGAGTGGCAAATAGCACCTTCTCATTAGCATCAACTCCCGTGACTTCTAAATTGTTTTTCATGGTTTGCAGCCAATCATCAGCATCTAAGGGTTTTCTGACTTGCTAAACATAGGAGGATTGGTATTCTGGAAGTTCTTGAGCTTGGATCCATGGTGATCTTGGTTTCCATGGCCTTGATTATTTTGGGACATCTGGGCTATCTGTTGGAGAGTGGCCAGGTTGGCTTGGTGCTCAGCTCTACCAGCTTCACGGTCTGAATCTAACATTTGCAGAATCTGCAACATTGGGTCCTGAGATGAGCTGCTTCCTCCGAGGTTTCCGCGAGTCATCTGAAGATTGGGATAGATAGTGAGACAAGATGGAAATTTCTATGGTTCATGGGTTTGTTTTCAAAAGCTTTAAACTTTGAGTATGACTCGAGTTTGGAAAACTAACGACTTCTTCTCATTCATTCATTCCAAACACACACCACAACTAGAAAACAAATGGTCTTAAGGACCATTCTTACAAGCTACAATACAGTGGGATCGGGTACAACTCACACCTACAATAGTGCTCAGGTGCGACTACTCATCATCGGGGGTATCGGGCTCATCATCATCAATGAAGTCAGCATCATCCTCATCATTGTTGTCCTCCATGGTTGTGTCCTCTAGATAGTCATTGTCATCACTGAGGTAAGAGTGAATATCACCACGAATATCTTCACTTTCCTCCTCCTTCTCCTCCAGCTGGATCTCCTAGTCGTGGATAGTCTCCTCCAGGGTGGCTATCTTTTGACGAAGAGGGGCGATGGTGGGATCCTTTTTGTCACGCTGGCTATGAAGTGACTTGTCTCCTTCGCAAGAATGGCGAGGGTTTGCTTCCTTTCCACAACTTCGGCATGGTTCTGGTTGGCATAAGCATGGGAATTGTCTAACTCTTTTTGTGTCTCGTGCAGCATGAAGGCCATGTGGTCCACGTGATGCTTCAACGCTGGATGTGCCGGCATGGACAAAGGCTGTCCCGATGAGTCACGTCTTGCATAGTGGATAAAACGGGTGCCGATGATCTGGTTGATGTTTTGTGCACACAAACATGCAAGAGCTTCTTGCATTGCCCTAGCTAATCCGTCTAGCCAGTTGTTCTCCCTTACGCTGAACTGAATCTTATCGGAAAGAGGTGGCTCCATTTTTCCTCTCAGGTCGGCAAAAATCAGCCACTGTAGCTCCCCTCCAGATTGGTCGTTGAGCTGTGCTCCAAAGAACTCCGGGTGCGGGTGTCCAAGATACTCCGAAAGCTGGTCCAGATCCCTCTCAAAGATAAGCTGTCCTACATTGTCCAATTGGTAAAACTTGCTATATTTGACCTCAATCTGTAAGCAATTAAGATGAGTAAGTTAGTGAGGTGATCAAGTGTGTCAAATTTTATGTAGAATTGTAAGAGTTTAGAGGAAAAAGTGATCGCTTTTTGAAAGAATTTCAAGGATAAGAATGAGAATAGGTTTTTATAAATACTCACTTTCTTTGTTTTGAAACTAGGTTTTTCAGTCGTCCATTATAACTAGGGTCTCCTATGGTTAGGACGGCTCTGATGCCAACTTGTCAACACCTGGATTTTTAAGTCCAGATGCATGTTATGCCGTACATCGCAAACCTAGGATTACCATTTTTGCGAGACATAACAGAAGTGGTACCACAGTACATCATCCATTACAAACCATATTAAAGGTCTTACAAATAAAGGATCTCATGATCCAGTCTTAATACAATCAAAGCAGCGGAAAGTAAATGTAGTAGGGCTCCATCTTCATGATGACATGCAATGCTTACGATGGGAGATGATCCTAGTTGTCATAGACCTCCTGCTGTCCATCTTCCGTGTAATCCTCCTCATAGTCTGGGAATGGGAATATCTAGGGACAAAGCCATGAGTACACTTTAAGTACTCACAAACTAACACTAGCAAGAATAAGGTAAAGAGTGGAATGAACCTTAAGCTCTAGTTTTGTTTTCAAAAAGCCAGGTTTATTTCATAAGCCTTAAGGGTAAAGACCTAAGTTTAGTTCTCTACATTACTTAAGTGGGAACTCAGATTTCATGTCCACAACACTGTTGTGGTTAAGTCAAAGTCATCTTTCACGTCACAATTCATTTTGAAAACATTTGACAACAGAATAGTATGGCCACTCAAACTATCCATAACCGTGGATGCAGTTATTCGAATAATTTGACACTCTACAGAGGTGGTACACTTTCACCACAAAATTCGATACATCCGTCAGGGATAACCCTGAATCATCATACTTGGTATGCGGATAATCAATCCTAACCTTTCAATTACACATCCTAGTATAGGCACCTCCCCTATGAGCTTGGCCTCCCATCCATGACCAACTGCATAGGTGTACATTCATCACGAGGTAGCCTCAGCTCAACCTCTTCCGCAAGGGAACCCATACTAAGACCTATAAACTTCCAGTCAAGCCCTACCCAACTCAGGTATTGTGGTTGTACGGTAAAATTGGAATGGTATTGCATCTGAACCCAACCATCAATTTTTGTCAAAGCCAAGGCTCATGCCTCAAACAGTTTCATCACCAAACCATTCTGTTTCATAACACATGTCAAAACATTTCAATAGAATGATTCATCATTCCAAGGTTTTCATAATCATATTCACCAAGTATTCCCATCTAGAGTGATCAAGTTTTAGCTTAGCACTAGCCACTAATGTTGAGGGTATCACTATTGAGGGTACTAGTCAACTATAAGTATCCAAGACTAGTTCTATGATCTTGATGGTATCCATCCTATTTTCCACTAATCACAATTCATTAACTAAGTAAGAAACTGTAGTAAAGGGGAAAGCAAAGCTTGGAGTAAAACTGGGAATGGTATAATCAAAGTTGCATAACCAAGCATGCCTAGGGCTTCTAGTATAGGGGCTTGCACATATAGCATGCATAGTTCTAGCTTGCACTGATAGCTTGCCTTGTTGGGTGCAGTTGTTGAAGTTCTCTTCTTCTTCCTTGAAGTACTCCTCCTCGTCGTAGCCCGGGTCGGTACTAGCTTCTATAAATACATACAAAGTACACAATCACCAAACAAGACTTAACTACTTGTATCTAGCACACAAGGGCTCATATTAGATGATCTAGCATCATCTCAATCATCATATGGAATATTAACATTTTCTTATTCTTCTTATTTTAGAAAAGTAATTTCTACTCATTTAAAATCCTTAAGATTTAATATTCTCCAATTAAAATAGTGGATCATGTTGGCACATGTCATCACCACATATTCCAATACTTGGGAATGTGATTTAAAATGGTGGTCATGCATTACAAGATTTAATATTACTATTTAATAAAATTTAAGTGACTAGAAATGCCCTATATATCCTTATTTTAATACTAAACCTTGTTTCATATTTGTAAAACAAAATCTTTTTGCATATTCATGTATAGCATGGCAAATGTGATTTTTGAGAGTTGTAATCAACTCAAAAGCATTTATAGTTTATTTTATAAAAATGTTTGAAGTGGCAAAAGTCTCTGCCTTGTTATATTTAGTATAGGTGATCTATAGTTTCAAATGGTTTAAATCAACCGGGAGAGAATACATATTTTCAATACCTTTCCAACAAAATTGGAATCATGCATTTTGGATCAGTACAACTCCTTGAATTGAATTTTGAATATAGCTACTGAATAGGATTTTAAACTAAATAGCAAAATTCCATTTGAATCTCTGGGCTCAGCGCGGGAAAAGAAATGGGCCGGACCAACTGCACTGCGCTGGGCTGCTGATAGGACGGTCCCACGTGTTAGCGACTAACTCTAACAGAAACGGTATCTAGTAATCCTAGCCCTATGATTATAACAGGATCCTACGACTGAGGTTCATCATCTATGACGAACAGCTCCGGCGAGATTCTAACCCTAACTCAGCGGTGTGCATCGCTGGGGAGTCACCAGGGCTCCAGCTAGGGTTCGCGATGAGGGAGAACGAAGTGGTTGACGATGGCGGTTCGAATGGTGGTCACGGTGGCTCCTGGGGTGGCTCCAATCGCTGGCTTCCTTCCTCGACTGCAGCGGTGGACTCCAGCCAAATTTCGGTGTCGTGGTGCTCGCCTTGCTCTGGGAAAGGGTTAGTGAGGTTCCTAGGTTAGTGGGGAGTGTAATGGTGTGCAGAATGAGGTCTAGGGTGGCCTCTATTTATACACCAGCGTCTGTGGTAGGGCGGCATGGTCAGGCTCCTCCGGCAACGTTGCTATATGTCGAGCTAAGCATGGCGGAGGGCATGGGTCGATACGAGGCACTACAGCGATCGTCATGCGCGTGATGGAACGGCAAGGGGCGGTCTCGGTTGGTCGGGCGATGTCGGTGCTCTGTTCGGGTACGCTGGTGTTCATCACTTGGTACGGTGGTCACGGGGTGCACGACGGTGAGCGATCATGTTTGGTAGGTCACTAGTGCCATGGCGATTGCGGGTACGAGCAGAGAGAGTGAGGCGCGGCATGTGTGCGCGAGGCGGCTGCGGTGCTCCGCCGTGCACTCGGCATGGGAGATGCTTAAATGGGCGCGGCGATTCCAGCATCTCCACTCTTCGCCGAGGTGGGGTGGACAGGGGCTAGCAGTGAGGTCACTGCTATCATCTAGGTGTCGTGAGAGAGGGGGTGGCGCGACGTGCAACGACTGGTTCGTGCTCGACCGGCATGGCTGGCTCGGTACAGGCATGTCACTGGTGCAACGGTGGTGATTTGCTCCTCCTCTGCACGACAAGGACTAGGAATGATCATGGGCAAGTAGTGGAGTAGAATTGAGTACATCTGATGATCAATTGATAGATCAAAATAGTGTATAGTGGTTGAGGTTGTACCATGTCCGCCAGGTGCTCGACCAAATGGCCGCTTGAACTCATCTTTTGAATTTTTGAAAGATTTTTGGTGAGTGATCTGAGTACTTGATTAGAAGTCTACAGTTGCTGGGATTTGTCAAGTGGGAGTGGTTTGAGTGGTTTTTGAAAAGTGATGATCTCGGCATATGAACTTGATTCAATTTTGAATTGCCTCCCAAATAGATTTGAAAATAGTTTCTGTGACTTTGTAAGGTTTACTGGGGTTCACTTTTACTTGGTCTAGCAAGGGGTGAGAAGAATTGGAAATGTTTCTGTTTAAAATCTTTTACTAGAGACACCTAAAGTGGTCTAGTGGTTAATCATGGCAAAAGTGACCATAGGGTCATAAGCCTTATTCTTGATTTTTCTTTTATTTGATTTTTGCTTGTAAATGATCTAGATGATGTAGTACTCATCTTTAAATTAATCCTTATCATTAGTAACAATCAATCATGGCAATTGCAAGCATTCATACACTAATGCAAATCACCAAGCACTCATATCAAGTTTAATAATAAAAGTTTTTGTTAACTCTAAACTTGGGTGATTAGAGCTTGATAAGCTTGATTAATATTTTTGGGATGTTACAGATCCACTAGTGTCATTCAATGTGTTCTTCTCCAAAACCACGTTGATCCACATGACCACACACACTCTAGTGGATTATGTGATGCAACTTCTATCACACTGGTGCAACATTCCATGTGGAAGCTGCTTTCCTATGTATTTTTGGTCTCTATGACCATGGTTTGACACATGGACCAACTAGAGTCATTGCATGTGTTCTTCTCCTATAACCAGATTAATCCACTAGTTTCATTGCATGTGTTCTTCTCCTAAACCACATTGATCCACATGACCAAACACACTCTAGTTGACTCTACGATGCAACTTCTGCCACACTGGTGCAACATGCAACGTGGAAGTTGCTTTCCTATGTGGTTTTGCTCTCTATGACCATGGATTAGCACATGGATCCACTAGAGTCATTGCATGTGTTCTTCTCCTAAACCACATTGATCCACTAGTATCATTGCATGTGTTCTTCTCCTAAACCACATTGATCAATATGACCACACACACTCTAGTGGATTATGTGATGCAACTTATGTCACACTGGTGCCACATTCCATGTGGAAGTTGCTTTCCTATATCTTTTTGGTCTCTGTGACCATGGCTTGACACATGGATCACTAGAGTAATTGCATGTGTTCTTCTCCTAAAACCACATTGATCCACTAGTGTCATCGCATGTGTTCTTCTCCTGAACCACATTGATCCACATGACCACACACACTCCAATTGACTCTGCGATGCAACTTTTGCCACACTGGTGCAACATGAAATGTGGAAGGATCTTTCCTATGTGTTTTTGGTCTCTCTGACCATGGTTTGACACATGCATCCACTAGAGTTATTGCATGTGTTCTTTTCCTCAAACTACATTGATCCACTAGTGTCATTGCATGTGTTCTTTTCCTAAACCACATTGGTCCACGTGACCACACACACTCTAGTGGATTGTTTGATGCAACTTCTATCACACTGGTGCAACATTCCATGTGGAAGCTGCTTTCCTATGTCTTTTTGGTCTCTATGACCATGGTTTGACACATGGATCCACTAGATTCATTGCTTGTGTTCTTCTCCTAAAACCACATTGATCCAATAGTTTCATTGCATGTGTTCTTCTCCTAAACCACATTGATCCACATGACCACACACACTCTAGTTGACTCTACGATGCAACTTCTGCCACACTAGTGCAACATGTAATGTGGAAGGTGCTTTCCTATGTGTTTTTGGTATTTGTGACCATGGTTTGACACATGGATACACTAGATTCATTGCTTGTGTTCTTATCCTAAACCACATTGATCCACTAGTGTCATTGCATGTGTTCTTCTCCTAAACCACATTGATCCACATGACCACACACACTCTATTGGATTATGTGATGCAACTTCTGTCACACTGGTGCAACATTCCATGTGGAAGCTACTTTCCTATATCTTTTTGGTCTCTATGACCATGGTTTGACACATGGATCACTAGAGTTATTGCATGTGTTCTTCTCCTAAAACCACATTGATCCACTAGTGTCATTCCATGTGTTCTTGTCCTAAACCACATTGATCGACATGACCCCACACACTCTAGTTGACTCTTGGATGCAACTTCTGCCACACTGGTGCAATATGAAATGTGGAAGGATATTTCCTATGTGTTTTTGGTCTCTGTGACCATGGTTTGACACATGCATCCACTAGAATTATTGCGTGCGTTCTTTTCCTCAAACTACATTGATCAACATGACCACACACACTCTAGTGGATTCTTTGATGCAACTTCTGCCACACTGGTGCAACATTCCATGTGGAAGCTGCTTTGCTATGTGTTTTTGGTCTGTGTGACTATGTTTTGAAACATGGATCCACTACAGTCATTGCACATGTTCTTATCCTACAACCACATTGATCCACTAGTGTCATTGCATGTATTATTATCCAAAACCACATTGATCCACATGACCACACACACTCTAGTGGATTATATGATGCAATTTCTACCACATAGGCGCAACATGCAATGTGGAAGGTGCTTTCCTATGTGTTTTTGGTCTCTATGACCATGGTTTGACACATGTATCCACTAGAGTCATTTCATGTGTTTTTATCCTAAACCACATTGATCCACTAGTGTCATTGCATGTGTTCTTCTCCAAGTCCACATTGATCCACATGACCACACACACTATAGTGGATTCTGTGATGCAACTTCTATCACACTGGTGCAACATTCCATATGGAAACAACATTCCTATGTCTTTTTGGTCTCAATAACCATGGTTTGACTCATGGATATACTAGAGCCATTGCATGTGTTCTTATCCGAAAACCACATTGATCCACTAGTGTCATTGCATGTTGTCAACACCCGGATTTTTAATCCCAGATGCCCGTTATGCCATACCTCGCAATCCCAGGATTACCATTTTTGTGAGACATAACGGATTGGATATCACAGTACATCATCCATTACAAACCATACATAAGGTTTTACACAAATACGAATCTCATGATCGAGTCTTTAATACAACAAGCAGTGGAAATAAACTATTCTGCAAACTACGATACAATGAGATGATACATCTCATGCTATGATAGTGCTCTAGTGCATCTACTCATTGTCGGTGAAGTCAGAGTCTTCATCATCAGTGTAGAAGTCCACAACATCCTCTGCCAGAAAATCGTCATCGTTGCTGAGGTAAGAATCCATATCTCCCTAGATGTCTTCTCCTTCATCATCTTCTTCCTTGGCGGCAATCTGAGCTTCCTGCTCCTTGACGGTCTTCTCGAGGTCGGCCACCTTCTTGCAAAGACGGGCGATGGTGCGATCCTTCTTTGCACGCTGGCGACGAAGAGACTGGCGATCTTGGACGAGCAGTGTGAAAGTCTGGGCCTTCTGGTCGGCAATTGCACCGTTCTGGTTGGCTAACTCTCTGGCATTGTCCAGTTCCTGCTGTCGGTCATGAAGCAAGAAGTCAAGGTTCTCCACTTGACGCCTCAACTCTGGGTGACTTGGCATCTCAATCGGCATTCCCATGAAGTCACGTCTTGCATAGTGGGCAAAACGGGTTCCTTGAATCTTGTTGACGCTGAGGGCACATAGACGTGCGAGAGCTTCATGCATTGCCCTGGCTAATCCATCTAGCCAGTTGTTCTCTCTCACAGAGAACTGAATTCTCCTAGAAGTTGGTGCTTCAATGCTCCCTCGAAGATCTGCGGTGACTAGCCATTGTAGGTCTCCTCCTGGGGGTCCTGGAAGTTGAGCTCCAAGAAACTCCGGATGTGGGCATCCCAGAAATTCTGACAGTGAATCCAGATCCCTCTCGAAGATCAGCTGACCTCCGTTTCCCAACTGGTAAAACTTGCTGAACTGAGTCTCCATCTACAAGAATTTAGGATGAGGAAATGAGTGAGTGATCAAGTGTGTCAAATTTTAAGTAGTAATGTAAGAATTTTGAGGAACATGTATTTTTGAGAAAGAATGAGTTCACAAGGGTAAGAGGGGAAATAGTTTTTCATAAATACTCCCTTTGGTTTTTGAAGCTAAGTTTTTGGTTTGGACGTCCATTCTAACTAGGGTCTCCTATGGTCAAATTAGCTCTGATACCAACTTGTCAACACCCGGATTTTTAATCCCAGATGCCTGTTATGCCATACCTCGCAAACCCAGGATTACCATTTTTGTGAGACATAACGGATTGGATATCACAGTACATCATCCATTACAAACCATACATAAGGTTTTACACAAATACGGATCTCATGATCCAGTCTTTAATACAACAAGCAGCGGAAATAAATGATAGCGTAGCGGTGGGGTCCATCTTCAGGGGCACAGGCAATGCTGACGAAGGCAGATAGTCCTAGTTATCATAGCCGTCCTGCTGACCATCATCTTGATAAAATCCTTCATAGTCTGGCCATGATAATAGCCAGCGACAAAAGCCATGAGTACTCCTTAAGTACTCGCAAACTACTACTAGCAACGGTTATGATTCCAAGTAAAAGTACTGAATTGAAAGAATAACTATCAAGTTAAGTTTGAAACCTAAGCTGAGTTCTGAAATAAGAAAAGATAAAATAAAATTCTAGAATCACTTAAGTTGGGAAGCTATTTTCATCTACACAACCCTGTTGTGGTCAAGTCAAGGTTCATCATTCATTTCAAGTTATTTAGAAAACATCTGACAACGAAACAGTATGGCCATTCCAACTGTCCATAATCATGACGCTGCTATTCAATAGTTTGACACTCTGCAGAGGTGGTACACTTTCACCACAAGATTCGATACATCTGTCAGGGATAACCCTGAATCATCATACTTAGTATGCAGATAATCAAACATAACCTTCCCTTTACACACCCTAGTACAAGCACCTCTCCTATGAGCATGGCCTCCCAACCATGACCATCAGTCATCTTGGGCACTGCATAGGTGGACAACATTGAGAGGTAGCCTCAGCTCAAACCTCTCCCGTGAGGGAACTAATACTAATGCATATAAATTTCCAGCTAAGCCTTACCCAATTCAGGTAATGTGGTTGTACGGTAAATTTGGAATGGTATCGCATCCGAATCCAACCATCAGTTTTATAAAAAGGGTTAAGGCTCATGCCTCATCATTTTCATCATCATAAACCAATTGTGTTTCTCAACACATGTCAAAACATCTCAATATAATGACTCATCATTCCAAGGTTTTCATAACTCATTTTCACCAAGTGTTCCCATCTAAAATGACTCAAGTTTGATCTTTTCTAAAACACTAGGTTAAGAGTGTTCACTAAGGTGGAAAGGTGGGATCAATCTCATGCCATAGAATGACATCTAAAGGTTCCTAAGTAGGTCAATTTTTATACTCTTTATGCTACCTTCAAAATTAATTAAAGAACTTGGTGTACACTAAGGGGGTGTGATCAAAGTATGCTTAAGGCATCTTTACTAAACTATCTAGTTTTATTCTACCTTGCTACACTATCTTACTAAAGCATGTTTGCAAGGGTTAGCTTGCCACTAATAGCTTGCTACAATAGCTTGCTATAATAACTTGCTACAATAGCTTGCCACAATAACTTGCTACAATAGCTTGCCTTGGTTGGTGCAGTGGTTGAAGTTTTCTTCTTCTTCTTCTTGGTAGAACTCCTCCTCCTCGAAGGCTTGGTCGGTACTATCGTCTATAAATACATAGGGAGTGCACAATCACCAAACAATACTTAACTTAGGCTAAGTAGTATTCTAATCCACACAATTGATGATCCATGATCATCACAAGCATCATAAGTTTAGTTCAATGGTTTCAACCTTTTTATTTTGGAAAAGTAATTTCTACTCATTGAAAAAATTAACTACAATTTAATATTCACCACCAAAATATGGGATCATGTGGACACATGTCCTCACCACATATTCTAACATGTGGGAATGAGATTTAAAGGTTGGATTAATATTACTTTGGTTTAAGTTTATTATTTAATGATTTAAAGTGACTAGAAATGCCTATATAGCATTATTTTGGTACTAGTCCAAAGTCACTGCATGTAAACCTTAATATTATTACATATTTGGATAGATATGATGAAATGTGATTTTTGAGAGTTGGAATCAACTCAAAAGCTAACTTGGTTGATTTTATAAAAAAGTTTCAAGTTGCAAAAACTTCTGTCTTCTTATTTTTATTAGGAGAAATCTATAACTCTAAATGAATTAAATCCAACGGGCTTGGATAGATCTTTTCAATACCTTTCAGACAAAATTGGTTTCATGCAATTTGGATTTGTCAAACCCACAGAATTGAATTTTGAAACACTGGACAGAAACTATATTCTAACTAAAAAGAAAAATCTAGATTTGAATCTACGGGCTTGCTGGGAAGGAAATGGGCGGCCCGGTGTCGTTCTTGCGACACGAGGCTCAGCTGACGAGGAGGTCCCACTGGTCAGCGGCACTTAAACGCATGACATGCAGCGTTGTGGGCCGTGCGATTAGAGGCTAGATCTACGGCTGAGGGTCGTCGTCGACGACGGACGGGTCGCCGGCGAGCTCGAACCCTAGCGGTCGGTGGGGGTCTACTGGGAGCGTACCAGGGCTCTAGCGGGGTCGCCGATGCGGGCGAACAAAGTGGAAGACGACGGCGAGGCGAGGTGTGGTCACGGCGGAGCTTGGGGTGGCCGAAATAAACGGCACCCTTCTTCTCTAGAGGCGGCGGCTCCGGCTCCAATTCCGGCGAGCTGCTGCTCCACTTGCTCCGGCGAGGGGTGGTTGAGGTTCAGAGAGGTGAGGGGAGTGGAATGGTGTGAGTCTTGGGTGCTGGGGAGGGCTCCTTTTATAGGCTCGACGGTGAGACCGAGCGGGATGGGCGGTCGACGGTGGCGACATGGCTACGACGAGCTAGCGGCATGGCTGGGGATGGCGATCGATGGGCGGTCCCCTGGCGGTGCTCTAGTGCTTCAATGCGGCCGTAGGGGCGGTGGTATGCGGTCGGGGTGAGGTGGCGCTCTGAGAGGCAGAGGCGGCGGTGTCCACGGCGAGCGGTGGCTATGGGACTTTGAGCGGCGAACGGGGGTGTCTGGGGTGTTCTCTAGGTCGAGGCGGAGCGGTGGGCGCGGGCTGGTGTCAAGTGGTGGCTTGTGCAGGGCGCTCTGCAGGCATCGAGATGCAGTGGGCTTGGGCGCGCTGGCGGGTATGGTCCTGGTGGCTGGCGCTGGTTCTCCTCATGGTCCATGGCTGCTCTTGGCTCGGGCAAGGGATGAGAGAAGGCGGTCTGGCGTTGGCTACCTCCTAGACATGGCGAGGGAAGGGGGAGTGGTCTGATGCAACGGTTGCAAGGTTGGCCGGCCAGGGTGGTGCTCGGCATGGCTCGGCATTTCCACTCGGGTGTAGGGGATGTGCTGCAATTGGCATGGTTTGATCAAAGGGGGACAGAGGGATTAAATGGGGATCAAATGGGGGCAAAACCCTGTTCAAAACAGTGAGCTAGGATTAGAGTTATGATTCTGCCTGCCAAGTGTTTGATAAAATGACCGCAAGAGAAAAAGTTTTGAATTTTGAGTTCAAAAATTTTGAGTGATCTCCACTAGTGCTAGGTAGGCTCTGGTTGCAAGGGTTTTGAAAATGGAGCTCAAATACATGGTTTTTGAAATAGGGGTGATCTATGCATATCCACTAGATTCAATTTTAAACTGTCATTTAAAGTAGTTTACAGAGGGTTTTTAGAACATCAAAAGGTGGGTCTTGGTACCTCATTATGTGTACTAGCAAGGGGTGCAAAGATCAAGAATTGTTTCTGTTAAGAATTGAGTACTAGGAATAGCCAAAGTAGGCATGAGAGTTAATTTTGTCAAAATGACCATTCCTTTATTTTAATTCTTTTTGATATGATTTCTTTTAGGAAAAGTTTGGGAATGATGTAGATGATGTTTAAATCCCCTAAGAAACATTTTAGAAGCAAAGGATCACACAATCATGGCAATTCAAAACAACTCCTATTTTAAATGCACACATATATGAATGCTTTCATTTTAAATATGGAAAAGTTTTTGTTAATCCTAAATTTGGATGATTTGATCTTTGATAAGCTTGGATTGAAGTTTTGGGATGTTACAAACCTTCCCCCCTTAAATAAAATCTCGTCCCGAGATTTACAAGAAAACTAGGAACTAAAGAGATCTGGGAACTCTGTCCTAATGTAATCCTCGCGCTCCCAAGTGGCTTCCTCCTCGGTATGGTTGCTCCACTGAATCTTGAGAAACTTGATATTCCTGGTCCTGGTGGTTCTGTAGGCTTCTTCTAAGATACGAATGGGCACTTCCCGATAGGTCAGGTCATTGTTGATTTCCACTGCTCTGTGATCGATATTCTTGAAAACTTCGGTCTTCTCAGGCACTTCCAAGCATTTGCGAAGTAACGAGATATGGAACACATTGTGGATGGCTGACATCTCTTCAGGCAGTTCCAGTTGATACGATACTTCTCCTCAGCGGTTTAGAATCTTGAAAGGTCCGATATATCTGGGGGCTAACTTTCCCTTCAGACTAAAGCGTTGAGTTCCCTTCAATGGTGAAACCTTGAGATATACGAAATCTCCGACATTGAAAGTCAGGTCTCTCCTTCTCTTGTCAGCATAGCTCTTCTGTCTGGATTGGGCGGTCTTGAGGTGCTCATGAACTTTGTGAACTTTCTCTTCTGCTTCTCGGAGGATGTCGGGTCCAAAGATCTGACTCTCTCCTACTTGCGACCAATTCAAAGGGGTACGACACTTTCTTCCGTATAGGAATTCAAAGGGTGCCATCTGCAAACTAGCTTGATAACTGTTGTTATATGAGAATTCTACGAAGGGTAGGCAGTCTTCCCATTTTGATCCGTATTCCAACACACAAGCTCTAAGCATATCCTCCAATATCTGGTTGACTCTCTCAGTCCGTCCATCTGTTTGCGGGTGATAAGCGGTACTGAAATTCAACTTGGTTCCTAAACCTTCCTGAACTTTCTGCCAAAATCGTGAAGTAAACTAAGTCCCTCGATCTGACACGATGGTCTTGGGGGTTCCATGCAGACTAACAATCCTAGCAATGTACAGCTCTGCTAACTTTGCACTCTGGTAGGTTGTCTTGACTGGTATGAAGTGGGCTACCTTGGATAGTCTATCAACTATGACCCAGATTGAGTCATTTGCCCTACTAGAAGTAGGTAAACCGGTGATAAAATCCATTCCGACGAAATCCCATTTCCATTCCGGAATCTGCAATGGTTGCAACAATCCTGCAGGTCTCTGATGCTCTGCTTTGACTCTTTGACAGATGTCACATTTGGCGATGTAGCTTACGATCTCTCTCTTCATCTTGTGCCACCAAAATTGCTCTTTCAAATCCTGATACATCTTTGTTCCTCCGGGGTGGATAGAATAAAGAGTATCATGAGCTTCCTTCATGATAATTTCCTTCAGCTCCGAATCTTCTGGTACACAGATACGTCCCTTGTACCACAGTATACCTTCTTCGTCTTCGGTGAATCCAGGTACTTTGCCTGTACCAATACGACGTTTGATCCCGTCGATACTTTCATTCCCCTTCTGGGCTTCCTTGATTTGGCTAATCAAAGTGGGTTGAAGTTCAATGCTAGCTAGGAATCCTTTGCTAACTAACTCAGTCCTGAACTGCTCCAACTCCTCATACAAACTTGGTTGCTTCTCTTTGATCATGGTGTTAAGCCTACACGGCAATCTGCTAAGAGCATCCGCTACCACATTGGCTTTGCCGGGGTGATAGTGAATGTCAAGGTCATAATCCTTGATTAACTCTATCCATCTTCTTTGCCTCATATTCAACTCCTTCTGGGTGAAGATATACTTCAAGCTCTTATGATCTGAGTAAATCTCACAGCGATTACCCATCAAATAATGACGCCATGTCTTCAATGCTAGAACCACGGCTGCTAGCTCAAGATCATGGGTCGGATAGTTCTGCTCATGCTGCTTTAGTTGTCAAGACAGATACGCGATGACTTTTCCTTCTTGCATCAATACACATCCTAGACCAATCTTTGATGCATCACAATATACATCAAACGGCTTCTTGATGTCTGGCATGATCAAAATTGGGGCTGATATCAATCTCTTCTTCAGCTCCTGGAAACTGGCTTCACACTTGTCTGTCCATTCAAACTTCTTGTCCTTCTTCAATAATTGGGTCATTGGTCGGGCTATGCTCGAGAATCCTTCTACGAATTTGCGGTAATATCCCGCTAATCCAAGAAATGAACGAACTTGGGTTTGATTGGTTGGGGCTTCCATCTTCGACATCTTTGATCTTGGGATCAACAGAGACTCCTCCGGCAGACACAATATGTCCTAGGAATCCTACTTCTTTCAGCCAAAACTCACATTTGCTGAACTTGGCATATAACTAATGCTCTCTCAGGGTTTCTAGGATGATTCTCAGATGTTGCTCATGCTCTTCTTCTGACTTGGAGTAGATAAGGATGTCATCGATAAACACAACTACAAACGTATCTAGGAAATTCATAAAGATCTTATTCATGAGATTCATGAAATAAGCAGGGGCATTGGTTAATCCAAAAGACATAACCGTATACTCGTATAAACCATAGTGAGTAGTAAAGGCGGTCTTCGGAATATCCGTTGCACGAATCTTAAGTTGGTGATAACCAGTCCTAAGATCAATCTTTGAGAATACACGAGCTCCCAATCGATAAAATAGATCCTCTATCTTTGGCAAGGGGTACTTGTTCTTGATGGTGACATCATTCAACTTTCTATAGTCTGTACACAGACGGTTGCCTCCATCCTTCTTGTCGATGAATAACACGGGTGATCTCCATGGCGATGCACTTGGCTGAATCAAGCCGGTTGCTAACATGGCATACAACTGCTTCTTCAGTTCTACTAACTCTGAGGGGTTCATGGTATAGGGTCTCTGGGCTATAGGTCCGGTTCCGGGGATTTGAACTATCATGACATGCTTCAGGTTGGTTGTGCGAATCTTACTAGTGCATACAAATTCTTCGGTGACAAATGAATGCGATGCTCCAGAATCAAACAATACTCTTGCTAAAACTGAGTTGACAGAAAACATACCCAGCACTACATCTGGTGCTTCCTGGGCTTCTTCTGCGTTCATGTGGAAGAGACGACCGTTGCGGTTGTGCGGGTTCCCTGGGGCAAATCTCCTGCCTAGTTGAACACGACGCTGCTGCTGAGCTGGGATATTCATAGGGGCATTTGCGGCAGTCTTCTTGGGACACTCATTGGAGTAGTGACCCTTCACTCCACACTCGAAACAAGTGATCTGGGACTTGTCCTTGACTGCAACAGGTACAGCATTGCTGCCAGTTCTGGGGGCAGTGTTGTTGTTGTTGCTCTTGGGAGGGGCACGGTTGAAGTTGTTGGCGTTGCCGGAGTTGTGATTGTTTCCTCCGGACTTCACATTGCCTCCGCTATGGTTGGGGTAGCTTGGGTGAGAATTTGGGGGTCGGTTGTTCCTTGGTGCATATCCTGGTGAGGGGTTGGGACGGTACTTCTGGTGACTACTGGATCCAGACTGCTGCATCATACGACGCTGGCGGTTGTCGTTTGCCTGGTTAATCTTCCCTTCCATCTGAATGTCAGAGTCGACTAGCTCTTCAAGATCCTGGAAACGGATGTTGACAAGGACAGTCTGCATCTCATCATGTAGTCCGTTTAAGAATCTCTCTTTCTTCTTGGCCTCCGTGTTGATTTCATCCGGTGCATATCTGGCAAGTGACAAGAATTTGTCACGGTACTCTACTACAGTCAACCTTCCTTGCTTCAGTTCACGGAATTCATCTCTCATCCTGTTGACAAGACCTTGCGACGTGGTGCGGCTGAACTTGACCTTGAATGCTTCCCAGTCATCACCGCCATGGTTCATGTTGCGGACGCTATTCCACCAAGCTCTTGCATCTCCCCCAGATAGTGAGTGGCGAAGAGAACTTTGTCATTCTCATCAACTCCTGCAACTTCTAGGTTGTTTTCCATGGTGCGTAACCACCATCAAGATCTAATGGGTTTTCGATTGGTTGAAGATTGGGGGATTGGTGTTCTGAAAGTTTTTGAGTTTAGATCCATGGTGATCCTGATTTCCATGTCCTTGGTTGTTGAGAGCCATTTGGGCGATCTGCTGCAATGTTGCTAAGTTGGCTTGACATTCGGCCCTGCTTGCTTCATGGTCCGCGATGAGATTCTGCAAGATCTGCAGCCTTGGGTCCTGCGATGAGCTGCTCCCTCCTTGGTTTCCACGTGTCATCTGAAGATTGAGATAGATATAGGGGTAAGAGGGAAATTCTAAGGTTCATGGTTTTGGGTTTTCAAAGATACAACTTTGAGTTAGACTCAGGTTTTTCAACTAACTGCATTCTCATTCATGCAAGCAAGCACACGATACAACACACACCACAACAATCAAAGGGGAAAACAGATGGTTTGAAGAACCATTCTGCAAACTACGATACAATGAGATGATACATCTCATGCTACGACAGTGCTCTACTGCATCTACTCATTGTCCATGAAGTCGGAGTCTTCATCATCAGTGTAGAAGTCCACAGCATCCTCTGCCAGAAAATCGTCATCGTTGCTGAGGTAAAAATCCATATCTCCCTGGATGTCTTCTCCTTCATCATCTTCTTCCTTGGCGGCAAGCTGAGCTTCCTGCTCCTTGACGGTCTTCTCGAGGTAGGCCACCTTCTTGCGAAGACGGGCGATGGTGCGATCCTTCTTTGCACGCTGGCGACAAAGAGACTGGCGATCTTGGACGAGCAGTGTGAAAGTCTGGGCCTTCTGGTCGGCAATTGCACCGTTCTGGTTGGCTAACTCTCTGGCATTGTCCAGTTCCTGCTGTCGGTCATGAAGCAAGAAGTCAAGGTTCTCCACTTGACACCTCAACACTGGGTGACTTGGCATCTCCATCGGCATTCCCATGAAGTCACGTCTTGCATAGTGAGCAAAACGGGTTCCTTGAATCTTGTTGACGCTGAGGGCACATAGAAGTGCGAGAGATTCATGCATTGTCCTGGCTAATCCATCTAGCCAGTTGTTCTCTCTCACAGAGAACTGAATTCTCCCGGAAGTTGGTGCTTCAATGCTCCCTCGAAGATCTGCGGTGACTAGCCATTGTAGGTCTCCTCCTGGGGGTCCTGGAAGTTGAGCTCCAAGAAACTCCGGATGTGGGCGTGCCAGAAATTCTGACAGTGAATCCAGATCCCTCTCGAAGATCAGCTGACCTCCGTTTCCCAACTGGTAAAACTTGCTGAACTGAGTCTCCATCTACAAAAATTTAGGATGAGGAAATTAGTGAAGTGATCAAGTGTGTCAAATTTAAGTAGTAATGTAAGAATTTTGAGGAACATGTATTTTTGAGAAAGAATGAGTTCACAAGGGTAAGAGGGGAAATAGTTTTTCATAAATACTCACTTTGGTTTTTGAAGCTAAGTTTTTGTTTTGGACGTCCATTCTAACTAGGGTCTCCTATGGTCAAATTAGCTCTGATACCAACTTGTCAACACCCGGATTTTTAATCCCAGATGCCCGTTATGCCATACCTCGCAATCCCAGGATTACCATTTTTGCGAGACATAACGGATTGGATATCACAGTACATCATCCATTACAAACCATACATAAGGTTTTACACAAATACGGATCTCATGATCCAGTCTTTAATACAACAAGCAGCGGAAATAAACGATAGCATAGCGGTGGGGTCCATCTTCAGGGGCACAGGCAATGCTGATGAAGGCAGATAGTCCTAGTTATCATAGCCGTCCTGCTGAACATCATCTTGATAAACTCCTTCATAGTCTGGCCATGATAATAGCCAGGGACAAAAGCCATGAGCACTCTTTAAGTACTCGCAAATTACTACTAGCAAGGGTTATGATTCCAAGTAAAAGTACTGAATTGAAAGAATAACTATCAAGTTAAGTTTGAAACCTAAGCTGAGTTCTGAAACAAGAAAAGATAAAATAAAAGTCTAGAATCACTTAAGTTGGGAAGCTATTTTCATCTACACAACCCTGTTGTGGTCAAGTCAAGGTTCATCATTCATTTCAAGTTATTTAGAAAACATCTGACAACGAAACAGTATGGCCATTCCAACTGTCCATAACCGCGGATGCGGCTATTCGAATAGTTTGACACTCTGCAGAGGTGGTACACTTTCACCACAAGATTCGATACATCTGTCAGGGATAACCCTGAATCATCATACTTAGTATGTAGATAATCAAACATAACCTTCCCTTTACACACCCTAGTACAAGCACCTCTCCTATGAGCATGGCCTCCCAACCATGACCATCAGTCATCTTGGGCACTGCATAGGTGGACAACATTGAGAGGTAGCCTCAGCTCAAACCTCTCCCGTGAGGGAACTAATACTAATGCATATAAATTTCCAGCTAAGCCTTACCCAATTCAGGTAATGTGGTTGTACGGTAAATTTGGAATGGTATCGCATCCGAATCCAACCATCAGTTTTATAAAAAGGGTTAAGGCTCATGCCTCATCATTTTCATCATCATAAACCAATTGTGTTTCTCAACACATGTCAAAACATCTCAATAGAATGATTCATCATTCCAAGGTTTTCATAACTCATTTTCACCAAGTGTTCCCATCTAAAATGACTCAAGTTTGATCTATTCTAAAACACTAGGTTACGAGTGTTCACTAAGGTGGAAATGTGGGATCAATCTCATGCCATAGAATGACATCTAAAGGTTCCTAAGTAGGTCAAGTTTTATACTCTTTATGCTACCTTCAAAATTAATTAAAGAACTTGGTGTACACTAAGGGGGTGTGATCAAAGTATGCTTAAGGCATCTTTACTAAACTATCTAGTTTTATTCTAGCTTGCTACACTAGCTTACTAAAGCATGTTTGCAAGGGTTAGCTTGCCACTAATAGCTTGCTACAATATCTTGCTATAATAACTTGCTACAATAGCTTGCCACAATAACTTGCTACAATAGCTTGCCTTGGTTGGTGCAGTGGTTGAAGTTTTCTTCTTCTTCTTCTTCTTCTTGGTAGAACTCCTCCTCCTCGAAGGCTTGGTCGGTACTATCGTCTATAAATACATAGGGAGTGCACAATCACCAAACAATACTTAAGTTAGGCTAAGTAGTATTCTAATCCACACAATTGATGATCCATGATCATCACAAGCATCATAAGTTTAGTTCAATAGTTTCAACCTTTTTATTTTGGAAAAGTAATTTCTACTCATTGAAAGAATTAACTACAATTTAATATTCACCACCAAAATATGGGATCATGTGGACACATGTCCTCACCACATATTCTAACATGTGGGAATGAGATTTAAAGGTTGGATTAATATTACTTTGGTTTAAGTTTATTATTTCATGATTTAAAGTGACTAGAAATGCCTATATAGCATTATTTTGGTACTAGTCCAAAGTCACTGCCTAGAAACCTTAATATTATTACATATTTGGATAGATATGATGAAATGTGATTTTTGAGAGTTGGAATCAACTCAAAAGCTAACTTGGTTGATTTTATAAAAAAGTTTCAAGTTGCAAAAACTTCTGTCTTCTTATTTTTATTAGGAGAAATCTATAACTCTAAATGAATTAAATCCAACGGGCTTGGATAGATCTTTTCAATACCTTTCAGACAAAATTGGTTTCATGGAATTTGGATTTGTCAAACTCACAGATTTGAATTTTGAAACACTGGAAAGAAACTATATTCTAACTAAAAAGAAAAATCTAGATTTGAATCTACGGGCTTGCGCGGGAAAGGAAATGGGCCGGCCCAGTGGCGTTGCGCGACACAGGGCTCAGCTGACAGGGGGTCCCACTGGTCAGTGGCACTTAAAACGCGAAGCGGTACGCGCGCTGTGGGTCGTGCGATTAGAGGCTAGATCTACGGCTGAGGGTCGTCGTTGACGACGGACGGGTCGCCGGTGAGCTCGAACCCTAGCGGCTCGGTGGGGGTCTACTGGGGGCGTACCAGGGCTCCAGCGGGGTCGGCGATGCGGGCAAAAAAAGTGGAAGACGATGGCGAGGCGAGGCATGGTCGCGGCGGAGCTTGGGGTGGCCAGAATCAATGGCACCCTTCTTCTCTAGAGGCGGCGGCTCCGGCTCCTATTCCAGCGAGCTGCTGCTCCACTTGCTCCGGCGAGGGGTGGTTGAGGTTCAGAGAGGTGAGGGGAGTGGAATGGTGTGAGTCTTGGGTGCTGGGGAGGGCTCCTTTTATAGGCTCGACGGTGAGACCGAGCGGGATGGGCGGTGGCGACATGGCTACGGCGAGCTAGCGGCATGGCTGGGGATGGCGATCGATGGGCGGTCCCCTGGCGGTGCTCTAGTGCTTCAATGCGGCCGTAGGGGCGGTGGTATGCGGTCGGGGTGAGGTGGCGCTCTGAGAGGCAGAGGCGGCGGTGTCCACGGCGAGCGGTGGCTGTGGGGCTTTGGGCGGCGAACGGGGGTGTCTAGGATGTTCTCTAGGTCGAGGCGGAGCGGTGGGCACGGGCTAGTGTCGAGTGGTGGCTTGTGCACGCGGGGACAGGGCGCGCTTTGCGGGCGGCGTCGGCATGGTCTGGTGGCACTGGGCGCGGGTTCTCCTCTGTGGTCCATGGCTGCTCTTGGCTCGGGCAAGGGATGAGAGGGCGGATGCGTTGGCTACCTCCTAGACATGGCGAGGGAAGGGGGAGTGGTCTGCTGCGATGGTTGCAAGGTTGGCCGGCCAGGGTGGTGCTCGTCATGGCTCGGCATTGCCACTAGAGTGTAGGGGATGGGCTGCAATTGGCATGGTTTGATCAAAGGGGGACATAGGGATTAAATGGAGATCAAATGGGGGCAAAACCCTGTTCAAAACAGTGAGCTAGGATTAGAGTTATGATTCTGCCTGCCAAGTGTGATAAAATGGCCGCAAGAGAAAAAGTTTTGAATTTTGAGTTCAAAATTTTTGAGTGATCTCCACTAGTGCTAGGTAGGCTCTGGTTGCAAGGGTTTTGAAAATGGAGCTCAAATACATGGTTTTTGAAATAGGGGTGATCTATGCATATCCACTAGATTCAATTTTAAACTGTCATTTAAAATAGTTTAAAGAGGGTTTTTAGAAGATCAAAAGGTGGGCCTTGGTACCTCATTATGTGTACTAGCAAGGGGTGCAAAGATCAAGAATTTTTTCTGTTAAGAATTGAGTACTATGAATAGCCAAAGTAGGCATGAGAGTTAATTTTGTCAAAATGACCATTCCTTTATTTTAATTCTTTTTGATAAGATTTCTTTTAGGAAAAGTTTGGGAATGATGTAGATGATGTTTAAATCCCCTAAGAAACATTTTAGAAGCAAAGGATCACACAATCATGGCAATTCAAAACAACTCCTATTTTAAATGCACACATATATGAATGCTTTCATTTTAAATATGGAAAAGTTTTTGTTAATCCTAAATTTGGATGATTTGATCTTTGATAAGCTTGGATTGAAGTTTTGGGATGTTACACATTTGTTCTTTTCCTAAACCACATTGATCCACATGACCACACACACTTCAGTTGACTCTGCGATGCAACTTCTGCCACACTGGTGCAACATGCAATGTGGAAGGTGCTTTCCTATGTGTTTTTGGTCTCTATCAGAATGGTTTGACACATGGATCCACTAGAGTTATTGCGATGACCCAGCACACCACTGCATGATGTAGTAGACTATAGTCGTTTACATAACACTAATGAAACATTGTTCACTAGTATTATGTCCCTCAGAGTGGTACAACAGAAACACAGCAGGTCCAAGACATGACTCTAGATTGCAACTCGACTCTTTACAGAAGATCTAGAGAACACTCTAGGTTAAAGAGAGAGAAAGAACTTCTTACAAACAAGAACTATAAATATTAACTCAGAACTATCTAGTAACTAAGACTAGCATCTAACCTATCAGGCATGCCATCGCTGCTATTGCAATGTTCTACAGAAGTAGGTTTTATGGCGAGAGTATCTACTCCTATCTACTCAAGGACTTCATCTTCACTTCAGTCGATGTATCTGTTGACTTCATTTACTTTATTGAAGAACTTGAGCTGTCGATGATGGTTTCTTGAGCAGACATTCATGTTGATGTCTTCTTCTTTGGCTTAGAACCTAGCAAGGGTTAAGAAGGTACGGTTGAGTAGGGGCGTACTCAGCAAGTTCACTAAAAAGGAGTGTATGATGCACTATCTCTACAACCACATACCATAGGTCGTAGGCAATACAGGTTTTCGTAAACATTTCTCCAAAGGTTGCTTTTATTCTGAAAACTATGTCCCATACCTTCACAGTTGAATTAACCTTCATGGGGTTCCTTTCCTGTCGTGTTCGTAGCTCCGTCCTAGAACAGGGAGTAACATGTCACAATTCTTACACTCTTCAAAGGTGCGTCACTTTTCCCATAAGAGACCTTAGCCTTGTTGCACAACCGAGCCACGAACTTGTCCACACTTCCTTGGTATGGGGCCCAATCTAAGATCCAAGCCAGTACTGCCCTCTCCGCGACACCGCATGAGACACGATCCCCCAAGACAACTACCACGGTTACTCTTTGGTTAGCCTCTCGGAGACGCCGTACACAACTCTGTTTGGCGGTCACCATAATCTATGGTGAACTCAGATCTAGACAGAGATGCACAGATAAGGATCACATTCCATTAATGATGGCATACTTCATCATAGCTAGTTACTCTTCCTTACTAATTTACTTAAGGTCTTTGGAAAGTTAACATAATAGGTCAAAGCTAAAGACTAATAAGTTCTAGGTCAAGAATTGGTTACTCAACAGTGATGATCAACTGACACTAGGACTTGGTTAAATAGGAATGTCACCTCTTAATATCATAATAAGGATATGTGCTAAATGGTCTTGGCTTGACTTCCTTTCCTACTCTATTTGTAATAAGAGTTGGTGTTTAGAAACTACCATGATTCTCATGGCAGGAATAACTATGGCAATCAAGTATATCAAGTTTTAGTTATGAGTTTCTTTACTTAAGTTATATACTTAACTTGGTATTCAGAGTTTGTTGTAGATAATACCTTGATATCATTATTAGACTATTAAGTATTGATCCTTGAGTTGTTGTATGGAATACCATGTGATGATCTCTATAAGACCAAGTACTCCTTATTAAGTAGTGTGTTGTGACTTAGTTTTATTACATTTGATCTACCCTTAGATCAAATTATATTACCCAAAGGTAAGGTTTTAGCAAAGGTCGTATTGAAACTTATCGCAATCAACTTGATGATCTACTTCAGTTCCATCAAGTTAAGAGAAGCTTCAATCTCTTTGACAAGTTTTATTCAAAAGCGCGAAAATTATCTGGATTTTCTATGCATGAATGCAATGCACACACCTTATCTTAGCTTATTTCTAAGCTCTAATGCTGGGGTGTTACAGACTCTCCCCCTTAAAATAAACATCGTCCCCGAAGTTCGTACTCTCTTACGTTTCGGAATGAGGTATTGACTTGTATTCATCACGACATTTCTCAAAATCCATTGTGATCACAATTGGGGATAATTGTGGTGTCCCGTATCCAGATCTTTTTCCTTCATACTTGGTAACTTCTAATTGTCGCGTCCAATATGTAGCATAACTCCTTATACTACAATCCCCTGAGTTATGTCATTAAAGTTTTACTTAGGATTGGTTTGGGACACATTTAGTCCATTCCAATTAGGATTTCCTACTACTATACAATAAACTATTTTAGTAGGCTCTATTCCTTCTTAAGAACAACCTATGAGTTGTTTCTTTTAGAACTAGTCCACTTGGTTTAATCTATTATATCTCCTTTGATCTTTCATCCGAACATACTCTCAGAAATACTTTATAATAATGGCTTCTTATAACCTTATGAGAATAGGGCTTAACCTCATCATAACTTTATAGTACTCCTCCAACTTTTAGTCAAAAAGTTAGATAACATCACTTCAGTGTTTATTGTTTACTCTCCCCCTTGGGGTTTCCTAATGGTCTCTAAACTAATGTAGAATACCCATTAACTCAATAGTTAGGATATTGGTCTGCGTCTAGCTTATACTTTACCACTAGAAGGTCTCACGGGGTAACATATGGTACACCACCCATTTGTGATTAGTATTGTGAATTCCCTGTTTCCTTAAATGCATGTACGAAGCATCTTATAGAACTAATAATGTATTGACTTACCACTTGCTTCATTGCGATTGATTTGAATCATGGTCTCAAACTTCCGTTTTCCTGAAGATGTACCTTCTTCAGTTACACCCTCCTTTCAAGATAATCTAGTGGATGTTAGGTTTGCTCCTACGGATGTTCCATATTTCTCCTGATATTCTGGACAACATGATTTCTTGTGTCCAATAATTCCACACTTGTTACACTTTCCTAGAAATGCTCTTGCATTTATCTTCATTGGAGTAGGATGGATGTTTGGACTAGATGCTATCCCCATTATTGGTCCTATTCCTCTCGTTAACAACCCACGAGTTAACGGTCGGTTTAGGCAGTTCATCATCATGTGTCCAGGTTCTCCACATTGGTAACATAATATCTTAGGGTTTGGGCACTCCTTAATAACGTGGCCCCTGATTCCACAATTTTGACATATCTTCTTTGTGTTGTACATCATATGTGGATCCGGACAATCCTCCATCATATGTCCTCGGACCTGACATGTTGTGGTTTGTTTTTGAACTTTCTTCCTCTTTCCTTCAGGTACAACAATCTCATCACCTTCTGATATATGTGCACTATCCAATAATTCCTGAAACTCCTTTGTACACACAATCCTAAGCTGCATCCTCATAACTGCTTGTAGTCCCTTCATGAACTTCTTTTGTCGTTTCGCCTCCATGTTTACTTCTGCACTAAGGTACTTGGATAAACGATTAAACTCCCGCACATGTTTCAGAACTGGAATATTCTTCTTTTCTAAGGTTTCATATTCCTTCCTTTTCCCATTGTTCTGATGAACAAATTCTTCACGAAACTTCTTTTTGAACTCACCCAGGTACTAACACCTTCTCCCAATGTTGTGAACCTTGACTTCTCCCAATACATGGTTGCAGTTCCGGTCAATAGATAAGTTGCATACCACACCTTTTCTTCATCCTTACATCCCACACTTTTAAGCTTCCGAGATGTATCCATTAACCAGTTTTCCGCCTCCAAAGGTTCTTCTACCATGGAAAAACTCTAGGGCTTAGTTTGTAAGAACTTCACTCATTTAACCCTTGGATGTAATGCCTCAGGTTGCTTCTCTTGCATTTTGCTTAAAGTATCCTGATAGAATTGATTCCGCCTCTCTATTCCAGCCTTTCTTCCGTCTTCCATACCCTTCATATACTGAAGAACTCTTTCGTTGGGAATTAAATGCGGCATTTGAATTTATACTTCCTTTGGAATTTCCTCATGAACCTCCTTTTGTTGTGTCAGCATCATCTCATGATCTTTCACCTTCCGTTCATCAGAGTGATAATTCACCTCTCCCTCACGCGAACCCGTTTTCCCCTCTAGACCTGTACGTCAAGTAAGAATTCCATGAAACAACATGCATATTCCCATAAAGTTCCACTTCATGCATAGACCTAGTCAATCAAGAAGATCCAAGGAAAAACCAAGAAATCCAAATGTGGTATATATAACACACATCATTCTAAGCCTGAAATGTAGTAGTTGAGTATAATACCTCTAGAATTCAGGCTTAGCTATGTAGTATATGCCACCTCCTAATATAGGTTCACCTCGTGCTGCTTAGCACTTAAGGTTAAACTACTCTTTGTCTCAATACTTACCCAATTTTCTCAGCTGCAACTAGATAATCTTGAGCAAAGTGATCTCACTTTGGTTTTGACTAAGCTCTTACCTTTCTTCTGGGACTACTAAAGACTACCAATCTTCCATTCTATCAGAGACTATCCTCACATGATCTCTCGAAACTACTAACAAAATTGTAGTTACTACCTTAATCCAAAATTATCATAATATTATAATACCTTATGAATTCTATCATAGACCTACACTATTCTTTACTTACTATTGTTACAATATTATTTACTATACACTCATCATTTTTATACCTATTTCATGGTTTTCGAGCTAATTTCACCATGAACTTGTCCAGATTTACCTAGTCATCACGATTAAAGAGCTAATCTCACCATGCCGACTCTTCTTCTTAGCTTACTATCAATGATTCTTAACTAAATTCTATTCCATCACTTGGTATTCTCAAGTGAATGCCACATGATTTACTTCCAGTTGTATATATACATACTTTGATGGTTTACCTTGTATGATATAGTGATATCAACTAGTGGTAAGATTCTGCTACTTCACATGGGTTCTAAATATAGACTCCATCACTAATACTACTCCACATGATATCCTAATATTTGTCCTAATCTTGTTTGATATTTTATCTTACTCAAGTTATCTTAGTGGTGTTATAGCCATTTAGAGCTACACTAAAATGGCATTTTTCTAGAGAAGACATATTATTAATCCTTAAGAAATATGATAAGAACATCCAACTTAAGTGTGACAATATTATCCTCGAGTCAATATACATCACAAGTCTTGGTTTAGATAAGATGGCTCCTATAGTCACTATCCAACCTATAGATCTCCTAAAAGGGTTTTAATCCTAAGGTCAAAGCATATGCTCTGGTACAAGTTGCGGTTACCTAGCATACCACTGCATTATGTAGTACACTATAGTCATTGACATAACACCAATAAAACACCATTCACTAGTATTATATCCCTCATAGTGGTACAACAGAAACACAACAGGTCCAAGACATGACTATAGATTACAACTCGAGTCTTTACAAAAGATCTAGAGAACACTCTAGGTTAAAGAGAGAGAAAGAACTTCTTACAAAGAAGAACTAGAAATATTAAATCAGAACTATCTAGTAACTAAGAATCGCATCTAAACTATCAGGCGTGCCATTGCTGCTATTGCAATGTTCTACAGAAGTAGGTTTTATGGCGAGTGTATCTACTCCTATCTACTCAGGGACTTCGTCTTCACTTCAGTCGATATATCTGTTGACTTCATTTACTTTATTGAAGAACTTGAGCTGTTGATGATGGTTTCTTGAGAAGACATTGATGTTGACGTTGTCTTCTTCGGCTTAGAACCCAGCAAGGGTTAAGAAGGTACGGTTGAGTACAGGCGTACTCAGCAAGTTCACTAAAAAGGAGTGTATGATGCACTATCTCTACAGCCACAGACCATACGTCGTAGGCAACACAGGTTTTCATAAACATTTCTCCAAAGGTTGCTTTTATTCTGAAAACTATGTCCGACAGCCTTCACAGGTTGACCAGAACCTTCATGGGTTTCCTTTCCTGCCGCATTCGTAGCTCGTTCCTGGAATAGGGAGTAACATGTCACAATTCTTACACTATGCAGAGGTGCGTCACTTTTCCCATAAGAGACCTTAGCCTTGTTGCACAACCAAGCCGCGAGCTTGTCCACACTTCCTTGGTATGGGGCCCAGTCTAAGATCGAAGCCAGTACTGCCGTCTCCGCGACACCGCATGAGACACGATCCCCCAAGACAACTACCACGGTTACTCTTTGGGTAGCCTCTCGGAGACTCCATACACAGCTGTGTTTGGCGGTCACCATAATCTATGGTGAACTCAGATCTAGACAGAGATGCACAGATAATCTAGACACCAAGATCGCGGGGAACTAAGGGGTCCCACCCATGTGCTGGATTCTCTGGAAGTCCATGGGAAATAAATAGCCTCACGATAAGGTCATCCGTCCATGCAAAAGGTAGAAGATACAGCTGACTTTCCCGTCCCGTTCCAAGTCTTATGGTTGACGCGTAATATACAGCGCTAGAATCACTGTCAACATTGGTTGTTAAGTCCTAGATATTATGTTCCTTTACCACTGGAACTATATCAATAGATTATTACCATCTGGTAAATAATCCAGAATCATATTATTGTAAAAATAGTGTTTTCTGACCTTTTTGAAATGTAGGTGATGACAATATTTGAGTTACAAGCATTTGATAGAAAATAATCAAAGGACATGAGTAAGTTGTGAACTTGCCTTTTGTGATTGCAAGATTATGCACTCACGGTCCTCGAGATACTAGAAGATCCAAATTCTAAAAGTAACATCATTGGTCCGCTAAGGACTAATGTTTAAAGACGCAAAATACAATTATGCATAAGTAATGTAATGTGGTTTGATGAACGTGAATCCCCAGAACAATCGTATCTAATCTAGGGTTGGGAGTTTGTGATGAGTTCTTTGGAATGAGTGGTACTTTTATATCAGCTTTACACATGTTCTTCTTGTTAAGGCTTGTGAGAGTGTGTGCAACAATATGTAAGTATAACAAGTAGTATACAATACTAAAGCATTCAAATGGAGCATGGTATCTGAAATATTTCTTAAAATAGTTAGACCTATTTTAACTTCATTTAAACATCAATTGAACTTTTTGTTACACTTTTAGACTTTAAATAAATATTGCTAAAAACAATAGCAAAAATTTATATATTTTTAATGAATTAAAACAAAAGAAAAGAGTTTAAATAAGATTTATTAGACCTTTATCTTTTATTTCACTTCAATTATGAAAGATGATATTTTTAAGGTGTAGATTATACTTGTGTGATCATTTCGGTATATTATAAGTATTTTTGTGATTTTTAAATAATAAAATATGAATTTTATAAGTTTTATTACTTTATAAATACTAAATAAATAATAAATATTAGTTAAGTGATAAAAAACTGTATAAAACAAATTTATAAATCTTTATTTTGTTTTTCTAAGATTTTTGATATATTATTTATATTTTTCTCATTTACCAATATTAAAATATGAATTTTCAAAGTATTATTACTTATAAAATCTTTATTAAATAATAATTATTTAACTAGGTAACACAATAATGTTTGATAATAAAGTTAAATTATAGATTTTATTTTTCTGAGCATTTTGATATATTATATACATTTTTCTGAATTATAAATCAAAAGATATTCAATTTCTAAGATTTAATCATTTTCCTAAATTAAAAATAAATATTAAATGTTTTATTGCGTCAGTGCTGACGTCAGCATGACACATACGCATGATACAAACTTTTTATGCCCAACCTAATCTACCCCAAGCCACTGACTAGTGGGACCTATGCCACATCATTACTTAGGGATTTATTTATTACAGATAATAATTACTAAAAAGAAAAATATATACATATATGACATCACATGACGACAGTGTGACGTCATCAATGGGGATTCCTTCCTAGTCGAGGACAAACTGCATGATTGGGAGTTCGCGAGGCAAAATTGAAGTGTGAGCTCGACAGAGAAGAGCAAGGGAGTCTATTGGTGGTGTCGCCGCCCCTTTTTCGTCACCGGAGGTACTCTGGTGACCAACTTCTGCGGCGGCCGACGATAGCGCACGGTGGTAAGGCGGCTCAGAGCGCGAGAAGGAAATCGAGAAGGTGCACGAGCACCGATAGCTCACCATGAAGCTGAAGAGCACGATGGCAAGGTCAGAGACGGTTGGACGGTGTCGAATCGACGGTGGTCGGCATCGGAGAAGAGGCGGTCGGGGAGCTCGATTAGGGGTGCGCGGCTTCGATTCCTTCCACGAGATGACCAAGGGAAGCACGGGGAGCTCAACGGCAGCCTCGGCTTGCCCCGGGGTGACCGGAAACGCCGACGCAGCGGAGCACCTGTGAGGTTAGGGTTTTGGCACAAAGGAGAGGAGAGAGAGGAACACCGGCTAGGGTTCGTCGTTGGTGACGCGAAGGCGACTTTATAGACGACCGGGGGCGGCGACGTGAATCTTGGCGCACGCCGGTGACGAGGGAACGGCTAGTGAGCTGCTTGGCTCGATCGGGAGGTGGAAGACGACCAGAGGAAGACGACGAAACGGTATCGGGCCAGGTGGGCTGACTTGGGCTGCATACGGGCTAGATGGGCTGCTTGTGGGCGTTAGACAGACGGAAGACAAATTGGACTATGGCCAGAAATACTTCTGTTTCGTTTTTTATTTCTTATTCTATTTTCATTTCTCTATCTATTTAAAGTTTGAATTTCATTTGTAATACTTTGTGAATATGTACTGAACATTTTGTAAATACTTGGGTGCTTGAAATTCTGTAAAATATGTTACAAACTTATTTATAGATTATTAAGTCTTGCCTAATTATAATCTTTATTATTCGTATGGTGATTTAAACTTTATGGTTCTCAACACTTGGAGATTTCCCTAAATAAGTTCTACTTGAATAGTAGTGTTTAGAATTATCATATAACGATCTTGGTTAATTCTTTATGTATTAATAACAATCATTAATGAAGATGTTCACTTTCTAGTGGTTATCATGAGCTTTGAGGAATTTAATAAACTCACATCCTATTTTGAATATGGATGAAGGTTAAAGACTAAGAGATATTCCCTTCATGTTTTGTGACCAGGAATCATATCTCACTTAGAATGAGCTATTGAGATTTCTCCTTAAGGTGATCTTGCTAGTTTATAAAACTTGGTTTCTATTAAGGTTTATGATAATAAAGCAAACATGGCATTCATCCATAACACTCATCTGGTTCTCTAATCATCTCTTGGAATCTTTAATTGTCCAAGAGGTATTGTTCAATGGTTACCTAGGAATAGGAGATGGTTTCACTATCCATTTGATTCTAGGGTTTTGAATAATGAGGTAGACATGGGTCTTGTCATGGCTGCATGTATAGCTAGCTAAAGGTTTCTAAAGAATTCTTACCTCAATACTTCACTAAGCTTATCTTGAGATAAGGAATTCCTTTCCTAAATATACTCCATATATCTATCTTATATTATTCACAAAGATCACATCTTCCTGAATAAGACAATCATATGACTCCACCATATCCATCATCACATGATGACATGGTCATGCCCCTTCAACATTATTCCATCCTTACTCCTAGTATATAACTTCTCTTAATCAACTACCATTGATGCACCTATAAATGTAGCTACTACTCACTCCATCTATTAACTTCCTTAAATCCATCTTGCAACTACCTCCAAGGATTGCAATATTTTACTCCTCTCTATAGAACCTGTGATATCAATCCTCTCGAATAGGTATGGTACTACTCTCCACAATACAAGTTTGTTCTTGTATTACCTTGGTTAAACTATTATACTTCCAACTACTCCTACAACTTAGGTTATATACTTCATTATACTCTAGCTTGACTTCTCTTGATCAAGCTAGATGATTCATCTTACTAGGGCTTTATTTAATTTGGTATACTCACAACTCTTCTTCAACACCTAGTAATCTATTCTCAAGTGTCTTGAGAATAATGACCACCATCATTTGACCAAACTAAGCTTAGGCTTCTAATTGTCTGATCAAGATCTATACTCAACTAAGTAGTATGCTTGTACTAGACTCTCTATAGGCTTATCTTGTTAAGCAAGCTTACTCTAAGTTTATATCCACTTGTCTTAACAAGATTATCATTGGATATTCTAATACTACTAGCTTCCTTATATCTCCACAATTACTATCTAAACTCTTGGGTTTAAATACTTCTTCTAGTTAACTTATGAATGCATTAACTCCTCCAACATCAGATGGTTTGATCTCCACTAAGGATCACATTCCATTAATGATGGCATACTTCATCATAGCTAGTTCCTCTTCCTTACTAATTTACTTAAGGTCTTTGGAAAGTTAACATAATAGGTCAAAGCTAAAGGCTAATAAGTTCTAGGTAAAGAATTGGTTACTCAACAGTGATGATCAACTGACATTAGGACTTGGTTAAATAGGAATGTCACCTCTTAATATCATATTAAGGTTATGTGCTAAATGGTCTTGGCTTCACTTCCTTTCCTACTCTATTTGTAATAAGAGTTAGTGTTTAGAAACTACCATGATTCTCATGGTAGGATTAACTATGGCAATCAAGTATATCAAGGTTTAGATATGAGTTTCTTTACTTAAGTTATATGCTTAACTTGGTATTCAGGGTTTGTTGTAGATAATACCTTGATATCATTATTAGACTATTAAGTATTGATCCTTGAGTTGTTGTATGGAATACCATGTGATGATCTCTAGAAGACCAAGTACTCCTAATTAAGTAGTGTGTTGTGACTTAGTTTTATTACATTTGATCTACCCTTAGATCAAATTATATTACCCAAAGGTAAGGTTTTAGCAAAGGTCATATTGAAACTTATCGCAATCAACTTGGTGATCTACTTCAGTTCCATCTAGTTAAGAGAACCTTTAATCTCTTTGACAAGTTTTATTCAACAGCGCGAAAATTATCCGGATTTTCTAAGCATGAATGCAATGCACACAACTTATCTTAGCTTATTTCTAAGCTTTAATGCTAGGGTGTTACAGTTATTGCATGTGTTCTTTTCCTCATACTACATTGATCCACTAGTGTCATTGCATGTGTTCTTTTCCTAAACCACATTGATCAGCGTGATCACACACACTCTAGTGGATTCTGTGATGCAACTTCTATCACACTAGTGCAACATTCCATGTGGAAGCTGCTTTCCTATGTCTTTTTGGTCTCTATGACCATGGTTTGACACATGGATCCACTAGAGTCATTGCTTGTGTTCTTCTCCTAAAACCAAATTAATCCACTAGTGACATTGCATGTGTTCTTCTCCAAAACCACATTCATCCACATGACCAAACACACTCTAGTGGAGTCTATGATGCAACTTCTGCCACACTGGTGCAACATGCAATGTGGAAGCTGCTTTGCCATGTGCTTTTGGTCTCCGTGGCCATGGTTTGTCACATGGATCCACTAGTTTCATTGCATCTGTTCTTCTCCTAAACCACATTGATCCACTAGTGTCATTGCATGTGTTCTTTTGCTAAACCACATTGATCCACATGACCACACACACTCTAGTGCATTCTGTGATGCAAGTTATGCCACACTGGTGCAACATTCCATGTGGAAGCTCCTTTCCTATGTGTTGTTGGTCTTTGTGACCATGGTTTGACATGTGGATCCACTATAGTAATTGCATGTGTTCTTCTCCTAAACCACATTGATCCACTAGTGTCATTGCATGTGTTCTTCTCCTAGTCAACATTGATCCACATGACCACACAGACTCTATTGAATTCTGTGATGCAACTTCTATCACACTGGTGCAACATTCCATGTGGAAGCTGCTTTCGTATGTGTTTTTGTCTCTATGACCATGGTCTGACACGTGGATCCACTAGAGTCATTACATGTGTTCTTTTCCTAAGACCACATTGATCGACTTGTGTCATTATTGTGTGTTCTTCTCCTAAAGCACATTGATCAACATGACCACACACACTCTAGTGGATTCTATGATGCAACTTCTATTAAACTAGTGCAACATGCATTGTGGAAGATGCGTTCCTATGTGTTTTTGCTCTTTGTGGCCATGGTTTGGCACATGGATTCCCTAGAGTCATTGCATGTGTTCTTTTCCCAAAACCATAGTCATTGATCCACTAGTGTCATTGCATGTGTTCTTCTCCTGAACCAGATTGATCCACATGACCACACACACTCTACTAGATTTTGTGATGCAACTTCTGTCACACTGGTGCAACATTCCATGTGGAAGCTGCTTTCCTATGTGTTTTTGGTCTCTATGACTATGGTTGGACACATGGATCCACTAGAGTCATTGCATGTGTTCATTTCCATAAACCACATTTATCCACTAGTGTTATTGCATGTTTTCTTCTACTAAACCACATTGATCCACATGACCACACACACTCCAGTGGATTCTGTGAAGCAATTTCTATCACACTAGTGCACCATGCAATGTGGAAGCTGCTTTCCTAAGTGGTTTTGGTCTCTATGACCATGGTTTGACACATGCATCCACTAGAGTTATTTCATGTGTTCTTTTCCTCAAACTACATTGATCCACTAGTGTCATTGCATGTGTTCTTTTCCTAAACCACATTGATCCACGTGATCACACACATTCTAGTGGATTCTGTGATGCAACTTCTATCACACTAGTGCAACATTCCATGTGGAAGCTGCTTTCCTATGTCTTTTTGGTCTCTATGACCATGGTTTGACACCTGGATCCACTAGAGTCATTGCTTGTGTTCTTCTCCTAAAACCACATTGATCCACTAGTTTCATTGCATGTGTTCTTCTCCTAAACCACATTGATCTACATGACCACACACACTCTTGTTGACTCTACGATGCAATTTCTGCCACACTGGTGCAACATGCAATGTGGAAGGTGATTTCCTATGTGTTTTAGGTATCTGTGACCATGGTTTGACACATGGATACACTAGAGTCATTGCTTGTGTTCTTCTCCTAAACCACATTGATCCACTAGTGTCATTGTTGTTCTTCTCCTAAACCACATTGATCCACATGACCACATACACTCTAGTGGATTATGTGATGCATCTTCTGTCACACTGGTGCAACATTCCATGTGGAAGCTGCTTTCCTATATCTTTTTGGTCTCTGTGACCATGGTTTGACACATGGATCACTAGAGTTATTGCTTGTGTTCTTCTCCTAAAACCACATTGATCCACTAGTTCCATTCCATGTGTTCTTGTCCTAAACCACATTGATCGACATGACCACACAAACTTTTCTTGCTTAATAAGGCATTGTTTGCTTGTGCTTGTGTATAGGAATCTATTCCATATGAGACACTCCTTACCTCAACCTCAGTTGACAAAAGCTATTTAACAAAAACTGTCTTGGCTTATGTTTCATATTCTGAAATGTTCTGGCATTTCAAAAAAACCTGAGCCAAGATACCTTGCAACCCTAAAACCTTTTTAGTAGCTTCTATTGACAATGTTATGGAGATCTATATTATATAATCTCCCTATGTTTTCAAAGACAAAAATTTCAACTACTCTTACCTCTAGGTTTCCAAAGACTTTTTATAAAGCTTTTGAATTCTACTCTTGGTAGAGATACCAAGGACTCTTACTTATTCAAACTCCAAACTTTCAAAATACCCATCCTTACCTCAAGCTAAGCTTGATGGTAACCCTAATAGTAGTTGATTTTCTTGTAAGATGAGTTGCCTTTAACTGTTAAGATGAATTGCCTTGATCTTCTGTCTAACTTGTTTGCTTAGGAACTAAAGTGAGCTACCCTAGGAGCTCATTCTATATGATCAAACTAAACTAAGATTTCCAAACCCTAAGAAAGATTCCCAAGCTGGATTTGATCTCTAGTCACTAAGTAATCCTCTAAAACCATTAACCAGATCACCTCTGATATTATCTCCTTCTAGAAGTATACAAGTCAATGTAAACCAACCCCAAGCAGGGATCCTTTCTACCCAGTCTACAGTTTAACATCATCCCTTTGATGATGCTTTGGAACCTTCCAACCCATCAAAAACATGAACTCTGATATTTGTCATGGTGGTGGCACGGCATATGCCATGTATAGGCTAAGGATGGGGCCAATGTGCACTAGAGGAATCCAGGGAGGGATAGTGTGGTGATTCCACATGCAAGTTTTTGTATTCCTATCTTGTTGATGAAGGGTTACAAGGGCCCCTCAAGCTATTTGTGAGAAGGAGACTAGTTCTCTTACTGCCCACTACAATGCTCTAAGGTTATTCCTTAGCTAAAATGATCCATCCCTCTCTATGGAGGCCCTGGTACTACTTATATAGGGGAGCCCAGGTTACAAGTCTAGGGCATACGTGGAAGCATATTCCCTGAATATGCCCTTTGGTTAAAGCAAGATGCCTCTTTTTAGACTTTAAATGGCTAGTTCGAACTCAGGGCGTAAGCCTCCGTAAGCCCCTCTGTGGCATTGCATCACCAGACATTGATAGCGTTAGCCGACACTGGCTATGTCACCTTTGTCGATAACGCCCTGCTGGTCCTTGCCTCTGCCTGCTTCACTCACACTACAGTGAGCAGAGGTCACCTTTTGACCAGTGAGAGATTCCTTCCTTCCCTTGGAAGCCAAGTGATAACCCGGCTAGCGCCTGGCTAACCTGGCCATGAGGGTACCTGAAAATAAGACAGACCGAACATAGCCAACATATGTTTTATGCTGGCCGTGTTAACATTAGGTGGACACCCACCAGGTCGGGTTACTCCGTAAGTCGGCCTGGCTTGAGGTGACCCGGCCAGCATTCGTTCCGATCGTGCTGTACCTCGGCTAATTCAGCCTTTATACCCCGGCGTGACCCTACCTGGGGGTATCCCCCCAACATTAGTCCCCAAAGCTGGTGCGGTCTTAGCAACTTCAGCTGATAAGGCCACAACATGTTCCACTTATCAAGATCTGCACTTTCCTTGCCGAGTTATCATGTAACGCAGCTCTTTTGTTCGACATTCCCTTGGCTCAATCCGAGTTACTTCTCGTTGGCCGAGTTATTATCCACACATCCGAATCATATTTCCTTCTCTCATATGCTTCCCCACTTCCTACGTGGAGGGTAATCATCACCTTGCCTCATTTTAAGGGCCACGCTAGTTACTGCACTGGTTACTATATTGATTGTCAGGAATAACTGGTGTGCACGTCACGTCGTGGCAACCCCCTCGTTAACTGTATCATCACGTCGTGTCATGGGATTCACTACTCCATGTGGCCCTTGGTGCGGCGTGCGCCTGATTCGCTGGCTTGGCAAATACACGACCACACCGTGTGGCACCACCATAGCCCTGGATCCCACTACGCCTCCTAGGGGTGTAGTTAAATAGGGGACAAGGCGGCCCTTGGGGATTTCCCCCACTTCGCACGCGCCCCTGCCCACTACTTCCTTCTTCTCCACAGCAGCGCCGCCACTGTCGCTGCTGCTTAGCGTAGCGCCGCCGCTGCCGTGCCTTGTTGTTCTTCCATTTACGTGCCGCTGTTGCTGCGCAAGCTCTCCGCTACCGGGCCTTGCCGTTCCAAGTCGTTGCTCCCCACCGTAGATTACTTCCGTGAGCATAGTGATTTGGAGATGACGGAGGAGGAGATCATCATCGCTGAGGAAGAGGAGGCGGAAGGAGAGGCGCACGAGCACGGCGGCTGGGATGGTTCATGGGTCTGTCAAGGTGATCTTGACTGACCCGCCGCATCCCTGCGGGCGTTTCCTGCCGCCTCGCCGCCGATGAAATTGCTCCCTCCCCCAATCCGGGTGAGTATGTAGTCTTTCTATCTCACTTTCAGCATGGCTTCGGCCTCCAAGTGAGCGATTTCTTCCATGACCTCATCAACATCTATGAGCTTTAGCCTCACCACCTTTTAGCAAATGCTATTAACTCCATCTCTTCCTTCGCTTCTGGCATTGAGGGATACGTCGGCCTCTGGCCCACCAAAGAACTTTGGATCAAGTTCTTTGGTCTTCGCAAAAATGTCATTCCCGACCATCTTCTTGCCCCAACAGATCAGCTTTTGACCCAGTGCGGTGCAGCTTCTATCTCTCCCCACAAGAATTTTGCTTTTTCCCGGGTCACAGGCCTCAAATCCTGCAAGGGCTAGGCCTAGACCTTCTTCTATGTCAAAAATGATACGGATGTAGACCTGATCCGGCTGCTTCCCTTTAAGTTGGGTCCTCTGAATACGACCTTGTGGGACCGGATCCCAAGGCGGCCAACCACCTTGGGGAATCAGGTAGACATGCGGATCAAGGAGCTTGTCAAGCAGGGGCTGCGCAGCAAGGACGTCATGATCACCTTCGTTCGTAGCTAGATATCTCCTCTCCAGAAGCACACGCATAAGCTTTGCCACATGAGTGGTCCTCTTGACCCCAATCGCACCTCCTCCTTCGAGCTTGACAACACCGACATATTGCATCGAGTCAAGGTATCTTTAAGATAGATAAGGAGTTTACCGAGGCGTGGAAGTGGGGGCTTGAGCTCTTCACCCGAGGTAACTTGCCTCCTCTGGTATGTTCCTCACCTGACCCTCTTTCTGAGTCTTGTGGTATGCTGGACCGTATCTTTATTTGATCCCTTAGTATTTTTGCTCTCAGTTGTTTCTCTAGCAGACAATGGAACATGGCAAGGAGCTAGCCCTCAAATGGGCCGAGGACCGCTCAGACCCAGCCGCAATTGAGCCGGACCCGGAGACGTTCTTGCCAACTCCAGATGGCACCAGGCGAACCTCTGGTAAGGCCTCTTCTTTGAGGGATTGGCCGGGTGATGACGACTCCGATGTTGAGATTATGGACGTACTTGACCAGTGTCCATTTCTTATGCGTTTCCGGTTACGTCGGCTTCAGCTAACCCGACGGGACAGGTCCACAAGAATCCTCCTCTTGCTATGGATGAGCCGGCTCCTACCCCTTCCCAGAAACGTCCGGCAACCTCGGCCGCAGCTTCTGAGGCGCCACCGCCCAAGAAGAGGCAAAAGAGGTCCGGCGTTAAGGGTGCCAACAAGCGGGTGCCCAAGGGCACTGTCCGGAGAGCGCCCAAGCCCCAGGAACCTCCAACCTCTTCCGAGTAAGTCCTTTTTCCTTTCTCATTCATTTCTAGGTCATGTTGCACTGTCTTTGCATACAAATTGCCCCTCTTTCTCCTTTTAACTTGTTGCTCGTTGTATGATTCTGCAGCGCTCCAGGGGTGATCCCCCAGAGTGGTCCTAGCATTTCCTCTCCTATCCAGAGTGCTCCATCTCCCCCCGCAACGATGACGTTCGCCCATTGAGCCCTATCCAAGAGAGATCAATGGCCGCGCCGGATCTGAGCCCACCTCGTTATGAGGAGGGTAATGTCGGTGCATGGGGAAGTGGGGCTGCCAAGGATATGGCTATGCTAGACCTCCCTAGTAATTCGGCCCAGTCAGAACCCATAGCTACAGAGGTGCCAATTTCATCGGCACCACCCCACACTTCTTCTTCTCCAATACCGACCTCACCATCAGCATCAGCACCAGCACCAGTACAAGTACCCTCTCCAGCACCAGTACCAGCAGCAGCACCAGCACCAGAAGCAACACCAACGCTAGCTGCAACACCAAATCTGACATCTGTGCCCAAGAATCCTCAGGCAGCTACATCCGGATCAACTATGTCCATCAAGGATATTTTCCATCCAGCTTCGCAGGCTCAATCCGGAGCAGCTACCTCGGCTCCTCTACAGCGGCCGAAGTCCGCCAGCAAGAGCAAAAAGGCAGCTGAGGTAGCCAAGGGTCCAATCTCCAAGGGCACCAATATCGGGGAATGTTCGTTTGTAGTACCAAACTTCCTGGGTGAGTGCACCGCGATACCCGAGTTGTCATCAATCGCGCGGAGGGGCCATAGTAGAATCGCCAATTGACATGGGTATACCCTATAGGTACTCGAACTTGGTATATACGGCCCAAATACATACAGGCCCACGGTGTCGCCAAGGCCCGGATGGAGGGACTCGAGTAACCTATGGACTCTCAATTGCTTGAAGGACAAGAAGAAGTTAAAGATAGAAAGTTTGAAGGGGAAAACCCTAACTTGTAACCGACTCGACCTGCTACCCGAGACCTAGCCTATCTATATAAAGGCTAGGAGGGGGTGGCGAGGAGGACACACGCAACCCTAGTTTTCGCAACCCTCGCCAGATTTGATCTGCGCATCATTGTAACTTTCGACTCCCTCGATAATTCCACGAGCAGACAAGCAGGAGTAGGGACCTCTACGAGGCCTGAACCTGGGTAAATCCTTTATCCCCTGTGTGCTTGTTTGCTAGCCGATAGATGTCTCCAGCGCTCCCTCCTTCTCCAAAACCCAAGTCCATAACAATGGGCATTGACGAGTTAAACCCTCGTCAATTGGCGCCGTCTGTGGGAAGAAGGAGTGCTGATATTGCGGCTTCTTCGGCCCCATCAAACGCGATCTACAACTCTGCAACAGCGGAGATTCGCCAGCTCTTCGGCGCCTTCGACTTCACCGTCCACACGCCGGCTACTCGCCCGGCCTTCGGGTCCGTGGGCGACGGAATCAGCTTGGCGATTGGGAGTTTCCGCTTCCAAGTTGGTCAGATGGGCACGCTTCACATGCCTGATCAGCCAACAACACCGGCGATTGCCCCGGCCTCATGGTTCCCTCCATCGATTGGTACCCTCAGCGAGCTCAATGCTCCAGCGGCGATCGGGAACATGGTAAGCGACAGCAGTCCCAACTCCGATCTAAGCGATCTGGCCACTGAAGAGGGAACCTACGGTTTCGGATCTGAAAGTTGCGGAAGCAACAGCTTCCCAAATCACTTCATGTGCACCGTCATCAACGCATGCGACACCTCCGCCAACCGCGGCAACGACACCGACCCGCCCAACGCCGCCAACGGCGGCAACGGTGGCAATGGAGGAGCAGTCGAACCCCCTACCATAATCAATGAGCAAACCGGCGAACGCGTCGTGATCATGCTCAACGAGTAAGAGTGGGAACGTTGCCACGAAGCCCTACGGGGTACACCTCTACCCTTCGGGTCCCCGCAAGAACTACTGATGGGCTACCACTGGCTCCTAAAGTAGGAATTCAAGCACCAGAAACAAGCAATCGCGGAACTTGAGGCGTGTAAAAAGGCGGCAGACGAGTCAAGCCTTCGTCGCGCTGGGCTCTCTTCCTACGGAGGATCCTCCTCAAGAGGCAACGAACACCTCGCCAAGAAGAGGCAATCGCGGATGGCTCACCTCACTGAGCAAGAACGCATAGACGCCGCGGAAATCCTCGACTTCGGCTCCATGATAGTCGACACGAGAGGCAACGTGGTTCCCAGGACGCCGCAGGCCGCGGTGACGGCAACCACCATGTACCTTCTCAATAACCAGCCACCGGCTGGAGATCCCCAGACGGCCATGCACCGATCTATGATCGCGGGCCTTGGACTAATCGAGGCCGCCCTCGACAAAGAACCAGTACCCAACCCAAAAAAGGGCAAGGCGTTAGCAAAACGCTATTCCTCGTCCTCGTCAAGCGACGATAGTCACGACCTGTCTCGACGCCGCCGTTCGCGATGACACGATCGCGACTACGATGCACGCGACGAGCTCACGCAGCGCAAGATCGACAAGTCAAGGGCACGACGTGCTCGGTCGACTGATTCGAAAGAATAAGATGGAGAGCTCTACGATGCCAGATGCTTCAGCAGATCCATCAGGCAGAAGCGAATGCCTAAAGGGTTCAAACTCCCATCAGAGAACCCGAAATTTGACGGTCTACAGGACCCCAAGATCTGGCTGGAAGATCACATCTCCTCAGTCAGGCTGCACGGGGGCAGTCGGAGTACCGCCATGCAATGCTTGTAGCTACAGCTGCAAGGCGCCGCCCGGGCATGGCTCAATAACCTCCCGCGCGGATCCATTCACAGCTGGGATGAGCTGGTCTACAGCTTCGTGCGCAACTTCAAGGGCACATACAAACGCCCCGCTTCAATCGAAGTACTGAGATGCTGCCAGCAAAAATCTGGCGAATCGCTGCGCTCTTACATCCAAAGGTGGTCTATCATCAAGAACTCCGCAGAGAACATCTCGGAAGACCGTGCGATTCATGCATTCAACGACGGTGTCCGCCGCATAGAACTCAGGGAGGAGCTAGGACGCTCAAAGCCCAAGACCATCGACCACCTGATGGAGATCGCGAACTGGTGGGCTGATGGAGAAGATTCGCTGAAGAACCGCGCTCACTCTGACGAGGAAGCAGAACTCAGACGCGACCGCCGGGACAAACGTCGTATGCGGGTCTACGACGATAGAGATGACGTCAACATGGTCGCCGCTGGTTACGCCGATAGACGCGATGACAACCGCAACAGCGGATACCGTAGCGGCGGATATCGCGACTCCGGGAAAACCACACAACTATGGCAACGCCGCACCCGCGATGAAGCACCCGCGACCACCATCAAAGATAAACTGTCTGGACCATGCACGGTACACTTCTACATCGACAAGCATGACGGCAAGAGAAAGTCCAGTCACCTCCTCAAGGACTGCCGCGAGTTCCTCAAGCTACACGAGGGGTTGGTGCGGATGAACCGCAACACGGTCGAAAGAGGCTACGGAACCGCTCAGCCGCGATGGCACATGGCGCACCACCACCACCACCTGGGCCACCCCCGAACGGAGCTGCACCAGACCAGCATCACGGAGGCGAACCATACCCACGGGCCATGGGCACCATGATGATCCAAAAGGGACGCCCCTCAAACAGGGTGCAGAAGGCCATCACTCTCCAAGTCAATCTGGCCACGCACTCGCCACCATCCACCACTGAGTACCTCAGTGGCAGTGAGTTGTGCATTACCTTCGACAAACGCGACCACCCACCTCAAGTACCTCGCCCAGTTCATTGCCCCCTCGTACTCGAGGTGCAAATTGGAGGCTTCGACATGAGTCGCGTCTTCATGGACGGCGGAAGCGGTATCAACCTCATATTCGCGAGTACCTTGCGAGCAATGAGGATCCCTCTAACCTGCTTGCAGGCATCGGACATAATGTTCCACGGCATCGTCCCAGGAAAAGGCGTATACCCCCTGGGCAAAATCAACCTCGACGTCATATTCGGCACGCCGAAGAACTTCCGGCACGAGCGCATCAACTTTGAAGTTGTCGACTGGCCCTCACAATACCACTGCATCCTCGGGCGCGGCGCGTTTGCTAGGTTCATGGCAGTACCTCACTATGCCTATCTACAGATGAAAATGCCAGGTCCCAATGGCGTCATCACGATCAACGGGAGTTTCAAGCGATCAGCGATTCGCGGCGAGAATTCAACAGAATCTCCGGTCCTTGCATCATGCAGGAGGAACTCGCGCGACTGAAGGAAACGACAGACAACAGTCTGCCCCCCCTGAGTAGGTCAAGCTCACCTGATCTCTCCTTCGACTCATCTGTGCACACAAAGAAGGTGCAGGTCCATCCATCGGATCCCGCTAAAACGGCCCTCATCGCCAACAACTTGAGTCCCGCATAGTAACTCGCGCTCGTCGAATTCCTCCGCGAGCACTGGGAAATTTTTGCCTGGTGTCCTACGGACATGCCAGGAGTTCCCAGGGAATTCGCCGAGCACGCACTCAACGTCAACCCCGATGCAAGGCCAGTCAAGCAAACAATCAGGCGACTGTCTGAGCCATGGGCATAGGCCGTCGGAATGGAGATCAACAGACTCCTCGAGGCCAAATTCATACGCGAGATCAAGGAAAGCACTTGGCTCGCCAATACAGTACTAGTGCCAAAAAAGGACACGGATATCCTGCGGATGTGCGTCGACTTCACTTCTCTTAACAAGCACTGCCCAAAAGATCACTTCCCGCTACCACGGATCGATCAAATCATCGACTCCACTGCTGGATGCGAGCGCCTCTGCTTCCTCGACGCCTACTCAGGCTATAACCAAATTCGAATGAAGGAGGAACACCAGGAGAAGACCGTGTTTACAACGCCCTTCGGCGTGTTCTGCTACAACAGAATGCCCTTCGGGCTAAAAAACGCAGGAGCCACGTACCAGCGGTGCATGCAGGCCTACCTCAAGGAGCAACTTGGTCGCAACATCCAAGTCTATGTCGACGACATAGTAATCAAAACCAAGGAAGAAGCCTCTCTAATCGACGACTTGCGCGAAACCTTCGCCAATCTCGATCGCTACCGGATAAAGCTCAATCCAGACAAATGCGCCTTCGACGTACCCTCTGGACAACTGCTCGGGTATCTCATCTCCGCGAGAGGGATTGAGGCAAACCCGAAAAAGATAAAGGCCATACTATCCATGGAGAAGCCAAAGAACATAAGAAGCGTTCAACAACTAGCTGGGCGAATCACGGCCCTCAGTCGATTTATTAGTCGAATGGGAGAAAAGGCGCTGCCCTTCTATCAGCTCCTCCGCAAAACCGACAAATTCGAGTGGACCAATGACGCGCAAGAAGCATTCGAAGACCTCAAGCGCCTGCTATCCACCTCGCCAGTATTGGTAACTCCACGAGAAAGGGAACCACTGCTGCTGTACATCTCCGCCACCAACCAAGTGGTTAGCATGCTTTCGTCGTCGAACGGGCGAGAAAACAAGGTCCACGGCGCCTGGCGCCCGTATACTACCTCAGCGAGGTCCTCACGCCAACAAAATAGCGGTACCCACACTATCAGAAGCTGGCGTACAGCGTCTTTATGACCGCCCGGCGACTGCGCCACTACTTCCAGGAACACCCAATCATGGTAGTCAACGATGCCCCATTGGGACATATCCTCAATAACCCTGACGCCACAGGGCGAGTCGCGCTTTGGGGAATCGAACTGTCTCCACGAGACATCACATATGAAAAGCGCGGCGCAATTAAGTCGCAAGTTCTCCCGGACTTCCTCGTACATTGGATGGAAAACCAACTCCTGGACAAGCCAGACATGTCCTACCTCTGGACAATGCACTTCGATGGGTCCAAGAGAAAAGATGGAGCAGGAGCAGGTGTCATACTGACATCGCCTCAAGGGGACAAGCTGAAGTACGTCCTGCGAATGCAGTTCACAGCCTCAAACAACGAGGCTGAATACGAGGCCCTGTTACACGGGATGAGGATGGCAAAAGCCTGCGGCGCAAAGAGGCTAATCATATATGGCGACTCCAAGCTGGTCGTAAACCAAACAATGCACGAGTGCGACGCACTAAACTACAACATGATCGCATACCGCGACCTCTACGACACACTTGAAGGATACTTTGATGGCTGCGAGTTGCGACACATAGGTCGCGAAAGCAATGAGGAGGCGGACGCACTCGCCAACATAGATTCCACCTGCGCACCCATACCACCTGGTGTATTTCTCGAGCGCATATGCGAACGCTCCATCAAGCCAAAGGCCGCAGAGAAGAAAACAAGCGCAGCAACGGACTCGGGGGCTACGCCACCCAATGAGCCAACACCAATCGATGATTTGGAGCTCGACACAGGACTCGAGGGGCCAATGAGAGTCATGATGATCGAACAATCCTGGACGCATCCGTACATTACGTACCTCCTCAGCAAGCGCCTACCGGACGACCCGACAGATGCACGACACATCGCGCGACGCTCCAAGGCATTCGCCGTTATCAAAGACGAACTGTATAAATGTAGCATCACAGGCGTGTTACAGTGACGCGTCTCCCTAGCCGATGGAAGAGCAGTCCTCCTTGACATCCATGAAGGGACCTACGGGCACCACGCCGGCAGCTGCGCCCTCGTCGCCAAAGCTCTACGAGCTAGATTTTACTGGCCCATGGCCATGCGCGACGCCAAGGATATAGTCCAAAAGTGCAATGCCTGTTAGCGATTCGCGGACAAGCCACACACACCAGGCGCAGAGCTACGGCCTATTCCATTGGCCTGTCCCTTCGCCCAGTGGGGACTCGACATGGTCGGCAAACTTCCAAGGTCCTCGCAAGGAGGCTACGTCTACCTCTTGGTCGCAGTCGACAAGTTCACCAAGTGGATCGAGGCCATGCCAGTGACCAAGCAATCAGGGCACATCGCACTCAAGTTCTTCGAGTCCATCATCTACCGCTTCGGCGTGCCACACAGCATCATCACCGACAAAGGAACGAACTTTACATCCAAGGAGTTCCGAGATTTCTGCGAGAACCTAGGGATCAACATCAGCTATGCCTCAGTCGCACACCCACAGACCAACGGTCAGGTGGAAAAGGAAAACGGGCTCGTCTGCAGCGGCATCAAGAAGCGACTCCTCCGGCCACTCGAACAAGCCGCGGGCTGCTGGCCAAACGAACTGCAATCCGTACTCTGGAGCCTGCGTACAACTCCAAACAGCGCCACCGGCTACACACCATTCTTTATGGTACATGGAGCAGAGGCAATATTACCCGCCGAGGTACGGTACAGAGCGCCACGCGTAGTCGCCTATAGCGAGAAGGAGTCATCCCTCGCACTCGAAGACTCCGTCGACCTCCTTGACGAAGCAAGATAAATCGCCGCAGAAAGATCTACAATCTACCAGCAGAACCTGCGCAACTACCATAGGAGAAGGCTTCGCCCAAGATCCTTCCTCGAAGGTGACCTGGTCCTGCGACTGAAGCAGCAGGGGCATCTCGAGCTCGAGTCCCCCTGGGAAGGACCGTATGTGATTACAGAAGTAATCCCAGGTGGCGCCTATCGCCTTCAAGATTTAGAGACAGGAGTCGCATACTCCAACCCTTGGAACGTCGCACAACTGCGACGCTTCTACCATTAGTCGTTTCTTCTTTACTTTTGCATCGCAAACAAGGCTATTCAGCCAAGGCTACTTAGCCGCATATTGTACTACGTACTGTTCTCCGAATAAATGAAAGCTAAGTGCCCCAAAACTCCGTGCTCTCCTTTCTTTTGTCAACTTTCATACTCGGGGGCTGCGCCACCCTATATACATATGTTCTTCGAACAATAACGCGACATCCTGAGTAGCTGGCACACTAATCGAACCCCTAAACACAAACACAACCCAGCTGCCACGCGGCTGATAGGTTGACAGGGGAAAGATACAAAGATGGCCAGGCTAACGAAAAGGACTCGCATAAGTGCAACGCACCCCATGCTTATAAAGCTATTTGTAAATTATCTACAATACTATATATGAGCTTTACAACACCAGTACACTTGTATGCAGGATACATATTTGGCTACCCTTGCAACAAAAGAACATTAGTCTGTTCCTCGAAGAAGTTGACGATTTCCTCAGCTGGACGATCCACCGCTTGATAGTGCGGCACCATGTTCCAGGAAGATCCTGCTGGTGGCGCCGGTGGCCCAGATGCAATGGCGGTGACATCCACGTCAGGCATGTGCAAACGCACCACGGAGAGCGCAGCCTTGGCACCAGCCACCAGCTGCTGCCTCACGCACTCGCGAACCGCGGACATATCTTGAAATTTCGTCAGAAGGGCCAGCAGGCTTGACTGAGTATCATCCAGTGGGAACATCGCCCGGTAGATGTTCTTCAAGCACGACTGTGACTTTTTCAGAAAAAGCAGCACTCGCGAGGCGCGATCCTGCAGGGTCGCTAACGCAGTCGCACGATCATGATCTACCCAGAAGTATCCACTCTCCTGAAGTTGCTCTTGGGTGAGATCATGAAGGCGGATGGCAATCCTATCCCTCTTGTCCTGCGGATGGTGCGCGCTAACAACTACACGAAGCAGCATCAACAGCATGAGTACAACGTACCATTGCGATCATCTATAAAGGAAAAGACGAGGATGAGCAAACTAACACTTAAACTGGTCGCCTAGCTGCGTCACCTTGCCAAGCAGATATTGCTCATGGGCGGCGGCATTTTCAGCCTTCGACTTCCACACGTCCGCGCTACCACGGATCACAGGCAACTCACGCTCCAGCTGCTTAACGCGATCACGAAGTCGCGAAAGCAAGGAAAGCTCCTCTACTCTAGAGCGAGGTGGTGCCATTGTATCCTCAAGAGATGGCGAGACCGGGGTTCCCCCCACAGGGCCACTTGACGTACCCTATCAAAAAATCAAGTCAAAAGCAAAATAAGGCGACCAACTCAAAAGTCAAAAGTAAACAGGTGCATTCAGGATCAATAAAAAGTATGTACAAACACATTCGCCAATAGGAATGATCTCCAATCAAAAGAGCGAGTTCGTCCGCTATTACAAGAAACTAACTACGGAGCAGCTGGCTTCTTTGACTTCAAGGACCTTGGGGGCTTCATCAAGTCCGTGGCAGTATCAGATGCCACTGACTTTCCGCCGGCCCTTGAGGCCGAAGTTTTTGCCGTCTTCTTTGCGCGATTTAGCTCCTCCGAATACTTGGCAACGATGTTTATCAAGGAATGGCCATATTTGGCACAAGCAGTCGCAAAAGGAGCGAACACTACCTGCTGACCATCCGCGCCAACAGGCATTGTCTTCGACACCGTAGAGGGGTCCACTTCGACTCCGTGGGCTTGCACCATGGCAAGCGACATGGTTGCACCAGCTGCACGGAGGGAGTTCTTGTACGTGGCAGGTACACCCCCAGCGAGTGACTCCACCAGCTCCTCCACATTGTCTACCAGCTCCGCCTTCGGCATCAGCTCCTCCCGGAGGCGACTCAGGGTGGCCTTGGCTTTCGACAACGTGTTTTGGACAACGACGCTACGGTCTTCGACTGCAGATACCGCGCCCGCCAAAACATCATCGCGACCAAGGGCTTGCGGACCAAAGCTCAAGCCACCAGCATCTACAACAAAATACATACACGGATCAAACTCCTAAGGCCACCGACACTATAGAGGAAAAGAAGAACATCGATAAATATCTACCAAGTAGAGGTACCTAAGAGGGCCTTGGCGACTGAAAAAAGTTGCTCTTCAAACAACTTCTCCCTAGCCGCAAAGGAGGCACGCAGATCCTCTTCGCGCTTCTGGGCCTCATCACGAGCCGCGAGTGCCTCGTCGCGCCCCTTCACTGCTGCGGCCAGCGTCTTCTCCAATGTGGCGACATCACGCAATAAAGCATTATGCTCAGCTACAGGACAGTCAAAAATCTGGCTGTCAGTCGATAATGCCAAAATACAGAGAAAACGACAAGAACAGGTATAGAATACTCACTCTCAACCACGCGGTGGCGCTTCTCCAGCATCGCATGCTGGCGACCTATCGCCATCACTTGCTCCGCTACCTGCGTGGCTTCCTTTACAAGGATCTGTCGCACAAAGCAAGGAATCAGTAGAGGGCAACAAACGGTGTTTGACTGCCAACTTATAAAAAAAGGGGGAGATATACTGACATGGTCCTCCAGCGACTCCGAAGAAGATTGCTGAACAATCATCCGAGCTACTACTCGATGCTGCCCTACGTGAGGAGAGCTCGAAGAATTGTGCCCGGAGTGGGCAGCCGCCGGAGGAGAAGGAGCACGCTCGACCTCTATCTTGGCCTTTGAGGTCGCGACTCCTGATTCCTTCAAAAATTCGACGTCGCCAGACGATGACGACGCCTCTTGGCTGCAAGATAAAATACACACTCAGAAAAGGGCAAAGTCAACAAGAAGAAAACAAGCAAAGAACGAATGCACTAGCAAAACTTACCAGTCAAATCTATCAAGATCAAATGTGGCCTCCGTCGATTCCGACAAAGACTCCTTGGGCAATCGCATCTTCTTGTGAGAAGACGGTGCCACAGCCCTCACTGGAACGGCGGGAATTGGTGACTCCGCGCCAACAACTGCACCTCCTAGATTGGAAGGAGTCGACGCGTCGGAATCCTCAGTGCGTGTAGCATCCCAATTGTCTAACAATTGCAATGCTACTAGTCTAGTCTATATAATGCTACTTCCTACATATATTTGTTGCATCATAATTATGTCATGCTCATGTCATCATGCCACCTTGCATTTGAGCATCATATAAAACCCTGTTTCTTTGGTTCTTCTCTCATATGCATTATTAATTGTATTTGCCTCTTGATATTGTATTTGGTTATTGATATATTGTTTAATGCCCAAGTTGAGTTGGGGGCATATCTTTTATTTCCAATCTACACCTTTCTTTGTCACCACCTTATAATTCCACCACCTCATTAATCCATGAGCTTGTACTTCTTTTTCTTTTGATATTTTATTCTAGCTCATGTGGTTTGGGGTGGATCAAATCCTTTAAATCCTTTTGCTTGGCTTTTAATCCACTTCTTGGAAATGCATAAGAATAATGCCATAATATTATTATTGTTTTTACAAAATACAACATGGCACTAATTATTTTGCATGGGCCATGCAACCATCACCACCTTGTTGTCCTTCCTTGCCATGTGTCTCAACATCATCACCTCCTTTGGTTATGTCCTTGCATGATCTTGTTAGATCATACCACACCCCTCCCCCTAAACCTACCCCTACCCTCTCTCTCTAATCCTCTCTCCAAAAACCTAGTTCTAAGCTAAAACCTAAACCTACCTCACCTCACCCTCCTCTCTTCTTGGCCAAGGTGCTCCCTCTCTCTCTAACATGCTGGTTCCACCTGGCCCTCTCTCTCTTACCCACACATCAGCTAACCCTACCCCTCTCTCTAACCCTTAACAAAACCCTAACCCGAGACTACCCCATCTACCCTAGCCCGAGCTACCCCCTCTCCTCTCTCTCTCTTCTCCCTACCTGCCATGCTGGCCCCAGCTACTGCGCCTCCCCCTCACCCTGGTCCACCTGCAGCCTCCCCTGCCATGCCCTACCTACCCCAGCCCGACCTGCACGTGCTTGAGGAGAAAAAGAGAGAAGGGGCCGAGACCACCTTTATCTCTGTCGTGCCCACACGCTACCCCTCTCTCCCCCTCGCGTTCTCCTCATCCCCCACGCCTCCTGGCAGCTCCCAGATCCACTCCAAAGCCTGCCTCGCCTTCCCCTTCTTCCTCGCCGATGCCAGCTCCTGCCGCCAGTCGCCGCCGTCTACCTCTGTTCCTCTTCGTTCCAGCCGGCGTGCACGTCGTGGAGGTGGCCTGGGAGACCGAGGAGACCGCCCTGCTGCTCCCTGTACGCGCCGACGTGGACGAGAAGCCCCATCACCGCCGGATCCTGCGCCTCGCCGTCCAAAACCCTAACGCCGGGGAGCGCCTGCGTCCTCGCCGCTCCGGTGCCTCCCCGCCCGATCCAACTCCACCGTCCCCTCCACGGTGAGCAGTACTCCCTCCCTGACATCCTCCGCTTCGCTATCACCGTCTAGCGCCGCCTCTCGTTTTGCCGAACGCCCTCCGTGCGCTAGAGCTCGCCGGTGTCTGCAAGGTTTCCGCGCCGCGGGGAGCCTTACCTAGGCCCCAAACGCCCTCCTGTCAACTCCCCTGGCCCCGACGCACTGGCTAGCCCCTCAGCGCGGGCGCCCGCGACCCGGGTTCGATCCCCGCTCTGCGCTGCGCGCTGATTTCCTGCAGATCGAAGAGAATGAAGAACAGTACGGGCCCACCAGTCAGCCCTAGTGGTTAGCTAAGGCGCGGTGAGAAAAACCTGATCGTGCGTGGTTCTCGCCCAGTCAGCATCTGGCCCACTGTGAGCGGTTGTGGCTTTCCTGGGTGACAAAAGTTTTTCCCTGTTGTCTGGTTTTAATTAAACCTTTTCAAATTGATTTAAATTCAAATTCAAATTCAACTCAGATTTAAGTAACTTTTCAAATATAAAATCAAATAATACAAATAATATATGTTTTGAATCAGAAAAATGTGAGGAATTCAAATATGCTATTCAAAATATTATTTGAGCACTTTAAAATTTCGAGGTGAGTAAAATTACAATAAAATGCCCTTTTCCTTAATTAATTAATAACTTTTGTTTTATAACTCCAATTTTGACAAATAATATGTCTAGATCGATCAGCGCGACGAGCCCGTTCTATCTATGCATTCCATGTTCTGAATTGCAGCATGCATCATATAAATATAAAGTATACAGCAACTTATTTGAGTATAAAATGTGACTAAAACTCAATAAAATGCTTTATTCTCGTACCCCACACCTCACCCATGCCATGCTACATTATTGCCATGCAAATTGTGCATCATTCATCATGGCATGATTGTTTGCTTGACGCATTATAATTCATATGCTTGTGCACTATATTTATGTTGGCCCTTGTTTGTTTGGTTCTTCTTCGAATAGATCTTTGGCGGGGGATATATCAGAATCCTGTGAGCACTACCCAGATCCTTACCTCGCTTCAACTGAGCTGCCGGGCAAGCACTACCACATGCTTGCATACATATAGTACCTATTGCCTATATCTTATTCTTGCATCATTGAGTCACGATTGCATTAAATTGAATCCCAAGTACTGCATAGCCTTTACTTTTAAACCCCACCGAAGCTTGTTCCTCCATCCCATGAGACACTACTACAGGAGTTGTTTGAGCCATGCGGGTCGTAGAATAGCATGTGTAGGGTTTGTGAGAGTCTGATGGATAATGAGGCACCTAAACAACTTAATCTGAGTAGTAATGGGATAACTAATGAAAGTGGCACCGGTGAGCAATATCTGCTATTTGGTTTTTCATGCTCACTTGTGTCCCGTAGGACCCCGAGTACTTGATTCCTGTTCCTTGACTATTCACACTATCCACATCCGGGAGGCCTTATGGACCCTCCTGAGCCAGAGCTTGATTCATTCTTATTTCTTGGGGCCACAAAGTAGTTTGGGGCTTTATTACTATCCTGTACTTATGCCATGTTTTACTGCTTTATTTAAGATTGTGCGAGGAGCACCTGTACTATTTAGGATTGCGGAGTGTTTTCGCAGTATCGACCAGCCCAGTCACACTTTCGGGTTCCCAGTCGTTTACAGCTATTGGCGCAAACCTTGGGTCCATCTCGGAGCCAGCCAACTTCGTTGCGGGTAGCTTAATGGGGTGGCCCCCTGAAATATTTCTGAATCCTGTGATCGCTTTGTCGTGAATGCCTCGTTGGGTTTTGATTTGGTTTTTCCGAGGTTGATCGAGTGTGTGTTGCTATTTGTGCACCCCTGCAGGGTAAATCTTTCTGAAAGCCGTGTCCACGGTTATGGACGACTTGGAGCACAGTTTCTCGATCATAGACAAGTATAACTAAAGTACCGCGTTTAATTTGACTAAGTACTTGACTAGTAAATAGTGCAACACTCATGGAATGGTTAATAAAATTGCCAACAGATGGGGGGTTGTTCGTCCGCTTCCTCGTTGGTAAGCGAGGAGGAGGATGGACCTGTTAATATTACTGTTACAACTGTTGCTATTAATTCACGGACATCCGTCTATCTTTGATTAGGTGGATGGTTAGCGAGTATCTATAGAATTGTTAGGTATTATCTTTTGCTGCAATTGCGTCACCCAGGTTGTGTCCCCTTTAGAGGCATAAAGACTTGCTGAGTACCCCTAGGGTCTCACACGATAAATTGTTTGATTCAGATGAACAGGTGTACTCGCAAGATGGATACTGGGTGGAGGAGACGGACGATGTTGGCAACAATCACTCGGTGTAGAGATTCCGGGAACGGGGATCCGTGAGATCTGTGGGCGGGATGTGTTTATTTATGGGGTATCCTATGCCGATTTGCTTCTTATCCGTACTCGGATCTTGTTTTCCGCTTCCGCCTGATACTCTGATGTTTGATGTATGAGGAGATATCCTAAACTATTATATCTATCTAGGACATTTTGATCTTGCCGTATGGCGTTGCAATATTTCTATTTGTTTTAGATGGAATGGCTCTAAGGACTGTTGTATGTGACTTGCATACATACTCATTTGTGTATGTACTTGATCCCTTCGCCTGCCGATTACGCCGCTCGTTCTTGTCCTGATGTTTGGAAATGGTTAGGACGGCCGAAAGGTCTACCTGTGAGTGGCATTTGGCCCCACCGTACTATTTTAACCACTTCCGCTCATCCAGGCTTGTAACTAAGAGCGTAATTCACCGAGGTAGTTACAATTGGTATCAGAGCCATCCCGCCCTTCAGGGTCTCAGCCAAATGGTCGTTGTCAGTCTAGTAAATATTTTGGTAGCTATGTATACTAGGGAAAAACAAACGTGAGAGTAGGACTGCTTCCACTTTTCTTCTTACCCACCCACCACCCTTTTTTGGTAAGGAAGTGTAACGTTTTCAATCCTCTTCTAAAATTCAAACTAGGATTCACGTGTTCTGGGTTCCGTAGTACCATAGGTTGTGTGTGTGTGTGTGTGTGAATTCCTTGTTTATCTGTTGCATCCAACATGTTATCACAATCTGCCTTTGGTTATCAACTGTTGGTACATTCCATACTGACAGGCTTTTGGAAAACCGGCGCGATCTATCCGACTCCTTGTTAACCGGTGCCATCTTCTTAAGGGTGTTCTTCCTTCCTACATGCTTTCACAGAATGTGGAGTTGCTAATCTCTACCTGATAAGTGATTTTGCGCATCTATTGGTATTTTAATGCCGAAAAATGGGGAATTTTTTTTCTTTGATAGATCTGTGTTTCCACACTCCTTTTCAGTCGAGTATGAAACATTATCTATCTTCCTTTTATCAGCATGTCCATGCTAACTCATTCTTTCGTCACCGGCGCTTAATCCTGAAGTTTTACTCCATCTTCAAATTCTCTTGGGCTAATTACATAACATGTGTCGATCCGATGCGGGTGATTGTAATTTGGTTCTCGGCATAGCTATAGGACACTTATCATGAGTGGAAGATGGAAAAGTATATCAACACTATCCTCCAAATGGTGGCGGTTATCTCCTGTGATTTTGAGTTACACCGTGATCATATCTATGCATATTCAAGTATCCTTGCCAATCCGGAGTTTTCTTAAGGCACTACGACGGTCTATCATCTGTCCATCATGCTGCACATATTTTTGAACTCCATATCTGCAAAATTCTCTTTGAGACGAGGGAATTACATATTTTCGTCTCTGATAGCTTTGCTTAAGGTATGATCTATCATCTTTTCTTTATCCAAGATCTCTTTATCTTTGTAACCGGTGATCCGATCGACAATGTGAACCAGGTGGCATTTCCTGTTCTCTTCCGAAGGACCAGATAATCTATTCTGCCAGTGCATCCTTACAACATGAATCCTTACTCGTAACGTGATCTTTCAAAGAGCGTTGAGCTCAAAAAGTGTTTCGAGCATTGTTCGTTTCTCCCGCCTCTTGAACTTGATATTCTGGGAATATCTTGGTAATCTGTGGTGGTATATCTTGATGATATGCTTGCCTATTCTATGTCAATGGAAGAACATGGAAGGTCATCTTTGTCTCCTTCTCTCAAGCTTCACGAACACTGCCGTGTGCAAAGTTCCCAAAGTGGAAATTCTGACTTTTTGAAGTCACCTATCTCGGCCACGTCCTTCTGCTAAATAGATCGCTTCAATTCTGGAATCAGCAATTTCATTGTAAATTCCATCTTCCATCTTCAATCAAACCCGGAGTTTTCCTTGTTGGCGAGTTATCATCATCGTTCCGCCATAGATTTCCTCAAACTACTAAATCTCCCTCAATCATTTCAAGAAGAACATGGAGTTTCTTTTCACCTATGTCTCGTCAAGTAATCTTTTGAAACCCTCTCGTTCTATTGTCTATACTCAATCCATCGGAGGCCATGAAGACTTTTCAGATCTTTTGTAATCCTTCTATTCAAGTTGGTGCTATCTTTTTCTCTGTCTGTTGAATCTTGCAGTTCTTCTCCGTAATCTTCCTTCATATCTTTCCGGTGGTTTGGATCTTACGACACAACGACAACATCATCATATTTATCTATCTTGAATCCGGCGAATCGTTGCATCTATCCTTGTTTCTAACGGAGTTCCACGAGTTATCCTTGTCAAGATCTTCAGTCTGTTTTGGTAGTTGGATTGCTTAGTTTTCCTATTCATGTGCAGAGTAATGCTTTGAGTGAGGGATGGAGTAGCTACCATACCACTACTCTTATCATTCGCTCTTGTACATTGGATTGGCGGATTAATGCAATTTCACTCATTCCACGGAAGTTAGAAGTGGCATTTATCCCTCGATACTTTTACTTTCGTCCTTGTTTTTCCGGAGTGCTCTCTCGAAGAAAGTAATCGAGAATCTCTTGTTGGTGATCTCGTATTTTTCAACATGGAGCAAAATCTTCAATTATCTAGTGGAAGCAAATGCTTTTATCTTTTCGGTTACTCTTCATTCCACCGGTGCTCGACATCCTCAAACAAGATGGAAGGAAACTATATCGGTCTTCAATTTGACAAATCCCTTTCTCCTGGTAAAGCCAATTATGGTTGATGCCATCAGTCGCAAATCCATTGCATTAGACTCAAGGTTAAAGAAAGCAACAAGTATCCCTACAATAAACTCCAGATCCTCTATATTCTTTTCTTCTCGGGATTCCACCATAATCTAGCATCACCTCCTTGTCTTGAAGTTATATCCGCGCACCTCAATTGCGTGATCCTTTGGTTCTTACCGGCGCAAGGAGAATCTAATCTGACAATGTCTAACTCAATCTTTCCGTTGATATCAAGGAACTCTATTGTTTGAAGGCAATATTGTTTCCGAACTTCATTTCTCAAATCCGAGGAAAGATACAATGCTATTGTCATAGTGGTTCAAAACCTCTCCAATCTAGCTCTTTTTCTTCCGGCGAGATAAAGATTCATCCTCTCTCGTATCGGCAAATCTGTAGTCTTAATGGTGTGTCGTTTCTTTCTCCCTGATACATCGTCCTTTCTATTGCTTTCACAAGTGGTTCTATTCTTTTATCAGTTTTTTTCAAGAAAACTGGAGCTATGTTCATCCTATCCTTCTTGTCTCACGACAATCCTCCAGTTCCTTCTTCCTCTTGTTTCTATAGCAAAACACAAGACTCGCAACAAGTCTAGCAAGTTTTGCAAGGTGTAATGGTTGCACCACTCCGTTGTTAATCGCCTTGGGAACATGAGGGTCACCTTCGTTCCGAACACCCGCCGCTCCTTGTGTTGGTTTCTTTTTCCTAGGAATCTTTGGGCGAGATTCTTGTTTAGTGGGGGAGAGTTGTAGCATCCCAATTGTCTAACAATTGCAATGCTACTATCCTAGTCTATATAATGCTAGTTCCTACATATATTTGTTGCATCATAATTATGTCATGCTCATGTCATCATGCCACCTTGCATTTGAGCATCATATAAAACCCTGTTTGTTTGGTTCTTCTCTCATATGCATTATTAATTGTATTTGCCTCTTGATATTGTATTTGGTTATTGATATATTGTTTAATGCCCAAGTTGAGTTGGGTGATATCTTTTATTTCCAATCTACACCTTTCTTTGTCACCACCTTATAATTCCACCACCTCATTAATCCATGAGCTTGTACTTTTTTCTTTTGATATTTTATTCTAGCTCATGTGGTTTGGGGTGGATCAAATCCTTTAAATCCTTTTGCTTGGCTTTTAATCCACTTCTTGGAAATGCATAAGAATAATGCCATAATATTATTATTGTTTTTACAAAATACAACATGGCATTAATTATTTTGCATGGGCCATGCAACCATCACCACCTTGTTGTCCTTCCTTGCCATGTGTCTCAACATCAAAACCTCCTTTGGTTATGTCCTTGCATGATCTTGTTAGATCATACCACACCCCTCCCCCTAAACCTACCCCTACACTCTCTCTCTCTAATCCTCTCTCCAAAACCCTAGTTCTAAGCTAAACCCTAAACCTACCTCACCTCACCCTCCTCTCTTCTTGGCCGAGGTGCTCCCTCTCTCTCTAACATGCTGGTTCCACCTGGCCCTCTCTCTCTGACCCACACATCAGCTAACCCTACCCCTCTCTCTAACCCTTAACAAAACCCTAACCCAAGACTACCCCATCTACCCTAGCCCGAGCTACCCCCTCTCCTCTCTCTCTCTTCTCCCTACCTGCCATGCTGGCCCCAGCTGCTGCGCCTCCCCCTCACACTGGTCCACCTGCAGCCTCCCCTGCCATGCCCTACCTGCCCCAGCCCGACCTGCACGTGCTCGAGGAGAAAAAGAGAGAAGGGGCCGAAACCACCTTTATCTCTGCCGTGCCCACACGCTACCCCTCTCTCCCCCTCGCGTTCTCCTCATCCCCCACGCCTCCTGGCAGCTCCTAGATCCACTCCAAAGCCTGCCTCGCCTTCCCCTTCTTCCTCGCCGATGCCAGCTCCTGCCGCCAGTCGCCGCCGTCTACCTCTGTTCCTCTTCATTCCAGCCGGCGTGCACGTCGTGGAGGTGGCCTAGGAGACCGAGGAGACCGCCCTGCTGCTCCCTGTACGCGCCGACGTGGACGAGAAGCCCCATCACCGCCGGATCCTGCGCCTCGCCGTCCGAAACCCTAACACCGGGGAGCACCTGCGTCCTCGCCGCTCTGGTGCCTCCCCACCCGATCCAACTCCACCGTCCCCTCCGCGGTGAGAAGTACTCCCTCCCTGACATCCTCCGCTTCGCTGTCGCCGTCTAGCGCCGCCTCTCGTTTCGCTGAACGCCCTCCGTGCGCTAGATCTCGCCGGTGTCTGCAAGCTTTCCGCGTTGTGGCGAGCCTTACCTAGGCCCCAAACCCCTCATCAACTCCCTAGCCCGCGCTGGCTAGCCCCCCTCGCTGGTGCCCGCGACAGGTTCGATCCCGCTCTGCTGCTGCAAGGCTGATTTCCGTCAGACCAAAGAGAACGAAGAACAGTACTGGCCGTGGTCGCTTTTCAGTTAGCCCCCTCTTTTTTACTCTCGCTCAACCTGCGATCCATCCTACCCCATCTGTCAGCCGCCGTGTTCATCTCTTAGAAACCCCCCAGCCTGTTTTTCCCTAAACCCGTGGTCCAGCCTATCCCCTCATGTCAGCATCTGCAGGATCACCCACTGTCACGTGGGCCCGCAGCCATCGGACCCACCAGTCAGCCCTAGTGGTTAGCTAAGGCGCGGTGAGAAAAACCTGATCGTCTTGGTGTTTCGCGGTCAACATCCATCGCGCCCACCATCGGGGTGTGGCTAGGTTTACTGGGTGACAAAAGTTTTTCTGTTATGCGTTGTCCGTTTTAATTAAACCTTTTCAAATTGATTTAAATTCAAATTCAAATCAGATTTAAATAACTTTTCAAATATAAAACCAAATAATACAAATGATATATGTTTTGAATCAGAAAAATGTGAGGAATTCAAATATGCTATTCAAAATATTATTTGAGCACTTTAAAATTTTGAGGTGATTAAAACTACAATAAAATGCTCTTTTCCTTAATTAATTAATAACTTTTGTTTTATAACTCCAATTTTGACAAATAATATGTTTAGATCGATCAGCGCGACGAGCCCGTTCTATCTATGCATTCCATGTTCTGAATTGCAGCATGCATCATATAAATATAAAGTATACAGCAACTTATTTGAGTATAAAATGTGACTAAAACTCAATAAAATGCTTTATTCTTGTACCCCACACCTCACCCATGCCATGCTACATTATTGCCATGCAAATTGTGCATCATTCATCATGGCATGATTGTTTGCTTGACGCATTATAATTCATATGCTTGTGCACTATATTTATGTTGGCCCTTGTTTGTTTGGTTCTTCTTCGAATAGACGTTGAGCAGGGGATATATCAGGAATCCCAGGAGCACTACCTAGATCCTTCCCTCGCTTCAACTGAGCTGCCAGGCAAGCACTACCACATGCTTGCATACATATAGTACCTATTGCCTCTATCTTATTCTTGCATCATTGAGTCGCGATTGCATTAAATTGAATCCCAAGTACTGCATAGCCTTTACTTTTAAACCCCACCGAAGCTTGTTCCTCCATCCCATGAGCCACTACTACAGGAGTTGTTTGAGAAATGCGGTTCGTAGAACAGCATGTGTAGGGTTTGTGAGAGTCTGATGGATAATGAGGCACCTAAACAACTTAATCTGAGTAGTAATGGGATAACTAATGAAAGTGGCACCGGTGAGCAATATCTGCTATTTGGTTTTTCATGCTCACTTGTGTCCCGTAGGACCCCGAGTACTTGATTCCTGTTCCTTGACTATTCGCACTATCCACATCCGGGAGGCCTTATGGACCCCCCTGAGGCAGAGCTTGATTCATTCTTATTTCTTGGGGCCACAAAGTAGTTTGGGGCTTTATTACTATCCTATACTTATGCCATGTTTTACTGCTTTATTTAAGATTGTGCGAGGAGCACCTGTACTGTTTAGGATTGCGGAGTGTTTTCGCGGTATCGACCAGCCCAGTCACACTTTCGAGTTCCCAGTCGTTTACAGCCATTGGCGCAAACCTTGGGTCCGTCTCGGAGCCGGCCAACTTCGTTGCGGGTAGCTTAATGGGGTGGCCCCCTGAAACATTTCTGAATCCTGTGATCGCTTTGTCGTGAATGCCTCGTTGGGTTTTGATTTGGTTTTTCCGAGATTGATCGAGTGTGTGTTGCTATTTGTGCACCCCTGCAGGGTAAATCTTTCTGAAAGTCGTGTCCGCGGTTATGGACGACTTGGAGCAAAGTTTCTCGATCATAGACAAGTATAACTAAAGTACCGCGTTTAATTTTACTAAGTACTTGACTAGTAAATAGTGCAACACTCATGGAATGGTTAATAAAACTGCCAACAGATGGGGGGCTGTTCGTCCGCTTCCTCATTGGTAAGCAAGGAGGAGGATGGATCTGTTAATATTACTGTTACAACTATTGCTATTAATTCACGGACATCCGTCTATCTTTGGTTAGGCGGATGGTTAGAGAGTATCTATAGAATTGTTAGGTATTATCTTTTGCTGCAATTGCGTCACCCAGGTTGTGTCCCCTTTAGAGGCATAAAGACTTGCTGAGTACCCCTAGGGTCTCACACGATAAATTGTTTGATACAGATGAATAGGTGTACTCGCAAGATGGATACTGGGTGGAGGAGACGGACGATGTTGGCAACGATCACTCGGTGTAGAGATTCGGGGAACGGGGATCCGTGAGATCTGTGGGCGGGATGTGTTTATTTATGGGGCATCCTATGCCGATTTGCTTCTTATCCATACTCGGATCTTGTTTTCCGCTTCCGCCTGATACTCTGATGTTTGATGTATGAGGAGATATCCTAAACTATTATATCTATCTAGGACATTTGGATCTTGCCGTATGGCATTGCAATATTTCTATTTCTTTTAGATGGAATGGCTCTGAGGACTGTTGTATGTGGCTTGCATACATACTCATTTGTGTATGTAGTTGATCCCTTCGCCTGCCGATTACACCGCTCGTTCTTGTCCCGATGTTTGGAAATGGTTAGGACGGCCGAAAGGTCTACCTGTGAGTGGCATTTGGCCCCACCGTACTATTTTAACCACTTCCGCTCATCCAGGCTTGTAACTAAGAGCGTAATTCACCGAGGTAGTTACAGTGCGCGAACGCTTGCGAGTATCCGGACTCTCGGACTCGGGGGCTTCCTCTTCAACATCGGAAGGACCGATCGACTCGGGTCCTCTTCCACAACCTCACGAGAATAATCCCTCGGGAGGAGGCATGCAAGCGATACCGCCCACTCCTGCATACAAAAAATAAAACAGATAAGTACCAGAAGACGCAATCGAAAAAAAATACGCTACTACGTGGCACAACCATACCTCAGGAGGAGGATTCGAAGCATCGAAAGGAGGAACGATTGGCTCGTTCGGAAGCACATCCTTGAGGGTATACTTCGTGACCAGTCGCACCCTCTTATCTACCTCACTCGCGGACATGCCATCGGCGAACGCATGAGTGGGATCATCGAGCCACCCCATTGGAACATGGGATGGACCTCGGCTCGGAGAGGCTGGACGACGCAACCAGGTCCTGACAAGGGCGCAGCCTCCCTCTTCTGCGCCTATGCGACTCTCGAGGTCGCAGACGCGCTGATATAGCACGTCTGTCTCAGCGAGTTCGGAAGGCATGATCACGTTCTTCCAAGAACGCATCTTCTTGCAGGGAGTCGCGGGATCAAAGGGAGCAATTCCAAAGTGCTCGTCATTGGCCATCTGATTGCGCACATAGAACCATCTGTCCCTCCATCCCTGGACGGACTTGGCGAGCTTGATATCAAAGTAGGTGGCAGATGGATCAACATGGATTCCGCAACCACCTACATCATAAACTAAAGAGCCAGATGCGGACTGACACTTCAATTTAAAAATGCATTTGAAAAGACCAAAGTGCGGCTCAATTCTGAGCCAGCACTCGCAGAGAGTGATGAAACAGGTGATGTGGAGGAGAGAATTTGGGGACAGCTGGTGGAGCTGGAGCCCATAGAAACACAAAAGACCCCGAAGAAAGGGGTGAAGAGGCAAGGAAAGACCGCGAATAATGAATGCAAGAAACATCACTCGATAACCAGCGGGAGGCACAAGAACGGTCTCACCGCTGGGGACGCGCGAATCGGCGACTGATGCAGAAATCACTTCGTCTTGGCGAAGAAGACGGAGATCGGACGCCTTGATGATGGAGGGGCGCCACGCGCCATTAGTCACGTGGGTGCCCGCGAACTTCTTCTTCCCAGCGGTGGCGGCGCTGGTGGCCGCAGCAGCGAAGCCACCCTTCTTCTTCGCTGCAGTGAGGGTGGCTGCGGAATCGGCGGCATCGCCTCCCTTCTTCTTCCCCATTGCGTGGCGGCAATGAGAGCAAAGAAAATAGCTGGGGAACGAACGGAGATGGTCCAGCGTCGTGGAGAAGATGGGCGCAGAGAAAAGCAGGAAAGCAAAGGGCAATGGCGATGGCAGCAAGGAAGAAAGAACACAGATGGGAAAAATTACCGCCGCGGCATCGCTACTTAACCCCTGGAAGATGCAATCCAACGGCTGACAAAAACCCTATTGGACGTGTTGCATGCATCGCATAGGACACGTGGAGAAGAGGAAGCGCGAACCGTCCCCCCACTTCTACCATTACACGCGGAAATCGAGTAGGCACAGTTAAAAATAAGATTACACACGCCCAGTCAAATCAAAGTCAGAAAGTAGGACCCACAGCTCGTCACGTCCCGTCAAAACCGCTCACGCGGGCAACTAAGGTCATACAAGCTGGCCAAGCGTCACCAAAGGCTATGCAATGGAGAACTTCGACTATTTTTAGTCCTTGCTGGAGTCTTCGACTCCACCAAGCACTCGGGGCCTACTCCCATAGGGAGCGCTGGCCGCGCACCCTACGATTTTTCTTATCTTTTTGCAGGAACATGGACAATAACAAAAAGCAAACCCAACCACTCAAAACACAGTTCGATTATGAACATGGGTTACTCCCATAGGGAGCGTCAGAAACAAGCAGGCAAAAGACGACAGCAGTCGCGGAAATATTTTAGCTGCCTGAGTCATCGACTGAAACAAGCAAGCAAAAGACGACAACAGTCACAAAAGTGTTTTAGTACCTGCCTGGGTCATCAACTTAACAAGCAAGCAAAAGATGACAGCAGTCGCAAAAGTTTTTAGTCCCTGCCTGAGTCTTCGACTCAACCAGGCACTCGGGGGCTACTCCCATAGGGAGCGCTGGTCCCGCACCCTATGATTATTTGAACAAAAAACTATGTGTTGATAACATCCACACTTTAAACTCATGGCGACACCGCCTCATAATTTTCCCCCTACAAAGAGACTGTGTCTCCTGGGTAACCCGAATCGTCTCCGCGATGATAAAATTCGGATGCCGCGCCTACGGCGTGAAGGTAAGACCTGCATAAGGCCTGGCAACGCGTTTAACTGCGCACTACCAGAAACATATCCGTGCCCACAGGCACGATGAACATGCCTTGACGGACGCGTCAAGTGCTCGCACCCATATAACTGCAATTCGACTCCTGTAAGACCTCCGCGGCCTGAGTCGAATTACACCAGCACTTTTCCGGATTCGAGTCCGGGGACTCGAATTCGAGTAGATTGCGTTGTTTCACCCTAAGGTGGTTAACTGATACGGATACTTCGGTTATATCAGGCACGTATATCAACAATCCCTATGACACAAATAAAAGCAATCGAAATATACTCATTCAGGCACTCGAAGGCTTCAAAAGTCCCCAGTCGAATCTGCGATTCCACTAGACACTTGGGGGCTACTGACATGGGTATACCCTACGGGTACTCGAACTTGGTATATTCGGCCCAAATATATACAGGCCCACGGTGTCGCCAAGTCCCGGATGGAGGGACTCGAGTAACCTATGGACTCTCAATTGCTTGAAGGACAGGAAGAAGCTAAAGATAGAAAGTTTGAAGGGGAAAACCTAACTTGTAACCGACTCGACTTGCTACCCGAGACCTAGCCTATCTATATAAAGGCTAGGAGGGGGTGGCGAGGAGGACACACACAACCCTAGTTTTCGCAACCCTCGCCAGATTTCATCTGCGCATCATTGTAACTTTCGACTCCCTCGATAATTCCACGAGCAGACAAGCAGGAGTAGGGACCTCTACGAGGCCTGAACCTGGGTAAATCCTTTGTCCCCTGTGTGCTTGTTTGCTAGCCGATAGATGTCTCCAGCGCTCCCTCCTTCTCCAAAACCCAAGTCCATAACAATGGGCATTGACGAGTTAAACCCTCATCACCAATTATCCAGAAGTGCCAAATAGGGGTGAATACAAATCTAACGGCCAAACGGTCGTTTGAACCAGATGAAAAACTGTTAAACTCAAATACCACCGTTAGGTCAACTCTTCTTGGCCCGCCATGTCAGTATTCCCCGTTATCTTTTGCGGTCGTGGACTACCTTACCCCTGCGTGGACGAGATCCCTGAGTGGACCAGATCTATTTCTTTGTTGTGCTCTGGTCTTCTCCCCTGCTCCCCTCCCCATAACATTTGCTCAGCTTCGGCTGCTCGTCTCAGATCTAATTTGCGTCCCGCCATGTCCGGTCAACCTCCCATGCCTCTAATCGAAGCTCGCAGCCGTCACCATCGCATCATCCGCTGTATGGGAGCTTCGCTTCCCTGGACTAATATCTTGCCTCTAGCTAGTCCTTCTCGCATGGCAGAGCGCGTCCCGTCGGGTGATCCAGGCCGGCGACCGACCTCGGGAAGTTGCGTGCTGCCGTGCACCCCAGACAGGGTAGCCCTGGCACAGCAGTTCGACGACCACGCTCTCATGGCCACCATGCTGGGCGTCCATCCTCCCATGTTGCCGGCAGAGTAGCTGTCGGCTTTCAGGTCTCGTTTTGGGATTAGACGAAATGAGGTCAAGATTGAGGTATGCGTGCCAGTATTCGATTTTTTTGTTTGGTTCGAGCAAAGCTCAGACACCGAGCGCGTTCTGCATTCTTCCCGTTCTTTCGAGTGCTGCGGGGAGAAAATGAGCTTCATGCATTGGCGTCGCGCCTGTGGGTGGGACGATCGCTTGGGGCAGCTTCGTTTCTTCTCCAAACTCGGCTTTGACGGCCTCCCATTGGATGCTTGGGAGCCAGAGGCCCTCAAGCAGGTCGTCAGTAGCCTTGGCGGCGAGCTGCTGGAAATCGTGCCACCGAGCGACATATGGGTCATCGAGGTAAAGGCGTGGCTGAAAGATCCTGACGCCGTTCGTAAGATGTACGAGGTGTAGATTCCTAGCAGGGAAGGGCGACAGCTTTGCTGGAAGCACCCGGTCATCATCCACCTGGAGGAGGTTCTGGAATCGGTACATGGCATTCAGGGCCCCAAAGAGGCTGCCAGAAAGCGTCCTTGTCGCCTGCAGTGTTGGCCTGGAAGGATCGATGGCACAGGACCACCACTGTTGACGGGCGCTACAGATTCGGTGGGGGAACCGGGCTTGGACGAGCTGGTGGTTCTGATTTCCCTCGAGTGAAGACAAAGCTCTAGTGAATTGCCATGGTATGTGTCGCTAATGAATTTGTAGTATGGAGAGCATAGCAGGAAGTTAGCATCGACTAAAAATGTGTAATAGTTTGAATCGATGTAGTACATGTGTGTAATAGTTCGAAGTAGTATGTGTGTGTAATAGTTTGAATCGATGTAGTATGTGTGGGTAATGAATTTGATGTAGTGTGTGTGTAATATTTTGAATCGATGTAGTTGAACACCGTGCTTTATAATTTTTGTGAATACCCAAGGACAACCTCATGAAAAGAGGGTGGTCTGGCAATGAGCAATGTCAATTCTGTGGATGCCAGGAAAATGTAGTCCATCTCCTCTTCAAGTACAAGGTAGCTACATTTGTAACACGTTGAACTGCAGGACCATTTTGCAGGAAACACAAGACAAAGGAAAAAGGTTTACAACACAGACAACAGACGCAAAATCTGTAGTTTGGGATAAAAAGATGCGAGTTAACTGGATTTAACCACGACTAGTAATTGAAGGAAATAGATACTTGATAGTTTTTTCTTACAACAGTAGTACTTCCATACAAAAGGGTCTTATACCTGCACAAAAGTGGGCTAAACTTCCTACTAGTTTATAGAATAATTCGTCAGCATTTCATCTACAAAAGCCATTCTTCAGTCTGAACTTAAGTATTCTACACTGAAGAAACCCAAACTGATCTATTGCCTTCCCGCCAAACTACAAGAAATCTGCATCGTTCATGCACGAGCGATTTGTGTGCGCCAGTCCCGGTTCAGTTGGACCATCCGCGCCGCCGCAACGATTTCTTTGAAACTGAAATTCGGCATCTCCTCCTTGGGATCGTAGGTCCGTGTGAACTCGAACCTAAATTCCAGGACTGAGCTGATGCCCACCGACGGCTCCGGTTGTCGAACAATCTAGCATGCTGAGTGTAGACGCTTGGTCGCCCCCACGGTACAGCCTCCGATGGTGCGTAGGATGGAGCGTCTTTGACGCAAACGGTGTGCTCCCAGCCTCCCCCACTGCGGTAAGGTAGTCCGCGTCGAAGCGTGGACGTGGGAGTTCCTAGACCTTGGCACTGCCCTGTTCGAGGGTGTGTACCCTTGGCGGCATGCTCTCGTGAATGATTTGATACGTACCTTGTTCCCACTGCCTAGAGCATGCCGTAATGCCACCGTGCGATTTCTCCACATCGCTCTCTTGGCCCTGCTTGCCGCATCTGGCGCCGACGATGCCGTCGTCACCGCCGCAGCCGATTCGGCACATTCGGGGAAATCATCCGCCTAGCAGGGCAATGGGAGACCGGCCTTGAAGTAGAGCTTCATGGCCTGCCTTAGAGGGGCTAAATACCCTAGTTTTGGCGGCTGTCGCGGTGGTGGCGGCGGCTGTTTAGGCGGGGCCATGTTACCCTAGTTGGTGCGGCGCGGAGGAGCTGCGCAAGGTGAACTGTGGTTTGTCGGAGAAAGGGAGTGAAAGACTGACAGTAGGTTTGGACTACGGGCACGCGTGAAAATAACCAGCTCCCATTTCCTTAGAGGGTAATAATTCGACACTCGTTGCATTAATCGCTCAATCTTTATTTCCCTTCTCAGCATAAGAGTGCGAACTTATTAAAAAGACCGGTCGTGGCTATCCACCTCATCGGGCAATGTACCAGGACAGGTAGGACACGGGACCGGGTTTCATTTTAGAAATATTGACGACTATGCCCTTATGTTTATACGATATTATTTTTATGCCACCATGTACCGTCGATTGTAGCAACACCATCAGAAACAGGGGATGATGACGTGGCGTGTTTTCTTTTTTTAAAGGGCATCACAAACAGGGGATGCCAACGTGGCATGTTTTCTGACTGGTGGGCCCGCCTCCTCCACCTTCGACGGTGCGCATCCCAGGTTCGAGGGCTGGTGGCGCCCACCAACACATTATTGTGCAATTTTCCATGTGGAACCTGAATTCCGGCACTGAGCTGATGCACATGTCAAACACAGAGAATTTTGAAAGAAGCTACTAAAAATAAATACTTTGAATTCTGAAAGTACTAAAATAAATACATTACAATTTTGTCTAAAAGGTAATACGCATACTGCTGATCGAAATAATATAAATACAGTACAAATTTCTACTTTGAAAAATAGAGCTGAAAATGCTAGCACATAACCTAGGATGAATATAGGATTCATTCTCCCCTATATATTTCGTCGGCGGCAGCTGCCGCTTGCTACAACACATATTTAGAGAACTCTCTCCATCTGCAATGTGTTGCCAGTATCTCGTCCAGAGGGTAAGGCCTCGGTGTATGTTCTAGACTTAAGCCATACGTCATTGTTGGTTCCTCTTCCCAGGCTTGAACCTCATGATCATACAGTCTGATATAATTCCTGTAGTATATGCAACCGGGTTTGACTGTGGGGTGTAACTTGGTGTCAATTGAGATAGATCGATTGTAATCAACAAAGAGGGCACGACTTCCTCCGTGTCCACCCGGTACAACACCGGTTGCCCATTGGCGAAATCCCCATTCAACACAAGAAGCAGATCACCATCTGACTCCACAAGGTAAAATTTGTAAGTTCCGCGTACCTGTTCAAAGACTGGGGCCAAAATTATTTTTGCCATCGTGCCAGTGCTCACGCGCTGCTCTAACTATATGTTAGTCGACAAGATGTCTCCATTCTCAAGTAATGCATATACTTCCCCTCAGAATGCCGTCATGCAGTCTAGAAGCATAGCAGGAGGTGGCAAATACAATCCTTCTCCAAATGATTCATTGATTTGCCCCGTTGGGGTGCTCTCATCGGCCCATGCAATATGATCTGGATAATCAGTGCAAACGAACACCATCGTCGGGGACTTCGTCATGACGATGATTGCGAAGATCGATGGTATGTGTGAAACTCAGTGTTAGACTTATGAGTGATTGGGTTTAGAAGCCGAATCTGGTACGGCTCCACCCTCTGAGCAAGCACGATGATGCCATGAGAAACACCGACGAAGTAGAATCTTTTGGAAGAAAAGAGCATCAATTAGCACTAAGATGTTTACAATGGAAAATACCAATAAATATCGGATGTGAATGTGAATCTGCGATGGACGTCCATTAGATTTGTCATGAAGCAACGACCAGTGGCGAGGTTGAGGAAGGTGAAGTCGCCAACGTCTGGAAGTGTGTGATCTATCATGATCCAGTTGTTGAGATGGAATTCGGGCACCTTTAAAGTGCGGCGCCAATCGGTGTAGACTTCCCGACAAGCAGCATAGGTGTCGACGTACTCCTCTTTCTCCAGCAAGTAGTCGGCGATCTTGCAAAGTGGGTCGGCCAGGAGATCATACCAGTTCCTTTTCATCCGGCTACTGGCCATGGCTTACGTGCGGGAATGTTTTGATTGAGGAAGAAAGAAGAACTACCACTGCAAGGAGAAGAAGAAGAGGATAACAGACGAGGGAGACAAAGCAGAACTGCCACTGGGAGGAGACGAGGAGGCGAGGGAGAAGAAGCGGAACTGCCACTTCAAGTTTTGATCAATGGGCTTTTTCGGAAATAGCGCGTGAACCAACCATGCACTGCATGCAAGTTTTGATCAAACAGACTGACATGTGGGACCTTCTAAAAAATTCAGTGAAGTGCTACCGTGCATATGCACTGACAGGTGGCATGTTTTCTCACTGGCGGGCCCGCCTCCTCCACCTTCGAGGACGCACGTCCTAGGTTCGATGGCTGGTGCCGCCCACCAACACATTATTGTGCAATTTTACATGCTTTGTCGCAACCAGCTCCGCTCCGCTCCGCTCCTTTACTCCTGCCGCCGCCACTCCGCTCAATCGTGCACCGCTCTCGTCGTCCCCTTGGGCCGTCGTCCTCCCGCCCTCCCCTCCCTGCCATCCCCTCACGTCCCCTCCCCTCCCCTCCATGCCCTGTCTCCTTGCCGCCGTCCATCGCCCAGGCGCGTCTGGAAACAAAAACCAAGAGTCGGCCGTTGGGTTAGGTGCCCAACAACGCTGGTGATCTGGATCCCGCTCAGAGATGGATCCTGCGAGGCTTGAGAGCACAGAGTTGGGTCCTGCACGGCTGGAGAGCACGGAATCTCCTTCAAGTCTGGAGAGCACAGAGGACAACAAAACAGGGGGAGAGGAAGCAGGGTGCAGAGCTTTGGAGGTATGGAGCCCAGAGAAGGTTTCGTGCGTCCACATTGAAGGGTAAGAACTGTGATTCCTTTTCTGCATACCCCAATTAGCATTTCTAGTCCCGTGGTGATGGCAAGGATATGTGTTGGTAACCGCATGACGTCTATACATCTTGTCCTTGAGCATGATGCTTTGTCAAGCGAGCATGAAGGCACTGAAATGTGTGGCGGTGCGGATGATGATGAGAAAGCATATCCAGACGTGGCTACTAACCCTGATAGGATGGAGAATAGGGAATATTTGGTTGATTCGAACTTTGAGCCTGACTATGGGAGTGATGAGGAAGAGGAATGTGAAGATGTGGAAATGGGATGTAGATATGACGACGAAGACGAGGACAGGCCAGTGATACACTTTGACAGGGAAAATCCTACAATTGATGAGAGGACTGTCTTTGATAATGTGAAGGAATACAGATATGCAGTTGCAACCTATGCAATAAGAGTTGGGTTCGAATTTATCATTGAAAAGAGCGACCAAAAGAGATTTAGGGTGCACTGTAGGGAAAGTAATGTGTGTAAATGGAGATTACATGCATCTCCAATGCGGGGTGGACACCCATTTCAAGTTGCAATAGCTACATTTAGTTTTAGTCTTTCTCATATTTATTCTGCTGATAACTAGCTCTGAATTATTTGGATTCTTATCGAATGCAGATCAAAGTAAACACGAAGAAACACAACTGCCCTAATACTTCTTTAAGTGATAAAATTAGATCCGCGACTACTAAGTGGATTGCTGCTACTGTACTTGACTGGGTGAGGCAGGATCATAACATTGGACCTACTGAACTCAGCGCAAAGATTAGCAAAAAGTTTAACATTCTGATTCCTTACCATAGAGTCTTTGATGGGAAGGAGATGGCTCTAGACTTCATTCAAGGCAAGTGGAATGACAGTTTTCATATGTTGTATAGTTTCAAAGCTTAGGTAGAGAAAACATCACCTGGTAGTGTTGTTGACACTGATTACGAGGTTGTGAAAAGAAGAGAAAAGGTCTCGAGGGGGTCAGGTATAAGAAGGCAGATAAGATATGCTTCAGGAGATGTTTTGTCTACCTGAAGGCATGCTGGAAGGGGTTCCTAGACGACTGAAGGCCATACTTGGCATTAGGCGCAACTTCTTTAACAGGGAAGTTTAGGGGACATGTTGCTTCTGCTTGTGCTTTGGACACGCATAATTGGCTTCTACCCGTAGCTTATGCTGTTCTTGAGGGTGAATCAAATGAAAGCTGTACATGGTTCATGCAGAGACTACGGGTAGTAATTGGTTACCCTGAAGGCTTGGTGATACACACTAGTGCATGTGAGGGTCTTGAGAATGATGTTGATGTTGTGTTTCCTAGGGTTGAGCATAGGGAATGCATGCAGCACCTCACTACTAACTTAGCGAAGAAGTTCAAAGGAAAGAAATTTGAAGAGGACTTGTGGAGATCAGCATACACATACACCCCAAGCACGCATGCTACTTACTTGCAGAACATGTATGTAGTGCCAAAGGTGAAAAAAATTCTTTGAAGAACATCACACCAAGCAATGGGCTAGAAGCAAGTTTGGTGAGTTAAGCAAGGTGGATTTTGTTTGCAATAATTTGGCAGAGAGTTTCAATGATAAGATTTCGGGCATGAAAACACTTGGAATTGTTATTTTGTTGGATGCAATAAGATAGTGCATAATGGTGAAGATAGATTTAAGGTGTAGCATCCCATCTGTCTAACATATGTAATGCTACATGGTTTAGTAATATAATGGCTACTTCCTACATTTAATTGTTGCATCGTAATTATATCATGCTCATGTCATCATGCCAGCTTGCATTTGAGCATCATATAAAACCCCTTTCATTTGGTTCTTATCTCATATGCATTATTAATTGTATTTGCCTCTTGATATATTGTATTTGGGTCTTATAAATGCTTGATGCCCAAGTTGAGTTGGGGGCATATCTTTTATTAACTCCACCACCTTTCTTGTCACCACCTTATAATTCTACCATACCAAGTATCCATGAGCTCTTATTTTTCCTTTGACATTTAATCTAGCTCATGTGGATTGGGATGGATCCAATACCATCTCCTTTAGCTTGGCTTTACTCCATGTTTTGGATGCATGTGTATAATGCCATGCTACATTATTATTGTTTCACAAGAATAAAACATGTCATTTAAAGCACATGCATGGGCCATGCACACTTGTTTTCACATCTTTCTTTTCTCTCTTTTAATCTCACTTGGTTTGGGTTAAATTGAATCAAACCCTAACAACTCTCTATCTTCCTTCCACCCTCTTTTTGATCCATTGTGCATGAATGTGTTTTTACTCGGCAAATACAAAAGCACCAAACCTCTCTCTCTCTCATCCTCACCTTCCCCTCCCTTTTCACCTCCATCCATGCGTGATTATGTGGGTCATATCAAAAACCCTAACCCCACCTTCTTACCATGTCACCCATGTCCCCCTCCCTTGCTTAATCTTGGTTGGACCATGTCAAACCCAAACCCTAACCTACACTTCGCTCTACCCTAAACCACATCTCTCTTTCTCTCTAACCCGAGCCTCACCCTACCACTTGCCTCACCATGCCGAGCCCCTCCTTCTCTCTCTACCATGGGGACCCACCCCTATGCTAGCTACCTCTCCAAGCTAACACCACCCCTCTCTAACCTAACCCTAACTCGAGCTACCCCTAACCTAGCTAAACCCCGACCCTCCTTTTCTCTCTCTCTCTCTGCCACAATGGGCCACCCTAGCTACTCTCTCTCTCTGGCCCACCTGGCAGCCCCACCTCTGCCCTGCCCTAGCCGCTCACGTCGTGCACGTGAGGGAGGAGAAGGAAAGGTGGTCGAAGCCACCTTTATCCTACCCGAGCCCCACGACATCCCCCTCTCTCTCCCATCCCTATCTACTCCCTCTCCCTTGTCTGGTAGCAACCCCAGATCCCCAGGGCCTCGCCTTCTTCTCCCCACCACCTGCCTGCCGCCGTCCCTCTCCAACCCCGACCGCCATCGGCCTCACGTTTCCCTCCTCGTTCTAGCCGGTGGCATGGAGATTTGGGTGTCGAGGAAGGAAGAGTCGGGCCCCAGCGATGCCCCTGTACCCGCAGACAAGGAGGAGAAGGCCAAGCCATTGCACCGCAACCGAAAACCCTAGCCGGCAAGGCCCGTGCATCTTCGTCGATCTGCTGCGCCCTGTTCCGATCCAACTACTCCGACGACCCCGCGGTGAGCCTCACTACCTCCTAGACATCTTCTCTCTCGCCAACCCCTTCCGGTCTCACCGTTCGTTTCAGCAAGCATCCTCTGTGCGCCGGCGAGCGCGTGCGCCTGTTCGTCGCTACGTCGCAGAAGTACTCCTAGCCGCGCTTCCCTAAACCAGCACCAACCCCTCAGCCACCATAGCGGCTTCGCCTCTGCGTGTGCCCCCACGTCGCGGCTTCAATCCCTGCATCGCGTGCCAATCCTGTCGCGCACCGATCGGTCGTGAGTAGGTTCAGAGAAGAACAACAGTACCGCGTGGTACTTTTCCAGAAAACCCCCCACCCTTTTTAGTTCCTTAACCCGTGGTACTCGTGACCCCACACCGGCGTCCTGTCGTTTCTGAAAACCCCCCAGCTTTCCAGGCCCCCAACCCGCACTCCCCTCGCTGCGCCACGTGGTCAACCCACCGCTGCCACTGTCACGTGGGCCCCTCTTCCCCGTCGGGCCCGCACATCAGCCTCCTGGGCTAGCCTCTGTGCCGGTGCAAAAATCCTTTTCGCCACGCCATGTCACCCAGTCAGGCCGAACCCACTCGTCAGCGACTGGGGCTAGGTCTGACTGAGTAGAAAAAGGTTTTTTGCTTATCTGTTTTGTTTTAATCTTTTAAGAAAATGATTTAAATTCAAAATTCAAATCTATTTTTAAATAACTTTTAAAAAAGTAATTCCAAATAATACAAGTGATATGTTTTAGAATCAGAAAAATATGAGGAATTCAAATATGCCATTAAAAATATTATTTGAGCACCTTAATTTTTGAGATGTTTAAAGTTACAAGAAATTGCCCTTTTCTTAATTAATTAATAACTTTAAATCTATAACTGCAATTTTGGCAAATAATATGTCTAAATCGATTAGCGCGACAAGCCCGTTCTAACTATGTACTCCTTGTTCTGAATTGCAGCATGCATCATATAAATATAAAGTATACAGCAACTTATATGAGAGCAAAACATGTCTAAAACTTAATAAAATGCTTTATTCTTGTACCCCACATCTCACCCATGCCATGCTACATTATTGCCATGCAAATTGTGCATCTTTCATCATGGCATGCTTGTTTGCTTGTCGCATTTTAATTCATATGCTTGTGCACTCTATTTACGTTGGCCCATGTTTGTTTGGTTCTTCTTCGAATAGACGCCGAGCAGGGAATATATCAGGAATCCCAGGAGCACTACCCAGATCCTTCTCTCGCTTCAACTGAACTGCCAGGCAAGCACTACCACATGCTTGCATACATATAGTACCTATTGCCTCTATCTTATTCTTGCATCATTGAGTCGCGATTGCATTATATTGAATCCCAAGTACTGCATAGCCTTTACTTTTAAACCCCACTGAAGCTTGTTCCTCCATCCCATGAGCCATTACTACAGGAGTTGTTTGAGACATGCGAGTCGTAGAACTGCATGTGTAGGGTATGTGAGTGTCTAATGGATAATGAGGTACCTAAACAACTTAATCTGAGTAGTAATGGGATAACTAATGAAAGTGGCGCCGGTGAGCAATATCTGCTATTTGGTTCTTCATGCTCACTTGTGTCCCATAGGACCCCGAGTACTTGATTCCTGTTCCTTGACTATTCGCACTATCCACATCCGGGAGGCCTTATGGACCCCTTGGGCCAAAGCTTGATTCATTCTTATTTCTTGGGGCCACAAAGTAGTTTGGGGCTTTATTACTATCCTGTACTTATGCCATGCTTTACTGCTTTATTTAAGATTGTGCGAGGAGCACTGTCTGTTTAGGATCATGGAGTGTTTTCATGTATCGACAAGCCCAGTCACACTTTCGGGTTCCCAGTCGTTTATAGCCATTGGAGCAATCCTTGGGTCCGTCTGGAAGCCGGCCAACTTCGTTGCGGGTAGCTTAATGGGGTGGCCCCCTGAAATATTTCTGAATCCTATGATCGCTTTGTCGTGAATGCCTCGTTGGGTTTTGATTTGGTTTTTCCGAGGTTGATCGAGTGTGTGTTGCTATTTGTGCACCCCTACAGGGTTAATCTTTCTGAAAGCCGTGTCCGCGGTTATGGACGACTTGGAGCACATATTCTCGATCATAGACAAGTATAACTAAAGTACCGCTTTTAATTTGACTAAGTACTTGACTAGTAAATAGTGCAATACTCATGGAATGGTTAATAAAACTGCCAACGGATGGGTTGTTCGTCTGCTTTCTCGTTGGTAAGCAAGAAGGAGGATGGATCTGTTAATTATACTGTTATAACTGTTGTTACTAATTAACTGACATCCGTCTATCATTGGTTAGGCGGATGGTTAGCGAATATCTATAGACTTGTTAGTTATTATCTTTTGCTGCAATTGCGTCACCCCAGGTATATGTCCCCTTTAGAGGCATAAAGACTTGCTGAGTACCCCTAGGGTCTCACACGATAAATTGTTTGATTCAGATGAACAGGTGTACTCGCAAGATGGATACTGGGTGGAGGAGACGGATGATGTTGGCAATGATCACTCGGTATAGAGATTTCGGGAACGGGGATCCGTGAGATCTGTGTGCGGGATGTGTTTATTTATGTGGCATCTTATGCCGATTTGCTTCTTATCCGTACTCGGATCTTGTTTTCCGCTTCCGCCTGGTACTCTGATGTTTGATGTATGAGGAGCTATCCTAAACTATTATATCTATCTAGGATATTTAGATCTTGCCGTATGGCGTTGCAATATTTCTGTTTCTTTTAGATGGAATGGCTCTGAGAACTGTTGTATGTGGCTTGCATACATACTCACGTGTGTATGTAGTTGATCCCTTCGCCTGCCGATTACGCCGCTCGTTCTTGTCCCGATGTTCTGGAAGTGGTTAGGACGGCCGAAAGTTCTACCTGTGAGTGGCCCTTGGCCCCACCGTACTATTTTAACCACTTTCGCTCATCCAGGCATGTAACTAAGAGCGTAATTCACCGAGGTAGTTACAATTGGTATCAAAGCCATCCCGCCCTTCAGGGTCTCAGCCAAATGGTCGTTGTCAGTCTAGCAAATATTTTTGGTAGTTGTGTATACTAGGGAAAAACAAAACGTGAGAGTAGGACTGCTTCCATTTTTCTTCTTACCCACCCACCCTTTTTTCTGGTAAGGAAGTGTAACGTTTTCAATCCTCTTCTAAAATTCAAACTAGGATTCACGTGTTTTGGGTTCCGTAGTACCGTAGGTTGTGTGTGTGTGTGTGTGAATTCCTTGTCTATCTGTTACATCCAAATGTTATCTCTATATGCCTTTTGGTTATCAACTGTTGGTACATTCCATACCGACAGGCCTGTGTAAACTGACGTGATCTATCTGATTCGTTGTATACCGACGCGATCTGTCTTACTCTTTGTTATCCGACGTTATCTTGTTTGGGGTGCTCGTTTCCGTAGTTACTAATCTTTAGGTTCATCTTAAAAGATGGTGTTGGGATATGTGTTTTACTTATTCATGTACGGAGTAATGATTCAAGTGCGGGATGGAGTCGCGACCATACCACTACTTTTATCATTCGCTTTTGTATATTGAATTGGTAGAGTTACTAATCTTGATTCGTTAAGTGGTTTTGCGCATATAGTGGTATTTTAATGCCAAAATTTGCGGAAATTTTTTCTTTGTTAACTTGTGTACCACACTCCTTATTCAGTCGTGTGTGATATACTTAATATCTTCTAGGTTCTTTGAACTTTGTTGATATTTTAATATCATCTTAGTAATTTGTATCCTTTAATCTTGGTTAATTCCATTTTGGTACTATTTTGGATTATTATTATTCTCCATTATGGTACTAACTTGTGTTTTATATCAATCGCAGGATGGCACCACCACTCTGTTCTGAGGAGGACATACCACCTGAACTAGGGGCTGCATTGACAAGTATTGCTAATGCCTTGGGTACAATACAGCAGAACCAGCAGCGTTTTGAAGAAAGTGTCAGGAGGAATGAGTTTGTTCCGCTACCTCCACCTCCCAAGCGAGGAGACATCAAAAGCTTCCTGAAGTTCAACCCGCGCCACTTTGAGGTGTCTGATCAGCCACTTGATGCGGATGATTGGTTGCGTGAGATGTCAAGGTTACTGGTGACTGCTAATGTTCCTGAGCAAGAATGGGTAAAATGTGCCACTCACCTTCTGAAGGGAGATGCAGCTCTGTGGTGGGAGAATTACCTCAAGGCAAACTACACTGGTTTTTAGCCTACTTGGGAACAGTTCACTGGAGCTTTCAAAGACCAATATCTGTCAGAAATTGTCATGGAGAGGATGAAGGAAGTGTTTCTCAACCTCAAGCAGGGCATTGACAATGTCATTACCTATATCAGAAACTTCATGAACCTTTCTCGGTATGGTGGCGATGAGATCTTTGATGACAAGAAGAAGCAAAAGAGGTTCAGACAAGGGCTCAATGCATCGATTAAATATGCAATCACACATGCAAGGCCGGCGTCTTTTCTGGAACTCCAACATATAGCTCTGCAGGAAGAAGCAAGTAGGCAAGTGTTTGAGGAGTCAAAGAAACACAACCGCGATGCAGCAAGCTCTTCAACTATGTCAACTCCTTCTAAGCGTTGTGTCTGGGTTTCTAACACCCCACCGTCGCTCCCGGCTTCACCAAGACCTTCAAGCTACACGGCAAGGCCACCAAACTCCTTCACTACTGCTCCCAGGGGCTACAACCACAACTACCCTGGAGGCGCTTTGGCGAGTCCACAGCTACGTTGCTCCACGTCCACCTGGTGCTTGTTACACTTGTGGTAACACTGGACATCAACACTGGAACTGTCCAATGAACAACAAAGCTCTTCCTCCACCACCTCCAAGACCCGCGGCAAGTTCTTCTATGGTTCGTGCACCTCCACCGCGGGCTCTCAACATCAACACCAAGCCCGGGTCTACTGTTGCTCGTGCCAACTGTGTCAACGTCGCTCAAGCTGAGCATGCACCTGGAGTTGTGATGGGTATGCTTCTTGTTAACTCAGTTCCTGCATGAGTTTTGTTTGATTCTGGTGCATCGCATTCTTTTGTCTCCACAAGTTTTGCTGATGTGAATGGGTTACCTATGGATCCTCTCCCTAAGCGGTTAATGGTCCTTTCTCCTGGAGCAACAATGGCATCTTCTAAAATCAGTCATGGCAATCAAATTGAGATTGGTGGTTCTTCGTTCCCGGCTTCCTTAATTATTCTGGGCAACTCTGACATTGATGTTATCTTGGGCATGGATTGGTTAACAGCAAATGCAGCTGTGATTGATTGTGCTGAACGCTCGGTTTCTCTGAAAATTCCTGAAGTCCATATAGTCTATTCTCCAAGTCTGACTCCTGCTATTCAGCTTTTCTCTTTGGTGGCTCTGAATGATGATGCTATGGAAGCTATTCAGAGTGTTCCGGTGGTCTATGAGTTTCCAGATGTTTTTCCTGAAGAGTTACCGGGTATGCCTCCTGACCGAGAGGTCGAGTTTGTAATTGAGCTTGAACCTGGTATCGCTCCTATCGCCAAGCGGCCTTATAAAATGGGTCCTGCTGAGTTGGCTAAACTCAAACGTCAGCTTGATGAACAAGAGAAGTTGGGTTTCATTCAGCATAGTACTTCTTCTTGGGGTAGTCCAACCATCTTTGTGAAGAAGCGAGACAAGACTGATAGACTTTATGTTGACTATCGGGCTCTCAATGCTAAAACCATCAAGAATAAATATCCCCTTCCGCGGATTAATGATCTCTTCGATCAGCTAGCTGGAGCTGTGGTTTTCTCTAAGCTTGATTTGAGAAGTGGATATCATCAAATCAAGATTCGCAAGGAAGATGTTCCTGAAACAGCTTTCACCACCCGCTATGGCCTCTATGATTACACGGTCATGTCTTTCGGTCTCACCAACGCACCTGCCACCTTCTCAAGGCTTATGAACTCGGTTTTGGAGTATCTTGATAAGTTCGTTGTGGTCTATCTGGATGACATCCTAGTCTATTCTAAGTCAAAGGAAGAACATGAAGAACACCTTCGGTGTGTCCTAAACAAGCTTCGTGAGAACCGCCTGTGTGCAAAGTTCTCCAAATGTGAGTTTTGGCTGCCTCAAGTCACCTACCTTGGTCACGTCATCTATGCCAAGGGCATTGCCGTCAACCTAGAAACTGTAAAGACAATTGTTGACTAGCTTCCTCCTGTAAACGTCAAAGAAGTCCGGAGTTTCCTTGGTTTGGCTAGTTACTACCGTCGCTTCGTGCAGAACTTCTCGAAGATTGCGAAGCCTCTTACCAATCTCCTCAAGAAAGGCAAGAAATACCTTTGGACTCCTGCATGTCAAGCAAGCTTTGAAACACTCAAAGAGAAGCTCACTTCCACACCAGTCTTGATTCCTCCAGATACATCAAAGCCTTTCCAGATATTCTGTGACGCCTCATTGCAAGGATTGGGTGCGGTCCTTATGCAAGAAAAACAAGTTTTTGCGTATGCCTCTTGACAGTTGAAGACGCATGAGGTCAACTATCCTACACATGAAGTCGAACTCGCAGCAGTTGTCTTTGCTTTGAAAGTATGGAGGCATTACTTGCTTGGCAACCGTTATGAGATCTTTTCTGATCACAAGAGTCTGAAGTATATCTTCACACAGTCTGATCTTAACCTTCGTCAGAGGAGGTGGATTGAAGCAATCAATGATTTTGACTAGACCATCAACTACACTCCAGGCAAAGCTAATGTCATGGCCGATGCTCTCAGCCGAAAAGCTTATGTCAGCAACCTCATGGTGGAAGAACAACAACCTCTCTTGTTCGAGGAATTCCGTCAGCTCAACCTTGAAATTGTGGATCAAGGGTATCTTATGAACCTTCTGGCAACTCCTCTCTTGGAAGAAAAAGTTCGCTCCATTCAACTTGGTGATCCGTACACTAAAAAGATCATCTCCAACATTCAGCTTCTGAAGTATGAGTCCTTCCATGTTGACGACCAAGGCACTCTTTTCTTTGAACACCAGATGTTTGTTCCTAACTACCCGGGTTTGAGAGAGCAAGTTCTCAAGGAGGCGCATGATTCTGTTCTTTCTATCCACCCTGGAAGCACTAAGATGTACATGGACTTGAAAACACAATATTGGTGGCCTGGGTTGAAACGATATTGTGCCAAGTATGTCTCGGAGTGTGATGTCTGCCGTAGAGTTAAAGCTGTTCATCAGAAACCTTCCGGTCTTCTACCATTGAAACCTCCGGAATGGAAATGGTAGAAAGTAGAGACGGACTTCATCACTGGTTTTCCAAGGTCGCAGAAGGGCAACAATGCAATCTTTGTTGTCATTGACAGGCTTTCTAAAGTGGCTCACTTCTTTCCAGTCAAGGAAACAATTTCTGCAATTCAGTTGGCGGAGCTCTATATCAACAGAATTGTCTCTCTGTATGGGGTTCCTCTTGAGATCAATACAGACCGTGGAAGCATCTTCACTTCCAAGTTCTGGGGAAGTTTCCAAAATGCTTTGGGAACAAAATTGAACTTCAGCACAGCTTACCACCCTCAGTCGCGAGGACAAGTTGAAAGGATCAATCAGATTCTGGAAGATATGCTCCGTGCTTGCGTCATCTCTTTCAGCAAGAAGTGGGAAGAATGTCTTCCTTATGCTGAATTCTCTTACAACAACAGCTTCCAGAAAAGTCTAAAGATGGCACCATTTGAGGCTCTCTATGGTCGCAAATGCAGAACTCTGATTGGTTGGTCGGGCGCAGGTGAAAGAACATTGTTTGGCCCCGACATCGTAACTCAAGCGGAGGAGAAGGTTCACATCATTCTTGAAAATCTGAAGGTTGCTCAAAGTCGCCAGAAGAGAAACTATGACCGAAAGCACACGGACATGGAGTATATCCCAGGTGATCTCGTTTACCTTCGTGTCACCCCCATGAGAGGCACGCACCGCTTTGGTATCAAAGGAAAGCTGGCTCCTAGATACATTGGTCCTTTCAAAATTCATGGAAGAAGAGGAGAAGTTGCTTATGCTCTTGAGCTTCCTGAAAAACTCAAGGTCCATGATGTTTTCCATATCTCTCAACTCAAGAAGTGCTTCAAGGATCCCGGCAGGACCGTGGACCATGAGCTTATCAATATCCAAGAAGACCTGTCTTATCAAGAACACCCCATAAAAATTCTAGAAGTCGCAGAAAGAAGGACTCGCAACAAGTCCATCAAGTTATGCAAGGTGCAGTGGTCGCACCATTCAGTTGATGAAGCCACTTGGGAACGTGAAGATGAGCTCCGTGCCAAGTATCCTACCCTCTTCGTGTCTTCCTCTTCTTCCTAGAATCTCGGGGCGAGATTCCTGTTTAGTGGGGGAGAGTTGTAGCATCCCATCTGTCTAACATATGTAATGCTACATGGTTTAGTAATATAATGGCTACTTCCTACATTTAATTGTTGCATCATAATTATATTATGCTCATGTCATCATGCCACCTTGCATTTGAGCATCATATAAAACCCCTTTCATTTGGTTCTTATCTCATATGCATTATTAATTGTATTTGCCTCTTGATATATTGTATTTGGGTCTTGATAAATTCTTGATGCCCAAGTTGAGTTGGGGGCATATCTTTTATTAACTCCACCACCTTTCTTGTCACCACCTTATAATTCTACCATACCAAGTATCCATGAGCTCTTATTTTTCCTTTGACATTTAATCTAGCTCATGTGGATTGGGATGGATCCAATACCATCTCCTTTAGCTTGGCTTTACTCCATATTTTGGATGCATGTGTATAATGCCATGCTACATTATTATTGTTTCACAAGAATAAAACATGTCATTTAAAGCTCATGCATGGGCCATGCACACTTGTTTTCACATCTTTCTTTTCTCTCTTTTAATCTCACTTGGTTTGGGTTAAATTGAATCAAACCCTAACAACTCTCTATCTTCCTTCCACCCTATTTTTGATCCATTGTGCATGAATGTGTTTTTACTCGGCAAATACAAAAGCACCAAACCTCTCTCTCTCTCATCCTCACCTTCCCCTCCCTTTTCACCTCCATCCATGCATGATCATGTGGGTCATATCAAAAACCCTAACCCCACCTTCTTGCCATGTCACCCATGTCCCCCTCCCTTGCTTGATCTTGGTTGGACCATGTCAAATCCAAACCCTAACCTACACTTCGCTCTACCCTAAACCTCATCTCTCTTTCTCTCTAACCCGAGCCTCACCCCACCATTTGCCTCACCATGCCGAGCCCCTCCTTCTCTCTCTGCCATGGGGACCCACCCCTATGCTAGCTGCCTCTCCAAGCTAACACCACTCCTCTCTAACCTAACCCTAACCCGAGCTACCCCTAACCTAGCTAAACCCCGACCCTCCTTTTCTCTCTCTCTCTTTGCCACAACGAGCCACCCTAGCTACTCTCTCTCTCTGGCCCACCTGGCAGCCCCACCTCTGCCCTGCCCTAGCTGCTCACGTCGAGCACGTGAGGGAGGAAAAGGAAAGGTGGCAAGCCACCTTTATCCTACCCGAGCCCCACGACATCCCCCTCTATCTCTCGTCCCTATCTACTCCCTCTCCCTCGTCTGGTAGCAACCCCAGATCCCCAGGGCCTCGCCTTCTTCTCCCCACCACCTGCCTGCCACCGTCCCTCTCCAACCCCGACCACCGTCGGCCTCACCTTTCCCTCCTTGTTCTAGCCGGTGGCGTGGAGATTTGGGTGTCGAGGAAGGACGAGTCGGGCCCCTGCGACACCCCTGTACCCGCACACAAGGAGGAGAAGGCCAAGCTGAGCTACACACCGACGCGCCCACCGAAAACCCTAGCCGAGCCGGGCGTCTGCATCTTCGTCGATCTGCTGCGCCCTGTTCCGATCCAACTACTCCGACGACCCCGCGGTGAGCCTCGCTACCTCCTGGACATCCTCTCTCTCGCCAACCCCTTCCGGTCTCGCCGTTCGTTTCAGCAAGCGCCCTCATGCGCTGGCGAAAAGTCTTGCTCGTGCTGTTCGTCGCGAAAGTACTCCTAGCCGCGCTTCCCTGAACCAGCACCAACCCCTCAGCCACCATAGCGGCTTCGCCTCTGCGTGTGCCCCCACGTCGCGGCTTCAATCCCTGCATCGCGTGCCGATCCTGTCGCGCACCGATCGGTCGTGAGTAGGTTCAGAGAAGAACAACAGTGCCGCGTGGTACTTTTCCAGAAAACCCCACACCATTTTTAGTTCCTTAACCCGCGGTACTCGCGACCCCTCCTGTCAGCGTCCCTGTTCGTTTTACAGAAACCCCCCAGCTTTCCAGGCCCCCAACCCGCACTCCCCGGTGGACCCACGTGCCAGCATCACGTGGGCCCCTCTTTCCCGTCGGGCCCGCACGTCAGCCTCTTGGGCTAGCCTCTGTGCCGGTGCAAAAATCCTTTTCGCCTCGCCATGTCACCCAGTCAGGCCGGACCCACTCGTCAGCGACTGGGGCTGGGTCTGACTGAGTAGAAAAAGGTTTTCTGCTTATCTGTTTTGTTTTAATCTTTTAAGAAAATGATTTAAATTTAAAATTCAAATATGTTTTTAAATAACTTTTAAATTGTAATTCCAAATAATACAAGTGATATGTTTTAGAATCAGAAAAATGTGAGGAATTCAAATATGCCATTCAAAATATTATTTGAGCACTTTAATTTTTCGAGATGTTTAAAATTACAAGAAATTGCCCTTTTCTTAATTAATTAATAACTTTAAATCTATAACTCCAATTTTGGCAAATAATATGTCTAAATCGATCAGCGCGACGAGCCCGTTCTATCTATGCACTCATTGTTCTGAATTGCAGCATGCATCATATAAATATAAAGTACACAGCAACTTATATGAGAGCAAAACTTGACTAAAACTTAATAAAATGCTTTATTCTTGTACCCCACACCTCAACCATGCCATGCTACATTATTGCCATGCAAATTGTACATCTTTCATCATGGCATGCTTGTTTGCTTGTCGCATTTTAATTCATATGCTTGTGCACTCTATTTATGTTGGCCCATGTTTGTTTGGTTCTTCTTCGAATAGACGCCGAGCAGGGGATATATCAGGAATCCTAGGAGCACTACCCAGATCCTTCTCTCGCTTCAACTGAACTGCCAGGCAAGCACTACCACATGCTTGCATACATATAGTACCTATTGCCTCTATCTTATTCTTGTATCATTGAGTCGTGATTGCATTAAATTGAATCCCATATACTGCATAGCCTTTACTTTTAAACCCCACCGAAGCTTGTTTCTCCATCCCATGAGCCATTACTACAGGAGTTGTTTGAGCCATGCGAGTCGTAGAACTGCATGTGTAGGGTATGTGAGTGTCTGATGGATAATGAGGTACCTAAACAACTTAATCTGAGTAGTGATGGGATAACTAATGAAAGTGGCGCCGGTGAGCAATATCTGCTATTTGGTTCTTCATGCTCACTTGTGTCCTGTAGGACCCCGAGTACTTGATTCCCGTTCCTTGACTATTCGCACTATCCACATCTGGGAGGCCTTATGGACCCCCCTGAGCCAAAGCTTGATTCATTCTTATTTCTTGGGGCCACAAAATAGTTTGGGGCTTTATTACTATCCTGTACTTATGCCATGCTTTACTGCTTTATTTAAGATTGTGCGAGGAGCACCTGTAATGTTTGGGATTGCGGAGTGTTTTCACGGTATCGACAAGCCCAGTCACACTTTCGGGTTCCCAGTCGTTTACAGCCATTGGCACAAACCTTGGGTCCGTCTCGGAGCCGGCCAACTTCGTTGCGGGTAGCTTAATGGGGTGGCCCCCTGAAATATTTATGAATCCTGTGATCGCTTTGTCGTGAATGCCTCGTTGGGTTTTGATTTGGTTTTTCCGAGGTTGATCGAGTGTGTGTTGCTATTTGTGTACCCTATGAGGTAAATCTTCTCAAAGCCGTGTCATGTTATGGACGACTTGGAGCACAGATTCTCGATCATAGACACGTATAACTAAAGTATCGCTTTTAATTTGACTAAGTACTTGACTAGTAAATAGTGCAATACTCATGGAATGGTTAATAAGACTGCCAACGGATGGGTTGTTCGTCCACTTTCTCGTTGGTAAGCAGAAGGAGGATGGATCTGTTAATTATACTGTTATAACTGTTGTTACTAATTAACGGACATCCGTCTATCATTGGTTAGGCGGATGGTTAGCGAATATCTATAGACTTGTTAGTTATTATCTTTTGCTGCAATTGCGTCACCCCAGGTATATGTCCCCTTTAGAGGCATAAAGACTTGTTGAGTACCCCTAGGGTCTCACACGATAAATTGTTTGATTCAGATGAACAGGTGTACTCGCAAGATGGATACTGGGTGGAGGAGACGGATGATGTTGGCAACGATCACTCGGTGTAGAGATTCCGGGAACGGGGATCCGTGAGATCTGTGGGTAGGATGTGTTTATTTATGTGGCATCTTATGCCGATTTGCTTCTTATCTGTACTCGGATCTTGTTTTCCGCTTCCGCCTAGTACTCTGATGTTTGATGTATGAGGAGCTATTCTAAACTATTATATCTATCTAGGACATTTGGATCTTGCCGTATGGAGTTGCAATATTTCTATTTCTTTTAGATGGAATGGCTCTGAGAACTGTTGTATGTGGCTTGCATACATACTCACTTGTGTATGTAGTTGATCCCTTCGCCTGCCGATTACGCCGCTTGTTCTTGTCCTGATGTTCTGGAGGTGGTTAGGACGGCCGAAAGGTCTACCTGTGAGTCGCCCTTGGCCCCACCGTACTATTTTAACCACTTTCGCTCATCCAGGCATGTAACTAAGAGCATAATTCACCGAGGTAGTTACATAAGGCAAAGAATTTGTGCAAGAAAATTTTTAGGCCATAAAATAGTTCCAAAGGTGGTTATGCTACTGAATGCAAGAACCAGGGCAATGAGAACGATAAAGATGAGGATGGTCAGAAGTTCCAGAACATTGGCTGAGATTTATGCAGAATACAAGCATGAAAGTGAACGGAGGTACACTGTAGACATTGGAAACAAGACTTGTTCATGCAGGCAGTGGAAGATTACTGGTCTGCCATGTCACCATGCAATTTACTTCATCTTAAAGCTTAGAGGTAGCAGAGCTGAAATAGAGAACTACGTCGACAACTATTTCTCTGTGGACAAGTTTGCTACAACTTATGCAGAAAACGTAGCACCTATGGCCGATGAAAATGATTGGGAGATTGTCGATCTAGCGTTCAAACTTCAACCACCAATTCTTAGGAGGCCACCTAGGAGGCCTAGAAAGCGAAGGATCGAAGCCTCCACCGATAAAGGTTCAAGACTGGGATCTAGGAAAAGGAAATGCAAACGTTGTGGCAGATTCAGCCATATCAAGAGCTTGTGCAAAAACCCAGTTACACATGATATTGTCCCTGTTCACACCCCAGTGGAAGAAAATGAGGCTTCTCAGCCAGAACTAGAGGAAGAGCAGCGCGAAGACGGTGATGAGCACTCAGAGGAAAACGTAGGTAAGCAGCCAATTTATGAAGAAATGGAGGTGCCAGCGAGAAAAGGGTGTGAAAAGAAACTAAAGGGTAAGCGGAACGGGGAGGAAAGGGCAAATAATGGAGGTATATTAGAATATGAAGAAATGGCAGGGGTGATGGAGGATGTTCTTGAGGATCTTTCGGCTAATTGTAGGAGAAATAATAAATCCCTGCCAATTTCATCTTTGTACGATTCTCTGGATGAAAGGTAAGCTTAAAAATTGTTTTATTTGCCATTTTATCATTTTTTTTATCCTCACCAACTGATGCTTAATGCAGCGTGGGGTAGCAGACTAATAAGAGGAGCAAAAAGATGCGGGCATAGTAACATCGTATGTTGAATTATGTCACTGAAACTAAACTAGCCGTGTCGTCTTTATTTATATCTAGCGCGTGCAATGTGTCTGTGATGGGGTCATGTGGACCAGATTACAATTTTTTTAAATATTAATACATTAATTTTTTACCTGCGTTTGGACGTGGCTACTAGTTCCCATCTCCCTTGCATTCCCATCTCATCTGGCGCACTCCAGAATTATGGATGTGCCATCAAGTAGTAGAGTCAGCGTATTGTCCCATCAGATGTGAACGCAATGACTTTGTTTGTTCAGAATTTCACGACTTTTGATTAGTTTGAAAGACAGATAAACCTAAAACATGTATCTAGACATGTTTTGGGTATAGACACATTTATTAAATATCTAAAAAAAACTAAGTCAGTTATATCTGGACAGGAGTAGTACACTATTACAATACGCTCGATCCCTTCTCCTCTGGCGCACTCCAAATTATGGTTGTGCCATCAAGTGCTGGGGCAGTCGTATTGTCCCATCGAGATATGCCGAGCATACGAACATTATTTTCAAGATCGGACGAGTTTCGATCGACTAGTTTCAAAGACAAAGACAACTAAAACATGGCCAACATATATAGATTATGACGATAATCGACCATGACTCAAGTGACCCAGATCCAAAGAGCGCATTAAGATACCGTACATAGATTTAATTTATGCTTAGGTGGCCCTAATCGACTATGATGCTCCCGCAGTCTCCATCATTGACGACGTTGTCCGCGTCGCCACCAGCCTCCTCCGTGTCGGAATCGATGCCGACGTTCCCGGTAGCGTTCGTACTCCTCATGGATTCTTCATGGCGTGTTGCATCGATAACGGTGGAGGTCGTACGCCCAGGCACTGCCCAGAAGCGCTGCCTACCTTCGAGGTTGCGCAGATCCGGGTGGATATCCCGCCGGTGTGTTCCGCATAGCTCAATCAACGCAGCCTGCTCCTTCTTGAACAACTTTTGCCAGTACACGCACGTGCGCGAGTACCGTGCCATTGCCTCTTCCGCTCCGACAGCTGGAGGCGCACTCCTCGATCTGCCTTGCCAACGCGTTGTCACGCAAGAGCGGCGCGATAGGAACCCCGACGTAGCTGAGCTCGAAGCCGGTCGGAAGCCTCACGAACAGCAGCGCGAGTATGTCGTAGTGGGCAAACATCTGAGCCTCGTGCAAGCTGAGTTTGGGCCTCTCCTAATCCATGGCGATGAAGGAACACAATCTGATCTTCGGCCCCGCGGTTAAGGGGATAAGGGCAAGGATGTAGGCCCAGCCTCGTTACCACTGCCAATCAGTTCGCAAAACACACTTCTCGCGGATCGCCCTCACGAAGGACATCCTTATCGTCCATGCACCCTGATCCAACGGCGCCTAACAATCGGGGATCGGGTCTTCTAGAAGCCTAGAGTGGTTGCTGGTTAGCTCTGTGTCCCGATTGTTTGTGGCCACCGGCTGTAGATGAAAATAATACACAATTCAATGACACTAGTTGATAAATATGTGGTCTCTAAAGAGAACACACATCCAATGACTCTAGCTGTGGTTAATGAGAAGAACACACATTTCAATGACACTGGTGGATCCGTATGTGGTATGTGAAAAGAATAGTCATGAAATAACTCCAGTTGTTATTAGTACAAAGAACACACATGCAATGACACTGGTGGATCCATGTGTGGTCTGTTAAGAGAACACACATGCAATGACTCTCGTTGTTGCTAGTAAAAAGAGCACACATGCAATGACACTGGTGGATCCATAGGTGGATTGTGAAAAGAACACACATGCAATAACACTGGTGGATCCATATGTGGTATGTGAAAAGAACACACATGCAATGACTCTGGTTGTTGTTAGTAAAAAGAGCACACATGCAATGACACTGGTGGATCCATAGGTGGATTGTGAAAAGAACACACATCTAATGACACTGGTGGATCCATATGTGGTATGTGAAAAGAACACACATGCAATGACTCCAGTTGTTGTTAGTAAAAAGATCACACATGCAATGACATTGGTGGATCCATGTGTTATCTCTGAAGAGAACACACATGCAATGACATTGGTGGATCCATATGTGGTATGTGAAAAGAACACACATGCAATGACTATAGTTGTTGTCAGTAAAAAGAACACACATGCAATGAAACTGCTGGATCCATAAGTGGATTGTGAAAAGAACACACATGCAATGACTCTAGTTGTTGTTAGTAAAAAGAACACACATGCGATGACTCTGGTTGTTGTTAGTAAAAAGAAACACAAGCAATGACACTAGTGGATCCATGTGTGGTCTCTGAAGAAACACACATTTGAATGACACTGGTGGATCCATATGTGGTATGTGAAAAGAACACACATGCAATGACACTGGTGGATCCATAGGTGGATTGTGAAAAGAGCACATATGCAATGACACTGGTGGATCCATATGTGGTATGTGAAAAGAACGCACATGCAATGACTCCAATTGTTGTTAGTAAAAAGAACACACATGCAATGACAATGGTGGATCCATGTGTGGTCTCTGAAGAGAACACACATTTCATGACACTGGTGGATCCATATGTGGATTGTGAAAAGAACACACATGGAATGACACTGCGGGATCCATATGTGGAATGTGAAAAGAACACACATGCAATGACTCTGGTTGTTGTTAGTAAAAAGAATACATATGCAATGACACTGGTGGATCCGTAGGTGCATTGTGAAAAGAGCACACATTTCAATGACACTGGTTGTTCTTAGTAAAAAGAACACACATGCATTGACACTGGTGGATCCATGTGTGGTCTCTGAAGAGAACATACATGCAATGACTCTAGTTTTTGTTAGTAAAAAGAGAACACATGCAATGACACTGTTGGATCCATAGGTGGATTGTGAAAAGAACACACATGCAATGACACTTGTGGATCCATATGTGGTATGTGAAAAGACCACACATGCGATGACTCTGGTTGTTGTTAGTAAAAAGAACACACATGCAATGACACTGGTGGATCCATAGGTGGATTGTGAAAAGAGGACACATGCAATGACACTGGTGGATCCTTATGTGGTATGTGAAAAGAACACACATGCAATGACTCTAGTTGTTGTTAGTAAAAAGAACACACATGCAAAGCCACTGGTGGATCCATGTGTGGTCTCTGAAGAGAACACACATGCAATGACACTAGTGGATACATGTGTGGTCTCTAAAGAGAACACACATTTCAATGACTCTAGTTGTTGTTAGTAAAAAGAACACAGATGCAATGACACTGGTGGACCCATGTGTGGTCTCTGAAGAGAACACGCAATTGAATGACACTGGTGGATCCATATGTGGTATGTGAAAAGAACACACATGCAATGACACTGGTGGATCCATAGGTGGATTGTGAAAAGAGCACACATGCAATGACACTGGTGGATCCATATGTGGTATGTGAAAAGAACGCACATGCAATGACTCCAATTGTTGTTAGTAAAAAGAACACACATGCAATGACAATGGTGGATCCATGTGTGGTCTCTGAAGAGAACACACATTTCATGACAGTGGTGGATCCATATGTGGATTGTGAAAAGAACACACACGGAATGACACTGGTGGATCCATATGTGGAATGTGAAAAGAACACACATGCAATGACACTGGTGGATCCATGTGTGGTCTCTGAAGAGAACACACATTTGAATGACATTGGTGGATCCATATGTGGTATGTGAAAAGAACACACATGCAATGACACTGGTGGATCCATAGGTGGATTGTGAAAAGAGCACACATGCAATGACACTGGTAGATCCATATGTGGTATGTGAAAAGAACGCACATGCAATGACTCCAATTGTTGTTGGTAAAAAGAACACACATGCAATGACAATGGTGGATCCATGTCTGGTCTCTGAAGAGAACACACATTTCATGACACTGGTGGATCCATATGTGGATTGTGAAAAGAACACACATGGAATGACACCGGTGGATCCATATGTGGAATGTGAAAAGAACACACATGCAATGAATCTAGTTGTTGTTAGTAAAAAGAATACACATGCAATGACACTGGTGGATCCATAGGTGCATTGTGAAAAGAGTACACATTTGAATGACACTGGTTGTTCTTAGTAAAAAGAACACACATCCATTGACACTGGTGGATCCATGTGTGGTCTCTGAAGAGAACACACATGCAATGACTCTGGTTTTTGTTAGTAAAAAGAGAACACATGCAATGACCCTGTTGGATCCATAGGTGGATTGTGAAAAGAACACACATGCAATGACACTGGTGGATCCATATGTGGTATGTGAAAAGAACACACATGCAATGACTCTGGTTGTTGTTAGTAAAAAGAACACACATGCAATGACACTGGTGGATCCATAGGTCGATTGTGAAAAGAGCACACATGTAATGATACTGGTGGATCCTTATGTGGTATGTGAAAAGAACACACATGCAATGACTCTAGTTGTTGTTAGTAAAAAGAACACACATGCAAAGCCACTGGTGGATCCATGTGTGGTCTTTGAAGAGAACACACATGCAATGACACTAGTGGATCCATATGTGGTATGTGAAAAGAACACACATGCAATGACTCTGGTTGTTGTTAGTAAAAAGAACACACATGCAATGACACTGGTGGACCCATGTGTGGTCTCTGAAGAGAACACACATGCAATGACTCTGGTTGTTGTTACTAAAAAGAGCACACATGCAATGACACTGGTGGATCCATAGGTGGATTGTGAAAAGAACACACATGCAATGACACTGGTGGATCCATATGTGGTATGTGAAAAGAACACACATGCAATGACTCCAGTTCTTGTTAGTAAAAAGAACACACATGCAATGACACTTGTGGATCCATGTGTGGTCTCTAAAACGAACACACATTTCAATGACACTGATGGATCCATATGTGGTATGTGAAGAGAACACACATGAAATGACTCATGTTGTTGTTAGTAAAAAGAACACACATGCAATGACACTGGTAGATCCATGTGTGGTCTCTGAAGAGAACACACATTTCAATGACTAGTTGTTGTAAGTAAAAAAACACATGCAATGACACTGGTGGATCCATGTGTGGTCTCTAAAGAGAACACACATGCAATGACTCTGGTTGTTATTAGTAAAAAGAGCACACATGCAATGACACTGGTGGATCCATACGTGGATTGTGAAAAGAACACAGATGCAATGACACTGGTGGATCCTTATGTGGTATGTGAAAATAACAAACATGCAATGATTCTGGTTGTTGTTAGTAAAAAGAACACACATGCATCAACACTGGTGGATCCATAGGTGGATTGTGAAAAGAGAACACATGCAATGACACTAGTGGATCCATATGTGGTATATGAAAAGAACACACATGCAATGACTCCAGTTGTTGTTAGTAAAAAGAATACACATGCACTGAACCTGGTGGATCCATGTGTGGTCTCTGTTGAGAACACATATTTCAATGACTTTGGTTGTTGTTAGTCAAAAGAAAACACATGCAATGACACTAGTGGATCCATGTGTGGTATCTGAAAAGAACACACATGCAATGACTCTAGTTGTTGTTAGTAAAAAAGAGCACACATGCAATGACACTGGTAGATCCATAGGTGGATTGTGAAAAGAACACACATGGAATGACACTTGTGGATCCATATGTGGTATGTGAAAAGAACACACATGCAATGACTCTGGTTGTTGTTAGTAAAAATAACACAGATGCAATCACACTTGTGGATCCATAGGTGGATTGTGAAAAGAGCACACATGCAATGACACTGTTTGATCCATAGGTGGTATGTGAAAAGAACACACATGCAGTGACTCCAGTTGTTTTTAGTAAAAAGAACACACATACAATGACACTGGTGGATCCATGTGTGGACTCTGAAGAGAACACACATGAAATGACACTGGTGGATCCATGTGTGGTATCTGAAGAGAACACACATTTCAATGACACAGGTGGATCCATGTGTGGTCTCTGAAGAGAGCACACATTTCAATGACACTAGTTATTGTTAGTAAAAAGAACACACATGCAATAACACTGGTGGATCCATGTGTGGTCTCTGAAGAGAACACACATTACAATGACTCTGGTTGTTGTTAGTAAAAATAACACACATGCAATGGCAGTGGTGAATCCATGTGTGGTCTCTAAAGAGAACACACATGCAATGACTCTGGTTGTTGTTAGTCAAAAGATCACACATGCAATGACACTGGTGGATCCATATGTGGTATGTGAAAAGAACACACATGCAATGACTCCAGTTGTTGTTAGTAAAAAGATCACACAGGCAATGACATTGGTGGATCCATGTGTGGTCTCTGAAGAGAACACACATGCAATGACACTGGTGGATCCATGTGTGGTCTCTAAAGAGAACACACATTTCAATGACATTGGTGGATCCATGTGTGGTCTCTAAAGAGAGCACACATTTCAATGACATTGGTTGTTGTTAGTAAAAAGAACACACATACAATGACACTGGTGGATGCATGTGTGGTCTCTAAAGAGAACACACATGCAATGACTCTGGTTGTTGTTAGTAAAAAGAGCACACATGCAATGACACTAGTGGATCCATAGGTGTATCGTGAAAAGAACACGCAGGCAATGACACCGGTGGATCCATGTGTGGTCTCTAAAGAGAACACACATGCAATGACTCTGGTTGTTGTTAGTAAAAAGAGCACACATGCAATGACACTGGTGAATCCATAGGTGGATTGTGAAAAGAACACACATGCAGTGAAACTGGTGGATCCATGTGTGGTATGTGAAAAGAACACACATGCAATGACTCCTGTTGTTGTTAGTAAAAATAACACACATGCAATGACACTGGTAGATCCACGTGTGGTCTCTGAAGAGAACACACATTTCAATGACACCGGTGGATCCGTATGTGGTATGTGAAAAGAACACACATGCAATGAATCTAGTAGTTGTTAGTAAAAAGAACACACATGCAATGGCACTGGTGGATCCATATGTGGTATGTGAAAAGAACATGCATGAAATGACTCTGGTTGTTGTTAGTAAAAAGAACACACATGCAATGACACTAGTGGATCCATGTGTGGTCTCTGAAGAGAACACACATTTCAATGACTCTTGTTGTTGTTAGTAAAAAGAACACACATGCAATGACATTGGTGGATCCATGTGTGGTCTCTAAAGAGAACACACATGCCATGACTCTTGTTGTTGTTAGTAAAAAGAGCACACTTGCAATGACACTGGTGGATCCGTAGGTGGATTGTGAAAAGAACACACATGCAATGACACTGGTGGATCCACATGTGGTATGTGAAAAGAACACACATGCAATGACTCTGGTTGTTGTTAGTAAAAAGAACACACATGCAATGACACTGGTGGATCCATAGGTGGATTGTGTAAAGATCACACATGCAATGACACTGGTGGATCCATATGTGGTATGTGAAAAGAAAACACACATGAAATGACTCTAGTTCTTGTTAGTAAAAAGAACACACATGCAATGACACTAGTGGATCCATATGTGGTCTCTTAAGAGAACACACATGCAATGACACAGGTGGATCCATGTGTGGTCTCTCAAGAGAACACACATTTCAATGACACTGGTGGATCCATGTGTGGTCTCTGAAGAGAGCACACATTTCAATGACACTGGTTGTTGTTAGTAAAAAGAACACATAAGCAATGACACTGGTGGATCCATGTGTGGTCTCTAAAGAGAACACACATTTCAATGACTCTGGTTGCTTTTAGTAAAAAGAACACACATGCAATGACTCTGGTTGTTGTTAGTAAAAAAGAGCACACATGCAATGACACTGGTGGATCCATAGGTGGATTGTGAAAAGAACACACATGCAATGACACTAGTGGATCCATATGTGGTATGTGAAAAGAACACACATGCAATGACTCTGGTTGCTGTTAGTAAAAACAACACACATGCAATGACACTGGTGGATCCATAGGTGGATTGTGAAAAGAGTACACATGCAATGACACTGGTGGATCCATATGTGGTATGTGAAAATAACACACATGCAATGACTCCAGTTGTTGTTAGTAAAAATAACACACATGCAATGACACTTGTGGATCCATGTGTGGTCTCTGAAGAGAAGACACATTTCAATGACACTGGTGGATCCATATGTGGTATGTGAAAAGAACGCACATGAAATGACTCTAGTGGATCCATGTGTGGTCTCTGAAGAGAACACACATTTCAATGACTCTGGTTGTTGTTAGTAAAAAGAACACACATGCAATGACACTGGTGGATCCATGTGTGGTCTCTGAAGAGAACACACATGCAATGACTCTGGTTGTTGTTAGTAAAAAAGAACACACATGCAATGACTCCGGTTGTTATTAGTAAAAAGAGCACACATGCAATGACACTGGTGAATCCATGTGTGGTCTCTGAAGAGAACACACATTTCAATGACACTGGTGGATCCATATGTGGTATGTGAAAAGAACACACATGCAATGACACTGGTGGATCCATAGGTGGATTGTGAAAAGAGCACACACACAATGACACTGGTGGATCCATATGTGGTATGTGAAAATAACACACATGCAATGACTCCAGTTGTTGTTAGTAAAAACAACACACATGCAATGACACTGGTGGATCCATGTGTGGTCTCTGAAGATTACACACATTTCGATGACACTGGTAGATCCATATGTGGATTCTGAAAAGAACACACATGCAATGACACTGGTGGATCCATATGTGGTATGTGAAAAGAACACACATGCAATGACTCTGGTTGTTGTTAGTAAAATGAATACACATGCAATGACACTGGTGGATCCATTGGTGGATTGTGAAAAGAGCACCCATCTCAATGACACTAGTTGTTGTTAGTAAAAAGAACACACGTGCAATGACACTGGTGGATCCATGTGTGGTCTCTGAAGAGAAAACACATGCAATGACTCTATTTCTTGTTAGTAAAAATAGCACACATACAATGACACTTGTGGATCCATAGGTGGATTGTGAAAAGAACACACATGCAATGTCACTGGTGGATCCATATGTGGTATGTGACAAGAACACACATGCAATGACTCTAGTTGTTGTTAGTAAAAAAAGGAACATGCAATGACACTAGTGGATCCATAGGTGGATTGTGTTATGAGCACACATGCAATGACACTGGTGGATCCATATGTGGTATGTGAAAAGAACACACATGCAATGACTCCAGTTGTTGTTAGTAAAAAGAATACACATGCAATGACACTGGTGGATCCATGTGTGGTCTCTAAAGAGAACACACATGCAATGACACTCGTGGATCCATGTGTGGTCTCTAAAGAGAACACACATTTCAATGACTCTGGTTGTTGTTAGTAAAAGGAACACACATGCAATGACACTGGTGGATCCATAGGTGGATTGTGAAAAGAGTACACATGCAATGACACTGGTGGATCCATATGTGGTATGTGAAAATAACACACATGCAATGACTCCAGTTGTTGTTAGTAAAAAGAACACACATGCAATGACACTGTAGGATCCATGTGTGGTCTCTGAAGAGAACCCACATTTCAATGACACTGGTGGATCCATATGTGGTATGTGAAAAGAACACACATGAAATGACTCTGGTGGATCCATGTGTGGTCTCTGAAGAGAACACACATTTCAATGACTCTGGTTGTTGTTAGTAAAAAGAACACACATGCAATGACACTGGTGGATCCATGTGTGGTCTCTGAAGAGAACACACATGCAATGACTCTGGTTGTTGTTAGTAAAAAAGAACACACATGAAATGACTCCGGTTGTTATTAGTAAAAAGAGCACACATGCAATGACACTGGTGAATCCATGTGTGGTCTCTGAAGAGAACACAGATTTCAATGACACTAGTGGATCCATATGTGGTATGTGAAAAGAACGCACATGCAATAACACTGGTGGATCCATAGGTGGATTGTGAAAAGAGCACACACACAATGACACTGGTGGATCCATATGTGGTATGTGAAAAGAACACACATGCAATGACTCTAGTTGTTGTTAGTAAAAACAACACACATGCAATGACACTGGTAGATCCATGTGTGGTCTCTGAAGAGTACACACATTTCAATGACACTGGTGGATCCATATGGGGATTGTGAAAAGAACACACATGCAATGACACTGGTGGATCCATATGTGGTATGTGAAAAGAACACACATGCAATGACTCTGGTTGTTGTTACTAAACAGAATACACATGCAATGACACTGGTGGATCCATAGGTGGATTGTGAAAAGAGCACCCCATCTCAATGACAGTGGTTGTTGTTAGTAAAAAGAACACACATGCAATGACACTGGTGGATCCATGTGTGGTCTCTGAAGAGAACACACATGCAATGACTGTGTTTGTTGTTAGTAAAAATAGCACACATGCAATGACACTTGTGGATCCATAGGTGGATTGTGAAAAGAACACACATGCAATGTCACTGGTGGATCCATATGTGGTATGTGAAAAGAACACACATGCAATGACTCTGGTTGTTGTTAGTAAAAAGAACAAACATGCAATGACACTAGTGGATCCATAGGTGGATTGTGAAAAGAGCACACATGCAATGACACTGGTGGATCCATATGTGGTATATGAAAAGAACACACATGCAATGAGTCCAGTTGTTGTTAGTAAAAAGAATACACATGCAATGACACTGGTGGATCCATGTGTGGTCTCTGAAGAGAACACACATGCAATGACACTGGTGGATCCATGTGTGGTCTCTGAAGAGAACACACATTTCAATGACTCTGGTTGTTGTTAGTAAAAAGAACACACATGCAATGACACTGGTGGATCAATGTGTGGTCTCTGAAGAGAACACACATGCAATGACACTGGTTGTTGTTAGTAAAATGAGCACACATGAATGACACTGGTGGATCCATATGTGGATAGTAAAAAGAACACACATGCAATGACACTGGTGGATCCATGTGTAGTCTCTGAAGAGAACACACATTTCAATGACACTGGTGGATCCATATGTGGTATGTGAAAAGAACACACATGAAATGACTCCAGTTGTTGTTAATAAAAATAACACACATGCAATGACACAGGTGGATCCATGTGTGGTCTCTAAAGAGAACACACATTTCAATGACTCTGGTTGTTGTTAGTAAAAAGAACACTCATGCAATGACACCGGTGGATCCATGTGTGGTCTCTATAGAGAACACACATGCAATGACTCTGGTTGTTGTTAGTAAAAAAAGCACACATGCAATGACACTGGTGGATCCATAGGTGGATTGTGAAAAGAACACACATGAAGTGACACTGGTGGATCCATATGTGGTATGTGAAAAGAACACACATGCAATGAGTCTGGTTGTTGTTAGTAAAAAGAACACACATGCAATGACACTTGTGGATCCATAGGTGGATTGTGAAAAGAGCACACATGCAATGACACTGGTGGATCCATATGTGGTATGTGAAAATAACACACATGCAATGACTCTGGTTGTTGTTATTAAAAAGAACACACATGCAATGACACTGGTGGATCCATGTGTGGTCGTTGAAGAGAACACACATTTCAATGACTCTGGTTGTTGTTAGTAAAAAGAACACACATGCAATGACACTGGTGGATACATGTGGGGTCTCTGAAGAGAACACACATGAAATGACTCTGGTTGTTGTTAGTAAAAAGAACACACATGCAATGACACTGGTGGATCCATAGGTGGATTGTGAAAAGAACACACATGCAATGACACTGGTGGATCCATATGTGGTATGTGAAAAGAACACACATGCAATGACTCTAGTTGATGTTAGTAAAAAGAATAGACATGCAATGACACTGGTGGATCCATGTGTAGTCTCTGCAGAGAACACATGTTTCAATGACACTGGTGGATCCATATGTGGTATGTGAAAAGAACACACATGAAATGACTCCAGTTGTTGTTAGTAAAAAGAACACACATGCAATGACATCAGGATCCATGTGTGGTCTCTGAAGAGAACACACATTTCAATGACTCTAGTTGTTGTTAGTAAAAAGAACACACATGTAATGACACGATGGATCCATGTGTGGTCTCTAAAGAACACACATGCAATGACTCTGGTTGTTGTTAGTAAAAAGAGCACACATGCAATGACACTGGTGGATCCATAGGTGGATTGTGAAAAGAACACACATGTAGTGACACTGGTTGTTGTTAGTAAAAAGAACACACATGCAATGACACTGGTGGATCCATAGGTGGATTGTTAAAATGGCACACATGCAATGACACTGGTGGATCCATATGTGGTATGTGAAAAGAACACACATGAAATGACTATAGTTGTTGTTAGTAAAAGAACACACATGCAATGACATCAGTGGATCCATGTGTGGTCTCTGAAGAGAACACATTTCAATGACTCTGGTTGTTGTTAGTAAAAAACACATGCAATGACATCAGGATCCATGTGTGGTCTCAAGAGAACACACATGCAATGACTCTGGTTGTTGTTAGTAAAAAGAGCACACATGCAATGACACTGGTGGATCCATAGGTGGATTGTGAAAAGAACACACATGCAGTGACACTGGTGGATCCATATGTGGTATGTAAAAAGAACACACATGCAATGACTCATGTTGTTGTTAGTAAAAAGAACACACATGCAATGACACTGGTGGATCCATAGGTGGATTGTGAAAAGAGCACACATGCAATGACACTGGTGGATCCATATGTGGTATGTGAAAAGAACACACATGCAATGACTATAGTTGTTGTTAGTAAAAAGAACACACATGCAATGACACTAGTGGATCCATGTGTGGTCTCTGAAGAGAACACACATTTCAATGACACTGGTGGATCCATATGTGGTATGTGAAAATAACACACATGAAATGACTCTGGTTGTTGTTAGTAAAAAGAACACACATGCAATGACACTGGTGGATCCATAGGTGGATTGTGAAAAGAACACACATGCAATGACACTGGTGGATCCAGATGTGGTATGTTTAAAGAACGTACATGCAATGACTCCAGTTGATATTAGTAAAAAGAACAGACATGCAATGACACTGGTGGATCCATGTGTAGTCTCTGCAGAGAACACACATTTCAATGACACTGGTGGATCCATATGTGGTATGTGAAAAGAACGTACATGCAATGACTCTAGTTGTTGTTAGTAAAAAGAACACACATGCAATTACACTGGTGGATCCCTATGTGGTCTCTGAAGAGAACACACATTTCAATGACTCTGGTTGTTGTTAGTAAAAAAAACACACATGCAATGACACTGGTGGCTCCATGTGTGGTCTCTTAAGAGAACACACATGCAATGACTCTGTTTGTTGTTAGTAAAAAGATCACACATGCAATGACACTGGTGGATCCATAGGTGGATTGTGAAAAGAACACACATGCAGTGACACTGGTGGATCCATATGTGGTATGTGAAAAGAACACACATGCAATGACTCAGGTTGTTGTTAGTAAAAAGAACACACATGCAATGACACTGGTGGATCCATAGTTGGATTGTGAAAAGAGCACACATGGAATGACACTGGTGGATCCATATGTGGTATGTGAAAAGAACACACATGCAATGACTATAGTTGTTGTTAGTAAAAAGAACACACATGCAATGACACTGGTGGATCCATGTGTGGTCTCTGAAGAGAACACACATTTCAATGACACTGGTGGATCCATATGTGGTATGTGAAAATAACACACATGAAATGACTCTGGTTGTTGTTAGTAAAAAGAACACACATGCAATGGCACTTGTGGATCCATATGTGGTATGTGAAAAGAACATGCATGAAATGACTCTGGTTGTTGTTAGTAAAAAGAACACACATGCAATGACACTGGTGGATCCATAGGTGGATTGTGAAAAGAACACACATGCAATGACACTGGTGGATCCATATGTGGTATGTGAAAAGAACGTACATGCAATGAATCTAGTTGATGTTAGTAAAAAGAATAGACATGCAATGACACTGGTGGATCCATGTGTAGTCTCTGCAGAGAACACACGTTTCAATGACACTGGTGGATCCATATGTGGTATGTGAAAAGAACACACATGAAATGACTACAGTTGTTGTTAGTAAAAAGAACGCACGTGCAATGACACTGTTGGATCCATGTGTGGTCCCTGAAGAGAACAGACATTTCAATGACTCTAGTTGTTGTTAGTAAAAAGAACACACATGTAATGACACTGATGGATCCATGTGTGGTCTCTAAAGAGAACACACATGCAATGACTCTGGTTGTTGTTAGTAAAAAGAGCACACATGCAATGACACTGGTGGATCCATAGGTGGATTGTGAAAAGAACACACATGTAGTGACACTGGTGGATCCATATGTGGTATGTGAAAAGAACACACATGCAATGACTCTGGTTGTTGTTAGTAAAAAGAACACACATGGAATGACACTGGTGGATCCATAGGTGGATTGTTAAAAGAGCACACATGCAATGACACTGGTGGATCCATATGTGGTATGTGAAAAGAACACACATGCAATGACTCTAGTTGTTGTTAGTAAAAAGAACACACATGCAATGACACTGGTGGATCCATGTGTGGTCTCTGAAGAGAACACACATTTCAATGACTCTGGTTGTTGTTAGTAAAAAAACACACATGGAATGACACTGGTGGATCCATGTGTGGTCTCTTAAGAGAACACACATGCAATGACTCTGGTTGTTGTTAGTAAAAAGAGCACACATGCAATGACACTGGTGGATCCATAGGTGGATTGTGAAAAGAACACACATGAAGTGACACTGGTGGATCCATATGTGGTATGTGAAAAGAACACACATGCAATGACTCAGGTTGTTGTTAGTAAAAAGAACACACATGCAATGACACTGGTGGATCCATAGTTGGATTGTGAAAAGAGCACACATGCAATGACACTGGTGGATCCATATGTGGTATGTGAAAAGAACACACATGCAATGACTATAGTTGTTGTTAGTAAAAAGAACACACATGCAATGACACTGGTGGATCCATGTGTGGTCTCTGAAGAGAACACACATTTCAATGACACTGGTGGATCCATATGTGGTATGTGAAAATAACACACATGAAATGACTCTGGTTGTTGTTAGTAAAAAGAACACACATGCAATGGCACTTGTGGATCCATATGTGGTATGTGAAAAGAACATGCATGAAATGTCTCTGGTTGTTGTTAGTAAAAAGAACACACATGCAATGACACTGGTGGATCCATAGGTGGATTGTGAAAAGAACACACATGCAATGACACTAGTGGATCCATATGTGGTATGTGAAAAGAACGTACATGCAATGACTCTAGTTGATGTTAGTAAAAAGAATAGACATGCAATGACACTGGTGGATCCATGTGTATTCTCTGCAGAGAACACATGTTTCAATGACACTGGTGGATCCATATGTGGTATGTGAAAAGAACACACATGAAATGACTCCAGTTGTTGTTAGTAAAAAGAACACACGTGCAATGACACTGGTGGATCCATGTGTGGTCTCTGAAGAGAACACACATTTCAATGACTCTAGTTGTTGTTAGTAAAAAGAACACACATGTAATGACACCGATGGATCCATGTGTGGTCTCTAAAGAGAACACACATGCAATGACTCTGGTTGTTGTTAGTAAAAAGAGCACACATGCAATGACACTGGTGGATCCATAGGTGGATTGTGAAAAGAACACACATGTAGCGACACTGGTGGATCCATATGTGGTATGTGAAAAGAACACACATGCAATGACTCTGGTTGTTGTTAGTAAAAAGAACACACATGCAATGACACTGGTGGATCCATAGGTGGATTGTTAAAATGGCACACATGCAATGACACTGGTGGATCCATATGTGGTATGTGAAAAGAACACACATGTAATGACTATAGTTGTTGTTAGTAAAAAGAACACACATGCAATGACACTGGTGGATCCATGTGTGGTCTCTGAAGAGAACACACATTTCAATGACTCTGGTTGTTGTTAGTAAAAAAACACATGCAATGACACTGGTGGATCCATGTGTGGTCTCTGAAGAGAACACACATGCAATGACTCTGGTTGTTGTTAGTAAAAAGAGCACACATGCAATGACACTGGTGGATCCATAGGTGGATTGTGAAAAGAACACACATGCAGTGACACTGGTGGATCCATATGTGGTATGTAAAAAGAACACACATGCAATGACTCAGGTTGTTGTTAGTAAAAACAACACACATGCAATGACACTGGTGGATCCATAGGTGGATTGTGAAAAGAGCACACATGCAATGACACTGGTGGATCCATATGTGGTATGTGAAAAGAACACACATGCAATGACTATAGTTGTTGTTAGTAAAAAGAACACACATGCAATGACACTAGTGGATCCATGTGTGGTCTCTGAAGAGAACACACATTTCAATGACACTGGTGGATCCATATGTGGTATGTGAAAATAACACACATGAAATGACTCTGGTTGTTGTTAGTAAAAAGAACACACATGCAATGACACTGGTGGATCCATAGGTGGATTGTGAAAAGAACACACATGCAATGACACTGGTGGATCCAGATGTGGTATGTTTAAAGAACGTACATGCAATGACTCCAGTTGATATTAGTAAAAAGAACAGACATGCAATGACACTGGTGGATCCATGTGTAGTCTCTGCAGAGAACACACATTTCAATGACACTGGTGGATCCATATGTGGTATGTGAAAAGAACACACATGAAATGACTCTAGTTGTTGTTAGTAAAAAGAACACACATGCAATTACACTGGTGGATCCCTATGTGGTCTCTGAAGAGAACACACATTTCAATGACTCTGGTTGTTGTTAGTAAAAAAACACACATGCAATGACACTGGTGGCTCCATGTGTGGTCTCTTAAGAGAACACACATGCAATGACTCTGGTTGTTGTTAGTAAAAAGAGCACACATGCAATGACACTGGTGGATCCATAGGTGGATTGTGAAAAGAACACACATGCAGTGACACTGGTGGATCCATATGTGGTATGTGAAAAGAACACACATGCAATGACTCAGGTTGTTGTTAGTAAAAAGAACACACATGCAATGACACTGGTGGATCCATAGTTGGATTGTGAAAAGAGAACACATGCAATGACACTGGTGGATCCATATGTGGTATGTGAAAAGAACACACATGCAATGACTATAGTTGTTGTTAGTAAAAAGAACACACATGCAATGACACTGGTGGATCCATGTGTGGTCTCTGAAGAGAACACACATTTCAATGACACTGGTGGATCCATATGTGGTATGTGAAAATAACACACATGAAATGACTCTGGTTGTTGTTAGTAAAAAGAACACACATGCAATGGCACTTGTGGATCCATATGTGGTATGTGAAAAGAACATGCATGAAATGACTCTGGTTGTTGTTAGTAAAAAGAACACACATGCAATGACACTGGTGGATCCATAAGTGGATTGTGAAAAGAACACACATGCAATGACACTGGTGGATCCATATGTGGTATGTGAAAAGAACGTACATGCAATGAATCTAGTTGATGTTAGTAAAAAGAATAGACATGCAATGACACTGGTGGATCCATGTGTAGTCTCTGCAGAGAACACACGTTTCAATGACACTGGTGGATCCATATGTGGTATGTGAAAAGAACACACATGAAATGACTACAGTTGTTGTTAGTAAAAAGAACACACGTGCAATGACACTGTTGGATCCATGTGTGGTCCCTGAAGAGAACAGACATTTCAATGACTCTAGTTGTTGTTAGTAAAAAGAACACACATGTAATGACACCGATGGATCCATGTGTGGTCTCTAAAGAGAACACACATGCAATGACTCTGGTTGTTGTTAGTAAAAAGAGCACACATGCAATGACACTGGTGGATCCATAGGTGGATTGTGAAAAGAACACACATGTAGTGACACTGGTGGATCCATATGTGGTATGTGAAAAGAACACACATGCAATGACTCTGGTTGTTGTTAGTAAAAAGAACACACATGCAATGACACTGGTGGATCCATAGGTGGATTGTTAAAAGAGCACACATGCAATGACACTGGTGGATCTAGATGTGGTATGTGAAAAGAACACACATGCAATGACTCTAGTTGTTGTTAGTAAAAAGAACACACATGCAATGACACTGGTGGATCCATGTGTGGTCTCTGAAGAGAACACACATTTCAATGACTCTGGTTGTTGTTAGTAAAAAAACACACATGCAATGACATCAGGATCCATGTGTGGTCTCTTAAGAGAACACACATGCAATGACTCTGGTTGTTGTTAGTAAAAAGAGCACACATGCAATGACACTGGTGGATCCATAGGTGGATTGTGAAAAGAACACACATGTAGTGACACTGGTGGATCCATATGTGGTATGTGAAAAGAACACACATGCAATGACTCTGGTTGTTGTTAGTAAAAAGAGCACACATGCAATGACACTGGTGGATCCATAGGTGGATTGTGAAAAGAACACGCATGCAGTGACACTGGTGGATCCATATGTGGTAGGTGAAAAGAACACACATGCAATGACTCAGGTTGTTGTTAGTAAAAAGAACACACATGCAATGACACTGGTGGATCCATAGGTGGATTGTGAAAAGAGCACACATGCAATGACACTAGTGGATCCATATGTGGTATGTGAAAAGAACACACATGCAATGACTATAGTTGTTGTTAGTAAAAAGAACACACATGCAATGACACTGGTGGATCCATGTGTGGTCTCTGAAGAGAACACACATTTCAATGACTCTAGTTGTTGTTAGTAAAAAGAACACACATGTAATGACACCGATGGATCCATGTGTGGTCTCTAAAGAGAACACACATGCAATGACTCTGGTTGTTGTTAGTAAAAAGAGCACACATGCAATGACACTGGTGGATCCATAGGTGGATTGTGAACAGAACACACATGTAGTGACACTGGTGGATCCATATGTGGTATGTGAAAAGAACACAGATGCAATGACTCTGGTTGTTGTTAGTAAAAAGAACACACATGCAATGACACTGGTGGATCCATAGGTGGATTGTTAAAAGAGCACACATGCAATGACACTGGTGGATCCATATGTGGTATCTGAAAAGAACACACATGCAATGACTATAGTTGTCAAGAAAAGAACACACATGCAATGACACTGGTGGATCCATGTGTGGTCTCTGAAGAGAACACACATTTCAATGACACTAGTGGATCCATATGTGGTATGTGAAAAGAACACACATTAAATGACCCTGGTTGTTGTTAGTAAAAAGAACACACATGCAATGACACTGGTGGATCCATATGTGGTATGTGAAAAGAACATGCATGAAATGACTCTGGTTGTTGTTAGTAAAAAGAACACACATGCAATGACACTGGTGGATCCATGTGTGGTCTCTGAAGAGAACACACATTTCAATGACTCTGGTCGTTGTTAGTAAAAAGAACACACATGCAATGACACTGGTGGATCCATGTGTGGTCTCTGAAGAGAACACACATGCAATGACTCTGGTTGTTGTTAGTAAAAAGAGCACACATGCAATGACACTGGTGGATCCATAGGTGGATTGTGAAAAGAACACACATGCAGTGACACTGGTGGATCCATATGTGGTATGTGAAAAGAACACACATGCAATGACTCTGGTTGTTGTTAGTAAAAAGAACACACATGCAATGACACTGGTGGATCCATAGGTGGATTGTGAAAAGAGCACACATGCAATGACACTGGTGGATCCTTATGTGGTATGTGAAAAGAACACACATGCAATGACTATAGTTGTTGTTAGTAAAAATAACACACATGCAATGACACTGGTGGATCCATGTGTGGTCACTGAAGAGAACACATATTTCAATGACACGGTTGGATCCATATGTGGTATGTGAAAAGAACACACATGAAATGACTCTGGTGGATCCATGTGTGGTCTCTAAAGAGAACACACATTTCAATGACTCTGGTTGTTGTTAGTAAAAAGAACACACATGCAATGACACTGGTGGATCCATGTGTGCTCTCTGAAGAGAACACACATGCAATGGCACTGGTTGTTGTTAGTAAAAGGAGCACACATGCAATGACACTGGTGGATCCATAGGTGGATTGTGAAAAGAACACACATGCAATGACACTGGTGGATCCATATGTGGTATGTTTAAAGAACGTACATGCAATGACTCGAGTTGATGTTAGTAAAAAGAACAGACATGCAATGACACTAGTGGATCCATGTGTAGTCTCTGCAGAGAACACACATTTCAATGACACTGGTGGATCCATATGTGGTATGTGAAAAGAACACACATGAAATGACTCTAGTTGTTGTTAGTAAAAAGAACACACATGCAATTACACTGGTGAATCCCTGTGTGGTCTCTGAAGAGTACACACATTTCAATGACTCTGGTTGTTGTTAGTAAAAAAACACACATGCAATGACACTGGTGGATCCATGTGTGGTCTCTGAAGAGAACACACATGCAATGACTCTGGTTGTTGTTAGTAAAAAGAGCACACATGCAATGACACTGGTGGATCCATAGGTGGATTGTGAAAAGAACACACATGCAGTGACACTGGTGGATCCATATGTGGTATGTGAAAAGAACACACATGCAATGACTCAGGTTGTTGTTAGTAAAAAGAACACACATGCAATGACACTGGTGGATCCATAGGTGGATTGTGAAAAGAGCACACATGCAATGACACTGGTGGATCCATATGTGGTATGTCTAAAGAACACACATGCAATGAGTATAGTTGTTGTTAGTAAAAAGAACACACATGCAATGACACTTGTGGATCCATGTGTGGTCTCTGAAGAGAACACACATTTCAATGACACTGGTGGATACATATGTGGTATGTGAAAATAACACACATGAAATGACTCTGGTTGTTGTTAGTAAAAAGTACACACATGCAATGGCACTTGTGGATCCATGTGTGGTATGTGAAAAGAACATGCATGAAATGACTCTGGTTGTTGTTTGTAAAAAGAACACACATGCAATGACACTGGTGGATCCATAGGTGGATTGTGAAAAGAACACACATGCAATGACACTGGTGGATCCATATGTGGTCTGTGAAAAGAACGTACATGCAATGACTCTAGTTGATGTTAGTAAAAAGAACAGACATGCAATGACACTGGTGGATCAATGTGTAGTCTCTGCAGAGAACACACATTTCAATGACACTGGTGGATCCATATGTGGTATGTGAAAAGAACACACATGAAATGACTCCAGTTGTTGTTAGTAAAAAGAACACACATGCAATGACACTGGTGGATCCATGTGTGGTCTCTGAAGAGAACACACATTTCAATGACTCTAGTTGTTGTTAGTAAAAAGAACACACATGTAATGACACCGATGGATCCATGTGTGGTCTCTAAAGAGAACACACATGCAATGACTCTAGTTGTTGTTAGTAAAAAGAGCACACATGCAATGACACTGGTGGATCCATAGGTGGATTGTGAAAAGAACACACATGTAGTGACACTGGTGGATCCATATGTGGTATGTGAAAAGAACACACATGCAATGACTCTGGTTGTTGTTAGTAAAAAGAACACACATGCAATGACACTGGTGGATCCATAGGTGGATTGTTAAAAGAGCACACATGCAATGACACTGGTGGATCCATATGTGGTATGTGAAAAGAACACACATGCAATGACTATAGTTGTTGTTAGTAAAAAGAACACACATGCAATGACACTGGTGGATCCATGTGTGGTCTCTGAAGAGAACACACATTTCAATGACACTAGTGGATCCATATGTGGTATGTGAAAAGAACACACATGAAATGACCCTGGTTGTTGTTAGTAAAAAGAACACACATGCAATGACACTGGTGGATCCATATGTGGTATGTGAAAAGAACACACACGAAATGACTCTGGTTGTTGTTAGTAAAAAGAACACACATGCAATGACACTGGTGGATCCATATGTGGTATGTGAAAAGAACACACATGCAATGACTCCAATTGTTGTTAGTAAAAAGAACACACATGCAATGACAATGGTGGATCCATGTCGGGTCTCTGAAGAGAACACACATTTCATGACACTGGTGGATCCATATGTGGATTGTGAAAAGAACACACATGGAATGACACCGGGGTGGATCCATATGTGGTATGTGAAAAGAACACACATGAAATGACTCTGGTTGTTGTTAGTAAAAAGAACACACATGCAATGACACTGGTGGATCCATGTGTGGTCTCTGAAGAGAACACACATTTCAATGACTCTGGTTGTTGTTAGTAAAAAGAACACACATGTAACGACACTGATGGATCCATGTGTGGTCTCTAAAGAGAACACACATGCAATGACTCTGGTTGTTGTTAGTAAAAAGAGCACACATGCAATGACACTGGTGGATCCATAGGTGGATTGTGAAAAGAACACACATGCAGTGACACTGGTGGATCCATATGTGGTATGTGAAAAGAACACACATGCAATGACTCTGGTTGTTGTTAGAAAAAAGAACACACATGAAATGACACTGGTGGATCCATAGGTGGATTGTGAAAAGAGCACACATGCAATGACACTGGTGGATCCATATGTGGTATGTGAAAAGAACACACATGCAATGACTATAGTTGTTGTTAGTAAAAAAAAACACATGCAATGACACTGGTGGATCCATGTGTGGTCTCTGAAGAGAACACACATTTCAATGACACTAGTGGATCCATATGTGGTATGTGAAACAACACACATGAAATGACTCGTTGTTGTTAGTAAAAGAACACACATGCAATGACACTGGTGGATCCATATGTGGTATGTGAAAAGAACATGCATGAAATGACTCTGTTGTTGTTAGTAAAAGAACACACATGCAATGACATCAGGATCCATGTGTGGTCTCCAAGAGAACACACATTTCAATGACTCGTTGTTGTTAGTAAAGAGAACACACATGCAATGACATCAGTGGATCCATGTGTGGTCTCAAGAACACACATGCAATGAATCTGGTTGTTGTTAGTAAAAGAGCACACATGCAATGACACTGGTGGATCCATAGGTGGATTGTGAAAAGAACACACATGCAGTGACACTGTGGATCCATATGTGGTATGTGAATAGAACACACATGCAATGACTCTGGTTGTTAGAAAAAAGAACACACATGCAATGACACTGGTGGATCCATAGGTGGAGTGTGAAGAGAACACACATTCAAAGACACTGTGGATCTATGTGGTATGTCTAAAGAACACACATGCAATGAGTATAGTTGTTAGTAAAAAGAACACACATGCAATGACATCAGGATCCATGTGTGGTCTCTGAAGAGAACACACATTTCAATGACACTGGTGGATACATATGTGGTATGTGAAAATAACACACATGAAATGACTCTGGTTGTTGTTAGTAAAAAGTACACACATGCAATGGCACTTGTGAATCCATGTGTGGTATGTGAAAAGAACATGCATGAAATGACTCTGGTTGTTGTTTGTAAAAAGAACACACATGCAATGACACTGGTGGATCCATAGGTGGATTGTGAAAAGAACACACATGCAATGACACTGGTGGATCCATATGTGGTATGTGAAAAGAACGTACATGCAATGACTCTAGTTGATGTTAGTAAAAAGAACAGACATGCAATGACACTGGTGGATCCATGTGTGGTCTCTGAAGAGAACACACATTTCAATGACTCTAGTTGTTGTTAGTAAAAAGAACACACATGTAATGACACCGATGGATCCATGTGTGGTCTCTAAAGAGAACACACATGCAATGACTCTAGTTGTTGTTAGTAAAAAGAGCACACATGCAATGACACTGGTGGATCCATAGGTGGATTGTGAAAAGAACACACATGTAGTGACACTGGTGGATCCATATGTGGTATGTGAAAAGAACACACATGCAATGACTCTGGTTGTTATTAGTAAAAAGAACACACATGCAATGACACTGGTGGATCCATAGGTGGATTGTTAAAAGAGCACACATGCAATGACACTGGTGGATCCATATGTGGTATGTGAAAAGAACACACATGCAATGACTATAGTTGTTGTTAGTAAAAAGAACACACATGCAATGACACTGGTGGATCCATGTGTGGTCTCTGAAGAGAACACACATTTCAATGACACTAGTGGATCCATATGTGGTATGTGAAAAGAACACACATGAAATGACCCTGGTTGTTGTTAGTAAAAAGAACACACATGCAATGACACTGGTGGATCCATATGTGGTATGTGAAAAGAACACACACGAAATGACTCTGGTTGTTGTTAGTAAAAAGAACACACATGCAATGACACTGGTGGATCCATATGTGGTATGTGAAAAGAACACACATGCAATGACTCCAATTGTTGTTAGTAAAAAGAACACACATGCAATGACAATGGTGGATCCATGTCGGGTCTCTGAAGAGAACACACATTTCATGACACTGGTGGATCCATATGTGGATTGTGAAAAGAACACACATGGAATGACACTGGGGTGGATCCATATGTGGTATGTGAAAAGAACACACATGAAATGACTCTGGTTGTTGTTAGTAAAAAGAACACACATGCAATGACACTGGTGGATCCATGTGTGGTCTCTGAAGAGAACACACATTTCAATGACTCTGGTTGTTGTTAGTAAAAAGAACACACATGTAACGACACTGATGGATCCATGTGTGGTCTCTAAAGAGAACACACATGCAATGACTCTGGTTGTTGTTAGTAAAAAGAGCACACATGCAATGACACTGGTGGATCCATAGGTGGATTGTGAAAAGAACACACATGCAGTGACACTGGTGGATCCATATGTGGTATGTGAAAAGAACACACATGCAATGACTCTGGTTGTTGTTAGAAAAAAGAACACACATGAAATGACACTGGTGGATCCATAGGTGGATTGTGAAAAGAGCACACATGCAATGACACTGGTGGATCCATATGTGGTATGTGAAAAGAACACACATGCAATGACTATAGTTGTTGTTAGTAAAAAAACACACATGCAATGACACTGGTGGATCCATGTGTGGTCTCTGAAGAGAACACACATTTCAATGACACTAGTGGATCCATATGTGGTATGTGAAAACAACACACATGAAATGACTCTGGTTGTTGTTAGTAAAAAGAACACACATGCAATGACACTGGTGGATCCATATGTGGTATGTGAAAAGAACATGCATGAAATGACTCTGGTTGTTGTTAGTAAAAAGAACACACATGCAATGACACTGGTGGATCCATGTGTGGTCTCTGAAGAGAACACACATTTCAATGACTCTGGTTGTTGTTAGTAAAGAGAACACACATGCAATGACACTGGTGGATCCATGTGTGGTCTCTGAACAGAACACACATGCAATGAATCTGGTTGTTGTTAGTAAAAAGAGCACACATGCAATGACACTGGTGGATCCATAGGTGGATTGTGAAAAGAACACACATGCAGTGACACTGGTGGATCCATATGTGGTATGTGAATAGAACACACATGCAATGACTCTGGTTGTTGTTAGTAAAAAGAACACACATGCAATGACACTGGTGGATCCATAGGTGGATTGTGAAAAGAGCACACATGCAATGACACTGGTGGATCTATATGTGGTATGTCTAAAGAACACACATGCAATGAGTATAGTTGTTGTTAGTAAAAAGAACACACATGCAATGACACTGGTGGATCCATGTGTGGTCTCTGAAGAGAACACACATTTCAATGACACTGGTGGATACATATGTGGTATGTGAAAATAACACACATGAAATGACTCTGGTTGTTGTTAGTAAAAAGTACACACATGCAATGGCACTTGTGAATCCATGTGTGGTATGTGAAAAGAACATGCATGAAATGACTCTGGTTGTTGTTTGTAAAAAGAACACACATGCAATGACACTGGTGGATCCATAGGTGGATTGTGAAAAGAACACACATGCAATGACACTGGTGGATCCATATGTGGTATGTGAAAAGAACGTACATGCAATGACTCTAGTTGATGTTAGTAAAAAGAACAGACATGCAATGACACTGGTGGATCCATGTGTAGTCTCTGCAGAGAACACACATTTCAATGACACTGGTGGATCCATATGTGGTATGTGAAAAGAACACACATGAAATGACTCTAGTTGTTGTTAGTAAAAAGAACACACATGCAATGACACTGGTGGATCCATGTGTGGTCTCTGAAGAGAACACACATTTCAATGACTCTAGTTATTGTTAGTAAAAAGAACACACATGTAATGACACCAATGGATCCATGTGTGGTCTCTAAAGAGAACACACATGCAATGACTCTGGTTGTTATTAGTAAAAAGAGCACACATGCAATGACACTGGTGGATCCATAGGTGGATTGTGAAAAGAACACACATGCAGTGACACTGGTGGATCCATATGTGGTATGTGAAAAGAACACACATGCAATGACTCAGGTTGTTGTTAGAAAAATGAACACACATGCAATGACACTAGTGGATCCATAGGTGGATTGTTAAAAGAGCACACATGCAATGACACTGGTGGATCCATATGTGGTATGTGAAAAGAACACACATGCAATGACTATAGTTGTTGTTAGTAAAAAGAACACACATGCAATGACACTGGTGGATCCATGTGTGGTCTCTGAAGAGAACACACATTTCAATGACACTAGTGGATCCATATGTGGTATGTGAAAACAACACACATGAAATGACTCTGGTTGTTGTTAGTAAAAAGAACACACATGCAATGACACTGGTGGATCCATATGTGGTATGTGAAAAGAACATGCATGAAATGACTCTGGTTATTGTTAGTAAAAAGAACACACATGCAATGACACTGGTGGATCCATGTGTGGTCTCTGAAGAGAACACACATTTCAATGACTCTAGTTGTTGTTAGTAAAGAGAACACACATGCAATGACATCAGGATCCATGTGTGGTCTCTGAAGAGAACACACATGCAATGACTCTGGTTGTTGTTAGTAAAAAGAGCACACATGCAATGACACTGGTGGATCCATAGGTGGATTGTGAAAAGAACACACATGCAGTGACACTGGTGGATCCATATGTGGTATGTGAATAGAACACACATGCAATGACTCTGGTTGTTATTAGTAAAAAGAACACACATGCAATGACACTGGTGGATCCATAGGTGGATTGTGAAAAGAGCACACATGCAATGACACTGGTGGATCCTTATGTGGTATGTGAAAAGAACACACATGCAATGACTCTAGTTATTGTTAGTAAAAAGAACACACATGCAAAGCCACTGGTGGATCCATGTGTGGTATTTGAAGAGAACACACATGCAATGACACTAGTGGATACATGTGTGGTCTCTGAAGAGAACACACATTTCAATGACACTGTTTGTTCTTAGTAAAAAGAACACACATGCATTGACACTGGTGGATCCATGTGTGGTCTCTGAAGAGAACACACATGCAATGACTCTGGTTTTTGTTAGTAAAAAGAGAACACATGCAATGACACTGTTGGATCCATAGGTGGATTGTGAAAAGAACACACATGCAATGACACTGGTGGATCCATATGTGGTATGTGAAAAGAACACACATTCAATGACTCTAGTTGTTGTTAGTAAAAAGAACACACATGCAAAACCACTGGTGGATCCATGTGTGGTCTCTGAAGAGAACACACATGCAATGACACTAGTGGATACATGTGTGGTCTCTGAAGAGAACACACATTTCAATGACTCTAGTTGTTGTTAGTAAAAATAAATCAGATGCAATGACCCTGGTGGACCCATGTGTGGTCTCTGAAGAGAACACACATGAAATGACTCTGGTTGTTGTTACTAAAAAGAGCACACATGCAATGACACTGGTGGATCCATAGGTGGATTGTGAAAAGAACACACATGCAATGACACTGGTGGATCCATATGTGGTATGTGAAAAGAACACACATGCAATGACTCCAGTTGTTGTTAGTAAAAATAACACACATGCAATGACACTGGTGGATCCATGTGTGGTCTCTAAAGAGAACACACATTTCAATGACACTGATGGATCCATATGTGGTATGTGAAGAGAACACACATGAAATGACTCCAGTTGTTGTTAGTAAAAAGAACACACATGCAATGACACTGGTGGATCCATGTGTGGTCTCTGAAGAGAACACACATTTCAATGACTAGTTGTTGTAAGTAAAAAAACACATGCAATGACACTGGTTGATCCATCTATGGTCTCTAAAGAGAACACACATGTAATGACTCTGGTTGTTATTAGTAAAAAGAGCACACATGCAATGACACTGTTGGATCCATAGGTGGATTGTGAAAAGAACACACATGCAATGACACTAGTGGATCCATGTGTGGTATCTGAAAAGAACACACATGCAATGACTCTAGTTGTTGTTAGTAAAAAAGAGCACACTTGCAATGACACTGGTAGATCCATAGGTGGATTGTGAAAAGAAGACACATGCAATGACACTTGTGGATCCATATGTGGTATGTGAAAAGAACACACATGCAATGACTCTGGTTGTTGTTAGTAAAAATAACACAGATGCAATCACACTGGTGGATCCATAGGTGGATTGTGAAAAGAGCACACATGCAATGACACTATTTGATCCATAGGTGGTATGTGAAAAGAACACACATGCAGTGACTCCAGTTGTTGTTAGTAAAAAGAACACACATGCAATGACACTGGTGGATCCATGTGTGGTCTCTGAAGAGAACACACATGAAATGACACCGGTGGATCCATGTGTGGTCTCTGAAGAGAACACACATTTCAATGACACAGGTGGAACCATGTGTGGTCTCTGAAGAGAGCACACATTTCAATGACACTAGTTATTGTTAGTAAAAAGAACACACATGCAATAACACTGGTGGATCCATGTGTGGTCTCTGAACAGAACACACATTACAATGACTCTGGTTGTTGTTAGTAAAAAGAACACACATGCAATGGCAGTGGTGGATCCATGTGTGGTCTCTAAAGAGAACACACATGCAATGACTCTGGTTGTTAGTAAAAAGATCACACATGCAATGACACTGGTGGATCCATATGTGGTATGTGAAAAGAACACACATGCAATGACTCCAGTTGTTGTTAGTAAAAAGATCACACAGGCAATGACATTGGTGGATCCATGTGTGGTCTCTGAAGAGAACACACATGCAATGACACTGGTGGATCCATGTGTGGTCTCTAAAGAGAACACACATTTCAATGACATTGGTGGATCCATGTGTGGTCTCTAAAGAGAGCACACATTTCAATGACATTGGTTGTTGTTAGTAAAAAGAACACACATACAATGACACTGGTGGATGCATGTGTGGTCTCTAAAGAGAACACACATGCAATGACTCTGGTTGTTGTTAGTAAAAAGCGAACACATGCAATGACACTAGTGGATCCATAGGTTGATCGTGAAAAGAACACGCAGGCAATGACACCGGTGGATCCATGTGTGGTCTCTAAAGAGAACACACATGCAATGACTCAGGTTGTTGTTAGTAACAATAGCACACATGCAATGACATTGGTGGATCCATAGGTGGATTGTGAAAAGAACACACATGCAGTGAAACTGATGGATCCATGTGTGGTGTGTGAAAAGAACAAAAATGCAATGACTCCAGTTGTTGTTAGTAAAAAGAACACACATGCAATGACACGGGTAGATCCACGTGTGGTCTCTGAAGAGAACACACATTTCAATGACACCGGTGGATCCATATGTGGTATGTGAAAAGAACACACATGCAATGAACCTGGTTGTTGTTAGTAAAAAGAACACACATGCAATGGCACTGGTGGATCCATATGTGGTATGTGAAAAGAACATGCATGAAATGACTCTGGTTGTTGTTACTAAAAAGAACACACATGCAATGACACTAGTGGATCCATGTGTGGTCTCTGAAGAGAACACACATTTCAATGACTCTGGTTGTTGTTAGTAAAAAGAACACACATGCAATGACATTGGTGGATCCATGTGTGGTCTCTAAAGAGAACACACATGCCATGACTCTGGTTTTTGTTAGTAAAAAGAGAACCCATGCAATGACACTGTTGGATCCATAGGTGGATTGTGAAAAGAACACACATGCAATGACACTGGTGGATCCATATGTGGTATGTGAAAAGAACACACATGCAATGAGTCTGGTTGTTTTTAGTAAAAAGAACACACATGCAATGACACTGGTGGATCCATAGGTGGATTGTGAAAAGAGCAGACATGCAATGATACTGGTGGATCCTTATGTGGTATGTGAAAAGAACACACATGCAATGACTCTAGTTGTTGTTAGTAAAAAGAACACACATGCAAAGCCACTGGTGGATCCATGTGTGGTCTTTGAAGAGAACACACATGCAATGACACTAGTGGATACATGTGTGGTCTCTGAAGAGAACACACAGTTCAATGACACTGGTGGATCCATGTGTGGTCTCTGAAGAGAGCACACATTTCAATGACACTGGTTGTTTTTAGTAAAAAGAACACATAAGCAATGACACTTGTGGATCCATGTGTGGTCTCTAAAGAGAACACACATTTCAATGACTCTGGTTGTTTTTAGTAAAAAGAACACACATGCAATGACACTGGTGGATCCATGTGTGGTCTCTAAAGAGAACACACATGCAATGACTCTGGTTGTTGTTAGTAAAAAGAGCACACATGCAATGACACTGGTGGATCCATAGGTGGATTGTGAAAAGAACACACAAGCAATGACACTAGTGGATCCATATGTGGTATGTGAAAAGAACACACATGCAATGACTCTGGTTGTTGTTAGTAAAAACAACACACATGCAATGACACTGGTGGATCCATAGGTGGATTGTGAAAAGAGTACACATGCAATGACACTGGTGGATCCATATGTGGTATGGGAAAATAACACACATGCAAAGACTCTAGTTGTTGTTAGTAAAAAGAACACACATGCAATGACACTTGTGGATCCATGTGTGGTCTCTGAAGAGAACACACATTTCAATGACACTGGTGGATCCATATGTGGTATGTGAAAAGAACACACATGAAATGACTCTAGTGGATCCATGTGTGGTATCTGAGGAGAACACAAATTTCAATGACTCTGTTTGTTGTTAGTAAAAAGAACACACATGCAATGACACTGGTGGATCCATGTGTGGTCTCTGAAGAGAACACACATGCAATGACTCTGGTTGTTGTTAGTAAAAAGAACACACATGCAATGACTCTGGTTGTTGTTAGTAAAAAGAACACACATGCAATGACACTGGTGGATCCATATGTGGTATGTGAAAAGAACATGCATGAAATGACTCTGGTTTTTGTTAGTAAAAAGAACACACATGCAATGACACTGGTGGATCCATGTGTGGTCTCTGAAGAGAACACACATTTCAATGACACTGGTTGTTGTTAGTAAAAAGAACACACATGCAATGACATCAGGATCCATGTGTGGTCTCTCAAGAGAACACACATGCAATGACTCTGGTTGTTGTTAGTAAAAAGAGCACACATGCAATGACACTGGTGGATCCATAGGTGGATTGTGAAAAGAACACACATGCAGTGACACTGGTGGATCCATATGTGGTATGTGAAAAGAACACACATGCAATGACTCTGGTTGTTGTTAGTAAAAAGAACACACATGCAATGACACTGGTGGATCCATAGGTGGATTGTGAAAAGAGCACACATGCAATGACACTGGTGGATCCTTATGTGGTATGTGAAAAGAACACGCATGCAATGACTCTAGTTGTTGTTAGTAAAAAGAACACACATGCAAAGCCACTGGTGGATCCATGTGTGGTCTCTGAAGAGAACACACATGCAATGAAACTAGTGGATACATGTGTGGTCTCTGAAGAGAACACACATTTCAATGACTCTAGTTGTTGTTAGTAAAAAGAACACAGATGCAATGACACTGGTGGACCCATGTGTGGTCTCTAAAGAGAACACACATTTGAATGACACTGGTGGATCCATATGTGGTATGTGAAAAGAACACACATGCAATGACACTGGTGGATCCATAGGTGGATTGTGAAAAGAGCACACATGCAATGACACTGGTGGATCCATATGTGGTATGTGAAAAGAACGCACATGCAATGACTCCAATTGTTGTTAGTAAAAAGAACACACATGCAATGACAATGGTGGATCCATGTGTGGTCTCTGAAGAGAACACACATTTCATGACACTGGTGGAATCATATGTCGATTGTGAAAAGAACACACACGGAATGACACTGGTGGATCCATATGTGGAATGTGAAAAGAACACACATGCAATGACACTAGTGGATCCATGTGTGGTCTCTGAAGAGAACACACATTTGAATGACATTGGTGGATCCATATGTGGTATGTGAAAAGAACACACATGCAATGACACTGGTGGATCCATAGGTGGATTGTGAAAAGAGCACACATGCAATGACACTGGTGGATCCATATGTGGTATGTGAAAAGAACGCACATGCAATGACTCCAATTGTTGTTAGTAAAAAGAACACACATGCAATGACAATGGTGGATCCATGTCTGGTCTCTGAAGAGAACACACATTTCATGACACTGGTGGATCCATATGTGGATTGTGAAAAGAACACACATGGAATGACACTGGTGGATCCATATGTGGAATGTGACAAGAACACACATGCAATGACTCGGGTTGTTGTTAGTAAAAAGAATAGACATGCAAAGACACTGGTGGATCCATAGGTGCATTGTGAAAAGAGCACACATTTCAATGACACTGGTTGTTCTTAGTAAAAAGAACACACATTCATTGACACTGGTGGATCCATGTGTGTTCTCTGAAGAGAACACATGCAATGACTCTGGTTTTTGTTAGTAAAAAGAGAACACATGCAATGACACTGTTGGATCCATAGGTGGATTGTGAAAAGAACACACATGCAATGACACTGGTGGATCCATATGTGGTATGCGAAAAGAACACACATGCAATGACTCTGGTTGTTGTTAGTAAAAAGAACACACATGCAATGACACTGGTGGATCCATAGGTCGACAGAAAAGAGCACACAAGCAATGATACTGGTGGATCCTTATGTGGTATGTGAAAAGAACACACATGCAATGACTCTAGTTGTTGTTAGTAAAAAGAACACACATGCAAAGCCACTGGTGGATCCATGTGTGGTCTTTGAAGACAACACACATGCAATGACACTAGTGGATCCATATGTGGTATGTGAAAAGAACACACATGCAATGACTCTGGTTGTTGTTAGTAAAAAGAACACACATGCAATGACACTGGTGGATCCATAGGTGGATTGTGAAAAGAGCAGACATGCAATGACACTGGTGGATCCTTATGTGGTATGTGAAAAGAACACACATGCAATGACTCTAGTTGTTGTTAGTAAAAAGAACACACATGCAAAGCCACTGGTGGATCCATGTGTGGTCTTTGAAGAGAACACACATGCAATGATACTAGTGGATACATGTGTGGTCTCTGAAGAGAACACACATTTCAATGACACTGGTGGATCCATGTGTGGTCTCTGAAGAGAGCACACATTTCAATGACACTAGTTGTTGTTAGTAAAAAGAACACACAAGCAATGACACTTGTGGATCCATGTGTGGTCTCTAAAGAGAACACACATTTCAATGACTCTGGTTGTTTTTAGTAAAAAGAACACACATGCAATGACACTTGTGGATCCATGTGTGGTCTCTAAAGAGAACACACATGCAATGACACTTGTGGATCCATGTGTGGTCTCTAAAGGGAACACACATGCAATGACTCTGGTTGTTGTTAGTAAAAAGAGCACACATGCAATGACACTGGTGGATCCATAGGTGGATTGTGAAAAGAACACACAAGCAATGACACTAGTGGATCCATATGTGGTATGTGAAAAGAACACACATGCAATGACTCTGGTTGTTGTTAGTAAAAACAACACACATGCAATGACACTGGTGGATCCATAGGTGGATTGTGAAAAGAGTACACATGCAATGACACTGGTGGATCCATATGTGGTATGGGAAAATAACACACAAGCAAACACTCCAGTTGTTGTTAGTAAAAAGAACACACATGCAATGACACTTGTGGATCCATGTGTGGTCTCTGAAGAGAACACACATTTCAATGACACTGGTGGATCCATATGTGGTATGTGAAAAGAACACACATGAAATGACTCTAGTGGATCCATGTGTGGTCTCTGAGGAGAACACAAATTTCAATGACTCTGGTTGTTGTTAGTAAAAAGAACACACATGCAATGACATCAGGGATCCATGTGTGGTCTTTGAAGAGAACACACATGCAATGACTCTGGTTGTTGTTAGTAAAAAGAACACACATGCAATGACTCTGGTTGTTGTTAGTAAAAATAACACACATGCAATGACACTGGTGGATCCATGTGTGGTATGTGAAAAGAACATGCATGAAATGACTCGTTGTTGTTAGTAAAAAGAACACACATGCAATGACACTCAGGATCCATGTGTGGTCTCTGAAGAGAACACACATTTCAATGACTGGTTGTTGTTAGTAAAAAGAACACACATGTAATGACACTGGTGGATCCATGTGTGGTCTCTGAAGAGAACACACATGGAATGACTCTGGTTGTTAGTAAAAAGGGCACACATGCAATGACACTGGTGGATCCATAGGTGGATTGTGAAAAGAACACACATGCAGTGACACTGGTGGATCCATATGTGGTATGTGAAAAGAACACACATGCAATGACTCCAGTTGTTGTTAGTAAAAATAACACACATGCAATGACACTGGTGGATCCATGTGTGGTCTCTGAAGAGAACACACATGCAATGACTCTGGTTGTTGTTAGTAAAAATATCACACATGCAATGACACTGGTGGATCCATAGGTGGATTGTGAAAAGAGCACACATGCAATGACACTGGTGGATCCTTATGTGGTATGTGAAAAGAACACGCATGCAATGACTCTAGTTGTTGTTAGTAAAAAGAACACACATGCAAAGCCACTGGTGGATCCATGTGTGGTCTCTGAAGAGAACACACATGCAATGAAACTAGTGGATACATGTGTGGTCTCTGAAGAAAACACACATTTCAATGACTCTAGTTGTTGTTAGTAAAAAGAACACAGATGCAATGACACTGGTGGACCCATGTGTGGTCTCTAAAGAGAACACACATTTGAATGACACTGGTGGATCCATATGTGGTATGTGAAAAGAACACACATGCAATGACACTGGTGGATCCATAGGTGGATTGTGAAAAGAGCACACATGCAATGACACTGGTGGATCCATATGTGGTATGTGAAAAGAACGCACATGCAATGACTCCAATTGTTGTTAGTAAAAAGAACACACATGCAATGACAATGGTGGATCCATGTCTGGTCTCTGAAGAGAACACACATTTCATGACACTGGTGGATCCATATGTGGATTGTGAAAAGAACACACATGGAATGACACTGGTGGATCCATATGTGGAATGTGAAAAGAACACACATAAAATGACTCTGGTTGTTGTTAGTAAAAAGAATACACATGCAAAGACACTGGTGGATCCATAGGTGCATTGTGAAAAGAGCACACATTTCAATGACACTGGTTGTTCTTAGTAAAAAGAACACACATGCATTGACACTGGTGGATCCATGTGTGGTCTCTGAAGAGAACACACATGCAATGACTCTGGTTTTTGTTAGTAAAAAGAGAACACATGCAATGACACTGTTGGATCCATAGGTGGATTGTGAAAAGAACACACATGCAATGACACTGGTGGATCCATATGTGGTATGCGAAAAGAACACACATGCAATGACTCTGGTTGTTGTTAGTAAAAAGAACACACATGCAATGACACTGGTGGATCCATAGGTCGATTGTGAAAAGAGCACACATGCAATGATACTGGTGGATCCTTATGTGGTATGTGAAAAGAACACACATGCAATGACTCTAGTTGTTGTTAGTAAAAAGAACACACATGCAAAGCCACTGGTGGATCCATGTGTGTTCTTTGAAGACAACACACATGCAATGACACTAGTGGATCCATATGTGGTATGTGAAAAGAACACACATGCAATGACTCTGGTTGTTGTTAGTAAAAAGAACACACATGCAATGACACTGGTGGATCCATAGGTGGATTGTGAAAAGAGCAGACATGCAATGACACTCGTGGATCCTTATGTGGTATGTGAAAAGAACACACATGCAATGACTCTAGTTGTTGTTAGTAAAAAGAACACACATGCAAAGCCACTGGTGGATCCATGTGTGGTCTTTGAAGAGAACACACATGCAATGACACTAGTGGATACATGTGTGGTCTCTGAAGAGAACACACATTTCAATGACACTGGTGGATCCATGTGTGGTCTCTGAAGAGAGCACACATTTCAATGACACTGGTTGTTGTTAGTAAAAAGAACACATAAGCAATGACACTTGTGGATCCATGTGTGGTCTCTAAAGAGAACACACATTTCAATGACTCTGGTTGTTTTTAGTAAAAAGAACACACATGCAATGACACTTGTGGATCCATGTGTGGTCTCTAAAGAGAACACACATGCAATGACTCTGGTTGTTGTTAGTAAAAAGAGCACACATGCAATGACACTGGTGGATCCATAGGTGGATTGTGAAAAGAACACACAAGCAATGACACTAGTGGATCCATATGTGGTATGTGAAAAGAACACACATGCAATGACTCTGGTTGTTGTTAGTAAAAACAACACACATGCAATGACACTGGTGGATCCATAGGTGGATTGTGAAAAGAGTACACATGCAATGACACTGGTGGATCCATATGTGGTATGGGAAAATAACAAGCAAGCAAAGACTCCAGTTGTTGTTAGTAAAAAGAACACACATGCAATGACACTTGTGGATCCATGTGTGGTCTCTGAAGAGAACACACATTTCAATGACACTGGTGGATCCATATGTGGTATGTGAAAAGAACACACATGAAATGACTCTAGTGGATCCATGTGTGGTCTCTGAGGAGAACACAAATTTCAATGACTCTGGTTGTTGTTAGTAAAAAGAACACACATGCAATGACACTGGTGGATCCATGTGTGGTCTCTGAAGAGAACACACATGCAATGACTCTGTTGTTGTTAGTAAAAAGAACACACATGCAATGACTCTGGTTGTTGTTAGTAAAAAGAACACACATGCAATGACACTGGTGGATCCATATGTGGTATGTGAAAAGAACATGCATGAAATTACTCTGGTTGTTGTTAGTAAAAAGAACACACATGCAATGACACTGGTGGATCCATGTGTGGTCTCTGAAGAGAACACACATTTCAATCACTCTGGTTGTTGTTAGTAAAAAGAACACACATGCAATGACACTGGTGGATCCATGTGTGGTCTCTGAAGAGAACACACATGCAATGACTCTGGTTGTTGTTAGTAAAAAGAGCACACATGCAATGACACTGGTGGATCCATAGGTGGATTGTGAAAAGAACACACATGCAGTGACACTGGTGGATCCATATGTGGTATGTGAAAAGAACACACATGCAATGACTCCAGTTGTTGTTAGTAAAAATAACACACATGCAATGACACTGGTGGATCCATATGTGGTCTCTGAAGAGAACACACATGCAATGACTCTGGTTGTTGTTAGTAAAAAGAACACACATGCAATGACACTGGTGGATCCATAGGTGGATTGTGAAAAGAGCACACATGCAATGACACTGGTGGATCCTTATGTGGTATGTGAAAAGAACACGCATGCAATGACTCTAGTTGTTGTTAGTAAAAAGAACACACATGCAAAGCCACTGGTGGATCCATGTGTGGTCTCTGAAGAGAACACACATGCAATGAAACTAGTGGATACATGTGTGGTCTCTGAAGAGAACACACATTTCAATGACTCTAGTTGTTGTTAGAAAAAGAACACAGATGCAATGACACTGGTGGACCCATGTGTGGTCTCTAAAGAGAACACACATTTGAATGACACTGGTGGATCCATATGTGGTATGTGAAAAGAACATACATGAAATGACACTGGTGGATCCATAGGTGGATTGTGAAAAAGCACACATGCAATGACACTGGTGGATCCATATGTGGTATGTGAAAAGAACATACATGCAATGACTCCAATTGTTGTTAGTAAAAAGAACACACATGCAATGACAATGGTGGATCCATGTGTGGTCTCTGAAGAGAACACACATTTCATGACACTGGTGGATCCATATGTGGATTGTGAAAATAACACACACGGAATGACACTGGTGGATCCATATGTGGAATGTGAAAAGAACACACATGCAATGACACTGGTGGATCCATATGTGGTCTCTGAAGAGAACACACATTTGAATGAGATTGGTGGATCCATATGTGGTATGTGAAAAGGACACACATGCAATGACACTGGTGGATCCATAGGTGGATTGTGAAAAGAGCACACATGCAATGACACTGGTGGATCCATATGTGGTATGTGAAAAGAACGCACATGCAATGACTCCAATTGTTGTTAGTAAAAAGAACACACATGCAATGACAATGGTGGATCCATGTCTGGTCTCTGAAGAGAACACACATTTCATGACACTGGTGGATCCATATGTGGATTGTGAAAAGAACACACATGGAATGACACTGGTGGATCCATATGTGGAATGTGAAAAGAACACACATGCAATGACTCTGGTTGTTGTTAGTAAAAAGAATACACATGCAAAGACACTGGTGGATCCATAGGTGCATTGTGAAAAGAGCACACATTTCAATGACACTGGTTGTTCTTAGTAAAAAGAACACACATGCATTGACACTGGTGGATCCATGTGTGGTCTCTGAAGAGAACACACATGCAATGACTCTGGTTTTTGTTAGTAAAAAGAGAACACATGCAATGACACTGTTGGATCCATAGGTGGATTGTGAAAAGAACACACATGCAATGACACTGGTGGATCCATATGTGGTATGTGAAAAGAACACACATGCAATGACTCTGGTTGTTGTTAGTAAAAAGAACACACATGCAATGACACTGGTGGATCCATAGGTCGATTGTGAAAAGAGCACACATACAATGATACTGGTGGATCCTTATGTGGTATGTGAAAAGAACACACATGCAATGACTCTAGTTGTTGTTAGTAAAAAGAACACACATGCAAAGCCACTGGTGGATCCATGTGTGGTCTTTGAAGACAACACACATGCAATGACACTAGTGGATCCATATGTGGTATGTGAAAAGAACACACATGAAATGACTCTAGTTGTTGTTAGTAAAAAGAAATCAGATGCAATGACACTGGTGGACCCATGTGTGGTCTCTGAAGAGAACACACATGCAATGACTCTGGTTGTTGTTACTAAAAAGAGCACACATGCAATGACACTGGTGGATCCATTGGTGGATTGTGAAAAGAACACACATGCAATGACACTGGTGGATCCATAGGTGGTATGTGAAAAGAACACACATGCAATGACACTGGTGGATCCATGTGTGGTCTCTAAAGAGAACACACATTTCAATGACACTGATGGATCCATATGTGGTATGTGAAGAGAACACACATGAAATGACTCCAGTTGTTGTTAGTAAAAAGAACACACATGCAATGACACTGGTGGATCCATGTGTGGTCTCTGAAGAGAACACACATTTCAATGACTAGTTGTTGTAAGTAAAAAAACACATGCAATGACACTGGTGGATCCATCTGTGGTCTCTAAAGAGAACACACATGTAATGACTCTGGTTGTTATTAGTAAAAAGAGCACACATGCAATGACACTGGTGGATCCATACGTGGATTGTGAAAAGAACACACATGCAATGACACTGGTGGATCCTTATGTGGTATGTGAAAATAACAAACATGCAATGACTCTGGTTGTTGTTAGTAAAAAGAACACACATGCAATGACACTGGTGGATCCATAGGTGGATTGTGAAAAGAGGACACATGCAATGACACTAGTTGATCCATATGTGGTATATGAAAAGAACACACATGCAATGACTCCAGTTGTTGTTAGTAAAAAGAATACACATGCAATGACACTGGTGGATCCATGTGTGGTCTATGTTGAGAACACATATTTCAATGACTCTGGTTGTTGTTAGTAAAAAGAACACACATGCAATGACACTAGTGGATCCATGTGTGGTATCTGAAAAGAACACACATGCAATGACTCTAGTTGTTGTTAGTAAAAAAGAGCAGACATGCAATGACACTGGTAGATCCATAGGTGGATTGTGAAAAGAACACACATGCAATGACACTTGTGGATCCATATGTGGCATGTGAAAAGAACACACATGCAATGACTCTGGTTGTTGTTAGTAAAAATAACACAGATGCAATCACACTAGTGGATCCATAGGTGGATTGTGAAAAGAGCACACATGCAATGACACTGTTTGATCCATAGGTGGTATGTGAAAAGAACACACATGCAGTGACTCCAGTTGTTCTTAGTAAAAAGAACACACATAAAATGACACTGGTGGATCCATGTGTGGTCTCTAAAGAGAACACACATGAAATGACACTGGTGGATCCATGTGTGGTCTCTGAAGAGAACACACATTTCAATGACACAGGTGGATCCATGTGTGGTCTCTGAAGAGAGCACACATTTCAATGACACTAGTTATTGTTAGTAAAAAGAACACACATGCAATAACACTGGTGGATCCATGTGTGGTCTCTGAAGAGAACACACATTACACTGACTCTGGTTGTTGTTAGTAAAAAGAACACACATGCAATGGCAGTGGTGGATCCATGTGTGGTCTCTAAAGAGAACACATATGCAATGACGCTGGTTGTTGTTAGTAAAAAGATCACACATCCAATGACACTGGTGGATCCATATGTGGTATGTGAAAAGAACACACATGCAATGACTCCAGTTGTTGTTAGTAAAAAGATCACACAGGCAATGACATTGGTGGATCCATGTGTGGTCTCTGAAGAGAACACACATGCAATGACACTGGTGGATCCATGTGTGGTCTCTAAAGAGAACACACATTTCAATGACATTGGTGGATCCATGTGTGGTCTCTAAAGAGATCACACATTTCAATGACATTGGTTGTTGTTAGTAAAAAGAACACACATACAATGACACTGGTGGATGCATGTGTGGTCTCTAAAGAGAACACACATGCAATGACTCTGGTTGTTGTTAGTAAAAAGAGCACACATGCAATGACACTAGTGGATCCATAGGTGGATCGTGAAAAGAACACGCAGGCAATGACACCGGTGGATCCATGTGTGGTCTCTAAAGAGAACACACATGCAATGACTCTGGTTGTTGTTAGTAAAAATAGCACACATGCAATGACACTGGTGGATCCATAGGTGGATTGTGAAAAGAACACACATGCAGTGAAACTGGTGGATCCATGTGTGGTATGTGAAAAGAACACAAATGCAATGACTCCAGTTGTTGTTAGTAAAAAGAACACACATGCAATGACACTGGTAGATCCACGTGTGGTCTCTGAAGAGAACACACATTTCAATGACACCGGTGGATCCATATGTGGTATGTGAAAAGAACACACATGCAATGAATCTGGTTGTTGTTAGTAAAAAGAACACACATGCAATGGCACTGGTGGATCCATATATGGTATGTGAAAAGAACATGCATTTCAATGACTCTGGTTGTTGTTAGTAAAAAGAACACACATGCAATGACACTAGTGGATCCATGTGTGGTCTCTGAAGAGAACACACATTTCAATGACTCTGGTTGTTGTTAGTAAAAAGAACACACATGCAATGACATTGGTGGATCCATGTGTGGTCTCTAAAGAGAACACACATGCCATGACTCTGGTTTTTGTTAGTAAAAAGAATACACATGCAATGACACTGGTGGATCCATAGGTGCATTGTGAAAAGAGCACACATTTCAATGACACTGGTTGTTCTTAGTAAAAAGAACACACATGCATTGACACTGGTGGATCCATGTGTGGTCTCTGAAGAGAACACACATGCAATGACTCTGGTTTTTGTTAGTAAAAAGAGAACACATGCAATGACACTGTTGGATCGATAGGTGGATTGTGAAAAGAACACACATGCAATGACACTGGTGGATCCATTTGTGGTATGTGAAAAGAACACACATGAAATGACTCTGGTTGTTGTTAGTAAAAAGAACACACATGCAATGACACTGGTGGATCCATAGGTCGATTGTGAAAAGAGCACACATGCAATGATACTGGTGGATCCTTATGTGGTATGTGAAAAGAACACACATGCAATGACTCTAGTTGTTGTTAGTAAAAAGAACACACATGCAATGACAATGGTGGATCCATGTGTGGTCTCTGAAGAGAACACACATGCAATGACTCTAGTGGATACATGTTTGGTCTCTGAAGAGAACACACATTTCAATGACACTGGTGGATCCATGTGTGGTCTCTAAAGAGAGCACACATTTCAATGACACTGGTTGTTGTTAGTAAAAAGAACACATAAGCAATGACACTGGTGGATCCATGTGTGGTCTCTAAAGAGAACACACATTTCAATGACTCTGGTTGTTTTTAGTAAAAAGAACACACATGCAATGACACTGGTGGATCCATGTGTGGTCTCTAAAGAGAACACACATGCAATGACTCTGGTTGTTGTTAGTAAAAAGAGCACACATGCAATGACACTGGTGGATCCATAGGTGGATTGTGAAAAGAACACACATGCATTGACACTAGTGGATCCATATGTGGTATGTGAAAAGAACACACATGCAATGACTCTGGTTGTTGTTAGTAAAAACAACACACATGCAATGACACTAGTGGATCCATAGGTGGATTGTGAAAAGAGTACACATGCAATGACACTCGTGGATCCATATGTGGTATGGGAAAATAACACACATGCAAAGACTCCAGTTGTTGTTAGTAAAAAGAACACACATGCAATGACACTTGTGGATCCATGTGTGGTCTCTGAAGAGAACACACATTTCAATGACAGTGGTGGATCCATATGTGGTATGTGAAAAGAACACACATGAAATGACTCTAGTGGATCCATGTGTGGTCTCTAAGGAGAACACACATTTCAATGACTCTGGTTGTTGTTAGTAAAAAGAACACACATGCAATGGCACTGGTGGACCCATGTGTGGTCTCTGAAGAGAACACACATGCAATGACTCTGGTTATTGTTAGCAAAAAAGAACACACATGCAATGACTCCGGTTGTTATTAGTAAAAAGAGCACACATGCAATGACACTGGTGAATCCATGTGTGGTCTCTGAAGAGAACACACATTTCAATGACACTGGTGGATCCATATGTGGTATGTGAAAAGAACACACATGCAATGACACTGGTGGATCCATAGGTGGATTGTGAAAAGAGCACACAATGACACTAGTGGATCCATATGTGGTATGTGAAAAGAACACACATGCAATGACTCCAGTTGTTGTTAGTAAAAACAACACACATGCAATGACACTGGTGGATCCATGTGTGGTCTCTGAAGATTACACACATTTCGATGACACAGGTAGATCCATATGTGGATTCTGAAAATAACACACATGCATTGACACTGGTGGATCCATATGTGGTATGTGAAAAGAACACACATGCAATGACTCTGGTTGTTGTTAGTAAAAAGAATACACATGCAATGACACTGGTGGATCCACAGGTGGATTGTGAAAAGAGCACCCATCTCAATGACACTGGTTGTTGTTAGTAAAAAGAACACACATGCAATGACACTGGTGGATCCATGTGTGGTCTCTGAAGAGAACACACATGCAATGACTCTGTTTGTTGTTAGTAAAAATAGCACACATACAATGACACTTGTGGATCCATAGGTGGATTGTGAAAAGAACACACATGCAATGTCACTGGTGGATCCATATTTGGTATGTGAAAAGAACACACATGCAATGACTCTAGTTGTTGTTAGTAAAAAACGAACATGCAATGACACTGGTGGATCCATAGGTGGATTGTGAAAAGAGCACACATGCAATGACACTGGTGGATCCATATGTGGTATGTGAAAAGAACACACATGCAATGACTCTAGTTGTTGTTAGTAAAAAGAATACACATGCAATGACACTTGTGGATCCATGTGTGGTCTCTGAAGAGAACACACATGCAATGACACTCGTGGATCCATGTGTGGTCTCTGAAGAGAACACACATTTCAATGACTCTAGTTGTTGTTAGTAGAAAGAACACACATGCAATGACACTGGTGGATCCATAGGTGGACTGTGAAAAGAGTACACATGCAATGACACTGGTGGATCCATATGTGGTATGTGAAAATAACACAGATGCAATGACTCCAGTTGTTGTTAGTAAAAAGAACACACATGCAATGACACTGGTGGATCCATGTGTGGTCTCTGAAGAGAACCCACATTTCAATGACACAGGTGGATCGATATGTGGTATGTGAAAAGAACACACATGAAATGACTCTGGTGGATCCATGTGTGGTCTCTGAAGAGAACACACATTTCAATGACTCTGGTTGTTGTTAGTAAAAAGAACACACATGCAATGACACTGATGGATCCATGTGTGGTCTCTGAAGAGAACACACATGCAATGACTCTGGTTGTTGTTAGTAAAAAAGAACACACATGCAATGACTCTGGTTGTTATTAGTAAAAAGAGCACACATGCAATGACACTGGTGAATCCATGTGTGGTGTCTGAAGAGAACACACATTTCAATGACACTGGTGGATCCATATGTGGTATGTGAAAAGAACGCACATGCAATGACACTGGTGGATCCATAGGTGGATTGTGAAAAGAGCACACACACAATGACACTGGTGGATCCATATGTGGTATGTGAAAAGAACACACATGCAATGACACTGGTGGATCCATGTGTGGTCTCTGAAGAGTACACACATTTCAATGACACTGGTGGATCCATATGTGGATTCTGAAAATAACACACATGCAATGACACTGGTGGATCCATATGTGGTATGTGAAAAGAACACACATGCAATGACTCTGGTTGTTGTTAGTAAAAAGAATACACATGCAATGACACTGGTGGATCCATGTGTGGTCTCTGAAGAGAACACACATGCAATGACACTGGTGGATCCATGTGTGGTCTCTGAAGAGAACACACATTTCAATGACTCTGGTTGTTGTTAGAAAAAACAACACACATGCAATGACACTGGTGGATCCATGTGTGGTCTCTAAAGAGTACAGACATTTCAATGACACTCGTGGATCCATATGTGGATTCTGAAAAGAACACACATGCAATGACACTGGTGGATCCATATGTGGTATGTGAAAAGAACACACATGAAATGACTCCAGTTGTTGTTAAAAAAAAGAACACACATGCAATGACACAGGTGGATCCATGTGTGGTCTCTGAAGAGAACACACATTTCAATGACTCTGGTTATTGTTAGTAAAAAGAACACTCATGCAATAACACCGGTGCATCCATGTGTGGTCTCTATAGAGAACACACATGCAATGACTCTGGTTGTTGTTAGTAAAAAAAGCACACATGCAATGACACTGGTTGATCCATAGGTGGATTGTGAAAAGAACACACATGCAGTGACACTGGTGGATCCATATATGGTATGTGAAAAGAACACACATGCAATGAGTCTCGTTGTTGTTAGTAAAAAGAACACACATGCAATGACACTGGTGGATCCATAGGTGGATTGTGAAAAGAGCACACATGCAATGACACTGGTGGATCCATATGTGGTATGTGAAAAGAACACACATGCAATGACTATAGTTGTTGTTAGTAAAAAGAACACACATGCAATGACACTGGTGGATCCATATGTGGTCTCTGAAGAGAACACATATTTCAATGACACTGTTGGATCCATATGTGGTATGTGAAAAGAACACACATGAAATGACTCTGGTGGATCCATGTGTGGTCTCTAAAGAGAACACACATTTCAATGACTCTGGTTGTTGTTAGTAAAAAGAACACACATGCAATGACATCAGGATCCATGTGTGGTCTCCAAGAGAACACACATGCAATGACACTGGTTGTTGTTAGTAAAAGGAGCACACATGAAATGACACTGGTGGATCCATAGGTGGATTGTGAAAAGAACACACATGCAATGACACTGGTGGAACCATATGTGGTATGTTTAAAGAACGTACATGCAATGACTCCAGTTGATGTTAGTAAAAAGAACAGACATGCAATGACACTGGTGGATCCATGTGTAGTCTCTGCAGAGAACACACATTTCAATGACACTGGTGGATCCATATGTGGTATGTGAAAAGAACACACATGAAATGACTCTAGTTGTTGTTAGTAAAAAGAACACACATGCAATTACACTGGTGGATCCCTGTGTGGTCTCTGAAGAGAACACACATTTCAATGACTCTGGTTGTTGTTAGTAAAAAAACACACATGCAATAACACTGGTGGATCCATAGGTGGATTGTGAAAGGAGTACACATGCAATGACACTGGTGGATCCATATGTGGTATGTGAAAAGAACACACATGCAATGACTATAATTGTTGTTAGTAAAAAGAACACACATGCAATGACACTGGTGGATCCATGTGTGGTCTCTGAAGAGAACACACATTTCAATGACACTAGTGGATCCATATGTGGTATGTGAAAAGAACACACATGAAATGACTCTGGTTGTTGTTAGTAAAAAGAACACACATGCAATGACACTGGTGGATCGATATGTGGTATGTGAAAAGAACATACATGAAATGACTCTGGTTGTTGTTAGTAAAAAGAACACACATGCAATGCCATTGGTGGATCGATGTGTGGTCTCTGAAGAGAACACACATTTCAATGACTCTGGTCGTTTTTAGTAAAAAGAACACACATGCAATGACACTGGTGGATCCATGTGTGGTCTCTGAAGAGAAAACACATGCAATGACTCTGGTTGTTGTTAGTAAAAAGAGCACACATGCAATGACACTGGTGGATCCATAGGTGGATTGTGAAAAGAACACACATGCAGTGACACTGGTGGATCCATATGTGGAATGTGAAAAGAACACACATGCAATGACTCTGGTTGTTGTTAGTAAAAAGAACACACATGCAATGACACTGGTGGATCCATAGGTGGATTGTGAAAAGAGCACACATGCAATGACACTGGTGGATCCATATGTGGTATGTGAAAAGAACACACATCCAATGACTATAGTTGTTGTTAGTAAAAAGAACACACATGCAATGACACTGGTGGATCCATGTGTGGTCTCTAAAGAGAACACACATTTCAACGACACTGGTGGATCCATATGTGGTATGTGAAAATAACACACATGAAATGACTCTGGTTGTTGTTAGTAAAAAGAACACACATGCAATGGCACTTGTGGATCCATATGTGGTATGTGAAAAGAACATGCATGAAATGACTCTGGTTGTTGTTAGTAAAAAGAACACACATGCAATGACACTGGTGGATCCATAGGTGGATTGTGAAAAGAACACACATGCAATGACACTGGTGGATCCATATGTGGTATGTGAAAAGAACATACATGCAATGATTCCAGTTGATGTTAGTAAAAAGAACAGACATGCAATGACACTGGTGGATCCATGTGTAGTCTCTAAAGAGAACACACATTTCAATGACACTGGTGGATCCATATGTTGTATGTGAAAAGAACACACATGAAATGACTACAGTTGTTGTTAGTAAAAAGAACACACATGCAATGACACTGGTGGATCCATGTGTGGTCTCTGAAGAGAACACACATTTCAATAACTCTGGTTGTTGTTAGTAAAAAGAACACACATGCAATGACACCGATGGATCCATGTGTGGTCTCTGAAGAGAAAACACATGCAATGACTCTGGTTGTTGTTAGTAAAAAGAGCACACATGCAATGACACTGGTGGATCCATAGGTGGATTGTGAAAAGAACACACATGCCATGACACCGGTGGATCCATATGGGGTATGTGAAAAGAACGTACATGCAATGACTCTAGTTGATGTTAGTAAAAATAACAGACATGCAATGACACTGGTGGATCCATGTGTAGTCTCTGCAGAGAACACACATTTCAATGACACTGGTGGATCCATATGTGGTATGTGAAAAGAACACACATGAAATGAGTCTAGTTATTGATAGTAAAAAGAACACACATGCAATGACACTGGTGGATCCATGTGTGGTCTCTGAAGAGAACACACATTTCAATGACTCTGGTTGTTGTTAGTAAAAAGAACACACATGTAATGACACCGATGGATCCATGTGTGGTCTCTAACGAGAACACACATGCAATGACTCTGGTTGTTGTTAGTAAAAAGAGCACACATGCAATGACACTGGTGGATCCAAAGGTGGATTGTGAAAATAGTTGGAGGTCCTTTATCTCATCTTGTAGCTTCTTGGTAGTGGCTTCCAGCTGCTCCTGAAGTAACTCCTTCTCGCTTTGTAGTTCCTCAACTAAACTTGACTTCATTGCGTCTTCAAGTTGCCTTGCCAAGTCCCTCTTTGAAGCACGCACATCATTTATTATCTTGCAAAGGCCTTCGGTTTGCACTTCATCTCCATCGATCTGCTGTTTAAGTTCCCTAATTCTCTTGTTTTTATTTATCACCCTCTTCTCTTGGTTAGCGAACTTCCTCTCTTGGTCCTGGAATTTTATCTCTTGGAGCTTCATTGCCTCTTCCTGTTGCTTGATCATTTCTTCCTTCTCCTTGATGAGGGCACATAGCTCGTCGTTCTTCAACATCTCGAGGAAGGTACCCTTTTCAAGGTCATGGATGTGGCACTCCAAGTCTTGATATTGTGTTCTTCGGCGCTTGGTAGAAGTTCTTTCCTCAAAGGTTATCTCCATGGGAATCCCTTCCTCATCTCTTCTTCCAAAGAGGCCGCCGCAGTGTCCTTGGAGAGCTTCATGATGACGTCCACATAGGCGACCAATGAGTTGCTGCAAGCTAATGCTAAGGGCCTTCTCCTTGGAATCGCTAACAATGTGGATTGCTATGTCTTCCTCCGGGTTCTTGCCTCGCTCTTTTCCTGGCTGGATGACCTTGACTCCCCAACAGCCGTCCTTGTGGAGTTTCTTCATTGTGCTCCCTTGGATTGTTGGGAGAGGAAGATCCAAACGTGTGAGTAGATCCATGAGGCATCCTCCAAAGCGAAGGCTCGATGTCATGACGGTGTCGTAGAGGAAGCTTGTCATCTTTGAGTTAGAAGAATGAGGGTTAGATTCTTAAACAAGTAGAGGAAAGCAGATACTAGATGTGCGGAAAATAACTGAAACAAGTAAGGCACTAAAGTTAGAGGTGGTTCCAATCCTAGGGTCACGTCCCTGTGCAACGATGTGCTCGATACCATCTGTAGTGACCTCGGATCGATAAGGATCCTAAGTCCCTATGATTATCATGCTAGTCCACGGATCAATAGCTAGCACTCACAATCGATGAAATATCATGTAAAACACAAAGTCTTTATTACGGAGAATCCAGTATGAATTTATTACAAAATTGCTTAGCATTATGCTAGCTCAAATAACGTGAAACATAAAAGCGGCATGAGTCCATCAACGCCCGGGCTTGTCAGTGTTGACGCGATCCTCGCACCTTTCAATCTTCGGTTTACGCACATAAGGCGTGCGACCAACAAGTTGGGTCAATACTTTGAATGTATTGGCAAATTACACCAAGGAGAGAAAAGACTATCTCTACATGCAAGGCTGGTATAGGCTGTAGAGTTCATTTGCTCAAAGCTAATTTTCCTTAAGTAGAGAGAAGAATAGATGATTTCCCTACTTTGTAAACATTTGTTTGGATAAAATAAGGTCGAGTGGCACACGAGGATATTACGCACCAAGTGCCCAAACAACCAAACACTCGGATATTACGCACCAAACGTCACTTGGATATTACACACCAAGTTCCCCAAATTCCCACCCATTAGCGATATTACGCACGCCATGGGGTTTCAAAACTTTGTTTTTAGAAAAGAGAGAGGAAGAACCTTCAGAGGCTCCATCTTTCAGACGCTCATTGTTGTTCTGTTACCGTGAACACGGTTGATCGATCAGATTGCAATACTCTCGAGAGTTTGTGCACTCTACCCACAATCCACGATCAAGTCCTTTTACAGACAAAACCATGGCGAGGCTTTCCCTTAGTAGCCCCTCTACCTTCCGGATCCAACCATGCCAAGAACCTCCAAATGTTGGTACCCAGGTGAGGTTTCCCACTAAGTACTAGGCCAAGACAGAGCCCATAATGTATTGTGGTTGCACTGGAAGCTTCTGAATTCTGAAACATGGCAGACTTCTTTGATTCCTGGGCAGCCGTCCTCCACCAAAATATCACTCGTTGTCCCGACAACCATTCCGCCCAGAAGAAAACTTAGTTTTATTTTGAAGTGGATTTGAGAAGAAAAGTTTGCTCTAGAGAACCTTTATACTTAGAAAAATTCTTTGTCTTTCGAACCCCCCAACGGTACTTTGTATATATATAGCATAGCAAGCAATACTTAACAAAAACAGGGGTAACCTATTAGGATGGGAAACCCTAAGTATAGAGCTACTCATGGCATACTACAAAATCATCGCATTTGCAAAATAATACTAAGGAAAAAATTCTACTGGAACATCCTACACATGCATACTACAGAATTTTGAAGATCACATGCATAGAACCAAAACTGGGACAAAATTATGAACAAGTGGTGTAACTTGCCTTGATCCGAGCAGCACTCTACACAATAGCACTCCTTAGCGCACTCCGAGCAATCTAACGAATCACAAACATAGATCTGATCACAACTTGCTCAAGCATATCACAAAGAAAATCATGCATGCATGCAACATGGTATTTATGCAAGGTTGGTTAAATTGATCAAGGTAGCAAGTTTGTGTTGTGATAGTGTAAGGGTGTCACTAGGATTGAATTTAGATCTAATAGAGTCACTAAAACAAATCCTAGGATTATAAGGAGATCAACCCATCTAATTAGCCCCAAACTAGATCTAATGATTTTAAGCAAGGTTGTATAATTTTGTCCAGTAGGCATTATGGAAACAAGGCCATTGCAACAAGAATCAATTAAAACAGAAATTTAATTATTTTTCTATAGAATAAACACTCCAATCTAGTGATTAAAATCTACACCTAAAACATTACTGCAAACTTGGAATATTATTACAGATTTGGATTCTACATAAAATTAGAAATCCAACGGCATATTACAAGCTAAATTTGGACAAATATTCGATTTTATATGATTTTCGCAAGTTTAAAATCCAAATCTGCAAACAGATCTGAACTTCACTAAAAAATATTGCCAAGTGTCAGCGTCTGATTGGTCCCAGCTAGGTGACGCAGCGCTGGCGCGTGCGTGCTGACGCGGCCACGTGGCACGCCCCTATTCGCCGGTACCCCTTCGGCATAGTTCTAATCATAGCCGCAGGTGGCAAATCGGACGGACGAGGAGGCGCGGTGACTCACCGTGGTGGCGGCAGGCGATGATGGCGGCGTCGGTGGAGATGGCCGGCGGTGTTCTGGTGGATCCCCCAGGCGGCGATGTGGTCGGCGGGGTGCGTCTGGTGCTCGCGGACTCGCCCGTGGCCTCGTCTGCGCTTCTCGTTTCCCCTTCCGTTGGCAAGGTCCCGCCGATCCTCCTCGCCTCCGGCAGCGTCAAGAGAAATTGCCGGCGATCGCAGCGATGGAGAGAGGGAAAACGCAGGCGAATCAGCGGTGAGCGAGAAGCTTTAGAGGAAGGAAGGAGCAAGGGGAAGTCCCGAGCGTCTCGGTGAGGTCCTACCCGACGGCGGCGGCGGAGTCTTCGTTTGGCTAGGGTTTTCGCAAGGAAAAAAAATTGAGCGGACGAGCCGAGGGTGGTGGGATTTATAAGGGGATGGAGACTTGGCGAGGTCACAACCGCGCGGAATCCCGGATTCGATCGAGCGTCTTTGGGGGAGTCTGCCGAGGTAGGAGATGACCTCGTGGGTCCCAAATGTCGGGCGGAGGGAAGGTGGTTGGCCGCACAGTGTGGTTGTGTGGCCGCGGCTGGGCTGGGATTGCGTTGGGTGGGCTGGCGAGCCGGCCCAGCTAGGTTTTGCCACTGCCTCCTTTTTTTTCTTTTATCATTTTTCAATTTCTAGTTTGGTAAAACTCAAATAACTTTTGCAAGACAAGTCCAAAAGTGTTGAAACTTGTTTCCAATTTTTTGTAAAAATAAGGCGGTCAACATAGGACCATAGTTTTTTAATGTTTTACAAGGTTTTTAGAGGGGTCATGCTACTACAACAAGGGTGCTCACATATGGGAATAATAAATAGGTTTTTTTTAAATGGGTTTATGTGTTAGGATTTTGTTGTTGCAACTTTTCAAATGTAGGATGCAAATGATGCAAGGATGATGCATGACCCTAATAACATCCTAATACAGAAACTGGGATGTTACAAATGACTATGGTTGTTGTTAGTAAAAAGAACACACATGTAATGACAGCGATGGATCCATGTGTGGTCTCTAAAGAGAACACACATGCAATGACTCTGGTTGTTGTTAGTAAAAAGAGCACACATGCAATGACACTGGTGGATCCATAGGTGGATTGTGAAAAGAACACACATGCAGTGACACTGGTGGATCCATATGTGGTATGTGAAAAGAACACACATGCAATGACTCTGGTTGTTGTCAGTAAAAAGAACACACATGCAATGACACTGGTGGATCCATAGGTGGATTGTGAAAAGAGCACACATGCAATGACACTGGTGGATCCATATGTGGTATGTGAAAAGAACACACATGCAATGGCTATAGTTGTTGTTAGTAAAAAGAACACACATGCAATGGCTATAGTTGTTGTTAGTAAAAAGAACACACATGCAATGACACTGGTGGATCCATGTGTGGTCTCTAAAGAGAACACACATTTCAAGGACACTAGTGGATCCATATGTGGTATGTGAAAAGAACACACATGAAATGACTCTGGTTGTTGTTAGTAAAAAGAACACACATGTAATGACACTGGTGGATCCATAGGTGGATTGTGAAAAGAACATGCATGAAATGACTCTGGTTGTTGTTAGTAAAAAGAACACACATGCAATGACACTGGTGGATCCATGTGTGGTCTCTGAAGAGAACACACATTTCAATGACTCTGGTTGTTGTTAGTAAAAAGAACACACATGCAATGACACTGGTGGATCCATGTGTGGTCTCTGAAGAGTACACACATGCAATGACTCTGGTTGTTGTTAGTAAAAAGAGCACACATGCAATGACACTGGTGGATCCATCGGTGGATTGTGAAAAGAGCACACATGCAGTGACACTGGTGGATCCATATGTGGTATGTGAAAAGAACACACATGCAATGACTCTGGTTGTTGTTAGTAAAAAGAACACGCATGCAATGACACTGGTGGATCCATAGGTGGATTGTGAAAAGAACACACATGCAATGACTCTGGTTGTTGTTAGTAAAAAGAACACACATGCAATGACACTGGTGGATCCATGTGTGGTCTCTGAAGAAAACACACATTTCAATGACACTGGTTGTTGTTAGTAAAAAAACACACATGCAATGACACTGGTGGATCCATGTGTGGTCTCTGAAGAGAACACACATGCAATGACTATGGTTGTTGTTAGTATAAAGAGCACACATGCAATGAAACTGGTGGATCCATAGGTGGATTGGGAAAAGAACACACAAGCAGTGACACTGGTGGATCCATATGTGGTATGTGAAAAGAACACACATGCAATGACTCTAGTTGTTGTTAGTAAAAAGAACACACATGCAATGACACTGGTGGATCAATGTGTGGTCTCTGAAGAGAACACACATTTCAATGACTCTGGTTGTTGTTAGTAAAAAGAACACACATGTAATGACAGCGATGGATCCAGAGAACACACATGCAATGACTCTGGTTGTTGTTAGTAAAAAGAGCACACATGTAATGACACTGGTGGATCCATAGGTGGATTGTGAAAAGAACACACATGCAGTGACACTGGTGGATCCATATGTGGTATGTGAAAAGAACACACATGCAATGACTCTCGTTGTTGTTAGTAAAAAGAATACACATGCAATGACACTAGTGGATCCATAGGTGGATTGTGAAAAGAGCACACATGCAATGACACTGGTGGATCCATATGTGGTATGTGAAAAGAACACACATGCAATGACTATAGTTGTTGTTAGTAAAAAGAACACACATGCAATGACACTGGTGGATCCATGTGTGGTCTCTGAAGAGAACACACATTTCAACGACACTGGTGGATCCATATGTGGTATGTGAAAATAACACACATGAAATGACTCTGGTTGTTGTTAGTAAAAAGAACACACATGCAATGGCACTTGTGGATCCATATGTGGTATGTGAAAAGAACATGCATGCAATGACTCTGGTTGTTGTTAGTAAAAAGAACACACATGCAATGACACTGGTGGATCCATAGGTGGATTGTGAAAAGAACACACATGCAATGACACTGGTGGATCCATATGTGGTATGTGAAAAGAACGTACATGCAATGACACTGGTGGATCCATAGGTGGATTGTGAAAAGAACACACATGCAATGACACTGGTGGATCCATATGTGGTATGTGAAAAAAACGTACATGCAATGACTCCAGTTGATGTTAGTAAAAAGAACAGACATGCAATGACACTGCTGGATCCATGTGTAGTCTCTGAAGAGAACACACATTTCAATGACACTGGTGGATCCATATGTGGTATGTGAAAAGAACACACATGAAATGACTCCAATTGTTGTTAGTAAAAAGAACACACATGCAATGGCACTGGTGGATACATGTATGGTCTCTAAAGAGAACACACATTTCAATAACTCTGGTTGTTGTTAGTAAAAAGAACACACATGCAATGACACCGATGGATCCATGTGTGGTCTCTAAAGAGAACACACATGCAATGACTCTGGTTGTTGTTAGTAAAAAGAGCACACATGCAATGACACTGGTGGATCCATAGGTGGATTGTGAAAAGAACACACATGCAATGACACTGGTGGATCCATATGGGGTATGTGAAAAGAACGTACATGCAATGACTCCAGTTGATGTTAGTAAAAATGACAGACATGCAATGACACTGGTGGATCCATGTGTAGTCTCTGCAGAGAACACACATTTCAATGACACTGGTGGATCCGTATGTGGTATGTGAAAAGAACACACATGAAATGAGTCTAGTTATTGTTAGTAAAAAGAACACACATGCAATGACACTGGTGGATCCATGTGTGGTCTCTGAAGAGAACACACATTTCAATGACTCTGGTTGTTGTTAGTAAAAAGAACACACATGTAATGACACCGACGGATCCATGTGTGGTCTGTAAAGAGAACACACATGCAATGACTCTGGTTGTTGTTAGTAAAAAGAGCACACATGCAATGACACTGGTGGATCCATAGGTGGATTGTGAAAAGAACACACATGCAGTGACACTAGTGGATCCATAGGTGGTATGTGAAAAGAACACACATGCAATGACTCTGGTTGTTGTTAGTAAGAAGAACACACATGCAATGACACTAGTGGATCCATAGGTGGATTGTGAAAAGAGCACACATGCAATGACACTGGTGGATCCATATGTGGTATGTGAAAAGAACACACATGCAATGACTATAGTTGTTGTTACTAAAAAGAACGCACATGCAATGACACTGGTGGATCCATGTGTGGTCTCTGAAGAGAACACACATTTCAATGACACTAGTGGATCCATATGTGGTATGTGAAAACAACACACATGAAATGACTCTGGTTGTTGTTAGTAAAAAGAACACACATGCAATGACACTGGTGGATCCATATGTGGTATGTGAAAAGAACATGCGTGAAATGACTCTGGTTGTTGTTAGTAAAAAGAACACACATGCAATGACACTGGTGGATCCATGTATGGTCTCTGAAAAGAACACACATGCAATGACACTGGTGGATCCATGTGTGGTGTCTGAAGAGAACACACATGCAATGAATCCAGTTGTTGTTAGTAAATAGAACACACATGCAATGACACTGGTGGATCCATAGGTGGTCTCTAAAAGAACACACATGCAATGACACTGTGGATCCATGTGTGGTCTCTAAAAGAACACACATGCAATGACTCAAGTTGTTGTTAGTAAAAAGTATACACATGCAATGACACTTTGGTGGATCCATGTGTAGTCTCTATAGAGAACACACATTTCAATGACACTAGTGGATCCATATGTGGTATGTGAAAAGAACACGCATGAAATGACTCTGGTTGTTGTTAGTAAAAAGAACACACATGCAATGACACTGGTGGATCCATATGTGGTCTCTGAAAAGAACACACATGCAATGACTCTGGTTGTTGTTAGTAAAAAGAACACACATGCAATGACACTGGTGGATCCATAGGTGGATTGTGAAAAGAGCACACATGCAATGACACTGGTGGATCCATATGTGGTATGTGAAAAGAACACACATGCAATGACTAATAGTTGTTGTTAGTAAAAAGAACACAGATGCAATAACACTAGTGGATCCATGTGTGGTCTCTGAAGAGAACACACATTTCAATGACACTAGTTGTAAAAAAAAACACATGCAATGACACTGGTGGATCCATGTGTGGTCTCTGAAGAGAACACACATGCAATGACTCTGGTTGTTGTTAGTATAAAGAGCACACATGCAATGACACTGGTGGATCCATAGGTGGATTGTGAAAAGAACACACATGCAGTGACACTGGTGGATCCATATGTGGTATGTGAAAAGAACACACATTCAATGACTCCAGTTGTTGTTAGTAAAAAGAACACACATGCAATGACCCTGGTGGATCCATTTGTGGTCTCTGAAGAGAACACACATTTCAATGACTCTGGTTGTTGTTAGTAAAAAGAACACACATGTAATGACAGCGATGGATCCATGTGTGGTCTCTAAAGAGAACACACATGCAATGACTCTGGTTGTTGTTAGTAAAAAGAGCACACATGCAATGACACTGGTGGATCCATAGGTGGATTGTGAAAAGAACACACATGCAGTGACACTGGTGGATCCATATGTGGTATGTGAAAAGAACACACATGCAATGACTCTGGTTGTTGTTAGTAAAAAGAACACACATGCAATGACACTAGTGGATCCATAGGTGGATTGTGAAAAGAGCACACATGCAATGACACTGGTGGATCCATATGTGGTATGTGAAAAGAACACACATGCAATGACTATAGTTGTTGTTAGTAAAAAGAACACACATGCAATGACACTGGTGGATCCATGTGTGGTCTCTGAAGAGAACACACATTTCAATGACACTAGTGGATCCATATGTGGTATGTGAAAAGAACACACATGAAATAACTCTGGTTGTTGTTAGTAAAAAGAACACACATGCAATGACACTGGTGGATCCATATGTGGTATGTGAAAAGAACATGCATGAAATGACTCTGGTTGTTGTTAGTAAAAAGAACACACATGCAATGACACTGGTGGATCCATGTGTGGTCTCTGAAGAGAACACACATTTCAATGACTCTGGTTGTTGTTAGTAAAAAGAACACACATGCAATGACACTGGTGGATCCGTGTGTGGTCTGTGAAGAGAACACACATGCAATGACTCAGGTTGTTGTTAGTAAAAAGAGCACACATGCAATGCCACTGGTGGATCCATGCGTAGTCTCTATAGAGAACACACATTTCAATGACACTGGTGGATCCATATGTGGTATGTGAAAAGAACACACATGAAATGACTCCAGTTGTTGTTAGTAAAAAGAACACACATGCAATGACACTGGTGGATCCATGTGTGGTCTCTGAAAAGAACACACATGCAATGACTCTGGTTGTTGTTAGTAAAAAGAACACACATGCAATGACACTGGTGGATCCATAGGTGGATTGTGAAAAGAGCACACATGCAATGACACTGGTGGATCCATATGTGGTATGTGAAAAGAACACACATGCAATGGCTATAGTTGTTGTTAGTAAAAAGAACACACATGCAATGACACTGGTGGATCCATGTGTGGTCTCTAAAGAGAACACACATTTCAATGACACTAGTGGATCCATATGTGGTATGTGAAAAGAACACACATGAAATGACTCTGGTTGTTGTTAGTAAAAAGAACACACATGTAATGACACTGGTGGATCCATATGTGGTATGTGAAAAGAACATGCATGAAATGACTCTGGTTGTTGTTAGTAAAAAGAACACACATGCAATGACACTGGTGGATCCATGTGTAGTCTCTGAAGAGAACACACATTTCAATGACTCTGGTTGTTGTTAGTAAAAAGAACACACATGCAATGACACTGGTGGATCCATGTGTGGTCTCTGAAGAGTACACACATGCAATGACTCTGGTTGTTGTTAGTAAAAAGAGCACACATGCAATGACACTGGTGGATCCATAGGTGGATTGTGAAAAGAGCACACATGCAGTGACACTGGTGGATCCATATGTGGTATGTGAAAAGAACACACATGCAATGACTCTGGTTGTTGTTAGTAAAAAGAACACACATGCAATGACACTGGTGGATCCATGTGTGGTCTCTGAAGAGAACACACATGCAATGACTCTGGTTGTTGTTAGTATAAAGAGCACACATGCAATGACACTGGTGGATCCATAGGTGGATTGTGAAAAGAACACACATGCAATGACACTGGTGGATCCATATGTGGTATGTGAAAAGAACACACATTCAATGACTCCAGTTGTTGTTAGTAAAAAGAACACACATGCAATGACACTGGTGGATCCATGTGTGGTCTCTGAAGAGAACACACATTTCAATGACTCTGGTTGTTGTTAGTAAAAATAACACACATGTAATGACACTCATGGATCCATGTGTGGTCTCTAAAGAGAACACACATGCAATGACTCTGGTTGTTGTTAGTAAAAAGAGCACACATGCAATGACACTGGTGGATCCATAGGTGGATTGTGAAAAGAACACACATGCAGTGACACTGGTGGATCCATATGTGGTATGTGAAAAGAACACACATGCAATGACTCTGGTTGTTGTTAGTAAAAAGAACACACATGCAATGACACTAGTGGATCCATAGGTGGATTGTGAAAAGAGCACACATGCAATGACACTGGTGGATCCATATGTGGTATGTGAAAAGAACACACATGCAATGACTATAGTTGTTGTTAGTAAAAAGAACACACATGCAATGACACTGGTGGATCCATGTGTGGTCTCTGAAGAGAACACACATTTCAATGACACTAGTGGATCCATATGTGGTATGTGAAAAGAACACACATGAAATGACTCTGGTTATTGTTAGTAAAAAGAACACACATGCAATGACACTGGTGGATCCATATGTGGTATGTGAAAAGAACATGCATGAAATGACTCTGGTTGTTGTTAGTAAAAAGAACACACATGCAATGACACTGGTGGATCCATGTGTGGTCTCTGAAGAGAACACACATTTCAATGACTCTGGTTGTTGTTAGTAAAAAGAACACACATGCAATGACACTGGTGGATCCGTGTGTGGTCTGTGAAGAGAACACACATGCAATGATTCTGGTTGTTGTTAGTAAAAAGAGCACACATGCAATGCCACTGGTGGATCCATAGGTGGATTGTGAAAAGAACACACATGCAGTGACACTGCTGGATCCATATGTGGTATGTGAAAAGAACACACATGCAATGACTCATGTTGTTGTTAGTAAAAAGAACACACATGCAATGACACTGGTGGATCCATAGGTGGATTGTGAAAAGAGCAGACATGCAATGACACTGGTGGCACCATATGTGGTATGTGAAAAGAACACACATGCAATGACTATAGTTGTTGTTAGTAAAAAGAACACACATGCAATGACACTGGTGGATCCATGTGTGGTCTCTGAAGAGAACACACATTTCAATCACACTGGTGGGTCCATATGTGGTATGTGAAAAGAACACACATGCAATGACTATAGTTGTTGTTAGTAAAAAGAACACACATGCAATGACACTGGTGGATCCATGTGTGGTCTTTGAAGAGAACACACATTTCAATGACACTAGTGGATCCATATATGGTATGTGAAATGAACACACATGAAATGACTCTAGTTGTTGTTAGTAAAAAGAACACACATGCAATGACACTGGTGGATCCATATGTGGTATGTGAAAAGAACATGCATGAAATGACTCTGGTTGTTGTTAGTAAAAAGAACACACATGCAATGACACTGGTGGATCCATGTGTGGTCTCTAAAGAGAACACACATTTCAATGACTCTGGTCGTTGTTAGTCAAAAGAACACACATGCAATGACACTGGTGGATCCATGTGTGGTCTCTGAAGAGAACACACATGCAATGACTCTGGTTGTTGTTAGTAAAAAGAGCACACATGCAATGACACTGGTGGATCCATAGGTGGATTATGAAAAGAACACACATGCAGTGACACTGGTGGATCCATACGTGGTATGTGAAAAGAACAGACATGCAATGACTCTGGTTGTTGTTAGTAAAAAGAACACACATGCAATGACACTGGTGGATCCATAGGTGGATTGTGAAAAGAGCACACATGCAATGACACTGGTGTATCCATATGTGGTATGTGAAAAGAACACACATGAAATGACTATAGTTGTTGTTGGTAAAAAGAACACACATGCAATGACACGGGTGGATCCATGTGTGGTCTCTGAATAGAACACACATTTCAATGACACTGGTGGATCCATATGTGGTATGTGAAAATAACACACATGAAATGACTCTGGTTGTTCTTAGTAAAAAGAACACACATGCAATGGCACTTGTGGATCCATATGTGGTATGTGAAAAGAACATGCATGAAATGAGTCTGGTTGTTGTTAGTAAAAAGAACACACATGCAATGACACTGGTGGATCCATAGGTGGATTGTGAAAAGAACACACATGCAATGACACGGGTGGATCCATATGTCGTATGTGAAAAGAACACACATGAAATGACTCCAGATTATGTTAGTAAAAAGAACAGACATGCAATGACACTAGTGGATCCATGTGTAGTCTCTACAGAGAACACACATTTCAATGACACTGGTGGATCCATGTGTGGTCTTTGAAGAGAACACACATTTCAATGACACTGGTGGATCCATGTGTGGTCTCTGAAGAGAGCACTCATTTCAAGACACTAGTTGTTGTTAGTAAAAAGAACACACATGCAATGACACTGGTGGATCCATGTGTGGTCTCTGAAGAGAACACACATTTCAATGACTCTGGTTGTTGTTAGTAAAAAGAACACACATGAAATGACACTGGTGGATCCATGTGTGGTCTCTGAAGAGAACACACATGCAATGACTCTGGTTGTTGTTAGTAAAAAGAGCACACATGCAATGACACTGGTGGATCCATAGGTGGATTGTGAAAAGAACACACATGCAATGACACTGGTGGATCCATATGTGGTATGTGAAAAGAACACACATGCAATGACTCTGGTTGTTGTTAGTAAAAAGAACACACATGCAATGACACTGCTGGATCCATGTGTGGTCTCTAAAGAGAACACACATTTCAATGACTCTGGTCGTTGTTAGTAATAAGAACACACATGCAATGACACTGGTGGATCCATGTGTGGTCTCTGAAGAGAACACACATGCAATGACTCTGGTTGTTGTTAGTAAAAAGAGCACACACAATGACATTGGTGGATCCATAGGTGGATTATGAAAAGAACACACATGCAGTGACACTGGTGGATCCATACGTGGTATGTGAAAAGAACACACATGCAATGACTCTGGTTGTTGTTAGTAAAAAGAACACACATGCAATGACAATGGTGGATCCATAGGTGGATTGTGAAAAGAGCACACATGCAATGACACTGGTGGATCCATATGTGGTATGTGAAAAGAACACACATGAAATGACTATAGTTATTGTTGGTAAAAAGAACACACATGCAATGACACGGGTGGATCCATGTGTGGTCTCTGAATAGAACACACATTTCAATGACACTGGTGGATCCATATGTGGTATGTGAAAATAACACACATGAAATGATTCTGGTTGTTCTTAGTAAAAAGAACACACATGCAATGGCACTTGTGGATCCATATGTGGTATGTGAAAAGAACATGCATGAAATGAGTCTGGTTGTTGTTAGTAAAAAGAACACACATGCAATGACACTGGTGGATCCATAGGTGGATTGTGAAAAGAACACACATGCAATGACACTGGTGGATCCATATGTCGTATGTGAAAAGAACACACATGAAATGACTCCATTTTATGTTAGTAAAAAGAACAGACATGCAATGACACTGGTGGATCCATGTGTAGTCTCTACAGAGAACACACATTTCAATGACACTGGTGGATCCATGTGTGGTCTTTGAAGAGAACACACATTTCAATGACACTGGTGGATCCATGTGTGGTCTCTGAAGAGAGCACTCATTTCAAGACACTAGTTGTTGTTAGTAAAAAGAACACACATGCAATGACACTGGTGGATCCATGTGTGGTCTCTGAAGAGAACACACATTTCAATGACTCTGGTTGTTGTTAGTAAAAAGAACACACATGAAATGACACTGGTGGATCCATGTGTGGTCTCTGAAGAGAACACACATGCAATGACTCTGGTTGTTAGTAAAAAGAGCACACATGCAATGACACTGGTGGATCCATAGGTGGATTGTGAAAAGAACACACATGCAATGACACTGGTGGATCCATATGTGGTATGTGAAAAAAACACACATGCAATGACTCCGGTTGTTGTTAGTAAAAAGAACACACATGCAATGACACTGCTGGATCCATAGGTGGATTGTCAAAAGAGCACACATGCAATGACACTAGTGGATCCATATGTGGTATGTGAAAAGAACACACATGCAATGACTATAGTTGTTGTTAGTAAAAAGAACACACATGAAATGACACTGGTGGATCCATGTGTGGTCTCTGAAGAGAACACACATTTCAATGACACTGGTGGATCCATATGTGGTATGTGAGAAGAACATGCATGAAATGACTATGGTTGTTGTTAGTAAAAAGAACACACATGCAATGACACTGGTGGATCCATAGGTGGATTGTGAAAAGAACACACATGCAATGACACTGGTGGATCCATATGTGGTATGTGAAAAGAACGTACATGCAATGACTCCAGTTGATGTTAGTAAAAAGAATAGACATGCAATGACACTGGTGGATCCATGTGTAGTCTCTGCAGAGAACACACATTTCAATGACACTGGTGGATCCATATGTGGTATGTGAAAATAACACACATGAAATGACTCCAGTTGTTGTTAGTAAAAAGAACACACATGCAATGACACTGGTGGATCCATGTGTGGTCTCTGAAGAGAACACACATTTGAATGACTCTGGTTATTGTTAGTGAAAAGAACACACATGCAATGACACCGATGGATCCATGTGTGGTCTCTAAAGAGAACACACATGCAATGACTCTGGTTGTTGTTAGTAAAAAGAGAACACATGCAATGACACTGGTGGATCCATAGATGGATTGTGAAAAGAACACACATGCAGTGACACTGGTGGATCCATATGTGGTATGTGAAAAGAACACACATGCAATGACTCTGGTTGTTGTTAGTAAAAAGAACACACATGCAATGACACTGGTGGATCCATAGGTGGATTGTGAAAAGAGCACACATGCAATGACACTGGTGGATCCATATGTGGTATGTGAAAAGAACACACATGCCATGACTCTGGTTGTTTGTAAAAAGAACACACATGCAATGACACTTGTGGATCCATAGGTGGATTATGAAAAGAGCACACATGCAATGACACTGGTGGATCCATATGTGGTATGGGAAAAGAACACACATGAAATGACTCTAGTTGTTGCTAGTAAAAAGAATACACATGCAATGACACTGGTGGATCCATATGTGGTCTCTGAAGAGAACACACATGCAATGACACTGGTGGATCCATGTGTGGTCTCTGAAGAGAACACACATTTCAATGACACTGGTGGATCCATGTGTGGTCTCTGAATGGAGCACTCATTTCAATGACACTGGTTGTTGTTAGTAAAAAGAACACACATGCAATGACATTGGTGGATCCATGTGTGGTCTCTGAAGAGAACACACATTTCAATGACTCTGGTTGTTGTTAGTAAAAAGAACACACATGCGATGACACTGGTGGATCCATATGTGGTATGTGAAAAGAACATGCATGAAATGACTCTGGTTGTTGTTAGTAAAAAGAACACACATGCAATGACACTTGTGGATCCATGTGTGGTCTCTGAAGAGAACACACATTTCAATGACTCTGGTTGTTGTTAGCAAAAAGAACACACATGCAATCACACTGGCGTATCCATGTGTGGTCTCTAAAGAGAACACACATGCAATGACTCTGGTTGTTGTTAGTAAAAGAGCACACATGCAATGACACTGGTGAATCCATAGGTGGATTGTGAAATAAACACACATGCAATGAAACTGGTGGATCCTAATGTGGTATGTGAAAAGAACACACATGCAATGACTCTGGTTGTTTGTAAAAAGAACACACATGCAATGACACTGTTGGATCCATAGGTGTATTGTGAAAAGAGCACACATGCAATGACACTGGTGGATCCATATGTGGATGGGAAAAGAACACACATGAAATGACTCCAGTTGTTGTTAGTAAAAAGAATACACATGCAATGACACTGGTGGATCCATATGTGGTCTCTAAAGAGAACACACATGCAATGACACTGGTGGATCCATGTGTGGTCTCTGAAGAGAACACACATTTCAATGACACTGGTGGATCCATGTGTGGTCTCTGAAGAGAGCACTCATTTCAATGACACTGGTTGTTAGTAAAAAGAACACACATGCAATGACACTGGTGGATCCATAGGTGGATTGTGAAAAGAGCACACATGCAATGACACTGGTGGATCCATATGTGGTATGTGAAAAGAACACACATGCAATGACTATAGTTGTTGTTAGTAAAAAGAACACACATGCAATGACACTGGTGGATCCATGTGTGGTCTCTGAAGAGAACACACATTTCAATGACACTAGTGGATCCATATGTGGTATGTGAAAAGAACACACATGAGATGACTCTGGTTGTTGTTAGTAAAAAGAACACACATGCAATAACACTGGTGGATCCATATGTGGTATGTGAAAAGAACATGCATGAAATGACTCTGGTTGTTGTTAGTAAAAAGAACACACATGCAATGGCACTGGTGGATCCATGTGTGGTCTCTGAAGAGAACACACATTTCAATGACTCTGGTTGTTGTTAGCAAAAAGAACACACATGCAATGACACTGGCGGATCCATGTGTGGTCTCTAAAGAGAACACACATGCAATGACTCTGGTTGTTGTTAGTAAAAAGAGCACACATGCAATGACACTGGTGAATCCATAGGTGGATTGTGAAATGAACACACATGCAATGACACTGGTGGATCCATATGTGGTATGTGAAAAGAACACACATGCCATGACTCTGGTTGTTTGTAAAAAGAACACACATGCAATGACACTGGTGGATCCATAGGTGGATTGTGAAAAGAGCACACATGCAATGACACTGGTGGATCCATATTAAGTATGGGAAATGAACACCTATGAAATGACTCTAGTTGTTGTTAGTAAAAAGAATACACATGCAATGACACTGGTGGATCCATATGTGGTCTCTGAAGAGAACACACATGCAATGACACTGGTGGATCCACGTGTGGTCTCTGAAGAGAACACACATTTCAATGACACTGGTGGATCCATGTGTGGTCTCTGAATGGAGCACTCATTTCAATGACACTGGTTGTTGTTAGTAAAAAGAACACACATGCAATGACACTGGTGCATCCATGTGTGGTCTCTGAAGAGAACACACATTTCAATGACTCTGGTTGTTCTTAGTAAAAAGAACACACATGCAATGACACTGGTGGATCCATGTGTGGTCTCTAAAGAGAACACACATGCAATGACTCTGGTTGTTGTTAGTAAAAAGAGCACACATGGAATGACACTGGTGGATCCATATGTGGTATGTGAAAAGAACACACATGCAATGACTCTGGTTGTTGTTAGTAAAAAGAACACAAATGCAATGACACTGGTGGATCCATAGGTGGATTGTGAAAAGAATACACATGCAATGACACTGGTGGATTCATATGTGGTATGTGAAAATAACACACATGCAATGACTCCAGTTGTTGTTAGTAAAAAGAACACAAATGCAATGACACTGGTGGATCCATGTGTGGTCTTTGAAGAGAACACACATTTCAATGACACTGGTGGATCCATATGTGGTATGTGAAAAGAACACACATGAAATGACTCTGGTGGATCCATGTGTGGTCTCTGAAGAGAATACACATTTCAATGACTCTGGTTGTTGTTAGTAAAAAGAACACACATGCAATGACACTGGTGGATCCATGTGTGGTCTCTGAAGAGAACACACATGCAATGACTCTGGTTGTTGTTAGTAAAAAGAGCACACATGCAATGACACTGGTGGATCCATAGGTGGATTGTGAAAAGAACACACATGCAATGACACTGGTGGATCCATATGTGGTATGTGAAAAGAACACACAGGCAATGACTCTGGTTGTTGTTAGTAAAAAGAACACACATGCAATGACACTGGTGGGTCCATGTGTGGTCTCTAAAGAGAACACACATTTCAATGACACTGGTGGATCCATAGGCGGATTGTGAAAAGAGATTTCCCCTCTCTCTCGGTCACAAATCTCACAAAAGCCCAAACGTGTGGAGATCCCAAACATGTGCTCACTCTGGGTGCTATGCCCTGATTGGCTGACACAGATGTCACGCGGATTGTCTCCACCAACCGTTGATCCTATGTGATCCAACTGGCAGGATAACTCTCCCTTCTCCACTTTTTTATGCATGGTCAACCCGTGCCACCTCTCTATCTGTGCCACCGATAATTTACCTCCATAAACAAGTGAAAATCCATCTATCTAACTAAAATGAATAAAATAAATGATCATATTTCAAAGAAGCTATCGTCTTCGTTTTCCGGTTCGTCCTTCTCTTTGTCAACACCATGGTCCCTGCCATCGCCGCCGTCAGTGTCCTCCTCTGTCGACTCGACACCGCCCCCTTCCTCAAATAAGCGCGCTATATCCTCGTCGGAGTCCTCCTCCTCCTCCTTTTGTAGTCCCACGGGTCCACATAACTCTCCTCCGCTTCTGCCTCCAACTGATCGACGAATGCCTCCTTGTTGGCCGAGTCGGACTCGTCCAAATATCTATCTCCTCTCTTCTTCCTGGTCTTCTTCTCGTTCCTCTTCTTGTCTATACTCGCTGGTGCAACACGCGCCCATGTCCTGGCTACTACTACTTTGCGCTTGTCGATTATCAAAAAAATAAGAAAGAAGTAATATCTTGCGTACTGAACATAATTTGATCACAACAAAAGTGGCACAGCGTATTCTAGACTCGTAAATATCCCGTGCGTGCCTGTCACTTGGAGTTCGGCGGAGTTCGACATGCCGACATGATCGTGCAGCAGTTACGCGTGTCATTGCCCCATCAACACGTGACACACGCACGCGGGATATGCTCCCCGATTCCCGTGATGACCACCCGGCTCACACTCCCCTTATTATATACTGGATTTTGGGCGGCACCGAAGACCATTGAAGTGTCCATCGCAAGAAAGACGTCCCATCGATTCCCTACCCCTACCTCCCTGGGTTCTTTGAGAAGGTATACCATACATGGTGGTCTTGTATAATAGTACTACTGGACCACGGCATGTACTCTTTGACTCTTCTCCCACATTAATCACTATCTCCTTCCTCCTGCCACCGCGACCCTCACCCTGCAAGCCATGGATCCACTGAGGAGGGGGAGAGGCTAGTCGACGATCCTCGTGGAGAAAAGGAAGAGAAATCACCGCGACGCACTTCTTGCTCTACCAGCCGCTCAAGCCTACCCTCTCATCGAGGCCCAATCTCCCCCGACATGGTGCCGAATGTTCTAGCAGGCGAGGGCTCCTCCTAGTACGGTCTTCTTGTTCTACTTCTTCTCCATCTCCCTCTCCATCATGATCTTATTTAGCTTCTTCTTGTTTTTCTTCTTCTTCTTGCTCTTTCTCTTCTACGTATTACAGGCCAGCCGTGGAGCCCGAATCCACCAGGATGGAGGCGTTGCAGGACCCGTTTGGCCCCTTTCCATGTCTCAGCGAGGTAGCAAATCTCCACGCTATTATTTCTTCGAGTTGTGGTGTGGATTTCTTAGATCCTGTCCACCCCGCATTGGTTTTTCTTCTTCTTTTGCGAGTTGTATTAGTTTTTATGAATATGACCGGATCTCTTGGTCTTTCCTTAATACCGCTATTCATAGATTCACTATGGATTTTTTGTGATTAGGATTAGTTTATCGTGGTCATGAATAGATCTCTAGGTCCATTTTTTAACACTGTGGCCAATAGATTCAACGGGGATTTTTTTATCTGTATTAGTATTCACCTGGGACCTGGAGTGTAATTATAGAATTCCTATTTCAACTAACATGAACGATGCAGTGATCGAAGGCTGAGTACTATGAAAAGGTGGCCACGATCAGTTCCAAGATTGTCAACCAACATGAGCTTGCACGCTCCCTCACCCAATCTAATGAGAGCCTACACAAGCAATTATCTGTGCAGAAGGAGATCTCGCTAGATTTTGCATGTGACGTCGTTCGGCTGCAGAAAGTGCTCGACGGTAACTTGAACAGGAAAGAACAGGCCATCCAGATAATCAACAAGCTCACGGAGGAGAAGAAGAATCTCGTGGAAAGGTGCATTCTCCTGCAGGACGAAGTCAGCGAGGCACTCAGAGGACACGTCGAGGACACCAAGGCTACCATCCGAGCCTACCATGACAGGAACCGTTGCCTGGATGCAGTCAAGGAGATGAAGACAGACATGAGCAGAGGGATCACCGTACTCGAGGGTGTTCAGAAAGAGAACGAGGAGCTAAGGGCATGTCTGGAGGCGTATCGGAGCAATGCCCAAGTCTGATTCCCGTTAGCAGGGACACGAATATCAGTTCGTCCTCCACTCCTTTTGTAATGTTTAGGGTTCAAGGAGCAATGCCCAAGTCTGCTTCCCATTATAGGGTGCAATAAGAATCCTAGGACAACTCCTTATCTATTTGGACATGTGTTGGTGTTCATGTTCATGAACGGACACCATGTTCTCTTTCCATTATGTATTTGGACATGGGTTTCTGCATAATGAGTTTGCCACTCTCCCACTACTATTTGGTGATATTGGGAAAAACCCACAGCACACTAAACCGCAGATAAATCTTATATGTCTTTGAAATTGAAATTATGACAGTGCCACTAGTCGATTCATAAAATGTTGCTTAGTCCTGGATTGCTTCTTCCTTGAAATTATGACAGTGCCACGATTCAGTTAATTATGGAAACTAACCAGCTTATCCTGGTGAACTGAACAAACCATACTATGTATTTTTGTTGCAGGCAAAGAGGCGAAAGATCGACCAGGACCTGGCGACCTGGCTAAATGACAAGATAGCAATCCAAAGGGAGAAGTAGAATTCCCAGAAACTAGCCTTTGACCAACTGCACACTGAACTCGCGGTCCTTTCTGACAAGTGCCAGAAACTGAAGCTACACAGTGAAGGTCACACCTCGGCTAGGAAGAAGATGGAGATCATGAAAGGGATCTTGAAGGAAAATCGTATGGCTACGGACCAAATTCTCCAATCCGTGATGGAGTGCTGGAACCTACAGCTGAAGCACAACATAGTACTAAAGGAGCTGGCCAATCTTAGGAAGGAAAACAGGCAACTCTGGGCCAGGCTCGCTTGAACACAACATATGTCTATTTAGTACTGAACTACCTGGTTTATCCTCTAAAGTGGTTATTTTGTAAGCGTGAACTTAACTCTATGCACGATATGTGTGTTCGTCTGAAATTAGTTTGCTCGAGGATTGAGTTTGGCTTAGTTACAAAAGTGCAACTGCAAGTCTTACAACTAGCTAGTTTCAGGCATTGGCACAACATAAATTATTCATCTCGAATTTCCTATATCCTCTATAGTCTATCCTTGTTCACCCTCGCGCGCCTTCTTCAGTTCCTTCAACAGATCCGCAATGCAGTACTCTAGCTTCTTCTTGTCTTCCCTGAGCTGACCCCTCTCCTTTTCTGCATTATGAATCAGCAACATGTGACTATCCTGAAGCTTCTTTGTAGTTCCAACAACCAAGCTCCCATCGATTCCGTCAGTTAGCTCTGACTGCAAATTCTTGATTTCTTGTTCTAGCTCCTTATTTCGTACCGATAGCTTGTAATTTTTTCAGCTGCATCACATCAGTAAATCTCCCCAACCTTTCCAACTCATACATATCCCATAACTGTGCCAAACATTTCTTAAGTGCATCTGGCAACTCAAGATCCACCCACTCTGCTGCTTTACACACCGGTCCAACCTAAAAACACACACACTATAGTGTTATGAACCTGCACGATACATTTTACTTCATGTCACAGTTGCATATAATGTAAACAAACCTGATTTGTACATCCCAAAAACCTTCTCCCAGTGTTACTGCCTTCGAATGCAACATATCTCCTCAGTTTTAGCACATGGTCACATGGCACTTCTCCATCGAGATCTAGGCCCTCCCATTTGGAGTCGTAGATCGTTTGTGGTACCTATAGGTAAACGCAAAGCTGAAATTGAACATGATTGCATGCACATATGGAGTCAGATCGAGAGATTTACCATTGCCTAACCCTAGCCCGAGAAAACAGAGGAACTCACATCATGGAAGGAATACTCGATGTCGGAGAGAAGGCTGTCACTCCTCGACTGGTCGTCCTCACCATTCAAGGACAGCATGGCGAATGCGTCGTCGCAGGCGAGAGAGAGAGAGAGAGAGAGAGAGAGAGAGAGAGAGCAACCCTTCTACCGCTGCAACAATGACTAAATTGGCATGTTACAATAGTTTAATGGATACCATGCCCTTTCCCTGGATTACTGTCTCCTGCCTGATATGGATTCTCTTCAAACATTCTCATTTCAAATATTAAACCTGCACTCCCTCCATCCCAATTTCATTTTCTAACGAAAACATACCAGTATATTACACCATCTAAAGAAACAAAATCATGTTAACTACAAGGTACTTATGCATCACTTCTTCAGTCATGGTTTCACAAAACATTACATTACAATCTCTCAACAAACATAATCACAACATGGTTTCACAAAACATCACATTACAATCTCTCAACAAACGTAATCACAGAAACAAGTATATTACATCAACTCAAGAAACAAAATCATGTCGACTACAAGGTACTTACACATCACTTGTCCTGTCATGGTTTCGCAAAACATTACATTACAATCTCTCAATAAACAAAATAACAGAAACAAGTACAGTACATCACCTCAAGAAACATAATCATGTCAACTACAATGTATTTATGCATCACTTGTCCAGTCATGGTTTCACAAAACATTACATTACAATGTCCCAACAAACATAATAACAGAAACAAGTACGGTACGTCATCTTAAGAATCATAATCATGTCAACTACAATGTACTTATGTCTTATTACAACAACGATGGTTTCAGTGAGTGACATGTCCGAAAATCTCAACAGCTCGCACAACATTATATCGCAATCTCACAACAAACATAATCACAAAAACATGCTCTAAATGCAACAACAGTCAATATTACAAATATAGGCAGGGGAACCCCATGGTCCATATGACAAGCCTAAGGTAGCAGCTCTTATCAGATCTCATCAACGTCGACCACCTCATTCTGTTCAGCCACTACAGGGGCATCTACATCCACTATAACATGTTCAACAACATTAGAAATGGCACCAAGGAAGAACACCTTCCTGGTTCGCTTCTTTCGTCACATAATCTACATAAGATCTTCAGGATCCAAAACATATATGAATTGCTGCTTCTTATGATGCCACCACCGGATTTTTGCCATCTGCTTAGGGCCAATACTGATTTACTTACCGATCATCTCTCTCATTTAATCAAGAGTTATGTTTTTGGAATCGACAGTGATCTCCACAGTACATGATGAAACTGGCTTATTAACTCCCTCATCAAGTTTTGCCATGTATGAATCCACCTCTATGCGTATACTGGACTTATCTATATCAGCATCTATTGGTCCGTATTCTCTAGGTGCAGAAGCTCTGGCAGCAAGATCTCCAGCATCTACATACATATCATCACTCATCGCTTCAACTTTCACCTTACGATCAGCTGCACAACACTCCCAAACCATCTGAAGCTCATGGGAGTGCTCAATTTGCTGATAGGTATCATTCATGTTGCGCCACACCAATTTTGTCCTCTGTCTAGAACCCTAGGGAATTCTAGCGGCAAGCATATCTACTAGCTACGAAACAGACACAACCCTCTCGCAACCAAAATGCACATCTTGCCCGAACACAACCCTCTCGCAACCAAAATCAATTTTTGCAGTGTACTGCCGAACATGAAATGTGAACTCATATAGGTCCCTTGTATCAAAGTTATGCCTAATTTTATTAAAAAGGGGAACATTTTAGTTTATTCGATTCTATTGTGCCATAACTAATCTACTTGCAAGATAAGGCACAGATAAGAAAAATTCACCTCTCGCTCTTCTCCCGGGTTTTTTTCTTCAAGATCTGGGTGCTGCATCCGCCCACCGGAGCCGAACAATCCACCGCCGGCCTTGCTTTTCTCTTAAACCCACTGCTCGTAGGTACCTTGGGAGCAGAATCCCTGCTGGCCTCCTTGCTAACCAGGGCTGAAGCTCGCCGCTGCTACGCGTTGAGCCCCAAACTTGGGCCCCAGCGGACCCGAATCAGTCGGCAACGTAGCTACAACCTTCGCCTTAAAAGACATGCTGGGGCGCCATCGTCGGATTCAGTGTCGTGGGAGGGAGAAAAAAGGTCCTCCACCACCGGCAGATTTAGGGTCGGGGAAGGGAAGAAAAGGGACCACCGCCGCCGTAGCAAGATTCAGTGTCGAGAGATATGAAAGTACAGTAATGGATTTTCCCCTACGACACGTGCATGGTAGATAAGAAGAGTGACCGACGAAGAAGGGGCACAGCAGGAACTAGTGTAACGGAATATCCTGACTTAACGGGTGCGATTTGAAAATATTGGGTTTGGCCATCATTCACTCGAAAGACCCCTCTCAGCAATTGGTGCCCCAACTTTTCGAATCGCGGTGATAAAGATCAACTTGGGTACCACCTTGCCTGGGTGACCCAACTTTCGGGTCGCAAAATGATATTCTTCCAATATCGAGTCTGGACAACGCACACTCACGTCCATGACCAAGAAGGATGGCGCTGCCTCTAGGTCATCTGCCACTAGTTCAGAGGGTAGCAAGCAACTCACTTTGCATACTAACCCAGCTGCTGCCCAGATCACGAGGCGAGAGGCCCATGCCAAGGGTTTAGGGACAAGCCTAGCACTCAACGGAGAGAATTACAGTCTGACGCTCATCGAATACGTGAATAATTGGAATGACACTGAGTTCATAAACCCCCAGGACGATCTCCCAGAGAAATTTTGGTCCGACGGAGTTTAGTTCTCATATGAACGCTGCGACCAAGGCCATTTCCTTGTGTAAGTTATTTTGCTTAAAATCTTCCACTTTCATTTCTTTGTGTTATTTGCTATTTGTATTAACTTGTCATCCGAATTGTGTAGCCGAGGTTGAAGCTGAAAATGTCCTCATGAAAAAGAATTTGGCCAAGATCGACGGTAATTCATCTTGATCACTTAGCTTTTGCGTGCTCTTACCTTGACCCGGCAGATAATTATACCTCGGCTCTGCCGGGTCAACCCACTATAGCAGTAACACTTCAAGATAGCGTGCCTATGGCTGACATCATGCTCCATTTTATCGAACAAGAAGGAAAGAATTAGTCCAAACTCAAAAAGGAAGATGACGAGACCGCCAAGCTGCACCTTAAGGATAATGAGATAACTCGGCTGAACGCCAAAATCAAGAGGCTCAAGGACCTCCACAAGGCGGAGCTGGACAAGGCCGACCAGGATTTCTCCGAGGAGAAAGAGCGCTTAAAGACTCAGCTTGAGAAGGACAATGATTTGCTGAAGGAGGCCGACACCAAGTTCGCCACAGTGAATGTCGAATGTGAGATGCTCAAGAATAGAAATGTTGCTTCACTTGCCGAACTAGGTCGCATCCTTGGCCATATCACATGTGAGTTTCCTCCTCTTTGCCATCATTTATGTATCCGAGTTTGGCCCTTGTACTTGTACTGACACTTTCTTCTTATTTTATTCTCACGCAAATTCCCCGAATCTGACACCATCGCCAATGCTTTAGTTGATAAGTTTCGCGTGCAGCGAGGTACTCCGGCTAATCCCTCTGGTGATCCAATTCCTTATGACATGGAGTATATGCTGGTCAGCTTTGTGGCGCGAGCAAAAATCATGAGGAACTACGACGTAGATATTATGCCCGTAGCCGTCCAGATCTTCAATGCTTTGTGGCCTAATGACGATACTCCGGAAGGCTTAAGGGCTTTTCTTGAGAATTTGATGGACTACGAGACTCAACTGGACCTTTGGCAAGAATGCGCTGCGCAGGCCGATGCTGATACGACATCGAGCTTTATTCCTTCATGGTATGAGACTCTGGATTTGAAGGTGCTTGACCGTATGCGCACCGGATCAAAGTGGACGAATGATCTAGAGTTCATCGCTCAACACAAGGCTTGTGCCTACAACCTCATCCAGTACGCCTTTGTCCATAGCTAGAATGAAGGCCCAAGCTTCCTTGGCCTCGTTGATGATGCGTACGTCTTAGATGGATCAGATGGTGAAGAAGAAGAAGAAGGCTCGGAGTTTGCCAAAGATACTAAAGATCCGGAGGATGGGGGTGCTAACCCAGAACACGAGGCAGGGACCAGCGATCCTGCTACAGACACCAAACTACCCCCTCCTTCAACCAATGATCCGGCTCCTTTGACCGATGATCCGGCACCTGCTGCTGCTCCATGAGCTAAAAACACTTTGATATTCATCAGATCCCCGGTATGCCGGGTGCAAATGTATTTAAGAACAATGGTTTGTTTTGCTACAATTGCTTGTGTTTTGCTACTAAGTTATTAATGTCGGATTAGGTTGGGCGGAGTCCATGAGTTTCCTTTTCTTGTTCTTCCAATTTTTACGACTCGGCTCGTGTCTACCTTGATTCAGTTTTTGCGTTACGAGTCCGAGTTTCAAAAATTGACTTAACAATACTTGAAACCTTGGGATTAGCTCAAAATAATTCGACGCAACATAAATAAAGTAAATACAGGGTCAGTCCAAATAACAAATGTGGGCTCGGTTACGTTCCTTTCCTTAGTCGTTTTTCATGTTCTTTGAAATTCCAAACTTGTTCTCTTGATTGTCATGAAGCCAATTCTTGTTGGACAACAGCAAGTCGAAGAGTTAGGTTTTTGGTGCCCACACACTACTAATCCAACTAAGGTGTAAGTAATTTAAGCCAACCGACATATATAGAGTAAATACAGAAAAGACAATTATTAAGGCGATCCCTGAGTTTCTGCTTGGGGTGCCGAGGTTTCATTGGTATGATCATTGCTGACGTACATACTGACATATGAGAGACTTGTATACATACACTTCTGCTAAGTGTAAAACGGACATAGTAGAGCTACATTGCATGGACGCTTAGATTCCTCGCTGGACCTGTTCGCCTTGTTGTTCTCCTAAGGTTGTGCATCGATAAGATAATAGGAATCATTATGCAATGCGTTGCTTACAATGAAAGGTCCTTCCCATGGGGGAGATAACTTATGCATTCTAGCTGTGCGCTGCACTAGCCAAAGTACAAGATCACCTTCCCGGAAGATTCGGGGGTTTACTTTCCAGCTATGGTAGTGTCGGAGGTTTTGTTGATATATGGCGGATCTGGACAAGGCCAATTCTCTCGCTTCTTCCAGCAGATCAACATCATTTTTCCAGGCTTCTCACACATCGGGTTCTGTGTATTGGGTGACCCTTGGTGAATCATGCTCTATGTCGGCTGGTAGCACAGCTTCTGCCCCATATACCAGAAAGAATGGCGTATAGCCTATTGATCGATTCAGAGTTGTTCTTAAACTCCATAGTACCGCTGGTAGTTCTTCTATCCATCTCCCCGCTAATCTTTGCAGTGGCTCAATGAGCCGGGGTTTTATCTCGGACAAAAATAGACTGTTGGATCTTTCCACTTGTCCGTTCGATGCGGGGTGGGCTATTGAGGCAATATCTAGCCGGATCTTCTTTTCTCGAAAGAACCTCACAAATGCTCCTTCAGCAAAGTTTGTGCCATTATCAGTTATGATACTGTGGGGATAGCCGTATCTCAAGATTATATCTTTGAGGAACGTCACATCTGTTGCCCCATCACATTTCCTGGTTGGCTTTACCTCAATCCATTTAGTAAACTTGTCCACCATAACTAAAATATGAGTCATGATCCCTTTTGTTAGCATAAATGGGCCAACCATATCCAAGAACCATACGTCAAACGGCCAAGTGATGAGTGTCTTCAGTTCCGACATAGGCATGTGTGTCTTTGTGGCGTACCTCTGACAACTATTTCATTTTCTCACAAGATCCTCGGCTTGCTCCAAGGCACTTGGCCAGTAAAATCCATGCCGGAAAGCTTTTGCCACTAATGCTCTGGAAGATGCATGATGCCCACATTCCCCGTGATGGATATCTCAGAGGATGTCACGCCCTTCTTCCGGGTCTACGCATCGCAGCAGAACACTTGTAACACTCCTTTTGTATAGTTCGACGTTGATGATCGTGTATGCCTTTGCTCTTCTCTGGACCTGCCTCGAGAGTATCTCATCATTCGGAAAGGTCCCTTCTTTTACGAATTCAAATATTGGCTTTGCCCATGCAGGTATAACTCGAATGGGGAAAAGATCTTCGTCTACTTCCATTGCATCTACCGACATAACCCTAGCCGGATCTAGCTGAATAGTCCCCGAGTTCTGCGAGACAGTCCCCGGGACTACCGAAGTAGTCCCCAGGTCTGTTGTGGTGCTTCCCTAGTTTATAGCCATAGGAGTAGCTTCTGATCCGGAGAGGGTCAGGACATAGATTGAGTCAGATTCCGGTGACGGTGTGATGGATGGTTTTCTCAAGTGTTCCAATGCAATGCCTGATAGGATTGGCTGCCGAGATGACCACAACTTAGATAATACGTTGGCTGCCTCGTTTTCAATCTGAGGTACGTGATGGAATTCGCATCCTTCAAAGAACCCACTTATCTTTTGGACGTGGAATCTATAAAGGGCCATGTTTGCATCTAGAGCATCCCAATTGCCAGACACTTGTTGCACCACCAAATCCGAGTCTCTAAAACCGACGTATTCCTACCTCCTTTGCTACCTAAGTCCATGCACGAGCGCTTCATACTCGGCAACATTGTTCGATGCACTAAAATGGATCTGGAGAACGTATTTCAATTGATCCTTCTTAGGCGAGGTAAGCACTACCCCGGCCCCCAGTCCTTCCTTTAGCTTTGATCCATCAAAGTGCATTCGCCAGTAATTTGAGTCCAGAAGAGGTGGTTCATATTTCCTCCCAGCTCAATCCACGAAGAAATCAGCCACAACTTGCGATTTGATCGCATCTCTTCTATCAAACTGCGATGCGTATGGGGCTAACTCAATTGCCCATTTTGCAATTCGGCCGCTGGCATCTTTGTTGCCCATAGTATCGGATATGGGTGCTTCACATACCACCTTTATCTCTCGGAACGCACTATCAACTCGTGGTGTTCATGTAAATTTATCTGCCTTTTTCATTAACTAGTAGAGGGGCAATGCCTTCTCTCCCAGCCGACTTACAGATCGACTTAATGATGCTAGGCAACCCGTAAACTTCTGCACATCGTTAAGGCATTTTGGCAGTTCCATTTTTTCTATGGCTCCGATTTTCATGGGGTTGGCCTCAATACCTCGGCTGGATACCAGGAAACTGAGTAACTTCCCTACCGGCACACCAAAGGTACATTTTTCCGGGTTAAGCTTCATCCGGAACCTCCTTAGGTTCGCAAATGTTTATCGGATATCATCAGGGAGCGTTTTGCTTTCCTTAGTTTTTATTACAACATCGTCCACATATACTTGCACATTTCAACCTATTTGGTCATGCAAAAAAATTTGCATGCATCGTTGATACGTTGCTCCAGCATTACGTAAACCAAACGGCATAGTGCGATAGCAATAAGCCCCGTACGGGGTGATAAACACAACCTTTATTTGATCATCCGGGTTCAAAGGTATCTGGTGAAAGCCAGAATAAGCATCTATGAATGACAACAACTCACACCCAGCAGTTGAATCTATGACTTGGTCTATCCTTGGCAGTGGAAATGGATCTTTTGGACATGCCTTATTCAGGTTCGTGTAATCCATACACATGCGCCATACCACTGCCACATTCGGATCATCCTTCTTCTTTTCCACCAGCACCGGATTAGAGAGCCAATCCGGGTAAAGCACTTCCATGATAAATCCGGTTGCAAGGAGTCGAGCTATCTCATCTCCAATGGCCTTTCTCCTGTCTTCAGCGAAGCGGCGGAGAGGTTGCTTCACCGGCTTTGCTCTGGGTCCTACATTCAAAGAGTGCTCTGCCAACTCCCTCGGCACACCTAGCAGGTCCTATGTGGACCAAGCAAAGATATTTCGATTCTCACAGAGGAAGTTGACGATCTCGCTTTCCTATTTATCGCTAAACCTGGCACCAATAGTTACAGTGTGCTCTAGGAACTGGTCATAAATAGGCACTTTCTTCGTATCTTTTGTCGCTTGAAATGAGACACTCCCATGTAGGTTAGTCAGAGTCGGCATATGCTGCTGCGTGGACTGAGCCAATGCAGCCACTTCCAGTATTTTCCTCTTCTCTTGAGCGATCACCAGTGACTCGGCCAGGTTTGACCCGGAAGAGGCACACTCGATAGAACGCCTGAAGTCCCCGGCAATGGTAATCACTCCCCTTGGCCCTAGAAATTTCATCTTCAAGTAACTAATGTGAGTACTTGCCATAAACTTGTTCAAAGCTGGCCTGCCAAGTAAAGCATGATATGTGCTTTCCAAGGTCACAACCTCAAACTCCAAGTTTTCAGTCCAGCAGTTGTCCCTTGTGCTGAATAGCACGTCAACTCGTACCTTACCAATAGGCTCTCAGGAGATACCCGTCATGATGCCATGAAAAGTGGTCCTTGTTGCTTGGAGCATGTTCTTCGATATTCCTAGCTTATGCATGGTATCCTTGTACATGATGTTAATGCTACTGCCATTATTTATCAGCACCTTGGAGAACCTCATGTTGATATTTGGCCCAATGAACATCGGATCTAGCACCAGCGCATAGGTCTCAGGACTTGGCATAAGCTTTGGGCGGTCCTTGATGCTCCAGATAATTTCTTGCTCTATCCACGACATATACCTCATTATAGTGGGCATTATCGTGTTCACCCCCATATGTCAGCGCTGCAAGCTCTTCCTATCAGTTTCCTCCGTGATGAACACACAATAGCTTTGGTGATGCTCCCTGTACTCATTTCTTCCTTCATTGCCGTGATACCCTTGGTCTTGTTGTTGCTGGTTATTCACTTGATGCACTGCATCCCTCCTTTCTTGATTCTCATACCTCGGTGGAGGTGGAGGCAACATCAGCTGTTGTCCATTCCCCCCAGTGAGCAGTTGCTTCCGAGGTGCTTCATTCTGAGGTACTTCATGCCGAGGTCCATCATGCCGAGGTGCATGAGCACTTCCTGAGCAATCCTGCTCTAACTTCCTCATCCATTCACCTTCCCGGGTCATATGATTCGCTGGGTTATTCGAACTTGGCGTGTGGAACTTGCACGGCTGATCCAACATAGACTCGAATGTGTATCTCGGCCTATCCTTTCTTTCTTGCCACTATTTCTTCTGTTCCTGCGTCCAAGGTTTCTTGCCTTCACCCTTTTGTTGCCACTGTTGCCCTCCAGTTTTCTGACGCTGGCTAGCTCCAGCATTGGGCTGATCTTGGTCTACAGTTGCCACCTGCTGCGAGCTATACCTGTAATCTCGATGATCATCTCTCCTCTTACCCCAAAAGTCATTTCTCCGTGATGACTCGGAACCATCTCTATTGTAGTACTCCTCATTTGATTCGCTTGACATCAGACGAGGTTGGGTTGGATCTCCCAAAGCATACGAATCTGTGATCCGGATCGTCTCAGCCAAGGTAGTTGGCATATCTCGTTGCAACCTCTGCCACAACATACTCCCATACCTACAGCCTTGGGGAAACCACGCAATTGTTTGTGATTCAATCACCCCCTCACAAGAATTGCGCACATTACACCACCAAGTCAAGAACTCTCGGTCCAGCTCATTCGGTCTCTGTTTGCACAACACTAGGGTTATGGCCTATTCGGCCTTTTGTATGTGCTCGAGAAATTTCTGATGAACAACTCCTCGAAATCTAGCCAACAGTTGATGCTTCCTGGCGGCAAATTGTTCAACCAGACCCTTGCTGGTCCTTCCAACATCTAGGGCACATATCTCACAACCCATCTCAAGTTACCCGTGGCAATGTTCACTACAATTGCATAATCAATGAGCCAATCATCCGGCTTAGTACTGTCGTCATATGTCTTCGTTCCTCTGGCTAACTGAAAGTTCGCCATAGGTGGATCTCTCATGATCCGAGGTCCAAAACATGCGGGACCTGGAGGACCATGTACCTCAATCATCTCTGACCTATAGATTCGTTGCAGCTTCAGCCTTGCATCATCCGGCTGCAAATTCCTGTTTCCCAATCTTGATCCAATCATATGGTGCTCTGGACTTGGAAATCCGTCATCAGCCATCGCCGAGTAACCATCATTGTACCTATCCTGACCCGGACGAGTATTTTGCTGCTGCATTGCTGGCCTGACACTTCTCTCCTACTGAGGTGCATATTGTTGTTGTTGTTGTCGAGGTGCATTTTGCCCTGCTCTTGCTGGATTACGCTATCCGGCATTGCTGTTGGCAGCGTTCCTCTGACCGGCATTGCCTTGGTCACGGTTACCTCGGCCAGCTTCACCCCAGCTGGCATTTTGACAATCCTCATCAACCTGCACTGCGTTTCCATTGCCTGCCCTCACCAGGTCATATGGAACCATTTACTTGTCTATTCTTGCTGAGGTTACCACTTCCTCTCTCCTAGGTTCATCATGAGGTGACGAGGCAGCTCCATCGGACTTCGCCGGGTTATTTCTTGCCGAATAAACTACACGCGATGTTCCAGGTTGCGCCTGGTTTGCCTTGTTTATTTCCTCATTATGCTGACATGCTACCCTCAACAAGTGGTTAAATCTCTCCTGCTACCTCTCTTGAGCTTCTCCGGTTAAACCGTCTAACTTGGATGTCACCACGTTGGCAGCCCTGAGGTTCTTTGCCGGGGTACTATACCTCTCCAGCCCCGTTGTCACTATAGTAGCTGCCTGACCCGGCTTATGCACACATTCCTTGTCTATCTCAGTAATCAGGTTTCTACCTCGGATTTTTACTCCATATATGCGGTTTACCTTTGCATACTCCTGCGGAGTGATGTTCAGTGACTGTTGTAACTCAGCTACCTTTTTTGCACCAACTAGCATTTTTTGCCTAGTTTCCTCTAACTCTGCCTGCGCTTCAGCCAGATGTACTACTGGCACTATGGATGTTGTTAAGCTATCTATTGCCTGTTGTGGTGCATTCACTGGACTCTCTAGTGGAGGGAATCAAGACCTTGCCTGCTTCGGCGTGGCGTCCGGATCTGGCGCTGGGTCCGTGCTTGCTCCCGCATCAGGCGTCGTCATCATGACCTCAACACAGCTGGCGGGGCGAGTGATACACATGCCGTGAGCCACGCTGAGAGGTGGTTCGCCTCCCTCGACGATGTTCTGCGGGTGAACGCAGGATTCGTAGATCTTGTGGGTGCCAAGCTTGATGAAGAGGTTGTTTCATGGAGGAGGACACCTGCCTAAGCTCCCAACATTGTTGTTGACATAGTCCAGCGCTCCAACGCGCTAAACAAGCCCAGAGGCGATGCACTCGCGGGTGCCAAAGATGTTTCCTGTCCAAATTTTTACTTCTACTAGCGCCGCTAGCCCCACGGTGGGCGCCAAATGTTGTGGTGGTGGCACGACAGATGCCATGTATAGGCTAAATATGGGGCCAATGTGCACTAGACGAATCCATGGAGGGATAGTGTGGTGATTCCACACGCAAGTGTTTGTATTCCTCTCTTGATGATGAAGGGTTTCAAGGGCTCCTCGAGCTGTTCGTGAGAAGGAGACTAGTTCTCCTACTGCCCACTACAATTCTCTAAGGTTCTTCCTTAGCTAAAATGATCCATCCCTCTCTATGGATGCCCTGGTACTCCTTATATAGGGGAGCCCAGGTTACAAGTCTAGGGCACACATGGAAGCATATTTCCCAAATATGCCCTTTGGTTAAAGCAACATGCCTATTTTTACACTTTAAATGGCTAGTCTGGACTCAAGGCGTAAGCCTTCCTGAGCCCCTCTATGGCGTTGCATCACCAGACACTGATAGCGTCAGCTGACACTGGCTGCATCACCTTTGTCGCCACGCCCCACTGGTCCTTGCCTCTGCCTGCTTCGCTCACGCTACAGTGGGTAGAGGTTACCTTTTAACCAGCGAGAGATTCCTTCCTTCCCTTGGAAGCCAAGTGATAACCCGGCTAGCGCCTGGCTAACCCGACCACGAGGGTACCTGCAAATAAGACAAACCGAACATAGCGGACATATGTTTTATGCCGGCCGGGTTAATGTTAGGTGGATACCCACTAGGCCGGGTTACTCCGTAAGTCGGCCTGCCTTGACGTGACCTTGCCAGCATTCGCTCTGACTGTGCTGTACCTCGGCTAACTCGGCCTTTATACCCCGGCGTGACCCTACCCGGGGGTATCCCCCCAACAATATTCTAGTCAAAAACCTTAAATCTGCCAAAATATGACCAAGTCTAGAAATTGTTATCAAGATGCCATATTTTATTCTCCCTCATTTGCACTCCTTCTGCATTTTTGGTAATCCACTTGAACCATCTTGTAGACCATCTTAAGGACTACCAAGGCCAACTTTTGCCCTTGGATATACCATCCTCCAACCCACTTGTTCTTTATGGTTTTGTAGGCAAGAAAATAATCTCTTCTTCCAAATCTTATCAACTAGCCTACTTTGGAAGAAGCTTACATCCCCATCCTATCATATTTAGACCAACTCCTTTATTCATTGGGTTCTACTCATGAAGGCATATCAGTCCCTACTTCACTTGTTCCAATTGGATCCTTGTGCTTCTAAAACACTCATGATTTAGAAGGCTAACCCTTATTTTACTGAATTCTAATCATAAATTCTTGGAGAGGTCAACCATGATCAACCTCAACACTTGTCTCCTTAGTGATCTACCTCACTTAGTATAACCATCCATATATCCCACGACCCAAGGGGAGCTCTGAGCTGCAAGATCCAACAAGGTTTTGAAGGGATAAAATTAATAATGCCTAAGACTCTCTTTGCCTTTGTTTCTACCCAAATCAAGTCAAATTCTCAAAACCCAAGGTATCACATGGTAGATACATATGGTGTAGATAATATACCATGGAGATATAAACTTATCAAATAATATCCATAATTATCATGACCCAAAAACCTTTTTTATTTCTTTTATTAAGCAAAACCCCAAAACTCCTTCTACAAAGAAAAGTTTTTATTTCTCCAAAACACTTGCCCATATTTAGGCACAATTGAGGCCTACTTATCATACCCCATATTCCCACTTCAAAAATATATTTTTTTGAAGAAGTTTAATATTTCTTTTTGCCTATTTTCTTATAGGGCAGAAATGGAATAATAATTGTTTTAAATACTTTTATTCCGCAATAAATCATGGGAAAGTTTCTCAAAGTGTGGTTTTATATTTGGGACCATCTCAAATAGAAACCCCATCCTTCCCAATTTAAATATTTCAAACAAATCAATAAAACCATTTCAGCAATATTTGAATAACTAATATAAAAGGGATCTAAATTCCTTAGGAAAATCCCAATTTATTACATGGCATGTATCTTGGTCATACGCATCTATCAGTAGACTTGAACCATATATCCAAGATAAAAAAATCAAGAAAGTCCTCATGATTTTCCCTTTGGCTAGAAATTGAAATATTTCAAAACAATGATCAAGACCAAACAAACATTCCCCCAAACCTGTCCAATAATTCACCCCAGCACCCAAACTCCTCCCTAGTCGAGACTACTGTAGCATTGCACCCTTTTGTCCTTTAGATATTGGAGCAAGTGAGAGAGAGAGAACAAATCAATGCCATATCTTGTAAAATCTTGACCAGCAGCATCCACCACCCTTCCTGCCACTCTACACGACCATGACCCATCCTCCCCTCTCTCCACCGCCCTTATCACTCAATGAGGAGGACTTGAGCCAGCCCCAACCCCTACATTGTCTAAGCTCACCATACACCCTCCCGTTCAGTTTAAAATGGATAGAGTCCACCCCAGGACCCCTCTCGCCCTCATTTCCACTCTCCTCCCTTCCACCAGCTCCCCCAAGGCTCGACCACCAAACCCCTATATCTGCAAGCCGTTGGAAAAGGATGAACTACATTCTCGGCCATTCCTCAAGATCCGCTCGTAGTGCTCTCCTGTATTTTTCTCTCCTTGCATGTAACCCCACGGTGTTCCCCTACCATCCCTGACCCTCCCCCTTCTTTTATTTTGCCTAGGACCGCCCCTCGAAGCCTCTTCGACGAGCTCCGAAGCCGGCGCCGTGGTGCCTCTCACACGAGCTTCCTCCTAACATCGAAACCATCACTGGCGCCCCTCGTTTGACTCGCCGTCGACCACCATGTCACCCCTGCCACTCTTCGGCGCCTCTCCACACTGCTGGTAAGATCCCCGCACTGCCCCGTCGCCCCTACGGTTTTCACGCGCTGCCACGCCTCAGAGGTGGACGACGAGCTCCCTGCTATCAATCCCCTCTCTAATCGGGTGGCCTGGGGCGCCCCGTACCCCTTCAGCGCTTGCTGCGGCTGATAGGCGGGCCCCGATACACAGGTTCAAACGCCTTTCCGCCTGTCGCTTCGTTGCCACGTTTTGGGCTAGCCCATTGCCGAACTTGTGCCATGGCAGCCCAGTTACCCTCCCCTCAGATCCGGCTCGTCCACCCTTTAGCCTTTTTCCTTTATTTCAAAATATCGAGATATGTTTTTTTGCCGTTTGGTTTAATTCAAAATAAAATTGAAAACTGACCTAAAGTGGCTAGACCTAAATTTATATAGGTTACTTAGAGTTTTCCTAACCGTGTAGAATAAACCACCTACTTAAAATAAATTTCGTTATTTTTTGGGTTTTAAAATATCAAGAACTACCAAAAACACTCAATATTTATTTCTGGTAGTTTGGTAAAACCTAATTGGGGTGAAATCAACCTCCTATGGATGGTATTTGAAATACCTAACCTATGGACTTGGTCCCCAGCCAAGGTGATCTATATTGCTACCACTGTAAAAATAATAAAAACAATTAATTTATGTCTTTAGAAAATTCCCTAGGCCAGACTATCATAGGTTTGGAACTCATTCCAACTCTCGGTGGTGTGGTACATCATGCTATACCAAAAACCAAGAGCCATAATTTTATTGGGAAGCTTTTGATTTTTAATTAATTAAACCCTTCTTTCTAGGGTTAATTCAGTAGATAAATTCTACCAGTAGATTTACAACTCCAAAAATAGTGTTACAAATTTTAACACAAAGGTATTCAAAGTACCTATCTTGGGCCCTTGTAATCATATCAAAAGCTCCTCTAATTTTTATTTGGTGAAAAATACAAAAAGCTTGCAGAATTGACTTTAGGAATTTCCCAATCGCATTCTGATAAATATTTTGAGATGAATACAACTCTCAAAAATCTTAAACACCAAAGTCTACCAAAATCTATGAGGAAAAATTTAATTGTGGTCTAGATCTTTTCTGGTGATTTATTCACCTAAACTATAGGTTGTTTCACTAGAAAAATCATAACTAAATATAGAAACTTGATAAAATCATGAAACTACTTTTGGTGGGCTTGTTTTATCAATACCTATCTGTTGATATCATTTTTGTACATTGATATCATATAGATCCAATCCGTGTCTTTAAACCCCTTCTTCAAGTGGTATTTGCCAAATAAATCAGAAAAGCAAATCCACAAAGGCAAATAAAGTATTTCCAAAGTTCATGATCTCAAACTACCAAAACCTTCTGACTTATTATAGTGTTGAATGTTTGTTTGCTGTAATGTAATGGTGCTTGTATGCCTTGTGTTGATTGTGGCTCTATATGCTTGCATGTATCCTCTTTGACGATGATAGTTGCGATTATATCGAAGGCCCTGAGAAGATTCTTATTATTTGTATATTATGGAATTCTAAGAAGTCTAGGGACATATACTGCCAGATTGCTGATTATAGGCAAGCCACCTTCTTGCTCATAAGCCTTGTCCTACTATTTTACTTATGCATGTTTTATCTACTGTTTGTGAAACTTCATTGTTTTATCATATGATGAGTTATCTCTGGTAGTGGCTTGGCTCCTCCAAACCATTACACAATGGTACTACCAAGTACAACCCCTAGATGACACCTACTTGTCCCTAGTATGGTAGATGGTGTAATACACCATACCCCTTTGGAGACCCCGATTTAGCCGAAGCAAAGCTATAGGATGGGAGGACCCTGGAAAAGTTTACAAAATGTTTTATGATGAAACCTTGGTGAATTTTTACCTACCAAGACAAGTTTGAGAAAGGGAAGAGGGTTTTGTTTTACAAAATGAGGAAATAAGATGGAGGAAAAAGGTTTATGAAAACGCACCCGGTTCTTTGCAGTTTTGCTAGAACAATTAACCCGTGCAACCACATTACTCTAGAATGGGACATGGCTGGACTTGATGTTTGCTACTATGGTGTGGGAATTCTCACAACTCCTTATAAGGGATCATCCCCCTCTAATCCCGAGCTTCCTTTACGAAAAGGGTCAGCTGTTAGACAGTCACCTGGAGGAAGCAGGATCACCCATGTGAGTGATTGGGCGATACTATGAGCCTCTCACTGAAAGTGCCCACTCTCGAGGATTCGGAATGCGCTCAGGTTGGTCCTTGGACCGGACGTCCCGGTGTTAAGGGGAACAACTCATAGGGTAGGGCCTATGCTAGGGTGGCATCTGGAGAGTCTTGATCGGTTACTCGACCCATGATCGGTGTAGATCAGGGCAGGGTACCTAGTGTTGGGAATATGCCCTAGAGGCAATCATGGTTGATGATATTTCCCAAAGTATTCATAAAGTAAAGTTGTCCATATATGAACATCAGATATATATCACTGAATGCGTGATTAAGTTGTGGGACTATATATTCATGATTGTTCATATTAGATTGTCCTTGGTCATTGAGGTTGTGCTGGACACACAACTCAGACCAATGTGCAAGTCGGCTGATGACACGGTTCCACTTATCATGGGCATGGTGATGCTATTCCAACTTACACTGATTCGGCTAAAGAGTTTAGCGAGTCGGACTGACCCACAGTTGAGATGCAACGAGCATGTTGTCATTTGCAGTCTCAAGCAATGGAATCCTTCAACCTGAGCTGATTGCGCGATCCGAGTTGTGGATCGCCAACTTAGGTTCTATCAAACGCTGTTCCATAAATGGGCAGTTATAAAGGTAGATTTTGGGTTGGTCGTGAAGCAAGCTGTGTGACATGGATTACCAAGATGGGATTTGCCCCTCCGTAATGGAGAGATATTCTCTGGGCCCTCTCGTGTGATATGATTCGGAAGCATGGCCATGCGCTACTCAGTTAAGTGTTAACTGAGGAGTCGGACTAAGAGTTATTCCAGTGAATCACATATCATGGTACGAGAAGAGAGTTAAGCTATTAAAGGGATGGCAACTACTCGCCTATAGCTTAACAGATATATTGTGAGGCAAAGGGACTTGGACGAAAGTCATATTGAAGGTTCGTCTTCTGACTTTACGGCACTTGGGAGTTGGCACGTCTTGCTAGAGGCCGCTACCATCTATCGACTTGAGACTGAGTGTTCATGGAAGTGAGTTGGACTCAAAGCCATGACGGGATACTTGGAGGAGTAGCTCATGTCTTGTCCAGGTGTACATGAACCTACAGGGTCACACACTTAAGGGTAAGGAGCCCATGTGGATTAGAACCATATGGAGATTAGAGTACAGCCTAGATGGGCCTCAAGCGTTGAGCCCAACTAGGAGTGTATATAAGTGGAGTGACAAGGGATAGTCCCTGACCTAGCCGTCACTTTCTCCACTTCCATTTCGGGCTAGACAGGATCTAGCAGTCCTTTGTCCGAAGCTCCTTCCTGTATGTGTGGATACCGGTAGAGGCATTGCACGTGCGGCGCTGGAGATGGGGAGCTCTTGGGGATCTGACGAAGGAGTTCGTGGGATTCGGAGGGCTGTCCGTGGGATCGTTCGGCACTGCTTCAATACGCAACATCAACTTCCGCATCTGCGCGTCTAGCGGTAATCTCGTGGCCTATAACCTGACCTGGATCTTGGGGGTTCCGCGTTAGGGAAAAAGTTTTGTTTGTCTCTGCGTGGCCCAACACCCAGATGGTGTGGGTAAAGTGTACAACCTCTGTAGAGTGTAAATCTATTCGAATAGCCGTGTCCATGGTCATGGACGGTTGGGAAAGTTGCTATAGAGCGGTGCTGGTATTGATTTCAAAAATCATTTCGGAAAAGCAATGGATCTGGAAATGTTTTGACCATGGGATGGTCGGAAAGGATATAGGTATTGACCATGGGATGGTCGGAAAGGAAGGAAAGGAGTTTTTTTTATAGACAGAAGGAAAGGAGTTTGGTCATGGGATGACCAGAAGGACAAAACAAATGGGTGGCCCAGTCCTAGTGTTTTCCAAAACTCTTCAAAAATGTTTTAAAATGGTTTTACAAAAGTTTTCAACAAAGATATGTAGATGCTCTATCTACAAGAGAAACTATTTGAGAAAAGAACCTTTCTTGGTGCCCTCCTACTACCATAGCCATGTTGCATATCCTCTTGTTATTATTATTTTCTTAAGCTGGTTTGCGAGTATATTCAAAGTAATCACTGGCATTGTCTCTGGATATTAACTTGGTCAGATATGAAGAAGAAGGTGAAGTTGAAGGCTATGCGAGCTAGAACGTTCTCCCAGTCAGTTGCATGTAGGATAATGCATGGCTCAGGATCTACGCTTGATGAAGTTCCATTGATGTTGACTGATGTAGCCATAATGGAAAATAAGGTATGACTTGTATCCGCTTAAGTAATGGGTGTTTACTTTGATACTTGTCAGTTATGTGCCACGACAAACTGATCATGGGTTCGTGATGTATACAAAACAGGGATTCTCGGAGGATTAATCCGGGGGCGCCACATCTATTACCATGGTTTGACACATGGATCCAATAGAGTCATTACATGTGTTATTTTCCTAAAACCAAATTGATCGACTAGTGTCATTATTGCATGTGTTCTTCTCCTCAACCATATTGATCCACAGGACCACACACACTCTAGTGGATTCTGTGATGCAAATTCTATCAAACTGGTGCAACACGCAACGTGGGAGATGCTTTCCTATGTGTTTTTGGTCTTTGTGATCATGGTTTGACACATGGATCCAGTAGAGACATTGCATATGTTCTTCTCCTAAACCACATCGATCCACTATGATCATTACATGTGTTCTTCTCCTAAACCACATTGACCCACATGACCACACAGTCCAGTGGATTCTGTGGTGCAACTTCTGCCACACTAGTGCAACATGCAATGTGGATGCTACTTTCCTATGTTTTTTCGTCTCTGTGACCATGGTTTGACACATGGATCCACTAGAGTCACTTCATGTGTTCTTTTCCTAAAACCACATTGACGAGTGGAGATCTCGGCAATGTTCATAAAGAAGGACTTATGGTTTTGCGGAAAAGAGAACGCTGGGGATTTTATCGGAAGTCAGGAAACAATGAGATCAAAATCGCCTAAATATTGCGGGAGATTGCTTGGTTACAAATCTCTTCGGGATCGTTTGGTGCCTATCCTATGATTCTCCCACCCTATATATAATAGGTCGGGTCTCAAAGCTGTATACAGATAGGTTACATGATTACAACACCAAACTTTATATCGGTCTTTGTTCATCTTTCCTAAGACAACTATAATCTTTGTCGGTTGCTTCATTGTATCTTCATTTGCACTCTTCGTGGGCCGTAAGCCTTTCTGTAGGCCCTAGGTAGCAAATCATACGGACCTGAGTAATCATACCTATGTCAGTAGCCCTCGAGACTCTACCCGAACCATATATTCGGGTTGAGTTTCAAGAAAAGGTTTAGTTCTTTGTTTTCACTTCTTTTAAGCTTTGTAGGGATTTTGTACAACGAGCCTGATGCATCCGATGGATCGGGAATCAGTTAATTTCTCCAGGGCAAAAACAAGGTTGTCCTACATCAAATTCAAGTCCCCAGGCCTGAACTCGAAATTTATTATTGGTGTAACTCATTTCGGGTCGCTAAGGTCTTATTGAATACTCGAAATTTAGTTTGTCAGGTACCCAACGCGTCCGTCAAGATTTTTCATTGTATCGTAGATATGGATAAAATACTGGCAGAGCACATTCTTATGCGGTTACCAGGCCACACAGGACGAATCCCGGGCTCTTACCTTCATGTTTCTAAACAAGGCATTCAGAGTTTTATCGCATTTAGCTATGATCGGAGATTTATATATTATTTGTCGGCTACCCTGCTGGGCTACCAATATTTCTGAATTTTGCAGTATATTTTGATATTCCATGAATTCTCCCGATGTGAGTAACCTTCAGAGGATACATCAATGTAAAACTCACAAATATTTTTTAGGCGATGATTGCGTTTTTCCTTGGCCTGCATTATTTTCTATTGGGTGCACGACAGTGCTCCCAATGGGAGTAACCCCCGAGGCTATGTTCAGATGCCTGTATCTGGACATAGGCTCATAATCGATGTTAATGTTTCTTCAAATATTTGTTGGGTGCGTGAACAATGCTTTGATAAGAGTATCCCCCGAGGCTACAGTCAAATTTTTTCATATTGAGGTGTAGTCTCAATCTTTTTCATGGAGGACTTTGCTTTGACTCCCTATTTTTCTTCGAGTCTGCATCCTTTCCACTGAACCATTTTTGTTGTGACGTCATTGATGACGAATTTTATGCGTCATTATTCTCGAAACATATGCTTGTGATGAGACGTGTCGAGCATGGGCACGTGCTGCAGTAATGATGACGCATGGTGGCATATTCAGCGCAGTTTCCTGACCACACGTCCCCTTTTTGCGTGGAGACCGAGGCGGCGTGTGCTGTACTCCCATTTTTACCGAGGCAATAACTTTTTAAGATATTTTCCTTTACGGTATCTATTGACGCGCGTCACGATCGTGTACCCTTGCGACCTTTTGATTTTACATCGAACGGTTTTAGCTTCGTACCATAGTTCTTTATAAAGGGGAGGAATCCTTTTTATTGTTTTTCACCTCTTCCCTGCTGGCTTCATCTTCTTCCTTGCGCATGTGCCATCCTTTGTCTCTTTCTCCAATTCCTGTGAGTTCCTCCGAGCGCTAGTTCTTACTCCACCATCATTATGGTCAAGAGCAAGGGGGACTTCCGCTGCGGCCGCCAAGGCCACAAGAAAGAGGGCTGTCAGATAGGCGCCATCGAAGTGCACCACGCGCAAGCTGTGCGAGGCACGAAACCATGGTATGCTTACCGAGGGCTCTTTCAAACTTCTATGGGATGAAGTTGTCCCTATCCCTGAATCTGGATGGAGGGTAATGTTCCTCTCCTTTCTCTTTCGCGGTCTTTCTCTTCCTGTTCATGAGTTCCTTCGTGGTCTCCTCTTCGTCTATGGCATGCAGCTGTACCATCTCATGCCTAATTCTATCCTTCATGTTGCCTATTTTGTTACTCTTTGCAAGTGTTTCCTTGGAATTCATCCCCATTGGGGCCTTTGGAAATACTTTTTCTATGTTCATCGGAATGCTTCCGATACCCTTCTTCATGATGTTGGCGGAGCCATCTTTTCAGTCCGCTCCGATGTTGATTACTTTGATTTTAAAATCACTGACCCTGTTCAAGGATGGAAAACTCAGTGGTTTTATATCAAAAACCAAATGGTTGATGGCCAGTCTTTCAGGTTAGCCCCCTTTGAACTGAAGAAAACTTGCCGCAACCTTGACTCCTAGGATCAGCGTCCTTCTGCTGAAGAAATGGCGGAGATCCAACCCCATATTGATCATATTTTAAAACTGTGGCATGGGGTTGGCAAGGAATTATCTGGTCTTCAGATTCTGGCATATTTCTTGCGGATTCGCGTGCAACCACTATAGGCTCGGCTTTCTGGTATGTGGGCATATACCGGAAAAAGGACTTGATGAGGATTTCAATGGAAGACCTTGCCCTCAAGCAGTATGAGGAGAGGGTTTGGAACTTCACTATGTTGACCAAGAAGAGCCCAGTTCCCTCCACTTGTCGTGTAGAGCCTTATGGCAAAAAGAATCACCTTCCCAAAGTAAGTTTCCACTTGGAACCGTCGTTCTTTTCTTTTTAGTTGTATTCGTGGATGCTTTTCATTCTTTATCGGTAACCTTCATCTTTGGTTGTTTCGCCCGTTATAATATAGGGCCATGATCATTTTTCTTTGCTTCCTCCTCTCCCTTAGAGCGGTGAGATCCCCGCCAGTCCTTCTGCTTCCGATGATCTCCCTGTTACTGGGACTGTTGCTGAAAAGGAAGTGGAGACATCTGCCGCTGATTCTTCATCAAAAAGGCAGTCTCTTCCATCAGCTTGCTCAGAAGATTTTCGCGTGGAGCACACTAGCGAGAAAACAAAGCGTTCTTTTGTGGCAGAGACGATTGAAGAATCGGATGATTCTACGGCCTCAAAGCCTTTTGATGTCGTTCCAATGTCGTCGGCTCCTCCCCAGAAGAACCTATTCCGCTTTGCGTCGGACATATCCTCATGAGTACTTATCTTCTTTTTTAACGCTTCTTCGGATGACTTAGTTGCTGATGCTTCCTTATTCTTCGTCTTTACTCTTGTAGTGGTGATGATGCGGAAGACCCTCCTTTGTCTCCTCTTGGCACTTCCTTTGCTCCTTTTATCAAGGACCTGAAAGTTTTGCCCATGTCTTCTACGGATCCACTTGTCCAGAAGGATGCTGCTGTGTCACCGAAACCCCACCGCCAAAGAAAAGAAGATCGGCTGGCAAAGGCATTGTGATATCTGAGGGCCCTCCCGAGGTGGATATGCAAGATGTGAGTACACCCGGGATTTTTAAATTTCACCACGAACCCTCCTTTACTTGTCTTTCCTAATGCGCCTTTTACCGCAGCCTGTGATGCGTGAGATGGTTGATATGGACTCTCACTTCATCAAGATCTGTAATGAAGCCAAAGGTCTGAAAGGTATACTTTCATCATCATTTTTTATTTTGTGTTTTCTGCGCTTCCTCTCTTTTTACATTACTTTCTAATTTCTCCAGTCGCTGTCAAGGAGTCCGAGGTCATCCAGGACTAGGCATTCGAGCGTGCTAACGATCTAGAGTCTAAACTTCGGATAGCTGAACAAGCTTTACAGTAGGCAAATCAGAAAGCTAGTGTTGTTGCCGAAGAGAGAGCCAAACAAGCCGCCATCTGAGATGAAAATCTTTGGAAGCGCTTGGAGACCCTCAATGCTTCCTTGACTCATAAATTTTCTATTTTTCAGGGGAGAGTTTTTATTTCAGTCCTTGTTGTTTCTGTGTTCTGATCGTCCCTCATTGTTTGTATGTGTAGAGCTATTAGGCCAAAACTTCCTTCTTGATGAAGACAAGAAGGTTGACCCCTTATTGGATGTTGTTAGCACCTTGGAGGCTAATATCATTTGTGTGCGCAACCTCCTTGTCCGATCTCGCCGTGCCTTTAAGGGTTTGCATGCCAAGTTTTTTCCGTCAAAGGAAGTGTCCGCCGACCTGGACGATCTTGTCGCTATTTTCGACGCCGACCCAAGTTTGCTCGTTGGATATAGCATGACTCGATCAAGAGTTGGTGTAGAGACCTCGATGGCATTGGCGCTGGAGCATGGCGAGTAGGTCGACTAGGAGAAGGTTAGCTCCTCTATCCCAGTTAACTCCAAAGGCCAACCAGTTGATTTGAAGCCTTTCATTAAGAGGGCAAAGAAATTTTCTCGGCTGCTTCTCGGTATAAAGTCAGATCCAAAGGGATGAACCGCTCCCTCTTCTGCTGGTGCTCCTTCGTCGGCTGCTTCCCCTGCCATAGCTATTGCTCCCTCTGCTAGCGCAACCTTATCTTTGGAGAAATCAGCTTCGTAGTCTTATTATATAGTTTACTGTATTTCTCCTACCGTTTGTAATGACTATTAACTTTATCCTTGTTGCTAAAAAGGTTCCCTTTTGATGAGAAGGATATTTTTGTTTATATGTCTATGAGTGGCTCTTTTTTTTGCTGAATATTTTCTATCTTTCATATGTCTTGCCTAATTCTGAATGATTTGGCTGCCCCTCATGTGCCTGCACAAACGTCGGATGTGACTAGATCCTCATCTGGATTGGGCGTAGCCAAGACTGCCATCATGCGTATAGTAGACCCGCCTTTATATGCTGAAATAATTGAATAGGTGAAGAGACTCGAAGGAAACTTTGAGTTGTTCAATCAATGGTGGATGTTGCCCAGTCGAAGACCCGTCAGGCCCTTGATCGTGAGGCGTACTTCCTAGACGAGATTTCCAGGGCAAGTGAAAAGATGTTGTGTAAGTCCTTACGTTTTTGTTTTCTGCCACTCTTCTTTTTTGCAGGATGCCAATTTATCTTCTCTTGTTCTTTTTCTTTGTAGGCATTCGATTGTGTGAGAGGGAAGAAACCCAACGTCTGCGCAACTGAATGCAAGCTCTTGTCTGCTTCTCAAAATTCTGGGACAGATTTCTGGATTGATCATCGCTGATCTTATGTCGTGGCCTTGCTCCATGACCATGTATGCGAGGTGGAGAAGTTTGTCGAGTGCTGTCACAGATCGCTGGCCATTATTTATAATGACATGTTTCCTCGGGATCCCTAACCTCAGACTTTGGCTGATTTGATGATGAAATTTTGGCAGGGCGAACGAATTCACCATTTTGTGAAGCTTCAACTTGTGGCAGGTGCCAAGCTTGCGCTGTCTTGGGTGCATGTACATCATCTGACGCTAGATTTGGATGTCATATCGCTAGGGCTGACTGCTCTTGCTGATATTTGTCTTATCGACATGGCGCCTCATTATGCTACCGCCCATAGACTTGCAATTAGAATTGTTCGAAGGTGCCTAGAGGCAGACGAGGAGTTTTCTATGAACTTTGCCATCTGATCATTTCTCCTTCTATTGTGTAGCTTTGTACTTTTGTAGGATAGATATTGTATAGATTTTCTTTTATACTTGTCAAAAAGGTCGTATGCTTTATACTAGATTTTGATTATACATTGTATTCTTTTTGTTGAGGACCCGACGAACTGATGTTTCTTTGCACAACTGCCTGTATGTGCTGTAGAAATTTCTATGCCAAGAAGTACTTTGTTTATTCACTAATGGGTATAAATGGATACATTAAATAGGCATAATCGCCTGGCCATTGGACTTATTGGATATAAAAGTAACAAATTTTCCTAAAAACCGTGCCTTCTTCCTTGAGGTGCTCCATCATGCTTCTTCGCTGTAAGTATAGTTTTTGGACTGGAGGCGCCGTATATTTATGGTGGAGCAGAGAGAAAAGTAGTTGATTTTCCGGGTTGCTTGTATTTGGGAGAGCTGACGAGTGCTTGTTCCTACACGGGACCGAAGGTGGAGGCCGAATAGGTAGCTTTTGCGGATGCACGATGCTCTTGATTTTATGGATTTTGCTCGCTGCGTTTGTCGTGTAGTAGCTCGTCATCCACTATTTTTAGCTGGCCAAATTGCGTCTCCATCCCGAAAGATTCTAAAATCTTGTTGAATTTGCGGTCGCAGCTGTCCGAGCGGCTGAAGCTTCCTCATTGGGTGCTAGCATTTTCAGTACGAGGTATGCGTAGTGTGGTACTGCCACGAATCGAGCGAAAGCTGGTCGTCCCAGGATCGCGTGGTACTGTGATGGCCAGTCCATGACTTCGAACTCCAGTTTTTTAAGCCTAAAGTTGCTTCTTGACCAAAAGACTACGTCGAGGTATACTTTGCCAAGAGGAGTTTCGGCTTTGCCCGGAACTATCCCATGGAAAGTTGTATCTATCGGTGCTAGATTCATCATGGACCAATTCATTGCCCTTAGAGTTTTGGCGTAGATGAGGTTGATGTTGCTTCCTGCATCGAAGAAAGCTTTGCGCATGTCGAAACCGCCGATTTGTGCCTCCACTATGAGTGTTAATTAACCAGGTCGTGGGACCCGAAGTGGGTGGTCAGCTCTATTGAAGGTTATTTCTTGCTCTGACCAATGAAGATATTTTGGTGTAGGGGGTCGTGCTGTTTCTGCCATGTTTACTTGTCTGGTGATCAGCTTATGTGTTCTATTGGAGGGTCGCCCTTTCTGGATCATCGACATAGCTCCTTTTGACTTGGGGTACTCATCTTCTTGGTTTGTTGTATTCTGCGGTTGTCCTGCTGGCGGATGCCCTAGTGGTGGTGGTACACCGGTGGCAAAAGCGCTAGGTGCAGTTGCATAGCCTCGGTTTGCTGCTTCAGTTTCCCTTGCATTACATAGCTCTTGCATTTTTAAGAATGTTCGGTAGTCCTTTAGGAGGTGATTGGATTTCCTTGTCCCTATTGAGTCTACGTAGAAGTGCATATTGCATGGCCCTTCCAACATTTGTCCTGCTGACATAGGTGGGTCTCGACTTGTTAGATGGTACCGTTGCTGTGGCTAGCTTCCTCCAGCGCCATCTCTGCTGCTGTGGTACCCATTGTTGTAATCATTGCTTCATCGGTTGTCCCCTCAAGAAAAACTGACTGCAACGTAACTTGGTGTGCTATACCCATTGTTGTTTCGTCACCTTCTGTCGTTGTTGCGTTGCTCCCTATCTTCTTCGGCTGAGCGGGCTCTTTTGTTGTGCAATGCATCTTCTCCATCAGCCTAGCGGTTGGCTATTTCCATCAGCTATGAAATTGTCTTTGGTTTGGTTCGTCCTAGTTCTTCAATGAACTCTTGTCGGTGAAGTCCGTCGTTGAAAGCGTCAATTGCTCTTTCATTGGATATCGTTTTAGCCGAGTTTTTGACGATGCTCCACCTCTGAACAAATGATCGTATTGATTCTCTTGGATTTTTTTACAGGCCCGTAATTGTTCTAGATATGCCGGTTGCTTAAAGGTGGAATTGAAATTTCCGATAAACTTGTCCTCCGGGTTGTTCCAGCTGCTGATAGAGTCTTCTGGTAATTGTCTTAACCAAGAGCGAGTTGTGCCGATTAAGTACAATTGCAAGCTTTGCATCGCGGTGGCCTTGGAGCCACCTTGTAGTTTAACTTTGGCCAGATAATCTGTCAACCAAGCTTCAGGCTCTTGGAGGCCATTGTATTTCTGATGATCGTGAGGTAATTTGAAATCTTTTGGTACTGGAGTTTTGCGAACCCGTCAGGTAAAGCAACTGGCTACGCATAGTTCTTCCTCTTCCTCACTTTCACCGTCATAGTATCTTCAGCTACTACGCTCCTCCTTGGATCGATCGATCCTTCGCTGTGTAATATCGTTTCTTGCATCATTTCGCGGCTCGGATCCTGAGAAGTAGACCCAATGTGGCGATCTTAATCATCGGGTGTGACCTATTTGCCGATGGGCTGCTAGAACAGCGTGGGGATCTATCAGGTTGCCGTATGGTTCCTTGTTCTGCCTGTGCGAGAGATGCTCCTACCATGCCGAGGTTCATCAGGGCGGAATGGTGGAGAGCTTCACAAGGATCGTCGGGTGCAGGTTGAGTGGTGATCAGGTATTTCGCGGCCACAATTGCTGCTTGAGCCGTTTTTTCCTTCATATTTCCTGCTTGATCTATTGACATGAAAGACAGATCTAGATATTGGATCAGTTCACTTCTATCTCCTTCAGGGATGTTCTGTAGTCAAGATGTTCCCCTTCTTGGCGGTGCTCCTCCTGTCACGCTCCCTGATCCTCGGGTAGAGCTTAGTTGGGCCCGTCATAGGCTGGATTCGTCGGCAAGCCTCTTTCTTTCGTCGAGATGCTTCTGGATCCTTAGCAGGTCCCTTTTTTGCGATGGAGCAAATATTGGTATGCTAGTAAATCCTCGCACCTGGCGTCAACGGTCATGGGAATTGCACCCAAAATTGCTGCTCTTGCTTTTTCCCATGCTTCGGCTGGTAGTAAGAGAGTTTCCCTCTCGCCTCCGCGTGGCTCTCCTCCTCCTAGGGTTACGCGGTTGTTTCCTGGGTCTTCCCCGTTTCCGCGATTTCCTTTGTTTCCGTCTTTTCCTGCATTGTCGCTTGATAGGATATCATCAGAGTTAAGGATTTCCGTTAGAATCTTGCTGGGTCGATGCATCGCAGATGATCACGCATACTTGGTGCTAGGTAGTATACAGACTTGTGGCATCGTCATCCCGATTGGGGGAGACACTATCGGGTGGATCAGTGAAGTCCATGAATTTCTGCTTCGGTTATATTTCTGCCATCCTTATTCCAAAGTCGATGCTTTCGCTGCTTTCTTCGGGTTTGGAGTTTGCTGGACTGTTCCACATGGTGGAGTTGGTGGGGAATCTCATCCGAAGGAGAGATTGTCGTAAAGACCATCAAGGTCCCCCATATCCGTCTCATCTTGCTTGTTCTCGTCGGGTGCTTCGATTTCCATCGTGATATCCATGGAGGATCCGACAGATGATGCTGGAATCGTTGTAAGCATAGTTTGCTCTGCCGACGGTTCTGATGTTATCAGGGCCGAAGGGCGTGGCTCTTGGTGGTCTTCAACTTGGAAGTGGAAGCTTTCGATGATCAGATCGGATCCGCTGTTGAAATCGATGGGTACTATCATAGGGGTGGGCGGGCATGGATCTGCTTTTGTTGGGTTGCTTATGTTGGGCATAGTTCTTGCGTTCAATTTTCCCATAGACGGCGCCAATTGACTAGTGGAGATCTCGGCAATGTCCATAAAGAAGGACTTAGAGTTTTGCAGAAAAGAGAACGCTGGGGATTTCGGCGGAAGTCAGGAAACAATGAGATCAAAGTCGCCTGAATATTGCGAGATATTGTTTGGTTACAAATCGCTTGGGGATTGTTCGGTGCTTGTCCTAGGCTTCTCCCGCCCTATATATAATAGGCAAGCTCTCAATCCTGTATACGGATAGGTTACATGATTACAACACCAAACTTCATGTAGGTATTGTTCATCTTTCCTAATACAACTATAATCTTTGTCGGTTGGTTCATTGGATCTTCATATGGACTCTTCGTGGGCCATAAGCCTTTCTGTAGGCCCTAGGTAGCAAATCATAGGACCCGAGTAATCATACCTATGTCACACATTGATCCACTAGTGTCATTGCACGTGTTCTTCTCCTAAATCACATTTATCAACATGACAACACACACTCCAGTGGATTCGGTGATGCAACTTCTGTCACACTAGTGCAACATGTAATATGGAAGCTGATTTCCTCTATGTTTTTGGTCTCTATGACCATGGTTTGACACATAGAGTCCCTATAGTGATTGTATGTGTTCTTCTCCTAAAACCACATTTATCCAGTAGAGTCATTGATCCACTACTTTCATTGGATGTGTTATTATCCTAAACCACATTGATCCACATGACCACACACACTCCAGTGGATTATGTGATGCAACTTCTCCCACACTGTGCAACATTCCATGTGGAAGTTGATTTCCTATTTCTTTTTGGTCTCTGTGACCATGGTTTGAAACATGGATCCACTGTAGTCATTGTATGTTTTCTTCTCCTAAACCACATTGATTCACTAGTGTAATTGCATGTGTTCTTCTCCTAAACCACATTGATCCACATGACCACACACACTCTAGTGGACTCTGTGATGCAGCTTCTATCACACTAGTGCAACATTCCATGTGGAAGTTGCTTTCCTATGTGTTTTTGGTGTCTGTGACCATGGTTTGACACATGGATCCACTAGAGTTATTGCATGTGTTCTTTTCCTAAAACAATATGGATCCACTAGTGCCATTAGTGACTGTGTTCTTCTCCTAAACCACATTGATCCACATGACCACACACACTCTAGTGGATTCTGTGATGCAACTTGTGCCACACTACTGGTGCAACATTCCATGTGGAAGATGCTTTCCTATGTGTTTTTGGTCTTTTCGACCATGCTTTTATATATGGATCCACTAGAGTTATTGCATGTGTTCTTTTCCTTAAAACCACATTGCTCCACTAGTGTTATTATTGCATGTGTTCTTCTCCTAAACCACATTAATCCGCATGACCACACACACTCCAGTGGATTCTGTGGTGCAACTTCTGCCACACTGGTGCAACATGCATTGTGGAAGCTGCTTTCCTATGTGTTTTTGGTCTGTGTGACCACGGTTTGACACATGAAGTCCCTAGAGTAATTTCATGTGTTATTTTCCCAAAACCACATTTATCTACTAGAGTCATTGATACACTAGTGTCATTGCATGTGTTATTCTCCTAAACCACATTGATCCATAGTACCACACACACTCCAATGGATTCTGTGATGCAACTTCGGTCACACTGGTGCAACATTCCATGTGGAAGTTGTTTCCTATGTGTTTTTGGTCTCTGTGACCATGGTTTGACACATGGATCCACTAGAGTCATTGCATGTGTTCTTTTCCTAAAACCATATTGATCCACTAGTGTCATTGCATGTGTTCTTCTCCTAAGCCACATTGATCCACATGAATACACACACTCAAGTGTATTCTATGATGCAACTTTTGTCACACTAGTACAACATGCAACGTGGAAGCTGCTTTCCTATTTGTTTTTGGTCTCTATGACCATGGTTTAACACATGGAGTCCCTAGAGTCACTGCATGTGTTCTTTTCCCAAAACCACATTGATCCACTAGAGTCATTGATCCACTAGTTTCATAGCATGTGTTCTTCTCCTAAACCACATTGATCCACATGACCGCACACACTTAGTGGATTTTATTATGCAACTTCTGCCACACTTGGGAAACATTCCATGTGGAAGCTGCTTTCCTATGTGTTTTTGGTCTCTATGACCATTGTTTGACACATGGATCCACTAGAGTCATTGCATGTGTTCTTTTCCTAAAACCACATTGATCGACTAGTGTCATTATTGCATGTGTTATTCTCCTAAACCACACTGTTCCACATGACCACACACTCTCTAGTCGATTTGGTGATGCAACTTCTATCAAACTTGTGCAACATATAATGTGGAAGATGCTTTCCTATGTGTTTTTGGTCTCTGTGACCATGGTTTGACACATGGAGTCCCTAGAGTCATTGCATGTGTTCTTTTCCCAAAACCGATCCACAAGTATCATTACATGTGTTTTCTCCTAAACCACATTGATCCACATGACCACACACACTCCAATGGATTCTTTGATGCAACTTCAGTCACACTGGTGCAACATTCCATGTGGAAGCTGCTTTCCTATGTGTTTTTGGTCTCTGTGACCTTGGTTTGACACATGGAGTCCCAAGAGTCATTGCATGTTTTCTTTTACCAAAACCACATTGATCCACTAGTTTTATTGCATGTTTTCTTCTCCTAAACCACATTGATCCACATGACCACAGACACTCAAGTGGATTATGAGATGCAACTTTAGCCACACTTGTGCAACATTTCATGTGGAAGATGCTTTCCTATGTTTTTTGGTCTCTATGACCATGGTTTGACACATGGATCCACTAGAGTCATTGCATGCGTTCATTTCCTAAAACCACATTGATCGACTAATGTCATTATTGCATATGTTCTTCTCCTAAAACACATTGATCCACATGACCACACACACTCTGGTGGATTTTGTGATGCAGCTTCTATCAAACTGGTGCAACATGCAATGTGGAAGATGCTTTCTTATGTGTTTTTGGTCTTTGTGACCATGGTTTGACACATGGATTCCTAGAGTCATTGCATGTGTTCTTTTTCCCAAAACCACAGTCATTGATCCACTAGTGTCATTGCATGTGTTCTTATCCTAAACCACATTGATCCACATGACCATACACACTCCAATGGATTCTGTGATGCAACTTCTATCACACTGGTGCAACATTCTAGGTGGAAGCTGCTTTCCCATGTGTTTTTGATCTCTGTGACCATGGTTTCACACATGGATCCACTAGAGTAATTAAATGTGTTCTTTTCCTAAACCACATTGATCCACTAGTGTCATTGCATGCGTTCTTCTCCTAAACCACATTGATCCACATGACCACACACACTCCAGTAGATTCGGCGATGCAACGTTTGTCCCACGGGTGCAACACTCTATGTGGAAGCTACTTTCCTATGTGTTTTTGGTTTCTATGACCATAGTTTGAAACATGGATCTACTAGAGTCATTGCATGTGTTCTCCTAAACCACATTGATCAACTAGGGTCACTACATGTGTTCTTCTCCTAAACCACATTGATCCACTAGTGTCATTGCATGTGTTCTTCTTCTAAACTAGATTGATCCACATGACCACACACACTCTAGTGGATTCTGTGATGCAACTTCTGTCACACTGGTGCAACATTCCATGTGTAAGCTTCTTTCCTATGTGTTTTGGTCTATGTGACTATGGATTATCACATGGATCCACTAGATTATTTGCATGTGTTCTTCTCCTAAAGCCACATTGATCCACTAGTGTCATTGCATTTGTTCTTCTTCTAAACCACATTAATCCACATGACCACACGCACTCTAGTGGATTTTGTGATGCAACTTCTGCCACACTAGTAAAGCATGAAATGTGGAAGGTGCTTTCTTATGAGTTTTTGGTCTCTGTGACCTTGGTTTAACACATGGAGTCCCTAGAGTCATTGGATGTGTTCTTTTCCCAAAACCACATTGATCCACTAGTTTCATTGCATGTGTTCTTCTCCTAAACCACATTGATCCACATGACCACACACTCTAGTGGATTCTGTGGTGCAACTTCTGCCACACTTGTGCAGCATTCCATGTGGAAGCTCCTTTCCTATGTGTTTTTGGTCTCCGTGGTTTTTTTGGATGGAATATTTGGCGTCAGCCTATAGGTTTTCTAGTTTTTCTAATTTCTTCTTTGGCAGAATGTGAAAGATTACCTTTTGATTTACCAGAAGCAGAGGAAGAATTAGTAGCAGGTTATCAAACCGAATATTCCGGCATAAAATATGGTTTATTTTATCTTGTTTCTTACATCTATTTATTAGTTTCCTCTCTATTTGTAATAGTTCACAAGGTATTTTTTTCATTATAGAATCGAGCAAGAATCGGATTGTGAATTACGATTGTATATGACCTCCATAGTAACCACGCCGAATGAATGCATCCTGGTTACTACTTGGAATATAGATAGGGCTATCATTTTGATCCTAATAATTCATTCGATATATTATCATTGCTAGCGATGACAATGTCAAACATTGAGAACACCACATGCTACCATTTCATGTCTCGAGCGAGCTATAAAATGAAGGGAAAACTAAGCCAGGATAGTCGCATAGTACCAGCTCTTCAGAGGTCTGACACAAAGCTTTCGAAAGGACTAATCATCTCCTCAAACAAGTAACCCCTGAGTGAACTTAGCGCACAAGTTACGACCCTAATCGAAATGCATACATTTGTCTCATACACTATGGGGATGGTGAGAAGAGATATATTTTACATCCCAAAGGGGCTATAATTGGAGATACTATTGTTTCTGGTACAAAAGTTACCATTGTTTGACACATGGATCCACTAGAGTCATTTGCATGTGTTCTTTCCCTAAAACCACATTGATCGACTAGTGTCATTATTGCGTGTGTTCTTCTCCTAAACCACATTGATCCACATGACCACACACACTCTAGTGGATTCTATGATGCAATTTCTGTCTTATTGGTGCAACATTCCATGTGGAAGTTTCTTTGCTATGTGTTTTTGGTCTCTATGACCATAGTTTAACACATGGATCCACTAGAGTCATTGCATGAGTTCTTTTCCTAAAACCACATTCATCCACTAGTGTCATTGCATGTGTTCTTCTCGTAAAACACATTGATCCACATGACCGCAGACACTTCAGTGGATTCTGTGATACAACTTCTATCACACTGGTGCAACATGCAATGTGGAAGCTACTTTCCTATGTTTTTTGGTGTCCGTGACCATAGTTTGACACATGGAGTCCCTAGAGTCATTGCATGTGTTCTTTTCCCAGAACCACATTGATCCACTAGAGTCATTGATCCACTAGAGTCATTGATCCACTAGTGTCATTGCATGTGTTCTTCTCCTAAACCACATGACCACACACACTCCAGTGGATTCTATGATGCAACTTGTGCCACACGGGTGCAACATTCCATGTGGAAGATGTCTTTCTATGTATTTTGGTCTTTGTGACCATGGTTTGACACATGGATCCACTAGAGTAATTGTATGTGTTCTTCTCCTAAACCACATGGATACACTAGGGTCATTGCATGTGTTCTTCTCCTAAACCACATTGATCTAGATGACAACACACACTCTAGTGGATTCTATGGTGCAACTTCTGCCACACTGGTGCAACATGCAATGTAGAAGCTACTTTCCTGTATTTTTTGGTCTCTTTAACCATGGTTTGACATATGGATGCACTAGAGTCATTGGATGTGTTCTTTTCCAAAAACCACATTGATCCACTAGTGTCATTGCATGTGTTCTTCACGTAAAACACATTGATCCACAAGACCGCACACACTTCAGTGGATTCTGTGATACAACTTCTGTCACACTAGTGCAACATGCAATGTGGAAGCTACTTTCCTATATTTTTTTTGGTGTCCGTGACCATAGTTTGACACACGGAGTCCCTAGAGTCATTGCATGTGTTATTTTCCCAAAACCACATTGATCCACTAGAGTCATTGATCCACTAGTGTCATTGCATGTGTTCTTCTCCTAAACCACATTGACCCACATGACCACACACACTCCAGTGGATTCTGTGATGCAACTTGTGCCACACGGGTGCAACATTCCATATGGAAGATGTCTTTCTATGTATTTTTGGTCTCTATGACCATGGTTTGACACATGGATCCACTAGAGTAATTGCATATACTCTTCTCCTAAACCACATGGATCCACTAGGGCCATTACATGTGTTCTTCTCCTAAACCACATTGATCTAGATGACCACACACACTCTAGTGGATTCTATGGTGCAATTTCTGCCACACTGGTGCAACATGCAATGTAGAGAAGCTATTTTTCTGTATTTTTTGGTCTCTTTGACTATGGTTTGACACATGGATGCACTAGAGTCGTTGGATGTGTTCTTTTCATAAAACCACATTGATCCACTAGTGTCATTGCATATGTTATTCTCCTAAACCACATTGATCCACATGAACACACACACTCTAGTGGATTCTGTGATGCAACTTCTGTCACACTAGTGTAACATGCAATATGAAAGCTTCTTTCCTATCACTACAACAAATTCATCACCTAGAGACGTTATTTATTATACGCTGTTTATTTTCGTCTCAACCTAAATAATGAACGATGTATAAGGACGTTTCCTAAGACGCTACTCTGGTCGTCCCAAAATATACACGACCCAGGTCTACATAATCCAACTAGAACCCTTCTGTCAAAAAAATCCAATTAGTACCCACGATTCCCTAAAAAAAACTAGAACTCTCTTCCTGTGATTTAGAAAAGAAAATCGAACAAACCCTAGAGCCGCCACCACATCATCCTCCGTCCAAGCAGTGCGTACACACAGCGTGACAGTGAGACTACGCTTCTCAAGCTCTCCATCCCTCCCTTCTTTCCCCTTTCCCCTCCTAGTCTCCAGCTCCCTCCATTTATCTCATGGCGACGATGTGCCCTTCGCTGCTTGTCGGCGGCGGTTCTGCGACCCTGCGACAGCCCCGGTGGTTATTTTCTCGGTGACGCGGAGGATTTCTCGATCAGCGCGACACAGAGGGGAGCCATGTGGATCCCCAGCAACGAGATCCGCATTAGCCACATCTCAGTGGCGAGCGAGCTTTGCCCGCCTGGCCCCTTCCTCAAGACAACCGTGCCATTCTTCGTGTGATGCATGCTCCAGGCCACTCCCCAGCCCAACCTTCACCTGCTCTACCTGATTTGCTTCAACGATTAGTAGGTTTGCCCCTAACAGGTGTGTTTCCTCATTGTTTGTTATTAAAAATTAATGGTCATATGAATGATTGAAAGGGTATCAATTTACATTCCACTCTACTCTCACGGTTTTGGACAATCAGTAGCTTTCTTTAGTATGGTTTCACAAACCTGGATCTTTTTTTATCCGGTTTCTTTCTTGTAATGAAATTAGGGATTGTGCCGCTCAACTTGAGAAAAAGCAGTAGCTCTTATTAAGTTGGAAGCTGTGTGTATGATCGAGGGACGAGGGGTAGGTGAGGTTTGCAGAATGATTCGTCGATACAACCATCTTATGGTATTTTACATGGATGCAGTAGGTAAGAGCTGCAGTATTTTAGAGAACCTAAAACGTATTCATATCTAAGCTTTCTATATACAATCATGAACGTATGCAATATGTGACTGAAGTTACGGACCTATTGGACTGAGGACAGCTCAATTGGTTGTAGATTCTTCTTATGGATCGGTTATGTAATTCTTCTCATTGTGCAGTTCCTAGACTGGCCTCGTCTCCTTGCCATGTTACTCAGTGTGATATTTGTAGTTGAAATTTGATACTTTTTTTGGGATTCGTTTACAAACAGGAGCTCAATGCAGTGGCTGGAACTACCAATGGAACAGATCGATCTATTTTGAGTGAAGTAAAACTGTTTTTAGCTACTCAGCTTTGTATCGGAAATATCTGAAGAGCCATTCTTGTTATGGGATTCTTGTTACAAGAATTTTCCATCTAGTCCGACATTTCAATACACTTTTACGCTGAAAGTTTCAACTGATGCTCATCATGTCACCATTGTTTTTCTTGCAAAGTTCTTGGAGAAACATTGGTGGAATTAACCGTCGAAGCAGCAAGCGCGTCGTCATGTATCACAAGTGTGATCTATAGAAAAAAATCCTGTCACTTGACTTATTTTCTTGCTTTGCTATAAATTTTGGTCTAACGATGGAATGCACCTTTAAATTTGTGTGATGCATTTTTTCAATGAGCTTACGATTCCATTAACTTGTATTTGGTTTGAATGATTTACAGGTAATGGATGACTGCAAAGGAGTAGGACATAAATAAATATAGTGAAAGGACACTCAAGATATTGGATTCCTGTAAAGAGAAAATTACTAGAGATAGAATGAATGTAAATATGTATGATATTTCCAAATGTATTACCAGCTCGTGGATGTGTTAAATTGTTTTCAGCTTAAGTACTCCACGAGTCATTATATTTTCTTCGTCTCGTATATGAACAATGCAATTTTGTATATGCAATGCCTTCTTCAAGAACACAGGAAACATCGTTTAGTTGTTAGTATGCTATGAAGACGTGCACAAATGTTTCAGATGTACAAGGAATAATTCTATTTCAATGAAATGAAAAAAAAAATTAGCGGTGACATTTGTACCATGGGATGATTATGTCATGAATATATTTGAGTCGCAATATAGCATCGCTAGAGATGGTAGAGACGATATGCAAATCCATATACAAAAGCGTCTTTAGGCTCGTAGAGATGCAATACAAACGTCTCATCTCTTTGTAGACGCGCTCACCAAAGCGTCCCTTAGAGCTTTGAGACGGTGCATAAGGAGACGCCAGTGAGACGCTTTATAACTACGACTCTATGGTGCCATAGAGATGTTATGAAATGTATCTAGCCCTCAGATTGTGTGTCTCTACATTCCTAGTTTGTTTTAGTGTATATGTTTCTGGTGTCTGTGACCATGGTTTGACACATGGAGTCTCTAGAGTCATTGCATGTGTTTTTTTTCCAAGAGCACATTAATCCACTAGAGCCAATGATCCACTAGTGTCTTTGCATGTGTTATTCTCCTAAACCACATTCATCCACATGACTATACACACTCTAGTGTATGCTGTGATGCAACTTTTGTCACACTGGTGCAACATTTCAGCAGCTTTCCTATATGTTTTTGGTCTCCGTGGTCATGGTTTGACACATGGATCCACTAGATTCATGCATGTGTTCTTCTTCTAAAACCATATTGATCCACTAGTGTTATTGCATGTGGTCTTGACCTAAACAACATTGATTCACATGACAATACACACTCCAATGGATTCTGTGATGCAACTTCAACCACACTGGTGCAACATGCAATGTGGAAGATGCTTTCTTATGTGTTTTTGGTCTCTGTGACCATGGTTTGACAAATGGATCCACTAGAGTTATTGCATGTGTTCTTTTCCAAACACCACAATGATCCACTAGTGTCATTGCATGTGTTTTTTTTCTAAATCAATTGATCCACATGACCACACACACTTTAGTGGATTCTGTGATGCAACTTCTGCCACACTAGTGCAATATTCCATGTGGAAGCTGCTTTTCTATGTGTTTTTGGTCTCTGTGACCATGGTTTGACACATGGATTCACTAGAGTCATTGCAGGTATTCTTCTCGTAAACCACATTGATCCACTAGGGCCATTGCATGTGTTTTTATCCAAAACCACATTGATCCACTAGAGTCATTTATCCACTAGAGTCACTAATCTACTAGTGTGATTGCATGTGTTCTTCTCCTAGACCACATTGACCCACATGACCACACACACTCCAGTGGATTATGTGATGCAACTTGTGCCACACTGGTGCAACATTCCATGTGGAAGATGCTTTTCTATGTGTTTTTGGTCTCTATTACCATGGTTTGACACATGGATTCACTAGAGTCATTGTATGTGTGCTTCTCCTAAACCACATTGATGCAATAGGGCCATTGAATGGGTTCTTGTCCTAATCCACATTGATCCACATGACCACACACACTCCAGTGGATTCTGTGGTGCAACTTCTGCCACACTAGTGCAACATGCAATGTGGAAGCTACTTTCCTATGTTTTTTGGTCTCTATGACCATGGTTTGACACATGGATCCACTAGAGTCATTGCGTGTGTTCTTTTCCTAAAACCACATTGATCCACTAGTGTCATTGTATGTGTTAGTCTCCTAAATCACATTGATCCACATAACCACACACTCTCCAGTGGATTCTGTGATGCAACTTTTGTCACACTAGTGCAAAATACAATATGGAAGCTTCTTTCCTACATGTTTTTGGTCTCTATGACCATGGTTTGACACATGGAGTCCCTAGAGTCATTGCATGTGTTCTTTCCCAAAACAACATTGATCCACTAGAGTCATTGATCCACTAGTGTCATTGCATACGTTCTTCTCCTAAACCACATTGATCCACATGACCACACACACTCTAGTGGATTCTGTGATGCAACTTCTGTCACACTGGTGCAACATTCCATGAAGCTGCTTTCCTATGTGTTTTTGGTCTTTGTGACCATGGTTTGACACATGAATACACTAGATTCTTGGATGTGTTCTTCTCCTAAAACCACATTGATCCACTAGTGTCATTGCATGTGTTATTGTGAAACACATTAATCCACATGACCACACACACTCCAGTGGATTCTGTGAAGCAACTTCTACCACACTTGTGCAACATGCAATGTAGAAGGTGCTTTCTTACATGTTTTTGGTCTTTGTGACCATGGTTTCACACATGGATCCACTAGAGTCATTGCATGTGTTCTTTTCCTAAAACCACATTGATCCACTAGTGCCATTGCATGTTTTCTTCTCCTAAACCACATTGATCCACATGGCCACACACACTCCAATCGATTATGTGATGCAACTTGTAACACCCTCAGAATCGACCCTATGCAAGTTTTAGCGAAACCCGCCAAACCCGCATAGAAACGATTCAAAGGTGCCCACCAGGCACTTTCGTGCGGGTGGAAAACGAAGTAATAACATTACACAACAGTCCTCGATGGGACCCACAGAACAGATATATACAACAGCGACTCAAAGAGCCAAGAATACAGATATAATATACAAAGATCCAAATCACCTTGAAAATGATAGAGCGTCCAGCTACGGACAAGATGCAAATGGGGCTAAGAGCCCTGAAGAATAACCAATGGCGTCCATAACCCTGCCCAGGCCAAGCCGGAAGGGTAACCCTGCTAACGACGTCGATCTCAAAACCTGCTTAAACAAAAGGGGTGCCGACAAAGGGCAAAGGAAAAAGAGGAGCGTCAGTACTGAGGCCAGTACACGGCGAGACTAGAATTCGGCGGTCCTCGCCTACATAGGTATGGTGGACTGAAGCGGCGATGCACTAAACAACCTATAGAGACTCGATACAACCGTCGCTATCGAGAGGGATAAGAAAGACCTATTCGAACCAACCTGGTACTAACACCAAACAATCCCATCTGGTATTCCCTCGAGACCAACGAGGAAGTCAACCGAGGAACTCACACGCTGGCGCTTTTATTTATTGATTATCGTTGCAGCAATTACTAGTCAGGTGTAGATAGTCATCCTGATAAAATAAGCAGTGGGCACCTTTAGTTAACCATTTCGTTGTAGTTGCGACACTTACTAGTCAAATACAATTAGCATGAGATATCCCAAAACCCAGCAGTTGTTGGTACTTTTATTTAGCCATTCGTTAGAAGTTGCAATACTTACTAGTCAGTACAATGGTCGCAAGACAACTCAAACAAGCAATTGTTGGCGGGTTTATTTAGCCATTCCATTATAGTGAAGTGATTACTAGTCATTATAGAGTCAAATTTATAGCACTACTTTGGTTATAGTTGTCTATGATCGAGAATCTGCTCCAAGTCGTCCATAACCGCGGACACGGCTTTCAGAAAGTTTTAACCCGGCCGGGGTGCACAAATAGCAACACACACTCGATATGCCTCGGAAAAACCAAATCAAAACCCAACGAGGCAGTCACGACAAAGCGATCACAGGATTCAGAAATATTTCAGGGGGCCACCCCATTGAGTAGACCATTAACGGCTAGCGACTCGGCGGACTCAAGGTTTGCGTCAATGGCGTGAAACGATCGGGAACCCAAACTGGGCTTGTCGACACCAAAACACTCCGCTTACCTAAACAGATAAAGGTGTGCTATCCATCGCACAATTTAAATAAAGCAGTAAAGCATGGCATAAGTACAGGATAGTAAATAAAACCTCAAACTAGTTTGTGGCCCCAAGAAATAAGAATGAATCAAGCTCTGGCTCAGGGGGGTCCATAAGCCTCCCGGATGTGGATAGCGCGATAAATCAAGGAACAGGTATCAAGTACTCGGGGTCCTACGGGACACAAGTGGGCGGTCGGAAACCAAATATTATCTATCACCCACCGATGCCTCTGCTTACTTACTTCAATTTTTGTTGTTAAACAGGAATTAGAGTGAACGATAAGTAAAACCATGATCATCTCCAACATCAACAAGCGGCAATACTCCAACAACTGCGGTACATGGCGACACACAACAGCACTTGAGCAAGCGACTACGACGCACAAGTCCGACTATCTACCAAACAACAGGTAATAGGATGTGTCCAAGGCAATATAAGGCTGCAAGGGATATCAAGGGTACGGAAACTAGAGCATCGCAACACAGATAGCAATAGATCAACAGGGGAGAATAAATACTATAAAAGTAAGATAGGTAGAAAGGGGGAGATGCTCGCCTGAAAGCATTGTCGAAGGTTCAACCGAAGATCGGGTCGACACTCGCATCAACTCAACGTCCTTATCCGCGAAGAAGCAAAACACTAGAATAAACACCGGATGCAATATTTAATGCTACGGCAAAAGATCGCGCATGATGCATGTATGATGTATGACATGGCAAGGTGCAATGCAATTAGGTCATATTAAGTGGTACCGGGGTCCCGACAATTAATTAAATGGTTCATGTTATTTAGAAGCCCCGCAATTTAAATGTTATTTTAACAAGGCAAAATATATCACCGGTTCGCTACACAAATTTAAATGGGGCCAATATAAGACTAGATTTGCCCGCATATGGGCCCCATATTTAATTATTAGGTGAATCGCATAATGCCCCCAAACCACATGACAAGTGCATGCATGAACAAATTAATATGCAATGTAATGTTATATTTATAAAATAGGGCTCGAGAAAGGGTCACACATTAGGGCTCGACGATCTTGGTTAGGGTTCGTCTCGGGGTTCAGGTCGTGACGGATCGGTATCGACGAGAACATTCTCGAACAACGGGCAGATCTTGTCGCATCCGGAAGGGGACTTGGGTCGGTGTCGGGCGCATCGGATTCTCGGGTCGGTGCGATCTTGTTGTCCACGAAGATCTTTGCCGGGTCCTCGGGGTCGGGTGGTATTGGCGTCAGAAGAAGAACTTGTCGCCCTCGTGGCGATCTTGTGGTCTCGGGTTCGACGGGTCGGTCCGGGATCCGGGCGTTGGAGCTTCGGGTCTCAACCATCGGATCGAGAATCTTGGCGTTCTAGGAAGGAGACCTTGGCATCGGATGGTCCTTGTCGAGTACTTGTCGTCCATCTCAGATTTGCCAATGATGAGGTTCTTGTACACTTGTTAGTTCTGTTCATCGGAGGCACGACCACCACATCATCAACCATCGCCACCAAACATCAGCTCCATCCACCCCACTACATCCATCCATAGATCGACCCTTCACCGTGTCTCCACCCACGGTCACACCATACAACGAGATCGGCCTCACTCGCCACACGACACGGCACGGGCCAAGGCAGCTGCAGGCGGGAGAAAGCGACGGCGCTTGGGCCGGAGGAGAACGACAGCAGGTGACGGGTAGGCAAGGTCGCTGCAACCGGGCGGAACTCGCCGGGGAGCGCGGCAGAGGGCTCAAGGAGAGAGGCACGGGGCGAGGGGGTGGGCAGCAGACGGAGGGCAGGCGATCGGAGAATCGCCCGGGAGGAGGTCGAGGACGCGGTGGAGGAAGGCGAGGGAGCGGGCTGCGGGTTCGACGACAAGCGCGGGGCGTGAGGCTCGGGAGGCGAGGAGGCGGAGAGGAGGCGGAAGGAGGCAGAGGGCGCCGAGGGGAGAGCGGGCGAGGAGGGCGAGGGCGGCCGACGGATGCTGGGCGCGAAGGCTGCTGGGCTCGACACGGCCGAGCTGGGAGGAGGCATCAAGCTGGGGGCCTGGGAGGAGAGGAGGAAGGCCGGTGAGGAGAGGGTCGGGGGAAGAAGAGCCTCGGGAAGAGAGGACGGGCAGGTGGGGTGGGACCGGGGTGGGCCAGAGGCTGAGGCGTGGGGTGTGTGTGGTGGCGCTGGTTGGGTTGGGGAGGATGGGGTGAGAGGGTGTAGTGACGTGGCAGCTAGGGAGTGGTGGAGGGAGGGAGAGAGGTGAGGTGGCGTTCAGGGATTGGGTGGGGTGAGGTGGCTGGAGGGGTGGGTAGACTAGGTTGGGTAGTTTTAGGATTTTGGGGTGGACCGATTTAATACCGGGGTGGTCGACTGGGTCGAATCGGCCCGTTCGACTGCCCCACTAAAAATAATTAAAAGTTTTATTTATTTCAAACAGACTTTTGCGAACCGATAGCAGACAAAACAAAATAATCCGGAGACCCGGGTTTTGCGTTTGAATAAAGACGGGGCGTTTAGAAAACAAATTAGGTTTTTCTGCAAATAGTTTTATGCGAGCAAATGCAAGATGATGACGATGCTCAAATGCAATGTGGCATGATGATATGAGCATGCGGTCATGATGATGCAATGCACAAAAATCAACGCGATTTTCTAGTAGTGGTTTTGCGGGATGCCACAATTCGACACCACTAACAATGGATCTCGCCCTCGAGATCCGCCTCATGGTACCAGAAGGAAGGTCGGCGATCTGCGTCTTCTCGCTTCGTGTAGATCCTCGCGACACCACTAACAAGAGGTCGTTGTCCGTGATCGTCGAGAGAACACTCCGGTAACAAAAGGTCGAAGGTAGAGGCATCAACAAATAAAGCCACCCCTAACTTCGATGGGAAGAGGGAACCGATGCATTCTCATCCACTTCAATGTACAAAAGCGAATAGAAGGGGTAGTCGGCATGGGGGCCAATCCATCACGCACCCAAACTATTACTCCGCACAATCAGTAGAAGAGCGTGCAACCATTCTCGGTCGGTCAAGATCTCGACAAGCGAGGTTCGGAACAAAGGGGTGATGCAGACTACGCCGGAGCTGGCGAGGTGATGTCGTCGCGTCGGAAAACACGGAAGGCACAAACAAGGCACAAAGAATGGTAACACCGTGACGGATTCATCGGGCAGCTTGAACACGGATGGTAGAACACCGTTATCGAGGAGGAAGCGAAACCACGAAGTGCGTGACGGAACCTACCCACGAGAATTCCTGGACTCGAAGAAAGAGAAGAGAGCAGATTCAAAACACGTCGAGATAAGAGGAGAATAGCAGAGGGGTAAGGAGTAAAATCAGACCTAATAAGAACTATCCAACCGATTTTACAAAAATAGTTTTGACACTCTACCTCGGCCGTTAGCTAGGTTATCCTCAGGCTGGACTTGTGGGTATCGCGCCGAGCTCGATACCACTCAGTAACACCCTCGAGAATCGACCCTATGCAAGTTTTAGCGAAACCCGCCAAACCCGCATAGAAAGCGATTCAAAAGGTGCCCACCAGCACTTTAAATGCGGGTGGAAAAGCGAAGTAATAACATTACACAACAGTCCTCGATGGGACCCATGAGCAGATATATATACAACAGCGACTCAAAGAGCCAAGAATACAGATATAATATACAAAGATCCAAATCACCTTGAAAATGATAGAGCGTCCAGCTACGGACAAGATGCAAATGGGGCTAAGAGCCCTGAAGAATAACCAATGGCGTCCATAACCCTGCCAAGGCCAAGCGGAAGGTAACCACGCTAACGACGCCGATCTCAAAACCTGCTTAAACAAAAGGGTGCCGACAAAGGGCAAAGGAAAAAGGAGGCGTCAAGATCGAGGCGATACAGCGAGACTAAATTGCGGTCCTCGCCTACATAGGTATGGTGGATGAAGCGGCAAAGCATGCACTAAACAACCTATAGAGACTCGATACAACCGCTTGGCTATCGAGAGGGATAAGAAAGACCTATTCGGAACCAACCTGGTACTAACACCAAACAATCCCATCCTGGTATTCCCCCTCGAGACCAACGAGGAAGTCAACCGAGGAACTCACACAGTTGGCAGTTTTATTTATTCAGTTATCGTTGCAGCAATTACTAGTCAGGTGTAGATAGTCATCCTGATAAAATAAGCAGTGGGCACCTTTAGTTAACCATTTCGTTGTAGTTGCGACACTTACTAGTCAAATACAATTAGCATGAGATATCCCAAAACCCAGCAGTTGTTGGTACTTTTATTTAGCCATTCCGTTGTAGTTGCAATACTTACTAGTCAGGTACAATGGTCGCAAGCGACAACTCAAACAAGCAATTGTTGGCAGGTTTATTTAGCCATTCCATTATAGTGAAGCTGATTACTAGTCATTATAGAGTCAAATTTATAGCACTAATTTAGTTATAGTTGTCTATGATCGAGATACTGTGCTCCAAGTCGTCCATAACCGCGGACACGGCTTTCAGAAAGTTTTAACCCGGCCGGGGTGCACAAATAGCAACACACACTCGATATGCCTCGGAAAAACCAAATCAAAACCCAACGAGGCAGTCACGACAAAGCGATCACAGGATTCAGAAATATTTCAGGCCACCCATTGAGTAGACCATAGCGAAGCTAGGCGACTCGGCGGACTCAAGGTTTGCGTCAATGGCTGTGAACGACTGGGAACCCAAAACTGGGCTTGTCGACACCGCGAAAACACTCCGCTTACCTAACAGCGATGTGCTATCCATCGCACAATTTAAATAAAGCGGTAAAGCATGGCATAAATGCAGGATAGTAAATAAAACCTCAAACTAGTTTGTGGCCCCAAGAAATAAGAATGAATCAAGCTCGCTCGGGGGTCCATAAGCCTCCCGGATGTGGATAGCGATAAATCAAGGAACAGTATCAAGTACTCGGGGTCTCACGGGACACAAGTGGGCGGTCGGAAACCAAATATTATCTATCACCCACGATGCCTCTTACTTACTTCAATTTTTGTTGTTAAACAGGAATTAGAGTGAACGATAAGTAAAACCATGATCATCTCCAACATCAACAAGCGGCAATACTCCAACAACTGCGGTACATGGCGACACACAACAGCACTTGAGCAAGCGACTACGACGCACAAGTCCGACTATCTACCAAACAACAGGTAATAGGATGTGTCCAAGGCAATATAAGGCTGCAAGGGATATCAAGGGTACGGAAACTAGAGCATCGCAACACAGATAGCAATAGATCAACAGGGGAGAATAAATACTATAAAAGTAAGATAGGTAGAAAGGGGGAGATGCTCGCCTGAAAGCATTGTCGAAGGTTCAACCGAAGATCGGGTCGACACTCGCATCAACTCAACGTCCTTATCCGCGAAGAAGCAAAACACTAGAATAAACACCGGATGCAATATTTAATGCTACGGCAAAAGATCGCGCATGATGCATGTATGATGTATGACATGGCAAGGTGCAATGCAATTAGGTCATATTAAGTGGTACCGGGGTCCCGACAATTAATTAAATGGTTCATGTTATTTAGAAGCCCCGCAATTTAAATGTTATTTTAACAAGGCAAAATATATCACCGGTTCGCTACACAAATTTAAATGGGGCCAATATAAGACTAGATTTGCCCGCATATGGGCCCCATATTTAATTATTAGGTGAATCGGCATAATGCCCCCAAACCACATGACAAGCAGGCATGCATGAACAAATTAATATGCAACAGGTAATGTTATATTTATAAAATAGGGCTCGAGAAAGGGTCACACATTAGGGCTCGACGATCTTGGTTCCGGGGTTCGGGGTCGGTCTCAGGGTTCAGGGTTCGACGGATCGGTATCGACGGGAACATTCTCGAACAACGGGGCAGATCTTATCGCATCCGGGAAGCAGGACTTGGGTCGGTGTCGGGGCGCATCGGATTCTTCCGGGTCGGTGCCGATCTTGTTGTCACGAAGATCTTGTCGGGTCCTCGTATCGGGTCGGTATTGGCGTTCAGGAAGAAGAACTTGTCGTCCTCGTGGCGATCTTGTGGTCTCGGGTTCGACGGGGTCGGTCGTCGGGATCCGGGGCGTTGGAGCTTCGGGGTCTCAACCATCGGATCGAGAATCTTGGCGTTCCAGGAAGGAGACCTTGGCATCGGATGGTCCTTGTCGGAGTACTTGTCGTCCATCTGTATTTGCCAATGATGAGGTTCTTGTACACTTGTTAGTTCTGTTCGCCGGAGGCACGACCACCACATCATCAACCATCGCCACCAAACATCAGCTCCACTCCACCCCACTACATCCATCCATAGATCGACCCTTCACCGTGTCTCCACCCACGGTCACACCATACAACGAGACTGGCCTCACTCGCTCACACGACACGGGCACGGCCGAAGGCAGCTGCAGGGCAGGGAGAAACGCGACGGCGCTTGCGGCCGGAGGAGAACGACGCAGGGTGACGGGGTAGGCAAGGTCGCTGCAACCGGCGGCGGAACTCGCTGGCGAGGGAGCGCGGGACAGAGGCGCGGCTCAAGGAGAGGCACGGCGGCGGGTGGACGACGGCGGACGGAGGGCAGGCGGTCGGAGAATCGCGGGAGGAGGTCGAGGACGCAGTGGAGGAAAGGCGAGGGAGCGGCAGCCTTGGGTTATGACAGCCTTGACGACGCTGAGGAGGCGGTCGAGGCTGGGGAGGCGAGCAGGAGGGAGAGAGGCCAGCAGAGGCAGAGGGGCGCGGAGGGGAGAGCGCGAGGCGGAGGCGTGGGGTGTGTGTGGTGTGCGCTGGTTGGGTTGGGGAGGTTGGGGTGAGAGAGGGTGTAGTGACGTGGCAGCTAGGGAGTGGTGGAGGGAGGGAGAGAGGTGAGGTGGCGTTCAGGGATTGGGTGGGGTGAGGTGGCTGGAGGGGTGGGTAGACTAGGTTGGGTAGTTTTAGGATTTTGGGGTGGACCGATTTAATACCGGGGTGGTCGACTGGGTCGAATCGGCCCGTTCGACTGCCCCACTAAAAATAATTAAAAGTTTTATTTATTTCAAACAGACTTTTGCGAACCGATAGCAGACAAAACAAAATAATCCGGAGACCCGGGTTTTGCGTTTGAATAAAGACGGGGCGTTTAGAAAACAAATTAGGTTTTTCTGCAAATAGTTTTATGCGAGCAAATGCAAGATGATGACGATGCTCAAATGCAATGTGGCATGATGATATGAGCATGCGGTCATGATGATGCAATGCACAAAAATCAACGCGATTTTCTAGTAGTGGTTTTGCGGGATGCCACACAACTTCTGTCACACTAGTGCAACATGGAATATGGAAGTTTCTTTCCTATATGTTTTTGGTCCCTGTGACCATGGTTTGACACATGGAGTCCCTAGAGTCATTGCATGTTTTATTTTCCCAAAACCACAATGATCCACTAGTGTCTTTGCATGTGTTCTTCTCCTAAACCACATTGATCCACATTACCACACACACTCTAGTGGATTCTGTGATGCAACTTTTGTCACACTAGTGCAACATTCCATGTGGAAGCTGCTTTCCTAAGTGTTTTTGGTCTCTGTGACCATGATTTGACACATGGATCCACTAGATTCTTGCATGTGTTTTTATCCTAAAATCACATTGATCCACTAGTGTCATTGCATGTGTTCTTCTCCTCAACCACATTGATCCGCATGACCACACACACTCCAGTGGAGTCTATGATGCAACTTCTACCACACTGGTGCAACATGCAATGTGGAAGATGTTTTCTTATGTGCTTTTGGTGTCTGTGGGTTTGACACATGGGTCCACTAGAGTTATTGCATTTGTTCTTTTACTAAATCCAAATTGATCCACTAGTGTCATTGCATGTGTTCTTTTCCTAAACCAATTGATCCACATGACCACACACACTCTAGTGGATTATGTGATGCAACTTCTACCACACTGGTGCAACATTCCTTGTGGAAGCTGCTTTTCTATGTGTTTTTGGTCTCTATGACCATGGTTTGACACATGGATCCACTAGAGTCATTGCATGTGTTCTTATCCTAAACCACATTGATCCACTAGGGACATTGCATGTATTCTTCTCCAAAACCACATTGATCCACTAGAGTCATTGATCCACTAGAGTCACTGATCCACTAGTGTCATTGCATGTGTTCTCCTCCTAAACCACATTGACCCACATGACCACACACACTCAAGTGGATTATGTGATGCAACTTGTGCCATACTGGTGAAATATTCCATGTGGAAGATGCTTTTTCTAAGTGTTTTAGGTCTCTATGATCATGGTTTGACACATGGATCCACTAGAGTCATTGCATGTGTTCTTCTCGTAAACCACATTGATCCACTAGGGCCATTGCATTCTTCTCCTAAACCACATTGATCCACATGACCACACACACTCAAGTGGATTATGTGGTGTAACTTCTTCCACACTAGTGCAACATGCAATGTGGAAGCTACTTTCTTATGTTTTTAGTCTCTGTGACCATGGTTTGACAAATGGATCCACTAGAGTCATTGCATGTGTTATTTTCCTAAAACCACATTGATCCACTAGTGTTATTGCATGTGTTATTCTCCTAAACCACATTGATCCACATGACCACACACACTCCAATTTATTCTGTGATGCAACTTCTCTCAAACTGGTGCAACATTCCATGTGGAAGCTACTTTCCTATGTGTTTTTGGTCTATGTGACCATGGTTTGACACATGGATACACTAGAGTCATTGCATGTGTTCTTTTCCTAAAACCACATTGATCGACATGACCACACACACTCCAGTGAATTCTATGACGCAACTTTTGTGCCACTAGTACAACATGCAATGTGGAAGCTGTTTTCCTATGTGTTTTTAGTCTCTGTTACCTTGGTTTGACACATGGAGTCCCTAGAGTCATTGCATGTGTTCTTTTCCTAAACCAGTTGATCCACATGACCACACACACTCTATTGGATTCTGTGATGCAACTTCTTCCACACTAGTGCAACATTCCATGTGGAAGCTGCTTTTCTATGTGTTTTTGGTCTCTGTGACCATGGTTTGACACATGGATCCACTAGAGTCATTGCATGTGTTCTTCTCGTAAACCACATTGATACAATAGGGCCATTGCATGTGTTCTTCTCCTAAACCACATTGATCGACATGACCACACACACTCTAGTGAATTCTGTGGTGCAACTTCTGCCACCACTACAAGGATTCGGGTCTATTGCAACAACAAAATTCGTGGCAATAACTGCCGAATTGTGGCAATATGTACCTATTGACACGACATGAGTTTTGTTGCCAAGCGTTGCGACAAGACGCATGGTAATAGGTTATTGCCACGAAAACAAAATGGTGGCAAGAAAACGTGTTATTGCAACGTGCATGTGACAAGTTACCTCATTTTTTCTCGTGGCAGTGCGTGCTTAATGTCACAATTTTCTTCGTGGGGATAGCTTAACGCAACAGCCATCAAAACCGTGGAGATTTGGTTGGTTGTTGCGGTAGAGATTTGTGGCAATAGCCTATTCCAACAGCGCTTGTTTCGTGGCGCATGTCCTTCCGTGGCAATAGCCAATTGTTACGATAGACCCGGACCCTATAGCAACAAACTCTTCTTTTCGTGGGTACACCTCTTTCGCCACAAACCCTATGTTTATGGCATTAATTTATGGCAACAACTCTTCAAATGTGGTAACAAAAAATTGCAATATACTAGTTTTGGTGGTGACTGATAGTTGTCACAACGGCAAAAATATTCGCGGCGAGAAGCTATTGCAACAATGCAAACAATTTGTGGCGAAAGAACTATTGCAAAAAAAGGCACTCAATTACATGATTCGAACCACATGTGTCTGATGTAGATTCATAAAATATCATATTTCGAAAAGCAAATAAACATAAATAATCCAACAATCATTCAACAAATAAAGCAGCAATCATTCAACATACTAAATGTGTTATCCTAATTAAGCGCAAAGATTAAACTATCTGTAGTGCACACTGAATGTCCAGTCCAGTCCAGTTAAATATTTGAATCCTACAATCAAAAAATGAAGAAATTATTTAGCTCAAGTTAATCAGGTCAACATAACTTATACCATAAAATTATTTCAGCACCATTGTAATTTTCATTGGCAAACTACGGTAGTGCAAGCTGTCATCAGGTTACATTTGCAAGAATATAAACCACTACAGTAGACAGTAGGCAGCTACAGTAGCATTTAAATAAGGAATCATGGTCTGATGCAAATAGATGGAAGAAGGTAAGACTAAATAACAGTGGTCTATGTCAACTACATTAATGTATTCATAAAATTTTAAAGACTTAGGCCCCATTTGGTAGCTCTGTTTTTTGATGTATTCTGAGAATACTACAGTTTCTGAAAATACTAAAGTTTAAAATACTTTGACGTGTTTGATCTTACAAAATACTGAAGTTTTAAAAACCATGGTATCACTAAAACTATAGTTTTTTTTTGAGTATTGAAAAATAGGTCCGGTCCTCTTTTTTATTAAAAATGAGAAACCATAATGCTCCGTGCAATTCTGGGAGCTAGCTGGGAATGTAGCCATGCACAGCTGCAGACCTTTATCAAGTGTTGTGCTAGACTAATGACGCACCGCATGGGGTGAGATCTTCGATCCAGACATGATCGATCCAGACGTGAGAAACTAGCCATCAGTGAAACGACCTAATAGGAAAATCATGGTGAGTGGCGGTGGCACAAAGTAGAAGCCACACGGCCGTGCTCAGAGCTCGAAGAAGAATAGACGGGTGCAAGCCACTGCTAGAGAATTGAGGTCCTGCCCTGTGCCATAGGCCGGCAATGTTGCCGGCGTATTTCACGTGGGAGTCTTCTAGCCACTTCCTGACGACGGCCGCCAAACATGTCATAGTATTCTCAATACTTTGAAATACTATGGTATATCAAAACTATAGTGTGCCTAGGAGTAAAAGTACTACAGTTTTTTAATACTGTGGTTTTCCAAATACTTTGCTTCCAAACGTAGCCTCATTATAGTTTTAGATCCAGCAAGGTGTTGCACTACTACTTCAGCTAGATATAGGATGCCAAAGCTCGTGCCCTTTTAGATTATTTTATGGTAGATAAAAAACCAAGTTCACGATGATATCTAAGCAGTACTTATTGTGGGTGATATAACACAGTTTTCTATTGCCCCATCAGCCTATCATATATCCCTTTAATCTCTTGGTCAAGCTCATCACAAAGAAAATATTGATATCATGATTTGTGGTTGGCACATACTATATAAGAGCATTTCTTTTCTTTTCAACTGGTATTCTTGTCTGAATTCTACACTCCAAACAGTTTTAAGAATGGTGCTTCAGTTTGGCATACCAAAAGAAATATACTATCTTTTATTCTCCAAAAACAAGTCAATGTTACAGGAAATATCTTCATGTTCTTCTCTCTCAAAAAAAACTTCATGTTCTCACCTAGAAGTTGCAGTTACCACGTAATTCGTGTATCGGGTGGATGGGCCTGGAAGGACAGGGGGTTGTCTCCCTCTAAACATTGTAGTAGTGTTGTATGTTTTAGAAAAAGAAGAGAAGGACAAAGGAAAGGCTTAACAAGATCTAAAATCTGAGAACCACGGTACATTAAAACAGTCTATAAAGCTCTAGAATTGTCTTAGTGTGCACAATTTATAGATTGCAACTTTGTCAAAGATTAGAGGGGTAACAATTGGCATAATTTTTACTAAATGGGGAAATCGGAATGAAAAATTGCTAAATAGAGTAATTAGTGTACGGCTTCAACTAGAAACACTTGTGTACTTACTGGCAAATGAAACATGCTTGGTATAATCAAACAAAGGTCAACATGAAGACAAACCAAGATCGTGACTTACCATTGCTCAAAACTGTCTATTGTTCTTTGTTGCAGCTCGTGACTTACCATTGCTCGAAACTATCTATTGTGCCTTGTACCTAGAGCCCCGGTAGTACTAGCGGTCTTTAAAAGAGTATTTTGTAGGTTTGAATTGCTATTTTCTTTGCTAGTCTGTTTCTCGGGCGTCAGCAAATAGAAGTGCGTTATTAGCAACGCAAGTAAGCAAAATTAATCTTACAAGTTCGCATGCATTGAAACTAAACTGCATTCTGTAAACAATATCATCTTAAAATTGTAGTCCAGTACAATAGCTGACGGCAAAAATGTATTGTGATATATAATTCCGGTGAGTTCTCTGTCTCTGAACGAGCACATGAAACCGGCATGCAGATTCACACAAAATAAACACAGAGAAACAACCAGCAGAGAAACTAAACTGCATTCTGTAAACCTGATTGTACAACCATACTTGCACTGTCAGATCATGTAAACGCACGCTAACAAAACTACACCGGTCAGGAAGAATTTTCAGGACTCAGCGTATGCAACAAAAGGATGGCGCAAAAGGCATAGGTATGTATCAAAAGTTTTCCTAATAAAGAGCAATGCTCCCAACCACACTAACCGTGCCATCAAGAGCAAGTGAAATTAAGGCATTAGTGCTCAGCTCCAAGAGCCTCCTAGCTTCCAGCAAAGCAACATAGGGGAGCCGGATAGACTCAGTCGTCCACGGCCGCGCGTGTCTGCCCGGAGAGCGGACGCCTCCGATCAATGGTGGAGCTAGGATTGGAGGAAGCCCCAGGCCAAAAATCAAGCGGCAAAAAATATTAAAAATAACTCTTATAATAGCATAGAAAAATTAATATGATTGCAAAAATAAACTTATAATTTCAACTCTAATACTATTAATGATACAACAACACACAAGAGATGGGAAAAAACTAAAGATAAGAATAATACGGGTATACATAAGACAATATATGATTTCCATTTGGTTTGAGGAGTTGCATCGGTATGAGGATTTGCATTCTATAAAGTTGATTGGTTTGGTGTTGAAATCAATGGATAAAAATCATCTTCTATTTCTAAAATATGAAATTGATAACACACAATTGTTAAATCAATGAATCATGTTTTATATTAAAAGAGGGAAAAAAGACTATGCACAGCCCAAGCGACTGACAGGTTCAGAACGACCTACAACAGGCTCAGAGTGATCCATAGACGAAAAAAGATAGAAGATGAACTAGCGCCCAGCGACCTTCTGCTGGGCTACCAAACTATCCACGACCGAGAAATAAAAATCTCTACACACAACTAGGCAACTAGCAAAGTCAGAGGAATCAGTTTGGTTACAAATCAATCTAATTGAAGCGTTGACCAAATTACCTAGTTGAGGGAGAGCCACAGCCGATCTGAAGAGTTCAAGAGCAGTTAGGAGCAGTTCTGCAGTTAGTCTGAGGAACATAGGAAGTAATAGCTGAGAAGAGCCGCAGCAATAGGGCGGCATCGGCAGAGGGCCGCGCGGAGGATGACCGGTAGACGCCTAGGCTGGTGGGGCGGGCCAGGGGCGGCAGCGCAGCAGCCGAGCCGAGTAGCAGGGGGGCCATTGCCGCAGTAGAGAAGAACAACACGCGAGGTTCGTGCGTTCGTGCCTAGACTGCCGACCGATGGAGAGAACCATAGAGCCAGACACGAGACATGGCGGCGGTCGCATCCTATGCGAGCATGGATCGAGGGAGGGGTGAGACGGAAAGAGATCGATTCGTCTGTTGGTTTCCGTCGCATCCGATTACATCTCGTCCTCCGCACGACGAAAGCTCCCACATCCTTCGCCTTGTGGCTCTTCGCCGGAGCCATAGCCATCGCAGGGATCCCTGATTGGGGAATGGGGACTATATTTTCTTTGTGGGGAGAAATAGACAGGGCGGGGTTGAGGGAAACGGCAGATCCTTTCCACCGGACAGATGATCACCACGGCCAACCATGGCTACCAGCGAGGGGAGGAAGGGGGCCGTGGAGTGTGCGGGAGGAGACAGTCGGGAATGGGGAATGGAAACTAGTGCGGAGGAAAGTACCTGTGACGTTCTCCGTTCGGGGACTCCGGTGCGTTCTGCAGTGTCGACGGCGTCGTCATCACGCCTTGAGGACGTAGTAACAAAAAGCTCAGATCCAATCTCGATTAAGTCAAGAGAAATAAACGGAAGTACTTATGAGGGGCTTTTAGCGGTAGGTTAGAAAATTATGCGCAATACACATTCAAATTTTGGTGGGAAGTTAAAAAAAAATTTGAAGGTTAGCGGGAGGGTTCAGCGGGAAGGAAAAAAATACCTCCACAAAGTAGTGTACATGCTTAATTCTTCATGGAGTACACGCTTAATTATTTGTTTCTACGATAATAATTATTTTAAGTGATCGAGTTTATGATAGTGAAATAAACTTGAAATAACATTTCGAACAAATATGGTTCTGGCCGCAGGTAATCGTCGCTGGTTGTGGGTCATCGGAGGATGTGATCAGGAGAACTCGCAGCGCTAGTCAGGGCCATAGAGCTTGGTTGCGGCCATAGCGCCATCGGCGATGTTTGGGTTTTTGCCATGAGCCTCGGTGGAGGGTGGCGGCTGGTCGGAGTGCAGGAGAGCGCAGGAGATACATGAGGGAGTTGGAGAGGTTGCGCATGTGTGGCCGGGATTCGGCTCCCCGGGTAGACTGCTTGTGGAGTTTAGAGTCGCGCCGACCCCGCTAGTTAAAGTTGGCGGGTCGAGGAGCTGATGGTCGAGGATGGGAGCGAGACGGGGATGGATAAGCTAGGAGAGTTGAAGGGGCGAGAACATTGTAGAGATGAAGAGACCGTGCTTGGATTGGAAGTTGCGATTGGTGTGAGTGAGGGGAACGAGCGAGGATGTGTAGGTGCACTTTCTTTTTTCTAGTTCATTTTTTTGCGGGTTATTTTTTGTTAAGATGATATATGAAGGAGTACGGTTAGTGTACAGTACAAGCATCAGATCGAGAACTAGAGTATCGTAATTATCAACGGGCTTTCCTGAGTTATATTCCTAATAAGACATGGTCATGACAATAATGTTGCTTTGCGGGCACAACGGTGTGGGTTAAGAATAGAAATCAATGGCTTGGGCTAGGTTTAGTAATTAGGTTAAGTGCATGTGGTGCATTCTGATCCCCTCCTTCCTCCGCTCGTACCCGAGAAATGTGAGGGGCAGGAGCATTTCATTTTCACCTCAACCCAACTTGTTTTGCAGGGATTGCTAGGGCTGAGCCTGTTCAAAACCGGCGGTGTAGTTGTGGTTGGTTGTGTTTTAGGGTTGGATATTATTGCAATTGTCGGGGATCCATGGCCTAGGTGGCCCAGATGAAGTCTCGCCATTTACTATATAGAATATCGTTGTAATATCTTGTACTTTATTGTAATAGTAGTAGATTATCGTAATATCCTCTACATATTGTCACGGGTACACAACTGTCGCAATAGACAATAGTTATTGCAACACTGTGAAACTGAGGCGAAATATACACTATTACGACAAATACGTATTTTGTTGCAATAGGCATATAATTTTTACCACGAATTTGTACCTATCGTAGCATGAAAGAGTTACCGTAGTATCTTTCTAAATATTACCATGGAAAAATATTTTGTTGCGAGACCTAGTTTTTATTGCAACAAAATGACTAACTCACGCAACGGAATCTTCTCGTCGCAATATCGGAGCCATATTGCAACGACCAGACGAGTTGTTGCAATACGTGCCCTCTATTGCAACAAAAAGAGTATTTATCGTAACAATACTCGTTTGTGGCAATATATACATCCTATTACCACAATCAGATAATTATTGGTAGTAGGGTGTTTTATTGCAACGAAATGTCATTGTAGCAATAAATATTGTTGCAATAGACCGGACTTCCTGTAGTGCACACTGGTGCGACATGCAATGTGGAAGCTAGTTTCCTATGTTTTTTAGTCTGTGTGACCATGGTTTAACACATGGATCCACTAGAGTCATTGCATGTGTTCTTTTCCTAAAACCACATTGATCCACTAGTGTCATTGTATGTGTTAGTCTCCTAAATCACATTGATCCACATGACCACACACTCTCCAGTGGATTCTGTGATGCAACTTCTGTCACACTAGTGCAAAATACAATATGAAAGCTTCTTTCCTACATGTTTTTGGTCTCTATGACCATGGTTTGACACATGGAGTCCCTAGAGTCATTGCATGTGTTCTTTCCCAAAACAACATTGATCCACTAGAGTCATTGTTCCACTAGTGTCATTGCATATGTTCTTCTCCTAAACCACATTGATCCACATGACCACACACACTCTAGTGGGTTCTGTGATGCAACTTCTGTCACACTGGTGCAACATTCCATGTGGAAGCTGCTTTCCTATGTGTTTTTGGTCTTTGTGACCATGGTTTGACACATATATCCACTAGATTCTTGCATGTGTTCTTCTCCTAAAACCACATTGATCCAATAGTGTCATTGCATGTGTTCGTCTTCTAAATAACATTGATCCACATGACCATACACACTCTATTGGATTCTGTGATGCAACTTGTACCACACTGGTGCAACATGCAATGTGGAAGGTGCTATCTTACGTGTTTTTGGTGTCTCTGACCATGGTTTGACACATGGATCCACTAGAGTCACTACATGTGTTCGTTTCCTAAAACCACATTGATCCACTAGTGTCATTATGGCATGTGTTCTTCTCCTGAACCACACTGATCCACATGTCCACACACTCTCCAGTGGATTCTGTGATGCAACTTCTATCACACTAGTGCAACATGCAATGTGAAAGATGCGTTCCTATGTGTTTTTGGTCTCTACGGCCATGGTTTGACAAACGGAGTCCCTATAGTCATTGCATGTGTTCTTTTCCCAAAACCACATTTATCCACTAGAGTCATTGATCCACTAGTGGCATTGCATGTGTTCTTATTCTAAACCACATTGATCCACATGACCACACACACTCCAGTGGATACTGTGATGCAACTTATGTCACACTGGTGCAACATTCCATGTGGAAGCTCCTTTCCTATGTGTTTTTGATCTCTGTGACCATGGTTTGACACATGGATCCACTATAGTCATTGCATGTGTTCTTTTCCTAAAACCACATTGATCCACTAGTGTCATTGCATGAGTTCTTATCCTAAACCACATTGATCCACATGACCACACACACTCTAGTGGATTTTGTGATGCAACTTTATTCACACTGGTGCAACATTCCATGTGGAAGCAACTTTCCTATGTGTTTTTGGTCTCTATGACCATGGTTTGACATATGGATCCACTAGAATCATTGCATGGGTCACCTAAACCACACTTATCCAATAGGTTCAATGCATGTGTTCTTCTCCTAAACTACTCAAGAACCGGATCTTCGTGACGGTGCTGGTATCGGCACGCGATCGGTAACGTTGCCCCATCGGAGTGACGCAATTGTCGTGATCAGATCCGAGAATCCTCCCCGGCAAGAGTCGAATGATCGCAGGGAAGAAGACAAAGAGAAACGTCGGGAGGAGGAACGTCAAAGAATGCCACCTCCTAGACACACAAGCCGTCCGGCTAAACCCCATCACGGTTGGAGTGACGAACGAAGGAACAACGGACGTCGTGCCGATTCAAGCTGGCAGGGGACTTGTCGCAATGAAGACCCTCCCCGGAACTGGAATAATGACGCTCCGAATGGAGGCCGGCGATCAGCCGGAAACAATCCACCTGCTCCACCCTCTCCACCAAGCAGCCATCACAACGGCTCTCAAGGAGGCCAAGGCGGGCGTCATGGCGGAGGAGGTGGTGGCAGAAGTCGAAGTCCGGCTCCAAGGCACCACAGCTATAGCGAACAACCGAGATGGCATTCCCTGTCAACAAGTGACGCGAGACACCGGATTAACTCCAACATAGAGGCACGGTGCTACGAGAACGATGATATATACGTGGGCCAAAATGCTTTGGACCACGAATTCGACAAACACACTTCCCAGATGGATTTGCTATCTCAAGACACATCCAAGCCTACAACGGTGTGGCCCGGCCAGATACTTGGCTCCAGGATTTTTTTCAAGCTTGCTTCATCGCCAAAGGCGGAAACAGCCTGGTCGCAACCCGATATGTCCCACTTATGTTACGGAAAATGGCACGATCATGGCTCAATGAACTTCCGGAGAACACCATCCACAACTGGTATGACATGCAAATCGCATTATTTTGGAATTTCGAAAGCACATATCGGATGCCCTGTATAGTAGGAAACCTACAGCGTTGCACCCTAAAACCTAGAGAAACTTGTCGAGATTATCTCGGACGATGGATCGACACCAAGAACTCCTGTGAAGTAGTAAATGACCAAACTGCGATTGAAGCTTTCATTGCAGGACTCCCAATTGGTTTACTACATCACCACTTAAAATGCGATAAGGTCACTGATTTGGGAGAGATGATAGAAACAACGAGCAAGTATGCAGACGCTGATGATGACGCAGAAGGATTACTGAACGCCCTAGATGTGCCACAGTCGGAAAAACAACCAAAGCAACAAGCTTAGAAGCGCAAGAACACCTCGGAAGAAAAACCCAACACGGAAACGGCAGTGGTCACTGCTACTTTTGTGTCTGGAGGACGAGGAGGGTGTGGTGGTGGCTGTGGACGCGGTCATGGGACATCAAGAGTCCATGGTAGAGGAGACCAGCAACCTGGCAAAACCTATTCCTGGGCCGACATTGCCAACAATGCATCACTTAGATGCTAGTGGGGGATCGTCTCACACAAATGACGAGTGTCGTTTCAATGACGACATCAAGAAAGACGATACCGCTGGCTACAAGGCTAAGCGGGAGAAGGGAAAAAAGAAACTCGAAAAAGAGAAGGAGACCAAGGAAGATTCAAACATGGAGGAAGCTGACCCTTCAAATCCCAAGCCGGATGGAAAGAAAAACTTCCCAAGGAAGAAAGACACTTGTGTCACCTTCCTTGGATCCCAACCACCTAAGGTCAAGAAAGTAGTTCTGCATGAGCTCAACACAACTATTCTGGCTATCCCACAATTCTTGGATTGGTCAGAAGTGGCAATCACCTTTGAATGTGCCGATCATATGCCTAAGTTGCACAGGCGAGGAAAATATGCCTTAGTCCTCAATCCACTTATTGATGGCTATGGTTTCTCCAAGACTCTCATGGACGGCGGCATCAGCATCAATATTCTTTATGTTGAAATGCTACGCCGGATGCGGATCTCGGAGACACATCTGAATCACAGCTCGGTAATCTTTCTCGGAGTTGTCCCAAGAAGACAAGCAAATTCCCTGGGAGAGATCACTTTGGATGTTACCTTTGGAACTCCAAATAATTATCGGACGGAGGCACTTTACTTCAAAGTGGTTACGTTCAAGAGCACGTACCATGCTATATTCATACATCCGGCTTACTGGGCTTTTATGGCTCGTCCGTGTTACATTTACAATATGATGAAAATTCCAGGTCCCAATGGCGTGATCACCATCAGGGGAGACCCGAAGAAGGCGCGAGAGTGCGAGGACAGAAATGCCGCCTTTGCTGAAGCTGTGTTACACGCCCAGGAGTACCAGGAGATCAAGAAAACCATTGATCCGTCCGAGATGCCCGTGACAAAGAAGGAGGTGACAAAGCTGAATCCGGAGTTCAAGGCATCGGAAGAGACGAAGAAGACGCCGTTGAAGGATGATGACCCCTCCAAGGTGACCCAGATAGGTGTAGGCCTAGATAACACATAGGAAAGCGCGCTCGTCAAGTTCCTCCAAGCAAATCAAGATATGTTTGCATGGCAGCCAACTGACATGACCGGAGTACCTAGGGAACTTGCCGAGCACTCTCTAAATGTACACCCGAACGCTAAACCCGTCAAACAGTCCCTATGATGAAAAGCGTAAGGCAATAGCTAAGGAACTAGCCCAGCTCGAGTTAGCCGGATTCATAGAAGAGGTCATCCACACTAAGTGGTCGGCCAATCCTGTAATGGTCCCTAAAAAGGACACCACTGATTTAAGGATGTGTGTTGATTATACTGCCTTGAACAAGGCTTGTCCCAAAGATCCGTTTGCTCTGCCTAGAATTGGTCAAGTTATCGATTCTATGGCAGGCTCGAAACTCCTATGTTTTCTCGACGCATATTCCGGTTATCACCAAATCTGGATGAAGGAATCAGACAAAGTCAAAACTTCATTCATAACCCCCTTCGGACCTTTTGTTTTGTTACGATGCCCTTTGGACTGAAGAAAGCAGGAGCTATGTACTAGCACACTATGCAGCGTTGCCTCCATGACAAAATCAGACGCAATGTACATGCATATGTGGACGACATTATGGTGATGTCCAAAAAGAAGGAAACCTTAATTTCCGACTTGGCAGAAACGTTCGCCAATCTATGAAAATATAACATAATGCTTAACCCGAAGAAGTGTTTCTTTGGAATACTAGCCGGAAAATTGTTAGGTTTCATCATGTCTCAAAGAGGCATAGAGGTGAACCGAGACAAGATTAAGGCTATACTCAATATTTGTAGACCGACTCGCCTGAAGAACGTTCAAAGACTAACTGGTTGCATTGCTGCAGTCAGTCGGTTTGTAAGCCGGCTCGGTGAAAGAGCCGCACCACTTTACAAGCTGCTGAAAAAGACCAAAAAGATTGTTTGGACTGACGAAACTGAAGCTGCACTACAAGACCTAAAAGCAGTACTCTCATATGCTCCTATCCTTGCAGCACCGGAACCACGAGAACCAATGTTGCTCTATATCACTGTGATAAACAGAGTCGTCAATGTCGTCATGGTAGTGGAGAGACCAGAGGAAAATCAGGAACACCTGGTGCAGCGTCCGACTTACTATCTCAGCGAGGTTCTAACTGAATCAAAGCAGCGGTATCCGCACTATCAAAAGCTAGCTTATCGTGTGTTTTTTGCAACTCGTAAGTTATGACATTATTTTCATGAACATCCAATTACCGTGGTGAGCACTGAAGGGAATATGCCCGAGAGGCAATAATAAAGTGGTTATTATCTTATTCCTTGTTTATGATAAATGTTTATTTTGCATGCTATAATTGTATTGATTGGAAAACTCAATACATGTGTATTTAATAAACAAATAAAAGGTTCCTAGTTATACCTCTCTTATAGACTAGCTCGTTGATTAACAAGATGATCAAGGTTTCCTGATCATGGACATTGGATGTTGTTAATAACGAGGTCACAACATTGGTGGAATGATGTGATGAACATTCATTTGAAGTATAGCATTACGATCAAAGTCATTATATTTATATTGCTATAAGATCATACGAAGTAATCTTAGTCCTTAGACCATGAGATCATGTTAATTGCTAACACCGGAAGAGTATCTTGATAACACCAAACGTCACACCGTAACAGGGTGACTATAAAGGTGCATTCAGTGCTACAAAGGAATTATGTTGAGGCTCATTGATCAAGAGTGGGATTTGTCCATCCCGATGACGGATAGATATACTCTGGGCCCTCTCGGTGATATCACATTAAGATAGCTTGCAAGCAAGTGATGTGATCACTAGAATGTTATATCACGGGAACGAGAAAAGAGTGCATGTCGGTAACGAGATCAAACTAGGTATTTGGATACTGATGATCGAATCTTGGACATGTAATATATCGCGAGACAAAGGGATTTAGTTAATAGCGTTAAAGGTTCTCACGATCACAAAAGTCATCGTTGAATGTGTAGGAGTCAGTATGGATCTCCAGGTCCCGCTTCTGATTATTGATCTGAGAGGGGTCTCGATCGTGTCTGCATTATTCGCGAACCGTAGGGTGACACACTTAAGGGATACCGGCACCATTTGGAGCAAATATGTTTCAGATAAAGATTTAAGAAAGCTCTGGAATTATTTCAATAGACACTGAAACTGTTTCGGGTGAAATTGCTGAAATTGGTTATGTATGTAATATTGAAATGTTGCAGGGGGTTTTATGTGAATGTTTGTTAATTAAAGTAATTAACAAAATTCTGAATAAAATTAATAAAAGAGTTTTATTAAATAAGAGAGTATAAAATTTGGAGAAATTTAATGCATTTAAAGTGGGGACTTTAAAAGAGAATGTGAAGGGGCAAATTTATGTGGAGGGAGTTACCACCACATGAATGAGGAGGTGAGGGGTCACCCATTGGGCGCCGACCATGGGGAGGGGCACCCCCCTCCTCTTATAAAAGGCCCCCCTCACACCCCTTCTTCCACACACCTCCTCGTGAAGGATCTATCTCCCCTCTAGTATTATTCCCCCATGGTCTCGGATTAGCGAGATACATGTTCCTGGTGGCTTTATCTGGAAAGGAGTTGTTGTTTCCGCTGCTTTGCTGGAGCGAGGGACGGAGGTTGTCGGGGTACCGGACGTGTGTGCGATCACGGATGCACCGCTGCTTCGCGGTGCTGGACTTGGTGGTGCTGGACTTGCTGGAGCTGGATCTGATGGACGTGCTGGAGCCAGACCTGCTGGACTTCATCACGATCTTGAGATTGGCAAGTGTACGACTACATCATCCACGAGTTCCAACTCATTAACAAAGCTTTGTTGTCTTCGAGGGTAAGTTCTCTATGGATGTATATCCAACCGTTGCTTGTATCTAGTAGATAGATCTTGGCGTATAGTTCCTATCGTAGGAATTTTTTTGTTTTCTATGCTACGAACCCCTTCAGTGGTATCAGAGCCTGATCTATGCGTAGGTGCTTTGCACGGGCAGTACACATATGTTTATATGTGGGCGATGATGATCATGTTATTGCATCTTCTATGTATTTTGGATATTGGTGGCATAGTGAGATGAAGCGGCCCGGACCAACCTTACATGTCATCGTACATAAGACCGGTTCCACGACTGACATGCAACTAGTTTTAAATAAGTGGCTAGCGGGTGTCTGTCTCTCCTACTATAGTCAATATCTGATTTACAACGAGTTGCTAATAACTTGGTTATCCTCGTTGTGGTTCCATGTTCGTAGGTAAGTACGGTTCTATCTTCGAAAGCCCTAAGCCATGTAAAACTTGCAATTGATAAATTAGAGGCGTCTAGTTTAGATCGTTGCTGGGCTAGTGTCATGATATGGTAATGTTGTAAGTAGATGTATGATAGATACTCTTACAACACACCTAACGTGTAAGTTCCATAGACCTTGGCCTTACACACAAAGGAATGATAGAGATCATACCACGATGCATATGATAGAGATCAAATGCATGGACCATATTATCCCACTTTACACATTAGATGTTTGCATCTTACATTGCTAGTTTGGCGTTTTAGTAGCATTATAAGATGATCCCTCATTTAAATATCAAGATAAAATGTGTTCTTCCTTAAGTATGCACCGTTTTTTGGATCGTGTTTCGAGACATCACGTGATGATCGGGTGTACTCGACTCTACGCTTTCATACAAACGGGTGTAAGACAGTTTTACACATGCGAGTACTAAGGTTCTTACTTGGAGAGCCTAGCATGTACATACATGGCCTCGGAACACGGACCGAAAGGTTAAGCATGAGTCACGTAGTTGATATGATGCCCATATTGATGCTCGCCTTTGAAGCTGCACTAACTCACGTGATGATCGGACTTGTTGTAGTGGATTTGGTTCATGCAATCACCAAAAAGGCACGAGGGATGTCGTTTTTGAGTGGGAGTTCATTTCTAATTTGGAATAGGTGAACTCAATTTGTCATAAACTAAATCGAAGTGAATTTGCATAACTTGTTGTAGTCATTGGCGTCTGTTCACTACCTTATGCTTAGTTTTAATTGAGATAATAGAACTATAGAATTCTGGATATTTACTTTACGAACTGGTATCGTATTGTTTTGAATGTCAATTTAAAGTTTAGAAGTCCTATTGCAAACTTTCAGCAAACTCTATTTACTCCATGAAGTTTAATAAGTAGTATTAAATGAAGAGTAAGAATTCCAATGTTAGTATCTAAAGTATCATGTTTGCCTCCATGATTATTGATATTCAAAAGTTGTTTTAATATCAAGATTATATAGGAGCTGAAAATTGTTTCAGAAACCATCATGTGTGAAAGATATTGTGATATCTGAAATAGTGTTTTTGGTAGCATTATGGTAGAGTATAATTTAGCAAAATACATGTTCTCATATTGTATGAGAATTTGTGAAGGATGGAGATGCTAAGCATCCGGATCTCCCAAAAAGGTTTTGGGAACTAACATTATACTCGCGATTCTTCCTTACAGGCTATAGTAGCTTGCTCATGAAAGTTGTCATGATAAGGATGAACAGAAGATGTAAGTAAAATCTTTACTACACTAATAGATTACTAAAGAATGGATTTTTGAAAGAACACCAAACATTTGATAATGGTAATACACTTCAAAGTGCAAGTTCAAAAGTATTAGTATTTGACTATATACACTTTGTACTATGTGTCATGTGAATGACACCACTATTGATGTTGATAGATTCTTTTAAAGGAAAAGGAATTGCTGAAAGAGAATCTATAAAATATTTGGCAGAAAAGAAAAATTGGAGATGTCCAACTTAGGTATATAGAAGATATACATGTTATGGCTATATTATTTGCTTGTTAAACAATGTTGTTATTAGGTATTGGATACCTAATTGGTTGGTATGAAGTGTCATACAGAACAATGCAATTTATGAACTGCAATGGCCTATGTAACTAGCAAGAGAATAAGTGATGATGATCATCAAAAACAAATAAAGTGTTATTGTGTTTTTCGTTGACGTCAAACCTAGTCTTCAAGATTTGTTTTAATAATTGTTATTTTGTTCCGGTATTATGAGAACAATGGTTGTTCAAATAATTACCGTATTCCATAAAGGATGGATGAACTTTTACAAGTCTAGTTGGAGAAATCACATCGATAAACATTATTGCAAAAATGTCATAAGTCAAATGATTGGAAGATCACTTATGAAGTGACATCGCTGTTTAAATTATATTGAAAAGAAAACATGAAGAAACTCCATGTTGATGGATTTTTGGAGTCTTTGATTTTGATCAATTGACGCTTGTGAGACTTTCCTCGAGATAATTGAAACTCCGTTCATAGGCCAAAGAGGAACGGATGACTAGCTTATTGGAAATTGTACATGTTGATGTGCATAGTCCATTATGTGTAGCCATATGCGATGGATCTTTTTACTTCATATGCTTTCTCCAGAAATTTAAGTGAATATATCTATATATTTACTTAATAAGGAAGAAGTTTGAAACATTTGAATTTTTTTCAAAGACTTTCAAGATGAAGTGGAAAATCATTGTAACAAGAAAATAAAGAGTTTATGATTCGATCATAAAAGAAGATATTTGAGTTACATTTTTAGGAAAAACACCTAAGATTTGAGGAATTGTTCCATGATTTGTGTTTCCCGGTAAACCATAGGAGTATGGCATATTCGAGAGATGAAATCAAACCATGTTTGACATGGTAAGATCAAAGGTGTCATTTATAAAACTTCCATTATGTTTTAAGGTTGAAGCTTTAGAGACTACCGCTTTTACACTGAAAAGAGCACCATCGTGAGCCGTTGAAATGACACCATATAAGTTATGGTTTGGGATAAAACCTGAATTGTCTTTTCTTAAATTTTGGTATGCTATGCATAAGTAAAATGTTTACAACCAAAGTCGGATAAGCACGTCTTTGTAGGTTATCCCAAAGAATTTGTTGGGAATTTCTCCATAACACCGAGGACAAAAGAGTTTGTTACTTGGAACGTCAAGTTTCTTGAGAAGGAATTTTTTGCCAAAAGTTAAGTGGGAGGACAATAGAACTTTGATAAGGTTGTTGAACCTTAGCTATATGTGCTAAGTAGCGCAGCACCGGAAAGTGTCCCGGTGGCGGACACATTGCTCATGGCTCCCGTGATTACAAAGGGTGTGATCTCGGAGATTAGAGTTCCTATTAAACCGTGTGGGTCGGTAAGAATCAAATAGTGTGATTTGATAAGCAAGTCATTATTGTTTTGACAATGATGAACCGACTACATGCAAAGAAGCGATGATGGGCCATGACTCCATAAAATGACTAGAAGTCATAGAATCCGTGATAGTATCCATACACGAGAAATCAAGTTTCTGAACTTGGAAGACCCTCCGGAAGGGCGTGAAGCCTATCGGTCGTGTTTGGATCTATAAAGAAATGGACATGGATGTTTAACATCTATGAAATAGTCGACATGTCGGAAAGAAGTTTACGATAATGTTCAAGAAGTTGACTATGACAAGATTTGATCTTTCATAGCGACATTTAGTCTTGACGGATTAATGTAGCAACCACTACATATAATTTGGTATATGGTAGTTGAATAAACAAAACAAGGTTCTTTTAATAGAACGGTTACCTAGGACGTGTACATGACATGGTCCGAAGGGTTTTGTTAATTCAAAGGGTGCTAAAAGGGCATGCAAACTTCAATAGTTGAAGTAAGCATAGCGGAGTTGGAATCTTCACCATGATGAAACTGTTAAAAGAGTTTAAATTCATTGGAGATGATGAAGATGCTTGCATTTGCAAGAAATTAAGTGGGAGCACTGAGACATATTTCTAATACATTATGTAGAGGACATATTGTTGATTGGAAATGATGTATCTTTTGTTGACACAAGTTAAGAATTTCATTAAAATAGGATTTCGATGAAAGACTTGGGCAAAACCGGAATATTTAGCATCAATATCTATATGGATAGATTGAGGCGCTAATATGGTTGTACCATACATACATATATGAGATATTGAAAGGGTTCAATATGGGAACAACAAGAAAGGTTCTTGCTCCATGGAAAGGATTGTATCAAGATTCAAGTGTTTCAACACTTGGTGAGTAAAATCACATGAAGATTTTGATCGATCATACCGTGATATGTATATATCCAAAATGTCCTATGCTCTAAGTGTTATGAGCACATACCAGAATGATTCATAAGATGATCATTGGACAATATTAAAGATATTCTTATGAGCTTTGGAAGAACTAAGAATATATCATGTATAAGTGACAAATAGTTAAAGGTAGTTCATTGTAAAGTGTTACATTAATACTAGTTTTTTCACAAGATACAAATTAAATTTGTCTCAATTTATACTATGGGTGGCACAATGTAATGGAAAGGATGTTCCATGATGAATTTGGATGAGTTCCAAAGTTGAGACATTGTGACGGATACTACAACAAAAGGCTAAGTATATAATTGCTATAGTAGAAGCAAAGGAGGGCATTTGTGTTAAGTAGTTTGTTACCAAACTAGGTGTGGTTCAAAGTGGGGTAATACTATGAAGATATATTGTATGACAATAATATCAACATATTTTAATCCAAATGAACTAAAGGTCTCACCAAAGGACCAAATTTATAAAATGCCATCTCATTTGAGAATGAGTGATGCGTAGAGACGCGAAGACATGCAAATACACATGGACTTGAAACTGTCAGATCCGGAGATTATGTTAACCACTAGCAATCACGTATATGCAACACCAGAAATCCATAGGTGTTCAATACGCAAAGTTTTTCAACCTAGATTATTGACTCTAGTGCAAGTGGGAGACTGAAGGGAATATGCCCAAGAGGCAATAATAAAGTGGTTATTATCTTATTCCTTGTTTATGATAAATGTTTATTTTGCATGCTATAATTGTATTGATTGGAAACCTCAATACATGTGTGTTTAATAAACAAATAAAAGGTTCGTAGTTATGCCTCTCTTATAGACTAGCTCGTTGATTAACAAGATGATCAAGGTTTCCTGATCATGGACATTGGATGTTGTTAATAACGAGGTCACAACATTGGTGGAATGATGTGATGAACATTCATCCGAAGTATAGCATTACGATCAAAGTCATTATGTTTATATTGCTATAACATCATATGAAGTAATCTTAGTCCTTAGACCATGAGATCGTGTTAATTGCTAACACCGGAAGAGTATCTTGATAACACCAAACGTCACACCGTAACAGGGTGACTATAAAGGTGTGTTCAGTGCTACAAAGGAATTATGTTGAGGATCATTGATCAAGAGTGGGATTTGTCCATCCCGATGACGGATAGATATACTCTGGGCCCTCTCGGTGATATCACATTAAGATAGCTTGCAAGCAAGTGATGTGATCACTAGAATGTTATATCACGGGAACGAGAAAAGAGTGCATGTCTGTAACGAGATCAAACTAGGTATTTGGATACTTATGATCGAATCTTGGACATGTAATATATCGCGAGACAAAGGGATTTAGTTAATAGCGTTAAAGGTTCTCATGATCACAGAAGTCATTGTTGAATGTGTAGGAGTCAGTATGGATCTCCAGGTCCGGCTTCTGATTATTGATCTGAGAGGGGTCTCGATCGTGTCTGCATTATTCGCAAACCATAGGGTGACACACTTAAGGGATACCGGCACCATTTGGAGCAAATATGTTTCAGATAAAGATTTAAGAAAGCGCTGGAATTATTTCAATAGACACCGAAACTGTTTCGGGTGAAATTGCTGAAATTGGTTCTGTATGTAATATTGAAATGTTGTAGGGGGTTTTATGTGAATGTTTGTTAATTAAATTAATTAACAAAATTCTGAATAAAATTAATAAAAGAGTTTTATTAAATGAGAGAGTATTAAATTTGGAGAAAATTAATGCATTTAAAGTGGGGACTTTAAAAGAGAATGTGAAGGGGCAAATTTATGTGGAGGGAGTTACCACCACATGAATGAGGAGGTGAGGGGTCACCCCTTGGGCGCCGGCCATGGGGAGGGGCACCCCCCTCCTACTATAAAATGCCCCGCTCACACCCCTTCTTCCACACACCTCCTCGTGAAGGATCTCTCTCCTCCTCTAGTATTATTCCCCCATGGTCTCGGATTAGCGAGATACATGTTCCCGGTGGCTTTATCTGGAAAGGAGTTGCTACTTCTGCTGCTTTGCTGGAGCGAGGGACGGAGGTTATCGGGGGTACCGGACGTGTGTGCGATCACGGATGCACCGCTGCTTCACGGTGCTGGACTTGGTGGTGCTGGACTTGCTGGAGCTGGATCTGATGGACGTGATTGGGCCAGACCTACTAGACTTCATCACGATCTTGAGATTGGCAAGTGTACGACTACATCATCCACGAGTTCCAACTCGTTAACAAAGCTTTGTTGTCTTCGAGAGTAAGTTCTCTATGGATGTATATCCACTCGTTGCTTGTATCTAGTAGATAAATCTTGGCGTATAGTTCCCATCGTCGGAAATTTTTTGTTTTCTATGCTGCGAACCCCTTCAAGCACAGCTCTCCTGAGAGATATACTCAACAACAGCGATGCTACAGGACACATCGCAAAATGGGGCATAGAGCTTTCATCTTTCGACATTGAGTATAAACCTCGTACAATAATCAAATCCCAAATCCTCGCTGACTTTGTTGCTAATTGGACAGAGACAACGGAGAATATGACCCTCCTAGAGTCGGAATACTGGACCTTACACTTTGACGGGTCTAAGGCGCTCGGGGGCTGGTGTGGTGCTCAAATCACCCCAAGGAGATATACTTTTCTATGTGTTGCAGATCCACTTCACGGCGACGAATAACATTGCTGAATATGAAGCACTTCTGCATGGAATCCGGATTGCTAAGGATATCGGCATCTGACTTTTGATGTGTTATGGAGATTCAGATCTTGTTGCCCAACAAGTGTCGGATATCTGTAAAGCGAATAAACACATGGAAACATATAGAGCTGTCGTGGATGAACTATCTAAATCGTTCGAAGGGTTTGAGGTTCAACACATCCCTTGAATAGAAAATGAGGAAGCAGATGCACTATCTCGTATAGGCTCTGCACGGAAAAAGGTCCCGGATGGCGCTTTTTTGGAGCACCTCAAATTTCCCTCTATAAAAGGAGTAGACGAGGAATATCCGACCAAATCCGCCTCCCCTTTAGTAGCAGTTCTAGCTGTAATTCCCAGCTAGACTCAATCCTAACTTGATTACTTGGTAGATGGCAAATTACCCGAAGACGAAGTTCTGAGCCGGCAGATCATCTGACGAGCAAACGCCTATACCATAATTAGTGGTGAGCTCTATAAGCGGAGTGTGTTTGGGGTCTTTCAGCGCTGTGTATCTCCGAAAGAAGGAGTGGAAATCTTACAAGAAATCCACGAAGGTGAATGCAGTCACCACGCTATAGCCAAATCTTTAGTGGCAAAAGCTTTCCGACATGGCTTTTTCTGGCTTACAGCCAAGGAAGATGCCGAACGGCTGGTCAAGATGTGCAAAAGCTACCAAAAGTACGCCAAAAAAGCTCATGTTCTGGCTGATCAGCTGCGAACAATACCTATAACATGGCCTTTCACGGTTTGGGGGCTTGACATGGTAGGACCGTTTAAATGGGCTCCAAGTGGATTTACTCATCTCTTAGTGATGGTGGATAAATTCACAAAATGGATTGAGGCTAAACCCATCACCAGTTGTGATGGAGCAACGGCCAGAAGATTTGTCAAGGATGTCATAATCCGATATGGTTATCCGCATAGCATTATCACAAACAACGGGAGTAACGTTTCTATGGGAGAGCTTGCCGAATTCTACGATGAACAAAATATCCGGCTTGACATTGTGTCAGTCGCACATCGACTGGCTAATGGACAAGTCGAAAGAGGAAATGGTTTAATCCTACAAGGCCTAAAACCAAGACTCGAAGCACCACTACGACGTGTTGCGGGGGCTTGGATAGAGGAATTAACTTTTGTGATATGGAGCTTACGAACAACTCCGAACAGGTCAACTAGATATACACCTTTTTTCTTGGTCTATGGTGCAGAAGCAGTTCTTCCTAGTGATTTAATTCATACTTCTCCCCGAGTTGCTGCGTATATTGAAAAGGATGACGAAATTTCTCGACAAAATGATCTTGACTTAATCGAAGAAGTTCGCGCTATTGCTGAGATGAGATCAACAGCCTATCAGTAGAAGTTACGCAAGTATCATAGCCAGAGAGTCAGAAACCGGTCTTTCAATAAAGCGATTTGGTTCTCCGGCTTGTACAAAAAATAAAGCACAAACTTTCCCCAATATGGGAAGGGCCATTTTTAGTTAGCCAAGTATTGCACAATGGTTCTTACTACCTAACTGATATGCGGCCAGTGAAAGAAAGACCTACTACTAAGAAAAGAAAGAGAGCTGGAGGCAGTACTGACCCGGAAGAATTACACATGCCATGGAATATTGCTCATCTGCGTCCCTTTTATTCTTAATTTATGTTTCTTTGTAATCATATATGTGTACATGTTCAATGAGAAATAAAGTATTGGTTGTCTCATTTTTTCTGAGAAGCTTTATATTACCATCTTATTTCTTAATGATCATGTCACAATCAAAAATCCGAGAATACTTGAAAGTACTTTATGCTCATGTTTGTTCTGGTTAAGATTTCCGATTCTAAAATTGCTACCTTTGGGTATAAATCTAAATTTTCTAGTTTGTACTTTAGTTATTTATCTGATTGCCGGATGCGGGCATTTTCTGAGTAGTGAGTTTAAAGTAGTTTAGCAATTGAGCTTCATTGCTCGGCAAAGTTTCCATGTTGAAGGTTGGCCGGCTCATGAAAGGGATGAGGCGGAAAGCCAGATAAACGATATGTACAGACAAAAACATAAGTGCTTATGTAAACATTTCAGGCGCATAAAATTAAATCCAAAACTACTAAATAGAAATAACAAATCTTAGCACTACCAAAAGTATATACTACTTATTTACAACCCGAATTGTTTTCATAATAACACATTGTTTTTTTGATGCTCTATGCGGGGGAGAGGTAGGAGATGCCAGCTCACTGGAGACATCAGCCTCGCCTTGATATCTTTCTGAGACGTTCAAATCCGAAACAGTTTGTTCATCGTCAGAGACTTCTGTTGTTACCTCGGCAGGCGGAGGAGGCGTCTCCATGCGAGTGAAGAAAGGAGTGTCGTAGCTGGTTAAGTCATCTATGTGGCACCCATATCCGGCACAGAAGTCCATGATGGCCTTGATGTCCTTCTCCTGTCCGTCTTCATCCACAGTCGAATACCCTCTGGTTACTTGCCAGATTTCCATGCTTCCATGGTGGCTCATAACCATGGTGAGAGCATTATGCGCCGCAGTTCGCGCGTAGGACATGTTCCAGTCCTGGATGAGCTGTGGAATCTCCTTGGACCTATCTCGCACTTCAAAGCCGGACATTCTATGCATGTCCGGAACCTTGAGAACTTTGCCAATATCCTCCAAGGATTGGCGGAAATCATGAAGCAAATCATCGACTTGGGTAAGCCGGCTAGTGCGAGACTCGGTGGAGGAAGAATCCAGTAAGTTCAGAGGACCTATGCATGTAATTCAAAAGGTTAGTAAATACATCCGAACTCCAAGAGTCGAAAAAGCAGAAAGTCAGAAAGAAGCAAACATACCCAAGATGACATCATCAACTTTGGTCTTCTCTTCTCGTAGGCTCAGGAGTTCAGTCCGGAGTGCCTCGGTGATGTCCTTCTCTCTGAACAAAGCATCGTTGATATCCGAGATCTTTTGATCCTGGGTCGTGATCCTTCGATCATGTTCTTCGGTGGCCATAGAAGAGGATTCAAGAACTTGAGCAATGCTCCCTTCGTGATCCGCCTTCAGCTTGTCTAGTTCTCGACGTTAGTCGGTGTTCTCCACCTCCAGGGTCTTAAGATTCTCGACTTCTTCAATCATAGCACATGATTTCTTTACCAGTGCTATAAGCAAAAGAACAATAGTTGAAAAAATAATTTGACTATGAAATAAAGGGCAAGGTTTGAGGACTGGAATGTTTACCTTCAGCCTCATCTTTTGACACTTTCAACTGAGCATTTTCAAGCCGATGAGCTCTGATCTCTCTCCGCTTGTTGCAGATATTCTTCAACAATTCCTGGTTATATGAATTAACTTTCTATAACTCAGAATACCCAAAGTCAGAAGTCTACTAAAGACCCGGGCTAATATTTTAACTAATATCAGCATGAGCCTTGGGGGCTACACTAGTTCATTCTTTGGCATCCTATGGAAGCATAAATTCGGATTGTTGATCCAACTTCATTCTTGGGGGCTAGAGGATATGATATGAAGTAAAGTAAACAAGTTTAAGTTGGAAATTCGACTTACATGATGTTCATGAGTGAGCTTGCTTAAGCTCATGGACACCTTGGTGCTAACCTTCTCGGCGAGGGTCAGCGGGATTACTAGTGGGGGAGGAACCACGCCTGCTCTCAGCCACTCGTCACGAAGACGAATTTGCTCGAGGAGTTCATAGTACTTAATGTCCTCTACTTCTTGTGCCTCCTCCTCGGCAGTAATATTTCGGCTTTCAGAGCATTGCTAGGCTAGCCGTTGGATTTCCTCCACAAACTTCCGAGTAATGCCAAGTTTGGCAAGACCCGGATTATTGAGGAGGTTTTCAGCGAAGACCTCTGCCGAGGGATCATTAACCGAAGATGGTTCACCCTTATCAAAACCTGAGTTACCCATGGTGACATCAGTTTGCGAGCCGAGGATCGCTGGCTCTATTTGTTGAGCCGGACTTCTATGACGGTCGGAGATGGAGTAATCTCTGGCGCCACAGAAGGCTAAGGGGCAGGAGTTAGAGGTGCTACGGCAGGAGAAGACAAATTCAGCTTTGACTGGCGCAGAGGCTTCGACGAGCCTCCGTTTCCCTTGCCCTTGGTGAGCTATTTAGCTCTGAGGAGGTAATAGAACAAATAACATTACATCTCGGAAAGAATTACCAACAAAATACAAAAACCTTGTGGGGAAAGTTACCTCTTCACAATAGGCACTTCCTTTGTGCCAATGGCCAGAGTCGGAGCTTTACGCTTTCAGGTAAAGGTCTCCGGCAGTGGAACCAATTCTCCATCATCTTGAGAGATCTCAGGAGGATATCCCTCGAGAGGAGCAAACTCCGACTTGGGGAGGTCAGCAAGCTGAAAAGAAGAAATACCTCAGTATTGCAAAAAGAGACAATAATGTAAAGCTCAACACATAATTTGAGTTGCTGCTGAAAACTTACCGATACCACTGGATCATCATCCATATTCATGTCCAAGGACAACTCTGGGATTTTCTTCTCGATCCGCTCGCTTATCAACCACTTGATTTGGGACTTGTATTCCTTATCCGTGTAAGTACAGGAGCAGATATGGAGATAGTCCTTTTTGGAAGCAGTGATGGAATGCATAAGCCGGTCACCATGGTGTTGGAGGGGCTGGATCTAGCTTGCCAGCCAGCAGTGAATCAAGTCGGACCCCTTAAGGCCCTTGTACTTCATCAGATATTCAATCCGCCTCTTGGCGAGAAGTAGATCGTCAGTGAGAGTCGGCGGGTCTGCGTCCCAGGACTCTTGGGGCGTGGTAGCTCCGTCAACAAAAGCCAGCAAAGCAGTGGCTTTGTCGAGAGTAGGAATATCCTTGTGATAGAAAAAAGTGGATGGCCACTGTCTCACCGACTCATTGGCCTTAATCCGAGGATAGACGTGTTCTCTCCTAACGGAAAAGCTAATATTCTCGGTAATGTATGGATTACCAGCGGTGATGGAGTTTCTCCAGGTATGAAAATAAAACCGGAAAAGAGTGAGATTCGGCCTAATGCCGAGATACCCCTCGCACAAAGAAGCGTAAGCGCTCATATCTAAGAGTGAGTTCGGGGGGAGATGATGGAGTTGAACTCCATAGTGAGCTATAACCTCAGAAAAGAAATCTGAGGGTGGGAAACTCAAACCTCTGTCAAGGTGGGCGCCTAAGTGCACCCGCTTGTCAGCGCGAGGAGTAGGGACGGTTTGGCCGTAGCCGCTCCGCCAGTTGCCGGCACAGAGGAGTCCTTCGTTCTCCACGACGTGGAGCTTGGCATCATCCAAGATGCAGGGGATCCAGACCCCATGGAAGCTCTCTTTCTCCGCTACTGAAGCCGTTGTTGCCGTCGCCGCCGCGCCGGATGATGAGGTCTCAGCCATTGTTCCGTGGGCCGGTGACCTGGGATGGGCGGCACTTGAAGATTTTGTGGAGGCAGAGGAGCTCTATTCGAGGGAGGCGTTGGAAGGAAGGAAGATGCGCAAATGCTGGTGAAGAGAAGATGAAGAAAATCTCAACCCCTTATATCCTTCATCTGCACCAAGATTCACGCAAATATGTACAATAACCATGCCTCGCATCGCAGAAGGAGCTGGGTAACCCCCACGCGATGATTATGCCGCCTCGATCTCTCCGCATGCATTAAAACGATGCCTCGGTTCCGCAAAAGGCGGACCCACCAATGGTCGTGCTGACGGGAATGTTTGTCAGTGACGGGACTTGACCATGACTGGTGTCAGATTACGTCAGAGACCAAGTTCTGGCTTAGTTTGAATTTCGAGCTGGAAACCCGAATAAAGTATTCATAGGTCTAACTCGTTTGAGACCCGGATCCTATCCTTTCTTTTGAAGTTTCAGGAACCCTTCAAGATTCTGCAAGCCGAAGATCAAGCTAGACGATGATGAAATCTGACTCTGTATCTTGGAGGCTTCCGGGGGCTGCTATTGTGGATATATTTTCCGGGTATCCTCATTGTGCCTCACTGACCAGGGAGGCCCACTTCAGGTTAGAGCTTTGCTTCACGGGAGTCCCAGTCAAGGAGAAGAGACGGAGTCTAGTCCGGCTATGGAAGGCCTAGAAGAATTACCGACATAGGCCTATTATGTTACTTGTAGTTCAAGATGTACTGTGTAACCGACTCTTAGTCGTAGCCAGATAGGTCTCTCCTGTAAACCCTAGGCCAGATATCTATATAAGCAGTCCTAGGGTAAGCCTTTAGGGCACCCACACAATAATCTACAATCTCAACTCACACAGGCGAAACCCTTGTAACCCATATTATGGCTCTACCGTATTACTGGATTGCTAGCAGGAGTAGGATTCGTCCAAAGCCGGCAGATTCGAACCTGGGTAAACTTGTGTGCTCACTGTCACGGAACACCGTACGTCTCACACCTCTCTCTTCCACATGCCTCGAGGACCCCCTCATGGCGTACTTGTCAGCAATCCGACCACAGTTGGTGCCCATCGGATTCGAACCTGGATAAACTTGTGTGCTCACCGTCCCGGAACACCATAAGTATCACACCCCTCTCTTCCACACGCCTCGAGGACCCCCTCATGGCATACTTGGCATCAATCCGACGACAGCATTGCATGTGTTATTCTCCTAAAACACATTGATGCACATGACCATACAAACTCTAGTGGATTCTGTGATGCAACTTATATCACAATGGTGCAACATTCCATGTGTAAGCTTCTTTCCTATGTGTTTTTGGTCTTTGTAACCATGGGTTAACACATGGATCCACTAGATTCATTGCATGTGCTCCTAAACCCACATTGATCAATTAGTGTCATTGCATGTGTTCTGCTCCTAAACCACATTGATCCACATGACTACATGCAGTCCAGTGGATTCTCTTATGCAACTTCTGCCACACTAGAGTAACATGAAATGTGGAAGGTGCTTTCTTATGTGTTTTTGGTCTCTATGACCATGGTTTGACACATGGATCCACTAGAGTTATTGCGTGTGCTTTTTTTCTAAGACCACATTGATCCACTAGTGTCATTGCATGTGTTATTTTCCTAAACCACATTGATCCACATGACCACACGTACTCTAGTGGATTCTATGATGCAACTTCTGCCACACTAGTGCAACATTTTATGAGGAAGCTGCTTTCCTATGTTTTTTGGTCACTGAGACCATAGTTTGACACATAAATCCACTAGAGTCACTGCATGTGTTCTTCTCCTAAAACCACATTGATCCACTAGTGTCATTGCATGTTTTGTTCTCCAAAACCACATTGATCCACATGACCACACACTCTAGTGGATTCTATGATGCAACTTCTGCCACACTAGTGCAACATGCAATGTGCAAGCTGCTTTATTATGTGTTTTTGGTCTCTGTGACCATGGTTTAACACCTGGATCCACTAGAGTTATTGCATGTGCTCTTTTCTTAAAACCACATTGATCCACTAGTGTCATTGCATGTGTTCTTTTCCTAAATTAAACCACATGACCACACACACTGTAGTGGATTTTGTGATGCAACTTCTATCACACTAGTGCAACATGCAATGTGGAAGCTGTTTTATTATGTGTTTTTGGTCTCTGTGACCATGGTTTAACACCTAGATCCACTAGATTTATTGCATGTGCTCTTTTCTTAAAACCACATTGATCCACCAGTGTCATTGCATGTGTTCTTTTCCTAAACGACATTGATCCACATGACCACACACACTCTAGTGGATTCTGTGATGCAACTTCTACCACACTGGTGCAATATTCCATTTGCAAGCTGCTTTTCTATGTGTTTTGGTCTCTGTGACCATGGTTTGACACATGGATCCACTAGAGTCATTGCATGTGTTCTTCTCCTAAAACCACATTGATCCAATAGGGTCATTACATGTGTGCTTCTCCTAAACCACATTGATCCACATGACCACACACACTCGAGTGGATTCTGTGATGCAACTTCCATCACACCAGTGCAACATGCAATATGGAATCTTCTTTCCTATATGTTTGGGGTCTCTATGACCATGCTTTGACACATGGAGTCCCTAGAGTCATTGCATGTGTTCTTTTCCCAAAACCACATTGACCACTACAGTCATTAATCCACTAGTGTCATTGCATGTGTTATTCTCCTAAACCACATTGATCCACATGACCACACACACTCTAGTGGATTTTGTGATGCAACTTCTATCACACTGGTGCAACATTCCATGTGTAAGCTTCTTTCCTATGTGTTTTTGGTCTCTGTGACCATGGCTTAACACATGGATCCACTAGATTCATTGCATGTGTTCTTCTCCTAAAACCACGCATTGATCCACTATTGTCATTGCATGTGTTTTTCTCCTAAACCACATTGATCTACATGACCACACACACTCAAGTGGATTCTGTGATGCAACTTCTGCCACACTGGTGCAACATGCAATGTGAAAGGTGCTATCCTATGTGTTTTTGGTGTTTGTGACCATGGTTTGATAGATAAAGTCCCCAGTATCATTGCATGCGTTCTTTTCCTAAAACTAGAGTCATTGATCCACTAGTATCATTGCATGTGTTTTCTCATAAACCACGTTGATCCACATGACCAGACATACTCCAGTGGATTCTGTGATGCAACTTCTGTCACACTGGTACAACATTCCATGTGGAAGCTACTTTCTTATGTGTTTTTGGTCTCCATGACAATGGTTTGACACATGGATCCACTAGAGTCATTGCATGTGTTCTTTTCCTAAAACCACATTGATCCACTAGTGTCATTGCATGTGTTCTTTTCCTAAACTAGATTGATCCACATGACCACACACACTCTAGTGGATTTTGTGATGCAACTTCTGCCACACTGGTGCAACATTCCATGTGGAAGCTGCTTTCCTATGTGTTTTTGGTCTCTGAGACCATAGTTTGACACATGGATCCACTAGAGTCACTGCATGTGTTCTTATCCTAAAACCACATTGATCCACTAGTTTCATTGCATGTGTTCTTCTCCAAAACCACATTGATCCACATGACCAAACACACTCTAGTGGATTCTATGATGCAACTTCTACCACACTAGTGCAACATGCATTGTGGAAGCTGGTTTCCTATGTGTTTTTGGTCTCTGTGACCATGGTTTGACACATGGATCCACTAGAGTAATTGCATGTGTTCTTCTCCTAAACCACATTGATCCACTAGTGTCATTGCATGAGTTATTCTCCTAAACTACATTGATCCACATGACCACACGGTTGAGGTTTGATGTAGTGCGCCAAGTTAGAATGTGATTGTGATCCAAGTATTTAATTACGTGAGTCAAAGATGAGTTCATGGGATCCCTTGGTCCGGAAGTGTACATTTGCCTTGCGAGTGACACATGAGAATCATGCATAATACACATAGTGTGATAGCATGGTAATCAAGTGGGAAACATTTATTTGTCCAATGAATCTCTTGTAGACAATGGATCACACATATATTTTCCCATCTAGTACTAGTGAGACCGTAGCCTAAAAACCCTCTCTTATTCCATTCAATCCTACAAGTACAACCCCTCTTGCTTACTTTCAGTTTTAGTTTATTTTGTTCTCGTTTAGCTCTTTGTTCTTAGTTACTTCAAACCTCTCTCATTCATTGCCATTCTAGTAACCTATAGAGTAGACTGTTTTCAAACACCGTGTTGGGTGCGAACGTGGCCGCATTGACAACATGGCTATGGGGTAGTGTTGTTTCCAATTACAAAGCTTCCTAAAGACAAACTTTATAAATAATATTTGCTGCTACAAGTACTGCAATAACCCTGTTATTGATCACAGGAAATCCAGGCATCAAATTGGCGCCGTAGCTAGGGAGCATAGCGTTTGGTTAGTTCCTACCCACTCGCACATAGTTTATTTCCATTTTTTGATATTATATTATTGCTTTTATTCATTTGAAAAGAACAAAAAAGTTAGTTAATATTTTATTGCTAGTATTGTTATTTGTCTTTAAAAAATATATACAAAAATATGGGAACTATGGCATAAAAGGATCTAGGGGAGTATGGTATTTTCAATAGTAATTATTTATCTTCACCTATTACCCAACCCACCGTCATAAGGAGAATTATGAGATTAATCCTAAACTAATACATATCATTGAAAGAAAAGCTTTTGCAGGAGATCCAGAGAAAGATCCATATGAGCATATTGAGAACTTCACTAAATTGTGTTCTACAGTGAGGTTGGACATTTGGACAGATGATGAGCTAAAATTAGTGTTGTTTCCGTTCTCATTGAAAGGTGAAGCCAAAGAATGGTTACATTCACAATGTATGAGATGTTTCAAATCATGGCAAGGTATCTCCGATGCTTTTCTCAATTACTATTTTTTAGAAAATAAATTTTATGACTGGAGGTTTGACATCATGACTTTTAAGCAAAGCAACAATGAATATTTAATGCTAGCTTATAATAGGTTCTTAACTTTGTTGCGTGATTGTCCGCCTCATGATTTAGATGATTGGTTACTATTGAAAAGATTTTATGGGGGCTTGAATCCTACTTCTAAAGGTAAGTTACACATGACGTCTAATGATTCTTTGCTTAGCAAAAGTACGAATGAAGCTTGAAAGCTTTTGAATAAAATTCAAAATAATTTTCATCAATGACATGTTAATATTGTGCATGAGGAGAAACCTCCCCCTACTAATCTTGAAAAATTGGTCAATGATTTCTTCAAAGATGAAAATAGTAGAGGAAAGATTCCTTATGGTGACACCATAGTTAGAAATGTTCTTTCTGAAGCAATGCCTTTCATAGATAATTATTTTAATCATATTAAAACTGCTATCACTAACAATGGAGAATAACCCTCTACTATTACTCCCATATCGCTCACTTGTTGTACTATTGAGGCAGGAAAGAAGGGTAAAAGCAAGAAGCCTAAAACCAAGAAGCCTAAAACTAAGAAGCCTTGTGTTGAACGCATCCTACCCACAACAAGCTCCCGAGAAGGTAAGGAGAATCATGAATTAACTAAATATAATAAGATGTATACACACGGGGTGTATAAGGCTGGATTAGGGTGGGTCACTCTTATGAATGGAAGAGATCCAGAAGTCAACAAGGAAGAAGAAGAAGAATTGAAAGAATTGGAAGAAAGGTATCCCACTCTCAAACCTTATCCATATCCTTATTTTATACCTTATGATGCATATGACTCTAGTGATGATGAAGAGTTATGTAATTCTAGAATTCTTGATGATTGCCCTGAAGAAATTTTTGATGATTCTAGTAGTGTTTGTTTAGATACTCTTTTTGGGAATACTGGTGATGATGAACCCAATATGAAAGCTTCTATGCGTTCCCTCTGTTTGCTATGCCCTTTGTTTTACTAATGAGGTGTAGGAAAGTCCATTGCTACAAGGCAAGATACTGGCTCCAGAAGAATATTATAAACTATATCCTCAAAATGGTAGCCAAGGTAAAGATTCGAAGATCGATCATAAATCTTTAACCTTCTCTTGGAAGAAAAATAAGAGTACATGCTCACCACACCTTGTGCATAAATTTTTGCTAAGTTACGAATACATTTTTATTTATATGATGCCAATGCACCGCAAGAGGGTTTGTGGGGCCCCTGGATTAATCCTCTGAGAATCCCTGTTATGCATACACCATGATCCCATGATTAGTTTGTCGTGGCACATAACCGACGAGTATCAAAGTAAACATCCATTACTTAAGCGGATACAATTCATACCTCAAATGCCATTATGGATACATTAGTCATCATCAGTGGAACTTTATCAAAGCATATAGCCCGAGCCATTCCCTAACCTATAGGCAACTGACTAGGAGAACGTCCTAGCCTGCATAGTCGTCATCATCACCTTCTTCTCGAGATCTGACCAAGTTAATAGCCACGCACAATGCCAGTGAGTACTTTGAATGTACTCGCACACCACCTTAAGAGAACAATAATAATAACAGGATATTCATTATGTTGTGGTAGTAGGAGGGCTCCAAGAGAGGTTCTTTTCTCAAATAGTTTCTCTTGTAGATATAGCATATACATATCTTTCTTGAAAACTTCTGTAGAACATTTTGGAAACCTTTTTGAAATTTTTTGGAAAACACTAGGATTGGGCACCCTATTTCATCTCATGGTCCTCAACCAATCAAACCTTCCATCATCCGTGATCCTTCAAGATCACCTCACCTTCCCTAGTGTCCTTTAGACCACTAGTTTTCGAAAACTCTTTCTTTTTTGAAATCCTTTTTGAAAACAAAACCAGCACTTCTCTATAGTAGTTTGTCCAACCGGCCATAACCGCAGACATGGCTATTTGAATAGATTTCACTCTACAGAGGTTGTACACTTTACCCACACCATCCGGGTATCCTGCCCTGATCCTGCATGGATCGTGGGTCGAGTAACTGATCAAGACTCTCCGAATTCCCACTCTAGCATAGGCTCTACCCTGTTCTCCTCAACACTAGGACATCGGGATCCACGGACCAACCGGAGCGCCCCACTCAGACTTGGAGTGGGCACTTTCAATGAGTGGCTCATAGTATCACCCAACTGCTCACATGGATGGTCCTACCTCCCCTAGGTCATTGAAGCCACAGTTGACCCTTTTGTAAGGGCAACCCAAAATTAGAGGGAGATGATCCCTTGTAAGTAGTCACGAGGGATCCCATACTAGAGTGAAGAAACATCAAGCCCAGTCTCGTCCCATTCCAGGGTAATGTGGTTGCACGGTTTAGTTGTTATAGCTAAAGCTGCAAACAAACGGGTGTATTTTTGTAAACATTTTCTCCTCCTCCTCTTCAGCATCATTTGTAATGAAAAACCTTTTTATTTCTCAAATCTCTCTTGGTAGGTCACACCTCACAAAGGTTTTACTATTAAACATTTTTATAACTTTTTCGGGATATTCCCATCCTATAGTTTTGCTTCGGCTAAAACAGGGTCTCCAACGGGGTTTGGTGTTATACATTACTTACAATACTAGGGGCAAGTAGGTGTCATCAAAGGGGTTGTATCTATTGGTACAAAAGTGTAATGGTTTGGAGGAGCCTAGCCATTACTAGATATAAATCATTATATAATAAGACAACGCAGTTTTCATTAACAGTAGGTAAAACATGCATAAGTAAAATAGTAGGACAAGGCTTAGGAGCAATAAGGTGGCTTGCCTGCGATCATGAATCTGGCAATATTTCCCTGGACTTCTTCTTAGAATACCATAATAACTGATAATAACCTTCTTCTTCCGGTCTCGGATATAATCGCAACTATCGTCGTCAAGAATAATACATGCAAGCAAAACAAAGGCCACCATCAACACAAAGGATACAATCATCAATACAATACAAACAATTTATAAGTCTCAACTATTCAATAGGTATTGGTATTTTGAGATCAAATCAATTGGAATTACTTTGGTTGCATTTGTGGCATTTCTTCTATGGTGTAAATGCCAAAAACCACGCAATTAATGTGTTTTGAACTAAGGCTCAAGTATGTATGATATCATTGTTCAGAAATGATATCAGCAGATAGGTATGGAGATAACAAGGTCAAGAAAAGTGGTTTCATGATTTTATCAATTTTCCTTAACCATTTAGGACTATTTTAATGGAATAACCCTAGTTTAGGTGAATAAATCACCAGAAAAGATATGGATCTCAAATAAATTTGTCCTCAGAGGGTTTTGTATATATTTTAGTTTGTGATTTTTAGAGTTGGAATCACTTCAAAATAATTAATAGAATGCCCTTGGGAAAATCCCAAAGTCAATTCTGCATGCATTTTGTCCATTTCACGAGATTTATTTTACACAAGCTTTTTCTATGAATCCAAGGACACATAGTAGGTATGTATAATTCCTTTTCATAGAAATTGGAATCATTATTTTTGGTTTTACTATGCTCCTCGAATGATTTATCTAGTGATAATAACACTTGCAGAAGGTGTTAATTCATTAAAAATCCTCAGAAGCTCAACAAGTATTAAACTCCTAGGTTTTGATAGGACTTAATGTACCACATCACTTAGAGTTGGAATTAGGTCAAACAAATTCATATTTGGACCTAGGGAAATTTCTAAAGTCAGATCTAGATGGATTTTGTCTACAGGTGATCCATAGCTACTATTGAGATGAGTCTAATGCTCATAGATAGGTAGTTCAAATATCTTCCAGAGGTAGTTGGGGTTACGTAATTTGGAGCTGTGAAACTCCTGATATTATTTTGTGATTGGGAAAAGATATGTTTTGGTAGATAAATTCCTAGGAATAATGAAACTTATCATGGGCAAGAAATTGGTTCTGCATGTTGGAAAAACATTAAAGTATTGGATAAAAATTGGGTTTAGCATATTTCAGTCAGTTTTCATTTTTATTTTGAGTTAAAATGAACAGATAGATTAATAGATCTAGAAAATAAATAAAAGACTTGCGCAGGGAAGGCCGGATCTGAGGAGAACGGGCCACACAATGCTGCTAGGCTGGCCCATCTTGCTTCGGCATGCGCGGGACAAATTTTGAAACTGGCTAGCCAGTCGTGGCCATCAGCAAAACCAGAGGGTGAAGGGGTATCCATAGCATGGGTCATGTGATTAGAAGCAGATCGACGGCTGCCCACTGTCGTCCTTCTCGCGCCGATGGTGGCTGAGAGGGAACTCTAGCCGCTCAAAGTTGGGGTGCTGAGGCTTACCAGGTGCTCGAGGGTAGCTGGGGGACAGCAGAGAAGAGGCGGTTCACGATGGGGAGCTCAGGGATGGGCAGCATCGATCTGTTCCACGACGGAACAGGGTTGCCGCGACGATGACCGAGAGAGCTTCGTTGGAGCTTAGTGGGGAGCTCGTCTGGAGGTATTTCTGGGCCAGAAAAGGAGCATGGATTTATAGATCTAAACAAGAAGAACACATGCATGCAGACAGAAGAGGAGGGAAGGGTCAGGTTGACCTTCAAACTTGCATGCACGATGGACACCGAGCGGAGATTCTTTTCTCCTCCTGAGCTACAAAGGGAAGGAGGAGTTATGGGAGGTTCTGGGAGAGGTGGATGGGGGTACTGGTAGTAGTGGGGTGGTTCAGAGTGGCTTGAGTCACCCGCACGATGGTGCTTTCTTGCATACCCGAGAGGGGGGGTTTCTCTCTTTCCATGGTGTGATAGAGTGGATGGAGAGAGTAAGAGCTCGGGGGAAGGTGCTCTGGCAGCCAGGGAGCCAAATGAGGGAGAATGGGAGGGGTGGAAGGCCTCTGGTCCATTTAAAGGCAATGGGGAGGTTCGGGGAGGACATGGCTTATGGAAGAGCTAGGGTTGGTCCATGGTCTTCTCATTGGTTACCATGGGCGTTGGATAGATGGGGTGAGGGGTTAAGGGTCATGCAAGAGGGCAGAGAGGGAGGGGGTGCTACTGCACACATTAATACTAGGCTTTGTTAAATGGACATGTCCCTCTCTTACCAAACATGTGAGGACAAGGGGGCTAGGGTTTTTCTATAGTGATTCTACTATAGCACACGGCCAGAGGGAGTTCTGGTGTGAGGTAGACGTGCTTGGCAAGTTTTGAAGAGATGTGGAGGAAGTTTGGTTCTTGTTTTTGTAAAGTGTCAAAATGTGCCATCTTGATGATCATGAGGAGTGTTAGTTTTTGATCTTGGAATGATGATATAATGATGCTGGTATATGGATATGGTCAAGGTGTACCTCCAGGATTTATTTGAGGATTTTTGATCCACTTTATATCAATTATTCAAATAGTGTTGGAACTGTTTATTTTAATTCACTTGTAATGTTTGAAATGGTCAAGGTGAGTTTTTGGTTGTTTATGGTCCTATATATGAATTCACACTTTGGAGAATTTTCCCAAGATTTATTGATGAAATAAAGTATTTAAAACATTTATTTTATCATTTCTACCATTTAAGGAAATAAGCAAAAAGAATTATTAAAACTCTTCAAAAATAATTATTCTTGAAGTGGGAGGATATGGTATGATATATAGGCCTCAAATGTGCTTAAATTTGGAGAAGTGTTTTGGTGAAATTTAAACTTTCTTTTATAAAGAGAGTTTTGGAGTTTTTGTCTAGTAAAGGAATTAATTAGTTTTTGGGCCAAAATAATTATGGGAGATATTTTATAATTTTTTGTATCCAATATATATCATGTCCACATGTTGTATGAATCATTTTGAACCTTGGGTTTTGCAAATCAAACTTGATTTTTGGGAGAAAACATGGAATTGATGATCTTGGGCAAAGTTATTTTGATACCATCAAAACTAGGTTGGATCTTGGAGCTCATAGCTCCCATTGGATCATGGGATATACAGATAGATATATCAAGTTATGTATATCACCATGGTACAAAGTGTTGAGGTTTATCATGATTGATATTTCCTAGGATTGATGCCCAAGTTAGCTAAAAATAAGGGTATCATGGGAGAATATTAATTAGCTTCACAAACCATGAGGGTTTCAGAAGCACAGAGCTCCAATTGGAACAAGTGAAGTATGTATGGATAGATATTCATAAGTAAATCACACTCATGCAAGGATTTGGTCAAAATAAGTTAACATGGAGATGTGATCTTCTGCCCAAATAGGCATGTTGGGAACATTTGCAGGAAAGATTAATTTGTTGCCTGATAAACCATCAAGAACAAGGGGGTTAAAGGATGCTCTAGCCAAGGGAAAGTGTGGGAGTTGGGAGTATTTAAGTTGGTTTACAATATGGTTCAAGTGCATTTCCAAAAATGCACAAGGGTTGAGAAAGAGGAAGTCTCAAAGATGTGAGATTGATATCAGTTTTCCAGACTTAAGTCATTTTTGGCAGATTTAGGGTTTTTGACTAGAATTCAAGTGGGGATGAATTTGAGAGGATGAAAGATTCCAAACTCATCATCAAGAGGATGAGGTTGAAGGGTAGTTGAGTAAAATGGATCCATTCTTAGAGTTGGTCTTCAATGACTTGGAAACTTCTGGAAAAGAGCAACTCTATACTGATCTAGTTAAGGGGTTAGAGGTTCACTTTAGTGACTAGAGGGTATATCAAGCTTGGGGAACTTTCTTGGTGACGAGGGTTTAACTCGTCAATGCCCATTGTTATGGACTTGGGTTTTGGAGAAGGAGGGAGCGCTGGAGACATCTATCGGCTAACAAACAAACACACAGGGGACAAAGGATTTACCCAGGTTCAGGCCTCGTAGAGGTCCCTACTCCTGCTTGTCTGCTCGTGGAATTATTGAGGGAGTCGAAAGTTACAATGGTGCGTAGATGCAATCTGGCAAGGGTTGTGGAAACTAGGGTTGTGTGTGTCCTCCTCACCGCCCCCTCCTAGCCCTTATATAGATAGGCTAGGTCTCGGGTAGCAGGTCGAGTCGGTTACAAGTTAGGGTTTTCCCCTTCAAACTTTCTATCTTTAGCTTCTTCTTGTCCTTCAAGCAATCGAGAGTCCATAGGTTACTCGAGTCCTTTCATATGGGCCTTGGCGACACCGTAGGCCTGTACGTATTCGGACCGTATATACCAAGCTCGAGTACCTGTAGGGTATACCCATGTCAGTAGCCCCCGAGTGTCCAGTGGAATCGAAGATTCGATTGGGGACTTTTGAAGCCTTCGAATGCCTAAATGAGTACATTTTGTTTGCTTTTATTCGTGTCATAGGGATTGTTGATATACGTGCCTGATATAACCGAAGTATCGGTATCAGTTAACCACCTTAGGGTGAAACAACGCAATCTACTCAAATTCGAGTCCCCGGACTCGAATCCGGAAAAATCTTTGGTGTAATTCGACTCGGTAGCGGAGGTCTTACGAGTCAATTCGATTATATGGTGTGAGCACTTGACGCGTCCGTCAAGGCATGTTCATCGTGCTGTAGGAACGGATATGTTTACAGTAGTCGTGATTAAATGCGTTGCCAGGCCTTATTCAGGTCTTACCTTCACGCCGTAGGCGCGGCATCCGAATTTTATCATCGCGGAGACGATTCGGGTGACCCAGGAGACACAGTCTCTTTGTAGGGGGAAATATTGAGGCGATGTCGCCATGAGTTTCGAGTGTAGATGTTATCAACACACAATTTTTTGTACAAATAATCATAGGGTGCGCGACCGGCGCTCCCTATGGGAGTAGCCCCCGAGTGCCTGGTTGAGTCGAAGACTCAGGCAGGGACTAAAGAACTTTTTGTGACTGCTGTCGTCTTCTGCTTGCTTGTTCCAGTCAATGACTCAGGCGGGTACTAAAACACTTTTGCGACTGCTGTCGTCTTTTGCCTGCTTGTTTCAGTCGATGACTCAGGCAGGTACTAAAACACTTTTCATCGGCATCGTCTTTTCCCTGCTTGTTTCAGTCAAATTTGTTTCCGGCGCTCCCTATGGGAGTAACCCATGTCCATAATCGAACTGTGTTTCGAGTGATTGGGTTTGTTTTTATGATTGTCCATGTTCCTGCAACAAGAAAAATAAAAGTCATAGGGTGCACGGCCAGCGCTCCCTATGGGAGTAGCCCCCGAGTGCTTGGTGGAGTCGAAGACTCCAGCAAGGACTAAAAGTAGTTGAAGTTTTCCACTGCGTAGCCTTGGTGACGTCAGTGCTGACGCTTGTATGACCTTGGTTACCCGCGTGAGCGATTTTGACGGGACGTGACGAGCTGTGGGTTCCACTTTCTGACTTTGATTTGACTGGGCGTGCGTAATCTTATTTTTAACTGTGCCTCCTCGATTTCCGTGCGTAATGGTAGAAGCCGGGGACGGTTCGCGCTTCCTCTTCTCCACGTGTCCAACGCGATGCGTGCCACGCGTCCAATAGGGTTTTTGTCAGCCGTTGGATTGCATCTCCCAGGGGTTAAGTAGCGGTGCTGTGGCGGTAATTTCCCATTTGCGCTCTTTCTTCCTTGTTGCCATCGCCATTGCTGCTGCTTTTCTGCTTTCCCCTGTGCCCATCTTCTCCACGATGCTGGACCAGCTCCGTTCGTTCCCGAGCTACTTCCTTCGCTCACATCGCCGCCGCGCAATGGGGAAGAAGAAGGGAGGCGCTGCCGCTGATTCCGCGGTCACCGTTGCTGCGGTGAAGAAGAAAGGTGGCTCCGCTGCTGCGGGCACCAGCACCGCCGCCGGCGGGAAGAAGAAGGTCGCCGGCACCCGCGTGACCAATGGCGCATGGCGCCCCTCTATCATCAAGGCGTCGGATCTCCGTCTTCTTCGCCAAGATGGGGTTATCTCTGCGGCAGTCACCGATGCGCGCGTCCCCAGCGGTGAGACCATTCCTGCTCCTCCCGCTGGTTTTCGAGTGATGTTTCCTGCATTCATCATTCGCGGTCTTTCCTTGCCTCTTCACCCCTTTCTTAGGGGTCTTGTTTGTTTCTATGGCTCCAGCTCCATCAGCTGTCCCCAAATTCGCTCCTCCACATCACTTGTTTCATCACTCTCTGCGAGTGCTGGCTCGGAATCGAGCCGCACTTTGGTCTTTTCAAACGCTTATTTAAGCTAAAGTGTCAGTCCGCATCTGGCTCTTTAGTTTATGACGTAGGTGGTTGTGGAATTCATGTCGACCCGTCCACCACCTACTTTGACATCAAGCTCGCCAAGTCCGTCCAGGGATGGAGGGACAAATGCTTCTATGTTCGCGACCAGAAGGACAAGGACGAGCACTTTGGACTCACACCTTTTGATCCCACGACTCCCTGCAAGAAGATGCGTTCTTGGAAGAACGTGATCATGCCCTCCGAACTCGCGGAGACAAACGTGCTATATCAACGCGTATGCGACCTCGAGAGCCGCATAGGCGCGGAAGAGGGAGGCTACGCCCTTGTCAGGACTTGGCTGCGTCGTCGCGTACAGCCTCTCCAGGCCAGGGTCCATCCCATGTTTCAATGGGGTGGCGCTGATGATGCCACTCGCGTGTCTGCCGATGGCATGTCCGCGAGTGAGGTAGATAAGAGGGTGCGACTGGTCACGAAGTATACCTTCAAGGATGTGCTTCCAAATGAGCTAGTCGTTCCTCCCTTCGATGCTTCGAATCCTCCCCCCAAGGTACAGTTGTGCTACGTAGTAGCTTATTTTCTCGATTGCGTTTTCTGTTGCTTACCTGTTATGTTTGTTGATCTTTACTGTTTGTATGCAGGAGTGGGCGGTGTCGCCTTGTATGCCTCCCCTTCCTGAGGGGATTATTCCTCGTGAAGCTTTGGAAGAGGACGAGTCTAAGTCGACTGTCCCTTCTAATGTGGAAGAGGAAGCCCCTGAGTCCGAGAGCCCGGATACTCGCAAGCGTTTGCGTAGCGGGGATTCCGACGCGTCGACTCCTTCAACTCCAGGAGGCGCGGCTGTTGGCGCGGAGTCACCAATTACAGCTGTTCCTTTGAGGGTTGTGGCACCATCTTCTCGCAAGAAGATGCGATTGCCCAAGGAGTCTTCGTCGGAGTCGGCGGAGGCCACGTTTGATCTTGACAAATTTGACTGGTAAGTTTGCTAGTGCATTCATTCTTCTCTTGTTTTTTCTTGTTGGCTTTGCCCTGGAGTTTGCCCTTTCTAAGTGCGGATTTTGTCTTGCAGTCAAGAGGCGTCGTCATCTTCTGGTGACGTCGAGTTTTTGAAAGAATCAGGAGTCACGGCCTCAAGGGCCAAGGTAGAGGTCGAGCGCGCTCCTTCTCCTCCAGCGGCGGCCCACTCCGGGCACAATTCTTCGAGCTCTCCTCACGTAGGGGAGCATCGCGTAGTTGCTCGGATGACAGTTCAGCAAACTTCTGCGGAGTCGCTGGAGGACCATGTAAGTATATCTTTCTTTCTTTTGTAATTTAGCAGTCAACGCCTTTTGTTGCCCTCTGCTGACTCCTTGTTTTGTGCGACAGCTCCTTGTAAAGGAAGCCGCGCAGGTGGCGGAGCACGTGATGGCGATGTGTCACCAGCCTGCGATGCTGGAGACACGCCACCGCGTGGTTGAGAGTGAGTGTTCTACACTTATTCTTTTCGTGAAGGGGCGCGACAAGGCAATCGCGGCTCGTGATGATGCCCAGAAGCGCGAGGAGGATCTGCGCGCCTCCTTTGCGGCCAGATAGAAGTTGTTCGAAGAGCAACTGTTCTCAGTCGCCAAGGCCCTCTCAGGTACCTTTACTGGTAGATATTTTATTGATATTCTTCTCTGCATCTGGAGTGCCGATGGCACTAGAAGTTTGATCCATGTGTGTATTTTGGTGTAGATGCTGGCGACTTGAGTTTTGATCCGCAGGCCTTGCGTCGCGATGATGCTCTGGCGGGCGTGGTGTCTGCGGTCGAGGACCGAAGCGCCGCCATCCAAAATATGTTGTCCAAGGTCAGGGGCACTCTCAGTCGCCTCCGGGAGGAGCTGATGCCGAAGGCGGAGCTGATCGACAATGTGGAAGAGCTGGTGGAGTCGCTCGCTGGGGGTGTGCCTGCCATGTATAAGAACTCCCTCCGCACAGCTGGCGCGACCATGTCACTTGCCATGGTGCAAGCCCACAGAGTCGAAGTAGATCCTTCTGCGGTGTCGAAGATGATGCCTGTTGGCGCGGATGGTCAGCAGGTAGTATTCGCTCCCTCTACGACTGCCTATGCCAAATATGGCCATTCCTTGATAAACACTGTTGCCAAGTATTCGAAGGAGCTTAATCGTGCGAAGAAGGTGGCAAAGACTTCGGCCTCAGGGGCCGGCGGAAAGTCAGTGGCATCTGATACTGCCACGGACTTGATGATGCCCCCGAGGTCATCGAAGTCGAAGAAGCCAGCTGCTTCGTAGTTAGTTTCTTGTAATAGTTGATGAATTGCTCTTTTGATTGGAGAACATGCCTGTTGGCGAATGTCTTTGTAGATACTTTTATGCTGATCCTGAATGCATATGTTACTTTTGACTTTTGAGTTGGTCGCCTTATTTGCCTCTGGCTTGATTTTTGGTAGGGTACATCAAGTGGTCCTGTGGGGGGAACCCCGGACTCGCCGTCTCTTGAGGATACAATGGCACCACCACGCTCTAGGGTAGAGGAGCTGTCCTTGCTTTCGCGACTTCGTGATTGCGTTAAGCAACTGGAGCGTGAGTTGCCCGTGATCATGATGTAGCATGTGGAAGTCAAAGCTGAAAAGCCGCCCGAGCGATATCCGCTTGGCGAGGTGGCCTTGGTGGCGACCAGTTTAAGTGTTAGTTTGCTCATCCTCGTCTTTTCCTTTATAGTAATCGCAATGGTACGTTGTACTCATGCTGTTGATGCTGCTCCGTGTAGTTGTTAGCGCACGCCATCCGCAGGAGGAGAGGGATAGGATTGCCATCCGCCTTCATGATCTCACTCAGGAGCAACTTCAGGAGAGTGGATACTTCTGGGTAGATCATGATCATGCGACTGCGTTGGCGACCCTGCAGGATCGCACCTCACGAGTGCTGCTCTTTCTGAAGAAGTCGCAGTTGTGTTTGAAGAACATCTACCGGGCGATGTTCCCGCTGGATGATACTCCATCAAGCCTGCTGGCTCTCCTGACCAAATTTCAAGATATGTCCGCGGTTCGCGAGTGCGTGAGGCAGCAGTTGGTGGCTCGTGCCAAGGCTGCCCTCTCCATGGTGCGTTTGCACAGGCCTGACATAGATGTCGCCGTCATTTCCTCTGGGCCACCGGTGCCACCAGCAGGATCTTCCTAGAACATGGTGCCGTACTATCAGGCGGTGGACCGTCTAGCCGAGGAGGTCATCGACTTCTTCGAGGAGCAGACCAATGTTCTTTTGTTGCAAGGGTAGCCAAATATGTATCCTGCATATAAGTGTACTAGTGTTGTAAAGCTCATATATATTTGTAGATAATTTACTGTTGAATGTGTACAAATGGCTTTATAAGTGTGGGGTGCGTTGCACTTATGCGAGTCCTTTTCGTTAGCCTGGCCATCTTTGTATCTCATTCCCTCGTCAACCTGTCAGGTGCGTTGCAGCTGGGTTGAGTTTGTGTTAAGGGGTTCGATTGATGTGCCAGCTACTCAGGATGTCGTGTTTTTGTTCGAAGAACATATGTGTATAGGGTGGCATAGCCCCCGAGTATGAAAATTGACAAAGTAAAGGAGGGCACAGAGTTTCGGGGCACTTAGCTTTTATTTATTCGAAGGATAGTACGACGTACAATGTGTGGCTAAGTAGCCTTGGCTGAATAGCTTTATTTGCGATGCAAAAGTAAAGAAAAAAACAACTAAGGGTAGAAGTGTCGCAGTTGTGCGACGTTCCAAGGGTTGGAGTGTGCGACTCCTGTCTCTAAATCTTGAAGGCGATAGGCGCCACCTGGGATTACTTCTATAATCACGTACGGTCCTTCCCAGGGGGATTCAAGCTTGAGATGCCCCTGCTGTTTCAGTCGCAGGACCAGGTCACCTTCGACGAAGGATCTGCGGCGAAGCCTTCTACTGTGGTAGCTGCGCAGGTTCTGCTGGTAGATCGTGGATCTTGCTACAGCGATTTCTCTTGCCTCGTTAAGGAGATCGACAGAGTCTTTGAGTGCAAGAGATGACTCTTGTTCGCTGTAAGCGACTATACGTGGCGCCTTGCATCGCACTTCGGCGGGTAGTACTGCTTCTGCTCCATGAACCATAAAGAATGGTGTGTAGCCCGTGGCGCTATTTGGAGTTGTTCGCAGGCTCCAGAGTACGGATTGCAGTTCGTCTAGCCAACAGCCCATGGCTTGTTCGAGTGGTCGGAGGAGTCACTTCTTGATGCCGCTGCAGACGAGCCCATTTGCCTTTTCCACCTGACCGTTGGTCTGTGGGTGTGCTACTGAGGCGTAGCTGATGTTGATCCCCAGGTTCTCGCAGAATTCTTGGAACTCCTTGGATGTGAAGTTCGTTCCGTTGTCGGTGATGATGATGTGCGGTACGCCGAAGCGGTAGACGATGGACTCGAAGAACTTGACTGCACTATGTCCTGATTGCTTGGTCACTGGCATGGCCTCAATCCACTTGGTGAATTTATCGACTGCGACCCAGAGGTAGACGTAGCCTCCTTGCGAGGACCTTGGAAGTTTGCCAACCATATCGAGTCCCCACTAGGCGAAGGGCCAGGCCAATGGAATAGGCCGTAGTTCTGCGCCTGGTGCGTGTGGCTTGTCCGCGAATCGTTGGCAAGCATTGCATTTTTGGACAATGTCCTTGGCATCGCGATGGCCGTGGGCCAGTAAAATCCAGCTCGTAGAGCTTTGGCGACGAGGGCGCGACTGCCGGCGTGGTGCCCGCAGGTCCCTTCGTGGATGTCGAGGAGGACTGCTCTTCCATCGGCTAGGGAGACACATCATTGTAATACGCCTGTGATGCTGCGTTTATACAGTTCGCCGTTGATAACAGCGAATGCCTTGGAGTGCCGCGCGATGTGTCGTGCGTCTGTCGGGTCGTCCGGTAGGCGCTTGCTGAGGAGGTACGTAATGTACGGCTGCGTCCAGGATTGTTCGATCATCATGACGCTCATTGGTCCCTCGAGTCCTGTGTCGAGGTCCAAATCATCGAGTGTCATTGGCTCATTGGGTGGCATAGCCCCCGAGTCCGTTGCTGCACTTGTTTTCTTCTCTGCGGCCTTTGGCTTGATGGAGCGTTCGCATATGCGCTCGAGAAATACCCCAGGTGGTATGGGTGCGCAGGTGGAGCCTATGTTGGCGAGTGCGTCCGCCTCCTCATTGCTTTCGCGACCTATGTGTCGCAGTTCGCAACCATCGAAGTCTCCTTCAAGTGTGTGGTAGAGGTCGCGGTATGCGATCATATTGTCGTTCAGTGCGTCGCACTCATGCATTGTTTGGTTGACGACCAGCTTGGAGTCGCCATATATGATTAGCCTCTTTGCGCCGCAGGCTTTTGCCATCCTCATCCAGTGCAACAGGGCCTCGTATTCAGCCTCATTGTTTGAGGCTGTGAACTACATTCACAGTATGTATTTCAGCTTGTCCCCTTGGGGTGATGTCAGTATGACACCTGCTCCTGCTCCATCTTTCCTCTTGGACCCATCGAAGTGCATTGTCCAGAGGTAGGACATATCTGGCTTGTTCGGGAGTTGGTTTTCTATCCAATGCACGAGGAAGTCAGGGAGAACTTGTGACTTGATTGCATCGCGCTTTTCATATGTGATGTCTCGTGGAGACAGTTCGATTCCCCAAAGCGCGACTCGTCCCATGGCGTCGGGGTTATTGAGTATATGTCCCAATGGGGCGTCGTTGACTACCACGATTGGGTGTTCCTGGAAGTAATGGCGCAGTCGCCGGGCGGTCATGAAGACACCGTACGCCAGCTTCTGGTACTGCGGGTACCGCTGTTTTGTTGGCGTGAGGACCTCGCTGAGGTAGTATACCGGGCGTTGTACGCCATGGACCTTGTTTTCCTCTGCCCGTTCGACGACGAGCACTGTACTAACCACTTGGTTGGTAGCGGAGATGTACAGCAGTAGTGGTTCCCTTTCCCGTGGAGTCACCAGTACTGGCGATGTGGATAACAGGCGCTTGAGATGTTCGAATGCTTCTTGCGCTTCATTGGTCCATTCGTATTTATTAGCTTTGCGGAGGATTTGATAGAAGGGCAGTGCCTTTTCTCCCATTCGACTGATAAATCGACTGAGGGTCGCGATTCGTTTGGCTAGTTGTTGGACGCCTCTTATGTTCTTAGGCTTCTCCATGGCCAGTATGGCCTTTGTCTTTTTCGGGTTTGCCTCAATCCCTCTCGCGGAGATGAGATACCCGAGCAGCTGCCCAAATGGTACGCCGAAGGCGCATTTGTCCGGATTGAGCTTGATCCGGTAACGGTCGAGATTGGCGAATGTTTCGCGCAAGTCATCGATTAGAGAGGCTTCCTTTTTGGTTTTGATGACTATCTCGTCGACATAGACTTGGATGTTGCGACCCAGCTGCTCCTTGAGGCAAGCCTGCATGCACCGTTGGTAGGTAGCTCCCGCGTTTTTTAGCCCGAAGGGCATTGTGTTATGTGAGAACACACGAATGGCGTTATGTAGCGGTCTTCTCCTGGTCTTCCTCCTTCATTCGAATTTGGTTATAGCCTGAGTAGGCATCGAGGAAGCAGAGGCGCTCGCATCCAGCGGTGGAGTCGATGATTTGATCGATCCGTGGTAGCGGGAAGTGATCGTTTGGGCAGTGCTTGTTTAAAGAATTGAAGTCCACGCACATCCGTAGGATATCTGTGTCCTTTTTTGGTACCAGCACAGTATTGGCGAGCCAAGTGCTTTCCTTGATCTCGCGTATGAATTTGGCCTCGAGGAGTCTGTTGATCTCCATTCCGACTGCCTGCGCTCGTGGCTCAGACAATCGCCTGATTGTTTGCTTGACTGGCCTTGCGTCGGGGTTGACGTTGAGTGTGTGCTCGGCGAATTCCCTAGGGACTCCTGGCATGTCCGCAGGACAACAGGCAAAAATTTCCTAGTGCTCACGGAGGAATTCGACGAGCGCGAGTTCCTATGCGGGACTCAAGTTGTTGGCGATGAGGGCTGTTTTGGCGGGATCTGATGGATGGACATGCACCTTCTTTGTGTGCACAGATGAGTCGAAGGAGAGGTCAGGTGATCTTGGCCTACTCAGGGGCGGCAGACTGTTGTCTGTTGTTTCATTCAATCGCGTGAGCTCCTCCTGCATGCCGAAGGACTGGGAGATTCTGTTGAATTCCCTGTCGCAACTGTCAGATCGCTCAAAGCTCCTGTTGATCATGATGACGCCGTTGGAACCTGGCATCTTCATCTGCAGGTAGGCGTAGTGGGGTACCGCCATGAACCTAGCGAACGCGACGCATCCGAGGATGCAGTGGTATTGTGAGGGCCAGTCGACAACTTCAAAGTCGATGCGCTCGCGCCGGAATTTTTCTTCGGCGTGCCGAATATGACGTCGAGGTTGATTTTGCCCAGGGGGTATACGCCTTTCCCTGGAATGATGTCGTGGAACGTTGTGTCCGATGCCTCCAAGCAGGTTAGAGGGATCCTCATTGCTCGCAAGGTACTCATGAATATGAGGTTGATACCGCTTCCGCCATCCATGAAGACGCGACTCATGTCGAAGCCTCCAATTTGCGCCTCGAGTACGAGGGGTCAATGACCTGGGCGAGGTACTTGAGGTGGGTGGTCGCGTTTGTCGAAGGTAATGCACGACTCACTGCCACTGAGGTACTCAGTGGTGGATGGTGGCGAGTGTGTGGCCAAGTTGACTTGGCGAGTGATGGCCTTCTGCACCCTATTGGAGGGACGCCCCTTTTGGATCATCATGGTACCCATGGCCCGTGGGTACGGTTCGCCTCCGTGGTGCTGGTCCGGTGCAGCTCCGTTCGGGGGTGGCCCAGGTGGTGGTGGTGGTGCGCCATGTGCCACGGCGCCTGGAGCGGCTCCGTAGCCTCTTTCAACTACATTGCGGTTCATCCAAACCAATCCCTCATGTAGCTTGAGGAACTCGCGGTAGTCCTTGAGGAGGTGGCTGGATTTTCTCTTGCCATCATGCTTGTCGATGTAGAAGTGTACCGTGCATGGCCCGGACAGTTTGTCCTCGATGGAGGTCGCGGGTGCTTCATCGCGAGTGCGGCGTTGCCATACTTGCGTGGTTTTCCCGGAGTCGCGGTATCCGCCGCTGCGGTATCCGTTGTTGCAGTTATCGTCGTGTCTATCGGCGTCGCCGGCTGCGACCATGTTAACGTCATCGCGATCGTCGTAGCCACGCATGCGACGCTTACTCCGGCGGTCGCGTCTTTGTTCGAGTTCTGCCTCCTCATTAGAGTGAACGCGATTCTTCACCGAGTCTTCTCCATCGGCCCACCGATTCGCGATCTCCATCAGGTGGTCGATGGTCTGGGGCTTTGAGCGTCCTAGCTCCTCCCTGAGTTCCATGCGGCGGACACCACCGTTGAATGCATAAATCGCGCGGTCTTCCGAGATGTTCTCTGTGGAGTTCTTGATGATGGACCACCTTTGGATGTAAGAGCGCAGCGATTCGCCAGATTTTTGCTGGCAGCATCTTAGTTCTTCGATTGAGGTGGGGCATTTGTACGTGCCCTTAAAGTTGCGCACGAAGCTGTAGACCAGCTCATCCCAGCTGCGAATGGATCTGCGTGGGAGGTTATTGAGCCATGCCCGGGTGGCGCCCTGTAGCTGTAGCTGCAAGCATTGCATGGCAGTACTTCGACTACCTCCATGTAGCCTGACGGAGGAAATGTGATCCTCCAGCCAGATCTTGGGGTCCTACATACCGTCAAATTCCGGGTTCTCCGACGGGAGTTTGAACCCTTTAGGCATTCGCTTTTGCCTAATGGATCTGCTGAAGCATCTGGCACCGCAGAGTTCTCCATCTTCTTCCGAGTCAGTCGACCGAGCACGTCGTGCCCTTGACTTGTCGATCTTGCGCTGCGTGAGTTCATCGCGTGTGTCGTAGTCGCGATCGTGTCGCCGTGAGCGGCGGCGCCGAGACAGGTAGTGACTGTCATCGCTGGACGAGGGAGAGGAGTAGCGCTTTGCTAACGCTTTGCCCTTTTTTGGGTCTGGTACCGGTTCCTTGTCGAGGGCAGCCTCGATTAGCCCCAGGACCGCAATCTTAGATCGGTGCATGGCCGTTCGGGGATCTCCAGCCAGTGGCTGGTTATTGAGAAGGTACATGGTGGCCGCTATCACCGCGGCCTGCGGTGTCCTGGGAACTTCGTTGCCTCTCATGTCGACTGTCATAGAGCCGAAGTCGAGGACTTTCGTCGCGTCTATGCGCTCTTGTTCGGTGAGGTGAGCCATCCGCGATTGCCTCTTCCTGGCGAGATGCTCGTTGCCTTTTGAGGAGGATCCTCCGTAGGAGGAGAGCCCAGCGCGACGAAGGCTTGACTCGTCTACCGCCTTTTTACACGCCTCAAGTTGCGTGATTGCTTGTTTTTGGCGCTTGAATTCCTCTTTTAGGAGCCAGTGGTAGCCCATCAGCAGTTCCTGCAGGGACCCGAAGGGTAGAGGTGCACCTCGTAGGGCTTCGCAGCAGCGTTCCCACTCTTGCTCGTTGAGCCTGATCACGACGCGTTCGCCGGTTTGCTCGTTGATTATGCTAGGAGGTTCGACTGCTCCTTCGTTGCCACCGTTACCACCGTTGCCAGCGTTGGGCGGGTCGGTGTCGTTGCCGGTGTTACCACCATTGCCGCGATTGGGTGGATCGGTGCCATTGCCGGTGTTGCCACTGTTACCGCGGTTGGCGGAGGTGTCGCCCGCATTGATGACGGTGCACATGAAGTGATTTGGGAAGCTGCTGCTTCCACAACTTTCAGATCCAGAACCGTAGGTTCCATCTTCAGTGGCCAGATCGCTTAGATCGGAGTCGCGACTGTTGTCGCTGACCATGTTCCCAACTGCTGTTGGAGCATTGAGCTCACTGAGAGTGCCGATCGATGGCGGGAACCACGATGCTGGGGCAATCGCCGATGCTGTCGGCTGATCGGACATGCGAAGCGTGCCCATCTGACCAACTTGGAAGCGGAAGCTCCCAATCGCCAGGCTGATTCCGTCGCCCATGGACTCGAAGGCCGGGCTAGTAGTCAGCGTGTGGACGGTGAAGTCGAAGGCGCCGAAAAGCTGGCGAATCTCCGCTGTTGCAGAGTTGTAGATCGCGTTTGATGGGGCCGAAGAAGCCGCAACATCAGCACTCCCAATTCCCACAGACGGCGCCAATTGATGAGGGTTTAACTCGTCAATGCCCATTGTTATGGACTTGGGTTTTGGAGAAGGAGGGAGCGCTGGAGACATCTATCGGCTAGCAAACAAGCACACATGGGACAAAGGATTTACCCAGGTTCAGGCCTCGTAGAGGTCCCTACTCTGCTTGCGCTCGTGGAATTATTGAGGGAGTCGAAAGTTACAATGGTGCGCAGATGCAATCTGGCAAGGGTTGTGGAAACTAGGGTTGCGTGTGTCCTCCTCACCGCCCCCTCCTAGCCCTTATATAGATAGGCTAGGTCTCGGGTAGCAAGTCGAGTCGGTTACAAGTTAGGGTTTTCCCCTTCAAACTTTCTATCTTTAGCTTCTTCTTGTCCTTCAAGCAATCGAGAGTCCATAGGTTACTCGAGTCCTTTCATATGGGCCTTGGCGACACCGTAGGCCTGTACGTATTCGGACCATATATACCAAGCTCGAGTACCTGTAGGGTATACCCATGTCACTTGGGGTTTGAAATCTTAAATTATCTTGATCCTAGAGGATGAGTTCCTAGGGTATCTCATACTACTTCCTAATCAAACAACACAGACATCAAATCAAGGCAATTCATCAAATAGCAGATCAAGGCAATTCATCTTAGCAAGCAAAACAAATCTACTACTACGGATACCTTCAAGCCTAGATTGAGGTAAGGATGGGTATTTTGAAAAGGTTGTGTTTTGAAGTGGAAAAGATTCCCTTGGTATTTCTACCAAGAGTAGAGTTCAATGTTTTATAGAAGGTTTTGGAAAGCCTAGGGTTAAGAGTAGTCAAAGGTGTGTTTTGAAAACATAAGGAGATAATATCTTATAGATCTCCATAATTTTTTAATAGAAGCTACTAAAATGGTTAGGGTTGCAAAGGCATCTTGGCTCAGGTTTTTGAAATGCCATAACATTTGAGAAAAAGGAAAATAAGCCAAGGTAGTTTTGTGAAATAGCTTTTGTCAACTGAGGGTGAGGTAAGGAGCATATCATCTACTACACATTCAGATGCATAAGCACAACAAACAACAAGCAAACACTGCATCACTAAACAAGAAAAAGTTTTTGTTCCCCTTGATGTTTGCATTCTGCACAACTAATAAGGGTTGCTGGAGGTGGGATGTTACAGGGTTCTTCTTGGGAGACAAGCCAAAAGTCATATTGCGTTTATATTAATTTTGTGTCTTGAATCTAGTTGCATTCATGTTGCATTGGCACTTGTATATATATGCATGATTTCCTATTAGAGTTGGCATGGGACTATTTTCAAAAGGTAGAATGGCATGTTGCTTTAATCATGTGTTGCATATCTTGGTTAAATCTTCTCAACAAAAATATATGTTTGCTTTGTTGCTAGACTAACGTTTCAGGTCTATAATAATTTTTTAGAGAAAATAACTTGTTCGAGAGCTCACAAGGAGATTAACAAGCAGTCGTACAGGCGGACCCGTCTATACCGCACACCCGTACCAATCACGTGACACATCGGAAGAAGAATAACTTTTCTAGAAAAGTGACTGCAAGCTTAACGAGCACCGGTATGGTGGGACACGTCCATACCGTCCACCCGTACCGACCTTGTTACCAGGAAAAGGAAACATGAAGCGCCCCCAGAGGCTATAACCACCACCCGTACGGGTGCATCCCGCTTGTATCACCCGGTCGTACCTACTTCGACGGAACCCTTAAAAAAAGAGAAGACGAGGTGCAGTACGGACGGAGTCCATCCGTACCACATGCTCGTACCAAAGAGCAGCACCATGCAGTAAGGGCAGGCACAAGTACAAAAAGGTTATAACACCTCCAATCCTTTTATGTTGACAATCTCAGGTCAGTGGGTTACCTTCTACATGTTCCTTTGTACTTCATTTTATTTTACCCACATTCGTAACTCCCTAGCCTATAATTCTCTGTAGTATTTCATGTTTCATGTTTCTTTTGTTTCAACAGTTGGGTGAATGAACTCCATTCGTACACCAAATTGTTTTTTTAATTTGTTTGTTATTTTCGCAGGGACTTGAACCTTGTGTGATGACGTGCATGGTTTGTTCCAACCGTGCAAATATTTGCATAAGACACTTAGTTGTTTCAACTCAACACTTCAACAAGGAAGTATCCGTTGAACCAAAGGTCCTTGTCCATCAAAAGTGAGCTTACTCGTACCTCAACGGTAAAGTGTGTTACCCTTGCTTTATTAAATCTTGGGGAGGTAACCACTTCTCACACTCTCTTTTGATAACTACATTTTCTCTTTTTCTTGTAGTAATCTATTCAAGTTTGGTTCTTCCAAAAGTTCTAGGTTGGGGAAGTTACTTCTGCATGTGTAGAGTCTTGTGCAATGTTCTTTTTCAATAAAACATTTGGTGTTGAGAAGAACTTTGTGATCCTCGTGCAAAATGCCTAGAATATACCAGTGGGACATCTTGACATGGCAAAGAAAATAAGTGCCAAATTGAAGAATGTGAGAAGAGGTATCAAGATTTGGGCCAGACAAATCCCCTGTTTAAAGGATCAGATTAAGAAGGTTAATGACACAATTGACCTTTTGGGTTTGCTTGAGGAATCAAGAACTTTAACTATTAATGAATGGCACCTCAGAGATCTTCTGAAATCACATGTCATTATTCTGCTCCAGAATTAGAACACCCATTGGAAACAAAGAGGGAAAATAAAATGGGTGAAATTAGGTGATGAAAACACAAAATTCTTCCATTCTAAGGCTACCATCAGTTATAGGCACAATTATATCTCATTGCTAAAGAATGACAATGGCCAAGAAATCTTTGATCAATCTGACAAAGCTGACCTAGTGTGGGATGATTTCAAATCTAGAATGGGTACTTCTGTAAAATCTGAGATGTTGTTCAACCTTGGAGATTTTTATGGCAATGGTATGTCTGAGGAGATGAGAAACTCTCTTGAAATGCCTTTCCTGGACAAAGAAATTGAGAATGTGATCTCTGACTTACCAAATGATAAGTCCCCTAGACCTGATGGTTTTAACAATGAATTCATCAAAAGCTGCTAGTCCATCATTGGAAATGACTTCAAATTACTTATCCGTGATTTCTATGATGAGAAAGTTTCTCTTGAAAGTATCAACTCATCCTTCAATACTCTCATTCCTAAAGTGTCAAACCCTTCCACCCCTGCTGATTTCAGGCCTATATCTTTATTAAACTGTGTGCTAAAAATTATTACCAAACTTCTTCCAAACAGACTATAGAATGTTATTTTGAAGTTGGTGCATAAGAATCAATATGGCTTCCTCAAAAACAGGTATATTCAGGATTACCTTGGGTGGGATTTTGGATATCTATTCCAATGCCACAAATCAAAGGAGGAAATTGTCATTTTAAAATTGGACTTTGAAAAGGCTTTTGATACAATTGATCATTCATCCATCCTAAATATACTCAGGGCAAGAGGATTTGTCAAGAAATGGATTAAATGGATTGAGATGATTTTTGAGTCTGGCTCCTCTGAAGTTCTTCTAAATGGGGTACATGGGAAAAAATTTACTACAGGAGAGGTGTGAGGCAAGGAGACCCACTTTCTCCCCTCCTTTTTGTTCTTGCTGCAGATCTTCTTCAATCTGTCTTGAATAAAGCCATGAACATCCACCTTCTGTCTCCTCTAATAAGTGGTCCTCCTAACAATGACTTCCCTAAGATTCAATATGTTGATGACACTCTAGTTGTGCTAAAAGCAGATGCTAGTCAATTGTTATGCTTAAAATCTCTACTTCAAACTTTTGCACTATCGACTGGCCTCAAAGTGAACTATTTGAAATCAAGGATGATGCCAATAAATTTAAGCAATGACAGGATGACTTACTTTGCTAAGACAATTAATTGCCAAACTGGTAGCCTTCCTTTCACATATCTTGGACTGCCCCTCAGCTTATCAAAGCCATCCATGGAACATTTTCTACCAATTGTTCAAAGAGTGGAAGAAGACTATGTGGTATAGCTGACTTCTTGAACTATGGAGGGAAACTTAAATTGGTTAAGTCTGTTCTATCCTCACTCCCTCTGTTCTTCATGAGTTTCCTAGCTGTTCCTGTTGCTATCAAAGAACAGATCATAAAATATATGAGACGCTGTGTCTGGAGAAAAAAGACTGAGGATGTTCAAGCTAAGGGTCGGGCTCTAGTGTCATAGGATAAGATTTGCAGACCTAAAAATCAAGGGGGTCTAGAGGTTCTGGATCTCACCATTCAAAATTCTACCCTCCTATTAAAGAACCTTGACAAATCTTACAATCACCATGATATCCTTTGGGTTCACCTCATTTGGGAAACCTACTATAAGAATGGGAAATTACCTAGAAGAAGCATGGAGGGATCATTCTGGTGGAAATCCCATATCAAATTAATTGACAATTTTAAAGTCATGGCTAAATGCAGCTTGAAATCTAGGAGAACTACTTATTTCTGGTCTGATCTTTGGCAAGATGAATGCTTAAAAAATAAATTTCCTCACCTGTTGTCCTTTGCAAAGTCATCAAATACCAGTGTGCAGGAATTTTTACATGCTGAATACTTGGAGGATAATTTTCATCTACCTCTTTCTCAACAAGCATACTCTGAATTTTTAATCATGGAAGATAGCTGCCAAGAGATCCTTCCAACCTTACAGGAATGTCAACACGATAGATGGAGTTATATTTGGGGGTCTGATAGATTTGAAGTAAAAAAGGCCTACTCTTCTATGATTGGTTATTCCCCTACACCACCACATTTCTCTTGGCTTTGGGCATCCTCTTGCCAGAACAAACACAATTTTTTTCTGGCTTTTGCTTTTGGATAGATTAAATACAAGAAATCTTCTAAGAAGGAAACAATTTGCTCCGCCTGCTATAATTGTGCAACTCTCAATTGCCCTTTGGAAGAATTGGTAATACACTTATCCTGGGATTGCCCTTTTGCAAAAGTTTGCTGGGATCATATATGCACTGACAGAGCAACAGAGTTATCTGGATTGGAGGCATTATCAGACATTAAAACCAAACTGCACCTGCCATTTGCAATGGAGATTATTATCTTGGCTGCTTGGGGTATCTGGATTTGTAGGAATGAGATTTTTTTAATGATAAAAGTCCAATAGTAGATGGATGGAAGACAATTTTCTATCAAGAGATGAGATGGGTGCAATTCAGAATCAAAAGAAAACACGAGGAGAAATTCAATACTTGGCTGAGCCAACAATTAGACCAGAGATAAAGTAGATTTTGTTGCCCTCTTTGAGGTGGACTATGTTCTCTTTTTATCTTCCTTAGATCTGTAGACTCGTTTGTAAATATCACAACATTTATATAATAGAAAAATTGCAGTGGGGATTTTCCCTACTGTTTCACCTAAAAAAACAATACATTACCATGATTTCTACACTTAAAATGAATACAAGTATATTTATGAAGCCTCTAAATAATTTCTCAAGTGATGTTTAATTGTTTTAAGAGCCTAGCCTTATAGATATGCAACCCCATAGATTTATGGATAGAGACTTGATGGCACTCTTGAAAGGAGTTGTTTGATAGAAATGAAGTCTAGCGGTAATTGTGATTCATGCCAAAACTAACCTTGTAGATCAAACTATAATACTATTTAAAGAGTTTTATGTTTTTGATGCACACCTTGGGATGCCAACAACTCTGCTAGTCTACGAATGATCTATGGTACAACCCATGATTTCGGCTATGAGTGGACGACATGGGTGGCATAAATGTCACCGTAATGGGCAAAAGTATTTCTACTCTCGAAGGTTATGCAGACCATTGTTTAAAAGAATCGCTCAATGATCCTTGTTGAGAATCCTCCATGAAAGGAGAAAAAAAATGAAGATCCACATAACAAGTCCTTGGCATGGTCTCATTACTACTTTATAAATTTTCCTGAAAGACAATGAATTGAATAGTAGTGTCTGATAGTCTTTATTTATTGACATGGGTGTTCTAATGAGACACTCTAATGCTAAGCTTCTTATTACATGATCTATCACTCTTATTTTCTAAAGCCCTTACTTTACAAAAGTGAGGAGATACAAAACGTAATAGGCGCAATAGGATGATCACAAGTTTGCTTTCAAAGGTAGATTCACTTTTGACATGGAGCATTGAAGTTTTAATTGATCTTTTATGGATTGACATAACTGATCTTGTGTTTCCTTGTATGAATATGTTATTTCTTACTTTAAGATTGTATGGAAAATAAGGATACAAGGCATCGATATTCTACTTTTTTTTCAATTTTTTACTCATTTAAGGTATCGACTCGTGCCTCATGAACATGATGACCTTGTCCATAAGCCACCATATTGCTCGGGGATGAGCAAGAAGCTTGGGGAAGTTTATGAGTCCAAAATTGAAGCATATTTAAGTATATAAATTATTCATATTGTCACTCATTACATGCTACATCTAGATTTGCACACTATTATGTATGATCACTAGTTTGCATTCATTTTCACACGGACTTTGCACAATTATTAGTTACTTGGATTTTATTGCATTTTTTGTCTTTCACTTGTGTGTAGGTGGTATGAATAATCATGGATAAAATGATCTAAGAGGAATCAATATGGAGTAGTTGCAGGCACTAGACTTAGCCATTTGAGGGGAGGAAAAAGTGAATTTTTTCATCAACTCCAAATGAATATACAAGGCCATGGTGTTGTATCTCTCATCTATACAAATCCAACGAGCCAAAGAACACCTCAATCAGAGTCCGTATGAAGAAATGGCAGCCAAAACACTACGGATTACTGTAGGTGTAACGACCATTGGTACGGGTAGATCCCACCCATACCGTACGGTCGTACCGCCTCCGATGTCTTCATTTCGTCAAACGGAACAACATTTATGAAGTCCCAATGGGCATATTCGTCCCCTAGCTCCATCGGTTTGCGAAACTGACCTGCAGATGTGTCGTGGTGGTATCACGGCAGATGCCATAGATAGGCTAAAGATGGGGCCCATGAGTGATAGAGGTATCCAGGGAGGGATAGTGTGGTGATTCCACATAGACGATTTGTATTCTCAAGATCTATGGTGTTTACAGATGCTCCTTGAGCTGTTCGTGGGGAGGAGGAAGATGAAGTTCTTCACTGCCCACCCCTCTCTCTAGGGTTTTTCCCTTAGTAAAATGATCGACCACCTCCTCTTGAGGTCCTGGCGCACCTTATAAAGGGGTGGCCAGGTTACACTTAGGGCATACGTGGAGAGCATATTCTAGGAATATGCTCCTCCCAAAATGGCAAAGCAGTGCTCCAGTTTTTCCCTTCATAAGCCGCCCAGAGCTCATGGCGTAAGCCTCTCTGAACCCCTGGTGTAAGCCTCTATAGCGCCGTGTCACCCGACTAGCAACGGTCAGACGATGTCACCCTTGTCGGCCCGTGCTGCTGGTCCTTCTCTCTGTCTTCTGTGCTCTCTCTATAGTGGAGAGAGAAAAGCGTTGACCAAGGAAGATACCTTCCTTCTCCTGTAAGCCAACTAGTAACCTGGCTCCCGCCTGGTTAAGTCAGCCTTGGTAGTACCTGCAAACACGTTATTTGGTGGTGTCGACATACACTTTATGTCGGCCAAGGTCTTGTTGGGTGAAGATAACCTCAGCTGATTTGGCCGTAACTCGGCTGGCCTTTAAGTAACTCGGTCAGCTCCTACTTTGACCTTGTCATACCTCGGCTAGCATTGCCTTTATATCCCGGCTTGACCCTACCTAGAGTCAGCCCCCCAACATTAGTCCCCGAAGCTGGTGCGGTGTTAGCAACTTCAGCTGTTAAGCCACAGCAGGTTCAACCCACTTGATTCTTTGTTCTTATCACCGAGGTACTTTTATGTCAGCACGCTCCGAATTTAACTTGGCTGCTTACTTTACTGACTTGGTATTTACTTTGACCTCCCTTTGCTCTTTCCAAGTTATTCCTTGTTGGCCGGGTTATACTCTTGCATCCGGGTTATCCTACTTAGATGCTTTCCTTCTCATGTACATTTCCTTGCATCCTATGTGCGTCAATTACTGCATATGTTGTCAGGTGTTACTGCACGCACATCACATCGTTGGTTCCTCTTCGATAACCGCAGAGCCACGTCACATCGACAATCCGCTGCGTTGTGTTACCTCCTGTGTGGCTTGCTTCTGATTGGTTCCTTTGGGAAATACACGGCCACATCGTGTGGCCCGCTGCACCCTACGATCCCACTACCCCTACTAGGGGCATGGTTAAATAGGGGAGCAGGGGCATCCCTTAGCCATTTCCCCGTTTGCCTCTGCTTCTCCTTCTTCCTCCTTGCAGCACCTCCGCCACTGCCGCTTCTTCTTAACGATAGCGCCACCGCTGCCGCTCTCTGTTCCTTGCTCACCTCACCGCAGCTTCGTTGCTCGTTGATGCTACGGGGCCTCGTCAGTCAAGGCCCTTTTTCCTCGCTTTGGATTATGCCTCTGAGGAAGAAGATCTGGAGATGCCTCAATACATCACCATCACCGAGGAGCACGAGGAGGGCGGCACCGCCCATGAATGCGGTGCTTGGGCCGGCTCCTGGGTGTGCCAAGATGACCTTGACTGGATCATCCGGACCAATCGCATTCCCGCCGGAGTTATCTGCCACCTCCTGGCGACAAACTTGTCCCTGCTCCCGAGCCCGGTGAGTTTGTGGGTTTCCTTTCCTACTTCTAGCACAGCTTCGGCCTTCCTATCAGCGATTTCTTCCATGACTTCCTCACTACTTTTTTCTCCAACCCCATCATCTTCCTGCGAATGCCATCACCTCCCTCTGCTTTTGTTCCCAGTGTCGAGGGGTATCTCGGCCTATGGCCCTCGATTCAGATCTGGTTCAAGTTATTCGGTTTTCGAGAAAACTCATTCCGAATAAGGACCTCCGCTCGGGCGACACATCTCTGACCCAATGTGGGGCAGCCTCCATCTCACCTCAGCTAGACTCCGTGTTTCGCTTGGAGTCCTGCAAAGGGTTGGCTAAGACGTTCTTTTACGTAAAGAACGATACCCCGGAGGACAAGATTTTGCTGCCTCCTTTTTCTGTCGGCGTCCCTAATAGGAATAGATGGGGCCGGATCCCCAATAAATCAAGCACCTTGGTTGATATATTGGAGAAGCGCATCACTGATCTGAAAATAGAGGGAATGTCCGGCGAGGATCTAATGCTCACTTTCATCCGGAGCTGAATCTGCTCGCTGCAGAGACACACCCACAAACTTTGCCACATGAGCGGTCACCTTGACCCTAACCGAGTTTCATCATTCGAGCTCTCTGAATCCGAGATCTTCCGCCGGGTTAAGTATATCTTCAAGACGCCCTTGACCGAGGATTGAGAGTGGGGGCAGAGAACTTCAGCCGAGATAGGCCAGTTCCCACGATACATCTCTTATGTGATCCTTTTTCCGAGTTACACTTTATGTCGGCATGTATCATCTATTTGACCCTTTTCCTTATCCTTTTCAGAAATTTCTTCAGCAAGCAATAGAGGACACCTCAACCCCGACCCTCAAGTGGGGCAAGGATCGGGATACCTCGGATCCGGAGGAGCCGGACTCCGTGGAGTTCATGCCTATTGCGGACTCTAGCTCCAGCCAACCCTCCGGTAAGACTTCTGTCTTAAGGGATTGACCAGATGACGATGAAGAAGAAGATGATGATGATTGTGAGGTCTTAGAGGTATTTGACCATATGCCTATCTCATATGCCTATCCCGCTGATCCTCCTCCGGCTAACCCAGCTGGTCAGGTGCGCGAAGTGGCTCCGATGGCAGTGGGAGATCCGGTCCCGACTAAGAAGCGATCTACAACCTCGGCTCCTTCTTCCGAACCACCTAGGGTTGGGAAACGATACAAGAAGTCCGCCAACAAGGTTAGCACCAAGCTCCCTGACAAGACCACTATATGGAGAGATCCAAAGCCCAAGGATCCACCTATCGCATCCGAGTAATTCCTTCTTCCATTTCTTGTTTTTGTGTGTTGCATAACTCTTTTTATATGTATTTCTTGTTTCTCTCTCTCCTAACTGGATACTTGTTTCCATTTGACTCGGCAGGGCCCCAAGGACATTTCCCAGAGCGACCCTAGCATAGCCTCTCCTTTTCGCGAGAATCCACCTTCTCCGCGCCATGATGATGCTCCTATTCCGAGCCCCATCTGGGAAAGTTCTGCCATTGTGCCAAATGTTAGTCCATCTCGGCAGGAGGAGGGCAACGTCGGCACGGAGGGAGGTGGTGACCTCGAGGACGTGGCTATGACGGATCAGCCAAGTGCCTCTTCTGCCCAGCGGCAATAAGATGATGATGGTTCTAGCAACATCAGCGCTGATAAAGTTTCTACCGAGGTGCCGGTGACTCCGGCACCGACCCAAGCTCAACCTCAACTAGCTCTAGACTCGGCGAGAAGACCAAACTCCGCCGAAGCCTCAGACCAAGTCTTCTGCGCCTACTTCTTCGGCCGGAGCGCAACCTTCAGCTTCGCAGCAGCAGGCCAAGCCAATCACCAAAGCCAAGAAATCTTCCGACATGCCCAAGGAAAACCCGTTGTGGAGGCCACCAAGGCAGCGCCTAAGGGATCAACCGCTAGGTCCGGGCAGCGCATAATTGCTTCAATGATGCAGCAAGGCAGCACCACTTCAAGCCCCACTTCAGACAAATAGCTTACACTGCATACCAGTCCGGCCTCTAACAAGGCAGCACACTAAGCCGCTAATGAAAAAGGGTTAGTCTTGACTCGGACTCTTAGTGGTGGGAGCCTCGGCTCACTCGCTGAGTTTGTCGAGAACTAGAATAACGCTGAATACATTGATGTCAGCTCCAGCAACCCGGCGAAGTTTGGTCCTGCGGAGATTGGTGCCCAGGTAAATACAGCTGCCAAATCCATTGGTTATGCAAGTAAAGTGATGGAGGTAAACCCTTTAGTCATCTTTTTTACATATGCGCAAGTACTTGTAGATATATCCTCCAGTCCTCAAGCCTCCGGGGGAGTAACGCATTACTCGGCCAGATGCTCTTTAGCAATTAACTTGTGCCATTTTTCCGTAATTTGTTCACCAGGTCAAGTTCCACTTGGCTCGGGTCTTGAGTAATTTCAAATATTCACTCACCTAGAGCCGGGTTAAGTTCCACTTGGCCCGGGTCTTGAGTAACTTCAATTTTTCACTCACCAAGGGCCGAGATGAGTTCCACTAGGCCTGGGTCTTGAGTAACTTTGAATATTCACTCACCTAGAGCCGGGTTAAGTTCCACTTGGCCCGGGTCTTTAGTAATTGTGATTTTCCTTATTGTTCTTGAACTAACATTTTCCTTTTCAGATCACCACCAACCGTCTTACTACCGAGTTTCAGCATCTTCTAGACACACACAAAGAGCTTTCTTCAAAGCACAAGGCCTTGCTTCCTGAGCTGAAGAAGAAAGGTAAATTTTCTCGTTGATATTCTCAATTTTTCTCCTTTCCATCTTGGCTTGCCGAATTAACTCGTGACTTGGATTTTGCAGCCAATGTGGAGGCCCAGAACGAGGCGCTGAAGAAGGAGTTGGCCAAGATGAAAGGTAATTTTCCTTTGCGTCCTACCCTTTGTCCTTTTTCATTATGGCTTGACAGGTAATTGTACCTCAACTCTGCCGGATCAAAAAATTATTGCAGTGTCTCCTCAAGATAGCGTGCCCCTTCCTAAAATGATGCTCCATTTTCTCGAACAAGAAGGACACCATCAGGACTAGCTGAAGGAGAAGGATGATGAGATTCTCCAGCTTCGTGCCAAGAATAAAAACTCCAACAGCTCCAGAAAACTGAGCTTGAAAAATTAGATCAAGAGTTCTCCGATGCAAAGGTCCAGCTCGAAGGCCAGCTTGATAAAAACAAAGGACTTCTTCAAGAGGCCAAGGCCAAACATGAGTCAGTGAACACCGCCCTTGCTGACCTTCAGAGGAAATAGAGGAACTAGCTGGCCGAACTAACTCAGATCCATGGTCTTATAACTAGTAAGTTTCCTTGTTCCGAGTTTGCTTCTTATTGCCAAGGTTACTCTTCTCTTTGCAGTTTCTGAGTTGCTTTTCATTTGTATTTTCAGAGGATTTCCTTCAGTCCAAGGCCCGCTCTGATGTCGCCGTCCACAAGCTCCGGGCAAAGAGAGCTGAAGCTAGCCCTATCTCGGAAGACGTCACAATTGACGAATCTTTGGCTGGTCTTGTGGCTTGCCTCGGGCCCATGAGGGTCTTTGGGGTGGGTCTCCTCGGCGCTGCCATAAACACTTTTCATACTCTATGGCCGAGTGAAACTGATCACAAGGAAGTTTCTGTATTAATCAAGAGACTCCGGGATAGCAGTACTCAACTTAGTTTGTGGCGAGAGTCCGCTGCGCACGCTGGAGCTGGCATAGCCTTATCCTTTGTGCTATCCTGGTACGAAGGCATTGATCTGAATCTACTTGGTCATATGCGCACCGGATCCAGGTGGACCAATGATCCGGCTAGCATCACCCCGCGCCATGATCGTGCCTATGATCTTATCCAATATGCTCATTATCATCAATGGAATGAGGGGCCAAGTTTGCTCGAGGCAATTGACGATGAGTACGTTGAAGACAGCATAGACGATGACTAGGAGGACTCGGATTATGCCAAGGATACCGAGGCAAACTCAGATGATGAAGCTGAAACCGAGGCTCCCAATATAGAGGACAAGTTGCCTCCTCCTGCTGCGGATAGTTCAGCTGCTGCGGCTCCTTAAGCAACAAAACTTTAAAATTCGTTAAATCCCCGGTATGCCGGGTGCAGATGTATTAAACAATGTGTTGTTTTGCTACAACTTATGTTTTTATGCCGGATTAACTTGGGCGAAGTCCCAAGTTTCATTTTCTTGTTCTCTCAATTCAGTGATTTGACTCGCGTCTACTTTGATTTGGCGTATGACTTACGAGTCCGAGGTTCAAAAAAATGATCTAAGAATACTTGAAACTTTTAGGATTAGCTCAAAATAAGTCAGCATAACAAAAATAAAGTAAATACAGGGGTTAGTCCAAAAAGCAAACATCGTCTCGATTATGTTCCTTTCCTTAGTCGTTTTTCATGTGCCCTGCAATTCCAAACTTGTTCTCTTGCTTACCATGAAGCCAATTCTTGTTGGACAACAGCAAGTCAAAGAGTTAGCTTTTTGTGACATTCCAAGGTTTCAATCCCCACATTTTGATCATGGTTGTGCATTTCTTACCTTCATCATGCATGCATCATATCTCTTTGTTGGCATTTGAATGGTTCTTGATATAATTGTATTTGGCTTTTATTAAATTGTTACAATGCCCAATTGGAGTTGTAGGCATCCCTCTTTATTTCCTTCCTACCACTAACATTTGACCATCATCATCTCCTTTTATTCCATCTTATATATGTGGGCTTCTTGTTGGAATTATTTGCATTTTAATTCTTGCCCACCTATACATCTACACATAATCCCCATTGTTCTTTTATTGCATTTTGTTTGTGTTTTCTTGTTGATCCTTCCTTTTCTCCAACCTATTCTTCCATGTGTGTATATACCCATATACACATATTAATCTCTCTAACCTTATTAATCTTCCTAAAACCTCAGATATTTCTAATCTAACTAACCATCTAACTAGACCTAACCCTACCTAGCAGCAAGCAACCTAGATAACAGAAGCTAAGCAGCTAACACAAACGCACACACGCGCGCAGCTAACAGCAGCAAGCCAAGCAGCCCAGCGCGCGGCTGTCTTGCACCCAGCCCTTATCCCTTCAGTTGCAGTGCGCGCCTCGCATGAGCCCTGCCCCTTGTTAAGGCAGCCATAGCGTACTCTCTCCCTTTTTTCGTCTTGCTATCTTCTTCCTTCACAAGAAAACACCAGGCTGCCGCTTCGCCATGGACATCCTGTCGCCTTGCCGCCTTTTTACCTAGCCGCCTCCATCGTCGCTCGCCAATGTCGGCACTGCCGCTGTACCTAGGAGGAAAAGCACGCCGCTGCACGCCACCGTCGCCGTGCTCCCCGCCGCCTCGCCGTCCCTGCCTCGGCCACCTTCTCCAACACTCCACGGTTAGCCACCTCTTTTCCCCTCTCTATCCCTGGTCTCCCCGTATCGTCCCATTGCTCGTGCAGCTCGCCGTGCTCGCCGCCGTGCTCTGGAACGCGTCTGGCGTCGACATGGAGCAGCAACTTCCGCATGTATCCTTCCCAGCTATCTTCCTTGAATTTTGTCGGCGTCTCCCTAGCTCCTTTGCGATAAATCTATGAACAAACCTTGTAGCGCTACTTTTCAGCTATCCAACGCAAGAAACCTTGCCCATTTTGGTTACCTGTAGCTCTCGTAATCGTCACCTGAAGATCAGCCGAGAAACTAGTTTTCCTGAAATATGTTCGACGTTTAACTCAATCTGCTTTGTTCCGACCTGTTTTTCAGCTTGTACGTTGATCTTTTGGAACATTTTCCTTCTCCAAAGTTGTATATCTGGGTGAGATCTCCAACTTTTGTTTTTACACCATCGCCAAAATCTCGCTAGATTCGTCGCCATCTTCAACTGAATGCGACCTGTTTTAAACCAAAATTCTCGGATCTAATTTTAGTCAAACAACCAGCCTGAGACCCTTTTGCTCATAGGACCCTAGACTTTTTTTTCTGAACCGAGGTCCCACCACTCTGAGCCGTATTGAGCCGGCCCAGCTTCCTCCACCCCGCAGGTGTGCAGGGGATATTCCGCGCAGTCGGCACATCTTCTCTTTTCTATTTCTGTTTTTTTACTAAGTCATTTAATTCAAATTCATTCAAACCCAAATAACTCTCAAACGGATTCGAATTTGCAAATAATTCCAAAATAAAAAGTAAATAATTTCCAGAGAAGAGTTAAATGACATAAGTGAAATTTTGCAGAAACACCCCTAAATATCACAATATTGACATTCTTGCCCTTTTGCCATAAAATTGCAATTTAATAACTTTTAATCCGTAACCCCAAATTTGACAAATGATATGTCTAAATCGACCAGCTCGACAACACGAATCTAACCGTGGTATCTATTTGCTATTTTGCATTATGCATCATCGAACCCTAATTGAATTCACACTCAAACCCCTAAGTAACATGTGGCCGATTTACTTTTACTGCTATGCTCTTGTCCCCCGACCACTTAATCTTGACTCATTAAATATATCACATCATATATTGCCATGCTACATTATTGTTTGCATTGTGCCAATCTTGTGTTGATTACGTTATTTCCTTTTATGTATGGCATTTGGTTCTTATCGGTAGAAGGCGAGCCCGACGAGTACCAGCAGGAGTTTGAACAGTATTACGAGTAGCCTCTCGAGTGTGAACCGACTTCATTCTTTGATCAGTCAGGCAAGCATCTCACCCCCTTCTACCTATTTTGCATTTATAGTCTTGACTTCCTTTTGTTGATTTATTGCTATCTGTATTGTCGATGCTTTAGTACCGCACCTTTATTTTACCTGCCCTACTATACTGCCTTGGTTATCCTATTGCCTTGTTTGATTAACTAGATTTTCCTTGCGAGTCGTAGGAATGCTTAGTACTGCTCTCATACAGGTGGAACTTGATATCTGGATATTGTTGGTGATACAAATATAAATCTGATGTTGTTGGTTATGGCTTCACCTAATGATAAGGCCCCGGCAGTGAGCACCTTTGGGTACTGCTTGAGTCTACCTAGGAACCGTTCGTTCTACGATACTAGTTCTGAGTTAATCGCGCTAACCAAACGTGGGGGCCCCTAGGATCCCCCCCTCAACTACCGGCGCTATTCGTTTATCCAGAGGGTCACAAATTGGTTTTCCATTTGGTGCATACGCATAATATGTCCTCGGACATGGGTGAGTTCAATATGTCTTCAGACTTGATTTTGGTGGACTATCATGAAATTACATACATAAACGCGGTTTGGCCGAGAGGTCATCTTCCATAGTGGAGCACCGATCCTTCTCGACCGTGGTCGCAAACGTTGTACCACCATTGAGAATTGTCATACCTCCTGGTTGGGTCAATACAGTAGGTGATACCTCTGGATACGCGTGTAGTTAAGGGATAGTTCTTGTTGCGAGACTTGGAAGGCGTGCCTATTTGCGTTTTAGTGCTTGAAGGGTTGAACATGCGTTTGGGTACAGTTGTGCACCCCTGTAGGGTAAATCTTTTCGAGAAGTCGTGTGTCCATGGTTATGGACGCCTCATGGGTATAGTGTCATGATCATAGACAACACCACTAATGCCTTGCTCTAATAATATGACTAGTTATTAGCCTTATCAACTAAACAATTGGATAAATAAAATTGCAATGTGTGTGTTCCATGGGACTACTTCCTTTGACAGGTTTTCAAGGGGGAAAGCCTCAGATGGGTTATGCCTGGAGTTATATTACTGCTACCGGTTAACGCTCTCTTATCTCGCTCTAATAGCCAAAGTTGTAGTGTGTCCCTATAAGTTAGTTAATGCAAGCTTTGCTGCTGCTAAACCCCACCATACCTTGGTAGGCAAGGACCGCTAAATTCTAGTCTCACCATGTGCTGACCTTAGTACTTACGCTCTTGCTTTTCTTGTTTGTTCTTTTCGCTTTTGGGTTGATTCCTGCTATACAAGTACATATTGATCCGAGATGCATAGGTTTGCCTGTTCTTACGTCCGCCATGATTAGTTGGGATCCTACCAAGAAGTCCTGAGACGTGTCGGCATGGAGCTCACTTGCTTATTTCTAGGCATCTTATGCCAATTTGGGTCTTATTCGTACTCGGATGTTATATCACGTTTTCGGCTTGTTGTATGATGTACTGTTGGGACCTATGTCCTCTGTGTGCTACCTATCTATATATATATTTGGATCTTATTGACTATATTTCCTTTTTTTGTACATGGCATGCTCTAATATGTGGCTTGTATGTTGTCGGCGTACATACTCACATGCGTACGCCGAGACGCGATTATCGGGTCGGCGCGTGCTCACCCTAGAAGCTATAACCTTGTAGTGGGGTTATACCAGCTAGGGGTTTAGGCGCGTCAGATGGCTGAGCTCTACAAGTTGGTACCAGAGCATGGTCGACCTGCTAGGAGCCCTTGCAGCGGATGTTGTTGAGTCTAGAAAAATATTTTGGTAGCTATATACTAGGGAAAAACTAATCGGAGAGTAGGACTTCTTGCTCTTTATTCCTTTTCCCACCCTCTCACCCTTTTTCTGGTAAGGAAGTGCAACGTTTTATCTGTTCTGGTCACCTGCTTTAGGTTCAAACGTCTTCGGCTATCCGTAGTACCATCGTAAGTTTGTTCTTGTGTCAGAGTAAAGTTGCTTCAAATCAAAAACCTTTGTATCTTAAAGTTTGTTGTTCTCTTGAATCCTTTGTAACCTCTGTATTCCTAGTTTTCTTTAAAATATTTTCATTAACTCCATCTGTTTTAATCAAAAAAATTTAAACCTTTTGACTTGTTGGCATGGTCTTGCTGACTTGTTCTTTTGATATCAACGCGAATACCGGAAGTTTTAACTAAATTCTTCAATTCTTCCCAAATACATGCATAGCTTGAGTTGTTTTGACTCTCGCGATTGTAATGTTTGAGTATAGCTATATTACACTTACCATGAGTGAAATATGTTTAAAGCTATCAATTTAATCGGCTAAATACATAAGTTGTGTCATTCCGACGCTTGCAATTGTAATTTGGTTTTCTTTAGCAAATATGACACTTGTAATGGGTGAAATATGTTGATGCTACCATTCTAAATTTCACATGTTATACTGGCTAGTTCTTGTGTACTTAATATGTACCTTGATTATAACTATGTCATGTTCATTTATCTTTTGTATCCAAGTTATCTTAATGCACTGATGTTGGATTTTTACCCGATTTTGTGCTAACCAAATTACTTTTTCCTTCCTCGGGATGGAGAGTGGTGATAAAAATACTCCACCTGATTGGGGGCAAGCTTTGACTAAAGTATCTCAAGTTTTGACTGAGCTTACAGTGAGACAGAGTCAGGCTATGCTTGCAAGCAACTGAGTAACGATCCAGCAAATTTCTCGAGCTAAAACCAAGCACGTTGGATGTTCCCTCGGAGCCAATTGAGGCACTCGATTGGCTGCGTGATATGAAAAAGATTTTTGCAGTTGCCCGTGTTGCGGATGTTGATCATGTTCCCTATGCAACCTTCTTGCTTCAAGGACAAGCGTCTGTTTGGTGGGAGACTTGTCAGAACTATAGAGGCAGTAATGCGGTATTCTCTTGGGATGAATTCCATACTTCTTTTAAGCGTCATTACATTCCTGATACTCTCTTGGAGATGAAACAAGAGGAATTCCGTGATCTCACTCAAGGAAGCAATGATGTGATTTCTTACCATAGGGCTTTCATTGATCTTTCTCGATATGCTAGTGATGATATCTCAACTGATGAGAAGAAGCAGTACAGGTTCTGTAAAGGCCTGAAGCCATCCCTCAAGTATTCTATCAATTTGCAGAAGTGCAATAACTTTTATGAGCTTGTAGACTTGGCTTTGAAAGCTCACTATGGTAAAGAAGAGTTGGTGAAGCACCAAACGCTCTCTATTCAAGAGGCTAATCTTTCAGCAGCAGCTTTGCCTTCTGAGAAACGTAGGTTTTGGGTTCCACATGCTGATCCTGTGATGTATTCTCCTATACAACCCACCTACTTGTCAGCACCACCAGGTTTCTCTTCCCGCCCACCCACACCTTTGTCGATTCCTATGCAAGTGCAAAGTCAACAAAAGCCAAATGTTCAAATGTAGCAGAAGAGAGTTGAGTTGCAAAATAAGCCAAGTGCTAAAGTTGTGCCAAAGCAAAAGAAGCAAATTCCTTCCTCTAAGCCTTGTCATGGGTGTGGTCAATCAGGACACACTTCTCGCAATTGCTATATCAAGAAACATCCTCAAGTGTCTCGGCAAATCAACAATAAGTTGAATACTAAAAGTGTATGGTTGAATAGCATATCAACTTAACAAGTAGAAAAATCTCTAGATGTGGTTCTTGGAACCTTGCTTGTGAAATCCTTTCCAGCAAAGGTGCTCTTTGATACAGGGGCATCTCATTCCTTCATGTCCCAAAAGTTTGCTCAAGCACACAGTGTCCCTATTGAGTCCTTGGCAGATAATCTCACGGTAAATCCCCTAGAGCACAGATATATGCCACAAAGTTAAGCCATGGCAATGGTATTCTTATTGGTGGTCACTTGTTCCAAGTCTCTCTCATTGAGCTTAAATCCATGGAAATTGATGTTATCCTTGGAATGGGTTGTCTCAAAGCAAATGGTGCTCTGATTGACTGTGTGAATAAGTCAGTAACTCTTGCTCACTCCAAAGGAAAGATAGTCTATTCTCCAAATGCTACTCCTTCAACACAAGTCTTTGCTATCAATGTTGATCCTCTTCCAGCTCTAGAAAATGTGCCAGTTGTGTGCGAATTTCTAGATGTGTTTCCTGGGGAGCTGCCAGGAATGCCACCTGACCGGGCCGTTGAGTTTGTGATTGAATTGGACCCTGGAATAGCTCCAATTTCCAAGCGTCCATATAAGATGGGTCCTAATGAAATGGCCGAGATCAAGAAGCAAAATGATGAACTTGAAAGTAAAGGCCATATTCAGCATAGCACTTCTTCGTGGGGGAGCCCCACCATCTTTGTCAAGAAGAAAGACAAAACTGATCGTCTAGTGGTTGACTATCGTGGTCTCAATGCAAAGACAATCAAGAATAAGTATCCTCTACCGCGCATCACATACCTCTTTGATCAGCTCGCTGGAGCAAAAGTATTCTCTAAGCTTGATTTAAGAAGTGGATACCACCAAATCAAAATCAGAAAGGAGGATATTCCAAAAATAGCTTTCACCACCAGATACGGCTTGTATGAGTACACTGTTATGTCCTTTGGTCTCACAAATGTTCCTGCAACATTATCTCGCCTCATGAACTCGGTTTTCATGGAATATATTGACAAGTTCATCGAGGTATATCTTGATGATATTCTTGTCTACTCCGAGTCGAAGGAAGAACATGAAGAACACCTTCGTCTTATCCTCTCCAAGCTTCGTGTGCATCGCTTGTATGCAAAGTTCTCCAAGTGTGAGTTCTGGCTTTCTGAAGTTGTCTACATGGGTCATGTCATTTCTGATAAAGGCATTGCAACCAATCCAGAAACAATCAGGTCAATTGTGGATTGGGTTCCTCCTAAAAATGTCAAGGAAGTCTGAAGTTTCCTCGGTTTGGCAAATTACTGTCGCCGATTTGTTGAGAATTTTTCCAAGATAGAAAAACCTCTTTATGAGATTCTAAAGAAGGATAAGAAATTCTGTTGGACTCCAGCTTGTCAAGAAAGCATTGAAACTCTGAAGAAAAAGGTCACCTTGGCTCCTATTCTGACTCCTCCAAATATAACCAAGCCTTTCCAGATATTCTGTGATGCTTCCATTCAAGGTCTTGGTGCGATTCTTATGCAAGAAAGGAAAGTCGTGACTTATGCATCTTGATAGTTGTGTCCACATGAGATAAACTATCCTACTCATGATCTTGAGCTTGCAGCAGTTGTGCATGCGTTGAAAACGTGGAGACACTATTTCTTGGCAACCGTTGTGAAATCTTCACTGATCACAAAAGTTTGAAGTACATCCTCACCCAGCCTGACCTGAACATGCGACAGAGAAGATGGATGGAAACCATCTCAGACTTTGATGTCTCTATTGATTACACTCCAGGGAAAGCTAATGTAATGGTTGATGCCCTCAGTCGAAAAGTCTATTGCAATAACCTCATGATCAAGGGAAGCAATAAAAATCTCTTCAAAGAAATTCAGCTGTACAATCTTAAGATTGGTCCTCAGGGGCATCTTGCAAATCTTTGCTTGGCTCCTAATCTTCAAGAGAAAATTTGTAAGGCCCAGTTGACTGATGCTATGGCCCTCAAAGTCAAGAAAAATTTGGAATTGGGTGTTTCCAAGTATAAATCCTATTCCATTGATGCTAATGGCACTCTCAGATTTGAAGGGCGCATTGTTGTACCAAAAGTGTAAGCACTCAAGAATCTAATTCTCAAAGAATCTCATGAAACTCTTCTTGCTATTCACCCTGGTAGATCAAAGATGTACCATGATCTAAAGCCTTACTATTGGTGGACGCGCATGAAGCGTGAAATTTCCAAGTATGTTGCTGAGTGTGATGTTTGCAGAAGAGTGAAAGCAGAACATTAGAGAGCCGCTGGTCTCCTTCAACCTCTCCGGATTCCTGAGTGGAAGTGGGATAAAATTGAGATGGATTTTATCACCGGTTTTCTGAAATCTCAGAAGGGCAACAATGCCATCTTTGTGGTGATTGATCGGTTCTCCAAAGTGGCTCACTTCTTTCCTGCCAAAGAAACTATTACAGCTAGTCAATTGGCAGAACTCTATGTTGCGAGGATTGTAAGCCTCCATGCTGTTCCTAAAGAAATCACATCTGATCGTGGAAGCTTGTTCACTTCCAGATTCTGGGATTCATTTTAGCAGTACATGGGAACTAACATCAAGTTCAGCATTGTGTATCACCCTCAGTCTCAAGGCAAAGTGGAAAGAGTAAATCAAATTCTTGAAGATATGCTCAGAGCTTGTGTCATCTCCTTTGGCATGAAATGGGAAGAATGCCTCCCTTTTACTGAATTCCCTTACAACAACAGTCATCAATCAAGTCTAGATATGTCACCATTTGAAGCTCTCTATGGCTGCAAGTGTCGTACTCCTCTTTTCTGGTCAGAAGCTGGTGAAAGGAAGATCTTGAGAAACAAAGATCCTCTAGATCCTGAAATGTGTCCGGATATCATCAAAGAAGCAGAAGAAAAGTGTCAGATTGTTCGTGACAACTTGAAAATTGCTCAAAATCAGCAAAAATCCTACTATGATGGAAAGCACCATGATATGTTGTACAAAGTGGGTGATCTTACTTATCTCCGTGTGACCCCGATGAGAGGCACACACCTCTTTGGTATCAAAGGGAAGCTTGCCCTGCAATACATCGGTCCTTTCATGATTCTATCAAGATCGGGTCTTCTTGCTTATGTGTTGGAGTTGCCTGAGAATCTCAAAAATGTTCACCCCACCTTCCATGTCTCTCAGTTGAGGCAGTGTTTCAAGGATCCCAGTAGAGCCATGGATCATTCCTCTATTGAGCTCAAGGAAGACCTTTCTTACCATGAGCATCCTATTCGTATTCTTGATGAGGCTAAACGGAAGACAAGAAACAAAACCACCAAGTTCTTCGGACATGGGTGAGTTGAGTATGTCTTCGAACTTGATTTTGGTGGACTGTCGCGACATTGCATACGTAAACACGGTTCGACCGAGAGGTCATCTTCCATAGTGGATCTCCGATCCTTCTCGACCGTGGTCACAAACGCTGGACTACCCTTGAGAATCATCGTACCTCCTGGTTGGGTCAATATAGTAGGTGATACCTCTGGATACGCGCGTAGTTAAGGGACAATTCTTGTTGTGAGACTTGGAAGGCACGCCTATTTGCGTTTTAGTGCTTCAAGGGTTAAACATGTGTTTGGGTACAGTTGTGCACCCCTGCAGGGTAAATCTTTTCGAGAAGCCGTGGGTTATGGACGCCTCAGGAGTATAGTGTCATGATCATAGAAAACACCACTAATGCTTGCTCTAATAATATGACTAGTAATTAGCCTTGTCAACTAAACAATTGGATAAATAAAATTGCAACGTGTGTGTTCCGTGGGACTACTTCCTTGACAGGTTTTCAAGGGGGAAAGCCTCGGATGGGTTATGCCTGGAGTTATATTACTCCTACCGGTTAACGCTCTCTTATCTCGCGCTAATAGACAAAGTTGTAGTGTATCTCGATAAGTTAGTTAGTGCAAGATTTGCTGCCGCTAAACCCCACCATACCTTGGTAGGCGAGGACCGCTGGATTCTAGTCTCGCCATGTGCTGGCCTTAGTACTGACGCTCTTGCTTTTCTTGTTTGTTCTTTTCGCTTTTGGGTTCATTCCCGCTATACATGTACATGTTGATCCGAGATGCACATGTTTGCCTATTCTAATGTCCGCCATGATTAGTTGGGATCCTACCAGGATGTCCTGAGACGTGTGGGCATGGAGCTCACTTGCTTATTTCTAGTCATCTTATGCCAATTTGGGTCTTATCTTTACTCGGATGTTATATCACGTTTTCCGCTTGTTGTATGATGTACTGTTGGGACCTATGTCCTCTATGTTCTACCTATCTATATATATTTGGATCTTGTTGACTATATTTCCTTTCTTTGTACATGGCATGCTCTGATATGTGGCTTGTATGTCGGCGGTGTACATACTCACTTGTGTATGCCGAGGCGCGATTACCGGGCCGACGCGTGCTCACCCTCGAAGCTATAACCTTGTAGTGGGGTTATACCGGGTAGGGGTTTAGGCGCGTCGGATGGCTGAGCTCTACACTTTTGGAGCCAACACATTACTAACTCGACTAAGTTGTAAGTAATTTAAGCCAGCCAACATATATAAAGTAAATATAGAAAATGACAACTATTATTAAGGCAGTCCCCGAGTTTTTGCTTTGAGGTGCCAAGGTTTCATTGATAAGCTCATTTTCGACATACAGGCCGATTTATGAGAGTTCGAGATGCGTACACTTTTAGCTAAGTGTAAAATGGACAAAGTAGTGCTACGTTCCATGGCCTCTTTGATTCTTCTCCTGCCCTGTTCGCCTTGTTCTTCTCCTGTGGTTGCACATCATTGAGGTGTCGCATCATTATGTAGTGCTTTGCTTACAATGAATGGCCCTTCCCATGGGGGGACAACTTATGCATGCCGGCAGTGTGCTGCACCAGCTGAAGTACCAGACGTCCTTCCCGGAAGATGGGGGGTTCACTTTTCGGCTGTGATAGGGTTGGAGATTTTGCTGATATATGATGGACCTAGACAATGCCAATTCTCTTGCTTCTTCCAACAGATCAACATCGCTTTTCTAGGCTTCTTGCACTTTGGCTTCAGTGTATTGGGTGACCCTAGGCGAGTCATGCTCTATGTCGGCTGGTAATATAGCTCCAGCCCCATATACCAGAAAGAATGGCATATAGCCTATTGGTCGATTCAGAGTTATTCTTAAGCTCCACAATACCTCTGGAAGTTCCTCAATCCAGCACCCCGCTGATCTTTGCAGTGGCTCAATGAGCTGGGTTTTTATCCCGGGTAGTACTAGTCTGTTGGATATTTCCACTTGCCCATTCGATGCGGGGTGGGCCACTGATGCAACATCTGGCTAGATTTTCTTATCTCGGCAAAATCGGGCAAATGCTCCTTTGGCAAAATTTGTGCCATTATCTGTTATGATACTCTGTGGATAGCCGTATCTTAGGATGATATCTTTGAGGAATGTCATTGCAGTAGCTCCATCACACTTTCTTATTGACTTCACCTCAATCCACTTTGTAAAATTTTCCACCATGACTAAGATGTGAGTCATGTTTCCCTTGGCCAGCTTAAACGGTCCAACCATATCCAAGCACCATACAACAAATGGCCAAGTGATTGGTATAGTTTTGAGTTCAGACATCTGCAAAGGTGTCTTGCTTGCGTACCTCTAACACCCATTACATTTCCTCACAAGTTCCTCGACTTGCTGCAAGGCACTTGGCCAGTAAAATCCATGCTGAAAAGCTTTTGCCACTAGGGCTCTGGATAAGGCGTGATGCCCACATTCCCCCTGATGGATATCTCGGAGGATGTCTAGCCCTTCTTCCGGATCAACATAGTGTTGGAGAACACTTGTGACACTACTCTTATATAGCTTGGCGTTGATTATGGTATATGCCTTTGCTCTTCTTTGTACTTGCTTGGAGAGTACCTCATCACTTGGCAAAGTTCCATCTTTCAAGAACTCAAATATTGGCTGCGCCCATGTTGGTACAGTACGAGATGGGAAAAGTACTTCGTAAATTTCCAATGGATCAACCAACATAACCTCTGCCAGATCAAGCTGAACAGTCCCCGGGTTTGCCGAGGTAGTCCCGGGTTTACCGAGGTGCTCCCTAGTCAATGTCCATCGGAATGACTCACGATCCGGGTTTCGGGATGAAAATTGACTTGGATTCTAGTTAAGGGGTTATAGACGGTTTTCTCAGATGCTCCAAAGCAACTCCTGGCAGGATGGCCTGTCGAGATGAACCCAAATTAGACAACACGTCGGCTGCATCATTGTTAACTTGGGGTACATGATGGAACTCACATTCCTCGAAGTACCCACATATTTTTTGGACGTGTAATCTATAAAGAGACATGTTTGCATCTAAGGCATCCCAATGACCAAACACTTGCTGCACCACTAGATCCGAATTGCCGAAGCATTGTATCCGACATATCCCAATCTCTTTTGCCACTTTTAGTGCATGCACGAGTGCTTCATACTCGGCCACATTGTTTGATGCTCGAAAGTGGATCTGAAGCACATATCGCAACTGGTCTTTCTTGGGCGAGGTAAGGACTACCCTGGCCCCTAGCTCGTCCTTCAATTTTGATCAATCAAAGTGCATTCTCCAGTAGTTTGAGTCCGGCAAAGGTGGCTTGTACTGCATTTCAGCCCAATCGACGAAAAAAGCAACTACTTCCTGAGACTTGATCGCGTCTCTTCTATCATATTGTGGAGCGTAAGGGGCTAACTCAATTGCCCATTTTGCAATCCGGACACTTGCATCTTTGTTACTCATTATCTCGGATACATGTGCTTCACATATCACCTTAATGGGGTGTTCCTCAAAATAGTCTCGAGCTTCTTATCTACCATATAGACGCCATATGCCATCTTCTGATAATGGGGATAGTTCTGCTTTGGAGTGGACAATACCTTGCTTAGGTAATATAATGGCCTCTGCACCAACTTACCCTCCTCGTCACGCTCCACCTCTACCACAGCGCTTACGACTCGGTTGGTCGCTGCTATGTAGAGCAACGTCGGCTCTTTGGATAGTGGTGAGGCTAACACTGGTGCAGAGGCTAACATCTTTTTTAATTCATGAAACACGCTATCTGCTTGCGGTGTCCATATGAATTTATCTGATTTTTTCATTAGCTGATAGAGAGGCAATGCCTTCTCTCCATGCCAACATACAAACCAACTTAATGATGTCAGGCAATCAGTGAATTTCTGAACATCATTAAGACACTCCGGTAGCTCCATTCGCTCAATAGCTTGGATCTTAGTCGGGTTAGCCTCGATACCTCGGCTGGAGAAAAGGAAACCGAGTAACTTTCTAGCCGAGACACCGAAGGTGCATCTTTCCGGGTTAAGCCTCATCTAGAACCTTCTTAGGTTCGCAAATGTTTGTTGGATATCAAGTAGGAGTGTTTTACTTTCCTTGGTTTTTATCACCACATCATCGACATATACTTGGATGTTTTTGCCAATTTGATCATGTAAACATTTTTGCATGCACCTCTGATACGTTGCCCCTACATTACGTAAGCCAAATGCCATAGTGTGATAGCAATAAGCCCCATACGGGGTAATGGAAGCAATTTTTATTTGATCTTCAAGGTTAAGTGGTATGTAGTGGAAACCAGAATACGCATCTACAAATGACAATAGCTCACACCTAGCGGTTGAGTCAATGACCAAATCTATCCTCGGCAGTGGAAATGGATCTTTCAGGCACGCCTTATTCAGATTCGTGTAATCGATACACATACGCCACACCACTTCTATGTTCGGATCACCTTTCTTCTTTTCAACCAGTACCGAATTAGACAACCAATCTAGGTAAAGCACTTCCATGATAAACCCGGCTGCAAGGAGTCGAGTTATCTCATCACCAATGAATTTTCTCCTATCTTCGGCAAAGCGGCAGAGAGTTTGCTTCACCAGCTTTGCACCAGGTCTGACATGCAAAGAGTGCTCGGCCAACTCCCTTGGAACACCTTACTGATCCTGTGTGGACCAAGCAAAGATATCCCGATTCTCACGGAGGAAGCTGATGAGCTCGCTTTCCTATTTGGCGCCAAGGCCCGCACCAATAGTTACGGTGCGCTGTAAGAACCGATCATCAATTGACACCTTTTGGTACCTTTGCCATGAAATGACACACTTCCATGCGGGTTATTCAGAGCCATCATATTTAGCTACACGGACTGAGCCAATGCTGCAACTTCCAGGATCCTTCTCTTCTCTTGGGCGATCACCAATGACTCGGCCAAGTTTGACCCGGATGAGGCACACTCCTTCGAGCACCTAAAGTCCCCAGAAATGGTGATGACCCCATTTGGCCCTAGCATCTTCAACTTTAAGTAACTTATGTGGTCACTTGCCATGAACTTTGATAGATCTGGTCTCAATGAGTAATGCATGGTAAGCACTATCCAAATCCACTACCTCGAACTCTAAGTTCTCAGCTCGAGAGTTATATCTCATGCCGAATAATACATCAACTCAGGCCTTGCCTATAGGCTCACAGGATAAACCTGACACAATGCCATGAAAAGTGGTCTTAGTTGCCTGGATCATGTTCTCTAAGACTCTCAACTTGTGCATGGTGTCTTTATATAGTATATTGATGCTGCTACCATTGTCAATCAATACCTTGGAAAACTTCTTGTTGGTGTTTGGTCTGATGAAGGTTGGATAAAGCACCAGCGCGTATGATACAGGACTCCGCATGAGCCTGGGGTGATCCTTTATGCTCCATGTAATTTCATGGTCAGACCAATGCATGTACCTCGGCACTTCCGGCATAACCACATTGACCTCCATATGCTGGCGCTGCACGCTCTGCCTATCAGTTTCCTCCGTGGTAAACACACAATAAGCTTGATGATGTTCTCTGTATTCATTTCTCCTGTCATTGCCAGGGTTCCTTTGGTTCGACTGGTTCTGGTCATTCACATGATGCACTGCATCCCTTCTCTCATGGTTCTCATATCTCAGCGGGGGTGGTGGTAACATCTGTTGCTGCCCATTTGCTCCCGTGAGCTGCTGCTATCGAGGTGCATCGTGCCGAGGTGCCTGAGCATTCCTCGTTCTAGTTTGCTCTATCTTCCTCATCCACTCACATTGCCGGGTCGTGTGTTTCGTCGGGTTACTTGGGTTCAGCGTATGAAATTCGCATGTCTTTCCTTTCTTGCCACTATTTCTTCTGCTCTAGTGTCCAAGTTTTCTTGTCGTCATTCCTCGGGGTCCACTGTTGGCCTCTGCTCTTTTGTCGCTGGCTATTTCCAGCCTCGGGTTGATCTGGCTCCATTGCCGCAACTTGGTGTGAACCATATCTGTAATCTGGCTTATCATCTCTCCTCTTACCTCGGAAATAATTTCACCGGGATGATCCAATTCCATCACAAGGGTAATATCCCTCATTTGACTCGCTTTCCACAAGCCGAGGTTGAGTTGGATCACCCAACACATATGAGTCAGAAATTTTGATTGTTTCAGCCAACGTAGTTGGCATATCTCTTTGTAGCCTTTGCCACAACATACTCGCATATCTACATCCCTGTGCAAACCAAGCAATAGCCTGTGACTCGATCACCCCCTCGCATGAATTGCGCATGTTGCACCAGCAAGTTAAGAACTCCTGGTCTGTCTCATTCCGCCTCTGCTTACACATTGCCAACTGTTGTGGCCTATTTGGCCTCTTGTATGTGCGTGTGAAATTACTAATGAACATCTCCTCGAAATCTATCCAGTAGTTGATGCTTCCTGCTGGCAAATTATTTATCCATATCCTTGATGGCCCTTCCAGCATCTGATGTATGTACCTCACTTCCCATCTCAGATTACCCGTGGAAATGTTCACCGCGATGGCATAATCAATTAACCAATTCTCCGGCTTGGTGCTTCCGTCATAGGTCTTTGTCCCTGTGGCCAACTGGAAGTTCGGCACAGGAGGTTCTCTCATAATACGAGGTCCAAAGCATGCTGGAACCGAAGGACCTTGTCCTTCCATTATCTCTGACCTATAAATCCAATCCAATTTCAGCCTTGCATCATCTGGTTGTAGGCTCCTATTTCCTAGCCTTGATCCTATCACATGATGATCCGGCCTAGGAAACCTGACATTGACCATTGCCGAATAACCATCATTGTATCTGCTTTGATCCGGATGAATATTTTGCTGTTGCATAGCTGGGCCGGCACTTTGCTCTTGCCGAGATATGTAGTGTTGCTGATGTTACCGAGGTGGATTTTATCCAGCTCCTTCCGAGTTACACTAACTGGCATTGCCGTACCCAGTGTTTCCCTTCCCTTCATTGCCTTGTCCATGGTTACCACGTCCACCTTCACCTCGGCTAACACTGTGGCGATCTTCATCGCACTAAACTGCTTTTCCTTTCCCTGCCCTTGCCGGGTCAATGGGATCATCTGTTTGTTCTTTCTCCCCGAGGTTACCACCTCTTCTCTCCTGGGACCATCATGTGGACATGATGCTACCCGGTGGATTTTGCCGGAGAACCCCCTACCGAATGAACGACTTTTGAGCCTCCTTCCCTTGCCGGGTTTGACTTGAGCAATTCCTCATTCTGTTTGTTAGCAATTTTTACTAACTCAATGAGTCTATCTTGCTGCCTTTGCCGGGCTTCACCGGTCAGACCCTCTTACTCGGAAGCTGCTGCATCTGCAACCCTGAGATTCTTCGCCAGGATGCTATACCTCGGCAGACCCACCGACATTGGGTTACCCGATTCTCCTAGCCTCGGCACATATTCTTTGTCTATCTCACTAATGAGATTTCTACCCCTAATCTTCAAAACATCCATATGGGTGGGACTAATAATGTTTGCCTTTGCATACTCACGCAGCGTGATGTTTAATGATTGCTGAAGTGCCGCTATTTTCTTTGCCCCTGCTAACATTTTCAGCCGGGTCTCCTCTAGCTCGTCCTGTGCCTGAGCCGGATCTGCTATAGGAGCTATGGCTAGGCTCTCTATTACTTGCTGCAACACATTTTGTGGCCTCTCTAGTGGAGGACCCCTAATCCTAGGTACCTTCAGTGTTGTCTCCGAGTCCTCTGCCGGGTCTTTGCTTGCTCCTGCGTCTGGCACAGTCATCATTACCCCAGCGCAGCTGGCGGGGCGAGCCATATGTGGACCACGAGCTGTGCCAAGGGGTGGCTCTCCTCCTTCGACGACGTGCAACAGGTGAATGCAGGACTCGTTGATGCCGACGTAGATCTTATGGGCGCCGAAGCTGATGAAGAGCCTGTTATGCGGTGGAGGGCGGTTGCGGCTGCTAAGCGACATAGTCCGATGCTCCAAAGCATGAACGAGCCCAAGACGATGCGTTACTGTGACGATGAAGTTTCCCGTCTGGACCTTGACTCATTAGCACCACTGCTAGCCCCACGATGGGCGCCAAGCGTGGTGGTGTCATGGTAGATGCCATAGATAGGGTAAATATGGGGCCAATGAGTTCTAGAGGTATCCAGGGAGGGATAGTGTGGTGATTCCACACACAGACGATTTGTATTCTCAAGATCTATGGTGTTTATAGATGCTCCATGAGCTGTTCGTGGGGAGGAGGAAGATGAAGTTCTTCACTACCCACCCCTCTCTCTAGGGTTCTTCCCTTAGTAAAATGATTGACCACCTCCTCTAGAGGTCCTGGCGCACCTTATAAAGGGGTTGCCCGGTTACACTTAGGGCATACGTGGAGAGCATATTCTAGGAATATGCTCCTCCAAAATGGAAAAGTGGTGCTCCCCTTTTTCCCTTCATAAGCCGCCCAGAGCTCATGGCGTAAGCCTCTCCGAACCCCTGGTGTAAGCCTCTGCGGCGCCATGTCACCTAACCAAGAACAGCCAGACGACGTCATCCTTGTTGGCCCATTCTGCTCATCCTTCTCTCCGCCTTCTGTGCTCTCTCTATAGTGGAGAAAGAAAAGCGCTGACCAAGGAACATACCTTCCTTCTCCTATAAGCCAACTAGTAACACGGGTCCTGCCTGGTTAAGTCAACCTTGGTAGTACCTGCAAACAAGTGATTTGGTGGTGCCAACATACACTTTATGTCGGCTGAGGTCCTATTGGGTGAAGACAACCTCAACTAAGTTGGTCGTAAGTCAGCTGGCATTTAGGTAACTCGGATAGCCCTGCTTTGACCTTGTCGTACCTCATCTAACATTGCGTTTATACCCTGGCTCGACCCTACCCAGGGTCATCCCCCCAACAAGATGCCTATTTGAAGAGGGGAAACCCTAGAAGAAGGGGGAGAATCCATCCACGCACTAGAGAGAATATCATTTTGCGGCCCGAAAGTTGAGGCGCCCAGGCAACACGGTACCCAAGTTGCCTATAATCAGCTGTGATAACCACATTTGGTGTGCCAAATACTCAGAGGGTCTTTTTTGGCATGAATTCAACTTTACGTTTCAATACAAAATATCAGGCTAATGCCCGTCAAGTTGGGCCCCCTGTCAGTTTTTGCCGTTATGTCGCTGCCGTTGTGACAGCCATGTAGGCTTGCAGCGTTGGCGCCTCAATCCATTACGTGTCTTCTTCCCCGGAGCGGCAATCTATGGGGCGTCGTAGCCATGGCGCGGATCTGGGATGTGGACGAACCTGCTCGGCCCCGCTCAACTCCCTGTAGGCTTGCAGCGTTGGCGCCTGCATCCATTACACGTCTTCTTCATCTCCGGAGCGGAAATCTGTGGTCGCGACCATGGCACAGAGCTAGGATGTGGACGAACCTGCTCGGCCCCGCTCTCTTCCCCATACCGAGTCGGAGCTCGCCCTCACCATGGCACAGCGTGGGGACTAGAATTGGTTCCCGGTGAGATCTGTCACCGTGTCGACCATGCTAGGTCATGTTTTCGTCCTACAGAATCCGAGCTCACCGTCACCGTGATCGCACCGCGCCAATTTTGCCACCCCTGCCGAGGTCTTTGTGGGAGCTGTACCCTTAGTAGCCCAAGTTCTGCCATGTTAAACCTGTAAGCGAATTCGGAGCTGGGCGGCGACAACCCGTTGTTTAACCTATAAGGAATTTGTCGAAGGCTGCATGGCGTGCCAAGGTCTTTCTTTTTGCCTTGACCTTCTGCCAACGTCCACCGCCGATGTGAGATCATTTAGTTACTTCAATATGAAATTTCGACCAAAGTAACTTGTTGATGCATTCCTTGACAATTATAATATAATCAAACACTAGAAATATTTGGTAGTGTACATGAGCATGATCAGTAATATAATTGAACACTAGAAATTTTAAGGCACTCCATATAAAGGAATAGATTAATACATATATATATAGAAGGTTCACCAAAGACACCACGGTCCATAGATATATTGTATTACATGCAACACACAGGTAATAATTAACTAGAACAAAATAAAAGAAGGGGAGCAGCAGGAGGCCGGGACACGGAGACGCCTAGCAGGTAGGGGCAGCCTAGTTGAGGGGATACAGGTCAGTCCTGACATACTCCCGGATGAATTTGCCGAAGGCTGCGTGTCGTGCCAAGGTGATCGGCTTATGCCTTTTGCCTCCACCCTTGCCAACATCCACCGCGTGCTGGATCATGCTGTCGAGGTCCATGTTGATTGATCTGCCATAGAATGGGCAAAACAGTCTCCCCCTACGATAGAAACCGATTTGCTCACACCGTAACTACCTCGGCATGTAGCGGCTCTTGTTGTCCCTGGATTCCTTGCTATCGTCCACGTCCTCATCATCCTCCTATTGATTTTTAAGAACATAACTTAGAACTCATACATATGATTGAATTGTATTACAACTCAAGAATTGACAACATATATATGTAAGACAATATTAAGTTGATATCAAAGAGAAAGCATCTCAACAATAGTTTGATCAATTCATATATCATTTCATCTCAAAAAAATGACAATTAATTGGATCAGAGTGTATGTAGAATAAATCTAGGGGCCTCATATGTTTCTTCAGGGATGGAGTGAGCGAACCAAGTAACAATTGCACAACCTATATTGTTCTTGTACATCACCCCAGGTTCGCTAACTCATCCCTGAAAAAATCTGACACCAATGTGTCTGCCTCTCTTTTGGGGCAAATTTGAATCATTGGCCACAATAAGAAATTGAAATGTAATTGTACAAAACAATATTCAGAGATATATATAGTCAGGTACAAAAACAAGCCTAAATATTGTAATTATAAATAAAAAACCAAAGAATTAATCTTCAGGTACATGTTAAAAATACTTATGATCAAAACCATTCATTTACATATGCATCATACGAATCATTCAAAGATCAGAAACAATTCAAGGATCATATATGTAGTTCCATATGAGAATAAATCAAGGGCCTCATAATTTGTTTCAGAGATGGAGTTGGAGAACCAAAGTACCAACAATATAACCTATATTATTTGTCTGCATTGCTGCCTCAGGTTCACCAACCCATCCCTAAAACACGACACCATCATATGTGTCTCCCCTTGAACTCTTTTGGGGGAAAATTTCAATCATCGGCCTCGGTGACAAACTGAAATGTAATTATTATACACTATGAATGCATGGAATAGATAATTCAAATATCATAGTTCTATGAATGTAGAATAAAGATTGCAGCCTCATAAGTTTCTTCAGGGATGGTGTAAGCGAACCAAGTAACAATTGCACAACTTATATTGTTCTTGTACATGGCCCTGGTTCGCTAACTCATCCTGAAAAATCTGACACCAATGTGTCTGCCTCTCTTTTGGGGCAAATTTGAATCATTGGCCACAATAAGAAATTTAAATGTAATCATACAAAACAATATTCAGGGATATACATATGCATCATACGACTCATTCAAAGATCAGAAACAATACAAAGATTATATATATATAGGTTCCATATGAGAATAAATTAAGGGCCTCATTATTTTTTTTCAGAGATGGAGTTGGAGAACCAAAATACCAACACCATAACCTATATTGTTTATGTACATTGCTGCCTCAGGTTCACTAACCATCCCTAAGAAAACGACACCATCAGATGCCCTTGCACTATTTTGGGGAAAAATTGAATCATTGGGCTCAGTAAGGAATAGAAATGTAATGTTATAGGCATGTTGTGTATCGAAATCAACACTCAACTAGCAAACTCAACTAGATGGCAGATGAGCAGATTGGGGTATTGTGACTAGATGGATTGAGGTTTTGTGACTAGATAGCAGATGCATCAATCGACCGTTCGAACCATATATATACTACCCTACTTCAAGAGCAAAAGAATCTATACACGATTGAGCAAATCCTATGTATGAACAGTGAAATCTACAACTATGACTAGAGAAGCTAGCAATGTAGTACCTCGGACTCCTCATATGGGACCTCCTCCTCGAACTCGTCATTCTCTGTGATTGCGTCGAAGATTTCTTGGACGGCGATGGGGTCGTTGATGTAGAGCACCAGATTGCCTCCGCCTGTCGCCTGCCCCCATCCAGATCTGCCACTAGAACCATGATGTTGTCGGCCACCTGCTGCTCGACAACGACGGCTACTGGCTAGACGGATGAGCTCGAACCCTCGATGGCATGGCGACGAGCGGCGTTCGTGCCCGGAGAAGACGCCTCCGCCTGCTTGGCGACGACCGAGCCATCTGCTGATGCACCTTCAACTGGCTTCACCTCCGGCTCGTCTCCACGCGTACGCTTCATGGTGCACCTAGGGAAGGAGGTGGTGCAAGCGAAGGAGCTTCAGCACGCTTGGTAGGTGCCGATTGGTGTTTTGGAACTTGACAGATTGGGGAAAATGACACGAGCTCATGGAAGAAGAAGGCCGAGTGGGTTTATAAACACTGGACTGTTCGTAGTCCTCGAGTGGACATGTGTGGTGGGCGGGTGGGATGGGGATACCACGATCTCCACCTTTTTTTTGGGTTCCCTTTTTTTGAAACAATCACGATCTCCACTTTAGAACTGCATTAAAAACATGCTCATGGTAGACCTCGATTCCATTGCATGCAAGTGGAACGGAACCAATTTATAGTAACGTTAGATCTACTCGAGGGGCCCACTTGAATCATGGAAGTTACTTGCGGCAGGGTCCAGTTGGAAGTGAGATTGAGAGCGCTGCGTAAAAATGGGATATGTCTTATTTAAATAAAGATGCAATAAATTGCAGCGTCCCGTCGACAACCGTGCACTCGATGACCCTGTTGCCCTGTGCATGTGTTGTAGTAGCAGTAGTAGCCTTTGCAGACTAGATTAAACGTGACATGACAACTTTATGACTTTTTCCATGGACGGTATCGTGTTCCTTCTTGTAGAAGTCTCATTGAGGGAGACGTCCGTGCTATCTCATGCTATACTGTGAAGGGCACGACGTGTAACGATCCTCGTTGGATCACACAGATCAATGGTTGGCGCACGATCCGTGACAACTTTGATAGCCAATCGTATGAGTGAGCATAGGTTTGGGCTTCTACGAAAGAGAGAGAGAGAGACGGCAAAATTGAGTAGTATCAAAAAATCAAGGGAAAAACTGAGTAGTATAAAAATGGAAAGTGAGTGTCTTGTAAATGAAATACATCATGGCATACATCAAATTATGCCAAGATAGATCCACTAGAGTTTATTGGATGTGTGTTCATCTCATACACCACATGGATCCACTAGAGTTCATTGCATGTGTGTTATTGTCATAAACCACATGGATCCACCAGGGTCATTTCATGTCTGTTCTTTTCACAAACCACATATGGATCCACTAGTGTCATTGCATGTGTGTTCTTTTCATGAACCACAACTAGAGTCAGTGAATGTCTATTCTTTCACAAACCACACAAAGATCCACCAGAGTCATTGCATGCCTATACTTTTCAGAAACCACGCCTGGTCATTGCATATACTGTCTCGTTTCTTTTCATAGACCACACATGGATCCACCAGAGTTATTGGATGCCTGTTCTTTCATAAACATAGTTAGAGTCATTGCATGTGTGTTCTTTTCACAAACCACATATGGATCCACTAGTGTCATTGAATGTGTGTTCTTTTCCTAAAACAAATATGGATCCACCTGTGTCATTGCATGTGTGTTCTTTTCATGAACCACAGCTAGAGTCAGTGAATGTCTGTTCTTTTCACAAACCACATATGGATCCACTAGATTCATTGCATGTGTTCTTTTCATTAACCAAAGCTAGAGTCATTGGATGTGTGTTCTTTTCACAAACCACATATGGATCCACCAATGTAATTGAATGTGTGTTCTTTTCACAAACCACATATGGATCCACCAGACTCATCGAATGTTTGTTCTTATCACAAACCACATATGGATCCACCAGAGTCATTGCATGTGTGTTCTTTTCATGAACCACATACGGATCCACTAGTGTCATTGAATGTGTGTTCTTTTCATAGACCACATATGGTTCCACTAGAGTCATTGCATGTCTGTTCTTTTCACAAACCACACATGGATCCACTAGAGTCATTGCATGTGTGTTATTTTCATGAACCACAACTAGAGTCAGTGAATGTCTATTCTTTTCATAATATACATGAGCATGTGTGTTCTTTGTCATAGACCACATATGGATCCAACATTGTCATTGCATGTGTGTTCTTTTCATGAACCACATATCGATCCACTAGTGTCATTGAATGTGTGTTCTTTTCATAAACCACATATGGATCCACCAGAGTCATTACATGTCTGTTCTTCTCACAAACCACATATGGATCCACCAGAGTCATTGCATGTCTGTTCTTTTCACAAACCATAGCTAGAGTCATTGGATGTGTGTTCTTTTCATGAACCACAACTAGAGTCAGTGAATGTCTGTTCTTTTCATAAACCACATGAGCATGTGTGTTCTTTTCACAAACCACATATGGATCCACCAGTGTCATTGCATGTGTGTTCATTTCATGAACCACAACTAGAGTAAGTGAATGTCTGTTCTTCCACAAACCGCACATGGATACACCAAAGTCATTGCATGCCTGTTCTTTTCATAAACCACAGCTAGAGTCATTGCATGTCTGTTCTTTTCATAGACCACACATGGATCCACCAGAGTTATTGGATGCCTGTTCTTTTCATGAACCACAGTTAGAGTCATTGCATGTCTGTTCTTTTCACAAACCACATATGGATCCACCAGTATCACTGGATGTGTGTTCTTTTGCTAAAAAACATATGGTGTTAGGGGGATGACTCCCGGGTAGGCCAAGACGGGACCAACTGACCGGCTCCAAGAAGCTCAGGACGTCTGGACCCAAGACAAGGAACCATGGCCGGATGGAATCCTCCACCCGGCCCGCACCCAAGTTTCCCTAGCTGGCCCGTCTGTAGCAGCTGTAAGAATCGGCCGGGAGCCCGCTCCTAGCTGCCGCCTCGGATCCGCCTCGGGTACTATGGGATGACGCTCCTTCTTGAAGACACCTCCAGACAGGCTGGCCGCCCGGCATTACTGGACAATTGTGCCAAAGCTGGAGGCTGATGAGCAAAGCAAGGGCTGACGAGTAAAGCTCCGGCTTAGGCATAAAGAGCCAGCTGACGGAGAAAGAGCCGGCTGACGAGTAAAGCAGGGGTGCTGGGCACTGTAGTGCTGTCCTCCCCTGTACTAGAGGCTTGACTAGACCTGGGACTATCGTTTGGCCCTGTCTAGTCGGCCCACTTTGTAAAACCCAAATCCAAACAGTAAACCCTAGAACCCATCTTGTAAACTGCCTCCTCAACCAGTATGTAAGGGGGGTAGTGCTAGGGTTCTAGATAGACAATTACAAGTTAGAAGTTCTCTAGATTAGACAAGTTGAGTAGCTCCTTCTTCTTCTAGCAAGGAGTAGCCAGGAAAACAGCTCAAGGAGCATCTGTATTGGGCATTCGCCCCTCAATAGTAGATCCTTGCAGGAGTAGGAGCTTTACCTCACCAAGAGGGCTCGAACACAGGTATATCATTGTGTTTGTAGTATCATGCGAACCCGCTATAGTAGCCACCGATAGCTTCCTGATTGTCCCCTTTCATGCCATCCCCGATGGCACTGCCGTGTTCCACACCATGACAGTTGGCACCCACCATGGGGCACAATGCTTCGGCTAGGGTCATCTTTCGCACGGGATTTCCGCTCGTCGCCGGTGAGCGAGTCGCCTCCGGTCTCGTCTCGCCTCACTTTCGCTTGATCGCGTCCTCGACAACGCTTCCTGCTTCACTGGGGGAACCTTCCCAAGCGGAGACTCCATCATGCACTTTGGCGAGCACCGCGTCTATGTCGTCTCCATCGCCGAAACCTTTCCTCACGAGGTCGTCACCATGTCCGGCGCACCTCCTGGCTTCTCCGCTTCGCGCGTCTCCAGTGGCAGCGTCGAGGTCATGATGGCGGGCTCGGGCGTGAACCGCCGCCCACCTCTGGAGCTCAACGGGGAAGGTCACGCTGCTAACTCGCGCCTCCCGAACCAGGACCTGCTCAACGCGTCCATCGAGCACCTCCGCAACCCCATCACACCCATCGAGGCGAATCTAGCAGCAGCTGCGACAGCGCTGGAGGCCACTCACCAGAGCCTCCTGGAAGAAGCTGGCAAGGTGGCAGCTGCCCAACGGCGGATGAACGCAACCATGCGCGAGTACAACGTCGTGCACGGCTTCGCTCGCCTAATCGGCACTAGCCGCCTAGCCTAGCCCCAAGGCCGAAACCTTGGTTCGAAGGTGGATCGTGCTGCTGATCCACGTACGCCCGTGGTGCAGCCGGTTTACATCGCCCCCGCCAAAAACATGAGGGCCGCGGAGGCAGCAGTCGCCGAACTAAGCCACCTGGAGGGCGAGGAGCTGCTCCGTCAGCAGGCACGTGTCCAGCTCCTCGTGGTCACGGCAAACAAACAGCAGGTTGAGGCAGAACTCAACATGGCCGGCAACAGCAGGACCCAACCGGCTCGTCGGATGGCAGATCCAGCTGCAGGCGCCAGTAAAGTCTCTTCCCCAAACGGAGCAAAACCCAGCAACCGTCCACACGGTGGATCGGCAGGCCGTGGGAACAACGCCCGTGATGCAACAGCTGTCACCAGCAGAAACCACGAGCCGGCCGATGAAGCTGAAAAAGGCAAAGCGCTACCCAAGTCCCGCCTATCTGGCCGACTGGGACCGCTCGAGCCGGAAGAACCACAAGATGCGCGCACGCATCGACCTACTGGTCCAGTCGCGCACGCTGGAAGAAGAAAGCCCAGCCAGCCCAAGATGCTTTGGACCGCGAATCCGGAATGAACCGTTTACAAAGGGATTTTCGCTCCCATCGGAAAGATTCGGCTAGACGTCATCTTTGGCACGGAGGGTAACTTCCGCCGCGAGCCCATCTAGTTTGAGGTGGTCAACCTCTGCAGCGCATACCACGCAATCCTAGGGCGCCCGGCGCTCACCAAGTTCATGGCGGTACTGCACTATGTGTACCTCAAGATGAAGCTCCCAGGGCCAAAGGGTGTCATCACCGTGACCGGCTGCTATAAGCGGTCTGTGGAATGTGCCACAGATGGGTCCAAGATAGCGGAGGCCATGATCATCACGGAAGAGAAGCGCACTATCAAGCAGAATGTGGCAGCCATGCAGAAGGACATGCCGGCTGGTGAACCCAAGCCGGCCGGAGAAGCACGAGGCCGAGCCGGACAAGTTCGTCCTGGTCGGAGATATCCTTGACAACAAATAGGAAAGTGCACTCGTCGACTTCCTCTGTGAGAATCGGGATATCTTCGCATGGTCCCCCAAGGACATGCCAGGTGTTCCGAGGGAGCTCGCCGAGCACTCTTTACATGTCCGGACGGACGCAAAGCCGGTTAAACAGTCACTGTGCTGCTTCGCTTAAGAAAAAAGAAGAACCATCAGTGAGGAGATCACCCGACTGCTCACAGCCGGATTCATCATGGAGGTTTTCCACCCGGAATGGCTGGCAAACCCTGTACTGGTACTGAAGAAGAACAAGACTTGACGCATGTGTGTTGACTACACCAGCCTCAACAAAGCATGTCCCAAAGATCCATTCGCCCTGCCAAGGATAAACCAAGTGATCGTTTCCACGGCCGACTGCGAGCTATTGTTGTTTCTGGACGCGTATTCCGGCTACCACCACATCCGGCTGAACTCCACTAATCAAATAAAGACAACATTCATTACTCCTTACGAAGCTTACTACTACACCGCCATGTCATTTGGACTAAAGAACGTTGGGGCAACATACCACCGCTGCATGAAAAAATGCCTACAAGCTCAGATCGGCAGAAACATACACGCCTACGTCGATGATGTAGTAGTCAAGACCAAGGAGCACCAAACACTCCTTGAAGATCTGAAGGAAACATTCACCAACCTCCGCCGGTTCCAGATGAAGCTAAACCTGGAGAAATGTGTGTTACGCCCCACCGCCGCTACCGGTTTTCAGACGTAACGGGGAATCGAGGCGAACCCGGAGAAGATTGGCGCAATCAAGCGCATCCAGCCGCCTAAGAACTTGCGAGACGTCCAGAAGTTCACCGGATGCCTGGCCTACCTCAGCCGGCTGGGCGAGAAAGCACTCCCGCTATACCAACTCATGAAGAAGATGGACAAGTTCATCTGGACATCGCAGGCGGATGAAGCCTTCCACAACCTCAAGCGCATGCCCATCTCACCACCTATACTGGCAGCACCAGCGGCAAAGGAGCCCATGCTGATGTACATCGCAACCACTAACAGGGTGGTCAGTGTGGTGCTGGTAGTGGAGAGGCCGGAAGAAGAAAAGGCACAGCTGGTGCAATGACCGGTGTACTACTTGAGTGAGGTACTCTCGCTCTCGAAGCAGAACTACCCTCATTACCAGAAGCTTGTGTGTGTGGCGTGTACATGGCCACCAAGAAGTTGAAGCACTACTTCCAAGAACACTCCATCCGGGTGGTGGAGCTAGCGCCACTCTCGGAGATCATCGGCAATAGAGATGCCACAGGCCGGGTGGCGAAATGGGCCATAGAGCTCGCCGCCCACAACATACAATACAAGCCAAGAACGGTAATCAAGTCTCAGGCCTTAGCAGATTTCCTTATTGATTGGGAAGAGACGCAGTACCTGCCGCCTTGCCCTGATTCCGCGCATTGGAAGCTGCATTTCGACGACTCCAAGATGTACGGGGGGCTCAAAGCCGGAGTGGTCATCACCTCCCCCAAGGGACACAGACTAGAGTACGTGCTGCAGATCCACTTCCGTGCATCCAACAATGTTGCTGAGTACGAGGCGCTCATCCACGACCTCAAAATGGCAAAAGAGATCGGCATCCGGCGCATCTTATGCTTTGGTGACTCAGACTTGGTGGTGCAGTAAGTGTCAGGCGATTGGGACACCAGGGATGCAAGCATGGCTTTGTATCGCTTCTTCGTACAATAGCTGTGTGCATGTTTCGAAGGATGCGAGTTCCACCATGTCCGCCGAATAAACAATGAAGCCGCGGACACGCTCTCCCGCATTGGGTCAACAAGACAGGCAATTCCACATGGAGTCTCCCTCGAGCACCTGCGCAAGCCGTCAATAACGCTGTCTCCAGAATCCGACTCCATAATATTGGACGCGGACCCGGGGACTGCCGGCTCCAAGACCTCCGCGATTGATTCACCGCACCTGGGGACTGTCTCATCGCACCCGGGGACTGTTGCGTCCAGCCTAGAGGCTGTCGGATCCGCCACTTCACCGGGTAGGCCACCAGACGAGCCCAACCCGGCCATCCGTGCAGAAGTAAACCTGCTTATGCAGGCGGTATGCGCCATTCGGGAAACCCCAACATGGGCCAAGCCGTTCATGGATTTCCTAGCCAGAGGAGAGCTTCCCGAAGAGGAGGTAGAAGCAAGACAAGTGAAGCGCAGAGCCAGCGCATACACTATCATCAACAACAAGCTCTACAAGCGCAGCGTTGGGGGCATTTATCAGCGGTGCGTGATCCAGGAGGAGGGGAACCGACTACTAGTTGACATTCACCAGAGCGAGTGCGGACACCACGCATCATCACGAGCCATAGTGGCAAAGGCATTTTGCCATGGGTTCTACTAGCCCACAGCGCTCGAAGATGCTGAAAAAATAGTCAAGGCATGCAGCGGTTGCCAGCGGTTTAGCCAGCAGAAGCACACTTCGTCTACGGCACTCAAGACGATTCCCATCACTTGGCCCTTTGCCGTCTAGCGGCTGGACATGGTCGGCCCTTTCAAAACTTCCCAATCCGGCATGACGCACCTGCTGGTGGCAGTGGACAAATTCACCAAGTGGATCGAGGCAAAGCCAATAATAGACATAATCACACTCTTTGGCTACCCCAATAGCATCATAACGGACAATGGCACGAATTTTTCCAAGGGAGCTTTCGCACGCTTTTGCGGAGACAAGGGCATCCGCCTGTACCTTGCATCTGTGGCACACCCCCAGTCCGACGGGCAGTGCGAGCGAGCAAATGGCCTAGTCCTAGCCAGAATCAATCCCTGGCTGATCGAACCACTGATGCGTTCCCCCGGCTGCTGGATAGAGGAGCTACGGGCTATACTTTGGAGCCTCCATACCACGCCAAACCGGTCCACCGGCTACACCCCTTTCTTCCTCGTCTACGGGGTAGAGGTGGTCTTGCCAACAGACATCGAGTTCGACGCACTTCGCAAGTTGCTGTATTTAGAGTAGCAAGGCAAGGAAGCACATGAGGACAGCGTCAATCTCCTCGAAGAAGCACACAAGCTGGCCTTGTCTAGATCCGCCATCTACCAGCAAAACTTACGTCGTTACCATGCCAGCCGGATCCACAGCATTTCGTTCTGCGAGGGCGACCTGGTACTAAGGCTAGTACAAGACACCAAGGGGAGGCACAAGTTATCTCCACCTTGGGAGGGCCCATTCATCATCAGCCAGACACCGCAGAACAAGTCATACTATCTCATCGACACCTGCCAGCCGGAAAAGAACAAGATGGACCGTTCGGGCGATGAAACCGAGCGCCCATGGAACACGAGCCTACTTTGCCCCTTTTACACTTGAACAAGAAGTGTATGTATCTTACCTTTATGTAATGAACAAGCATGGGAGCCTCGACACAGTCTCGGGGACTCCGCAATAAATTAGCAATTCATGCTGCACAATTTGGCTTTTCCGGCTGCATTATTCTAACCCCGGAGCCGGTGATATCCACCGGGACTCGCTGGTTGGCCTAGACGGCCATGCAATCCACACGGAAAAGTACTGTACACGACTCCTAGGGTTTCCTCTTCGGTTCTGGCTATAGACCGCAAGCCGGATGACAGATCCGGCAAGAGCAGAATGCTCGACGACCCTTACACAAAAAAGCTACGAGGAAAACAAAGACGTCTAGACGTTCCGGTTGCGCTCGCTCGCCCAAGGTCAATGACCCAAACCCGAAGTATCGTACAGTACGCCTACTAAGCTACCCATTCGACTCCGGCTCGAAGCCGGCAAGGGCACAATATCAAATTGGCCAATGCTCACTAGGAAAAGGGCAAAGTCATTAGCCTCGTGCGAAACAGTAAAATTTCAAGACTAGTGAATTTCAGATTACAATTCAACTTGCATCTGTTTAACCAGGCAAACAACTTGTTTGTTTTTTCATCTTTGCATGAGGCAAAGTTCCACGACAAACACCTAAGCCGGAGGCTAGTAGCTTCCAGGCGGCAGCAGAGCAGGTCAAGGAGCTTACGGTATTCTCCAAATGGCTCGAACCTCGGGACTACACCACAGTGCGCGCCACCGCACACAGAAACCTGCAAACAGACACAATACAAAGGAGCTTCGACCCGGCTGTATTCTCCAATCGACCCGAACCTCGGGGACTACACTCTATGGGTGCGCTCACGCTCCCCCACACAGAAACAAGCATGCAACAAATGCAAAACAGAAAGTGCAAATGAAAAGCACGAGCAAATATCCAAAGGGAGGCGATGCTCCTACCAGAGTTTAGTACAGCGCAAAGGCAGCTGTTCACCAACACAGAATAACAAGTTTTTCACCTACAAATACTCCCGGCATCCCGGGGATCTAGATTGCTGGCTGGGAGAAGGGCCAGAGGCGTCGGCTGGGGCTTGGCTGCTGGAGGCGGCGCCGGCCGAGGCGGTCTGGGGAGCAGCCGGGGCTGCGGTGCGTGCCACATCCGTACTGAAGTGGTACAGCTCCGTGCCAGCCGGGTCACTGAAGTCCCGGTCCATCTGGACGAATCTCCAAATCTTCAAGCCACAGGCGCGGATATCAGGAACCTCGGTGCGGACCTTCTCGTAGCTGGTCCCTTGGCGAAATCCGCGAGAGAGACTTCGTAGATCCACGTCCGGGTACCAAGACTTCAGCAGGGCCAGCACCATCTCCGTGCCACCGCGTGCCGCCCACTCCCGAGCCACGTCCATGAGGTCTGGAGCGCCTGAAAGCCGCTCAGCCAAGGCGTCCATGGTGGCCGGTTGGACGATGTCAGGCCAGACATAGTCATAGACCTCGAGCATGCAGCTGGTTTGCCTCGTTGCTGACAACCGCCACCAGCTCACCCGGGTGGAGATCCCACTCCGGATCCTTCTCGGGTATGCGCGCCAGCGCCTGGTCAGTCACCTCAGGATACTGAGCTGCACCCGGGAGAAGGGACAAAGATCAATATCGGCCACAGAAGACAAATGACAATGCTGGTCTGGTTTGAGAACACTTACTAACGACAATCTCGACGATCTGGCAAAGCTCCCCCAGCGCCGCCATCTCCTTGGCCTAGGAGGCCTTGAGAGCATCCGCCTAGGTGGCTTGGATCTGCTCAAGGTTCTTCAGCGCCTCGGCCCGTATGTTCGCCACCTTCTTGGCTGGGCCAGCCTTGATCTCCATCTACTGCTGATTCACAACCAGCTGGGCGATCTGGTCCTGGCGAGCCCTATTGAACTCCTCCAGCCAGGCCACCTCCCACATCATCCTGGCCACCTCGTGGTCCCGGTCCGCCAGCAGAGCTACAGGAGGATAACCAATATTCAATAAGAAGCGCGAGAAATCGCGCAATCGGGAAGACACAACAGAGCTAATGTAATGGTTGATGCCCTCAGTCGAAAAGTCTATTGCAATAACCTCATGATCAAGGGAAGCAATAAACATCTCTTCAAAGAAATTCAGCTGTACAATCTTAAGATTGGTCCTCAGGGGCATCTTGCAAATCTTTGCTTGGCTCCTAATCTTCAAGAGAAAATTCGTGAGGCCCAGTTGACTGATGCTATGGCCCTCAAAGTCAAGAAAAATTTGGAATTGGGTGTTTCCAAGTATAAATCCTATTCCATTGATGCTAATGGCACTCTCAGATTTGAAGGGCGCATTGTTGTACCAAAAGTGTAAGCACTCAAGAATCTAATTCTCAAAGAATCTCATGAAACTCTTCTTGCTATTCACCCTGGTAGATCAAAGATGTACCATGATCTAAAGCCTTACTATTGGTGGACGCGCATGAAGCGCGAAATTTCCAAGTATGTTGCTGAGTGTGATGTTTGCAGAAGAGTGAAAGCAGAACATTAGAGAGCCGCTGGTCTCCTTCAACCTCTCCGGATTCCTAAGTGGAAGTGGGATAAAATTGAGATGGATTTTATCACCGGTTTTCTGAAATCTCAGAAGGGCAACAATGCCATCTTTGTGGTGATTGATCGGTTCTCCAAAGTGGCTCACTTCTTTCCTGCCAAAGAAACTATTACAGCTAGTCAATTGGCAGAACTCTATGTTGCGAGGATTGTAAGCCTCCATGCTGTTCCTAAAGAAATCACATCTGATCGTGGAAGCTTGTTCACTTCCAGATTCTGGGATTCATTTTAGCAGTACATGGGAACTAACATCAAGTTCAGCATTGTGTATCACCCTCAGTCTCAAGGCAAAGTGGAAAGAGTAAATCAAATTCTTGAAGATATGCTCAGAGCTTGTGTCATCTCCTTTGGCATGAAATGGGAAGAATGCCTCCCTTTTACTGAATTCCCTTACAACAACAGTCATCAATCAAGTCTAGATATGTCACCATTTGAAGCTCTCTATGGCTGCAAGTGTCGTACTCCTCTTTTCTGGTCAGAAGCTGGTGAAAGGAAGATCTTGAGAAACAAAGATCCTCTAGATCCTGAAATGTGTCCGGATATCATCAAAGAAGCAGAAGAAAAGTGTCAGATTGTTCGTGACAACTTGAAAATTGCTCAAAATCAGCAAAAATCCTACTATGATGGAAAGCACCATGATATGTTGTACAAAGTGGGTGATCTTACTTATCTCCGTGTGACCCCGATGAGAGGCACACACCTCTTTGGTATCAAAGGGAAGCTTGCCCTGCAATACATCGGTCCTTTCATGATTCTATCAAGATCGGGTCTTCTTGCTTATGTGTTGGAGTTGCCTGAGAATCTCAAAAATGTTCACCCCACCTTCCATGTCTCTCAGTTGAGGCAGTGTTTCAAGGATCCCAGTAGAGCCATGGATCATTCCTCTATTGAGCTCAAGGAAGACCTTTCTTACCATGAGCATCCTATTCGTATTCTTGATGAGGCTAAACGGAAGACAAGAAACAAAACCACCAAGTTCTTCGGACATGGGTGAGTTGAGTATGTCTTCGAACTTGATTTTGGTGGACTGTCGCGACATTGCATACGTAAACACGGTTCGGCCGAGAGGTCATCTTCCATAGTGGATCTCCGATCCTTCTCGACCGTGGTCACAAACGCTGGACTACCCTTGAGAATCATCGTACCTCCTGGTTGGGTCAATACAGTAGGTGATACCTCTGGATACGCGCGTAGTTAAGGGACAATTCTTGTTGTGAGACTTGCAAGGCACGCCTATTTGCGTTTTAGTGCTTCAAGGGTTAAACATGTGTTTGGGTACAGTTGTGCACCCCTGCAGGGTAAATCTTTTCGAGAAGCCGTGGGTTATGGACGCCTCAGGAGTACAGTGTCATGATCATAGAAAACACCACTAATGCTTGCTCTAATAATATGACTAGTAATTAGCCTTGTCAACTAAACAATTGGATAAATAAAATTGCAACGTGTGTGTTCCGTGGGACTACTTCCTTGACAGGTTTTCAAGGGGGAAAGCCTCGGATGGGTTATGCCTGGAGTTATATTACTCCTACCGGTTAACGCTCTCTTATCTCGCGCTAATAGACAAAGTTGTAGTGTATCTCGATAAGTTAGTTAGTGCAAGATTTGCTGCCGCTAAACCCCACCATACCTTGGTAGGCGAGGACCGCTGGATTCTAGTCTCGCCATGTGCTGGCCTTAGTACTGACGCTCTTGCTTTTCTTGTTTGTTCTTTTCGCTTTTGGGTTCATTCCCGCTATACATGTACATGTTGATCCGAGATGCACATGTTTGCCTATTCTAATGTCCGCCATGATTAGTTGGGATCCTACCAGGATGTCCTGAGACGTGTGGGCATGGAGCTCACTTGCTTATTTCTAGTCATCTTATGCCAATTTGGGTCTTATCTTTACTCGGATGTTATATCACGTTTTCCGCTTGTTGTATGATGTACTGTTGGGACCTATGTCCTCTATGTTCTACCTATCTATATATATTTGGATCTTGTTGACTATATTTCCTTTCTTTGTACATGGCATGCTCTGATATGTGGCTTGTATGTCGGCGGTGTACATACTCACTTGTGTATGCCGAGGCGCGATTACCGGGCCGGCGCGTGCTCACCCTCGAAGCTATAACCTTGTAGTGGGGTTATACCGGGTAGGGGTTTAGGCGCGTCGGATGGCTGAGCTCTACACTTTTGGAGCCAACACATTACTAACTCGACTAAGTTGTAAGTAATTTAAGCCAGCCAACATATATAAAGTAAATATAGAAAATGACAACTATTATTAAGGCAGTCCCCGAGTTTTTGCTTTGAGGTGCCAAGGTTTCATTGATAAGCTCATTTTCGACATACAGGCCGATTTATGAGAGTTCGAGATGCGTACACTTTTAGCTAAGTGTAAAATGGACAAAGTAGTGCTACGTTCCATGGCCTCTTTGATTCTTCTCCTGCCCTGTTCGCCTTGTTCTTCTCCTGTGGTTGCACATCATTGAGGTAATACGCATCATTATGTAGTGCTTTGCTTACAATGAATGGCCCTTCCCATGGGGGGACAACTTATGCATGCCGGCAGTGTGCTGCACCAGCTGAAGTACCAGACGTCCTTCCCGGAAGATGGGGGGTTCACTTTTCGGCTGTGATAGGGTTGGAGATTTTGCTGATATATGATGGACCTAGACAATGCCAATTCTCTTGCTTCTTCCAACATATCAACATCGCTTTTCTGGGCTTCTTGCACTTTGGCTTCAGTGTATTGGGTGACCCTAGGCGAGTCATGCTCTATGTCGGCTGGTAATATAGCTCCAGCCCCATATACCAGAAAGAATGGCATATAGCCTATTGGTCGATTCAGAGTTATTCTTAAGCTCCACAATACCTCTGGAAGTTCCTCAATCCAGCACCCCGCTGATCTTTGCAGTGGCTTAATGAGCTGGGGTTTTATCCCGGGTAGTACTAGTCTGTTGGATATTTCCACTTGCCCATTCGATGCGGGGTGGGCCACTGATGCAACATCTGGCTAGATTTTCTTATCTCGGCAAAATCGGGCAAATGCTCCTTTGGCAAAATTTGTGCCATTATCTGTTATGATACTCTGTGGATAGCCGTATCTTAGGATGATATCTTTGAGGAATGTCATTGCAGTAGCTCCATCACACTTTCTTATTGACTTCACCTCAATCCACTTTGTAAAATTTTCCACCATGACTAAGATGTGAGTCATGTTTCCCTTGGCCAGCTTAAACGGTCCAACCATATCCAAGCACCATACAACAAATGGCCAAGTGATTGGTATAGTTTTGAGTTCAGAGATCTGCAAAGGTGTCTTGCTTGCGTACCTCTAACACCCATTACATTTCCTCACAAGTTCCTCGACTTGCTGCAAGGCACTTGGCCAGTAAAATCCATGCTGAAAAGCTTTTGCCACTAGGGCTCTGGATAAGGCGTGATGCCCACATTCCCCCTGATGGATATCTCGGAGGATGTCTAGCCCTTCTTCCGGATCAACATAGTGTTGGAGAACACTTGTGAAACTACTCTTATATAGCTTGGCGTTGATTATGGTATATGCCTTTGCTCTTCTTTGTACTTGCCTCGAGAGTACCTCATCACTTGGCAAAGTTCCATCTTTCAAGAACTCAAATATTGGCTGCGCCCATGTTGGTACAGTACGAGATGGGAAAAGTACTTCGTAAATTTCCAATGGATCAACCAACATAACCTCTGCCAGATCAAGCTGAACAGTCCCCGGGTTTGCCGAGGTAGTCCCCGGGTTTACCGAGGTGCTCCCCTAGTCAATGTCCATCGGGACAGCTCCTGATCCGGGGTTTGCCGGGATGAAAATTGACTTGGATTCTAGTTAAGGGGTTATAGACGGTTTTCTCAGATGCTCCAAAGCAACTCCTGGCAGGATGGCCTGTCGAGATGAACCCAAATTAGACAACACGTCGGCTGCATCATTGTTAACTTGGGGTACATGATGGAACTCACATTCCTCGAAGTACCCACATATTTTTTGGACGTGTAATCTATAAAGAGACATGTTTGCATCTAAGGCATCCCAATGACCAAACACTTGCTGCACCACTAGATCCGAATTGCTGAAGCATTGTATCCGACATATCCCAATCTCTTTTGCCACTTTTAGTGCATGCACGAGTGCTTCATACTCGGCCACATTGTTTGATGCTCGAAAGTGGATCTGAAGCACATATCGCAACTGGTCTTTCTTGGGCGAGGTAAGGACTACCCTGGCCCCTAGCTCGTCCTTCAATTTTGATCAATCAAAGTGCATTCTCGAGTAGTTTGAGTCCGGCAAAGGTGGCTTGTACTGCATTTCAGCCCAATCGACGAAAAAAGCAACTACTTCCAGAGACTTGATCGCGTCTCTTCTATCATATTGTGGAGCGTAAGGGGCTAACTCAATTGCCCATTTTGCAATCCGGACACTTGCATCTTTGTTACTCATTATCTCGAATACATGTGCTTCACATATCACCTTAATGGGGTGTTCCTCAAAATAGTCTCGAGCTTCTTATCTACCATATAGACGCCATATGCCATCTTCTGATAATGGGGATAGTTCTGCTTTGGAGTGGACAATACCTTGCTTAGGTAATATAATGGCCTCTGCACCAACTTACCCTCCTCGTCACGCTCCACCTCTACCACAGCGCTTACGACTCGGTTGGTCGCTGCTATGTAGAGCAACATCGGCTCTTTGGATAGTGGTGAGGCTAACACTGGTGCAGAGGCTAACATCTTTTTTAATTCATGAAACACGCTATCTGCTTGCGGTGTCCATATGAATTTATCTGATTTTTTCATTAGCTGATAGAGAGGCAATGCCTTCTCTCCATGCCAACATACAAACCAACTTAATGATGTCAGGCAATCAGTGAATTTCTGAACATCATTAAGACACTCCGGTAGCTCCATTCGCTCAATAGCTTGGATCTTAGTCGGGTTAGCCTCGATACCTCGGCTGGAGAAAAGGAAACCGAGTAACTTTCAGCCGAGACACCAAGGTGCATCTTTCCGGGTTAAGCCTCATCTAGAACCTTCTTAGGTTCGCAAATGTTTGTTGGATATCAAGTAGGAGTGTTTTACTTTCCTTGGTTTTTATCACCACATCATCGACATATACTTGGATGTTTTTGCCAATTTGATCATGTAAACATTTTTGCATGCACCTCTGATACGTTGCCCCTGCATTACGTAAGCCAAATGCCATAGTGTGATAGCAATAAGCCCCATACGGGGTAATGGAAGCAATTTTTATTTGATCTTCAAGGTTAAGTGGTATGTAGTGGAAACCAGAATACGCATCTACAAATGACAATAGCTCACACCTAGCGGTTGAGTCAATGACCAAATCTATCCTCGGTAGTGGAAATGGATCTTTCAGGCACGCCTTATTCAGATTCGTGTAATCGATACACATACGCCACACCACTTCTATGTTCGGATCACCTTTCTTCTTTTCAACCAGTACCGAATTAGACAACCAATCTAGGTAAAGCACTTCCATGATAAACCTGGCTGCAAGGAGCCGAGTTATCTCATCACCAATGAATTTTCTCCTATCTTCGGCAAAGCGGCAGAGAGTTTGCTTCACCAGCTTTGCACCAGGTCTGACATGCAAAGAGTGCTCGGCCAACTCCCTTGGAACACCTTACTGATCCTGTGTGGACCAAGCAAAGATATCCCGATTCTCACGGAGGAAGCTGATGAGCTCGCTTTCCTATTTGGCGCCAAGGCCCGCACCAATAGTTACGGTGCGCTGTAAGAACCGATCATCAATTGACACCTTTTTGGTACCTTTTGTCGGCTGAAATGACACACTTCCATGCGGGTTATTCAGAGCCATCATATTTAGCTACACGGACTAAGCCAATGCTGCAACTTCCAGGATCCTTCTCTTCTCTTGGGCGATCACCAATGACTCGGCCAAGTTTGACCCGGCTGAGGCACACTCCTTCGAGCACCTAAAGTCCCCAGAAATGGTGATGACCCCATTTGGCCCTAGCATCTTCAACTTTAAGTAACTTATGTGGTCACTTGCCATGAACTTTGATAGATCTGGTCTACCGAGTAATGCATGGTAAGCACTATCCAAATCCACTACCTCGAACTCTAAGTTCTCAGCTCGAGAGTTATATCTCATGCCGAATAATACATCAACTCAGGCCTTGCCTATAGGCTCACAGGATAAACCTGACACAATGCCATGAAAAGTGGTCTTAGTTGCCTGGATCATGTTCTCTAAGACTCTCAACTTGTGCATGGTGTCTTTATATAGTATATTGATGCTGCTACCATTGTCAATCAATACCTTGGAAAACTTCTTGTTGGTGTTTGGTCTGATGAAGGTTGGATAAAGCACCAGCGCGTATGATACAGGACTCCGCATGAGCCTGGGGTGATCCTTTATGCTCCATGTAATTTCATGGTCAGACCAATGCATGTACCTCGGCACTTCCGGCATAACCACATTGACCTCCATATGCTGGCGCTGCACGCTCTGCCTATCAGTTTCCTCCGTGGTAAACACACAATAAGCTTGATAATGTTCTCTGTATTCATTTCTCCTGTCATTGCCAGGGTTCCTTTGGTTCGACTGGTTCTGGTCATTCACATGATGTAATTGCATCCCTTCTCTCATGGTTCTCATATCTCAGCGGGGGTGGTGGTAACATCTGTTGCTGCCCATTTGCTCCCGTGAGCTGCTGCTATCGAGGTGCATCGTGCCGAGGTGCCTGAGCATTCCTCGTTCTAGTTTGCTCTATCTTCCTCATCCACTCACATTGCCGGGTCGTGTGTTTCGTCGGGTTACTTGGGTTCAGAGTATGAAATTCGCATGTCTTTCCTTTCTTGCCACTATTTCTTCTGCTCTAGTGTCCAAGTTTTCTTGTCGTCATTCCTCGGGGTCCACTGTTGGCCTCTGCTCTTTTGTCGCTGGCTATTTCCAGCCTCGGGTTGATCTGGCTCCATTGCCGCAACTTGGTGTGAACCATATCTGTAATCTGGCTTATCATCTCTCCTCTTACCTCGGAAATAATTTCACCGGGATGATCCAATTCCATCACAAGGGTAATATCCCTCATTTGACTCGCTTTCCACAAGCCGAGGTTGAGTTGGATCACCCAACACATATGAGTCGGAAATTTTGATTGTTTCAGCCAACGTAGTTGGCATATCTCTTTGTAGCCTTTGCCACAACATACTCGCATATCTACATCCCTGTGCAAACCAAGCAATAGCCTGTGACTCGATCACCCCCTCGCATGAATTGCCCATGTTGCACCAGCAAGTTAAGAACTCCTGGTCTGTCTCATTCCGCCTCTGCTTACACATTGCCAACTGTTGTGGCCTATTTGGCCTCTTGTATGTGCGTGTGAAATTACTAATGAACATCTCCTCGAAATCTATCCAGTAGTTGATGCTTCCTGCTGGCAAATTATTTATCCATATCCTTGATGGCCCTTCCAGCATCTGATGTATGTACCTCACTTCCCATCTCAGATTACCCGTGGAAATGTTCACCGCGATGGCATAATCAATTAACCAATTCTCCGGCTTGGTGCTTCCGTCATAGGTCTTTGTCCCTGTGGCCAACTGGAAGTTCGGCACAGGAGGTTCTCTCATAATACGAGGTCCAAAGCATGCTGGAACCGAAGGACCTTGTCCTTCCATTATCTCTGACCTATAAATCCAATCCAATTTCAGCCTTGCATCATCTGGTTGTAGGCTCCTATTTCCTAGCCTTAATCCTATCACATGATGATCCGGCCTAGGAAACCTGACATTGACCATTGCCGAATAACCATCATTGTATCTGCTTTGATCCAGATGAATATTTTGCTGTTGCATAGCTGGGCCGGCACTTTGCTCTTGCCGAGATATGTAGTGTTGCTGATGTTACCGAGGTGGATTTTGTCCAGCTCCTTCCGAGTTACACTAATCGCGGCATTGCTGCTCGTTTCCTTCCCTTCATTGCCTTGTCCATGGTTACCACGTCCACCTTCACCTCGGCTAACACTGTGGCGATCTTCATCGCACTAAACTGCTTTTCCTTTCCCTGCCCTTGCCGGGTCAATGGGATCATCTGTTTGTTCTTTCTCCCCGAGGTTACCACCTCTTCTCTCCTGGGACCATCATGTGGACATGATGCTACCCGGTGGATTTTGCCGGAGAACCCCCTACCGAATGAACGACTTTTGAGCCTCCTTCCCTTGCCGGGTTTGACTTGAGCAATTCCTCATTCTGTTTGTTAGCAATTTTTACTAACTCAATGAGTCTATCTTGCTGCCTTTGCCGGGCTTCACCGGTCAGACCCTCTTACTCGGAAGCTGCTGCATCTGCAACCCTGAGATTCTTCGCCAGGATGCTATACCTCGGCAGACCCACCGACATTGGGTTACCCGATTCTCCTAGCCTCGGCACATATTCTTTGTCTATCTCACTAATGAGATTTCTACCCCTAATCTTCACACCATCCATATGGGTGGGACTAATAATGTTTGCCTTTGCATACTCACACAGCGTGATGTTTAATGATTGCTGAAGTGCCGCTATTTTCTTTGCCCCTGCTAACATTTTCAGCCGGGTCTCCTCTAGCTCGTCCTGTGCCTGAGCCGGATCTGCTATAGGAGCTATGGCTAGGCTCTCTATTACTTGCTGCAACACATTTTGTGGCCTCTCTAGTGGAGGACCCCTAATCCTAGGTACCTTCAGTGTTGTCTCCGAGTCCTCTGCCGGGTCTTTGCTTGCTCCTGCGTCTGGCACAGTCATCATTACCCCAACGCAGCTGGTGGGGCGAGCCATATGTGGACCACGAGCTGTGCCAAGGGGTGGCTCTCCTCCTTTGACGACGTGCAACAGGTGAATGCAGGACTCGTTGATGCCGACGTAGATCTTATGGGCGCCGAAGCTGATGAAGAGCCTGTTATGCGGTGGAGGGCGGTTGCCGAAGCTGCACGCGTTGTTGCTGACATAGTCCAGTGCTCCAAAGCATGAACGAGCCCGAAGACGATGCGTTCGCCTGTGACGATGAAGTTTCCCGTCTGGACCTTGACTCCAGCTAGCACCACTGCTAGCCCCACGATGGGTGCCAACTGTCGTGGTGGTGTCATGGTAGATGCCATAGATAGGGTAAATATGGGGCCAATGAGTTCTAGAGGTATCCAGGGAGGGATAGTGTGGTGATTCCACACACAGACGATTTGTATTCTCAAGATCTATGGTGTTTATAGATGCTCCATGAGCTGTTCGTGGGGAGGAGGAAGATGAAGTTCTTCACTACCCACCCCTCTCTCTAGGGTTCTTCCCTTAGTAAAATGATTGACCACCTCCTCTAGAGGTCCTGGCGCACCTTATAAAGGGGTTGCCCGGTTACACTTAGGGCATACGTGGAGAGCATATTCTAGGAATATGCTCCTCCAAAATGGAAAAGTGGTGCTCCCCTTTTTCCCTTCATAAGCCGCCCAGAGCTCATGGCGTAAGCCTCTCCGAACCCCTGGTGTAAGCCTCTGCGGCGCCATGTCACCTAACCAAGAACAGCCAGACGACGTCATCCTTGTTGGCCCATTCTGCTCATCCTTCTCTCTGCCTTCTGTGCTCTCTCTATAGTGGAGAAAGAAAAGCGCTGACCAAGGAACATACCTTCCTTCTCCTATAAGCCAACTAGTAACACGGGTCCTGCCTGGTTAAGTCAACCTTGGTAGTACCTGCAAACAAGTGATTTGGTGGTGCCAACATACACTTTATGTCGGCTGAGGTCCTATTGGGTGAAGACAACCTCAACTAAGTTGGTCGTAAGTCAGCTGGCATTTAGGTAACTCGGATAGCCCTGCTTTGACCTTATCGTACCTCATCTAACATTGCGTTTATACCCTGGCTCGACCCTACCCAGGGTCATCCCCCCAACAAGATGCCTATTTGAAGAGGGGAAACCCTAGAAGAAGGGGGAAATCCATCCACGCACTAGAGAGAATATCATTTTGCGGCCCGAAAGTTGAGGCGCCCAGGCAACACGGTACCCAAGTTGCCTATAATCAGCTGTGATAACCACATTTGGTGTGCCAAATACTCAGAGGGTCTTTTTTGGCATGAATTCAACTTTACGTTTCAATACAAAATATCAGGCTAATGCCCGTCAAGTTGGGCCCCCTGTCAGTTTTTGCCGTTATGTCGCTGCCATTGTGACAGCCATGTAGGCTTGCAGCGTTGGCGCCTCATTCCATTACGTGTCTTCTTCCCCGGAGCGGCAATCTATGGGGCGTCGTAGCCATGGCGCGGATCTCGATGTGGATTAACCTCGCCCTTTCGGCCAACTCCCTCAGAGGCTTGCAGCGTTGGCGCCTGCATCCATTACACGTCTTCTTCGTCTCCGGAGCGGAAATCTATGGTCGTGACCATGGCACAGAGCTAGGATGTGGATTTACCTCGCCGCCCCGCCTTTCCCCATACCGAAGCCTCACCATGGCATAGCGCGGGGACGAGAATTGGTTCCCGGTGAGATCTGTCACCGTGTCGACCATGCTAGGTCATGTTTTCGTCCTACAGAATCCGAGCTCACCGTCACCGTGATCGCACCGCGCCAATTTTGCCACCCCTGCCGAGGTCTTTGTGGGAGCTGTACCCTTAGTAGCCCAAGTTCTGCCATGTTAAACCTGTAAGCGAATTCGGAGCTGGGCGGCGACAACCCGTTGTTTAACCTATAAGGAATTTGTCGAAGGCTACATGGCGTGCCAAGGTCTTTTGCTGATGCCTTCGGCCTCAGCTTCTGCCAACGTCCACCGCCGATGTGAGATCATTTAGTTACTTCAATATGAAATTTCGACCAATGTAACTTGTTGATGCATTCCTTGACAATTATAATATAATCAAACACTAGAAATATTTGGTAGTGTACATGAGCATGATCAGTAATATAATTGAACACTAGAAATTTTAAGGCACTCCATATAAAGGAATAGATTAATACATATATATATAGAAGGTTCACCAAAGACACCACGGTCCATAGATATATTGTATTACATGCAACACACAGGTAATAATTAACTAGAACAAAATAAAAGCAGGGGAGCAGCAGGAGGCCGGGACACGGAGACGCCTAGCAGGTAGGGGCAGCCTAGTTGAGGGGATACAGGTCAGTCCTGACATACTCCCGGATGAATTTGCCGAAGGCTGCGTGTCGTGCCAAGGTGATTGGCTTATGCCTTTTGCCTCCACCCTTGCCAACATCCACCGCGTGCTGGATCATGCTGTCGAGGTCCATGTTGATTGATCTGCCATAGAATGGGCAAAACAGTCTCCCCCTACGGTAGAAACCGATTTGCTCACACCGTAACTACCTCGGCATGTAGCGGCTCTTGTTGTCCCTGGATTCCTTGCTATCGTCCACGTCCTCATCATCCTCCTATTGATTTTTAAGAACATAACTTAGAACTCATACATATGATTGAATTGTATTACAACTCAAGAATTGACAACATATATATGTAAGACAATATTAAGTTGATATCAAAGAGAAAGCATCTCAACAATAGTTTGATCAATTCATATATCATTTCATCTCAAAAATGACAATTAATTGGATCAGTGTATGTAGAATAAATCTAGGGGCCTCATATGTTTCTTCAGGGATGGAGTGAGCGAACCAAGTAACAATTGCACAACCTATATTGTTCTTGTACATCACCCCAGGTTCGCTAACTCATCCCTAAAAAAATCTGACACCAATGTGTCTGCCTCTCTTTTGGGGCAAATTTGAATCATTGGCCACAATAAGAAATTGAAATGTAATTGTACAAAACAATATTCAGAGATATATATAGTCAGGTACAAAAACAAGCCTAAATATTGTAATTATAAATAAAAAACCAAAGAATTAATCTTCAGGTACATGTTAAAAATACTTATGATCAAAACCATTCATTTACATATGCATCATACGAATCATTCAAAGATCAGAAACAATTCAAGGATCATATATGTAGTTCCATATGAGAATAAATCAAGGGCCTCATAATTTGTTTCAGAGATGGAGTTGGAGAACCAAAGTACCAACAATATAACCTATATTATTTGTCTGCATTGCTGCCTCAGGTTCACCAACCCATCCCTAAAACACGACACCATCATATGTGTCTCCCCTTGAACTCTTTTGGGGAAAATTTCAATCATCGGCCTCGGTGACAAACTGAAATGTAATTATTATACACTATGAATGCATGGAATAGATAATTCAAATATCATAGTTCTATGAATGTAGAATAAAGATTGCAGCCTCATAAGTTTCTTCAGGGATGGTGTAAGCGAACCAAGTAACAATTGCACAACTTATATTGTTCTTGTACATGGCCCCAGGTTCGCTAACTCATCCCTGAAAAAATCTGACACCAATGTGTCTGCCTCTCTTTTGGGGCAAATTTGAATCATTGGCCACAATAAGAAATTGAAATGTAATCATACAAAACAATATTCAGGGATATACATATGCATCATACCACTCATTCAAAGATCAGAAACAATACAAAGATTATATATATAGGTTCCATATGAGAATAAATTAAGGGCCTCATTATTTTTTTTCAGAGATGGAGTTGGAGAACCAAAATACCAACACCATAACCTATATTGTTTATGTACATTGCTGCCTCAGGTTCACTAACCATCCCTAAGAAAACGACACTATCAGATGCCCTTGCACTATTTTGGGGAAAAATTGAATCATTGGGCTCAGTAAGGAATAGAAATGTAATGTTATAGGCATGTTGTGTATCGAAATCAACACTCAACTAGCAAACTCAACTAGATGGCAGATGAGCAGATTGGGGTATTGTGACTAGATGGATTGAGGTTTTGTGACTAGATAGCAGATGCATCAATCGACCGTTCGAACCATATATATACTACCCTACTTCAAGAGCAAAAGAATCTATACACAATTGAGCAAATCCTATGTATGAACAGTGAAATCTACAGCTATGACTAGAGAAGCTAGCAATGTAGTACCTCGGACTCCTCATATGGGACCTCCTCCTCGAACTCGTCATTCTCTATGATTGCGTTGAAGATTTCTTGGACGGCGATGGGGTCGTTGATGTAGAGCACCAGATTGCCTCCGCCTGTCGCCTGCCCCCATCCAGATCTGCCACTAGAACCATGATGTTGTCGGCCACCTGCTGCTCGACGATAACGGCTACTGGCTAGACGGATGAGCTCGAACCCTCGATGGCATGGCGACGAGCGGCGTTCGTGCCCGGAGAAGACGCCTCCGCCTGCTTGGCGACGACCGAGCCATCTGTTGATGCACCTTCAACTGGCTTCACCTCCGGCTCGTCTCCACGCGTACGCTTCATGGTGCACCTAGGGAAGGAGGTGGTGCAAGCGAAGGAGCTTCAGCACGCTTGGTAGGTGCCGATTGGTGTTTTGGAACTTGACAGATTGGGGAAAATGACACGAGCTCATGGAAGAAGAAGGCCGAGTGGGTTTATAAACACTGGACTGTTCGTAGTCCTCGAGTGGACATGTGTGGTGGGCGGGTGGGATGGGGATACCACGATCTCCACCTTTTTTTTGGGTTCCCTTTTTTTGAAACAATCACGATCTCCACTTTAGAACTGCATTAAAAACATGCTCATGGTAGACCTCGATTCCATTGCATGCAAGTGCAACGGAACCAATTTATAGTAACGTTAGATCTACTCGAGGGGCCCACTTGAATCATGGAAGTTACTTGCGGCAGGGTCCAGTTGGAAGTGAGATTGAGAGCGCCGCGTAAAAATGGGATATGTCTTATTTAAATCAAGTGGCAATAAATTGCAGCGTCCCGTCGACAACCGTGCACTCGATGACCCCGTTGCCCTGTGCATGTGTTGTAGTAGCAGTAGTAGCCTTTGCAGACTAGATTAAACGTGACATGACAACTTTATGACTTTTTCCATGGACGGTATCGTGTTCCTTCTTGTAGAAGTCTCATTGAGGGAGACGTCCGTGCTATCTCATGCTATACTGTGAAGGGCACGACGTGTGCAACGATCCTCGTTGGATCACACAGGATCAATGGTTTGTGCGCACGATCCGCGTGACAACTTTGATAGCCAATCAGGGCGTAGCAGACAGAGTGAGCATAGGTTTGGGCTTCTACGAAAGAGAGAGAGAGAGAGACGGCAAAATTGAGTAGTATCAAAAAATCAAGGGAAAACTGAGTAGTATAAAAATGGAAAGTGAGTGTCTTGTAAATGAAATACATCATGGCATACATCAAATTATGCTAAGATAGATCCACTAGAGTTTATTGGATGCGTGTTCATCTCATACACCACATGGATCCACTAGAGTTCATTGCATGTGTGTTATTGTCATAAACCACATGGATCCACCAGGGTCATTTCATGTCTGTTCTTTTCACAAACCACATATGGATCCACTAGTGTCATTGCATGTGTGTTCTTTTCATGAACCACAACTAGAGTCAGTGAATGTCTATTCTTTCACAAACCACACAAAGATCCACCAGAGTCATTGCATGCCTATACTTTTCGTAAACCACAACTACAGTCATTGCATGTCTGTTCTTTTCATAGACCACACATGGATCCACCAGAGTTATTGGATGCCTGTTCTTTCATAAACATAGTTAGAGTCATTGCATGTGTGTTCTTTTCACAAACCACATATGGATCCACTAGTGTCATTGAATGTGTGTTCTTTTCCTAAAACAAATATGGATCCACCTGTGTCATTGCATGTGTGTTCTTTTCATGAACCACAGCTAGAGTCAGTGAATGTCTGTTCTTTTCACAAACCACATATGGATCCACTAGATTCATTGCATGTGTTCTTTTCATTAACCAAAGCTAGAGTCATTGGATGTGTGTTCTTTTCACAAACCACATATGGATCCACCAATGTAATTGAATGTGTGTTCTTTTCACAAACCACATATGGATCCACCAGACTCATCGAATGTTTGTTCTTATCACAAACCACATATGGATCCACCAGAGTCATTGCATGTGTGTTCTTTTCATGAACCACATACGGATCCACTAGTGTCATTGCATGTGTGTTCTTTTCATAGACCACATATGGTTCCACTAGAGTCATTGCATGTCATTCTTTTTCACAATCCACACATGGATCCACTAGAGTCATTGCATGTGTGTTATTTTCATGAACCACAACTAGAGTCAGTGAATGTCTATTCTTTTCATAATATACATGAGCATGTGTGTTCTTTGTCATAGACCACATATGGATCCAACATTGTCATTGCATGTGTGTTCTTTTCATGAACCACATATCGATCCACTAGTGTCATTGAATGTGTGTTCTTTTCATAAACCACATATGGATCCACCAGAGTCATTACATGTCATTTTTCTCACAAACCACATATGGATCCACGAGTCATTGCATGTCATTCTTTTCACAAACCATAGCTAGAGTCATTGGATGTGTGTTCTTTTCATGAACCACAACTAGAGTCGATGAATGTACATTCTTTTCATAAACCACATGAGCATGTGTGTTCTTTTCACAAACCACATATGGATCCACCAGTGTCATTGCATGTGTGTTCATTTCATGAACCACAACTAGAGTAAGTGAATGTCTGTTCTTCCACAAACCGCACATGGATACACCAAAGTCATTGCATGCCTGTTCTTTTCATAAACCACAGCTAGAGTCATTGCATGTCTGTTCTTTTCATAGACCACACATGGATCCACCAGAGTTATTGGATGCCTGTTCTTTTCATAAACCACAGTTAGAGTCATTGCATGTCTGTTCTTTTCACAAACCACATATGGATCCACCAGTATCACTGGATGTGTGTTCTTTTGCTAAAAAACATATGGTGTCAGGGGGATGACTCCCGGGTAGGCCAAGACGGGACCAACTGACCGGCTCCAAGAAGCTCAGGACGTCTGGACCCAAGACAAGGAACCATGGCCGGATGGAATCCTCCACCCGGCCCGCACCCAAGTTTCCCTAGCTGGCCCGTCTAGCCGGGTAGCCAGAAGAACTGGCTGGGAGCCCGCTCCTAGCTGGCCGCCTCGGATCCGCTGGCCCTGGTACTATGGGGATGACGCTCCTTGCTGAGCACACCTCTGACCGGACAGGCTGGCTGGCCCGGTCGGCATTACTGGACAATTGTGCCAAAGCTGGAGGCTGATGAGCAAAGCAAGGGCTGACGAGTAAAGCTCCGGCTTAGGCATAAAGAGCCAGCTGACGGAGAAAGAGCCGACGGTATGAAAGGTCTTTGGGCAATCGAAGTCTGCTCCTCCCTGATACTAGAGGCTTGACTAGACCTGGGACTACCGTTTGGCCCTGTCCAGTCGGCCCACTTTGTAAAACCCAAGTCCAAACAGTAAACCCTAGAACCCATCTTGTAAACTGCCTCCTCAACCAGTATGTAAGGGGGGTAGTGCTAGGGTTCTAGATAGACAATTACAAGTTAGAAGTTCTCTAGATTAAACAAGTTGAGTAGCTCCTTCTTCTTCTAGCAAGGAGTAGCCAGGAAAACAGCTCAAGGAGCATCTGTATTGGGCATTCGCCCCTCAATAGTAGATCCTTGTAGGAGTAGGAGCTTTACCTCACCAAGAGGGCTCCGAACCTGGGTATATCGCTGTGTTTGTAGTATCTGTGCCGAACCCGTTGCGAGTAGCCACCGATAGCATCCTGATTGTCCCCTTTCATGCCATCCCCGATGGCACTGCCGTGTTCCACACCATGACAGTTGGCACCCACCATGGGGCACAATGCTTCGGCTAGGGTCATCTTTCGCACGGGATTTCCGCTCGTCGCCGGTGAGCGAGTCGCCTCCGGTCTCGTCCTCACCTTCGGCTGCTTTGACTGCGTCCTCGAAAACGCTTCCTGCTTCACTAGGGGAACCTTCCCAAGCGGAGACTCCATCATGCACTTTGGCGAGCACCGCGTCTATGTCGTCTCCATCGCCGAAACCTTTCCTCACGAGGTCGTCACCATGTCCGGCGCACCTCCACAGCTTCTCGCCGCTTGCCTCGATGTGGCAGCGTCGAGGTCATGATGGCGGGCTCGGGCGTGAACCGCCGCCCACCTCTGGAGCTCAACGGGGAAGGTTACGCTGCTAACTCGCGCCTCCCGAACCAGGACCTGCTCAACGCGTCCATCGAGCACCTCCGCAACCCCATCACACCCATCGAGGCGAATCTAGCAGCAGCTGCGACAGCGCTGGAGGCCACTCACCAGAGCCTCCTGGAAGAAGCTGGCAAGGTGGCAGCTGCCCAACGGCGGATGAACGCAACCGTGCAACGTCGTGCACGGCTTCGCTCGCCTAATCGGCACTAGCCGCCTAGCCTAGCCCCAAGGCCGAAACCTTGGTTCGAAGGTGGATCGTGCTGCTGATCCACGTACGCCCGTGGTGCAGCCGGTTTACATCACTCCCGCCAAAAACATGAGGGCCGCGGAGGCACCAGTCGCCGAACTAAGCCACCTGGAGGGCGAGGAGCTGCTCCGTCAGCAGGCACGTGTCCAGCTCCTCGTGGTCACGGCAAACAAACAGCAGGTTGAGGCAGAACTCAACATGGCGGCAGAATAAAGACCCAACCGGCTCGTCGGATGGCAGATCCAGCTGCAGGCGCCAGTAAAGCCTCTTCCCCAAACGGAGCAAAACCCAGCAACCGTCCACACGGTGGATCGGCAGGCCGTGGGAACAACGCCCGTGATGCAACAGCTGTCACCAGCAGAAACCACGAGCCGGCCGATGAAGCTGAAAAAGGCAAAGTGCTACCCAAGTCCCGCCTATCTGGCCGACTGGGACCGCTCGAGCCGGAAGAACCACAAGATGCGCGCACGCATCGACTCATCGTCCAAGGCCGCCGCCCTGAAGAGAAAGCCAGCCAGCCCAAGATGCTTTGGACCGCGAATCCGGAATGAACCGTTTACAAAGGGATTTTCGCTCCCAAGGGATACGCCAAAATACAATGGCTCGGTCAAGCTGGAGGACTGGCTGGTGGACTACACCACCGCGGTACGCATCACGTACGGCAACCGCTGGGTGGCTATGCGCTACGCGCCCCTCATGCTCCTCGACTCAGCCAAGACATGGCACAACAGCCTCCCCGACAACAGCATCAATGCTTGGATTGATTTCGAGCAGGCATTCATCTACAACTTCACTGGCACCTAGAAGCGCCTAGGTCGACCCAGCGAGCTCGCTCTTTGCGTGTAGGGGCCGGATAAATCTGACCGCTCCTACATCACCTGGTGGATGAGCATGCACAACTCCTGTGAGAGAGTGCGCGAGCATCAGGCGGTCGACTTCTTTGTCAACGGCTGCAGAGATGGCACTATGCTTAAGAACAAGCTTCGCCGGGTGGAGCCTACCACCATGGCACAAACCATGGCCATCGCGGAGAAGTATTCCACCGCCGATGCGGCAATGAAAAGATCCGTCTGGGTGGATGACCGGGGGCAAATCATCATCGACGTCACTATGGATCGACGCCAGCTGGATGCAAACGGCCATAACTCCAGGCGGCATGACAACTGCCATGGCAAAAGAAAGGACGACCAGCCAGATAACCAATATGGTTCTAGGCAGGTGGCGGTAGTGTAGGAGGATCCGGCTGCAGGTGGAAGCCGGAGACAGAAGCCTGATGACCAGCCTCTAAGGCCGAAGTACACCATCGAGTCAATGCTTGATGGGCCATGCAAGTTCCACAGCGGAGGCAACAAACTGGCTACACATACCACATGCCAGTGCACGTGGACGAAGAAGATGTCAGAAATTACTGGCGCGCCGACTGGGCAGGCTCCATCACCTCCAGCAGGTGGGCCGCCAGGCGACCGCGATTACCAGCGCCGGAGAGAGAATGACGATGACAATTACCTCCGCCAGGTGGGAAACTACCACATCTTCACGATGGAGCCAGAGACCAAGCACAACAAGAGACGCCGCGAGGCGGAGGTGGACGCGATCATTCCTCCCGTCCCCCAGTACCTCAACTGGTCAGAACAAGAAGTTGCATGGAGCCGGAAGGACCAGCCAGCCGAGCTGCCTCACCCAGGCACTTACGCAATGGTTTTGGATCCGATCATTGTCTCCAAGAAGCATTCCTGCAGATTCTCCCGCATCCTCATAGACGGTGGGAGCAGCATCAACCTCCTGTACCGCAACTCGCTAGACCGGCTTGGTATTAGCGAGTCGCAGCCGGAGCCATCAAGCACCTCCTTCCACGGAGCCGTTCTGGGCCCATCGCATTTGCCCATCGGAAAGATTCGGCTAGACGTCATCTTTGGCACGGAGGGTAACTTCCGCCGCGAGCCCATCTAGTTTGAGGTGGTCAACCTCTGCAGCGCATACCACGCAATCCTAGGGCGCCCGGCGCTCACCAAGTTCATGGCGGTACTGCACTATGTGTACCTCAAGATGAAGCTCCCAGGGCCAAAGGGTGTCATCACTGTGACCGGCTGCTATAAGCGGTCTGTGGAATGTGCCACAGATGGGTCCAAGATAGCGGAGGCCATGATCATCACGGAAGAGAAGCGCACTATCAAGCAGAATGTGGCAGCCATGCAGAAGGACATGCCGGCTGGTGAACCCAAGCCGGCCGGAGAAGCACGAGGCCGAGCCGGACAAGTTCGTCCTGGTCGGAGATATCCTTGACAACAAATAGGAAAGTGCACTCGTCGACTTCCTCTGTGAGAATCGGGATATCTTCGCATGGTCCCCCAAGGACATGCCAGGTGTTCCGAGGGAGCTCGCCGAGCACTCTTTACATGTCCGGCCGGACGCAAAGCCGGTTAAACAGTCACTGTGCCGCTTCGCTTAAGAAAAAAGAAGAACCATCAGTGAGGAGATCACCCGACTGCTCACAGCCGGATTCATCATGGAGGTTTTCCACCCGGAATGGCTGGCAAACCCTGTACTGGTACTGAAGAAGAACAAGACTTGACGCATGTGTGTTGACTACACCAGCCTCAACAAAGCATGTCCCAAAGATCCATTCGTCCTGCCAAGGATAAACCAAGTGATCGTTTCACTACCGATCGCGAAGCTATTGTTGTTTCGACGCCAGATTCGGCTACCACCACATCCTCGAACTCCACTAATCAAATAAAGACAACATTCATTACTCCTTACGAAGCTTACTACTACACCGCCATGTCATTTGGACTAAAGAACGTTGGGGCAACATACCACCGCTGCATGAAAAAATGCCTACAAGCTCAGATCGGCAGAAACATACATGCCTACGTCGATGATGTAGTAGTCAAGACCAAGGAGCACCAAACACTCCTTGAAGATCTGAAGGAAACATTCACCAACCTCCGCCGGTTCCAGATGAAGCTAAACCTGGAGAAATGTGTGTTTGGCGTCCCAGCCGGCCAGCTACTCGGTTTTCTCGTATCAGAACGGGGAATCGAGGCGAACCCGGAGAAGATTGGCGCAATCAAGCGCATCCAGCCGCCTAAGAACTTGCGAGACGTCCAGAAGTTCACCGGATGCCTGGCCTACCTCAGCCGGTCAAGCGAAAGCACTCCGCTTATACCAACTCATGAAGAAGATGGACAAGTTCATCTGGACATCGCAGGCGGATGAAGCCTTCCACAACCTCAAGCGCATGCCCATCTCACCACCTATACTGGCAGCACCAGCGGCAAAGGAGCCCATGCTGATGTACATCGCAACCACTAACAGGGTGGTCAGTGTGGTGCTGGTAGTGGAGAGGCCGGAAGAAGAAAAGGCACAGCTGGTGCAATGACCGGTGTACTACTTGAGTGAGGTACTCTCGCTCTCGAAGCAGAACTACCCTCATTACCAGAAGCTTGTGTGTGGCGTGTACATGGCCACCAAGAAGTTGAAGCACTACTTCCAAGAACACTCCATCCGGGTGGTGGAGCTAGCGCCACTCTCGGAGATCATCGGCAATAGAGATGCCACAGGCGGTGTGAATGGGCCATAGAGCTCGCCGCCCACAACATACAATACAAGCCAAGAACGGTAATCAAGTCTCAGGCCTTAGCAGATTTCCTTATTGATTGGGAAGAGACGCAGTACCTGCCGCCTTGCCCTGATTCCACGCATTGGAAGCTGCATTTCGACGACTCCAAGATGTACGGGGGGCTCAAAGCCGGAGTGGTCATCACCTCCCCCAAGGGACACAGACTAGAGTACGTGCTGCAGATCCACTTCCGTGCATCCAACAATGTTGCTGAGTACGAGGCGCTCATCCACGGCCTCAAAATGGCAAAAGAGATCGGCATCCGGCGCATCTTATGCTTTGGTGACTCAGACTTGGTGGTGCAGTAAGTGTCAGGCGATTGGGACACCAGGGATGCAAGCATGGCTTTGTATCGCTTCTTCGTACAATAGCTGTGTGCATGTTTCGAAGGATGCGAGTTCCACCATGTCCGCCGAATAAACAATGAAGCCGCGGACACGCTCTCCCGCATTGGGTCAACAAGACAGGCAATTCCACATGGAGTCTCCCTCGAGCACCTGCGCAAGCCGTCAATAACGCTGTCTCCAGAATCCGACTCCATAATATTGGACGCGGACCCGGGGACTGCCGGCTCCAAGACCTCCGCGATTGCTTCACCGCACCTAGGGACTGTCTCATCGCACCCGGGGACTGTTGCGTCCAGCCTAGAGGCTGTCGGCTCCGCCACTTCACCGGGTAGGCCACCAGACGAGCCCAACCCGGCCATCCGTGCAGAAGTAAACCTGCTTATGCAGGCGGTATGCGCCATTCGGGAAACCCCAACATGGGCCAAGCCGTTCATGGATTTCCTAGCCAGAGGAGAGCTTCCCGAAGAGGAGGTAGAAGCAAGACAAGTGAAGCGCAGAGCCAGCGCATACACTATCATCAACAACAAGCTCTACAAGCGCAGCGTTGGGGTCATTATTTATCGTGCGTGATCCGGGAGGAGGAACGGCGCTAGTTGACATTCACCAGAGCGAGTGCGGACACCACGCATCATCACGAGCCATAGTGGCAAAGGCATTTTGCCATGGGTTCTACTAGCCCACAACGCTCGAAGATGCTGAAAAAATAGTCAAGGCATGCAGCGGTTGCCAGCGGTTTAGCCAGCAGAAGCACACTTTGTCTACGGCACTCAAGACGATTCCCATCACTTGGCCCTTTGCCGTCTAGCGGCTGGACATGGTCGGCCCTTTCAAAACTTCCCAATCCGGCATGACGCACCTGCTGGTGGCAGTGGACAAATTCACCAAGTGGATCGAGGCAAAGCCAACAATAGACATAATCACACTCTTTGGCTACCCCAATAGCATCATAACGGACAATGGCACGAATTTTTCCAAGGGAGCTTTCGCACGCTTTTGCGGAGACAAGGGCATCCGCCTGTACCTTGCATCTGTGGCACACCCCCAGTCCGACGGGCAGTGCGAGCGAGCAAATGGCCTAGTCCTAGCCAGAATCAATCCCTGGCTGATCGAACCACTGATGCGTTCCCCCGGCTGCTGGATAGAGGAGCTACGGGCTATACTTTGGAGCCTCCATACCACGCCAAACTGGTCCACCGGCTACACCCCTTTCTTCCTCGTCTACGGGGTAGAGGTGGTCTTGCCAACAGACATCGAGTTCGACGCACCTCGCAAGTTGCTGTATTTAGAGTAGCAAGGCAAGGAAGCACATGAGGACAGCGTCAATCTCCTCGAAGAAGCACACAAGCTGGCCTTGTCTAGATCCGCCATCTACCAGCAAAACTTACGTCGTTACCATGCCAGCCGGATCCACAGCATTTCGTTCTGCGAGGGCGACCTGGTACTAAGAATAGTACAAGACACCAAGGGGAGGCACAAGTTATCTCCACCTTGGGAGGGCCCATTCATCATCAGCCAGACACCGCAGAACAAGTCATACTATCTCATCGACACCTGCCAGCCGGAAAAGAACAAGATGGACCGTTCGGGCGATGAAACCGAGCGCCCATGGAATGCGAGCCTACTTTGCCCCTTTTACACTTGAACAAGAAGTGTATGTATCTTACCTTTATGTAATGAACAAGCATGGGAGCCTCGACACAGTCTCGGGGACTCCGCAATAAATTAGCAAGTCATCTTTGCACAATTTGGCTTTTCCTTGCATTATTCTAACCCGAGCCGGTGATATCCACCGGACTTCATTGGTTGGCCTTGACGGCCATGCAATCCACACGGAAAATTACTGTCCACGACTCCTAGGGTTTCCTCTTGATTCGCTACAGACCGCAAGCGGATGATGATCCGGCAAGAGCGTAACGCTTCGGCGACCCTTACACAAAAAGCTACGAGGAAAACAAAGACGCCTAGACGTTAGGTTCGCCGCCGCCCAAGGTCAATGACCCAAACCCGAAGTATCGTACAGTACGCCTACTAAGCTACCCATTCGACTCCGGCTCGAAGCCGGCAAGGGCACAATATCAAATTGGCCAATGCTCACTAGGAAAAGGGCAAAGTCATTGGCCTCGTGCGAAACAGTAAAATTTCAAGACTAGTGAATTTCAGATTACAATTCAACTTGCATCTGTTTAACCAGGCAAACAACTTGTTTGTTTTTTCATCTTTGCATGAGGCAAAGTTCCACGACAAACACCCAAGCCGGAGGCTAGTAGCTTCCAGGCGGCAGCAGAGCAGGTCAAGGAGCTTCGACCCGGCTGTATTCTCCAGCCGGCTCGAACCTCGGGGACTACACCACTGGGCGCTGATGCGCCGCACGTAAACCTGCAAAGCACACAATACAAAGGAGCTTCGACCCGGCTGTATTCTCCAATCGACCCGAACCTCGGGGACTACACTCTATGGGTGCGCTCACGCTCCCCCACACAGAAACAAGCATGCAACAAATGCAAAACAGAAAGTGCAAATGAAAAGCACGAGCAAATATCCAAAGGGAGGCGATGCTCCTACCAGAGTTTAGTAATGCAGAAAGGCATTGTTCACCAACATGAATAACAAGTTTTTCACCTACAAATACTCGGCATCCGGGATCTAGATTCTTGGTGGGAGAAGGGCCAGGCGTCAGTGGGCTTGGCTGGAGGCGGGCGCCCGGCCGAGGCGGCCGAGGCTGGGGTATGCGTGCCACATCCGTACTGAAGTGGTACAGCTCCGTGCCAGCCGGGTCACTGAAGTCCCGGTCCATCTGGACGAATCTCCAAATCTTCAAGCCACAGGCGCGGATATCAGGAACCTCGGTGCGGACCTTCTCGTAGCTGGTCCCTTGGCGAAATCCGCGAGAGAGACTTCGTAGATCCACGTCCGGGTACCAAGACTTCAGCAGGGCCAGCACCATCTCCGTGCCACCGCGTGCCGCCCACTCCCGAGCCACGTCCATGAGGTCTGGAGCGCTCGAAAGCCGCTCGGCCAGGGCGTCCATGGTGGCTGGCTGGACGGTGTCAGGCCAGACATAGTCATAGACCTCGAGCATGCAGCTGGTTTGCCTCGTTGCTGACAACCGCCACCAGCTCACCCGGGTGGAGATCCCACTCCGGATCCTTCTCGGGTATGCGCGCCATCGATGGTCGATCACCTCAGAGATCTTTGGCCCGGAGAAGGACAAAGATCAATATCGGCCACAGAAGACAAATGACAATGCTGGTCTGGTTTGAGAACACTTACTAACGACAATCTCGACGATCTGGCAAAGCTCCCCCAGCGCCGCCATCTCCTTGGCCTAGGAGGCCTTGAGAGCATCCGCCTAGGTGGCTTGGATCTGCTCAAGGTTCTTCAGCGCCTCGGCCCGTATGTTCGCCACCTTCTTGGCTGGGCCAGCCTTGATCTCCATCTACTGCTGATTCACAACCAGCTGGGCGATCTGGTCCTGGCGAGCCCTATTGAACTCCTCCAGCCAGGCCACCTCCCACATCATCCTGGCCACCTCGTGGTCCCGGTCCGCCAGCAGAGCTACAGGAGGATAACCAATATTCAATAAGAAGCGCGAGAAATCGCGCAATCGGGAAGACACAGCAGAGCAAGCAATCTTATGCCCCAGATCCCGTGAGGTCTTAGCGGCATCAGCAAGAGCCCTCTGCGTAAGAGAGAGAAATAAGAACCAAAAGAGCCGGCTGCGGTGCAAGAGGGTGAAAAAACATAAAAATTGGCACACAACTAACATACCTCGACGGAGGCTCCCAACGCCTTAGCCTGGCCAAGGCCCTGCTCCAGGGGCGCCGACCAGCTGGCGGGCCTGGCCGACAGCCAGGGGCGCCTCTCCCGATAGCTGCGCCAAGGCGACGTCCAGTAGCGGTGCAGCCCGAGCCGGTGTCCAGCCGGTGACCTGAAGGTCATCATCGCTACCCGTGGCCACGGAAGGCCTACCCGCCGGCTAGGCAGGGACCTCTGGCAGTGGCACCTCCACTGGCTCCTCCACCCGATAGGCGCCGGAGTCAGCCCCCACCATCCGGCCAGGGGGAGGCGTGGCGCACCGTGCCTGTGCGGAGAGCCTCGGCAAGGCGGAGACGGCACCGCCCGTGCAAGCATCACGGCGCGGCCAGCGGCACCTCCACCTCCGCCTGTCGACATCAGCCTTGGCGCAGCCTCGGCGCCGTGCAGCGCAACAAACCTCGGGCAGACGGTGCACACCCCGTCCCAAAGAGGCGCAGGGCTGACGATGGCGATGGTCGCGGAGACGAGCAAAGCCATTGCCTCGCTGTAGGAAGGATGAGGGAGAAATAAGCAAGTGCGAGCCCATCAGTACAAGTATATAAGGATTAAAGGAGCACGTACCCAGCAACGCTTGGCATGGTGGCCGCGGCTCTGGGATGGTGGCTTTTCTTGGTAGCACCCCCAGCCGGCGCGGTGCTGGTCGAGGCGGCTCGCTTCCCCTGGGCCCTGGGCGTGGCGGCCTTAGCCAGGTTCACATCCTCGTCGTGCGCGGCTTCTCCAACACACAAGCAAGATATCAAGTTCACGGCTAAAACACAATGGGAGCAAGGCAGGCAAGGACAAGGAAAAATTCTCACCGGGTGGGAACTCGCAGCCCTTGTCAGCCCGCATGGGGAACCGCTCCGGATCCATCGATGGAGCCTTCGCGGGCTTGAGGTCCATAGAGAAGTTGGGGAGCTCACTATCCCCCATGTCGTCCTCCGCTAGCTGCGCAATAAAAAGCTACTCAATAAGGGAAGATAAGAGGCACGAAATAGGAATCCCTCGGGAAAATCCACCCGGAAAAAGAGAGGAAAGACCTACCTTTGGCGGAAGTCGGCCGCGGTGATATGGCTAGCAAGAGAAGTCCTAGTCCTCCTCCAATGCCTCCTTCGAGATAGTGGCGAGCCACTCACGGAGGGTAGCGTACGCACGTCCAGCCGGGATACCTAGGTGGGATCCAGATGGCCGGAGAGGTGGCACATCTTGTGCGACCTTTTCTGCAGCGGAAGCACGTGACTCGCCATCGAGGACAACAGAATGTCCCGGGCGGTGAGCCGCTCCTTCTCCACCAGGACCGCCAGCCGGGCGGCCATCCGGTCGATGTCTCCTTGGGCGCCCAAGTGCTGGACGCTCTAGGCCTTCTGGGTGGAAGGGATGTTCGAGAAGACCGGAATATTGATCTAGTCTAGCTCGGTGGCGTTGCACACATAGAAGTACGAGCGCTGCCACAGATTGATGGTGTCCGGGAGCTCCAGGCGCGGCATCACCGCCGATGGCCGCGGGTAGATGGCGCAGTAGCCCGTCTCCTTCAGCGGGCCGCCCTTCCCCACCACCTGAACCTTGAAGTAGAAAAACATCAAGAAATTCGTGGTGTCGAGGCGGACGCCGAGATATGCCTCGCAGCAGGCCGCGTGATGTGCCAGCATCGCCACGGTGTTGGCTCCGAGATGGTGGAGCTGGAGGTCGAAGGAGACGAGTAGCTCCAGGATGAACCTGCTCAGCGGCAGCCCAAGGCCGCGAGTGAAATGGGCGAGGAAGACGATAGCCTTGCCAGGATGAGGGTTGGGAACCCGCTCACCCTCGGGCGCGAGGCGGTGCTTCATGAAGCGCTCCGACGGTAGGAACCTCCCCCGCCGGTACTTCCGCAGTAGCTCTATGGTGACGTAGGAGCCACACCACCTGCCGGCAATGTCCGGCAGCATGTTGTTGGGGAAGGTAGCCGTGTTGGAAGCACGGGGCCCGTCGTCGCAGCAGGAGAAGAATGGCACCGGCAACCAAGAAGCAGCGGCGCAAGCAAACATCAGAAGGCTAGGGCGCAAAGGAGGGCAAGGGCAACATGTGCAAGAAAAAGAAGTGAGGAAACCCTGCTCCCTGGCATCCCTATTTATCGGGGAAGAAGAACTGTGCCAGTTGTCCTCCCTCTCCACCATGTGGCAGGCAACGGCCCCACCTCCACACGACGGTTCGGGGCGGATCGTGTGCGCCCACGCAAAATGCACCGAAGATCCCACAGGCGTTACTGCGGGAGGCAAACCGCACCCACGATCTCCGAGAAACCACAATGATGAAGACGTGCGCGCGGTTACCAAAAACTGCTGCGGTAGACCAAGGTCAAACCGATGACGGCGATGCATCGGGCGAGGAGTGGCTGACGCGAGCAATGACGACAGCAAACTGGTGATCCCTCTCCCGGTCGGGTGCGGCAGCCGGTCCAGGAGATCACCGCTCACACCCTGTGGGTGGGGCCATCGGCTCCGTAGCCGGGAATCCACATCCGGGAAACATCGAAGAATCTCAAGCCAGAACAAGACAAAAACTACAAGAAAAAAGCTACAAGACAAAAGAAAATGACAAAGCCGCTGCATCAACAATCATTTCAAACTCGACCAAATGAGCACGCAAGAAGTTCTCCACGAGGTGAAGTCCTAACGCGCTCGGGGACTAGTTTCGGGGGATGACCCCCGGGTAGGCCAAGACGGGACCAACTGACCGGGTCCAAGAAGCTTGGGCCGTATGGACCAAAGACAAGGAACCATGGCCGGATGGAATCCTCCAACCGGCCTGCACCCAAGTTTCCCCGGCTGGCCCGTCTAGCCGTGTAGCCAGAAGAACCGACTAGGAGGCCGCTCCTAGCCGGCCGCCTCGGATCCGCTGGCCTTGGTACTATGGGGATGACGCTCCTTGCTGAGCACACCTCTGATTGGACTGGCTGGCTGGCCCGATCAGTGCTACCGGACAACTATGCCAAAGTTGGAGGCTGACGAGCAAAGCAAGGGCTGACGAGTAAAGCTCCGGCTTACGCATAAACAGCCGGCTGACGGAGAAAGAGCTGGCTAACGAGTAAAGCAGGGGCGCTGGGCACTGTAGTGCTGTCCTCCCCTGTACTAGAGGCTTGACTAGACCCGGGCCTACCATTTGTCCCTATCCAGCCGGACCACTTTGTAAAGCCCAAATCCAAACAGTAAACCCTAGAACCCATCTTGTAAACTGCCTCCTCAACCAGTATATAAGCCGGGGTAGTGCTAGGGTTCTAGGTAGACAATTACAAGTTAGAAGTTCTCTAGATTGGACAAATTGAGAAGCTCCTTCTTCTTCTAGCAAGGAGTAGCCAGGAAAATGGCTCAAGGAGCATATGTATTGGGCATTCGCCCGTCAATAGTAGATCCTTGCAGGAGTAGGAGCTTTACCTCGCCAAGAGGGCTCAGAACCTGGGTACATCGCTGTGTTTGTAGTATCTGTGCCCAACCTGTTGCGAGTAACCACCGATAGGATTCTGATTGTCCCTTTCATGCAATCCCCGATGGCACTACCGTGCTCCACACCACGACATATGGATCCACCCGTGTCATTGCATGTGTGTTCTTTTCATGAACCACAGCTAGAGTCATTGCATGTCTGTTCTTTTCACAAACCACATATGGATCCACTAGATTCATTGCATGTGTTCTTTTCATTAACCACATCTAGAGTCATTCGATGTGTGTTCTTTTCACCAACCACATATGGATCCACCAGTGTCATTGAATGTGTGTTCTTTACAGAAATCAACATATGGATCCACCAGAGTCATTGCATGTGGGTTCTTTTCACAATCCACATATGGATCCACCAGAGCCAATGCATGTGTGTTCTTTTCATGAACCACATATGGATCCACCAGTATCATTGCATGTGTGTTCTTTTCATAGACCACATATGGATCCACCAGAGTCATTGCATGTCTGTTCTTTTAACAAACCACCACATGGATCCACTAGAGTCATTGCATGTGTGTTCTTTTCATGAACCACATCTAGAGTGAATGAATGTCTTTTCATGTCATAATCCACATGAGCATGTGTGCTCTTTTCATAGACCACATATGGATCCACCAGTGTCATAGCATGTGTGTTCTTTTCATAAACCACATATGGATCCACCAGTGTCGTTGAATGTGTGTTCTTTTCATGAACCACATATGGATCCACCGGAGTCATTGCATGTCTGTTATTCTCACAAACCACATATGGATCCACCAGAGTCATGGCATGTTTGTTCTTTTCACAAACCATAGCTAGAGTCATTGGATGTGTGTTGTTTTCATGAACCACAACTAGAGTCAGTGAATGTTTGTTCTTTTCATAAATCACATGAGCATGTGTGTTGTTTTCACAAACCACATATGGATCCACCAGTGTCATTGCATGTGTGTTCTTTTCATGAACGACAACTAGACTTAGAGAATGTCTGTTCCTTCACAAACCACACATGGATCCACCAGAATCATTGCATGCCTGTTATTTTCATAAACCACAGCTAGAGTCATTGCATGTCTGTTCTTTTCATAAACCACACATGCATCCACCAGAGTTATTGGATGCCTGTTCTTTTCATAAACCATAGTTAGAGTCATTGCATGTCTGTTCTTTTCACAAACCACATATGGATCCACCGGTGTCATTGGATTTATGTATTTTCGTAAAACACATATGGATCCACCAGTGTCATTGCATGTGTGTTCTTTTCATGAACCACAACTAGAGTCATTGCATGTCTCTTATTTTCACAAACCACATATGGATCCACTAGAGTCATTGCATGTGTTCTTTTCATTAACCACAACTAGAGTCATTGGATGTGTGTTGTCTTCACAAACCATATATGGATCCACCAGTGGCATTGAATGTGTATTCTTTTCATGAACCACATATGGGTCCACCAGAGTCATTGCATGTCTATTCTTCTCACAATCCACATGTGGATACACCAGTGTCATTGCATGTGTGTTCTTTTCATGAACCACATATGGATCCACCAGTGTCATTGAATGTGTGTTCTTTTCATGAACCACATATGGATCTACCAGGGTCATTGCATGCCTGGTCTTCTCACAAACCACATATGGATCCACCAGAGTCATTGCAAGTCTGTTCTTTTCACAAACCATAGCTCGAGTCATTGGATGTGTGTTCTTTTCATGAACCACAACTAGAGTCAGTGAATGTTTGTTCTTTTCATAAACCACATGAGCATGTCTGTTCTTTCACAAACCACACATGGATCCACCAGAGTCATTGCATGTGTGTTCTTTTCATGAACCACAACTAGAGTCAGTGAATGTATGCTTTCACAAACCACACATGGATCCACCAGAGTCATTGCACGCCTATTCTTTTCATAAATCACAGCTAGAGTCCTTGCATGTCTATTCTTTTCATAGACCACACATGGATCCGCCAGAGTTATTGGATGCCTGTTCTTTTCAAAAACCACAATTATATTCATTGCATGTCTGTTCTTTTCACAGACCACATATGGATCCACCAGTGTCATTGGATGTGTGTTATTTTCCTAAAACACATATGGATCCACCAGTGTTATTGCACGTGTGTTCTTTTCATGAACCACAACTAGAGTCATTGCATGTCTGTTCTTATCACAAACCACATATCGATCCACTAGAGTCATTACATGTGTTATTTTCATTAACCACAACTAGAGTCATTGGATGTGTGTTCTTTTCACCAACCACATATGGATCCACCAGTGGCATTGAATGTGTGTTCTTTTCACAAACCACATATGGATCCACCAGTCATTGCATTTCTTTTCTTTTCACAATCCACATATGGATCCACCAGAGTCAATGCATGTGTGTTCTTTTCATGAACCAAATATGGATCCAACAGTGTCATTGCATGTGTGTTCTTTTCATATACCACATATGGATCCACCAGAGTCATTGCATGTCTGTTCTTTTCACAAACCACCACATGGATCCACTAGAGTCATTGCATGTGTGTTCTTTTTATTAACCACACCTAGGGTCAGTGAATGTTTGTTCTCTTCATAAACCACATGAGCATGTGTGTTCTTTTCATAGACCACATATGGTTCCACCAGTGTCATTGCATGTGTGTTCTTTTCATGAACCACATATGGATCCACCAGTGTCATTGAATGTGTGTTCTTTTCATGAACCACATATGGATCCACTAGAGTCATTGCATGTTTGTTCTTCTCACAAACCACATATGGATCCACCAGAGTCATTGCATGTTTTTTCTTTTCACAAACCACAGCTAGAGTCATTGGATGTGTGTTCTTTTCATGAACCACAACTAGAGTCAGTGAATGTCTATTCTTTTCATAAACCACATGAGCATGTGTGTTCTTTTCACAAACCACATATGGATCCACCAGTGTCATTGCTGTGTGTTCTTTTCATGAACCCAACTAGAGTCAGTGAATGTATGTTCTTTCACAAACCACATATGGATACACCAGAGTCATTGCATGCCTATTCTTTTCATAAACCACAGCTAGAGTGATTGCATGACTGTTCTTTTCATATACCACACATGGATCCACTAGAGTTATTGGATGGTTGTTCTTTTCATAAACCATAGTTAGAGTGATTGCATGTCTGTTCTTTTCAGAAACCACATATGGATCCACCAGTGTCATCGGATATGTGTTCTTTTCCTAAAATACATATGGATCCACTAGTGTCATTGCATCTGTGTTATTTTCATGAACCACAGCTAGAGTCGTTGCATGTCTGTTCTTTTCACAAACCACATATGGATCCACTAGAGTCATTTCATGTGTTCTTTTCATTAACCACATCTAGAGTCATTGGATGTGTGTTCTTTTCACAAACCACATATGGATCCACCAGTGTCATTGAATGTGTGTTCTTTTCACAAACCACAGATAGATCAACCAGAGTCATTGCATGTCTATTCTTCTCACAATCCACATATGGATCCACTAGAGTCATTGCATGTGTGTTCTTTTCATGAACCACATATGGATCCACCAGTGTCATTGCATGTGTGTTCTTTTCATAGACCACATATGGATCCACAAGAGTAATTGCATGTCTGTTCTTTTCACAAACCACCACATGGATCCACTAGTGTCATTGCATGTGTGTTCTTTTAATAAACCACAACTAGAGTCACTGGATGTGTGTTCTATTCATAAACCACAAGAGCATGTGTGTTCTTTTCATAGACCACATATGTATCCACTAGTGTCATTGCATGTATGTTCTTTTCATGAACCAAATATGGATCCACCAGTGTCATTGAATGTGTGTTCTTTTCATGAACCACATATGGATCCACTAGAGTCATTGCATGTCTGTTCTTCTCACAAACCACATATGGATCCACCAGAGTCATTGCATATATGTTCTTTTCACAAACCATAGCTAGAGTCATTGGATGTGTATTCTTTTCATGAACCACAACTAGAGTTAGTGAATGTCTGTTCTTTTCATAATCCACATGAGCATGTGTGTTCTTTTCACAAACCACATATGGATCCACTAGTGTCATTGCATGTGTGTTCTTTTCATGAACCACAACTAGAGTCAGTGAATGTCTGTTCGTTCAAAAACCACACATGGATTCACCAGAGTCATTGCATGCATGTTCTTTTCATAAACCACAGCTAGAGTCATTGCATGTCTGTTCTTTTCACAAACCACCACATGGATCCACTAGAGTCATTGCATGTGTGTTCTTTTCATGAACCACAACTAGAGTTAGTGAATGTCTGTTCATGTCATAATCCACATGAGCATGTGTGCTCTTTTCATAGACCACATATGGATCCACCAGTGTCATTGCATGTGTGTTCTTTTCATGAACCACATATGGATCCACCAGTGTCATTGAATGTGTGTTCTTTTCATGAACCACATATGGATCCACCAGAGTCTTTGCATTCTGTTATTGTCACAAACCACATATGGATCCACCAGAGTCATGGCATGTCTGTTCTTTTCACAAACCATAGTGATACATTGCAAATGTATACATAATTTTTGATGTTCCATGCTTGGTTTTATCCACTTTCTTGTGTTTTGTCCACACTTTGGTGTACTTTTCATTTGATTTCTTGGACTAATGTATTAACAAGAGCCACGATTACTCGCTTGTTTTCTGTTTTGGTTCCAGAAAGTCGAAAATGAATATTCTCGAATTGGACGGGACAAAATCCAAAGTGCCTATTTTTAGGAAGTCGTCGGATGCGAATCTGAGAGATTTAAGAGGGCGAGGCCACCACACCACTGGCCATGCAGCCCCTGGCCGCGCCGAGATGGTGTGGTGCCCTCGCACCCCTCGGCATCCCCTTCCGCCTATACGATTCCCTCGGTACGAAAACCCTAAGGACCCGATCAAAAATCCACGAAAGAGGCTGTAGCCGTCGTCATCTCCATCTCTAGATCAGGAGGGATCTGAAGCTCTTCCCGGCACCCTGCCGGAGAGGGGAATTCACCCTAGAGGCCTTCTTCATCACCATGCAAGCCTCCGGTGTGATGTGTGAGTAGTTCATCCTTGGACTACGGATCCATGTAGTAGCTAGATGGCTGGTTATCCTCCTTTGTGCTTTCATGTCTAGATCTTGTGAGCTCCGTTCATGATCAAGATCATCTATTTGTAATTCTGCATGTTGTGTTTGCGGGGATCCGATGGATATTGAGATGCTATTTCAGATTGATTATTGATTCTATCATGTCTTTGTTATTTGTGATCTTGCATGCTTTCCATTGTTAGTAGCTATCTTGGCCAAGTAGATGCTAGCAACTCCAAGAGTTAGTATTTATGCTCGATAGTGGGTTCATGCCTCTAGTAATCTGGGGAAGTGACAGAAATCTCTAAGGTACCAGATGTGATGTTGCTACTAGGGAGAAAACAACAATCCTTTGTTCATAGAACAATCGTATTGTTTACATTACACGCAATTTGTAAAGCAATAATCTGTTCCTTGCAACTTAATACTGGAGGGGGTTCGGATGATGACCTGAAGGTGGATTATTAGTCATAGATGCAGTTGGATGGCGGTCAATGTATAATGTTGTAATGCCCAATCAAATCTCAAAGGAGTCAAGATGATTAGTATATGCATGTATTGCTTTCTCGATGTTTGTCAATTGCCCCGCTGTAATTTGTTCACCCAGCATTTTATCTATCTACGGAGAGCCACCTCTAGTGAACTATGGATCCCGGTCCTTTTCTTTTACATACAATCTACAAACTGTTTACTGCTTTGTGTTTACTTTCTGCAAACTTTTACTTCTTTCCATTTGATATGTTTAATCCTTTGTTTTTAGCAAAACACGGTGGGATTGACAACCTCATCGCAAGTTGGGGACAGAGTTCTGTGGTTGTGTTGTGCAGGTCTCCACGTTGCTACTAGCACCGGTAGTGCGCCCTGCCAAGGCTCAGCTAGCAACACCTTTGGGGTGTTTCCTTGCTCCTACTGGTTCGATTAAACCTTGGTTTCATAACTGAGGGAGACTTGCTGATGTGCTCATCATACCTTCCTCTTCGGGTTCCCAACGAGCTCTACATCAACACTGAGCCATCAAGCATTTTTCTGGCGCTGTTGCCGGGGAGTCAAGGACATCTTCACAAGGGGAGTCCCTCATAACCAATCTCTTTACTTTGTTATTTTTTTTGCTTAGTTTACTTTTGTTTGGTTTGCTTGTTTCTTTATCAAAAACACAAAAAAATTCGTTTTACAAGTTTGCTTTATTTATTGAAAACCCAAAAAATAAGACTACTCTTGAAAACCCTAAGTTGTGTGACTTCACTAGCACCAACAACAATGATTTTATGAGCACACCTATTGCTCCACATGTGCCTGAATATACTTTCATTGAGATAAAACCTGCTTTACTCAATCTTGTTATGAGAGAACAATTTTCTGGTATTGGTAATGAAGATGTTGCTGCCCATCTAAATAACTTTGTTGAACTTTGTGAGATGCAAAAGCATAGGGATGTAGATGGTGATATTATTAAGCTGAAATTGTTTCCCTTCTCTTTGAGAGGAAAATCTAAAGAATGGTTGAATTCCTTAACTAGGAATAGTATTGATTCTTGGACTAAGTGCAAAGATGCTTTCATTGGAAAATACTATCCTCCTGCTAAGATTATATCTATGAGAAGTGAAATAATGAAGTTTAAACAATCTGATAATGAACATGCTGCTCAAGCTTGGGAAAGAATGAAATCTTTGATAAAGAATTGTCCCACTCATGGACTGACTGCTTGGATGATCATCCAAACCTTTTATGCAGGATTGAACTATTCTTCAAGGAACCTATTGGAATCTGCTGATGGAGGTACCTTTACGACCATCACTTTGGGTGCTGCAACAAAACTTCTGGACGATATGATGGTTAATTATTCTGAATGGCATACTGAGAGAGCTCCACAAGGTAGGAAGGTAAATTCTGTTGAGGAAACCTCCTCCTTGAGTGATAAGATTGATATTATTATGTCTATGCTTGTTAATGGGAAAGCCCATATTGATCCAAATAATGTTCCTTTAGCCTCTTTGGTTGCTCAAGAAGAGCAAGTTGATGTGAACTTCATAAGAAATAATAATTTTGGCAATAATGCTTATAGGAGTAATTTTGGTAACAACAATTATAAGCCATATCCTCCCAACAATGATAATTCTTATGGAAATTCTTACAACAATAATACGAGTGCTCCCTCTGAACTTGAAGTTATGCTTAAAGAGTTTATTAGTAAACAAACTGCTTTCAATAAAACTATTGAGGAAAAACTCTCTAATGCAGAAAGAAATATAGCATCTTTGGCTGAAGCTCAGTCTTCTTTGAATAAAATGGCTGCTAAACCTGAAACTAATGATAATCCCTTTGCAGCTACTAATGCTATACAAGTAAGAATTGATGAAAATGTTAGACTATTAGCTGAATTACATGCTAAGTGGGAAAGAGAAGATGAAATTGCTAGAAACATTAGTGTTTCTACTATCACCACCACTAGTGTTGAGGCTAGTAATATTTCTACTACTTTAGATGATAAATTTGATCCTGATGGTTGCAACATCTCTGAAGTTATTAAGTTCCCACAGAAGCTTGCTAAAAGTCCTAATGCTAGTGCTATGAACATGGCCTTTACAAAACACATTACTGATGCTCTTATAAAGATTAGAGAAGAAAAGATGAAACACAAAGCTTCTATTCCTATAAAACAAGAAGATGGTTGGGAACCCATCATTAATATGAAAGTGAATGACTTTGATTTCAAAGCTTTATGTGATCTTGATAGTAGTGTTTCTATTATGCCTAGAAGGATTTATGATATGCTTGATTTGACTCCACTTGAAGATTGTTATTTGAATGTCCCACTTGATGATAACGCTAAAAAAACTCATGGGGAGTCTTAATGATGTTCTTATTATGGTTAACAATGCCTATGTCCCCGTTGATTTCTATGTTTTGGATGTTGAATGCAATGCTTCTTGTCCTATTACTTTGGGAAGACCTTTTCTTAGAACTATTGATGCCATTATTGATATGAAAGAAGGCACCATTAAATATAAACTCCCACACAAGAAGGGTATAGAACACTTCCCTAAGAAGATAGAGAAGATTTCTTTTTCCTCTCCTATGAAAACAAAATTTGGTCTTAATGCTTCTTCATTTGAGAACACTTGATTCTTTCTTGCTTCTTATGCCTAACTTAAAGGCGTTAAAGAAAAGTACTTATTGGGAGATAACCCAAAAGTTTTAGATGAGTCTTGGAAGTTATTACTTCAGTAATAACCGCTCCTTATCCTTTTTATTTGCTTTTTGTGCCAAGAGTAACCTCTAATGAGAGAGAAGGAATGATTGGGAAAGTTGCTATCCCGAAACAGATTTCTATGCCTCACTGTAAAAATTCGTGTAAAATCTCTGGACGTATTTTTGAGGCGTGAATTTTTTTTACTTATGCCCCAGGTTGTTATATAACTTTCGTTAGTTTAACACTTTTTGATTTGAGCAACAGAAGGTCTTCGAAAAAATTCGTCTTTACCTGCTGGTCTGTTTTGACAGATTTCTGCCATTTTCTGCATTTGCTTCTTGTTGGTTCCTTTTTGAGTTATTTTGGGAAATTGAGCTTTTTGAGGGAAGTGATTCAGTAGCTAGTGTTCTAATGGAAGTTTATTTGGTGTTGGAACTGAACCTTAAGACCTTTTATCTTTAGTGCACTAATGTTGCTAATAAAGATTGTGTGAAGTTTTGTATGAAGGAAAAATTTCAGGTGTATGGAAGAATGAGTAATGAGATGATGGATGGACTAAAGCTCAAGCTTGGAGATACCATGTGTGTCACCCCAAGAAATATCCAAGAAGTACAAGTGACATGGGTATACCCTGTAGGTACTCGAGCTTGGTATATACGGTCCAAATACATACAGGCCCACGGTGTCGCCAAGGTTCGGATAGAGAGACTCGAGTAAACCTACGGACTCTCGATTGCTTGAAGGACAAGAAGAAGCTAAAGATAGAAAGTTTGAAGCGGAAAACCCTAACTTGTAACCGACTCGACCTGCTACCCGAGACCTAGCCTATCTATATAAAGGCTGGGAGGGGGCGGCAAGGAGGACACACGCAACCCTAGCTTCCATAACCCTCGCTAGATTTCGTCTGCGCACCATTGTAACTTTTGACTCCCTTGATAATTCCACGAGCAGACAAGCAGGAGTAGGGACCTCGACGAGGCCTGAACCTGGGTAAATCCTTTGTCCCCTGTGTGCTTGTTTGCTAGCCGATAGATGTCTCCAACGCTCCCTCCTTCTCCAAAACCCAAGTCCATCACAATGGACATTGACGAGTTAAACCCTCGTCAATTGGCGCCATCTGTGGGAATTGGGAGTGCTGATGTTGCGGCTTCTTCGGCCCCATCAAACGCGATCTACAACTCTTCAACAGCAGAGATTCGCCAGTTTTTCGGCGCCTTCGACTTCACCGTCCACACGCCGGCTACTCGCCCGGCCTTCGAATCTGTGGGCGACGGAATCAGCCTGGTGATTGGGAGCTTCCGCTTCCAAGTCGGTCAGATGGGCACGCTTCGCATGCCCGATCAGCCGACGGCACCGGTGATTGCCCCAGCATCATGGTTCCCTCCGTCGATCGGTACCCTCAGCAAGCTCAATGCTCCAGCGGCGGTCGGGAACATGGTCATCGACAGCAGTCGCGACTCCAATCTAAGCGATCTGGCCACTGAAGATGGAACCTACGGTTCCAGATCTGAAAGTTGTGGAAGCAACAACTTCCCAAATCACTTCATGTGCACCGTCATCAATGCGAGCGACACCTCCGCCAACCGCGGTAACAATGGTAATGCCGGCAACGGCACCGACCCGCCCAACACCGCCAACAGCGGCAACGGTGGCAATGGAGGAGCAGTCGAACCCCCCACCATAATCAACGAGCAAACCGACAAACGCGTCGTGATCAGGCTCAACGAGCAAGAGTGGGAACACTGCCGCGAAGCCCTACGAGGTACACCTCTACCCTTCGGGTCCCTGCAAGAACTGCTGATGGGCTACCACTGGCTCCTAAAGGAGGAATTCAAGCGCCAGAAACAAGCAATCGCGGAACTTGAGGCGCGTAAAAAGGCGGCAGACAAGTCAAGCCTTCGTCGTGTTGGGCTCTCCTCCTACGGAGGATCCTCCTCAAGAGGCAATGAGCAACTCGCTAGAAAGAGGTAATCACGGATGGCTCACCTCACCGAACAAGAACGCATAGACGCCACGAAAGTCCTCGACTTCGGCTCTATGACAGTCGACACAAGAGGCAACGTGGTTCCCAGGACGCCACAAGCCGCAGTAACGGCGGCCACCATGTACCTTCTCAATAACCAGCCACCGACCGAGATCCGCAAGACCATGCACCGATCTACGATCGCAGGCCTAGGACTAATCGAGGCCGCCCTCGACAAAGAACCAGTACCAGACCCAAAAAAGGGCAAAGCGTTAGCAACACGCTACTCCTCGCCCTCGTCAAGCGATGACAGTCACGACCTGTCTCGACGCTTCCGCTCACAACGACACGATCGCGACTACGATGCACGCGACGAGCTCACGCAGCGCAAGATCGACAAGTCAAGGGCACGACGTGCTCGGTCGACTGATTCGGAAGAAGAAGATGGGGAGCTCTGCGGCGTCAGATGCTTCAGCAGATCCATCAGGCAAAAGCGAATGCCTAAAGGGTTCAAACTCTCATCAAAGAACCCGAAATTCGACGGTCTGTAGGCCCCAAGATCTGGCTGGAGGATCACATCTCCTCAGTCAGGCACGGAGGCGATCAATCTTGCCATGCAATGCTTGCGACTACAATTGCGAGGACGCCCGAGCATGGCTCAATAACCTCCCACGTGGATCCATTCGCAGCTGGGATGAGCTGGTCTATAGCTTCGTACGCAACTTTAAGGGCACGTACAAACGCCCCGCTTCAATCGAAGAACTGAGATGCTGCCAGCAAAAATCTGGCAAATCGCTGCGCTCTTACATCCAAAGATGGTCCATCATCAAGAACTCCGCGCAGAACATCTCGGAAGACCGCGCGATTGATGCATTCAACGGTGGTGTCCGCCGCATGGAACTCAGGGAGGAGCTAGGCCGCTCAAAGCCCAAGACCATCGACCACCTGATGGAGATCGCGAATCGGTGGGCTGATGGAGAAGATTCGCTGAAGAACCGCGTTCACTCTAACGTGGAAGCAGAACTTAGACGCGACCGCCGAGGCAAACATCGTATGCGCGTCTACGACGATCGCGATGACGTCAACATGGTCGCAGCCGGCTACGCCGATAGACGCGACGATAACCGCAACAACGGATACCGCGACTCCGGGAAAACCACACAAGTGTGGCAACGCCGCACTCACGATGAGGCACCCGCGACTTCCATCGAGGATAAACTGTCCGGGCCATGCACGGTACACTTCTACATCGACAAGCATGATGGCAAGAGGAAATCCAGTCACCTCCTCAAAGACTGCCACGAGTTCCTCAAGCTACATGAGGGGTTGGTTCGGATGAACCGCAATGCAGTCAAAAGAGGGTACGGAACCGCTCCAGGCGCAGTGGCACATGGCGCACCACCACCACCACCTGGGCCACCCCCGAACGGAGCTGCACCGGACCAGCATCACGGAGGCGAACCATACCCACGGGCCATGGGCACCATGATGATCCAAAAGGGACGCCCCTCCAACAGGGTGTAGAAGGCCATCACTCGCCAAGTCAACTTGGCCATGCACTCGCCACCATCCACCACTGAGTACCTCAGTGGCAGTGAGTCGTGCATTACCTTCGACAAACGCGACCACCCGCCTCAAGTACCTCGCCCAGGTCATTGCCCCCTTTTACTCAAGGCGCAAATTGGAGGCTTCGACATGAGTCGCGTCTTCATGGATGGCGAAAGCGGTATCAACCACATATTCGCGAGTACCTTGCGAGCAATGAGGATCCCTCTAACCTGCTTGGAGGCATCGGACACAATGTTCCACGGCATCGTCCTAGGAAAAGGCGTATACCCCCTGGGCAAAATCAACCTCGACGTCATATTCGGCACGCCGAAGAACTTCCGGCGCGAGCGCATTGACTTTGAAGTTGTCGACTGGCCCTCATAATACCACTGCATCCTCGGGTGCGTCGCGTTCGCTAGGTTCATGGCAGTACCTCACTACGCCTATCTACAGATGAAAATGCCAGGTCCCAACAGCATCATCACGATCAACGGGATTTTTGAGCGATCTGACAGTTGTGATAGGGAATTCAACAGAATCTCCCAGTCCTTTAGCATGCAGGAGGAACTCGCGCGATTGAAGGAAACGACAGACAATAGTCTTCCCCCTCTGAGTAGGCCAAGCTCACCTGACCTCTCCTTCGACTCATCTGTGCACACAAAGAAGGTGCAGGTCCATCCATCAGATCCCGCTAAAACGGCCCTCATCGCCAACAACTTGAGTCCCGCATAGGAACTCGAGCTCGTCGAATTCCTCCGTGAGCACTGGGAAATTTTCGCCTGGTGTCCTGTGGACATGCGAGTTCTGTGGAATTCATGAAACACGCACTCAACGCCAACCCCGTCGCAAGGCCAGTCAAGCAAACAATTAGGCGACTGTCGGAGCCACAAGCACAGGCAGTCGGAATGGAGATCAACAGACTCCTCGAGGCCAAATTCATACGCGAGATCAAGGAAAGCACTTGGCTCGCCAATATGGTGCTGGTGGCAAAAAAGGACACGGATATCCTGAGGATGTGCGTGGACTTCACTTCTCTTAACAAGCACTGCCCAAAAGATCACTTCCCGCTACCACGGATCGATCAAATCATCGACTCCACTGCTGGATGCGAGCGCCTCTGCTTCCTCGACGCCTACTCAGGCTATAACCAAATTCGAATGAAGGAGGAAGACCAGGAGAAAACCGCGTTTACAACGCCCTTCGGCGTGTTCTGCTACAACACAATGCCCTTCAGACTAAAAAACACAGGAGCCACGTACCAGCGGTGCATGCAGGCCTGCCTCAAGGAGCAACTTGGTCGCAACATCCAAGTCTATGTCGACGACATAGTAATCAAGACCAAGGAAGAAGCCTCTCTAATCGACGACTTGCGCGAAACCTTCGCCAATCTTGATTGCTACCGGATAAAGCTCAATCCGGACAAATGCGCTTTCGGTGTACCCTCTGGACAACTGCTCGGGTATCTCATCTCCGCGAGAGGGATTGAGGCAAACCCGAAAAATATAAAGGCCATACTGGCCATGGAGAAGCCAAAGAACATAAGGGGCGTTCAGCAACTAGCTGGGCGAATCGCAACCCTCAGTCGATTTATCAGTCGAATGGGAGAAAAGGCGCTGCCATTCTATCAGCTCCTCCGCAAAACCGACAAATTTGAGTGGACCAATGAAGCGCAAGAAGCATTCGAAGACCTCAAGCGCCTGCTATCCACCTCGCCAGTATTGGTAACTCCACGAGAAAGGGAGCCACTGCTGCTGTACATCTCCGCCACCAACCAAGTGGTTAGCGATGCTTTCGTCGTCGAACGGGCCGAGGAAAACAAGGTCCACGGCGTACAACGCCCGGTATACTACCTCAGCGAGGTCCTCACGCCAACAAAATAGCGGTACCCGCACTATCAGAAGCTGGCGTACGTCGTCTTTATGACCGCCCGGCGACTACGCCACTACTTCTAGGAACACCCAATCATGGTAGTCAACGATGCCCCATTGGGACATATCCTCAATAACCCTGACGCCACAGGCGAGTCGCGCTTTGGGGAATCGAACTGTCTCCACGAGACATCACATACGAAAAGCGCGGCGCAATCAAGTCGCAAGTTCTCCCGGACTTCCTCGTACAATGGATGGAAAACCAACTCCCGGACAAGCCAGACATGTCCTACCTCTAGACAATGCACTTCGATGGGTCCAAGAGAAAAGATGGAGCAGGAGCAGATGTCATACTGACATCGCCTCAAGGGGACAAGCTGAAGTACGTCCTACGAATGCAGTTCACAGCCTCAAACAACGAGGCTGAATACGAGGCCCTGTTACACGGGATGAGGATGGCAAAAGCCTACGGCACAAAGAGGCTAATCATATATGGCGACTCCAAGCTGGTCGTAAACCAAACAATGCACGAGTGCGACGCACTAAACGACAACATGATCGCATACCGCGACCTCTACGACATACTTGAAGGAGACTTCGATGGCTGCGAGTTGCAACACATAGGTCGCGAAAGCAATGAGGAGGCGGACGCACTCTCCAACATAGGTTCCACCTGCGCACCCATACCACCTGGGGTATTTCTCGAGCGCATATGCGAACGCTCCATCAAGCCAAAGGCCGCAGAGAAGAAAAACAAGCGCAGCAACGGACTCGGGGGCTACGCCACCCAATGAGCCAACAATAATCGATGATTTGGAGCTCGACACAGGACTCGAGGGACCAATGAGCGTCATGATGATCGAACAATCCTGGACACAGCCGTACATTACGTACCTCCTCAGCAAGTGCCTACCGGACGACCCGACAGATGCACGACACATCGCGCGGTGCTCCAAGGCATTCGCCGTTATCAACGACGAACTGTATAAACGCGGCATCACAGGCGTGTTACAGCGATGCGTCTCCCTAGCCGATGGAAGAGCAGTCCTCCTCGACATCCATGAAGGGACCTGCGGGCACCACGCCGGCAGCCGCGCCCTCATCGCCAAAGCTCTACAAGCTGGATTTTACTGGCCCACGGCCATGCACGACGCCAAGGATATAGTCCAAAAGTGCAACGCCTGTTAGCGATTCGTGGACAAGCCACACGCACCAGGCGCAGAACTACGGCCTATTCTATTGGCCTGGCCCTTCGCCCAGTGGGGACTCGACATGGTCGGCAAACTTCCAAGGTCCTCACAAGGAGGCTACGTCTACCTCTTGGTCGCAGTCGACAAGTTCACCAAGTGGATCGAGGCCATGCCAGTGACCAAGCAATCAGGGCACAGCGCAGTCAAGTTCTTCGAGTCCATCATCTACCGCTTCGGCGTTCCACACAGCATCATCACCGACAACGGAACAAACTTTACATCCAAGGAGTTCCAAGATTTCTGCGAGAACCTGGGGATCAACATCAGCTATGCCTCAGTCGCACACCCGCAAACCAACGGTCAGGTGGAAAAGGCAAACGGGCTCGTCTGCAGCGGCATCAAGAAGCGACTCCTCCAGCCACTCGAACAAGCCGCGGGTTTCTGGCCAAACGAACCGCAATCCGTACTCTGGAGCCTACGTACAACTCCAAACAGCGCCACCGGCTACACACCATTCTTTATGGTACATGGAGCAGAGGCAGTATTACCCGCCGAGGTACGGTACAGGGCGCCACGCGTAGTCGCCTACAGCGAGAAGGAGTCATCCCTCGCACTCGAAGACTCCATCAACCTCCTTGACGAAGCAAGAGAAATCGCCACAGAAAGATCTACGATCTACCAGCAGAACCTGCGCAACTACCATAGCAGAAGGCTTCGCCCAAGATCCTTCGTCGAAGGTGACCTGGTCCTACGACTGAAGCAGCAGGGGCATCTCAAGATCGAGTCCCCCTGGGAAGGACCGTACGTGATTACAGAAGTAATCCCAGGTGGCGCCTATCGCCTTCAAGATTTAGAGACAGGAGTCGCATACTCCAACCCTTGGAACGTCGCACAACTGCGATGCTTCTACCCTTAGTCGTTTCTTCTTTACTTTTGCATTGCAAACAAGGCTATTCAGCCAAGGCTACTTAGCCGCACATTGTACTACGTACTGTTCTCCGAATAAATAAAAGCTAAGTGCCCCAAAACTCCGTGCTCTCTTTTCTTTTGTCAACTTTCATACTCGGGGGCTGCGCCACCCTATCTACATATGTTCTTCGAACGATAACGCGACATCCTGAGTAGCTGGCACATCAATCGAATCCCTTAACACAGACACAACCCAGCTGCCACGCAGCTGACAGGTTGACAGGGGAAAGACACAAAGATGACCAGGCTAACGAAAAGGACTCGCACAAGTGCAACGCACCCTACGCTTATAAAGCTATTTGTATACATTCAACAATAAATTATCTACAAATATATATGAGCTTTACAACACCAGTACACTTATATGCAGGATACATATTTGGCTACCCTTGCAACAGAAGAACATTAGTCTGTTCCTCGAAGAAGTCGACGATTTCCTCGGCTGGACGATCCACCGCTTGATAGTGCGGCACCATGTCCTAGGAAGATCCTGCTGGTGGCACCGGTGGCCCAGATGCAATGGCGGCGACATCCACGTCAGGCCTGTGCAAACGCACCACGGAGAGCGCAGCCTTGGCACTAGCCACCAGCTGCTGCCTCACGCACTCGCGAACCGCGGACATATCTTGAAATATCGTCAGCAGGGCCAGCAGGCTTGATGGAGTATCATCCAGCAGGAACATCGCCCGGTAGATGTTCTTCAAACACGACTACCACTTCTTCAGAAAGAGCAGCACTCGCGAGGCGCGATCCTGTAGGGTCGCTAACGCAGTCGCACGATCATGATCTACCCAGAAGTATCCACTCTCCTGAAGTTGCTCTTGGGTGAGATCATGAAGGCGGATGGCAATCCTATCCCTCTCCTCCTGTGGATGGCGTGCGCTAACAACTACACTAAGCAGCATCAACAGCATGAGTACAACGTACCATTGCGATTAACTACAAAGGAAAAGACGAGGATGAGCAAACTAACACTTAAACTGGTCGCCCAGCTGCGTCACCTCGCCAAGCAGATATTGCTCATGGTGGCGCTTTTCAGCCTTTGACTTCCTGCGTCTGCGCTACCACGGATCACAGGCAACTCACGCTCCAGCTGCTTAACGCGATCACGAAGTCGCGAAAGCAAGGAAAGCTCCTCTACTCTGGAGCAAGGTGGTGCCATTGTATCCTCAAGATATGGCGAGTCCGGGGTTCCCCCCACAGGGCCACTTGACGTACCCTACCAAAAAATCAAGCCAGAAGCAAAATAAGGCGACCAACTCAAAAGTCAAAAGTAACAGGTGCATTCAGGATCAATAAAAGTATGTACAAACACATTCGCCAACAAGCATGATCTCCAATCAAAAGAGCGAGTTCATCAGCTATTACAAGAAACTAACTATGGAGCAGCTGGCTTCTTCGACTTCGAGGACCTCGGGGGCTTCATCAAGTCCGTGGCAGTATCAGATGCCACTGACTTATCGCCGGCCCCTGAGGCCGAAGTTTTCGCCGCCTTCTTTGTGCGATTGAGCTCCTCCGAATACTTGGCAACGGTGTTTATCAAGGAATGGCCATATTTGGCACAGGCAGTCGCAAAGGGAGCGAACACTACCTGCTGACCATCCGCGCCAACAGGCATTGTCTTCGATACCGCCGAGGGATCCACTTCGACTCCGTGGGCTTGCACCATGGCTAGCGACATGGTCGCGCCCGGCTGTGGAGGAGTTCTTGTACGTGGCAGGCACACCCCCAGCGAGTGACTCCACCAGCTCCTCCACATTGTCGACCAGCTCCGCCTTCGGCATCAGCTCCTCCCGGAGGCGACTCAGGGTGGCCTTGGCTTTGGACAACGTATTTTGGACAGCGGCGCTACGGTCTTCGACCGCAGATACCGCGCCCGCCAGAGCGTCATCGCGACCAAGGACTCGTGGATCAAAACTCAAGCCACCAGCATCTACACCAAAAAACACACATGGGTCAAACTTCTAATGCCACTGGCGCTACATAGGAAGAGAAGAACATCAATAAAATATCCACCAAGTAAAGGTACCTGAGAGGGCCTTGGCGACTGAGAACAGTTGCTCTTCGAACAACTTCTCCCTGGCCGCAAAGGAGGCACGCAAATCCTCTTCGCGCTTCTGGGCTTCATCACAAGCCGCGATTGCCTCGTCGCGCCCCTTCACAGCTGCGGCCAGAGTCTTTTCCAATGTGGCGACATCACGCAGTAAAGCATTATGCTCAGCTATAGGGCAGTCAAAAATTTGGCTGTTAGTCGATTATACCAAAATACAGAGAAGACGACAAGAGTAAGTATAGAACACTCACTCTCAACCACGCGGTGGCCCTTCTCCAGCATCGCATGCTGGCGACCTATCGCCATCACTTGCTCCGCCACCTGTGCGGCTTCCTTTACAAGGAGTTGTCGCACAAAACAAGGAGTCAGCAGAAGGCAACAGAGGGCGTTGACTGCCAAATTATAAAAAAAAGAGAGAGAAAGATATACTTACATGGTCCTCCAGCGACTCCGAAAAAGATTGTTGAACCATCATCTGAGCTACTACTCGATGCTCCCCTACGTGAGGAGACCTCGAAGAATTGTGCTCGGAGTGGGCCGTCGCCGGAGGAGAAGGAGCACGCTCGACCTCTATCTTGGCTTTTGAGGTCGCGACTCCCGATTCCTTCAAAAATTTGACGTCGCCAGAAGATGACGACGCCTCTTGACTGCAAGACAAAATCCGCACTCAGAAAAGGAAAACTCCAAGGAAAAGCCAACAAGAAGAAAACAAGTGACGAGCGAATGCACTAGCAAACTTACCAGTCAAATCTATCAAGATCAAATGTGGCATCCGTCGACTCCGACGAAGACTCCTTAGGAAATCGCATCTTCTTGCGAGAAGACGGTGCCACAGCCCTCACAGGAACGACGGGAATTGGCGACTCCGCACCAACAGCCGTGCCTCCTGGAGTGGAAGGAGTCGACGCGTCGGAATCCTCGCTACGCGAACGCTTGCGAGTATCCGGACTCTCGGACTCGGGGGCTTCCTCTTCCACATCGGAAGGGACAGTCGACTCAGACTGGTCCTCTTCCAAAGCTTCACGAGGAATGATCCCCTCAGGGAGGGGAGGCATGCAAGGCGACACCGCCCACTCCTGCATACAAAAAGTAAAACAGATAAGCAACAGAAGATGCAATCGAGAAAATACGCTACTACGTAGCACAACCATACCTCAGGAGGAGGATTCGAAGCATCGAAAGGAGGAACGACTGGCTCGTTCGGAAGCACATCCTTGAGGGTATACTTCGTGACCAGTCGCACCCTCTTATCTACCTCACTCGCGGACATGCCATCGGCAGACACGCGAGTGGGATCATCAGCGCCACCCCATTGGAACATGGGATGGACCCTGGCCTGGAGAGGCTGGACGCGACGATGCAGCCAAGTCCTGACAAGGGCGCAGCCTCCCTCTTTTGCGCCTATGCGACTCTCGAGGTCGCAGACGCGCTGATATAACACGTCTGTCTCCGCGAGTTCGGAAGGCATGATCACGTTTTTCCAAGAACGCATCTTCTTGCAGGGACTCGCGGGATCGAAGGGCGCGAGTCCAAAGTGCTCGTCCTTGGCCTTCTGGTCGTGCACATAAAACCATCTGTCCCTCCATCCCTGGACGGACTTGGTGAGCTTGATATCGAAGTAGGTGGCGGATGGGTCAACATGGATTCCGCAACCACCTACATCATAAACTAAAGAGCCAGATGTGGACTGACGCTTCAATTTAAAAATGCGTTTGAAAAGACCAAAGTGCGGCTCGATTCCGAGCCAGCACTCGCAGAGAGTGATGAAACAAGTGATGTGGAGGAGAGAATTTGGGGACAGCTGATGGAGCTGGAGCCTATAGAAACACAGAAGACCCCGAAGAAAAGGGTGAAGAGGCAAGGAAAGACCGCGAATGATGAATGCAAGAAACATCACTCGATAACCAGCGGGAGGCACAGGAACGGTCTCACCACTGGGGACGCGCGAATCAGCGACTGATGCAGAAATCACTCCGACTTGGTGAAGAAGACGGAGATCCGACGCCTTGATGATAGAGGGGCGCCATGCGCCATTCGTTACGCGGGTACCCGCGACCTTCTTCTTCCCGGCAGCAGCGGCACTGGTGGCCGCAGCAGCGGAGCCACCCCTCTTCTTCGCTGCAACGAGGGTGGCCGCGGAATCAGCGGCAGCGCCTCCCTTCTTCTTCCCCATTGCGCGGCGGCGATGAGAGCGAAGAAAATAGCTGGGGAACGAACAGAGCTGGTCCAGCATCTTGGAGAAGATGGGCGCAGAGAAAAGCAGGAAAGCAAAGGGCAATGGCGATGGCAGCAAGGAAGAAAGAACACAGATGGGAAAATTACCGCCGCGGCATCGCTACTTAACCCCTGGAAGATGCAATCCAACGGCTGACAAAAACCCTATTGGACGCGTGGCACGCATCGCGTAGGACACGTGGAGAAGAGGAAGCGCGAACCGTCCCCCCACTTCTACCATTACGCGCGGAAATCGAGGAGGCACAGTTAAAAATAAGATTACGCACGCCCAGTCAAATCAAAGTCAGAAAGTGGGACCCACAGCTCGTCACGTCCCGTCAAAATCGCTCACGCGGGCAACTAAGGTCATACAAGCGTCAGCACTGACGTCACCAAAGGATATGAAATGGAGAACTTCGACTATTTTTAGTCCTTGCTGGAGTCTTCGACTCCACCAAGCACTCGGGGGCTACTCCCATAGGGAGCGCTGGCCGAGACCCCTATGACTTTTCTTTTTCTTGTTGCAGGAACATGGAATATCACAAAAAGAAAACCCAACCAATCGAAACACAGTTCGATTATGAACATGGGTTACTCCCATAGGGAGCGCCAGAAACAAGCAGGCAAAAGACGACAATAGTCACGAAAATAATTTAACTGCCTGAGTCATCGACTGAAAGAAGCAAGCAAAAGACGACAGTAGTCTCAAAAGTGTTTTAGTACCTTCCTGGGTCATCAACTGAACAAGCAAGCAAAAAGGCAACGATGCAAAAGTTTTAGTCCTTGCACGAGTCTTCGACTCAACCAGCACTCTTACTACTCCCATAGGGAGCGCTGGTCGCGCACCCTATGAGTATTTGAACAAAAAACTGTGTGTTGATAACATCCACACTCGAAACTCATGGCGACACCACCTTATAATTTTTCCCCTATAAAGAGACTGCGTCTCCTGGGTTACCCGAATCGTCTCCACGATGATAAAATTCGGATGCCGCGCCTACGGCATGAAGGTAAGACCTGAATAAGGCCTGGCAACGCATTTAAATGCGCACTACCAGAAACATATCCGTGCCCACAGGCACGATGAACATGCCTTGATGGACGCGTCAAGTGCTCACACCCATATAACTGGAATTCGACTCCTATAAGACCTCCACGGCTTGAGTCGAATTACACCAGCACTTTTCCGGATTCGAGTCAGAGACTCGAATCTGAGTAGATTGCGTTGTTTCACCCTAAGGTGGTTAACTGATACTGATACTTCGGCTATATCAGGCACGTATATCAACAATCCCTATGACACAAATAAAAGCAATCGTAAAGTACTCATTCAGGCACTCGAAGGCTTCAAAAGTCCCCAGTCGAATCTATGATTCCACTGGACACTCGGGGGCTACTGACATGGGTATACCCTGTAGGTACTCGAGCTTGGTATATACGGTCCAAATACATACAGGCCCACGGTGTCGCCAAGGTTCGGATAGAGAGACTCGAGTAAACCTACGGACTCTCGATTTCTTGAAGGACAAGAAGAAGCTAAAGATATAAAGTTTAAAGGGGAAAACCCTAACTTGTAACCGACTCGACCTGCTACCCGAGACCTAGCCTATCTATATAAAGGCTAGGAGGGGGCGGCGAGGAGGACACACGTAACCCTAGCTTCCACAACCCTCGCCAGATTTTGTCTGTGCACCAATGTAACTTTCGACTCCCTTGATAATTCCACGAGCAGACAAGCAGGAGTAGGGACCTCTACGAGGCCTGGACCTGGGTAAATCCTTTGTCCCATGTGTGCTTGTTTGCTAGCCGATAGATGTCTCCAGCGCTCCCTCCTTCTCCAAAACCCAAGTCCATAACAATGGACATTGACGAGTTAAACCCTCGTCAACAAGCGTAAAAGCTTGGGGATGCCCAAGGCATCCCCTTCTTCATCAATAAAAATCCCAGGTTTCTTCCAAACGCTTCATTTTTATTGTTTCATGCATAGTTGTGTTGTTCTTGGAGCGTCTTCTTTTTCGTTTTCATTTTGGTTTTTCGTTTGCTTGGTTTTCTTAGTTTTCTGAATAAATTGGTTGGACCCCCTCTTTCATCCATTGGTTTTCAAATAGTTTGGTTTGGTTTGGAAAAGAGTAGGAAAGTTCATGCTTTTGTGATAAAAAGAGTTTGTTTTTGACTGTGGCTTATGCTTTGTCATGCCATGCTTGATATTGTTTTGGCTTTATGATTAGTATTCTTTGCTGTAGCATGAATTGTTATAAACAATTGAGATTGCTTAATGTGTTGTGGATGAATCATGCATTGTTTTAGCATATTAAAGCATAGTATAGTGGTATTCTCCTTTGATGTTTTATTTGGGTTGACTTGGCGCATGCTCACACCATGTTATGACTATCTCAAGTCACCATAGCCTTTATGATCCTTTAGTTTTCAACTTGTAGTATCACTTTATGCTTTTATCAATGATGTTTTGTCGATCTGCATGATTATGGCCATTATTGCTCTCTTAGTTTGTCGCTCCCGGTCTTTTGCTAGCCTCCACAACAAAGTATGAGTTCCACTCATGCATCCAACTCCTTAAACCAAGTTATTCCAAAGAGTCCACCATATCTACCTACTAGCTTATGCTATTCCAAGTATATTCATGCTTTTGTTTACCTTCCAAATTAAACTTGTTAAGAGAAAACTAGTGATTAAAGCTCTCACGAACTTGATGGCACACTTTACTTTTCTTGCCCTTAATAAACTTGAACCATTGTGTCGTCTATGTTGTATATCCTTGCACTTATTTGTTGGGAATTAGTAGAACCATGCTGTCATGGGGAATGCTTTCAACATTGCACTTGGTAGTTGTACCTAGTTGATATCATGCTCTTTTGTATATGGATGTCGTCGGTGTGAAATGAAAGGGGAGGTTGTAAGTCCATGGAGTTATGTATATGTGTTAGAGAAACGCCTGGGCCGCTGGTCTAATCCATGCTGACATGGTGGAAACCTGCAGCATAACCATAATGAGCTGTCTATGAAGCATTCTTCTTATAAAAAAGGAGTCCTATATTGAAAAAAAAAGAGAAAAAGAAAAAAAGAGATTATGAAAAGGGGAAAGAGAGAAAAAGCACCATATTCCCATGGTAAATAAGAAGATTGCTAAGATGCTCGTTGTCTGCTTGCCTTGTCATTTTGATATGGGGATTCTTCCGTATCATCGCGCAAGGGGTATGATAAATTGCAAATGTATCTATAATTTTTTATGTTCCATGCTTGGTTTTATCCACTTTCTTGTGTTTTGTTCCAACTTTGGAGTACTTTTCTTATCATTTCTTGGACTAACCTATTAACAAGAGCCACAGATTACCGCCTGCTTCTGCTGTTTTTGGTTCCAGAAAAGTCAGAAAATGAATATTCTCAGAATTGGACGGGACAAAAGCCAAAGTGCCTATTTTTCCGGAAGGGATCAAGTGCCAGAATACGAGATGGAGAAGGGCCAGGGAGCCACCACACCACCTGGCCGTGCAGCCAGGCCTGGCCCGCGCCAGGGGGTGGTGTGGCCGCTCCCGGCACACCCTCGGCCTCTCCTTCCGCCTATATATTTCCCTCACGACGAAAACCCTAACGGCCCAACCAAAAATCCACGAAAGAGTCTGTAGCCGCCGTCATCTCCATCCCTAGATCGGGAGGGATCGGAAGCTCTTCCGTCACCTACCGGAGAGAATTCACCGAGGCCTTCTTCATCACCATGCAAGCCTCCGGTGTGATGCGTGAGTAGTTCATCCTTGGACTACGGATCCATGTAGTAGCTAGATGGCTGGTTCTCCTCCTTTGTGCTTTCATGTTTAGATCTTGTGAGCTCCGTTCATATTCAAGATCATCTATTTGTAATTCTGCATGTTGTGTTTGCGGGGATCCGCTGGATATTGAGATGCTATTTCATATTGATTATTGATTCTATCATGTCTTTGTTATTTGTGATCTTGCATGCTTTCCGTTGTTAGTAGCTATCTTGGCCAAGTAGATGCTAGCAACTCCAAGAGTTAGTATTTATGCTCGATAGTGGGTTCATGCCTCGGTAACTGGGAAGTGAAATCTCTAAGGTACTAGATGTGCTGTTGCTACTAGGGAGAAAACAGCAATCCTTTATTCATAGAACAATCGTATAGTTTACTTTACACGCAGTTCGTAAAGCAATAATCTGTTGCTTGCAACTTAATACTGTAGGGGGTTCGGATGATAACCTGAAGGTGGATTATTAGTCATAGATGCAGTTGGATGGCGGTCTATGTGTTATCTTGTAATGCCCAATCAAGTCTCAAAGGATTCAAGATGATTAGTATATGCATGTATTGCTTTCTCGGTGTTTGTCAGTTGCCCCGCTGTAATTTGTTCACCCAGCATGTTATCTATCTTAAGGAGAGCCACCTCTAGTGAACTATGGATCCCGGTCCTTGTCTTTTACATACAATCTATAAACTTTTACTTCTTTGTGTTTACTTTCTGCAAACTTTTACTTCTTTCCATTCGATATGTTTAATCCTTTGTTTACCGCAAAACACGGTGAGATGGACAACCTCATCGCAAGTTGGGGACAAAGTTCTGTGGTTGTGTTGTGCAGGTCTCCACGTTGCTACTAGCACCGGTAGTGCGCCCTTCCAAAGCTCGGCTAGTAACACCTTTGGGGTGTTTCCTTGCTCCTACTGGTTCGATTAAACCTTGGTTTCATAACTGAGGGAAACTTGCTGCTGTGCTCATCATACCTTCCTGTTGGGGTTCCCAACAAGCTCTACATCAACACCGCCATCAAGCATTTTTCTGGGCGCCGTGCATTGAGCCATCAAGCATTTTTCTGGCGCCATTGCCGGGGAGTCAAGGACATCTTCACAAGGGGAGTCCCTCATAACCAATCTCTTTACTTTGTTGTTTTTGTTTTGCTTAGTTTCTTTTTTCTTTGTTTGCTTGTTTTGTTCTTCAAAAAACACAAAAAAAATTAGTTTTACTTGTTTGCTTTCTTATTTGAAAACCCCAAAAAAATGACTACTCTTGAAAACACTAAGTTGTGTGACTTCACTAGCACCAACAACAATGATTTTATGAGCACACCTATTGCTCCACCTGTGGCTAAAAATATTTTCTTTGAGATAAAACCTGCTTTACTCAATCTTGTTATGAGAGAGCTATTTTCTGGTATTGATAATGAAGATGCTGCTTCCCATCTAAATAACTTTGTTGAACTTTGTGAGATACAAAAGCATAGGGATATAGATGGTGATATTATTAAGCTGAAATTGTTTCCTTTCTCTTTGAGAGGAAAAGCTAAAGAATGGTTGAATTCCCTAGTAATAGTATTGATTCTTAGACTAAGTACAAAGATGCTTTTATTGGAAAATACTATCCTCCTGCTAAGATTATATCTATGAGAGGTGAAATAATGAAGTTTAAACAACTTGATAATCAGCATGTTGCTCAAGCTTGGGAAAGAATGAAATCTTTGGTAAAGAATTGTCCCACTCATGGACTGGCTGCTTGGATGATCATCCAAACTTTTTATTCAGGATTGAACTATTCTTCAAGGAACCTATTGGATTCTGCTGCTGGAGGTACCTTTATGACCATCACTTTGGGTGCTGCAACAAAACTTTTGGACAATATGATGGTTAATTATTCTGAATGGCATACTGAGAGAGCTCCACAAGGTAGGAAGGTAAATTATGTTCCTTTAGCCTCTTGAGTGATAAAATTGATATTATTATGTCTATGCTTGTTAATGGGAAAGCCCATATTGATCCAAATAATGTTCCTTTAGCCTCTTTGGTTGCTCAAGAAGAGCAAGTTGATGTGAACTTCATAAGAAATAACAACTTTGGCAACAATGCTTATGGTAATAATGCTTATAGGAACAATTTTGGTAACAACAATTATAAGCCTTATCCTCCCAACAATGGTAATGCTTATGGAAATTCTTACAACAATAATAAGAGTGCTCCCTCTGAACTTTAAGTTATGCTTAAAGAGTTTATTAGTAAACAAACTGCTTTCAATAAAACTATTGAGGAAAAACTCTCTAATGCTGAAAGAAATATAGCATCTTTGGCTGAAGCTCAATCTTCTTTGAATAAAATGGCTGCTAAACCTAAAACTAATGACAATCCCTTTGCAACTACTAATGCCATACAAGTAAGAATTGATGAAAATGTTAGACTATTAGCTGAATTGCATGCTAAGTGGGAAAGAGAAGATGAAATTGCTAGAAACATTAGTGTTTCTACTATCACCACCATTAGTGTTGAGGCTACTAATAGTTCTACTACTTTAGATGATACATTTGATTTTGATCTTGATGGTTGCAATATCTCTGAAGTTATTAAGTTCCTACAAAAGCTTGTAAAAAGTCCTAATGCTAGTGCTATGAACATGGCTTTTACAAAACACATTACTGATGCCCTCATAAAGATTAAAGAAGAAAAGATGAAACATAAAGCTTCTATTCCTATAAAGCAAGAAGATGGTTAGGAACCCATCATTAATATGAAAGTGAATGACTTTGATTTCAAAGCTTCGTGTGATCTTGATAGTAGTGTTTCTATTATGCCTAGAAGGATTTATGATATGCTTGATTTGCCTCCTCTTGAAGATTGTTATTTGAATGTTCCACTTGATGATAATGCTAAAAAGAAACTCATGGGGAGTCTTAATGATGTTCTTATTATGGTTAACAAATCCTATGTCCCCGTTGATTTATATGTTTTGGTTGTTGAATACAATGCTTCTTGTCCTATTACTTTGGGAACACCTTTTCTTAGAACTGTTGGTGCCCTCATTGATATGAAAGAAGGCACCATTAAATATCAACTTCCACTCAAGAAAGGTATAGAACACTTCCCTAAAAAGAGAGAAAAGATTTCTTTTGCTTATCCTATGAAAACAAAATTTGGTCTTAATGCTTCTTCATTTGAGAACAATTGATTCTTTATTTGCTTCTTATGCCTAACTTAAAGGCGTTAACGAAAAGTACTTATTGGGAGATAACCCAAAAGTTTTAGATGAGTCTTGGAAGTTATTACTTCAGTAATAACCGCTCCTTATCCTTTTTATTTGTTTTTTGTGCCAAGAGTAACCTCTAATGAGAGAGAAGTAATGATTGGGAAAGTTGCTATCCGAAAACAGATTTTTGTGCTTCACCATAAACATTTGTGAGAGAGATCTGTATGTCGGAATGATCTGTAATTGTTTGTTCTTCTGCCCCAGGTTGTTATCTAACTTTCGTTAGTTCAACACTTTTTTATTTGAGCAACAGAAGGTCTTCCAAAAAATTGTCTTTACCTGCTGGTCTGTTTTGACAGATTTCTGCCATTTTCTGCATTTGCTCCTTGTGGGTTCCTTTTTGAGTTCTTTTGGGGAATTGAGATTTTTGAGGGAAGTGCTACAGTAACTAGTGTTCTAATGGAATTTTATTTGGTGTTAGAACTGAACCTTAAGACTTATTTATCTTAAGTGCACTAATGTTGCTAATGAGATTGTGTGAAGTTTTGTATGAAGGAAAATTTTCAGGTGTATGGAAGGAATGAGTAATGAGATGAAGGATGGACTAAAGCTCAAGCTTGGGGATGCCACGCGTGTCACTCCAAGAAATATTCAAGAAGTACAAGCGTCAAAGCTTGGGGATGCCCAAGGCATCCCCTTCTTCATCAATAAAAATCCCAGGTTTCTTCCAAACACTTCATTTTTATTGTTTCATGCACAATTGTGTTTTTCTTGGAGCGTCTTCTTTTTCGTTTTCGTTTTGGTTTTTCGTTTGCTTGGTTTGCTTAGTTTTCTGAATAAATTGGTTGGACCCCCTCTTTCATACATTGGTTTGCAAATAGTTTGGTTTGGTTTGGAAAAGAGTAGGAAAGTTCATACTTATGTGGTAAAAAGAGCTCGTTTTTGACTGTGGCCTATACTTTGTCATGCCATGCTTGATATTGTTTTGGCTTTATGCTTAGTATTCTTTGTTGTAGCATGACTTGTTATAAACAATTGAGATTTCTTAATGTGCCTTGGATGAATCATGCGTTGTTTTAGCATATTAAAGCATAGTATAGTGGTATTCTCCTTTGATGCTTTATTTGGGTTGACTTGGCTCATGCTCACACCATGTCATGACTATCTCAAGTCACCATAGCCTTTATGATCCTTTAGTTTTCAACTTGCAGTATCACTTTATGCTTTGATCATTGATGTTTTGTCGCTCTGCATGATTATGGCCATTATTGCTCCCTTAGTTTGTCGCTCACAGTCTTTTGCTAGCCTCCACAACCAAGTATGAGTTCCACTCATGCATCCAACTCCCTAAACCAAGTTATTCCAAAGACTCCACCATACCTACCTACTAGCTTATGCTATTCCAAGTATATTCATTCTTTTGTTTACCTTCCACTTGTTATGAGAAAACTAGTGATTAAAGCTCTCACAAACTTGATGGAACACTTTACTTTTTTGCCTCTAATAAACTTGAACCATTGGGTCCTTCTTTGTTGCGTATATGCTTGCGCTTTATAAGTTGAAATTAGCAGAACCATGTACCATGGGGAACACTTTCAACATTGCACTTGTACTTTGTACCCCGTTGATATCATGTTCTTTTGCTTACGGATTCCGGCAGTGTGAAATAAAAGTGGAACTTGTAAGATCATGGAGTTTGTATGTGTGTTAGAGAAAGCACTGGCGCTAGCCTAAGCCATGCCTAATCATGGTGGAAACTTGCAGCATCACCATAATGAGCACTCTATGAAGCATCCTCAATAAAAACCTATGCAAATAGCAAATAAAAAGATCACTGAGATGCTCATTGTCTGCTTGCCTTGTCATTTTGATTATGGGAAAGCTCCCGTATCATGTGCAAGGGGTACCCCATTGGCAGTTCTTAATGATACACATATACTTACAATGACAAGAGCTTACTCGTGACTGAAGTTGAGTAGCATAAGGATCGGTCTTCGTAAGTAAGGGGCATGAGAATTCGGTTTATAACTTGTCAAGCATATCCTCTTAGTTATGTCACTTTAACCTTAATCACCTTCAAGATTCTTATGATAGGGGCAATGAGAGCTGAAAGCTACAAGTAGCATAATTTTTTGAAGCTATTTATGAGACTTGAATCCCTACTTCCTTTTACAAAAGGCCTTTCTTCCACCATTATATTGAGTCTCCACCTTCTATCTTTATGCACCTACTTTGAGAGCATAGTGGCCATTCTTAGTTCTATGTGCATTGTCCCAAGACTAGTTGATTGATGCATAACTTGTTATTGCTTGTTTTAAACTATTGTATCTAGTCACTCTTATGAACTTTGAAGGTGTCCTGTGCATTTATATTTGCTACTCTATTGATGGACAAGCTGAATACTATTATGCTATGTTTTCTTTATGTGAAACAAACAAACGTCTTGCAAAGCATGTTATTCATGAATCTTTTGTTTGTGCCTTTTCATGTTGCATCATAGTTTCTTTGCTTATTGCTAGAACTTTGTCTTTCATGTTATGATTGAAGTACTATGATCCCAGCTTTGAATGTTTTGCAAATACTTTGATCAAGTCATTGATGGTGCATGTCACCTCAAAAATTATTCTTTCTTTTTATCACTTACCTACTCGAGGAAGAGCAGGAGTTAAGCTTGGGGATGTTGATACATTGCAAATGTATCTATAATTTTTGATGTTCCATGCTTGGCTTTATCCACTTTCCTGTGTTTTGTTCCAACTTTGGAGTACTTTTCTTATGATTTCTTGGACTAACCTATTTACAAGAGCCATAGTGCTAGTTGCCTGTTTTCTGCTGTTTTTGGTTCCAGGAAAGTCAGAAAATGAATATTCTCGGAATTGGACGGGACAAAAGCCAAAGTGCCTATTTTTCCGGAAGGGATCAAGTGCCAGAATACGAGACGGAGAAGGGCCAGGGAGCCACCACACCACCTGGCCGCGCGGCCAGGCCTGGCCCACGCCAGGGGTGGTGTGGCCGCTCCCGGCACCCCCTCGGCCTCTCCTTCCGCCTATATATTGCCCTCGGTACGAAAACCCTAAGGGCCCGATCAAAAATCCACGAAAGAGTCTGTATCCGCCGTTATCTCCATCCCTAGATCGGGAGGGATCTAAAGCTCTTCCCGGCACCCTGCCGGAGAGGAGAATTCACCCTGGAGGCCTTCTTCATCACCATGCAAGCCTCCGGTGTGATGCGTGAGTAGTTCATCCTTGGACTACGGATCCATGTAGTAGCTAGATGGCTGGTTCTCCTCCTTTGTGCTTTCATGTTTAGATCTTGTGAGATCCGTTCATGATCAAGATCATCTATTTGTAATTCTGCATGTTGTGTTTGCGGGGATCCGATGGATATTGAGATGCTATTTCAGATTGATTATTGATTCTATCATGTCTTTGTTATTTGTGATCTTGCATGCTTTCCGTTGTTAGTAGCTATCTTGGCCAAGTAGATGCTAGCAACTCCAAGAGTTAGTATTTATGCTCGATAGTGGGTTCATGCCTCTGGTAATCTGGGGAAGTGACAGAAATCTCTAAGGTACTAGATATGGTGTTGCTACTAGGGAGAAAACAACAATACTTTGTTCATAGAACAATCGTATTGTTTACTTTACACGCAGTTTGTAAAGCAATAATCTGTTTCTTGCAACTTAATACCAGAGGGGGTTCGGATGATAACCTGAAGGTGGATTATTAGTCATAGATGCAGTTGGATGGCGTTCTATGTATTATGTTGTAATGCCCAATCAAGTCTCAAAGGAGTCAAGATGATTAGTATATGCATGTATTGCTTTCTCGGTGTTTGTCAATTGCCCCGTTGTAATTTGTTCACCCAGCATGTTATCTATCTTAAGGATAGCCACCTATAGTGAACTATGGATCCCGGTCTTTGTCTTTTACATACAATCTATAAACTTTTACTGCTTTGTGTTTACTTTTTGGAAACTTTTACTTCTTTCCATTCGATACATTTAATCCTTTGTTTACCGCAAAACACGGTGAGATTGACAACCTCATCGCAAGTTGGGGACAAAGTTCTATGGTTGTGTTGTGCAGGTCTCCACGTTGCTACTAGCACCGGTAGTGCACCACCTAGTAACACCTTTGGGGTGTTTCCTTGCTCCTACTAGTTCGAGTAAACCTTGGTTTCATAACTGAGGGAAACTTGCTGTTGTGCTCGTCATAGCTTCCTCTTGGGGTTCCCAAGGAGCTCTACATCAACACTGAGCCATCACATAGCTAGAGTCATTGGATGTGTGTTCTTTTCATGAACCACAACTAGAGTCAGTGAATGTCTATTCTTTTCATAAACCACATGAGCATGTGTGTTGTTTTCACAAACCACATATGGATCCACCAGTGTCACTACATGTGTGTTCTTTTCATGAACCACAACTAAAGTTAGAGAATGTCTCTTCCTTCACAAACCACACATGGATCCACCAGAGTCATTGCATCCCTGTTATTTTCATAAACCACAGCTAGAGTCATTGCATGTCTGTTCTTTTCATAGACCACACATGGATCCACCAGAGTTATTGGATGCCTGTTCTTTTCATAAACTACAGTTATAGTCATTGCATGTCTGTTCTTTTCACAAACCACATATGGATCCACCGGTGTCATTGGATTTGTGTATTTTCCTAAAACACATATGGATCCACCAGTGCATTGCATGTGTGTTCTTTTCATGAACCACAGCTAGAGTCACTGCATGTCTGTTCTTTTCACAAACCACATATGGATCCACTAGAGTCATTGCATGTGTTCTTTTCATTAACCACAACTAGAATCATTAGATGTGTGTTGTTTTCACAAACCACATATGGATCCACCAGTGTCACTGAATGTGTATTCTTTTCACAAACCACATATGGATCCACCAGAGTCATTGCATGTCTATTATTCTCACAATCCACATATGGATACACCAGTGTCATTGCATGTGTGTTCTTTTCATGAACCACATATGGATCCACCAGTGTCATTGAATGTGTGTTCTTTTCATGAACCACATATGGATCCACCAGGGTCATTGCATGCCTGGTCTTCTCACAAACCACATATGGATCCACCAGAGTCATTGCAAGTCTGTTCTTTTCACAAACCATAGCTCGGGTCATTGGATGTGTGTTCTTTTCATGAACCACAACTAGAGTCAGTGAATGTCTGTTCTTTTCATAAACCACATGAGCATGTGTGTTCTTTTCACATACCACATATGGATCCACTAGTGTCATTGCATGTGTGTTATTTTCATGAACCACAACTAGAGTCAGTGAATGTCTATTCTTTCACAAACCACACATGGATCCACCAGAGTCATTAGCACTGGCAACTAGAGAAGAATGGCACCGGCAACCAAGAAGCAGCGGCGCAAGCAAACATCAGAAGGCTAGGGCGCAAAGGAGGGCAAGGGAAACATGTGCAAGAAAAAAAAGTGAGGAAACCCTGCTCCCTGGCATCCCTATTTATTAGGGAAGAAGAACTGTGCTAGTTGTCCTCCCTCTCCACCATGTGGTAGGCAACGGCCCCACCTCCATACGACCGTTTGGGGCGGATCGTGTGCGCCCACGCAAAATGCACAGAAGATCCCACAGGCATTACTCTGGAAGGCAAACCGCACCCACGATCTCCGAGAAACAGCAATGATGAAGACATGCGCACGGTTACCAAAAACTGCTGCGGTAGACCAAGGGGTCAAACTGATGCGACGCGCATCAGAAGTGGCAGGAGTGGCTGACGCGAGCAATGACGACAGCAAACTGGTGATCCCTCTCCCGGTCGGGTGCGGCAGCCGGTCCAGGAGATCACCGCTCACACCCTGTGGGTGCGGCCATCGGCTCCGTAGCTGGGAATCCACAGCCGGGAAACAACAAAGAATCTCAAGCCAGAACAAGACAAAAACTACAAGAAAAAAGCTACAAGACAAAAGAAAACGACAAAGCCGCTTCATCAACAATCATTTCAAACTCGACCAAATGAGCACGCAAGAAGTTCTCCACGAGGTGAAGTCCTAACGCGCTCGCGGACTAGTGTCGGGGGGATGACCCCCGGGTAGGCCAAGACGGGATCAACTGACCGGGTCCAAGAAGCTTGGGCCGTATGGACCCAAGACAAAGAACCATGGCCGGATGGAATCCTCCACCCGGCCTGCACCCAAGTTTCCCCGGCTGGCCCGTCTAGCCGTGTAGCCAGAAGAACTGGCTGGGAGGCCGCTCCTAGCCGGCCGCCTCGGATCCGCTGGCCTTGGTACTATGGGGATGACGCTCGTTGCTGAGCGCACCTCTGACTAGAAAGGCTGGCTGGCCCGATCAGTGCTATCGAACAACTATGCCAAAGTTGGAGGCTGGCGAGCAAAGCAAGGGCTGGCGAGTAAAGCTCCGGCTTACGCATAAAGAGCCGGCTGACGGAGAAAGAGCTGGCTGACGAATAAAGCAGGGGCGCTGGGCACTGTAGCGCTGTCCTCCCCTGTACCGGAGGCTTGACTAGACCCGGGCCTACCATTTGGCCCTTTCTAGCCGGCCCAATTTGTAAAGCCCAAATCCAAACAGTAAACCCTAGAACCCATCTTGTAAACTGCCTCCTCAACCAGTATATAAGGGGGGTTAGTGCTAGGGTTCTAGGTAGACAATTACAAGTTAGAAGTTCTCTACATTGGACAAGTTGAGAAGCTCCTTCTTCTTCTTCTAGCAAGGAGTAGCTAGGAAAATAGCTCAAGGAGCATATGTATTGGGCATTCACCCCTCAATAGTATATCCTTGCATGAGTAGGACCTTTACCTCACCAAGAGGGCTCCGAACCTGGGTACATCGTTATGTTTGCAGTATCTGTGCCCAACCCGTTGCGAGTAACCACCGATAGGATTCTGATTGTCCCTTTCATGCCATCCCCGATGGCACTACCGTGCTCCACACCACAACATATGGATCCACCAGTGTCATTGCATGTGTGTTCTTTTCATGAACCACAACTAGAGTCATTGCATGTCTGTTCTTTTCACAAACCACATATGGATCCACTAGAGTCATTGCATGTGTTCTTTTCATTAACCACATCTAGAGCCACTGGATGTGTGTTCTTTTCACTAACCACATATGGATCCACCAGTGTCATTGAATGTGTGTTCTTTACAAAAAACACATATGGATCCACCAGAGTCATTGCATGTGGGTTCTTTTCACAATCCACATATGGATCCACCAGAGTCAATGCATGTGTGTTCTTTTCATGAACCACATATGGATCCACCAGTGTCATTGCATGTGTGTTCTTTTCATAGACCACATATGGATCCACCAGAGTCATTGCATGTCTGTTCTTTTCACAAACCACCACATGGATCCACTAGAGTCATTGCATGTGTGTTCTTTTCATGAACCACAACTAGAGTTAGTGAATGTTTGTTCTCTTCATAAACCACATGAGCATGTGTGTTCTTTTCATAGACCACATATGGATCCACCATTGTCATTGCATGTGTGTTCTTTTCATGAACCACATATGGATCCACCAGTGTCATTGAATGTGTGTTCTTTTCATGAACCACATATGGATCCACCAGAGTAATTGCATGTCTGTTCTTCTCACAAACCACATTTATCATGAACCACAACTAGAGTCAGTGAATGTCTGTTCTTTTCATAAACCACATGAGCATGTGTGTTCTTTTCACAGACCACATATGGATCCACTAGTGTCATTGCATGTGTGTTCTTTTCATGAACCCAACTAGAGTCAGTGAATGTCTATTCTTTTCATAAACCACACATGGATACACCAGAGTCATTGCATGCCTGTTCTTTTCATAAACCACAGCTAGAGTGATTGCATGTCTTTTCTTTTCATAGACCACACATGGATCCACCAGAGTTGTTGGATGCCTGTTCTTTCCTTAAACCACAGTTAGAGTCATTGCATGTCTGTTCTTTGCACAAACCACATATGGATCCACCAGTGTCATCGGATGTGTGTTCTTTTCCTAAAACACATATGGATCCACTACTGTCATTGCATGTGTGTTATTTTCATGAACCACAACTAGAGTTGTTGCATGTCTGTTCTTTTACAAACCACATATGGATCCACTAGAGTCATTTCATGTGTTCTTTTCATTAACCACGACTAGAGTCATTGGATGTGTGTTCTTTTCACAAACCACATATGGATCCACCAGTGTCATTGAATGTGTGGTCTTTTCACAAACCACATATGGATCCACCAGAGTCATTGCATGTCTGTTGTTTTCACAAACCACATATGGATACACTAGAGTCATTGCATGTGTTTTCTTTTAATAAACCACATATGGATCCACGAGAGTCATTGCAAGTGTGTTCTTTTCATAGACAACATATGGATCCGACAGAATCATTGCATGTCTATTTTTTTCACAAACCACCACATGGCTCCACTAGAGTCATTCCATGTGTGTTCTTTTCAAGAACCACAAGTAGAGTCATTGCATGTTTGTTCTTTTCATAGACCACACATGGATCCACCAGAGTTATTGGATGCCTGTTCTTTTCATAAACCACAGTTAGAGTCATTGCATGTCTGTTCTATTCACAAACCACATATGGATCCACAGGTGTCATTGGATTTGTGTATTTTCCTAAAACACATATGGATCCAATAGTGTCATTGCATGCGTGTTCTTTTCATGAACCACAACTAGAGTCATTGCACATCTGTTCTTTTCAAAAACCACATACGGATCCACTAGAGTCATTGCATGTGTTCTTTTCATTAACCACAACTAGAGTCATTGGATGTGTGTTCTTTTCACAAACCACATATGGATCCACCAGTGTCATTGAATGTGTGTTCTTTTCACAAACCACAGATGGATCCACCAGAGTCATTGCATGTCTATTCTTCTCACAATCCACATATGGATCCACTAGAGTCATTGCATGTGTGTTCTTTTCATAAACCACATATGGATCCACCAGTGCTATTGCATGTGTGTTCTTTTCATAGACCACATATGAATCCACCAGAGTCATTGCATGTGTTTTCTTTTAATAAAGCACATATGGATCCACGAGAGTCATTGCAAGTGTGTTCTTTTCATAGACAACATATGGATCCGACAGAGTCATTGCATGTCTATTTTTTTCACAAACCACCACATGGCTCCACTAGAGTCATTCCATGTGTGTTCTTTTCAAGAACCACAAGTAGAGTCATTGCATGTTTGTTCTTTTCATAGACCACACATGGATCCACCAGAGTTATTGGATGCCTGTTCTTTTCATAAACCACAGTTAGAGTCATTGCATGTCTGTTCTATTCACAAACCACATATGGATCCACGGGTGTCATTGGATTTGTGTCTTTTCCTAAAACACATATGGATCCAATAGTGTCATTGCATGCGTGTTCTTTTCATGAACCACAGCTAGAGTCATTGCACATTTGTTCTTTTCAAAAACCACATACGGATCCACTAGAGTCATTGCATGTGTTCTTTTCATTAACCACAACTAGAGTCATTGGATGTGTGTTCTTTTCACAAACCACATATGGATCCACCAGTGTCATTGAATGTGTGTTCTTTTCACAAACCACAGATGGATCCACCAGAGTCATTGCATGTCTATTCTTCTCACAATCCACATATGGATCCACTAGAGTCATTGCATGTGTGTTCTTTTCATAAACCACATATGGATCCACCAGTGCTATTGCATGTGTGTTCTTTTCATAGACCACATATGGATCCACCAGAGTCATTGCATGTCTGTTCTTTTCACAAACCACCACATGGATCCACCAGTGTCATTGCATGTGTGTTCTTTTAATAAACCACAACTAGAGTCACTGGATGTGTGTTCTCTTCATAAACCACATGAGAATGTGTGTTCTTTTCATAGACCACATATGTATCCACTAGTGTCATTGCATGTATGTTCTTTTCATGAACCAAATATGGATCCACCAGTCTCATTGAATGTGTGTTCTTATCATGAACCAGATATGGATCCACTAGAGTCATTGCATGTCTGTTCTTCTCACAAACCACATATGGATCCACTAGAGTCATTGCATATCAGTTCTTTTCACAAACCATAGCTAGAGTCATAGGATGTGTATTCTTTTCATGAACCACAACTAGAGTCAGTGAATGTCTGTTCTTTTCATAATCCACATGAGCATGTGTGTTATTTTCACAAACCACATATGGATCCTCTAGTGTCATTGCATGCGTGTTCTTTTCATGAACCACAACTAGAGTCAGTGAATGTCTGTTCTTTCACAAACCACACATGGATCCACCAGAGTCATCGCATTCCTGTTCTTTTCATAAACCACAGCTAGAGTCATTGCATGTGTGTTATTTTCATAGACCACACATGGATCCACCAGAGTTATTGGATGCCTATTCTTTTCATAAACCACAGTTAGAGTCATTGCATGTCTGTTCTTTTCACAAACCACATATGGATCCACCAGTGTCATTGGATATCTGTTATTTTCCTAAAACACATATGGATCCACTAGTGTCATTGCATGTGTGTTCTTTTCATATACCACATATGGATCCACCAGAGTCATTGCATGTCTGTTCTTTTCACAAAACACCACATGGATCCACCAGTGTCATTGCATGTGTGTTCTTTTAATAAACCAGAACTAGAGTCATTGGATGTGTGTTCTTTTCACAAACCACATATGGATCCACCAGTGTCATTGAATGTGTGTTATTTTCACAAACCACATATGGATCCACCAGAGTCATCGCATGTCTGTTCTTTTCATAAACCACATATGGATCCACTAGAGTCATTGCATGTGTAGTCTTTTAATAAACCACATATGGATCCACCAGGTCATTGCATGTGTGTTCTTTTCATAGACCACATATGGATCCACTAGAGTCATTGCATGTCTGTTCTTTTCACAAACCACCACATGGATCCACTAGAGTCATTGCATGTGTGTTCTTTTCATGAACCACAACTAGAGTCAGTGAATGTCTGTTCTTTTCATAATCCACATGATCATGTGTGTTCTTTTCATAGACCACATGTGGATCCACCAGTGTCATTATATGTGTGCTCTTTTCGTGAACCACATATGGATTGAAGGGAACATGCCCTAAGAGGCAATAATAAAGTTGTTATTATACATATTCCAAGTATATGATAGATGTTTATTTTGCATGCTATAATTGTATTAATTTGGAAAGATTAATACATATGTGTTTAATAAACAAAAGGAAAGTTCCTAGTTATGCCTCTCTTATAAACTAGCTCGTTGATTAACAAGATGATCAAGGTTTCCTGATCATGGACATTGGATGTTGTTAATAACGAGGTCACAATATTAGTGGAATGATGTGATGAACATTCATCTGAAGTATAGAATTACGATCAAAGTCATTGTGTTTATATTGCTATAACATCTAACGAAGTAATACTAGTCTTTAGACCATGAGATCATGTTAATCACTAACATTGGAAGAGTATCTTGATAACATCAAACGTCACATCGTGAAAGGGTGATTATAAAGGTGGATTCAATACTACGAAAGTGTTATGTAGAGGCTCGTGGATCAAGAGTGGGATTTGTCCATCCCCATGATGGATAGATATACTCTAGGCCCTCTCAGTGATATCACATTGGTTAGCTTGCAAGCAAGTGATAAGATCACTAGAATGTTATATCACGAGAACGAGAAAAGAGTACATGTTGGTAACGAGATCAAACTAGGTATGGATATACCGATGATCAAATCTTGGACATGTAATATATCGCGAGACAAAGGTATTTAGTTACTTAGCGTTAAAGGTTCTCACGATCACGGAAGTCATCATAGAATGTGTAGGAGTTAGTATGGATCTCCAGGTCCCGCTTCTGATTATTGATCTGAGAGGGGTCTCGATCCTGTCTGCATTATTCATGAACCATAGGGTGACACACTTAAGGGACACCAACACCATTTGGATCAAATATGTTTCAGATGAATGAATTGCAAAGCGCTGGAATTATTTCAATAGACATTGAAACTATTTTGGGTGAAATTACTGAAATTGGTTCTGCATGTAATATTGAAATGTTGTAGGGGGTTTTATGTGAATGTTTATTAATTAAAGTAATTAACAAAAAAAATCTGAATAAAATTAATAAAAGAGTTTTATTAAATGAGAGAGCATTAAATTTGGAGAAATTTAATGCCTTTAAAGTGGAGACTTTAAAAGAGAATTTGAAGGGGCATTTTAATGTGGAGGGGGTTACCACCACATGAATGGGGGAGGTGAGGGGTCACCCCCCATGGGAGCTGGCCATGGGGAGGGGTACCCCCTTCTCCTATAAAAGGCCACCCCTCTCACCCTTCTTCCACACACCTTCTCGTGAAGGATCTTTCTTCCCCTCTAGTATTATTCCCCCATGGTCACGGATTAGCGAGATACATGTTCCCGGTGGCATTTCGTCTGGAAGGAGTTGCTGCTTCCGCTGCATCGCTAGAGCAAGGAGGCGGAGGTTGTTCGGTGGCCTGAACATGTGTGAAGTCGGATGCGCTCGGTTTCTTGGCTAGGACTTCCACACGATCTTGAGATCGGCAAGCGAACGACTACATCATCCACGAGTTCCTACTCGTTAACAAAACTTTTTTGTCTTCGAGGGTAAGTTCTCCATGGATGTATATCCACCTGTTGCTTGTATCTAGTAGATAGATCTTGGCGCATAGTTCTCATCGTAGGAAAAAAATTTCTATGTTGTGAACCCCTTAAGTGGTATCAGAGCCTGATCTATGCGTAGATGCTTTGCATGGGTAGAACACATAAGAGTATGTGGGCGGTGATGATCATGTTTATGCTTCTTGTATGTACTTTGGATATTGGTGGCATAGTGGGATGAAGCATCCCGGACCAACCTTACATGTCATCGCACATGAGACCAGTTCCATGACTGACATGCAACTAATTTTGCATAAGTGGCTGGCAGGTGTCTATCTCTCCTACTATAGTCAATATCTGATTTACAACGAGTTGCTAATAATTTTGTTATCATCATTGTGGTTCCATGTCCATAGGTAAGAATGGTTCTATCTTCGAAAGCCCTAAAGCCACGTAAAACTTGCAATTAATAAATTAGAGGCGTCTAGTTTAGATCATTGCTGGGCTTGTGTCATGATATGGTAATGTTGTAAGTTGATGTATAGTTGATACCCTTACAACACAATTAACGTGTAAGTTCCATAGACCTTGGCCTTACACAGAAAGGAATGATAGAGATCATACCACGATGCATGTGATGGTGATCAAATGCATGGACCATATCATCCCACTTTACACATATGATGTTTGCATCTTATATTGCTAGTTTGGCGTTTTAGTAGCGTTATAAAATGATCCCTTGATATGTTGCAAAAGTAACTATAATTTTTGATGTTCCATGCTTGTTTTATATCTACTTTCTTATGTTTTGTCCACACTTTGGAGTACTTTTACACATTTTCTGGAACTAACCTATTAACAAGATGCCACAGTGCCAGTTGCCTGTTTTCTTGCTTTTTGGTTCGAAAAGGCGAAAATGAATAGTCTCGAATTGGACAGGACAAAAGCCAAAGTCAATATTTTACCGGAAGACACATGGAGTCGAAGGAGAGACGAGCCACATAGGGCCACACCATCCCTTGGCGCGGGCAACCCTAGGCCGCGCCAGGGCATGGTGTGCGCCCCCTAGACGGCCACCGACCTCGCCTCTTCGTCTATAAGAATCCCTCGATGCAAAAACCGTAAATCGAACAGCCTCCATCCACGAAAAGTTCCACAGCGCTGCCACCACCGAAGGGAAGATTCGAGGGACAGAAAGTCTCTGTTCCGGCACCCTGTCGGGACGGGGAAGTGCCCCCGGATCCATCTCCATCGACTCCACCACCATATCCATCACCGTTGCTATTCCCATGATGATGAGGGTGTAGTTCTTCCTCGAGGCTAAGGGTTCTACCAGTAGCTATGTGTTCATATCTCTCTCTATGCATGATCATATTGTGATCATGAGCTTTGTAATCATGTAGATCTACTTTGCTACTCAGGTGCTTTAATAGATCTCTACTCTCCCCATGTGTGTGAAAGTGATAGCATGCACACGATGGTGGCACTTAGGCTAGAGATTACAATTACTTGTTATGAGTTATATTTGGAGTTGGATGTCTCTATGAAATTGTGGTGTTTGTTGGAACCATCTAGAGCTCAAGGTGACAGTGTGGGGTTACATAGATGGGGAAAGCAAACTTTGAGGACTATTGTTATAGCCCTACCATGGATTAGAGTGTCCAACCAGAGAGTAGTTTAGAGTAGTATGATAAAGAGATGATATTTATATGAGAGTGTTCACTAGTGAAAGTATGATCCCTAGGCCTTGTTTCTAAGCATTGAAACAACGTTTACAACTAGATATATTACATGTTTGCTTGCTTCCATCTTTATTTTAGTTTTCCTTTAGTCTCTTCCATGCCATCAAAGTATTTTCTGGCACCGTTGTCTTATATCCATACCACTTGTATTTTACTATCTCTTCGCCGAACTAGTGCACCTATACACCTGACAAGTGTATTGGGTGTGTTGGGGACACAAGAGACTTCTTATATCTTGATTGCAGGGTTGCTTGAGAGGGGATACCTTTGACCACTTCCTCCCTGAGTTCGATAAACCTTGGGTGATCCACTTAAGGGAAACTTGCTGCTGTTCTACAAACCGTTGCACTTGGAGGCCCAACAACTGTCTACAAAAATAGAAGTGCGTAGACATCAAACTATTTTTTGGCGCCGTTGCCGGGGAGGTAAGGTAAAAGGTACTCACATCCTCCGGTGTGAGTGCTCGAAGTTATTTCCTTTAGATTCTTCAATTTTGTCTTTTTGTTTCTTGTTTTCACTAGTTAGGCTTAATGGAAAACAACAACAAAATTAGAGAGCTTTATAGTATTTATCTTGAGTTAGGACATGAAGTGTTTGAAGAGAAAATTAAAAACCCTATGGAAATTTATTTGCGTGCTAATAGAAATGTTGTTAGTATGAATTCTTTGAACACCATTATTGCTAATGCTATGGAAAGTCTAAGCTTGGGGAATCTAGTTTTTATGAAAATGATCTTTTTAGTCCCCCAATCACGGAGGAGAATATTTACTTTGATGATATTATGCCTCCAATATATGATGATTACAATGATGAATATGATATTTTTAGTCCACCTACTATTGATGATAAAAATAATTATGATTACAATATGCCTCCTATATTTGATGATTATGCTGATGAGAATAATAATGATAGCTATTTTGTTGAATTTGCTCCCAGTACAATTAATAAGAATAACTATGCTTATGTGGAGAGGAATAATTATTATATGCATGTGGCTCATGATAAGAATGTTTTAGGTGATAGTTATATTGTTAATTTTATTCATGATGCTACTGAAAGTTATTATGAGAGAGGGAAACATGGCTCAACAATATTAAGTTTCCCCTCTTTATGTTGAAAGTCTTGAAGTTGCACTTGTTTTGCTTTCCTATGCTTGTTGCTTTGTGCTTTCATGACTTGTTTCTTTACAAGATTCCTATGAATAGGAAGTGGGTTAGACTTAAATGTGCTTTGAATTTGCTTCTTGATGCTCTCTTTTACTTCAATTCATATTTCTTATGTGAGCATCTTCTCAAACTATCACGCCTAACTTAAAAGCGTTAAAGAAAAGTACTTATTGGGAGATAACCCAAAATTTTTAGTTGAGTCTTGGAAGTTATTACCTCTGTAATAACCTCTCCTTATCCTTTTTGTTTGATTTTTGTGCCAAGAATAACCTCTAATGAGAGGGAAGTAAGATTTGGGAAAGTTGCTGTCCCGAAACAGATTTTTGCGCTTCACCATAAAAATTCGTGTAAAATCTCTGTACATTGTTTTGAGGCGTGAATTTTTGTGCTTCTGCCCCAGGTTGTTATCTAACTTTCGTTAGTTCTACACTTTTTGATTTGATCAACATAAGGTCTTCGAAAAAATTGTTTTTTACCTGCTGGTCTGTTTTGACAGATTTCTGCCATTATTTGCATTTGCTTCTTGTTGATTCCTTTTTGAGTTCTCTTTGGGGAATTGAGATTTTTGAGGGGAGTGCTTAAGTAGCTTGTGTTTTAATGGAAGTTTTATTGGTATTGAAACTGAACCCAAAGACTTATTATCTTGAGTGCACTAATGTTGCTAATTAAGATTGTGTGAAGTTTTGTATGAATAAAAAAATGCAGGTGTATGGAGAGAATAATGTAATGAGATGAAGAATGGACTAAAGCTCAAGCTTGGGGATGCCACCCCGTGTCACCCCAAGAAATATCTAAGAAGTACAAGTGTCAAAGCTTTGGGATGCCTAAGGCATCCCCTTCTTCATAAATAAAAATCTCAGGTTTCTTCCAAACACTTCATTTTTATTGTTTCATGCACAGTTGTGTTGTTCTTGGAGCGTCTTGGTTTTTGTTTTTGGTTTTGGTTTTCATTTGCTTAGTTTGCTTGAATAAGTTGGTTGGATCCCAGCACTTCTTTTGGAGAGAGACACACTCCATTTTCATTGCCTAGAACACTCTAGTTTTCATTCTTATTGTTTTGTGAGTGTTCTCTTTTGCTAGCATTGTGTTTAGCCTTAGTTTTCTTGTGCTTTCAGTTTAGAAATTTTTAGTTCTTCTTTGTGGATTTGTGAGACAAGCTCACTGATCTTTATCTAGTATTATCTTTGTGAGTTGTTTCAAATAAGTCAATTGGTGTTGGAAGAGAGTAGGAAAGTTCATGCTTAAGTGGTAAAAAGGAGCCTGTTTTTTACTGTGGCCTATGCTTTGTCATGTCATGCTTGATATTGTTTTGGCTTTATGCTTAGTGATTTTTTCTGTAGCATGACATGTTATAAACAATGGAGATTGCGTAATGTGCCTTGAAAGAATCATGCGTTGTTTTAGCATATAAAAGCATAATATTATGGTATTATCCTTTATTGTTTTATTTGGGTTGACTTGACGCATGATCACACCATGTTAAGACTATACCAAGTCACCATAGCCTCTATGATCCTTTAGTTTTCGACTTGTAATATCACTTTATGCTTTAATTAATGATGTTTTGTCGCTTTGCATGATTATGGCCATTATTGCTCTCTTAGTTGGTCGCTCCCAGTCTTTTGCTAGCCTCCATAACCAAGTATGAGTTCCACTCATGCATCCAACTCCAAGTAAAACCAAGTTATTCCAAAGAGTAAACCATACCAACCTATTAGCATTTGCTATTCTAAGTATATTCATGTTTTCATCTATCTTCCGAATTAAACTTGTTATGAGAAAACTAGTGATTAAAGCTCTCACGAACTTGATGGCACACTTTACTTTTCTTGCCCCTAATAAACTTGAACCATTGTGTCATCTATGTTGTATATGCTTGCACCTAGATGTTGGGGATTAGCAGAACCATGCTGTCATGGGGAACGCTTTCAACATTGCACTTGTACATTGTACCCAGTTGATATCATGCTCTTTTGTTTATGGATGTTGTCGGTGTGAAATGAAAGGGGAGCTTGTAAGTCCATGGATTTATGTATGTGTGTTAGAGAAACGCCTGGGCCACCGGTCTAATCCATGCCTAATCATGGTGGAAACCTGCAGCGTAACCATAATGAGCAATCTATGAATCATTCTTCTTATTAAAAAAAGAGATAGAGATTAAGGAAAGGAGAAAAAGAAAAAAAAAGAGATGAGAAAAGAAGAAAGAGAGAAAAAAGCACCATTTTCCCATGGTAAATAAGAAGATTGCTGAGATGCTCGTTGTCTGCTTGCCTTGTCATTTTGATATGGGGATTCTTCCGTATAATCGGGCAAGGGGTACCCCGTTGGAAGCTCTTTATGAGACTTGAATCCCTGCTTCCTTCTATGAAGGCCTTTCTTTTACTTTTATGTTGAGTCTCCATCTTCTATCTTTATGCACCTATTGAGAGAGCATAGTGGCCATTCTTAGTTTAATGTGCATTGTCCCAAGACCTGTTGATTGATGCATAACTTTTATATTGCTTGTTCTTAAACTATTTGTATCTAGTCACCCTTATGAAATTTGAAGGTGTCCTATGCATTTATGTTTGCTACTCTATGAGGGACAAGCTAAATGACACTATGCTATGTTTTCTTTATGTGAAACAAACAAACGTCTTGCAAAGCATTGTTATTCATGAATCTTTTGTTTGTACCTTTTCATGTTACAACATAGTTCCTATGTCTTATTGTTAGAACTATATCTTTCATGCTATGTTAAAGTACTTTGATCCTAGCTATCGATGTTCTACAAATAATTTGATCAAGATTATGATGGTGCATGTCACCTCAAAAATTATTCTTTTTTATCACTTACCTACTCGAGGACGAGTAGGAGTTAAGCTTGGGGATGTTGATACGTTGCAAACGTATCTATAATTTTTGATGTTCCATGCTTGTTTTATATCTACTTTCTTATGTTTTGTCCATACTTTGGAGTACTTTTACACATTTTCTGGAACTAACCTATTAACAAGATGCCACGGTGCCAGTTGCCTGTTTTCTTCTGTTTTTGGTTCCAGAAAAGGCAGAAAATGAATATTCTCGGAATTGGACGGGACAAAAGCCAAAGTCAATATTTTACCGGAAGACACACGGAGTTCGAAGGAGAGACAAAGGGGGGCCACAGGGCGGCCACACCATCCCTTGGCGCGGGCAACCCTAGGCCGCACCAGGGCATGGTGTGGGCCCCCTAGACGGCCACCGACCTCGCCTCTTTGCCTATAAGAAGCCCCCGATGCAAAAACCCTAAATCGAACAACCTCCAGCCACGAAAAGTTCCACAGCACCGCCGCCACCGAAGGAGAGATTCGGGGGACAGGAAGTCTCTGTTCCGGCACCCTGCCGGACGGGGAAGTGCCCCCGGAGCCATCTCCATCGACTCCACCACCATCTCCATCACTGTTGTTGATTCCCATGATGACGAGGGATTAGTTATTCCTCGAGGCTAAGGGTTCTACCGGTAGCTATGTGTTCATCTCTCTCTCTATGCATGATCATATTGTGATCATGAGCTTTGTAATCAAGTAGATCTACTTTGCTACTCAAGTGCTTTAATAGATCCCTGCTCTCCCCATGTGTGTGAAAGTGACAACATGCACACCATGGTGGCACTTAGGCTAGAGATTACAATTACTTGTTATGAGTTATATTTGGAGTTGGATGTCTCTATGAAATTGTGGTGTTTGTTGGAACCATATAGGGCTCAAGGTGACAGTGTGGAGTTACCTAGATGGGGAAAGCGAACTTTGAGGAATGTTGTTATAGCCCTACCATGGATTAGAGTGTCCAACCGGAGAGTAGTTTAGAGTAGTATCATAAAGAGATGATATTTATATGAGAGTGTTCACTAGTGAAATATGATCCCTAGGACTTGTTTCTAAGCATTGAAACAACGTTTGCAACTAGATCTGTTACATGTTTGCTTGCCTCCATCTTTATTTCAGTTTGCCTTTAGTCTCTTCCATGCCATCAAAGTATTTTCTGGCACCATTGTCTTATATCCATACCACTTATATTTTACTATCTCTTCGCCGAACTAGTGCACCTATACACCTGAGTGTATTGGGTGTGTTGGGGACACAAGAGACTTCTTGTATCTTGATTGCAGGGTTGCTTGAGAGGGGATACCTTTGACCACTTCCTCCCTGAGTTCGATAAACCTTGGGTGATCCACTTAAGGGAAACATGCTGCTGTTCTACAAACCTCTGCACTTGGAGGCCCAACAACTATCTACAAGAATAGAAGTGCATAGACATCATCCCTCATTTAAATATCAAGATAAAAATGTATTCTTCCTTAAGTAAGCACCGTTTATGTTTTGCCGCTTCAAGACATCGCGTGATGATCGGATATACTTGAATCCATGATCATATTTCGGGTGTAAGACAGTTTTACACACGCGAGTACTAAGGTTCTTACTTGGCGAGCCTAGCATGTATAGACATGGCCTCGGAACACGGATCGAAAGGTTAAGCATGAGTCATATAGTTGATATGATGCCCATATAGATGCTCGCCTTTGAAGCTATATAGACTCACGTGATGATCGGACTTGGTGTAGTGAATTTGGTTCATGTAATCACCAAAAAGACACGAGGGATGTTGTTTTTGAGTGGGAGTTTAGTTGAACTCAATCTATCATAAACTTAGTCTAAATAAACTTTACAAATTCTGTTGTAGATGGCACCACCTGCTTTTACTTTCAATGTGTTCATGGAGAAAGAGAAACCTTCTGCGAATGGTAGCAACTTCACCAACTAGGTTATGAATTTGAGGATTATCTCTGCTACACAAAAGCAATATGTGCTAGAAGCGCTGCTAGGCCCCCCACCAGCTCCTGATGCCCCTGACGAGGAAAATAATGCCTATGTGACTCGTTAGGACGACCACAACTTAGTTCATTGCGGCATACTGTATGGGCTAGAGCCAGAACTTGGAAAGCATTTCAAAAATGGCAATGCTTTTGATACCATGGGTGAATTGAAAATGATTTTCTATACCCATGCTGTCGTAGAGAGTTATAATGGTTCAGAAAAGTTTTTTAGTTGCATGATGGAAGAGAAAAGCTCCGTAATTGAGCACGTACTCAAAATGTCTGAATACGCTGATAAGCTTGTGTCCTTGGGAATAACGATTCCCATTGACTTAGGCATACATCGTGTTCTCCAATATCTGCCACCTAGCTACAAGAGATTCGTGATGAACTATAACATGCAAGGCATGAAGAAGACTCTCCCCGAGCTTCTGTCAATGCTTAAGATTGTAGAGGTGGAGATTAGGAAAGAGCACCGGTTTCAGGAAAGACAAGAAGGGTAAACAGAAGGGAAAGAAGGGCGGAAAATCTGTTGTTGCACCTGAAAAGAAATCTAGGGATGGCCCTAAGTCTGATACTGAGTGCTACTATTGTAAGGGGACTGGCCATTGGAAGCGCAACTGCCCCAAGTACTTGGTAGACAAAAAGTCCAGCAAGTCAAACAAAGGTATATATGATATACGTGTTATTGATGTGTACTTGACTAGTACTCGCAGTAGCACCAGGGTATTTGATACTGGATCGGTTGCTAATATATGTAACTCGAATCAGGGGCTGCAGAACAAGTGACAGCTAGCAAGGGGTGAGGTCAAGATGCGTGTCAACAATGGATCAAGAGTTGATGTGATCGTCGTCGGAACGCTGCCTCTCCACCTACCATCGAGATTAGTTATAAACTTAAATAATTGTTATTTGGTGCCTGCACTAAGCATGAACATTATATCTGGATCTTGTTTCATGCGATGTGGTTATTTGTTTAAATTCGAAAACAATGGTTGTTAGATTTATATGAATGATATCTTTTATGGTCATGCACATGTGATGAATGGTTTATTTCTATAGATCTCGATAATAGTTTTACACATATTCATAATGTTGATGCTAAAAGAATTAAACTTGATAACGATATATCTGCATATATGTGGCATTGCCATTTAGGTCATATTGGTGTTAAACGCATGAAGAAACTCCATTCTGATGGACTTTTGGAATCACTTGATTTTGAATCATTTGATACATGTGAGCCATGCCTTATGGGCAAGATGACTAGAACACCGTTTTTCGGTTCAATGGAACGAGCAACAGATTTATTGGAAATCATACATATTGATGTATGCGGTCCAATGAGTGTGTCAGCACGAGGTGGATATCATTATTTTGCTACTCTCATGGATGATTTGAGTAGATACGGGTATATATATTTGATGAAACATAAGTCTGAAACCTTTGAAAAGTTCAAGGAATTTCAAAATGAAGTGGAAAATCATCATAATAGAAAGATCAAATTTCTCTGGTCTGACCGTCGAGGTGAGTAACTAAGTTACGAGTTTAGCACACACATGAAAGAGTGTGGAATAGTTTCACAACTCACACATGTCGGAACACCACAACGTAATGGTGTGTTAGAACGTCGTAATCATACTCTATTAGATGATGGGTTCGCAGCATGGAAAACAAAAAATTTCTACCGCAAGAACGAACAAAACCCAGATCTAATCTAGATAAAATCCAAGATCTAATATATTAGACATGTGCAATGAGATAGATCTGTACTAACCCTTGTAGATCTGAAAGCCTTGCGCGAGATCGGATCTCGTGGTTGATGTAGACGATCACTTGCTGATCTCAAGATCGAGTGGACGAGCCTTCCGGCGCCACGTTCTGGCAGCGCTTCCGCAATCGGTCACACGTGCGGAGTCGATGCAGACCTTCCTCTCCCCGTTCTAGCGAGCAGCGGAGGTAGTAGATCTCTCCACGGAATCCCAGCAGCACGACGGTGTGGTGGTGGTGGTGGAGTAGAGAATTATGCAGGGCTTCGCCTAAGCCAGAGCAGAGTGAAGGAGGAGGAGAGAGGCGGCTAGGGCAAGGAGTGGAAGGGGCAAGGGGGGGCGCCTCCACCCCTCTATTTATAAAGGGAGGGGTGGCGCCTAGGGTTCCCACCCCTAGGGCCACCTCTAGGGCCGGCGCACAAGGGGGGCTTGGGGGGAGTTTCCTTCCCCCCCATGTTTTCCCTTTTCCTTTCTTGGTTTTCAAGTAAACTCCACATAACTTTCTAGAACCTTCCGGAACATTCTGAAACCTTCTAGAATCCCCATATAAACACTCCGGACCATTTCTGAACCTAGAAAATAATCTCCATTATATGAATCTTATTCTCCAGACAATTCTGGATCTCCTCGTGATGTCCTACATCCAATCCGAGACTCCGAACAACATTTGGTCTCCAACGCACATTCCATATCTACCTAAACAGCATCGAACCTTAAGTGTGTCACCCTACGGTTCGTGAATATGCAGACATGATGAAGACACCTCTCGGATCAATAACCATCGGCGGGATCTGGAGATCCATAACGGCTCCCACATACTCAATGATGACTTCGTGATCGATAGAACCATATAAATACGAAAACCAATTCCCTTTGTCACGCGATACTCTACTTATCCGAGGTTTGATCGTCGGTATCTCCATACCTAGTTCTACCTCGTTATTGGTAAGTACTCTTTACTCGTTCCATGATATTTCATCCCCTATGACCTAGTCACATGCTTGCAAGCTAACTAGATGACATTCCACCAAGGGGGCCCAGAGCATATCTATCCGTCATATGGATGGACAAATCCCAATCTAGATCCATGCACTTCAACACATAATTTCAGAATACCCAATTACACCTTTATAACCACCCAGTTATGAAGCGGTGTTTGATGTCATCAAAGTACCCATCCGGTGATGGTGATTAACATAACCTCATGGTCGAAGGATTAGGTTACTATGCATTTGAAAGCTTGTAGCAATACGAACTTAATGACTTGATCTTATGCTAAACTTACTATGGGTGTGTGTCCATCACATCCTTCTCCTAATGATATAACCTTGTTATTAATGACATCCAATGTCCATGATCAGGAAACCATGATCATCTATTAATCAACAAGCTAGTTAAACAAGAGGCTTCTAGGGACTCTTTTACGTTTACAAAACACACAAATATTAGTGTTTCCTAATAATACAATTATAGCATGGGATGTAAACATTCATCATAAACACAACGATATAATAATAACCACTTTTATTATTGCCTCTTGGGCATATCTCCAACAGTCTCCCACTTGCACTAGAGTCAATAATCTAGATTACATGGTAATATACCTAACACCCATGGCGTTCTGGTGTTGGTCATGTTTTGCTCTAGGGAGAGGTTTAGTCAACAGATCCGCCACATTCAGATCAGTGTGTACTTTGCAAATCTTTATGTCACCATCTTGGACATACTTGCGAATAGCATGGAAACGTAACTTGATGTGCTTCAGCTTGTTATGTGACCTTGGCTCCTGTGCATTAGCTATGGCACCTGTGTTGTCACAATAGATGGCCATCGGGTCCAACGCACTAGGAACCACGCCAAGTTCGGTAATGAACTCCTTCATCCATATGGCTTCTTGTGCAGCCTCCCAAGCAGCTATGTATTCCGATTCAGTTGAAGATTTCGCCACAACGCTTTGCTTGGCACTCCTCCATCTCACTGCAGCACCATTCAAAATAAATACGTATCCAGACTATGATTTCGAGTCATCTGGATCGGTGTTCCAACTAGCATCAGTGTAACTATTTACAACAAGCTATTCATCACCTCCATAAGAAAGAACCATATCCTTAGTCCTGTTTAGGTACTTTAGGATATTCTTGACCTCTGTCCAGTGCTCCATTCCAGGATCACTTTGATATCTGCTAGTTAAACTAACAGCATGTGCTATATCCGGTCTTGTACACAGCATGGCATACATGATAGAACCTACGGCCGAGGCATAGGGAACATTGCTCATTTTCTCTCTATCTTCTGCCGTAGCTGGACTTTGAGTCTTACTCAAGGTCTTACCTGGCAACATGGGCAAGAACCCTTTCTTGCTTTCTTCCATTCTAAACCTTTTTAGAACTTTGTCCAAGTATGTACTTTGTGAAAGCGCTATTAGGCGTCTTGATCTATCTCTATAAATCTTGATGCCTAGAATATATGCCGCTTCGCCAAGATCCTTCATTGAAAAACTATTATTCAAATAGGCTTTGACACTATTAAGAAGTTCTATATCATTCCCAATCAACAATATGTCATCTACATATAGTACTAGGAATGCTATAGAGCTCCCACTCACTTTCTTGTAAATACAAGCTTCTCCATAAGTTTGTATAAATCCAAAGTTTTTGATTACTTTATCAAAACATTGATTCCAACTCCGGGATGCTTGCTTTAGTCCATAAATAGAGCGCTGAAGTTGGCATACCTTGTTAGCTTCTTTAGGATCGACAAAACCCTTGGGTTGTACCATATACAACTCTTCCTCAATGTCTCCATTAAGGAACGTCGTTTTGACATCCATCTGCCAAATCTCATAATCGAAATATGCAGCAATTGCTAACAAAATCCTCACAGACTTTAGCTTTGCTACTGGTGAGAATGTCTCATCGTAGTCAACTCCTTGAATTTGTCGGAACCCTTTCGCGACAAGTCGAGCTTTATAGACGGTAACATTACCATCAACATCTATTTTTCTTTTGAAAATCCATTTGTTCTCGACAGCCTTACGGCCATCCGGTAAGTCCACCAAAGTCCACACTTGGTTTTCGTACATGGATCCCATTTTGGATTTCATGGCTTCTAGCCATTTTTCAGAATCTGGGCTCACTATAGCTTCTTCATACGTCGCAGGGTCATCAATGTTGTCCACCAACATGACGTTCAAGGCAGGGTCATACCAATCAGGAGTGGTACGATCCCTCGTTGACCTGCGAGGTTCAGCAGCAACTTCGTTCGATGTTTCATGATCACCATCATTAGCTTCCTCTCCAATTGGTGCAGGCGGCACAAAAACATCTTCCGGTGCTGTGCTACTCTCAATTCCGAGAGAAAGTTCAATAGCCTCATCGAGTTCTACTTTTCTTCTAGTCACTTCCTTCGAGAGAAACTCCTTCTCAAGAAAGGATCCATTCTTGGCAACGAAAACTTTGCCTTCGGATTTATGATAGAAGGTATACCCAATTGTTTCTTTAGGGTATCCTATGAAGACGCATTTGTCCGCTTTGGGTTCAAGCTTATCAGGTTGTAACTTCTTTACATACGCTTCGCAACCCCAAACTTTAAGGACGACAACTTAGGTTTATTTCCAAACCACAATTCGAACGGTGTCGTTTCAACGGATTTAGATGGTGCCCTATTTAAAGTGAATGCAGCTGTCTCTAATGCATATCCCCAAAATGATAGCGGTAAATCTGTAAGAGACATCATAGACCGAACCATATCTAAGAGAGTTCGATTACGACGTTCGGACACACCATTACGCTGTGGTGTTCCCGGCGGTGTCAATTGCGAAAGTATTCCACATTTCTTTAAATGCATGCCAAACTCATAACTTAGATATTAACCTCCGTGGTCAGAACGCAGAAATTTAATCTTCTTGTTACGATGATTTTCCACTTCACTTTGAAATTCCTTAAACTTCTCGAAAGTTTCGGACTTATGTTTCATAAAGTAGACATACCCATATCTACTCAAGTCATCCGTGAAAGTGAGAACATAACGATATCCACCACGCGATGCTACACTAATTGGGCCGCATACATCGGTATGTATTATTTCCAATAAGTCCGTAGCTCGCTCCATTATTCCAGAGAATGGAGTCTTAGTCATTTTTCCCATTAGACATGCTTCGCATCTTTCAAGTGATTAAAAATAAAAAGATTCAAGAAGTCCATCGAATGGAGTTTCTTCATACGCTTCACTCCAATGTGACCAAGGCAGCGATTGCCACATGTATGTAGAATTATCATTCAATTTTATTCGTTTAGCATCTATGTTGTGAACATGTGTATCACTACTACCGAGATTCAGTAAGAATAAACCATTCATCTCAGGTGCATTACCATAAAAGATATTACTCATATAAATCGAACAACCTTTATTCTCGGACTTAAAAGAGTAACCGTCTACTTAATAAACAAGATCCGGATATAATGTTCATGCTTAACGCAGCACCAAATAACAATTATTTAAATTTAAAACTAATCCCGATGGTAGATGTAGAGGAGCGTGCCGGCGATCACATCAACCTTGGAGCCATTTCCAACGCGCATCGTCACCTCGTCTCTCGCCAGTCTTCGCTTATTCCGCAGTTCCTGTTTCGAGTTACAAATATGAGCAACCGAACCAGTATCAAATACCCAGGCACTACTACGATTACTAGTAAGATACACATCAATAACATGTATATCAAATATACCTTTCTTCTTGATGTTGTCGTTCTTTAGATCCGCCAGGTACTTGGGGTAGTTACGCTTCTAGTGACCAGCACCCTTGCAGTAGAAGCATTCAGTTTCAGGCTTAGGACCATCCTTGGGCTTCTTAGCAGGCGCGGCAGCTTTCTTGCCGTCCTTCTTGAAGTTGCCATTGTTCTTAGGCTTGCCCTGTTTCTTGAAATTGGTGGTCTTATTGACCATCAACACTTAGTGCTCCTTCTTGATCTCCACTTCAGCAGTTTTCAGAATGGACGATAGTTCAGGCAACGTCTTGTTCATGCAGTGCATATTGTAGTTCATCACAAAGTCCTTATAACTCGGTGGCAGTGATTGGAGGACACGGTGAATCCCTAACTCATTAGGAATCGTTATCCCCAACTCTTGGAGCTTGTTTGCGTGCCCAGACATGGTGAGCACGTGCTCGCTAACGGAGCTGCCCTCTTCCATCTTACAGTTAAAGAACTTTTCGGAGGCCTCATAGCTCTCCACGGCCGCATGAGTCTCAAAAATCAGCTTGAGCTCTTTAATGATATCAAACGGGTCGTGGTGCTCAAAGCGCTTCTAAAGCTCCGTTTCTAAACCGTACAGGATGGCACACTAAACTGTGGAGTAGTGATTTTTCCGAGTGGCGTAAACATTCTTTACGTCATCAGTGGCATCTTCTGCAGGTGGGTCACCTAGCGGTGCTTCGAGCACATAGGTCAACTGACCAGCCCTGAGGACAATCTTCAGTCCAAGGAGCTAGTCCGTGAAGTTGCTTCCATTGTTATTAAGCTTTACTTTCTCTAGGAACGCATTGAAATTGATGGAGAGGTTTGCCATAATCTACAACAAATTTGCAAGTAGTTTAGACTAAGTTTATGATAAATTGAGTTCAATTTTAATACTTAAATTAACTAGGTGAACTCCCACTCAAAACAACATCCCTCATGTTGTCTTAGTGATTACACGAACCAAATCCACTACACCAAGTCCGATCTTCACGAGAGAAGATGTAGTTTCAACGACGAACAATCTTCATGTTCATCATATCATTTATATGACTCATGCTCTACCTTTCGGTATTCCGTGTTCCGAGACCATGTATGTACATGCTAGGCTCGTCAAGATTAACCTTAGTTTCCGCATGTGCAAAACTGGCTTGCACCCGTTGTATGCACACGTAGAATCTATCACATCCGATCATCACGAGATGCTTCGAAATGACAAGTCTTAGCAACGGTGCCAACTAAGGACGAACACTTTATTACTTGATATTTAGTGAGAGGGATCATCTTATAATGCTACCGTCGCGATCTAAGCAATACAAGATGCATAAAGGATTAACATCACAGGCAATTCATAGTTAGTGTGATATGATATGGCCCTTTCTTCTTATGCCTTTGATCTCCATCTCCAAAGCACGGACATGATCTCCATCATCACCAGCATTGTGTCAAGGTCAGTGGCGCCGCTTCATGGTTGTCCATCATCAGTAGCAACTATTACAACTACTTGGAATAAAGCTATTACAAGATGAATAGACTCGCAGGTCTTAACAGAATTAAAGACAACCATTAGGCTCCTGCCGGTTTCCATATTACAACAAGGATCATTGCATACATCAAATATAATCACAATCACATGATGGCCATATCACATCACAAAACCCCTGCAAAAACAAGTTAGACGCCTCTAATTTTCTTTGCATGTTTTACGTGGTTTGGGGCTTTCAAATAAGAACGGATCTTACCTACGAAACTGAACCACAACGTTGATACAAGTGCTATCAAGTGCAAAGTGTAAATTGGATCTATACTATGGTGGGAGAGATAGACACCCGCAAAGCCACTTGTGCAAAGCAAGTTACACGTCAAGCGTGGAGCAAGTCGCATGTGCGATGACATGTAAGGTTAGCCCAAGCCGGTTCATCCCACCATACCGCAAGATGCAAAGTACACAAAGCAAAAGACGACACGAGCACCAACGCCCACAAAACCATTGTGTTCTACTCATGCAATAGATCTACGCATAGTCATGGCTCGGATACCACTGATGGGTTCGCAGCATGGGAAACAAAAAATTATACCGCAAGAACGAACAAAACCCAGATCTAATCTAGATAAAAGCCAACATCTAATCTATTAGACATGTGCAACGAGATAGATCTGTACTAACCCTTGTAGATCCGAAAGCCTTGTGCGAGATCGGATCTCATGGTTGATGTAGACGATCACTTGCCGATCTCAAGATCGAGTGGACGAGCCTTCTAGCGCCGTGTTCCGGCAGCGCTTCCGCAATCGGTCACACGTGCAGAGTCGATGCAGACCTTCCTCTCCCTGTTCCAGCAAGCAGCAGAGGTAGTAGATCTCTCCACGGAATCCCAGCAGCACGACGACATGGTGGTGGTGGTGGAGTAAATAATTCTGCAGGGCTTCGCCTAAGCCAGAGCAGAGCGAAGGAGGAGGAGAGAGGCAGCTAGGGCAAGGAGTGGAAGGGGGCAAGGGGGGGCGCCTCCACCCCTCTATTTATAGAGGGAGGGGTGGCGCCTAGGGTTCCCACCCCTAGGGCCACCTCTAGGGCCGGCGCACAAGGGGGGCTTGGGGGGAGTTTCCTTCCCCCCAAGTTTCCCCTTTTCCTTTCTTGGTTTTCAAGTAAACTCCACAGAACTTTCTAGAACCTTCTAGAACATTCCGAAACCTTCTAGAATCCCCATATAAACACTCCGGAACATTTCCGAACCTAGAAAATGATCTCCATTATATGAATCCTATTCTCCGGACAATTCCGGATCTCCTCGTGATGTCCTAGATCCAATCCGAGACTCCGAACAACATTCGGTCTCCAACACACATTCCATATCTACCTAAACAGCATCGAACCTTAAGTATGTCACCCTACGGTTCGTGAATATGTAGACATGATGAAGACACCTCTCCGATCAATAACCATCAGCGGGATCTGGAGATCCATAACGGCTCCCACATACTCAACGATGACTTCGTGATCGATAGAACCATATTCATACGAAAACCAATTCCCTTTGTCACGCGATACTCTACTTATCCGAGGTTTGATCGTCGGTATCTCCATACCTAGTTCTACCTTGTTACTGATAAGTACTCTTTACTCGTTCCATGATATGTCATCCCTTGTGACCTAGTCACATGCTTGCAAGCTAACTAGATGACATTCCACCGAGGGGGCCTAGAGCATATCTATCCGTCATATGGATGGACAAATCCCAATCTTGGTCCATGCGCTTCAACACATACTTTCAGAATACCCAATTACACCTTTATAACCACCCGATTCTGAGCGGTGTTTGATGTCATCAAATTACCCATCCGGTGATGGTGATTAACATAACCTCATGGTCGAAGGATTAGGTTACTATGCATTTGAAAGCTTGTAGCAATACGAACTTAATGACTTGATCTTATGCTAAACTTACTATGGGTGTGTGTCCATCACATCATTCTCCTAATGATATAACCTTGTTATTAATGACATCCAATGTCAATAATCAGGAAACCATGATCATCTATTAATCAACAAGCTAGTTAAACAAGAGGCTTGCTAGGGACTCTTTTACGTTTACAAAACACACAAGTACTAGTGTTTCCTAATAATACAATTATAGCATGGGATGTAAACATTCATCATAAACACAAAGATATAATAATAACCACTTTTATTATTGCCTCTTGGGCATATCTCCAACATTAGATATGGTTCGATCTATGATGTCTCTGACTGACTTGCCACTATCATTTTGGGGTTATGCACTGGAAACCGCTACATTCACTTTAAACCGGGCACCATCTAAATCCGTTGAAACGACACCGTATGAATTATGGTTTGGAAACAAACCTAAGCTGTCATTTCTTAAAGTTTGGGGATGCGATGTTTATGTGAAGAAACTTCAACCGGATAAACTCGAACCCAAAGCAGAAAATGCGTCTTCATAGGATACCCTAAAGAAACAATTGGGTATTCCTTCTATCACAGATCCGAGGGCAAGGTTTTCGTTGCCCAGAATGGATCCTTTCTAGAGAAAGAGTTTCTCGTGAAAGGTGTGAGTAGTCGAAAGGTAGAACTCGAAGAGGTTACTAAACCTTCTCCTCATGAAATGGTGAGTGGCGCAACACTGGAAGTTGTTCCGGAGTTGACTTCACCAAATGAAGAAGGAACTAATGATCATGATCATGAAACTCCGAAAGAGGACACTATTGAACCTCGGAGGTCAAGAAGGGCACGTGCAGCTCCTGAACTGTACGGGAATCCTGTTGTGAATTTCATGGTTGATGAAATGGATGACCCTACGACGTATGAAGGAGCAATGATGAGCCAGGATTCCAACAAATGGCTAGAAGCCATGAAATCTGAGATGGAATCCATGTACGAAATCTAGGTTTGGACCTTGGTGGACTTACCTCACGATCGAAAGGCCGTTGAGAATAAATGGATTTCCAAAAGAAAAACTGATGTTGATGGTAATGTACCCGTCTATAAAGCTCGACTTGTCGCAAAAGGGTTTTGACAAATTCAAGGAGTTGACTACGATGAGACATTCTCTCCCATAGTGATGCTAAATTCAGTTAGGATTATGTTAGCAATTGCTGCATATTTCGATTATGAAATATGGCAGATGGATGTCAAAACTGCGTTCCTCAATGGTAATATTGAAGAAGAGTTGTATATGATACAGCCAAAGGGTTTTGTCAATCCTAAGGATGCTAACAAGGTGTGCAAGCTTCTGCGATCCATCTATGGACTGAAGCAAGCATCACGGAGTTGGAATCTCTCCTTTGATGAGGTGATCAAAGAGTTTGGATTTGTCCAAACTTATGGAGAGGCTTGTATTTACAAGAAAGTGAGTGGGAGCAATGTGGGATTTCTGATATTATATGTGGATGACATATTATTGATTGGAAATGATATAAATCTTTTAAACAGTGTTAAAAGTGATCTAAACAACAAATTTTATATGAAGGACCTTGGTGAAGCTTCATATATATTAGACATAAAGATCTATAGAGATAGATCAAGACGCCTAATAAGGCTATCGCAAAGTACATACCTTGATAAGATTTTAAAGAAGTTTAAAATAGACGAAAGTAAGAAGGGGTTCTTACCTATGTTGCAAGGCAAGACATTGAGTAAGACTCAAAGTCCGGCTACGGCGGAAGAAAGAGAGATAATGGATAAGATCCCCTATGCTTCAGCCATTGGATCTATAATGTACGCCATGCTATGTACAAGAACAGATGTGGCACATCGTTTAGTTTAACTAGTAGGTACCAATATGATCCAGGTTTGGAACACTGGATAGCGGTCAAGAATATCCTTAAGTACTTAAGAAGAACTAAGGAAACGTTTCTTATATACGGAGGTGAAGAAGAGCTGGTCGCTAATTGTTATGTCGACGCTAGCTTTGACACTAATCCGGATGACTCTAAGTCTCAAGCCGGATACGTATTTCTCATGAACGGAGCAACAGTTATTTGGAGGAGCTCCAAACAACCCGTGGTAACAAGGTCAACAATGGAGGCAGAATATATTGCTGCTTTAGAAGCAGCACAGGAAGCAGTTTGGATGAAGGAGTTCATTATCGAACTGGGTGTGGTTCCTCGTGCGTTGGATCTAATGGTGATCTATTGTGACAACAATGGAGCCATAGCCAACTCAAAGGAACCAAGGTCTCACAAGAATTCCAAGCATATTAAGCGCCGGTTTCACTCCATCTGTGAGCATGTCAAGGATGGAGATATAAAGATTTGTAAAGTACATACTGATCTCAATGTAGCAGATCTGTTGACTAAAACTCTCCCTAGAGCAAAACATGATCAACACTAGAACTCCATGGGTGTTAGATTTATCATCATGTAACTAGATTATTGTCTCTAGTGTAAGTGGGAGACTGAAGGGAATATGCCCTAAGAGGCAATAATAAAGTTGTTATTATACATATTCCAAGTATATGATAGATGTTTATTTTGCATGCTATAATTGTATTAATTTGGAAACGTTAATACATGTGTGTTTAATAAACAAAAGGAAAGTTCCTAGTTATGCCTCTCTTATAAACTAGCTCGTTGATTAACAAGATGATCAAGGTTTCCTGATCATTGACATTGGATGTTGTTAATAACGAGGTCACAACATTAGTGGAATGATGTGATGAACATTCATCCGAAGTATAGCATTACGATCGAAGTCATTGTGTTTATTTTGCTATAACATCTAACGAAGTAATACTAGTCCTTAGACCATGAGATCATGTTAATCACTAACACTAGAAGAGTATCTTGATAACATCAAATGTCACACCGTGAAAGGGTGATTATAAAGGTGGGTTCAGTACTACAAAAGTGTTATGTAGAGGCTCATGGATCAAGAGTGGGATTTGTCCATCCCGATGACGGATAGATATACTCTGGGCCCTCTCGGTGATATCACATTGGTTAGCTTACAAGCAAGTGATAAGATCACTAGAATGTTATATCACAGGAACAAGAAAAGAGTACATGTCGGTAACGAGATCAAACTAGGTATGGAGATACCGATGATCGAATCTCGGACATGTAATATATCACGAGACAAAGGGATTTAGTTACTTAGCGTTAAAGGTTCTCACGATCACAGAAGTCATCGTAGAATGTGTAGGAGTCGATGGATCTCGTGTCCCGCTTCTGATTATTGATCTGAGAGGGGTCTCGATCATGTCTGCATTATTCACGAACCATAGGGTGACACACTTAAGGGACACCAAAACCATTTGGAGCAAATATGTTTCAGAAGAATGAATTGCAAAGCGCTGGAATTATTTCAATAGACACCGAAACTGTTTCAGGTGAAATTGCTGAAATTGGTTCTGCATGTAATATTGAAATGTTGCAGGGGGTTTTATGTGAATGTTTGTTAATTAAAGTAATTAACAAAAACTTCTGAATGAAATTAATAAAAGAGTTTTATTAAATGAGAGAGCATTAAATTTGGAGAAATTTAATGCATTTAAAGTGGAGACTTTAAAAGAGAATGTGAATGGGCATTTTAATGTGGAGGGGGTTACCACCACATGAATGGGGGGGTGAGGGGTCACCCCCCATGGGGCGCCGGCCATGGGGAGGGGTACCACCCCTCCTCCTATAAAAGGCCACCCCTCTCACAATTCTTCCACACACCTCCTCGTGAAGGATCTCTCCCCCTCTTATTCCTCCATGGTCTCGGATTAGCGAGATACATGTTCCCGGTGGCATTTCGTCTGAAAGGAGTTGCTGCTTCTGCTGCATCGCTGGAGCGAGAAGGCGGAGGTTGTTCGGTGGCCTAAACGTGTGTGCGAGTGCGGATGCGCTGCAGGTTTGCGGCGCTAGAACTTCCACACGATATTGAGATCGGCAAGCGAGCGACTACATCATCCACGAGTTCCTACTCGTTTACAAAACTTTGTTGTCTTCGAGGGTAAGTTCTCCATGGATGTATATCCCCCCGTTGCTTCTATCTAGTAGATAGATCTTGGCGTATAGTTCTCATTGTAGGATTTTTTTTGTTTTCTATGCTGCGAACCCCTTCATGGATCCATCAGTCTCATTGCATGTGTATTCTTTTCATGAACCACATATGGATCCACCAGAGTCATTGCATGTTTGTTCTTCTCACATACCACATATGGATCCACCAGAGTCAATGCATGTGTGTTCTTTTCTTAAGATCCCAATTTTTTTCCTAATTTTTAGAATGTTAAAATAAATAAAATAAGTTGATTGGATTGTTTGACCTTGTTGAAACTTTTGAATGAAATGAAAATTTTGAGGATTTGTTTAAATTTTTCCTAAACCGCATTGAAATGAGTGGATTGACATGACTATCCAAAATAAAAATATTGGCTCAGAAACTTTTATTTAAATCAAGTATATTTACCTTGTATTTTATTCACACCCATTTGAATTTCCGAGACCTTTTGATATTTTCCAAACACTTTTTGTTATGACAAGAGCGGAAATAACATGACATTTCCACATAAGAAACATGTTGAAAATATTATAATTGTCGGTATTTGAATTTTTATTTGCTTTTGGGTTATTTTGTAGACAATGTCCAATCCAAAGAAAATGAACCGAGATAAGATAAAATGATTTCTTCATAATATCTGGTTGGAAATTTCCATATAAAATTATTCAGCATTTGGAGTTCAAAAATATTTTTTTTTCGTATTTAAAATTCTAAAGTTATCCAGGCATTCAAATATAACCATGATAGAAATAAAACCACATTGGTTCTTTACAAAATTATGTGCGGTCTCAGAGTATATTTTCTCTGAGCTCCGTATACTTATTTGTGTTTAATTATTATTAATATTTAGAGGTTCTTTCCAGAAAGTTTGGAAAGTGATTTTTGGCATAATATAACTTGATGTTTAGCTTTGTTAAGAAGAAAATAAACCAATAAAAAAAATAAGGAAAGAGAGGTCGAGAGCTACATGCACGTATATAAAAAAGAGTAAAATACAGCGGAGGTCCTAAAAGTTTGGATGAAACCGTATGTAGGTTCTAAAAGTTTGGACTCGTATACCGGAGGTCCTAATTATCAGATCCATGTGTACTGTAGCCGAGACTGTAGCTAAAAATTAGGACCTACAGTGCACAACTAACTAAAAATTAAGACATGTAGTACACAACTAGCTAATAATTAGAATCCGGTACACGAGTTGAAAGTTTTAGAATCTTTATATGATTTTTCCAAACTTTTAGAATCTTCATATGGTTCCTCCAAACTTTTAGAATCTCCGATGCAGTTTACTCTATAAAAAAACAGGCCTACCCTGGCCTTTTCTGCCGCTCGTGCACAGCGAGCTAGCTGCATGGACATCACCTATCATCACGTTCCTTAGCCAGGACTCCCAGTTCGTCACGAGTTCTTGGCAGAACCGAACCAATCTCGCAGAAATCTCTCCGATTCGGTTGATTTCGTGCCCCCTCGTTCACGCAAAGCTCTCCATAACTACCCCTCCCTCTCGATGTTCAATTCCCGTTGAAACCCTAGACAAATACGTATTGAATCGCCAGATCGATCTCGACAACGATCTGCACTACCGAAGCAAGGAAGCCAACAATTCCGTCGCCTTCACTGGATTTCGACCCCTGATTCACTATCCATTATCTTCGTTTTGTTTTTCTGCGTAGTCTAATTCCTTTTCTCTGCAAACAGGAGTACCAAATCGACAGGGAAGTCGCCGGAGTTCACCATCGTCGCGCAGTTCCAGCAGGTACACCGGACGAACCTCGAAGACCCCACGTAGCTACCTCGTCGTTACAGATGCTGCCCACGCCTCACGAGATCTCACTCCTCGCAGAACCGCGTGGGTTGACGGAGCATCGCTGCGTCCATGCCCGACCGGCCGTCGACATTGTCTCCCTATGTTAACCTGTTGTCGCTGCTGGTAGGTCGCTAAATTCCTCCTCCATCGGTCCTATCTCGTGTAAACAATCCAGATTAGTTGATTATTCAACTTGTATCATCCACTCGTGTTATGGCATCATAGAAGTTTTTTTTTTTCGTTCTGTTCAACTTGCACCCCTGTAGATAGGGCGCACTTATTAGTCAGATCGGTACAGCTCAAAAACAATTCAGATCAGGTGCAACGTGTTAGTTTCGCATTTTAACTTCTAATTTTGTTTCTTTTGATCTACAAGTCTAGTTTTGATGATTCTCGTTGCGTTGATTTTTTTATTAAATTCTCTATTCATTAGATCTATAACTTTGAACTTTCATATAATCTTAATCAGGTTAGATTCAAATTCAAAATTATACATTCTTTTGACCGACATTTGATATCCCTATATCATATTTAGGCGATTCTTGTGGCAAATTGATTCTTGTAATATCCTCTACCCTAAGATCACCATAATCTACTGTTAGCCGTAATAACTAATATTTGCATGTTTTGGTATTTGTTTACACGCTTTATTTGGCTCTTTTCGGTTGTTTTTTATTTGCAATGGTTGTTTATTAGTGTATTTTTTTTGTTAGATTTATTCAGAGTGCGCGAACAAGATTCGGAAAAGAAATATTCATCGTCAAAATATACTAATGCAAGTTACGCCTTTGTTCATATCCGTGTCCCATGTTTTCATACTATGCATGTTTTTACTTTTAAATGAGTAGTATGCATGTGTAGAATATTTTAGTAGAAATATTTTATAAGTGTTTTACAAGTGCGATATTGTTTTATAGTATGCCATGAGTAGTTCTATACTTATGATTATTTCCACTCCCAATAGGAATTCTGTGAAGTTTTCTAAGTATTGCTTGTGCTATGCTATATATAATACCGATGGGGAGTTTTCAAAGACAAAAATATTTTTAAGTATAAAAGCTCTTTTGAGCGTAACTTTTCCTCTCAAGTCTACTTCAAAATAAAAACTATGTTTTCTTTTGTGCGAAACGGTTGTCGGGACAACGAGCGGAATTTTGGTGGAGGACGGCTTTCTAGGAATCAAAGAAGTCTGCCATGTTTCGGAATTCAGAAGCTTCCAGTGCAACCACAGTACATATGGGCTCTGCCTTGGCCTAGTACTTAGCGGGAAACCTCACATGGGTACCACCATCGGTAGATGGGCTACTAATAGAAAGCCTCGCCATTGTCTTGTTTGTAAAATGACTTGATCGTGGATTGTGGGTAAAGTGTACAAACTCTCAAGAGTAATCAATTTGATCGATCAGTTGTGTTCACGGAAAAAGAACAACTTTGAGCATCTGAAGGATGGACCATCTGAAGGATTTTCCCTCTCTTTAAACAAAAGTTTTCAAACCCTATGGCATGTGTAATATCGCTAATAGGTGGGTTTTGGGGAACTTGGTGTGTCTATGTGTTGCTTGGTGTGTAATATCCAAGTGTTAGGTTGAGGATTGCAAACTTGGTGCGTAATATCCAAGTGGATTGGTGTGTAATATCCAAGTCCTTGTTCCACTCGACCCTATATTACTTATCAAATGTTTACAAAGTAGGATAAACAATTTTCTCTCTTCTTCTTAACTGATGAAAATTGTCTTTACGCAAATAAACCTCAAGCCCTTTCATCAGCCTTATGCGTCTTTTCCTTTATGGTGTAATTTGCCAATACATTCAAAGTATTAACCAACTCGTTTGCCTGCACATTTCATGTGCAAAAATTGGAGATCGTTGAAAGATGCGCTAGGATTGCGGGTTGTCACTCAACTAGCCTGTGGCATTGATGGGACTCCAAGTTGTATTATTTTGCTTCTGTTGTAATAATGTAAACTCTGGATTATTTGATTCATGTAATAAAAGACTTGTGTTTTACATGGTATTTCATCGACTGTGAGCGCTAGCTAATGATACAGAGACTAGCATGTTAATCATAGGGACTTAGGATCTTTTCAATCCAAGGTCATAACATTTTCATGAACCACATATGGATCCACCAGTGTCATTGCATGTGTGTTCTTTTCATAGACCACATATAGATCTACCAAAGTCATTGCATGTCTGTTCTTTTAATAAGTCACAGCTATAGTCACAGGATGTGTGTTCTCTTCATAAATCACATATGGATCCACCAGTGTCATTCCATGTGTGTTTTTCTGACAAACCACATATGGATCCACCAGTGTCATTAAAATATGTGTTCTTTTTATTAACCATAGCTAGAGTCATTGCATGTCTGTTCTTTTCACATACCACATATGGATCCACCAGAGTCATTGCATGTGTGTTCTTTTCACAAACCACATATGGATCCACCAGTGTCATTGAAATGTGTGTTCTTTTCATTAACCACATCTAGAGCCATTGCATGTCTGTTCTTTTCACAAACCACATATGGATCCACCAGTGTCATTGCATGTGTGTTCTTTCAATAAACCATAGCTAGAGTCATTGCATGTCTGTTCTTTTTATTAACCAGATCTAGAGTTATTGCATGTCTGTTCTTTTCACAAACCACATATGGATCCACTAGAGTCATTGCATGTATGTTCTTTTCCCAAACCACATATGGATCCACCAGTGTCATTGCATGTGTGTGCTTCTCACAAACTGTCAACACCCGGATTTTTAATCCCAGATGTCTATTATGCCATACATCGCAATACCAGGATTACCATTTTTGCGAGACATAACAGATTGGATATCACAGTACATCATCCATTAAAAACCATAACAAGGTCTTACACAAATAAAGGATCTCATGATCTAGTCTTAGTACAATCAAATAGCAGAATAAATAGCGTAGCGGTGGGGTCCATCTTCAGAGTCACAGGCAATGCTGACGTTGGAAGATAGTCCTAGTTATCATAGCCGTCCTGCTGTCCTTCATCTTGGTAATCACCTTCATAGTCTGGCCATAGGAATAGCCAGGGAAAAAAGCCATGAGTACTCTTTAAGTACTCGCAAACTACCACTAACAAGTAGGATAGTTCTAGTAGGAATGCTAACTCTAAGTTTATTTGTAAAGTTCAGTTGAAACCTAAGCTGAGTTCAGAAACAAAGAAAGATAAAAGAAGTTTGAAATCAACTTAATTGTCATAGTCACAACTCTGTTGTGGTTAAGTCATGTCACAATTCATTTCATAAGTTGTTTTGAAGACATCTTACAACGAAACAGTATGACCACTCCAACTGTCCATAACCGCAGACGCGGCTATTCGAATAGTTTGACACTCTACAGAGGTGGTACACTTTCACCACAAGATTCAATACATCTATCAAGGATAACCCTGAATCATCATACTTAGTATGTAGATAATCAAACATAACCTTTCCTTTACACACCCTAGTATAAGCACCTCTCCTATGAGCATGGCCTCCCAACCATGACCATCTGTCATCTTGGGCACTACATAGGTGGACAACATCGAGAGGTAGACTCAGCTCAAACCTCTCCGCGAGGGAACTAATACTAATGCATATAAACTTCCGGCTAAGCCTTACCCAATTCAGGTATTGTGGTTGTACGGTAAAATTGGAATGGTATCACATCCAAACCCAACCATCAGTTTTGTAAAAGGGCTAAGGCTCATGCCTCAATATTTTCATCATCATAAACCATTTGTGTTTCTTAACACATGTCAAAACATCTCAATAGAATGACTCATCATTCCAAGGTATTCACAATTCATTTTCACCAAGTATTCCCATCTAAAGTGAATCAAGTTTTGGTTTAGTCCAACTACTAAGTTAAGAGTGTTCAAAGGTGGAATGCTAATCTCAATCTCATGCCATAGAATGACATCTAAACATACTAGGTAGTTCAAGTTTTATACTCTTTATGCTACCTTTAAACAAGTAAAGGACTTTGGTAAAGTAAAGGAAGTAAAGCTTGTAAATAGAACTTGGAGTAGGTATAAGTCAAAAATGGTATAACCAAAGCATGCCTAATGCCTTTGCTTAGGTTATCTAGCTTGGAAGGTCTAGCTTGCATTGTTAATGATGGCTTGCTAGTATAATACTTGCAAGTGTTAGCTTGCCAATAATAGCTTGCCTTGTGTAGTGCAGTGGTTGAAGTTTTCTTCCTCCTCCTCTTGGTAGAACTCCTCCTCCTCGAAAGCTTGGTCGGTACTATCATCTATAAATACATACAGAATACACAATCACCAAACAATACTTAACTAGTCTACTTAGCACACTAAGGCACACATTTGATGATCTAGTATCATCTCAAACATCACAAGGTTTAACTAGCTTCATTCTTTTTATTTGAGAAAAGTAATTTCTACTCATTGAAATTAACTAAGATTTAATCTTCTCCAATTAAAATATGGGATCATGTGGACACATGTCATCACCACATATTCTAACATATGGGAAGGTGATTTAGAGGTTGGATCACATTTTAATAAGTTTAAGTTTAATAATTAATGATTTAAAGTGACTAGAAATGCCTATATAGCATTATTTTGGTACTAGTCCAAAGTCACTGCATGCAAACCTCAATATTATTGCATATTCAGGTAGGTAAGGTTAAATGTGATTTTTGAGAGTTGGAATCAACTCCAAAGCTATTATGGTTGATTTTATAAAAATGTTTGAATATGCTAAAGCTTCTGTTTTGTTATTTTTACTAGGAGAGATCTCTAACTCGAAATGAATTAAATCCAACGGGTTTTGATATATCTTTTCAGTAGATTTCCAACAAAATTGGAATCACTCAGTTTGGATTTATAAAACTCCATGAATTGATTTTTGAACTAAGGGACATAATTGATTTAAGTCTAAAATAGAAAAATCCTAATTTGAATTACTGGGTCAACGCAAGAAACTAAATGGGCCGGCCCAGTGGTGCTCCACGGCGCAGAGGGCGACTGACAGTCTGGTCCCGCATGTCACGGTACTTAAAATCCAAAGCAGTACGGGGCGATCTAGGCCACACGATTAGAACACAGATCAACGGCTCAAGGTCGTCGTCGACGACGGACTCGTCTCCTGCGAGACTGAACCCTAAACGGTCGATGGGGGTCTACTGGGAACGTACCAGGGCTCTAGCTAGTGCGGCGAGGCAGGCAAACGAACTGGTGGACGACGGCGGGCTCAGGCGAGGTCGCAGCAGGGGCTGAGGTGGACAAAATCAACGGGGACTTCTCCTCTGCAGTGGCTACCTCTGGTGGAATTCCGACAAACCGCGGCTCGAGCGGCTCCAGTGAGAGAGGGGACACGGTCAGTGGAGAGAGGGGAGTGAGATGGTGTGAAGAAATGGTGCTGGGTGGCCTCCTTATATAGGCTCGACGGTGAGGCAGTGAGGTATGGGCGCGGCTCGTCGGTGACGGTGATACAGAGGGCTACCGACATGGGCGAGGTAGGCGGACGGTGGTCGGTCTGCTGGCGGTCCTCTATGACGTACAGGTGACGCTAGGGGCGGTGGCAATTGGTCGGGGGCTTCCCGCACTCTAGGAGATAGAGGCGTTGCTCGACGCGGCTCCCGACGACTGTGGGTCGCGCAGCGGTGCACGGCCATGTCTAGCGGGTTGCTGGGTTGATGGCGGAGCGGCGTGCGCGATTTGATGTTGGGGCATGGTCTGTGGCATGCTGGTGGCGATCGCGCTCTGGTGTGCTCTGGCTGCACGCATAGATAAAGGGTGGCGCGGCTCTGGGGTGGTCCATTGGCTAGCAAGGGCCATGGGGTGGACCGTGGGCGGCGGTGAGGTCACGCCTCACTCCCTAGAGCGGCGGAGAGGGGCTGGTGGTCGCCTATGGCTTGTGCATGTTTGCCAGGCGAGCATGGCATCGGGACGACGTTGCACTGGCGCCAAGGGCTAGGGATAGGGGTGGTTTTGGTTTGGTTGGGCCTGGGGGAGACCAAGGTGATCAATGTGCATCAATTGGCTCGACGAGATTTGCTCCTAAACAGTATTAGTTAGGCCACTTTTTGTCTGCCTACCAACTGTTCGATCAAATGGCCGCATGAGAGAAACTTTTGAATTTTTGAAAGATTTTTGGTGGAGTGATTCATCTCATGCTTAAGCATCTAGGTTTGCTTGGGATTTTGAAATGGAGTTCATTTGAGTGGTTTTTGAAAAAGTGGTATCTATACATATGAAATAGATTCAATTTCAAATTCCATTTAAATTTAGAGTTTGAAAGTTTTTGGGATGAAACAAAGTGGGCCTTGGTACATCACTACTTGTACTAGCAAGGGGTGCAAAGATCCACAATTGTCTCTGTTAGGATTTGAGTGCTAGGAATGCCCAAAGTAGGCTAGGTGATTAAAATGGCAAAAGTGACCATTTGCTTATTTAATCCTTTTTGATTTCTTTTTCTTTGGGATTTGCTTGGGGATGATCTAGATGATGTGTAATTCACCTTAGAGTCATTTACAACCATTAGATCACTCAATGATGGCAATTCAAAACAACTCCTATTTTACATGCACACACATATGAATGTTTAAAGATTTTTAAATGGAAAAGTTTGTTAACCCCAAATTGGGTAGATTTGATCTTGATCACTCGGATTAAAGTTTTGGGATGTTACACAAACCACATATGGATCCACCAGTGTCATTGCATGTCTGTTCTTTTCATAAACCACATGGATCCACCAATGTCATTGTATGTGTGTTCTTTTAATAAATCACAACTATAGTCACTGGATGTGTGTTCTCTTCATAAATCACATATGGATCCACTAGTGTCATTGCATGTGTGTTTTTCTCACAAACCACTTATGGATGCACCAGCATCATTAAAATATGTGTTCTTTTCATTTAACACAGCTAGAGTCATTGCATGTCTGTTCTTTTCACATACCACATATGGATCCACCAGAGTCATTGCATGTGTGTTCTTTTCACAAACCACATATGGATCCACCAGTGTCATTGAAATGTGTGTTCTTTTCATTAACCACAGCTAGAGTCATTGCATGTCTGTTCTTTTGACAAACCACATATGGATCCAACAGTGTCATTGCATGTGTGTTCTTTTAATAAACCACATATGGATCCACCATTGTTATTGCATGCGTGTTCTTCTCATAAACCACATATGGATCCACCAGTGTCATTGCAAGTCTGTTCTTTTCATAACCACATGGATCCACCAGTGTCATTGCACGTGTTCTTTTAATAAACCACATCTGGAGTCACTTGACGTGTATTCTCTTCATAAACCACATATGGATCCACCAGTGTCATTGCATGTGCGTTCTTCTCACAAACCACATATGGATCCAGTAGTGTCATTGAAATGTGTGTTCTTTTCATTAACCACAGCTAGAGTCATTGCATGTCTGTTCTTTTCACAAACCACATATGGATCCACCAGATTCATTAAATGTGTGTTCTTTTCACAAACCACATATGGATCCACCAGTGTCATTGAAATGTGTGTTCTTTTCATTAACCACATCTAGAGTCATTGCATGTCTGTTCTTTTCACAAACCACATGGATCCACCAGTGTCATTGCATGTGCATTATTTTAATAAACCACAGCTAGAGTCATTGCATGTCTGTTCTTTTCACAAACCACATATGGATCCGCTAGAGTCACTGGATGTGTGTTCTCTTCATAAACCACATATGGTCCACCAGTGTCATTGCATGTGCATTATTTTAATAAACCACAGCTAGAGTAATTGCATGTCTGTTCTTTTCACAAACCACATATGGATCCGCTAGAGTCACTTGATGTGTGTTCTCTTCATAAACCACATACGGATCCACCAGTGGCATTGCATGTGTGTTCTTCTCACAAACCACATATGGATCCACCAGTGTCATTGCATGTCTGTTCTTTTCATTAAACACATCTAGAGTCATTGCATGCCTGTTGTTTTCAAAAACCATATATGGATCCACCAGAGTCATTGCATGTGTGTTCTTTTCACAAACCACATATGGATCCAACAGTGTCATTGCATGTGTGTTCTTCTCATAAACCACATATGGATCCACCAGTGTTATTTATGTTTGTTCTTTTCATAAACCACATGGATCCACCAATGTCATTACATGTGTGTTCTTTTAATAAACCACATCTAGAGTCACTGGATGTGTGTTCTCTTCATAAACCACATATGGATCCACCAGTGTCATTGCATGTGTGTTCTTCTCACAAACCACATATGGATCCACCAGTGTCATTGAAATGTGTGTTCTTTTCATTAACTACAACTAGAGTCATTGCATGTCTTTTCTTTTCACAAACCACATATGGATCCACCAGAGTCATTGCATGTCTATTATTTTCACAAACCACATGGATCCACCAGTGTCATTGCATGTGTTTTCTTTCAATAAACCACAGCTAGAGTCATTGCATGTGTGTTCTTTTCATTAACCACAGCTAGAGTCATTTGATGTGTGTTCTTTTCACAAACCACATATGGATCCACCAGTGTCATTGGATGTGTGTTCTTTTCATAAACCATAGCTAGAGTCACTAGATGTGTGTTATTTTCACAAACCACATATGGATCCACTAGAGTCATTGCATGTGTGTTCTTTTCACAAACCACATATGGATCCACCAGAGTTTATTGCATGTGTGTTATTTTCGCAAACCACATATGGATCCACTAGAGTTCATTGCATGTGTGTTATTTTCACAAAACACATATGGATCCACCAGTGTCATTGCATGTGTGTTCTTCTCATAAACCACATATGGATCCCCTAGTGTCACTGCATGTGTGTTCTTTTAATCAACCACAGCTAGAGTCACTGGATGTGTGTTCTTTTCACAATCCACATATGGATCCACCAGAGTTCATTGCATGTGTGTTGTTTTCACAAACCACATATGGATCCACCAGAGTTCATTGCATGTGTGTTCTTTTCACAAACCACATATGGATCCACTAGTGTCATTGCATGTGTGTTCTTCTCATAAACCACATGTGGATGCCCTAGTGTCATTGCATGTGTGTTCTTTTAATAAACCACAGCTAGATTCATTGGATGTGTGTTATTTTCACAAACCACATATGGATCCACCAGAGTTCATTGCATGTGTTCTTTTCAAAAACCACATATGGATCCACCAGAGTTCATTGCATGTGTGTTCTTTTCACAAACCACATATGGATCCACCAGTGTCATTGCTTGTGTGTTCTTCTCATAAACCACATATGGATCCTAACCTTAGGAGAGCCCTAACCTTAGCCCCCCAATGGTGGCCGTTAGACCGAGTGTTCTAGAAGGAACGCCCCAACACAGTTGTTCTGCATGACGATTGTTACATACCATTCGATCGGGCCGCTTGGACGATTGGATGGTCTTCATAAGAGCAATCCGCGAGTAGGTTGTTCTGTGACATGATTGGCCATGCTTACTACCCGCTTGCTCTAGACAAATTGGCAACACCGGGTGCTCCCCTTTCGCGAGTGTCACGACTCACGAGTTCCGTGGGCCATATGCCAGTGTCACATCCCCTTTACTTCTGTTCCTCCCCATACTTCTCTTCCTTCCCCTCGAAGCCACTTTTGCCACTTCTCTCCCATCCTGCCGTAGCCGCAGGCCGATGGCGCCTCCATCTATCTCTCCCGCAGCCACCCTAGTCCCCCCACCCCCCTCTCGCCATGGGTTCAAGGGGAGATGGTGAGGAAACGCGTCGTGATGATAGGGACGGTGATTTTGATGTGAGTCGTCTCATCTCTATCTCTATCATCTGTGGCCAATTATCTATTTTGAGCTAGATCTACTCTGTTTACTCATGCACGTATGATGTGTTAGGCCAACCAGATGCTGTACGACTCCGACTATCACGGTTTAGCTGAGGAAGACAGTCCTCCACTATGTAAACATGGTTATTTTCCCGCTAAATTTGTAGTGTTCAAAGGACAAAATGCAGGCAGGAGGTTTTTACAGTGTCAAGGACATCGTGCAATGATGCAAGGCAGAAGTTGCGGTGTTGTCAAATGGGTAGATCCAGAGTGGCCCAAATCGATGCAGAAAATGTTGGACAAACTATGGGATATGGCTGTTGAGTTGAAAGAATCCATAGTCAGCTCACTTCTTGAAAGTGCTAAGATGAAGCTATTTGACCAAGTTGACATAACCAAGCTTAACCGAGATCTCGGGAGGGTGCAAGACAAGGTTAGCAAAGTCGAGAAGGAGAGGGACGTGGAGTTGGCCCTGAAGGATAAAGCAGAGCAAGAACTGACTAAAGCAAGGAATGAACTTCACCAGGCCAAAGTCCTGCAGTTCACAACTACGAGTATTGACAAGTGCATGAGGATAAATGCAGAGAAACAATTGAAGCTGTGCAAGGAAGATGCTAAAAGGAAGGAGCAGATGATTCGATCCTTGCTCTCGCAGGAAGATGTGCATCGGGCTAAGATTAGGAAGATCAAGGAGATGTGTGATAACTAGTTCTATTTAGGTTGAGCTCCATGCTTTTTAAGTTGTAATAGTAGTACTTATTGACCTAGCGGTCTGAACTAGTGGTCCTGGAGTCCTGGGAGAAAAAAATTGCTCACCCGTTAATCTGTCTTAACCCTGCATTACTTCCTTTTGTCTGATCATGGTGGTATTCTAACATTGGTTGTTTGTTTAAACATAATCTACGTGGATTGTGCCGCATGCAAATGACACAACCACAATTTATAAAGTGGAAGCACGTACACCCGGTTACTGGAGATCTGGGAGCTTTGCCAGATGCAGGGGATGCAGGAGCAGGGAGGCGGTGAGATAGACGGGCTAAAGATTAGGCCAGAAAGTGGTACCGATTTCCTCATCATCTTGGCATTATTGGTTGCCATTGCTGTTTATGTTGCCATGTCGTTGTGCAACAGCTAAAAATAAGTTGCTATTTCATGGAGTGTAGGAGCTTAAATAATTTATTTTTGTGCCACTTACATTCCATCGAATTTGGAGACCTTCTGCCCCTCAGCAATCGTGGAACCGGTGCTGCGTGTTTTCAGATAGTAGTGGCACAATCACAATTTCAGATTCAACTACTAACTCGGGCGTTTCCAAACCCTAAGTCACGGTACATTTTACTCCAAGAACATGGGTAGATTGTTTCGCCCCGCAAAGTTCCACACCCAGAGCTTCATAATTTAACAGAATTACATATATCGGTTGATGGGGTGCTCCTGAAAGTAATGCTTTAACTTCTTCGCCGCCATATAGACACCGTATGCTACCTTTTGAAAATACGGGTAGTTCTGTTTTGAGGCAGACAGTACCTCGCTCAGGTAATACACTGGCCTCTGCACCGACTTGCCCTCTTCATTGCGTTCCACTACGATTAGTGCACTTACAACTCGGTTGGTTGCGGCTACGTAGAGCAATATTGGTTCCTTTGATAGTGGAGAGGCTAACACCAGCGCAGTGGCCAACATCTTTTTCAAGTGGGCAAAAGCTTCATCAGCCTGTGGCGTCCAAACGAATTTATCTGACTTTTTCATGAGTTGGTAGAGAGGCAGTGCCTTTTCTCCTAACCGACATACAAACCGACTCAATGACGCTAGGCATCCAGTGAACTTCTGGACATCGTTAAGACACTTCGGCAGCTCCATTCGTTCGATGGCTTGGAGCTTAGTTGGATTAACCTCGATACCTCTGCTGGAGACAAGAAATCCGAGTAACTTTCTAGCCGGGACACCGAAGGTACATTTTTCCGTGTTAAGCTTCATCCGGAACCTTCTCAAGTTCGCGAATGTTTGCCTTATGTCGTCAAGGAGCGTTGCGCTTTCCTTGGTCTTGATAACTACATCATCCACGTATACTTGTACGTTTTGACCTATTTGGTCGTGCAAACATTTTTGCATACATCTTTGGTATGTTGCACCTGTATTACGTAGACCAAACGGCATAGTGCGATAGCAATAAGCCCCGTATGGGGTAATGAACGCCGTTTTTATTTGATCATCCGGGTTCAGAGGTATCTGGTGGAAGCCAGAGTATGCATCAATGAATAACAACAGTTCGCATCCCGTGGTTGAGTTTATGACCTGACCTATCCTCGGCAGTGGAAATGGGTCTTTTGGACATGCCTTGTTCAGGTTCGTGCAATCGATACACATACGCCAGACCACTGCCACGTTCGGATCGTCCTTCTTCTTTTCCACTAGCACCGGATTAGAGAGAGGCTCCGGATATAGTACCTCCATGATGAATCATGCTGCCAGTAACCGAGCTATCTCGTCTCCAATGACTTTTCTCCTATCCTCAGCGAAGCAGCGGAGAGGTTGCTTCACCGGCCTTGCTCCGGGTCGTACGTTCAAAGAGTGCTCGGCCAACTCCCTCGGAACACCTTGCAAGTCCTGTGTAGACCAAGCAAAAATATCCCGATTCTCACGGAGCAAATTGACGAGCTCGCTTTCCTATTTGTCAGTTAACCCAGCACCAAGTGTTACGGTGCGCTCCGGAAACATGTTATCAACTAGAATCTTCTTGGTGTCCTTTGCGGCTTGAAATGAAACGCTGCCATGCGGGTTACTTAGCGCCGACATATATTGCTGCGCGGACTGAGCTAGTGCCGCCACCTCTTGGATTTTTCTTTTCTCTCGCGCAATCACGAGTGACTCGGCTAGGTTAGACCCGGCTGAAGCACACTCCATGGAACATCGGAAATCTCCAGCAATGGTAATTACTCCATTTGGCCCGGGCAACTTCATCTTCAGATAACTTATGTGGCAGCTTGCCATGAATTTGTTCAATGCCGGTCTTCCGAGTAACGCGTGATATGCACTTTCCAAGTTCACTACTTCAAACTCCAGATTTTTAGTTCGGCAGTTATCCCTTGTTCCGAATAGCATGTCGACCCGGACTTTGCCTATGGGATCGCACGAAATGCCTGGTACAATGCCATGGAAAGTTGTTCTCGTAGCCTGGAGCATGTTTTTCGAGATGCCTAACTTGCGCATCGTGTCCGCATACATGATGTTAATGCTACTGCCATTATGAATCAAAACCTTGGAGAACCTCACGTTGATGTTTGGTCCAATGAACGTCGGATCTAGCACTAGCGCGTACGAACCTGGGCTCGGCATAAGTTTAGGATCATCTTTGATGTTCCAGGTGATTTCCTGGTCCGACCAAGGCATGTACCTCGTCACCGCTGGCATGACCGCATTGACCTCCATATGTCGGCGCTGCAAGCTCTTTCTATCTGTTTCCTTAGTCGTGAACACACAATAACTCTAGTGATGTTCCCTGTACTCATTCCTTCCCTCGTTTCCGGGGTACCTCTGTTCCGGTTGTTGCTGATTTTCCACCTGATGCACTGCATCTCTTCTCTCATTGTTGTCATACCTCGGCGGAGGGGGAGGCAACATTAGTTGCTGTGTGTTTGCTCCGGAGAGTAATTACTGCCGGGGTAACTCCTGCCGAGGTTGCTCATTCCGGGGTGCTTGAGCATTCCTCGAGCCACCTTGTTCTATCTTTCGCATCCACTCACATTGCCTCGTCGTGTGACCCGCCGGGCTATTCGGATTCGGCGTGTGAAACTTACACGGTTGGTCCAGCATTGACTCATAGGTGTACCTCGGATGGTCTTTCTTTTCTTGCCACTGTTTCTTCTGCTCCGGAGTCCATGTTTTCTTGCCATCATTTCTTGGAGTCCACTGCCCTCCAGTTCTCTAGCGTTGGTTGCTCCCTCCTCCGGGTTGATCTTGATTCACTGCCGCAACTTGTTGCGAGCCATAGCGATGGTCCGGTCTGTCATCTCTCCTTTTTCCTCTGTAATCACTCCTCCAGGACGACCCAGCTCCGTCCCTCTGATAGTATTCCTCGTTTGAGTCGTTTGACGGGAGCCTAGGTTGAGTCGGATTGCCGAAAGCATACGAATCAGCAATCCGGATCATCTCTACTAGCGTAACTGGCATTTTCCTTTGCAGTTTCATCCACAGCTCGCTGCCGTATCTGCACCCTTGCACAAACCACGCTATGGCCTGTGACTCTATGACACCCTCACACGAGTTTCTTACGGTACACCACCGGGTTAAGAATTCACGATCCGTCTCGTTGGGTCTTTGCTTGCACATTGCCAGGGTCTGCGGTCTATCCAGCCTCGATGATTTCTGAGAAGTTGCTGATAAACATTTCTTCAAAATCTATCCAGCAGTTGATGCTTCCGGGCGGCAAGTTATTCAGCCATACTCTGGCCGGGCCTTCCAACATCTGGGGCACGTAACGCACAGCCCATCTCAAGTTGCTAGTTGCAATTTTCACCGCCGTAGCATAGTTTATCAACCAATCCTCCGGCTTGGTAGTGCCGTCATACGTCTTCGTGCCCCTGGGTAATTGGAAGTTGGGTACTGGTGGTTCCTTCATGATCCGGGGTCCAAAGCACACTGGACCCGGAGGACCTTGGCATTCGATCTGTTCCGACCTATACAGGCGATCCAGTTTTAACCTGGCGTCATCCGGCATCAAATCCCTGCTCCCCAACCTAGACCCTATCACATGATAGTCCGGTCTAGGGTACCCTGCGTTCACCATCTCCGAATCACCGTCATTGTATCGGTTTTGCCCTCGTTGCACGTCTTTTTGCTGCATACCTCGGCCGGCGCTTTGCTCTTGCCTCGGTATATTCCGCTGCTGCGGTGGTCCTGCTCCTGAGGAGTTGCGCTGTCCGGCATTGCTGTTGGCAGCGTTCCCTTGACCGGCATTGCCTTGGTCGTGATTACCTCGGCCAGCTTCACCTCGGCTCACACTCCGTCGATCATCATTCTTCCGCATCTCTTTTTCTTTTCCCGCACGCGTTGGGTCGTACGGGACAATCTGTTTGTTCCGTCTCGCCGAGGTTACTACTTCTTCTCTCCTTGGACTGCCATGAGGCGATGATGCGGCTCCAACGGATTTCTCCGGGTTACCCACCACCGAATGGACAATCTTGGAAGCCCCAGCTCTCTCCGGGTTAGCTCTCAGCAGCTCCTCGTTCTGCCTGTTTGCGATCCGAACCAGCTCGTTAACCCGGTCTTGCTGTCTTTGACGGGCCTCACCCGTCAGACCCTCTAGCTCGGATGCAGCGGCGTCTGCTGCTCTAAGGTTCTTCGCCGGGGTACTATACCTCGGCAACCCCACAGACAGATAGTTTTCCGACCCTTCTGCCCCATCATCACCTTCTCTGTTCATCTCACTTATGAGATTTTTCACTTTTACCCTCACTGCATCAACCTAGTTTGCCTTTGCGTACTCACGCAGCATCATGTTCAGTGACGCTGAGCCACGACTATTTTCTTTGCGCCCTCCAGTATCTTTTGCCGAGTTTCCTCTAGCTCGGCTTGTGCCTGAGCCAGATCTATCACTGCTGCTACCGGGTTAGCCAAGCTATCCATAGCTTCCCTCAGCATGTTCTCAGGCCTCTCTAGTGGAGGTCCTCTACCTTTCCTCGGTGCCTTAGGTGTTACCTACGGGTCTGGTGCTGGATCCTTGCTTGCGGCCGCACCTGGAACAGTCATCATCACCTCCACATGGTCCGGGGAGCGAGCGATACGCGCCCCGCGAGCCACAGTGAGGGGTGGTTCCCCCGCATCGACGATGCGACGCGGATGAACGCATGAGACGTCCATTGCAACGTAGACCTTGTGCGCGCCGAGCTTGACGAAGAGGCCGTTGCGCGGAAGCGGGCGCGTGCCGAAGCAACCAGCGTTGTCGCTGACGAAATCCAACGCTCCAAAGCGTTGAACGAGCCCGGAGATGATGCGCTTGCCAATGCCGATGAAGTTTCTCGTCCGGATCTTCACCCCTTCTAGCGTCGCTAGCCCCACGGTGGGCACCAACTGTCGTGGTGGTGTCACAGCAGATGCCATGGATAGGCTAAAGGTGGGGACTAATATGCGCTAGGGGAATCCGGGGAGGGATAGTAGAGTGATTCTCTACACAGAAGTTTGTATTGCTATCTCTTCAAGTTTACAAGTGCTTCTTGAGCTGTATTGGGGAGAGGAGGAAGAAGAAGCTCTCTTACTCTAGCCTAATAACTTGCCCAAGAACCCTAGATCTAGTGCTCAACCAACTAGAATTCTGCCAACCCCCTCTACCAGAACCCTAACCCCCCTTATATAGAGGTGGTTCGGTCCTGACCTAGGGCATACGTGGAGGCATATTCCTAAGAATATGCCCCCTCCCGAAGTAGTAACCCGACAGGGGTGCTTTTCCCCCGCGTCACACTTGCTTTAGCGACGTAAGCCGACGTGAGCGTCGTCACCCTTGTCGGCCACGACCCGGTGGTCCTGCCCTTGCTTTATTCGCTCATCCAGTACGTATCGGACCTTCTTTTTTGACCAGAGAGATTCCTTCCTTCGCTTAGAAGCTATGCGAGGATCCGGATCATAGTAGATCTGGCCACACCTGTTCCTGCATATAAGTTAGACAAGCATTTCCGACATACTCCTTAAGTCGGATGAGACAACGTTAGGCGACCCCCCCTCCCGGTCCGGGTTACTCCGTGATCCGGCCTGCCTTGAGGTGACTCGGCCAGCATCCGCTTTGACCTTGCCGAACCTCGGCTAACTCGGCCCTTATACCCCGGAGTGACCCTACCCGGGGGTATCCCCCCAACATCGGTTCAAGTTCAACACATTATTATGCATCTTCATTGCCAATAGCTTTCTTCCCCCACCTGGGTGCCAAGCCTTCACGTCCACTGGCTTCTTCATTTCCTGCCTTCTTCCTCTTCCTCAGTGCCAATTTTCTTAGCTTCACGTACTCTGCATCGCCGGGACAATCAGTACCAGAATCATGTCTAGCATCATCTTTCCACTCGTTTTTATTTTCTTCCGGCAGCAAAATGACTGATCCGGCAGTCATATTTCTAACCTTGTGATGCTTCCTATCAAAGAAACAGGACTGTTGCATAACTGCCCAATATCTATAGAGTAAATAAAACAAAAATTACAATTGAGCACAAACATGCGAACCCCAAGAGACTTTTGCTTACCAGGAGCTAATTGGGTTCGAGCGACCACCCTGTCCAAGAATAGAAGGGCGACTCCCAGTTGCAGCAGCTTCCACATCCAGTACATCACAATTCAGCTCAAACATGCAAGACGAAGCATACCTTTTCATCAACCCAATTAAGTGACTGTCACACGTTAGAGGAACCATGATGCCTCGTTCATTCATGAAGCTGAACTTTGCAGTCTGCTTTGGCCATATTTCATCATGATTACGCAGAGCAGCAACCATACCAAGGATAGTGCAGATCTATGCATGCACTTCTTCAATCGTGATACAATGGTGTCCATACCACTTGCCCTTCACCCTTGCTGATTTAGAGTCGTACCTAAAGAGGGTTACCGTAACCAGGTAAGGGTGGTCCGCGGAGATCCCACTTGACAAAAAACTGTGGACAAAATATGTTTTGTCAGTGTTGGGCTAACAAACAATTTTAGGTTCAATAGCATGCTAGTAGTTATAATTAGTGCGAATAGCAAAGAGAAGGGTAGCTCACCTGCATGTAGCCAGAACTTCTTCTTCCTTGATTGTAGGATATGCCATCCTCCGAGCTGCTCATCTCGTCGGCGGAGGAGGCGGGCTAGAGCCTCGCAATGGCGGCTACTACATGCGCCATTGGATCTCGGGATCAACGAATGGGCGCAACAACTGGGCACAGCAACTTGGCGCCGGAAGTCAAATGTCCGAAGGGATCGTTCTTCCTAGAGGGTGGATTTTGATGCCACCAGTGCTAGGGGAAAGGAGGGAATGGATTTGTGAAATTGGTCAACACATCCAATCCACTTAGTTCCTCGATTTGCCTAAGAGGTTGCCGCATTGGCGCTCACGTCACGGACAGATGACCGACATGTGGGTCCGGACCGTCTACTTCACGGGGCAGTTTAACGAAATGTTTGAATTTGGCAGGGGTGAGATGAGTTTGCCTCGAAATGGCCCCTCTCAGTAGTTGGCAGCCCAATGAAATGCGGCAATTACAGGCAACTTGGGTACCACGATGCACTCGTGGGTAGGAACTTTCGGGCCGCAAACAAACAATCCCCACACTAGGGGCGGATCCCTGGTACTCCTCCCTCTCCATAGCCGCCACACATCTCCAAGATCAAGATCTCCTCCAACACCTCCACAAGATCCAAGCAAGAGAAGGAGAAGGAGACGTCCTCATCTTCATTGCGCGCACCGTTCATCGTCATCATCTCCAATGGTGTCTCCACCTATCTCTCCCTTGTTTTAGATCTTGTATTTGTTAGATTAAACATGGTTGTGACTTCATTAATTTATTCATCTATGTTTTGTTGTTCATCCATGTGTGAGTGATTGATTGGGTTCAAGGTTGAGGTTTGATCTAGTGCGCCAAGTTAGAATGTGATTGTGATCCAAGTATTTAATTACATGAGTCAAAGATGAGTTCATGGGATCCCTTGGTCCAGAAGTGCATGTTTTCCTTGCAAGTGACACGCGAGAATCATGCATAGTACACACAGTGTGATAGCCCGGTAATCAAGTGGGGAACATTAATTTGTCCAATGAATCTCTTGTAGACAATGGATCACACATATATTTGCCCATCTAGTACTAGTGAGACCGAAGCCTAGAAACCCTCTCTCATTCCATTCAATCCTACAAGTACAACCCCTCTTGCTTACTTTAATTTTTAGTTTATTTTGTTCTTGTTTAGCTCTTTGTTCTTTGTTACTTCAAAACCCTCTCATTCTTTGCCATTCTAGTAACCTATAGAGTAGACTATTTCCAAACACCTTTTTGGGTGCGAACGTGGCCGCATTGACAACGTGGCTGCGGGGTTGTGTTGTTGCCAATTGCAAAGCTTACAAGGGATGAACTTTATAAATAATATTTGCTACTACAATTACTACAATAACCCTATTATTGATCACAAGAAATCCATGCATCATCCATCATGTCGGAGATTAGGCCAAACTTTGCTAATACTATGGTCTCCTACAGTGATAAAATAAGCTCTTAGGTATTGGGTTTGGCAAGTTGGTGGTAACCCCGGATGTATCATTGGTTAATGTCATGCTTGCCAAAACTCTTGGCTACAACCTCCTTTCCGTTCATGCTCTAGATCTCATGGGTATTTCTTCTTTCTTTAATGACCACTCCGTGGTCATCATGTGGAGCAAGACTCTCATGGTGGCTTTCGTAAGGAATGTAGGGAATGACTTGTATGTGGTAGATTTGTCCAGAAACACCTCTACACATGCTATATGTCTCTATGCTAAAGTCGACGTGGGCTGGTTGTGGCATCACCGCTTGGCCCATGTAAACATGAAGTATTTGCAAAGTCTCTACATAGGGGGCCTCGTACTTGGACTAAAAGAGATTTCCTTTGCCAAAGATCATGTTTGCAGGTCTTGTATTGAAGGGAAGATGCATGAGTCACCCACAAGGTTCTCAATAAAATTACCACGGAACGTTGCTTGTAGCTTCTTCATATGGATATTTTTGGGCCTCCTTCTCATGATAGTCTTGGAGGCAAGAAGTATTGTTTGGTGATTGTGGATGACTTTTAAAGATACAATTGGGTTTATTTCTTCAACTTCAAGAGCAAAACTCAACAAACCATCATCGACTTCGCCAATCATGTTCAACGGAAGCACAATTCAACTATATTGTCCATCTGGAGTGACAATGCCACCGAGTTCAAGAGCTATACTTTGGATGAGTTCCTTAGTGATGAGGGGATCAAGCACCAATACTCCACTCCATACACCCCTAAACAAAATGGTGTTGCTGAAAGGAACAACCGCACCTTGATGGATGCGGCCCGGACGATGTTGGTGGCGTTCAAGTCACCATATAATTTTTGGGACGAGGCCATCTCCACCGCTTGCCATGCTATCAATCGGATATACCTTTACAAACACAAGAACAAAACTCCATATGAATTACTCACCGGACACAAGCCTTAGCTACTTCCGGGTGTTCACGTGTAGATCCTTCATACTCAAGAAGGGTGTCGTGGTGTTGCCAATGAGTACACCATTGAGGGTCCTCAAAGAGCGTGTTTAGAGAGGTGGGGGAAGGCGGTGAGTTGGCGAGTATAAGGTAACACAACTTACCCAGGCTCAGGTCCCACAATGATGGCGGAACCCTACTCCTGCTATAAATCACTAAAATGTCAATACACCGAGTTACAGAGATTTATTTGCCGTGCAAGGTGATACGAGTTGTTGTGTATCGTTTCCCTAAAGGCTCCCACAGGTCTGGCATATAAAGACGCTAGAACCTAGGGTTACATGGAAAGATCCTTGCCGAACAGGTTATAGAGTCATACAATAATACTAACTAGTCTTCGTATCTTGTACTCCAAGGCTCTGGGTTGGTCGGTGATAGCTCCATATTTCATCACTTTTTACTATAGATTTTCCTCTTGTTTATTGCCGAATTTCACTGAAGATTACCCCTTTCTACTAACGTTAATGTCACAATTAGCGAAGCCTTGGTTTCTTGTGACGGTTTTCAGGTAATGAACATTTATTGAAGATCTAATAGCATTTATGGGCTAATTGCATCCAAAGAAGTAAATGCCCAATTGTAGCCCCTTTCATTGGAGGCATTCAGAATGCTTAACAACTAGCGCTACGGTCGGGATGTGCCCTTACCGTCCGCCCATACTACATGCCGAAAACTTCGTTATATCAATACAAGTAACTTTCATGAAGGAAGGGCAATGAGAAGGACAACATAAAAGAAAACAGAGTCACCACAAATCATCTAGAGGGGTTAGATCAGATCTGGAAGAGGAGAAGAACTTCACCTTTTTCCTCGACAATCTTCGACTCCTCAACCACACACTCCACCATCATTCCCATCATTACTTAGAGAGAGAGATTGGCAATTGTAAGATTAGGGTTTGATACTTTGATCTACCTTTGGTTTGTATTTTCATTTGATCTTTGATCGCTATTGTGGTTTGCTATAATAACTTTGAGATGATTCGTATTTGCAATACAATTATGCTTTTGATTTGTCTTTCTCTCATGTCTGAGTAAATCCCCATATGCGTGGGAGATGTAGGGGATTGGTGAGATGTGTCATGCCTCCTTTAAATCCATCCATTTGTGATTGTTGTAGTGTTTATTAAATAGTGATAATGATTATCTATGTTTGCCTAATGCTTGTTATCTAATTTAAGGGCCCAGGTAACATGATCCAAAGATCTCATAGGTATGAGCTTGTATGCTAGTGATTCGGCGACCCCCGAGTGACACGACCGATATCAATGAGGAGCTAGCACTACTGGAGGAAAAAAAGGAACCATCAAGATTAAAGCCTTGATCCGGTCGCAAGACTTTAATTAATGTGCTGACCATTGCCATGGTAGCAGGCAGACGGATCATTGGGACTAGGAAGAATTGGCCATGAGAACTCCTAGTCGGTATATGGGTTGCTTGCCTACTCACTTATAAATGAGAAATATCACTATCACTTATTCCACTTTAACCATTTGGCACTTTCACTATCACCATGAACTGTTTCTCTCCACGCCCAACTTCTCATCTCCAGGACCTTTACACACCTTTCACATCTTTACTTTTATGTAATTTATTTATTTCCTAAGCAAGTTTCCTCTATCTTTTACTCACCACTTACACATTCATCTTTTGCATTCAATTCCCTCAAGACCTGTGACACCTTGAGTGCGACAGAAACACCGCATAAAAACATTTACCTAGGCTCCCTATTGGGATCGATATAAAAATTGGAATTAATACTTCCGCGAAAACATTCTCTGATGAACTTGTGCACTTGCAGGCCATCAGTCGGTAACTGCATCGTAGAGTTCCTTCTTCTGGCACGAGCCTCCCTTCTGGATCTGTCTAACTGGGCTGCCTAGTAGGCCATAGGCCTTGCTACCAACTATGGGCCACCCAGGTTAGCCAAATTATAGACATGCAATGGTGATACCCATTTAGCATATCCCCAACAGTAGCCCCTAGAGGACTTTGAGATCTTGCTCCGTCTTGCCCTTTAGTCTTGAATGCTCCGTCTAGGTGATGCCAGCAATTCGTCAAGCAATATTTTGAAGTCTTCCCAAAGAACCCTGCAATCTTCTCCATCTTCAACATATAAGTTGGAGAATCTTCAATTTTTAGTCTTCCTTTCCATAGTCGGATAGAATCTGTCCACACAGGAATGTTCAGACGTGACTACTCCCCTGCCACTGTCAGTAGGGTGACATAGGCTACAACCTACGCTTCCTCAATACTCACATATGGCAGTGGTTAATCATAGCGATTTCCTTGCGCATGAAATCCAAATGTTAAGCGGCAAATGGGGGACGTGGCGAAATTGCCGTGCACGTTCACACACACGTTGTCAACGCTCTCACCATTAGATCCTTCGCACACGAAACTTGATGCTAGAGCTTATAAATAGTTACTACAACCAAAGATAATTCCTTTACCTGCATTTTCCCTACGTCTTCTTCTTCCTCGTGCTGCACGACTCTTCGATCTCTCAGTGAGTAAACCCTAACATAGAAATCCCATCTCCAATTTTTCTTCCAATCAAATTCAATGGCGAGCAGCAGCAGTATCTTGTCAATAGCGGCGTCTCCCGGGGCTTCCAAGGAGCCATCAAAGGAAGATTCTATCCCGCTGGAGGGATTGGTGATTCCAGTCTCCACCATGAAGAAAAACCACCGACGATAACCAGAAATGAGCGGCACTCGAAGACGTGGAGAAGGAAGATGACTCACACAAGGGAGTGTGGAGGGGCTTTGAGCTTACCGAGGAGCACCTGAAGGAGCCTTACGCTGAGGGATATCTCCCCTCGACGGAGGGGCTAGTCTGGCAACTGAAGGAAATATGCCCTGAGAGGCAATAATAAATTTGTTATTATGTATTCCTTGTATATGATAGATGTTTATTTTGCATGCTATAATTGTATTGATAGGAAACATCAATACATGTGTGTTTAATAAACAAAAAGGGTTCCTAGTTATGCCTCTCTTATAGACTAGCTTGTTGATTAACATGATGATCAAGGTTTCCTGATCATGGACATTGGATGTTGTTAATAACAAGGTCACAACATTTGTGAAATGATGTGATGAACATTCATCCGAAGTATAGAATTACGATCAAGTCATTATGTTTATATTGCTATAACATCATACGAAGTAATCTTTATCCTTAGACCATGAGATCATGTTAATTGCTAACACCGGAAGAGTATCTTGATAACATCAAACGTCACACCGTAACAGGGTGACTATAAAGATGGGTTCAGTACTACGAAGGTGTTATGTTGAGGCTCATGGATCAAGAGTGGAATTTGTCAATCCATATGACAGATAGATATACTCTGGGCCCTCTCGGTGATATCACATTAGGATAGCTTGCAAGCAAGAATTGTGATCACTAGAATGTTATATCACGGGAATGAGAAAAGAGTGCATGTCGGTAACGAGATCAAACTAGGTATGGAGATACCGATGATAGAATCTCGGACATGTGATATATCGAGAGACAAAGGGATTTAGTTACAAGCGTTAAAGGTTCTCACGATCATAGGAGTCATCATTGAATGTGTAGGAGTCAGTACGGATCTCCAGGTCCCGCTGATTATTGATCGGAGAAGGGTCTTGATCATGTCTGCATTATTCGCGAACCATAGGGTGGCACACTTAAGAGTTACCGGACACCATTTTGGAGCACATATGTTTTAGACAAAAGAATTGCAAAGCGCAGGAATTGTTTCAATAGAAACCGAAAATTGTTTCGGGTGAAATTGTAGAAGGTGGTTCTGCATGTGATATTGAAATATTGCAAGGGGCTATATGTGAATGTTTGTTAATTAAAGTAATTAACAAAATTCTGAATAAATTTAATAAAAAGAGTTTTATTAAATGAGAGAGCATTAAATTTGGAGAAATTTAATGCATTTAAAGTGGAGACTTTAAAAGGGAATGTGAAGAGGCATTTTAATGTGGAGGGGTTACCACCACATGAATGGGGGAGGTGAGGGGTCACCCCCATGCGCCGGCCATGGAGAAAGGGGGCACCCCCCTCCTCCTATAAAAGGCCACCCATTCCCTCCTTTATCCTCACACCTCCTTGTGAAGGATCTCTCTCCCCCTCTAGAATTATTCCCCCATGGTCTCGGATTAGCGAGATACATGTTCCCGGTGGCATTTCGTATGGAAGGAGTTGCTGCTTCTGCTGGATCGCTGGAGCGAGGAGGTGGAGGTTGTCCGGTGGCTTGAACGTGTGTGCGAGTGCGGATGCGCTGCTGAGTTGCGGCGCTCGGACTTCCACACAATCTTGAGATCGGCAAGCGTACGACTACATCAACCACGAGTTCCTACTCGTTAACAAAACTTGTTGTCTTCGAGGGTAAGTTCTCCATGGATGTATGTCCACCCATTTCTCTGTATCTAGTAGATAAATCTTGGCGTATAGTTCTCATCGTAGGAAATTTTTTGTTTTCTATACTGCGGACCCAACAGTGGTATCAGAGCCTGATCTATGCGTAGGTGCTTTGCACGGGTAGTACACATATGTTTATTTGTGGGCGATGATGACCATGTTATTGCATCTTCTATGTACTTTGGATATTGGTGGCATAGTGGGATGAAGCGGCCCGGACCAACCTTACATGTCATCGTACATGAGACCGGTTCCACGACTGACATGCAACTAGTTTTGCATAAGTGGCTAGCGGGTGTCTGTCTCTCCTACTATAGTCAATATGTGATTTACAACGAGTTGCTAATAACTTGGTTATCCTCTTTGTTTTTCATGTTCGTAGGTAAGATCGGTTCTATCTCCGAAAGCCCTAAGCCACGTAAAACTTGCAATTGATAAATTAGAGGCGTCTAGTTTAGATCGTTGCTGGGCTAGTGTATTGATATGGCATTGTTGTAAGTAGATGTATGATAGATACTCTTACAACTCACTTAACGTGTAAGTTCCATAGATCTTGGCCTTACACACAAAGGAATGATAGAGATCATACCACGATGCAAATGATAGAGATGAAATGCATGGACCATATCACCTCACTTCACACATTAGCATCTTATATTGCTAGTTTGGCGCTTTTGGTAGCATTATAAGATGATACCTCATTTAGATATCAAGATAAAATGTGTTCTTCCTTAAGTATGCACCATTTTGTGGATCGTGTTTTGAGGCATCACGTGATGATCGGGTGTTCTCGACTCTACGCTTTCATACAACGGGTGTAAGACAGTTTTACACACGCAAATACTAAGGTTCTTACTTGACGATCCTAGCATGTACAGACATGGCCTCGGAACACGGACCGAAAGGTTAAGCATGAGTCATATAGTTGATATGATGCCCATATAGATGCTCACCTTTGAAGCTACACCGACTCACGTGATGATCGGACTTGGTGTAGTGGATTTGGTTCATGTAATCACCAAAAGGACACGAGGGATGTTGTTTTTGAGTGGGAGTTCATTAGTAATTTGGATTAGTTGAACTCAATCTATCATAAACTTAGTCTAAATATATTTTACAAATTCTGTTGTAGCTGGCACCACCTGTTTTTAATTTCAATGTGTTCATGGAGAAAGAGAAGCTTGATGCGAATGGTAGCAACTTCACCAACTAGGCTATGAATTTGAGGATTCTCCTCACTGCTCCACAAAAGCAATATGTGCTAGAGGCGCCGCTAGGCCCCCCACCAGCTCCTGATGCCCCTGACGAGGAAAAGAACGTCTATATAACTCGTCAGGAGGACCACAACTTAGTTCATTGTGGCATACTGTATGGGCTAGAGCCAGAACTTCGAAAACGTTTCGAAAATGGCAAGGCCTTTGATACCATGGGAGAATTGAAAATGATTTTCAATACCCATGCTGCCGTAGAGAGTTATAATGCTTCTGAAAAGTTCTTTAGCTGCATGATGGAAGAGAACAACTCCGTTAGTGAGCACGTACTCAAAATGTCTGGGTACGCCGATAAGCTTGTGTCCTTGGGAATAACGATTCCCATTGACTTAGGCATACATCGTGTTCTCCAATCTCTGCCACCTAGCTACAAGAGCTTCGTGATGAACTATAATATGCAGGGCATGGAGAAGTCTCTTCGAGCTTACATCAATGCTTAAGACTGCAGAAGTGGAGATTAGGAAAGAACATCAAGTGTTGATGATCAATAAGACCACCAGTTTCAAGAAGGACAAGAAAGGCAAGCAGAAGGGAAAGAAGGGAGGCAAATCTGTTGCCGCGCCTGGAAAGAAACCCCGAGGGGGCCCTAAGTCTGACACCGAGTGCTACTATTGCAAGGGGACTGGACATTGGAAGCGCAACTGCCCCAAGTATTTGGCGGACAAGAAGGCCGACAAGGCAAACAAAGGTATATGTGATATACATGTTATCGATGTGTACTTGACTAGTACTCGCAGTAGCACCTGGGTATTTGATACGGGATCGGTTGCTAATATATGTAACTCGATTCAGGGGCTGCGGAACAAGCGACAACTAGCAAGGGATGTGGTCACGATGCGGGTTGGCAATGGATCAAGAGTTGATGTGATCGCCGTCGGAACGCTGCCTCTCCATATGCCGTCGGGATTAGTTATAAACCTGAATAATTGTTATTTGGTGCCTGCACTGAGCATGAACATTGTATCCGGATCGTGTTTGATGCAAAGTGGTTATTCGTTTAAGTCTGAAAACAATGGTTGTTCGATTTATATGAATAATATCTTTTATGGTCATGCACCTGTGTTGAATGGTTTATTTCTGTTGGATCTCGATAGTAGTATTACGCATATTCATAATGTTGATGCTAAAAGGATTAAACTTGATAATGATATATCTACATATATGTGGCACTGCCGTCTAGGTCATATTGGTGTTAAATGCATGAAGAAACTCCATTCTGATGGACTTTTGGAATCACTTGATTTTGAATCATTTGATACATGTGAGCCATGCCTTATGGGCAAGATGACTAGAACGATGTTTTTCGGTTCAATGGAACGGGCGACAGATTTATTGGAAATCATACATACTGATGTGTGTGGACCAATGAGTGTGTCGGCGCGAGGTGGATATCGTTATTTTCTTACTTTCACAGATGATTTGAGTAGATACGGGAATATCTATTTGATGAAACATAAGTCTGAAACCTTTGAAAGGTTCAAAGAATTTCAGAATGAAGTGGAAAATCATCATAACAGAAAGATCAAATTTCTGCGGTCCGACCATGGAGGAGAGTATCTTAGTTACGAGTTTAACACACATATGAAAGACTGTGGAATAGTTTCACAACTCACGCCTGCCGGAACACCACAACGTAATGGTGTGTCAGAACGTCGTAATTGTACTTTATTGGATATGGTTCGATCTATGATGTCTCTGACTGACTTGCCACTGTCATTTTGGGGTTATGCACTAGAAACCGCTGCATTCATTTTAAATAGGGCACCATCTAAATCCGTTGAAAAGACACCGTATGAATTATTGTTTGGAAACAAACCTAAGATGTCATTTCTTAAAGTTTGGGGATGCGATGTTTATGTGAAGAAACTTCAACCGGATAAAACTCGAACCCAAAGCGGAAAAATGCGTCTTGATAGGATACCCTAAGGAAACGATTGGGTATACCTTCTATCACAGATCCGAGGGCAAGGTCTTTGTTGCCAAGAATGGATCCTTTCTTGAGAAGGTGTTTCTCGCGAAAGGTGTGAGTAGTCGGAAGGTAGAACTCGAAGAGGTTATTGAACCTTCTCTTCATGAAATGGCGAGTAGCACAGCTCCAGAAGTTGTTTCGGAGTTGACTTCACCTAATGAAGAGAGAGCTAATGATATTGATCATGAAACTCCGAAAGAGGACACTGCCGAACCTCGCAGGTCAAGCAGGACACGCGCAGCTCCTGAACTGTACGACAATCCTGTTATGAATTTCATGATTGATGAAATAGATGACCCTGCGACGTATGAAGAAGCGATGATGAGCCCTGATTCCAAAAAATGGCTAGAAGCCATGAAATCCGAGATGGAATCCATGTACGAAAACCAGGTTTGGACCTTGATGGACTTACCTCACGATCGAAAGGCCGTTGAGAATAAATGGATTTTCAAAAGAAAAACTGATGCTGATGGTAATGTAACCATCTATAAGGCTCGACTTGTCGCAAAGGGGTTTCGACAAATTCAAGGAGTTGACTACGATGAGACATTCTCTCCTGTAGCGATGCTTAAGTCGGTTAGGATTATGTTACAATTGCTGCATATTTCGATTATTAAATATGGCAGATGGATGTCAAAACTGCGTTCCTCAATGGTAATATTGAAGAAGAGTTGTATATGATACAACCTAAGGGTTTTGTCGATCCTAAGGATGTTGATAAGGTGTGCAAACTTCAGCGATCCATCTATGGACTGAAGCAAGCATCCCGGAGTTGGAATCTCCGCTTTGATGAGGTGATCAAAGAGTTTGGATTTGTCCAAACTTATGGAGAGGCTTGTATTTACAAGAAAGTGAGTGGGAGCAATGTGGCATTTCTGATATTATATGTGGATGACATATTATTGATTGGAAATGATATAGATCTTTTAAACAGTGTTAAAAGTTATCTAAACAGCAAATTTTCGATGAAGGACCTTGGTGAAGCTTTATATATATTAGGCATTAAAATCTATAGAGATAGATCAAGACGCCTAATTGGGCTATCGCAGAGTACATACCTTGATAAGATATTAAAGAAGTTTAATATGGACGGAAGTAAGAAGGGGTACTTACCTATGTTGCAAGGCAAGACATTGAGTAAGACTCAAAGTCCGGCTACGGCGGAAGAAAGAGAGATAATGGATAAGATCCCCTATGCCTTAGCCATAGGCTCTATAATGTATGCCATGCTATGTACAAGACCGGATGTGGCACATGCTATTAGTTTGACTAGTAGGTACCAATCTGATCCAGGTTCAGAACACTGGATAGCGGTCAAGAATATCCTTAAGTACTTGAGAAGAACTAAGGATATGTTTCTTGTATACGGAGGTGAAGAAGAGCTAGTCGCTAAGTGTTATGTCGATGCTAGCTTTGACACTGATCCGGATGACTCTAAGTCTCAATCCGGATATGTATTTCTCTTGAACAGAGCAACAGTTAGTTGGAGGAGCTCCAAACAACCTGTGGTGGCTGGATCAACGACGGAGGCGGAATATGTTGCTTCGTATGAGCAGGAAGCGGTTTAGATGAAGGAGTTCATAACGGAACTAGGTGTGGTTCCTAGTGCGTTGGACCCAATGGTGATCTATTGTGACAATAATGGAGCCATAGCCAACACCAAGGAACCAAGGTCTCACAAGAATTCCAAGCATATTAAGCGCCGGTTTCACTCCATCCGCGAGCATGTCAAGGATGGAGATATAAAGATTTGTAAAGTGCACATGGACCTGAATGTAGCAGATCCGTTGACTAAAGTACTCCCTAGGGCAAAACATGATCAACACCAGAACTCCATTGGTGTTAGATTTGTCACTATATAAACTAGATTATTGTCTCTAGTGCAAGTGGGAGACTGAAGGAAATATGCCCTAAGAGGCAATAATAAAGTTGTTATTATGTATTCCTTGTATATGATAGATGTTTATTTTGCATGCTATAATTGTATTGATAGGAAACATCAATACATGTGTGTTTAATAAACAAAAAGGGTTCCTAGTTATGCCTCTCTTATAGACTAGCTTGTTGATTAACAAGATGATCAAGGTTTCCTGATCATGGACATTTGATGTTGTTAATAACAAGGTCACAACATTTGTGAAATGATGTGATGAACATTCATCCGAAGTATAGCATTATGATCAAGTCATTATGTTTATATTGCTATAACATCATACGAAGTAATCTTTATCCTTAGACCATGAGATCATGTTAATTGCTAACACCGGAAGAGTATCTTGATAACATCAAACGTCACACCGTAACAGGGTGACTATAAAGATGGGTTCAGTACTACGAAGGTGTTATGTTGAGGCTCATGGATCAAGAGTGGAATTTGTCAATCCAGATGACGGATAGATATACTCTAGGCCCTCTCGGTGATATCACATTAGGATAGCTTGCAAGCAAGTGATGTGATCACTAGAATGTTATATCACGGGAACGAGAAAAGAGTGCATGTCGGTAACGAGATCAAACTAGGTATGGAGATACCGATGATCGAATCTCGGACATGTGATATATCGAGAGACAAAGGGATTTAGTTACAAGCGTTAAAGGTTCTCACAATCACAGGAGTCATCGTTGAATGTGTAGGAGTCAGTACGGATCTCTAGGTCCCGCTGCTGATTATTGATCGAAGAAGCGTCTCGATCATGTCTGCATTATTCGCGAACCATAGGGTGGCACACTTAAGAGTTACCGGACACCATTTTGGAGCACATATGTTTCAGATGAAAGAATTGCAAAGCGCAGGAATTGTTTCAATAGAAACCGGAAATTGTTTCGGGTGAAATTGCAGAAGGTGGTTATGCATGTGATATTGAAATATTGCAAGGAGCTATATGTGAATGTTTGTTAATTAAAGTAATTAACAAAATTCTGAATAAATTTAATAAAAAGAGTTTTATTAAATGAGAGAGCATTAAATTTGGAGAAATTTAATGCATTTAAAGTGGAGACTTTAAAAGGGAATGTGAAGAGGCATTTTAATGTGGAGGGGTTACCACCACATGAATGGGGGAGGTGAGGGGTCACCCCCCCATGCGCCGTCCATGGAGAGAGGGGGCACCCCCGCTCATCCTATAAAAGGCCACCCATTCCCTCCTTCATCCTCACACCTCCTTGTGAAGGATCTCTCTCCCCCTCTAGAATTATTCCCCCATGGTCTCGGATTAGCGAGATACATGTTCCCGGTGGCATTTCATCTAGAAGGAGTTGCTGCTTCCGCTGGATCGCTGGAGCGAGGAGGTGGAGGTTGTCCGGTGGCTTGAATGTGTGTGCGAGTGCGGATGCGCCGCTGAGTTGCGGCGCTCGGACTTCCACACGATCTTGATATCGGCAAGCGTACGACTACATCAACCACGAGTTCCTACTCGTTAACAAAACTCGTTGTCTTCAAGGGTAAGTTCTCCATGGATGTATGTCCACCCGTTGCTCCGTATCTAGTAGATAGATCTTGGCGTATAGTTCTCATTGTAGGAATTTTTTGTTTTCTATGCTGCGGACCCAACAGCAGCATGTGCCGGCCGGCAAGGTCGTCCCCTCTCCCCAAGGCGGAGAAAAGGTCTACCTAAAAGTGTAGCTGGTACGTGGCGTTTCCTTCTCAGTCTCTGACTTCTACCTTGAGGTCCTGAATCACTTCTGGGTTCTCCCTCACAACCTCACTCCCAATAGCATCCTAGTACTTAGCAATTATGTAGCTAGGAATCAAGCCTAGGTTATATATGATTACTATTTTTTCACCGTGAAGAGAGAGTCCGGAGATTCCAAGGATGAACTTTAGAATTGTGGAACCATTAGTTTTAATATCCATCCTGGCCGTTGATTCCCTGACATCATCGGTCATGAGTCTTGCAAGAGCAGAAAACCTACTTCTATGACCCATACATTCCTCTGGCTGGCTGACAAGATTCATACCCCGACATTGTTGACGGAGCTGCCGCCGAAGCCAATACTTGGAGGTCCCCCGCCATTGTTCCCTCTGATACCAAAGCCTCTCGTGTCGTTAGGCGGATAGAGTGGCTGATAGAGGTTTGACCGGCCTAGACCTAGCCATGTGCTGGTTTGTAAGGCAGATCCATCCTCTAAAACATTGTTCCAAGGTGATGCATGAGTACACCAAGGAGAGGAAAGATCCAATTCGGATTTCCAAGGACACCTTTCTAGTGACTCCATCAACTTCATCTTAAAGACATTGTCAAGGTGAAGGACAGGAAGCGCGGCTTCGCTATCACATTTGACATGTTCGAAGGCGACAAATGCCTAGAGCTAACCATGTTTCCTTCATTATTGTTGTATATACTCTAAGTTCTCTATTTTGGATGCATCAATCATCTAACATGTTTCTATCTCATCAGCTAGCGAGCATGGCCGAGGAAGACATGGCCATTCAAGTTTATGATCCGAAGCTGAAGGATGTGCATGTCTTGTCTGACGATGAGGCCTCGTAGGATCATCCAACCTCGGAAACGCGAAAGCGGAGGAGATCCACCTCTAATGTGGCTGCCGAGGGCAAGAAAAAGAAGAAACCGGAGAGTGGAGTCTCCAAGAAATCCACTCCGTCTTAGAGGCAGAGAAGAGAAAATCCACTAGCATGCCTTTGACCAAGGCACCTACTGAAGTGTAAGTACTTCCCTTCTCTGACTTTATTCTATACCTACTCATTCATGTACTTATACTTTGTATGTTTCAGAAAGAGATTTGGTGTTAGTCTGAAGCGCACCTCCAAATATGTTGGAGGTTCTAAAAATATTGGTGAGATGCTGACCAAGTCCTCTCCCAATGTTGGTCCCTCCACTCCTTCCGCCAAGCCTACACCGGGCTCCACTAAAACCTCATCCCCCGTTGCACCTGAGACGTCCATTAAGGAGACAGACTTCAATCCTACACCATATATCTCAGGTTCTGCTGGTATGCACATTGTTCCTAGTGGCTAGGCAACACAAGTGAGCACATCTTATCCAATGGCTGAAGCTACGACTAAGGATGCCACCATAAAAGGGAAGCAACTGACACTGGGAGCAGATGCAATAGCAGCAGCAACAAAAACAACCAAGTCGGGAATTCCTACACTGTCAACTGCTATGATAACACAAAGGATGATTAGAGCTTCATCCGTACCTCTGGCTGGTGCGCCTGCTTTGCCTCTGACTCCTCCGACGCTGAGTTTGGATGATATTGTCTAGCAAGCAGATGTTATTTATAACAATTCCAAGACCTTCCATGATGCATACGCCACTGCAGCAAACAATCTCAAGATTATTGCTATCTTGAGTATTCGATCTTTACATTTCGCTTTATAACATATCCCACTATAGCCCCCAAGCTCTTAGGCGGAAAACCATAAGTTATTGGCCTGAGTACTCTAAAACGAACTAAGTGTAAAACTTGATAGTGTAGCCCTCAAGTTTCTAGGTAGAATGAATAATTATAGCTAGATACTCTAAGATAAGAATACATAGGTTAAAATCTAATACTATAGCCCCCGAGCCTCTAGGTGAAACTAAAAAGTCCGGATAGATGCTCTAGAGAAACCAAGCATGTTCCTTGTGCAGAATGAGAATAATCGGAGGAAGGCCGCCAGTGAAAGGTTTGCCAAGCTGCAAAATGAACTAGATCTTGAAAAGGGTAAAACAGCCTTTCTGGAGGAATAGATAAAAAACAACAAGTGTATGTTCTCCTTCGACATCTCCCTATTACATCATTTGTAGCTATTTCTTTTGAATACTCATAATGCTTCACTATTCTGACTTGCAGAAGCTATTTCCAAGGCTAAAAGTATTGTTGAGCAATCCAAGCACATCCAAGAATTGGATGATGAGAACAAGATCCTGAAGAAAGATCTGATTGATGCTGTCAAAATGCATGAAGATTCAATGAAGGCCCGACATGAATCTGCAAACAGTGAGATGGAGCACATGAAGAAGGAAGTTGAGCAACTCAAGGAACAAAACCAAGATGCTGCAACGTAGAATACTCGAAGCCTTGAAATGTTCAAGATACTTTAGAAGGAGCACGACATCTTGGCGGAGACATGCCAACAAGCTGAAACCAACATCTTTGGTAACTTTCCTTCGTATTTCTCAAATTCTATAAGTCAGATAATTTATATCTTTGCAATACTCATGACCTTTGTCTCTTATGAAAACACAACCCCCTTGGTTTAAACAACATGGGTGAAGATGCTACAGATCCAAAGGAATGCATGATTCTTGTCGGTAACTTCATCAATGCTGACATCAGGTCCATGGAGATAGCTCAGCCCCTAGACATCACCGTCAAGGCAGTAGACGCTATCACCAAGTACTCGGAAATCCTTTGCTGAGCCCTTGATAAAGTGAAGAGCTGGAAAGCATCCTCTATCTAGGCTAGCACTCGGATGGCCTTGTCCTCGGTGAAAGCACATTATGATGATGCCGACAACGACCTAGTGACCTCCAGCATGATGGATATTGACAAAGAAGGCAATAAGGTCGATATCACTGCTATCTGGAATTCCCTTGCCAGCTACGGCAATAAGGTTGCCAAGATGGTCGACGCAGATGTCTTCGTGCCTGCCTAGTAGATGGACAATGATCAAGCAACATCATATTCTTTCTTCAGGACTGTCTCCAATCTTGACGATCTCTCCAAGGTTGCTTCTCCCATTGCCGATGATGCAGCATCAAAGTCACCTATAGTAGAGCCATAAACACTTATTGTATTAAATGTGTCTCTATCATTTTGTATGTATGCGAAAAACAATGTAGAAGTAAGGCGTAAAAATTGGTTGCAAGCCTCTTGCTACTTATTCATATCCAGCATGTATATATTTTTAAGCAAGTGCTGGCTTATCCATTATTTTGGTTCTTATGTTTGACCTTTCATGAGACGGAAGACTCGCAACACAGAACCTTGTCCTAAGGTGATGATGCTTAATAGCACCATCTAGAATCTAAGAAAAAATCGCCGGCTTTGAGTGCCGAAATGTCACTACTCTAGAATCCACATAAAAACAACAGAAAAATTGTAGACCAAAAAACTTAAACTAACACCCGTAGGCGGAATTTTCACAAGTGAAAATGCAAACTTGCGCATAAAAGGTTTTGTATGATCCAAAAATGAACTCCAAAGGAGGTAAAAGACTCAGGAAATGTGAGCATACCAAATGATTTATTTTATTGGTCATATAAGATACTTATTACATAATAGAAAATATGCTAAATGTAAAAGGGACGTAGCTATGCTATGTTCCACGGCCGACCAGTCTCCGAATAATCATCATCGGGGTCATGTCGCGTACGCTTGTGATCTTTTCCTAGCCTATCTTTCAACTCGCGAATATCGACGAGGTAATAGGAACCATTGAGCAGCGCTTTGCTTATGATGAACGGTCATTCCCAAGGCAGGGATAGTTTGTGTGGCTTTTGTTTCTTGGGGCGAAGCACAAGATCCCTCTCTTTAAACAAGTGATGCCTAACGCGGCAACTATGGTAGTTGCATAGCTTCTGCTGGTAGATGGTGGATCTATGGCATGCCAAGATGTGGTCTTCCTCGAGCAGGTCCAATGATGACCCACAAGTATAGGGTTTGTATCACAGTATTTTCGAGGGAAGTGAACCCAATTTATTGATTCGACACAAGGGGAGCCAAAGAATACTTATCAGCCTTAACAACTGAGTTGTCAATTCAGCTGCACCTGGAAACAATCTTGCTCACAGCAGTTTATCAGTAGCAATAGTTTTGTAGTAGGAATAGTAAAGTAATAGCAGTAGCAAAGCAAAGACAGTAGTAACAAAAGCAGTAAACAGTGGGATTCGAGTGCGGTAGGCATAGGGATGGATGGACGAGCGTTGCATGGATAAGACAATTCTCATAGCAATTAGAACATAGGGCAAGTACTAGACAATCCTAGGCATGTGTTCCATATATAGTCATATGTGCTCGTAATGAGAACTTGCACAACATCTTTTGTCCTGCCAGCCCGTTTGCAGCGGGGCCTCTAGAGAACTACTGGAAATTAAGGTGCTCCTTTTAATAGAGCACCGGGGCAAAGCATTAACACTCCGTGAACACATGTGATCCTCACATCAAAGCCTTTCCCTTAGCTACCCGATTTACATCGCCGGGACCATAGGTTCCGGACAACGACGTGTGTATACAACTTGTAGATAAGACCAAGAACAATACTATCATAATGAATCAATAACATGTTCAGATCTGAAATCATGGCACTCGTGCCCTAGTGACAAGCATTAAGCACAACAAGTCGCAACAAAGTCATAAAGCACTAATAAAAGAAACTAGGCACCATGCCCTAAAAATCTGATGCCATTACATGAACAATCTCATCCAATCCCTACCATCCCCATAGCCTAAAGCGGGGGATTACTCACTCATAGATGGGGGAAACATGGATGGTCGATGAAGATGATGGTGGAGATCGATGGAGATGGCTCCAGGGGCACTTCCCCGTCCCGGTAGGGTGCCGGAACAGAGACTTTTTGTACCCCGAATCTCCCCTTCGGTGGCGGCGGCGTAGCGGAACTTTTTGTGGAAAACATCAAATCCCCCGAAGTTTTTAGGTCAGAAGGCTTCTTATAGGCGAAGAGGGAGACCGAGGGGGTGCCTGGGGCCACCACACCATGCCCTGGCGCGGCCAGGCCCAGCCCGCGCCTGGGGGGGTGTGGCCAGCCCCTGGCCCTCCTCCGTCTCGTATTCTGGCTCCTGGAGTCTTCTGGAAAAATAGGCACTTTGGCTTTTATCCCGTCCAATTCCGATAATATTCATTTTCTGACTTTCCTGGAACCAAAAGCAATGAGAAAGCAGGCATTGTGGCTCTTGTTAATAGGTTAGTCCAAGAAATCATATGAAAAGTACTCCAAAGTGTGGACAAAACACAAGAAAGTGGATAAAACCAAGCATGGAGCATCAAAAATTATAGATACATTTGCAATGTATCAACATCCCCAAGCTTAACTCCTGCTCGTCCTCGAGTAGGTAAGTGATAAAAAGAAAGAATAATTTTTGAGGTGACATGAACCATCAAAGGCTTGACCAAAGTATTTGTAAACATTCAAAGCTGGGATCATAGCACTTCAATCATAACATGAAAGACAAAGTTCTAACAATAAGACAAAGAAACTATGATGCAACATGAAAAGGAACAAACAAAAGATTCATGAATAACAATGCTTTGCAAGACGTTTGTTTGTTTTGCATAAATAAAACATAGCATAAAAGTATTCAGCTTGTCCCTCATAAAGTAGCAAATATAAATGCATAGGACACCTTCAAAGTTCATAAGAGTGACTAGATACAATAGTTTAAAACAAGCAATAACAAGATATGCATCAATCAACTAGTCTTGGGACAATGCACATAGAACTAAGAATGGCCACTATGCTCTCAAAGTAAGTGCATAAAGATAGAAGGTGGAGACTCAATATAATGGTGGAAGAAAGGCCTTTGTATAGAAGGAAGTAGGGATTCAAGTCTCATAAAGAGCTTCCAAAAATTATGGTACTTATAGCTCTCAGCTCTCATTGCCCCTATCATAAGCATCTTGAAGTGATTAAGGTTAAAGTGAACAAACTATGGTGTACATGCTTGACGAAGTATAAGTCAGAAATCTCATGTCCCTTGTATACGAGGGCCGCTCCTCATGCTACTCAAGTTTAGTCACCGGTAAGTTCTTGTCATTGTAAGTACATGTGTATCATTGAGAACCGACAACGGGGTACCCCTTGCCCGATGATACGGAAGAATCCCCATATCAAAATGACCAGGCAAGAAGACAACGAGCATCTCAACATTCTTCTTATTTACCATGGGAATATGGTGCTTTTTTCTCTCTTTCCTCTTTTCATAGTATCTCTTTTTTTCTTTTCTCTTTTTTCTCAATATAGGACTCTTTTTTTATAAGAAGAATGCTTCATAGACAGCTCATTATGGTTACGCTGCAGGTTTCCACCATGTCAACATGGATTAGACCAGTGCCCAAGGCGCTTTCTAATACATATACATAACTCCATGGACTTACAAGCTCCCCTTTCATTTCACACCGACGACATCCATATACAAAAGAGCATGATATCAACTAGGTACAAGTACCAAGTGCAATGTTGAAAGTGTTCCCCATGAAAGCATGGTTCTGCTAATTCCCAACAAATAAGTGCAAGCATATACAACATAGACGACACAATGGTTCAAGTTCATTAAGGGCAAGTAAAGTAAAGTGTGCCATCAAGTTCGTGAGAGATTTAATCACTAGTCTTCTCATAACAAGTTTAATTTGGAAGGTAAACAAAAGCATGAATATACTTGGAATAGCATAAGCTAGTAGGTATGTAGCATCCCAATTGTCTAACAATTGCAATGCTACTAGCATAGTCTATATAAATGCTACTTCCTATATATAATTGTTGCATCATAATTACATCATGCTCATGTCATCATGCCACCTTGCATTTGAGCATCATATAAAACCCTCTTTCTTTGGTTCTTCTCTCATATGCATTATTAATTGTATTTGCCTCTTGATATTGTATTTGGTTCTTGATATATTGTTTAAATGCCCAAGTTGAGTTGGGGGCATATCTTTTGTTAACTCCACCACCTTTCTTGGCATCACCCATCATTCCACCATTCCACCATATATGAGCATTGCAACTTATTTGGTTTTACCTCTAGATCATATGTGTTGGTGTGGATCCATTCTATCTCCACATGCTCTCATATATGCACCATATTGTTTTCACATTATTGATATATGAGAGCCACATGGCCACCTTTGCATGCTTTGTGAGTGGAACTCTTTTCCTAGCTTCCATATGGATTATTATGGATTTATGCTCATGTGGGGATATTTTTGGGACTATTAAACATCTAGTGGAATAAACACACTAGCAAGTCCCAATTATAATCAAATGTGAACATCTCCATCTACTCCATCTGGAACTTTCCTTTAAATTATTTTGCTTAGGCCTTACTCCACATTTTGGAATGCATAAGAATAATGCCATGTAAATAATCTTGTTTTCACAAAAACAAGCATGGTATTAATTATTTATGCATGGCCCATGCAAGTACCACCTTTTGTTTGTCCTTTGGATTTTATTTGCATTTTGAGTGGATCTTCCCCCCATATCTCTCTCTACCCTCTTATGCTTGATCTTGCTTGATGCATGCAAGCATCTAACCCTAAAACCTACATCTACCTCCATCCATCCCCTCACCACCTTTTTCTCTTACCCTCTCTGTCTTATCTAGATCATGTTTGAACTTGGCTTGATCTTGCTTGGTCTTGTCAAAATAGAACATTCCACCACATCTCTCTCTCTCTCTCTACTCCTCATCTTTCCCTCCCTTTTCACCTCCATCCTTGCATGGTCATGTGGATCATGCCTAACCCTCATCTACCCTCTCCCCTAATGTTTTCTCCAAAATCTACACCTAAGTTGAACCCTAAACCTAACCCTCATCTACCCTCTCCCCTAATCTTTTCTCCAAAATCTACACCTAAGTTGAACCCTAAACCTAACCCTCATCTACCCTAGTTACACCCTACCACTACCATGTGCATCACCTAATCTAACTGAGCCCCCCTCTCTCCGAACCCTAGCTACCATACCACCCCTCCCTCTCGGCCTCTCTCTCTCTTTCTCTCTCTCTCCCTGCCAGGCCTACCCCACCCCGAGCTCCCCTCATCTGCCCTCCCCACTCCTTTCTTTGGCTTCAAGACAAGGAGAAAAGAAGGCAGAGAAGCACCTACCCGATCAACCTCCCCATCACCTTTTTCAAAAGCCACCACCACCCCATGTGCCCTCCCCTATCTCCCTTATCACCTCAACCACCCCAGGAACCCCATGGCAAGATCTGGACGCCAGGCACCCCGCCTTCCTCCCACCTTTCCCCAGGAACAGCCATGGCCTTCCCATGCCAAACCCCAAAACCCTAGACCCGTCTACCTCCTGGCCTCGTCGGTCTGAAGCTCCCCAAGGCGGTCCAGGCGCACCAGGGGCGGCCTCTGCTTCCTCTTCGACGCCTAGGCCGCGGGGTAGTACCAGAAGCTCGCCGGAGAAGCCTCACCGCCGCCGCGTCCGTGAGCACCAGGAGTACTCCGGCCCCCCTGCTTCCCCGATGATCGACGCCTCCCCGAGCCCGCTAGCTGCACCTGAGGGTCGTAGGTGAGCCCACCAATCTCCTGGACATCATCTTCCTCCCCCTCTCCCCTTGCATCGCCGCCGCCGTCCGTCGAGCGCTCTGCGCGCGCGCCGCGCGTCGCGCTCTGGCAGCAGCAGCTGCAGCAGCTTTGCCCCGCCTCTGTTCTCCACCGTGCCCCGCGCGCTGCAGCCCTCCTCCGAGGTTGCTCTGTGAACGAAACTTGTAGGCCGATGTCCCCTCTTCATCTTTCGTTTTTACCGCGACGCTTTTCTCCCAGCGGATTCGCCATGCCGACGGAAAGTAGCGATCCGCCCGTCAGTCGGATTAAATCGGCAGCTAATGGCCGATGGCCGTTTTGCACTTGCCCCCCTGGCCTTTTTCCCGCCTCAACCCGAAGCCCCGGAAGCCCCACCAGTCAGCCAGCCTTTGGTTTTTCTAAAAACACCCCCGGAAAATCCAGACCGGCACGGACCAGTCCCCCGCGCGCCTGGGATTGCCCACGTGTCAGCTGTGGCCATTTGGCCTTGTAATATTAGCCCGCCGCTGGAGGCCCACCTGTAAACCTCTGCGGCTAGAGTAGCTTGCGGTGAGAAAAGCCCTTGCTTGGCCGTGAGCATGATCAGCAGTTGGTCCCACCTGGCTGTGACTCGGGCTAGGTTCCTCTGGGTATAAAAAGGTTTTCTGTCTGTCTGTTTAAATTTAAACCTTTTCAAATTAATTTCAAATTCAAATTTAAATCTGTTTTAAATATCTTTTAGAATATAAATCCAAATAATGCATATAATATATGTTTTCAAATCAGAAAAATGTGAGGAATTCAAATATGCCATTCAAAATATATTTTGGACACTTAAAATTTCAAGTTGATTTAAATTACAATAAAATGCCCTTTTACCTTTATTAATTAATAAATTTTGTTTTATAACTCCAAATTTAACAAATGATATGTCCAAAATGATTAGCTCGACGAGACCTTTCTGTTTATGCATTCCATTATCTGTTTTGCAGCATGCATCATATAAATATAATGGGTACAGCAACTAATATGAGGATAAAATGAGGCTAAAACCCAATAAAATGATTTATTCTTGTATTCCACACCTCACCCATGCCATGCTACTTTAATGCCATGCAAATTGTGCATCATTCATCATGGCATGATTGTTTGCTTGTCGCATTTTATTCATATGCTTGTGCACTTTATTTATGTTGGCCCTTGTTTGTTTGGTTCTTCTTCGAATAGACGCTGAGCAGGGGATATATCAAGATACTCAGGAGCACTACCCAGATCCCTCTCTCGCTTCAATTGAGCTGCCAGGCAAGCACTACCACATGCTTGCATACATATAGTACCTATTGCCTCTATCTTACTCTTGCATCATTGAGTCGCGATTGCATTAAACTGAATCCCAAGTATTGCATAGCCTTTACTTTTAAACCCCACCGAAGCTTGTTCCTCCATCCCATGAGCCATTACTACAGGAGTTGTTTGAGCCATGCGAGTCGTAGAACAGCATGTGTAGGGTATGTGAGTGTCTGATGGATAACGAGGTACCTATACAACTTAATCTGAGTAGTAATGGGATAACTAATGAAAGTGGCATCGGTGAGCCATATTCGCTATTTGGTTTTTCAGGCTCACTTGTGTCCCGTAGGACCCCGAGTACTTGATTCCTGTTCCTTGAATATTCGCGCTATCCACATCCGGGAGGCTTATGAACCCCCACAGAGCTTGATTCATTCTTATTTCTTGGGGCCACAAACTAGTTTGAGGTTTTATTTACTATCTGTACTTATTCCATGCTTTCTTGCTTTAATTTAAATTGTGCAGGTACTACACCTTTGTCTTGTTAGGGCCGTGACCCGTTTGCTGTATCGACAAGCCAGTCACACTTTCGGGTTCCCGATCGTTCTGATGGCTCCACAAACCTTGAGGCCGTCTCGAGTCAGCTAACTTGCGCTATGGTAGCTCAATGGGGTGGCCCCCTGAAATATTTCTGAATCCTGTAATTGCTTTGTCGTGACTGCCTCGTTGGGTTTTGATTTGGTTTTTCCGAGGTATATCGAGTGTGTGTTGCTATTTGTGCACCCCTGCAGGGTAAAACTTTCTGAAAGCCGTGTCCGCGGTTATGGACGACTTGGAGCACAGTTTCTCGATCATAGACAAGAATAACTAAAGTACCGCTTTTAATTTGACTAAGTACCTGACTAGTAAATAGTGCAACACTCATGGAATGGATAATAAAACTGCCAACGGATGGGGGGTTGTTCGTCCGCTTCCTCGTCGGTAAGCGAGGAGGAGGATGGATCTGTTAAGATTACCGTTATGATTGTTGTTATTAATTCACGGACATCCGTATATCTCTGGTTAGGCGGATGGTTAGCGAGTATCTATAGAATTGCTAGGGTTTATCTTTTGCTGCAATTGCGTCACCCCAGGTTGTGTCCCCTTTAGCGGCATAAAGACTTGCTGAGTACCCCTAGGGTCTCACACGATAAATTATTGGTTCAGATGAACAGGTACATTCGCAAGATGGATACTGGGTGGAAGAGACGAACGATGTGGGCAACGATCATTTGGTGTAGAGATTCCGGGAACGGGGATCCGTGAGATCTTTGGGCGGGATCTGCTTATTTATGGGGCATCTTATGCCGATTTGCTTCTTATCCATACTCGGATTCTGTCTTCCGCTTCCGCCTGATACTCTGATGTTTGATGTATGAGGAGATATCCTAAACTATTATATCTATCTAGGATATTTGGATCTTGCCGTATGGCGTTGCTATATTTCCTTTCTTTTTAGATGGAATGGCTCTGATGTACTGTTGTATGGTGGCTTGCATACATACGCATTTGTGTATGTAGTTGATCCCTTCGACTGCCGATTACGCCGCCCGTTCTTGTCCCGATGTTTAGAAATGGTTGGGACGGCCGAAAGGTCTACCTATGAGTGGCATTTGGGCCCCACCGTACTATTTCAACCATTTCTGCTCGTCCAGGCTTGTAACTAGGAGCGTAATTCACCGAGGTAGTTACAATTGGTATCAGAGCCATCCCGCCCTTCAGGGTCTCAGCCAAATGGTCGTTGTCAGTCTAGCAAATATTTTTGGTAGTTATGTATACTAGGGAAAAACAACAACGTGAGAGTAGGACTGCTTCCACTTTTCTTCTTACCCAACCACCCACTTTTCTGGTAAGGAAGTGTAACGTTTTCAATCCTCTTCTTAAAATTCAAACTAGGATTCACGTGTTCTGGGTTTCCGTAGTACCATAGAAAGTTTGTGTGTGTGTGTAATCCCTTGTCTATCTGTTGCATCCAACATGTTATCTTTATCTGCCTTTTGGTTATCAACTGTTGGTACATTCCATACTGACAGGCTTTTGAAAACCGGTGCGATCTACCTGACTCCTTGTTAACCGGTGCCATCTTCTTAAGGGTGTCTTTCCTTCTAGCAACTCCACATTCTGTGAAAGCATCTATTGCTAATCTCTACCTGATAAGTGATTTTGCGCATCTATTGGTATTTTAATGCTGAAAAATGCGGAAATTTTTTCTTTGATACATCTGTGCTTCCACACTCCTTTTCAGTCGTGTGTGAAACATTATCTATCTCCCTTTTATCAGCATGTCCATGCTAACTCATTCTTTTGTCGCCGGCGCTTAATCCTGGAGTTTATTTTCATCTCCAATCTCTTGGGCTAATTACATAACATGTGTCGATTCGATGCTGCTGATTGTAATTTGGTTCTCGGCATAGATATATTCCACTCATGATAAGTGACGATTGGAATATGGAAAATGCTATCAACTCTATCCTCCAAATGGTGACGGTTATCTCCTGTGATTTTGAGTACACCGTTATCATATCTATGCATATTCAAGCATCTTTGGAAATCCAGAGTTTCTCAAGCCACTACAGCGGTCTATCATCTGTTTATCATGCTGCACATCTTTTTCAACTCCATATCTGCAAAATTCTCTTTGAGACGAGGGAATTGCATCTTTTCGTCTCCGATAGCTTTGCTTAAGGTATGAGCTATCATCGATTCTTATCCAAGATCTCTTTATCTTGTAACCGGTGATCCGATCGACAATGTGAACCAGGTGGCATCTCTTCTTCTTCCGAAGGTCCAGATAATCTAGTCTTCCAGTGCATCTTCTTCAACATGAACCTTGCACTTAATATTGATATTTCTAAGAGCGTTGAGCTCAGGAAGTGTTCGAGCATTTGTTCGTTTCTCCCGCCTTTTGAGCTTGGTATTTCTGAGAATATCTTGTTAATCCATGGTGGTATATGTTGATAATATGCTTGCCTAATCGATATCAATGGAAGGACATGGAAGATCATCTGTGTCTCTTTCTCTCAAGCTTCGTGAACACTGCCTGTGTGCAAAGTTCTCAAAGCGTAAATTCTGACTTTTTGAAGTCACCTATCTCGGCCACATCCTTCTGCTAAATAGATCGCTTCAATTCTGGAATCAGCAAGTTCATTGTTAATTCCATCCTCCATCTTCAACCAATCCGGAGTTGTTCCTTGTTGGCAAGTTATCATCATCGTTTCACTAAAGTTTTTCCTCAAGACTGCTAAATCTCTCTCAATCATTTCAAGAAGAACATGGAGTTCTTTCACCTCAGTCTCGTCAAGTAATCTCTTGAAACCCTCTCGCTCTACCATCTATGCTCAATCCACCGGAGGCCATGAAGACCTTACAGATCTTGTATTCCTTCTGTTCAAGTGGTGCTATCTTTTTCTCTATCTGTGGAATCTTGCGGTTGTTCTCCGTAATCTTCCTTTATATCTTTCCGGTGGCTTGGTACTTCAGAAATGACGACAACATCATCATCTTTATCTATCTATGAATCCGGCGAATCGTTTGCATCTATCCTTGTTTTCTTACGGAGTTCCATGAGCTCTTCTTATCAATATCTTTCATCTGTTTCGGTAGTTGGGTTGCATGGTTTTCTTATTCATGTGCGGAGTAATGCTTTGAGTGCGGGATGGAGTAGCTACCATACCACTACTCTTATCATTCGCTCTTGTACATTGAATTGGTGAATTAATGTGATTTCACTCATTCCACGGAAGTTAGAAGTGGCCTTTATCCCTCGATACTTTTACTTCCGTCTTTGTTTTTCCGGAGTGCTCTCTCGAAGAAAGTAATCAATAATCTCTTGTTGGTGATCTCACCCTTTCTACACGGAGCAAAATCCACAATTATCTGGTGGAAACAAACGCAAACTCTTTTCTGTCCTCGTCATTCTACCGATGCTCTACATCCCCAAACAAGATGAAAGGAAACTATCCATCTCTTTGTTCCATCAATTCTTTTTCCCTGGTAAAGCCAATTATGGTTGATGCCATCAGCCGCAAATCTATTGTGTTAGCCTCAAGGCTAAGGAAAGCAATAAGTATCTCTACAATAAACTCCAGATCCTCCATATTATTTGCTTCTCGGGATCCCACCATGATCTAGCTTCACATCCATCTCTGGGAGTTATATCCGCGCACCTCAATTGCGTTATCCTTTGGGTCTTACCGGCACAAGAAAAATCTAATCCGACAATGTCTAACTAAATCTTTCTGTTGATATCAAGGAACTCTATTGTTTGAAGGCAATATTGTTTCCGAACTTCATTTCTCAAATCCGAGAGAAGTTACGATGCTTTTGTCATAGTGGTTCAAACCCCTCCAATCTAGCTCTTTTCTTCCGGCGACACAAAGATTCATCCTCTCTAGTATCGGTAAATCTTTAATCTTAACAGTGTGTCTTTCTTTATCCATGATACATCATCTTGTCCTTTCTTTCACCAATGGATCTTATTCTTTTATCATGTTTCTTTGGAAAACCGGAGCTATGTCCATCCTATCCTTCTTGTCTCACGACAATCCTTCAACTCTTCTAACCGTTGTTTCTCAAGCAAAACGCAAGACTCGCAACAAGTCTAGCAAGTTTTGCAAGGTGTAGTGGTCGCACCATTCCGTTCCTCATCATCTTGGGAACGTGAGGGTCACCTTCGTTCTGAACACCCGCCTCTTCTTGTGTTGTTTTCTTTTTCCTAGGAATCTCGGGGCGAGATTCTTGTTTAGTGGGGGAGAGTTGTAGCATCCCAATTGTCTAACAATTGCAACGCTACTAGCATAGTCTATATAAATGCTACTTCCTATATATAATTGTTGCATCATAATTACATCATGCTCATGTCATCATGCCACCTTGCATTTGAGCATCATATAAAACCCTCTTTCTTTGGTTCTTCTCTCATATGCATTATTAATTGTATTTGCCTCTTGATATTGTATTTGGTTCTTGATATATTGTTTAAATGCCCAAGTTGAGTTGGGGGCATATCTTTTGTTAACTCCACCACCTTTCTTGGCATCACCCATCATTCCACCATTCCACCATATATGAGCATTGCAACTTATTTGGTTTTACCTCTAGCTCATATGTGTTGGTGTGGATCCATTCTATCTCCACATGCTCTCATATATGCACCATATTGTTTTCACATTATTGATATATGAGAGCCACATGGCCACCTTTGCATGCTTTGTGAGTGGAACTCTTTTCCTAGCTTCCATATGGATTATTATGGATTTATGCTCATGTGGGGATATTTTTGGGACTATTAAACATCTAGTGGAATAAACACACTAGCAAGTCCCAATTATAATCAAATGTGATCATCTCCATCTACTCCATCTGGAACTTTCCTTTAAATTCTTTTGCTTAGGCCTTACTCCACATTTTGGAATGCATAAGATTAATGCCATGTAAATAATCTTGTTTTCACAAAAATAAGCATGGTATTAATTATTTATGCATGGCCCATGCAAGTACCACCTTTTGTTTGTCCTTTGGATTTTATTTGGATTTTGAGTGGATCTTCCCCCCATATCTCTCTCTACCCTCTTATGCTTGATCTTGCTTGATGCATGCAAGCATCTAACCCTAAAACCTACATCTACCTCCATCCATCCCCTCACCACCTTTTTCTCTTACCCTCTCTGTCTTATCTAGATCATGTTTGAACTTGGCTTGATCTTGCTTGGTCTTGTCAAAATAGAACATTCCACCACATCTCTCTCTCTCTCTACTCCTCATCTTTCCCTCCCTTTTCACCTCCATCCTTGCATGGTCATGTGGATCATGCCTAACCCTCATCTACCCTCTCCCCTAATCTTTTCTCCAAAATCTACACCTAAGTTGAACCCTAAACCTAACCCTCATCTACCCTCTCCCCTAATCTTTTCTCCAAAATCTACACCTAAGTTGAACCCTAAACCTAACCCTCATCTACCCTAGTTACACCCTACCACTACCATGTGCATCACCTAATCTAACCAAGCCCCCCTCTCTCTGAACCCTAGCTACCATACCACCCCTCCCTCTCGGCCTCTCTCTCTCTTTCTCTCTCTCTCCCTGCCAGTCCTACCCCACCCCGAGCTCCCGTCATCTGCCCTCCCCACTCCTTTCTTTGGCTTCAAGACAAGGAGAAAAGAAGGGAGAGAAGCACCTACCCGATCAACCTCCCTCTCACCTTTTTCAAAAGCCACCACCACCCCATGTGCCCTCCCCTCTCTCCCTTATCACCTCAACCACCCCAGGAACCCCATGGCAAGATCTGGACGCCAGGCACCCCGCCTTCCTCCCACCTTTCCCCAGGAACAGCCATGGCCTTCCCATGCCAAACCCCAAAACCCTAGACCCGTCTACCTCCTGGCCTCGTCGGTCTGAAGCTCCCCAAGGCGGTCCAGGCGCACCAGGGGCGGCCTCTGCTTCCTCTTCGACGCCTAGGCCGCGGGGTAGTACCAGAAGCTCGCCGGAGAAGCCTCACAGCCGCCGCGTCCATGAGCACCAGAGAGTACTCCGGCCCCCCTGCTTCCCCGACGATCGACGCCTCCCCGAGCCCGCTAGCTGCACCTGAGGGTCGTAGGTGAGCCCACCAATCTCCTGGACATCATCTTCCTCCCCCTCTCCCCTTGCATCGCCGCCGCCGTCCGTCGAGCGCTCTGCGTCTTGCTGTCAAGCGCTCTGGCAGCAGCAATGGCGGCTTTGCCCGCCTCTGTTCTCCACCGTGTCTGTGGCTACAACCCTCCTCCGAGGTTGCTCTGTGAACGAAACTTGTAGGCCGATGTCCCCTCTTCATCTTTCGTTTTTACCGCGACGCTTTTCTCCCAGCGGATTCGTCGCCACCGTCGACGGAAAGTAGCCAGATCCGCCGCCGTCAGGGTCGGATTCGTCAGCAGCGCAGCAGCAGCCGATGGCCGTTTTGCACTTGCCCCCCTGGCCTTTTTCCCGCCTCAACCCGAAGCCCCGGAAGCCCCACCAGTCAGCCAGCCTTTGGTTTTTCTAAAAACACCCCCGGAAAATCCAGACCGGCACGGACCAGTCCCCAGCACTGGATTGCCCACGTGTCGGTGGCCATTGGCCTTGGCCTTGTGGCCCCGCCGCCTGGAGGCCCACCTGTAAACCTCTGCGGCTAGAGTAGCTTGCGGTGAGAAAAGCCCTTGCGCGCCGTGAACGCCCAGTCAGCAGTTGGTCCCACCTGGCTGTGACTCGGGCTAGGTTCCTCTGGGTATAAAAAGGTTTTCTGTCTGTCTGTTTAAATTTAAACCTTTTCAAATTAATTTCAAATTCAAATTTAAATCTATTTTAAATATCTTTTAAAATATAAATCCAAATAATGCATATAATATATGTTTTCAAATCATAAAAATGTGAGGAATTCAAATATGCCATTCAAAATATATTTTGGACACTTAAAATTTCAAGTTGATTTAAATTACAATAAAATGCCCTTTTACCTTTATTAATTAATAACTTTTGTTTTATAACTCCAAATCTAACAAATGATATGTCCAAAATGATTAGCTCGACGAGACCTTTCTGTTTATGCATTCCATTATCTGTTTTGCAGCATGCATCATATAAATATAATGGGTACAACAACTAATATGAGGATAAAATGAGGCTAAAACCCAATAAAATGATTTATTCTTGTATTCCACACCTCACCCATGCCATGCTACTTTAATGCCATGCAAATTGTGCATCATTCATCATGGCATGATTGTTTGCTTGTCGCATTTTATTCATATGCTTGTGCACTTTATTTATGTTGGCCCTTGTTTGTTTGGTTCTTCTTCGAATAGACACTGAGCAGGGGATATATCAAGATACCCAGGAGCACTACCCAGATCCCTCTCTCGCTTCAATTGAGCTGCCAGGCAAGCACTACCACATGCTTGCATACATATAGTACCTATTTCCTCTATCTTACTCTTGCATCATTTAGTCGCGATTGCATTAAACTGAATCCCAAGTATTGCATAGCCTTTACTTTTAAACCCCACCGAAGCTTGTTCCTCCATCCCATGAGCCATTACTACAGGAGTTGTTTGAGCCATGCGAGTCGTAGAACAGCATGTGTAGGGTATGTGAGTGTCTGATGGATAACGAGGTACCTATACAACTTAATCTGAGTAGTAATGGGATAACTATTGGAAGTGGCATCGGTGAGCCATATTCGCTATTTGGTTTTTCAGGCTCACTTGTGTCCCGTAGGACCCCGAGTACTTGATTCCTGTTCCTTGAATATTCGCGCTATCCACATTCGGGAGGCTTATGAACCCCCCCTGAGCCAGAGCTTGATTCATTCTTATTTCTTGGGGCCACAAACTAGTTTGAGGTTTTATTTACTATCCTGTACTTATGCCATGCTTTACTTCTTGAATTTAAATTGTGCGAGTCTTTGCACCTTTGTCTGTTAGGGCCGTGACCCATTTTATTTGTATCGACAAGCCCAGTCACATTTTCGGGTTCCCGATCGTTTACCGGCTCCACAAACCTTGAGGCCGTCTCGAGTCGGCTAACCGTTCTTGGGTAGCTCAATGGGGTGGCCCCCTGAAATATTTCTGAATCCTGTAATTGCTTTGTCGTGACTGCCTCGTTGGGTTTTGATTTGGTTTTTCCGAGGTATATCGAGTGTGTGTTGCTATTTGTGCACCCCTGCAGGGTAAAACTTTCTGAAAGCCGTGTCCACGGTTATGGACGACTTGGAGCACAGTTTCTCGATCATAGACAAGAATAACTAAAGTACCGCTTTTAATTTGACTAAGTACATGACTAGTAAATAGTGCAACACTCATGGAATGGATAATAAAACTGCCAACGGATGGGGGGTTGTTCGTCCGCTTCCTTGTCGGTAAGCGAGGAGGAGGATGGATCTGTTAAGATTACCGTTATGATTGATGTTATTAATTCACGGACATCCGTATATCTCTGGTTAGGCGGATGGTTAGCGAGTATCTATAGAATTGCTAGGGTTTATCTTTTGCTGCAATTGCGTCACCCCAGGTTGTGTCCCCTTTAGCGGCATAAAGACTTGCTGAGTACCCCTAGGGTCTCACACGATAAATTATTGGTTCAGATGAACAGGTACATTCGCAAGATGGATACTGGGTGGAAGAGACGGACGATGTGGGCAACGATCATTCGGTGTAGAGATTCCGGGAACGGGGATCCGTGAGATCTGTGGGCGGGATCTGCTTATTTATGGGGCATCTTATGCCGATTTGCTTCTTATCCGTACTCGGATTCTGTCTTCCGCTTCCGCCTGATACTCTGATGTTTGATGTATGAGGAGATATCCTAAACTATTATATCTATCTAGGATATTTGGATCTTGCCGTATGGCGTTGCTATATTTCCTTTCTTTTTAGATGGAATGGCTCTGATGTACTGTTGTATGGTGGCTTGCATACATACTCATTTGTGTATGTAGTTGATCCTTCGCCGATTACGCCGCCCGTTCTTGTCCCGATGTTTAGAAATGGTTGGGACGGCCGAAAGGTCTACCTGTGAGTGGCATTTGGGCCCCACCGTACTATTTCAACCATTTCTGCTCGTCCAGGCTTGTAACTAGGAGCGTAATTCACCGAGGTAGTTACAAGGTAGGTATGGTGGACTCTTTGGAATAACTTGGTTTAGGGAGTTGGATGCATGAGTGGTACTCATACTTGGTTGTGGAGGCTAGCAAAAGACTGGGTGCGACAAACTAAGAGATAAATAATGGCCATAATCATGCAGAGCGACAAAACATCATTGATCAAAGCATAAAGTGATACTAGAAGTTGAAAACTAAAGGATCATAAAGCCTATAGTGACTTGAGATAGTCATAACATGGTGTGAGCATGTGCCAAGTCAACCCAAATAAAGCATCAAAGGAGAATACCACAATACTATGCTTTAATATGCTAAAACAATGCATGATTCATCCAAGGCACATTAAGCAATCTCAATTGTTTATAACAAGTCATGCTACAGCAAAGAATACTAAGCATAAAGCCAAAACAATATCAAGCATGGCATGACAAAGCACAGGCCACAGTCAAAAACAAGCTCTTTTTACCACATAAGTATGAACTTTCCTACTCTTTTCCAAACCAAACCAAACCATTTGCAAACCAATATATGAAAGAGGAGGACCAACCAATTTATTCAGCAAACTAAGCAAACCACACAAACTAAAAACCAAAATGAAAACGAAAAAGAAGACGCTCCAAGAACAACACAACTGTGCATGAAACAATAAAAATGAAGTGGTTGGAAGAAACCTGAGATTTTTATTGATGAAGAAGGGGATGCCTTGGGCATCCCCAAGCTTTGACACTTGTACTTCTTGGATATTTCTTGGGGTGACACGCGTGGAATCCCCAAGCTTGAGCTTTAGTCCATCCTTCATCTCATTACTCATTCCTTCCATACACATGAAAATTTTCCTTCATACAAAACTTCACACAATCTTTATTAGCAACATTAGTGCACTCAAGATAAATAAGTCTTAAGGTTCAGTTTTAACACCAATAAACTTCCATTAGAACACTAGCTACTGTAGCACTTCCCTCAAAAAGCTCAATTTCCCAAAAGAACTCAAAAAGGAACCAACAAGAAGCAAATGCAGAAAATCGCAGAAATCTGTCAAAACAGACCAGCAGGTAAAGACGAATTTTTTCGAAGACCTTATGTTGCTCAAATCAAAAAGTGTTGAACGAACGAAAGTTAGATAACAACCTGGGGCAGAAGCACAAAACATTACAGCTCAATCCGACATACAGATCTCTCTCACGAATTTTTACGGTGAAGCACACAAATCTGTTTCGGGACAGCAACTTTCCCAATCATTACTTCTCTCTCGTTAGAGGTTACTCTTGGCACAAAAAGCAAATAAAAAGGATAAGGAGCGGTTATTACTGAAGTAATAACTTCCAAGACTCATCTAAAACTTTTGGGTTATCTCCCAATAAGGACTTTTCTTTAACGCCTTTAAGTTAGGCAAAAGCAAAAACTAAAAATGGATAAAAATAGAAGTAAGCGAAGATAATCATGGTGAAAACATTGTTTTGTTCAATGAAATCCTTTTGTTAACAATGTTGATCAGGTCTTGTTACCAAAAAAAAATTCATATGAGACAAAACTTTGTATTCCACTAATGATTATGTTACCTCAACCTTGATAGCAATGGTCCCAATCATAATAGTTTCAAATTTTTCTCTTGGTATGTGACAATATATTTCTCCAACTTGAATGCCCTCAACATGTTCAGTTGAATTCAAAACCATAAGTCTATCAATCTTCTTGGGGAAATAGATAGTATGTTCCTTGTCATTGACATTGAAGGTCACCTTCCCTTGATTACAATTAATAACAGCTCCTGCAGTATTAAGAAAAGGTCTCCCAAGAATAATAGACATATTATCATCTTCAGGCATAAAAGTTTGAGAGGATGCTCTCATAAGAAATAATAACTGAAGTAAAAGAGAGCATCAAGAAGCAAATTCAAAACACATTTAAGTGTAACCCACTTCCTATGCATAGGAATCGTGTAAGCAAATAACAAAGTGACAGGCATAGGAAGATAAAACAAGAGTAACTTCAAAACTTTCAGCACATAGAGAGGTGTTTCAATATCATGAAAACTTCTACAACCATACTTTCCTCTCTCATAATAATTTTCAGTAGCCTCATGAATAAACTCAACAACATAACTATCACAAAAAGCATGCTCTTCATGATCTACAAGCACTAGAGCTTTATCATAAACATCTTCAAAAGAATCATCAACATAACATTCATCCTTCTTTAGTAAGCATGGGGGACAATCAAATAATGTAAGGGTTAAAGAGTTACTCTCATTAGAAGGTAAGCATGGGTAGTTAATCCATTCTTCCTCCTTTTGTTCATCACTCTCCTTCTCTTTTTCATCTAATGAGATTTCAGGTTCATCAATTTCTTCTTCCATAGGATCCTGCAAGGCATTAGTCTCTTCCATTTGTGGAAAGCATCTATTGGTATATTCAAGAATATAGCCGTTTTCTTCCTTGTAATTCTCAAAGCAAAATTTAAGTATACCATAAACCTCATACTTATAAGGTGAATCATCAATATTTTCAAGCAAACTAGCAAGTTCAGATGCACCCTTCCAAGCAATAAATTCCTCAATTTATTCCACATCATAAAGATCATAATTTCCCTTAACATAGGAAGATATGGTAACATTATCATTATACTCACATTGAAAAGGGAGGTGTTTGTACCTCCTACAGCAACAAGATTTATCAAAGCAATAAGTAACATTATAAGTAGAGCACACGTTTCTAGCAATGGTATACAATCTATCAATTTGTCCCCATAAGTGTTTCCCTTTTTGTGACAAGCGGTGTTCCTTATAATAATATTTTTCATCTTCCGTGAACCCACCTTGCCAATAAGCTTCATTTTCAAAGAAACCAACCATTGACAACAAGCATCATAAGACAAGACAATAACAGACCAACGAAAATAAGAACTAGAGTAGGAACTAATTTTTTTTGTATTTTTGATAAAGAAACAAGCAAACACGGAGAAAATAAACTTAGCTTGGACAATAGTGAATCCAAGTGGACTTGATAAATAAAGCTATGCTCCCCGGCAACGGAGCCAGAAAATAGTCTTGATGACCCACAAGTATAGGGGGTGTATCGCAATATTTTCGAGGGAAGTGAAACCCAATTTATTGATTCGACACAAGGGGAGCCAAAGAATACTTATTAGCCTTAACAACTGAGTTGTCAATTCAGCTGCACCTAGAAACAATCTTGCTCACAGCAGTTTATTAGTAGCAACCGTTTTGTAGTAGGAATAGTAAAGTAACAGCAGTAGAAAAGCAAAGACAGTAGTAACAAAAGCAGTAAACAGTGGGATTCGAGTGTGGTAGGCATAGGGATGGATGGACGGGCGATGCATGGATAAGACAATTCTCATAGCAATCAGAACATAGGGCAATTGCAGATAAATAAGATAAAGCATCCAAGTACTAGACAATCCTAGGCATGTGTTCCATATATAGTCATACGTGCTCGCAATGAGAACTTGCACAACATCTTTTGTCCTGCCAGCCCGTTTGCAGCGGGGCCTCTAGGGAACTACTGGCAATTAAGGTGCTCCTTTTAATAGAGCACCGGAGCAAAGCATTAACACTCCATGAACACATGCGATCCTCACATCAAAGCCTTTCCCTGCCGGCTACCCCGATTTCTGTCACTTCGGGACCATAGGTTCCGGACAACGACGTGTGTATACAACTTGTAGATAAGACCAAGAACAATACTACCATAATGAATCAATAACATGTTCAGATCTGAAATCATGGCACTCGGGCCCTAGTGACAAGCATTAAGCACAACAAGTCGCAACAAAGACATAAAGCACTAATAAAAGATACTAGGCACCATGCCCTAACAATCTGATGCCATTACATGAACAATCTCATCCAATCCCTACCATACCCATAGCCTACAGCGGGGGATTACTCACTCATAGATGGGGGAAACATGGATGGTCGATGAAGATGATGGTGGAGATCGATGGAGATGGCTCCGGGGGCACTTCCCCGTCCCAAAGATGGTGCGGAACAGACTTTACGTCCCCGAATCTCCCCTTCGGTGGCGGCGGCGCAGCAGAACTTTTTGTGGAAAAACGTCGAACCCCCCAAAGTTTTTAGGTCAGAAGGCTTCTTATAGGCGAAGAGGGAGACCGAGGGGATGCTTGGGGCCACCACAACATGCCCTGGCGCGGCCAGGCCCAGCCCGCGCCTGGGGGGGGGGTGTGGCCAGGCCCTGGCCCTCCTCCGTCTCGTATTCTGGTTCCTGGAGTCTTTTGGAAAAATAGGCACTTTGGCTTTTTTCCTGTCCAATTCCGAGAATATTCATTTTCTGACTTTCCTGGAACCAAAAACAGCAGAAAAAAGGGAGCTAGCACTGTGGCTCTTGTTAATAGGTTAGTCCAGGAAATCATATGAAAAGTACTCCAAAGTGTGGACAAAACACAAGAAAGTGGATAAAACCAAGCATGGATCATCAAAAATTATAGATACATTTGCAATGTATCATCCACAGATAAGCGTCTGAATTCGTCAGCCTCATCTTCATCGTAGGTGGCAACTCTCGGTGCATCATGGAGGATGTCGGATGGTAGGACTATTTCTTCTCCATAAACCATGAATAAAGGGGTAAAGCAGGTGGATTTGTTGGGTGTTGTTCGTAAACTCCAAAAGCCAGATAGTAATTCCTCCGCTCAGGCCCTAGCTACTCTTTGTAGTGGTGCCTCAAAGTGTGCCTTCATTCCTTGCAGAATTAGTCTATTGGTCCTTTCAACTTTCCCATTTGACTGTGGATGTGCCATAGACGCTAGGTCAAGGCGGATGCCTTTGTCATGACGGTTAGCCTCTACTCTCCGAGTGATAAGTTGCTGCCATTGTCGGTGTTGATGCTATGCGGGATACCAAATCTCACCACTAGATCTCGGACAAATTTCAAGTCTATTACCCCCATCGAGCTTTCTAATGGGTTTAGCTTTAATTCATTTATTGAATTTATCAACTACAACTTGTAGATGCGTAAACCCACAATGTGCCATCTTCAAGGGACCAACCATGTCAAGCCCCAAACTACAAACTGCCAAGTAATTGGTATTGTTCGCAATTCTTCAACTGGAACATGCGGTTGCCTTGCATAGAAATAACATCAAATACAAGTCTGCACTAGCAATCGTCTAGTAGAATCCTTACCGGAAGGCTTGGGAGACCAACAATCAGGGAGCGATGTGATGCCCGCAATCTCTAAGATGAATCTCTCTAAGGATTTCAATACCTTGTTGCTGGGAGACGCACCGTAGGAATACTCCTGTCGTGCTTATTTTGTACAACTGGCCATCTATTATAGTATAGCCTTTTGCTCCATGTACTATCTGCCAGCTTTTGACTTTGTTGGTGGGTAGTGTTCCGTCTTGAAGGTAGTCGATGGACGGTTTCATCCAAGCTAGAGAGGTCACTATAACGGAGTTAACAAATGAATCAACTCTATCCGGATTGTTGGGGTCTGCTCCTTTCACGGATGGTGTCCGTAGATGCTCTAGGAAAACGCCAAGTGGAATTGGTTTGTGGGCCGATCTAAGCTTTAATAGTAGATCTGCCACCTCATTATCCTCCCTCTTGACATACTTGAATTCGTAGCCGTCGAAGCACTTGGCTATTTTTTCTACTTCGTCTCGACATGACGCCATCATAGGGTTTCGTGCGTTCTAGATGCCAGCCACCTATTGGGAAACCAAGTCGGAATTTCCACAACAAACTATGTGCTTGATGCCAATATCCTTGGCTACACGAAGTCCGTGAATGAGAGCTTCATATTCCGCCATGTTGTTGGTAGCGTTGAAGTGGATCTGCAGGACATACTACAACTTCTCTCTTATTGGTGGTTGTAACAATACAACATCCCCCGAGCCATTGAGCAACTTAGATCCGTCGAAGTGCATGACCCAAGACTCTGGCTCTGGTGCATGAGTATCTTCTGGTAGTTCTGTCCAATCTGCAATGAAATCCGACAATGCTTGTGATTTGATAGCGTCACGCCTCTTGCAGGTGATTTCAAAGGTGGTAAGCTCGATGCCCCACTTTGCCACCCTTCCTGTAGCGTCGATGTTGTTGATAATGTCGAACAGTGGAGCTTTGCTCACTACTATAATGGTTTGCTCCTAGAAATAATGACTTAGATTGTGAGAAGCAAGGAAAACTCCATAAGCTAACTTCTTGTAGTGTGGGTAACGCTACTTGGATTCCGTAAAGACCTCGCTTACATAGTAAAATGGTCGCTGAACTCCGTGCCTGTGCGTTGTCTCCTTGCGCTCCACCATGAAAATGATGCTAATAACTCGGTTGGTTGCCTCCATGTATACTAAGATTGGCTCCATTGACTCCGGTGCTTCAAGTATTTGTGTGGAGGAGAGTATTCTCTTCAACTCTTGAAGTGCCACATCTGCCCTGTCCGTCCATATGAATTTGTTCGCCTTTTTGAGCAACTTGTAGAGTGACATTGCCTTCTCACCAAGTCGGCTGATGAACCAGCTTACTACTGGAACACAGCCCATGAGCCATTGGATGTTCTTCAAGCATGTCCGGCGTTTGATATCGAGGATGGCCTTCATCTTCTCCGGGTTGACCTAAATTTCGTGATGTGAAAATATAAAGCCTAATAATTTTCTGGCTGGAACTCCGAAGACACACTTCTTAGGGTTGAGCATCATGTTGTACTTCCAAAGGTTATCGAAGGTTTTCTGCAAGTCAGTGATGAGGTCGTTTGATTTCTTTAACATCATCGCAATGTTGTCCATGTAAGCGTGTACATTGCGACCTATTTGGTGATGTAGGCAACACTACGTCGTCTTCTAGTACGTACTACCTGCGTTTTTATCCCAAAGGGCATCGTGACATAATAGTATGTTCCATATGGTGTGATGGACGAAGTGTCCAATTTGTCCGACTTGCGCATCTTAATTTGATGGTATCCTGAGTATGCATCCAAGAAACACAAAAGTTCCAAGCCAGCCGTCGAGTCAATGACTTGATCAATGCAAGGCAAAGCAAACGGATCATTCGGGAACGATTTGTTCAAGCTGGTGTAATCAACGCACATTCTTAATTCTTTGGTTCCCTTCTTGGGCACAAGTACATGATTGGTTACCCACTGGGTGTGAATAACTTCTCAGATAAAACTAGTCTTAAGTAACCTAACTATCTCCTTGCCTATGGCTCGTCGTTTTTCATCACCGAAGCATTGTAGAGGATGTTTCACCGGTTTTGCTTTAGGATCGATGTTTAAGATGTGCTCGGCAAGTTCCCTAGGTACACCCTTCATGTTGGCAAGTTACCAGGAAAAGATGTCCCTATTCTCATGGAGGAACTCGACGAGCGCGCTTTCCTATTGGGATCTAGGTCCATGCCAATGGCAGAGGTCTTGGAGGAATCACCTTCCACAATTTGCACGGGCTTGGTCCCAATGGCGGCCTTGAAGGCGGGTTCGGAGTCAGAAATCTATTTCTTTGAAGCCGGCATCTCCGAGGCATCAACCTGGCACTAGATATCCTTGAACTCTTCACCATAGAGGACTGCTTTAGCGAAGGCGGCTTCACTCAGCTTTCACTCCCTTGCCTTGTTAAAGCTTCCGGCAATGGTGATGATGCCGTTTTGTTCGGGTATCTTGAGCTTGTTATATACGAAACATGGCCTGGGGTGGAAATCATGGAATATGTCATGTCCAAATATGACGTGATACACGCTCTTGAAGGGCACCACTTCAAAGGTCATGCGCTCTTGGTGGTAATTGTTACCATCACCAAAGGCGACCATAATGGTAATGCAGCCAAGGGACTGAGCTTGTTGGCCATGAACAAAGGCATGGAACATGATGTTGCTCCACCTTAGCTGCATCTCTATCAAGTTCATCTTGTTCATTGTATAAAGGTACATAATGTTGATGCTGCTTCCACTATCCATGAGGCACTTGGTGAACTCGTGCCGTCAATCAAAGAGTTGATGACCATGGCATACTGGTTCTCTATCAGGATGAGGTCTGGGTGATCCTCTATGTACCAAGTAACTTGAATGTCCGACCACTTCAAGAAATGGGGGACTGGAGGGAGGGTGGCCATTAGTATCCTCATATAGGTTTTCTGGGCCCGGACGGTAGGGGTGCCAAGGAAGATGTGGTAGACTGGAGCCTTCTTCTCAAAGGTTTTTTTTACCCTTGTCGTCTCCCTTGTCGGCGGGTTTGGGGTCCACGTCTTCATCCATATCACCTGAATCTTTGGACTCTTCCTGCTTCTTCTCCCCTTTACCCTTTCTATGGTGTCTATTCTTCCGACTTTGCTTGTAGCCAGACTCAGGGTCTTCCTTGAGGTCGTTGAAAAACTTGCACTAGTGGTTGGTATGAGTGGCTTTGCTGTTTGTGTCAAGGTGGACAAAACACGACATATCACAGTACTCCTCATACGTCTAGGGAACGCGGGGTGCTACAGGTGTAGATTCACTCTGCTGCTGCCCACGACCATCCCCTGTCATGTCCACATTTTCCACCTTCACCTCCTACAAGCGAAAGTCATGGAGACCATGTTAGCTAATTGCTTGTCTTCATGTGAATTCTTCTGCTTCTTATTGTTATTCTTCCTAGCCTGGGTTGGACTAGCCACTGCAGGTAGGGACCCACGAGCATCATCGTTGTTAGTGGCAAATTCACTGTATTTGGCAATCATTGAGTTGAGATCAAGCGTTACCTTGTCTTGAGTGCGCTTTAGCTATGCCGGAGCAGGGACCCAATTTCGAGACCATCGATGAAGGCAGCCATAATAGTTTGATCGTGTACTCCCGCACACGAATTTTTCATGTCGAGCCGGCGCGATAGGTAGTTTCGAGACGATTCATCCTTCTCCTGTACACACCGATGTAGGTCACCGACGGTGCAGGGATGTTTATACGTATCCTCGAACTTCTTGGTGAATGCTGCATGCATGTCCAACCAATTGTAGATTGATTTGTCCGGAAGTCGTCGATCCACTATTAGGCAGTGCTGGAGAGCATTAGTGGGAGCTACTTTATGGTGACATTGGCTGGCTTGGCAGTGCCATCATAGGGCTTGATAGTCTTGTCAATCTGGAGGCCCCTAGGGTAGGTTATAGCCCAGATAACTGGTCAAAACAAACGTGGCCCTAGGTATGGATCTTCATGGGCTTCATGAATTCTATCAAGGCGCAAACGTGCATCGTACAAATCTAGTTTTTGCTTGCGCTAATCTCCGCCCTGGGAAGGAGAACTATGGTGCGAGCCATGAGACCTATGCAATCCTCCACCATGGTGGCTACTAGGTGGCAACGATGGTAGTGGCAGAAGTAGTGGTGGGTTAGCCTTCTTTGCTGCTCCCTCCATGCGAATCCTCAAGCCTGTCACGGTTGCTTATTAGACATGGGGCTTCCTCACATGATTTTCTCCTTTGTTCGTTCTTTCTGTTGTGCTCTCCACCATGCCGAGGCCGCTCTCCCTGGTCACGTATAATGATGCCACCCTGAGGGCGTCTAGGAGGTGGCATACTTGTGCGGTGGCGCAACTGTTGGTCCTGCTGATGTCGGGACTATAGGGGAGGTGGCGGCGAGCGACAGAGGTGAGCCTTGTATCCATTGATGGAGGATACTGGAATGGCATCAATTTTGTTGCGCGTGTCCCCCCGCCTTCGTTCATTGGAACCTATGCGAGATCCGACATCATGAGGAGATCTTGGTCTGCACTAGTTGTTCAAACTAGACTGGCAAAACTCTAGGTTGGAGTCAAGACTCTAAGAGGTAGCCTTTCCTATTGCTTGATAGCCTTGGCGACGAGATCGTAGACCTAATCCAACGCTACAGGTGATCTATCCTGCTCGAGTAGGGTTTTGGTGATGACCATGTTAAGGACGGGGGTTGGCATGACTTGCTTCCCTGCCTTGTCAATGTAGGGGTAGCTTTTGTCGGTTTGGACGGAGCCCACTCCAAGTTGCATCGAACACTGGGATCTCTGACGACATGAGCTAGAGATTTCTTAGCTTTCTGCTGCTTGAGCAGCTGCTTGTACTTAGTCTTCATTGCTCTTGCCGCCTTTATTGATTCTTGTGCCTTGGAGAGATCCTTGTATAGTTGTGCACCTCGCTCCGTGATGTACTTGGCCTCCATGAGGATTTCCTAACGCTTATCATCAAGCTGCATAAAGTTCCTAATATGGGCAACTGTTAGCGGTTCGACGAGGAGTTTTCCATAGAACACCTTGTCGGCTAGAGTTGTCGAACCAAGGGAACTAGGGGTACCCCGAGTCCCTATTCGGCTGGGCCTCCGGATGGGTCACTTGGGAATCTCGTGAGTGCCAGGGTAGCCTTTACTAAAGACCTTCATCTAGCCCTCCCGGGGAACCCTCTAGAGGGTGGAGCACGCATGAGATCTCCCCTCAGGAGGGTCCGTACAAGTGGCGTCCCCTCGGGAGGGTCATGGCACGCACACCTGCCTTGGTGGAAGGCGGCAACCTAGGCGGTAACATCGGATGCTGACCTGGTACCGTACAAGGGTTCCGGGTGGTCAAAGGTTCCTCTAGTAAAGGTCCCGACAGCTAAGGCGATGTCTCTCCATTTCGGGTCAAGGGGACAGAAGCTGACGCGCCTCGGGGATGGACATCATCCATGACCGAAGACACGAGGAGGACGGGCGTCTCCAAGGAGGCATAGGCGGAGTCCACGAAAAGTACTCTGGTAGACCAAGACACTAGAGGGCGGCATTGTGGTGACCCTTCCCGCCCAACATTTGGGGGGGGAAGAGGTTTGACGCCCCTATCTAAGGAGACCTCCTCCTACCCTAGAACAGGTGGATCCCAACGATCTGTAACCCTAGACACTGATGCACCATTGTACCCTCACGAAGCACCGCGAGCAATACAACCAAGCAGGACTAGGGGATTTACCTCCTCACGAGGGTCCCAAACCTAGGTAAAAAAACCCGTATCAACCTCTCTATTGTGCTCGTGCACCACCGTTTCCACTGTCACTGAGAAGCACGGAACGCGTGTTCATCCCCCTGTCAAACTCAGGGCTTGTTGGACCCCTTGTTCCTTCACGGTACACTTTCTCCGACATTTGGCACGCCAGGTAGGGGGCTAGGGCACGTTTCAGAGGTCTTCCTCGAACTCGGTGGCATGGAGCCGAGCTCTGACGCGGGGTCCCAGCAGCGGACTTCCTTGGATGCCACGGCACGGGAGAGCGTGTTACATGAGGCACGGAGGTTTCTGTGCCACGTCCCCACAATTTGTAAGTGCGTGGCATGGCACACCCGCCTCGTCAGGCTCCAAGGCGTCCCAGGATACGGCCCGACCCCGATTGGAGACCAGGCCCAGGGGCTGGCGCTAGGACCGCCGGGACTGCACCTTGCCACACCAAGGCGCGTCGGGTGTCATCACATGCATCTTAGGAGGCTCCCAGACTCCCGCCTCAGGGAGGCACTTCAAGAAGGTCTTACGCGAGCTCGTGGTGGCAAGGCCCAGCGCTACTACTGCCCGGCTCGGGTGGTCACAGCAGCCGGTATCCTTCGGCATCAATGACCACCCTGACTCCACCCGCTCGGTGTGAGCCATACCCATGGTATGTTCCCCCACCATCAACGGTGTCGCTATGGTGAAGACCCTCGTCGACTCAAAAGCCGGGTTGAACATGCTCTTAGAGGAGGCATTCCGGTGGATGCTGGTGCCCATGATTCCTCTATCGCTGGCCCTGCCATTCTTGGGGGTGACGGAAGGTGAGGTCGTGCCCCTTGGACAGATACGGCTCCCCGTCATGTTCGGAACGAGCGACAACTACCGCACCAAGCTCATCGACTTCCACGTCGCCCGGATCGGCCTACCATGCAATGCCATCCTGGGTGACCCAGCTCTAGCGAAGTTCATGGCCATCACCCAGAACTCCTACAACATGATCAAGATGCCGGGCAGCGCCATCATGATTCGTTGTGATGAGGAGGAAGACTAGTGATCCCTCGAACATGCCTACAAGGAGGCGGCGGCCGTCGCCTTGAGGAGCAAGCCGGGTCGGGCGACACAGAACCCCCCGCGTGTAAGAAGCCAACTGTAACACCCTCGAATCAGCCCTATGCAAGTTTCAGCGATTCTCGCCAAACCCGCATAGAAACGATTCAAAGGTGCCCACCAGGAACTTGCGTGCGGGTGGAGAACAAAGTAATACCATTACACAATAGTCCATGATGGAACCCACAGAAACATATATACAACAACGACTCCATGAGTCAAGAATACAAATATATAGTACAAAGATCCAAATCACCTTGAAAATGATACAACATTCGAGTACGGATAAGATGGAAACAGGGCTAAGAGCCCTGAAGAATATCCAATGGCGTTCATAACCCTGCCCAGGCCAAGCCAGAAGGGTAACCCTGCTAACAACGTTGATCTCAAACCTGCTAAAACAAAAGGGGTGCCGACAAATGGCAAAGGAAAAAGAGAGCGGTCAATACTGAGGCCAGTACACAGCGAGTCAAGAATTCGGCAGCTCTCGTCTATATAGGTATGGTGGACTGAAGCGGCAGCAAAACATGCACTAAACAACCTATAGAGACTCAATACATCTGTCGGCTATTAGAGAGAGGTAACAAAGACCTATGCGGGACCAACCTGATACTAACACCAAACATACCCATACTGGTGTTTCCCCCTCGAGACTAAATGAGGAAGTCTAACCGAGGAACTCAGACAGTTGGCAGTTTTATTCTTTCCATTATAGTGTCATCACTTACTAGTCACATATAAATAGCATGAGTCAGCCTTATATCATGAGTAGTGGGAAGTTTTAGTTAACCATTCTGTGGTAGTTGCAATACTTACTAGGCAGATACAATTAGCTAGAGATATCCCAAATCCAGCAGTTATTGGCACTTTTATTTACTCATTCTGTTGTAGTGAAACTGATTACTAGACATGTTATAGTCAAATTTATAGCACTACTTTAGTTATGGTTTTCTATGATCGAGATACTATGCTCCAAGTCGTCCATAACCGCGGACATGGCTTTTAGAAAGTTTTACCCTGCAGGGTGCACAAATAGCAACACACACGATCAACCTCGGAAAAACCAAAAAAAACCTAATGAGGCTTTCATGACAAAGCAATCACAGGATTCATAAAATATTTTAGGGGTCCACCCCAATAAGCTACCCGCAATGAAGTTGGCCGGCTTCGAGGCGGACCCAGGGTTTGCGACAATGGCTGTAAACGAATGGGAACCCGAAAGTGTGACTGGGCTTGTCGATACCACGAAAACATTCCGCATTCCTAAACAGTACAGGCGCTCCACGCGCAATTGTAAATAAAGCAGTAACGCATGGCATATGTACAAGATAGTAATAAAGCCCCAAACTAGTTTGTGTCCCCAACAATAAGAAATGAATCAAGCTCTGGCTAAGGGGATTCATGGTCCCACATGCGGATAGTGCGATAGTCAAGGAACATGTATCAAGTAATCGGGGCCTACAGGACACAAGTGAACGGTTAAAAACCAAATATTAGCTATTTCCCACTGGTGCCTCTGCATTAGTTATATCTATTCCCAGCATTTTAGTTATCAAGTTGAAATTAAAGTCATGATCATCTCCACCATTAAGCATGTGCCAACCTTCCAACAACGGTGGAACATCAACGACGCGAAGCAGCACCTGAGCAAGCAACTATGACTCGCAAGGCCGACTATCTATTAACCAACATGCAATAGGATGTGTCCAAGGCAATATAAATGGTGCACGGAAACTAAAGCATCGCAACATGGATAGTAATAGATCAACAAGGGGAAGTAAAGACTATAAATGCAAAATAGGTAGAAAGGGGGAGAATGCTCGCCTGGTAAATGCGGCCGAAGGTTCATTATCTGAAGAACTTGTCGATACTCGCATTAACTCAATAGCCTAATCCATGAAGAAGCAAAGCACTAAAAGAAACACCGGATGCACTATTTAATACGACGGCAGAAGATCTGGTATGTTCATGATATGATGCATGACATGGCAAAGATGTGATGCAACTAGGCAATATTAAGCGGAACCGAGGTCCCAACAATTAATTAGAAGGTTTATGTTGTTTAGATACCCTGCAATTTAAATGTTGTCTTAACGAGGCAAAACATGGCATTAGTTCGCTACAAAAATTTAAATGGAGCCAATATAAGACTAAAATAGTCTGCATATAGGGTCCATATTTAATTATGAGGTGAATCAAAAACGTACCCCAAACAACCACAATATGTATGCAATCATGAACAATTTAATATGCAACAAATATATATCATATATTATAAAATTGGGGTCTCGGGTATGGGTCACACATTAGGGGTTGAAGATCTTGGGGGTCTTGGGGTTTGACGGAACGTTCTTCAGATCCAAGATTGGTCTTCGGGGTATCGGCCATTGGATCCACTCTTCGGTTTCGGGGTCAGGGTTCGGATCCGTGAAGGAGAACTCAGGTTCTTCGGGTCCATGTGGGTGATCTTGCGGTTCCGGCTTCTGTGGTCGTTGAAGAACTTGGTATCACGCACGACGATCTCGACAGAACAAAACACCGGAAGGATGAGGATCTTGAGTAGAACACACATGCATCAACATCTTCACTTCACTGCGCCTGGTCGCTCCATACTTGGTCACGTGCATTCAACATAAGCACTTAGCAGCAACAACACACCCAAACAGGACGATCCTCTGTACAATATCTGCAGGAGGGTGTTCCTACGGGGTTGTGTGTTGCGTCTGCGGCTTGTAGAGAGCTCGAGAAGAGGCAGGTCTTGGAGATCGAGGAGGTGACACTAGAAAAAGGACAGGGGCGTGCGCGAGCTCGTGGTAGCGTCCAACAGCAGGGGAGGAGGTGCAGGGGCTCGCTGACTGCGGTGGGGCTCTAGCAGGAGGCGAGGAGGGCGAAGTGGCGGTGCACGTGCAGCCAAGGACGAGCAAGAGGACCGCGGGTGACTGCTGACGAGGGCGTCCTCGACGGCACGACGACGAGGTGCTCTGTGCTGAGGAGGAAGGAGAGGCCGGCAACATCACTCGCTGCAGAGGGAGGTCGGTGCGAGCTTGATGCGGGGTGGCCAGGGGCGGAGCTCTTCGGAGCCATGTGGCGAGGCGACAGACAATGAGGGGAACACGGTGCTGGTGCGTGAGCGGAGAGGACGGCAGGGATGGGGGGCTGCAGAGGTGCTGCGGCGAGGGAGTCCAGTGACACTTGCGGAAGCGGATCGAGGTGAGGCCAGGTCGAGAGGAGGGCGATCAGCAGCACTAGCATGGTCGACCGGAGGAGCACGACGCGGAAATAGGCGAGCGACAACGGCGGTTGGTAACGAGGGAGGCAGAGACGGGGTGGGGATCGAGCAGGGCAGGAGAGGCCACGTCGGGAGGAAGGAGGTGGGGATTGCGGGATGGGGTCTCGCTAGCGGGGGGCTAGGGCTGGGCTGCAGAGAGGGGTCGGGCCAAGATCGGGGCAGCGGGACTTGTCGCTAGAGGCCGCTGGGTAGCATGCGGGAAGCAGTCAATGGATCGGCGAGCGTGCAGGGCGACGTGCGCGTGTTGGGGCTAGGTAGCGGCGGCAAGTGTGGGTTTGGGGTTAGGGCAGGTGGGATTAGGGTTAGGGTTTGGAGGTGGCCAGATGGGCTTTTGGGCCTAGATGGCTGCCTCCCAAAAATAATATAAGTTTCATTTATTTATTGAAAAGACTTTTGTAGTTAGTTTTTAGATAAATAAAAATATTCAGGTGAACCTAGAGTTTTGATTTGAAATAAAGAGGAAGGATGTTTAGAAAACAAAGATAGGCGTTTAGAAAATAGTTTCATGCAAATCATATGCATGCAAATATGAAGATGCTCAAATGCAATGTTGCATGATGACATGAGCATCCAGTCATGATGATGCACCAAACAAAAAACACAGTGATTTTCTAGTAGTGGTTTACCCGGGGTGCTACACCAGCCCCATCTAGGGACATAGCCAGGGCCACCGCGAGCGAGGCGACGACCCTTCCGAGGGAGGAGGTCACATGCTCCCCCGGCATGGACGGAAAGAAGAAGCCACTGTTCTCTTAGGAGCACGCGGTGACCAAAAAGGTCCCGCTCAACCCCACCGTCCAGAGGGCTACCATGAACATTGGGGCACACCTCATGGCGGAGGGGGAGCATGGACTCGTCACTTTCCTGCGCATGAATGCAGGCATGTTCGCCTAGACCCCGTCAGACATGTTCGGTGTGCCTCGAGAGGTGATCGAGCACAACCCGACAATATGTCCCTCGGTGGGCCTGGTAAAGCAAAAGGTGAGGCGGCAATCGGCTGAGAAACAACGGTTCATCGTCGCCGTGATGGAGAAGATGGTGAAAGCGCACCTCGTCCGAGAGGTCCTCCATGCAGATTGGTCGTCCAACCCGATTGAGGTTCCAAAGACCACTAGAGAGGGTGACTTTGCATCGACTTAACATATATCAACAAGGCGTGTCCTATGTACCCGTTCCCGCACCCCAGATCGACCAAATAGTGAACTCGACCACGGGCTGTGACCTGTTGTGCTTGCTAGACGCCTTCTCGAGTTATCACCACATCAATATGGTCTGGAAGTACAAGGAGAAGACAACGTTTGTCACCCCCTGCGGAGTGTACTGTTACACTTGCATGCCGTTCGACCTCAAGAATGCCGGTGCCACCTTCTAGAAGCTGATGTGCATCGCCCTAGCATGCAGATCGGCAAAAACGCAGAGGCCTACGTCGATGACATCATGGTCAAAACTCGTAAGAAGGACACACTAGTAGCAGACCTGGCAGAGACCTTTGACAATTTGTGCAGGGTGAACATCAAGATCAACCCCTCCAAGTTTGTGTTCAGGGTCCCATAGGGTAAGCTCCTCGGTTTGCTGGTGTCAGACTGAGGCATCGAGGCAAACCCAGACAAGTTGCAGGCCATTAAGGAGAGGCGACCACCCAAGCGGCTCAAGGACATGCAACGCTTGGCGTGATGCATAGCGTGTAGGGTTTCCGCAGCAGATAACAAAAAATTTACTATGCAGAATGCCCTGAATGCCCAAGGATCTATCTAGAAGTAATGCAGTAATGGAGGAAGACATCAGTAATGAACCCTTAAAGACCATGAGAGCGTTAAGCTCATACAGGAGCGTGGATGATGTAGTCGTACCCGTCCGACCTCAAGGTCGCAAAGCTACACGCACATCACCCCTTGCCAGGTCCTTGCACGATGGTTAGTCGCTGCAAGTGCAGCTCCCCTGAGTTATCACACACATACGATGCAATACAACGACTCCTGAACTTCTTGATCCCTGCCGAGGTTGCAGAAGTAGACCTCTTGGCGGAATCCCTGCAGCACAACGGCATGCCAATATGCGTTGACTTTGCGCGTATAGTCCTTTCCCTCGGACCGTGCCACAACAAAGGCAACTGAGAGAGAGGGGGATTTTCTCTTAGGAAAGAAGCCTTAGAGAATATCGGTTGGTGTGTTTAATCCCACCCATGGGAACCCCTTTGTATAGGAGGAAGGGGCATACCCTTCCTAAAGGTATAGCCATGTGGGATTAAATATTGGCAAAAGATTAAAGGCAAAAGGGAGTTGGCCGGTTGGGCTAAGCTGGGGCTGCCGGGTGGGCCAACCCGCAGCAGTCCACCAAGAAACAACATCAAACATAAGTTGCAACTGCGCAGCCCGGGTGGGCCCTCTCTTGCACGGCCCACGACCAGTAGTAGCAAACAGCACAGTGGCTAAGGAAGCCAGGTGGGCCGGCCTTGCACCCCGCGGCCCAGCAAGCTCGCCTGCATGCATGGAAACAAGCGGCGGCAGCTGCCTAGCCCGGGTGGGTCGGCACTCCCGTGTGGCCAAGCTCACACGCGGCGGCGGCCAGCTATGCATGGCCTAGGTGGGCCGGCTTCTCCCGCCCGCAGCCTCCCAGCTCGACTAGCCCGCCCACCCGCCTAGCTCCCCCATGTGCCCACGTGGTCCAGGGTTGAGTAGGCCCGGTGCGGCGGCCGGTAGCTGCTGTTGCCCCACGTGGCGCGCACTAACTGCCGCCCACGTGGGTGTGGGCTGGTTAAACTAGCCCATTTTTCTTTTGTTGTTTTTCTTCCTTTTCTCGCGGCTTTCTCCTGGGCCAATTTCCTCCGAGATTGTGGCCTAATGAGAAAATTGCTTTATAAATTTGAATTTAAATATTTATTTAGTATAAGTTAATTCATAATTAACATATAATAAATGCATATTATAAATTGCCATTTATCGGAAACTCCTTTTGGCCTTTTTCCTTTCCTTCTTCCTCCGAATGACATTGGATCTCCCGAGAATGATTATGGTTTCTCTCTCTTTCATGATTCCATCTTATAGGAGGATCTCCAAGCATCATATCTCCCTTAAGCGTGTTTCCCTAGGGTTCGGGAATGCAATAGACATGATCTCTATCAATGATCAATAGCGGGACCGGGATGCCCATGCTGACCCCTATGCACTCCATGAATCACCATCGTGTTGAACCTGAAATGATATGTCTAATTCCCTTTGTTATGCGATACAAGACTTGTCTAAGATCTGATTATCGATATCATGACACCTTGTTCAATCTTGTTTCCTACAAGCACTGTTTTACTCGTTCCCGTGAAATTTCATCCCCATGACCTAGTCATGTGTTGCGTAACATGGATGTAATTCACCGAGTGGGACCAGTGTATATTCCCGTCACACAGGAGAAGAAATCCCGGTCTTGATGCATAATGCATCTACTTCCCCTTTGGATACTTGAACACTCCTTTATGTTCACCATTTAACCGAGTGACGTTTAATTCTATCTAAGCAATCCTCCGGTAACAGTGATTGATATGATCTCACGGTCTAAAGATTAGGACACTCCTTTTCTGACAATTGCAACATGAACTAAGTGACATGATCGTGTTGCAACAATCATTGGTTGGAAATGTCCATCACATCATTCCATATGATATGACTTCATTGTCAGTTGGCTTTCTTTTCATAGCACCATGATCAGGAAACCTTGATCATCATCTGACCAATGAACTAGTTGAATAGAGGCTACTAGGGACCTAGGTTTGTTTATATACCACACCTGTATCAATGATTCCGATTGATATAGTTATAACATGATATAAAAATATTATGACCTAATGAGATATGACAATAAAACCCTTTTATTATTTGCTTCTAGGGCATATCTCCTTCAGTCTCCCACTTACACTAGAGTACAAATAATCTAGCTGTAGGTTTGCTACTAATCATAAACCATATCTCATAGGTGTTTTATTGATCATGCTTGCTCATGGAAGACTTCCTGTCCAAAATCTATTCCACTAGATTCATAAGGTCCTATTTTGCAAATCATTAATGTCAATTATTTTGACATTAACACCATTATCATATAATGTGTTGTATCATTTTGGTGACAAAGTGAGACTTCTGTTTTCTAGTACATACAATGACGATCTATCAGTCAATGGAACTTTCAAGATGTCATGTATAGCTATAAAACACACTTAGTCGAAAGTTAAACTTTCTACCTAAATTATACTTGCTAGCACTAAAGTATTCTAATAAAGGTGTGTAAATTTTAATCAAAGTGCAATACTTTCACTTTGATGTCCAGCCATGCTTTCGCTGCATTCCAACTTAACTCCGATTTAGTGATTGCCTCAGAAATCACTCCTGGATCTTTGTTCTTTTCAAAGAAGAACATGGGTCACATTATGTCAAGTATAAACAACATGGGTTTTACCTTGGAAAAACTATGGCCAAGGCGTAGTTGATGCAATGCATCCCTTTTCCTTATTTTAACCATCATCGTAAATACCAGGTATTTACTTAGATGATTTTCCTAATCGTTCAAGTAAGAACTAATTCTTTGATTGAATCCATTCTAAATTCTTTTCAGAATCTCATCTAGGTCCTTCTAAACTAATTTCAGCATTTTCCAAGCATTTTGACATTTAATGTTCACTAAACATATTAATCTAATCACATAGATCCACTATATTTAATTTAAGTTAAATTTCATCCATCTAATGATCTAATCATTCCTAATACCAATCACATTGTTCACTAATATGTCGACTACATATTCAAGAACATTGTATTGCTCCCATTCAAATATTTCATCAATATTTGATATTCTAGGATGTCACTCATCTCCCACTCAAATATGTTATCCACATATTTTGTTTGGAAAAGTCCTTAGCTCCCACTCAACTTGCTGACTTTTCTTGATAATTTTGGCAAATCCAAAATTCTTTGATCTTACATCAAATCAAGAATTTTCTGCTACAACATTTTGCAATTCCAGATTGGTCAGAACTTCCTTGTTGTACTAGTTACAACCTTTTTCTTCATACTTTTGAAGAATTTATAGTTTTGATCAGTCATTTGCTAACTTCATGACTCTGTCTCATTTGTTGTACTTAGGTCCATCAATATTTCTTTGTAGTTTGTAGGTATGTCTTATTCCAATAATAGGACAAGTGAATCAAGAATGGAATCCTGCAAATGGTAGAACAAATTCTTGAATTGTACTTTCAAAGTATTAGCAGAAACTTATGCTTACACTTTATTCCCTTCCACTAACACTTCTATAAGAAAAAAAATTCTCAAAGAAGTACCTCGCTCAGACAATACAAACTTTGGCTTCTTCGGGTATTAGTTTGGAATTTCCATTCATAGTCTTACTAAGAATGTACCACAAAGACTTTACTATTTGCAACAATCTCGAGCTATCAAAATCTCTAGAAAATCGATCTTGGCATATCTCATATGGTGCTGTTTCCACAATTCTTTAGATTTTCCTAATACTTTTGAGTGTTTACTAATTAAATCTCTAACTCCAATTCCTAACATTAAACCATCGAAGATCATTTGTACCATATGTATCTTATACACTATGATTATGATTTATTAGACATATCAATACTATTTGATTAGTCCAATCACCATAATTCATGAAATTGTTTTTGACAAGTCCCTTATATGCCAATTTTCTATTAACTTGAATTCGAAATCACTTGGATCAAATCACAAAGACTTTGGAATTCTTGTTAATATTATATCCAATTCATTTTGAAATCATTTGAACAATTCAAAAAGTTTCAAACTTGTGTTTCATTAAGTAAATACACATATTTACTTATACTCACCATGAAGTTTACAAAATAATGATTTTCACTATCTGTTGAAAGTGCAATATATCGTAAGTATAAAATTCAACACTTCTTCGCATATCACCGGTTTACTAGAATGCGGAGTTTTAGTCATTCTGACCAACGAGGCATGGTTTTGCAAAGTCTCTAGATCGAATATCGAAGACCCTGATCTTCATTAATATGAAAAACATGCAATAAACACAATGACTTTAAACGATAGTGTTATTCAATATTTAAAGCTAAATATATTTTGGCAAATTTCATAAACGTCCTTTTATCAGATAAAGACTAGAATAACTTGTTTATCCCAATGTGAATCATACAAGAGATCATTCATAAAAATAGAACAACTAAATTGTTTCTTATTAATATGAATAACTATCTCGCGATAAGCAAGACACACTAATAAGTTTCACAAACTTGATTACAAAGCTTTTATTCGAATCTACTAATCCTAATGATAAACTTCAAGAGAAGGAGTGTCGTGGCCATCAACTAGCTTGCTAACCCTCATCATGCCATCAACGCCTCGTTCCATTATGCAACTCTTACACAGAGGGTCCTGTTTTCTATAAAACAAGATTAAGTATCCAATACTTGAAACCTGCATAAGCATTTCATGGAAACATTTATTACTTGTATATCACATATACACTCTCCATTGACGATGATCCCATCTTTTGGGTTCGACTTTGGCGAAGGTATCGCGGCGATCATGAAGAGTCGTATATTCTCTACCATCGGGTTCATCAGGGAAATCTTCTAGGGATTCACAAAGGATATAGAGGAGATGGTTTTCTATGAGGATCCTACTTAGGCGGTTGTATCAGTCGATGTAATTCGACCCATCTAACTTAAGTTTATTCCCATGCATTAATGAACTAAAGATGTCCTAAAGGAAATGGCCATAATCTACAAGACATTTTCAAGAAGGACTTAGACCAAGTTCATAATATGGAGTTCAAATGAACTCCCACTTAAACTATCAACCCTAAAGACAATTTAGTGATTACACGACCCCTTTTCACCACATCATCCCCGATCATCACGGCCTTTGATGTGGCTTTTAGGGTGGATTATATTGGTCGATCACATCATCCATGTGACTCATGCTTGATCTTTCGATCATTGTGTTCTGAGGCCATGTCTGCACAGCCTAGGCTCGCCAACCCAACCATAGTGTTTTTGCTGTGCATACATGGCTTGCACCCACCATATGCGAACACAGATATGTGTGACACCCGATCATCAAGACCTGCCTCATATCAGAGAATTTTCTTGGTGGTTCACACTAATGGGAGAACACTTTTATTGGTATTTAATTAGGGATCATCCTATTTAAATGCCGCCGTTGTGTATCTAATACTATCACTCAAACAAGATGCATACAAAGTATTAAATTATATCTAATCAAAGTGTAACGTGACATGGTTGTCTTCCTGCTCCATGATCTCCATCAGGTGCTTCGGTTTGGCTTCAGTCCATGATGCCATCGGTCTTGTCGTTCATCTTCACAATGACTACTACTATACGACTTAGTAATAGGAAAAGTAAACTACCTTACCTTTTCATGACTTACAACCATATCACATCACAAAGCCTTCCCTGCAACATAAAGTTAGATGCCTCTACTCTATCTATTGCATATTTTACGTGGTTGTTTAGGCTTTCGCAACAAAACCATTTCTACCTACGACCTTCCAACCACAACATGGATACAATAGTTGTCTCTACTACACCCCTTTTGGGACCTTCCATTGTAGATGCCGTATCAAATACTGTGAGAGAGACAGACACCTGCTAGACACTTATACGGTACAAGCCGTATGTCGAGCATGGAACCAGTCTCACATAGCATTACGTGTGAGGTTGGTCCGGGCCGCTTCATCCCACAGTACCGCGATATAAAAAAATACACACGGGAAGGTAACAACTAGGGCATCAATGCCCACACTTTGCATGTGTCTATCCTTACTAGCATACTAACCATAGATTAGGCTCTGATACCACTATAGGATTTCCATAGTAGATAACAAAAAATTACTATGCAAAATGCCTTGAATACCCAATGATCTATCTAGAAGTATTGCAGTAATGGAGGAAGATAGAGGTAATGTACCCTTGAAGACCGAGAGAGCGTTATGCTCATCCAGGAGCGTGGATGATGTAGTTGCACCCGTCCGACCTCAAGGTCGCGAAGCTCCTCGCACGTCACCCCTTGTCTAGGTCCTGACACAATGGTCGGTCACTGCAAGTGCAGCTCCCCCGAGTTATCACACATACGGTGCAATACAACGACTCTTGAACTTCTTGATCCCTACCGAGGTTGTGGAAGTAGACCTCCTGGCGGAATCCCTGTAGCACAACGGAGTGCCACAAATGCATTGGCTTTGTGCGTACAATCCTTTCCCCGGGACCGTGCCACGAAAAAGGCAACTGGGAGAGAGGGGGATTTTCTCTAAGGAAAGAAGCCTTAGAGAATATTTGTTGGTGTGTTGAATCCCACCCATGGGCACCCCTTTATATAGGAGGAAGGGGGCGTACCCTTCTAGAATGTCTAGGCATGTGAGACTAAATATTTGCAAAAGATTAAAGGCAAAAGGGAGCTGGCTGGCTGGGCTAAGCTGGGGAAGCCGGGTGGGCCAACCCACAGCAGCCCAACAAGTAACACCATCAAACAAGAGTTGCAACTGTGCAGCCCGGGTGGGCCCTCTCTTGCGCGGCCCACGGCCAGCAACAGCAAACAACATGTAGTGGCTAAGGCAGCCGGGTGGGCCAGCCTCACGCCCCGCGGCCTAGCACGCTCTCCCCTATGCGCGACAACAAGCGATGGCGGATGCCTGGCCCGGGTGGGCTGACTTGCCCGGGTGGCCCAGCTCGCACACGGCGCCAGCGTCTAGCTGAGTGTGGCCCAGGTGGGCCGGCTTCTCCTGCCCGCGGCCTGCTAGCCCGATTGGCCCGCCCACCCGCCTGGCTCCCCCACGCACCCACGTGGGCCGGGCTTGAGCAGGCCCGGCGCTATGGCCAGTTACTTCCGCTTCCCCGCGCGGCATGCACTAACTACCGCCCATGTGGGTGTGGGCTGGTCAAACCAGCCCCTTTTCTTTTGTTGTTTTTCTGCCTTTTCTAGCGGCTTTCTCGTGGGCAATTTTCCTCCGGGATTTTGGCCTAATGAGAAAGTTTATTTAGAAATTTGAATTTAAACATCTATTTACTATAAGTTAATTCATAATGAACATATAATAAATTCATATTATAAATTTCCATTTATCCAAAACTGCTTTTGCCCTTTTTCCTTTCCTTATTTCTCTGAATGACTTTGGATCTCCCCAGAACGATTCCGGTTTATCTCTCTTTCATGATTCCATCTTATAGGAGGATATCCAAGCATCGCATCGCCATTAAGAGTGTTTCCCTACGGTTCGGGAATGCTATAGTCATGATCTCTATCAATGATCAACAACGGGACCAGGATGCCCATGTTTACCCCTATGCACTCCACGAATCACCATCTTCTCGAACCTGAAACGATATGTCCAATTCCGTTTGTCATGCTATACCTTGTTCAGTTTCGTTTCCCACAAGTACTAGTTTACTCATTCCCGTGAAATTCCATCCCCATGACCTAGTCATGTGTTGCGCAACATGGATGTAATTCACCGAGTGGGCCCAGTGTATCTTCCCATCACATAGGAGAACAAATCCCGATCTTGATGCATAATGCCTCTACTTGCCCCTTTGGATACCTGAACACACCTTTATGATCATCGTTTAACCGAGTGATGTTTGATGCTATCTAAGAAATCCTCTAGTAATAGTGATTGATATGATCTCATGGTCTAAGGATTATGACACTCTGTTTATGACAATTGCAACATGAACTAAGTGACATGATCGTGTTGCAACAATCATTGGTGGGAAATGTCCATCACATCATTCCAGATGATATGACTTCATTGTCAGTTGGAAACCTTGATCATCATCTAACCAATGAATTAGTTGAATAGATGCTACTAGGGACCTAGTTTTGTTTATATACCACACATATATCAATGTTTCCGATTGACACAGTTAGAGCATGATATAAAACTATGATGAACTAGTGAGATATGACAATAAAACCCTTTTATTATTTTCCTCTAGGGCATATCTCCTTAATAGCAGCCCTCGGGAGGTTCATTTCCAAGCTCGACAAAAAGGCCTTGCCCTTCTTCAAGATCATGAAGCGATCTGGCAACTTCTAGTGGATCCTAGAGGCGGCCGAGGCCTTCGAAGCCCTTAAGAGATACCTCACCAGCGGGATTGTTAGTTTGTGGCCGCAAAGTTGTTTGGCGAGTGCATCGTAGGGTCTGAATTGCTTGTAATCTTGCGGCGGGGCCATAGTAGCTTCGCCAATTGCCCAGAGGGACCAAATGGTGTTGAATACAAATCTAACAGACAAACAATTGTTTGAACTAGGAGAAATACGGTTGAACTCAAATACCGCCATTAGGTCAACTCTTTTTGGCCTGCCCTGTTAGTATTACCCATTATCCTTTGCAGTCATGGACTAGTTTACCACTGCATGGACCAGATCTACTTCTCTGCTCTGCTGTTCTCCCCTTCTCCCCTCCCCATAACTTTTGCTTAGCTCCGGTTGCTTGTCTCATATCAGAGCTTGCACTTGCTCTCCTTTCATCTCCGCCATGTCCATTCAATCTCCCATGCCCCTAATCGAAGCTCGTAGCCATCTCCATCGCATTGTCCGCTGTATCGAAGCTTTGCGTCCCCGGCCTAGTCTATCACCTTTGGCTAGTCCTTCTCTCACGGTGAAGCGCATCCTGTTGGGCGATCTTGGCTGGCGATAGGACTTGGGCGATTGCGTGCTATTGTGCACCCCTGGCATGGTAGCCCTGGCACAGCAGTCGACGACCACCCTCTCATGGCCACCGTGCTGGACATCCACCCCGCCATGTCGCCGGTAGACTTGCTGTTGGCTTTCAGGTCTTGTTTTGGGATCAGACAAAATGTGGTCAAGATTGAGGTATGCGCACTGCCATTCGATTTTTTCATCTGATTCGAGCACAACTCAGACATCGAGCGTGTTCTACATTGTTCCCATTCTTTCGAGTGCTGCGGGGAGAAAATGAGCTTCATGCATTGGCATCGCGCCTGTGGGTGGGACGATCGCTTGGGGTAGCTTTATTTCTTCTCCAAACTCGGCTTTGACGGCCTACCATTGGATGCTTGGGAGCCGGAGACCCTCAAGCAAGTCATTAGTACCCTTGGTGGTGAGCTAGTGGAGATTGTGCCACCGAGCGACAGATGGATCATCGAGGTAAAGGCGTGGCTAAAAGATCCAGACGCTGTTCCTAAGATGTAAGAGGTGGAGATTCCAAGTAGGGATCGATGATAGCTTAGCTGGAAGCACCCGGTCATCATCCACATGGAGGAGGTTCTGGAATCGGTACATGGCATTCATGACCCTGATGAGGCGGCCAGAAAGTGTCCTCGCCGCCTACAGTGTTGGCCTAGAAGGATCGATGGCATGGGACCACTACCGTTTCGCGACGACACACACATGTTTGGTGGGGGAACTAAGTGTGGACAAGATGGTGGTTCTGATTTCCCTCGAGTCAAGACAGAGCTCTAGTGAATTGGTTTAGTATGTGTGGCTATTGGCTAATGAATTTGTAGTATGGAGAGCGGACCAGGTAGTTAGCCTAGACTAAAAACGTGTAATAGTTTGAATTGATGTAGTATGTGTGGCTAATGAATTTGAAGTATGCCTGTCTAATGCAACTGTATTGAACACCGTGCTTTATAATTTCTGTGAATAAATAAGGACAACCTCCTAAAAAGAGGGTGGATTGGAAATGAGCAATGTTAATTCTATGGTTGCCAGGAAAATGTAGTTCATCTCCTCTTCAAGTACAAGGTAGATAGATTATTTTGCCAAGTGATGAATGATCCAGAAGACAATAAATGAGTCTTGTTTCAAATGAAGATTTCCTGATGATCCTTATAACATTGTCTACTAGTTTTGTAACACAGTGAACTGCAGGACCATTTTACAGAAAACACAAGTCAAATGAAAAATGGTGTTTTATAGGACCGTATCCTTAGATCAAACCTCGTAATTGGAAGTGTGCCACTAGGACTCAATTTGTTGGGAGGGTCATGTTCAACCCAGCCATGCCTGCAAGACAGTGTCTTCAGATTGATCCAATTCCAATGAAAATCAAACTATTGTGTCTAAATTGCTTGACTATAATATTTACCGAGGTTTTGTTCGAAATTGTCCGTGATTTTGTATGAAAGATGCATGAATAAACCAGCAAAATTAGGACATAAATGTTGTCTGAATTTTGTCTACCTAGGATAAATATGGCAGTTAACTGGATTAAACCATGAGTAGTAATTGAATAAATAGATACTTGACAGTATTTGTTTATATCAGTAGTAGTTCCATACAAAAGGGTGTGACAGCTGCACAAAAGTGGGCTAAACTAGTAGTTTCATAACAATGCGGCATCATTCCATTTACAAAAGCCATTCTTTAGTTTGAACTTAACTATTCTTAACTGAAGAAGCTGCAGATATCCACCAGAAAAGTTGACTGGCCAATTGCCTTGAGAGGACGTAAGTTCAATGATCATTCAACCCCAACTGATCTTTTTCCTTCCCGCCAAACTTCAAGATATCTGCATCATTCATGCACGTGTGCTCTGCTTGAACCAGTCCCAATTCAGTATGACCATCCGTGCAGCCGCAATGATATCTTTGAACCTGAAATCTAGCATCTCATGGTAGGGATCGTAGGTATGTGTGAATCGGAACCTGAATTTTGGCGTTGAGTTGTTGCCCGCCATCGGCTCTAGCTGTCGAACAATCCAACATGTTGAGTGTAGACGAATGGTAGCCGGTGCGGTCTAGCCTCCGATGGTGCGTTGGATGGATCGTCTTTCCCATAGACGGCGGGTTCCTAGCCCGCCACTATGGTAAGGTCGCCCGCGCCAAAGCATGGACGCGAGAGTTTCTAGACCTTGGCGCTGCCCTGTTCGAGGGTTTGTACCCTTGGAGGAATGCTCCATGAACGATTTGAGACGTACCTTGTTTCTCCTGCGTAGATCACACCATAATGCCGCCGTACGCTTTCTCCACAACGTTGGCTTGGCCTTGCTCGCTGCCGCTGCCGCCGCTACTGATGTAGCACATTGTGCGAAATCATCCGCCTGGGATGGCAATGGAAGATCTACCTGGAAGTAGAGCTTCATGGCCTTCCTTAGAGGGGACAAATACCCAAGTTTTGGTGGTGGCCACAGTGGCAGCGGCGGGTGCTTCGGCGTGGCCATATTACTCTAGATGGTGCGTTAGGGCAGAGCTGCACAAGGGGAAGTGGAGTTAGTCGGAGAAGGGGATTGACAGTAGGTGTGGAGTCCGGGCACATGTGAAAATAATCCTCTCCTATTTTCTGAGAGGGTAATAATTCAACACTCGTTGCACTAACCGCTCAATCTTTATTTCCCTCCTCGCTGCCGCTGCCGCTGATGCAGCACATTGTGCGAAATCATCCGCCTGGGATGACAATGGAAGACCTACCTGGAAGTAGAGCTTCATGGCCTTCCTTAGAGGGGAAAAATACCCAAGTTTTGGTGGCAGCCACGGTGGCAGCGGCGAGTGCTTCGGCGTGGCCATATTACTCTAGATGGTGCGTTAGGGTAGAGCTGCACAAGGGGAAGTGGGGTTAGTCGGAGAAGGGGATTGACAGTAGGTGTGGAGTCCGAGCACATGTGAAAATAATCCTCTCCTATTTCCTGAGAGGGTAATAATTCAACACTCGTTGCACTAACCGCTCAATCTTTATTTCCCTTCTCAGCATAAGTGTGTGTATATATTAAAAAGATCGGTCGTGGCTACCCACCGGATCGGGCAATGTACCCGGATAGGTAGGAGACGAAACAAACCGGGTTACATTTTAAATATATTTACGACTATGGCCTTATGTTTACACGATATTATTCTTGTGCCACTATGAACCATCGAATTGTAGCAACACCATCAGAAATCGGGGAAGACAACGTGGCATGTTTTCTGACTGGAGGAGCCACCACCTCCAGCATCGACGTCACGCATCCCAGGTTCAAGGACTAGTGCCCCCCATTATTGTGCAATTTTCCTTATTTTGTCGCTCCCAGCTCCGCTCCTCTAGTCCTCTCGCTGCCACTCTGTTCTATCATGCACCACTCTCTTCCTCCCCATTGGCCATCATCCTCCCGCCCTCCCCTCCCCTCCCTGTCCTGTCTCCTTGCCTTGTCTCCTTGCTACCGTCCACCACCCAGGCTCATCTAGAAACGAAAACCAAGAGTCGGGCGTTGGGTGAGGTTCCCAACAACGCTGGTGATCCGGATCCCTATTAGAGATGGATCCTATGTGGCTGAAGAACACGGAGATGGGTCTTGCGTGGCTAGAGAGCACGAAATCTCCTTCAAGTCTGGAGACCACAAAGGTGAACGAAACAGGGAAGACGAAGTGGGGTGCAAAGCGTTGGAGGTCTGGAGCCCGGTGAAGGTGTCGTACGTCCTCCTTGAAGGGTTAGAACTGTAATTCCTTCTCTATGTTCCCCAATTAGCGTTTCTAGTCCCGCGGTGATGGTGAGGATATGTGTTGGTAACTGCAGGACATCTGTCCAGCTTGTCCTTGACCATAATGCTTTGTCAAGCAAGCATGAAGACATTGAAATGGGTGGCGGTGCGGATGATTTTGTGCTCGAAGATGTTGGCGATGATGAGAAAGCATATCCAGACGTGGCTGCTGACCCTGATAGGATGGAGAGTAGGGAATATTTGGTTGATTCAAACTTTGAGCCTGACTATGGGACTGATGAGGAAGAGGAATGTGAAGATGTGGAAATGGGACGCAGATATGATGACGAAGACGAGCATAGACCAATGATACACTTTGATAGGGACAATCCTACAATTGATGAGGGGACTGTCTTTTAGACCGTGGAGGACTGCAGATATGCAGTCTCTACCTATGTAATACGTGTTGGGTTCGAATTTATCATTGAAAAGAGCGACCAAAAGAGATTTAAGGTGCATTTTAGTGAAAGTAATGTGTGTAAATGGAGATTAAATGCATCTCCAATGCAGGGTGGACACCCATTTTAGGTTACAATAGCTACATTTAGTTTTAGTCTTTCTCATATTTATTCTTCTAATATGTCCTCTGTTGGATTCTTATCGAATGCAGATCAAGGTAAACACAAAGAAACACAACCGCCCTAATACTTCTTTAAGTGATAAAATTAGGCCAACGACAACCAAGTGTATTGCTGCTACTATACTTGACTAGGTGAGGTAGGATCATAACATTGGACCTACTGAATTCAGAACAAAGATTAGGAAAAAGTTTAACATTCTGATTCCTTACCACAAAGTCTTTGATGGGAAGGAGATGGCTCTAGACTTTATTCAAGGCAAGTGGAATGAAAGTTTTCACATGTTGTATAGTTTCAAAGCTGAGGTAGAGAAAACATCACCTGGTAGTGTTGTTGACATTGATTATGAGGTTGTGAAAGGAATAGAAAAGGTCTCAAGGGGGTCCGGTATAAGCAGGTAGATAAGAAATGCTTCAGGAGATGTTTTATCTACTTGAAGGCATGCTGGAAGGGGTTCCTAGATGGGTGCATGCCATACTTGGCAATAGACACAACTTCTTTAACAGGAAAGTTCAGGGGACATGTTGCTTCTACTTGTGCTATGGACGCGCATAATTGGCTTCTTCCCGTAGCTTATGTTATTCCTAACGGTGAATCAAATGAAAGCTAGACATGGTTCATGCAGCGACTACGGGGAGTAATTGGTCACCATGAAGGCTTGGTGATACACACTGGTGCATGCAAGGGGCTTGAGAATGTTGTTGATGATGTGTTTCCTAGGGATGAGCATAGGGAATGCATGCTACACCTTGCTACTAACTTCACAAAGAAGTTCAAAGGAAAGATCTTTGAAGAGAACTTGTGGCGATTAGCATACACATACACCCCAAGGACGCATGCTACTTACATGCATAACATGTATATAGGTGAAAAAATACCTTGAATAACATCACACCAAGCTATGAGCCAGAAGCAAGTTTGGTGAGTTAAGCAAGGTGGATTATGTTTGCAATAATTTGGCAGAGAGTTTCAATGCTAAGATTTCTAGCATTAAGACACATGTAATTGTTATTTAGTTGGATGCAATAAGGCAGTGCATAATGGTGAAGATAAATTTAAGGTAGAGAATTTGTGCAAGAAATTTTTTTGGGCCATAAAATAGTTCCAAAGGTGGTTATGTTACTGAATGCAAGAACCAGGGCAATAAGAATGATAAAGATGAGGACGGTCAGAAGTTCTAGTACATTGGCTGAGGTTTATGTAGAATACAAGCATGCAGCTGAACGGAGGTATACTGTAGACATTGGAAACAAGACTTGTTAATGCAGGAAGTGGCAGATTATTGGTCTGCCATGTCATCATGCATTATACTTCATCTTAAAATGAGAGGTAGCAGTGCTGAAATAAAGAAATATGTTCATAACTATTTCTCCATGGACAAGTTTGCTGCAACTTATGTAGAAAATGTACCACCTATGGCTGATGAAAATGATTGGCAGATTCTCGATCCTGGGTTCAAACTTCAACCACCAGTTCGTAAGAGGCCACCTGGGAGGCCTAGAAAGCTAAGGATTGAAGCCTCCACTAATAAAGGTTCAAGGCTAGGAGGAAGGAAAAGTAAATGCAAACGGTGTGGAGGATTTGGCCATATCAAGAGGTTATGCAAAAACCTAGTTCCACATGATGCTATCCATGTTCACACACTGGAGGAACAAAATGGGGCTTCTCAGTCAGAACTGGAGGGAGAGAAGAGAGAAGACAAAGAACTTGAGGAAGTGTAGCGGGTGGAGGAAAATAGTGATGAGTATTCAGGGGAAAATGCTGACAAACAGCAAATTTATGAAGAAGTGGAGGTGTCAGCAAGGATAGGGGTGAAAAGAAACAAAAGGGTAACCAGAACGGGAAGGAAAAGGAAAATAAGGAAGGTGTAGTAGAATATGAAGTAGTTGCAGAGGTGATTGAGGATGTTCTTGAGGATCTTTCGGCTAACTGCAGGACAAATAATAAATCCCTACCAATTTCATCTTTGTATGATTCTCCAAATGAAAGGTAAGATTAAAAATTGTTTTATTTGCCATTTTGATCATTTTTGTTTCCATCCTCATCAATTGTTGTTTAATATAGCGCGGTCTCGTAGACTAATAAGACGAGCAGAAAGAAGCGGGCACAGTAATGTCGTTTCTTGAATTATCATTGAAACTGAACTAGCCGTGTCGTATTTATTTATATCTAGCGCGTGCAACGTGTCTGTGATGGGGTCATGTGGACCAGATTACAACTATTTAAATATTATTCATTAATTGTTGGGGATATGATAAATAGGTATCACCATAGCACGTCCTTATTCTGGCTAAATCGGGTGGCCCATAGTTGGTAGCAAGGCCTATGGCCTACTGGGCGGCCTAGTTAGACGGATCTAGAAGGGTGGCCCGTGGTTGGATAAAGGAAGGCTACGCAGGAGTCACCGACATACTCATAGCCTTTGAGTGCAAGACACGAAAGACTAGTTCATATTAGTGTAGGACTCTTTACCTTGTCCGGCAAGGACCTTTCCCTTTAAACCCTAGGCTCTGGCGCCTTTATAAGTCGGACCTGTGGGAGCCTTTATGGCAAGACACAACCTAGATTGCTACGTACAACGTGCAACACCTCGCACAGTGAACCTATCTTTGTAACTCGGCGTATTGCCATTATAGTGATTTATAGCAGGAGTAGAGTTCCACCACCGTTGTGGGACTTGAACTTGGGTAAGCTATGTTACCTCGTACCCTCCAACTCTCCGCCTTACCCCATGTCTCTAAACACGCACTGTGAGGACCCCTCCATGGCGTACTCCTTGGCAATAACACGACAGTTGGCGCCCACCGTGGGGCAAGAGGCGCTTCAAACTCTACACCGTGCAAGGTCCAATATCTTCATGGGAATCGGCAACACCGTAGCCATCGCACGTGTTCTCTTCTCCGGCAACGTCCTGATCGTCCCTCTAATGAGTTCTGGGTGCCGGCGAAGACGAACCTTACGCGTTGCTCCGTCATCCCCTTCGGAGACATCCACATCTTCATCGGTGAAACCGACTTGGGTCCTAGCTCCCAGGAAGTCGGAAACTCGTCATGCCCCGCATGGACTGTCTATGAGCAGGACACATTCGTAGAAGGATCTGGGTTATATCTCTACTTGGAGTATGGTGGCTCGGATCAAGAAAATTCAAGGCCCACCCAAACCGCCCCCGTGCAGGATATAAAGGTGGAAGGACCCTGCAAATCCGCTTGGCTTCCCCGAGAATTAGAGATGCACAGGTCACACTTTGTCGGTGTAGTCACCATCTTCGATCTGGCCAGATGCGTTCAAAGGGACGGTGAACATCCCCGCAAATACCTCACCAGATGGATGAGGTTGAGGGAAACCCTAGAGGAGAATGCATCAACGAGCTCATGTACCACTTCATGGAAGGGCTCACACCCGAAACACTCCTCCGACATACCCTCTGAAGGCGGCAGGCCGCAAGTCCTCTCACCCTTGGTGAGATAGTCACAATCGTCAACGAATATGCGGATGCCAATGAGGAGGCCGAAGCTACGATCACCGTCGTAGCCAGATTAGGAAAATTAAAACAACGGCCCGCCTCCATCACCCTCTACATCCGCCATCGCCAACACCAAATCCAACTCCGACTCCGTCCTTGATGTGCTATACGCCGACATCAATATGGATGGTGGCGGCTCGGACGCTAACTCGGAGGAATACAATGCTGTTATGAGGGAGATCAAGCAGGATATCGAGAAGGAGGAGCACGCCGAGAAGACCAACGCTTCCCACCAGGTGCTAGTCACCATTGGGAGCGTGATGGAAGAAGACGGACAGGAATCGGAACGTGAGAGAGCTCTGCCCACGCCAGCGGTTACCAGAGCAGTAGCAGCCAAAAAAGCCGCCGAGCCTCCGGCTCCGGCCAAGACCTTGCCTCCTCCAGTTATCCGCCCACAACCGGCGCAGGAACTCACCACGGTCCCAAGTACTGCCAGATAGTCAAACTAGCCGCCAATGCCACCATCAACGTCTGCAGCTGGCAACCCATTGGTTACTCCTGCCGACAAGGCAATCTATGGCGTACTCCTCATTAAGCCTATTATCGTCGCCCATATCCGGAGCATGACGGAGCTTGATGAGAAGCGTGCGGCAATCCTAGAAGAGGCCAAGTGCATTGCGGAGCAGGGCACTAAGCTTGATGAAGACATGGCCAAGGTGCAACAATCCATTAAGGCGGCAAGAGCTATGGAGGCTGAGCATAAGCAATTGCTATTGAAGCAAAATGCAAAGAAAGCACTAGCTCACGTTGTCGAAGATCCCGTCGTTTGGTGCAGGTTGGGATATGATGGATCCAAGCCGACAAAAGCCACCCCATACATTGATTCAGAGGGGAGGCAAGTCATGACAACTCCCGCCCTCAACATTGCTGTCACGAAGACCCTCCTGGAACCGGTCAGGTCGCCAAAAGCGGTTGCTCAGGTGTATGACCTCGTCGCCAAGGCATGCAAGCAACAGGAAAAGGCTACCACGCAGAGGCTTGAGTCCAACCCGGAGTTTTGCCAGTCAACCTTGAACGACTGCAGAAGGCCAAAATCTCCCCGTGACGAGGGATCCCATACAGGCTCCTGACGCCATACCCATATCCTCTGATCATGGAGAAAACGCTCATCCTCGCCGGTCACCACCTCCACCACCATCTTGGCATCATGAGGAACCATAGCCACGCCACCATACAAGCATGCTACCACCTAGGCGTCCTCGGGTTGGCATAATTATACGTGACTAGGGCGAGCAGCCCCGACATGCCGGAGAGCGCAATGGCGTTGAAGGACATAGAAGCAGATCCCACAAGGAGCTGCCGCGTCCGACAAGCAAACTCGACAGGCGTGAGGAGTCGTAGGAGGGAAATAGTAAGAAGGCTAACCCACCATCCTCACTACCACCTTTGCCACCTAGCAGCCATCATGGCGGAGGGCACGGTGGATCTCATAGATCATGCCACAACTCCCCTCCCCATGAAGGAAAAGGGAAGCAAACAGAGTCGTATGACGCACGTTCACGACTGGACAAGATCCAAGAAGCTCGGGAGCTCCCATACCTTGGGCCACATTGTTTTGGACCAGTAATACGGGCCACAACCTACCCCTACGACGGCACCGCCAGACCAATTACATGGTTGCAGGACTACACCGATGTGATTCACATCACAGGGGGAAACCCTAATGTTGCTGTCAAGTACCTCCCACTTATGCTCACTGGTACCGCCTGACAATGGATTGACGACTTGTCAGAGAAATCTATATGCAATTAGTTGGACATGCATGAAGCGTTCACCAAGAACTTCGAGGGTACGTACAAACGTACCTGCACTATCGGAGACCTACAGTGGTGTGTGCAGGAAAAGGATGAAACCTCTCGTGCCTACCTCTCTTGCTGGCTGGATATGAAAAATTCCTGCATAAGGGTGCACGAACAAACCGCTATGGCCGCCTTCATCGATGGTCTGGAAAAGGGAACTTTGCTCCGGCATACGTTGAAGCGCAAGCAAGACAACAATGACCTCACCCTCAACACAATGATCACCATGGCTAGCGAGTTCGTCGCTCCTGATGATGACGCGTGTGGATCGTTGCCGGCAATAGCAATCCCTACCCATGCCAACAATAGCAACAATAACAAACAGAAGAATCAACCTGATGAAAAGCAGGCAGCCGGCATGGTCGCCGCAGCGTTCACTGGCAGAGGCGGAGGCGGACAACGTGGACGTGGCCGGGGGCTAGCAATGTCCATTAGAGGAGTGATTCTACACCCACAGCGCCCCGCATTCCCCAAACGTACGAAGAGTACCGTGATATGCCGTGTTTCGTCCACCTGGACGCGAACGGCAAAGCCACCCACACCAACCGCCAATGCAAATTTGTCAATGACCTCAAGGAAGACCCTAAGTCCGACTACAAGCGAAGTCGAAAGAACATACCCCGTGGAAATGGCAAAGGGAAGGAGGAGGAGGAGTCCAAGGAATCAAGTGATATGGATGAAGACGTGGAACCCAAATCTTCTGACAAGGCAGAGGGTAAAGGGAAAATCCCTTCGAAAAGAAGGCTCCAGTCTACCACACCTTCCTTGGCACTCCCACCGTCCGGGCCCAAAAAACCTATAACACCCCAGCATTAGGATCTGACGAAGGGTAGAATTAGGAATCCAAGTTTGTGCATGCATGTATCTATCAAATCAGGGTAAATTTTTCGCCAAACAAAAACCTAAAGGGATCAGAGTTTCTTTCGCTAACTGGAGGTAGGGATAGATCTGGTTAGTGGTTGTTATGAATTTTAACATGACCTTCGGGCATTATTAAGCTTTTGGGGAAGTTACTTTGAATTCAAATTCGAAATTTAAACCAATTTGAAAGAATTTGAACGTTAGAAGTTTGTATTATTGATTTGATTTCCAAAATTCCTTATTTATATTATTTGGTTAAATTTTAGATAATAGATACTAATAAGGAATTAAGAGAGAGAAAATGAAATAAGAAAGGGAATCTTATTTCCTGGTTAAAGGATAATAACAGAAATTATGTTATATACACTAAAAACACCGAATAATACAAAAACAAACTTTATTAATTTATAATCACATCTTTACAAAGTTCTTTACAAAAAGGAATTAAAAGAAGGTTACAATTGAAACCTATACTACATATCTACTCCTATACTAGATCGTGTATGTCCAGATCTTGTTCCTGCAAATAAGAAATAAAACAAATAAATGAAAGAAAGAGTTAGTGGTTAGTTTAGTTTACTCTCAGTGGGGAACAGTGAAGTGCACTGTTCATATTACCTCATTGAGTAAATAATAAAGGGGCAAGTTTCACCAAAAGTGCAGTATCTATTCTTTTAAGTAAACAACCAGATGCTACATTAGAAGCCAAGTGGAGAGAGGTAAGTTTCACCAGGCCAACAACAAGTAATCAGGTAAAAGTAAAAGTTAGATTACTTGAACTGATCCACATAAGTAGCTCACACAGACACACAGGTGAGTCACCTAAATGCATGCTATGTGTTGTCCAAGCAGCAATAGCAGTACTGGAACTCAAGCAAACCACGAAGCCAAGGCTCATCCACAGCCAGCAACATTTTTCCTTCTCTAGCACACACTCTAACTTCATCGAGCTCACCAAAGCATCCACAAGATTCCCAGCCACTACACCAAATTAACCACCACTTCACCTCAGCATGGTGACATAAGGAGGGGGTGGTGCAGAAGGATAACAAGGGCATCATCCTAATCACAGGAGCAGAGTGGGAGCATGCACAGAACCAGGAGGTGCAGGCCAAGATCCAACCAGCAGAACAGGCTAGGAAAATCAAGCCACCAGATCAACTAGCAACAACATCAACGACTCCAATATTGTGGTAAGAAAGCTAAAACCTTCACATGATCAAATTATCTTAATCAGATAAGAAGTCATATGTTGTTTTATATTAAAACCTCTCACCGATCACCCAAGTGGGGTGTATCCATCATAGAGGAATCAGAATTAAAGCCAATCAATAAATCAGCGCAAATAACTCTAGGATCTCAGACCAGCATCCCTAACCCTGGATAAAAGCTATATTCTAGATTGAACTAGCCCAAGGTATGGATTTTGGGCACATCTCTTAAAGGAGTAGCACCCCAGAATCTACAGATCTACTGAATCCAAGATGAGTAGCTGGTATTACTACCAGAAATCATTTATTACAGACAACAAGTTAGGAAAACAAATCCTAGGCCTCAGAACCACATCATAGGCATGAAATAGTTGTTGGATATTAAAACCACATATACAACAAGGATTTCCAGAGCAATTAAGCATCTAGACAATTCTGGAACATTTGTAAACCCAAAGATAGTACAAAAACAAATCCCGTGTACCATTCTTAAGGGGTGTCACCAGGATTTGTTCTAACCAAGCAAGGCTTACCAACTGATTACATAATCTAGGCCAACTAACAGTTAATCATCTTCCCAATACTTTAATTGGAAATCATATTTCACAGAAGAACTATTAACAGAGAGTATTCCAACCCAAGCCGAACCGTGAGTTTCCAATTCAATAAAATGAAATCATCACAGAGGCAACAAGGGTGATGACATAGAGTTCAGTATACATTTACAAGGGGTTCTCTGACAGAGAACAAGACGATAACGAGTATTCAGCAGAGTACCAACTGACAGAAGGTAGAACAATTGGCTAGAACCAATAGCATGCAACAGATACCACTAGCCCAAACAAGATACTAGAAGGGTATCACTGGTAGGAGGAACCAGAACAACTAACCAACATATTCTGCAAGGTATGAACCCTAGACAGGGGGGTTACTCGTGTTCGTCATGCCTAAGAAGTAGCTAGCACACAAGAGAGGAGCACAGAAGGGGAGTAGTCAGACTTACTCATGGTCCTCGCAAAAATAACCGAAGAGGAAGCAGAGGAATGGCTGGCGGTGGAAGAAAGACGGGAGCACCAAGAAGCGCCAACCCACACCTACCGCATGTCAGATCCACCGGAGAAGAGGGGAGTACACCGTGAGAAATCCTGGCGCACCATCGCAGATGCTCCAGGGCGGCCAAAGCCTAACCCTAGCCTCGGTAGGGGTTAGCGCGACTAGGAGAGGGCCCCAGCGGCGAATCTGTTCGGACAGAATGGAGCAGCATCGTCGACTTAGCCATCCTACACCATGGCGACGGTAACAGCGCCAGACCTGGCCAGATTCATGCACGGTGGCAGCGAGCGGAGGAGGAGACCGCGTGAGCGAAAGAGAGAGAGAGAGGAGAGGAGTGTGAGTGTGTGGGGGTACTGGGCCTATGGGCAGCCCAGTAATACCCTGGTGGGCGTAACCAGGCCAAGTGGGCCGGGTTAGGTTGGGCCGGGCCAGCCTAGTGGGCCAGGCCCGTATGTTAATAGGGTTATTTAAAAGGAAATAATTACAAATATGCCCCTGAAATAGAAACAACTCTAGATAAATAAATAAAAATCTTAAAAATACAAATAATATATCTATGAACTCACAAAAATATTTTTTATTGAGTAAAAATAATTAATAGAATTTTTGGCAGCTAAAATTTAGGGCTATTTTTAATAGGATGCCAATTACTTTTGAAATTTACAAAAATATATGAAACACTTAAAATTGAATAAAATTCACTTTTAAGATCCTAAATGAATTTACTATTATAGAAAAATATGAACTTGTATTTTCGAAAAGTAAATTCAGTGTGATACAAATTAAATCTCAAAGGAATTTTAGTAAATATTTAATAGAGAAAGAAATAAGTAAGTTCATGTTTTAATAATATTTTTCTTTTATTAATCAAAGAAAATAGTAAACTTTTACTAAGAGGGTAGAACACGCAAAGAAGCGGATAATAAATCATTGCATGGCATTACTATGCATTACATATTGCTTCTTTAAATATTGTCCTTACCGGGAAATAATGGTTCTTTATAGAAACCGGAGCTCAAGGTCAGGTGGAAGCATCCGACTTCACTACCTTGCAGTCACAAGGCAAGTTCATAACTTGCTCATGTCCTTTGAAGAGTCTTTATCAAAGATATTGCAAATTGTGTGTTATCATCTATGAACTGGAGAAAGAAAATGTTATATTCTCTAATAAATAAGATGTAGTTATCATCCTAAGTGATGATAAAGATTGGCAATGGAACTTAGGGTTCCAATTGCATAAGTCACATAGGCTTAATAACCCATGACAGCAGTGATTCTAGCGATGTATATTACGCGTTAACCATGAGATTTGGAATGGGACGGAGAAGTCAGCTGTATCTTCTTCCTTTCATATGGAGGCAAGATGATCTTATCGTGACGCTGGGATTCCTTGTGTGGATCCAGCATATGGGTGGGCACCCTTAGGCCCCACGAATTTGGTGTCTAGATTATCTATGAGTGGCTGCCGGAGGTATAGTCAGACCTTTATGGAGCTTGCCAGGGGCATCACCAGCTCATAGAGTCTTCGGGAACTCATCAGGGTTATAGCTTGCCCTAAATTGGGGTATTAACGGAGATGGAGCTCGGCTCGGAGGATTGTGCAGACATATGGGATCGTAGAGAGGGCAGCGATTGGCTTGGATCACCTACTAGGCCCCACATCACGGAATTGTGGACAGGAAAGTACGCCCGGTTGTGCAACAAGGAGTTGATCTCTCATGGGTAAAGCAACACACCTCTGCCGAGTGTAAGAACTATAACTTGTTACTCCCTGTTCCGGGAAGGAGCTACGAACGCGGCAGGAAAGGAACTCCATGAAGTTCTGGTCAACCTGTGAAGACTGATGGGCATAGTTTTTGGTAATAAAATCAATCTTTGAAGAAATGTTTATGAAAACTGCATAGTACCAAGGACGTAGCATCCAAGGTGGTAGACAAACTTCCCACCATGCATATAATGAACTTGCTGGGTAACGCTGTTACTCACTCTTTCCTTTGAATCCATGCGTAGACTCTGAGAATCCAGAAGACCTGTCAATGTACGCAGCTGAAGGACAAGAGGATGTCTATTATGAAGAGCCAGACCTATCCCGAGACGTTGAAGGGGTGGACTATGAGATACGCTACGGAGTGCAGGGCAACGAGTCAGAGTAGTGGTCTTAGTATTAGTAAACAATTGAGCCGAGCAGCATGACCTTTATAGAATAAGGTGTTGAGCTCAATTTAGAGTTTGAGTTTGAATCTTATATCTTCCACTGAAACTACTTAAGTTTGGTTTGTAATTTTGTAACACTTGAAGTTGGAACTTCTGGTTTGTAATAATAATGAAGTGTGTATGTTGTAATATGGACCCGCAATATTTCTATTGTACCACTCTGAGGGATGTGATATTTACGGAACGATGTTCTGTAGATGTCATGTCAACGACTATAGTGTACTACACATGGAGTGGTATGCTGGGTCACCGCAAAACCTCTCTGAGGATACTGATGGTTACCCTCCCTCCGTTCCCCAGTACGTCAGGTGGTCAGAGATTCCAATTACTTGGGATAGGAAGGACCATCTAGACTTTATCCCAATGGAGAACCAGTATGCCATGGTCATCAACCCTTTGATTGACGGCATAGAGTTCACCAAGTGCCTCGTGGATAGTGGAAGGGGCATCAACATCATGTACCTGGACACACTGCACAAGATGAACTTGACGGAGACCCAGATAAGGAAAAGCAACACCGTGTTCCATGGAGTTGTCCCCGTCTGACAAGCAAATTCCCTGGGTTGCGTCACCCTTCCGGTCGCTTTTGGCGATGTTAAGAATTACCGCCAAGAACGCATGACCTTTGAAGTGGTGCCTCTCAAGAGCATGTACCACGTCATTTTTGACGCAACATCTTCCACTCCTTCCTTGCAAGGCCATGCTTTGTCTACAACAAGCTCAAGATACCCGGACAAAACGACATCATCAACATTGACGGAAGCTTCACCAAGGCACGGGAGTGCAAGATCAATGAAGCCGCCTTTGCTGAAGTAGTTCTCTACGGTGAGGAGTTCAAGGAGATCCAGAACCAGGTCGATTCCTCGGAGATGCCGGCTTCGATGAAGCAGATCACTACTGCTGAACCTGCATTCAAGGCCCCCATGAAGACCAAGTAGGTGGAACTTGTTGAAGGAGATTCCTCCAAGACCACCGCAATGGCACAGACCTGGATCCCAAATAGGAAAGCGCGCTTGTCAAGTTCCTCCGTGAGAATAGGGACATCTTCACTTGGCAACCTGCCGACATGAAAGGTGTACCTAGGGAACTTGCCAAGCACAACTTGAATATTGATCCTAATGCCAAACCGGTGAAACAACCTCTACGACGCTTTGGCAATGAAAGATGAAGGGCTATAGGCAAAGAAATAGCTAGGTTACTTAAGGATGGCTTTATCCGAGAAGTTATTCACACCTGATGGGTGGCAAATCCTATACTTGTCCCCAAAAAGGGAACCAATGAATTAACAATTTGCGTTGATTACATTGGCTTGAACAAAGCGTGTCCGAAGGATCCGTTTACTTTGCCTCACATTGACCAAGTCATTGACTTGACGGCTGGCTTGGAACTTCTGTGTTTTCTCGATGCCTACTCACGTTACCACCAAATCCGAATGCGAAAGTCAGACCAACTGGCCACTTCATTCACCACACCCTACGACACGTATTGCTATGTCACGATGCCCTTTGGGCTGAAAAATGCTGGTGCTACTTACCAGCGGACAATGCAACGTTGCTTACATGACCAAATTGGTCGCAACATACATTATTACATGGATGACATTGCGATAATGTCAAAGAAATCAAATGATCTTATTGCTGACTTGCAGGAAACCTTCGATAATCTCCGGAAATACAAAATGATGTTGAACCACAAGAAGTGCGTCTTCGGGGTACCTTCCGGCCAGCTGTTGGGTTTCATCGTTTTGCACCGCAGAATCGAGGTGAACCTGGGTAAAATCAAGGCCATCCTCGACATTAAACGTTCGACATGCCTAAAGGACATACAAAGGCTTACAAGCTGCATAGCGGCAGTAAGCCGGTTCATCAGCCGACTTGGTGAGAAGGCTATGCCGCTCTACAAGTTGCTCAAGAAGGCGGACAAATTCATATGGACGAACAAGGCTGACGCAGTACTTCAGGAGGTTAAGAGAATACTCTCCTCCCTACCAATACTTGCAGCACCGGTGTCAAGAGAGCCTATGTTATTTTATATGGCAACAACCAACCGTGTCATCAGCATCGTCATCATGGTGGAGTGCAAGGAACCAACGCATGGAATATGGAGTTTAGCGACCCATTTACTATGTAAGCGAGGTCTTGACAGAATCCAAGCAACATTACCCTCACTACCAAAAGATAGCTTATGGAGTTTTCCTTGCTTCGTGCAAGCTAAGGCATTATTTCTAGGAGCACCCTATCACAGTGGTGAGCAAATATCCACTGTCCGACATCATCAACAAGAGCGACGCTATAGGGAGAGTGGCAAAGTGGGGCATTGAACTTGCCGCCTTTGAAATCACCTACAAGAGATGCGACACTATCAAATCACAAGAATTGGCGGATTTTATAGCAGATTGGATAGAATTGCGAGAAGACACTCCTGTACCAGAGCCAGAATATTAGGTCGTGCACTTTGACGGATCAAAACTACTCAATGGTTTGGGGGCTGGTGTATTATTGCAATCACCAACAGGAGAAAAGTTGCAATACATCCTGCAGATCCACTTCAATGCTACCAACAACATGGCGGAGTATGAGGCCCTCGTTCATGGACTTCGTGTGGCCAAGTATATTGGCATCAAGTGCATAGTTTGCTGTGGAGATTCCGACTTGGTTGCCTAGTAAGTGGCTGGCACCTAGAACGCGCGGAACCCTATGCTTGCGGCATATCGAGACAAAGTAGTCGAAATAGCCAAGTTCTTCGACGGCTACGAAGTCAAGTACGTCAAAAGGGAGGAGAATGAGGCAGCAGATCTGCTGTCAAAGCTTGGATCAGCTCGTCGACCAATTCTGCTAGGCGTTTTCCTAGAACATTTATGGAACCCATCCATGAAGGAAGTGGACCCTGACAACCCGGATAGAGTAGACTCATTTGTTAATACAGTAACAATGACCTCTCTGGCTTGGACGGAACTGTTCATGGACTATCTATAAGACGGAACTTTGCCCGCCGACAAAGTTAAAAGCTGGCAAATAGTACGCAGAGCAAAAGGCTACATCATCATTGACAGCCAGCTATACAAAAGAAGTACCACAGGAGTTTTTCTTCGATGCGTCTCCTAGCAGCAATGTATTGAAATCCTTAGATAAATACATCTCGGAGATTAAGGCCACCACGCCGCTTCCCGATCGTTGGTGGCCAAGGCCTTCCGACAAGGATTCTACTGGCTAACTACCAGGGCGGACGCCGAAAAGTTGGTACAAACATGCCTTGGGTGTCAGTTCTATGCAAGACAGCCAAGTGTTCCAGCTGAAGAATTGCGAACTATACCGTTAACTTGGCCGTTTGCAGTCTGGGGGCTGGACATGGTGGGGCCTTTGCAGACAGCACCCTATGGATTCACACACTTGCTAGTAGCTGTGGATAAGTTTACAAAATGGATTGAAGCTAAACCCATTAGAAAGCTTGATGGGGCAACAACCCTAAAATTTGTCCGAGATCTAGTGGTGAGATTTGGTCTCCCACACAGCATCATCCGATAATGGCAGAAATTTGTCTCTCAGAGAAGTTAAGGAGTACAGTCATGAAAAAAGCATCCGCCTTAACCTAGCATTTGTGGCACACCCACAGTCAAATGGGAAAGTTGAAAGGGCCAATGGACTAATTCTGCATGGAATCAAGCCACACTTAGAAGCACCGCTATGTAGAGAAGTTGGGGCTTGGGCGAAGGAATTACCATCTGTCTTATGGAGTTTACGAACAACACCCAACATATCCACCGGCTTGACTCCTTTCTTCATGGTTTATGGAGCAGAAGCCGTCCTTCCATCCGACATCCTCCACGATGCACCAAGAGTCGCTGCCTATAAGTAGGATGACGCTGAAGAATCCAAACACCTATCTGTGGACCTGCTTGAAGAAGAGCACCTGCTGGCATGCCATAGATCCGCCGTCTACTAGCATAAGCTACGAGGCTACCATAGTCATTGTATAAAGCATCTCTCGTTCAAAGAGGGGGATCTGGTGCATAGACTCAAGCAGGAGAAATCACACAAACTATCCCCTCATTGGGAATGACCATTCGTCATAAGCAAAGCATTGTTAAATGGTTCCTATTACCTCGTCGATATTCACGAGTTGAAAGATAGGCCAAAAAATTGCAAATGCAAGCAACGTGACTCCGATGATGATTACCCGAAGACAGATCGGCCATGGAACATAGCATAACTACGTCCCTTTTACACTTAACATATTTATATTATGTAATACGTTTCTTATATGATAAATGAAATAAAGCATTTGGTTCACTCATATACTCTGAGTCTTTTACCTCCTTTAGTTGTTCATTTTTGGATCATATAAACCCTTTATGTGCAAGTTTGCATTCGCACTTGTGAAAATTCCGCCTACGGGCATTAGCATAAGTTTTCTGGTCTACACGTTTTCTGAATTTTTTATGTGGATTCTAGAGTAGTGACTTCTCGGCACTCAAAGCTGGCGATTTTGCTCTTAGGTTCTTGACAGTGCTATTAAGCATCATCACCTGAGGGCATAGTTCTGTGGTGCGAGTCTTCCGTCTCACGAAAGGTCAAGCATACGAACCAGAATAATGGATAAGCTAGCACTTGCTTAAAAAATATACACATGCTGGAAATAGACAAGTAGAAGGAAAATTGAGTATAAGTTTTTCTGCCTTAACAATGCATAAGTTTTTTCCGCATACACTTCGCAGAGACATATTTACTACAAACATTGTTTTTCATGGCTCTGCTGCAGGGGACTTCGTGGTGGCATCATCAGGAGAGCTAGGCTAGGAGAGCTCATCAAACTTAGAAGGGGATGGGCTAGACTCAGACGAAGCCATGTCTTCATCAAGGATCTCGGCGGGCACGAAGACATCTACATTGACCATTCTGGCAATCCTGGTGTCGAAGCTAGAGAGGGAATTCCAATTAGCATCTCTATCAATTTACTTCCCTTCCTCGTCCAGTTTGGGAAAGCTGGAGATCACCAGATCCATGTCGGTGTTGTCATAGTTCGCCTTGACCAAGGACATGGTCATCCTTGCACCAGCCTGAATGCAAGAGGATTTCCAGTCCTTGACTTTCTCGGGGGCTCGGCACAGGATTTCCACGTACTTGGCCACTGAGTCTGCTACTTTGATGTTTATTCCTACAGGCTGGGTTATCTCCTTGGCTTGGGCAATGGCGGTGCTGACAAAGTTGCCAGCAAGAATCATGCATTCCTTGGGATCTGCAGCACCTTCACCCAAGTTGGCTAAGCCAATGGGAACACTCGTTTGCATAAGATACAAGGACCATGAGTACAAGCAAATCAAATGATTATCCAAAGTACAGAATTGACCAAGACGGGGAAAATTTACCAAAGATGCTCATCTCTGCTTGCTTGCATGTCTCCGCCAAGACGTCCCGCTCCTTATGAGCTGTCTTGTACACCTCAAGGTTTCTTGCATTCTGCTCCTTGGGAGCTTGGTTCTATTCCTTGAGTTGTGGAAGTTCGTTCTTCAGGCGCTGCATCTCGGTGTCAGGAGACTCTTGCAGCACCTTCATCGCCTCCTCATGGCCCTTGACGGCATTAACCAGGTCTTTCTTCAAGATTTTGTTCTCATCATCGAGCTCTTTGACGTGCTTGGATTGCTCGACGATTCTCTTGGCCTTGGCAATGGCTTCTATAAGACGGAAATCAGAAAGTACTATGAGAAGACGGCAGAAATGAATCCATAAGGAAAAATAAGGAGCTGTTAAAAGAAACAGACTCCGGCTATCTCTGATCTATTGCTTCAGGAAGTTTGTTTTACCCTGCTCAAGGTCCAGTTCCTTCCTTAAAGCAACAAACATCTCATTGGCGGTGATCCTCCATCTATTCTCATTCTTCAAACAAGCAAGCATGCTTAGTTTCTCTAGAGCATCTAGTCGAAACTATCTGGTTTCAACTACATGCTCGGGGGCTACAACAAAAGATTTTAATCAGCAAGTATGCTACTCTTAGAGCATCTAGCCGGAATTCTTCTAAGTTTCCACCTAGACGCTCGGGGGCTACACTATCAATTTCTGCTCTTAGTTCTTTGGAGCACTCAGGCCAATAACTTTTGTTTATCCTCCTAAGACCTCGAGGGCTACAGAGGGATACACTACACAAAATAAAAGGAGTGAAGTTTAAAGGACTTACAATGGCAATAAGCTTGAGATTGTTGGCCAGATTGGCATATGCAGTATGGAAGATACCGACATTGTTATACACGGTATCCGCCTGCGTAATAAGATCATCCAGGCACAATGTTGGAGGAGTTGCATCCAAAGGAGATGTTGAAGCCGGAGGCATGGATGATGCCCTAGCCGCCTGTTGTGTTTCCAGAATAGTTGATGGCTCAGAGGCACCCGCCTTGTCTGTTGCCACATCCACTTCCGCCTCTGCCTCTTCCATTACTTGTTTCCCTTTCTCGGTGGCATCCTTAGCCGGATATTCAGCCACTTTAGAGGAAGTGCTCTCCTGTGTCGCCTGGTCGCTGGGAGCAACGTCCGCTTCGACAGAGCCTAAGACATCAAGGATTGTATTGACATCTGTCTCCATGGCAGAGATCTCAGGGATGATGAGAGACGAAGGCTCAGCGGGTCCAGTAGAAGGCTTGGCGGCAGGAGTATGGGGAGCAGTAGCAGGACAGGGCTTGGCGGCCACTCTCTGGTCAGCATGTCATGAATGTTTTTTGACCCTCCAGTATCTCTGGAGGATCTCTTCAAACTAGCATCGACTTTCCTCCTGAAACGTACAAAGTATAAGCACAAGAGTTGAAAAAAGGTATGAGCTAAAAGTACAAGCTGGAGAATGAATATACTTACTCCACGGCAGGAGACTTGGTGAGGGGAATGCCGGTGGATTTCTACTTCTTCGCCTCTAAGACGGCGGTGGATCGTTTGGAGACTCCACTCTCTGATTTCTTCTTCTTCTTGGCCTCGGCAACAACATTAGAGGTGGATCTCTTCCGCTTTCCGCTACCAGAGCTGGCTGATCCTTGGGGGCATCATCGTCGAACACCACTTGGATATCCTATAGTTTGGGATCATAGACCTGGGTGGCCATCTGATCCGCCGCCAAGGTCGCTAGTTGGTATACAGAGGAGTGTTAGACTAACAACTTCAAGTCAGAAAAACCTAGAGTATATAGCGAGCAACAAAGGAAACAAAAGCTACCTCTAGGCATCTGTCGCAATCGAACATGTCATAGGTGATCTTGAAGCCGCGCTTCCTATCCTTCACCTTGATGATGTCCTTTAGCCAGAGTTTGATAGAGTCAGTGGAGAAGTTATCCCGCGAGATTCGCATGGTATCCCTCCTGTCTTGAGTGTATTTGCACATCAACTCGGCGCGGTGCTGCAGAGGCTGGATCCGCCTAACAAACTAGCACATGGCCAGGTCCAAGCCCGTCAGACCTCCATCCACGAGCCATTCAATCTGCCTTACGGCGCGGTTTGCCTCGTTGTCAGACGGAAGGGAGGTTGGGGTCCACCATGCGGGCACCTCGGTGGCGGCTCCATCGACAAAGTCAGGATATGTCTCAAGGCAGTCATGCAGGGAAATATCTGGGCCATAGAAGTATGTGCGCTACCAGTTCTTGCATGACTCATGCCCTACGATGTCGGGGAAGTGCCGGCTAGGCCGGATCATAAAGCTAATGTTTCCACAAATCCATAACTCATCCTTGGACTCTACGGACTCTCTCTTGACATTAAAAAAGTACACAAACAGATCTAATCTAGGTTTGATACCTATGAATCCTTCACACAGAGCTATGAAGTTGCTAAGGACTGAGATGCTGTTGGGATAGAGGTTGTGGGGCAGTACCCGTAAGTGTCGGAGAACATCTAGGAAGAAGTCGGATACTGGCAGGCTTACGCCTCGTACCAACTGAGCTTTGAGGTACACCTTCTCTCTGGCTTGGGTAGAAGGAGCTACCTCGGCGGCCGGCGCCGGCCGCCAGACCAAATCCTTCGCCACGGGGAGATACCCCTCGGTGACCAGTTCTTGCAGATCTTTGGCGGAGAGGTCAGAGCCCCTCCACGCTCCCTTGTGGGAGTCATTGTCCTCTTAAGTGGCATCTGGCGCCGCTCTTTCTTGGTCATCACCGGTAGCTTCAACCATGGCAATGATAGGGTTAACCACCCCCTCCGGCGGGACACTTACTCCTTGAGATGGCTCTGGAATAGCCTCGGGGGTCATCATCATCGAAGGAATGGAGCTGCTAGAGGCCATTGTGATGATTGAGTAGGTGGAGAAAAAGAGGGCTCTGGCTAGGGTTTTCCGAGGAGGAGCTTGAATGGGCGCGCAGCTGGAAGAAGATGAAGATGAGGAAGCGAATGCGGGTGAAAACAAAATAACGTGGCCACGGTGAAAATATATAGACCCCGCGTCAAGATTTGTGCTAAGGGATTTGATGGATGGAGCGTTGCTGACATGTAGACGAGCATGCATGGTAATTTCGCCACGTCCTCCGTTTTAGCTGCTTTACCATTTCAGATTTCACGTGCGTAAAAACAGCTCATGATTAATTCTCTGCCTTCTGTGAGTTTCGAGGTAGCGTAGGTTGTACCCTACGTCATCCTCCTGACAGTTGCAGTGAAGGGTCACGTCTGAAGATTCCATCGAAGGTGGAAAATATCCAGCTTTGGAAACGAAGACTCAAGGAATCTCCGGCTACAGTGCGAAGCCGGAGAGTATTGTAGGGTTCTTTGGGAGACCTTTGAGATATTGCTTGACAAATTGCCGGCATCACCTAGTTAGAGCATTCAAAGATCAATGGGCAAGACGGCGCAAGATTTCAAAGTCCTCCGGGGGATACTGTTGGGGATATGCTAAATAGGTATCACCATATCACGTCCTTATTCCGACTAACCCGGGTGGCCAATAGTTGGTAGCAAGGCCTATGGCCTGCTGGGTGGCCCAATTAGATTGATCTAGAAGGGAGGCCCGTGGTCGGATAAAGGAAGGCTACGCAGGAGTCATCGACATACTCGGAGCCTTGGAGTGCAAGACACGAAATACTAGTTTGTATTAGTGTAGGACTCTTTACCTTGTCCGGCAAGGACCTTTCCCTATAAACCCTAGGCTCTGGCGCCTTTATAAGCCAGACCTGTGGGAGCCTTTAGGGCAAGACACAACCTAGATTGCTACGTACAACGTGCAACACCTCACACATCGAACCTATCTCTATAACTCGGCATATTGCCATTATAGTGATTTATAGCAGGAGTAGAGTTCCGCCACCATTGTGGGACTTGAACCTGGGTAAGCTATGTTACCTCGTAACCGCGAACTCTCCGCCTTCCCCGACATCTCTAAACATGCATTGTGAGGACCCCTCCATGGCGTACTCGTCGGCAATACCACGACATTAATCTTTTACCTATACATGGACGCAACCACTAGTTCCCACCTCCCTTGGATTCCCATCTGGAACAACACGCTAGTCCCCTTCTCCTATGGTGCACTCCAAAATTATGGCTGTTTCATCAAGTGTTGGGAGCAGAGTCAGAGTATTGTCCCATCAAATGTGTCAGAATCGGACAACTTTCGATTAGTTTCAAAGACAAAGACACGTAAAACATGGCCAATATATGCCCTGCAATATTCTATGAATTGAATTCCTCACGAAATTCCCTTGAAAAACTTTCAATCCAAAGAGGCCATTAAGCTACCATACATAGATAAATTTAGGCTCAAGTGACCCTAATTGACTATGACACTCCCGTTGTCTTCATCATCCACGATGTCGTCTGCCTCGCCTTCTGCCTCCTCCGTGTCGGAATCGATACCGACGTTTCCCACCATGTTTCTCCTCCCCATGAATTCTTCACAGTGCACTGCCTCGATAATGGTGGAGGTCGTACGCCCAGGCATTGCCTCCCTTCGAGGTGCGCAGATCCGGGTGGATCCCCCGCCGGTGGGTTTCACATAGCGAAATCAACGCCATCCTCTCCTTATTGAACAACTTTGGCCAGTATGAGTTCATGCGCGAGTACCAGGCCATTGCCCTCTTCCGCTCCGATAGCTGGACGTGGCGCTCCTTGATCTGCCTCGCCAACGCGTTGTCGCGGAAGAGCGGCGCGACAGGCACCCCGACATAGTTGAGCTCGAAGCTGGATGAAAGCCTCGCAAGCGGTGGTGCGAGTATGTCATAGTGGGAGAACATTTGAGACTTGTATAAGCTGAGTTTGGGCCTCTCCATGGCGAGGAAGGAAACGATCTGAGCTTCGGCCCCATGGTTACGGGGATAAGGGCAAAGAGGTAGGCCTACTCGTGCTTGCCACTTCTAATCAGGTCGCAGAACAGACTACTCGTGGATTCCCTTACGAAGGACATCCTTATCATCCATGCTCCCTGATCCAATGGTGCCTAACAACCGGGATGTAGAACTAACCTTCAATCGCTCAGGGCTTCTAGAAGACCTGATATGATGGCTACCATTGTATGCTAGGGTTACGATCCAATGACTTTCATTGACTCTAAGGACTCCATGTGTCATGCCATGGTCATAGAGACCAAAATCACACACGGACGCAGCTTCCACATTGCATATTGCACCAGTGTGGCAGAAGTTGCATCACAGGATCCACTAGAGTCATGGTGGAGCTAGGCCTTTGGCAACCAGGGCCATGACCCGGGGCGTGGAAATGTTTCTGGCCTACTATCAGCTTGTCGCTTGGAATTTCCCTGGTTGTAAATGACCGTCTGAACCTTTCCTAGCAGATGTAGGCCACTGAAACACTCAGCCCAATATCGCACACGGAAGAGAAGAGAGCGGACCAGTAGGGAGCCATGGAGAGATGGCCTGATCGATCGATCTAGCTGAAGTCCACTCGTTCTCAAAATGAAAAAACTAGGGTCCACTCAACGTCCTCAAGGAAAAACGCTAGGTCCTCTGAAATATATCTAGGGGCAAATACTACGAGCTATTGACAGGAACTCTATACAAACATAAATAAAATACAATGGTGGCAGAAAAAGAGTATGGCATTGGCTCATTATGAAAAATTGCACTTTGAATGTCGTTCTTGAAGTATTGAAACAAACTTTGATTTCAAAGATTCAAAAAGATCCAAAAAAGTCCTAGATGTAGCCACCTAAGTGTTCGACCAGTGTGTCAATTCAAAGCCTAAAATACTTTTATTTTTGGACCAGCAAAAATGACAAAATTTCACAAAACGATAAAATCTCCACTTTATTGCAAAGTTCACAACTATTCGCCAAAGGTAACATCTTGATTTTACATATATTATTGCCAATTTGAGCAATATTTTTAGCCATTTTGTGCAGTTGATTCATAAAACGTGCATTGATTCTTATTTTTTTTGGCCCCGGGCTTGTTCGAATCCTGGCTCCGCCACTGACTGGAGTGTGTGTGGTCATGTGGATCAATGTGGTTTTGGAGACGAACACATGATTCTAGGGTATCAATGTGGTTTAGGAAAATAACACATGCATTGACTCTAGGGTATCAATATGTCAAACCATGGTCATAGGGACCAAAAACACATAAGGAAACAGCTTCCACATTGCATGTTGCACCAGTGTGGAAGAAGTTGCATCACAGAATCCGCTGGAGTTTGTGTCATCATGTAGATTAATGTGGTTTAGAAAAATAACACATGCAATGAGTCTAGGGGATCAATGTGTCAAACCATGGTCATAGAGACCAAAAACACATAGGAAAGAAGCTTCCACATTGCATGTTGCACCAGTGTGACAGAAGTTGCATCACAGAATCCGCTAGAGTGTGTGGGGTCATGCGGATCAATGTGGTTTTGTAAAAGAACACATGCAATGTGGTCATGTGGATGAATGACTCTAGTGTATAAATGTGGTTTAGGGAAAGAACATATGCGATGACTATAGGTGATCAATTTGTCAAATCAGGGTCAGAAAGACCAAAAACACATAGGAAAGCAGCTTCCACATTCCATGTTGCACCAGTGTGGCAGAAGTTGCATCACAGAATCCACTGGAGTGTGTGTGGTCATGTAGATTAATGTGGTTGAGGAAAAGAACACATGCAATGACTCTAGGGGATCAATGTGTCAAACCATGGTCATAGAGACAAAAAACACATAGGAAACCAGCTTCCACATTGCATGTTCACTAGTGTGACATAAGTTCAATCACAGAATCCAGTAGAGTGTGTGTGGTCATGTGGATCAATGTGGTTTTGGAAAAGAACACATGCAATGTGGTCATGTGGATCAATGACTATAGTGTATCAATGTGGTTTAGGAAAACAACACATGCAATGACTCTAGGGGATCAATGTGTCAAACCATGGTCACAAAGACCAAAAACACATAGGAAACCAACTTCCACATTGCATGTTGCACCAGTGTGGCAGAAGTTGCAACGCAGAAACCACATGAGTGTGTGTGGTCATGTGGATCAATGTGGTTTAGGAAAATAGCACATGCAATGACTCTAGGGGATCAATATGTCAAACCATGGTCATAGAGACCAAAAACACATAAGAAAACAGCTTCCACATTGCATGTTGCACCAGTGTGACAAAAGTTTCATCATAGTATCCACTAGTGTGTGTGTGGTCATGTGGATCAATGTGGTTTTGGAAAATAATTCATGCAATGTGGTCATGTGGATCAAAGACTCTACTCGATCAATATGGTTTAGGAAAAGAACACATGCAATTACTCTATGGGATTAATGTGTCAAACCATGGTCACAGACACCAAAAAGAAATAGGAAAGCAGCTTCCATATTGCTTGTTGCACTAGTGTGACAGAAGTTGGATCATAGAATCCACTCGAGTGTGTGTGGTCATGTGGATCAATGTGGTTTAAGAAAGGAACACATGCAATGTGTTCATGTTGAACAAAGACTCTATTCTAGAAATTACATTTAGGAAAAAGAACACATGCAATGACTCTAGGGTATCAATGTGTCAAACCATGGTCACATAGGCCAAAAACACATAGGAACGTAGTTTCCACATTGCATGTTGCACCAGTGTGGCAGAAGTTGCATCACAGAATCCACTAGTATTTTCTGTGGTCATGTGGATCAATATGGTTTAGGAAAAGAACACATGCAATGTGATCATGTGGATCAATTACTCTAGTGGATCAATGTGGTTTAGGAAAAGAACACATGCAATATGACTCTAGGGGATCTATGTATCAAACCATGGTCACAAAGTGTTGGGGGGATAACCCCGGGTAGGGTCACTCCGGGGTATAAGGGCCGAGTTAGCCGAGGGTCGGCAAGGTCTAAGCGGATGCTGGCCGAGTCACCTCAAGGCAGGCCGGATCACGGAGTAACCCGGACCAGGGGGTCGCCTAACATTGTCTCGTCCGACTTAAGGAGTAAGTCAGAAATGTTTGTCTAGCTTATATGCAGGAACAGGTATGGCCGGATCGACTGTGGTCCGGATCCTCGCTTGGCTTCTAGGAGAAGGAAGGAATCTCTCTGGTCAAAAAAGAAGGTCCGGTGCGTACTGGATGAGCGAATAAAGCAAGGGCAGGACCACCGGATCGTGGCCGGCAAGGGTGACGACGCTCACGTCGGCTGACGCGGGCGCCGCAGAGGCTACATTGATAAAGCAAGTGTGACGCGGGGGAAAAGCACCCCTGTCAGGTTACTACTTTGGGAGGGGGCATATTCCTAGGAATATGCCTCCACGTATGCCCTAGGCTAGGACCGAACCACCTCTATATAAGGGGGGTTATGGTTCTGGTAAGGGGGTTGGGGTTTTTTCTGATACAGAGTTGGGAGAATTCTAGTTGGTTGAGCACTAGTGGATCTAGGGTTCTTGGGCTAGTTGGTAGGCAAGAGTAAGAGAGTTTCTTCTTCCTCCTCTTGTCAATACACCTCGAGGAGCACTTGTAATCTTGGAGATCGAACATCAATACAAAGCTTCTGTGTAGAGATTCACTCTACTATCCCTCCCTGGATTCCCCTAGTGCATATTAGTCCCCACCTTTAGCCTATCCATGGCATCTGCCGTGATACCACCACGACAGTTGGCGCCCACCGTGGGGCTAGCGGCGCTAGCAGGGGTGAAGATCCAGACGGGAAACTTCATCGGCACCGGCGAACGCATCGTCTCCGGGCTCGTTCAGCGCTTTGGAGCGCTGGACTACGTCAGCGACAACGCTGGCTGCTTTGGCACGCGCCCCCTTCCGCGCAACGGCATCTTCGTCAAGCTCGGTGCGCACAAGGTCTACGTTGCTGTGGACGTGTCTTGCGTTCATCCGCATCGTGTTGTCGATGCAGGAGAACAACCCCTCACTATGGCTCGCGGGGCGCGTATCGCTCGCTCCCCGGACCATGCAGAGGTGATGATGACTGTACCAGGCGCGGGCATGAGCAAGGATCCAGCGCCAGACCCGGAGGTAACGCCTAAGGCACCAAGGAAAGCTAGGGGTCCTCTGCTAGAGAGGCCTGAGAACATGCTGAGGGAAGCTATGGATAGCTTGGCAAACCCGGTGGCAGCAGTGGTAGATCCGGCTCAGGCACAGGCCGAGCTAGAGGAGACCCGGCAAAAGATACTGGAGGGCGCAAAGAAAATAGTAGCGGCTCCGCAGTCGTTGAACATGACGCTGCGCGAGTACGCGAAGGCAAACAAGGTTGATGCAGTAAGAGTAAAAGGGAAAAATCTCATAAGTGAGATGAACAGAGAAGGTGATGATGAACAAGAAGGGTCGGAAAACTATCTGTCCGTAGGGTTGCCGAAGTATAGTACCCCGGCAAAGAACCTCAAAGCAGCAGATGCCGCGGCGTCCGAACTAGAGGGTCTGACGGGTGAAGCCCGTCAAAGACAGCAAGACCGGGTTAACGAGCTGGTTCGGATCGCGAACAGGCAGAACGAGGAGCTGCTGAGAGGTAACCCAGAGAGAGTTGGAGCTTCTAAGATCGTCCATTCGGTGATGGGTAACCCGGAGAAATCCCCTGGAGCCGCATCATCGCCTCATGGTGGCCCAAGGAGAGAAGAGGTAGTAACCTCGGCCAGACGGAACAAGCAGATCGTTCCGCATTTACCCAACGTGCGGGAAAAGAAAAAGAGATGCGGAAAAACGACGATCGACGAAGTGTGAGCCGAGGTGAAGCGGGCCGAGGTAATCACGACCAAGGCAATGCCGGTCAAGGGAATGCTGCCAACGGCAATGCCGGATAGCGAAACTCGGCAGGAGCAGGTAAACCGCAGCAGCGGAATGTACCAAGGCAAGAGCAAAGTGCCGGCCATGGTATACAACAGAGAGGAGCACAACGAGAGCAAGACCGATACAATGACAGAGACTCGGAGATGATGAACGCGGGATACGCAAGACCGGACTATCATGTGATAGGGTCGAGATTGGGAAGCAGGGATTTGATGCCGGATGACGCCAGGTTAAAGCTGGAGCGCCTGTATAGGTCGGAACAAATTGAATGTCAAGGTCCTCCGGGTCCAGCGTGCTTTGGACCCCGAATCATGAAGGAACCGCCAGTACCCAATTTCCAATTACCCAGGGGCACGAAGACGTATGACGGCAGTACAAAGCCGGAGGATTGGCTGATAAACTACACAACAGTTGTGAAAATTGCAACTGGCAACTTGAGATGGGCTGTACGATATGTACCCCAAATGTTGGAAGGTCTGGCTAGGGTATGGCTGAATAATTTGCCACCCGGAAGTATCAATTGCTGGATAGATTTTGAAGAAATGTTTATCAGCAACTTCTCAAGTACATATCAGAGACCGAATAGACCGCAGACCCTGGCAATGTGCAAGCAGAGATCTAACGAAACGGTTCGTGAATTCTTGACCCGGCGGTGCACCGTGAGAAACTCGTGTGAGGGAGTCATAGAGTCACAGGATATAGCATGGTTCGCTCAAGGGTGCAGATATGGCAGCGACTTGTGGATGAAATTGCAAAGGAAAATGCCAGTCACGCTGGCAGAGATGATCCGGATTGCGGATTCTTACGCTTTGGGTGATCCAACTCATCCTAGGATCGCGTCGAACGAGTCAAATGAGGAGTACTATCCGAGGGACGGAGCCGGGTCATCCCGGAGGAATGATTACAGGGGAAAAAGGAGAGACGATAGACCGGACCATCGGTATAGTTCGCAACAAGTTGCAGCCGTGAATCAAGATCAGCCCGGAGCAGGGAGCAACCAACACCAGAAAACGGGAGGGCAATGGACTCCTCGAAACGGCAAGAAAACATGGACTCCGGAGCAGAAGAAGCAATGGCAAGAAAAGAAAGATCGTCCGAGGTATACCTATGAGTCAATGTTGGACCAGTCGTGTAAATTTCACACGCCAAATCCGAACAGCCCGGCGGTTCACACAACGAGGCAATGTGAGTGGATGCGTAAGATAGAACAAGGTGGTTCGGGGAATGCTCAGGCACCCCAGAATGACCAACCTCGGCAGGAGTTACCCCGGCAGTAATTGCTTTCCGGAGCAAACACGCAACAACTAATGTTGCCTCCCCCTCCGCCGAGGTATGACAATAGTGAGAGAAGGGATGCAGTGCATCAGGTGGAAAACCAGCAACAACTGGATCAGAGGTACTCCATAAATGAGGGAAGGAATGAGTACAGGGAACATCAGCAGAGCTATTGTGTGTTCACAACAGAGGAAACAGATAGGAAGAGCTTGCAGCGCCGACATATGGAGGTTAACGCGGTTATCCCTGCAGTGACGAGGTACATGTCTTGGTCAGACCAGGAAATTACCTCGAGCGTCAAAGATCATCCCAAGCTTATGCCAAGTCCGGGCTCATATGCACTAGTGTTAGATCTGACATTCATTGGACCAAACATTAATGTGAGGTTCTCCAAGGTACTAATTGACAATGGCAGTAGCATTAACATCATTTATGCGGATACGATGCGCAAGTTGGGCATCTCGGAGAACATGCTCCAGGCTACAAGAACAACTTTCCATGGTATCGTACCAGGCATATCCTGTGAGCCCATAGGCAAAGTCCGGGTCGACGTGCTATTCGGTACGAGGGATAACTGCCAAACTGAGAATCTGGAGTTTGAGGTGGTAAACTTGGAGAGCGCGTATCATGAATTACGCGGGAGACCAGCACTAAGCAAATTCATGGCAAGTTGCCACGTTAGTTATCTGAAGATGAAGTTGCCCGGGCCAAATGGAGCAATTACTATCGCTGGGGATTTCCGATGTTCTATTGAGTGCGCCTCGGCCGGGTCTAACCTAGCTGAGTCACTCGTAATTGCCCAAGAGAAAAGAAAAATCCAAGAGGTGGCGGCATTAGCTCAGTCCGCGGAGCAGTATATGCCGGCGTTAAGCAACCCGCATGGAAACGTTTCGTTTCAAGCCGTGAAGGACACCAAGAAGATTCCAGTGGATAACATGTTTCCGGAGCGTACGGTAACAATTGGTGCCGGGTTAACTGACAAATAGGAAAGCGAGCTCGTCAACTTCCTCCGTGAGAATCGAGATATTTTTGCTTGGTCCACACAGGACTTACAAGGTGTTCTGAGGGAGTTGGCCGAGCACTCTTTGAACGTAGGACCTCGAGCAAGGTCGGTGAAGCAACCTCTCCGACGCTTCGCCGAGGTTGGAAGTTCTGAATTATCATGGAAGTTCTGAATCCAGATTGGCTCTCTAATCCGGTGCTAGTAGAAAAGAAGAAGGATGATCCGAACGTGGCAGTGGTTTGGCGTATGTGTATCGATTACACGAACCTCAACAAGGCGTGTCCAAAAGATCCATTCCCACTGCCGAGGATAGATCAGGTCATCGACTCTACCGCGGGATGTGAATTGTTCTCATTCATTGACGCTTATTCTAGTTTCCACCAGATACCTCTGAACCCGGATGATCAAATAAAAACTGCCTTTATTACCCCGTACGGGGCTTATTGCTATCGCACTATGCCGTTCGGTTTACGAAATGCAGGAGCAACGTACCGAAGATGTATGCAAAAATGTTTGCACAATCAAATAGGTCAAAATGTACAAGTCTACATGGACGATGTGGTTATTAAGACCAAGGAAAGCGCAACGCTCCTTGACGACATAAGGCGAACATTCACGAACTTGAGGAGATTCCGGATGAAGCTTAACCCGGAGAAATGTACCTTCGGTGTCCTAGCTGGGAAATTACTCAGATTTCTCGTCTCCAGCCGAGGTATCGAGGTTAATCCAACTAAGATCCGAGCCATCGAACGAATGGAGCTGCCAAAGTGTCTCAACGACGTCCAGAAGTTCACTGGATGCCTGGCGTCGTTGAGTCGGTTTGTATGTCGGTTAGGGGAAAAGGCACTGCCTCTCTACCAACTCATGAAAAAGTTAGATAAATTCGTTTGGACGCCGCAGGCCGATGAAGCTTTTGCACACTTGAAAAAGATGTTGGCCACTGCACCAGTGTTAGCTTCTCCACTGTCAAAGGAGCCAATGTTGCTCTACATAGCCGCAACCAACCGAGTTGTAAGTGTAGTGATTGTAGTGGAGCGAGATGAAGAGGGTAAGTCGGTGCAGAGGCCATTGTATTACTTGAGCGAGTATTATGCGCCTCAAAACAGAACTACCCGCATTTTCAAAAGGTGGCATACGGAGTTTATATGGCGGCAAAGAAGTTAAAGCACTACTTTGAGGAGCATCCCATCAAAGTGATATGTGAAGCCCCCATATCCGAGATAATGGGTAACAAAGATGCGAATGGCAGAATTGCGAAATGGGCAATTGAGCTAGCACCTTACGCACCCCAGTATGATAGGAGAGAAGCGATCAAGTCCCAGGCTGTGGCGGACTTTTTCGTGGATTGGGCCGAGGTACAATATGAACCGCCACCACCAGATCCGAACTACTAGAGGATGCACTTTGACGGATCGAAAACCAAAACCAGGTTAGGTGCCGGGGTTGTGCTTACCTCGGCAAAGAAGGATCAGCTCAAGTACGTATTGCAGATCCATTTCGCGGCATCGAACAATGTCGCTGAATATGAGGCTCTTGTGCATGGTCTCAAAGTGGCAAAGGAAATTGGCATAAGACGGATAATCTGCTTTGGCGACTCGGATCTAGTAATACAGCAAGTGTCCGGAGTGTGGGACGCCCTGGATCGAAACATGGCACTATACAGATTTCATGTGCAGAAGATCTCGGGTTACTTTGAGGGATGCGAATTCCACCATGTACCTCGCGTGGAAAACGAAGCTGCTGACATGCTGTCAAAGCTCGGATCGACCCGGCAGGCAATTCCACCGGGCGTAGCATTGGATCACCTCAGAAAACCATCTATCAGGCCGTCCCTAGGAACCGACTCAATCTATGTCCCGGAAAATGCGGAATCCGGAGTTGAGCCCATGGACATTGACGTGGGAGGTAGCACGCCGAACCCGGGGACTACCTCGGCAAACCCGGGGACTACCTCGCTAGACCCGAGGACTGTTCAGCGTGATCTGGCTGAAGTTATGCCGGTGGATCGGATGGAAATTGATGAGGACATGTTCCCTGCGCGAGCAATACCAGCTTGGGCACTGCCTATATACCAGTTCTTGAAAGATGGAACGTTACCCACTAAGGAAGTGATAGCCAGGCAAACTCAGAGGAGAGCCAAACCTTACACAATCATCAATTCCGAGCTGTACAAACGGAGTGTAACCAATGTCCTCCAGCGGTGTCTTGACCCGGAAGAAGGACTTGACATCCTCCGAGATATACACCAAGGAGAATGCGGGCATCATGCCTCATCCCGGGCCTTAGTGGCAAAGGCCTTCCGGCATGGATTCTACTGGCCAAGTGCCTTGGAGCAAGCAGAAGATCTGGTGAGAAAATGCAATGGTTGTCAAAGGTACGCCACCAAGACACATATGCCTATGTCGGAACTCAAAACCATACCAATTACATGGCTATTTGCTGTGTGGTGCTTGGATATGGTTGGCCCGTTCAAACCAGCAAGAGGAAACATGACACACATTCTGGTCATGGTGGACAAGTTTACAAAATGGATCGAAGTGAAGCCTATAAAAAAATGTGATGGAGCAACGGCCGTGACATTTCTCAAAGACATCATCTTGAGATACGGTTATCCACACAGCATTATAACTGATAATGGAACAAATTTCGCGGAAGGAACATTTGCGCGCTTTTGCCGAGACAAGAAAATCCGACTCGGCGTCGCCTCGGTAGCCCACCTCGCATCGAACGGACAAGTGGAAAGATCCAACGGATTAGTGCTATCCGGGATAAAACCCCGGCTCATTGAGCCGCTGCAAAGATCAGCGGGGTGCTGGATAGAAGAACTACCAGCGGTATTGTAGAGTTTAAGAACAACTCCGAATCGATCAACAGGTTACACGCCGTTCTTTCTGGTATATGGGGCAGAAGCTGTATTACCAGCCAACATAGAGCAAGATTCGCCTAGGGTCACCCAATACACAGAAGCCGAAGTGCAAGAAGCCCGGCAAAATGATGTTGATCTGCTGGAAGAAGCGAGAGAACTGGCACTGTCCAGATCTGCCATATATCAGCAAAATCTCCGACGCTATCATAGCCGGAAAGTGTGCCCCCGAGTCTTCCGGGAAGGCAATCTGGTGCTCCGGTTGGTACAGCGTACCACTGGCATGCATAAATTATCCCCCCCATGGGAAGGACCATTTATTGTGAGCAAAGCATTGCATAATGATTCCTACTATCTTATAGATGCAAAGCCACAGGAAAAGAACAAGGCAGACATGTCCGGAGAGGAATCTAAGCGACCGTGGAATGTACGCTACTTCGTCCCTTCTATACTTAGCTAAAGAGTGTATGTTCCCGAGTCATCTCATATGTCGGTATGTATGTCGTCAATGAGCTTATCAATGAAATAGCGGAGCCTCGAGCAGTAACTCGGGGACTGCCTTAATAAATGATTGTTGTTACTTTTTATGCGTTAGCTGGAGTGACTCGTTTCGCTTAACCTGGATTAGTAATGTGTGAGCACCAAAAACCCAACCCTTCGACTTGCTGCTGTCCAACAAGAATTGGCTTCATGGCAAGCAAGGGAACAAGTTTGGAATTGCGTAGCTCATGAAAAACTACTAAGGAAACGATCCTATTCCAGCTAACGTTTGTTTTTTCGGACTAACCACGTATTTACTTTCAAGCTATTATGTTGAATTATTTTGAGCCAAGCCTCAAAGTTTCTCAGTATTGTTAAAATGATTCTTGAGGCTCGGGTTCATAAGTCGTAAAACTGAATCAAGGTAGACACGGATCGAGCCGGAGAATTGGACGAACAAGAAAATGAAACTCGGGGACTACGCCCAAGTTAATCCGGCATACAAGCATAGTAGCAAAATATCATGTATTCAGCATACAATTGCACCCGACATCTGGGGATCGATAAATTTTCAAGTTTTTCAACTAAGGAGCGGCGGAGGAGGAAGTTGGCGTCATCATCCTTGTCTTCAATATCTGAAGCAGCATCTTCTCCATCATCGTTGACCCATCCTCCACGTTCTCCATCTGCTCCTCCTCCGGATTCGAGCTCGGCCCCTCAACCGATCATGGATGGGAGAATATTCGACAAGGTCTGTGGCGCAAACTGGCGCCGAGCTACCCACTCCGGATCATCGGTCCATTTGGATCCGGTGCACCGGCGTGTGAGGAGGCTCAGGTCGATCTTCTTGTACCATGTAAGGATATGATGGAGGAGGGTATCTGTTGTGGCACGCCCGGCGGATTCTCTCCAGAGATCAAGCTATGTCTCGATTTCCAATAGCTTCTCAGCAAGGAGTGTGATCCTTTTTGGAGCGCTCTCGCTTGGCCAGAAAGTGTTGAAGATCCGGACCGCAACGTCGAGGAGATCTTTCCCATAGTTCTTGATGGTTTCCACCCGAGCTGACACGCTGACCAGCAGGTCCTCCATGTCTAAGGGGATGCTCTCACCATCAGGAGCGATAGGAGTACCCCTCTCTCAGCGGAATTTGGCAACGGCAGCACTGGCGATGGGAGTACCCTCCGGGAAGTTATCTGAAAATAAGGAAAGGGAAGATGCTGAAGCAAAGGCATATGAGCTAACCCGGAAAACTATGTCGGAAAAGGGGAAGAAAGTTACGGGAGATATGACGATGGATCCGGGTCAACTCCTTGATACAACTGTCGCGTCTCTGGCAAAGTTGTTCAAGCTCAGCAAGCGCCGACCCAAGCTGGACCTCGGATTCCTTGAGCAGGTCCTGGTCCTTAGAGATCTGGAGGGTAAAGCGCTCATGCTCTTCGGTGAAGTTCTGGCCAACTTTTTCGAGCTCAGTTTTGTGTTGGGCCTTCATCTTCTCCATCTCGGCCTTGAGTTTGGCTATTTCGTCGTCCTTGGTCCGGAGGAGGGTGAGCTCATCGTTCTTCTTCTTCAGCTCGGCTTGATGCTATCCTGCTGAAATAATATCAAGCACGGGCACACTATCCTCAACCGATGCTGAAATAATGTGTTGACCCGGCAAAGCCGAGGAGTGAATGTTTGCCGAGCCAAGGAGAAGAAGGAATGGAAAACAAAACAACGTTGGCCGAAAGAGGACATACCTCGGATTTCCTCCAAGTTCTTTCGCATAATCTTGTTTTCAGCCTCCACCCCAGCTGCAAAAAACCGAATAAGGAGGTTAGTCCGGCAGAAACAAATGAAATAGAGAGGTGTTAAGAGAGGAAATTACCCCTCTTTTCATGCTCCGCGCCAAGTGCAACATGTTTTGCACGCAAGATCTTGTGGGTATCAAGCAGGCGCTGAAACTCGGCACTCCGGCGATTGGTGGTTACCTGACAAAGGTACAGGCGTGTAAAATTAGTTTGTTGCATATTTGAAGTGTACAAGATCCGGGCCAAGCGGAACTTAACCCGGCTCTAGGTGTGTGCATATTCGAAGTATACGAAATCCAGGCCAAGCGGAACTTAACTCGGCTCTAGGTGTGTGCATATTAGAAGTATACGAAATCCGGGCCAAGCGGAACTTAACCCGGCTCTAGGTGTGTGCATATTCGAAGTATACGAAATCCGGGCCAAGCGGAACTTAACCCGGCTCTAGGTGTGTGCATATTCAAAGTATACGAGATCCGGGCCAAGCGGAACTTAACCCGGCTCTAGGTGTGTGCATATTCGAAGTGTACAAGATCCGGGCCAAGTGGAACTTAACCTGGCTCTAGATGTGTGCATATTTGAAGTGTACAAGATCCGAGCCAAGTGGAACTTAACCCGGCTCTAGGTGTGTGCATATTTGAAGTGTACAAGATCCGGGCCAAGCGGAACTTAACCCGGCTCTAGGTGTGTGCATATTCGAAGTATACGAGATCCGGGCCAAGCGGAACTTAACCCGGCTTCAGGTGTGTGCGTATTCGAAGTGTACGAGATCCGGGCCAAGTGGAACTTAACCCGGATCTAGGTGTGTGCATATTTGAAGTTTACATGAAGCTACATTGATCTTCTAGTGAGCATCCGACCGAGTAACAAGTTATTCCGCCCGAGGCTTAGGGACTAATGGTTATTATCTGCAGCATGTAAAGAAGAAACGACGTACCTCCATCATACGCCCAGTGAGGTTAATGGCCTTGGCGGCGGTATTCATCTGAGCGGAAAATTCAGCCGGGCCGAACTTTTCCGGAGATCGTCATTGTAGACGAACTCCGCCTTATTCCAGTTCATGACAAACTCGATGAGGCTCGGAGGGTACCGTTCGCCAGTGGGCATGTGAGGTGCCACCAAGCCCTTTGCGTGAGCTTCTTTCCTTTCAATCAGGGCAAGAGCTGGGCTAGTGTGAAGAACCATCTGCTGCGAATCGGCTGGCTCGGCAGGAGGATCCGTCGCTGCTGGTGACTTCTTTGGAAGCATTGACGACAAGGTTCGCTGCCCGGCCTCGACGGAGGTGGACTTGCCTTTGGCTTGCTGAGAGGATGTGACCATAGTGGATTTTCCCTTGGAAGCCGCTGGAGTGGTTCCTCGCCGAGCTTGGGATGACTCGGACGAGGCAGACGAACTTGGCATGGGAGCTTTGGTGGCTGGTGCTGGAGCTGCTGTTGGTTTCTTCGGAGCCGGGACAGGCGCTGGTTCGGTGGCTAGTGCTGGAGCTGCTGCTGGTGCTGGAGTTGCGGTAGACTTGGTGGTTGCTGGTTGCGGCAATGCCGAAGTGACGGACGCCGTTGCCTCGGCCGATCCGACCCCTCCTGATCCGAGGTCGCGTTCCTCTGAAGGAGGTACTGCGGAACCCGGAGCGGCCGCAGAGCCCTCCGGAATAGGGCTCAGCGGGCGTGACTCGTCGTCACGAGGAGGGGAAGGACCGGACCGAAGGGGAGAGGAGATGCTCGATCCGCTCTGAGGGACCTCCACAGGAGCCCTGCAAAAGAAAATAATGTCAGGAGTGAAATTACCCCGATGCAGGGAGAAGTGTGTTGCGCAGTGAAAAATGACTTACGCATCCGAGGTCTCGGCCTCCTTAGGTTTCCGGGCCCTCCGTGCCGGGGCTTTGCCTGCCCGTTTGGAGGCAGTCTTGTCTCTAGCCTTCTTTTGCCTTTTGGTAGGCTGAGAAGGTTCGGAAGAAGAACTTGACGCGGATCCGCGCTTCTTCTTCGACGCCACCGGAACAGGCTCGCCCGTGGCAAGTGGAGAATCCTCGTGGATGTGCCCACCGGGGTTAGCTGATGCCGGGAAGGCAAAAGAAAGAGGGACAGCCTCAACGGGTTCAATCACGTCGATATCCGAGTCATCCTCATCGTCGGGCCAATCTCTAAGAGAAGAGAATTTACCGCTGGGTCGTTTGGTGGCGTCGGTTGTGGGGAGGAACATCTCCTGGTCCGGCTCCTCCTCATCCGGGATTTCTCGGTCCGGGGCCCACTTAAGGGTCGGATCAGTACCATCCTCGAGGGTTTGCTGGAGAAACAGCTGAGAAAAAAACACAAGGAGCAAAGTCAAAAATACGATAAGAACCGACACGTAATTGATCCGAAATAAGTTTACTCCGCGAAGGTTACCGTGGGAGGGAGCCTGTCACAGCAGTAATGCTCGATTCCCCACGTCCATTCGGCGGAAAAATCCTTATGGGTGGTGAAAAGAGCCTTGACCCGGCAGAAGATCTCCATATTGCTCAACTCGAACGAGAAGGTTCGGTTGGGGTCGCGGCTGAAGCTCATATGGCACAACTTGTGAGTGCGCCGCTGGAGGGGAGAGATTCGGTTGCGCACGAATGTGATCATGGCATCCTCGTTGCGCAATCCGAGCTTCTTTATTTCCGCAAACCTTTTGTTGACTTGGTTGGCCAGAGCTGTAGGTTTTTTGGCAACCTCCTCCCAGAAATCCGTGTCCGGGGGACCCGGAGCATAGGGAAGCAACCGGATCAAGTCTTCGGTGCCTTCGTTCCGGACGTAGAAGAAGGTCTGGGCCCATCCTTTGCAGGAGTCAAGCCTAGTGACCCGGGGAAAGATTGAAAATCTCCAGGGCGAAATCGAGGCAGCTCCGAACTGAGTGAGCTGCTTGTCCTCCGACTCGACGTGGATGTTGGGGACGACGTTGCGACGGAGTCCGAAGAACCATATCCACAACTCCTTCATGGGCCATAGTCCGGTGTAGCCCTCGATCAAAGAGACGAAAGCGGATAGAGAGGTGATGGCGTTCGCCGGGAGATGATGTGGTTGCAGGTGATAGGTCCGGACCCAGTCCCGGAAGAAATCACTCACCGGAAGACCAAATCCCCGTTGGAAATGGGATAGGAAAACAACGAACCCACCCGGATTGGGTGAGGGGGCCAATTCCGAGGAGGGGATACGAGCAGCGACGCCGGCGGGAATACGCCGGGTCCGGTAGAGCCAGTCGATGTCATCCTGGTAGACCCACGAACCGGCCCACGTGCCGCGGTCCGCCGCGCCGGCGTCCTCCTCCATCTCCTGCTCGACGACGATGAGCTCTTCCTCCGTCATCTCGAATCCGCTGTCCTCGCTGGAGCTGGCGGCGGCGGGACTCTGCGGTCTAGATTGATGAGGACCCGTGGCTAAGCAGTGATGCAGCGGTGGCTGCGGTGGTGCGAAGAAGGTCAAGGCAGCGCTGCCGCAATCTTGGAGGCGTGCGGTCGCGAGGAAGAAGAAGAGGAACGGGCGAAGGAGCGCGGAGATGGAAAAGTGCTAAGGGGCACGACCCTCCCCTATTTAACTGCCCCCAGTAATCAACAAGTGGGATCACGCTGCGCTGGAGAGCCACGCGCTGTGGCCGTGTATCACTGGCATTAGCCAATAAGAGAGAAGCCATAGCGGAGGCCATAGAGTAAATATGATCCCATGACACGACGTGCAGTTGCGGTAAACGAGGAGACAGGCGTGACGTAACCAACGCACAGTAATCGCTGACAGTTACTGCGACAGTTACAATGCGGGCCCTTAAAATGAGGCAACGCAATGATTAACCCTTACGTGGGTTGGCGTATGAGAGAAGGAAGCAAGGCCCGGATCCGAGCCTCCATGGTAACCAGGCCGACAAGTGAAAACTTGAAATGTGCAGAGGGAAAGTAAAACCATAGGATCCGAGCTACAATGGTAACCCGGCCGGCAAGTGAAAACTTGGAACGTGCGAAGGGAACATAAATCCATATAATCCCAGACAAGAAGTTAACCCGGAACTAAACGTCCGAGGCTTAAATACGAATGAACCTGATGTGGCCTTAGCGACCAAGGCCGCTAAGGCCGCACCAGCTTCGGGGACTAATGTTGGGGGGATAACCCTGGGTAGGGTCACTCCAGGGTATAAGGGCCGAGTTAGCCGAGGGTCGGCAAGGTCTAAGCGGATGCTGCCGAGTCACCTCAAGGCAGGCCGGATCACGGAGTAACCCAGACCAAGGGGTCGCCTAACATTGTCTCGTCCGACTTAAGGAGTAAGTCAGAAATGTTTGTCTAGCTTATATGCAGGAACAGGTATGGCCGGATCGACTGTGGTCCGGATCCTCGCTTGGCTTCTAGGAGAAGGAAGGAATCTCTCTGGTCAAAAAAGAAGATTCGGTGCGTACTGGATGAGCGAATAAAGCAAGGGCAGGACCACCGGATCATGGACGACAAGGGTGACGACGCTCGTCAAGTGGCCGAGCGCCGTAGAGGCTACGTCGCTAAAGCAAGTGTGACGCGGGGAAAAGCACCCCTGTCGGGTTACTACTTTGGGAGGGGGCATATTCTTAGGAAGGGGGTTGGGATTTTTTCTGATAGAGAGTTGGGAGAATTCTAGTATGCCTCCACGTATGCCCTAGGCCAGGACCGAACCACCTCTATATAAGGGGGGGTTATGGTTCTGGTAAGGGGGTTGGGGTTTTTTCTGATAGAGAGTTGGGAGAATTCTAGTTGGTTGAGCACTAGTGGATCTAGGGTTCTTGGGCTAGTTGGTAGGCAAGAGTAAGAGAGTTTCTTCTTCCTCCTCTTGTCAATACAGCTCGAGGAGCACTTGTAATCTTGGATATCGAACATCAATACAAATCTTCTGTGTAGAGATCCACTCTACTATCCCTCCCTGGGTTCCCCTAGCGCATATTAGTACCCACCTTTAGCCTATCCATGGCATCTGCCGTGACACCACCACGACACAGAGACCAAAAACACATAGGAAAGCAGCTTCCACATTGCATGTTACACAAGTGTGGCAGAAGTTGCATCATAGAATCCACTGGAGTGTGTGTGGTCAAGAGGACCAATGTGGTTTAGGAAAAGAACATATGCAATGTGGTCATGTGGATCAATGACTCTAGTGTATCAATGTGGTTTAGGAAAAGAACACATGCAATGACTATAGGTGATCAATTTGTCAAACCATGGTCATCGAGACCAAAAACAACACAGGAAAGTAGCTTCGGCATTGCATGTTGCACTAGTGTGGCAGAAGTTGCATCACAGAATCCCCTGGAGTGTGTAGTCATGTAGATCAATGTGCTTTAGGAAAAGAACATATGCAATGACTCTAGGGGATCAGTGTGTCAAACCATCATCACAGAGACCAAAAACACATATGAAATCAGCTTCCACATTGCATGTTGCACCAGTGTGACAGAAGTTCAATAACAGAATCCACTAGAGTGTGTGTGGTCATGTGGATCAATGTGCTTTTGGAAAAGAACACATTTAACTAGGTCATGTGGATCAATGACTCTAGTGGATCAATGTGGTTTAGGAAATGAACGCATGCAATGACTCTAGGGGATCAATGTGTCAAACCATGGTCACGGAGACCAAAAACACATAGGAAAGCACCTTCCACATTGCATGTTTCACAACTGTGGTAGAAGTTGCATCAAAGAATCCAATGGAGTGTGTGTGGTCATGTGGATAAATGTGGTTTAGGAAAAGAACACATCCAATGACTCTAGGGGATCAATTTGTTAAACCTTGGTGATAGAGACCAAAAACACATAGGAAAACAGCTTCCACATTGCATGTTGTACCAGTGTGACAGAAGTTGCATCATAGGATCCACTGGTGTGTGTATGGTCACGTGGATCAATGTGGTTTTGGAAAATAACACATGCAATGTGGTCATGTGGATCAAAGACTCTATTGGATCAATATGGTTTAGGAAACGAACACATGCAATTATTCTAGGGGATCAATGTGTCAAACCATGGTCACAGACACCAAAAAACATAAAGGAAAGCAGCTTCCACATTGCATGTCGCACCAGTCTGGCCGAAGTTGCATCACAAAATCCACTAGAGTGTGTGTGGTCATGTGGATCAATGTGGTTTAAGAAAACAACACATGCAATGACTAGTGGAACAATTTGGTTTAGGAAAAGAACACATGCAAGGACTCTAGGGGATCAACGTGTTAACCATGGTCATAGAGACAAAAAACACATACTAAAATAGCTTCTACGTTGCATGTTGCACCCGTGTGGGAGAAGTTGCATCTCAGAAGCCACTAGAGTGTGTGTGGTTGTGTGGATCAATGTGCTTTAGGAAAAGGACACATGCAATGACTCTAGGCGGTAAATGTGTCAAACCATGGTCAAAGAGACCAAAAACACATAGGAAAGCAGGTTCCACATTGCATGTTGTACTAGTGTGAGAGAAGTTTCATCACATAATCCATTGGAGTCTGTGTGGTCATGTGGATAAATGTGGTTTTAGAAAAGAACACATGCAACATGGTCATGTGGATCAATGACTCTTGTGGATCAATGTAGTTTAGGAAAAGTACACATGTAATGACTGTACCGAATCAATTTGTAAAACCATGGTCATGGAGACTCTAGGGGAAAAGAACACATGAAATGACTAGTGTGTGTGGTCATGTTGATCAATGTGGTGTTGGAAAAAGAACACATGCAATGTGGTCATGTGGATCAATGACTCAACTTGATCTATGTGCTTTTGAAAAGAACACATGCAATAACTCTAGGGGATAAATGTGTCAAACCATGGTCGTAAAGACCAAAAACACACAGGAAAGCGGCTTCCACCTTGCATGTTGCACCAATGTGACAGAAGTTGCATCACAAAATCCACTAGTGTTTGTTGGGTCATGTGGATCAATGTGGTTTAGTAAAAACACATGCAATGACTCTAGGGAATAGTGTATCAAACCATGGTCACAGAGACCAAAAACACATAGGAAAGCAGCTTCCACATTGCATGTTGCACTAGTGTGTTACAAGTTGCATCACAGAATCGACTGGAATGTGTGTGGTCATGTGGATCAATGTGGTCTAGGAAAATAACACATGCAATATGACTCTAGGGTATCAATGTGTCAAACCATGGTCAAAGAGACCAAAACACATAGGAAAGCAGCTTCCACATTGCATATTGCCCTAGTGTGTCAGAAGTTGCATCACAGAATCCACTAGAGTGTGTGTAGTCATGTGGATCAATGCGGTTTAGGTAAACAACACATGTAATGTGGTCACGTGGATCAATGACTCTAGTGTATCAATGTGGTTTAGGAAAATAACACATGCAATGACTATAGGTGATCAATTTGTCAAACCATGGTCACAAATACCAAAAACACATAGGAAAGCAGCTTCCACATTGCATGTTGCACTAGTGTGGCAGAACTTGCATCACATTATTCACCGAAGTGTGTGTGGTCATGTTGATCAATTTGGTTTAGGAAAACAACACATGCAATGACTCTAGGGGATCAATGTGTCAAACCATGGTCACAGAGACCAAAAACACATAGGAAACCAACTTCCACATTGCATGTTGCACCAGTGTGACAGAAGTTCAGTCACAGAATCCACTAGAGTGTGTGTGGTCATGTCGATCAATGTGGTTTTGTAAATGAACACTTGCAATGTGGTCATGTGGATCAGTGACTCTAGTGGATCAATGTGGTTTAGTAAAATAACACATGCAATGACTCTAGGGGATCAATGTGTCAAACCATCGTCCTAGAGACCTAAAACACATAGGAAATCAGCTTCCACATTGCATCTTGCACCAGTGTGACTGTAGTTGCATCACAGAATCCACTAGAGTGTGTCTAGTCATGTGAATCAATGTGGTTTTGGAAAAGAAAACATGCAATGTGTTCATGTGGATCAGTGACTCTGGTGGATCAATGTGATTTAGGAAAAGAGACCAAGCCATGGTCACAGAGACCAAAAACACATAGGAAAACAACTTCCACATTTCACGTTGCACCAATGTGACAGAAGTTGCATCACAAAATCCACTGGTTTGTGTGTGGTCATCTGGATCAATGTGGTTTTGGAAAAGAACACATGTTATGTGGTCATGCGGATCAACGACTCTAGTGGATCAGTGTGGTTTAGGAAAAGAACACATGCAGTATGACTCTAAGGGATCAATGTGTCAAACCATGGTCATAGAGACCAAAAATACATAGGAAAGCAGCTTCCACATTGCATGTTGCACTAGTGTGGCATAAGTTGCATCACAGAATCCACGGGAGTGTGTGTGGTCATGTGGACGAATGTGGTTTAGGAAAAGAACACATGCAATGTGTTCATATGGACCAATGAATCTAGTGTATCAATGTGGTTTAGGAAAAGAACACATGCAATGACTATAGGTGATCAATTTGTCAAACCATGGTCACAAAGACCAAAAACACATAGGAAAGAAGCTTCCACATTGAATGTTGCACTAGTGTGGCAGAAGTTGCATCACATAATTCACCGGAGTGTGTGTGGTCATGCTGATCAATGTGGTTTAAGAAAACAACACATGCAATAACTCTAGGGGATCAATGTGTCAAACCATGGTCATAGAGACCAAAAACACATAGGAAACCAACTTCCACATTGCATGTTGCACCAGTGTGACAGAAGTGCAGTCACAGAATCCACTAGAGTGTGTTTGGTCATGTCGATCAATGTGGTTTTGTAAAAGAACACTTGCAATGTGGTCATGTGGATTAGTGACTCTAGTGGATCAATGTGGTTTAGGAAAATAACACATGCAATGACTCTAGCGGATCAATGTGTCCAACCATCGTCATAGAGACCAAAACACATAGGAAAGCAGCTTCCACATTGCATGTTGCACCAGTGTGGCAGAAGTTGCATCACAGAATCGACATGACTGTGTGTGGTCATGTGGATCAATGTGGTTTAGGGAAAGAACACATGCAATGACTCTAGGGGATCAATGTGTCAAACCATGGTCCCAGAGACCAAAAACACATAGGAAATCAGCTTACACATTGCATCTTGCACCAGTGTGACTGAAGTTGCATCACAGAATCCACTACAGTGTGTCTAGTCATGTGGATCAATGTGGTTTTGGAAAAGAACACATGCAATGTGGTCATGTGGATCAGTGACTCTAGTGGATCAGTGTGATTTAGGAAAAGAACACATGAAATTTGACTCTAGGGGATCAATGTGCCAAGCCATGGTCACAGAGACCAAAAACACATAGGAAAACAACTTCCACATTTCATGTTGCACCAGTGTGGTAGAAGTTGCATCACAAAATCCACTTATGTGTGTGGCCATGTGGATCAATGTGGTTTCGGAAAAGAACACATGTAATTTGGTCATGTGGATCAATGACTCTAGTGGATCAGTGTGGTTAGGAAAAGAACACATGCAGTATGTCTCTAAGGTATCAATGTGTCAAACCATGGTCACGGAGACCAAAAACACATAGGAAAGCAGCTTCCACATTGCATGTTGCACCAGTGTGGCAGAAGTTGCATCACAGAATCCACGGGAGTGTGTGTGGTCATGTGGACCAATGTGGTTTAGGAAAAGAACACATGAAATGTGTTCATATGGATCAATGAATCTAGTGTATCAATGTTGTTTAGGAAAAGAACACATGCAATGACTATAGGTGATCAATTTGTCAAACCATGGTCACATAGTCCAAAAACACATATGAAAAAGCTCCCACATTGCATGTTGCACCAGTGTGGCAGAAGTTGCATCACAGAATCCACTATAGTGTGTGGTCATGTAGATCAATGTGGTTTAGGAAAATAACACATGCAATGACTCTAGTGGATCAATATGTCAAACCATGGTCACAGAGACCAAAAACAAATAGGAAACTAGCTTCCACGTTGCATGTTGCACCAGTGTGACAGAAGTTCAAGCACAGAATGCACTAAAGTGTGTGTGGTCATGTGATTCAATGTGGTTTTGGAAAAGAACACATGTAATGTGGTCATGTGGATCAATGACTCTAGTGTATCAATGTGGTGTAGGAAAAGAACACATGCAATGACTATAGGTGATCAATTTGTCAAACCATGGTCACACAGACCAAAAACACATAGGAAAGAAGCTCCCACATTGCATGTTGCACCAGTGTGGCAGAAGTTGCATCACAGAATCCACTGGAGTGTGTGGTCATGTAGATCAATGCGGTTTATGAAAAATAACACATGCAATGACTCTAGTGGATCAATATGTCAAACCATGGTCACAGAGACCAAAAACAAATAGGAAACTAGCTTCCACATTGAATGTTGCACCAATGTGACAGAAGTTCAGGCACAGAATCCACTAAAGTGTGTGTGGTCATGTGGATCAATGTGGTTTTAAAAAGAACACATGCAATGTGGTCATGTGGATCAATGACTTTAGTGTATCAATGTGGTGTAGGAAAAGAACACATGCAATGACTCTAGGGGATCAATGTGCAGTCAAAGAGACCAAAAACACATAGGAAAGCAACTTCCACATTGCATGTTGCATCAGTGTGGCAGAAGTTACATCACAGAATCCACTTGAGTGTGTGTGGTCATGCAGATCAATGTGGTTCAGGAAAAGAACACATACCATGACTCTAGGGGATCAATATGTAAAACCATGGTCATAGAGAACAAAACACATAGGAAAACAACTTCCACAGTGCATGTTGCACCAGTGTGACAGAAGTTGGATCATAGAATCCACTGGTGTGTATGTTGTCATGTGGATCAATGTGGTTTTGGAAAATAACACATGCAATGTGGTCATGTGGATCAGTGACTCTAGTGTATCAATGTGGTTTAGGAAAAGAACACATGCAATATGACTCTAGGGGATCAATGTGTCGAACCATGGTCACAGAGATCAAAAACACATAGGAAACCAGGTTCCATATTGCATGTTGCACCAGTGTAACAGAAGTTTAATCACATAATCCACTAGAGTGTGTGTGCTTTTGTGGATCAATGTTTTTGGAAAAGAACACATGAAATGTGTTCATATGGATCAATGAATCTAGTGTATCAATGTGGTTTAGGAAAAGAACACATGCAATGACTATAGGTGATCAATTTGTCAAACCGTGGTCACATAGACCAAAAACACATAGGAAAGCAGCTCCCATATTACATGTTGCACCAGTGTGGCAGAAGTTGCATCACATAATCCACTAGAGTGTGTGGTCATGTAGATCAATGTGGTTTAGGAAAATAACACATGCGATGACTCTAGTGGATCAATATGTCAAACCATGGTCACATAGACCAAAAACAAATAGGAAACTAGCTTCCACATTCCATGTTGCACCAGTGCGAGAGAAGTTCAGTCACAGAATCCACTAAAGTGTGTGTGGTCATGTGGATCAATGTGGTTTTGGAAAAGAACACATGCAATGTGGTCATGTGGATCAATGACTCTGGTGGATCAATGTGGTTTAGGAAAAGAACACACGCAATGACTCTAGGGGATCAATCTGTCCAACCACGGTCAAAGAGAGCAAAAACACATAGGAAAGCAACTTCCACATTGCATGTTCCCCCAATGTGGCAGAAGTTACATCACAGAATCCACTTGAGTGTGTGTGGTCATGTGGATCAATGTGGTTTAGGAAAAGAACACATGTAATGACTCTAGGGGATCAATATGTCAAACCATGGTCATAGAGACCAAAACACATAGGAAAACAACTTCCACAATGCATGTTGCATCAGTGTGATAGAAGTTGCCGCATAGAATCCACTGGTGTGTGTGTTGTCATCTGGATCAATGTGGTTTTGGAAAATAACACATGCAATGTGGTCATGTGGATCAATGATTCTATTGGATCAATATGGTTTAGGAAAAGAACACATGCAATTAATCTAGGGGGTCAGTGTATCAAACCATGGTCATAGAGACCAAAAACACCTAAGAAAGCAGCTTCCACATTGCATGTTACACCAGTGTACCAGAAGTTGCATCACATAATCCACTAGAGTGTGTGTGGTTATGTGGATCAATGTGGTTTTGTAAAAGAACACAAGCAATGACTCTAGGGGATAAATGTGTCAAACCATGGTCATAGAGACCAAAAACACATAGAAAGAAACTTCCGCATTGCATGTTGCACCAGTGTGACTAAAGTTGCATCACATAATCAACTAGAGTGTGTGTGGTCATGTGGATCAATATGGTTTAGGAAAAGAACACATGCAATGTGATCATGTGGATTAATTACTCTAGTGGATCAATGTGGTTTAGGACAAGAACACATGCAATATGACTCTAGGGGATCTATGTGTCAAACCATGGTCATAGAGACCAAAAACACATAGGAAAGCAGCTTCCACATTGCATGTTGCACAAGTGTGGCAGAAGTTGCATCACAGAATCCACTAGAGTGTGTGTGGTCATTAGGACCAATGTGGTTTAGGAAAATAACATATGCAAAGTGGTCATGTGGATCAATGACTCTATTGTATCAATGTGGTTTAGGAAAAGAACACACGCAATGACTATAGGTGATCAATTTGTCAAACCATGGTCATAGAGACCAAAAACACACAGGAAAGTAGCTTCGGCATTACATGTTGCACCAGTGTGGCAGAAGTTGCATCACAGAATCCACTAGAGTGTATAGTCATAGAGATCAATGTGGTTTAGGAAAAGAACACATACAATGACTCTAGGGGATCACTTTGTTAAATCATGGTCATAGAGACCAAAAACACATAGGAAACCAGCTTCGACATTGCATGTTGTACCAGTGTGAAAGAAGTTGCATCATAGAATCCACTGGTGTGTGTTTGGTCATCTGGATTAATGTGGTTTTTGAAAATAACACATGCAATGTGGTCATGTGGATCAAAGACTCTATTGGATCAATAGGGTTTAGGAAATGAACACATGCAATTATTCTCGGGGATCAATATGTCAAACCATGGTCACAGACACCAAAAACACAAAGGAACGCAGCTTCCACATTGCATGTCGCACCAGTGTGGACGAAGTTACATCACAAAATCCACTAGAGTGTGTGTGGTCATGTGGATCAATGTGGTTTAAGAAAACAACACATGCAATGACTAGTGGAACAATGTGGCTTAGGAAAAGAACACATGCAATGACTCTAGGGGATCAATGTGTCAAACCATGGTCACAGAGACCAAAAACACATACTAAAATAGCTTCCACGTTGCATGTTGCACCCGTGTGGGAGAAGTTGTATCTCAGAATCCGCTGGAGTGTGTGTGATCATGTGGATCAATGCGGTTTAGGAAAAGGACACATGTAATGACTCTAGGGGCTCAATGTGTCAAACCATGGTCACAGAGACCAAAACCACATAGGAAAGCAGGTTCCACATTGCATGTTGTACTAGTGTGATAGAAGTTTCATCACATAATCCATTGGAGTGTGTGTGGTCATGTGGATAAATGTGGTTTTAGAAACGAACACATGCAACGTGGTCATGTGGATCAATGACTTGCGGATCAATGTAGTTTAGGAAAATAACACATGCAATGACTCCAGGGGATCAATTTGTCAAACCATGGTCACGGAGACCAAAAATATATAGGAAAGAGGCTTCCACATTGCATGTTGCACCAGTGTGACAAAAGATACATCACAGAATCCACTAGAGTGTGTGTGGTCATGTGGATCAATGTGGTGTTGGAAAAAGAACACATGCAATGTGGTCATGTGGATCAATGACTCTACTTGATCTATGTGCTTTTAAAAAGAACACATGCAATAACTCTAGGGGATCAATGTGTCAAACCATGGTCACAAAGACCAAAAACACATACAAAAGCGGCTTCCACCTTGCATGTTGCACCAATGTGACAGAAGTTGCATCACAAAATCCACTAGTATTTGTTGGGTCATGTGGATCAATGTGGTTTAGTAAAAAACACATGCAATGGCTCTAGGGGATAGTGTATCAAACCATGGTCACAGAGACCAAAAACACATAGGAAAGCAGCTTCCACATTGCATGTTGCACCAGTGTGTTAGAAGTTGCATCACAGAATCGACTGGAATGTGTGTGGTCATGTGGATCAATGTGGTCTAGGAAAAGAACACATGCAATATGACTCTAGGGGATCAATGTGTCAAACCATGGTCATAGAGACCAAATCACATAGGAAAGTAGCTTCCACATTGTATATTGCACCAGTGTGTGAGAAGTTGCATCACAAAATCCACTAGAGTGCGTCTAGTCATGTGGATCAATGTGGTTTTGGCAAAGAACACATGCAATGTGGTCATGTGGATCAGTGACTCTTGTGGATCAATGTGATTTAGGAAAAGAACACATGAAATATGACTATAGGGGATCAATGTGCCAAGCCATGGTCACAGAGACCAAAAACACATAGGAAAACAACTTCCACATTTCATGTTGCACCAGTGTGGCAGAAGTTGCATCACAAAATCCACTGGTGTGTATGGTCATGTGGATCAATGTGGTTTTGGAAAATAACACATGTAATGTGGTCATGTGGATAAATGAATCTAGTGGATTAGTGTGGTTTAGGAAAAGAACACATGCAATATGACTCTAAGGGATCAATGTGTCAAACCATGGTCACATAGACCAAAAACACAATGGAAAGCAGCTTCCACATTGCATGTTGCACCAGTGTGGCATAAGTTGCATCACAAAATCCACTGGAGTGTGTGGTCATGTAGATCAATGTGATTTTGGAAAATAACACATGCAATGACTCTAGCAGATCAATGTGTCAGACCATGGTCACAGAGATCAAAAACACATAGGAAACCACCTTCCACATTGCATGTTGCACCAGTGTGACAGAAGTTAAGTCAAAGAATCCACTAGAGTGTGTGTGGTCATGTGGATCAATGTGGTTTTGGAAAAGAACATATGCAATGTGGTCATGTGGATCAATGACTCTAGTGGATAAATGTGCTTAAGTAAAATAACACATGTAATGAATCTAGGGGATCAATTTGTCCAACCATGGTCACAAATACCAAAACCACATAGGAAACCAGCTTTCACATTGCATGTTGCACCAGTGTGGTAGAAGTTACATCATAGAATCCACTTGAGTGTGTGTGGTCATGTGGATCAATGTGGTTTAGGAAAAGAACACATGCAATGACTCTAGGGGATCAATATGGCAAACCATATTCATAGAGACCAAAAACACATAGGAAAACAGCTTCCACATTGCATGTTGCACCAGTGTGACAAAAGTTGCATCATACCACACACTGGTGTGTGTGGTCATGTGGATCAATGTGGTTTTGGAAAATAACACATGCAATGTTGTCATGTGGATCAATGACTCTAGTGGATCAATGTGGTTTAGTAAAAGAACACATGCAATATGACTCTAGGGGGTCAATGTGTCAAACCATGGTTACGAAGACTAAAAACACATATGAAAGCGACTTCCACCTTGCATGTTGCACCAATGTGACAGAAGTTTCATCACAAAATCCACTAGTGTTTATTAGGTCATGTGGATCAATGTGGTTTAGTAAAAACACATGCAATGATTCTAGGGGATCAGTGTATTAAACCATGGTCACAGAGACCAAAAACACATAGGAAAGCAGCTTCCACATTGCATGTTGCACCAGTGTGTTAGAAGTTGCATCACAGAATTGACTGGATTGTGTGTGGTCATGTGGATCAATATGGTCTAGGAAAGGAACACATGCAATATGACTCTAGGGATCAATGTGTCAAACCATGGTCACAGAGACCAAAAAACACATAGGAAAGCAGCTTCCACATTGCATATGGCACCAGTGTGGCAGAAGTTGCATCACAGAATCCACTAGAGTGTGTGTAGTAATGTGGATCAATGTGGTTTAGGTAAAGAACACATGAAATGTGGTCATGTGGATCAATGACTCTAGTGTATCAATGAGGTTTAGGAAAAGAACACATGCAATGACTATAGGTGATCAATTTGTCAAACCATGGTCACAAAGACCAAAAACACATAGGAAAGCAGCTTCCACATTGCATGTTGCAGTAGTGTGGCAGAAGTTGCATCACATAATTCACCGGAGTGTGTGTGGTCATGTTAATCAATGTGGTTTAGGAAAAAGAACACATGCAATAACTCTAGGGGATCAATGTATCAAACCATGGCCACAGAGACCAAAAACATAGAGGAAACCAACTTCCACATTGCATGTTGCACCAGTATGACAGAAGTTCAGTCACGGAATCCACTAGTGTGCGTGGTCATGTCGATCAATGTGGTTTTGTAAAAGAACACATGCAATGTGGTCGTGTGGATCAGTGACTAGTGGATCAATGTGGTTTAGGAAAATAACACATGCAGTGACTCTAGGGGATCAATGTGTCCAACCATGGTCATAGAGACCAAAAACACATAGGAAAGCAGCTTCCACATTGCATGTTGCACCAATGTGGTAGAAGTTGCATCACACAATCCACTGGACTGTGTGTGGTCATGTGGATCAATGTGGTTTAGGAAAAGAACACAGGCAATGACTCTAGGGGATCAATGTGTCAAACCATGGTCATAGAGACCAAACCACATAGGAAAACAACTTCCACAGTGCATGTTGCACCAGTGTGATAGAAGTTGGATCATAGAATCCACTAGTGTGTGTGTTGTCATGTGGATCAATGTGGTTTTGGAAAATAACACATGCAATGTGGTCATGTGGATCAGTGACTCGAGTGTATCAATGTGGTTTAGGAAAAGAACACATGCAATATGACTCTAGGGGGTCAATGTGTCGAACCATGGTCACAGAGATCAAAAACACATAGGAAACCAGGATCCACATTGCATGTTGCACCAGTGTAACAGAAGTTCAATCACATAATCCACTAGAGTGTGTGTGCTTTTGTGGATCAATGTGGTTTTGGAAAAGAACACTTGAAATGTGTTCATATGGATTAATGAATCTAGTGTATCAATGTGGTTTAGGAAAATAACACATGCAATGACTATAGGTGATAAATTTGTCAAACCCCGGTCACATAGACCAAAAACACATAGGAAAGCAGCTCCCACATTGCATGTTGCACCAGTGTGGCAGAAGTTGCATCACAGAATCCACTAGAGTGTGTGGTCATGTAGATCAATGTGGTTTAGGAAAATAACACATGTGATGACTCTAGTGGATCAATATGTCAAACCATGGTCACAGAGACCAAAAACAAATAGGAAACTAGCTTCCGCATTGCATGTTGCACCAGTGCGATAGATGTCCAGTCACAGAATCCACTAAAGTGTGTGTTGTCATGTGGATCAATGTGGTTTTGGAAAAGAACACATGCAATGTGGTCATGTGGATCAATGACTCTAGTGGATCAATGTGGTGTAGGAAAAGAACACATGCAATGACTCTAGGGGATCAATGTGTCCAACCACGGTCAAAGAGACCAAAAACACATAGCAAAGAAACTTCCACATTGCATGTTGCACCAGTGTGGCAGAAGTTACATCACAGAATCCACTTGAGTGTGTGTGGTCATGTGGATCAATGACTCTAGTGGATCAATGTGGTTTAGGAAACGAACACATGCAATATGACTCTAGGGGGTCAATGTGTCAAACCATGGTTACAAAGACCAAAAACACATAGGAAAGCGACTTCCATCTTGCATGTTGCACCAATGTGACAGAAGTTTCATCACAAAATCCACTAGTGTTTGCTGGGTCATGTGGATCAATGTGGTTTAGTAAAAACACATGCAATGACTCTAGGGGATCAGTGTATTAAACCATGGTCACAGAGACCAAAAACACATAGGAAAGCAGCTTCACCAGTGTGTTAGAAGTTGCATCACAGAATCGACTGGACTGTGTGTGGTCATGTGGATCAATATGGTCTAGGAAAGGAACACATGCAATATGACTCTAGGGATCAATGTGTCAAACCATGGTCACAGAGACCAAAAAACACATAGGAAAGCAGCTTCCACATTGCATATGGCACCAGTGTGGCAGAAGTTGCATCATAGAATCCACTAGAGTGTGTGTAGTAATGTGGATCAATGTGGTTTAGGTAAAGAACACATGCAATGTGGTCATGTGGATCAATGACTCTAGTGTATCAATGAGGTTTAGGAAAAGAACACATGCAATGACTATAGGTGATCAATTTGTCAAACCATGGTCACAAAGACCAAAAACACATAGGAAAGCAGCTTCCACATTTCATGTTGCGATGGTGTGGCGGTTGCATCACATAATTCACCGGAGTGTGTGTGGTCATGTTAATCAATGTGGTTTAGGAAAAAGAACACATGCAATAACTCTAGAGGATCAATGTATCAAACCATGGCCACAGAGACCAAAAACATAGAGGAAACCAACTTCCACATTGCATGTTGCACCGGTATGACAGAAGTTCAGTCACAGAATCCACTAGTGTGTGTGGTCATGTCGATCAATGTGGTTTTGTAAAAGAACACATGCAATGTGGTCGTGTGGATCAGTGACTAGTGGATCAATGTGGTTTAGGAAAATAACACATGCAGTGACTCTAGGGGATCAATGTGTCCAACCATGGTCATAGAGACCAAAAACACATAGGAAAGCAGATTCCACATTGCATGTTGCACCAATGTGGCAGAAGTTGCATCACACAATCCACTAGACTGTGTGTGGTCATGTGGATCAATGTGGTTTAGGAAAAGAACAGAGGCAATGACTCTAGGGGATCAATGTGTCAAACCATGGTCATAGAGACCAAAACACATAGGAAAATAACTTCCACGGTGCATGTTGCACCAGTGTGATAGAAGTTGGATCATAGAATCCACTGGTGTGTGTGTTGTGATGTGGATCAATGTGGTTTTGGAAAATAACACATGCAATGTGGTCATGTGGATCAGTGACTCTAGTGTATCAATGTGGTTTAGGAAAAGAACACATGCAATATGAATCTAGGGGATCAATCTGTCGAACCATGGTCACAGAGATCAAAAACACATAGGAAACCAGGATCCACATTGCATGTTGCACCAGTGTAACAGAAGTTCAATCACATAATCCACTAGAGTGTGTGTGCTTTTGTGGATCAATGTGGTTTTGGAAAAGAACACATGAAATGTGTTCATATGGATCAATGAATCTAGTGTATCAATGTGGTTTAGGAAAAGAACACATGCAATGACTATAGGTGATAAATTTGTCAAACCCCGGTCACATAGACCAAAAACACATAGGAAAGCAGCTCCCACATTGCATGTTGCACCACTGTGGCAGAAGTTGCATCACAGAATCCACTAGAGTGTGTGGTCATGTAGATCAATGTGGTTTAGGAAAATAACACATGTGATGACTCTAGTGGATCAATATGTCAAACCATGGTCACAGAGACCAAAAACAAATAGGAAACTAGCTTCCACATTGCATGTTGCACCAGTGAGATAGAAGTCCAGTCACAGAATCCACTAAAGTTTGTGTGGTCATGTGGATCAATGTGGTTTTGGAAAAGAACACATGCAATGTGGTCATGTGGATCAATGACTAGTGGATCAATGTGGTGTAGGAAAAGAACACGTGCAATGACTCTAGGGGATCAATGTGTCCAACCACGGTCAAAGAGACCAAAAACACATAGCAAAGCAACTTCCACATTGCATGTTGCACCAGTGTGGCAGAAGTTACATCACAGAATCCACTTGAGTGTGTGTGGTCATGTGGATCAATGACTCTAGTGGATCAATGTGGTTTAGGAAAAGAACACATGCAATATGACTCTAGGGGGTCAATGTGTCAAACCATGGTTACAAAAACCAAACACACATAGGAAAGCGACTTCCATCTTGCATGTTGCACCAATGTGACAGAAGATTCATCACAAAATCCACTAGTGTTTGCTGGGTCATGTGGATCAATGTGGTTTAGTAAAAACACATGGAATGACTCTAGGGGATCAGTGTATTAAACCATGGTCACAGAGACCAAAAACACATAGGAAAGCAGCTTCACCAGTGTGTTAGAAGTTGCATCACAGAATCGACTGGACTGTGTGTGGTCATGTGGATCAATATGGTCTAGGAAAGGAACACATGCAATATGACTCTAGGGATCAATGTGTCAAACCATGGTCACAGAGACCAAAAAACACATAGGAAAGCAGCTTCCACATTGCATATGGCACCAGTGTGGCAGAAGTTGCATCATAGAATCCACTAGAGTGTGTGTAGTAATGTGGATCAATGTGGTTTAGGTAAAGAACACATGCAATGTGGTCATGTGGATCAATGACTCTAGTGTATCAATGAGGTTTAGGAAAAGAACACATGCAATGACTATAGGTGATCAATTTGTCAAACCATGGTCACAAAGACCAAAAACACATAGGAAAGCAGCTTCCACATTTCATGTTGCAGTAGTGTGGCAGAAGTTGCATCACATAATTCACCGGAGTGTGTGTGGTCATGTTAATCAATGTGGTTTAGGAAAAAGAACACATGCAATAACTCTAGAGGATCAATGTATCAAACCATGGCCACAGAGACCAAAAACATAGAGGAAACCAACTTCCACATTGCATGTTGCACCGGTATGACAGAAGTTCAGTCACAGAATCCACTAGTGTGTGTGGTCATGTCGATCAATGTGGTTTTGTAAAAGAACACATGCAATGTGGTCGTGTGGATCAGTGACTAGTGGATCAATGTGGTTTAGGAAAATAACACATGCAGTGACTCTAGGGGATCAATGTGTCCAACCATGGTCATAGAGACCAAAAACACATAGGAAAGCAGCTTCCACATTGCATGTTGCACCAATGTGGCAGAAGTTGCATCACACAATCCACTAGACTGTGTGTGGTCATGTGGATCAATGTGGTTTAGGAAAAGAACAGAGGCAATGACTCTAGGGGATCAATGTGTCAAACCATGGTCATAGAGACCAAAACACATAGGAAAATAACTTCCACGGTGCATGTTGCACCAGTGTGATAGAAGTTGGATCATAGAATCCACTGGTGTGTGTGTTGTCATGTGGATCAATGTGGTTTTGGAAAATAACACATGCAATGTGGTCATGTGGATCAGTGACTCTAGTGTATCAATGTGGTTTAGGAAAAGAACACATGCAATATGAATCTAGGGGATCAATCTGTCGAACCATGGTCACAGAGATCAAAAACACATAGGAAACCAGGATCCACATTGCATGTTGCACCAGTGTAACAGAAGTTCAATCACATAATCCACTAGAGTGTGTGTGCTTTTGTGGATCAATGTGGTTTTGGAAAAGAACACATGAAATGTGTTCATATGGATCAATGAATCTAGTGTATCAATGTGGTTTAGGAAAAGAACACATGCAATGACTATAGGTGATAAATTTGTCAAACCCCGGTCACATAGACCAAAAACACATAGGAAAGCAGCTCCCACATTGCATGTTGCACCACTGTGGCAGAAGTTGCATCACAGAATCCACTAGAGTGTGTGGTCATGTAGATCAATGTGGTTTAGGAAAATAACACATGTGATGACTCTAGTGGATCAATATGTCAAACCATGGTCACAGAGACCAAAAACAAATAGGAAACTAGCTTCCACATTGCATGTTGCACCAGTGAGATAGAAGTCCAGTCACAGAATCCACTAAAGTGTGTGTGGTCATGTGGATCAATGTGGTTTTGGAAAAGAACACATGCAATGTGGTCATGTGGATCAATGACTAGTGGATCAATGTGGTGTAGGAAAAGAACACGTGCAATGACTCTAGGGGATCAATGTGTCCAACCATGGTCATAGAGACCAAAATACATAGGAAAACAACTTCCACAATGCATGTTGCACCAGTGTGATAGAAGTTGGATCATAGAATCCACTGGTGTGTGTGTTGTCATGTGGATCAATGTGGTTTTGGAAAATAACATATGCAATGTGGTCATGTGGATCAGTGACTCTAGTGTATCAATGTGGTTTAGGAAAAGAACACATGCAATATGACTCTAGGGGATCAATGTGTCGAACCATGGTCACAGAGATCAAAAACACATAGGAAACCAGGATCCACATTGCATGTTGCACCAGTGTAATAGAAGTTCAATCACATAATCCACTAGAGTGTGTGTGCTTTTGTGGATCAATGTGGTTTTGGAAAAGAACACATGAAATGTGTTAATATGGATCAATGAATCTAGTGTATCCATGTGGTTTAGGAAAAGAACACATGCAATGACTATAGGTGATAAATCTGTCCAACCATGGTCAAAGAGACCAAAAACACATAGTAAAGTAGCTCCCGCATTGCATGTTGCACCAGTGTGGCAGAAGTTGCATCCCAAAATCCATTGGAGTGTGTGTGGTCATGTGGATCAATGTAGTTTAGGAAAAGAGCACAAGCAATGACTCTAGGGGATCAATATGTCAAACCATGGTCATAGAGACCAAAAACACACAGGACAACAACTTCCACATTGCATGTTGCACCAGTGTAATAGAAGTTGCATCATAGAATCCACTAGTGTGTGTAGTCATTTGGATCAATGTGGTTTTGGAAAAGAACACATGAAATTTCTTCATGTGGATCAAACACTCTATTGGATCAATATGGTTTAGGAAAAGAACACATGCAATTAATCTAGGGGATCAGTGTATCAAACCATGGTCATACAGACAAAAAACACCTTAGAAAGTAGCTTCCACATTGCATGTTGCACTAGTGTACCAGAAGTTGCATCACTAATCCACTAGAGTGTGTGTGGTTATGTGGATCAATGTGGTTTTTTAAAAGAACACATGCAATGACTCTAGGGGTTCAATGTGTCAAACCATGGTCAAAGAGACCAAAAACACATCGAAAGAAACTTCCGCATTGCATGTTGCACCAGTGTGACTAAAGTTGCATCACATAATCAATTAGAGTGTGTGTGGTCATGTGGATCAATATGTTTTAGGAAAAGAACACATGCAATGTGATCATGTGGATCAATTACTCTAGTGGATCAATATGGTTTAGGACAAGAACACATGCAATATGACTCTAGGGGATCTATGTGTCAAACCATGGTCACAGAGACCAAAAACACATAGGAAAGCAGCTTCCACATTGCATGTTGCACAAGTGTGGCAGAAGTTGCATCACAGAATCCACTAGAGTGTGTGTGGTCATTAGGACCAATGTGGTTTAGGAAAAGAACATATGCAAAGTGGTCATGTGGATCAATGACTCTAGTGTATCAATGTGGTTTAGGGAAAGAACACATGCAATGACTATAGGTGATCAATTTGTCAAACCATGGTCATAGAGACCAAAAGAACATAGGAAAGTAGCTTCGGCATTGCATGTTGCACCAGTGTGGCAGAAGTTGCATCACAGAATCCACTAGAGTGTGTAGTCATGTAGATCAATGTGGTTTAGGAAAAGAACACATACAATGACTCTAGGGGATCACTTTGTTCAATCATGGTCATAGAGACCAAAAACACATAGGAAAACAGCTTCCACATTGCATGTTGTACTAGTGTGTAAGAACTTGCATCATAGAATCCATTGGTGTGTGTTTGGTCATGTGGATCAATGTGGTTTTGGAAAATAACACATGCAATGTGGTCATGTGGATCAAACACTCTATTGGATCAATATGGATTAGGAAAAGAACACATGCAATTATTCTAGGGGATCAATGTGTCCAACCATGGTCACGGAGACCAAAAACACATAGGAAAGCAGCTTCCACATTGCATGTTGCACAACTGTTGCAGAAGTTGCATCACAGAATCCACTGGATTGTGTGTAGTCATGTGGATCAATGTGGTTTAGGAAAAGAACACATACAATGACTCTAGGGGATCAATTTGTTAAATCATGTTCATAGAGACCAAAAACACATAGGAAAACAGCTTCCACATTGCATGTTGTACCAGTATGAAAGAAGTTGCATAATAGAATCCACTGGTGTGTGTTTGGTCATGTGGATCAATGTGGTTTTGGAAAATAACACATGCAATGTGGTCATGTGGATCAAAGACTCTATTGGATCAATATGGTTTAGGAAATGAACACATGCAATTATTCTAGGGGATCAATATGTCAAACCATGGTCACAGACACCAAAAACACAAAGGAACGTAGCTTCCACATTGCATGTCGCACCAGTGTGGCCGAAGTTGCATCACAAAATCCACTAGAGCGTGTGTGGTCATGTGGATCAATGTGGTTTAAGAAAACAACACATGCAATGACTAGTGGAACAACGTGGCTTAGGAAAAGAACACATGCAATGACTCTAGGGGATCAATGTGTCAAACCATGGTCATAGAGACCAAAAACACATACTAAAATAGCTTCCACATTGCATGTTGCACCTGTGTGGGAGAAGTTGTATCTCAGAATCCGCTGGAGTGTGTGTGATCATGTGGATCAATGTGGTTTAGGAAAAGGACACATGTAATGACTCTAGGGGATCAATGTGTCAAACCATGGTCAGAGAGACCAAAAACACATAGGAAAGCAGGTTCCACATTGCATGTTGTACTAGTGTGACAGAAGTTTCATCACATAATCCATTGGAGTGTGTGTGGTCATGTGGATAAATGTGGTTTTAGAAAAGAACACATGCAACGTGGTCATGTGGATCAATGACTCTTGTGCATCAATGTAGTTTAGGAAAACAACACATGCAATGACTCCAGGGGATCAATTTGTCAAACCATGGTCACGGAGACCAAAAATATATAGGAAAGAAGCTTCCACATTGCATGTTGCATCAGTGTGACAAAAGATACATCACAGAATCCACTGGAGTGTGTGTACTCATGTGGATCAATGTGGTGTTGGAAAAAGAACACATGCAATGTGGTCATGTGGATCAATGACTCTAATTGATCTATGTGCTTTTGAAAAGAAAACATGCAATAACTCTAGGGGATCAATGTGTCAAACCATGGTCACAAAGACCAAAAACACATACAAAAGCGGCTTCCACCTTGCATGCTGCATCAATGTGACAGAAGTTGCATCACAAAATCCACTAGTGTTTTTTGGGTCATGTGGATCAATGTGGTTTAGTAAAAAACACATGCAATGGCTCTAGGGGATAGTGTATCAAACCATGGTCACAGAGACCAAAAACACATAGGAAAGCAGCTTCCACATTGCATGTTGCACCAGTGTGTTAGAAGTTGCATCACAGAATCGACTGGAATGTGTGTGGTGGTCTAGGAAAAGCACACATGCAATATGACTCTAGGGGATCAATGTGTCAAACCATGGTCATAGAGACAAAATCACATAGGAAAGTAGCTTCCACATTGCATATTGCACCAGTGTGTCAGAAGCTGCATCACAAAATCCACTAGAGTGCATCTAGTCATGTGGATCAATGTGGTTTTGGCAAAGAACACATGCAACGTGGTCATGTGGATCAGTGACTCTTGTGGATCAATGTGATTTAGGAAAAGAACACATGAAATATGACTATAGGGGATCAATGTGCCAAGCCATGGTCACAGAGACAAAAAAAACACATAGGAAAACAACTTCCACATTTCATGTTGCACCAGTGTGGCAGAAGTTGCATCACAAAATCCACTGGTGTGTGTGTGGTCATGTGGATCAATGTGGTTTTGGAAAATAACACATGTAATGTGGTCATGTGGATCAATGACTCTAGTGGATTAGTGTGGTTTAGGAAAAGAACACATGCAATATGACTCTGAGGGATCAATGTGTCAAACCATGGTCACATAGACCAAAAACACAACGGAAAGCAGCTTCCACATTGCATGTTGCACCAGTGTGGCATAAGTTGCATCACAAAATCCACTGGAGTGTGTGGTCATGTAGATCAATGTGATTTTGGAAAATAACACATGCAATGACTCTAGCAGATCAATGTGTCAAACCATGGTCACAGAGACCAAAAACACATAGGAAACCAGCTTGCACATTGCATGTTGCACCAGTGTGACAGAAGTTAAGTCAAAGAATCCACTAGAGTGTGTGTGGTCATGTGGATCAATGTGGTTTTCGAAAAGAACACATGTAATGTGGTCATGTGGATCAATGACTAGTGGATAAATGTGCTTAAGTAAAATAACACATGTAATGACTCTAGGGGATCAATTTGTCCAACCATGGTCACAGATACCAAAACCACATAGGAAACCAGCTTTCACATTGCATGTTGCACCAGTGTGGTAGAAGTTACATACAATCCACTTGAGTGTGTGTGGTCATGTGGATCAATGTGGTTTAGGAAAAGAACACATGCAATGACTCTAGGGGATCAATATGTCAAACCATATTCATAGAGACCAAAAACACATAGGAAAACAGCTTCCACATTGCATGTTGCACTAGTGTGACAAAAGTTGCATCATACCACACACTGGTGTGTGGTCATGTGGATCAATGTGGTTTTGGAAAATAACACATGCAATGTGGTCATGTGGATCAATGACTCTAGTGGATCAATGTGGTTTAGTAAAAGAACACATGCAATATGACTCTAGGGGGTCAATGTGTCAAACCATGGTTACGAAGACTAAAAACACATATGAAAGCGACTTCCACCTTGCATGTTGCACCAATGTGACAGAAGTTTCATCATAAAATCCACTAGTGTTTATTGGGTCATGTGGATCAATGTGGTTTAGTAAAAACACATGCAATGACTCTAGGGGATCAGTGTATTAAACCATGGTCACAGAGACCAAAAACACATAGGAAAGCAGCTTCCACATTGCATGTTGCACCAGTGTGTTAGAAGTTGCATCACGTAATCATTTGGAATGTGTGGTGGTCTAGGAAAAGAACACATGCAATATGACTCTAGGGGATCAATGTGTCAAACCATGGTCATAGAGACAAAATCACATAGGAAAGTAGCTTCCACATTGCATATTGCACCAGTGTGTCAGAAGCTGCATCACAAAATCCACTAGAGTGCGTCTAGTCATGTGGATCAATGTGGTTTTGGCAAAGAACACATCCAACGTGGTCATGTGGGTCAGTGACTCTTGTGGATCAATGTGATTTAGGAAAAGAACACATGAAATATGACTATAGGGGATCAATGTGCCAAGCCATGGTCACAGAGACAAAAAAAACACATAGGAAAACAACTTCCACATTTCATGTTGCACCAGTGTGGCAGAAGTTGCATCACAAAATCCACTGGTGTGTGTGTGGTCATGTGGATCAATGTGGTTTTGTAAAATAACACATGTAATGTGGTCATGTGGATCAATGACTCTAGTGGATTAGTGTGGTTTAGGAAAAGAACACATGCAATATGACTCTGAGGGATCAATGTGTCAAACCATGGTCACATAGACCAAAAACACAACGGAAAGCAGCTTCCACATTGCATGTTGCACCAGTGTGGCATAAGTTGCATCACAAAATCCACTGGAGTGTGTGGTCATGTAGATCAATGTGATTTTGGAAAATAACACATGCAATGACTCTAGCAGATCAATGTGTCAAACCATGGTCACAGAGACCAAAAACACATAGGAAACCAGCTTGCACATTGCATGTTGCACCAGTGTGACAGAAGTTAAGTCAAAGAATCCACTAGAGTGTGTGTGATCATGTGGATCAATGTGGTTTTCGAAAAGAACACATGCAATGTGGTCATGTGGATCAATGACTAGTGGATAATGTGCTTAAGTAAAATAACACATGTAATGACTCTAGGGGATCAATTTGTCCAACCATGGTCACAGATACCAAAACCACATAGGAAACCAGCTTTCACATTGCATGTTGCACCAGTGTGGTAGAAGTTACATCATACAATCCACTTGAGTGTGTGTGGTCATGTGGATCAATGTGGTTTAGGAAAAGAACACATGCAATGACTCTAGGGGATCAATATGTCAAACCATATTCATAGAGACCAAAAACACATAGGAAAACAGCTTCCACATTGCATGTTGCACTAGTGTGACAAAAGTTGCATCATACCACACACTGGTGTGTGTGGTCATGTGGATCAATGTGGTTTTGGAAAATAACATGCAATGTGGTCATGTGGATCAATGACTCTAGTGGATCAATGTGGTTTAGTAAAAGAACACATGCAATATGACTCTAGGGGGTCAATGTGTCAAACCATGGTTACGAAGACTAAAAACACATATGAAAGCGACTTCCACCTTGCATGTTGCACCAATGTGACAGAAGTTTCATCACAAAATCCACTAGTGTTTATTGGGTCATGTGGATCAATGTGGTTTAGTAAAAACACATGCAATGACTCTAGTAAATCAGTGTATTAAACCATGGTCACAGAGACCAAAAACACATAGGAAAGCAGCTTCCACATTGCATGTTGCACGGTGTTAGAAGTTGCATCATGTAATCGACTGGAATGTGTGTGGTGGTCTAGGAAAAGAACACATGCAATATGACTTTAGGGGATCAATGTGTCAAACCATGGTCATAGAGACAAAATCACATAGGAAAGTAGCTTCCACATTGCATATTGCACCAGTGTGTCAGAAGCTGCATCACAAAATCCACTAGAGTGCGTCTAGTCATGTGGATCAATGTGGTTTTGGCAAAGAACACATGCAACGTGGTCATGTGGATCAGTGACTCTTGTGGATCAATGTGATTTAGGAAAAGAACACATGAAATATGACTATAGGGGATCAATGTGCCAAGCCATGGTCACAGAGACAAAAAAAACACATAGGAAAACAACTTCCACATTTCATATTGCACCAGTGTGGCAGAAGTTGCATCACAAAATCCACTGGTGTGTGTGTGGTCATGTGGATCAATGTGGTTTTGGAAAATAACACATGTAATGTGGTCATGTGGATCAATGACTCTAGTGGATTAGTGTGGTTTAGGAAAAGAACACATGCAATATGACTCTGAGGGATCAATGTGTCAAACCATGGTCACATAGACCAAAAACACAACGGAAAGCAGCCCACATTGCATGTTGCACCAGTGTGGCATAAGTTGCATCACAAAATCCACTGGAGTGTGTGGTCATGTAGATCAATGTGATTTTGGAAAATAACACATGCAATGACTCTAGCAGATCAATGTGTCAAACCATGGTCACAGAGACCAAAAACACATAGGAAACCAGCTTGCACATTGCATGTTGCACCAGTGTGACAGAAGTTAAGTCAAAGAATCCACTAGAGTGTGTGTGGTCATGTGGATCAATGTGGTTTTCGAAAAGAACACATGTAATGTGGTCATGTGGATCAATGACTAGTGGATAAATGTGCTTAAGTAAAATAACACATGTAATGACTCTAGGGGATCAATTTGTCCAACCATGGTCACAGATACCAAAACCACATAGGAAACCAGCTTTCACATTGCATGTTGCACCAGTGTGGTAGAAGTTACATCATACAATCCACTTGAGTGTGTGTGGTCATGTGGATCAATGTGGTTTAGGAAAAGAACACATGCAATGACTCTAGGGGATCAATATGTCAAACCATATTCATAGAGACCAAAAACACATAGGAAAACAGCTTCCACATTGCATGTTGCACTAGTGTGACAAAAGTTGCATCATACCACACACTGGTGTGTGTGGTCATGTGGATCAATGTGGTTTTGGAAAATAACACATGCAATGTGGTCATGTGGATCAATGACTCTAGTGGATCAATGTGGTTTAGTAAAAGAACACATGCAATATGACTCTAGGGGGTCAATGTGTCAAACCATGGTTACGAATACTAAAAACACATATGAAAGCGACTTCCACCTTGCATGTTGCACCAATGTGACAGAAGTTTCATCATAAAATCCACTAGTGTTTATTGGGTCATGTGGATCAATGTGGTTTAGTAAAAACACATGCAATGACTCTAGGGGATCAGTGTATTAAACCATGGTCACAGAGACCAAAAACACATAGGAAAGCAGCTTCCACATTGCATGTTGCACCAGTGTGTTAGAAGTTGCATCACAGAATCGACTGGAATGTGTGTGGTGGTCTAGGAAAAGAACACATGCAATATGACTCTAGGGGATCAATGTGTCAAACCATGGTCATAGAGACAAAATCACATAGGAAAGTAGCTTCCACATTGCATATTGCACCAGTGTGTCAGAAGCTGCATCACAAAATCCACTAGAGTGCGTCCAGTCATGTGGATCAATGTGGTTTTGGCAAAGAACACATCCAACGTGGTCATGTGGATCAGTGACTCTTGTGGATCAATGTGATTTAGGAAAAGAACACATGAAATATGACTATAGGGGATCAATGTGCCAAGCCATGGTCACAGAGACAAAAAACACACATAGGAAAACAACTTCCACATTTCATGTTGCACCAGTGTGGCAGAAGTTGCATCACAAAATCCACTGGTGTGTGTGTGGTCATGTGGATCAATGTGGTTTTGTAAAATAACAAATGTAATGTGGTCATGTGGATCAATGACTCTAGTGGATTAGTGTGGTTTAGGAAAAGAACACATGCAATATGACTCTGAGGGATCAATGTGTCAAACCATGGTCACATAGACCAAAAACACAACGGAAAGCAGCTTCCACATTGCATGTTGCACCAGTGTGTTAGAAGTTGCATCACAGAATCGACTGGAATGTGTGTGGTGGTCTAGGAAAAGAACACATGCAATATGACTCTAGGGGATCAATGTGTCAAACCATGGTCATAGAGACAAAATCACATAGGAAAGTAGCTTCCACATTGCATATTGCACCAGTGTGTCAGAAGCTGCATCACAAAATCCACTAGAGTGCGTCCAGTCATGTGGATCAATGTGGTTTTGGCAAAGAACACATCCAACGTGGTCATGTGGATCAGTGACTCTTGTGGATCAATGTGATTTAGGAAAAGAACACATGAAATATGACTATAGGGGATCAATGTGCCAAGCCATGGTCACAGAGACAAAAAAAACACATAGGAAAACAACTTCCACATTTCATGTTGCACCAGTGTGGCAGAAGTTGCATCACAAAATCCACTGGTGTGTGTGTGGTCATGTGGATCAATGTGGTTTTGTAAAATAACAAATGTAATGTGGTCATGTGGATCAATGACTCTAGTGGATTAGTGTGGTTTAGGAAAAGAACACATGCAATATGACTCTGAGGGATCAATGTGTCAAACCATGGTCACATAGACCAAAAACACAACGGAAAGCAGCTTCCACATTGCATGTTGCACCAGTGTGGCATAAGTTGCATCACAAAATCCACTGGAGTGTGTGGTCATGTAGATCAATGTGATTTTGGAAAATAACACATGCAATGACTCTAGCAGATCAATGTGTCAAACCATGGTCACAGAGACCAAAAACACATAGGAAACCAGCTTGCACATTGCATGTTGCACCAGTGTGACAGAAGTTAAGTCAAAGAATCCACTAGAGTGTGTGTGATCATGTGGATCAATGTGGTTTTCGAAAAGAACACATGCAATGTGGTCATGTGGATCAATGACTAGTGGATAATGTGCTTAAGTAAAATAACACATGTAATGACTCTAGGGGGTCAATTTGTCCAACCATGGTCACAGATACCAAAACCACATAGGAAACCAGCTTTCACATTGCATGTTGCACCAGTGTGGTAGAAGTTACATCATACAATCCACTTGAGTGTGTGTGGTCATGTGGATCAATGTGGTTTAGGAAAAGAACACATGCAATGACTCTAGGGGATCAATATGTCAAACCATATTCATAGAGACCAAAAACACATAGGAAAACAGCTTCCACATTGCATGTTGCACTAGTGTGACAAAAGTTGCATCATACCACACACTGGTGTGTGTGGTCATGTGGATCAATGTGGTTTTGGAAAATAACACATGCAATGTGGTCATGTGGATCAATGACTCTAGTGGATCAATGTGGTTTAGTAAAAGAACACATGCAATATGACTCTAGGGGGTCAATGTGTCAAACCATGGTTACGAAGACTAAAAACACATATGAAAGCGACTTCCACCTTGCATGTTGCACCAATGTGACAGAAGTTTCATCACAAAATCCACTAGTGTTTATTGGGTCATGTGGATCAATGTGGTTTAGTAAAAACACATGCAATGACTCTAGTAAATCAGTGTATTAAACCATGGTCACAGAGACCAAAAACACATAGGAAAGCAGCTTCCACATTGCATGTTGCACCAGTGTGTTAGAAGTTGCATCACAGAATCGACTGGAATGTGTGTGGTGGTCTAGGAAAAGAACACATGCAATATGACTTTAGGGGATCAATGTGTCAAACCATGGTCATAGAGACAAAATCACATAGGAAAGTAGCTTCCACATTGCATATTGCACCAGTGTGTCAGAAGCTGCATCACAAAATCCACTAGAGTGCGTCTAGTCATGTGGATCAATGTGGTTTTGGCAAAGAACACATGCAACGTGGTCATGTGGATCAGTGACTCTTGTGGATCAATGTGATTTAGGAAAAGAACACATGAAATATGACTATAGAGGATCAATGTGCCAAGCCATGGTCACACAGACAAAAAAACACATAGGAAAACAACTTCCACATTTCATATTGCACCAGTGTGGCAGAAGTTGCATCACAAAATCCACTGGTGTGTGTGTGGTCATGTGGATCAATGTGGTTTTGGAAAATAACACATGTAATGTGGTCATGTGGATCAATGACTCTAGTGGATTAGTGTGGTTTAGGAAAAGAACACATGCAATATGACTCTGAGGGATCAATGTGTCAAACCATGGTCACATAGACCAAAAACACAACGGAAAGCAGCTTCCACATTGCATGTTGCACCAGTGTGGCATAAGTTGCATCACAAAATCCACTGGAGTGTGTGGTCATGTAGATCAATGTGATTTTGGAAAATAACACATGCAATGACTCTAGCAGATCAATGTGTCAAACCATGGTCACAGAGACCAAAAACACATAGGAAACCAGCTTGCACATTGCATGTTGCACCAGTGTGACAGAAGTTAAGTCAAAGAATCCACTAGAGTGTGTGTGGTCATGTGGATCAATGTGGTTTTCGAAAAGAACACATGCAATGTGGTCATGTGGATCAATGACTAGTGGATAAATGTGCTTAAGTAAAATAACACATGTAATGACTCTAGGGGATCAATTTGTCCAACCATGGTCACAGATACCAAAACCACATAGGAAACCAGCTTTCACATTGCATGTTGCACCAGTGTGGTAGAAGTTACATCATACAATCCACTTGAGTGTGTGTGGTCATGTGGATCAATGTGGTTTAGGAAAAGAACACATGCAATGACTCTAGGGGATCAATATGTCAAACCATATTCATAGAGACCAAAAACACATAGGAAAACAGCTTCCACATTGCATGTTGCACTAGTGTGACAAAAGTTGCATCATACCACACACTGGTGTGTGTGGTCATGTGGATCAATGTGGTTTTGGAAAATAACACATGCAATGTGGTCATGTGGATCAATGTGGTTTAGTAAAAGAACACATGCAATATGACTCTAGGGGGTCAATGTGTCAAACCATGGTTACGAAGACTAAAAACACATATGAAAGCGACTTCCACCTTGCATGTTGCACCAATGTGACAGAAGTTTCATCACAAAATCCACTAGTGTTTATTGGGTCATGTGGATCAATGTGGTTTAGTAAAAACACATGCAATGACTCTAGGGGATCAGTGTATTAAACCATGGTCACAGAGACCAAAAACAAATAGGAAAGCAGCTTCCACATTGCATGTTGCACCAGTGTGTTAGAAGTTGCATCGCAGAATCGACTAGACTGTGTGTGGTCATGTGGATCAATATGGTCTAGGAAAAGAACACATGCAATATGACTCTAGGGATCAATGTGTCAAACCATGGTCACAGAGACCAAAAAACACATAGGAAAGCAGCTTCCACATTGCATATTGCACTAGTGTGGCAGAAATTGCATCACAGAATCCACTTGAGTGTGTGTAGTAATGTGGTTTAGGTAAAGAACACATGCAATGTGGTCATGCGGATCAATGACTCTAGTGTATCAATGAGGTTTAGGAAAAGAACACATGCAATGACTCTAGGGGATCAATGTTTCAAACCATGGTCACAGAGACCAAAAACACAGAGGAAACCATCTTCCACATTGCATGTTGCACCAGTATGACAGAAGTTCAGTCACGGAATCCACTAGTGTGTGTGGTCATGTCAATCAATGTAGTTTTGTAAAAGAACACATGCAATGTGGTCATGTGGATCAGTGACTAGTGGATCAATGTGGTTTAGGAAAATAACACATGCAGTGACTCTAGGGGATCAATGTGTCCAACCATGGTCATAGACACCAAAAAGAAATAGGAAAGCAGCTTCCACATTGCATGTTGCACCAATGTGGCAGAAGTTGCATCACACAATCCACTGGACTGTGTGGTCATGTGGATCAATGTGGTTTAGGAAAAGAACACATGCAATGACTCTAGGGGATCAATGTGTCAAACCATGGTCCCATAGACCAAAAACACATAGGAAATCAGCTTCCACATTGCATCTTGCACTAGTGTTGATGGGGGTATGACGAATGGGGTATGCCTAGCAGGACGTTATGATTGTGCCAAAAGGTCTCACGAGTGGGCCTGCAGGACGGCGACTAGAATGCGACTAAGGGGAAGGCCTGGCGACTGGAGACTGGAGGCCCAGAAGCATACCAAAAGCCTAGTCGGATTAGGTCAAAGCCTCCGAATCCATATCTTGTTTGGTTGTAACTTGTAAACCCTAGCGAGTTGCCTCATATATAAACCTCCGTAGGGTATCCTGAGGACTTACGTTCCATCATACAACCCTTCAAGCGACTCGTTGCTTAGACGCCGAGCTCGCCACCCCTGTAACTCGCTCTCCAATAATCTAATCTAGCAGGAGTAGGTCTTTACCCTCCGGGGGGACGAACCTGGGTAAACCCATGTGCATCCGCCCCATCTCGCTCTGCAGATGGCCGCCAGCTCTCGCCCTTGATTCAATCAATCGCTGCCTACTGCAGCGACTGCCGTGACCATTTCCATAACAGTGGCGCCCACCGTGGGGCTCGAACCCACGACCACAAGGTTAAGAGCCTAAGTTCTGCGGGATAGCAGGACTGGCCTAGAAGTACTGACCTGAGTTCTGCGGTGAGACCCTATTCGTCGATCGATCAGCCGCTTGCCTCCGGCCGCATGATTGCCATCGGTGGGATCTTACAGATCCTTCCCAGCAGCTACATTCCGGCGTCGCGCCCAGTCACCCACGGCGCGGTGATGCCGGTCGGCTCCATAAACCTCTTCGTCGACTTCACCGGCGCGATCGACCCAGCGGCGATGGTGATCGTTGGTGGATCACCGCCGCACCGTGATCTGCTGTCGGAGGAGTAGGTCCACTCCATCAGGAGCCTTGTCACCGAGTATGACTCGACCGCCAGTAACGCGACCGAGACCAACACCGCCACAAACAACGAGGCCCTAAACAACAACGCCGACTCCACGACCCCTGCCTCGGTCAACGGATCTATCACCGTGGCATCACGAGAGGACTCCATCACGCGAGTCTCCAACCCGGAGGATTTCGAGGACTCCTCCATCCTCGGGATCTTCGACTCCGATTCCGGCTCGGAGTCACCCAAAGACTTCCGCGCCAGATCCAATCGCTTTAACGCGATCTACATGGTGGGTAGCACGGCCGCCCCGCCAGATCCACTCTCCACACCGATCCCGCCGACTGCCATGGCCACAGAGGTGGAGGAGGCCCGCCTGCGACTCGTAGAGGCGCAACGCAATGAGCTCGCCGAGCGCGAGAAATATCGCCTCGAGAGGGAAACGACGCGGGAGCTATCGCTCTATCACCAGCGCCGCATCAGGACCCGCCTGAACTCTAGCATCCAGGGCCGCGTCCTGAACTTCAACGACGAAAGCGACCCCGTATGCGCGGCCGAGCGCGAGTACTGCGAGAATGCGCCACCAGGTGGAAGCAACCGGCCACCACCCGGCGCACCAGCGACCGGAGCCCCTCCACCACCCATTGGCCGTGCGCCCCCGCCGGACCAGCCGTGGATCATCAGCTCACCACAGGCCCGCGACGCCAACGGACTCCCACTCTACTCCACCCCCATGGACAACATCGTCGCGGCCGATGCCGCGGTCGCCAACATCGACATCCAGGGAGACGGCACGCTGCATATCTAGTACGCCAAGGCCCTACTCGCTAGGGCTGTCGAGCAACAAGCCGCGAGAGTCGACCCGCGGGGTCGGATGTATTCCCGCTCCTCAGCAAGCAGGGCGGCCTCAAGCGGCCACCCCACCATCGCCAACGCCATGACCTGCCCACCACAGCAGCCACTGGTGAACCAGCCGCGGGCCGCCAACCCTGCACTCTCCACCAACGAACCGCGACCAGTGAACAAAACGGTCACCGCCAACGAGCAGCCCATCGACGCCCGCACGCACATCGTCAACAACCAGGCTTGGCGGGCGCGCCAGCCCAACGACTTGAGGCACACCCTCAGTAATCGCAGCGACCCCGAACCGAGGGGCTCGCTCAGTCGAGTTGGCCGCCAATGCTTTGGGCCTATGATCAGAGGGGAAAAGTACCCCGGCAACTTCAAGGCACCCAAAGAGATCAAAAAGTACGATCCAACGTACGACCCAGCAGTGTGGCTGGACACATACCTCATGGCGATGGGAATCGCTGGCCACACCAACCTGCTCGCCGCTCGCTACCTCCCCCTGATGATGGAGGGCACGACCCGGCAATGGATCAACACCCTCCCCGCTGATAGCATCGACTCCTGGGAGGAAATGCGGGATGCCTTTGTCAGGCACTTTGAGGGCTCCTACACCCGCGCCACCACGATTGAAGACCTGGAGCGGTGCATCTAGGGACAATGCGAGTCGACCCGCCACTGGATTCAAAGGTGGCAAGAACTGTGGATCAACGCCTCCGGCATCCACCAGGACACGGCGATACATTGCTTCAAGAACGTGTGCCGGTACAAACCACTGGTCACTAAGATCAAGCGGGTCTACCGGACGCTCGACAACATCCCCGACCTCCTCAAAATCGCCAAGCGCTACGCGGAGGAGGACCCCAACCAAGACTCCGACGACGAGTCGGGAGGAAGACACCGCACCGGCGGCCACGACAGCGGGCGACATCGCGACATGCACTACAGCAACACCCGCATCACCGACAAGACCGCACGAACGGGTGAGTCGACTTCGTCACCAACGCCGGCTACGGCCAATGTGACCCCAAGAGCTACCGCCACGACGGAGGAAATTACCACGATAGCGTAAACTACTGCGCCAACAACACGGTGAGGCCGAAATTCGACCCCGCCGCCCTACTCAACCAGCCCTACGTCTACCACAGCAGGGAGGGGAAACCTTCCACCCACACAACCACGGACTGCCACTCTCTCAAAGAGATCGAAAAGGCAAGGCGAGCAAGGGAGGACCCCAACAACAACCTACCTCGGGACAACGGAAACGCCGGTGGCTTCGGCAACACCGCCGGCTCGCTACACACCTTCACCGGGCTTGGCACCAAACGGAGAGGAAGGTGCTCACCCGCGCAGTCGCTGTTAATGCGGTGATAGAGGTCGACATCCCACGCTTCCTCAACTGGTCCGAACAGAGCATCACCTGGAGTCGCCAGGACCACGCTCCCAAGATCGAGTACCTAGGGCGAGTCGCCCTGGTAATCAAGCCCAAAGTGGCCGACTATTGGCTTCCCAAGACACTGATGGACGGCGGGAGCTCCATCAACATCATGTATCTGGACACGTTCAAAAGGCTCTAGCTCCCGAAATCGGCAATCCAGCTGACCCTAACAACCTTCCACGGGATCATCCCCGGTCGGAAGGCGTACCCGATCGGAAAAGTGACATTACCGGTCACCTTTGGCACTGCAGCAAACTACTGCACCGAGCGAATCGAGTTCGAGCTGGTGAACTTCCGCAGTTCTACCATCGGCCCGACGCCAAACGTTTGCCAAATTTATGGCGACCCCCCACTACGCATACAACATGATGAAGCTCCCAGGGCCGAGCGGTATCATCACCGTCCACGGCGACCATGATATGGCCGTGGAATGCGAGGACAAAGGCGCTGACCTCGCCGACGCCATCATCGCCACAGAGACTGACCACGCGGAGGAGCTCGTGAAATAAGCAGGCAACATCAACAAGGACGACCCCACCATACTGAAGAAGCCAACCGCCGTGAACTCCACGTTCGAGGCAACCACGCATACCTGCACCGTTGAGCTTGTCCCGGGCGACTCTAGCCAGACGGTCACCATTGGGGTGCATATGAGCCCCACATAGGAAAGCGTACTCATCGAATTCCTCCATGAGAACCGCGACATCTTCGCATGGAAACCTTTCGACATGCCAGGTGTTCTGAGGGAACTCGCTGAGCATAAACTACACGCTGACCCCAAAGTGTGACCGGTAAAGCAGTCGCTACGGCCCTTCAATGAAGAGCGCCGCCAAGCAATCGCCGAAGAAGTGCAACGCTTGTTGTCCGCAGGCTTCATTCGGCCAATAAAACACTCCAAGTGGCTGGCGAACCCAGTCCTGGTCCTAAAAAAGAACAACCCACATGGAGAATGTGTATCGACTACACCAACCTCAACAGTGCCTTCCCGAAGGAGGAGTTCATCCTACCGCGCATCGATCAGATCATCGACTCGACCGTGGGACCAGAGTCGCTGTGCTTCCTCGATGCTTACTCCGGTTACAACCAGATCAAGATGGCGGTCGAGGATGAGGAGAAGACGGCATTCATCACGCCATTCGGTGCCTTCTACTACATGGCCATGACGTTCGGCCTCAAGAACACTAGCGCCACATACCAAAGGTGCATGCAGTTGTGCCTCGCGAGCCAAATTGGCGGCAACATTCACGTCTACATCGACGACATGGTGGTAAAATCCACCCGCCAGGACGACCTGTTCGCCGACCTGGCCGAAACCTTCACAAATTTGCGGGGGTACAACATCAAGATGAACCTAGGAAAGTGCACCTTCGGCATCCCCACCGGACAGCTACTGGGATACGTAGTCTCCAAGCGAGGCATCAAAGCCAACCCCACAAAGATCGACACTATCGCGCGACTCGGAAAACCCGAGTGCCTGCGCAATGTCCAGAAGTTGGCCGGGCGAGTCGCGGCTCTTAGTCGCTTCATCCCCCGACTAGGTGAGAAGGCCATGCCTCTCTATCGCCTGATGCCCAAGAACCCCACGTTCCAATGGGACGCGGAGGTAGACGATGCACTCAAAGCACTCAAAGAAGTGCTACTCGCGGCTCCACTACTTGCCGCCCCAATCGACAAAGAGCCAATGCTCGTCTACATGGCGGCCTCCAATCGAGTCGTCAGCACCGTGATGGTCGTCGAACGGCCAGAGGAGGGCAAGGAGAACCCCATACAGCGCCCCGTCTACTACATCAGCGAAGTCTTGACGGACTCACGACAGCGCTACCCGCAGTACCAGAAACTGGTGTACGTGGTATTCCGAGCTCAGCGGCGACTCCCCCATTATTTCCAAGAGCACCCAATCACGGTGGTCTCATCCGCACTGCTGTAGGACATAATACACAATCGCGAGGCGACTGGGCGAGTCGTCAAGTGGGCCGTCGAAATCGGCGTCCACAACATCAAATACGAGCCCCGCAAAGCAATCATGTCACAAGCCCTAGCTGATTTCCTCGCAGATTGGGAAGAAGCACAGTAGCCGGAGAAGCTACCATATCTCCACTACTGGTTGCTATACTTCGATGGCTCGAAGAACACCGACGGCGCAGGGGCTGGGGTCATACTGACCTCCCCCAAAGGGGACAAGCTCCGATACGTCCTCCACCTCAACTTCAAGCCCTGCACCAACAACATGGCAGAATACGAGGCCCTCCTCCACGGCATGCGGGCCGCCAAGGAAATGAACATCAACCACCTACAGTGCCACGGCGACTCCGACCTAGTCGCCGGCCAGGTCATCGGAACATGCGACGCCGCCTTTCCAACAATGATCGTGTACCACCAAGCGGTAGACCAGCTGGGAGGACACTTCGACAACTATTTCGTCGAGTGGATCGACAGACGCAAGAATGAGGAGGCAGACGCCGTTTCCCGCATCGGGTCGACCCGACAAACGCCACCAGCAGGCGTCTTCCTCGACATCATCCACAAACCTTCGGTCTGCCCACCGAAGGAGATCAACGTCGGGATACCACTGTAACCAGAGCCGGCCCTAGTCGCCATGGTTGCAGAACCCAGTGACTGGACGACACCATACGTCGCCTTCCTCGAGCACAAGATCCTCCCAAGCAACAAGACGGAGGCGCGAATGATCGTGCGCCGCTGCAAATCGTTCGTCATTATCAATGGCGAGCTCCACAAACGCAGCGTGACTGGCGTATTCCAGCGCTGCGTACAGCCAGAAGAAGGCCGCAAGATCCTCCAAGACATTCACGTCGGTGACTTCGGCCATCACGCCGGCGCCAAGTTGTTGGTCGCCAAGGCCATGCGGCACGTCTTCTACTGGCTCACCGCGCACGCCGACGCAACCAACATCGTCCAATGATGCGTCGGGTGCCAGAAGTACGCCAACCAGACGCACCTCCCTGGTTCGGCACTCAAGACCATCCCCATCACATGGCCATTTGCTGTATGGGGCATGGACATGGTAGGCCCATTCAAGAAGGCCCCATCCGGCTTCACCCACCTCCTGGTCGCGGTCGACAAGTTCACCAAATGGGTTGAGGCCAAGCCGATCAAAAAGTGCGACGGCAGGACGGCCACCAAGTTCTTATGCGAGCTCATCTACCGGTATGGCTACCCGCACAACATCATAACGGACAACGGCACCAACTTCGCCAAAGGGGCCATGGCGGAATTCTGCGAAGAGCATGGCATACGACTCGACCTCGCCCCAGTCGCACACCCGGAGTCGAACAGCGAAGCAGAACACGCCAACCAGAGCGTCCTCCACGGGCTCAAGCCACGGCTCCACGTGCCCCTCGAGCGCACCCCAGGATGCTGGGTCCAAGAGCTCCCTTCCATCATATGGGGGATCCGCACGTCCATCAATCGCTCCACCGGGTTCACTCCCTTCTTCATGGTGTACGGCACCAAAGCCGTAATGCCAACGAACCTGGAGCACGACTCAACTCGAGTCGCCAATTACATCGAGGCGACAAATGAGACCGCCCGCCAAGACAACATCGACCAAATCGACGAGGCACGCGACCTAGCTCGCTCTCGCACAACCATCTACAAGCAGGGACTCCGCTGCTACCATAGTCGCCGAGTCCGGACTAGCACCTTCTAGGAGGGCGACCTGGTCCTACGACTGGCTCAAGACAAGAAGGGCATGCACAAGCTCTTCCCCCATGGGAGGGGCCATTCGCCATAGGGCGAGTCCTCGGCAATGATGCCTACTACCTCATTGACATACGAGGCGACGACCCGCTCAAAGTTGGGAGGCCATGGAATGTAAACCTCCTCCAAAAGTTCTATACATAGAACTGAAACATGTACTCAGCTGACATATATAATGAAATTCATTCGGTTCACAAAATTGTGTCTACTCGCCATATCCTTGTGCCACTCGCACTTGTACAATTAGCAATACGCTACCCACGGAAGTCAACCTTTGGTCGAGCGACTGGCATGGCTAAGTAGTGCGCCCCAAGGGCACCGAAAATACTCGGGCCTTGGGACGTCCATGAATACGCCAACCCAAAGCCACCATCGGAGTCGCCTAGCTCGACTGGCCCACCGGGCCAAGACGACCGGTATACGCTTCTCACAGCGACATGTCCTTCCCATCCTCGCGCAAAGTGACTCGAACGGTTAAGTACCACGCACGGGGACTCCGCAAAAATGGAACCCTCACGCGGCTCGGGAACACACCAAGTAAGAGAGCTGCCTTGGACTCGCCCAGCAACTGGCTGTCCGAGCCAGGGGAGGAGACGTGTTACAAACAACGCACTAGCAACTTGCAACAGGAACACGCCCAAAACGCTAAGTACTACACTCGGGGACTCGCCTACAAACAAACCCACTCGCGCTAGGGGACTTGCCCCTTCAAGAGACGCAAGGGATAAACAATGCACCATAAAAGAAAAAACAAATGTATACAATCGAGTTATACCCCATTAAAAGGGCGGGCGCGCTCGGGGACTCGCTCAAACAAAAATAAACACACCACGCAATCACGGTCGCATTGCGAGTCGATTGACTCCTCTTACTCAAAATATTGTTTATATTACAAAAGTCGCCACTTGGCATATGTTACAAACTGCCCAACGATACTATCTATTTCGCAGGCCCTGACGAAAAAGCATCCCCACCACCCTTGACACGGACGAAAGGTTGCCATGGGTTCGTCGGGTAGGTCGTCAGCGACTTCGACAACACCGACCGGAAGGGTTGCTCTGACTTCATGTCGTGATGCTCCGGCTCGGGGTCGCCAGGTGCCAATACCGTCTCCTGGTATGGCAGAAGGTCCCGCATCGCCAACACACGATCAGCAAAAGGGGCAGCCTTGGCAGTCAACTTTAGCACCTCTGAATCTCGACCGTACCAGTCGCCAAAGGATAGCCACTGGTGACGTCGTCGAGGTCGAAATCGTCGGGGAAATGGGCGAGACCCAGGCTTAATGCCGTGGTGGCCCCGCGCCTAAAAGCCGAGCGCGCCATCCACTCCATGATGCTGGGAACCTCCTCCAGATAGCACCACACTTCTGTAAGTCCCCCAGGAATAACCTCGGTGGGAGACATCCCTTGAAGGACCGCTTGGACGCACAATGCCGAGGCAGTGGCCGCGTTCACCACGACAGTCACGCACTGCGAGGCGTTGAAGGTCTGAACCACCGGGTCGCTTTTCGCTATAACAGCTGCAACACTAGACGTCAGTGACACTACGAACCTCCCCACTCAGGGACTCGCCAAACATGTTAAGCAAAGAATAGAGACTTACCAAGAAGCTTGCGGCAGTGCTCGGTGACGTGCTTCTCCAGGGCGGCGTGATCGTTCTGCAGCCCCAGGATGATAGAGTCTGCGGCCTTGTGCTCCTCTTCAGCCGTAGCGACTGCAGCCTTCGCTCGATCCTCAGAAGAAATTGAGGTCGCCTTCACCTCCTCCAACTCCTGGATTAGCGAGGCGATTCTCCCATCCGCCGCGTCCAGCTCGGCGACTAGGACGTATCCTTCACGAGCCTTGGAAATCGCAGCCGTAAGACCATCTAAAAAGAAAAGGGACAAATCGTCAACACGCCATCACACCAAACGTTCACGGTCGAAAAACGAATCAAGTACTTACCAATAGTCTCCTGGAGTCGCCGGTTTGCTTCCTGCGCCACGTGCAGATCCTGCTCTAGACGCTCCTTCGTGGACTATCGATTTGTCGACTCCCTCTGCAAACCCTGCAAGAGTAACAAAACTTAGTACTTACCAAAAACAATATTTAGTCCCCAGCCGCTGAAATTCAGCGACTAGGAACTCGGGGACTGGAGAGTAGAAGAAATTCAGTCCCTAGCCGCTGAAATTCAGCGACTAGGGACTCGGGGACTGGAGAGTAGAAACAACTCAGTGCCTAGCCGCTGAAATTCAGCAGCTAGACACTCGAGGACTGGACGTACCTGAATGGAGGTGCCAAGCATCTTGTGAAGCTCTCCGGCGTCAGTCGACGGGACCATGCAGGAGGTGCGCCCACGACGAGACCTAATGTCTTCATCAACGATCTCCGGGCTCTATGGAGACTGGTTGTTTGCTACGCCTAGAAACCCCCTCGCCATGAAGCGTGGGAATGTTGCTGACGCTCTAGCCGGGGCACTGGTCGCCGGAGCCGGCGCTTCCATCGCAGGAGCGACCATGACTGGCTCCGACTGCGTCGTCGCAACCTCTTCGACGACCGCAGCAAGATCGCATTCCTTGGAGCTATCCATCGCCACAACATCGTTGGCACGGCCCTTCTGCCTCTTCGTGCCTTCCACAGTCGCCACGTCTTCAACAGGTTTCCTTTTCTTGGGGAGGTCGCCCTCTCTCGTGGTGGCGACCGGCGGGATCTTTGCCACTGAAGGGCGACCAATCTTATTGGCCCCAGACCTGGCAAACCTCCAAAGTCAATACAGAGATAGCATAAAAACGGAACACAACTTGGAATGGAGAAGTCGAAACTTACTTGGCGACTGGGAGAACGCGAAGCCCGGTGCTGATGTGGGTGGGCTTGTCTAACTCCGTCCCCAGCTTGCGCGTGAGACCCCTCTCGAAGACATTTGAAGCCCATGACACCGCGAGCTTCCTTGATGACGAAGCCGTGGTCGCCGGAATGTCTGGCTCCAAAGACACGGCCACTCTTGAAGGTTGTGGCAATTTCGACGCTGTAGCCTCACCCGCCTCCTGGCTTGGCACCCTCGAAGCCGTTGGCACAATCACCGCCAGAGGAACTTCGACCACCGCCTTGGTGTCCTTGTCCCCAATCCCTTCATTGGAATTGCATCCTCCGGGATCTTGTGCGAAGAATCGGGGCATCATCGTCATCGGAGTCATCATCAGACTCAAACACCACCGCCGACCTTGGTGGTGACGCTGGCTTCTTCGCTGGCGACTTTGGTTTGCGCGCGGGCTTCGCCGGCGTGGCTGTGCACCGAGACGTGTGCTCTTGCACGATCTCGTCGCCCCCTTCATGTTCGTCGAGGCTATGACTGGCCTCGAACTCGCGCTGCTTCTGCATGCGAGTCTTGCAAGCCGTAGGCGCTAGTGGAGGAACCTCCTCCTCCTCGTCGTCGCTTCCATAGGAATCTCCCTCGGAGGCCTCATCGAGCTCCCGGGGAACCTCTTCGTCAAGCGGAGGGAGCCAACCCTCCAGCACCTGGAACAACTGAGAACAACCACCAATGAGTATCGAACGACACGACTGCGAGTTACATTGCAGAGATTGCGACTGGAAGGAAAAACTTACTGTGGGGGCTTCGTTCTTCACGGGAGTATATGGGGCGAGCCCGACAGATACGGTTGTGAATTCCGCATCGATGATTTTCTTCAGGGCGGCCTTGTAATCTTCGGCCTCCCACGACTCTTTGCTGGTCCGGGAGGGATCGTGTTTCCCGTTATACTCATAGATCCAATGCGGCCAAGCCGCCAGTGGAACCAGACGCCGCCCGAGCCAGCAGTTATAGAGGTTGATCGAGGACAACCCCTGGTCCTTCAACCTCTGGATCTGGTCCATCATCTCTGCGACGGCCATCCTCTAGTCTTTGGGGGGGTTTCTTTGGTGCCAACCGATGAGGCTCACTCCTTTCGGCAAAGAACTCGGGAAGCGCCACTTTGCCGGAGGGAGTGGATTCCTTCACGTAGAACCAGCTCTTCTTCCACTCGTTGATGGCCTTCTTCGGCAGTAGGAGCTTGACAAAGTTGGCCTTCGGCTTCAGTTGGAACGTGACGCCGCCGGCCGCCAGCATCAAGTCGTCGGACGCCTCGCGCCCGATGCGGCCGTGGAAGAGCTCCAGCCACAGCGGGAAATACGGCCTGCAGCCAAGGTAGCATTCGCAGAAGGCGACGAAGATCGCCATCTACTCGATGTTGTGCAGACCGAGATCCGATGTCTTGATTGCGTAATACGCATAGAAGCACCGGAAGAACAGTGAGGTGGGAAACTCCAAACCCCTCTCTAGGTGGATGGGGAAGCAAATGAACTCGCCAGCTCGCGGCTTTGGCTCGGTCTTGGAGGGAGCGGGAACCCGCCAGTTCCCCTTGCGCAGAACTCCGGCATCCTCGAAGGATTTGAGCTGGGCCGTGGTGCACTTGGATTTCCCCCATGAACCTTTTGGAGGTGCCATTGGGAAGGATGTGGAGTCGCTCGGTGTGAAAGGATCGAATCGAAGGAAGACAGGAAAAATGAATTCGCGAGAATGAAGAATGCAGGGAAGGATCTGCGAGGCTGATTCGTCACTCCCCTTATAAGGAGGGGCTACCCGCCAGATTCGGGATAGCCGTTACCTATGGTAATTACGCCGAAGTTACTGTTGGAATATCCAACGGATAGTTTGACCAAGTTGACGGTCCAACTTCTCCGTTCTACTCGCTAGCAACTTGCCTTGTCCACTCGCCGAAGTAGTGACTTGGCAGCCATGACATTCGTCGGAGAAGCGACTGGGATCCTGGGGAAAATTTCCCTGGTTTCAGTGGAGTCCATCGCCGATTCGACTGAGCGTCCAAATTGGACTCACCTACTCCAACCGCCAAATGACCACCTGCGTCTGATTCAACGATGGCCTCGGGGACTACTGATGGGGATATGCCGAATGGGGTATGCCTAGAAGGACGTTCCGATTGGGCCAAAAGGTCTCACAAGTGGGCCTACAGGACGGCGACTGGAATGCGACTAAGGGGAAGGCCCGACGACTGGAGACTGAAGGCCTAGAAGCGTACCAGAAGCCTAGTCGGATTAGGTCAAAGCCTCCGAATCCATATCTTGTTCGGTTGTAACTTGTAAACCCTAGCGAGGTGCCTCATATATAAACCTCCCTAGGGTATACTTAGGACTTATGTTCCATCATACACCCCTTCAAGCGACTCACTGCTTAGACGCCGAGCTCGCCACGCCTGTAACTCGCTCTCCAATAATCTAATCTAGCAGGAGTAGGTCTTTACCCTCTGGGGGGCCGAACCTGGGTAAACCCATGTGCATCTGCCCCCATCTCGCTCCGTAGATGGCCGCCAGCTCTCACCCCTGATTCAATCAATCGCTTCCTAGTGAAGCGACCGCCGTGGCCATTTCCATGACAAGTGTGACTGTAGTTGCATCACAAAATCCACTAGAGTGTGTCTGGTCATGTGGATCAATGTGGTTTTGGAAAATAACACATGCAATGTGGTCATGTGGATCAGTGAATCTAGTGGATCAATGTGATTTAGGAAAAGAACACATGAAATATGACTCTAGGGGATCAATGTGCCAAGCCATGGTCACAGAGACCAAAAACACATAGGAAAACAACTTCCACATTTCATGATGCACCAATGTGGCAGAAGATGCATCACAGAATCCATTGGGGTGTGTGTGGTCATGTGGATCAATGTGGTTTTGGAAAAGAACACATGTAATGTGGTCATGTGGATCAATGACTCTAGTGGATCAGTGTGGTTTAGAAAAACAACACATGCAATATGACTCTAAGGGATCAATGTGTCAAACCATGGTCACATAGACCAAAAACACAAAGGAAAGCAGCTTCCACGTTGCGTGTTGCACCAGTGTGGCAGAAGTTGCATCATAAAATCCACTGGAGTGTGTGTGGTCATGCAGATCAATGTGGTTTTGGAAAAGAACACATGCAATGTGGTCATGTGGATCAATGACTCTAGTGGATCAATGTGGTTTAGGAAAACAACACATCCAATGACTCTAGGGGATCAATGTGTCAAATGATGGTCACAGAGACCAAAAACACATAGGAAAGCAGCCTCCACATTGCATGTTGCACTAGTGTGACAGAAGTAGCATCATATAATCCACTGGTGTGTGTGTGGTCATGTGGATCAATGTGGTTTTGGAAAAGAACACATGCAATGTGGTCATGTGGATCAAAGACTCTATTTGATCAATATGGTTTAGGAAAAGAACACATGCAACTACTCTACGGGATCAATGTGTCAAACAATGGTCACAGAGACCAAAAACACATAGGAAAGCAGCTTCCACATTGCATGTTGCACCAGTGTGCCAAAAGTTGCATCACAGAATATTTTGTGTGGTCATGTGGATTAATGTGGTTTAGGAAAAGATTAGATGAAATGTGGTCACGTGGATCAATGACTCTAGCGGATCAATGTGGTTTAGGAAAAGAACACATGCAATATGACTCTAGGGGATCGATGTGTCAAACCATGGTCACGGAGACCAAAAACACATAGGAAAGCAGCTTCCACATTGCGTGTTGCACCAGTGTTGCAGAAGTTGCATCACATAATCCTTTGGAGTGTGTGTGGTCATGTGGAGGATCATTGTGGTTTAGGAAAAGAACACATGCAATGTGGTCATGTGGATCAATGACTCTAGTATATCAATGTGGTTTAGGAAAAGAACACATGCAATGGCTGTAGGTGATCAATTTAGCAAACCATGGTCATAGAGACCAAAAACACATAGGAAAGCAGCTTCCACATTATATGTTGCAACAGTGTGGCAGAAGTTGCATCCTAGAATCCACTGGAGTGTGTGGTCATGTATATTAATGTGGTTTAGGAAAATAACACATGCAATGACTCTAGGGGATCAATGTGTCAAACCATGGTCTCAGAGACCAAAAACACATAGGAAACCATCTTCCACATTGCATGTTGCACTAGTGTGGAAGAAGTTGCATCACAGAATCCACTAGTATTTTGTGTGGTCATGTGGATCAATGTGGTTTAGGCAAAGAACACATGCAATGTTGTCATGTGGATCAATGACTCTAGTGGATCAATGTGGTTTAGGAAAATAACACATGTAATATGACTCTAGGGGATCAATGTGTCAAACCATGGTCACAAACACCGAAAACACATAGCAAAGCAGCTTCCACATTGCATGTTATACCAGTGTGGCAGAAGTTGCTTCACAGAATCCACTGGAGTGTGTGTGGTCATGTGGATCAATGTGATTTAGGAAAAGAACACGTGCAATTTCGTCATGTGGATCAATTACTCTAGTGTATCAATGTGGTTTAGGAAAAGAATACATGCAATGCATGACTATAGGTGATAAATTTGTCAAACCTTGGTCACAGAGACCAGAAACACATAGGAAAATAGCTTCCACATTGCATGTTGCACTAGTGTGGCAGAAGTTTCATCGAAAAATCCACTAGTGTTTTGTGTGGTCATGTGGATCAGTATGGTTTAGGAAAAGAACACATGCAATGTGGTCATGTGGATCAATGACTCTAGTGTATCAAGGTGGTTTAGTAAAAGAACACATGCAATGACTATAGTTGATCAATTTGTTAAACCATGGTCATGGAGACCAAAAACACATAGGAAAATAGCTTCCACATTGCATGTTGCACCAGTGTGGCAGAAGTTGCATCACAGAATCCACTGGAGTGTGTGGTCATGTAGATCAATGTGGTTTAGGAAAATAACACATGTAATGACTCTAGGGGATCAATGTGTCAGACCATGGTTATAGAGACAAAAACACATAGGAAACCTGCTTCCACATTGCATGTTGCACCAGTGTGATAGAATTTTAATCACATAATCCACTAGAGTGTGTGTGGTCATGTGCGTCAAAGTGGTTTTGGAAAAGAACAGATGCAATGTGGTCATGTGGATTAGTGACTCCAGTGGATCAATATGGTTTATGAAAAGAACACATGCAATGATTCTAGGGCATCAATGTGTCCAACCATGGTCACAGATACCAGAAACACATAGGAAAGTAGGTTCCACATTGCATGTTGCACAAGTGTAGCAGAAGTTGCATCATAGAATCCATTGGAGTGTGTCTGGTCATGTGTATCAATGTGGTTTAGGAAAAGAACACATGCAATGCCTCTAGGGGATCAGTATGTTAAACCATGGTCATAGAGACCAAAAACACATAGGAAAACAGCTTCCACATTGCATGTTGCACCAATGTGATAGAAGTTGCATCACATAATCCACTAGTGTGTGTTTGGTCATGTGGATCAATGTGGTTCTGGAAAAGAACACATGCAATGTGGTCATGTGGATCAAAGACTCTACTGGATCAATATGGTTAAAGAAAAGAACACATGCAACTACTCTAGGGGATCAATGTGTCAAACCATGGTCACAAAGACATAAAACACATAGGAAAGCAGCTTCCACATTGCATGTTGCACCAGTGTGACTGAAGTTGCATCACAGAATCCACTGGAGTGTGTGTGGTCCTGGATCAATGTGGTTTTGGAAACAAACACATGCAATTTGGTCATGTGCATCAATGACTCTAGTGTATCAATGTGGTTTAGGAAAAGAACACATGAAATATGACTCTAGGGGATCAATGTGTCCAATCATGGTCACAGAGACCAAAAACACATAGGAAAGTAGTTTCCACATTGCATGTTGCACTAGTGTGGTAGAAGTTGCATCACAGAATCCACTGGAGTGTGTGTGGTTATGTGGATCAATATGGTTTAGGAGAAGAACACATTCCATGACTATAGGGGATCAATATGTCAAACCATGGTCATAGAGACCAAGAACACATAGGAAAACAGCTTCCACAATGCATGTTGCACCAGTGTGATAGAAATTGCATCATAGAATCCACTGGTGTGTGTGTGGTCATTTGGATCAATGTTGTTTTGGAAAATAACACATGCAATGTGGTCATGTGTATCAAAGACTGTATTATATCAATATGGTTTAGGAAAATAACACATGCAATTACTCTAGGGGATCAATGTGTCAAACCATGGTCATAGCGACCAAAAACACATAGGAAAGTAGCTTCCACATTGCATGTTGCACAAGTGTGGCAGAAGTTGCATCACAAAATCCACTAGTATTTTGTGTGGTCATGTGGATCAATGTGGACGAGTGTGGCAAGTGCACAGATCGTTTGTAGCTAGTTTCGAAGTATAGATATCGATCCGCAGTGATCCCAAAGGTAAGTGTTTATGGGTGAAGCCTCTTTCACACTCAAAATTGTCACAGGTCTTCGAGTGAAATGACTGCAAGTGTGAAATAAGAATGAAATTTGGATTAAACTGGATGTATTTAAATAAAACTAAAACGTAAACTTTAGTAATGAAAAGCATAAAATTAAAGAACGATTCTATTATTTGTTGTTTTCTGCAGATGACGAAAAAGGCGCGGGGAGATACAGTTCATGGTGATAGTGATTATGCCAGGTGGACGAGTGATAACTGATGATTGCAAGTGCATAGATCATTTGTAGCTAGTTTCTAAATAAAGATATCGATCCCACAGGGAGCAGTAGTCAAAAGACTAAAATGCTTTTAACTACAAGTAAGCGAAGTACTTAAGAAATAACTTTAAGATGCAAGATAAGTAGAGTTGTTTTTGGGTTTTTGGTTGAACAAGGTAATTTAAAATAAAGCAAAACTTAACGCAGAATCTAAGAATCACGTGTGTAATAGAACTTTGGAACTACAATAGGGAAAAAGGTGTTCTCGGGGAATAGTGGATACACCACTAGCAATTTAGACTAAGCAATCAAAATTTTTATAACGAATATTTGCATAATGTGTATGTATGTGGGAGGATCTCCATATATGGACGATTAGCCAGCATCCACTACACACATCATCCTCATAACCACAACAGACGACAATCGACATCAATGGAATTACTGCGCTATTAAGGGATTTCTCCTGTGGCATGGACATGGCATTATGAGTTCTCCTTGATACCCCCAAGTTAGTATGTAAGGATTGACAACAGCTTTATAGTCACAGTAAGTGCTATCATCCCTCCGTCTACTAATAAGTAGTCCCCTTCATCGAGTCCCCATAAGAGGAAAATATTAAGGAGGTGCACAACTCCCAACATAAAGATGAAGACAATTAACACATACACATAATGATGTATAACATAATAATCTCTATCTCATCTCAATCATATGCTAGGGTTTCTCCATCTCTGCAAGAACTAGAGATCTACTCAGACATTGAGGCAATCAACATCATAGCAGTGGTAATGGAAAAAATCATAGATGAATAGTACTTGTATAAATCCAAAACGAGTACAGGAATTACAACAAGATCTAGACAAGATGTAGATGGGATGGATGGAGATGGTGGTGATGTAGTGGTGGATGATGAAGATCGATGACTTAGCCTCCCGGATCTGCACAGGGTGAAGATGGATCCCTAACGGATGACTTCCCCCTCCAGATGCCTTCCGGAGGTGAAGTTTCTGCAATTTCTGGGTGTTCTATATGTCGTCTCCCCGAACCAGTTGCACGGGGTGAAACTATTTGAGGAGGCGGAGGCGGCGCGAACTATACAGCTGGAGCTATGCGGCCGGAAAATTTGCTCCGGTCATATAGTTGGTCGTTAAACTCTCTGCCTCCTTTGTCCGCTTCTAGTTTTCTTCTGGTATTATTAATATTTCCCAACTAAGCGACTTATGTTGTTTTTTATTCCTTTTCTCCATAGTATAACTGCTCCAAGAATTATATCCATTGGATCCATCATCTGTCCTGATCCTGGTGAAAGCAGACATAAAATGTGCACGCGAGCGTAGTAAAATAACAAGACCCACAACTACAATGCAAAATAATAATATAAAACATGATGCAAATATGCACTCATCAACTTCCCCAAGCTTAGACTCTTGCTCGTCTCGAGCAAGTTTAGCTTAATGGATGTGATCCTCATATTCATGAAGCTGAGTCAATAAAGTAAATGAGGCAGTTGCAGCATGTGTTTATCATATACAATACATAGGGATAAGTTCATGAATAGTACCTTACTCGAACCATCTGAATACTATTAGCAGGCTTCCACACCTTGGTGATCAATAGTTTATAAAAGATAAATCTCAACATAATGTACAAGTATCCAGTTCAACTGAATGAGTTAACGAGGTAGTCCCAAGTGTTTTAGGATTAACATATTCACTTGGGATTCAGAATCTCAAAAGTGTCTCTTTGTCATACTACAATACAATTGTATATGCCTATTTGCTCTTTGCACACTCGCTCTTTTTCTTCTTTCTTTTCTTTTCTTTTGCATGTATGCTCACACTTTTGTTTTAAGTGTTGTGCAAAGAGCTAGCCATATATTCCACCTTATGTAGGAATTCAAAGTTTAACGATCTCAATTATCAAATTCCAACTGTATATGAAGCATTCTTATGACTTGGAGATTCTACCTTGACTTGTTCTCACTCTATTTTGATAGCACTTTCATTTTCCTTTGTTCAAGGTTTCTTTTTCAACTTAATTGTATAGATAATTTTTCTTTGTAAATAAAACCGTAGACTTATAACATTTTGACCAAATTATATTTATGTGTTCCATTAATACCAATGGTGTGGAATACTCCTATTGCTATCATCAAATGCAAGTAAAATCATACTCAAGCCACACATATACCATTAGAGCAAAAACAAACTTAATATTGCTCCATATATAATAATAAACTTGGAATTTCATTAAAGGGATCGACTATTCTTGAATGGAATTCTAATGATGGAAACTTTATTTCTAGTTTGAACGAATGCAAAAACGGTAATATAAAATTTATAAGATAGATTACAAGGTCTTTAAAGATCTCCCCAAGCTTGGAATCAAGCTAGGCGGAATCAATTAACTCATTGTTGGTACCTATTCCTCCTCCTGGGTAGAGAGAGCGTCACCCTCTTCTTTTATGTTGCCATCCTTAACTATGCTTACAAAGTAGATGCTGAGCTTGGCCATATTGTACTGGAGTTTCAACATTTTCTTCTTCAGGAATTTTTGCTCATCTGTCAACTCAAAGATAGTTTTAATCAAGAAACCAACTCCACCATCGATTACATCGACCTTCTTCTCAAGGTCTTTGCTCATCATCCAGTAGGAGTCAATCCCTTCTCCAATTGTTTCAATGCATGCCTTTGAAGCTTTTTCTAACTCATAGATCTTATCATGAATCTCATCTTTCCGCACCTTCTTAGGTTTAAGAGGCGATGGACCAAGAGGAGGTTTATAATACGATCCTATGTTGTAACGATAAGGATTAGGGAGATACTCATCCTTGTTTCTTCCTCGCTCAGCTTTCCTCATCATCTCCATCCTTTGCAAGAACATGTCCTCCCAATTTAGGAGAGGCTTGATCTCCGGGCTGGATGATGACGATGATCCTTTGGGTTCCACTTCTTCGATTCTCTTCACGGTCTTCTCTTCTTTCTTCTTCCGGATCTTGTTGACATGGAAGGGCTTCATGGCTTCGTTGCACGGGTGTTATTAGAGGGCTTGTATAGGGATGGCGAGGATTTTTTGAGGGTGGAGGCTGCAGCTCTACGAAAACTTAATGAAAAAGGTTAGATGCGTTCAGCTTTAAAAGGAGGGGTCAAAAACCCTAGCCGCCTTTCGTAATGAGCAACTATACGGGCGCGGCCCGTATAGCTCCCGCCATATAGTTATGAACCGGCTATAGATTTACATCTACGGTGGAACCAACTATACGGCCGGAATTTCTACTCCCACCATATAGTTGGTCGTTAAACTCTCTGTATTCTAAATAAATTTTGTTTGAGATGGGTTGATAACTATACGACCGCAACTATACGGGTAGAATTTTTAATTTCGACCGTATAGTTGGTCGTTAAACTCTCAGTACTCCAGAAAATATTTTATTAAAGGTGTTGACAACTATACGACTAGAACTATATGGGCGGAATTTTTAATTCCGGCTGTATAGTTGGTCGTTAAACTATCAGTACCTTTTGTGGATGGAAGGGGTGATGTCGCAACAACTATACGAACGGAACTATACAGCCAGAATTTTTTATTCCCACCGTATAGTTGGTCGTTAAACCTTCTGTGTCCACCAAAAAAAATTCTGCTTCTGCAAGGATTCTTATTAATCTGAAACTTAACGAAATATGGAGTTTTGGCAGAAAAATGTCAGCTTAGATTTTCGACCAACTTTGGCTTTATCAATCTTCCTTCTTCTTTGCTAGAGCATCAATTGTTTCTTGTTTGGCACAATATCCAAATAAAACTTTAACTGAAAATTTAAAAACTTACTCAAACCTTATTTCGCATGGGTTGCCTCCCATGAAGCGCTCTTTTATGGTCAATAGATTTAGCGTAGCATCGCTCATTCCTTCTTGAGTCCATTGTTCTTGCAGTTGCCATTCCTTGTATATTTTTGCTTAATCACTTCTTCTGGAGAGATCAATTCTATGGTGACTACACTTATATCTTCTCTTACTCGATAATGCTTCAAACATTGTCCATTTACCACCCATGCAAGAGAGGGTGTTTTTCCTTGGAGCTTCACCGCTCTCGATGAGTAAGCTTCTTCAACTATATATGCGCCTTCCCACTTTGATCTGAGCTTTCCTAGAAATAACTTAAGACGATAATTATAGAGCAACACTTTATCTCCACTTTTAAAAGTCTTATTCTCTATTTTTCTATCATGCCATCTTTTCACTTAGCATTCTCATAGGCTTCACTTCTAAACTCATCTAAAGCATGAATATCTAATAAACGCTTTTTCCAGCTACTTTAAGATCATAATTTAGTTTCTTGATTGCCTAGAAAGCTTTGTGTTCCAATTCTAAAGGTAAATGGCATGCCATACCGTACACCATCTTATAAGGTGTCATACCCATTGGGTTTTTAAATGTAGTACGGTATGCCCATAGAGTGTCATTTAAATTGTATGACCAATCTTTTCTTGATCTGTCCACCGTTTTCTCGAATATGGTCTTCAATTGTATATTAGAGAGTTACACTTGACCACTCGTTTGAGGATGATATGGTGAGGCAACGCGTTGAGTTACTCCATACTTGTTGAGGATTTTCCTGAAAGTTATCTTCATAAAATGAGAACCACAATCAGTAATTAAAAATCTAGGAACTCCAAACCTGGGGAATATGACATCCTTGATCATCTTTACTGAGGTAGATACACCCGCATGATTTATTGGAATAGCTTCAACACATTTAGTAAGATAGTCAACATCAACAAGAATATGAGTATAACCATTAGACTATAAATGGTCCCATGTAATCCATTCCCCATACATCAAAGGGTTAAATTATGAGACTATAATTCCTTGCCATTTCCTGTCTCCTACTTATATTACCTCTTCTTTGGCAAGCGTCACAGTATTCCACATACTTGTGTGCATCCTTTAGAAAGGTGGGCCAATCGAATCTGGATTGAAGTAATTTTGCAGCCGTTCTCTTACATGCATGATGCCCTCCATACAGACTGTCATGACAAGCTTTTAATATCGCATTCATCTCATGGTTAGATACACACTTCCATATCATTCTGTCAAGTCCATGAGGATATAGATACGGATCATCCTAAAAGTAATATTTAAGATCATTAAAGAATTTCATTCTTTTATTTCTTTACATACCTTTGGTATAAATTTTGTTGCTAGATAGTTGGCATAATCTTCATACCATGGATTAGCGATTTCAATGTTTGCTAAATATTCTCTCAGAAATGATTCATTAATAGGCACAAGGTTATTGATTATTCCCTCCATCCTAGAGAGATGATCTGCTACTAGGGTATCTTTACCCCTCCTATCTACTATTTGCAAATCATATTCTTGTAGTAATAAAACCCACCTAATCAACTTGGGCTTAGCATCCTTTTTTACAAGGAGGTGACACAAAGCTTGGTGATCCGTATGAATTATTACCTTAGAATTAATTATGTAAGATCTAAATTTGTCACAAGAAAAAATTATAGCTAGAAAATCTTTTTCAAATAGTAGCATAATGTTTCTAAATTTTATTAAGAGGTCTACCAGCATAATAAATAACATTCAAATTCTTTCCATCTCGTTGTCCCAGCACAGCCCCTAAAGCATAGTCACTAGCATCACACATGATTTCACAAAGTTCATCCTACTTTGGAGATTGGATGATAGGTGCTGAAACTAGTTTATTCTTAAGGTTCTCAAAAGCTGCAATGCATTCATGATCTAAATAGAATGAAGTTTCTTTATCAAGAAGATTGGTGAGGGGCATAGCTATCTTATCAAAATCCTTTACAAACCGCTTATAAGAACCTGCATGTCCTAGAAACATTTTTAGATTTTTAATCTCCTGAGGTATTGGAAGATTTTCTATAGCATTTATATTAGTTCTATCTATTTCTATTCCTTTCTCCGAAACTTTATGCCCAAAAACATTACCTTCTCTTTCCATGAAATGGCATTGTTCCCAATTCAAAACCAAGTTTGATTGCCTGCATCTCTTCAAGACTTTGGTTAGATTGTAGAGGCAATTATCTAAAGTTGTTCCACAAACAACAAAATCATTTGTTAGAACTTCCATAGTCTTCTCAAAAAGATCATCAAAAATCTTTAGAACACATTCCTGAAAAGTTGCTGCTGCATTATGCTGGCCCAAAATATATCGAGCTCGTTGGGGAACCCCAAGAGGAAGGTATGATGAGCACAGTAGTAAGTTTTCCCTCAGTATGAAACCAAGGTTATCAATCCAGTAGGAGCAAGGAAACACCCCAAAGGTGTTACGAGCTGGACTTTGGCAGGGCGCACTACCGGTGCTAGCAGCAACGTGGAGACATGCACAACACAACCACAGAACTCTGTCCCCAACTTGCGATGAGGTTGTCAATCTCACCGGTTTTGCTGAAAACAAAGGATTAAACGTATCGAATGGAAGGAAGTAATAGTTTGTAGAAAGTAAACAGAAAGCAGTAAACAATTTGTAGATTGAATGTAAAAGAAAGGACCGGGGTCCATAGTTCCCTAGAGGTGGCTCTCCTTAAGATAGATAACATGCTGGGTGAACAAATTACAGCGGGGCAATTGCCAAACATCGAGAAAGCATACAAGCATATACTAATCATCTTGACTCCTTGGAGACTTGATTGGGAATTACAACATTATACATAGACCGTCATCCAACTGCATCTATGAGTAATAATCAACCTTCAGGTTATCATCAGAACCCCCTCCAGTATTAAGTTGCAAGCAACAGATTATTGCATTACGAATTGCGTGTAAAGTAAACAATATGATTGTTCTATGAACAAAGGATTGTTGTTTTCTCCCTAGTAGCAATAGCACATCTAGTACCTTAGAGATTTCTGTCACTTCCCCAGATTACCAGAGGCATGAACCCACTATCGAGCATAAATACTAACTCTTGGAGTTGCTAGCATCTACTTGGCCAAGATAGCTACTAACAACGGAAAGCATGAAATATCACAAATAACAAAGACATGATAGAATCAATAATCAATCTGAAATAGCATCTCAATATCCATCGGATCCCCGCAAACACAACATGTAGAATTACAAATAGATGATCTTGATCATGAACGGAGCTCCCAAGATCTAGACATGAAAGCACAAAGGAGGAGAACCAGCCATCTAGCTACTACATGGACCCGTAGTCCAGAGATGAACTACTCACGCATCACACTGGAGGCTTGCATGATGATGAAGAAGGCCTCCAGGGTGAATTCCACTCTCTGGCAGGGTGCCGGGAAGAGCTTCAGATCCCTCCCTATATAGGGATGGAGATGATGGCGGCTACAGACTCTTTCGTGGAATTTTGATCGGGTACTTAGGGTTTCCGTATCAGAGGCAATATATAGGCGGAAGGAGAGGCCGAGGGGGTGCCTGGGGCGGCTAGACCACCCCCTGGCGCGGGCTAGGCCTGGCCACGTGGCCTGGTGGTGTGGCCAGGCCCCAGCCCCTCTCCGTCTCGTATTCTGGCTCCAGATGTCTCCCGATAAAATAGTGACTTTGGCTTTTGTCCCGTCCAATTCCGAGAATATTAATTTTCTGACTTCTGAAACCAAAAACAATAGAAAACAGGCAGCTGGCACTGTGGCTCTTGTTAATAGGTTAGTCCAAGAAATCATATGAAAAGTACTCCAAAGTGCGGACAAAACATAAGAAAGTAGATAAAACCAAGCATGGAACATCAACAATTGTAGATACATTTGCAATGTATCAACATCGCCAAGCTTAACTCCTGCCCGTCCTCGAGTAGGTAAGTGATAAAAAGAAAGAATAATTTTTGAGGTGACATGCACCATCATAAACTTGATCAAACTATTTGTAAAACATTCAAAGCTGGGATCATAGTACTTCAATCATAACATGAAAGACAAAGTTCTAGCAATAAGACAAAGAAACTATGTTGCAACATGAAAAGGCATAAACAAAAGATTCATGAATAATAATGCTTTGCAAGACGTTTATTTGTTTCACATAAAGAAAACATAGCATAATGGTATTCAGCTTGTCCCTCATAGAGTAGCAAGGATAAATGCATAGGACACCTTCAAAGTTCATAAGAGTGACTAGATACAAATAGTTTAAAACAAGCAATATCAAAGTTATGCATCAATCAACAAGTCTTGGGACAATGCACATAGAACTAAGAATGACCTCTATGCTCTCAAAGTAGGTGCATAAAGGTAGAAGGTGGAGACTCAATATAATGGTGGAAGAAAGGCCTTCATAGAAGGAAGCAGAGATTCAAGTTTCATAAAGAGCTTCCAAAATTATGGTACTTAATAGCTTTCAGCTCTCATTTCCCCTATCATAAGCATCTTGAAGTGATTAAGGTTAAAGTGAACAAACTATGGTGTACATGCTTGACGAAGTATAAGTTGGAAATCTCATGTCCCTTGAATACGAGGGCCGCTCCTCATGCTACTCAAGTTTATTCACCGGTAAGTTCTTGTCATCGTAAGTACATGTGTATCATCGAGAACCGCCAACGAGGTACCCCTTGCCCGATGATACGGAAGAATCCCCATATCAAAATGACAAGGCAAGCAGACAACGAGCATCTCAGCAATCTTCTAATTTACCATGGGAATATGGTGCTTTTTTCTCTCTTTCCTCTTTTCAGAATCTCTTTTTTCTTTTTCTCCTTTTTGTGTCAATATCGGACTCTTTTTATAAAAAGAATGCTTCATAGACACCTCATTATGGTTACGCTGCAGGTTTCCACCATGTCAGCATGGATTAGACCAGCGGCCCAGGCGTTTCTCCAACACACATACATAACTCCATGGACTTACAAGCTCCCCTTTCATTTCACACCGACGACATCCATATACAAAAGAGCATGATATCAACAAGGTACAAGTACCAAGTGCAATGTTGAAAGCGTTCCCCATGACATCATGGTTCTGCTAATTCCCAAGAAATAAGTGCAAGCATATACAACATAGACGACACAATGGTTCAAGTTTATTAAGGGCAAGAAAAGTAAAGTGTGCCATCAAGTTCGTGAGAGCTTTAATCACTAGTTTTCTCATAACAAGTTTAATTTGGAAGATAAAAAAAGCATGAATATACTTGGAATAGCATATGCTAGTAGGTAGGTATGGTGGACTCTTTGGAATAACTTGGTTTAGGGAGTTGGATGCATGAGTGGAACTCATACTTGGTGGTGGAGGCTAGCAAAAGACTGGGAGCGACAAACTAAGAGAGCAATAATGGCCATAATCATGCAGAGCGACAAAACATCATTGATCAAAGCATAAAGTGATATTATAAGTTGAAAACTAAAGGATCATCAAGGATATGGTGACTTTGGATAGTCATAACATGGTGTGAGCATGCGCCAAGTCAACCCAAATAAAGCATCAAAGGAGAATACCACTATACTATGCTTTAATATGCTAAAACAACGCATGATTCATCCAAGGCACATTAAGAAATCTCATTTGTTTATAACAAGTCATGCTACAGCAAAGAATACTAAGCATAAAGCCAAAACAATATCAAGCATGGCATGACAAAGCATAGGCCACAGTCAAAAACAAGCTCTCTTTACCACTTAAGCATGAACTTTCCTACTCTTTTCCAAACCAAACCAAACTATTTGAAAACCAATGTATGAAAGAGGGGGTCCAACCAATTTATTCAGCAAACTAAGCAAACAAAAAACCAAAACGAAAATGAAAAAGAAGACGCTCCAAGAACAACACAACTGTGCATGAAACAATAAAAATGAAGCGTTTGGAAGAAACCTAGGATTTTTATTGACGAAGAGGGGGATGCCTTGGGCATCCCCAAGCTTTGACGCTTGTACTTCTTGGATATTTCTTGGGGTGACACGCGTGGCATCCCCAAGCTTGAGCTTTAGTCCATCTTTCATCTCATTACTCATTCCTTCCATACACCTGAAATTTTTTCCTTCATACAAAACTTCACACAATATTTATTAGCAACATTAGTGCACTCAAGATAATAAGTCTTTAGGTTCAGTTCTAACACCAATAAAACTTCCATTAAAACACTAGCTACTGTAGCACTTCCCTCAAAATCTCAATTCCCCAAAAGAACTCAAAAAGGAACCAACAAGATGCAAATGCAGAAAATGGCAGAAATCTATCAAAATAGACCAGCAGGTAAAGACAGATTTTTTTGAAGATGTTTTGTTGCTCAAATCAAAAAGTGTTGAACTAACGAAAGTTAGATGACAACCTGGGGCAGAAGAAAAAAATTGATGCCTCAAAAGGACGTACAGAGATTTTACACGAATTTTTACGGTGAAGCACATAAATCTGTTTCGGGACAGCAACTTTCCCAATCATTACTTCTCTCTCATTAGGGGTTACTCTTGGCAGAAAAAGCAAATAAAAAGGATAAGGAGCGGTTATTACTGAAGTAATAACTTCCAAGACTCATCTAAAACTTTTGGGTTATCTCCCAATAAGTACTTTTCTTTAACGCCTTTAAGTTAGGCATAAGAAGCAAGAAAAAGAATCAAGTGTTTGAATAAGCATTAAAACCAAATTTCTTGCCCTTACCTCTCTTACTTTTATTCATAACCTTGGGAAACATATGATTGTTTGGTGGAGAAGCAAGGTGCATGGTCCCCTTTCCCACGTCTTTTATTGCTGCAAGGAGTTCTAGTTGGGACCTTCCAAGTGTAATTTGTCCTTTTCCTGCACATTCAATAACAAGATAATCAGTAGAAATCATTTTCCCAAGGACGTTTGTAAACACTCCTTCAGCTATTCCAATAGGTAATATTGTAGCATTATTAGCAAGAGATATTTCTTTTCCTCCTTCAGAAAGCCCCCAAAGATTCAAAGATTCATAAATATCTTTGGGCATAAGACAAAATTCAGACATGATATCACAGCGAGCTTGAAAAGTTTCATTATTTATATCAATCTTTACTGTGGGGAGCCACTTTGATGGTTCAGAATTTATTGGAACACAATTATGATGCTCCCTAAGCGTATTATAGCAATATTTCAAACTAACGGTGCTGGTCTCAGGAGTGTTCAATCTAGCAAATATGTTTGTGAAAGAAATATCAGTTTTGCTAGGCAAGTTGTAAGTAAAGACCAATTTCTTTATAGCATTAACAACATCATCCTCATTGCATTGGAGGAAATCTCCTCCCACAACAGAATCTAAAGCATATCTATAGCAAAGAGCAATTCCAAGGTAAAAACTGCTAAGGAACAAGCTTTGAGTCATTTTAGGCTCAGTTTTTTCATGTAGATCAGAGATTCTAGACCAAGCTTCCTTGAAGCTCTCCTCAATTCCTTGTTTAAAAGTGAAAATCATTTCCTCACGTGACATAGTGATTGGAGCAAGGCTAGACATAATGACAACTTAAGATAAGAACTAATTTTTTTGTGTTTTCAATAAAGAAAGCAAACTTGTAAAACTAATTTTTGTGTGTTTTTGATAAAGAAACAAGCAAACAAAGCAAAAGTAAACTAATCAAAACAAAAATAACAAAGTAAAGAGATTGGTTATGAGGGACTCCCCTTGTGAAGATGTCCTTGACTCCCCGGCAACGGTGCTAGAAAAATTCTTGCTGGCCCAAAATATATCGAGCTCGTTGGGGAACTCCAAGAGGAAGGTATTATGAGCACAACAGTAAGTTTTCCCTCAGTACGAAACCAAGGTTATCAATCCAGCAGGAGCAAGCAAACACCCCAAAGGTGTTGCTAGCTGAACTTAAGGTATGACTATCGGGTGCCAAAGAAGAACGTGAGACCGCACAACACAACGACAGAACTATGTCCCCAACTTGCGATGAGGTTGTCAATCTCACCGGTTTTGCTGAAAACAAAGGATTAAACGTATCGAATGGAAGGAAGTAATAGTTTGCAGAAAGTAAACACAAAGCAGTAAACAGTTTGTAGATTGAATGTAAAAGAAAGGAACGGGGTCCATAGTTCACTAGAGGTGGCTCTCCTTAAGATAGATAACATGCTGGGTGAACAAATTACAACGAGGCAATTGACAAACATCGAGAAAGCATACAAGCATATACTAATCATCTTGACTCATTTGAGACTTGATTGGGCATTACAACATTATACATAGACCGCCATCCAACTGCATCTATGACTAATAATCCACCTTCAGGTTATCATCCGAACCCCCTCCAGTATTAAGCTGCAAGCAACGGATAATTGCATTACTTAATGTGTAATGTAAACAATACGATTGTTCTATGAACAAAGGATTGTTGTTTTCTCCCTAGTAGCAACAACACATCTAGTACCTTAGAGATTTTCGTCACTTCCTCAGATTACTAGAGGCATGAACCCACTATCGAGCATAAATACTAACTCTTGGAGTTGCTAGCATCTACTTGGCCAAGATAGCTACTAACAACGGAAAGCATGCAAGATCACAAAGAACAAAGACATGATAGAATCAATAATAAATCTGAAATAGCATCTCAATATCCATCGGATCCCTGCAAACACAACATGCAGAATTACAAATAGATGATCTTGATCATGAACGGAGCTCACAAAATCTAGACATGAAAGCACAAAGGAGGAGAACTAGCCATATAGCTACTACATGGACCCGTAGTCCAGAGATGAACTACTCACGCATCACACCGGAGGCTTGCATGATGATGAAGAAGGCCTGTGGTGAATTCCCTCTCCCAGAGGGGTGCCGGAAAGAGCTTCAGATCCCTCCCGATCTAGGGATGGAGATGATGGCGGCTACAGACTCTTTCGTGGAATTTTGATCAGGTACTTAGGGTTTCCGTATTAGAGGCAATCTATAGGCGGTAGGAGAGGCCGAGGGGGTGCCTAGGGCAGCTAGACCACCCCCTGGCGCGGGCCAGGCCTGGCCACGCGACTAGGTGGTGTGGCCAGGCCCTAGCCCCTCTCCGTCTCGTATTCTGGCTCCAGATGCCTACCGATAAAATAGTGACTTTGGCTTTTGTCCCGTCCAATTCCGAGAATATTCATTTTCTGACTTCTGAAACCAAAAACAGCAGAAAACAGGCAGCTGGCACTGTGGCTCTTGTTAATAGGTTAGTCTGAGAAATCATATGAAAAGTACTCCAAAGTGTGGACAAAACATAAGAAAGTAGATAAAAGCAGGCATGGAACATCAAGATTATAGATACATTTGCAATATATCAACATCCCCAAGCTTAACTCCTGCTTGTCCTCGAGTAGGTAAGTGATAAAAAGAAAGAATAATTTTTGAGGTGACATGCACCATCCTAAACTTGATCAAAGTATTTGTAAAACATTCAAAGCTGGGATCATAGTACTTCAATCATAACATGAAAGAAAAAGTTCTAGCAATAAGACAAAGAAACTATGTTGCAACATGAAAAGGCACAAACATAAGATTCATGAATAACAATGCTTTGCAAGACGTTTGTTTGTTTCACATAAATAATACATAGCATAGTGGTTTTCAACTTGTCCCTCATAGAGTAGCAAACATAAATGCATAGGACACCTTCAAAGTTCATAAGAGTGACTAGATACAAATAGTTTAAAACAAGCAATATCAAGGTATGCATCAATCAACAAGTCTTGGGACAATGCAGATAGAACTAAGAATGGCCACTATGCTCTCAAAGTAGGTGCATAAAGGTAGAAGGTGGAGACTCAACAAAAAAGTAAAAGAAAGGTCTTCATAGAAGGAAGTAGGGATTCAAGTCTCATAAAGAGCTTCCAAAAATTATGGTACTTAATAGCTTTCACCTCTCATTGCCCCTATCATAAGCATCTTGAAGTGATTAAGGTTAAAGTGAACAAACTATGGTGTATATGCTTGACGAAGTATAAGTTGGAAATCTCATGTCCCTTGAATATGAGGGCGGCTCCTCATGCTACTCAAGTTTAGTCACCGGTAAGTTCTTGTCATCGTAAGTACATGTGTATCATAGAGAACCGCCAACGAGGTACCCCATGCCCGATGATACCGAAGAATCCCCATATCAAAATTACAAGGCAAGCAAACAACGAGCATCTCAGCAATCTTCTTATTTACCATGGGAATATGGTGCTTTTTTCTCTCTTTCCTCTTTTCAGAATCTCTTTTTTATTTTTCTCTTTTTTTTCCTCAATATCGGACTCTTTTTTTATAAGAAGAATGCTTCATAGACAGCTCATTATGGTTACGTTGCAGGTTTCCACCATGTCAGCATGGATTAGACCAGCGGCCTAGGCGTTTCTCTAACACACATACATACCTCCATGGACTTACAAGCTCCCCTTTTATTTCACACCGACGACATCCATAGATAAAAGAGCATGATATCAACTAGGTACAAAGTACAAGTGCAATGTTGAAAGCGTTCCCCATGACAACATGGTTCTGCTAATCCCCAACAAATAAGTGCAAGGATATACAACATAGCGACACAATGGTTGAAGTTTATTAAGGGCAAGAAAAGTAAAGTGTGCCATCAAGTTCGTGAGAGCTTTAATCACTAGTTTTCTCATAACAAGTTTAATTCGGAAGGTAGATAAAAACATGAATATACTTGGAATAGCATATGCTAGTAGGTAGGTATGGTGGACTCTTTGGAATAACTTGGTTTAGGGAGTTGGATGCATAAGTGGAACTCATACTTGGTTGTGGAGGATAGCAAAAGACTGAGAGCGACAAACTAAGAGAGAAATAATGGCCATAATCATGCAGAGTGACAAAACATCATTGATCAAAGCATAAAGTGATACTACAAGTTGAAAACTAAAGTTTATGGTAACTTGGGATAGTCATAACATGGTGTGAGCATGCGCCAAGTCAACCCAAATAAATCATCAAAGTAGAATACCACAATACTATGCATTAATATGCTAAAACAATGCATGATTCTTCAAAGGCACATTAAGCAATCTCAATTGTTTATAACAAGTCATGATACATCAAAGAATACTAAGCATAAAGCCAAAACAATATCAAGCATGTCATGACAAAGCATAGGCCACAGTCAAAAACAAGCTCTCTTTACCACTTAAGCATGAACTTTTCTACTCTTTTCCAAACCAAACTACACTATTTGAAAACCAATGTATGAAAGAGGGGGTCCAACCAATTTATTCAGAAAACTAAGCAAACAAAGCAAACGAAACACCAAAATGAAAACAAAAAAGAAGACTCTCCAAGAACAACACAATTGTGCATGAAACAATAAAAATGAAGCGTTTGGAAGAAATCTAGGATTTTATTAATGAAGAAGGGGATGCCTTGGGCATCCCCAAGCTTTGACGCTTGCACTTCTTGGATATTTCTTGGGGTGAAACACGTGGCATCCCCAAGCTTGAGCTTTAGTCCATCCTTCATATCATTACTCATTCCTTCCATACTCCTGAAAATTTTCCTTCATACAAAACTTCACACAATCTTTATTAGCAACATTAGTGCACTCAAGATAATAGGTCTTTAGGTTCAGTTCCAACACCAATAAAACTTCCACTAAAACACAAGCTACTGTAGCACTTCCCTCAAAAAGCTCAATTCCCCAAAAGAACTCAAAAAGGAACCAACAAGAAGCAAATGCAGAAAATGGCAGAAATCTGTCAAAATAGACCAGCAGGTAAAGACGAATTTTTTCGAAGACCGTCTATTGCTAATATCAAAAAGTGTTGAACTAACAAAAGTTAGATAACAACCGAGGCAGAAGCACAAAAATTCACGCCTCAAAAGGACGTACAGAGATTTTACATGAATGTTTGCAGTGAAGCACAGAAATCTGTTTCGGGACAGCAACTTTCCCAATCATTACTTTTCTCTCATTAGAGGTTACTCTTGGCACAAAAAGCAAATAAAAAGGATAAGGAGCAATTATTAATGAAGTAATAACTTCCAAGACTCATCTAAAACTTTTGGATTATCTCGCAATAAGTACTTTTCTTTAACGCCTTTAAGTTAGGCATAAGAAGCAAAAAAAAAGAATCAAGTGTTCTCAAATGAAGAAGCATTAAGAGCAATTTTTTTCATAGGAGAGGCAAAACAAATCTTCTATCTCTTCTTAGGGAAGTGTTCTATAACTTTCTTGAGTGGGAGTTGATTTTTAATGGTGCCTTCTTTCATATCAATAATGGCACCAATAGTTCTAAGAAAAGGTCTTCCCAAAGTAATAGGACAAGAAGCATTGCATTAAACATCCAAAACATAGAAATCAACGGGGACATAAGCATTGTTAACCATAATAAGAACATCATTAATACTCATACCAACAAGTTGCAACTTCTTTTCCGGAAGCTCATTCGAAAAGAACTCTAAGGTTAAGCGTGCTTGGCCTAGAGCAATTCTAGGATGGGTGACCGAAGAAAGAAGAATCAAAGCACGAGTGAGGACAAAGTGCGCAGAAAAGACTAGTGTTGGTCTGTGGGGCCAGTCTAGATATCCTATTAAGCTGCCAGGAGTGACACCCCCCGGGCCCAGGAGTGGACGGGGTGTTACAAAGTGGTATCAGAGCCGACCCTTGCGATTACATGGGTGTGTGCGGGTTAGTGGCGGGACATGTGGAGCATGGCGCGTGTGGCCCGGAGTGGACACGACATGGCACATGTGCCGGCACTAGACGCACAGACGCGTGCCAAGAGGGAACGTTCCTGGGGTGTGCTTGATCGATGAGGGCATCGATCTTCTAAAGGGTGGGTGTATGTGAGACCAGGCACATGGCTTAATAGGATTGATAGAATACTCATACCAACAAGTTGCAACTTCTTTTCCGGAAGCTCATTCGAAAAGAACTCTAAGGTTAAGCGTGCTTGGCCTAGAGCAATTCTAGGATGGGTGACTGACTGGGAAGTGGGAAACCGGGTGCGCACGAGTGAGGACAAAGTACGCAGAAAAGACTAGTGTTGGTCTGTGGGGCCAGTCTAGATATCCTATTAAGCTGCCAGGAGTGACACCCCCGGGCCCAGGAGTGGACGGGGTGTTACACCGCGCGGCCAGGTGGTGTGGCCGGGCCCCAGCCCCTCTCCGTCTCATATTCTGGCTCCAGGTGTCCCTCGGTAAAATAATGACTTTGGCTTTTATCTCGTCCAATTCCGAGAATATTCATTTTTTGACTTTCATGGCACCAAAAACAGCAGAAAACAGGCAGCTGGCACTATGGCTCTTGTTAATAGGCTAGTCCAAGAAATCATATGAAAAGTACTCCAAAGTGTGGACAAAACATAAGAAAGTAGATAAAACCAAGCATGGAACATCAAAAATTATAGATACACTTGCAATGTATCAAATAGGTATTGAGGAGAACTCTTCCATCAATGCTCTTGCACGCTTCTTTTCTTCGAGTGGTTTACGGGTTTCCCATTCTGTAGGTACCTGCAAGTGTCCTGCATAATTCTCAATAAATTTCTTTACTAAGTAAGAATCAATACCGAGGGTTTTAATCATTGCATCTGTCCTCTCATCTGCAAGGAAATCGTTAATGCAAGCATATTCTGAAAAACTATTTGTAATGTTTTCCTTATCTTTAAGATTTTCTGTTGCTTCTCTCATTTTTATTATTAGTTTCCAAGCTTCATCATAGGTATAAGATAGAAAATTGTCATTAGATTAATCCTATTTTCAATATTTAGCCCTCCATAAAAGGTATGGGTGATTAACCAATCAGGAAAACGATGATGGGGGCAATTATCTAGGTAACTTTTGTACCTTAGATATCCTTCATATAAGCCCTCACTAGGATTATTTTTGAAACTGATAATAATACCTCTCATCCTGTGAGCTTTGCTTTGAGAATAATATTTTGATAGGAATTTGGTTGTCAATTCCTCCCAAGTCCTTGGTGCTTCTGCACAAAAAGATCTATACCAGTCGCAAACATTATTAGAGAGAGTTTGTCTAAACAAACAATAAAGGAACTAAGAACGTCTTCAAAGAATTGTAAGTGTCCATATGGACTTTCTTCATTGGTTCCTGCAAATTTCTTAGAATGCAATAATTCAAATAATAAAGGGTGGATCTCGATTCCATCCGGATTTATGGTTTTATTGATAGCTACAAAGGCGTCCATGGGCAAACCCATTTTCCTTACAGCCTCAAGATGGTTTAAATGCTGAGTGTTTTCCATTGTTACGGTCTTGCAACTCAAGTAAAAATTAGTACAACGAAAGTAAATAACTAAAAGTAAAGTGACTTATAGTGCTAAGCTCCCCGGCAATGACGCTAGAAAATAGCTTGATGAATGCAAGTGCACAGATCATTTGTAGCTAGTTTCAAAATAAAGATATCGATCCCACAGGGAGCAGTAGGAAAAATACTAAAATGCTTTTAACTATAAATAAGCGAAGTACTTAAGAAATAACTTTAAGATGCAAGATAAGTAGAGTTGTTTTTGGGTTTTTGGTTGAACAAGGTAATTTAAAGTAAAGCAAAACTTAATGGGAAAGTAAGAATCGCGTGTGTAATAGAACTTTGGAACTACAATTGGGAAAAATGCATTCTCGGGGAATAGTGGATACACCACTAGCAATTTAGACTAAGCAATCAAGATTATTATATAGAATATTCTCACAATGTGTACATATGTGGGAGGAGCTCCATATATGGACGATTAGCCAGCAACCGCTACACACATCATCCTCATAACCACAACATACAGCAATCGACATCAATCAAATTACTGCGTTATTAAGGGATTTCTCCCGTGGCATGGACATGGATTTATGAGTTCTCCTTGATACCCCCAAGTTAGTACATAAGGATTGATAACAGCTTTATAGTCATAGTAAGTGTTATCATCCCTCCGTCTACCAACAAGTAATCCCCTTCATCGAGTACCCATAAGAGGCAAATATTAAGGAGGTGCACAACTCCCAACATCAAGATGAAGACAATTAACACATACACATAATGATGTATAACATAATAATCTCTATCTCATCTCAATCATATGCTAGGGTTTCTCCATCTCTGCAAGAACTAGAGATCTACTCAGACATTGAGGCAATCAACATCATAGCAATGGTAATGGAAACAATCATAGATGAATAGTACTTGTATAAATCCAAAACGAGTACAGGAATTACAACAAGATCTAGACAAGATGTAGATGGGATGGATGGAGATGGTGGTGATGTAGCGGTGGATGATGAAGATCGATGCCTTAGCCTCCCGGATCTACACAGGGTGAAGATGGATCCCTAGCGGATGACTTCCCCCTCCAGATGCCTTCCGGAGGTGAAGTTTCTGCAATTTCTGGGTGGTCTGTATGTCGTCTCCCTGAACCAGTTGCACGGGGTGAAACTATTTGAGGAGTCGGAGGCGGCGCCAACTATACAGCTGGAGCTATGAGGCCGGAAAATTTGCTCCGGTTGTATAGTTGGTCGTTAAACTCTCTGCCTCCTTTGTCCGCTTCTAGTTTTCTTCTGGTATTATTAATATTTCCCAAATAAGCGATTTATGTTGTTTTTTATTCCTTTTCTCCATAGTATAATTGCTCCAAGAATTATATCCATTGGATCCATCATCTGTCCTGATCCTGGTGAAAACAGACATAAAATGTGCACGCAAGCGCAGTAAAATACCAAGATCCTACATCTACAATGCAAAATAATAATATAAAACATGATGCAAATATGCACTCATCAATAAGTGTAACATTTATAATCTTATAAGTATATGTGTAGGCGAGCAACCCATAATTAGCCGGAACACCTCTTGGTAGATTTCATCCCAACTTCAATAATCTTACTAGTCTATTACCAAAACCATGGTCAGACACTAGACGATTAAGATCCTTCAGGTTGCTTAGAAATTAAGGTCCTTGGATCCGACTAATGCAATAAGCATAGTGGTTCCTCGTTATCCTTGAGTCAACTAGTTTCCCATTGATATCCCCGTGTCACTCGAGGGTCGCTGATCTGCTAGCGGACAAGATCCGATCTATGTAGAACAAAGCATCATGTTGTCTGGGCCCTTAATTGGACAACAAGCATTAGGCATCCCATAGATAGTCAAGGACATATAATATAGTAATTAAAATCAATCACAAACTAATGGAAAATTATGGAGGCACATCACAACTCACCAATACCTTACATCTCCCACGCCCAAGGAACTTACTCGCACATGAGAGAAGAAAGCATCATCGATATAATTAAATAAAAGGAGTTCTTCTCGATATTACCGTGGAGATCCACAATAAGAATGGAAAAGTAATCCAATACAATTCAAGATAGGAAGAAACAATCTCAAACCCTAATCTTGCAAGGTGAAGATCTCTCTCTCTCTCTCTCTCAAGTACAAGTAATGGCTATGGGGGTGTGATGGCTAGGAGGTCGAAGATCGTGGAGCGAGATGAAGAACGTCTCCCTTCTTCTCCGAATCTCTTCTATCTCCATTCTGGATGGGATGGCAGCTGCTGTGTTATGATTTCGCATCTCAGCTCTTCATGGAAGTTGTCCCTTTTGACAAGACGGAAGCAGTGGCAGCTATATGGCGGGAACTATACGGCCGGAAAAATGTTCCCGCCATATAGTTGCTCGTTAAAGCCTCTATATACCTCCCTCGATTGCTTCCAAAGAGAGACTTTCTTGTTTTAGCCTGAATATTATGTTTCTCTTGTTAAAACCTTCTGTCAACGTTCAGAACCTAAAACACACATTAAAAACCAAGTTTTCTTTGCTACCGAAGTATTAGCGTTAGGTAAAGCTAGAAAACGATCAAATCTGGGAGAAAACCATCAATAAAAACCATAAAAAATGTGTCGAATCTCACAGATATCAACTCCCCCAAGATTATAGATGCTCGCCCTCGGGTTACAAGGAAATAAGGAAAGATAGCGGAGATTTGAGACTCAAATAAAAGAACTTACAATCTTGAATTGGTGTCAAATTCTTTTCTTCATAGTTCCTGCAATCTTAAACATGATCATACAAGTATTCACAAGATTGCACTAAGTCCACTTCATAACCACGTATATCTTGCTAGCAAATAAATCATATGCCCGAGCAAGTGTCAAAAGTTTAACTAGGAGAGTGAGACAAATTCTTTTGGTGTCTCTCTTTGTTGAGAGATGAAAACTTTTTTCTTTTGTTTCTTTAATCAATTAAGAATACTCATGTTGGCACCAAAACATTCAATTTAAGAACAACTCATCTATTCCCATGTCAAAATTTCAAGACTCTCAAAGAACCTTTTTCCTTTCCTTCCTTTTCAAAAACTTCAGCTCTTTCATTGAGAAATCATGCCCTTGTTTTTAACATGTTAATTGGGACTATGTTGATTGTGCACTTGTGTAACACCCCGGAAAAACCACTACTAGAAAATCGTTGTGTTTTTGTTTTGTGCATCATCATGACTGTATGCTCATGTCATCATGTCACATTGCATTTGAGAATCTTCATGTTTGCATGCATATTTTGCCTAAAACTATTTTCAAAAGCCTCTCCTTGTTTTCTAAATATCCCCCATCTCTTTCAAATTAAAACCCCGGTCTTTTCTGAATCTTTTATTTTCCTAAAAACTCTTTACAAAAGTATTTTATAACAAATAAAAATAAATAAATAAATAATGTTTCCAGGGAGGCAGCCTAGCCTCTCGGGCCAGGCCACCTACCACCCGGCCTAAAACAAACCCTAATCTACACCCCCAGCTAGCACCTACCCCACCTCCACATACGCCACCGTCCGCCTCCACACACCATTACATTACACCTAGTTTACAGTCCACGAACACGCCACCACACACCTACTGCCACACGCCCCGCAGACACCTGACGGACCCATCACTCCCTCCTGCGACCGCGTCCCGCACACGCTGACCACCTCACGACCATCTACCCTCGCGTCACCTCCTTCCTCCATATCGGCAACTGCCGTCGCTAGCCCCTCGCACCGTCGCTGCCGCCGCCCTCTACCTTTCCCCGCATCCTCTCTGCTCGCACGTCGCCGCTTCCTGCACATGGGGCCCGCCTGCATTGCCGCTCGCAGTTCCCTACCCCTTGAGCGCCTCTACCGAGACCGCCAGCAACCGCCTCCTCCTCCACGCCACGCTGCCAGGAGCTCGCCCTCCTCCATATGCCACCTCATCGAGCCCGGGTTTCCGTACCTCCTGCAACCGGTCGCCTCCACCTCCCGGACCCAAGCTCCTCCCGGTCGCCGTCCACTTCCAGGCGCCCGACCTTGCCTTCCTCCTCCCCGCCTCCTCTTTGTGCCCTGTGCGATCGCAAGCCCCAAAGCCATCCTCGTCGCTCCCAGTAGGCCTCTGCAGCCGCCGTCTCGGAGCTCGGCCCCGCCTTTCCTCCGCCAGGACGCGCCCTCTTCTCTCGGGCCGACACTTCTTCGGCCGCGTCAACCGCCACCAACACATCACCGCTGGCCTCGCCGCAGATCTCTGTAATGTCCTACCTCCGCGTATGTCGGCCTCCTCCATCGCTGTCCGTGCGCCTCGGCCTCACGTGTTCGCGTCACTGCCTCCCAGTCGAGCGGAGCCCACCACCGCAGTCCTTCTTTGCCTCTTCGCCGGTCGCGGCCGTGTCGTCCTCCTGCGGCCGACCTCGTCGAGCTCGACTCTGATGCCTACGCGCAGGCCTCTGTCCCAAGTTCTGCATCTCCACGTAACGTGCACCTCCTCGGGCTCGTGCGCCTCCAGTGACAGTGCCTCCTGCCATGCGAGCCTGCCGTTCCCAAGCACGCCTTCTTGTGCGCTTTCTCGGCACCCTTGGTCCTTGTGTTGTGTTCTATGCGTCAACATAGTTATGAAGAGCCGTGTGGTGGATGTTGGTGTGTTAGTGTGCAGTATGGTGATGTGGTGCTACAATTTTGTGGAGACGGTGGGGATGTGAGGATGATCGGACGATTTTTTGGAACGCCAACTTCTTATACTTGCCAAGAACTTTTGTCCATCCGCGACTTCTGGAGTTTGAACATGGCGCTACTCGAAGACCCTAGCACCGATCCAAGTTTTCCATCAACCACGAGTTCTTCGTCACGGACCCGGAGAATCCCCACATGCCAAGGCCTCGAACCCTGACTCCGGAACCAAAGGGCGGACCCGAAGACCACGATTCCTTCATGGATCCGACGACTGAGCCCCTGAAGACCGATCCCATCGAACCCCCTCGGTGAACCCCAAGATCGCCGATACCCTAATGTGATTCCCTTTTCGAGATCCCTATTTTTATAATATATGACATATATCTTATTGCATATTAAATTGTTCATGGTCGCACACATATTCATTTGTTTGTGGTATTTTTGTGGACTCACCTAATAATTAAATATCGAGCGCATATGTGGGCTATTCTAGTCTTATATTGCCTCGATTTAAATTTGTGTAGCGAACTGATACCATGTTTCGCCTTGTTAAGACAACATTTAAATTGCGGGGTAGCTAAACAACATGAACCACCTAATTAATTGCCGGGATCCTGATTCCGTGTAATATTGCCTAGTTGCATCGCATCTTCGCCATGTCATGCATCATATCATGAACATGCCGGATCTTCTGACGTAGTATTAAATAGTGCATCCGGTGTTTCTTTTAGTGCTTTGGTTCTTCGCGGATTAGGCCATTGAGATTATGCGAGTATCAACAAGTCCTTCAGATATGTATCTTTGACAGTGTTTTCCACACGAGCATTCTCCCCCTTTCTACCTATTTTACATTTATAGTCTTTACTTCTTCCTATTGATCTATTGCTATCCTTGTTGTGATGCTTTAGTTTCCGTGCGCTATTTATATCCCTTGCAGCCTCTATATTGCATTGGACACATCCTATTGCTAGTTGTTTGATAGACAGTCAACCTTGCGTGTCATAGTTGCTTGCTTAGGTGCTGCTTCGCATCATCGGTGTTTCACCTTTGTTGGGGTTGGAAAATTACTTAATGGTGGAGATGATCATGGTTTAATTACAACTTGCTAATTAAATGATGGAAGTGGATATACTTAATGAAGAGGCACCGGTGGGTAATAGTTGAGATTTGGTTGTTAACCGCCCACTTGTATCCACATAAGACCAGAGTTTTTAACACCTGTTTTGAGACTAAGCGCGCAAACCACATGTGGGGTGTCTGGGCACCCCTTCGACTTATTACCTGATTTCAAAGTACTGTACTGGGGGCCACAAACTAGTTTGACGTTTTCATACCATGTTATGCCATGTATGCCATGTTATGCATGTTTATTATATGTTGCTCGATGAGCATTTACTACTGTACTGTTTAGGATGTGGGTCGTTATGTTCAGGATTATACCTATGGCATCTGATCTCTCGTCCGATCTTGCAACCTCTGGGTCCGTCTTCGGAGCTCGGATGACTTCATTACTAGTAGCTTATTAGGGTGGCCCCCATGTACTTGCTTTGGGTCTAGGAAAGCGTCGTGTCTAAGGCCCCGCCGACATACCGATGGGTGTATGTTAATTGATCTGGCAAAAAGGGTTGAAGTGCGTACAGAAACTTTGGTGCACCCCTGCAGGGTTAAATATTTTCGAAAAGCCGTGTCCGCTATTATGGATGACTTGGAGCACAGTTTCTCAATCATAGACAACTACAACTAAATTTTACTATTATAATTTGACTTGTATCTGATATGACTAGTAAGTTGGATAACCACATGGAAAGGATGAATAAAATTGCCAACCGTGTGAGTTTCCTCGGTAGGACTTCCTCGATTGGTTTCGAGTGGGAAATACTAGGATGGGTATGTTTGGTGTTAGTATCAGGTTGGTTCTGAATAGGTCTTTCTCATCCCTCTCTAATAGCCGACAGTTGTATCGAGACTCTATAGGTGGTTTAGTGCATGCTTCGCTGCCGCTTCAGCTCACCATACCTATGTAGACGAGAGTCGTCGAATTCTAGCCTCGCCGTGTACTAGGCTCAGTACTGACCACTCCCTTTTTCCTTTGCCCTTTGTCGGCACCCCTTTTGTTTAACATGTATAAGTTCGACGTTGTTAGCAGGGTTACCCTTCTGGCTTGGCTTGGACAGGGTTATGGTCGCCATTGGTTATTCTTCAGGGCTCTTAGCCCAGTTTGCTTCTTATCCGTACTCGGATGTTGTATCATTTTTAGAGTGACTTGGATCTTTGTATTGTATATCTGTATTCTTGCCTCATGGAGTCGTTGTTGTATATATATGTTTTGTGGGTTCCATCGTGGAATATTGTGTAAAGATATTACTTCGTTTTCCACCCGTACGCAAGTGCCTGGTGGGCATCTTTGAATCGTTTCTATGTGGGTTTGGCGGAAATCACTAAAACTTGCATAGGGCCGATTCGAGGGTGTTACAAAGTGGTATCAAAGCCCAGATGTTGTGATACCCTATTGGTCCAGCCTGTAGGATAACCTAGCTAACGGTCGATGTAGAGTGTCAAAACTATTTTACAAAATCGGTTGGATAGATCTGATTAGGTCTTCTTTTACTCCTCACCCCTATGCTATTCTCCTCTTACCTTTTGCGTGTTTTAAATCTGCTCTCTTGCCTTTCTTCGAGTCCAGGAATTCTCGTGGTTGGGTTTCCATCGTACCTTCAGGGTTTCGCTTCCGTCCTCTTGTAACGGTTTTGCCACCTCCGGCTTTCATGCTATATGAGGAGGTTTCCTCTGTGTACCTTTTAAGTGGACCCAAAAATCCAGTAAATTCTTCTTTGTATCTTACGGTGGTTTTCAACGCGAAGATATCTTACACGTCAGATCCAATGAAGGTCCTGCATCACTCCTCTATTTCTGAACATCGCTTGTCAAGATCTCCAGTCTAAATTTTGAGAGTTAGTTGCATAATTCTTCTATTGATGTACAAAGTAATGCTTTGAGTGCGGGATGGAGTCGCGACCATACCACTACTCTTATCATTCGCTTTTGTACATTGAATGATGGATCAATGCAATTTTACTCCTTCCACACAAGTTAGAGGTGGCCTTACCTTTTGAAACCTATGCCTTCATGTTTGTTTGTCCGAAGTGTTCCCTCAATGACGTGGGCATACCTTACAGGTACTCGAGCTTGGCATATACGGTCCAAGTCTGGTAAAAGGCCACGGCGTTACCAGGGCCCAATCCAGGATTCGGGTGACCCATGAAGACTCTGACTGCTTGCGGTACAAGGCAATATCAAAGATAGAAAGTTTAAAGGGAAAAACCCTAATTTGTAACCGACTCGACCTGCTACCCGAGACCTAGCCTATATATATAAAGGCTAGGAGGGGTGGCGAGGAGGACGATCACAACCCTAGTTTCCACACCATCACCAGATTGCATCTGCGCACCCCGTGTAACTTTCGACTCCCTCGTTAATTCTAAGAGCAGACAAGCAGGAGTAGGGTCCTCTACGAGGCCTGAACCTAGGTAAACCTTGCGTCTCTGTGTGCTTATTTGCTAGCCGATAGATGCCTCTAGCGCTCCCTCCTCCAAAACCCAAGTCCACAAGCCGGCCACTCGCCCGACTTTCGAGTCCGTGGGCGATGGGATTGGCCTGACGATCGGGAGCTTACGCTTCCAAGTTGGTCAGCTGGGCACACTTCGTGTCTCTGATCAGGCAACGGTTCCTGCAATTGCTCCAGCATCATGGTTTCCACCACCAATTGGCACCCTGAGCAAACTCAACTCCCTAACAATAGTCAGGGGCACGGACAGTGACAGCAGTCACGGATCCGATCTAGGTGGTCTGGCCATAGAAGAAGGAGCCTACAGCTCCAGATCTGAAAGTTGTGGGAGCAACAGCTTCCCCAATCACTACATGTGCACCGTCATCAATGCAGGCGACACCGGTGTCAATCGCGACAACACCGGTACTAGGCCGTCTAACTACGGCATCCCAGTCGAGAATGGTGGTCCCGCCAATGGTGCACCCACCAACAATGGGGCAAAAGGAGATCCGCATCTCACGGCGAATGAGCGCCCCAAAGAGCGCGTGCTGATAAAGCTCAACGACAACGAGTGGGCCCGCTGTAGAGATGCTGATGGGTTACCATTGGATGCTCAAGGAGGAGTACAAGCACCAACAACAAGTAATCGTGCAACTTGACATGCGCAGAAAGGCGCAGACGAGTCAAGCCTTCGGCGGGCTCAACACTCTTCCATGGGAGGATCCTCCTCCAAGGGCAATGACCATGCGACCGCCAAAAGGGATCTTGACTAGACCACCTCACCGACAAGGAGTGAGAAGAAGCCGCACGAGTCTTCGACTTTGGCTCCATGATGGTGGATACACGGGGCAATGTGCTCCCAAAGACACCGCAAGCAGCGGTGATGGCACCATGTACCTCCTCCACAACCAGCCACTGTCTGGGGATCCACAAGCTGCCATGCACCAATCTACGATCGCAGGCTTGGGGCTAGTCGAAGCTGCCCTCATCAAGGAGCCAACACCAGAGCCGAAGAAAAGTAAAGGTCTGGCCAGGCGCTATTCATCGCCCTCCTCCAGTGATGATAGCCACGACTTGTCTCAGCGGCGCCGCTCACGGCGACACAACCGTGACTACGATGCGCGTGATGACATCACGCAACGCAAAGTCGACAAGATGCGCACGAGGCGTGCCCATTCGACTGACTCGGAAGATGACAAAATAGAGCTCTGCAGCGCCAAATGCTTCAGCAGAGCCATCAGACAGAAGTGAGGGGTTCAAACACCCATCGGAGAACCCGAAATTCGACGGCCTACAGGACCCGAAAATCTGGCTGGAAGATCACGTCTCCTCCGCCAGGCTACATGGCAGAAGCTCATGCACGACAATGCAATGCCTCGATCTACAGCTGCAAGGGGCCGCCCGCGCATGGCTCAACAATCTCCGAATCAATTCACAGCTGGGAAGAGCTAGTCTACAGCTTCGTCCGAATCAATTCAATCGAGGAATTAAGAGGCTACCACCAAAGGTCTGGCGAGTCGCTGCTCTCATACATCAGAGATGGTCCATCATCAACAATTCCGTAGAAGACATCTCTGAGGATCGTGCAATCGATGCGTTTAACAGCGGTGTGCGCCGCAGAGAGCTCAGGGAGGAGTTGGGCCGCGCGAAGCCCAAAACAATCGACCATCTGATGGAGATCTCGAATAGGTGGGACGATGGAGAGGATTTGGTGAAAAACCACGCCTACTCCGATGATGATGACAACCTCGGGCGCATACGCGATCACCGAGGGAAACATCGAATGCGTGTCTACAAGGACCATGAAGAGGTCGACATGGTCGTGGATGGCTACGCCGACAAACACGACGACAACTGCAATAGTGGATACGGCGACAACAGAAAAACCACGCAAGTGTGGCAGTGTCGCACTCGTGATGAGGCACCTGGAATATACATCCAGGACAAACTGTCCGGACCGTGCAACGTACACTTCTACATCGACAAGAACGATGGCAAGAAGAAGTCCAGCCACCATCTCAAGGACTACCGCAAGTTCCTCAAGCTCCATGAAGGCCTGGCCCAGCTGAATCGTGACGCGATCAACCAGGGCTATGGAGCTGCCCCGGGCGCTGTGGCTCATGGAGCACCACCGCCACCACCCGGGCCACCACCACCTGCGGCTGCGCCAGTCTAGAATCATGGAGGCTAGCCGTACCCGTGAGCGCTGGGAAACATGGGGATGATTCAAAAGGGACGCCCCTCAAATCGAGTGCAGAAGGAAATCACTCGCCAAGTCAATTTGGCGATGAACTTCGACAAGCGCGACCACCCGCGCCAAGTACCTCGCCCAGGACATTGTCCCTTGGTGCTCGAGGCACAGATCGGAAGCTTCGAGATGAGTCGCGTCTTCATGGACGGCTGAAGCGGCATTAACCTCATGTTCGCAAGTACCTTGCGTGCAATGAGGATCCCTCTAACATGTCTAGAAGTTTCAGACACAATGTTCCACGACATTGTCCCAGGGAAGGGCGTGTACCCGTTGGGCAAGATCAGCCTCGATGTCATCTTTGGCATGCCGAAAAAAAACTTTCGGCGAGAGCGCATTGAATTTGAATTCATCGACTGCCCTCACAATACCACTGCATCCTCGGACATTTCGCGTTCGCGAGGTTCATGGTAGTGCCACACTACGCCTACCTGCAGATGAAAATGTCGGGTCCAAACGGCATCATCACAGTCAACGCAAGCTTCAAGAGATCCGACAGCTGCAATAGGGAGTTCAACAGAATCTCTAATCTTTCGGCATGCAGGAGGAACTGGTGAGGTTGAAGGAGTCGATAGACAACAGTCTACCTCCCCCGAGCAAGCCGAGCTCACCTGACCAATCCTTCGACACGTCGGTGCACACCAAGAGAGTCCAGATCCATCCAACAGAAACCAAGACGGCCCTCATCACCAACAACTTGAGTCCTGCATAGGAATTCGTGCCCATCGAATTCCTCTGTGAGCGCTGGGAAATATTCGCTTGGTGTCCAGCGGACATGCCAGGAGTTCATAGGGAATTCGACAAGCATGCACTCAACATGAATCCTGAAGCATGGCCAGTCAAGCAAACAATCCGGCGACTATTGGAGCCAAGGGAAAAAGCGGTCGGTATGGAAGTCAACAGACTCCTCGACGCTAATTTCATACGAAAGATCAAGGAAAGCACCTGGGTTGCAAACCCGGTTCTCGTTCCCAAAAAAGACACAGGTATCCTGTGGATGTGCGTGGACTTCACCTCTCTAAACAAACATTGCCCGAAGGACCACTTCCCATTGCCGCGGATCGATCGAATAATCGACTCCACCGCAGGATGCGAGCATCTCTGCTTCCTCGACGCCTACTCAGGATATCATCAGATTCGAATGAAGGAGGAGGACCAAGAGAAAACAACGTTCGTCATGCCTTTCGGTGTCTTCTACTGCACAACGATGCCTTTCGGGTTGAAAAATGCAGGAGCCACCTACCAGTGGTGCATGCAGGCCTGCCTCAAGAGCCAACTTGGTCGCAACATCCAAGTCTACCTCGATGACATCATCATCAAAACTAAGGAGGAAGCCTCATTACTCGACAATCTCCGCGAGACCTTCGATAACCTTGACCACTACCGAATCAAACTGAATTCGGATAAATGTGCCTTCGGCGTACCATCTAGGCAGCTGCTCGGGTATCTCATCTCCGCGAGAGGGATCGAGGCAAACCTGAAGAAAATAAAGGACATACTAGCCATGGAGAAGCCGAAGAATGTAAAAGGTGTCCAGCAGCTGGCTGCGCGAATCGTGGCGCTCAGTTGATTCATCAGTCGCATGGGGGAAAAGGCACTGCCCTTCTACCAACTTCTCCGCAAGGCTGATAAATTCAAGTGGACAAATGAAGCGCAAGAAGCATTCGAAGACCTCAAGCGTCTACTGTCCACCTCGCCGGTGTTAGTAACACCCCATGAAAAAGAGCCGCTACTGCTATACATCTCCGCCACCAACCAGGTGGTAGGAACTGTGCTCGTAATGGAACGAGCCGAAGGAAACAAAGTACAGAGGGTACAACGCCCAGTCTACTACCTCAGCGAGGTGCTCATGCCAACCAAACAGCGGTACCCGCATTATCAGAAGCTGGCATACAGCATCTTCATGACAGCCATGCGACTGCACCACTACTTTCAGGAGCACCCAATTGTGGTGGTGAACGACGCCTCGCTGGGGCACATACTCAACAATCCTGACACCACTAGACGATCCGCGCTCTGGGGAATCGAACTGTCTCCATGAGACATCACATATGAGAAGTGAGACACGATCAAGTCGCAAGTTCTGCCGGACTTCCTCGTACACTGGATGGAAAACTAGCTCCCCGACAAGCCAGACATGTCCTATATATGGACAATGCATTTCGATGGGTCCAATCACAAGGAGGGAGCTGGCGCGGGCATCATCCTGACATCGCCACAAGGTGACAAGATGAGGTATGTTCTGCGAATGGAGTTCACTGCCTCCAACAATGACGCTGAATATGAAGCCCTGCTCCACTAGATGTGAATGGAAAACAATGAATGAGTGCGATGCTCTGAGCGACAACATGATCGCCTATCGCGACCTCTATGACACACTGGAGGGAGACTTTGATGGCTACGAGCTAAGGCACGTCGGCCGCGAGAGAAAAGAGGAGGCAGACACACTCGCCAACATCGGCTCCACATGTGCCAAAGTGCTACCCAGAGTATTTCTCGAGCACATCCGCGAGCGCTCCATCAAACCAAAAGCCTTAGTGCATAAAACCAGCGCGTCAAAGGACTCAGGGGCTACGCCACCCAATGAGCCAATGACACTCGATGACACGGGGCCAGACACAGGACTCGAAGGCCCCATGGAGGTCATGATGATTGAGCCATCCTAGACACAACCATATGTCACATACTTGCTCAGCAAAAGGTTGCCAGATGACCAGACTGATGCGCGTCATATAGCATGGAAATCTAAGGCATTTGTCCTCCTCAATGGCGAACTGTACAAGCGTAGCATCACAACAGTCCTTCAGCGGTGCATCTCCAACGGGGATGGAAGAGCAATCCTCCTAGACATACACGAAGGTAGTGATGGCCATCACATCGGCAGGTGCGCCCTCATTGCCAAAGCTCTACGAGCTGGATTCTACTAGCCAACGGCCATGTGCGACACCAAGGATATTGTCCAGCGTTGCAACACCTGCCAGCGATTCACGGACAAACTGGATGCACCTGGCGCAGAACTCAGGCCAATACCCGTGGCTTGGCCCTTCGCACAATGGGGACTCGACATGGTCGGCAAGATCCAGAGATCCTCACGAGGAGGATACGTCTACCTCCTAGTCGTGGTCGACAAATTCACCAAATGGATTGAGGTCATGCCGGTGACAAAAAAATCAGGAGCCAACGCCATCAAGTTCTTCGAGTCCAACGTCTTCCGCTTCGGGGTGCCACATAGCATCATCACGGACAATGGGATGCACTTCACCTCCAAGGAGTTCTAGGATTTCTGCGAAAACCTGGGAATCAACATTAGTTACGCCTCGGTAGCACATCCCCAGACCAACGGTCAAGTTAAAAAGGCCAACGGGCTCGTCTATGACGAGATCAAGAAAAGGCTCCTCTGGCCACCCAAAAAAGTTACCGGGTGCTGGCCCGACGAGCTGCAATCAGTACTATGGAGCTTGTGCACAACTCCAAACAGCGCTACAGGCTACACTCCGTTCTTCATGGTGCACGGCACCGAGGCGGTACTACCCGCAGAGGTGCGCTACAAGGCCCCATGGGTAGTAGCATATAGCTAGGCAGAATCAACGCTCGCACTCGAAGACTCCGTCGACCTCCTCAATGAGGCACGCGAGATTGCAGTGGAGAGATCCATGATCTACCCGCAGAACCTCCACAACTACCATAGTAGAAGGCTACACCCCAGATCTTTTGTCGAAGGAGATCTGGTCGTGCAACTGAAGCAAAAAGGGCACCTCAAGTTCGAGTCCCCATGGGAAGGACCTTATGTGATTACATAAGTAATCCCAGGTGGTGCATGTCGCCTTAAAGACTTCAAGAGCAGAGTCGCATACTCCAATCCCTGGAACATCATGCATCTGTGTCGTTTCTACCCTTAGATGTTTTTTACTTTCCAAATAAGGCTATTCAGCCAGGCTACTTAGCCACACATTGTACCTCGTGATATTCTGCAAATAAATAAAGCTAAGTGCCCCAAACCATGTGTCTTTTCTGTTTTCCTTGCAATTATTTCACTCGGGGGTTGTGCCACCCTTTACACCTTGTTCCACGAACAACACAGTATCCTGAGTAGCTGACGCACTACCAATCGAACCCTTGATAACACCAACCCAGCTGTAACACACCTGACAGGTTGGCAAGGTGCTGAGATGAATATATTTCAAGCTAACGAAAAGGAACTACATATCACGATACACTCGAAAAATATACAAGATAGCAAGCTCTTTACACATTAACGGGTATCAAACACACCCGGCACAATTGTATGAATTTTACAGCACTTATGCATCTGTACACAGGGTATATACTACACTACTGCTGCAAAAGGAGAACATTTGTTTGCTCTTCAAAGAAATCGATGATATCTTCGGCTGGCTGATACAACGCCTGGTAGTGTAGCACCATGTTCCAAGTCATCCCTTCGGGCGGCGGTGGTCCAGCGGCAACAACCACGACATCCACATCTGGCTGATGCAATCAAACAAGCGCCAACGCAGCCTTGGCACCCGTGACCAATTGCTGGCGCACGCACTCACGAACTACGTTGATATCTTAAAACTTTGCCAGCAAAGCTAGAAAGCTTGATGGCACCACGTCTAGGGGAAACATCGCCTAGAAGATATGTCTAAGGCACGACTGCGCCTTCTTCAAGTACTGAAGAACCCGCGAGGCACGATCCTGCAGCGTCGCCAATGCGACTGCGCGGTCATGATCCACCCAGAAGTAACCGCTAGCTTGCAGCTGCTCCTGGGTCGGATTATGCAGGCGAATGGCAACCCGATCCCTCTCATCCTACGGATGATGAGCCCTAACAACTACAAGAAACAGTGGAAAGCATAAGACAGAGTATCGCCACGAATGGCAAAGAAAAGGACAAGAAGATAGAAAGCTAACACTTAAATTGCTCATTCAGCTGCACAACTTCGTCTAGGAGATACTTCTCGCGTGCTGGCCTTCTCAGCCTTCGACTTCCATACATCTGCATTACCATGGATAACAGGCAATTCTCGCTCCAACTGCTTCACGCGATCGCACAGTCGCGCAAGCAGCGACAATTCTTCCACTTTTGAACATAGTTGCACCACAGTTTCATTGGTGGGAGGAGAGTCAGGAAGACCACTCGAAGGACCCTATTACAGAGACCAATATGCCAAACCATGGTCACAGAGACCAAAAACACATAGGAAAGTAGCTTCCACATTGCATGTTTCACTCTTGTGGCAGAAGTTTCATCATAGAATCCACTAGTGTTTTTTTGGTCATATAGATCAATGTGGTTTAGGAAAAGAACACATGTAATGTGGTCATGTGGATCAATGACTCTAGTGGATCAATGTGATTTAGGAAAAGAACACAGGCAATACGACTCTAGGGGATCAATGTGTCACCATGGTCACAGAGACCAAAAACACATAGGAAGGCAGCTTCCACATTGCATGTTGCCCAGTGTGACTGAAGTTGCATCATAGAATCCACTAGAGTGTGTGTGGTCATGTGGATCTATGTGGTTTTGGAAAGAACACATGCAATGTGGTCATGTGGCTCAATGACTCTAGTGGATCAGTGTGGTTTAGGAAAAGAACACATGAAATATGATTCTAGGGGATCAATGTGTCCAACCATGGTCACAGAGACCAAAAACACATAGGAAAGCAGCTTCCACATTACATGTTGCACCAGTGGGGCAGAAGTTGCATCACAGGATCCACTAGAGTGTGTGTGGTCATGTGGATCAATGTGGTTTAGGAAAAGAACATATGCAATGGCTCTAGGGGATCAATATGTCAAACCACAACTAGAGTCATTGTATGTTTGTTACTTCCACAAACCACATATGGATCCACCAATGTCATTGCATGTCTGTTCTTTTCATGAACCACAGCTAGAATCATTGCATGTCAGTTCTTCTGACAAACCACACATGGATCCACCAGTGTCATTGCATCTCTGTTCTTTTCACAAACCACATATGGATCCACCAGTGTCATTGCATGTCTATTCTTTTCATGAACCACACCCAGTGTCATTGCATGTGTGTTCCTCTAAACAAACCACATAAGGATCCACCAGCGTCATTGCATGTTTGTTCTTTTCATTAACCACACATAGATCCACCAGTGTCATTGCATATGTGTTCTTTTAAATAACCACAACTAGAGTCATTGCATGTGTGTTCTTCTAAACAAACCACACATGGATCCAGCTAGTGTGATTGCATGTCCGTTCCTTCCACAAACCACACATGGATACACCATTGTCATTGCATGTGTGTTCTTTTCATGAACCACTACTAGAGTCATTGCATTTCTGTTCTTTCCACAAACCACACATGGATCCACCTAGTGTGATTGCATGTCTGTTCTTTTCACAAACCTCACATGGATCCACTAGTGTCATTGCATGTGTGTTCTTCTCATGAACCACATCCAGTGTCATTGCATATCTGTTCTTCTCATAAACCACATAAGGATCCACCAGTGTCATTTCATGTGTGTTCTTCTCATGAACCACAGCCAGTGTCATTGCATGTCTGTTCTGCTCACAAACCACATAAGGATCCACCAGTGTAATTGGATGTGTGTTCTTCTCATGAACCACACATGGATCCACCCAGTGTCATTGCATGTCTGTTCTTTTCATGAACAACAGCTAGAGTCATTGCATGTCTGTGCTTTCCACAAACCACATATGGATCCACCAGTGGCATTGCATGTCTGTTATTTTCATGAACCACACCCAGTGTCATTGCTTGTCTGTTCCTCTAAACAAACCACACATGGATCAACCTAGTGTGATTTCATGTCTGTTCTTTTCACAAACCACACATGGATCCACCAGTGTCATTGCATGTGTGTTCTTTTCATGAACCATAGCTAGAGTCATTGCATGTGTGTTTTCTAAACAAACCACATAAAGATCCACCAGTGTCATTGCATGTGTGTTCTTCTCATGAACCACACATGGATCCACCAGTGTCAATGCATGTGCATTCTTTTCATGAACCACAGGTAGAGTCATTGCATGTATGTTCTTTCCACAAACCACACATGGATCCACCTAGTGTGATTTCATGTATGTTCTTTTCCCAAACCACACATGGATCCACCAGTGTCATTGCATGTGTGTTCTTCTCTTGAACCACAGCCAGTGTCATTGCATGTATATTCTTCTCACAAACCACATAACGATCCACCATTGTCATTGGATGTGTGTTCTTCTCATGAACCACACATGGATCTACCCAGTGTCATTGCATGTCTGTTCTTTTCATGAACCATAGCTAGAGTCATTGCATGTCTGTGCTTTCCACAAACCACATAAGGATCCACCAGTGTCATTGTATGTCTGTTCTTTTCATGGAGCACACATGGATCCACCAATGTCATTGCATGTGTGTTCTTTTCATGAACCACAGCTAGAGTCATTGCATATGTGTTCTTCTAAACAAACCACAAATGGATCCACCTAGTGTGATTACATGTCTATTCTTTTCACAAACCACACATGGATCCACCAGTGTCATTGCATGTTTGTTCCTCTAAACAAAACCACACATGGATCCACCTAGAGTCATCGCATATCAGTTCTTTTCACAAACCACACATGGATCCACCAGTGTCATTGCATGTTTTTTTCATGAACCATAGCTAGAATCATTGCATGTGTGTTCTTGTAAACAAACCACATAAGGATCCACTAGTGTCATTGCATGTTTGTTCTTCTCATGAACCACACCTAGTGTCACTGCATGTGTGTTCTTCTCATGAACCACACATGGATACACCAGTGTCATTGCATGTTTGTTCTTCTCATGAACCACACCTAGTGTCACTGCATGTGTGTTCTTCTCATGAACCACACATGGATACACCAGTGTCATTGCATGTGTGTTCTTGTCTTGAACCACAACTAGAGTCATTGCATGTGTGTTCTTCTAAACGAACCACACATGGATCCACCTAGTGTGATTGCATGTCTGTTCCTTTCACAAACCACACATGGATCCACCAGTGTCATTTCATGTGTGTTCTTTTCATGAACCACAGCTAGAGTCATTGCATGTCTGTTCTTTCCACAAACCACACATGGATCCACCTAGTGTGATTGCATGTCTGTTCTTTTCACAAACCACACATGGATCCACTAGTGTCATTGCATGTGTGTTCTTCTCATGAACCACCGCTAGTGTCATTGCATGTCTGTTCTTCTCATCAACCACATAAGGATCCACCAGTGTCATTCAATGTGTGTTCTTCTCATGAACCACACATGGATCCACCCAGTGTCATTGCATGTCTGTTATTTTCATGAACCAAAGCTAGAGTCATTGCATGTCTATGCTTTCCACAAACCACATATGGATCCACCAGTGTCATTGCATGTCCGTTATTTTCATGAACCACGCCCAGTGTCATTGCATGTCTGTTCCTCTAAAAAACCAAACGTGGATCCACCTAGAGTCATTGCATGTTAGTTCTTTTCACAAACCACACATGGATCCACCGGTGTCATTGCATGTGTGTTCTTCTGAACAAACCACATAAGCATCCACTAGTGTCTTTGCATGTGTGTTCTTTTCATGAACCACAACTACAGTCATTGCATGTGTGTTGTTCTAAACAAACCACATAAGGATCCACCAGGGGCATTGCAGGTTTGTTCTTTTCATGAACCACACCCAGTGTCATTGCATGTGTGTTCTTCTAAACAAACCACATAAGGATCCACCAGTGTCATTGCATGTTTGTTCGTTTCATGAACCACATAAGGATCCACCAGTGTCATTGGATGTGTTTTCTTCTCATGAACCACACATGGATCCACCAGTGTCATTGCATGTCTGTTCTTTTCATGAACCACAGCTAGAGTCATTGCATGTCTGTTACGTGCACAAACCACATATGGATCCACCAATGTCATTGCATGTCTGTTCTTTTCATGAACCATAGCTAGAGTCATTGCATGTCTGTGCTTTCCACAAACCACACATGGATCCACCAGTGTCATTGCATGTCTGTTTCTTTCATGAACCATATGGATCCACCAGGTCATTGCATGTCATTCTTTTCATGAACCACACCCGGTGTCATAGCATGTCTGTTCCTCTAAACAAACCATATAAGGATCCTGCAGTGTCATTGCATGTCTGTTCTTTTCATGAACCACACAGGGATCGACCAGTGTCATTGCATGTGTGTTCATTTCATGAACCACAGCTAGAGTCATTGCATGTGTGTTCTTCTAAACAAACCACACATGGATCCACCTAGTGATATTGCATGTCTATTCCTTCCACAAACCACACATGGATCCACCAGTGTCATTGCATGTGTGTTCTTTTCATGAACCACAACGAGAGTCGTTGCATGTCTGTTCTTTCCAGAAACCACAGATGGATCCACCTAGTGTAATTGCATGTCTGTTCTTTTCACAAACCACACATGGATCCACCAGTGTCATTGCATGTGTGTTCTTCTCATGAACCACAGCCAGTGTCATTGCATGTCTGTTCTTCTCACAAACCACATAAGGATCCACCAGTGTCATTGGATGTGTGTTCTTCTCATGAAGCACACATGGATCCACCTAGTGTAATTGCATGTCTATTCTTTTCATGAACCACAACTAGAGTCATTGCATGTCTGTGCTTTCCACAAACCACAAAAGGATGCACCAGTGTCATTGGATGTATGTTCTTCTCATGAACCACATATGAATCCACCAGTGTCATTGCATGTCTATTCTTTGCATGAACCACACCCAGTATCATTGCATGTCTGTTCCTCTAAACAAACCATATAAGGATCCACCAGTGTCATTGCATATCTCTTATTTTCATGAACCACACATGGATCCACCAATGTCATTTCATGTGTGTTATTTTAATGAACGACAACTAGAGTCATTGCATGTGTGTTCTTCTAAACAAACCACACATGGATCCACCTAGTGCGATCGCATGTCAGTTCTTTTCACAAACCACACATGGATCCACCAGTGTCATTGCGTGTGTGTTCTTTTCATGAACCACAGCTAGAGTCATTGTGTGTGTGTTCTTCTAAACAAACCACATAAGGTTCCACCAGTGTCATTGCATGTGTGTTCTTCTCATGAACCACACCTAGTGTCATTTCATGTGTGCTCTTCTCTAGAACCACACATGGATACACCAGTGTCATTGCATGTGTGTTCTTTTCAAGAACCACAGCTAGAGTCATTGAATGTGTGTTCTTCTAAAAAAAACCACATAAGGATCCACCAGTGTCATTGCATGTGTATTCTTTTCATGAACCACAGCTAGAGTCAATGAATGTGTGTTCTTCTGAACAAACCACATATGGATCCAACAGTGTCATTGCATGTCTGTTCTTTTCATGAACCATAGCTAGAGTCATTGCATGTCTGTGCTTTCCACAAACCACACATGGATCCACCAGTGTCTTTGCATGGCTGTTATTTTCATGAACCACATATGGATCCAACAGTGTCATTGCATGCCTGTTCTTTTCATGAACCACACGCAGTGTAATTGCATGTTTATTCCTCTAAACAAACCACATAAGGATCCACCAGTGTCATTGCATGTCTGTGCTTTCCACAAACCAGATATGGATCCACCAGTGTCATTGCATGTCTGTTCTTTTCATGAACCACACCCAGTGTCATTGCATGTCTGTTCCTCTAAACAAACCACACATGGATCCACCTAGTGTGATTGCATGTCTGTTCTTTTCACAAACCACACATGGATCCACTAGTGCCATTGCATGTGTGTTCTTTTCATGAACCACAACTAGAGTCATTGCATGTGTGTTCTTCTAAACAAACCACATAAGGATCCACAAGTGTCATTGCATGTGTTTTCTTCTCATGAACCACACCTAGTGTCATTGCATGTGTGTTCTTCTCATGAACCACACATGGATACACCATTGTCATTGCATGTGTGTTCTTTTCATGAACCACAGCTAGAGTCATTGAATGTGTGTTCTTCTAAACAAACCACATAAGGATCCACCAGTGTCATTGCATGTGTGTTCTTTTCATGAACCACAGCTAGAGTCATTGCATGTGTGTTCTTCTAAACAAACCACATAAGGATCCACCAGTGTCATTGCATGTCTGTTCTTTTCATGAACCACACCCAGTGTCATTGCCTGTGTGTTCTTCTAAACAAACCACATAAGGATCTACCAGTGTCATTGCATGTCTATTCTTTTCATGAACCACATAAGCATCCACCAGTGGCATTGGATGTGTGTTCTTCTCATGAACCACACATGGATCCACCAGTGCATTGCATGTCTGTTCTTTTCATGAACCACATCTAGAGTCATTGCATGTTTGTTACTTCCACAAACCACATATGGATCCACCAATGCCATTGCATGTATGTTCTTTTCATGAACCACAGCTAGAGTCATTGCATGCCAGTTTTTCTCACAAACCACAGATGGAACCTCTAGTGTGATTGCATGTCTGTTCTTTTCACAAACTACATATGGATCCACCAGTGTCATTGCATGTTTATTCTTCTCATGAACCACTCCTAGTGTCATTGCATGTTTGTTCCTCTAAACAAACCACATAAGGATCCACCAGTGTCATTGCATGTATGTTCTTTTTATGAACCACACATGGATCCACCAGTGTCATTGCATGTGTGTTCTTTTCATGAACCACAACTAGAGTCATTGCATGTGTGTTCTTCTAAACAAACCACACATGGATCCACCTAGTGTGATTGCATGTCTGTTCTTTTCACAAACCACACAGGGATCCACCAGTGTCATTTCATGTGTGTTCTTTTCATGAACCACAACTAGAGTCATTGCATGTGTGTTCTTTCCACAAACCACACATGGATCCACCTAGTGTGATTGCATGTCTGTTCTTTTCACAAACCACACATGGATCCACTAGTGCCATTGCATGTGTGTTCTTTTCATGAACCACAACTAGAGTCATTGCATGTGTGTTCTTCTAAACAAACCACATAAGGATCCACAAGTGTCATTGCATGTGTTTTCTTCTCATGAACCACACCCAGTGTCATTGCATGTGTGTTCTTCTCATGAACCACACATGGATACACCAGTGTCATTGCATGTGTGTTCTTTTCATGAACCACAGCTAGAGTCATTGAATGTGTGTTCTTCTAAATAAACCACATAAGGATCCACCAGTGTCATTGCATGTGTGTTCTTTTCATGAACCACAGCTAGATTCATTGCATGTGTGTTCTTCTAAACAAACCACATAAGGATCCACCAGTGTCATTGCATGTCTGTTATTTTCATGAACCACACCCAGTGTCATTGCATGTGTGTTCTTCTAAACAAACCACATAAGGATCTACCAGTGTCATTGCATGTCTATTCTTTTCATGAACCACATAAGCATCCACCAGTGGCATTGGATGTGTGTTCTTCTCATGAACCACACATGGATCCACCAGTGTCATTGCATGTCTGTTCTTTTCATGAACCACATCTAGAGTCATTGCATGTTTGTTACTTCCACAAACCACATATGGATCCACCAATGCCATTGCATGTATGTTCTTTTCATGAACCACAGCTAGAGTCATTGCATGCCAGTTTTTCTCACAAACCACAGATGGAACCTCTAGTGTGATTGCATGTCTGTTCTTTTCACAAACTACATATGGATCCACCAGTGTCATTGCATGTTTATTCTTTTCATGAACCACACCCACTGTCATTGCATGTTTGTTCCTCTAAACAAACCACATAAGGATCCACCAGTGTCATTGCATGTTTGTTCTTTTTATGAACCACACATGGATCCACCAGTGTCATTGCATGTGTGTTCTTTTCATGAACCACAACTAGAGTCATTGCATGTGTGTTCTTCTAAACAAACCACACATGGATCCACCTAGTGTGATTGCATGTCTGTTCTTGTCAAAAACCACACAGGGATCCACCAGTGTCATTTCATGTGTGTTCTTTCATGAACCACAACTAGAGTCATTGCATGTGTGTTCTTTCCACAAACCACACATGGATCCACCTAGTGTGATTGCATGTCTGTTCTTTTCACAAACCACACATGGATCCACTAGTGTCATTGCATGTGTGTTCTTCTCATGAACCACAGCCAGTGTCATTGCATGTTTGTTCTTCTCACAAACCACATAAGGATCCACTAGTGTCATTGCATGTCTGTTCTTTTCATGAACCACAGCTAGAGTCATTGCATGTCTGTGATTTCCACAAACCACATATGGATCCACCAGTGTCATTGCATGTCTGTATTTTTCATGAACCACACCCAGTGTCATTGCATGTCTGTTCCTCTAAACAAACCACACATGGATCCACCTAGTGTGATTGCATGTCTGTTCCTTCCACAAACCACACATGGATCCACCAGTGTCATTGCATGTCTGTTCTTTTCATGAACCACAGCTAGAGTCATTGCATGCGTGTTATTCTAAACAAACCACATAAGGATCCACCATTGTCATTGCATGTGTGTTCTTCTCATAAACCACACCCAGTGTCATTGCATGTGTGTTCTTCTCATGAACCACACCTGGATACACCAGTGTCATTGCATGTCTGTTCTTTTAATGAACCACATAAGGATCCACCAGTGTCATTGGATGTGTATTCTTCTCATGAACCACACCTGGATCCACCAGTGTCATTGCATGTCTGTTCTTTTCATGAACCACAACTAGAGTCTTTGCATGTCTGTTACTTCCACAAACCACAAATGAATCCACCAGTGTCATTGCATGTCTGTTCTTTTCATAAACCATAGCTAGAGTCATTGCATGTCTGTGCTTTCCAGAAACCACACCTGGATCCACCAGTGTCATTGCATGTCTGTTTTTTTTGATCAACCACATATGGATCCAACAGTGTCATTGCATGCCTGTTTTTTCATGAACCACACCCAGTGTAATTGCATGTCTGTTCCTCTAAACAAACCACATAAGGATCCACCAGTGTCATTGCATGTCTGTTCTTTTCATGAACCACACGTGGATCCACCAGTGTCATTGCATGTGTGTTCTTTTCATGAACCACAACTAGAGTCATTACATGTGTATTCTTCTAAAAAAACCACACATGGATCCACCTAGTGTGATTGCATGTCTGTTCCTTCCACAAACCACACATGGATCCACCAGTGTCATTGCATGTGTGTTCTTTTCATGAACCATAGCTAGAGTCATTGCATGTGTGTTCTTCTGAACAAACCACATAAGAATCCACCAGTGTCATTGCATGTGTGTTCTTCTCATGAACCACACCCAGTGTCATTGCATGTGTGTTTTTCTCATGAACCACACATGGATACACCAGTGTCATTGCATGTGTGTTCTTTTCATGAACCACAGCTAGAGTCATTGAATTTGTGTTCTTCTAAACAAACCACATAAGGATCCATGATTGTCATTGCATGTGTGTTCTTTTCACGAACCACAGCTAGAGTCATTGCATGTGTGTTCTTTTAAACAAACCACATAAGGATCCACCAGTGTCATTGCATGTCTATTCTTTCCATGAACCACACCCAGTGTCATTGCATGTTTGTTCTTCTAAACAAACCACATAAGAATACACCAGTGTCATTGCATGTCTATTCTTTTCATGAACCACATAAGGATCCACCAATGTCATTGGATGTGTGTTCTTCTCATGAACCACACATGGATCCACCAGTGTCATTGCATGTATTTTTTTTTCATGAACCACAGCTAGAGTCATTGCATGTTTGTTACTTCCACAAACCACATATGTATCCACCAATGTCATTGCATGTATGTTCTTTTCATTAACCACAGCTAGAGTCATTGCATGCCAGTTCTTCTCACAAACCTCACATGGATCCACTAGTGTCATTGCATGTCTGTTCTTTTCACAAACCACATATGGATCCACAAGTGTCATTGCATGTCTATTCTTTTCATGAACCATACCCAGTGTCATTGCATGTGTGTTCCTCTAAACAAACCACATAAGGATCCACCAGTGTCATTGCATGTCTGTTCTTTTCATGAACCACACATGGATCCACCAATGTCATTGCATGTGTGTTCTTTTCATGAACCACAACTAGAGTCATTGCATGTGTGTTCTTCTAAACAAACCATACATGGATCCACCTAGTGTGATTGCATGTCTGTTCTTTTCACAAATCACACATGGATCCACTAGTGTCATTGCATGTGTGTTCTTCTCATGATCCACAACTAGAGTCATTGCATGTGGGTTCTTCTAAACAAACCACACATGGATCCACCTAGTGTGATTGCATGTCTGTTCTTTTCACAAACCACACATGGATCCACCAGTGTCATTTCATGTGTGTTCTTTTCTTGAACCACAACTAGAGTCATTGCATGTCTGTTCTTTCCACAAACCACACATGGATCCACCTAGTGTGATTGCATGTCTGTTCTTTCCACAAACCACACATGGATCCACGTAGTGTGATTGCATGTGTCTTATTCTCATGAACCACAGCCCGTGTCATTGCATGTTTGTTCTTCTCACAAACCACATAAGGATCCAACAATGTCATTGCATGTCTGTTCTTTTCATGAACCACAGCTAGAGTCATTGCATGTCTGTGCTTTCCACAAACCACATATGGATCCACCAGTGTCATTGCATGTGTGTTCTTTTCATGAACCACAACTAGAGTCATTGCATGTGTGTTCTTCTAAACAAACCACACATGGATCCACCTAGTGTAATTGCATGTCTGTTCTTTTCACAAACCACACAGGGATCCACCAGTGTCATTTCATGTGTGTTCTTTTCATGAACCACAACTAGAGTCATTGCATGTGTGTTCTTTCCACAAACCACACATGGATCCACCTAGTGTGATTGCATGTCTGTTCTTTTCACAAACCACACATGGATCCACTAGTGCCATTGCATGTGTGTTCTTTTCATGAACCACAACTAGAGTCATTGTATGTGTGTTCGTCTAAACAAACCACATAAGGATCCACAAGTGTCATTGCATGTGTTTTCTTCTCATGAACCACACCCAATGTCATTGCATGTGTGTTCTTCTCATGAACCACACATGGATACACCAGTGTCATTGCATGTGTGTTCTTTTCATGAACCACGCGTAGAGTCATTGAATGTGTGTTCTTCTAAACAAACCACATAAGGATCCACCAGTGTCATTGCATGTGTGTTCTTTTCATGAACCATAGCTAGAGTCATTGCATGTGTGTTCTTCTAAACAAACCACATAAGGATCCACCAGTGTCATTGCATGTCTGTTATTTTCATGAACCACACCCAGTGTCATTGCATGTGTGTTCTTCTAAACAAACCACATAAGGATCTACCAGTGTCATTGCATGTCTATTCTTTTCATGAACCACATAAGCATCCACCAGTGGCATTGGATGTGTGTTCTTCTCATGAACCACACATGGATCCACCAGTGTCATTGCATGTCTGTTCTTTTCATGAACCACATCTAGAGTCATTGCATGTTTGTTACTTCCACAAACCACATATGGATCCACCAATGCCATTGCATGTATGTTCTTTTCATGAACCACAGCTAGAGTCATTGCATGCCAGTTTTTCTCACAAACCACAGATGGAACCTCTAGTGTGATTGCATGTCTGTTCTTTTCACAAACTACATATGGATCCACCAGTGTCATTGCATGTTTATTCTTTTCATGAACCACACCCAGTGTCATTGCATGTTTGTTCCTCTAAACAAACCACATAAGGATCCACCAGTGTCATTGCATGTCTGTTCTTTTCACAAACCACACATGGATCCACTAGTGTCATTGCATGTGTGTTCTTCTCATGATCCACAACTAGAGTCATTGCATGTGGGTTCTTCTAAACAAACCACACATGGATCCACCTAGTGTGATTGCATGTCTGTTCTTTTCACAAACCACACATGGATCCACCAGTGTCATTTCATGTGTGTTCTTTTCTTGAACCACAAGTAGAGTCATTGCATGTCTGTTCTTTCCACAAACCACACATGGATCCACCTAGTGTGATTGCATGTCTGTTCTTTTCACAAACCACACATGGATCCACTAGTGTCATTGCATGTGTGTTCTTCTCATGAACCACAGCCGGTGTCATTGCATGTTTGTTCTTCTCACAAACCACATAAGGATCCACCAGTGTCATTGCATGTCTGTTCTTTTCATGAACCACAGCTAGAGTCATTGCATGTCTGTGCTTTCCACAAACCACATATGGATCCACCAGTGTCATTGCATGTGTGTTTTTCTCATGAACCACACATGGATACACCAGTGTCATTGCATGTGTGTTCTTTTCATGAACCACAGCTAGAGTCATTGAATTTGTGTTCTTCTAAACAAACCACATAAGGATCCATGATTGTCATTGCATGTGTGTTCTTTTCATGAACCACAGCTAGAGTCATTGCATGTGTGTTCTTTTAAACAAACCACATAAGGATCCACCAGTGTCATTGCATGTCTATTCTTTCCATGAACCACACCCAGTGTCATTGCATGTTTGTTCTTCTAAACAAACCACATAAGAATACACCAGTGTCATTGCATGTCTGTTCTTTTCATGAACCACATAAGGATCCACCAATGTCATTGGATGTGTGTTCTTCTCATGAACCACACATGGATCCACCAGTGTCATTGCATGTATTTTTTTTTCATGAACCACAGCTAGAGTCATTGCATGTTTGTTACTTCCACAAACCACATATGTATCCACCAATGTCATTGCATGTATGTTCTTTTCATTAACCACAGCTAGAGTCATTGCATGCCAGTTCTTCTCACAAACCTCACATGGATCCACTAGTGTCATTGCATGTCTGTTCTTTTCACAAACCACATATGGATCCACCAGTGTCATTGCATGTCTATTCTTTTCATGAACCATACCCAGTGTCATTGCATGTGTATTCCTCTAAACAAACCACATAAGGATCCACCAGTGTCATTGCATGTCTGTTCTTTTCATGAACCACACATGGATCCACCAATGTCATTGCATGTGTGTTCTTTTCATGAACCACAACTAGAGTCATTGCATGTGTGTTCTTCTAAACAAACCATACATGGATCCACCTAGTGTGATTGCATGTCTGTTCTTTTCACAAACCACACATGGATCCACTAGTGTCATTGCATGTGTGTTCTTCTCATGATCCACAACTAGAGTCATTGCATGTGGGTTCTTCTAAACAAACCACACATGGATCCACCTAGTGTGATTGCATGTCTGTTCTTTTCACAAACCACACATGGATCCACCAGTGTCATTTCATGTGTGTTCTTTTCTTGAACCACAACTAGAGTCATTGCATGTCTGTTCTTTCCACAAACCACACATGGATCCACCTAGTGTGATTGCATATCTGTTCTTTTCACAAACCACACATGGATCCACTAGTGTCATTGCATGTGTGTTCTTCTCATGAACCACAGCCGGTGTCATTGCATGTTTGTTCTTCTCACAAACCACATAAGGATCCACCAGTGTCATTGCATGTCTGTTCTTTTCATGAACCACAGCTAGAGTCATTGCATGTCTGTGCTTTCCACAAACCACATATGGATCCACCAGTGTCATTGCATGTGTGTTCTTTTCATGAACCACAACTAGAGTCATTGCATGTGTGTTCTTCTAAACAAACCACACATGGATCCACCTAGTGTGATTGCATGTCTGTTCTTTTCACAAACCACACAGGGATCCACCAGTGTCATTTCATGTGTGTTCTTTTCATGAACCACAACTAGAGTCATTGCATGTGTGTTCTTTCCACAAACCACACATGGATCCACCTAGTGTGATTGCATGTCTGTTCTTTTCACAAACCACACATGGATCCACTAGTGCCATTGCATGTGTGTTCTTTTCATGAACCACAACTAGAGTCATTGTATGTGTGTTCTTCTAAACAAACCACATAAGGATCCACAAGTGTCATTGCATGTGTGTTCTTCTCATGAACCACACATGGATACACCAGTGTCATTGCATGTGTGTTCTTTTCATGAACCACAGCTAGAGTCATTGAATGTGTGTTCTTCTAAACAAACCACATAAGGATCCACCAGTGTCATTGCATGGCTGTTCTTTTCATGAACCACACCTAGTGTCATTGCATGTGTGTTCTTCTAAACAAACCACATAAGGATCCACTAGTGTCATTGCATGTATGTTATTTTCATGAACCACATAAGGATCCACCAGTGTCATTGGATGTGTGTTCTTCTCATGAACCACACATGGATCCAGCAGTGTCATTGCATGTCTGTTCTTTTCATCAACCACAACTAGAGTCATTGTATGTTTGTTACTTCCACAAACCACATATGGATCCACCAATGTCATTGCATGTCTGTTCTTTTCATGAACCACAGCTAGAATCATTGCATGTCAGTTCTTCTGACAAACCACACATGGATCCACCAGTGTCATTGCATCTCTGTTCTTTTCACAAACCACATATGGATCCACCAGTGTCATTGCATGTCTATTCTTTTCATGAACCACACCCAGTGTCATTGCATGTGTGTTCCTCTAAACAAACCACATAAGGATCCACCAGCGTCATTGCATGTTTGTTCTTTTCATTAACCACACATAGATCCACCAGTGTCATTGCATATGTGTTCTTTTAAATAACCACAACTAGAGTCATTGCATGTGTGTTCTTCTAAACAAACCACACATGGATCCAGCTAGTGTGATTGCATGTCCGTTCCTTCCACAAACCACACATGGATACACCATTGTCATTGCATGTGTGTTCTTTTCATGAACCACTACTAGAGTCATTGCATGTCTGTTCTTTCCACAAACCACACATGGATCCACCTAGTGTGATTGCATGTCTGTTCTTTTCACAAACCTCACATGGATCCACTAGTGTCATTGCATGTGTGTTCTTTTCATGAACCACATCCAGTGTCATTGCATATCTGTTCTTCTCATAAACCACATAAGGATCCACCAGTGTCATTTCATGTGTGTTCTTCTCATGAACCACAGCCAGTGTCATTGCATGTCTGTTCTGCTCACAAACCACATAAGGATCCACCAGTGTAATTGGATGTGTGTTCTTCTCATGAACCACACATGGATCCACCCAGTGTCATTGCATGTCTGTTCTTTTCATGAACAACAGCTAGAGTCATTGCATGTCTGTGCTTTCCACAAACCACATATGGATCCACCAGTGGCATTGCATGTCTGTTATTTTCATGAACCACACCCAGTGTCATTTCTTGTCTGTTCCTCTAAACAAACCACACATGGATCAACCTAGTGTGATTTCATGTCTGTTCTTTTCACAAACCACACATGGATCCACCAGTGTCATTGCATGTGTGTTCTTTTCATGAACCATAGCTAGAGTCATTGCATGTGTGTTTTCTAAACAAACCACATAAAGATCCACCAGTGTCATTGCATGTGTGTTCTTCTCATGAACCACACATGGATCCACCAGTGTCAATGCATGTGCATTCTTTTCATGAACCACAGATAGAGTCATTTCATGTATGTTCTTTCCACAAACCACACATGGATCCACCTAGTGTGATTTCATGTATGTTCTTTTCCCAAACCACACATGGATCCACCAGTGTCATTGCATGTGTGTTCTTCTCTTGAACCACAGCCAGTGTCATTGCATGTCTATTCTTCTCACAAACCACATAACGATCCACCATTGTCATTGGATGTGTGTTCTTCTCATGAACCACACATGGATCTACCCAGTGTCATTGCATGTCTGTTCTTTTCATGAACCATAGCTAGAGTCATTGCATGTCTGTGCTTTCCACAAACCACATAAGGATCCACCAGTGTCATTGTATGTCTGTTCTTTTCATGGAGCACACATGGATCCACCAATGTCATTGCATGTGTGTTCTTTTCATGAACCACAGCTAGAGTCATTGCATATGTGTTCTTCTAAACAAACCACAAATGGATCCACCTAGTGTGATTACATGTCTATTCTTTTCACAAACCACACATGGATCCACCAGTGTCATTGCATGTTTGTTCCTCTAAACAAAACCACACATGGATCCACCTAGAGTCATCGCATATCAGTTCTTTTCACAAACCACACATGGATCCACCAGTGTCATTGCATGTTTTTTTCATGAACCATAGCTAGAATCATTGCATGTGTGTTCTTGTAAACAAACCACATAAGGATCCACTAGTGTCATTGCATGTTTGTTCTTCTCATGAACCACACCTAGTGTCACTGCATGTGTGTTCTTCTCATGAACCACACATGGATACACCAGTGTCATTGCATGTGTGTTCTTTTCATGAACCACAACTAGAGTCATTGCATGTGTGTTCTTCTAAACAAACCACATAAGGATACACCAGTGTCATTGCATATGTGTTCTTTTCATGAACCATAGCTAGAGTCATTGCATGTGTTTTCTTCTAAACAAACCACATGAGGATCCACCAGTGTCATTGCATGTCTGTTCTTTTCATGAACCACAACCAGTGTCATTGCATGTGTGTTCTTCTAAACAAACCACATAAGGATCCACTAGTGTCATTGCATGTATGTTCTTTTCATGAACCACATAACGATCCACCAGTGTCATTAGATGTGTGTTCTTCTCATGAACCACACATGGATCCATCAGTGTCATTGCATGTCTGTTCTTTTCATGAACCACAACTAGAGTCATTGTATGTTTGTTACTTCCACAAACCACATATGGATCCACCAATGTCATTGCATGTCTGTTCTTTTCATGAACCACAGCTAGAGTCATTGCATGTCAGTTCTTCTCACAAACCACACATGGATCCACCAGTGTCATTGCATGTCTGTTCTTTTCACAAACCACATATGGATCCACCAGTGTCATTGCATGTCTATTCTTTTCATGAACCACACCCAGTGTCATTGCATGTTTGTTCCTCTAAACAAACCACATAAGGATCCACCAGCGTCATTGCATGTTTGTTCTTTTCATTAACCACACATGGATCCACCAGTGTCATTGCATATGTGTTCTTTTCATGAACCAAAACTAGAGTCATTGCATGTGTGTTCTTCTGAACAAACCACACATGGATCCAGATAGTGTGATTGTATGTCTGTTCTTTTCACAAACCACACATGGATCCACCAGTGTCATTGCATGTGTGTTCTTGTCATGAACCACAACTAGAGTCATTGCATGTGTGTTCTTCTAAACGAACCACACATGGATCCACCTAGTGTGATTGCATGTCTGTTCCTTTCACAAACCACACATGGATCCACCAGTGTCATTTCATGTGTGTTCTTTTCATGAACCACAGCTAGAGTCATTGCATGTCTGTTCTTTCCACAAACCACACATGGATCCACCTAGTGTGATTGCATGTCTGTTCTTTTCACAAACCACACATGGATCCACTAGTGTCATTGCATGTGTGTTCTTCTCATGAACCACCGCTAGTGTCATTGCATGTCTGTTCTTCTCATCAACCACATAAGGATCCACCAGTGTCATTCAATGTGTGTTCTTCTCATGAACCACACATGGATCCACCCAGTGTCATTGCATGTCTGTTATTTTCATGAACCAAAGCTAGAGTCATTGCATGTCTATGCTTTCCACAAACCACATATGGATCCACCAGTGTCATTGCATGTCCGTTATTTTCATGAACCACGCCCAGTGTCATTGCATGTCTGTTCCTCTAAAAAACCAAACGTGGATCCACCTAGAGTCATTGCATGTTAGTTCTTTTCACAAACCACACATGGATCCACCGGTGTCATTGCATGTGTGTTCTTCTGAACAAACCACATAAGCATCCACTAGTGTCTTTGCATGTGTGTTCTTTTCATGAACCACAACTACAGTCATTGCATGTGTGTTGTTCTAAACAAACCACATAAGGATCCACCAGGGGCATTGCAGGTTTGTTCTTTTCATGAACCACACCCAGTGTCATTGCATGTGTGTTCTTCTAAACAAACCACATAAGGATCCACCAGTGTCATTGCATGTTTGTTCGTTTCATGAACCACATAAGGATCCACCAGTGTCATTGGATGTGTTTTCTTCTCATGAACCACACATGGATCCACCAGTGTCATTGCATGTCTGTTCTTTTCATGAACCACAGCTAGAGTCATTGCATGTCTGTTACGTGCACAAACCACATATGGATCCACCAATGTCATTGCATGTCTGTTCTTTTCATGAACCATAGCTAGAGTCATTGCATGTCTGTGCTTTCCACAAACCACACATGGATCCACCAGTGTCATTGCATGTCTGTTCTTTTCATGAACCACATATGGATCCACCAGTGTCATTGCATGTCTGTTCTTTTCATGAACCACACCCGGTGTCATAGCATGTCTGTTCCTCTAAACAAACCATATAAGGATCCTGCAGTGTCATTGCATGTCTGTTCTTTTCATGAACCACACAGGGATCGACCAGTGTCATTGCATGTGTGTTCATTTCATGAACCACAGCTAGAGTCATTGCATGTGTGTTCTTCTAAACAAACCACACATGGATCCACCTAGTGATATTGCATGTCTATTCCTTCCACAAACCACACATGGATCCACCAGTGTCATTGCATGTGTGTTCTTTTCATGAACCACAACTAGAGTCGTTGCATGTCTGTTCTTTCCAGAAACCACAGATGGATCCACCTAGTGTAATTGCATGTCTGTTCTTTTCACAAACCACACATGGATCCACCAGTGTCATTGCATGTGTGTTCTTCTCATGAACCACAGCCATTGTCATTGCATGTCTGTTCTTCTCACAAACCACATAAGGATCCACCAGTGTCATTGGATGTGTCTTCTTCTCATGAAGCACACATGGATCCACCTAGTGTAATTGCATGTCTATTCTTTTCATGAACCACAACTAGAGTCATTGCATGTCTGTGCTTTCCACAAACCACAAAAGGATGCACCAGTGTCATTGGATGTATGTTCTTCTCATGAACCACATATGAATCCACCAGTGTCATTGCATGTCTATTCTTTGCATGAACCACACCCAGTATCATTGCATGTCTGTTCCTCTAAACAAACCATATAAGGATCCACCAGTGTCATTGCATATCTCTTATTTTCATGAACCACACATGGATCCACCAATGTCATTGCATGTGTGTTATTTTAATGAACGACAACTAGAGTCATTGCATGTGTGTTCTTCTAAACAAACCACACATGGATCCACCTAGTGTGATCGCATGTCAGTTCTTTTCACAAACCACACATGGATCCACCAGTGTCATTGCGTGTGTGTTCTTTTCATGAACCACAGCTAGAGTCATTGTGTGTGTGTTCTTCTAAACAAACCACATAAGGATCCACCATTGTCATTGCATGTGTGTTCTTCTCATGAACCACACCTAGTGTCATTTCATGTGTGCTCTTCTCTAGAACCACACATGGATACACCAGTGTCATTGCATGTGTGTTCTTTTCAAGAACCACAGCTAGAGTCATTGAATGTGTGTTCTTCTAAAAAAAACCACATAAGGATCCACCAGTGTCATTGCATGTGTATTCTTTTCATGAACCACAGCTAGAGTCAATGAATGTGTGTTCTTCTAAACAAACCACATATGGATCCAACAGTGTCATTGCATGTCTGTTCTTTTCATGAACCATAGCTAGAGTCATTGCATGTCTGTGCTTTCCACAAACCACACATGGATCCACCAGTGTCTTTGCATGGCTGTTATTTTCATGAACCACATATGGATCCAACAGTGTCATTGCATGCCTGTTCTTTTCATGAACCACACGCAGTGTAATTGCATGTTTATTCCTCTAAACAAACCACATAAGGATCCACCAGTGTCATTGCATGTCTGTGCTTTCCACAAAGCAGATATGGATCCACCAGTGTCATTGCATGTCTGTTCTTTTCATGAACCACACCCAGTGTCATTGCATGTCTGTTCCTCTAAACAAACCACCCATGGATCCACCTACTGTGATTGCATGTCTGTTCTTTTCACAAACCACACATGGATCCACTAGTGCCATTGCATGTGTGTTCTTTTCATGAACCACAACTAGAGTCATTGCATGTGTGTTCTTCTAAACAAACCACATAAGGATCCACAAGTGTCATTGCATGTGTTTTCTTCTCATGAACCACACCCAGTGTCATTGCATGTGTGTTCTTCTCATGAACCACACATGGATACACCAGTGTCATTGCATGTGTGTTCTTTTCATGAACCACAGCTAGAGTCATTGAATGTGTTTTCTTCTAAACAAACCACATAAGGATCCACCAGTGTCATTGCATGTGTGTTCTTTTCATGAACCACAGCTAGAGTCATTGCATGTGTGTTCTTCTAAACAAACCACATAAGGATCCACCAGTGTCATTGCATGTCTATTCTTTTCATGAACCACACCCAGTGTCATTGCCTGTGTGTTCTTCTAAACAAACCATATAAGGATCTACCAGTGTCATTGCATGTCTATTCTTTTCATGAACCACATAAGCATCCACCAATGGCATTGGATGTGTGTTCTTCTCATGAACCACACATGGATCCACCAGTGCATTGCATGTCTGTTCTTTTCATGAACCACGTCTAGAGTCATTGCATGTTTGTTACTTCCACAAACCACATATGGATCCACCAATGCCATTGCATGTATGTTCTTTTCATGAACCACAGCTAGAGTCATTGCATGCCAGTTTTTCTCACAAACCACAGATGGAACCTCTAGTGTGATTGCATGTCTGTTCTTTTCACAAACTACATATGGATCCACCAGTGTTATTGCATGTTTATTCTTTTCATGAACCACACCCACTGTCATTGCATGTTTGTTCCTCTAAACAAACCACATAAGGATCCACCAGTGTCATTGCATGTATGTTCTTTTTATGAACCACACATGGATCCACCAGTGTCATTGCATGTGTGTTCTTTTCATGAACCACAACTAGAGTCATTGCATGTGTGTTCCTCTAAACAAACCACACATGGATCCACCTAGTGTGATTGCATGTCTGTTCTTTTCACAAACCACACAGGGATCCACCAGTGTCATTTCATGTGTGTTCTTTTCATGAACCACAACTAGAGTCATTGCATGTGTGTTCTTTCCACAAACCACACATGGATCCACCTAGTGTGATTGCATGTCTGTTCTTTTCACAAACCACACATGGATCCACTAGTGTCATTGCATGTGTGTTCTTCTCATGAACCACAGCCAGTGTCATTGCATGTTTGTTCTTCTCACAAACCACATAAGGATCCACCAGTGTCATTGCATGTCTGTTCTTTTCATGAACCACAGCTAGAGTCATTGCATGTCTGTGATTTCCACAAACCACATATGGATCCACCAGTGTCATTGCATGTCTGTTCTTTTCATGAACCACACCCAGTGTCATTGCATGTCTGTTCCTCTAAACAAACCACACATGGATCCACCTAGTGTGATTGCATGTCTGTTCCTTCCACAAACCACACATGGATCCACCAGTGTCATTGCATGTGTGTTCTTTTCATGAACCACAGCTAGAGTCATTGCATGCGTGTTATTCTAAACAAACCACATAAGGATCCACCATTGTCATTGCATGTGTGTTCTTCTCATGAACCACACCCAGTGTCATTGCATGTGTGTTCTTCTCATGAACCACACCTGGATACACCAGTGTCATTGCATGTCTGTTCTTTTAATGAACCACATAAGGATCCACCAGTGTCATTGGATGTGTATTCTTCTCATGAACCACACCTGGATCCACCAGTGTCATTGCATGTCTGTTCTTTTCATGAACCACAACTAGAGTCTTTGCATGTCTGTTACTTCCACAAACCACAAATGAATCCACCAATGTCATTGCATGTCTGTTCTTTTCATAAACCATAGCTAGAGTCATTGCATGTCTGTGCTTTCCACAAACCACACCTGGATCCACCAGTGTCATTGCATGTCTGTTTTTTTTGATCAACCACATATGGATCCAACAGTGTCATTGCATGCCTGTTTTTTCATGAACCACACCCAGTGTAATTGCATGTTTGTTCCTCTAAACAAACCACATAAGGATCCACCAGTGTCATTGCATGTCTGTTCTTTTCATGAACCACATGTGGATCCACCAGTGTCATTGCATGTGTGTTCTTTTCATGAACCACAGCTAGAGTCATTACATGTGTATTCTTCTAAACAAACTACACATGGATCCACCTAGTGTGATTGCATGTCTGTTCCTTCCACAAACCACACATGGATCCACTAGTGTCATTGCATGTGTGTTCTTTTCATGAACCACAGCTAGAGTCATTGCATGTGTGTTCTTCTGAACAAACCACATAAGAATCCACCAGTGTCATTGCATGTGTGTTCTTCTCATGAACCACACCCAGTGTCATTGCATGTGTGTTTTTCTCATGAACCACACATGGATACACCAGTGTCATTGCATGTGTGTTCTTTTCATGAACCACAGCTAGAGTCATTGAATTTGTGTTCTTCTAAACAAACCACATAAGGATCCATGATTGTCATTGCATGTGTGTTCTTTTCATGAACCACAGCTAGAGTCATTGCATGTGTGTTCTTTTAAACAAACCACATAAGGATCCACCAGTGTCATTGCATGTCTATTCTTTCCATGAACCACACCCAGTGTCATTGCATGTTTGTTCTTCTAAACAAACCACATAAGAATACACCAGTGTCATTGCATGTCTTTTCATGAACCACATAAGGATCCACCAATGTCATTGGATGTGTGTTCTTCTCATGAACCACACATGGATCCACCAGTGTCATTGCATGTATTTTTTTTTCATGAACCACAGCTAGAGTCATTGCATGTTTGTTACTTCCACAAACCACATATGTATCCACCAATGTCATTGCATGTATGTTCTTTTCATTAACCACAGCTAGAGTCCTTGCATGCCAGTTCTTCTCACAAACCTCACATGGATCCACTAGTGTCATTGCATGTCTGTTCTTTTCACAAACCACATATGGATCCACAAGTGTCATTGCATGTCTATTCTTTTCATGAACCATACCCAGTGTCATTGCATGTGTGTTCCTCTAAACAAACCACATAAGGATCCACCAGTGTCATTGCATGTCTGTTCTTTTCATGAACCACACATGGATCCACCAATGTCATTGCATGTGTGTTCTTTTCATGAACCACAACTAGAGTCATTGCATGTGTGTTCTTCTAAATATACCATACATGGATCCACCTAGTGTGATTGCATGTCTGTTCTTTTCACAAACCACACATGGATCCACTAGTGTCATTGCATGTGTGTTCTTCTCATGATCCACAACTAGAGTCATTGCATGTGGGTTCTTCTAAACAAACCACACATGGATCCACCTAGTGTGATTGCATGTCTGTTCTTTTCACAAACGACACATGGATCCACCAGTGTCATTTCATGTGTGTTCTTTTCTTGAACCACAACTAGAGTCATTGCATGTCTGTTCTTTCCACAAACCACACATGGATCCACCTAGTGTGATTGCATGTCTGTTCTTTTCACAAACCACAGCCGGTGTCATTGCATGTTTGTTCTTCTCACAAACCACATAAGGATCCACCAGTGTCATTGCATGTCTGTTCTTTTCATGAACCACAGCTAGAGTCATTGCATGTCTGTGCTTTCCACAAACCACATATGGATCCACCAGTGTCATTGCATGTGTGTTCTTTTCATGAACCACAACTAGAGTCATTGCATGTGTGTTCTTCTAAACAAACCACACATGGATCCACCTAGTGTGATTGCATGTCTGTTCTTTTCACAAACCACACAGGGATCCACCAGTGTCATTTCATGTGTGTTCTTTTCATGAACCACAACTAGAGACATTGCATGTGTGTTCTTTCCACAAACCACACATGGATCCACCTAGTGTGATTGCATGTCTGTTCTTTTCACAAACCACACATGGATCCACTAGTGCCATTGCATGTGTGTTCTTTTCATGAACCACAACTAGAGTCATTGTATGTGTGTTCTTCTAAACAAACCACATAAGGATCCACAAGTGTCATTGCATGTGTTTTCTTCTCATGAACCACACCCAATGTCATTGCATGTGTGTTCTTCTCATGAACCACACATGGATACACCAGTGTCATTGCATGTGTGTTCTTTTCATGAACCACAGCTAGAGTCATTGAATGTGTGTTCTTCTAAACAAACCACATAAGGATCCACCAGTGTCATTGCATGTGTGTTCTTTTCATGAACCATAGCTAGAGTCATTGCATGTGTGTTCTTCTAAACAAACCACATAAGGATCCACCAGTGTCATTGCATGTCTGTTATTTTCATGAACCACACCCAGTGTCATTGCATGTGTGTTCTTCTAAACAAACCACATAAGGATCTACCAGTGTCATTGCATGTCTATTCTTTTCATGAACCACATAAGCATCCACCAGTGGCATTGGATGTGTGTTCTTCTCATGAACCACACATGGATCCACCAGTGTCATTGCATGTCTGTTCTTTTCATGAACCACATCTAGAGTCATTGCATGTTTGTTACTTCCACAAACCACATATGGATCCACCAATGCCATTGGATGTATGTTCTTTTCATGAACCACAACTAGAGTCATTGCATGCCAGTTTTTCTAACAAACCACAGATGGAACCTCTAGTGTGATTGCATGTCTGTTCTTTTCACAAACTACATATGGATCCACCAGTGTCATTGCATGTTTATTCTTTTCATGAACCACACCCAGTGTCATTGCATGTTTGTTCCTCTAAACAAACCACATAAGGATCCACCAGTGTCATTGCATGTCTGTTCTTTTCACAAACCACACATGGATCCACTAGTGTCATTGCATGTGTGTTCTTCTCATGATCCACAACTAGAGTCATTGCATGTGGGTTCTTCTAAACAAACCACACATGGATCCACCTAGTGTGATTGCATGTCTGTTCTTTTCACAAACCACACATGGATCCACCAGTGTCATTTCATGTGTGTTCTTTTCTTGAACCACAAGTAGAGTCATTGCATGTCTGTTCTTTCCACAAACCACACATGGATCCACCTAGTGTGATTGCATGTCTGTTCTTTTCACAAACCACACATGGATCCACTAGTGTCATTGCATGTGTGTTCTTCTCATGAACCACAGCCGGTGTCATTGCATGTTTGTTCTTCTCACAAACCACATAAGGATCCACCAGTGTCATTGCATGTGTTCTTTTCATGAACCAGCTAGAGTCATTGCATGTCTGTGCTTTCCACAAACCACATATGGATCCACCAGTGTCATTGCATGTGTGTTTTTCTCATGAACCACACATGGATACACCAGTGTCATTGCATGTGTGTTCTTTTCATGAACCACAGCTAGAGTCATTGAATTTGTGTTCTTCTAAACAAACCACATAAGGATCCATGATTGTCATTGCATGTGTGTTCTTTTCATGAACCACAGCTAGAGTCATTGCATGTGTGTTCTTTTAAACAAACCACATAAGGATCCACCAGTGTCATTGCATGTCTATTCTTTCCATGAACCACACCCAGTGTCATTGCATGTTTGTTCTTCTAAACAAACCACATAAGAATACACCAGTGTCATTGCATGTCTGTTCTTTTCATGAACCATAAGGATCCACCAATGTCATTGGATGTGTGTTCTTCTCATGAACCACACATGGATCCACCAGTGTCATTGCATGTATTTTTTTTTTCATGAACCACAGCTAGAGTCATTGCATGTTTGTTACTTCCACAAACCACATATGTATCCACCAATGTCATTGCATGTATGTTCTTTTCATTAACCACAGCTAGAGTCATTGCATGCCAGTTCTTCTCACAAACCTCACATGGATCCACTAGTGTCATTGCATGTCTGTTCTTTTCACAAACCACATATGGATCCACCAGTGTCATTGTATGTCTATTCTTTTCATGAACCATACCCAGTGTCATTGCATGTGTGTTCTGCTAAACAAACTAGGTAAGGATCCACCAGTGTCATTGCATGTCTGTTCTTTTCATGAACCACACATGGATCCACCAATGTCATTGCATGTGTGTTCTTTTCATGAACCACAACTAGAGTCATTGCATGTGTGTTCTTCTAAACAAACCATACATGGATCCACCTAGTGTGATTGCATGTCTGTTCTTTTCACAAACCACACATGGATCCACTAGTGTCATTGCATGTGTGTTCTTCTCATGATCCACAACTAGAGTCATTGCATGTGGGTTCTTCTAAACAAACCACACATGGATCCACCTAGTGTGATTGCATGTCTGTTCTTTTCACAAACCACACATGGATCCACCAGTGTCATTTCATGTGTGTTCTTTTCTTGAACCACAACTAGAGTCATTGCATGTCTGTTCTTTCCACAAACCACACATGGATCCACCTAGTGTGATTGCATGTCTGTTCTTTTCACAAACCACACATGGATCCACTAGTGTCATTGCATGTGTGTTCTTCTCATGAACCACAGCCGGTGTCATTGCATGTTTGTTCTTCTCACAAACCACATAAGGATCCACCAGTGTCATTGCATGTCTGTTCTTTTCATGAACCACAGCTAGAGTCATTGCATGTCTGTGCTTTACACAAACCACATATGGATCCACCAGTGTCATTGCATGTGTGTTCTTTTCATGAACCACAACTAGAGTCATTGCATGTGTGTTCTTCTAAACAAACCACACATGGATCCACCTAGTGTGATTGCATGTCTGTTCTTTTCACAAACCACACAGGGATCCACCAGTGTCATTTCATGTGTGTTCTTTTCATGAACCACAACTAGAGTCATTGCATGTGTTCTTTCCACAAACCACACATGGATCCACCTAGTGTGATTGCATGTCTGTTCTTTTCACAAACCACACATGGATCCACTAGTGCCATTGCATGTGTGTTCTTTTCATGAACCACAACTAGAGTCATTGTATGTGTGTTCTTCTAAACAAACCACATAAGGATCCACAAGTGTCATTGCATGTGTTTTCTTCTCATGAACCACACCCAATGTCATTGCATGTGTGTTCTTCTCATGAACCACACATGGATACACCAGTGTCATTGCATGTGTGTTCTTTTCATGAACCACAGCTAGAGTCATTGAATGTGTGTTCTTCTAAACAAACCACATAAGGATCCACCAGTGTCATTGCATGTGTGTTCTTTTCATGAACCACAGCTAGAGTCATTGCATGTGTGTTCTTCTAAACAAACCACATAAGGATCCACCAGTGTCATTGCATGTCTGTTATTTTCATGAACCACACCCAGTGTCATTGCATGTGTGTTCTTCTAAACAAACCACATAAGGATCTACCAGTGTCATTGCATGTCTATTCTTTTCTTGAACCACATAAGCATCCACCAGTGGCATTGGATGTGTGTTCTTCTCATGAACCACACATGGATCCACCAGTGTCATTGCATGTCTGTTCTTTTCATGAACCACATCTAGAGTCATTGCATGTTTGTTACTTCCACAAACCACATATGGATCCACCAATGCCATTGCATGTATGTTCTTTTCATGAACCACAGCTAGAGTCATTGCATGCCAGTTTTTCTCACAAACCACAGATGGAACCTCTAGTGTGATTGCATGTCTGTTCTTTTCACAAACTACATATGGATCCACCAGTGTCATTGCATGTTTATTCTTTTCATGAACCACACCTAGTGTCATTGCATGTTTGTTCCTCTAAACAAACCACATAAGGATCCACCAGTGTCATTGCATGTCTGTTCTTTTCACAAACCACACATGGATCCACTAGTGTCATTGCATGTGTGTTCTTCTCATGATCCACAACTAGAGTCATTGCATGTGGGTTCTTCTAAAAAAACCACACATGGATCCACCTAGTGTGATTGCATGTCTGTTCTTTTCACAAACCACACATGGATCCACCAGTGTCATTTCATGTGTGTTCTTTTCTTGAACCACAAGTAGAGTCATTGCATGTCTGTTCTTTCCACAAACCACACATGGATCCACCTAGTGTGATTGCATGTCTGTTCTTTTCACAAACCACACATGGATCCACTAGTGTCATTGCATGTGTGTTCTTCTCATGAACCACAGCCGGTGTCATTGCATGTTTGTTCTTCTCACAAACCACATAAGGATCCACCAGTGTCATTGCATGTCTGTTCTTTTCATGAACCACAGCTAGAGTCATTGCATGTCTGTGCTTTCCACAAACCACATATGGATCCACCAGTGTCATTGCATGTGTGTTCTTTTCATGAACCACAACTAGAGTCATTGCATGTGTGTTCTTATAAACAAACCACACATGGATCCACCTAGTGTGATTGCATGTCTGTTCTTTTCACAAACCACACAGGGATCCACCAGTGTCATTTCATGTGTGTTCTTTTCATGAACCACAACTAGAGTCATTGCATGTGTGTTCTTTCCACAAACCACACATGGATCCACCTAGTGTGATTGCATGTCTGTTCTTTTCACAAACCACACATGGATCCACTAGTGCCATTGCATGTGTGTTCTTCTCATGAACCACAGCCAGTGTCATTGCATGTTTGTTCTTCTCACAAACCACATAAGGATCCTCCAGTGTCATTGCATGTCTGTTCTTTTCATGAACCACAGCTAGAGTCATTGCATGTCTATGATTTCCACAAACCATATATGGATCCACCAGTGTCATTGCATGTCTGTTCTTTTCATGAACCACACCTAGTGTCATTGCATGTATGTTCCTCTAAACAAACCACACATGGATCCACCTAGTGTGATTGCATGTCTGTTCCTTCCACAAACCACACATGGATCCACCAGTGTCATTGCATGTGTGTTCTTTTCATGAACCACAGCTAGAGTCATTGCATGCGTGTTATTCTAAACAAACCACATAAAGATCCACCATGGTCATTGCATGTGTGTTCTTCTCATGAACCACACCCAGTGTCATTGCATGTGTGTTCTTCTCATGAACCACACCTGGATACACCAGTGTCATTGCATGTCTGTTCTTTTAATGAACCACATAAGGATCCACCAGTGTCATTGGATGTGTATTCTTCTCATGAACCACACCTGGATCCACCAGTGTCATTGCATGTCTGTTCTTTTCATGAACCACAACTAGAGTCTTTGCATGTCTGTTACTTCCACAAACCACAAATGGATCCACCAGTGTCATTGCATGTCTGTTCTTTTCATAAACCATAGCTAGAGTCATTGCATGTCTGTGCTTTCCACAAACCACACCTGGATCCACCAGTCTCATTGCATGTCTGTTTTTTTTGATCAACCACATATGGATCCAACAGTGTCATTGCATGCCTGTTTTTTCATGAACCACACCTAGTGTAATTGCATGTCTGTTCCTCTAAACAAACCACATAAGGATCCACCAGTGTCATTGCATGTCTGTTCTTTTCATGAACCACACGTGGATCCACCAGTGTCATTGCATGTGTGTTCTTTTCATGAACCACAGCTAGAGTCATTACATGTGTGTTCTTCTAAACAAACCACACATGGATCCACCTAGTGTGATTGCATGTCTGTTCCTTCCACAAACCACACATGGATCCACCAGTGTCATTGCATGTGTGTTCTTTTCATGAACCACAGCTAGAGTCATTGCATGTGTGTTCTTCTGAACAAACCACACAAGGATCCACCAGTGTCATTGCATGTGTGTTCTTCTCATGAACCGCACCCAGTGTCATTGCATGTGTGTTTTTCTCATGAACCACACATGGATACACCAATGTCATTGCATGTGTGTTCTTTTCATGAACCACAACTAGAGTCATTGAATTTGTGTTCTTCTAAACAAACCACATAAGGATCCATGATTGTCATTGCATGTGTGTTCTTTTCATGAACCACAGCTAGAGTCATTGCATGTGTGTTCTTTTAAACAAACCACATAAGGATCCACCAGTGTCATTGCATGTCTATTCTTTCCATGAACCACACCCAGTGTCATTGCATGTTTGTTCTTCTAAACAAACCACATAAGAATACACCAGTGTCATTGCATGTCTGTTCTTTTCATGAACCACATAAGGATCCACCAATGTCATTGGATGTGTGTTCTTCTCATGAACCACACATGGATCCACCAGTGTCATTGCATGTATTTTTTTTTCATGAACCACAGCTAGAGTCATTGCATGTTTGTTACTTCCACAAACCACATATGTATCCACCAATGTCATTGCATGTATGTTCTTTTCATTAACCACAGCTAGAGTCATTGCATGCCAGTTCTTCTCACAAACCTCACATGGATCCACTAGTGTCATTGCATGTCTGTTCTTTTCACAAACCACATATGGATCCACCAGTGTCATTGTATGTCTATTCTTTTCATGAACCATACCCAGTGTCATTGCATGTTTGTTCCTCTAAACAAACCACATAAGGATCCACCAGTGTCATTGCATGTCTGTTCTTTTCATGAACCACACATGGATCCACCAATGTCATTGCATGTGTGTTCTTTTCATGAACCACAACTAGAGTCATTGCATGTGTGTTCTTCTAAACAAACCATACATGGATCCACCTAGTGTGATTGCATGTCTGTTCTTTTCACAAACCACACATGGTTCCACTAGTGTCATTGCATGTGTGTTCTTCTCATGATCCACAACTAGAGTCATTGCATGTGGGTTCTTCTAAACAAACCACACATGGATCCACCTAGTGTGATTGCATGTCTGTTCTTTTCACAAACCACACATGGATCCACCAGTGTCATTTCATGTGTGTTCTTTTCTTGAACCACAACTAGAGTCATTGCATGTCTGTTCTTTCCACAAACCACACATGGATCCACCTAGTGTGATTGCATGTCTGTTCTTTTCACAAACCACACATGGATCCACTAGTGTCATTGCATGTGTGTTCTTCTCATGAACCACAGCCAGTGTCATTGCATGTTTGTTCTTCTCACAAACCACATAAGGATCCACCAGTGTCATTGCATGTCTGTTCTTTTCATGAACCACAGCTAGAGTCATTGCATGTCTGTGCTTTCCACAAACCACATATGGATCCACCAGTGTCATTGCATGTGCGTTCTTTTCATGAACCACACCCAGTGTCATTACATGTATGTTCCTCTAAACAAACCACACATGGATCCACCTAGAGTCATTGCATGTTAGTTCTTTTCACAAAACACACATGGATCCACTAGTGTCATTGCATGTGTGTTCTTTTCATGAACCACAGCTAGAGTCATTGCATTTGTGTGATGACCCACAAGTATAGGGGGTGTATCGCAGTATTTTCGAGGGAAGTGAAATCCAATTTATTGACTCGACACAAGGAGAGCCAAAGAATATTTATAAGCCTTAACAACTGAGTTGTCAATTCAGCTGCACCTGGAAACAATCTTGCTCATAGCAGTTTATCAGTAGCAACAGTTTTGTAGTAGGAATAGCAAAGTAACAGCAGTAGTAAAGCAAAGACAGTAGTAACAAAAGCAGTAAATAGTGGGATTCGAGTGCGGTAGGTATAGGGATGGATGGACGGGCGTTGCATGGACAAGACAATTCACATAGCAATCAGAACATAGGGCAATTGCAGATAAATAAGATAAAGCATCCAAGTACTAGACAATCCTAGGCATGTGTTCCATATATAGTCATACGTGCTCGCAATGAGAACTTGCACAACATCTTTTGTCCTGCCAGCCCGTTTGCAGCGGGGCCTCTAGGGAACTACTGGCAATTAAGGTGCTCCTTTTAATAGGGCACCGGAGCAAAGTATTAACACTCCGTGAACACATGTGATCATCACATCAAAGCCATTCCCTTCTGGTTATCCCGATTTCTGTCACTTCGGGGCCATAGGTTCCGGACAACAACGTGTGTATACAACGTGCAGATAAGACCAAAAACAATACTATCATAATGAATCAATAACATGTTCAGATCTGAAATCATGGCACTCGGGCCCTAGTGACAAGCATTAAGCACAACAAGTCGCAACAAAGTCATAAAGCACTAATAAAAGATACTAGGCACCATGCCCTAATAATCTAATGCCATTACATGAACGATCTCATCCAATCCCTACCATCCCCATAGCCTACAGCGGGGGATTACTCACTCATAGATGGGGGAAACATGGATGGTCGATGGAGATGATGGTGGAGATCGATGGAGATGGCTCCGGGGGCACTTCCCCGTCCCGGCAGGGTGCCGGAACAGATACTTTCTATCCCCCGAATCTCCCCTTCGGTGGTGGCGGCGCTGCGGAACTTCTTCTGGAAAAACGTCGAACCCCCAGTGTTTTTAGGTCAGAAGGCTTCTTATAGGCAAAGATGGAGACCGAGGGGGTGTCTGGGCCACCACACCATGCCCTAGCACGGCCAGGCCCAGCCCGCGCCTAGGGGGTGTGGCCAGCCCTTGGCCCTCCTCCGTCTCGTATTCTGGCTCCTGGAGTCTTCTGGAAAAATAGGCACTTTGGCTTTTGTCCCGTCCAATTCCGAGAATATTCATTTTCTGACTTTCCTGGAACCAAAAACAGCAGAAAATAGGCAACTGGCACGGTGGCTCTTGTTAATAGGTTAGTCCAAGAAATCATATGAAAAGTACTCCAAAGTGTGGACAAAACACAAGAAAGTGGATAAAACCAAGCATGGAGCATCAAAAATTATAGATACATTTGCAATGTATCAACATCCCCAATCTTAACTCCAGCTCGTCCTCGAGTAGGTAAGTAATAAAAAGAAAGAATAATTTTTGAGGTGACATGCACCATCAAAGACTTGATCAAAATATTTGTAAAACATTCAAAGATAAGATCATAGTACTTCAATCATAACATGAAAGACAAAGTTCTAACAATAAGACATAGCAACTATGATGCAACATGAAAAGGCCCAAACAAAAGATTCATGAATAACAATGCTTTGCAAGACGTTTGTTTATTTCACATAAAGAAAACATAGCATAGTGGCATTCATCTTGTCCCTCATAGAGTAGCAAACATAAATGCTTAGGACACCTTCAAACTTTACAAGAGTGACTAGATACAAATAGTTTAAAACAAACAATATCAAGGTATGCATGAATCAACAAGTCTTGGGACAATGCACATAGAACTAAGAATGGCCACTATGCTCTCAAGAAAGTGCTCATAGAGTGTGTGGAGACTCAACAAGGAAATGAATAGGTTTTGAAAAGTTTGAAAGGCTTCCAAATGCTGAAAGTATGGTACTCATTAGCTTTGAGCTCTCATTGCCCCTATAATAAGCATCTTTAAGGTGATTAAGGTGAAAGTGAGGTCCAATCTGAGTTATATGCTTGACAGACTATAAACTGAAAATCCCAAGTCCCTTGAGTATGAGGGCCGCTCCTCATGCTACTCATCTTTAGTTACAGGTAAGTTCTTGTCATTGTAAGTATGTGCGTATCATAGAGAACCGCCAACGGGGTACCCCTTGCCCGATGATACGGAAGAATCCCCATATCAAAATGACAAGGCAAGCAGACAATGAGTATCTCAGCAATCTTCTTATTTACCATGGGAAAATGGTGCTTTTTTCTCTCTTTCCTCTTTTCATAAATCTCTTTTTTTTCTTTTTCTCAATAGCTATCTCTCTTTTTTTATAAGAAGAATTCTTCATAGATATCATTATGGTTACGCTGCAGGTTTCCACCATGTCAGCATGGATTAGACCAGCGGCCAAGGCGTTTCTCTAACACACATACATAACTCCATGGACTTAAAAGCTCCCCTTTTATTTCACACCGACGACATCCGCAAACAAAAGAGCAAGGTATCAACTGGGTATATATTTACAAGTGTTGACAGCGTTCCCCGTGACAGCACGATTCTGCTAATTCCTAGCCTATACTTTGCAAGCATATAACTTTCATGGAGAGTTCACAATGGTTCAGGTTTATTAAGTGCAGGAAATAAAATGTGCCATCAAGTTCGTGAGAGCTTTACTAACTAACTTTCTCATAAGAAGCAAACATTTTATTTGGAAGAAAACAAGGGATATTGAATATGCACGGAAGTAGCAAATGATGCTAATGGGTAGGTATGGTGGACACTTTGGGAAAATTTGGTTTAGGGAGTTGGAAACTTGAGTAAAACATACTCAGTGTGAGTGAAGGCTAGCAATAGTAAGGGAGCGACAAACGAGAGAGCAATAATGGCCATAATCATGCAGAGCGACAAAACATCATTGGTCAAAGCATAAAGTGATACTACAAGTTGAAAACTAAAGTATAATAAAGGCTTAAGGTGACTTGAGATAGTCATAACATGGTGTGAGCATGCGCCAAGTCAACCCAAATAAAGCATCAAAGGAGAATACCACTATACTATGCTTTAATATGCTAAAACAACGCATGATTCATCCAAGGCACATTAAGCAATCTCAAATGTTTATAACAAGTCATGATAAAGCAAAGAATACTAATCATAAAGCCAAAACAATATCAAGCATGGCATGGCAAAGCACAGGCCACAGTCAAAAACAAGCTCTTTTTACCACATAAGCATGAGCTTTCCTACTCTTTTCCAATCCAAACCAGACTATTTGAACACCAATGCATGAAAGAGGAGGTCCAGCCAATTTATTCAACAAACTAAGCAAACCACGCAAACTAAAAACCAAAATAAAAACGAAAAAGAAGACGCTCCAAGAACAACACAACTGTGCATGAAACAATTAAAATGAAGCGTTTGGAAGAAATCTGGGATTTTTATTGATGAAGAAGGGGATGCCTTTGGCATCCCCAAGCTTTGAAGCTTGTACTTCTTGGATATTTCTTGGGGTGACACGCGTGGCATCCCCAAGCTTGAGCTTTAGTCCATCCTTCATCTCATTACTCATTCCTTCCATACACCTGAAATTTTTCCTTCATACAAAACTTCACACAATCTTTATTAGCAACATTAGTGCACTCAAGATAAATAAGTATTAAGATTCAGTTCTAACACCAAATAAACTTCCATTAGAACACTAGCTACTGTATCACTTCCCTCAAAAAGCTCAATTCCCCAAAAGAACTCAAAAAGGAACCAACAAAAAGCAAATGCAGAAAATAACAGAAATCTGTCAAAACAGACTAGCAGGTAAAGACGAATTTTTTTGAAGACCTTTTGTTGCTGAAATCAAAAAGTTTTGAACTAACGAAAGTTATATAACAACCTGGGGCAGAAGCACAAAGAATTACAGCTCAATCCGATGTACAGAGCTCTCTCATGAATTTTTATGGTGAAGCACAAAAATCTATTTCAGGACAGCAACTTTCCCAATCATTACTTCTCTCTCATTAGAGGTTACTCGTGGCACAAAAAGAAAATAAAAAGGATAAGGAGCGGTTATTACAGAGGTAATAACTTCCAAGACTCATCTAAAACTTTTGGGTTATCTCCCAATAAGTACTTTTCTTTAACGCCTTTAAGTTAGGCATAAGGAAAAACTGAAATGGATAGAATAGAAGTAAGCGGAGATAATCATGGTGAAAACATTGTTTTGTTCAATGAAATCTTTTGTTAACAAGGTTGATCAGGTCTTGTTACCAAAACAATTTCATATGATACAAAACTTTGTATTCCACTAATGATTATGTTACCTCAACCTTGATAGCAATGGTCCCAATCATAATAGTTTCAATTTTTTCTTGGTATGGGACAGTATATCTCTCCAACTTGAATGCCCTCAACATGTTCAATTGAATTCAAGCCATAAGTCCTTTAAATCTTCTTGGGGAAATAGACAATATGTTCCTTGTCATTAACATTGGAGGTCACCTTCCCTTGATTACTATTAATAACAACTCCTGCAGTATTAAAGAAAAGGTCTCCCAAGAATAATATACATAATATCATCTTTAGGCATAAAAAGTTTGAGAGGATGCTCTCATAAGAAATATGAGTTGAAGTAAAAGAGAGCATCAACAAGCAAATTCAAAACACATTTAAGTCTAACCCACTTCCTATGCATAGGAATCGTGTATGCAAATAAATTCGCAAAGAACAAAGTGACAGGCATAGGAAGATAAAACAAGAGTGACTTCAAAACTTTCAGCACATAGAGAGGTGTTTGAATACCAGGAAAACTTCTACCACCATATTTTCCTCTCTCAAAATACTTTTCAGTAGCCTCATGAATAAACTCAACAATATAACTATCACATAAAGCATGCTTTTCATGATCTACAAGCACTAGAGCTTTATCATAAACATCTTCAAAACAATCCCCAGGAACATAACATTCATCCTTCTTTAGTAAGCATGGAGGACAATCAAATAATGTAAGGGATAAAGAGTTACTCTCATTATAAGTTAGGCATGGGTAGCTAATCCATTCTTCCTCCTTTTGTTCATCACTCTCCTCCTCTTTTTCATCTAATGAGATTTCAGGTTCATCAATTTCTTCTTCCATAGGAGCCTGCAAGGCATTAGTCTCTTCCATAGGGTCCTGCAAGGCATTAGTCTCTTCCATTTGTGGAAAGAATCTATTAAAATATTCAAGGATATAGCTATTTTCATCCTTGTAATTATCAAAGCAAAATTTAAGTATACCATAAACCTCATACTTATAAGGTGAATCATCAATATTTTCAAGCAAACTAGCAAGTTCAAAAGCACCCTTCAAAGCAATAAATGCTTCAATTTGTTCCGCATCATAAAAGTCATAAATTCCTTTAGCATAGGAAGATATGGTATCATTATCACTATACTCACATTGAAAAGGGAGGTGTTTATACCTCTTTCTGCAACGAGATTCATCACAGCAATAAGTAACATTATAAGTAGAGCACACGTTTCTAGCAATGGTATACAATCTATCAATTTGTTCCCATAAGTGTTTCCCTTTTTGTGACAAGCGGTGTTCCTTATAATAATATTTTTGATCTTCCGTGAACCCACCTTGCCAATAAGCTTCAGTTTCAAAGAAACCAACCATTGACAACAAGCATGACAAAGCAAGACAATAACAGACCAACAAAAATAACAACTAGAGTAGGAACTAATTTCTTTGTATTTTTGATAAATAAACAAGCAAACAAGGAGAAAATAAACTTAGCTTGAACAATAGTGAATCCAAGTGGACTTGATAAATAAAGCTATGCTCCCCGGCAACGGCGCCAGAAAATAGTCTTGATGACCCACAAGTATAGGGGGTGTATCGCAGTATTTTCGAGGGAAGTGAAACCCAATTTATTGATTCGACACAAGGGGAGCCAAAGAATATTTATAAGCCTTAACAACTGAGTTGTCAATTCAGCTGCACCTGGAAACAATCTTGCTCACAGCAGTTTATCAGTAGCAACAGTTTTGTATTAGGAATAGCAAAGTAACAGCAGTAGTAAAGCAAAGACAGTAGTAACAAAAGAAAAAGCAAGTGGGATTCGAAAGTGTAGGCATAGGGATGGATGGACGGGCGTTGCATGGACAAGACAATTCACATAGCAATCAGAACATAGGGCAATTGCAGATAAATAAGATAAAGCATCCAAGTACTAGACAATCCTAGGCATGTGTTCCATATATAGTCATACGTGCTCGCAATGAGAACTTGCACAACATCTTTTGTCCTGCCAGCCCGTTTGCAGCGGGGTCTCTAGGGAACTACTGGCAATTAAGGTGCTCCTTTTAATAGAGCACTGAAGCAAAGCATTAACACTCCGTGAACACATGTGTCCTCACATCAAAGCCATTCCCTTCCGGTTATCCCGATTTCTGTCACTTCGGGGCCATAGGTTCCGGACAACAACGTGTGTATACAACTTGCAAATAAGACCAAAAACAATACTATCATAATGAATCAATAACACGTTCAGATCTGAAATCATGGCACTCGGGCCCTAGTGACAAGCATTAACCACAACAAGTCACAACAAAGTCATAAAGCACTAATAAAAGATACTAGGCACCATGCCCTAACAATCTGATGCCATTACATGAACGATCTCATCCAATCCCTACCATCCCCATAGCCTATAGCGGCGGATTACTCACTCATAGATGGGGGAAACATGGATGGTCGATGGAGCTGATGGTGGAGATCGATGGAGATGGCTCCGAGGGAACTTCCCTGTCTCAGCAGGGTGCTCGAACAGAGACTTTCGGTCCCGCGAATCTCACCTTCGGTGGTGGCGACGCTGCGGAACTTCTTCTGGAAAAACGTCGACCCCCCCGGAGTTTTTAGGTCAGAAGGCTTCTTATAGGCGAAGAGGGAGACTGAGGGGGTGCATGGGGCCACCACACCATGCCCTGGCACGGCCAGGCCCAACCCACGCCTGGGAGGTGTGGCCAGCCCCTGGCCCTCCTCTGTCTCGTATTCTGGCTCCTAGAGTCTTCTGGAAAAATAGGCACTTTGGCTTTTGTCCCGTCCAATTCCGAGAATATTCATTTTCTGACTTTCCTGGAACCAAAAACAGCAGAAAACAGGCAACTCGCACTGTGGATCTTGTTAATAGGTTAGTCCAAGAAATCATATGAAAAGTACTCCAAAGTGTGGACAAAACACAAGAAAGTGGATAAAACCAAGCATGGAGCATCAAAAATTATAGATACTTTTGCAATGTATCAGTGTGTTCTTCTAAACAAACCACATAAGGATCCACCATTGTCATTGCATGTGTGTTCTTCTCATGAAACATACCCAGTGTCATTGCATGTGTGTTCTTCTCATGAACCACACATGGATACACCAGTGTCATTGCATGTCTGGTCTTTTCATGAACCACATAAGGATCCACCAGTGTCATTGGATGTGTATTATTCTCATGAGCCACACATGGATCCACCAGTGTCATTGCATGTCTGTTCTTTTCATGAACCACAGCTAGAGTCTTTGCATGTCTGTTACTTCCACAAACCACATGTGGATCCACCAGTGTCATTGCATGTCTGTTCTTTTCATGAACCATAGCTAGAGTCGTTGCATGTCTGTACTTTCCACAAACCACACATGGATCCACCAGTGTCATTGCATGACTGTTATTTTCATGAACCACATACGGATCCAACAGTGTTATTGCATGCCTATTCTTTTCATGAACGACACCAAGTGTCATTGCATGTCTGTTCCTCTAAATAAACCACATAAGGATCTAGCAGTGTCATTCCATGTCTGTTCTTTTCATGAACCACAAATGGATCCACTAGTGTCATTGCATGTTTGTTATTTTCATGAACCACAGCTAGAGTCATTGCATGTGTGTTATTTTCATGAACCACAGCTAGAGTCATTGCATGTGTGTTCTTCTAAACAAACCACATAAGGATCCACCATTGTCATTGCATGTGTGTTCTTCTCATGAACCACATCCAGTGTCTTTGCATGTGTGTTCTTCTCATGAACCACACATGGATACACCAGTGTCATTGCATGTCTGTTCTTTTCATGAACCACATAAGGATCCACCAGTGTCATTGCATGTGTATTCTTCTCATGAACCACACATGGATCCACCAGTGTAATTGCATGTATGTTCTTTTCATGAACCACAGCTAGAGTCTTTGCATGTCTGTTACTTCCACAAACCGCAAATGGATCCACCAGTGTCATTGCATGTCTGTTCTTTTCATGAACCATAGCTAGAGTCATTGCATGTCTGTTCTTTCGACAAACCGCACATGGATCCACCAGTGTTATTGCATGTCTGTTATTTTCATGAACCACATATGGATCCAACAGTGTCATTGCATGCCTGTTCTTTTCATGAACCACACCCAATGTAATTGCATGTTTGTTCCTCTAAACAAACCACATAAGGATCCACCAGTGTCATTGCATGTCTGTTCTTTTCATGAACCACACATGGATCCACCAGTGTCATTGCATGTGTGTTCTTTTCATGAACCACAACTAGAGTCATTGCATGTATGTTCTTCTAAACAAACCACACATGGATCCGCCTAGTGTGATTACATGTCTGTTCCTTCCACAAACCACACATGGATCCACCAGTGTCATTGCATGTGTGTTCTTTTCATGAACCACAGCTAGAGTCATTGCATGTGTGTTCTTCTAAACAAACCACATAAGGATCCACCAGTGTCATTGCATGTGTGTTCTTCTCATGAACCACACCAAGTGTTATTGCATGTGTGTTCTTCTCATGAACCACACATGGATACACCAGTGTCATTGCATGTGTGTTCTTTTCATGAACCACAGCTAGAGTCATTGAATGTGTGTTCTTCTAAACAAACCACATAAGGATCCACCAATGTCATTGCATGTGTGTTTTTTTCATGAACCACAACTAGAGTCATTGCATGTGTGTTCTTCTAAACAAACCACATAAGGATCCACCAGTGTCATTGCATGTCTATTCTTTTCATGAACCACACCTAGTGTCATTGCATGTTTGTTCTTCTAAACAAACCACATAAGGATCCACCAGTGTCATTGCATGTCTGTTCTTTTCATGAACCACATAAGGATTCACCAGTGTCATTGGATGTGCGTTCTTCTCATGAACCACACATGGATCCACCAGTGCCATTGCATGTCTGTTATTTTCATGAACCACAACTAGAGTCATTGCATGTTTGTTACTTCCACAAACCACATTTGGATCCACCAATGTCATTGCATGCATGTTCTTTTCATGAAACACAGCTGGAGTCATTGCATGCCAGTTCTTCTCACAAACCTCACATGGATCCACCAGTGCCATTGCATGTCTATTCTTTTCACCAACCACATATGGATCCACCAGTGTCATTGCATGTCTATTCTTTTCATGAACCACACCCAGTGTCATTGCATGTTTGTTCCTCTAAACAAACCACATAAGGATCCACCAATGTCATTGCATGTCTGTTCTTTTCATGAACCACACATGGATCCACCAGTGTCATGGCATGTGTGTTTTTTGTTGAACCACAACTAGAGTCATTGCATGTGTGTTCTTCTAAACAAACCACACATGGATCCACCTAGTGTGATTGCATGTCTGTTCTTTTCACAAACCACACATGGATCCACCAGTGTCATTGCATGTGTGTTCTTCTCATGAACCACAACTAGATTCATTGCATGTGTGTTCTTCTAAACTAACCACACATGGATCCACCAAGTGTGATTGCATGTCTGTTCTTTTCACAAACCACACATGGATCCACCATGTCATTTCATGTGTGTTCTTTTCATGAACCACAACTAGAGTCATTGCATGTCTGTTCTTTCCACAAACCACACATGGATCCACCTAGTGTGATTGCATGTCTATTCTTTTCACAAACCACGCATGGATCCACTAGTTTTATTGCATGTGTGTTCTTCTCATGAACCACACCTAGTGTCATTGCATGTTTGTTCTTCTCAGAAACCACATAAGGATCCACCAGTGTCATTGCATGTCTATTATTTTCTTGAACCACAGCTAGAGTCATTGCATGTCTGTGCTTTCCACAAACCACATATGGATCCACCAGTGTCATTGCATGTCTGTTCTTTTCATGAACCATAGCTAGAGTCGTTGCATGTCTGTACTTTCCACAAACCACACATGGATCCACCAGTGTCATTGCATGACTGTTATTTTCATGAACCACATACGGATCCAACAGTGTTATTGCATGCCTATTCTTTTCATGAACGACACCAAGTGTCATTGCATGTCTGTTCCTCTAAATAAACCACATAAGGATCTAGCAGTGTCATTCCATGTCTGTTCTTTTCATGAACCACAAATGGATCCACTAGTGTCATTGCATGTTTGTTATTTTCATGAACCATAGCTAGAGTCATTGCATGTGTGTTATTTTCATGAACCACAGCTAGAGTCATTGCATGTGTGTTCTTCTAAACAAACCACATAAGGATCCACCATTGTCATTGCATGTGTGTTCTTCTCATGAACCACACATGGATACACCAGTGTCATTGCATGTCTGTTCTTTTCATGAACCACATAAGGATCCACCAGTGTCATTGCATGTGTATTCTTCTCATGAACCACACATGGATCCACCAGTGTAATTGCATGTATGTTCTTTTCAGGAACCACAGCTAGAGTCTTTGCATGTCTGTTACTTCCACAAACCGCAAATGGATCCACCAGTGTCATTGCATGTCTGTTCTTTTCATGAACCATATCTAGAGTCATTGCATGTCTGTTCTTTCGACAAACCGCACATGGATCCACCAGTGTTATTGCATGTCTGTTATTTTCATGAACCACATATGGATCCAACAGTGTCATTGCATGCCTGTTCTTTTCATGAACCACACCCAATGTAATTGCATGTTTGTTCCTCTAAACAAACCACATAAGGATCCACCAGTGTCATTGCATGTCTGTTCTTTTCATGAACCACACATGGATCCACCAGTGTCATTGCATGTGTGTTCTTTTCATGAACCACAACTAGAGTCATTGCATGTATGTTCTTCTAAACAAACCACACATGGATCCGCCTAGTGTGATTACATGTCTGTTCCTTCCACAAACCACACATGGATCCACCAGTGTCATTGCATGTGTGTTCTTTTCATGAACCACAGCTAGAGTCATTGCATGTGTGTTCTTCTAAACAAACCACATAAGGATCCACCAGTGTCATTGCATGTGTGTTCTTCTCATGAACCACACCCACCACTAGAGTCATTGATGTGTGTTTTTCTCATGAAAACCACATGGATCCACCAGTGTCATTGCATGTGTGTTCTTTTCATGAACCACAGCTAGAGTCATTGAATGTGTGTTCTTCTAAACAAACCACATAAGGATCCACCAATGTCATTGCATGTGTGTTCTTTTCATGAACCACAACTAGAGTCATTGCATGTGTGTTCTTCTAAACAAACCACATAAGGATCCACCAGTGTCATTGCATGTATGTCTGTTCTTTTCATGAACCACATAAGGATTCACCAGTGTCATTGGATGTGCGTTCTTCTCATGAACCACACATGGATCCACCAGTGTCATTGCATGTCTGTTATTTTCATGAACCACAACTAGAGTCATTGCATGTTTGTTACTTCCACAAACCACATTTGGATCCACCAATGTCATTGCATGCCAGTTCTTCTCACAAACCTCACATGGATCCACCAGTGCCATTGCATGTCTATTCTTTTCACCAACCACATATGGATCCACCAGTGTCATTGCATGTCTATTCTTTTCATGAACCACACCCAGTGTCATTGCATGTTTGTTCCTCTAAACAAACCACATAAGGATCCACCAATGTCATTGCATGTCTGTTCTTTTCATGAACCACACATGGATCCACCAGTGTCATGGCATGTGTGTTTTTTGTTGAACCACAACTAGAGTCATTGCATGTGTGTTCTTCTAAACAAACCACACATGGATCCACCTAGTGTGATTGCATGTCTGTTCTTTTCACAAACCACACATGGATCCACCAGTGTCATTGCATGTGTGTTCTTCTCATGAACCACAACTAGATTCATTGCATGTGTGTTCTTCTAAACTAACCACACATGGATCCACCAAGTGTGATTGCATGTCTGTTCTTTTCACAAACCACACATGGATCCACCATGTCATTTCATGTGTGTTCTTTTCATGAACCACAACTAGAGTCATTGCATGTCTGTTCTTTCCACAAACCACACATGGATCCACCTAGTGTGATTGCATGTCTATTCTTTTCACAAACCACGCATGGATCCACTAGTTTTATTGCATGTGTGTTCTTCTCATGAACCACACCTAGTGTCATTGCATGTTTGTTCTTCTCAGAAACCACATAAGGATCCACCAGTGTCATTGCATGTCTATTATTTTCTTGAACCACAGCTAGAGTCATTGCATGTCTGTGCTTTCCACAAACCACATATGGATCCACCAGTGTCATTGCATGTCCGTTATTTTCATGAACCACACCTAGTGACATTGCATGTCTGTTCCTCTAAACAAACCACACATGGATCCGCCTAGAGTCATTGCATGTTAGTTCTTTTCACAAACCACACATGGATCCACTAGTGTCATTGCATGTGTGTTTGTAGCACCCCGATAAAACCACTACTAGAAAATCGCTTAGTGTTTCTGTTTTGTGCATCATCATGACTGCATGCTCATGTCACCATGCCACATTGCATTTGAGCATCGTCATGACTTCATGCATATGCTTGTCTAAAACTATTTTGTAAAAGTGTCGTGGTGGTGTCACGGCAGATGCCATGGATAGGCTAAAGGTGGGGACTAATATGCGCTAGGGGAATCCAGGGAGGGATAGTGGAGTGATTCTCCACACAGAAGTTTGTATTGCTCGATCTTCAAGATTACAAGTGCTCGTTGAGCTGTATTGGCGAGAGGAGGAAGAAGGAGCTCTGTTACTCTTGCCTAGATCTACTAGCCCTAAGGAATCACCAAATCAACTAGTGCTCAACTAACCCCCTCTACCAGAACCCTAACCCCCCTTATATAGAGGAGGTTCGGTCCTGGCCTAGGGCATACGTGGAGGCATATTCCTAAGAATATGCCCCCTCCCAAAGTGGTAACCCGACCGGGGTGCTTTTCCCCCGTGTCACACATGCTTTAGCGACATAAGCCTCTGCGGCGCCCGCGTCAGCTGACGTGAGCGTCGTCACCCTTGTCGGCCATCACCCGGTGGTCCTGCCCTTGCTTTATTCGCTCATACAGTGCGTACCGGACCTTCTTTTTTGACCAGAGAGATTCCTTCCTTCTCCCAGAAGCTAAGCGAGGATCCGGATCATAGTAGATCCGGCCACACCTGTTCCTCCATATAAGTTAGACAAGCACTCCTGACTTACTCCTTAAGTCAGATGAGACAATGTTAGGCGACCCCCCCTGGTCCGGATTACTCTGTGATTCGGACTGCCTTGAGGTGACCCGGTCAGCATCCGCTTTGACCTTGCCGGACCTCGGCTAACTCGGCCGTTATACCCCGGAGTGACCCTACCCGGGGGTATCCCCCCAACATTAGTCCCCGAAGCTGGTGTGGTCTTAGCTGCCTCGGCCGCTAAGGCCGCATCAGGTTCATTTATGTTCGAGCCTCGGACGTTTAATTCCGAGTTAGCTCCTTATCTCGGATTATATGGATTTACGTTCCCTTCGCACGTTCCAAGTTTTCACTTGCCGGCCGGGTCACCACTTTGGCTCGGATCCCATGGTTATCATGGTTTGATCCGGGCCCCGTTTCCTTCTCTCATACGCCAACCCACGTGGAGGCTAATCATTACCTTGTCTTATTTTAAGGGCACGCCGCGATGCCGCCACAAGAATTATCAGTTTCACTGTGCGTGGGTCACGTCATGCCTGCCTCCTCGTTTACCGCAACAACACGTCGCGTCATGGGATCACATCTACTCTGTGGCCCCCTGTGTGGCTTTTCTCTGATTGGCTGATGCCGGTGATACACGGCCACACCGTGTGGCTCATCGGCATGATCCCATCCCCATCGATCAGGGGTGGTTAAATAGGGAGGACGCGTCCTTAGCGTTTTCCACCTCTGTGCCCTTCGCCCAGTGTTTTCTCCTTCGTCTTCCCTGCGACCACGCCGCCGCGGTGCTTTCTAGCAGCGCTGGGCCGCACCTCCCGTGCCTCCGCACCGCCAGCCCATTGCGGCTTCTTCGCCATGGGTCCACGCCAATCTAGGCCTCAGATCCCCGCCGCCGCTAGCTCTAGCGAGGACAGCGGATACGAGATGACGGAGGAGGAGCTCGTCATCGCCGAGCAGGAGATGGAGGAGGACGCCGGCGGACATGGCAGCGTGGGCGGTTCGTGGGTCTGTCAAGGCGACATTGGCCGGCTCTACGGACCAGGCGTATTCCTCCGCATCGTCGCCGTCCCCTCCTCGGAACTGGCCCCCTCACCCAATCCGGGTGAGTTCGTTGTATTCCTGTCCCACTTCCAACGAGGATTTGGTCTCCCAGTGAGCGATTTCTTCCGGGATTGGGTTAGGTCATACCACCTGCAGCCGCACCATCTCCCAGCAAACGCCATCACCTCTCTTTCCTCCTTTACCTCTACGATCGAGGGCTACACCGGACTATGGCCCACGAAAGAGCTGTGGATCTGGTTCTTTGGCCTCCATCGCAACGTTGTCCCCAATATCCATGTTGAGTCGGAGGACAAGCAGCTCACCCAGTTCGGAGCTGCCTCCATCTCGCCCTGGAGGTTTTCGATCTTTCCCCGGGTTACCGGGCTTGACTCCTGCAAAGGATGGGCCTGGACCTTCTTCTACGTCCGGAACGAGGGTACCGAAGACTTGATTCGGTTGCTGCCCTATGCTCGGGGTCTCCCTGACACGGATTTCTGGGAGGAGGTCCCCAATAAACCTACCGCTCTGGCCAACCAAGTTAACAAGAGGTTCGCGGAGCTGAAGAAGCTCGGATTGCGCAACGAGGATGCCATGATCACGTTCGTGCGCTACCGAATCTCTCCCCTCTAGAAGCGCACCCACAAGTTGTGCCACATGAGCTTCGGCCGCGACCCCAACCGAACCTCCTCCTTCGAGTTGAGCAACACGGAGATCTTTCGCCGGGTTAAAGCTCTTTTCACCACCCACAAGGATTTCTCCGCCGAATGGATGTGGGGAATAGAGCACTACTTCCGTGACAGGATCCCTCCCGCGGTAAGCTTCGCGGGGCAAACTTATTTCGGATCAAGTATGTGTCGGTTTTTGTCATATTTTTGACTCTGCTCTTTGTGCTTTTTCTCAGCTGTTCCTTCAGCAAAATCTCGAGGATGGTACGGATCCGACCCTTAAGTGGGTGCCGGACTGAGAAATCCCGGATGAGGAGGAGCCAGACTAGGAGATGTTCCTCCCTATGACCGACGCCACCAAACGACCCAGCGGTAAATTCTCTTCTCTTATAGATTGGCCCGATGATGAGGATGACTCGGATATCGACGTGATTGAACCCGTTGAGGTTGTCCCTCTTTCTTTTGCCTTTCCGGCATCAGCTAACCCCGGTGGGCATATCCACGAGGATCCTACACTTGCCACGGGCGAGCCGGTTCCGGTGGCGTCAAAGAAGAAGCACAGAGCCGCATCAAGTTCTTCCTCCGGACCTTCTCATCCCACAAAAAGGCAAAAGAAGGCCGGAGATAAGACTGCCTCCAAGCGAGCAGGTAAAGCCCCGACACGGAGGGCCCGGAAACCCAAGGAGGCTGAAACCTCGGATGCGTAAGTCATTCTTCATTGCGCAACTCATTTTTCCTTGCATCGCGGTAATTTCACACCTGACCTTATTCTCTTTTTTAGGCCTCCTGTGGAGGTCCCTTAGAGCGGATCGAGCATCTCTTCTCCCCTCCGGTCCGGTCCTTCTCCTCCTCGTGACGACGAGTCATGCCCGCTGAGCCCTATTCCGGAGGGCTCTGCGGCTGCTCCGGGTTCCGTAGTACCTCATCGAGAGGAACGCGACCTTGGAGCGGGAGAGGTCGGTTCGGCCGAGGCAACGGCGTCCACCACTTCGGCATTGCCGCAACCAGCAACCATTGAGTCTACCGCAACACCAGCAAGCACCAGTAGCAGCTCCAGTACCAGCTACCGAGCCAGCACCTGCCCTGGCACCAAGGAAACCAACAATGGCTCCAGTGCCAAGTTCCTCTACCTCTTCCGAGTCATCTCAGCCTCGGCAAGGAACCATTCCAGCAACTTCCAAAGGGAAATCCACCATGGTTACTTCTTCCCAGCAAGCTAAAGGTAAGAAGGCTCTGGATACTGCCAAGTCTACATCCGTCGAGGACGGGCAATGAACCCTGTCGTCGATGCTTCTGAAGAAATCACCAGCAGCGACGGATGTTCCTGCCGAGCCAACAGATGCGCAGCAGATGGTTCTGCACACCAGCCCAGCTCTTGCCCTAGTTGATAGGAAAAGGAAGCTCATGCGAAGGGCTTGGTGGCACCCCACATGCCCACTGGCGAGCGGTACCCTCCGAGCCTTATCGAGTTTGTTATGAACTGGAACAAGGCGGAGTTCGTCCACAACGATGATCTCCTGGAAAAGTTCGGCCCCGTAGAATTTTCTGCCCAGATGAATACTGCCGCCAAGGCAATTAACCTTGCGGGGCGAATGATGGAGGTATGTAAACTTCAAAACCAACGTAGATAGTAGCCGGGTTTGGTAAAAGTCCTTTACATGCTGTAGATAGTAACTATTAGTCCCCAAGCCTCCGGGGGAGTAGCTTGTTACTCGGTCGGATGCTCATTAGAAAACCAACATAGCTGCATGTAAACTTCAAATATGCACACACCTAGAGCCGGGTTAAGTTCCACTTGGCCCGGATCTCGCACACTTCGAATATGCACACACCTAGAGCCGGGTTAAGTTCCACTTGGCCCGGATCTTGTACACTTCGAATATGCACACACCGAGAGCCAGGTTAAGTTCCACTTGGCCCGGATCTTGTACACTTCGAATATGCACACACCGAGAGCCAGGTTAAGTTCCACTTGGCCCGGATCTTGTACACTTCGAATATGCACACACCTAGAGCCGGGTTAAGTTCCACTTGGCCCGGAACTTGCGCACTTCGAATATGCACCAAGCTAATTTTACACTTCTGTACTTCTTTCAGGTAACCACCAATCGCCGGAGCACCGAATTTCAACGCCTGCTTGATACCCACAAGATCCTGCGTGCAAAACATGTTGCACTTGGTGCAGAACATGAAAAGAGAGGTAATTTTCTCCCTCGGCACCTCTCCGTTTTTCTTCACTTTCTTCCGCCGAACTAATCTCCTCATTCGGTTTCTGCAGCTGGGGTGGAGGCTGACAACAAAATCATGCGGAAGAACTTGGAGGAAATCCAGGGTATGTTCTTTTTTGTTCGACCTCTCAGTGTTTTTCATTTCTTCTTCTCCTTGGCTCGGCAAACATTCACTCCTCGGCTCTGCCGGGTCAACATATTATTTCAGCATCACTTGAGGATAGTGTGCCCGTGCCTAATATGATGCTGCATTTTCTCGAACAAGCAGCACAGCATCAAGCGGAGCTGAAGAAGAAGAATGACGAGCTTGCCCTCCTCCGGACCAAGGACGACGAGATAGCCAAGCTCAAGGCTGAGATGGAGAAGATGAAGGCCCAACATAAAACCGAGCTCCAAAAAGTTGGCCAGAACTTCACCGAAGAGCATGAGCAACTTACTCTCCAGATCTCTAAGGGCCAGGACCTACTCAGAGAATTCGACGTCCAGCTTGGGTCGGCAAACGCTGAGCTTGAGCAACTTCGCAAAAGACACGATGCCTGCATCAAGGAGTTGACCCGGATCCATAGCCATATTTCTCGTAAGTTCCTTTCCCTTGTCCGACATAACCCTCCGGGTTACCTCATATGTCTTTTCTTTACCTTCTTCCTTTGCCTTGTTTCCAGACCACTTTCCAGAGGGTACTACGATTACCAGCGCTGCTGTTGCCAAAATTCGCCGAGAGAAGGGTACTCCCATTGCTCTTGATGGTGAGAACATTCCCTTGGACATGGAGGACCTATTGGTCAGCTTGTCCTCTCGCGTGGAGACCATCAAGAATTATGGCAAGGATATCCTCGATGTTGCAGTGCGTATTTTCAATACGTTCTGGCCTAGAGAGACTAGCCCGGAGACCATCGCAACTCTCGTAGAGAAATTAATGGAAGTTGAGACCCAGCTTGACCTCTGGAGAGAATCTGCTGGTCGTGCTGTAGCTGACACCATCCTTCATCATATTCTCACATGGTACGAGAAGATCGACCTCATCCTCCTCACACGCCGGCGCACCGGATCCAGATGGACCGATGATCCGGAGTGGGTAGCTCGGCACCAGGCTTGCGCCTACAGCCTCATCGAATATTCTCCTATTCATGACTGGATTGAAGGGCCGAGCTTCCTGGAATCCGCTGGGGACGAGCAGAATGAGAATGTTGAAGATGGGTCGGATGAGGACGGGGAAGATGATACTTCAGATATTGAAGACATCGACGACGAGGCCGAACCTGCTCCTCCTGCTGCTCCTTAGTTCTAAAAAACTTGAAAATTTATCAGATCCCCGGTATGCCGGGTGCAATTGTACGCTGGATATGTGATATTTTGCTACTACGTTTTTATGCCGGATTAACTTGGGCGTAGTCCCCGAGTTTCATTTTCTTGTTTGTCCAATTCTTTGGCTCGGTCCGTGTCTACCTTGATTCGGTTTTATGACTTACGAATCCGAGCTTCAAAAATTGTCTTAACAATACATAGAAACTTTTGGGGCTTGGCTCAAAATAATTCAGCATAATAACTTGAAAATAAAAACAGGGTTAGTCCAAAAAAACAAACGTTAGCTCGAATAAACTCGTTTCCTTAGTCGTTTTTCATGTGCTAGGCAATTCCAAACTTGTTCCCTTGCTTGCCATGAAGCCAATTCTTGTTGGACAGCAGCAAGTCGAAGGGTTGGATTTTTGCTGCTTACACATTACTAATCCGGGTTAAGTAGAACGACTTATTCCATCTACCGCATAAGAAATTACGACAAACATTATTAAGGCAGTCCCCGAGTTACTGCTCGAGGCGTTGCTATTTCATTGATAAGCTCATTGCCGACATACATACCGACATATGAGATGACTCGGATACATACACTTCTTAGCTAAGTGTAGAAGGGACAAAGTAGTGCTACATTCCACGGTCGCTTGGATTCCTCTCCGAACCTGTCCGCCTTGTTCTTTTCCTGTGGCTTTGCATCTATAAGATAGTAAGAATCATTGTGCAATGCTTTGCTCATAATGAACGGCCCTTCCCATGGGGGGGGGATAATTTATGCATGCCAGTGGTACGTTGTACCAACCGGAGCACCAGATCGCCTTCCCGGAAGACTCGGGGGCACACTTTCCGGCTATGATAGCGTCGCAGATTTTGCTGATATATGGCGGATCTGGACAGTGCCAGTTCTCTCGCTTCTTCCAGCAGATCAACATCATTTTGCCGGGCTTCTTGCACTTCGGCTTCTGTGTATTGAGTGACCCTAGGCGAATCATGCTCTATGTCGGCTGGTGATACAGCTTCTGCCCCATATACCAGAAAAAATGGTGTATAGCCTGTTGATCGATTCAGAGTTGTTCTTAAGCTCCATAGTACCGCTATTAGTTCTTCTATCCAGCACCCCGCTGATCTTTGCAGTGGCTCAATGAGCCGGGGTTTTATCCCGGATAATACTAATCCGTTGGATCTTTCCACTTATCCGTTCGATGCGGGGTGGGCTAACGAGGCGACCTCGAGTCGGATCTTCTTATCTCGGCAGAAGCGCGCAAATGCTCCTTCCGCAAAATTTGTTCCATTATCAGTTATAATACTATGTGGATAACCGTATCGCAAGATGATGTCTTTGTGAAATGTCACAGCCGTAGCTCCATCACATTTTCTTATAGGTTTCACTTCAATCAATTTTGTAAACTTGTCCACCATGACCAAAATGTGTGTCATGTTCCCTCTCGCTGGTTTGAACGAACCAACCATATCCAAGCACCATACAGCAAATGGCCACGTAATTGGTATGGTCTTGAGTTCCGACATAGGCATATGTGTCTTGGTAGCGTACCTCTGACAACCATTGCATTTTCTCACCAGATCTTCTGCTTGTTCCAAGGCACTTGGCCAGTAGAATCCATGCCGGAATGCCTTTGCCACCAAGGCTCGGGATGAGGCATGATGCCCACATCCCCCTTGGTGTATATCTCGGAGGATGTCAAGCCCTTCTTCCTGGTCCATGCATCTTTGGAGAACATTGGTTACACTCCATTTGTATAACTCGGAATTGATGATTGTGTATGCTTTTGCTCTCCTCTGAGTTTGCCTGGCTAACACCTCCTCAGCGGGTAACGTTCCGTTCTTCAGGAATTGGAATATAGGTAGTGCCCAAGCTGGTATGGCTCGTGGAGGAAATATCTACTCATCAATTTCCATCTGATCCACCGGCATAACTTCAGTCGGATCACGCCGAGCAGTCCCCGGGTCTAGCGAGGTAGTCCCCGGGTTTGCCGAGGCAGTCCCCGGGTTTGCTGACGTAGTCCCCGGGTTTCGCGTACTACCTCCCGTGTCAATGTCCATGGGCTTAGCTCCGGATTCCGTATTTTCCGGGACATAGATTGAGTCGGTTCCTGGGGACGGCCTGATAGATGGTTTTCTGAGGTGTTCCAATGCTACACCCGGTGGAATTGCCTGTCTGGTCGATCCGAGCTTCGACAACATGTCGGCAGCCTCGTTTTCCGCCCGGGGTACATGGTTAAATTCACACCCCTCGAAGTAACCAGATATCTTCTGCATGTGAAATTTGTATAGTGCCATGTTTGGATCCAGGGCGTCCCACACTCTGGACACTTACTGCACCACCAGGTCCGAGTCGCTAAAGCATATTATCCGACGTATGCCAATCTCCTTTGCCACTTTGAGCCCATGCACAAGAGCCTCATACTCAGCGACATTGTTCGATGCCGCGAAATGGATCTACAATACATACTTTAGCTGATCCTTCTTTGGCGAGGTAAGCACAACCCCGGCGCCTAATCTAGTTTTGGTTTTCGGCCCGTCAAAGTGCATCCTCTAGTAATTCGGATCTGGTGGCGGTGGTTCGTATTGTACCTCGGCCCAATCCACAAAAAGGTCCGCCACAACCTGAGATTTGATCGCTTCTCTTCTGTCGTATTGGAGCGCATAAGGGGCTAGCTCAATTGCCCATTTTGCAATTCTACCACTCGCATCCTTCTTACCCATTATCTCGGATATGGGAGCTTCACATATTACTTTGATGGGGTGCTCCTCAAAGTAATGCTTTAACTTCTTCGTCGCCATATAGACACCGTATGCCACCTTTTGAAAGTGCGGGTAGTTCTGTTTTGAGGTAGACAATACCTCACTCAGGTAATACACTGGCCTCTGCACCGACTTACCCTCTTCATCGCGTTCCACTACGATTACAGCACTTACAACTCGGTTGGTAGAGGCTAACACTGGCGCAGTGGCCAACATCTTTTTCAAGTGGGCAAAGGCTTCATCGTCCTGTGGCGTCCAAACGAATTTATCCGACTTTTTCATGAGTTGGTAGAGAGGCGGTGCCTTTTCTCCCAACCGACATACAAACCAACTCAACGATGCCAGGCATCCAGTGAACTTCTGGACATCATTGAAACACTTCGGCAGCTCCATTCGTTCGATGGCTCGGATCTTAGTTGGATTAACTTTGATACCTCGGCTGGAGACGAGAAATCCGAGTAATTTTCCAGCCGGGACATCGAAGGTACATTTTTCTGGGTTAAGCTTCATCCGGAACCTTCTCAAGTTCGCGAATGTTTGCCTTATGTCGTCAAGGAGCGTTGCACTTTCCTTGGTCTTGATAACCACATCATCCACGTATACTTGTACGTTTTGACCTATTTGGTCGTGCAAACATTTTTGCATACATCTTTGGTACGTTGCACCTGCATTACGTAAACCAAACGGCATAGTGCGATAGCAGTAAGCACCGTACGGGGTAATAAACGCCGTCTTTATTTGATCCTCCGGGTTCAGAGGTATCTGGTGGAAGCCAGAATATGCATCAATGAATGACAACAGTTCGCATCCCGCGGTTGAGTCTATGACCTGATATATCCTCGGCAGTGGAAATGGATCTTTTGGACACGCCTTGTTCACGTTCGTGTAATCGATACACATGCGCCAAACCACTGTCACGTTCGGATCGTCCTTCTTCTTTTCTACCAGCACCGGATTAGAGAGATAATCCGGATATAGTACCTCCATGATAAATCCTGCTGCTAGTAACCGAGCTATCTCGTCTCCAATGACTTCTCTCCTATCCTCGGCGAAGCGGCGGAGAGGTTGCTTCACCGGCCTTGCTCTGGGTCTTACATTCAAAGAGTGCTCGGCCAACTCCCTCGGAACACCTTGCAAGTCCTGTGTAGACCAAGCAAAAATATCCCGATTCTCACAGAGGAAGTTGACGAGCTCGCTTTCCTATTTGTCAGTTAACCCGACACCAATTATTACGGTGCGCTCCGGAAACATGTTATCAACTGGAATCTTCTTGGTGTCCTTTGCGGCTTGAAATGAAACGCTGCCATGCGGGTTACTTAACGCCGTCATATATTGCTGCGCGGACTGAGCTAATGCTGCCACCTCCTGCATTTTTCTTTTCTCTTGCGCAATCACGAGTGACTCGGCTAGGTTAGACCCGGCTGAGGCACACTCCATGGAACGTCGTAAATCTCCAGCAATGGTAATTACTCCATTTGGCCCGGGCAACTTCATCTTCAGATAACTGATGTGACAGCTTGCCATGAATTTGTTCAATGCTGGTCTTCCGAGTAACGCGTGATATGCACTTTCCAAGTTCACCACTTCAAACTCCAGATTTTCAGTTCGGCAGTTATCCCTTGTTCCAAATAGCACGTCGACCCGGATTTTGCCTATGGGCTCACAAGAAATACCTGATACTATGCCATGGAAAGTTGTTCTTGTAGCCTGGAGCATGTTCTCCGAGATGCCCAACTTGCGCATCGTATCTGCATACATGATGTTAATGCTACTGCCATTATCAATCAGTACCTTGGAGAACCTCACATTGATGTTCAGTCCAATGAATATCGGATCTAGTACTAGGGCATACGAACCTGGGCTTGGCATAAGTTTAGGATGATCTTTGATGTTCCAGGTGATTTCCTGGTCTGACCAAGGCATGTACCTCATCACCGCTGGCATGACCGTATTGACCTCCATATGTCGGCGCTGCAAGCTCTTTCTATCTGTTTCCTCGGTCGTGAACACACAATAACTCTAGTGATGTTCCCTGTACTCATTCCTTCCCTCGTTTCCGGGGTACCTCTGATCCGGTTGTTGCTGACTTTCCACCTGATGCACTGCATCCCTTCTCTCATTGTTGTCATACCTCGGTGGAGGGGGAGGCAACATTAGCTGCTGCGTGTTCGCTCCGGAGAGCAATTGCTGCCGGGGTAACTCCTGCCGAGGTTGATCATTCCGGGGTGCCTAAGCATTCCCTGAACCACCTTGCTCTATCTTTCGCATCCACTCACATTGCCTCGTCATGTGACCCGCCGGGCTATTCGGATTTGGCGTGTGAAACTTACGCGGCTGGTCCAGCATCGACTCATAGGTATACCTAGGGCGGTCTTTCTTTTCCTGCCACTGTTTCTTCTGCTCTGGAGTCCATGTTTTCTTGCCATCATTTCTTGGAGTCCACTGCCCTCCAGTTCCCTGGCGTTGGTTACTCCCTAATCCGGGTTGATCTTGATTCACGGCTGCAACTTGTTGCGAACCGTAACAATGATCCGGTCTATCATCTCTCCTCTTTCCTCTGTAATCATTCCTCTGGGATGACCCAGCTCCATCCCTCTGATAGTATTCCTCGTTTGACTCGCTTGACGCGAGCCTAGGTTGAGTCGGATCGCCCAAAGCATAGGAATCAGCAATCCAGATCATCTCTGCTAGTGTAACTGGCATTTTCCTTTGCAACTTCATCCACAGCTCGCTGTCATATCTGCACCCTTGCAAAAACCACGCTATGGCCTACTACTCTATGACACCTTCACACGAGTTTCTCACGGTACACCACCGGGTCAAGAATTCACGATCCGTCTCATTAGGTCTTTGCTTGCACATTGCCAGGGTCTGCGGTCTATTCGGCCTCTGGTATGTACTTGAGAAGTTACTGATAAACATTTATTCAAAATCTATCCAGCAGTTGATGCTTTCGGGTGGTAAATTATTCAACCATACTCTGGCCGGACCTTCCAACATCTGGGGTACGTAACGTACAGCTCATCTCAAGTTGCCAGTTGTAATTTTCACCGCCGTAGCATAGTTTATCAGCCAATCCTCTAGCTTGGTGCTGCCGTCGTACGTCTTCGTGCCTCTGGGTAACTGGAAGTTTGGTACCGGCGGTTCCTTCATGATCCGGGGTCCAAAGCATGATGGACCTGGAGGACCTTGACATTCAATCTGTTCCGACCTATACAGGCGATCGAGTTTTAACCTGGCGTCATCCGGCATCAAATCCCTGCTTCCCAATCTCGACCCTATCACATGGTAGTCTGGTCTGGGGTACCCTGCATTCACCAACTCCGAATCACCGTCGTTGTATCGTTTTGCTCTCGTTGTGCACCTTTCTGCTGCATACCTCGGCCGGCGCTTTGCTCTTGCCTTGGTATATTCTGATGCTGCGGTTGTCCTGCTCCTGCGGAGTTGCGCTGTCCGGCATTGCTGTTGGCAGCGTTCCCTTGACCGGCATTGCCTTGGTCGTGATTACCTCGGCCAGCTTCACCTCGGCTCACACTCCATCGATCATCACCTTTCTGCATCTCTTTTTCTTTTCCCGCACGCGTTGGGTCGTACGGGACGATCTGTTTGTTCCGTCTGGCCGAGGTTACTACCTCTTCTCTCCTTGGACCGCCATGAGGCGATGATGCGGCTCCAGCGGATTTCTCCAGGTTACCCATCACCGAATGGACGATCTTGGAAGCCCCAGCTCTCTCCGGGTTAGCTCTCAGCAGCTCCTCGTTCTGCCTATTCGCGATCCGAACCAGCTCGTTGACCCTGTCTTGCTGTCTTTGACGGGCCTCACCCGTCAGACCCTCTAGTTCGGATGCAGCCGCATCTGCTGCTTTGAGGTTCTTCGCCGGGGTACTATACTTCGGCAACCCCACAGACAGATAGTTTTCTGACCCTTCTGCTCCATCATCACCTTCTCTGTTCATCTCACTTATGATATTTCTCCCTTTTACCCTTACTGCATCAACCTTGTTTGCCTTTGCGTACTCACGCAGCGTCATGTTCAGCGACTGCTGAGCCGCGGCTATTTTCTTTGCGCCCTCTAGTATCTTTTGCCGAGTTTCCTCTAGATCGGCCTATGCCTGAGCCGGATCTACCACTACTGCTACCGGGTTAGCCAAGCTATCCATAGCTTCCCTCAGCACATTCTCAGGCCTCTCTAGTGGAGGTCCTCTACCTTTCCTTGGTGCCTTAGGTGTTACCTCGAAGTGCAGCGCTTGCGTTCTTGCGCTTTGGTAGTCATCATCACCTCCGCATGGTCCGGGGAAGCGTCTGGCGCCCATGAGCCACGGTGAGGGGTGGTTCCCCCGCATTGACGACATGACGCGGATGAACGCACGAGACGTCCACAGCAACATAGACCTTGTGTGCGCCGAGCTTGACGAAGAGGCTGTTGCACGGAAGAAGGCGTGCAAAGCGGCCGTGTTGTCGATGAAATCCGGTTCAAGCGCTGAGCGAGCCCGAGACGATGCGTTCGCCGGTGCCGATGAGGTTTCCCGTCCGGATCTTCACCCCTGCTAGCGCCGCTAGCCCCACGGTGGGCGCCAACTGTCGTGGTGGTGTCACGGCAGATGCCATGGATAGGCTAAAGGTGGGGACTAATATGCGCTAGGGGAATCTAGGGAGGGATAGTGGAGTGATTCTCCACACAGAAGTTTGTATTGCTCGATCTTCAAGATTACAAGTGCTCCTTGAGCTGTATTGGCGAGAGGAGGAAGAAGGAGCTCTCTTACTCTTGCCTAGATCTACTAGCCCTAAGGAATCACCAAATCAACTAGTGCTCAACCAACCCCCTCTACCAGAACCCTAACCCCCCTTATATAGAGGAGGTTCGGTCCTGGCCTAGGGCATACGTGGAGGCATATTCCTAAGAATATGCCCCCTCCCAAAGTGGTAACCCGACCGGGGTGCTTTTCCCCCGCGTCACACATGCTTTAGCGACGTAAGCCTCTGCGGCGCCCGCGTCAGCCGACGTGAGCGTCGTCACCCATGTTGGCCCTCACCCGGTGGTCCTTCCCTTGCTTTATTCGCTCATGTAGTGCGTACCGGACCTTCTTTTTCGACCAGAGAGATTCCTTCGTTCTCCCAGAAGCTAAGCAAGGATCCGAATCATAGTAGATCCGGCAACACCTGTTCCTGCATATAAGTTAGACAAGCACTCCCGACTTACTCCTTAAGTCGGATGAGACAATGTTAGGCGACCCCCTGGTCCAGATTACTCCGTGATTCGGACTGCCTTCAGGTGACTCGGTCAGCATCCGCTTTAACCTTGCCGAGCCTCGGCTAACTCGGCCGTTATACCCCGGAGTGACCCTTCCCGGGGGTATCCCCCCAACAAAAAGCCTATCTTTGTTTTCTAAACTCTCCTGTCTTTATTTTAAATCAAAACCCCGGTCTCTTCCGGATATTTTTGTTTTATCTAAAATTGTTTATAACAAGTCTGTAAGATAAAACAGAATATTAAATAAATAAAGACTATTTTTGTTACCGGGGGAGCCAGCCAGCCAGGCCATTGGCCCAGCTAGCCAGCTACTACCCCAGCCCAACCCAAAACCAACCAAAACCTAGAAAGCCTAGACCAACACCACACCTAGTCCCATCCCGCCGCCGCCAACCACCAGAGCACACAACCGCGCACGTGTACATGCCACGCAACACAGCGCGCGGAACACACACTACATGCACACATGATGCACCGCACAAACACGCTCCCATCGCCTCCACCTGGGCCCGCCCACGTCGCGGTCCTGCCGCAACGCGCCCGCCCCGACCATGCTACCGACAACCCCCACCTTCCACGGTCCCGACCCTACCGACGACCCGCTCTCCCTCTCCCATCGATCCCCCACCTCGCGATCCCTGATCCTCTCCCCTCCAACCTAGCTCGCTCATGGCCAGCGGCCGCCTCTCCTCTCTCCATGCAGCCTCCGGGCACCCTCACGCCTCCCAGCAGCCCCGTCAGCGAGCCCCGGCCATGTCCGCCACCTGCGCCCACGACCTCGGCCCCGCTCGCCGCCGGTGCGTCCATGAACCGCAGCCGTGTCCAGTGTTTCTCGAGCACCGCCGCTCGACCCCGTGGCCATGGACGCCGCCCCCGAGCCCTTCTACCCGTGGCGGCCTCTCCCGTGTCTGCCTCTATCGCCAAGCACTCCCTATCGTCCTGGATGACCCTGCGCCCTATGTTACCGCCCCTCTCGCCGTCTTCGGCCGCCACTAACGAGCATCGTCGCCCTGCGAGCCTCAGCTCCTCGTCTTGGATGTATGCACGTGTGTAGCTTTGTGTGTTTGGGTTTGAAGAGGTTTGGATGGTGTGGGGAGGATGCATCTGAAGATGGATTGGTGGTGATGTTGTTATGCTTATACACAGATACAAGATGAGATGATGGGTACGACCCTCCTCAGGATCGACCGATGTCAAGATCCCCGCACCGAGTATAAGTACACCCGAAGACCAACAATGCTGGCCCAATTCCATCAGCGACAATCGAGCCAAAACCCCAAGTACACCGACATAGCATCGAAGGACACCGTACCTGGAGATCGCCACACGGACGCCAAGACCCTGAACCCCGGTGAACCCGAACCCCTCGGCGAACCCCAAGATCGTCGAGTCCCCAATGTTTGACCCTAACCTGAGCCCTATTTTATAAATTTCCCTCCATATACTTGTTGCATATTAATTGAGCATGTTTGCATACATATTGTTGTTGTTTGGGGGTATTTCGATGATTCACCTAAATTAAATATGGAGACTATATGCGGACTATTCTAGTCTTATATTACTTCAATTAAAATTGTGTAGTGAGCCGATGCCATGGTTTGCCTTGTTAATACAACATTTAAATCGCGGGGTATCTAAATAACTTGAACCACTTAATTAATTGTGGGGACCCTGGTTCCGCTTAATATTGCCTAATTGCATCGCATCTTTGCCATGTCATGCATCATATCATCAACATGCTGATTCTTCTGCCGTAGTATTAAATAGTGCATCTGGTGTTTCTTTTAGTGCTTTGGTTCTTCGCAGATTAGGCCGTTGAGTTGATGCGAGTATCGACAAGTCCTTCGGCAATGTATCTTCGATAGTGTTTCCCAGGCGAGCATCTCCCTCTTTCTACCTATTTTGCTTTTATAGTCTTTATTTCCTCCTATTGATCTATTGTTATCCGTGTTGTGATGCTTTAGTTTCCGTGCACCATTTATACTCCTTGCAGCCTCTATATTGCCATGGACACATCCTATTGCCTATTGTTTGATAGATAGTCAGCCTTGCAAGTCGTAGTTGCTTGCTTATGTGTTGCTTCGCGTCGTTGTCATTTCACCGTTGGCGGCAAGTTGACACATGATAAATGGTGGAGATGCTTAATGGTGGAGATGATCATGACTTTAAATGCAACTGTTAAAATGCTGGGAATAGATATAACTAATGAGAAGCATCGGTGGGCAATAGATATTATTTGGTTCTTCCACGCTCACTTGTGTCCCGTAGGACCCCGAGTACTTGATACCTGTTCCTTGACTATCGCACTATCCGCATATGGGACCATGAATCCCCTTAGCCAGAGCTTGATTCATTTCTTATTTCTTGGGGCCACAAACTAGTTTGGGGTTTTATTACTATCTTGTACTTATGCCATGCTTTACCGCTTTATTTACGATTGTACGTGGAGCACCTGTACTATTTTGGATCGTGACACATTTTCGCTGTATCGACAAGCCCAGTCACACTTTCGGGTTCCCAGTCGTTTACCGCCGTCTACACAAACCCTGGGTCCGTCTCGAAGCCGGCCAACTTCGTCGCGGGTAGCTTAGTGGGGTGGCCCCCTGAAATATTTCATGAATCCTATGATTGCTTTATCGTGAAAGCCTCGTTGGGTTTTGATTTGGTTTTTCCGAGGTTGATCGTGTGTGTGTTGCTATTTGTGCACCCCTACAGGGTAAAACTTTCTGAAAGCCGTGTCCGCGGTTATGGACGACTTGGAGCACAGTATCTCGATCATAGACAAGCATAACTAAAGCTGTGCTATAAATTTGACTTAATATGTGACTAGTAATCATCTTGACTATAATGGAATGGATAATAAAAGTGCCAACAACTGGTGGAACTGGGGTGTATCGTGTCATGTTATACCTGCCTAGTAAGTATCGCAACTCCAATGGAATGAAATAAAAGTGCCAACAACTGCTGGGTTTGGGATGTCACATGATAATTGTATCTGACTAGTAAGTACTGCTACTACAACTGAATGGTTAACTAAAACTGCCCACTACTTATGCTATCTATATCTGTCTAGTAAGTGCTTCAACTATAATGGAATGAATAAAACTGCCAACTGTGTGAGTTCCTCGGTTTGACTTCCTCGTGTGGTCTCGAGGGGGAAATACCAGGATGGGTATGTCTGGTGTTAGTATCAGGTTGGTCCCGAATAGGTCTCTCTTATCCCTCTCTAATAGCCGACAGTTGTATCGAGTCTCTATAGGTTGTTTAGTGCATGCTTCACTGCCGCTTCAGTCCACCATACCTATGTAGGCAAAGAGCCGCCGAATTCTAGCCTCGCCGTGTCGGCCTCGATCGACGCCTCCTCTTTTTCCCTTCGCCCTTTTTCGGCACCCCTTTTGTTTAGCAGGTACGAGTTCGACGTCGTTAGCAGGGTTACCCTTCCGTCTTGGCCTGGGCAGGGTTATGGACGCCATTGGTTATTCTTTAGGGCTCTTAGCCCCATTTGCATCTTATCTGTACTCGGATGTTGTATCGTTTTCGAGGTGATTTGGATATTTGTACTGTATCTCTGTATCCTTGAATTGATGAGTCGTTGTTATATATATATGTTCTGTGGGTCCCATCGTGGACTATTGTGTAATGATATTACTTCGTTTTCCACCCGCACGAAAGTGCCTGGTGAGCGTCCTTGAATCGTTTCTATGCGGGTTTGGCAGGAAGCGCTAAAACTCGCATAGGGCCAATTCGAGGGTGTTACAGTGTTCTTTTTATGAACCACAGCTAGAGTCATTTCATGTGTATTCTTCTAAACAAACCACATAAGGATCCACTATTGTCATTGCATGTGTGTTCTTCTCATGAACCACACCCAGTGTCATTGCATGTGTGTTCTTCTCATGAACCACACATGGATACACCAGTGTCATTGCATGTCTGTTCTTTTCATGAACCACATAAGGATCCACCAGTGTCATTGGATGTGTATTCTTCTCATGAACCACACATGGATCCACCAGTGTCATTGCATGTCTATTCTTTTCATGAACCACAGCTAGAGTCTTTGCATGTCTGTTACTTCCACAAACCACATATGGATCCACCAGTATCATTGCATGTCTGTTCTTTTCATGAACCATAGCTAGAGTCATTGCATGTCTGTGCTTTCCACAAACCACACATGGATCCACCAGTGTCATTGCATGACAGTTATTTTCATGAACCACATATGGATCCAACAGTGTCATTGCATGCCTCTTATTTTCATGAACCACACCCAGTGTCATTGCATGTCTGTTCCTCTAAACAAACCACATAAGGATCCACCAGTGTCATTGCATGTCTGTTCTTTTCATAAACCACACATGGATCCAACAGTGTCATTGCATGTGTGTTCTTTTCATGAACCACAGCTAGAGTCATTGCATGTGTGTTCTTCTAAACAAACCACACATGGATCCACCTAGTGTGATTGCATGTCTGTTCCTTCCACCAACCACACATGGATCCACCAGTGTCATTGCATGTGTGTTCTTTTCATGAACCACAGCTAGAGTCATTGCATCTCTATTCTTTCCACAAACTACACATGGATCCACCTAGTGTGATTGCATGTCTGTTCTTTTCACAAACCACACATGGATCCACCAGTGTCATTGCATGTGTGTTCTTCTCATGAACCACAACCAGTGTCTTTGCATGTATGTTCTTCTCACAAACCACATAAGGATCCACCAGTGTCATTGGATGTGTGTTCTTCTCATGAACCACACATGGATCCACCCAGTGTCATTGCATGTATGTTATTTTCATGAACCACATCTAGAGTCATTGCATGTTTGTGCTTTCCACAAACCACATATGGATCCACTAGTGTCATTGCATGTCTGTTCTTTTCATGAACCACACCCAGTGTCATTGCATGTCTGTTCCTCTAAACAAACCACGCATGGATCCACCTAGTGTGATTACATGTCTATTCTTTTCACAAACCACACATGGATCCACCAGTGTCATTGCATGTGTCTTCTTTTCATGAACCACACCTCGAGTCATTGCATGTGTGTTCTTCTACACAAACCACATAAGGATCCACCAGTGTCACTGCATGTGTGTTCCTCTCATGAACCACACCCAGTGTCATTGGATGTGTGTTCTTCTCATGAACCACACATGGATCCACCAGTGTTATTGCGTGTGTGTTCCTCTCATGAACCACAAATGGATCCACCAAGTGCGAGTGCATGTCTGTTCTTCTCACAAACCACACATGGATCCACCAGTGTCATTACATGTCTATTCTTTTCATGAACCACACCCGGTGTCATTGCATGGCTGGTCCTCTCATAAACCACACATGGATCCACCAGTGTCATTGCATGTGTGTTCTTCTCATGAACCACAGCCAGTGTCATTGCATGTGTGTTCCTTTCACAAACTACACATGGTCCACTAGTGTCATTGGACGTGTGTTCCTCTCATGAACCATATCTAGAGTCATTGCATGTGTGTTCTTCTCACAAACCACATAAGGATACACCAGTGTCATTGCATGTCTGTTCTTTTCATGAACTACACATGGATCCACCAGTGTCTTGCATGTCTTCTCTTTTCATTAACCACAGTTAGAGTCTTTGCATGTATATTCTTTTCACAAACCACATATCACCAGTGTCATTGCATGTGTGTTCTTCTCATGAACCACACATGGATCCACCTAGTGTGATTGCATGTCTGTTCTTTTCACAAACCACATATGGATCCACCAGTGTCATTGCATGTCTGCTCTTTTCACAAACCACATATGGATCCTAATTAACCTTAGGAGAGCCCTAACCTTAGCCCCCCAATGGGTGGCCGTTAGACTGAGTCTTCTAGAAGTCACGCCCTAAAACAATTGTTCTGCTTGACAACTGTTACATACGGTTTGATCGGGGCGCTTGGACGATTGGGATGGTCTTCGTGAGAGCGATCCGTGAGTAGGCTATTCTGCGGCATGATTGGCCACACTTGCTCTGGACAAACTGGCAACACCGGGCGCTCCCCTCTTGCGAGTGTCACGACTCATGAGTTCAGTGGGCCATATCCCAGTGTCACGTCCCCATTACTTCTCTTCCTCCCCGTACTTCTCTTCCTTCCCCTCGAAGCCACTTTCCCCACTTCAATCCCATCCTGCCGTAGCCGCAAGATGACGGCGCCTCCATCGCAATCCCCTCTCCGGCAGCCACCCCCTCCCCTCTCGCCATGGGTTCAAGGGGAGACGGCAAGGAAAGCGTCGTGACGACAGGGATGGTGATTTTGATGTGAGTCATCTCATATCTATCTCTATCATCTGTGGCTAGTTATCTATTTTTTGAGCTATATCTAATCTGTTTACTCATGCGCATATGATGTGTTAGGCCAACCAGACGATCTATGACTCTGACTATCACGGTTTAGCTGATGAAGATAGTCCTCTGCTATGTAAACATGGATATGTGCCCGCTAAATTTGTAGCGTTCGAAGGACGAAACACGGGCAGGAGGTTTCTACGGTGTCAAGGATTCGTGCAATGATGCAAGGCGGAAGTTGCGGTGTTGTCAAATGGGTAGATCCAGAGTGGCCCAAATCAATGCAGAAAACGCTGGATAAACTATGGGAAATAACTATTGAGTTAAAAGAATCCGTATTCAGCTCACTTCTTGACAGTGTTGAGATGAAGCTATGGGAACCAGTTGACACGACCAGGCATAAGCGAGATCTTCGGTGGGTGCAAGATAAGGTTAGCAAAGTCGATAAGGAGAGGGACACGGCGTTGGCCCTGAAGGCTAAACCAGAGCAAGAACTGACTCAAGCAAGGAATGATCTTCACCAGGCCAAAGTCCTGCAGTTCACAACTACGAGTATTGACAAGTGCATGAGGAAAAATGCAGAGAAACAATTGAAGTTGTGCAAGGAAAATGCTAAAAGGAAGGAGCAGACGATTCGATCCTTGCTCTCGCAGGAAGATGCGCATCGGGCTAAGATTAGGAAGATCAATGAGATGTGTGATAACTAGCTCTATTTAGCTTAAGCTCTGTGCCTTTTTAAGTTTTAATAGTTGTACTTGTTGACCTAGCAGGCTGAACTATTGGCCCCGGAGTCCTGGGAGGAAAAAAAATTGTCGCTCGTTAATCTGTCTTAACCATGCATTACTTCCTTTTGTCTGACCAATGCCCCTTGGATATTCCGCCCGTCGCTTCGTCATCCTCGTGTACAAATAGGAGGCGCCACGGCGCGTCGCTTCGTCGTCCATCCCCTCGTCCTCTCCAATCTCCACTGCGTCGTTGCTTCGTCGTCCATCCCCTCGCTCCCTCTCCAATCTCCACCATGTCGCCATGGAGATGCCTGCGCTGAAATTCTACGAGGCGGTGATGTTCGCGCACTTTGACATCCTCGCGCCGCCAGTCGTGACAGTGCCCCACGGATGGCGCATTAGCTATGCGGGGGTGCCGGTGGCTCCGCTCCCTGTCCGAGTCGAGATGGAGAGTGAAATCGTGGCGCCCCGCCGCCAGATGCCCGCGTGGAAGAGGGCGCTGCCCTGGTATGCGGCGGCCAGCCCATACTAGCCGGCACTATTCAAGAAGGAGCAGAAGGCCAAGATTGGCAACCGCATCGTTGACGGACGCGTGGTGGACCGGGATCTCCGCAACCGAGAAGGGCAGGAGAGGTTCTGGTCCGTCCCTAGACAGACCAAGTACACCGTCATCGCCGATGCTCGCCGCGAAGAGGTGCTCTGTCTCGTGAACAATGCGGAAATCGTGGAGGTTCCGTCCGACGATGACGAGGAAGTCGGCGGATCGGAGGACAGTGGCAGCGGAAGTGAAATTGTTGACTAGTGGTTGAATTAATGTAGGATGTGAAATCGCACCTTTGTTTAGAAAAATGTGTGGTTGAATTAATGAAATGCCTCGATTTAGATCTCTCTCTCGATTAATTTGTGGAAGAATTTCTGATTTAGATCAATTTCTGCCTCGATTTAGATCTCTGTCCCGGATTGGGAACGTGACCGTGGACCAAAGAACCCTTTTCTACTAGTGTATTCTGGCATTGGTGGTTTGTTTAAACGTAATCTACATGGATTGTGCCGCATGCAAATGGCACAACCACAATTTATAAAGTGGAAGCACGTACACCTGGTTACTGGAGATCCGGGAGCTTCGCCAGATGCAGGGGATGCAGGAGCAGAGGGGCGGTGAGATAGACGGGCTCAAGATTAGGCCAGAAAGTGGTACCGATTTCCTCCTCATCTGGACATTATCGGTTGCCATTGCTGTTTATGTTGCAACGTCGTTGTGCGGCATCTGAAATAAGTTGCTGCTTCGTGCAGTGTGGCAGCTTAAATAATTTATTTCTGTGCCACTTACATTCCATCGAATTTGGAGACCTTCTGCCCTCAACAATCGTGGAACTGTTGTTGCGAGTTTTCAGATAGCAGTTGCACAATCACAGTTTCGGATTCAACTACTGACTCGGGCGTTTCCAGACCCTAAGTCGCGGTACATTTTACTCAGAGAACGTGGGTTGATTGTTTCGCGCAGCAACGTACCACACACAGAGTTCCAGAATTTAACCGAATTACATATATAGGTTCAAGTTCAACACATTACTATGCATCTTGATTGCCAGCAGCCTTCTTCCGCAACTTGGGTACCAAGCATTCACGTCCACTGGCTTCTTCATTTCCTGCCTTCTTCCTCTTCCTCGGTGCCAATTTTCTTAGCTTCACGTACTCTGCATCGTCGGGACAATGGGTACCAGAATCGTGCCCAGCATCATCTTTCCACTCGTTTTTAATTTCTTCGGGCAGCAAAATTACTGACCCGACAGTCATGTTTCTAACCTTGCGGCACTTCCTGTCAAAGAAACAAGACTATTGCATAACTACCGAATATCTATAAAGTAAATAAAACAAAAATTACAATTCAGCACAGATATGCGAACCCCAAGAGACCTTTGCTTACCAGGAGCTAATTGGGTTCGAGCAACCACCCTGTCCAAGAATAGAAGGGCGACTCCCAGTTGCAGCAGCTTCCACATCCAGTACATCACAATTCAGCTCAAACATGCAAGCCGAAGCATACCTTTTCATCAACCCAATTAGCTGACTGTCACACGTTAGAGGAACCATGATGCCACATTCATCCATGAAGCTGAACTTTGCAGTCTGCTTCGGCCATAATTCATCATGATTACGCAGAGCAGCAACCATACCAGATATAGTCCAGATCTGCGCAGGCGCTTCTTCCATCGTGATACAGTGGTGTCCATACCACTTGCCCTTAGACTCGTACCTGAAGAGGACTACCATAACCAGGTAAGGGTGGTCCACGGAGGCACCACTTGACAGAAAACAGTGGACAAAATATGTTTGTCAGCGTTGGGCTAACAAACAATTTGAGGTTCAGTAGCCAGCTAGCAGTTATAATTAGTGCGAATAGCAAAGACAAGGGTAGCTCACCCGCTTATAGCCAGAACTTTTTCTTCCTTGGTAGTAGGATCTGCCATCCTCCGAGCTGCTCGGCTCGTCGACGGCGAAGGCGGGGTAGAGTCTCGCAGTGGCTGCTACAACATGCGCCATTGGAGCTCGGGATCAGCGACTGGGCACAGCAACTGGGCGCAGCAACTTGGCGCCGGAAGTAAAATGTCCGAAGGGATCGTCCTTCCTGGAGGGTGGATTCCGACTCCGCCGGTGCTAGGGGAAAGGTGGGAATGAATTTGTGAAATTGGTCAACGCATCCAATCCACTTAGCTACTCGATTTATCTAAGAGGTTGCCGCATTGGCGCTCGTGTCACGGACAGATGACCGACATGAGGGTCCCGACCGTCTACTTCACGGGGCAGTTTAATGGAATGTTTGAATTTGGCTGGGGTGAGATGAGTTTGCCTCGAAATGGCCCCTCTCAGTAGTTGGCAGGCCAACATTTCGAAACGCGGAAATTTCAGGAAACTTAGGTACCGCCATGCGCTAGCCTGCGAACTTTGGTACCGCAGACGAACAACCCCCAATGTGTCACCATGGTCACAAAGACGAAAAACACATAGGAAAGCAGCTTCAACATTGCATGTTGCCCTAGTGTGGCAGAAGTTGCATCACAAAATCCATTGGAGTGTGTGTGGTCATGTGGAGCAATGTGGTTTAGGATACATGCAATGTGGTTATGTGGATCAATGACTCTAGTGTATCAATGTGGTTTATGAAAAGAACACATGCAATGACTATAGGTGATCAATTTGTCAAACCATTGTCATAGAGACCAAAAACACATAGGAAAGCAGCTTCGACATTGCATGTTTCACTAGTGTGGCAGAAGTTTCATCACAGAATCCACTAGTGTTTTAATTTGTGTGGTCATGTGGATCAATGTGGGTTAGGAAAAGAACACATGCAATTTAGTCATGTGGATCAATGACTCTAGTGGATCAATGTGGTGTTGGAAAAGAACACATCCAATATGACTCTAGGGGATCAATGTGTGAAACCATGGTCGTAGAGATCAAAAACACATAGGAAAACAACTTCCACATTGCATGTTTCACTAGTGTGGTAGAAGTTGCATGACAGAATCCATTGGAGTGTGTGTGGTCATGTGGATCAATGACTCTAGTGTATCAATGTGGTTTAGGAAAACAACACATGCAATGACCATAGGTGATCAATTTGTCAAACCATGGTCATAGAGACCAAAGACACATAGGAAAGCAGCTTCCACATTGCATGTTGCACAAGTGTGGCAGAAGATGTATCATAGAATCCACTGGAGTGTGTGGTCATGTAGGTCAATGTGGTTTAGGAAAAGAACACATGCAATGACTTTAGGGGATCGATGTGCCAAACCATGGTCACAGAGACCAAAAACACATAGGAAAGTAGCTTCCACATTGCATTTTGCACTAGTGTGGCAGAAGTTTCATCACAGAATCCACTATTGTTCTTTGTGGTCATATGGATCAATGTGGTTTAGGAAAAGAACACATGCAATGTGGTCATGTGGATCAATGACTCTAGTGGATCAATGTGGTTTAGGAAAACAACACATGCAATATGACTCTAGGGGATCAATGTGTCACCATGGTCAAAAAGACCAAAAACACATAGGAAATTAGCTTCCACATTGCATGTTGCCCCAGTGTGGCAGAAGTTGCATCCCAAAATCCACTGGAGTGTGTGTGGTCATGTGGAGAATGTGGTTTAGGATACATGCAATGTGGTCATGTGGATCAATGACTCTAGTGTATCAATGTGGTTTAGGAAAACAACACATGCAATGACTTTCGGTGATCAATTTGTCAAACCATTGTCACAGAGACCAAAAACACATAGGAAAGCAGCTTCCACATTGCATGTTTCACTAGTGTGGCAGAAGTTTCATCATAGAATCCACTAGTGTTTTAATTTTTGTGGTCATGTGGATCAATGTGGTTTAGGAAAAGAACACATGCAATTTACTCATGTGGATCAATGACTCTAGTGGATCAATATGGTTTAGGAAAAGAACACATGCAATATGACCCTAGGGGATCAATGTGTCAAACCATGGTCACAGAGACCAAAAACACATAGTAAAGCAACTTCGACATTGCATGTTGCACCAGTGTGGCATAAGTTGCATCACAAAATCCACTGGAGTGTGTGTGGTCTTGTGGACCAATGTGGTTTAGGAAAAGAATAGATGCAATGTGGTCATGTGAATCAATGACTCTAGTGTATCAATGTGGTTTAGGAAAACAACACGTAGTGATCAATTTGTCAAACCATGGTCACAGAGACCAAAGACACATGGAAAAGCAGCTTCCACATTGCATGTTGCACCAGTGTGGAAGAAGATGTATCATATAATCCACTGGAGTGTGTGGTCATGTAGGTCAATATGGTTTAGGAAAAGAACACATGCAATGACAATGTGCCAAACCATGGTCACAGAGACCAAAAATCCGTAGGAAAGTAGCTTCCACATTGCATTTTGCACTATTGTGGTAGAAGTTTCATGACATAATCCACTAGTGTTTTTTGTGGTCATATGGACCAATGTGGTTTAGGAAAAGAACACATGCAATATGGTTATGTGGATCAATGACTCTAGTGGATCAATGTGGTTTAGGAAAATAACACATGCAGTATGACTCTAGGGGATCAATGTGTCACCATGGTCACAGAGACCAAAAACACATAGGAAAGCAGCTTCCACATTGCATGTTGCCCGAGTGTGGCAGAAGTTGCATCACAAAATCAACTGGAGTGTGTGTGGTCATGTGTATCATAGGCTCTAGTGTATCAATATGGTTTAGGAAAAGAACACATGCAATGACTATAGGTTATCAATTTGTCAAACCATGGTCATAGAGACCAAAAACACATAGGAAAGCAGCTTGCACATTGTATGTTGCACTAGTGTGGCAGAAGTTGCATCAAAGAATCCACTGGAGTGTGTGGTCATGTCGATAATGTGGTTTAGGAAAAGAAGACTTGCAATTACTCTAGGGGATCAATTTGTCAAACCATGATCACAGAGACCAAACACACATAGGAAAACAGCTTCCACATTCCATGTTGCACCAATGTGATAGAAGTTCAATCACAAGAATCCACTAGAGTGTATGGTCATGTGGATCAATGTGGTTTTGGAAAAGAACACATGCAATGTGGTCATGTGGATCAATGACTATGGTGGATCAATGTGGTTTACGAAAAGAACACATGAAATGACTCTAGGAGATCAATGTGTATGACCATGGTGACATAGACCAAAAACACATAGGAAAGCAGGTTCCACATTGCATGTTGCACCAGTGTGGCAGAAGTTACATCATAGAATCCACTAGAGTGTGTGTGGTCATGTGGATCATTGTAGTTTAGGAAAAGAACACATGCAATGACTCTAGGGATCAATATGTCAAACCATGGTCATAGAGACCAAAAACACATAGGATATCAGCTTCCACATTGCGTGTTGCACGAGTGTGACAGAAGTTGCATCATAGAATCCACTAGTGTGTGTGTGGTCATGTGGATCAATGTGGTTTTCCAAAAGAACACATGTAATGTGGTCATGTGGATCAAATACTCTATTGGATCAATAGGGCTTAGGAAAAGAACACATGCAATTACTCTAGGGGATAAATGTGTTAAACCATGGTCATAGAGACCAAAAACACATACCACATTGCATGTTGCACCAGTGTGGCAGAAGTTGAATCACAAAATCCACTAGAGTGTGTGTTGTCAGTTGGATTCAATGTGGTTTAGGAAAAGAATACATGCAACGTGGTCATGTGGATCAATGACTCTACTGGATCCATATGGTTTAGGAATAGAACACATGCAATTACTCTAGGGGATATGTGTATCAAACCATGGTCACAGAGACTAAAAACACATAGGAAAGCATCTTCCATGTTGCATGTTGCACCAATGTGAAAGAAGTTGCATCAAAAAATCCACTAGAGTGTGTGTGGTCATGTGGATCAATGTGGTTTTGTAAAAGAACACACACAATGACTCAAGGTGATCAATGTGTCAAACCATGGTCACAGAGGCCAAAAAGACATAGGAAAGCAGCTTCCACATTACATGTTGCACCAGTGTGACAAAAGTTGCATCACAGAATCCACTGGAGTGTGTTTGATCATTTGGGTCAATGTTGTTACTAAAAATAACACATGCAATGTGGTCATGTGGATCATTCACTCTAGTGGATCAATGTGGTTTAGGAAAAGAACACGTGAAATATGACTCTAGGGGATGAAAGTGTCCAACCAGGCTCATAGAGACCAAAAACACATAGGAAAGCAGCTTCCACATTGCATGTTGCACCAGTGTGGCAGAAGTTGCATCATAGAATCCACTGGAGTGTATGTGGTCATGTGGATCAATGTGGTTTAGGAAAAGAACACATGCAATGGCTCTAGGGGATCAACATGTCAAACCATGGTCATAGAGACCAAAAACACATAGGAAAACAGCTTCCACATTGCATGTTGTACTAGTGTGATAGAAGTTACATCATAGAATCCACTGGTGTGTGTGCGGTCATGTGAATCAATGTGGTTTTGGAAAAGAACACATGCCTTGTGGTCATGTGGATCAAAGACTCTATTGGATCCATATGGTTTAGGAGAAGAAAACATGCAATTAATCTAGGGGATAAATTTGTCAAACCAAGGTCACAGAGACCAAAAACACACAAGAAAGCAGCTTCCACATTGCATGTTGCACCGGTGTGGCAGAAGTTGCATCACAGAATCCACTGGAGTGTGTGTGGTCATGTGGATCAATGTGGTTTAAGAAAAGAACACATGCAATGACTCTAGTGGATCAATGTGGTTTAGGAAAAGAACACATGCAATATGACTCTAGGGGATCAATGTGTTAAACCATGATCACTGAGACAAAAAAATAGCAAAGCAGCTTCCACATTGCATGTTGCACCAAGGTGGCAAAAGTTGCATCATAGAATCCACTCGAGGGTATGTGGTCATGTGGATCAATGTGCTTCAGGAAAAGAACACATGCAATGATTCTAGGGGATCAATGTGTCAATACATTATCACAGAGACCAAAAACACATAGGAAAGTAGCTTCAACATTACATGTTGGACTAGTGTGATAAAAGTTTCATCACAGAATCCATTGGAGTGTGTGTGATCATGTGGATAAATGTGGTTTTATAAAAGAACACATGCAATGTGGTCATGTGGATCAATGACTATAGTGGATCAATGTAGTTTAGGAAAAGAACACATGCAATGACTCTAGAGGATCAATTTGTCAAACCATGGACACAGATACGAAAAACACATTGGAAAGAAGCTTCCACATTGCATGTTGCACCGGTGTGACAAAAGTTGGATCACAGAATCCACTAGAGTGTACGTGGTCATGTGGATCAATGTGGTGTTGGAAAAAGAACACATGCAATGTGGTCATGTTTACCAATGACTCTACAGGATCAATGTAGTTTATTAAAAGAACACATGCAATAAATCTAGGGGATTAATGTGTCAAACCATGGTCACAAAGACCAAAAACACATAGGTAAGAAGCTTCCACATTGCATGTTGCAACAATGTGAGAGAAGTTGCATCAGAGAATCCACTAGAGTGTTTGTGGTCATGTGGATCAATGTGGTTTTGGAAAAGAACACATGAAATGTGGTTATATGGATCAATGACTCTGGTGGACTAATGTGGTTTAGGAAAACAACACATGCAATGACTCTAGGGAATGAATGTGTCAAACCATGGTCACAGAGATCAAGAACACATCAGAAAGCAACTTACACATTGCATGTTGCACCAGTGTGACAGAAGTTGCATCATAGAATCCACTGGAGTGTGTGTGGTCATGTGGATTAATGTGGTTTTGTAAAAGAACACACGCAATGAATCTAGGGGATCAATGTGTCAAACCATGGTCACAGAGACCAAAAACACATGGAAAGCAGCTGCCACATTACATGTTGCACCAGTGCGACTGAAGTTGCATCACAGAATCCACTGGAGTGTATGTGGTCATGTGGATCAATGTGGTTTTGGAAAAGAACACATCCAATGTGGTCATGTGGATCAATGACTCTAGTGGATCAATGTGGTGTTGGAAAAGAACACATCCAATATGACTCTAGGGGATCAATGTGTGAAACCATGGTCATAGAGATCAAAAACACATAAGAAAACAACTTCCACATTGCATGTTGCACTAGTGTGGTAGAAGTTGCATGACAGAATCCACTAGAGTGTGTGTGATCATGTGTATCAATGTCTTTTGGAAAAGAACACATGCAATGTGGTCATGTGGATCAATGACTCTAGTGGATCTATGTGGTTTTGGAAAAGCACACATGCAATATGACTCTAGGGGATAAATGTGTCAAACCATGCGCACGGAGACTAAAAACACATAGGAAAGCAGCTTCCACATTGCATGTTGTACCTGTGTGGCAGAAGTTGCACCATAGAATCCACTAGAGTGTGTGAGATCATGTGGATCAATGTGGTTTAGGAAAAGAACACATGCAATGACTCTAGAGAATCAGTGTGTCAAACCATGGTTATAGAGAGAAAAAAACACATAGGAAAACAGCTTCCACATTGCAGGTTGCACCAATGTGGCAGAAGTGACATCATGGAATCCACTAGAGTGTGTGTGGTCATGTGGATCAATGTGGTTTTGGAAAAGAACACATGCAACATGGTCATGTGGATTTATGACTCTATTGGATCAATATGGTTTAGGAAAAGAACACAAGCAGTTACTCTAGGGGATTAATTTGTCAAACCATGGTCACAGAGATCAAAAACACATAGGAAAGCAGCTTCCACATTGTATATTGCCCGAGTGTGATTGAAGTTGCATCAGAGAATCCACCAGAGTGTGTGTGGTCATGTGGATCAATGTGGTTTTAGAAAATAACACATGCAATGTGGTTATGTGGATCAACGACTCTATTGGATCCACATGGTTTAGGAAAAGAACACATGTAATTACTCTAGGGGATAAGTGTATCAAACCATGGTCATAGAGACTAAAAATACATAGGAAAGCATCTTCCACATTGCATGTTGCACTAGTGTGAAAGAAGTTGCATCACAGAATCCACTAGAGTGTGTGTGGTCATGTCGATCAATGTGGTTTTGTAAAAGAACACACACAATGACTCAAGGTGATCAATGTGTCAAACCATGGTTACAGAGGCCAAAAAGACATAGGAAAGAAGCTTCCACATTGCATGTTGCACCAGTGTGATTGAAGTTGCATCACAGAATCTACTAGGGTGTGTTTGGTCATTTGGATCAATGTTATTACTGAAAATAACACATGCAATGTGGTCATGTGGATCATTGACTCTATTGGATCAATGTGGTTTAGGAAAATAACACATGAAATATGACTCTAGGGGATCAATGTGTGCATCCATGGTCATAGAGACCAAAAACACATAGGAAAGCAGCTTCCACATTGCATGTTGCACCAGTGTGGCAGAAGTTGCATCACAGAATCCACTGGAGTGTATGTGGTCATGTGGATCAATGTGGTGTAGTAAAAGAACACATGCAATTGCTCTAGGGGGTCAATATGTCAAACCATGGTCATAGAAACCAAAAACAAATAGGAAAATAGTTTCCAAATTGAATGTTGCACTAGTGTGACAGAAGTTGCATCATAGAATCCACTGGTGTGTGTGCTCACGTGGATCAATGTGGTTTTGGAAAAGAACACATGCCATGTGGTCATGTGGATCATGGACTCTATTGGATCAATATGGTTTAGGAAAATAACACATGCAATTACTCTAGGGGATCAATTTGTCAAACCAAGATCACAGAGACCAAAAACACATAGGAAAGCAGCTTCCACATTGCATGTTGCACCGGTGTGGCAGAAGTTTCATCACAGAATCCACTGGAGTGTGTGTAGTCATGTGTATTAATGTGGTTTAAGAAAAGAACACATGCAATGACTCTAGTGGATCAATGGTTTAGGAAAAGAACACATGCACTATGACTCTAGGGGATCAATGTGTCAAACCATGGTCATAGAGACCAAAAAAATAGGAAAGCAACTTCCACATTGCATGTTGCACTAGTGTGGTAGAAGTTGCATCATAGAATCCACTGGAGTGTGTTGGGTCATGTGGATCAATGTGGTTTTGGAAAAGAACGCATGAAATATGGTCATGTGGATCAATGACTCTAGTGGATCAATGTGGTTTAGGAAAAGAACACATGCAATGACCCTAGGGGATGAATGTGTCAAACCATGGTCACAGAGACAAAAAACACATAGTAAAGTAGCTTCCACATTGCATGTTGCACCAGTGTGGTAGAAGTTGCGTCACAAAATCCACTAGTGTGTGTGGTCATGTGGATCAATGTAGTTTAGGAAAAGAACACATGCAATGACTCTAGGGGATCAGTGTATCAAACCATGTTCACAGAGACCAAAAACACATAGGAAAGCATCTTACACATTGCATGTTGCACCAGTGTGACAAAATTTCCATCCCAAAATCCACTAGAGTGTGTGTGGTCATGTGGATCAATGTGGTTTTGTAAAAGAACACACGCAATGATTATAGGGGATCAATGTGTCCAAGCATCATCACAGAGACCAAAAACACATAGGAAAGCATGTTTCACATTACATGTTGCACCAGTGTGACTGAAGTTGCATCACAGAATGCACTTGAGTGTGTGTGGTCATGTGGATCAATGTGGTTTTAGTAAAGAAGACATGCAATGTAGTCATGTGGATCAATGACTCTATTGGATCAATGTAGTTTTGGAAAAGAACACATGCAATATGACTCTAGGGGATCAATGTGTCAAACCATGGTCATAGAGACCAAAAACACATAGGAAAACAACTTCCACATTGCATGTTGCACTAGTGTGGCAGAAGTTGCATCACAGAATCCACTAGAGTGTGTGTGGTCATGTGGATCAATGTGGTTTAGTAAAAGAACACATGCAATGACTCTAGGGGATCAATGTGTAAAACCATGGTCATAGAGACCAAAAACACATAGGAAAATAGCTTCCACATTGCATGTTGCACTAGTGTGACAGAAGTTGCATCACAGAATCAACTAGAGTGTGTGGTCATGTGGATCAATGTGGGTTTGGAAAAGAACACATGCAATATGGTCATGTTGATCAATGACTCTATTGGATCAATATGGTTTAGGAAGATAACACATGGAAATATTCTAGGGGATCAATGTGTCAAACAGTGGTCACAGAGATAAAAACAAATAGGAAAGCAACTTCCACATTGCATGTAGCACTAGTGTGGCAGAATTTGCATCACGGAATCCGCTGGAGTGTGTGGGCACATGTGGATCAATGTGGCATAAGAAAAGAACACATGCAATGACTCTATTGGATCAATGTTGTTTAGGAAAAGAACACATGCAATGACTCTAGGGGATCAATGTGTCAAACCATGGTCACAGAGACCAAAACACATATTAAAATAGCTTCCACATTGCATGTTGCACCCGTGTGGCAGAAGTTGCATCACAGAATCCACTGTAGGGTGTTTGGCCATGTGGATCAATGTGGTTTAGGAAAAGATCACATGCAATGACTCTAGGGGATCAATGTGTCAACCCATTGTCACAGAGACCAAAAACACATAGGAAAGCAGCTTCCACATTGCATGTTGGACTAGTGTGACAGAAGTTTCATCACAGAATCCATTGGAATGTGCGTTGTCCTGTGGATAAATGTGCTTTTAGAAAAGAACAAATGCAATGTGGTCATGTGGATCAATGACTCTACTAGATCAATGTGGTTTAGGAAAAGAACACATGCAATAACTCTAGGGGATCAATGTGTCAAACCATGGTCACAAAGACCAAAAACACATAGAAAAACAACTTCCAGATTGCATGTTGCACCAATGTGACAGAAGTTGCAGCATAGAATCCACTGGATTATTAGTGGTCATGTGGCTCGATGTGGTTTTGGAAAAGAACACATGCAATGTGGTCATGTGGATCAATGACTCTAGTGGATCAATGTGGTTTAGTAAAACAACACATCCAATGACTCTAGGGGATGAATGTGTCAAACCATGGTCATAGAGACAAAAAAACATAGGAAAGTAGCTTCCACATTGCATGTTGCACCAGTGTGGCAAAAGTTGCATCATAGAATCCACTAGAGTGTGTGTGGTCATGTCGATCAATGTGGTTTTGTAAAATAACACATGCAATGACTCTAGGGGATCAATGTGTAAAACCATGGTCACAGAGAAAAAAAACACATAGGAAAGCAGCTTCCACATTGCATGTTGCACCAGTGTGGCAGAAGTTGCATCACAGAATCCACTGGAGTGTGTGTGGTCATGTGGTTTAGGAAAAAGCACATGCAATGAATCTAGGGGATCAATGTGTCAAACCATGGTCATACAGACCAAAAACACATAGGAAAACAGCTTCCACATTGCATGTTTCACCAGTGTGATAGAAGTTGCATCACGGAATCCATTGGAGTGTGTGCGGTCATGTGGATCAATGTGGTTTTGGAAAAGAACACATGAAATGTGGTCATGTGGATCAAAGACTCTATTGCATCAATATGGTTTAGGAAAAGAACACATGCAAATACTCTAGTGGATCAATGTGTCAAGTCATGGTAACAGAGACCAAAAACACATAGGAAAGCAGCTTCCACATTACATGTTGCACCAGTGTGGCAGAAGTTGCATCACAGAATCCACTGGAGTGTGTGTGGTCGTTTGGATCAATGTTGTTTAATAATAGAACACATTCAATTACTAGTGGATCAATGTGGTTTAGGAAAAGAACATATGCAATGACTCTAGGGGATCAATGTGTCAAACCATGGTCAGAGAGACCAGAAACACATAGTAAAATAGCTTCCACATTGCATGTTGCACCCGTGTGGCAGAAGTTACATCACAGAATCCACTAGAGTGTGTGTGGTCATGTGGATCAATGTGGTTTAGGAAAAGAACACATGCAAAGACTCTAGGGGATCAATGTGTCAAACCATGGTCATAGAGACCAAAAACACATAGGAAAGCAGCTTCCACATTGCATGTTGGACTAGTGTGTCAGAAGTTTCATCACAGAATCCATTGGAGTGTGTGTGGTCATGTGGATCAATGTGGTTTTAGAAGTAGAGTTCGGTCGGAGTCGTACACGCTTACGGTGTATCGGCATCAGTAGATGAACAAGTTCTCGCTTTCAAGCGAGTGTTGATGCACCAAGCTTGGTGAACATGCCTCCATGTATAGCTGCAATGAGAGGATTTGAGATTCATATAAAATTCTTAAATCTTTACCGTGGTTACCTGTGTAGGGGAACACTTCATAGTATTCTTCCTTCCTAGCAGGGAGTTTAGGACCTTGCATGTTAGTATAGAAAGGTTCTATCTCTAGTTCATTATTATTAATGCTCTACATATGAGTGTCTAGGCACAAGGCCTCCGCAGAACAATTATCAATAGTTTTAGCATCATAAAAATCACTACTAGAGTGAGAGGCATCACAAACAAAAGTTGTAGTGTGACTCTCTTTGTCAACCTCACGTTTTTGTTCCTCCCTTTCATCGACTAGTGTTTTAATAGCAATGATAGAATCAAAAGTAGGAGTCGAAGGTGTGAGCGGCTGATCAATCCGTTCTTCGTCCTTGTGCTCCTTTTCCTCTTTGCTCTTTAGTGAGTCCTGCAAAAGGTTATATTTCTCCATCGCGGTTTTAGACCGCTTCAAATAATATAATACCAATGCATTATTACTTAAATTATTTCCGCAAAAGAGGAATATGAGGTATACTAAATTAAAAACTCCATCAAGTGCTTTACTCTCAACGTTAATACTTCCTAGTCTAAATACCATTTCAGATGCACCTTTGAAAAGAACATATTCTATTACTTCCAAACTAGCATAAGGTTTATCTCTATTATAATTTGCTAAAGTAGGATTGTTGGAATACTTACATTGAAAATTAAGGTGGTCACATGTTATAAAAATTATGCAATAAGGTCCATCATTAACATGCATTTCCAACTGGTTCACCAATTTATTTATCAGCTCATGTCTAGCAACTAGGCTTAATGAACTTGAATCCTTTATCTCCTCCAATGCTTGTATTATCTGTTGAACAAAATTTATCTCGGAAGACATGATTAGTAGAAAGAATTTTTATAAATTTTTGGTTTTGTAATTTTTTATCATTTTCAATATAAAAGAAAGCAGTAAGATAATAGCAACAAACTGAAATAAACTATGTGCGAGTAGATAACCGAATGCTTTGCTCCCCGACAATGGTGCCAATTTGATGGGCTGGGTTCCTACACCAATAATAGGGTTCTTGCAGTACTTGTAGCGGCAAATATTTAAATAGTTTGTCCCGATGGGAGCTCGGCGAACACGAACCCATAGCCATGTTGTCAATGCGACCATATTCGTAGCCAAACCGTGGTTTAGAAATACCCTATTGTATTTGTTGCTAGGATAAATGAATTTAAGATGTTTTGTAATAACTACTACTAGGACTAGAAGAAAACTAGAACAAAAGTAGAACTGAAAAGAGGTGAATGCAATGAGATGAAATATTAATGCTATGATTCCTCAAGTAATGTTGTGTATACCGGTGTGCATGATAAGTGCTTATGGAATGGCTGTTAACTATAATTGTGGCGGTCCCTCATATACCATTGTCTCCCACCGTTGGTAAGTGGCAACTAGACAACTCATTTGTCCACACCCTCTTCGGACATGGGTCATCTCGTCAGAGAATAGTGTATTAAGGTAACAAGACCAATCAAGGTAAACCATAGCAAAGGCATTAAGTTCTATGAATAACCATACTCCTAAGAAAGTGTGCTAGTCACAAGATATCCCATCTATCACTTTGGGGTCAAGCAATTCGCAACACTATACCTATCTATATCATGACTGATCTTAGGGAACTTTGAGCGGTGCATCCTAAGCTGCTATTGCCTCCACAAATCACTTATAGCAAATAGCCTATTAGTTCTATCCATGGACTTTTCAGGTACCCATGGAAGAGTAGAGACTAATGATAAGTTTTGTGACACTCCTTGAATCCCTAGTAAATTCCTCAATAATGGATTGGATGTCTCTAATCACTAGAATAATATCATGAATAGAACAATGTAAAGAGAAAGCACAAACATATTAATTAACAATAACACACCACGCTTCAATTACTCAAATCATCATAACATTAATAAAAGGGGGTTCAAACCATGTTACAACCCATCACGGAGATCATGATGGGGAAGTATGAAGGAGTAGCGGCAATGGTGATGGTGATGACGGTGTGGTGATGCTGGCGTCGGCATGGTGATGGCGGTGTCCTCCTTCTCCTCCTCTTCTTGCTTGGATGGCTTGATGGTGTTGATGGTGATCTAGATCTTGGTTGAGCTGTAGATATATGGAGGCGGCACGGCGGCAGGGCACCACCGTGGAGGCGGTATATGGGATCTAGATCATGTATATGGTGTATGGTGGCTTCATCCTCTCCTTCCTACTTTATATAGGCCTTGGGGTGCCCTAGGGTTCCCCCAATACCGTCATATGACCTAGGGAAGGTTCTGGAGCCTCCGAAGGGTGAAATCCCGTCGTTTGCGAACTTTTTGGAAACTTTACGCCGGGAGCTATATGTCCGGAATTATTGCTCTTGACGTATAGTTGGTCGTTAAACCATCTGTACTCCTTAGTATTTTGGCCGCCATTTCTTCATACGAACTCTGTTTTGGGTGTTCTTGGGCTCCTTGAGTTCGTATCATCGAGGGATACAACCCTATGGTCTTGGATCTATATTTTGAGAAGTTGCAAATTTTCACTTTTCCAACACCTCAAATGGCTAAGTCTGGTCCCTCCAGCTCCTCCATACTATGCTCTCTTTGTTCCTTTTGCCTTTGTTTTATCCATAATAATCATCAACACCTACACACATGTCAAAGAAAAGGAAGAGGGATAAAATTCTACCTAAACTACTAAATTTGCAAAGCTCGTATTGAATATAATAAAAACAAGTAATCATGCATATCAGGCATCGCAATAGTTAGATAGAGCATGATATGATAGGCAAATGACACAATTTATATTGCTAAAAAGTGTTGTATTATCACAGCCATCACAAACCATGGTCACAGAGACCAAAAACACATAGGAAAGCAGCTTCCATATTGCATGTTGGACCAGTGTGATAGAAATTTCATCACAGAATCCATTGGAGTATGTGTGGTCATGTGGATCAATGTGGTTTTAGAAAAGAACACATGCAATGTGGTCATGTGGATCAATGACCCTAGTGGATCAATGTAGTTTAGGAAATGGCACATGCAATGACTCTAAGGGATGAATTTGTCAAACCATGGTCATAGAGACCAAAACACATAGGAAAGAACCTTCCACATTGCATGTTGCACCAGTGTGACGAAAGTTGCATCACAGAATCCACTGGAGTGTGTGTGGTCATGTGGATCAATGTGGTGTTGGAAAAACAACACATGCAATGTGGTCATGTGGATCAATGACTTTACAAGATCAATGTATTTTAGGAAAAGAACACATGCAATAACTCTAGGGGATCAATGTGTCAAACCATGGTCACAAAGACCAAAAAGACATAGGAAAGCAGCTTCCACATTGCATGTTGCACCAATGTGATAGAAGTTGCATCATAGAATCCACTGGAGTGTGTGTGGTCATGTGGATCAATGTGGCTTTGGAAAAGAACACATGCAATGTGGTCATGTGGATCAATGATTCTAGTGGATCAATGTGGTTTAGGAAAACAACACATGCAATGACTCTAGGATATCAATGTGTCAAACCTGTTCGGAATATGCCCTAGAGGCAATCATGGTTGATGATATTTCCCAAAGTATTCATAAAGTAACATTGTCCTTATATGAACATCAGATATGTATCACTGAATACGTGATTCAGTTGTGGAACTATATATTCATGATTGTTCATACTAGATTGTCCTTGGTCATTGAGGTTGTGCTAGACACACAACCTAGACCAATGTGTAAGTTGGTTGATGACACGGTTCCACTTGTCATGGGCATGGTGATGCTATTACGACTTACACTGATTCCGCTAAAGAGTTAGCGAGTCGGACTGACCCACAGTTGATATGCAACGAGCATGTTGTCATTTGCAGTATCAAGCAATGGAATCCTTTAACCTGAGGTGGTTGCATGATCCGAGTTGTGGATCGCCAACTTAGGTTCTATCAAATGCTTTTCCGTAAATGGGCAGTTATAAAGGTAGAGTTTGGGTTGGTTGTGAAGCAAGTTGCGTGACGTGGATTACCAAGATGGGATTTGCCCCTCTGTAATGGAGAGATATTCTCTGGGCCCTCTCATGTGATATGATTTGGAATCATGGCCATGCGCTACTCTATTAAGTGTTAACTGAGGAGTCAGACTAAGAGTTAGTACAGTGTATCACATATCATGGTACAAGAAGAGAGTTAAGCTATTAAAGGGATGGCAACTACTCGCCTATAGCTTAAAATGTATATAATGAGGCAAAGGGACTTCGACGAAAGTCACATTGAAGGTTTGTCTTCTGACTTTACGGCACTTGGGAGCTAGAACGACTTACTAGAGGCTTCTACCATGTATCGACTTGAGACCGAGTGTTCATGGGAGTGAGTTGGACTCAAATACATGATGGGATACTTGGAGGTGTAGCTCATGTCGTGTCTAAGTGTACGTGAACCTACAGGGTCACACGCTTAAGGGTACGGAGCGCATGTGGATTGTATACATGTGGAGATTGGAGTACGGCCTAGATGGGCCTCAATCGTTGAGCCTAGCTAGGAGTGTATTTAAGTGGAGTGACAAGGGATAGTCCCTAACCTAGACATCACTTTCTCCATTTCCATTTCGGGCTAGACAAGATCTAGCAATCCTCTGTTTGAAGCTCCTTCATGTATGTGTGGATACGGGTAGAGGCGTTCCACGTGCGGCGCAGGAGGCGAAGGTGTTCGTTTGGATCTGGTGAAGGACTATCCATGGGATCGTTCAGCACTGCTTCGACGTGCTACATCAACTTCCGCATCTGTGCGTCTAGCGGTAATCTCGTGACCTATAACATGAGTGGATCTTGGGAGTACCGCGTGACCCAACAGTGGTATCAGAGTGGAAGCTTCTAGTTTTAGGCTCTAGACCTGTGCGTATGTGATATGCACGAGGTGGTGGATAGGATCCACTTAGGGTTTTTAGTGGTCGATCTATGAGATAGATCCGTTTTGTGCAAGATTGATTGGATCAATCATACTCGGGGTGCATGGAAGATCAGGTGCATGAGATTGGTCAGATCTACATAGGGATCAGATTTGGGTAAAAGTGTTTTATACAATGAAGGAATCCATGGTTCAGAATGCGGATTAGATCTGCAATTTCGGAAAAATTGTCGGGAGCTTCCCGCACCACCGGCTTCACCCTGTCATAGCGCATTAGATGTTGTTGCGAGGTTCACAACACCAGTAGATATTATATTTATGCATAACTTGTTTTTGCAAGAAGTTGTGAATGGTATGGCTTATGTGCATTTCATGTGTGTAATACATATGTGATATGTGTGTGACGGGTTTGTCAGCCGGTTGGAGCCAAAGTGTTGTCACTGTTATTGTATAACTTCCTACGTGTCGGCATGAGATGCCATCTTCTTGTATATTCCTTAGTGCTAGTGTAGAATGTTTGGAGGATTAGAAGGACACGACAGCCAAAGGCATGAAGAACAGATTCATGGAGATGGAGATAGCCATGAAGGGATCCATACCATTTCACATTATAATTGGATTATTTTTTGTTATTGTTATGTCTGTAGTTTTACCTCTATGAGATAGTGGTTAAACTCTAATCCCTCAAAGAAGGTCTAGTCGTTCTCCTCGCCGGTGCTGCACCATCACAAGTCAGACATTCTTGGTAGTGGGCTCATAAAATTGAGGTGATACCAATTCTTTTCGACTAGATGGGTTCGAGTCGGACTCTTACAGCGGAAGCACTTGATAAGCTAGATGGGTCTATCACAACGGTTGTGGGGCTCGGGGAGAGGTCAGTCAGGAGCCAGGGCATGAGATGCCACTCGACCAATAGGAGTCGCATGAGATGCAATTGGCAAGGAGTTGCCTACCTAGATCACTTGACGGCTAGCGGTGATGCTAAAGATCACTAGTCAGCTTGCTTATTTAGGATCCTAAATCACTAAGAAACCATCAGAGGGGTGTTGGTTCTAGTGGGAGCATAAGTATTAAAGTGTTTAATACGCTTGATCTTTCATGAATACTTGTCTCAAGTGCTTTGCATATTTCTGTTGTAGATAATGGCACCTAGTAGCAGTCTCCCTCAGTTATCCAGTTTTGCTTTGAGGACCATCCTAGAGAAAGATAAACTTAATGGAACAAACTTCACCAGCTGTTATTGTAATCTGAGAATTGTTCTCAAACAATAAAAGAGGGGCCATGTTCTAGACAACCCGCCTACAGATGTGCCCGATGAGAATGCGAGTGTCGCAGCAACCAATTCCTACCATAGAACATGTGATAAGTCTATAGAAATTAGCTGTGTTTTGCTTGCTCACATGGAACTAGACTTGCAGTAGCAGTTCGAGAATGTTGAGGCCTACGATATGATTGAAAGCCTCAAAAGTATGTTCCAAGCTCAAGAAAATACCGAGAGGTATCAAGTCTCTCAAGCTTTGCTGAGCTGTAAGCTTTAGGATGGTGATCCACTAAGTCTGCATGTGATCAAGATGGTTGGTTATGTGCAGTCTCTAGAAAGGCTTGGCTACCCCATTAGCGAAGAGTTTGCTATAGATATAATTCTGAACGCTCTTCCTAGTGTGTATGGTCAGTTCATATCGAACTACCACATGCATGGTGTGGATAAGAAGCTCACTGAATTACATGGGATGCTTAAGCAGGCAGAGGTTGATCTCAAGGAAGGGACCAACCAAGTGTTGGTGGTATAGAATAAGGCTAAGTTTAAGAAGAGTTCTTGGACTAAGAAGAAGAAGGCTAAGTCAGGAGGTAATGCTAAGGATGAGATCCCAAGCATTTCCTTAGGGACTAAGTCATCTCCTTCAGCCGGATCCGCTTCCTTCTATTGCAAGGCAGATGGCCACTAGAAGAGGAATTGCAGCAAGTATTTGGTGGATAAACTCAAGAGTGGAGGTGTGACTTCCAACTCAGGTACACTTGTTTTCAATGTTATAGACCTTTATCTTCCTGATGCACCTGGTAGTTCGTTGGTATATGATACCGGATCAATCATTCATATTTGTAACTCGTTGCAGGGTCTAGTAAGAACTAGGGTCGTAGTAAGAGCTGAGAATGACATTCGGGTCGGCAACAAAGCGAGAGTCGTTGTGTTGGAAGTCGGCATGATGCAACTTCATTTACCTTCACGATTCTTAATGGATCTAAATAATTGTTATTATGTTCTAGTGCTTAGTCGAAACATCATTTCTGCCTCATGTTTGATGAGACAAGGCTATGAGTCTAATATTAAGAATATTGGTTGTTCTTTATATTTGAATGACATGTTTCACGACTTTGCACCCATTCAGAATGGGTTATTTATTTTGAATCTTGATGGTGGGTCGGTCTATAACATAAATGTGAAAAGGTTGAAACCAAATGATCTAAATATGACTTACTTTTGGCACTGTCAACTTGGTCATATAAATTGGAAACGCATGAAGAAGCTCCAGGATGATGGACTCCTAACTTAATTCGACTTGGAGTCATTTGAGACATGTGAATCCTGCCTTCTAGGAAAGCTGACCAAGACAACTTTTGCAAGGAGTTATGAAAGGGCGTCTTACTTATTGGGACTAGTACATAGTGATGTATGTGGTCCAATGAGCGGGACAACCAGGGGTGGTTATGAGTACTTCATTACCTTCACTGATGATTTGAGTAGATATGGATATGTCTACTTGACGAAACATAAGTCAGAAGCCTTTGAAAAGTTCAAGGAATTCCAGAATGAAGTACAAAATCAACTCAGCAAGAAAATAAAGTTTCTTCGGTCGGACCGAGGAGGCGAGTACATGATCCACGAGTTTGATGACCATCTGAAGATTTGTGGAATAGTTCCTCAACTCACTCCACAGGGTACACCGTGGAGGAATGGTGTGTCGGAATGGTGGACTCAGACCTTATTGGACATGGTACGATCAATGATGAGTCGAGCATATCTACCTTTATCATTTTGGGGTTATTGTCTAGAAATGGCAGTGTTCACACTAAACATAGTACCATCTAAATCGGTAGAGAAGACACCACATGAGATGTGGATTGGCAAGAAGCCGAGTTTGTCTTTTCTTAAGATTTGGGGTTGTGAAGCATTTGTCAAGCGACTGCCGTCGGACAAGCTTACACCCAAGTTAGATAAGTGTATTTTTGTTGGGTATCCAAGGGAAACCTTGGGTTACTACTTATACAACCGGGAAGAGGGCAAAGTGTTTGTCGCTCATAATGGTGTCTTCCTTGAGAAAGAGTTTCTCAGTCAGGGAGTCAGTGGGAGTATAGTGCAGCTCAAAGAAGTTCGAGAGGAACCGGTCAGTAGCGATTTGGTGAAAGCCTTGGAGGTTGAGCCGATCGTGGTAACTAAGCCGGCAGTAGCGCCTACACTACAAAGATCAACAAGATTATGAAGTGTTCGTGATGTATTACTGTTGGACATTGATGAGCCAAAAACTTATTTGGAAGTGTTGGTGGGTTCTGAATCTGAGTCATGGCTTGGAGCCATGAGATCCGAGTTAAAGTCCATGCATGAAAATCAAGTTTGGAACTTTGTTGATCTTCCTAACAGTGCAAGACCCGTCGAGTGCAAATGGATCTTTAAGAAGAAAACTAATATGGATGGAAACGTATCTATCTATAAAGCACGGCTTGTCGTGAAGGGGTTCCAGCAGGTTCAAGGAGTTGACTACGATGAGACTTTCTCACACATCGTGATTCTTAAGTCAGTTTAGATCATTTTAGCTATAGCAACCTATTTCGACTATGAGATATGGTAGATGGATGTTAAAACAGCTTTCCTTAATGGAAAATTAACCGAGGACGTGTGTATGATACAACCCGAGGGTTTTGTCGATCCGGATAATGCTGACAAGGTATGCAAACTTCAGAAATCCATTTATGGGTTAAAGTAAGCATCTCAGAGTTGGAACATTCCTTTGATGAGGTAGTCAAATTGTTTGGCTTCATCAAGAGTGATCATGATTCTTGTTTATACAAGAAGTTTAGTGGGACCAAAGCAAACTTTCTGATTTTATATGTGGATGACATATTATTGATTGGAAATGATGTCCAGCTGTTGCAAGAAACCAAGGAGTCATTGGAAAGGAGTTTCTCAATGAAGGACTTGGGTGAGGCAACTTATATACTAGGAATCAGGATCTATAAATAGATCCAGACGGCTCATTGGATTGAGTCAAAGTACATATTTGGACAAAGTGTTGAAGAAGTTAAACATGGAATCGTCTAAGAAGGGGTTCTTACCGATGTCCCATAGCATAAAACTTCGCAAGACTCAGTGTCCTTCAACAACTTATGAGCGAAGTAGGATGAGTGCGATTCTGTATGCTTCAGCAGTCGGATCCATCATGTATGCCATGATTTGTAGTAGGACAGATGTTTCCTATGCTCTAAGTGTTGTGAGCAGATACCAGGCTGACCCTGGAGAAATCCACTGGGTAACAGTTAAGAACATTCTTAAGTACTCCCTCCATCCCACAATATAAGCCGCCTAAGCTTTAGCCAAAAGTCAACATCTTCTAGGTTTGACCATGTTTATACGAAAAAATATGAATATCCATAATATCAAATCAAATGGACATTTTAAGAAACTATACTTTCTGGTGAATCTATTAATATTGATTTGGTAATGTGAATGCTTATATTTTTATGTATAAATTTGCTCAAACTTAAAATATGTTGACTTTTGACTAAAGCTTAGGCGCCTTACATTTTGGGACGGAGGGAGTACTTCATAAGGACTAAGGATGTGTTCCTAGTTTATGGAGGTGAGGTTGAACTCAGTGTAAGGGGTTACACAGATGCGAGTTACCTTACTGACCTAGATCATTCTCATTCGCAATCTGGGTACATGTTCATAATGAACGGAGGGGCTGTGAGCTAGAAGAGTTCCAAGCAAGAGACTGTGTTTACATCTACAACAGAGGCTGGGTATATTGCTGCCTCAAAGGCGGCAAAGGAAGCTGTTTGGATCAGGAATTTCCTGATTGATCTTGCTGTGGTTTAGGGCTCATCCAATTCGTTACACGTGTATTGTGACAACAATGGTGCTATTCCATAAGCTAGGGAACCTAGACAACACCATAAGAACAAACATACACTCATGCGATACCACTTGATTCGCCAGTTCATGGATCAAGGTGATATCAAGTTATGCAAGGTACACACGGATGCAAACATTGTAGATCCATTGACAAAGCCACTTCTACATCCTAAGCATGAGGCGCACGTAAGAGCCATGGGAATTAGATGCCTAGACATATGATGTCAGGATGATTGACTCTAGTGCAAGTGGGATACTATTGGGAATATGCGCTAGAGGTAATCATGGTTGATGATATTTCCCAAAGTATTCATAAAGTAAAGTTGTCCTTTTATGAGCATCAGATATGTATCATTGAATAAGTGGTTCAGTTGTGGAACTACATATTCATGATTTTTCATACTATATTGTCCTTGGTCATTGAGGTTGTGCTGGACACACAACTTAGACCAATGTGAAAGTCGGCTGATGACACAGTTCCACTTGTCATGGGTATGGTGATGCTATTCTGACTAAAACTGATTCGGCTAAAGAGTTTAGCGAGTCGAACTGACCCACAATTGAGATGCAACGATCATGTTGTCATTTGCAGTCTCAAGCAATGGAATCCTATGACCTAAGATGATTGCATGATCCGTGTTGTGGATCGCCAACTTAGGTTCTATCAAACATTGTTCCGTAAATGGGTAGTTATAAAGGAAGAGTTCGGGTTGGTTGTGAAGCAAGCTGCATCACGTGGATTACCAAGATGGGATTTGCCCCTCCATAATGTAGAGATATTCTCTGGGCCCTCTCGTGTGATATGATTCGGAAGCATGGCCATGCATTACTCACTTAAGTGTTAACTGAGGAGTCAGACTAAGAGTTAGTCTAGTAAATCACATATCATGGTACGAGAAGAGAGTTAAGCTATTAAAGGGATGGCAACTACTCCCCTGTAGCTTAACTGGTATATCGTGAGGCAAATGGACTTAGACGAAAGTTACATTGAAGGTTCATCTTCTCACTTTGCGGCAATTGGGAGCTGGCACGTCTTGCTAGAGGCCGCTACCATCTATCGACTTGACACCAAGTGTTCATGGGAGTGAGTTGGACTCAAATCCATGACGAGATACTTGGAGCTGTAGCTCATGTCGTGTCCAGGTGTACATGAACCTACATGGCCATACACTTAAGGGTAAGGAGCCCATGTGGGGATTGGAGTACGACCTAGATGGGCCTCAAATGTTGAGCCCAGCTAGGAGTGTATATAAGTGGAGTGACAAAGGATAGTCCCTGACCTAGCTGTCACTTTCTCCACTTCCATTTCAGGCTAGACAGGATCTAGCAATCCTCTGTCCCAAGCTCCTTCCTGTATGTGTGGATACCGATAGAGGTGTTGCACGTGCGACGCTGGAGGCGAAGGTGTTCGTGGGGATCTAGCAGAGGACTGTCCGTGGGATTGTTCGGCACTACTTCAACGCGCTACATCAACTTCCGCATCTGCACGTCTAGCGGTAATCTTGTGGCCTATAACCTGAGTTAGATCTTGGGAGTACCGCGTAGGGGAAAAAGTTTTGTTTATCTCTATGTGGCCCAATAAAACCATGCTCACAGAGACCAAAAACACATAGGAAAGTAGCTTCCACATTGCATGTTGCACCAGTATGGCAGAAGTTGCATCACAGAATCCACTAGTGTTTGTGTGGTCATGTGGATCAGTGTGGTTTTAGGAAAATAACACATGCAATGTCTCTAGGGAATCAGTGTATCAAACCATGGTCACAGAGACCAAAACCACATTGGAACACAGCTTCCACACTGCATTTTGCACTAGTGTGACAGAAGTTGCATCAAAGAATCCACTAGAGTGTGTGTAGTCATGTGGATCAATGTGGTTTTGTAAAAGAACACATGCAATGACTCTAGGAGATCAATGTGTCAAACTATGGACACACAGACCAAAAACACATAGGAAAGCAGCTTCCACATTGCATGTTGCACCAGTGTGACTGAAGTTGCATCACAGAATCCACTAGAGTGTGTATGGTCATGTGGATCAATGTGGTTTTGGAAAGAACACATGCAATGTTGTCATGTGGATGAATGACTCTAGTGGATCAATGTAGTTTAGGAAGAACAACAAATTCAATAACTCTAGGGGATCAATGTGTCAAACCATGGTCACATACACCAAAAACACATAGGAAAACAGCATCCACAATGCATGTTGCAACAGTGTGACAGAAGTTGCATCACATAATCCACTGGAGTGTGTGTGGTCTTGTGGATCAATGCGGTTTAGGAAAAGAACACATGCAATGAATCTACGGGATCAATGTGTCAAACCATGGTCATAGAGACCAAAAACACATAGGAAAGCAGCTTCCACATTGCATGTTGCACCAGTGTGACAGAGGTTGCATCACATAATCCACTAGAGTGTCTGTGGTCATGTGGATCAATGTGGTTTTGCAAAATAACACAAACAATGTGGCCATGTGGATCAATGACTTCGGTGGATCAATGTGGTTTAGATAAAGAACACATGTAATGACTCTAGGGGATCGATTTGTAAAACCATGGTCAAAGATACCAAAAACACATATGAAAGAAGCTTCCACATTGCATGTTGCACCAACGTGACTGAAGTTGCATTATTGAATCCACTGGAATATGTGAGGTTATGTGGATCAATGTGGTTTTGGAAAAGAACACATGCAATGTGGTCATGTGGATCAATGACTCTAGTGGATCAATGTGGTTTAGGAAAACAACACATGCAATGAATCTAGGGAATTAATCTGTCAAACCATGGTCATAGAGACTAAAAACACATAAGAAAGCAGCTTCCACATTACATGTTGCACCAGTGTGTCAGAAGTTGCATCACAGAATCCACTAGTGTTTGTGTGGTCATGTGGATCAATGTGGTTTAGGAAAAGAACACATGCAATGACTCTAGGGGATCAGTGTATCAAACCATGGTCACAGAGACCAAAAACACATAGGAACACAACTTCCACATTGCATGTTGCACCAGTGTGATAGAAGTTGCATCACAGAATCCATTGGAGTTTATGTGGTCATGTGGATCAATGTGGTTCTATAAAAGAACACACTCAATGACTCTAGGGGATCAATGTGTCAAACCATGGTCACAAAGACCAAAAACACATAGGAAATCAGCTTCCACATTGCATGTTGCACCAGTGTAACTGAAGTTGCATCACAGAATCCACTAGAGTGTGTGTGGTCATGTGGATCAATGTGGTTTTGGAAAAAAACACATGCAATGTGGTCATGTGGATCAGTGACTCTAGTGCATCAATGTGGTTTTGGAAGAAAAACACGTGCAATGACTCTAGGGGATCAATGTGTCAAACCGTGGTCACATAGACCAAAAACACATAGGAAAACAGCTTCCACAATGCATGTTGTAGCAGTGTTGCAAAAGTTGCCTCACATAATCCACTAGAGTGTGTGTGGTCTTGTGGATCAATGTGGTTTAAGAAAAGAACGCATGTAATGACTCTAGGGGATCAATTTGTCAAACCATGGTCACAGAGAGCAAAAACACATAGGAAAGAAGATTCCACATGGCATGTTGCACCAGTGTGACAGAAGTTGCATCACACAATCCAATGGAGTGTGTGTGTGGTCTCGTGGATCAATGTGGTTTTGGAAAAGAACACATGCAGTGTGGTCATGTGGATCAATTACTCTAGTATATCAATGTAGTTTAGTAAAAGAACACATGTAATAACTATAGGGGATCAATGTGTCAAACCATGGTGACAAAGACCAAAAACACGTAGGAAAGCAACTTCCACGTTGCATGTTGCACAGGTGTGATAGAAGTTGCATCATAGAATCCACTAGAGTGTGTGTGGTCATGTAGACGAATGTGGTTTAGTAAAAGAACACATGTAATAACTATAGGGGATCAATGTCTCAAACCATGGTGATAAAGACCAAAAACACATAGGAAAGCAGCTTCCACATTGCATGTTGCACCAGGGTGACAGAGTTGCATCACAGAATCCATTGGAGTGTGTGTGGTCATGTGGATCAATGTGGTTTTGTAAAAGAACACATGCAATGACTATAAGGGATAAATGTGTCAAACCATGGTCACAGAGACCAAAACACATAGGAAAGCAGCTTCCACATTGCATGTTGCACCAGTGTGACTGAAGTTGCATCACAGAATACACTTGAGTGTGTGTGGTCATGTGGATAAATGTGGTTTTGGAAAATAACACATGCAATGTGGTCATGTGGATCAATGAATCTAGTGGATTAATGTGGTTTTGGAAGAAAAACACATGGAATGACTATAGGGGATCAATGTGTCAAACCATGGTCACACAGACCAAAAACACATAGGAAAACAGCTTCCACAATGCATGTTGCAGCAGTGTGGCAAAAGTTGCATCACATAATCCACTGGAGTGTGTGTGGTCTTGTGGATAATATGGTTTAGGAAAAGAATACATGCAATGACTCTAGGGGATCAATGTGTCAAACCAGCGCCGATACACAAAGATCGAGTTAGCATGAACACACCGACAAAACAAGATAGATAGTGTATATCACACGATTGAAAAGGAGTGTGGAAACATAGATACATCAAAGAAAAAAATTCTGCATCTTTTGGCATTAAAATACCAACTAGATGCTCAAAACCACTTAATAGATAGAGATTAGCAACTCCACATTTTGTGAAAGCATGTAGAAAGGAAGAACACCCTTAACAAGATTGCGTCGATTAACAAAGAGTCGGATAGATCGCGTCGGTTACACATAAGCCTGTCAGTATGGAATGTACCAACAGTTGATAACCAAAGTAAAATTGCGACAACAAGGTTGGATGCAACAGATAGACAAAGAATTACACACGCATTCTATGGTACTATGGAACCCCAAACACGTGAATGAATTTTTAGAAGAGGATAGACAAACATTACACTTCCTTACCAGAAAAGGGTGGGTGGTTGGGTAAGAAGAAAAAGAAGAAAAATGGAAGCAGTCCTACTCTCACATTTAGTTTTTCCCTAGTACACATAACTACCAAAATATTTTCTAGACGGACAACGACCATCTTGGCTGAGACCCTGAATGGCTGAATGGCTCTGATATCAATTGTAATACCTAGGACCTTACGGTCTAAGCTCAAGCCTAGATGAACCAAAAGTGGACAGTTCGTAGTACCGTGGGGCCACGCAGCCACACACAGTAGGCCCACCTTGTGGAGCAGGGCACGGTACGGACCAACCATCCCACCCACTTTTTAGAACATCGGGACTAGAGCGAGTGGCATAATCGATAGGTAACATGACCAAAACATATACAAATGCGTATGTATGTCGGCGACTTACAATAGACATCAGAGTCACACCATCTAAAACAATAGAAACAGAAATATTCAACAACATACGGCAAGATCCAAATATCCTAAATAGATATAATAGTTTAGGATACTTCCTCATATAGCACACATCAGAGTATCAAGCAAAAGCAGTAAACATGATTCGAGTATGGATAAGAAGCAAATTGGCATAAGATGCGCTAGAAATAAGCACATCCCGCCCATAGATCTCATTGATCTCCATCCCCGGAATCTCTACACCGGACAGTTGTTGCCACCATCATCTGTTTCCTCAACCCAATAACCTTCCTGAGAGTATACATGTCCATCTAAACCAAATATTTATCGTGTGAGACCCTAGGGGTACTCAGCAAGTCTTAATGCATCTAAAGGGAACAACCTGGGGGTGATGCAATTGTATACTCTCAGGAAGGTTATTGGGTTGAGGAAACGGATGATGGTGGCAACAACTGTCTGGTGTAGAGATTCCGGGGATGGAGATCCCGACAATTAGTTGGATGGTCCATGTTATTCAGATACCCTGAAATTTAAATGTTGTCTTAACAAGGCAAAACATGACACCGGTTTGCTACACAAATTTAACTGGAGCCAATATAAGAGTGGATTAGCCCGCATATGGTCTCCATATTTAATTATGAGGAGAATTCAATAAAATACCCCTGAACCACAACATATGTATGCGAGCATGTATAATTCAATGTGCACAAATTAAATATCATGTTAGATAAAAATAGGGGCTTAGGGTCAAACATTGGGGTTCAGATTCAGGGTCTCCGGGTTCGAGGTTCAGATTCAGGGTTTCGGTCATCGAGGTTCGGTCTTCAGACTCTGAGATCAGGGTCTTTAGGGTCTTGACCATTGGATCCATGAAGGAGGAGTCAGGGTCTTCGGGTCATTGGCATCTGTGAAGGGGACCTTGGCGTTCTGAGGTCTTCGGTTTCGTGTGGTAGATCTTGGCATGCTGGCATCACCGAATCCGGGAAGAAGAACTTGTTCCTGCAACCCGATCGATTTCGGGGTCTTCACCACACTCCATCCACCCTCCTGGTTGTCGCACCAACACATAACCACAGCTCCTCTCAGGTATGAATTTCGCATCAACTAAACATCAAGGGCAACAAGAGATCCTTGACATGCTGGAAAGAAGAACAATATCTCCACACATGTTGCGCTCGAAAAGGTTGAACAACAGATGCAATGGAGAAAACATAGAGAGCTAGGCTCCTTGACACAACAAGAGGAAGAAGCGATTGTGACCAGGGCCTGAGACGCGCGGCCAGAGGTCGACACGGAGGATGAAGCTCCTGGAAGACCTGCGGTGAGGACACACAGCCAGGTCATGGGCCCGCATGTCGCTGCTAGGGTACTGCACGGGAGGTGGTGCCCAACGTAGTATGGGCGAGGTGCTGGGGTTGAGTAAAGGTCGGGGCAGCCAGACTTGGTACGGCAACAGGGCTCCTGCGAGGCACCGGCGAGGTGGCTCGGGGCGCTGAGGACGGAGCCTCGGGGAGACGACGTGGCGGTGGCGGCTGGCTTTGTGCCTGCACGGCAGTGTCCGGTGATGCGTGGTGTTGCGAGCTTGAGCATGCGACGAGGTTGGGGGGAGCTCGGCTGGCGCGCGGGGAGATGTGCCCTTGAGGAGACGAGCATGGACGACAGCTGGCGCTGCGCCAAGAGGGCGGCCAGAGGCGGCACAGGGACAATAGCTGCGCTGGTGGTGCTACGCTAGGGGAGGACGGCGCGCTCGCGGGGCAGCACGGAAGGCCGGGACAGAGAATCGGGGCGGCGCCTGGGCCGACGATGACAGGGAGCCAAGCAGCGGTGGATCGAGGATGAGGGTCGGGGATAGGAGAAAAATGACGGGGGGTGGGGCGCATGCGATGCGGGAGCGTGGCCACGAGGGTGAGAGAGAGCAAGGTGGGGCTGGCTACGGGGTGGGTTGTCGGTCGAGGCTGTGTGCGGGCAGGCGCTCGCTGCAGTGTGCATCAGAGCATCTTCACCGGGTCGACCCAACCCGTCCCGGCATGTCTTAACCCATCCATGCGACGTGCGTGGAGCTGCACCGGCATTACCCATCCGTCCAAACGCATCCGGCTCGACCCATCCGTGCACCTAATTTGCGTGACCACTGGGTCGGCCCGTACAACATCCGTTGCCTCGCGTGTCCAACCGCTTGTTCAATCGGGCCCTATAGCTAGTGGCACAAAGACACTCCTCCCTAAACCCTCGCCTTCCATATCCCGCATGAAGAGCAGATGCAACCAGTCGCCCCCCCCCCTCGCCGCCCCCGGCGTGATATGAAGCACGACGACCGCAAGCCACACGCGGCGCCGAACTTGACTAGATGCTCCACAGGAAAACCCGCCACCACGGCCTCCGCCTCTACATTGGATGCGCACGACCTGTTTGGTCATTTGCCGAGGTGCATTTGCCGGCCTTTTCTTGGTAATTTGGTCTGCCACGAGAGTTAGTACAACCATTGACGGCAGTGTACTTGACTGATGGGCAGGAAGCGAAGGGCGATCAAGTTCTTGTACAAGAATTATGTCGACTCATCGTCTGAGGTGGAGTCCGACGGTGAGATCAAAATTCTTCTAGCGGCTGCACAGATGGTGCACAACAACTACCTCCTCTCGTCGCATAGAGGTGGCTCGGCGAAGTGGCATAAAGCCAACCATGAACGCGATCGGGAAGAGGGGCACATACGCCTTTACAAAGACTACTTCCACATACGCTATCGGATGTCCAGGATCCTGTTCTTGAACATACTCAATGGGGTGAGGGAGTACATCGACTACATTGAGGCCAAGTACGATTGCACCAGTAAGCTTGGCTTCTCCTCCTACCAGAAATGTCCAGCTGCCATTCGGCAGCTTGCATATAGAGTGCCCGATGATCTCCTCGACCACTACATACGCATGAGAGAGTCTACATGCCACGAGGCCATGTATAGATTCTGCAGCACAATTGTAGTGGTGTTTGGCAAAGTATACCAGAGAGAGCCAAACACCAAAGACATTGCCCGCCTTCTGTCCATCAATCAGCGTAGGGGGCTCCTAGCATTTGGTGTGGCATTGTTCGATACCCTACTAGAACCTGGAGCACAGAGAGGATGTGGCATGTGATGACTGCGTGCGTGATCATGCACAACATGATCATCGAGGACGAGCGTGATAATGACATTTTGGACCAAGGCTAGGATTTCCAGGGTCAATTGGTTCAGCCAAAGCCAGGTGTAGCATCTTGGGAAGAATTCATGCAAGTGCATGAAAATTTGCGTCACAGGCACACCCATGACCGGCTTCAACTAGATTTGGTTGAGCATATATGGGCTCGTGCAGGAAACCGTGGCCCCAAAGTGACCGCGGGCCGACCCAAACAGACAGAAACAGACCATTACGGTCACGCGTTTGGGTCGGCCTGGTGGAGACACCCTTACGCACGGGGCCAGGGACAGGGTTGTCGGTCGCATCGCTGTTGAGCGGGACAATAGGTGTGTCGGGCTAGGTCTAGGTCGGGTTGGCGTGTGTTGAGTCAGGGTTGGGTGTGGGTGGGTTTAGGTAGGTGGGGTGTGGCGGCTAGGTAGGTAGGTTTAGTTTAGGATAGATCTAGGGTTTGGGGGGTGGACATACTAGGGTTAGATTTGTGGGAGGTCGTAGGCTGCTATTAGCTTGGCCCTTGGTCCAGGCCAATGGCGGCCTCCCTCGGGAAAACCTTTTCATTCTTATTTTATTTTTTTTATTTTTATAAAGGCTTTTGTAAATACTTTTTAGACAAATAAAAGATCCAGAAAAGACCGGGTTTTGATTTGAATAACGACGGGGATATTTAGAAAACAAAGATAGGCTTTTAGTCTTAGGCAAAAAGATGCATGATGACATGACGATGCTCAAATGCAATGTGGTATGATGACATGAGCATGCGATTATGATGGTGCAATAAATGACATAAAGGAAGTAGCAATATATAGACTAGGCAAGTACTATTGCAATTGTTAGACAATTGGAATGCTACAACTAGCGAGCAGGTCTTGGCGTAGGACTTGATGGCGTTCTTAGGGTAGTCGGGAGCTTACTGGCACAACACAAAAGTCCCAACAGCTAGCAATATCTTGGCAAGCGGACCATGATCAACATCCTCACGATCCTCTGAAGGAAAAGGCAGCCGCAAACGTGCACATGCTGCAACACTGCAGGAAAACAACATAGACGCCGAGCTTCACCGAAATGTGAGGAACATCGGCCTTGGAGGCGTGTGTAACACTCCTAGTTTTAGTAATCCTTATTTAAGGTTTGTTTGTGCATCATGAGCATTGCATGCATCCATTTGGACTAAAGAAAATGTGCATTGATAAATAAGTAGGGGAAATAAACCCTAAACCCTAATTTCCCTCCTCCCGTGAAATTCATTCAAATGCTTTTATATTTTGAAAAATATCAAAAGCTTGGAGCCCAAATTGAATAAGAGGCCCCTAAGTGTTTTTGTTACATTTACAAACCTCTGGTATTTTAAAAATGTTCAAAAACAGAAAAGAGTTTGAAAATACAAACAAATAAAAAGAAACAGAAAAAGAAAAAGGTTTTTAACAGAAAAAAATGCTTTTTACCCAACTGGGCCGAGCCCATCTCCCTTTCCTCCTCCGTGCCGCTCGCGCGCAGCCGCCAGCAGTAGCTCCCCTTGCTTTGCTGCGGCCCAGCCTGGCCCAGCAGTAGCCCGTGCCAGCCCATACCGGTTTGGTCTCTCCTTCCTCTTTCGTCTCCATCGATGACGACGGAGAGCATCTCTGTGTCGCTCCGGCGACCGCTCGATGCGCTGCCTCAACGCCGCGATGCACACTGCTGCCCCCGGATGCCTACAAGTACTCGTCGCCGCTGTGCAGGAAGCCCTAGCACGCCACCTCTTCCTCTCCTTGCTTTGTCTCCCGCTTGCCGAAACCCTAGCTCGGCGGACCCCGCCAGTTGCCGCTGTTCCCGACCACCCCGCACCCCGTGGAGTAGCCTAGGAGAAGCGCCTTGTAACCATCGTCATCCTCATCAAGCCACGCAAGCTGGGAGAACTCCGTTTGACCGGAATCGAGATCGACCCCAACTCTGGCTGCCATGGTTGCCATCATTGATTATCCGCCGTACGCGCTCGCCTTGCCTCCTCGAACCACCATCGCGTTTGTGGTGAGCTGGTGGTCCTCGTAGACCCCTCCAATCCCTCCCTTCCCCTCTGTATCGCTGCCGCACCGTTCACCTGTCGCTGCCGCCGCCGTTCGTCGTCGCTGGCCATGCTCCGGCGACCATCCGCAATCGGCGCCGCCACTTCCTGGCTCTACGCGCAAGCCTGCTTCTAGCATGCTACGCCTCATGATGCTCAGCATGGCGTCATATCCCCTTTTCTTTTTAATTTAAATGTTTTATAATTGTTTTCTAGAATTAATAATAATCCCTGTGGGCCCTGTCTGTTAGGATTTTAATATTTTTGGAAAATAATTTATGAAATTATTAAACTTCTAACATGTGGGTCCAACTGGAAAATAATTTAATAAATTCCAAAAATGTTTAATTGTTTTAATAATGATTTAAAAATGGATTAAAATTGGGAAAAATCATAACTAATTCATTTTAAATCAGAAAAATATGTATAATATATCAAAATGTTCAGAAAAATGAGATATACACCATAGACTCATAATCATGCATTTTTAAGCAACTTAAATGACAAGTTTGATTAGAAGAACAAAATAACCCCTCTCATATGCATCCGGGGTTTCTCCGAATTAGGGTTTGGACCCCTCAGATCCCGTTTAAAATGACCAAGCATGTTCTAGGGTTTCAATTCAATGTTATTTACCTTGTCATATCATCATCCATGTTTGAGCATTGCACATATGCCAGATGTTGATTGTTTTCCCCTTTCTATCCGGTGTTTGGTTCTTTCCGGTAGAATACGATATCGAGACCAAGATCGAAGACCGAGATCAACACCATCGACGGTTATCGATGAACAACGCCAAGCAGATGAACCCTGAAGATCTATAGTTGGGTATCAACAGGCAAAGGCAAGCAAAACCCCACACATGATATTATCCTATGCTTTCAAAGTATTTCATTCTTGCCATGTGCATACGATTCCAAAGTCTTTTACAATAGTTAGTTTAATCCTATCTGATGCATGTTTCCTTTGTAGCCTATATTCCCTGATCCACTGGTCCTAGTATAACTATGGTTTGGCTTTCGGGAGCTATTATATCTATTGTGCTTAGCCATGCTTAGTTGTTACCAATGGCCCATCCGGTTGATGAACCAGAGCTACAAAAGAACCTAGTTGGATAGGATGACGTGGTATGATCAGAGATGAAAGTTAAACATGCTAAGGCTTGTATGGGAGGCCACATCGGGTTGTGGTTTTTGCAGTCCATTACTTGCCACCACTAGGATCTGAGTTCTTGCCTCTTGAACCAAGATGAGCGTACAACCACATGGGGGCCTAGAAACCCCCTCAACCAACTAACTTGCCTAGTAGATTCCATGAGTCACATAGTTCGGGCGTTCCATTTGACATATGCATTCTGGTCGTTCTTGAAGGAGGTGGAGGAGGTGCATTCATACAGGTAGGTAAGCATGGCAGGGAATAGGAGAGGCATGGCCTCCATAATCTCAAACCCTGTTCACATCTCTAAGCACCGACTTCGGGACTTGACCCATTATGGCGGCATCTCCTTAGGGCGTGACTCATGGTGTTGGTGAAAGCAAGGTAAAGGTCGTGGTCAAGCACTCTCTATCGGCCTTCCAAGGAAGAGGGCTAATATTAAGTGGCATTAAGAATCGGTTGGTACGTGTGGGTAAAGTTGTGCACCCCTGTAGGGTAATAATCTTTTCGAAAAGTCGTGTCCATGATTATGGATGACTTGGGAACAAACATGATGATCATAAAGAAGAATAACCTAATCGTAAAACTTGGCAAGAGATGTGAGGTGTGTTTAAGGATGCTTCCTTAGGGATCGAGGGGGTGATCCTAGTTGGTAGGTTCAGCTGATAAATGTTCGGTGGAGATCAAAGATGATCAAAGCTAGAGATATCGCTTTCTTATCCTCTTTTAAAATGATCTATTTAGTCGAGCTTCTTCTCCCTCTCTTACAAAGAAAGATAGCTTTATGCAAACTAACCCCACCATCCATAAGTCTTGCGGAGTACACCCTGTACTCAGCCTTGCTTTGTTGATACTTTTGTAGCAGGTATGTGTTATCATAGAAGATGAGTTCGTTACGGCATCGACATCGACAAGTAGCTTGGGGTTCCCGGTCGGTAGCCTGGAATCTATGGATTGGGACATCATTGTTATGCTTCAGGCCTCTTAGGCCATTTGTTAAGTTTGCTATACTTAATAGCATAATTCGCCTTCCGTTGTTTGATGTTTGTGGTCAGTGACCTCTGCTTGTAATATTTTGGTTATTTGCTCAGTTATGAGCTTGCTGTAATAAATTTTATGTCGTAGGGTCACTGTAATGTTACCGATTCTCTCTCTGTATGCTTCTGAGATTTAGGTTAGGCTTATATCAGACAGAGGTCTGGGATTTGTCTAGCCTTAATCCCAAGGGTTTCACAGGTTTTGGTATCAGAGTAGTACCGACTATAGGAAAACCTTTCTATTGGTCGATGTTGAGTCTAGTGCTTGTGAAAACTATTTTAAAGATGAAAAGTATTTGTGAAAACTCTGGTATGCTTCTTTTTCTCCTTATCTAGTTTTGTTCTAACCCTAGGTCATCTTATCTCGTGTTTATTTGGAAAAGATTTTACTATCTCGTCTCGTCTTTCAAAACTTAGGTGTCTTTTTGGCATGCCGTTTCTCAATCAGTTGACCTGTTGATGGTTCCACAGTGATCTGTTCTAGGCCTCGAAGTTTCCTTTCGCCTCGTGTGCCTCCTTTTCATTTGTTTGGGTACTTCAGAAGTTGTTTCTTCTCTTGGAAGCTACCTTGTGGTTACTACCTTGTAGTACCCTCAGTATTACCAAGATAGTAGTTACTCCTTTCTTGGGTTTTAACCTTTGGACTTGAACCAAAGAACCCTGATTGTGCTCGATTCTGGTGTTGAGAATCTTGTACATGAAGCTGAACTTTAACCCAAGATCCATTTTGTTGATCCCTGTTGTTAATTTTCAAGCGTTACCTCAGGATGGCTAGTACCTTCTAGTACAACCTTCAAGCTTTTGGTTATTGTTGTGATTAAATTACGACAAACAAAGGACTTCCCCTACCACATGCTATGGTAGATGTTCTTGAATGGAACCAAATAGATCACGACAAGAGTACTCCTCATGAGTCTCGCTTCTATAACTGTGACTCTGCCACACCTTCCCTTTTCTACGCATTGGTTTTCGGAAGAATGATAAACTATGCATCCACATCTCAGGATTCCATCCTGAGTATGTTCCTTTTCCCTTGTTGTTTCTGACCTTTGTCTATCAGTTGGTAGGCAAGGAGTAAATGTGCATCGGTGTCTTTAGATGCAAGATACTCTTGTGGTCCGTCTAGACAAACCATTTCGGGATGTCTAAGAGAAACAAACTCCAGTACCTCGTCATATCTAGGACCAGGTCAAAGTGTTGTAATCCGCAAATCAAGAGGCAATGGTTAGCTTCTGATATGTTCTACCTTAGAGTATCACACCCTTGTATACTAAGAGGTCGTGCTGAGCTTCATGACTCCCTTAATGAAGTTATGCTCTTACACATATTTACCCACCCTTCCTCCGGGCTTTCGTGCTCATGAATGATGCGTGTGTGTAATAATGTGTCCATCTGAGATTCTTAACAATCATGATTGCTTTGGACCTCAACAAGGACATGTGTGTCATTCTTAGCGTGATGGTTAACCTATAACTAAGCGAAATTTGATTGCGCTACCAAGTCCATTATTCTGGTGCACTCTTCTCGGTTAAAGAGTTAGGCTCGTGCCGAAACTCTAAGAGTATGTCTTCTTGCCTTACCAAGCAAGTTCCCTCTCGAGCCGAGTGACATATCAGTGGTTCGTGATATTCTATATGTCTTTCTAGAAGTATCGCCATGTTGCCACGCGACCGTGTTTGTCAAGTTCTTGAGCATGCTAGTTCTTTGAACTGCTCCTTCTCCAAGAATCCGTATTGGATATCCCTGAACTAGTTGGTTGAGCTTAAACAAAAACTTGGAGAGTTGTAAGACAAAAGTTCTATCAAACTTGTTCCTCTTAAAGGGATATTTAGTTTTGTTCGTGTTGAAGAAAGATAGTATTTCCTCCGTGGGTATGTTATCTTCCCCGCCTTTGATTTGATTTGGGTTATCGTCAAATCAAACTCAGTCCTAGGGACTATCCTGATGATGTATTTACTCGTGATGTTTCACCTAGGTACATCTTCATGTCCTTTGGTCTAACTAATATTGTTGTTTGTTCATACCACATACGAGTCTATCTTCTTGGAGTATCATGATAAGTTTGATATTGAGCCCATCGATGGCATGCTTATCTTCTCCATGCTAGATTAGATTCATATGGAACAGTTAGCAGTAATGTTGGAAACTTTTGAGAACCTTCTTCGAGTTATCTCAAAGTATATGTTCTGGATGTTAGAAGTGACCTTCTCCAGTTCACGAGCAATAGTTGAAAGTTGTCGCCGTGGATTTTAGAAGAGTTATTCTTAATTCCTCGGGGATCATTTCAAGTCAATCAAGCATGTGCGAATTATTCTTGATATGGTAGGTTGATACCTTTCCATCTCGAGAACATCCTCTGAGCACGCTAAGCCAGGGATGATCTGTAATGGAAGAGAACAAGTCCTACAAACTTCAATATCCTCCTAAATGTTTCCCAATTAGGATGCATTTGTGTTCCGTTGCAATCAATTCATATAGGAGCAACTATCTTTTGATAACTTGCTAATGCATGAGTTTCTCAACAAAGCTCATTCATTTTGAGCTTGACAGTGTAATCCATGACTTGAGAAAATAGTAACTTTACCTTTGTGGTAAATGTTGCAAGTCTTCTATTCGGATATGCTGAGTCTGAATTACCATTCCACCTAGCAGGAGCTGAACCTCAAGTAGCAACGATGGTTGGTGTCCTTCAAGGTTTTTGACATAGGTCTCTTTGTAAATCCGGCAAGATTGATGTAATGGTTGACACAACTAGCCGAAAGACCTCTTGTCACATTATCTTGAATCAGCAGTAACAACCACTCCTCATAAGGCTTCTTCTATCATTTGTTATAGGAGTTGTGCTTATAGTTTCCGTTGTATCCGAAGTCCGACCTTCACTTGATGTCTGCTTTCTCGAACATCAAGGGAACATTTAAAGTAGAGTTGCTAAATGTCTCTCGGTCAATCCTCCAGACCCTTTTATGTTGACAAGCATCTTGTCGTTCCAAGCAACTGAAGTCTGAGAATGAAGTTTCTTTTTCCTCATGTCATCAGGAATCTTCTTATAGATTCATTTTAGTGGTGTAAAGTGATATCACGATCTTTGGCAAGGATTTTGATAGACCTAGATGAATAAAGAGTTTCCTTCGGTTCCCCTAATGTGTTCGAAGAGCGACTATGATTTTGATAATCAGAAGTTTATCTTGTTACATGTTCCTTGTGACTCTTATGAGTCCTCTACACCAAAACAACCTTTCTGTCTTGACCTTCTGTTGAACGAAGAGTGATCCTTCTGTATCAAAAGTGTAGGGGTTCCGCGCATAAAAACAATAAATTTTACTCTACGCCCCTGAACCCCTGAAGCTGCCAGGACCTATCTATTAGTAATACAGTAACGGGAGGGGCTTTTCGCGAACTTACCCTTGAAGACCGAAAAGCGTTGTCAACGCTCAGGAGAGCGTGGTTGATGTAGACGAGCCGAAGCCGACCTCAAGGTCGTGATGAAGTCCCTGCGCTCCTTCTGGCTCCAACGACTTGAGTGCCTCAAGTGCGACACCTCGCGGGGAGTTACACACGTCTGGTGCCTGACGATGACTCTCGCTTCCCCGATCCAGCAGCAGTTGTGGAAGTAGAGCTCCCGGATCCGAATCCCGCAGCGCCATGGCGCTCTGCGGTGAAGATGTCTCTTGCTCGCGCAGTCCAGACTTGGGACCACGGTCACGAGAGAGAGAGGGGAGAGATAAAATATCAATTGGAGGTCGTCCCAAAAGTAGGGAGACCTTTTTTGATTATTGGGTGTGTTTTTCTAGGCCAAATACCCCACTTTATATAGGGGGAGGGGAGGTACTACCTCCCCTCAAGTCCCGGGGTGGGACTAAAGGAGAGGAGGGGGGAGGGGTGGCACCGCCGGCCACCCCCATGGGCCCCACACAGGGGGGCTGGCCCACTAGGGCGCCGGCCACCCCCTTGGTCCCCTTCTCCCTCTCTCCTTTCCCTAATGGGCCCTCTCCCTCCGGAATTGGCCCATTAAGCCTTTTGACCTTTTAATTGATTTTCTCTTTATTAAATAATTATGAATAAATGATTAAATAAATATTTAACATTTATTCACATATTATCTAATCTCCGTGGCCATGGAACACCTTCCACCTCCACTCCGGACATCCTCCGGACTTACCGAAACCCTTCTGGTTTTCTCCCTTCTTTTCTTCGGTGATTCTTCCGATCCTATAAATGCTCTCTACGCATCATCAATCCCTTAAGCATGATACCCCACGGTTCGGGAACACTCTAGACATGGTCGGGACACTCCCGCACCAATGATCAACAGAGGGACCTAGATGGCCATGTGACCCCTGTGCATTCCACGAAGATCTTTTGTCATTTGAACCGGGACAGTCGTGTCTTATTCCCTTTGTCATTCGATACTTTCATTGCCCGAGACCTGATCAATGACATCACCATGTCGTGTTCAATATCGTTACTGAACAATGCTATTTGACTCGTTCCGACAAGTGATATCCCCGTGATCTAATCACATGCTGCGTAGCTATTGGATATAACTTCTCCGAGTGGGCCCTTGAGTATCTTCCCGTCACATGGACGGACAAATCCCGCTCTTGACATATATTGCCTCTATAGTTTCCTCTGAATACCTGACCACACCTTTATAACCACCGTTTTACCATATGGCATTTGATGCTATCTAAGCATTCTCGGGAAAGAGTGATTGATATAGCCTCACGGTCTAAGGAATAGTCTACGAGGATCCATTTCTAATCATCATAATTTGAACTTCGTGACATGATCGAATCACGATGTTTAGGTTGGGTATTGGTTCATCATCTCATTCTCACAATGAGATGACCTCATTTCCAACTGGCATAAATGCCACATGATCAGGAAACATGATCATCTGTTGACCAATGAACCAGTGACTAGAGTTTCACTAGGAACCCCTGGTTTGTTTGTATATCCCACGTGTATTGATGTTTCCACTCAATGCAGTTATAGCATGATATAAAACTTAATCATAAACTATATGAAATATGATAATAGTCCTTACTACTATTTGTCTCTAGGGCATATTTCTAACAGTCTCCCACTTGCACTAGAGTACAAATACACTAGCTGCATTTGTTCTTAATTATTGGTACCATATAACCGGTACCTAGGACATGCTTGCTCATGGAAAAGGTTGAGTCTTGGGTCTGTACTTTTACAGTCCCAAACCCTTTGCAACTTACTAATGTCATCTGGATTGACATTAATACTTTATCATCACATGATAGCATCTGTGTGTATGCATCATCGCTATGGCAGCAGAACGAGGCCTGATTCCAGGAGCCTATAGTGACGTTAGATCAACCTCGAGGGCTTTCTCATGGGCACTGTGCCCTGGGACACATCATTCTACGTTAAAAGCGAACTAGCCTGCCATAACATTATACAACACTTTAGATGGTACCCTCATCTATTATTATAAATGTATTCATCGAAACACTAGTGCACTCTGTGCAAATTTCGATGTTTTGTTCACTTTGCTTCCTACTTGACTCTAATTGGTATCTAGAGGAGTTTCCAACATATTCCCTTATAACATAACTCTTTATGCTTTAAGATATGTCATCCTTTATGGATTTGGAAAATATATCCATAGTTCTCTAATAGACATTGCGGACAAACTTAGCTCAACATTCTGTGATTCGGATTTAATCACTTTCAAACGTTTCTTATTTGATCACATATTATGCTAAGCTGTCATCATGGTTTACTAAGATAGAACCTATGTCTTAACATAGTGGATGATGATCATCCTATTCTTTCTTTCAACCATTGATGTCTAACTTAATGCCATTCCTAATTTGAGTTATCAAGGACCAGTTCCTTAATTAACTTCTATTCTGAAACCCTTTTCAGAATCCCTTAAGGAATACTACATAATATCATAATACACCTATTATCAACTTCTACATCTTATAAATCATTATTTATAAGTATTTGTGCCTTTCATCCTTAACTTATTTAAGAATTACTCCTATAAGCTCCCACTCAAACTATGTTGCTAACATATTTGGGTACGAGTCAGCACTCTTACTCAAACTATGTTCCTACATATTTGAATTTGAGTCTTATGTTGCTCCCACTTAAAAATATGTCAATCACATATTGTTTTAGGAAGACTTTTATAGCTCCCACTCAATTTTATGCAAATTGCACATCTCCTTGCTATTTTGAATAACTTCAAAATCCTTTGATCAATTATCAAACTTGGATATTTATTATGAGATACTAGTAGTTTACTAGTTTTAAATCCACTAGACATTTAGCACACATGAATCAAATTCATCTGAATTTGTCCAATACTTGACAAATTGTGCTTTTGTCATTTACCCCCTTTTCCTACTATGGCTTTGCAGTCATTTGGGAAAAATTCAAGTAACCCCTTTTACTTGTGAGATTCAGCAACGAATTTCTTTCTAGTCTCAAGGGAATTTTGTCTTTAGGATTTCTCATAATTCTAATTTGCCATTATTTCCTTTGTAGTTCGTAGGTATGTCATATTTCAAAAATCATGACAAGTGATTCACAAATGTTTCCATACAAGATATGGATTTATATTTGAATCCTACTTCATGTAGTGAAAAACAATAGTGGAGGGAAAACACAATGATCAAAATCATTGATTCTTTCCTTCCGTGAAGGGAATCGTTCAGGAACGCTGTCCGTTGCGCTTCTCAACACTCTGATGCAGGGTTTTGAATCCTCATCATGTTTTACACTAATTTCCATTTTCTCATAATTGAGAAACATCACTAGAGGTGAGCTTTCTCAAGAATGCACCAAAATCCAAGCAATACAAGTTTTGCTTTCCTTTTGGTCTCAACAATGGATTTCGTATTCAAAGTTTCCAATGAATACACTATAAGGACTTATTCTCTATTGTTTTGGTTATATCGGATAACCCCAAAACTTTCACGAATTCAAATGGTTTACTAATTCTAATTGAGTGCTAACTATTTCTAAACTAATGGTCTCTACATATACTCTACAACGATTTATTTGGTGCCTTCTATTCAACCCCCTTTGATATCTAATATCACATTGTGATGCTTTGTATTTTGACGTTTCAAAACACTTTGCATTCCACAATGTCTTTTATGCCATTCTTATAAAGTCGAATTTCATTACTATTGATCAAATCATAGTAATTGGATTCTCTTTTATACTTATACCCTTTTATTGATGAAGTACTTTGATCAAATCAAAATAGTTTCATATTCATGTTTCCTTTGGTAAACTACTTTACACATTTAAACAATTATTTAATGATAATTACCATTTTCATTAAAACGTAATACATCGGATATGTATATACTTTTAACAATTCATTAAACACTTTGTATTCAAGTAATACACGGTGTTCAAGTTATTTTGCCAAACTTAGGCATGATTTATATGTGAAAAGAAATCGAATTACTTTCACATATTATCACATAACTTTGAATTTAAACAATGGTTTCATTCATTAATGAAATATCATTAAGTTGGGTATTTTAAACAAGGAATTTTAATGTTTTATAAATGTTCATACATTATCAATTAGTTTCAAGCAATAAGGACAATTCACATATAATCAAACAAGATATGAACACGAATAGAAATCATTCATAAAAGTGGAACAACTTTTTGTTACAAACTCATATGAATAACCGTCTCACGAAGGGTGAGACACACTAAAGAAGTTGAAATCTCTTGATTACATTAATCATCCTAAAACACAAACTAAGTGATAAATGTCGAGGGAGAGTGTCGTTGGCCATCATCATCATGCTCGCCATCAACATGCAACGTCACCTCCTTTCCAGCAAGCACCTCTATGCAGAAGGACCTGTTTTCACCAAAACAGAACAAGTATCAGATATACTTAACACTGCAAATGTGTTTGCAAGATTATAACATTTATAAAACTGTATATCAAATATATACCTTTGTCGTTGATTTACTCCAAATGACGTTGGGTTCATCTATCACATTTCTGAAATGTGATATGAACTCAAGGAAATCCAGTGTTTCCGTGTCACCTCTCATAACGCAGATCCTGACTTGCGCTTGGAAGCTCGGAGAAAGCGACCGAAGCACAACTCCCATCGCAAATGAGCTTGAGTACCAGTTGTCCAGGTAGTATGCCAGACTCATATACGCATCGTAGAGGCGCAATAAGTGCTCATCCAGCGAGGATCCCTCCTCCATCTTTATGGAGAGGAAGTCCCCCATCAGCTCATACTCCCACATGCGCACTTGTTCCATGAAATGTGCTCTCAGATGTGCCATGACCATTCAGGGCTTGAGACTCACCACCATTGGCCACAGCCCATCCTCCATTCTGAGGCGCATGGTCACTGATATAAACGTGGCCATCACACGACGATGATAACGCAGATCCCGCTGCTCCTGGGTCTCGTGGTAATAAGGTGGCTCCAAATACACCTCGCAGGTCATGTAGTCAGATACTTCGTTCTCCCCAAGGATATCAAATAGGCGTATGACCCATGCAGAAAAGTTGGATCCATCTAACTTGAGCTTTTCTCCTTTTAACTAATCATTGATAGGGAAAGTAATCTCGGGAAGAACCATTTTCTATATTTATCATTGCAAAAGGAATTTAGACTAAGTTTATAATTAAATGAGTTAATAATAACTCCACTCAGAAACACCTATCCCTAGTGAGGGTTCCTAGTGATAACACGACCCCTATCAACCACATCTCCCCCGATCATCACGGCCATCAATGTGGGTTCAAAGGTGGACGCTAAATGTCGGTCACATCATTCATGCGACTCGTGCTCGATCTTTTGACCATCCGCGTTCTGAGGCCATGTTTGTACGTGCTAGGATCGCCAACTCAACCTTAGTGTATTCACTGTGCAACATGGCTTGCACCCACTGTATGCGAACGTAGATATGTCTGACACCCAGGCCTGTAACCCTGGATCGTCTCATACCGAAGAACTTTCTTGGTGGTGCACACTAAGGGGGAACACAATCGTTGGTTATTTTAACAGGGATCATCTTATTAGGCTACCGCCGAGTATCTAATACTAGCACACAATAAGACATACAAACAATAACATTGAATGTAAATGCTATTTGATATGGTCCTTCACGTCGTGATCTCCATCCGCCGTCACTGGGTTCCGGCGCCAGGGTTCCGGCACCGTAGACACCAGGGTACCGGTGTCATTCCGTCGTGGTAGTTCCTCACCTCCGTGACTATCTACTACTACGTAACAAAAGGTAGTCACTTTACCTTTGCCACAACCATATCACAAAGCAACGCCCCCCTGCAAAACAAAGTTAGACGCTTCTACTTTATCTTTGCATGTTTTACGTGGCTGAATGGGCATTCACACAAGAACTGTTCTTACCTATGAACTTTCAGCACAACGCTGATCAAGTAGTTGTCTATACTACACCCCTTTCGGGGACCTCCGTTGCAAATGGTATACCAACTAATGCGAGAGAGACAGACACCCCCCTAAGCCAATTTATACGGTACAAGCCATATGTCAAGCATGGACCAGTCTCGCGAATGAACGCGTAAACTCGGTTGGGGGCCGCTTCATCAAGCATTACTGTGGTATACACAAGTACACGTGGGAGGGTAACAACTAAAAGATCAACGCCCACACGCTACATCTCGTGTGTTCTACCCGTACTAGCATTACTACGCATAGATCTAGCGCTGATACCACTGTAGGGGTTCCGCGCATAAAAACAATAAATTTTACTCTACGCCCCTGAACCCCTGAACCCCTGAAGCTACCAGGACCTATCTATTAGTAATACAGTAATGGGAGGGGCTTTTCGCGAACTTACCCTTGAAGACCGAAAAGCGTTGTCAACGCTCACGAGAGCGTGGTTGATGTAGACGAGCCAAAGCCAACCTCAAGGTCGTGATGAAGTCCTTGCGCTCCTTCTGGCTACAACGAATTAAGTGCCTGAAGTGCAACACCTCGCGGGGAGTTACACATGTTCGGTGCCTGACGATGACTCCCGCTTCCCTGATCTAGCAGCATTTGCGGAAGTAGAGCTCCCGGATCCGAATCCCGCAGCGTGACGGTGCTCTGCGGTGAAGATGTCTCTCGCTCGCGCAGTCCAGACTTGGGACCACGGTCACGAGAGAGAGAGAGGGGGAGAGAGAAAATATCAATTGGAGGTCCTCCCAAAAGTGGGGAGACCTTTTTTGATTATTGGGTGTATTTTTCTAGGCCAAATACCCCACTTTATATAGGGGGAGGGGAGGTACTACCTCCCCTCAAGTCCCGAGGTGGGACTAAATGAGAGGAGGGGGAGGGGTGGCACCGTCGGCCACCCCCATGGGCCCCACGCGGGGGAGGGAGGGGGGGGCTGGCCCACTAGGGCGCCGGCCACCCCCTTGGTCCCCTTCTCCCTCTCTCCTTTCCCTAATGGGCCCTCTCCCTCCGGAATTGGCCCATTAAGCCTTTTGACCTTTTAATTGATTTTCTCTTTATTAAATAATTATGAATAAATGATTAAATCAATATTTAACATTCATTCACATATTATCTAATCTCCGTGGGCATGGAACACCTTCCACCTCCACTCCGGACATCCTCCGGACTTACCGAAACCCTTCCGGTTTTCTCCCTTCTTTTCTTCGGTGATTCTTCCGATCCTATAAATGCTCTCTAAGCATCATCAAGCCCTTAAGCGTGATACCCCATAGTTCGGGAACACTCCATACATGGTCGGGACACTCCCGCACCAATGATCAACAGAGGGACCTGGATGGCCATGTGACCCCTGTGCATTCCACGAAGATCTTTCGTCGTTTGAACCGGGACAGTCGTGTCTTATTCCCTTTGTCATTCGATACTTGCATTGCCCAAGACCTGATCAATGACATCACCATGGCGTGTTCAATCTTGTTACTGAACAATGCTATTTGACTCGTTCCGACAAGTGATATCCCCGTGATCTAATCACACGCTGCGCAGCTATTGGATATAACTTCTCCGAGTGGGCCCTTGAGTATCTTCCCGTCACATGGACGGACAAATCCCACTCTTGACATATATTGCCTCTACGGTTTACTCCGAATACCTGAACACACCTTTATAACCACCGTTTTACCAGATGGCGTTTGATGCTATCTAAGCATTCTCGGGAAACAGTGATTGATATAGCCTCATGGTCTAAGGAATAGTCTACGAGGATCCATTTCTAATCATGGTAACTTGAACTTCGTGACATGATCGAATCACGATGTTTAGGTTGGGTATTGGTTCATCATCTCATTCTTAGAATGAGATGACCTCATTTCCAGCTGGCATAAATGCCACATGATCAGGAAACATGATCATTTGTTGACCAATGAACCAGTGACTAGAGTTTCACTGGGAACCCCTGGTTTGTTTGTAGATCACACGTGTATTGATGTTTCCACTCAATATAGTTATAGCATGATATAAAACTTAATCATAAACTATATGAAATATGATAATAGTCCTTACTACTATTTGTCTCTAGGGCATATTTCCAACAAAAAGTAGTTCAACAAGTTGGTTCTTCACATCTCTATACCTGTGAAATCTCTACTTAAGTCGCATAGTAGAGTTTCATCTCTCGAAGTCTGTGGTTATGTTCTTTCCGTTGTAAGCTTTTCCTTTCAGAAGTTCAAACTCTTCTGAAGCTCCATGGTCTCAATCCTTACAAAGATCATCTATCTAATACCTTGAAACATCCTCCTTTGGTTTCCTCCGTTACCGTTTACTCCGTTACAAAGCTCGTTGGCTCCAGAGATGTTCATGAAACATCTATCCATGAGCTGACCATGAAATACTGTATTTGTGGTTCTGTGTCATTCCCTCTCTTTCTTAGTGTGTGCAGCTACCTCAAAGAAATGAAGCGTTTCATTCATTCAATAATGGTGGCATGGATCAACCTCTTCAAGAAGATCGTCGAAGTTTAGTGTAACCCCGTTTCTTCTATCTTCCTATCTAGGAATCTCGAGACGAGATTCTATTAAGGGGGATAGAACTGTAACACCCCTAGTTTTAGTAGTCCTTATTTAGGGTTTGTTTATGCATCATGAGCATTGCATGCATCCATTTGGACTAAAGAAAATGTGCATTGATAAATAAGTAGGGGAAATAAAACCCTAAACCCTAATTTCCGTCCTCCTATGAAATTCATTCAAATGGTTTTATATTTTGAAAAATACCAAAAGCTTGGAGCCCAAATTTAATAAGAGGGACCTTGAGTGTTTTTGTTACATTTACAAACCTCTGGTATTTTTAAAATGTTCGAAAACAGAAAAGAGTTTGAAAATACAAACAAATAAAAATAAACAGAAAAAGAAAAAGGTTTTTAATAGAAAAAATGCTTTTAACCCAACTGGGCCGAGCCCATCTCCGTTCCTCCTTCAGTGCCATACAGCCGGCCAAAGAAATGCCCTTGCTTTGTTGCCTAGCTCGACCAGCAAGAGCTGTGCCCATACCGGTTTGGCCTCTCCTTCCTATTTCGTCTCCATCGAGGATGTCGCTCCGGCGACCGCCCGATGCGCTGCCTCGACGCTGCGATGCACGCCGCCGCCCCGGATGCCTACAAGTACTCGCCGCCGCTGTGCAGGAAGCCCTAGCACGCCACTTCTTTCTCTCCTTGCTCTGTCTCCCGCTTGCCGAAACCCTAGCTCGCCGGACCCCGCCAGTTGTCGCCGTTACCGACCACCCCGTGCCCCGTGGAGTATCGTAGGAGAAGCGCCGTGTCGCCGTCGTCATCCCCATGAAGCCACGCAAGCCGGGAGGACTCTGTTTGACCGGAATCGAGATCGACCCCAACTCCGGCCGTCGTGGTTGCCATCGTTGATTCTCCACCGTATGCGCTCGCCTCGCCTCCCCGACACCACGGTCGCGTATGTGGTGAGCTGGTGGTCCTCGTAGACCCCTCCAATCCCTCCCTTCCTCTCTGTATCGCCGCCGCACCGTTCACCTGTCGCCGCCGCCGCCATTTGTCATTGTCAGCCATGCTCCGGCGACCATCCGCAAGCGGCGCTGCCACTTCCTGGCTCAGCGCGCAAGCCCACTTCTAGCACGCTACGCCTCGCAGTCCCGCGCGCCCGTAATCGCCCAGTCCACCGTCGATCTGGGGGCAAGCTCCATTGCTGTCGTCAGCATGGCGTCATATCCCCTTTTCTTTTTAATTTAAATGTTTTATAATTGTTTTCTTGAGATAATAATAATCCCTGTGGGCCCTGTTTGTCAGGATTTTAATATTTTTGGAAAATAATTTCTGAAATTATTGAACTTCTGACATGTGGGTCCAAATGGAAAATAATTTAATAAATTCCAAAAAAAATTAATTGTTTGAATAATGATTTAAAAATGGATTAAAATTGGGGAAAATCATAACTAATTCATTTTAAATCAGAAAAATATGTTTAATATATCAAAATGTTCAGAAAAATGAGATCTACACCATAGACTCATAATCATGCATTGTTAGGCAACTTAAATGACAAGTTTAATTAGAAGAACAAAATAACCCCTCTCATATGCATCCGGGGTTTCTCCGAATTCGGGTTTGGACCCCTCAGATCCCATTTAAAATCACCAAGAATGTTCTAGGGTTTCAATTCAATGTTATTTAACTTGTCATATCATCGTCCTTGTTTGAGCATTGAATAGATGCCACATGTTGATTGTTTTCCCCTTTCTTTCTGGTGTTTGGTTCTAACGATCGAGACCAAGATCGAATACCGAGATCAACACCATCGTAGGTTATCGATGAACAATGCTAAGCAGATGAACTCTAAAGATCTATAGTTGGGTATCAACAGGCAAAGGCAAGCAAAACCCCACACATGATATAATCCTATGCTTTCAAAGTATTTCATTCTTGCCATGTGCATACGATTCCTAAGTCTTTTATGATAGTTAATTTAATCCTATCTGATGCATGTTTCCTTTGTAGCCTATATTCCCTGATCCACTACTCCTAGCATAACTAGGGTTTGGCTTTCGGGCTTCGCTAGAGCTGTTATATCTGTTGTGCTTAGCCATGCTTAATTGTTACCGCTGGTCCATCTGGTTGATGAACCAGAGCTATGAAAGAACCTAGTTGGACAGGATGACGTGGTATGATCAGAGATGAAAGTTAAACATGCTAAGGCTTGTATGGGAGGCCACGTCGGGTTGTGGTTTTTGCAGACCCATACTTGCCACCACTAGGATCTGAGTTCTTACCTCTTGAACCAAAACGAGCGTACAACCACACGGGGGCCTGGAAACCCCCTCGACCAACTAACTTGCCTAGTAGATTCCATGAGTCACATAGTTCAGGCGTTCCATTCGACATATGCATTCTGATCGTTCTTGAAGGAGGTGGAGGAGGTGCATTCATACAGGTAGGTAAGTGTGGTAGGGAATGGGAGAGGCACAGCCTCTATAATCTCAAACCCTGTTCACATCTCTAGGGACCGACTCCGGGACTTGACCCGTTACGGCGGCATATCCTTAGGGCGTGACTCATGGTCTCGGTGAAAGCAAGGTAAAGGTCGTGGTCAACCACTCTCTGCCGGCCTTCCAAGGAAGAGGGCTAGAGGGGATATTGGTGAACACCGGCGCCTAGATCCAGTCGACGTTGGTGTTGTTGTGCACGTAGAAGTACGAGCGCTGCCACAGCTTGACGGTGTCAAGGATGTCCAGTCGTGGCATCGGTGACGTCGCTCGGGGGTAGATGATGTAGCAGCTAGTATCCGTGAGGGGGCTGCCCTTCCCCACCACTTGGACCTTGAAGTAGAAGAATTTCAAGAAGCCGCATCCGGGCGAACCCCCATGTAGGCCTCGCAGCAGGCCGCGTGATGCGACAGCTGCACGACGGCGTTGTCACCGAGGTGGTGGAGTTGGAGGTCGAAGGAGACCATCAACTCCAAGACGAACCTTCTCAAATGCAGGCCGAGCCCACGGGCGAAGTGGGCAAGGAATACGACGGCCTCCCCAGGCCGAGGGTTGGGGACTTGCTCCTCCTCTGGCGCCAGGCGGTGCTTCACCAAGCGCTCCGACGGGATGAGCTTCCCCCGCTGGTACTTCTACAGTAGGTAGTCGGTGACATACAACCTGCACCAGGCCCTCGCCTAATTAGGAAGCATCTCGGCAGGCACGGTGGCCGTGTTGGAGAAGTGGGGTCCCATCATCGCAATGAAGGAACGGCGACACCAACGTTCAAGAGGAGCGGTGGCGCAGGGTGGCAGCAAGGAGGCAGAAGCGCAAAGGGCAATGGGCGTAGGAAGAAGGCGAAGTAGGGGAGAAGCCCTCCCCTGGCGCCCTTATTTATCGAGGCAGGGCAACCGCGCCTCCTGCACTCCCCAACGCCATGTGGCAGAAGAACTTCTCCACTACCCCCACGATGCATCGGTGCCGGATCGTTTGCACCTAAGGAAATTCCACAAAGGATCCCATGGGCGTTAACGCGAAGGCCAAGCATGCGCATGATCTCCTAGAAACCGCTATGATGAAGGCATGGGCACGGTCACCAAAACTGCAGCGGTAGTCCAAGAAGTCAAACTGACACGACGCGCGATAGAGGAGGCAGACACGCCTATTGACATCATTGACGTCATCAACTAGCCGATTCGCCTCCCTAGCTGGGCGTGGCAGCCGGGAGACGCACTCGCCGCTCACACCCTGTGGGTGGGCCACCGGACCCGTACTAAAAGACGAATTCACGATACAGTCTCCACCAGCAATCATTTCAAGAGCAACCAATAAGCACGCAGGCCAAGCTAGCGTTAACTGCCCGGCTTGGGGACTAGTGTCGGGGGGATGACCCTCAGATAGGCCAAGCCAGCGTTAATTGGCCGGCTCCAGGGAAAGCTGGACGGATGGCCACAAGACGAAGAACCTCAGTCGGGTGATACACTTCAGCCGGTCTGCATCAAGACTGCCCGACTAGCCTGTCTAGACGGGGGCCAGGATAGCCGGTTGGGTGTCCACCTCTACCCGGCCGCCTCGGATCCGTTGGCCAAAGGTACGGGAGGGGGTGACGCTCCTTGCTGAGTGCACCCTTGACCGAACAGGCTGGCACGCTGCCGCACCGGCACTACTAGACAAGGGCACCAAAGCGCTAAGGCTAGGAGGTGACGGATAAAGCTCCGGCTGACGGATAAAGCTCCAAGCTGATGGTAAAAGCGTCGGGTGACGACTAAAGCAGAGGCATAGAGACGTTGTGGCGCTGTCCCCACATGCACTGAAGCTTGACTGGGTCCTGGACCACCGGCTGGACCCGTTCAGCCGGCCCGCTTTGTAAACCCAAAGCCCAAAATAGTAAACCCTAGACCCCACATTGTAACCTACCCTTCTACTAGTATATAAGGAAGGGTAGTGCTAGGGTTCTAGGTAAGGCATTATGAGTTACAAATTAGCCAGAATCACCAAGTCAAGTAGTTCATCCTCCTCTAGCTTCCAAGAATAGCTAAGGAAATATCTCAATGAGCATTTGTATCAAGCATTCGCTCACCATATAGTAGATCCTTGCAGGAGTAGGGGTGTTACCTCGGCAAGAGGGCTCCGAACCTGGGTACATCGCTTTATATGTAGTATATGTGCCTAACTCGTTGCGAGTAGACACCGATAGCATCCTGATTGTCCCCTCTCATACCATCCCCGATGGCACTACCATGTTCTACACCATGACATGATGCAACTTGTGTCACCATGGTACAACATGCAATGTAGAAGTTGCTTTCCTATGTGATTTTGGTCTCCATGACCATGGTTTGACTGATTGACCCCCTATAGTCATTGCATGTGTTCTTTTCCTAAACCACATTGATCCACATGACCACACCCACTCTGGTGGATACTTTCATACAACTTCTGCCACACCGGTGCAATATGCAATGTGGAAGCTATTTTCCTACGTGTTTTTTGTCTCTCTGACCATGGTTTGACACATTGATCCCCTAGAGTCATTGCATTTGTTCTTTTCCTAAACCACATTGATCCACTAGAGTCATTTATCCATATGACCACATTGCATGTGTTCTTTTGCAAAACCACATTGATACACATGACCACTGATGACCCACAAGTATAGGTGGTGTATCGCAGTATTTTCGAGGGAAGTGAAACCCAATTTATTGATTCGACACAAGGGAGCCAAAGAATATTTATAAGCCTTAACAACTGAGTTGTCAATTCAGCTGCACCTGGAAACAATCTTGCTCATAGCAGTTTATCAGTACCAACTGTTTTGTAGTAGGAATAGTAAAGTAACAGCAGTAGTAAAGTAAAGACAGCAGTAATAGTAGGATTCGAGTGCGGTAGGCATAGGGATGGATGGACGAGCATTGCATGGACAAGACAATTCACATAGCAATCAGAACATAGGGCAATTGCAGATAAATAAGATAAAGCATCCAAGTACTAGATAATCCTAGGGATGTGTTCCATATTTAGTCATGCGTGCTCGCAATGAGAACTTGCACAACATCTTTTATCCTGCCAGCCCGTTTGCAGCGGGGCCTCAAGGGAACTACTAGCAATTAAGGTGATACTTTTAATAGAGCACCGGAGCAAAGCATTAACACTCCATGAACACATGTGATCCTCACATCAAAGCCATTCCCTCCGGTTATCCCGATTTCTGTCACTTCGGGGCCATTGGTTCCGGACAACAACGTGTGTATACAACCTGCAGATAAGTCCATAAACAATACTATCATAATGAATCAATAACATGTTTAGATCTGAAATCATGGCACTCGGGCCCTAGTGACAAGCATTAATCATAACAAGTTGCAACAAAGTCATAAATCACTAATAGAAGATACTATGCACCATGCCCTGACAATCTGATGCCATTACATGAACGATCTCATCCAATCCCTACCATCCCCATAGCCTACAGCGGGGGATTACTCACTCATAGATAGGGGAAACATGGATAGTCGATGGAGAAGTGATGGTGATGATGATGGCGATGATCGCCTCCAATTCTCCGTCCTGGCAGGGTGCCAGAACGGAGTTTCTGGTGCTGTTTCGTGCAATCTGTTGGTGGCGGCGGAGTGGAACTCTTTCTGGAAAAACGTCGAACCCCCCAAAGTTTTTAGGTCAGAAGGCTTCTTATAGGCGAAGAGGGAGACCGAGGGGGTGTCTGGGCGGCCAGACCACCCCCGGCGCAGCCAGGCCCAACCCGCGCGGCCAGGTGGTGTGGCTGGGCCCTAGCCCCACTCCGTCTCATATCCTGGCTCCGGGAGTCTTCTAGTGAAATAGGAGTTTTGGCTTTTGTCCTGTCCAATTCCGAGAATATTCATTTTCTGGCTTTCCTGGAACCAAAAAACAGCAGAAAACAGGCAGCTGGCACTGTGGCTCTTGTTAATAGGTTAGTCCAACAAATCATATGAAAAGTAGTCCAAAGTGTGGACAAAACATAAGAAAGTAGATAAAACCAAGCATGGAACATCAAAAATTATAGATACATTTGCAATGTATCAACATCCCCAAGCTTAACTCCTGCTCGTCCTCGAGTAGGTAAGTGATAAAAAGAAAGAATAATTTTTGAGGTGACATGCACCATCATAAACTTGATCAAAGTATTTGTAAAACATTCAAAGATGGGGTCATAGTACTTCAATCATAACATGAAAGATAAAGTTCTAGCAATAAGACAAAGAAACTATGTTGCAACATGAAAAGGCACAAACAAAAGATTCATGAATAACAATGCTTTGTAAGACGTTTGTTTGTTTCACATAAAGAAAACATAGCATAGTAGTATTCGGCTTGTCCCTCATAGAGTAGCAAATATAAATGCATAGGACACCTTCAAAGTTCATAAGAGTGACTAGATACAAATAGTTTAAAACAAGCAATATCAAGGTATGCATCAATCAACAAGTCTTGGGACAATGCACATAGAACTAAGAATGGCCACTATGCTCTCAAAGTAGGTGCATAAAGATAGAAGGTGGAGACTCAATATATAAGTGGAAGAAAGGCCTTCATAGAAGGAAGTAGGGATTCAAGTCTCATAAAGAGCTTCCAAAAATTATGGTACTTAATAGCTTTCAACTCTCATTGCCCCTATCATAAGAATCTTGCAGTGGTTAAGGTTAAAGTGAACAAACTATCAAGTATATGCTTGACAAAGTATAAGTTGGAAATCTCATGTCCCTTGAATACGAGGGCCGCTCCTCATGCTACTCAAGTTTAGTTACCGGTAAGTTCTTGTCATTGTAAGTACATGTGTATCATAGAGAACCACTAATGGGGTACCCCTTTCCCGATGATACGGAAGAATCCCCATATCAAAATGACAAGGCAAGCAGACAACGAGCATCTCAGCAATCTTATTATTTACCATGGGAATATGGTGCTTTTTTCTCTCTTTCCTCTTTTCATAATCTTTTTTTTTTCTTTTTCTCTTTCTTTCTCAATATAGGACTCTTTTTTTATAAGAAGAATGCTTCATAGACAGCTCATTATGGTTACGCTGCAGGTTTCCACCATGTTAGCATGGATTAGACCAATGACCTGCATTTCTCTAACACATATACATAACTCCATAGACTTACAAGCTCCCCTTTCATTTCACACTGACGACATCCATAGACAAAAGAGCATGATATCAACTAGGTACAAAGTACCCGTGCAATGTTGAAAGCGTTCCCCATGGAAGCATGCTTCTGCTAATCCCCAACAAATAAGTGCAAGCATATACAATATAGACGACACAATGGTTCAAGTTTATTAAGGGAAAGAAAAGTAAAGTGTGCCATCAAGTTCGTGAGAGCTTTAATCACTAGTTTTCTCATAACAAGTTTAATTTGGAAGATAAACAAAAGCATGAATATACTTGGAATAGCATATGCTAGTAGGTATGTATGGTGGACTCTTTGGAATAACTTGGTTTCGGGAGTTGGATGCATGAGTGGAACTCATACTTGGTTGTGGAGGCTAGCAAAAGACTAGGAGCGACAAACTAGGAGAGCAATAATGGCCATAATCATGCAGAGCGACAAAACATCCTTGATCAAAGCATAAAGTGATACTACAAGTTGAAAACTAAAGGATCATAAAGGCTTATGGTGACTTGGGATAGTCATAACAGGGTGTGAGCATGCGCCAAGTCAATCCAAATAAAGCATCAAAGGAGAATACCACTATACTATGCTTTAATATGCTAAAACAACGCATGATTCATCCAACGCACATTAAGCAATCTCAATTGTTTATAACAAGTCATGATACAGCAAAGAATACTAAGCATAAAGCCAAAACAATATCAAGCATGGCATGACAAAGCATAGGCCACAGTCAAAACCAAGCTCTCTTTAACACTTAAGCATGAGCTTTCCTACTCTTTTCCAAACCAAACCAAACTATTTGAAAACCAATGTATGAAAGAGGGGGTCGAACCAATTTATTCAGAAAACTAAGCAAAACAAGCAAACGAAAAACAAAAACAAAAACGAAAAATAAGACGCTCCAAGAACAACACAATTGTGCATGAAACAATAAAAATGAAGCGTTTGGAAGAAACCTGGGATTTTTATTGATGAAGAGGGGATGCCTTGGGCATCCCCAAACTTTGAAGCTTGTACTTCTTGGATATTTCTTGGGGTGACACGCGTGGCATCCCCAAGATTGAGCTTTAGTCCATCTTTCATCTCATTACTCATTCCTTCCATACACCTGAAATTTTTCCTTCATACAAAACTTCACACAATCTTTATTAGCAACATTAGTGCACTCAAGATAATAGGTCTTAAGGTTCAGTTATAATACCAATAAACTTCCATTAGAACACTAGATACTGAAGCACTTCCCTCAAAAAGCTCAATTCCCGAAATGAACTCAAAAAGGAACCAACAAGAAGCAAATGCAGAAAATGGCAGAAATCCGTCAAAACAGACCAGCAGGTAAAGACGAATTTTTTCGAAGACCTTCTGTTGCTCAAATAAAAAAGTGTTTAACTAACGAAAGTTAGATAACAACCTGGGGCAGAAGCAAAAAAATTCATGCCTCAAAAAGACGTTCAGAGATTTTACACGAATTTTTACGGTGAAGCATAGAAATCTGTTTCGGGACAGCAACTTTCCCAATCATTACTTCTCTCTCATTTGAGGTTACTTTTGGCACAAAAAGCAAATAAAAAGGATAAGGAGTGGTTATTACTAAAGTAATAACTTCCAAGACTCAACTAAAACTTTTGGGTTATCTCCCAATAAGTACTTTTCTTTAACGCCTTTAAGTTAGGCATGATAGTTTGAGAGGATGCTCACATAAGAAATATGAATTGAAGTAAAAGATACCATCAAGAAGCAAATTCAAAACACATTTAAGTCTAACACACTTCCTATGCATAGGAATCTTGTATGCAAATAAATTCGCAAAGAACAAAGTGACAAGCATAGGAAGATAAAACAAGAGTAACTTCAAAACTTTCAGCACATAGAGAGGTGTTTCAATACCATGAAAACTTCTACTACCATATTTTCCTCTCTCATAATAATTTTCAGTAGCCTCATGAATAAACTCAACAATATAAGTATCACATAAAGCATGCTTTTCATGATCTACAAACACATAATTTTTATCAAGCTCAAAAATAGTGGGATTAAAACCTTCAATCCCACTTTTAACAATTCTATAACAAGATGGCTGCAATATAGGACCATCGTCTAGAGCTTTATCATAAACATTTTCTAAGCAAAACTCTTTAATACCATGCAAATCGAAGTTAAGCACAAATAAAGGATTATCATAGATAACATGAGCATAACATTCATCCTCCTTTGGTAAGCATGGGGGACAATCAAATAATGTAAGGGATAAAGAGTTACTCTCATTAGAAGGTAGGAATGGGTAGCTAATCCATTCTTCCTCCTTTTGTTCATCACTCTCCTCCTCTTTTTCATCTAATGAGCTTTTAGGTTCATCAATTTCTTCTTCCATAAGATCCTGCAAGGCATTAGTCTCTTCCATTTGTGGAAAGCATCTATTAATATATTCAAGAATATAGCCATTTTCTTCCTTGTAATTATAAAAGCAAAATTTAAGTATATCATAAACCTCATATTTATAAGGTGAATCATCAATATTCTCAAGCAAACTAGCAAGTTCAAATGCACCCTTCCAAGCAATAAATTCTTCAATTTGTTCCACATCATAAAAGTCATAATTTCCTTTAACATAAGAAGGTATGGTAACATTATCATTATACTCACATTGAAATGGGAGGTGTTTATACCTCTTATAGCAACAAGATTTATCAAAGCAATAAGTAACATTATAAGTAGAGCACACGTTTCTAACAATGGTATACAATTTATCAATTTGTTCCCATAAGTGTTTCCCTTTTTGTGACAAGCGGTGTTCCTTATAATAATATTTTTGATCTTCCGTGAACACCTTGCCAGTAAGATTCAGTTTCAAAGAAAACAACCATTGATAGCAAGCATGATAAAGCAAGACAATAACAGACCAAGGAAAATAACAACTAGAGTAGGAACTAATTTTTTTGTATTTTTGATAAAGAAACAAGCAAACAAGGCGGAAATAAACTAAGCTTGAACAATAGTGATTCCAAGTGGACTTCATAAATAAAGCCATGCTCCCCGGCAATGGTGCCAGAAAATAGTCTTGATGACCCACAAGTATAGGGGGTGTATCGCAGTATTTTCGAGGGAAGTGAAACCCAATTTATTGATTCGACACAAGGGGAGCCAAAGAATATTTATAAGCCTTAAAAACTGAGTTGTCAATTCAGCTGCACCTGGAAACAATCTTGCTCACAGCAGTTTATCAGTAGCAACCGTTTTGTAGTAGGAATAGTAAAGTAACAACAGTAGTAAAGTAAAGACAGCGAATATGAGGGATTCGGTCAAGGTAGGCATAGGGATGGACGGATGGGCGTTGCATGGACAAGACAATTCACATAGCAATCAGAACATAGGGCAATTACAGATAAATAAGATAAAGCATCCAAGTACTAGATAATCCTAGGCATGTGTTCCATATATAGTCATATGTGCTCGCAATGAGAACTTGCACAACATCTTTTGTCCTGCCAGCACGTTTGCAGCGGGGCCTCAAGGGAACTACTGGCAATTAAGGTGCTCCTTTTAATAGAGCATCGGCGCAAAGCATTAACACTCCATGAACACATGTGATCCTCACATCAAAGCCATTCCCTCCGGTTATCCCGATTTCTGTCACTTCGGGGCCATTGGTTCCGGACAACAACGTGTGTATATGACTTGCAGATAAGACCATAAACAATACTATCATAATGAATCAATAACATGTTTAGATCTGAAATCATGGCACTCGGGCCATAGTGACAAGCATTAAGCATAACAAGTCGCAAGAAAGTCATAAAGCACTAATAGAAGATACTAGGCACCATGCCCTAACAATATGATGCCATTACATGAATGATCTCATCCAATCCCTACCATCCCCATAGCCTACAGCAGGGGATTACACACTCATAGATGGGGGAAACATGGATGGTCGATGGAGAAGCGATGGTGATGATGATGGCGATGATCTCCTCCAATTTCCCGTCCCGGCAGGGTGCCAGAATGGAGATTCTAGTGTTGTTTCATGGAATATTGTGGTGGTGGTGGAGCGGAACTCTTTCTGGAAAAACGTCGAACCCCCCCAGAGTTTTTAGGTCAGAAGGCTTCTTATAGGTGAAGAGGGAGACCGAGGGGGTGTCTGGGCGGCCAGACCACCCCTTGGCACGGCCAGGACCAGCCCGCGCGGCCAGGTGGTGTGGCTGGGCCCCAGCCCCAGTCCGTCTCATATTCTGGCTCTAGGAGTCTTCTGGTGAAATAGGATTTTTGGCTTTTGTCCCGTCCAATTCCGAGAATATTCATTTTCTGGCTTTCATGGAACCAAAAACAGCAGAAAACAGGCAGCTGGCACTGTGGCTCTTATTAATAGGTTAATCCAAGAAATCATATGAAAAGTACTCCAAAGTGTGGACAAAACATAAGAAAGTAGATAAAACCAAGCATGGAACATCAAAAATTATAGATACATTTGCAATGTATCAACCACACACACTCCAGTGGATTCCTTGATGCAACATCTGTCACACTAGTGCAACATACAATGTGGAAGCTGCTTTCCTATATGATTTTGGTCTCTATGACCATGGTTTGACACATTGATCCCCTAGAGTCATTGCATGTGTTATTTGCCTAAACCACATTCATCCACCTAACCACACATACTCTAGTGGATTCTGTGATGCAACTTCGGTCACACTACTGCAACATGCATTGTGGATGCTGCTTTTCGATGTGTTTTTTGTCTCAATGACCATGGTTTCACACATTGATCCCCTAGAGTCATTGCATGTGTTGTTTTCCTAAACCACATTGATCCACTAGAGTCATTGATCTACATGACTACATTGCATGTGTTCTTTTCCAAAACCACATTGATCCACATGAGCACACACACTCAAGTGGATTCTGTGATGCAACTTCGGTCACACTAGTGCAACATGCAGTGTGGAAGTTGCTTTCCAATGTGGTTTTGGTCTCTGTGACCATGGTTTGACACATTGATCCCCTAAAGTCATTGCATGTGTTCTTTTCCTAAACCACATTGATCCACTAGAGTCATTGCATGTGTTCTTTCAGAAAACCACATTGATTCACATGGCCGCACAAACTCTAGTAGATTATGTGATGCAACTTCCGCCACACTAGTGCAACATGCAATGTGGAACCTGCTTTCCTATGTGGTTTTGGTCTCTATGACCATGGTTTGAAACATTAATCCCCTCGAGTTGTTGCATGTGTTCTTTTCCTAAACCACATTGATCCGCTAGACTCATTGATCCACATGACCACATTGCATGTATTCTTTTTGAAAACCACATTGATCCACATGACCACACACACTCTAGTGGATTATGTGATGCAACTTCTATCACACTGTTGCAACATGCAATGTGGAACCTACGTTGCTATGTGTTTTTGGTCTTTGTGACCATGGTTTGACACATTGATCCCCTAGATTCATTGCATGTGTGCTTTTTCAGAAACCACAGTGATCCGCATGACCACACACACTCTAGTGGATTCTGTGATGCAACTTCTGCCACACTTGTGCAACATGTAATGTGGAAGCTTCTTTTCTATGTGTTTTTGGTTAGTGTGACCATGGTTTGATACAATGATCCGCTAAAGTTAATGCATGTTCTTTTCCTAAACCACATTGATCCACATGGACACACACATTCTAGTAGATTCTTTGATGCCACTTCTACCACAATAGTGCAACATGCAATGTGGAAGCTGCTTTCCTATGTGTTTTTGGTCTCTGTGACCATGATTTGACACATTGATCCCTTAGAGTCATTACATGTGTTCTTTTCCTAAACCACATTGATCCACATGACCACACACACTCGAGTTGATTCTGTGATGCAACTTCTGCCACACTGGTGCAACATGCAACGTGGAACCTGCTTTCCTATGTGTTTTTGGTCTCTGTGACCATGGTTCGACACATTAATCCCCAAGAGTCATTGCATGTGTTCTTTCCTAAACCACATTGATCCACTAGAGTCATTGATCCACATGACCACATTGCATATGTTATTTTCGGAAACCACATTGATCCACATGACCACACACACTCTAGTGGATTATGTGATGCAACTTCTGTCACACTGTTGCAACATGCAATGTTGAAGCTGCTTTCCTATGTGTTTTCGGTCTATGGACCATGGTTTGACACATTGATCCCCTAGAGTCATTGCATGTGTTCTTTGCCTAAACCACAATGATCCACACGACCACAGACACTCCAGTTGATTCTATGATGCAAACACTAGTGCAACATGCAATGTGAAGCTGCTTTCCTATGAGTTTTTGGTCTCCCTGACCATGGTTTAACACATTGATCCCCTAAAGTCATTGCATGTGTTATTTCCCTAAACCACATTGATCCACTAGAGCTATTGCATGTGTTCTTTTCGAAAACCACATTGACCTACATGACCACACACACTCCAGAGGATTCTGTGATGCAACTTCTGTCACACTAGTACAACATGCAATGTGTAACATGCTTTCCTATGTGTTTTTGGTCTCTATGACCATGGTTTAACACATTGATTCCCTAGAGTCTTTGCATGTGTCCTTTTCCTAAACCACATTGACCCACTAGAGTCATTCATACACATGACCACATTGCATGTGTTCTTTTCAAAAACCACATTGATCCACATGACCACACACACTCTAGTGGATTATGTGATGCAACTTCTGTTACACCGTTGCAACATGCAATATGGAATCTGCTTTCCTACGTGTTTTTGGTCTCTGTGCCCATGGTTTGTCACATTGATCCCCTACATTCATTGCATGTGTTCTTTTCATAAATCACATTGATCCACTATAGTTATTGATCCACATGACCACATTGCATGTGTTCTTTTCCAAAACCACAGTCATCCACATGATCAAACACACTCTGGTGGATTCTGTGATGCACCTTCTGCCACAATAGTGGAACATGCAATGTGGAAGTTGCTTTCCAATGTGTTTTCGGTCTATGTGACCATGGTTTGACACATTGATCCCCTAGAGTCATTACATGTGTTCTTTGCCTAAACCACATTAATCTACATCACCATACACACTCTAGTGGATTCTGTGATGTAACTTATGTCATACTAGTGCAACATGCAATGTGGAAGCTGCTTTCCTATGTGTTTTTTGTTTCTGTGACCATGGTTTGACACATTGATCCCCTAGAGTCATTGCATGTGTTCTTTCCCTAAACCACATTGATCCACTAGAGTCATTGCATGTGTTCTTTTCGAAAACCACATTGATCCACCTGACCACATAGACTAAAGTGGATACTGTGATGCCACTTCTGCCACACTGATGCAACATGCAATGTGTAACATGCTTTCCTATGTGTTTTTGGTCTTTGTGACCATGGTTTGACACATTGATCCCCTAGGGTCGTTGCATGTGTTCTTTTCCTAAACCACATTGATCCACTAGAGTCACTGATCCACATGATCACATTGCATGTGCTCGTTTCCAAAACCACATTCATTAGCATGACCACACGCACTCTAGTGTATTCTGTGATGCAACTTCTGTCACCCCAGTGAAACATGCAATGTGGAAGCTGCTTTCCTATGTGCTTTTGGTCTCTATGACCATGGTTTGAGAAATTGATCCACTAGAGTCATTGCATGTGTTCTTTTCCTAAACCACATTGATCCACTAGAGTAATTGATCCACATGACAATATTGCATGTGTTCTTTGGCAAAACCACATTGATCCACATGACCACACACACTCTAGTGGATTCCTTGATGCAGCTTCTGCCACACTGGTATAACATGTAATGTGGAAGCTGATTTCCTATGTGTTTTTGGTCTGTGTGACCATGGTTTGATACATTGATCCACTAGAGTCATTGCATGTGGTCTTTTCCTAAACCACATTGATTCACATGGCCACACACACTCTAGTGGATTCTTTGATGCAACTTCTGCCACAATAGTGCAACATGCAATGTGGAAGTTGCTTTCCTATGTGCTTTTGGTCTCTGTGACCATGGTTTGACACGTTGATCCCTTAAAGTCATTTCATGTGTTCTTTTCCTAAACCACATTGATCCACTAGAGTCATTGCATGTGTTTTTTTTAAAACCACATTGATCCACATGACCACACACACTCCAGTTGATTCTGTGATGCACCATCTGCCACACTGGTGCAACATGCAATGTGGAACCTTCTTTCCTATGTGTTTTTGGTCTCTGTGACCATGGCTTGACACATTAATCCCCAAGAGTAATTGCATGTATTATTTTCCTAAACCACATTGATCCACTAGAGTCATTGATCCACATGACCACATTGCATGTGTTATTTTTGAAAACCACATTGATCCACATGACCACACACACTCTAGTGGATTATGTGATGCAACTTATGTTACGCTGGTGCAACATGAAATGTGGAAGCTGCTTTCCTATGTTTTTTTCGTCTCTGTGACCATGGTTTGACACATTGATCCCCTAGAGTCATTGAATATGGTCTTTTCCTCAACCACATTGATCCACATGGCCACACAGACTCTACTTGATTCTTTTATGCAACTTCTGCCAAAATAGTGCAACATGCAATGTGGAACCTTCTTTCCTATGTGTTTTTGGTCGCTGTAACCATGGATTGACAAATTGATCCCCTAGAATCATTGCATGTGTTCTTTGCCTAAACCACATTAATCCACATGACCATACACACTCTAGTGGATTTTGTGATGCAACTTATGTCATACTAGTGCAACATGCAATGTGGAAGCTGCTTTCCTATGTGTTTTTGGTCTCCGTGACCATGGCTTGACACATTGATCCCCTAGAGTCATTGCATGTGTTCTTTCCCTAAACCACATTGATCCACTAGAGCCATTGCATGTGTTATTTTCGAAAACCACATTGATCCACATGACCACACACACTCCAGAGGATTCTGTGATGCAATTTCTGCCACACTAGTACAACATGCAATGTGTAACCTGCTTTCCTATGTGTTTTTGGTCTCTATGACCATGGTTTGACACATTTATCCCCTAGAGTTGTTGCATGCGTTCTTTTACTAAACCACATTGATACACTAGAGTCATTGATCCACATGACCACATTGCATGTGTTCTTTTCAAAAACCGCATTGATCCACATGACCACACACACTCTTTTGGATTATGTGCTGCAACTTCTATTACATTATTGCAACATGCAATATGGAATCTGCTCTCCTACGTGTTTTTGTCTCTGTGACCATGGTTTGACACATTGATCCCCTTGCATGTGTTCTTTTCCTAAATCACATTGATCCACTAGAGTCATTGATCCACATGACCACATTGTGTGTGTTCTTTTCCAGAACCACAGTGATCCACATGATCAAACACACTCCAGTGGATTCTGTGATGCACCTTCTACCACAATAGTGCAACATGCAATATTGAAGCTGCTTTCCTATGTGTTTTCGGTCTATGTGACCATGGTTTGACACATTGATCCCCTAGAGTCATTGCATGTGTTCTTATCCTAAACCACATTGATCCACATGACCACACACACTCCAATGGATTTTGTGATTCAACTTTTGTCACTCATGCAGCATGCAATATGGAAGCTAGTTTCCTATGTGTTTTTGGTCTCTGTGACCATGGTTTGACACATTGATCCCCTAGAGTCATTGAATATGTTCTTTTCCTAAACCACATTGATCCACATGGCCCCACACACTCTAGTGGATTCTTTTATACAACTTTTCCCACAATAGTGCAACATGCAATGTGGAAGCTACTTTCCTATGTGTTTTTGGTCTCTGTGACCATGGGTTGACAAATTGATCACCTAGAATTATTGCATGTGTTCTTTGCCTAAACCACATGGATCCACATGACCACAGACACTCTAGTGGATTCTATGATGCAACTTCTGTCACACTAGTGAAACATGTAATGTGGAAGCTGCTTTCCTATGTGTTTTTGGTCTCCGTGACGATGGTTTGACACATTGATCCCATAGAGTCATTGCATGTGTTCTTTCTCTAAACCACATTGATCCACCAGAGCCATTGCATGTGTTCTTTTCGAAAACACATTGATCCACATGACCACACACACTCTAGAGGATTCTGTGATGCAATTTCTGCCACACTAGTACAACATGCAATGTGTAAGCTGCTTTGCTATGTGTTTTTGGTCTCTATGACCATGGTTTGACACATTTATCCCCTAGAGTCGTTGCATGTGTTCTTTTACTAAACCACATTCATACACTAGAGTCATTGATCCACATGACCACATTGCATGTGTTCTTTTCGAAAACCACATTGATCCACATGACCACACACACTCTAGTGAATTATCAGATGCAACTTCTATTACACTATTGAAACATGCAATATGGAATCTGCTTTCCTACGTGTTTTTGGTCTCTATGACCATCGTTTGACACATTGATCCCCTAGATTCATTGGATGTGTTCTTTTCCTAAATCACATTGATCCACTAGAGTCATTGATCCACGTGACCACATTGGGTGTGTTCTTTTCGAAAACCACAGTGATCCACATGATCAAACACACTCCAGTGGATTCTGTAATGCACCTTCTGCCACAATAGTGCAACATGCAATGTGGAAGTTGCCCTCCTATGTGTTTTCGTTCTATGTGACCATGGTTTGACACATTGATCCCCTAGAGTCATTGCATTTGTTCTTTTCCTAAACAACATGGATCCACATGACCACACACACTCTAGTGGATTCTGTGATGCAACTTTTTTCACACTCGTGCAGCATGCAATGTGGAACCTGGTTTCCTATTTGTTTTTGATCAATGTGACCATGGTTTGACACATTGATCTCCTAGAGTGGTTGCATGTGTTCCTTGCCTAAACCACATTGATCCACATGAGCACACACACTCTAGTGGATTTTGTGATGCAACTTCTATCACACTTGTGCAACATGCAATGTATAAGCTGATTTCCTATGTGGTTTTGGTCTCTTTGACCATGGCTTGACATATTTATCCCCTAGAGTCATTGCATGTGTTCTTTCCCTAAACCACAATTATCCACAAGAGTCATTGCATGTGTTCTTTTAGAAAACCACATTGATCCACATGACCACACAGAGTATAGTGGATTCTGTGATGCAACTTATGCCACACTGATGCAACATGCAATGTGTAACCTGCTTTCCTATGTGTTTTTGGTCTTTGTCACCATGGTTTGACACATTGATCCCCTAGGGTCGTTGCATGTGTTATTTCCTAAACCACATTGATCCACTAGAGTCATTGATCCACATGACCACATTGCATGTGCTCTTTTCCAAAACCACAGTGATCCACATGACCACACACACTCTAGTGGATTCTGTGATGCAACTACTACCACACTAGTGCAACATGTAATGTGGAAGTTGCTTTCCTATGTTTTTTGGTCTGTGTGACCATGGTTTGATACATTCATCCAATAGAGTCATTGCGTGTGTTCTTTTACAAAACCACATTGATCCACATGACCACACAGACTCTAGTGGATTCTGTGATGCACCTTCTGTCACCCTTGTGCAACATGTAAGTTGCTTTCCTATTTATTTTCGATCTATGTGACCATGGTTTGACACATTGATCCCCTAGAGTCATTGCACGTGTTCTTTTCCTAAACCACATTGATCCACTAGAGTTATTGATCCACATGACTATATTGCATGTGTTCTTTTCCAAAATCACATTGATCCACATGACCACACTCACTATAGTGGATTCTGTGATGCAACGTTTGTCACAATAGTGCAACATGCATTGTGGAAGGTGCTTTTATGTGCTTTTGGTCTCCATGTCCATGGTTTGACACATTGATCCCCTAAAGTCGTTGCATGTGTTCTTTTCCTAAACCACATTATTTCACATGATGACATACACTCTAGTGGATTCTATGATGCAACTTCTCCCACACTATTGCAACATGCAATGTGGAAGCTACTTTCCTATGTGTTTGTGGTCTTTGTGACCATGGTTTGACACATTGATCCCCTAGAGTCATTACATGTGTTCTTTTCCTAAAACACATTGATCCACTAGAGTCATTTATCCACCTGACCACATTGCATGTGTTCTTTTCCAAAACCACTTTGACCCACATGAGCACACACATAGCAGTGGATTATGTGATGCAACTTCTGTCACACTGGTGCAACATGAAATGTGGACGCTGCTTTCCTATGCGTTTTGGTCTCTATGATCATGGTTTGACACATTGAACCCCTATAGTCATTGCATGTGTTCTTTTACTAAACCACATTGATCCACAAGACCACACACACTCCAGTGGATTCTGTGATGCAACTTCTGTCACCCTGGTGTAGCATGCAATGTGGAAGCTCCTTTCCTATGTGTTTTTGATCTATGTGACCATGGTTTGACACATTGATCCCCTAGAGTCATTTCAAGTGTTCTTTGCCTAAACCACATTTATCCACATGACCACACACTCTAGTGGATTTTGTGATGCAACTTTTGTCACACTGGTGCGACATGCAATGCGTAAGCTGATTTCCTATGCTGTTTTGGTCTTTTGACCATGGTTTGACACATTGATACCCTAGAGTCATTTCATGTGTTCTTTTCCTAAACCACATTGGTCCACATGACCATACAAACTCTAGTGGATTCTGTGATGCAACTTCTGCCATACTGGTGCAGCATGCAATGTGGAAGCTGCTTTCCTATGAGTTTTTGGTCTCTATGACCATGGTCTGACACATTGATCCCCTAGAGTCACTGCATGTGTTCTTTTCCTAAACCACATTGATCCACGTGACCACACACACTCAAGTGTATTGTGTGATGCAACTTCTGCCATACTCCTACAACGTACATTGTGGAAGTTGTTTTCCTATGTGTTTTTTGTCTCTATGACAATGGTTTGAGACATTGATCCCTTAGATAATTGCATGTGTTCTTTTCCTAAACCACATTGATCCACTAGAGTCACTGATCCACATGACCACATTGCGTCTGCTCTATTCCAAAACCACATTGATCCACATGATCACCCACACTTCAGTGGATTCTGTGATGCAACTTCTGTCACCCTAATGCAACATGCAATGTGGAAGCTGCTTTCCTATGTGCTTTTGGTCTCCGTGATGATGGTCTGACACAATGATCCCCTAGAGTCGTTGCATGTGTTCTTTTCTTAAAACACATTGATCCACTAGAGTCATTTATCCACATGACCACATTGCATGTGTTATTTTCCAAAACCACATTAACCCACATAACCACACACACTCTAGTAGATTCTGTGATGCAACTTCTGTCACAATGGTGCAACATGAAATGTGGAAGCTGCTTTCCTATGTGTTTTTGGTCGCTGACCATGGTTCGACACATTGATCCCGTAGATTCATTGGATGTTTTTCTTTTACTAAAAAACATTGACCACATGACCACACACACTCAAGTGGATTGTGTGATGCAACTTCTGTCACCCTGGTGCAACATGCAATTTGGAAGCTGATTTCCTATGTGTTTTTGATCAATGTGACCATGGTTTGACACATTGATCCCCTAGAGTCATTGCATGTGTTATTTTCCTATACCACATTGACCTACATGACCCCACACACTCTAGTGGATTTTGTGATGCAACTTGTGTCACACTGGTGCAACATGCATTGTGTAAGCTAATTTCCTATGTGTTTTTGGTCTCTTTGACCATGGTTTGACAAAGAAGAATAACTTGGGAGTGCTCAAGGTGAGTAGTGATCATATTCATCGGATTGACGCAGACCCCTTGGGGATGGTTTTCACATTGATCCCCTAGAGTCATTGCATGTGTTATTTTCCTAAACCACATTGATCCACTAGAGTCATTGATCCACATGATAATATTGCATGTGTTCTTTTGCAAAACCACATTGATCCACATGACCACACACACTCTAGTGGATTCTTTGATGCAGCTTCTATCACACTGGTTCAACATGCAATGTGGAAGCTGTTTTCCTATATGTTTTTGGTTTCTGTGACCATGGTTTGACACATTGATCCCCTAGAGTCATTGCATTTGTTATTTTCCTAAACCACATTGATCCACTAGAGTCTCTGATCCAAATGGCAATATTGCATTTGTTCTTTTCCTAAACCACATTGATCCACATGACCACACACACTCTAGTGGATCCTGTGATGCAACTTCTGTCACACTAGTGCAACATATAATGTGGAAGAAGGTTTCCAATGTTATTTTGGTCTCTATGTCCATGGTTTGACACATTAATCCCCTAGAGTCATTACATGCGTTCTTTGCCTAAACCACATTGATCCACATGACCACACACACTCCAATGGATTGTATGATTCAACTTTTGTCACACTGATGGAACATGCAATGTGGAATCTTCTTTCCGATGTGTTTTTGGTCTCTGTGACCATGGTTTGACACATTTATCCCCTAGAGTCATTGCATGTGTTCTTTTCCTAAACCACATTGATCCACTAGAGTCATTGGATGTGTTCTGCTTGAAAACCACATTGATCCACATGACCACACACACTCTAGTGGATTATGTGATGCAACTTCTGCCACACTATTGCAACATGCAATGTGGAACCTGCTTTCCTATGTTTTTTGGTATCTATGACCATGGTTTGACACATTAAACACCTAGAATCATTGCATGTGTTCTTTTCCTAAACCACATTGATCCACTAGAGTCATTGATCCACACGCCCACATTGCATGTGTTATTTTCCAAAACCACAGTGATCCACATGACCACACATACTCTAGTGGATAATGTGATGCAACTTCTGTCACACTGGTGCAACATGCAATGTGGAAGCTGCTTTCCCATGTGTTTTTCGTCTCTATGACCATGGTTTGACAAATTGATCCCCTAGAGTCATTGCATGTGTTCTTTTCCAAAACCACATTGATCCACATGACCACACACACTCTAGTGGATTCTTTGATGCAACTTCCGCCACAATAGTGCAACATGCAATGTGGAAGCTATTTTCCTATGTGTTTTTGGTCTCTATGACCATGGTTTGACAGATTGACCCCCTAGAGTCACTGCATTTGTTCTTTTCCTAAACCACATTGATCCACTAGAGTCATTGATCCATATGACCACATTGCATGTGTTCTTTTGCAAAAACACATTGATCCACATGACCACACACACTCAAGTGGATTCTGTGATGCAACTTATGTCACACTAGTGGAACATACAATGTGGAAGCTGCTTTCCTATGTGATCCCCTAGAGTCATTGCATGTGTTCTTTGCCTAAACCACATTGGTCCACATGACCACAAACACTCTAGTGGATTCTGTGATGCAACTTCTATCACACTGGTGCAACATGAAATGTGGAAGCTGCTTTCCTATGCGTTTTTGGTCTCTATGACCATGGTTTGACACATTGATCCCCTAGAGTCATTTCATGTGTTGTTGTTGGGGATATGCCAAATGGGTATCACCATAGCATGTCTCTAATCTGGCTAACCCAGGTGGCCTACAGTTGGTAGCATGAACCATGGCCTGTTGGCGGCCTAGTTAGACGGATCTAGAAGGGAGGCCTATGTCGGATAAAGGAGGCTACATAGGAGTCACCGACATACTCGGAGCCTTGGAGTGTAAGACACGAAGACTAGTTTGTATTAGTGTAGGACTCTTTTCCTTGTCTAGCACGGTCATTTCCCTGTAACCCTAGGTTTTCGTGTCTTTATAAACTAGACCTATGGGAGCCTTTAGGACACGATTCATACGATTGGGGTATCCAACGTACAACACCTCGCACAGCGAACCGATCTCAGTAACTCGGCGTATTGCCATTATAGTGATTTGTAGCAGGAGTAGAGTTCCACCACCGTTGTGGGACTTGAACCTGGGTAAGCTGTGTTACCTCGTACCCGCCAACTCTCCGCCTTAACCCACGTCTCTAAACATGCTCTGTGAGGACACCTCCATGGTGTACTCGTCGGCAATACCACGACAGTTAGCGCCCACCATGGGGCAGGATGCGATTCGAGATCTACACTGGGTGAGGTCCAAGCTCTTCGCGGGGATCAGTGACACCATGGCAATCATGCGCATCCTCTTGTCCGGCAACGTTCCGATCGTCCCTCCCGATGAGTTCTGGGTGACGGCAAAGAAGAACCTTACACGCTGCTTCGTCATCCCCTTCGGAGACATCCATATCTTCATCGGAGAAACTAACTCAGATCCTAGCTCCTAGGAAGTCGAAAACTCGTCAAGGCCCGCACGGACCGCCTACGGGCATGATACGTTCGCAGAAGAATCTGGGCCATACCTCTCTCTAGAGTATGGTAGCTCAGATCAGGAAAATTCAAGGCCCACCAAAACCTCCCTGTGCAGGATATAACGATGGAAGGACCCCACAAATCCACTTGGCTTCCCTGAGCGTTATAGATGCGAAGGTCACACTTTGTCGGCATCATCACCATCTTAGATCTGGCCAGATGCATTCAGAGGGAAGGGGAATCCCTCTATGAATACCTTGCCAGGTGGATGAGGGTAAGAGAAACCCTGGAGGCTGACCGTGCTGACGAACGTGTCTACCACTTCGTGAAAGGGCTCACGCCTGGAATGCTCCTTCGGCATTCCCTCCGAAGACGACAGGATGTAGGCCCTCTCACCGTGGGAGAGATGGTCACAAGTTTCAATGAATATGCGGACACCGAGGAGAACACTCAAGCTATGCCTAGGCCTGAAGTCGGAGGAAGCAACAACAATGGCCTGCCTCCATCACCCTCCACATCCGCCGTCAACAACACCGAAGCCACTCCTACTCCGTCCTTGACACGCTATACGCCGACATCAACATGGATGGCGGCGTCTCCGATGCTAACTCGGAGGAATACGATGCTGTTATGAGGGAGATCGAGCAGGAGATCGAGAAGGAGGAGTGTGCCGAGAAAACCAACATGTCCCACCAGGTGCTAGTCGTTATCGGGAGCGTGATGGAAGAAGACAGACAGGAACCGGAACATGAGAGAGCTCCGCCCACACCTGTGGTTACAAGAGAGGCAGCGGCAAAGAAGGCCGCCGAGCCTCTGGCTTTGGCCAAGGCCATGCCTCCTCCAGCTATCCGCCCGCAGCAGGCATAGGAGCTCACCACGGGCCCCAGTACTTCCAAGCAAAAAAATCCACCGCCACCGCCACCATCAATGTCTTCAGCTGGCAACCCATTGGTTGCCGACAAGGCGTGACACACTCCTTGTTGAGCTCATTACCATCGCCCATATCTGGAGCATTACAGAGCTCGATGAGAAGCATGCAAAAATCCTAGCAGAGGCCAAGTGCATTACAAAACATGGCACTCAGCTGAAAAAAGACATGGCTAGGGCACAACAATCTATCAAGGTGACAAGAGATATGGAGGCTGAGTACAAGCAGTTGATACTTAAGCACAAGGCAAAGAAAGCACCAGCTCACGTCGTCGAGGACCCTGGCATTCGGCGCAGGTTTAGGGTATGATGGTACCAAACTGGCAAAACACACCCCATACATTGATTCAGAGGGGAGGCAAGTAACGCCAACTCCCATCCTCAACATTGCCGTCACCAAGACCCTCCTGGAAGAGGACAGGTCGCTAGAAGCAGTTGCTCAGGTGTACGACTTCATCGCCAAGGCATGCACGCAACAGGAAAATGCCGCCTCGCAGAGGCTTGAGTCCAACCCAGAGCTTTGTCAGTCAACCCTGAACAGCCGCAGAAGGCCAAGATCTCCCCATGACGAGGGGTCCCATACAGGCTCCACGGAGCAAAGATGGAGGGATGCGCACGACAGGACTGATGCCATACCCGTATCTTTCATCCACGAAGAAAAGGCTCGCCCTCGTTGATTGCCGCCACCCCCGCCATCCCGGCATCACGAGGAACCACAGCCACGCCACCGCACAAGCATGCCACCTCCTAGGCGTCCCCAGGTCAGTATTGTTATACGCGACCAGGGCGAGCAGCTCTGGCATGCCGGTGAGCGTAGCGGCATTGAAGGACACAGGAGAAGATCCTACAAGGAAACACCACATTCGAGAACCAACTGCAATAAGCATGAGGATTCGTAGGGAGGGAGCATCAAGAAGGCTAACCCACCGCCTCCACCGCCACCGTCCCCACCCAGTAGCCATCATGGCAGAGGACACATAGGATCCCATAGATCGCACCACAACTCCCCTCCCCACGATGGAAAAGGAAGCAACCAGAGCCGTATGACGCACGTTCATGGCTGGACAAGATCCAAGAAGCACGGGAGCTCCCATACTGGGCCACGTTGTTTCAGATTGGTAACACGGGCCACAACCTACCCCAAGAGCCTCCGAATTGACAAGATTATCAAGCCATATGATGGCACTGCCAGGCCAGCCACATGGTTGCAGGACTATAATGAAGTGATTCACATTGCAGGGGGAAACCCTAATGTCGCTGTTATGTACCTCCCACTTATGCTCACTAGCACCGCCTGACAATGGATTGACGACTTGACGGAGAAATCAATATGCAATTGGTTGGACATGCATGATGCGTTCACCAAGAACTTCCAGGGTACGTACAAACATCCCTGCACTGTCAGAGACCTACATCGATGTGTATAGGAAAAGGATGAATCCTCTCGTGCTTACCTTTCCCGTTGGCTAGATATGAAAAATTCATGCGCGGGCGTGCATGAACAAACCGCTATGGATGCCTTCATCGACGGTCTGGAGTAGGGGACATTGCTCCGACATACGGTGGAGCGCAAGCAAGACAACAACAAGCTCAACGTCAACGCAATGATCGCCATGGCTAGCGAGTTCGCCACTGCTGCTGACGACTGATGGCTGTGAAATATAGCCATCAACGTCCACATTTAAACTGGATATTATTCATATTCTTGATGAAATATCTCTCTAAACCCTGCCACTAATGCCTAATGATCAAAGGGGTATGCAATCCTTTCTTTCTATTTTTCCCTACGCAGATAATGACGTTTGATGATGGGAATCACAACATTAAAGTCAAAGATACAAGATTTCCAACAACCCGAAGAAACCAGGAGTCGTGAAGTGGAGACATACGCTTTAATGACAAACTATACGGCGGGAATAAAATTCCGGCCATATAGTTCTGGTCGTATAGTTGCCATCAACACCGCTAGGTCAAACAGAACAACTTTCATGAAGGGACCCCTATATAAAGATGCCTTGGACGACGAGAAACAAGAGCTCTTTTCTATCAACAGCTGCCCCAGAACTCCATCCACAACACCGAAGAGCCACCCGAGGAATAGACTTAGATCTAAACTCCAAACCCTTCTCCATCACCATAGCCATATTCCACCACTTGTAATAGTAGATCTCATCTTCGATTGGTGACATTGTAAGACTATTTGCTATCAATCTCATGATTTCCATTGCAATGTTTATGATTGTTGATTTCATCTCTGTGTGTGAGTAATTCTCCTTAGGCTAAGGGCTTCGGCCTAGCCGTGTATCTTTTGTGCATGTTATTTATCATAGATAGGATCATGTATTAGTTTGTATGACACGATGATTATTGTATCCTCTCTTGCCTCAATCTAAGGACTTGTCAGGTACCCAAAACCCCGAGGATTGAGCCAGGTATAGGGAGTATGAGTAATGACTAATCTATAGGTTGGGAACCCCAGTGATAGAAGGGGTAGTACGGCTGTATGTGAGGGATTTATTTGGGATTAACGGTGACGTCACTATGCATATCATTAGTTCTCTTTCTTCTATGGATGAGACTAGTAGGTTATTGCTATAAGCGGTTGCGGAGGCAATAGCAATTATGGATGCACTGCCCACATATAATTTATCTTGCTCGAACAATTACATTCATACTTTATTATTATCTTTTATTCCCATCAGATGTTTTGCGTAGCTACAGGTGAAACCGAACGCCCTAGGTCCTCTCTTTCCATCATCGACAACAACAAAAGACAGCAAACTCTTGGTCCGGTAAAACACAAAAAGGATTCTAAAAATCCCGAAGGTCCGTTAAACTAACTTTACTACACTTTATGCTTCCCGAGGATTCGATAAACCTTGGTCTACTTGGGAAAAAGAGCTATACTACATCTGTAATCTGGATCGAAGGTATCAACCCTTTTTCTGGCGTCGTTGCCGGGGAAGCAATAGCTACCCTGGTGAGGTTAGTAGGAACCTTGCTAGTTTTAATTCTTGTTTTTAATTTTGTTAGTTTGCTTTCAGTCTTTATTTGAAAAACCAAAAAAAATTAGTCTTTAATTTCTTGTTTTTACTATCATAAGTCTTTGTTTAAGAAAACCCAAAAACATAGGAAATATGGTTGAAAATAAGCTTGGAGAGTTTGCAACTCCCAACAATGATTATTTGTGTACTACTATTACTCAGCCATCAATTGCTACTGATGATTATGAAATTAAGCCCCATTATTTAAGTTTGGTTCAACAGAATCAATTTGGAGGCTCTGCTATTGAGGACGCAGGTATGTACTTGAATACTTTTACTGAAATATGTGATATGATGCGCATAAAAGATTTTGACCCTTATGCGGTCAAATTGCGTTTATTTGCTTTCTCTCTTAGAGGAAGAGCAAAATAATGGTTGCTATCTTTGCCTAGAAATACTATTACATCATGGGTGGAGTGTACTTTATTTATGACTAAATTTTTCCCACCTACAAAGACTATGCAACTAAGATCTAATATTACTAGTTTTAGACAGGAAGAGTGCGAGCCACTAGCGCTTGCATGGGAGAGGATGAAAGAATGCATGAGAAACTATCCCAATCATGCAACGGAAGATTGGTTAATCCTCCATTTATTTTATACTGCTCTTAACCCCGTGTCTAAGTCTATGCTTGATATTGCAGCTAGAGGAACATTTATGGGCAAACATATTACCGAAGCAAAGCAGCTGCTAGACAATATGCAAGACAACCATGCCTAGTGGCATGTGGATAGATCAAACACGAAGAAGGTGAACTCCGTCTCACCACAAGAAAATGAAGAACTCAATGCTAAGCTATATGAGCTCATATTAGCCGTAAAAGGTAAGGAAAACCAGGTAAGATCTATCCCAAAAACAAATATTGAAGAAATAGACTTCATAGCTCGTAATGATTATAATGCTGCTTCGAAGAAGAATTATAATCCTAATTTTCAGAAACACTGTTCTAGTACTGCAGGTAACTCTAATAATAATATGGGAACAATTAATGGTAGTCTCCAAGAAACACTTCAGTCCTTTATAGACTCACAAAATGAGAAAAACAATATCCTTGTTAAAATAACAGAGAACCATGATGCTAGGCTTGGTAAATTATCTAACCAAGCTGTAAGTTTGAGGAATGATTTGCAGGCCCTCCAAGAAAGAACGAGGATTGTTGAGCACCGCTAGGTAAGATAACTGAGAGTTAAACTCTCATTCTAGATAAATTTGCAGGTAAAGCTGAGCCCAATCCTGCTGAAGACCTCAAGATGATGAGAATCCAAAGGGAGGAGCCTGAAGCACTTGATTATAGTAATGCTCCTTCACCAAGTTACACCGTTGAAGATCTTGTAAAGAGGATCAACATCAAGATTCCGTTAAGTGAATAAAATGATGAAGCTATGTATCAATGCTTTGTTAATCAGGTAGCAATAAATGTACGTGAGCTTGTGGAAGAATATAAGAAAATTGCTGAAAAATTACCTGTGAAGCTTGATGATATATTTGAGCCTACTATTAAGATTAAAATAGGGACCAATGAGATAGCTTCACTTTGTGATCTAGGTGCAAGTGTTTTAACAATTCTGAAAAGTCTTTTTAATAAGTTAAATCTTGGCTCTTTTGAAATCACCAAGTTAAAATTATGTCTTGCAGATTCTACCTATAAACAAGCTGTACAGATTAAAGAAAATACTTTAGTATACATTAAAGGATGTCCTTCTCTTATTGATTTTGTTATTGTTGACATGCCTGAAGATGCTATTGCTCCTATTATATTAGGTCGTCCATTCTTAAGAACTATTAAGGCTTTGATTAATCTACATGAAAGGAACGTGAAGCTTCAATTTCCTTCACGGGATCCTTTTGTTATTCATTTTCCCAGGAAGAAGAAAGCGAATCATGATGAAAAGGAGGTCATCACTTTGAAGGCCAACTATTTTGGAGTGGGTGTTCCACTCATCTGGTCTAAGTGAGCAACATCAAGGTCAAGCTATTGACTATAAAAGAGCACTGTGTGGGAGGCAAACCATGTGAAATAAAGGTTTGAGTAAAGGTTTAAGTTTTAGATTTTGTTTTATGTTTAATAAAGAGTGCTAGAAAGCTCTAGTTGAGGAGAAGAAGTTCGGTAGTACTAAAAATCCTACTTTATACATGTTGTTGTTGGTCGATAATTTTTACTGTCATTTTTTTGTCAAAAACAAGGTGTTTCACTAAGTTTCAGCATAAGAAATAATTCTCGAAGAAACGGAATTTTTTTGATGATTACAGAAGGTTTAATGACCAACTATATCGCGGGAATAAAATTCTAGCAGTAGAGTTCTGGTCGTATAGATATCTTTTCCATCTACAATTTTTCTTTCCTAGGTACTGAAGGTTTAACGACCAACTATACGGCGGGAATAAAAATTTCGGCCATGTAGTTCCGGTCATATAGATATTGATGCCTTCGTAAAATTTCTTTTCCGGGTACAGAAAGTTTGACGACCAACTATACGACGGGGATGAAAAATCCCGGCCGTATAGTTATGGCCATATAGCTGCGCCGCCAGGTGGAAACCCTAATTTTTTTTACAGCTGACCAACTATACGGCCAGAACAAATTTCTCCGACCGTATAGTTCTGGTCGTATAGTTGTGTCCGACCACAAAATCACCACGGGAAGGTACCTCCAACCCCAAAACTTCAATCTTTTTTCTCTCTTCTACCTCCAAACTCTCTCAAAACCTCAAGAGATCATCATATCTACTCAATTTTGTTTGATTTCCTCGCACACAAGTGATCTACGGTATGTTTCCCCAACAATCATCCAATTAATTTTTGCAAATTCATCTTCAATATTTTGTCATTATCAATCTAGGTTGAGACCTACTATGAACTATTGCCATGATTCTTTTGCCTAGATTATTATTTTGAGGGGATTCTTTAGTGTGCTATGATGAGGAATATGTTATGCTTATTATTGTTCAATCAAAAAGTTTTATTTTTATCTTTCCTTGTTATATTATATGATGAACACAAGGAGCCAAACTCGTTCTTGTTCCGCTGTTAGTGCTTCTCGGGCTGCCGCTAAAGAACGCATGGGGATAAGGTTCAAGGATGAGCCCTAACGTGATCGCTTCAACATGATCAAGAACCGAGAAGTGAAGGCAACCAAGTGGGCTTGCCCCATTATATTGAATCAACTCGGTATTTCTAATGACTACAATTTACTTTGCAATAGGGTTGGCCTGCAAAACTTTGTATTCAATGATGTGCCTACTTATAGCTGGTTAACTCTTGAATTCCTATGTTCTTTGCAAAGCACCGTTAAAGCATGGAATGGAGAGGACATGATTTCTTTCTGACTTATGAACACCAATTATTCTCTATCACTAGATGAATGGTGCACATGTTGTAATTTTCCAAACAATAATGATAATGACTTATGCACATCCTTTACTGGCTTAGACCCTTCCCTAGAACAATATTATAATGCAATGAGTTTCACTTCTAGAGTAAGCAAGGGAAAGAATATTCAACATCCTGCAATTCGCTATTTGTTCTATGTTATTTCTCACACTTTGCAGACACGAAATGAGTTCACGATACTCAATGAGGAGGACATCTTAGTCCTTGCAAAAGCTGCTTTCAACAACACCAACTTTTCACTCAACTTGGGCGCAATTCTTGTGTGCTACCTGGAGTACCAATCCTCCCAAAGCCAAGGACCAGTCACAGGTGGAGGCGTCATCACCGTGCTTGCCATTCCCTAGGCATCGACCTAGGTGAGTTGCAACCAGTACTAGGTGAGCAACGTGTTGGTTTCTCTACTTTAAAGGCTTGTGGAAAGCTCACTAGGAGACGTGGTGTTTATTACTTGCATATTGCTAGAGCTGGGCATCTCTATCCCGCTCCTTTGCCTAATGGTCTTTTCTCTATCGAGGAAGGACGTTTTCTATATGACTTGCAGGTTGAGCAACACCAACCTAAGGAGGATATTCCGGATGAGGATGAGGACCAAGAATAGGAGCAGCCACCAACCCGGTTTGCTACATACCAAGACTTCCAAGAACTTGGAGGAACTGTGGAGAGAATGAAAAACCTCTCCTTGAACCTCCAAGAAACAACTAGTAATTTATCAACTCAATTTGCAAACTAGAGTTACAACTTTTCCAGCCACCACAATGATTTAAAGGGCTTGCAAAAGCCTAAGCTTGGGGAGGTTTCCTCATTATCTTTATTTGGCGTTCATTTGTTTTTATTTATTTCTAGGTTATGTTTTTAATTCGAGTTTATAAGCACTCGTGTTGGTATCCCCAATACTTTATCTTTAGTTATTTCTATTTTCTTTTGAGATTTTCTAGCCGAGCTTTGTCGCTAATTTTCTATTCTTTAATACCCTCTCTTAAAAACAACAAAAAGATTTTTCCATTTATCTTTATATTCCCTCTTTCTTCTTTTCTATTCTCCTTGTGGCTTTCACATATTTGCAGGAGAGTGATCGATTTCGAGTTTCCAAGAAGCAAATCAAAAGGGAAGAGAGAAGTGAAACCAATCATGAGAGGTATGCCTTAAGACTCCCCACTTTTAAAGTTTGAGAAACCCATGCTAGTTATTAGTAAATGATAAGATGTTATATTGGTGGAGTGAGTCTTTGTATTATAGTAAATATTTGTTTGCATAGGTATTTAGTTGAGTGTGTTTTGTTCCAGCTCTTGTAGTTAATCAAGTCTTGCCTAAAATTTTGCTAAACAATTGTAATAAGAAAAAGTCTCACAATTGAAGGCTTGGGTGTTGTAGTGTTTAGTCTTGAAGGCTTATTTCTAGAGACACTCAACACCACAGAAATAATGATTGACTTCATAGATCTCTTTAAAAGGATTTGTTATATTGAATTAATGTTTAGCGGTTTTTGTGAGCATGCCAAGTTTGACTTGTGAAACATAAGAATGATATAGCTTTTTGCGTGTCAAACTTCATGGGATGCCAACAACTCCGCTAGCTTACGAACGATCTTCATGGAGGAAACTCTTAGATTTTGGCCATGTTGCATGTTGCACCAGTGTGACACAAGTTGCATCACAAAATCCATTGGAGTGTGTGTGGTTAGGTGGATCAATGTGGTTTCGGAAAAGAACACACGCAATGTGGTCATGTGGATCAATGACTCTAGTGGATCAATGTGTTTTAGGAAAAGAACACATGCAATGACTAGGGGATCAATGTGTCAAACCATGGTCACAGAGACCAAAAACAAATAGGAAACAAGCTTACACATTGCATGTTGCACTGGTGTGGCAGAAGTTGCATCACAGAATCCACTAGAGTGTGTCTGGTCATGTGGATCAATGTGATTTAGGGAAAGAACACATGCAATGACTCTAGGGGATCAATTTTTCAAACCATGATCATGGAGACCAAAACCACATAGGAAAGTAGTTTCCACATTGAATGTTACAGCAGTGTGATAGAAGTTGCATCAGACAAATCCACTAGAGTGTGTGTGGTCATGTGGATAAGTGTGGTTTTGCAAAAGAACACATGCAATGTGGTCATGTGGATCAATGACTCTAGTAGAATAAAGTGATTTAGGAAAAGAACACATGCAATGACTCTAGGGATCAATGTGTGAAACAATGGTCATAGAGACCAAATACACATAGGAAAGCAGCTTCCACATTGCATGTTGCACCAGTGTAGCAGAAGTTGCTTCACAGAATCCACTGGAGTATGTGTGGTCATGCGGATCAATGTGGTTTAGGAAAATAACACATACAATGACTCTAGTGGATCAATGTGCTTTAGGAAAAGAACACATGCAATTTCTCTAGGGGATCAATGTGTCAAACCATAGTCACAGAGACGAAAACACATAGCAAAGCAACTTCCACATTGCATGTTGCACTAGTGTGACAGAAGTTTCATCACATAATCCACTAGATTATGTGTGGGTTCATGTGGATCAATGTGGTTACTGAAAAGAACACACGCACGATGGGTTCGCAGCATGGAAAACAAAAAATTTCTACCGCAAGAACGAACAAAACCCAGATCTAATATAGATAAAAGCCAAGATCTAATCTATTAGACATGTGCAACGAGATAGATCTATACTAACCCTTGTAGATCCGAAAGGCTTGTGCGAGATCGGATCTCGTGGTTAATGTAGACGATCACGACCTCGAGTCTCAGTGTGGTGACGAGCACGGCCGCCGCTGCTTAATAACGCCTGCAATCGGTCACACGTGCGGAGTTGATGCATACCTTCCTCTCCCTGTTCCAGGGAGCAGCAGAGGTAGTAGATCTCTCCACGGAATCCCAGCAGCACGATGGCGTGGTGGTGGTGGTGGAGTAGAGAATTCTGCAAGGCTTCGCCTAAGCCAGAGCAGAGCGAAGGAGGAGGAGAGAGGCGGCTAGGGCAAGGAGTGGAAGGGGCAAGGGGGGCGCCTCCACCCCTCTATTTATAGAGGGAGGGGTGGCGCCTAGGGTTCCCACCCCTAGGGCCACCTCTAGGGTCAGCGCACAAGGGGGGGCTTGGGGGGAGTTTCCTTCCCCCCAAGTTTCCCCTTTTCCTTTCTTGGTTTTCAAGTAAACTCCACAGAACTTTCTAGAACCTTCCGGAACATTCCGAAACCTTCTAGAATCCCCATATAAACACTCCGGAACATTTCCGAACCTAGAAAATGATCTCCATTATATGAATCTTATTCTCCGGACAATTCCAGATCTCCTCGTGATGTCCTAGATCCAATCCGAGACTCCGAACAACATTCGGTCTCCAACGCACATTCCATATCTACCTAAACAGCATCGAACCTTAAGTGTGTTACCCTACGGTTTGTGAATATGCAGACATGATGAAGACACCTCTCCGATCAATAACCATCAGCGGGATCTGGAGATCCATAATGGCTCACACGTACTCAACGATGACTTCGTGATCGATAGAACCATATACATACGAAAACCAATTCCCTTTGTCACGCGATACTCTACTTATCCGAGGTTTGATCGTTGGTATCTCCATACCTAGTTCTACCTCGTTACTGATAAGTACTCTTTACTCGTTCCATGATATGTCATCCCTTGTGACCTAGTCACATTCTTGCAAGCTAACTAGATGACATTCCACCGAGGGGGCCTAGAGCATATCTATCCGTCATATGGATGGACAAATCCCAATCTTGGTCCATGCGCTTCAACACATACTTTCAGAATACCCAATTACACCTTTATAACCACCCAGTTATGAAGCGGTGTTTGATGTCATCAAAGTACCCATCCGGTGATGGTGATTAACATAACCTCATGGTCGAAGGATTGGGTTACTATGCATTTGAAAGCTTGTAGCAATACGAACTTAATGACTTGATCTTATGCTAAACTTACTATGGGTGTGTGTTCATCACATCATTCTCCTAATGATATAACCTTGTTATTAATGACATCCGATGTCCATGATCAGGAAACCATGATCATCTATTAATCAACAAGTTAGTTAAATAAGAGGCTTGCTAGGGACTCTTTTACGTTTACAAAACACACAAGTATTAGTGTTTCCTAATAATACAATTATAGCATGGGATGTAAACATTCATCATAAACACAAAGATATAATAATAACCACTTTTATTATTTCCTCTTGGGCATATCTCCAACAGTCTCCCACTTGCACTAGAGTCAATAATCTAGATTACATGGTAATATACCTAACACCCATGGCGTTCTGGTGTTGGTCATGCTTTTCTCTAGGGAGAGGTTTAGTCAACGGATCCGCCACATTCAGATCAGTGTGTACTTTGCAAATCTTTATGTCACCATCTTGGACATACTCGTGAATAGCATGGAAACGTAGCTTGATGTGCTTCAGCTTGCTATGTGACCTTGGCTCCTGTGCATTAGCTATGGCACCTGTGTTGTCACAATAGATGGCCATTGGGTCCAACGCACTAGGAACCACGCCAAGTTCGGTAATGAACTCCTTCATACATATGGCTTCTTGTGCAGCCTCCAAAGCAGCTATGTATTCCGATTCAGTTGAAGATTTCGCCACAACGCTTTGCTTGGCACTCCTCCAGCTCACTGCAGCACCATTCAAAATAAATACGTATCCAGACTGTGATTTCGAGTCATCTGGATCGGTGTTCCAACTAGCATCAGTGTAACTGTTTACAACAAGCTGTTCATCACCTCCATAAGAAAGAACCATATCCTTAGTCCTGTTTAGGTACTTTAGGATATTCTTGACCGCTGTCCAGTGCTCCATTCCAGGATCACTTTGATATCTGCTAGTCAAACTAACAGCATGTGCTATATCCGGTCTTGTACACAGCATGGCATACATGATAGAACCTATGGCCAAGGCATAGGGAACATTGCTCATTTTCTCTCTATCTTCTGCCGTAGCTAGACTTTGGGTCTTACTCAAGGTCTTACCTGGCAACATGGGCAAGAACCCTTTCTTGCTTTCTTCCATTTTAAACCTTTTTAGAACTTTGTCCAAGTATGTACTTTGTGAAAGAGCTATTAGGCGTCTTGATCTATCTCTATAAATCTTGATGCCTAGAATATATGCCGCTTCGCCAAGATCCTTCATTGAAAAACTATTATTCAAATAGGCTTTAACACTATTAAGAAGTTCTATATCATTCCCAATCAACAATATGTCATCTACATATAGTACTAGGAAAGCTATAGAGCTCCCACTCACTTTCTTGTAAACACAAGCTTCTCCATAAGTTTGTATAAATCCAAAGTTTTTGATTACTTTATCAAAACGTTGATTCCAACTCCGGGATGCTTGCTTCAGTCCAAAAATAGAGCGTTGAAGTTTGCATACCTTCTTAGCTTCTTTAGGATCGACAAAACCCTTGGGTTGTACCATATACAACTCTTCCTCAATGTCTCCATTAAGGAACGCCGTTTTGACATCCATCTGCCAAATCTCATAATCGAAATATGCAGCAATTGCTAACAAAATCCCCACAGACTTTAGCTTCGCTACTGGTGAGAATGTCTGATCGTAGTTAACTCCTTGAATTTGTCGGAACCCTTTCGCGACAAGTCGAGCTTTATATACGGTAACATTACCATCAACATCTATTTTTCTTTTGAAAATCCATTTGTTCTCGACAGCCTTACAGCCATCCGGTAAGTCCACCAAAGTCCACACTTGGTTTTCGTACATGGATCCCATTTCGGATTTCATGGCTTCTAGCCATTTGTTAGAATCTAGGATCACCATAGCTTCTTCATACGTCGCAGGGTCATCAATGTTGTCCACCAACATGACGTTCAAGGCAGGGTCATACCAATCAGGAGTGGTACGAACCCTCGTTGACCTGCGAGGTTCAGCAGCAACTTCGTTCGAAGTTTCATGATCACCATCATTAGATTCCTCTCTAATTGGTGCAGGCGGCACAAAAACATCTTCCGGTGCTGTGCTACTCTCAATTCCGAGAGAAAGTTCAATAACCTCATCGAGTTCTACTTTTCTTCCAGTCACTTCCTTCGAGAGAAACTCCTTCTCAAGAAAGGATCCATTCTTGGCAACGAAAACTTTGCCTTCGGATTTATGATAGAAGGTATACCCAATTGTTTCTTTAGGGTATCCTATGAAGCCGCATTTCTCTGCTTTGGGTTCAAGCTTATCAGGTTGTAACTTCTTTACATACGCTTCGCAACCCCAAACTTTAAGGAACGACAACTTAGGTTTCTTTCCAAACCACAATTCGTACAGTGTCATTTCAACGGAATTAGATGGTGCCCTATTTAAAGTGAATGCGGCTGTCTCTAATGCATAGCCCCAAAATGATAGCCGTAAATCTGTAAGAGACATCATAGACCGAACCATATCTAAGAGAGTTCGATTATGATGTTCGGACACACCATTATGCTGTGGTGTTCCCGACGGTGTCAATTGCGAAAGTATTCCACATTCCTTTAAATGAATGCCAAACTCATAACTTAGATATTCACCTCCACGGTTAGAATGCAGAAATTTAATCTTCTTGTTACGATGATTTTCCACTTCACTTTGAAATTCCTTAAACTTCTCGAAAGTTTCGGACTTATGTTTCATAAAGTAGACATACCCATATCTACTCAAGTCATCCGTGAAAGTGAGAACATAACGATATCCACCACGTGATGCTACACTCATTGGGCCGCATACGTCGGTATGTATTATTTCCAATAAGTTTGTAGCTCGCTCCATTATTCTAGAGAATGGAGTCTTAGTCATTTTTCCCATTAGACATGCTTCGCATCTTTCAAGTGATTCAAAATCAAGTGATTCAAGAAGTCCATCAGAATGGAGTTTCTTCATACGCTTCACTCCAATCTGACCAAGACGACAGTGCCAAATGTATGTAGAATTATCATTCAATTTTATTCGTTTAGCATCTATGTTGTGAACATGTGTATCACTACTACCGAGATTCAGTAAGAATAAACCATTCATCTCAGGTGCATTACCATAAAAGATATTACTCATATAAATCGAACAACCTTTATTCTCGGACTTAAAAGAGTAACCGTCTAATGCGCTCGACTTTCAACGTAGAGCTCGTTGGGAACCCCAAGAGGAAGGTATGATGAATATAGCAGCAAGTTTTCCCTCATTTATGAAAACCAAGGTAACACCCCAAAGGTGTTACTAGCTGAGCTTTGGCAGGGCACACTACCAGTGCTAGTAGCAACGTGGAGACCTGCACAACACAACCACAGAACTTTGTCCCCAACTTGCGATGAGGTTGTCAATCTCACCGTGTTTTGCGGAAAACAAAGGATTAAACGTATCGAATGGAAAGAAGTAAAAGTTTGCAGAAAGTAAACACAAAGCAGTAAAACAATGTAGATTGTATGTAAAGTAAAAGGACCGGGATCCATAGTTCACTAGAGGTGGCTCTCCTTAGATAGATAACATGCTGGGTGAACAAATTACAGCGGGGCAATTGACAAACACCGAGAAAGCAATACATGCATATACTAATCATCTTGACTCCTCTGAGACCTGATTGGGCATTACAACATAATACATAGACCGCCATCCAACTGCATCTATGACTAATAATCCACCTTCAGGTTATCATCCGAACTCCCTCTAGTATTAAGTTGCAAGCAACAAATTATTGCTTTACGAACTGCATGTAAAGTAAACAATACGATAGTTCTATGAACAAAGGATTGTTGTTTTCTCCCTAGTAGCAACAGCACATCTAGTACCTTAGAGATTTCTGTCACTTCCCCAGATTACCAGATGCATGAACCCACTATCGAGCATAAATACTAACTCTTGGAGTTGCTAGCATCTACTTGGCCAAGATAGCTACTAACAACAGAAAGCATGCAAGATCACAAATAACAAAGACATGATAGAATCAATAATCAGTCTGAAATAGCATCTCAATATCCATGGGATCCTCGCAAACACAACATGTATGAATTACAAATAGATGATCTTGATCATGAACGGAGCTCACAAGATCTAAACATGAAAGCACAAAGGAGGAGAAACCAGCCATCTAGCTACTACATGGATCCGTAGTCCAAGGATGAACTACTCACGCATCACACCGGAGGCTTGCATGGTGATGAAGAAGGCCTCCAGGGTGAATTCCCTCTCCGTAGGTGCCGGGAAGAGCTTCAGATCCCTCCCGATCTAGGGATGGAGATGACGGCGGCTATATACTCTTTCGTGGATTTTTGATCGGGTACTTAGGTTTTTCGTCCTGAGGGCAACTTATAGGCGGATGGAGAGGCCGAGGGGGTGCCGGGAGCGGCCACACCACCCCCTGGCGTGGGCCAGGCCTGGCCGCGTGGCCAGGTGGTGTGGTGTCTCCCTGGCCCTTCTCCGTCTCGTAGTCTGGCACTTGATCCCTTCCAGAAAAATAGGCACTTTGGCTTTTGTCCCGTCCAATTTCGAGAATATTCATTTTCTGACTTTCCTCGAACCAAAAACAGCAGAAAACAGGCAGCTGGCACTGTGGCTCTTGTTAATAGGTTAGTCCAAGAAATCATATGAAAAGTACTCCAAAGTTGGAACAAAACACAAGAAAGTGGATAAAACCAAGCATGGAACATCAAAAATTATAGATACATTTGCAATGTATCAACATCCCCAAGCTTAACTCCTGCTCGTCCTCGAGTAGGTAAGTGATAAAAAGAAATAATTTTTGAGGTGACATGCACCATCAAAGACTTGATCAAGGTATTTGCAAAACTTTCAAGGCTGGGATCATAGTACTTCAATCATAACATGAAAGACAAAGTTCTAGCAATAAGCAAAGAAACTATGATGCAACATGAAAAGGCACAAACAAAAGATTCATGAATAACAATGCTTTGCAAGACGTTTGTTTGTTTCACATAAAGAAAACATGGCATAATAGTATTCAGCTTGTCCCTCAATAGAGTAGCAAATATAAATGCATAGGACACCTTCAAAGTTCATAAGAGTGACTAGATACAATAGTTTCAAACAAGCAATAACAAGTTATGCATCAATCAACTAGTCTTGGGACAATGCACATAGAACTAAGAATGGCCACTATGCTCTCAAAGTAGGTGCATAAAGTTAGAAGGTGGAGACTCCATATAATGGTGGAAGAAAGGCCTTTTGTAAAAGGAAGTAGGGATCCAAGTCTCATAAAGAGCTTCCAAAAATTATGGTACTTATAGCTTTCAGCTCTCATTGCCCCTATAATAAGCATCTTGAAGTGATTAAGGTTAAAGTGAACAAACTATGGTGTTCATGCTTGACGAAGTATAAGTCAGAAATCTCATGTCCCTTGTATACGAGGGTCGTTCCTCATGCTACTCAAGTTTAGTCACTTGTAAGTTCTTGTCATTGTAAGTACATGTGTATCATTGAGAACCACCAACGGGGTACCCCTTGCCCGATGATACGGAAGAATCCCCATATCAAAATGACAAGGCAAGCAGACAACGAGCATCTCAGCATTCTTCTTATTTACCATGGGAATATGGTGCTTTTTTCTCTCTTTCCTCTTTTCATAGTATCTCTTTTTTCTTTTCTTTTCTCTTTTTTTCTCAATATACGACTCTTTTTTTATAAGAAGAATGCTTCATAGACAACTCATTATGGTTACGCTGCAGGTTTCCACCATGTCAGCATGGATTGAACCAATGCCCAGGCGTTTCTCTAACACATATACATAACTCCATGGACTTACAAGCTCCCCTTTCATTTCACACCGACAACATCCATATACAAAAGAGCATGATATCAACTAGGTACAAGTACCAAGTGCAATATTGAAAGCGTTCCCCATGAAAGCATGGTTCTGCTAATTCCCAACAAATAAGTGCAAGCATATACAACATACAAGACACAATGGTTCAAGTTTATTAAAGGCAAGTAAAGTAAGGTGTGCCATCAAGTTCGTGAGAGGTTTAATCACTAGTTTTCTCATAACAAGTGGAAGGTAAACAAAAGCATGAATATACTTGGAATAACATAAGCTAGTAGGTAGGTATGGCGGACTCTTTGGAATAACTTGGTTTAGGGAGTTGGATGCATGAGTGGAACTCATACTTGGTTGTGGAGGCTAGCAAAAGACTGGGAGCGACAAACTAAGAGAGCAATAATGGCCATAATCATGCAGAGCGACAAAACATCATTGATCAAAGCATAAAGTGATACTACAAGTTGAAAACTAAAGGATCATAAAGGCTAAGGTGACTTGAGATAGTCATAACATGGTGTGAGCATGTGCCAAGTCAACCCAAATAAAGCATCAAAGGAGAATACCACTATACTACGCTTTAACATGCTAAAACAACGCATGATTCATCCAATGCACATTAAGCAATATCAATTGTTTATAACAATTCATGCTACAGCAAAGGATACTAAGCATAAAGCCAAAACAATATCAAGCATGGCATGACAAAGAATATGCCACAGTCAAAAACGAGCTCTTTTTACCACATAAGTATGAACTTTCCTACTCTTTTCCAAACCAAACCAAACTATTCGCAAACCAAAGTGTGAAAGAGGGGGTCCAACCAACTTATTCAGAAAACTAAGAAAACCAAGCAAACTAAAAACCAAAAAAAAACGAAAAAGAAGACGCTCCAAGAAAAACACAATTGTGCATGAAACGACAAAAATGAAGCGTTTGGAAGAAACCTGGAATTTTTATTGATGAAGAAGGGGGATGCCTTGGGAATCCCCAACCTTTGACGCTTGTACTTATTGGATATTTCTTGGGGTGACACGCGTGGCATCCCCAAGCTTGAGCTTTAGTCCATCCTTTATCTCATTACTCGTTCCTTCCATACACCTGAAATTTTTCCTTCATAGAAAACTTCACACAATCTCATTAGCAACATTAGTGCACTTAAGATAAATAAGTCTCAAGGTTCAGTTCTAACACCAAATAAACTTCCATTGGAACACTAGATACTGTAGCACTTCCCTCAAAAAGCTCAATTCCCCAAAGGAACTCAAGAAGGAACCCACAAGAAGCAAATGCAGAAAATGGCAGAAATCTGTCAAAACAGATCAGCAGGTAAAGACGAATTTTTTCGAAGACCTTCTGTTACTCAAATCAAAAAGTGTTGAACTAACGAAAGTTAGATAACAACCTGCGGAAGAAGCACAAAACATTACAGCTCAATCCGACATACAGAGCTCTCTCAGGAATGTTTATGGTGAAGCACAAAAATCTGTTTCGGGACAACAACTTTCCCAATCATTACTTCTCTCTCATTAGAGGTTACTCTTGGCACAAAAAGCAAATAAAAAGGATAAGGAGAGGTTATTACAGAGGTAATAACTTCCAAGACTCATCTAAAACTCTTGGGTTATCTCCCAACAAGTACTTTTCTTTAACGCCTTTAAGTTAGGCATAAGAAGCAAAGAAAGAATCAAGTGTTCTCAAATGAAGAAGCATTAAGACCAAATTTTGTTTTCATAGGAGAAGCAAAAGAAATGTTTTCTCTCTTTTTAGGGAAGTGTTCTATACCTTTCTTGAGTGGGAGTTGATATTTAATGGTGCCTTCTTTCATATCAATGATGGCACCAACAGTTCTAAGAAAAGGTCTTCCCAAAGTAATAGGACAAGAAGCATTGTATTCAACATCCAAAACATAGAAATCAACGGGGACATAGGAATCGTTAACCATAATAAGAACATCATTAAGACTCCCCATGAGTTTCTTTTTAGCATTAGCATCAAGTGGGACATTCAAATAACAATCTTCAAGAGGAGGCAAATCAAGCATATCATAAATCCTTCTAGGCATAATAGAAACACTACTATCAAGATCACACAAAGCTTTGAAATCAAAGTCATTCACTTTCATATTAATGATGGGTTCCCAACCATCTTCTTGTTTTATAGGAATAGAAGCTTTATGTTTCATCTTTTCTTCTTTAATCTTTATGAGAGCATCGGTACTGTGTTTTGTAAAAGCCATGTTCATAGCACTAGCATTAGGACTTTTAGCAAGCTTTTGTAGGAACTTAATAACTTCAGAGATGTTGCAACCATCAAGATCAAAATCAACTTTATCATCTAAAGTAGTAGAACTATTGCTAGCCTCAACACTAGTGGTGGTAATAGTAGAAACACTAATGTTTCTAGCAATTTCATCTTGTCTTTCCCACTTAGCATGTAATTTAGCTAATAGTCTAACATTTTCATAAATTCTTACTTGTATGGCATTAGTAGCTGCAAAGGGATTCTCATTAGTTTCAGGTTTAGCAGCCATTTTATTCAAAGTAGATTGAGCTTCAGCCAAAGATGCTATATTTCTTTCAGCATTAGAGAGTTTTTCCTCAATAGTTTTATTGAAAACAGTTTGTTTACTAATAAACTCTTTAAGCATAACTTCAAGTTCAGAGGGAGCACTCTTATTATTGTTGTAAGAATTTCCATAAGCATTACCATTGTTGGGAGGATATGGCTTATAATTGTTGTTACCAAAATTGTTCCTATAAGCATTATTACCATAAGCATTGTTGCCAAAATTATTATTTCTTATGAAGTTCACATCAACTTGCTCTTCTTGAGCAACCAAAGAGGCTAAAGGAACATTATTTGGATCAATATGGGTTTTCCCACTAACAAGCATAGACATAATCATATCAATCTTATCACTCAAGGAGGAGGTTTCCTCAAAAGAATTTACCTTCTTACCTTGTGGAGCTCTCTTAGTATGCCATTCAGAATAATTAACCATCATATTATCCAGAAGTTTTGTTGCAGCACCCAAAGTGATGGTCATAAATGTACCTCCAGCAGCTGAATCCAATAGGTTTCTTGAAGAATAGTTCAATCCTACATAAAAAGTTTGGATGATCATCCAAGCAGTCAGTCCATGAGTGGGGCAATTCTTTACCAAAGATTTCATTCTTTCCCAAGCTTGAGCAACATGCTCATTATCAAGTTGTTTAAACTTCATTATTTCACTTCTCATGGATATAATCTTAGCAGGAGGATAGTATTTTCCAATAAAGGCATCTTTGCACTTAGTCCAAGAATCAATACTATTCCTAGTTAAGGAATTCAACCATTCTTTAGCTTTTCCTCTCAAAGAGAAAGGAAACAATTTCAGTTTAATAATATCACCATCTATATCCCTATGCTTTTGCATCTCACAAAGTTCAACAAAGTTATTTAGATGGGAAGCAGCATCTTCATTACCAATACCAGAAAATTGTTCTCTCATAACAAGGTTGAGCAAAGCAGGTTTTATCTCAAAGAAAGTATTTTCAGCCATAGGTGGAGCAATGGGAGTGCTCATAAAATCATTGTTGTTGGTGCTAGTGAAGTCACACAACTTAGTGTTTTCAAGAGTAGTCATTTTTTTGGGTTTTCAAATAAGAAAGCAAACAAGTAGAACTAATTTTTTTGTGTTTTTGAAGAACAAAACAAACAAACAAAGCAAAAAGAAACTAAGCAAAACAAAAACAACAAAGTAAAGAGATTGGTTATGAGGGACTCCCCTTGTGAAGATGTCCTTGACTCCCCGGCAACAGCGCCAGAAAATCTTGATGCGCTCGACTTTTGACGTAGAGCTCATTGGGAACCCCAAGAGGAAGGTACGATGAATATAGCAGCAAGTTTTCCCTCAGCTATGAAACCAAGGTTTAATCGAACCAGTAGGAGCAAGGAAACACCCCAAAGATGTTACTAGCTGAGCTTTGGCAGGGCGCACTATCGGTGCTAGTAGCAACGTAGAGACCTGCACAACACAACCACAGAACTTTGTCCCCAACTTGCGATGAGGTTGTCAATCTCACCGTGTTTTGCAGAAAACAAAGGATTAAACGTATCGAATGAAAGAAGTAAAAGTTTGCAGAAAGTAAACACAAAGCAGTAAAAGATTGTAGATTGTATGTAAAGTAAAAGGACCGGGATCCATAGTTCACTAGAGGTGGCTCTCCTTAGATAGATAACATGCTGGGTGAACAAATTACAGCGGGGCAATTAACAAACACCGAGAAAGCAATACATGCATATACTAATCATCTTGACTCCTCTGAGACTTGATTGGGCATTACAACATAATACATAGACCGCCATCCAACTGCATCTATGACTAATAATCCACCTTCAGGTTATCATCTGAACCCCCTCCAGTATTAAGTTGTAAGCAACAGATTATTGCTTTACGAACTGCGTGTAAAGTAAACAATACGATAGTTCTATGAACAAAGGATTGTTGTTTTCTCCCTAGTAGCAACATCACATCTAATACCTTAGAGATTTCTGTCACTTCCCCAGATTACCAGAGGCATGAACCCACTATCGAGTATAAATACTAACTCCTGGATTTGCTAGCATCTACTTGGCCAAGATAGCTACTAACAACGGAAAGCATGCAAGATCACAAATAACAAAGACATGATAGAATCAATAATCAATATTAAATAGCATCTCAATATCCATCGGATCCCCCGCACACACAACATGTATGAATTACAAATAGATGATCTTGATCATGAACGGAGCTCATAAGATCTAGACATGAAAGCAGAAAGGAGGAGAACCAGCCATCTAGCTAGTACATGGATCCGTAGTCCAAGGATGAACTACTCACGCATCACACCGGAGGCTTGCATGGTGATGAAGAAGGCCTCCAGGGTGAACTCCCTTCTCCGGCAGGGTGCCGGGAAGAGCTTCAGATCCCTCCCAATCTAGGGATGGAGATGATGGCGGCTATAGACTCTTTCGTGGATTTTTGATCGGGTACTTAGGGTTTTCATCCCGAGGGCAACTTATAGGAGGAAGGAGAGGCCGAGGGGGTGCCAGGAGTGGCCACACCACCTGGCCTTGGGCCGGGCCTGGCAGCAGGTGGTGTGGTGGCTCCCTGGCCCTTCTCCGTCTCATATTCTGGCACTTGATCCCTTCCGGAAAAATAGGCACTTTGGCTTTTGTCCCGTCCAATTCTGAGAATATTCATTTTCTGACTTTCCTGGAACCAAAAACAGCAGAAAACAGGCAGCTGGCACTGTGGCTCCTGTTAATAGGTTAGTTCAAGAAATCATATGAAAAGTACTCCAAAGTTGGAACAAAACACAAGAAAGTGGATAAAACCAAGCATGGAACATCAAAAATTATAGATACATTTGCAATGTATCACCGTCTCGCAATAAACAAGATCCAGATATAATGTTCATGCTTAACGCAGGCACCAAATAACAATTATTTAAATTTAAAACTAATCCCGATGGTAGATGTAGAGGGAGTGTGCCGACGACGATCACATCAACCTTGGAGCCATTTCCAACGCGCATCGTCACCTCGTCTCTCGCTAGTCTTCGCTTATTCCGCAGTTCCCGTTTCGAGTTACAAATATGAGCAACCGAACTAGTATCAAATACCCAGGCACTACTACAATTACTAGTAAGATACACATCAATAACATGTATGTCAAATATACCTTTCTTCTTGATGTTGTCGTTCTTTAGATCCGCCAGGTACTTGGGGCAGTTACGCTTCCAGTGACCAGCACCCTTGCAGTATAAGCATTCAGTTTCAGGCTTAGGACCAGCCTTGGGCTTCTTAGCAGGCGCGGAAGCTTTCTTGCCATCCTTCTTGAAGTTGCCTTTGTTCTTAGGCTTGCCCTGTTTCTTGAAATTGGTGGTCTTATTGACCATCAACACTTGGTGCTCCTTCTTGATCTCCACTTCAGCAGTTTTCAGCATGGACGATAGTTCAGGCAATGTCTTGTTCATGCAGTGCATATTGTAGTTCATCACAAAGTTCTTATAACTCAGTGGCAGTGATTGGAGGACACGGTGAATCCCTAACTCATTAGGAATCGTTATCCCCAACTCTTGGAGCTTGTTTGCGTGCCCGGACATGGTGAGCACGTGCTCGCTAATGGAGCTGCCCTCTTGCATCTTATTGTTAAAGAACTTTTTGGAGGCCTCATAGCTCTCCACGGCCGCATGAGTCTCAAAAATCAGCTTGAGCACTTTGATGATATCAAGCGGGTCGTGGTGCTCAAAGCGCTTCTGAAGCTCCGTTTCTAAACCATACAGGATGGCACACTGAAATGTGTAGTAATGATTTTTCCGAGTGCCGTAGACATTCTTTACGTCATCGGTGGCATCTTCTGCAGGTGGGTCACCTAGAGGTGCTTCGAGCACATAGGTCAACTAACCAGCCCTGAGGACAATGTTCAGTCCATGGAGCTAGTCCGTGAAGTTGCTTCCATTGTTCTTAAGTTTTTCTTTCTCTAGGAACGCATTGAAATTGATAGAGAGGTTCGCCATAATCTACAACAAATTTGCAAGTAGTTTAGACTAAGTTTATGATAAATTGAGTTCAATTTTAATACTTAAATTAACTAGGTGAACTCCCACTCAAAACAACATCCCTCACGTTGTCTTAGTGATTACACGAACCAAATCCACTACACCAAGTCCGATCTTCATGAGAGAAGATGTAGTTTCAACGGCGAACAATCTTCATGTTCATCATATCATTTATATGACTCATTCTCTATCTTTCGGTATTCCGTGTTCCGAGACCATGTCTGTACATGCTAGGCTCATCAAGATTGACCTTAGTTTCTACATGTGCAAAACTGGCTTGCACCCGTTGTATGCACACGTAGAATCTATCACATCCGATCATCACGAGATGCTTCGAAACGACGAGTCTTAGCAACGGTGCCAACTAAGGAAGAACACTTTATTACTTAATATTTAGTGAGTGGGATCATCTTATAATGCTACAGTCGCGATCTAAGCAATACAAGATGCATAAAGGATTAACATCACAGGAAATTCATAATTAGTGTGATATGATATGGCCCTTTCTTCTTATGCCTTTGATCTCCATCTCCAAAGCACGGACATGATCTCCATCATCACCAGCATTGCGTCAAGGTCAGTGGCGCCGCTTCATGGTTGTCCATCATCACTAGCAACTATTACAACTACTTGGAATAAAGCTATTACAAGATGAATAGACTCGCAGGTCTTAACAGAATTAAAGACAACCATTAGGCTCCTGCCGGTTGCCATATTACAACAAGGATCATTGCATACATCAAATATAATCACAATCACATGATGGCCATATCACATCACAAAACCCCTGCAAAAACAAGTTAGACGCCTCTAATTTTCTTTGCATGTTTTACGTGGTTTGGGGCTTTTGAATAAGAACGGATCTTACCCACGAAACTGAACCACAACGTTGATACAAGTGCTATCAAGTGCAAAGTGTAAATTGGATCTATACTATGGTGGGAGAGACAGACACCCGCAAAGCCACTTGTGCAAAGCAAGTTACACGTCAAGCGTGGAGCAAGTCTAGTGTGCGATGACATGTAAGGTTAGCTCGAGCCGCTTCATCCCACCATACCGCAAGATGCAAAGTACACAAAGCAAAAGACGGCACGAGCAACAACGCCCACAAAACCATTGTGTTCTACTCGTGCAACAGATCTACGCATGACAGACAGCTCGATACCCTTTGTTGGGTTCAAGCATGGAAAACAAAAAAATTCTAGCGCAAGAACAAACAAAACCCAGATCTAATCTAGATAAAATCCAAGATCTAATCTATTAGACATGTGCAACGAGATAGATCTATACTAACCCTTTGTAGATCCGAAAGCCTTGTGCGAGATCGGATCTCGTGGTTGATGTAGACGATCACTTTCCGATCTCAAGATCGAGTGGACGAGCCTTCCGGCTCCGCGTTTCGGCAGCGCTTCCACAATCGGTCACACGTGCGGAGTCGATGCAGACCTTCCTCTCCCTATTCCAGCGAGCAGCGGAGGTAGTAGATCTCTCCATGGAATCCCAGCAGCACGACGGCGTGGTGGTGGTGGTGAAGTAGAGAATTCTGCAGGGCTTCGCCTAAGCCAGAGCAGAGCGAAGGAGGAGGAGAGAGGCGGCTAGGGCAAGGAGTGGAAGGGGGCAAGGGGGCGCCTCCACCCCTCTATTTATAGAGGGAGGGGTGGCGCCTAGGGTTCCCACCCCTAGGGGCACCTCTAGGGCCGGCGCACAAGGGGGGCTTGGGGGGAGTTTCCTTCCCCCCCAAGTTTCCCCTTTTCCTTTCTTGGTTTTCAAGTAAACTCCACAAAACTTTCTAGAACCTTCCAGAACATTCCGAAACCTTCTAGAATCCCCATATAAACACTCCAGAACATTTCCGAACCTAGAAAATGATCTCCATTATATGAATCTTATTCTCTGGACAATTCCGGATCTCCTCGTGATGTCCTAGATCCAATCCGAGACTCCGAACAACATTCGGTCTCCAACACGTTACTGATAAGTACTCTTTACTCGTTCCATGATATGTCATCCCTTATGACCTAGTCACATTCTTGCAAGCTAACTAGATGACATTCCACCGAGGGGGCCCACAGCATATATATCCGTCATATGGATGGACAAATCCCAATCTTAGTCCATGCGCTTCAACACATACTTTCAGAATACCCAATTACACCTTTATAACCACCTAGTTACGAAGCGGTGTTTGATGTCATCAAAGTACCCATCCAGTGATGGTGATTAACATAACCTCATGGTCGAAGGATTAGGTTACTATGCATTTGAAAGCTTGTAGCAATACGAACTTAATGACTTGATCTTATGCTAAACTTACTATGGGTGTGTGTCCATCACATCATTCTCCTAATGATATAACCTTGTTATTAATGACATCCAATGTCCATGATTAAGAAACCATGATCATCTATTAATCAACAAGCTAGTTAAACAAGAGGCTTGCTAGGGACTCTTTTACGTTTAAAAAACACACAAGTATTAGTGTTTCCTAATAATACAATTATATCATGGGATGTAAACATTCATCATAAACACATAGATATAATAATAACCACTTTTATTATTGCCTCTTGGGCATATCTCCAACAACGCAATGTGGTCATGTGGATCAATGACTCCAGTGGATCAATGTGGTTTAGCAAAAGGACACATGCAATGACTATAGGGGATCAATGTGTCAAACCATGGTCACCGATACCAAAAGCACATAGGAAAGCAGATTCGACATTGCATGTTGCACCAGTATGACAGAAGTTGCATCACAGAATCCACTGGAATGTGTGTGGTCATGTGGATCAATGTGGTTTAGGCAAAGAACACATGCAATGACTCTAGGGGATGAATGTGTCAAACCATTGTCATACAGACCAAAAACACATAGGAAAGCAGCTTCTACATTGCATGTTGCACCAGCATGACATAAGGTGCATCACAAAATCTACTAGAGTGTGTGTGGTCATGTGTATCAATGTGGTTTTTCAAAATAACACATGCAATGAATCTAGAGGATCAATGTGTGAAACAATGGTCATAGAGACCAAAAGTACATAGGAAAGTAGCTTCCACATTGCATGTTGCACCAGTGCGGCAGAAGTTGCATCATAGAATCCACTGAAGTGTGTGTGGTCATGTGGATTAATGTGGATTAGGAAAAGAACACATCCAATGGATTTAGTGGATCAATGTGGTTTAGGAAAAGAACACATGCAAGTACTCTAGGGGATCAATGGTAAAATCATGGTCACAAAGACCAAAAAACATAGGAACGTAGCTTCCACATTACATGTTGCACCTGTGTGCCAGAAGTTGCATCACAGAATCCACTAGAGTGTGTGTGGTCATGTGGATCAATTTGGTTTAGGAAAAGAACACAAGCAATGAGTCTAGGGGATCAATGTGTCAAACCATGGTCATAGAGAGCAAAAACACATAGGAAATCAGCATCCACATTCCATGTTACACCAGTGTGATGGAATTTGCATCACAGAATCCACTGGAGTGTGTGTGGTCATCTAGACAAATGTGGTTTAGGAAAAGAACACATTCAATGTCTCTAGGGGATCATTGTGTCAAACAATGGTCACAGAGACCAAAAACACATAGGAACGCAGCTTCCACATTGCATGTTGCACTAGTGTGGCAGAAGTTGCATCACATAATCCACTGGAGTGTGTGTGGTCATGTGGATTAATGTGGTTTAGGAAAAGAACACATCCAATTACTCTAGTGGATCAATGTTATTTAGGAAAAGAACACATGCAATTACTCTAGGGGATCAATGTGTCAAACCATGGTCACAGAGACCAAAAACACATAGGAAAGTAGCTTCCACATTACATGTTATACTAGTGTGGCAAAATTTCCATCACAGAACCACTAAAGTGTGTGTGGTCATGTGGATCAATGTGTCAAACCATGATAACACAGACCAAAAACACATAGGAAAGAAGCTTCCACATTGCATGTTGCACCAGTGTGGCAAAAGTTGCATCACAGAATCCACTAGAGTGTGTGTGGTCATGTGGATCAATGTGCTTTAGGAAAATAACACATGCAACGACTCTAGGGGATCAATGTGTCAAACCATGGACACGGAGACCAAAAACACATAGGAAAGCAGCTTCCACATTGCATGTTGCACTAGTGTGACAGAAGTTGCATCACATATTCCACTAGAGTGTGTGTGGTCATGTGTATCAATGTGGTTTTGGAAAAAACATGCAATGTGGTCATGTGGATCAATGACCCTAGTGTATCAATGTGGTTTAGCTAAAGAACACATGCAATGACTCTAGGTGATCAATATGTTAAACAATGGTCATACAGACCAAAAACACATAGAAAATCAGCTTCCACATTGCATGTTGCACCCGTGTGGCAGAAGTTGCATCACATAATCCACTGGAGTGTGTGTGGTCATGTGGATCAATGTGGTTTAGGAAAAGAACACATCTAATGACTCTAGTGGATCAATGTGGGTTAGGAAAAGAACACATGCAATTACTCCAGGGGATCAATGTGTCAAACCATGGTCACAGAGCCAAAACCACATAGGAAAGTAGCTTCCACATTACATGTTGCACCAGTGTGGCAAAAGTTGCATCACAGAATCCACTAGAGTATGTGTGGTCGTGTGGATCAATGTGATTTAGGAAAAGAACACATGCAATGATTCTAGGGGGTCAATGTGTCAAACCATGGTCATAGAGACCACAAACACATAGGAAAGAACCTTCCACATTGCATGTTGCACCAATGTGGCAGAAGTTGCATCATTGAATCCACTAGTGTGTGTGGTCATGTGGATCAACGTGGTTTAGCAAAAGAACAAATGCAATTACTCTAGGGGATTAATGTGTCAAACTATGGTCACTGAGACCAAAAACACATAGAAAGCAGCTTCCATAATTGCATGTTGCACCAGTGTGACAGAAGTTGCATCACTGAATCCACTTGAGTGTGTGTGGTCATGTGGATCAATGTGGTTTTGGAAAAGAACACATGCAATGTGGTCATGTGGATCAATGACTCTAGTGTATCAATGTGTTTTAGGAAAAAACACATACGATGACTCTAGAGTCTCAATCTGCCATACCATGGTTATAGAGACCAAAAGCACATAGCAAAGCAGCTTCCATATTGCATGTTGCACTAGTGTAGCAGAAGTTGCATCACAGAATCCACTAGAGTGTGTGTGGTCATGTGGACCAATGTGGTTTAGGAAAAGAACACATGCAATGAATCTAGGGGGTCAATGTGTCAAACCATGGTCACGGAGACCAAAAACACATAGGAAAGCAGCTTCCACATTGCATGTTGCACCAGTGTGACATAAATTGCATCACAGTATTGACTGGAGTGTGTGTGGTCAGGTGGATCAATGTGGTTTTGGAAAAGAACACATGCCATGTGGTCATGTGGATCAATGACTCTAGTGGATCAATGTGTTTTAGGAAAAGAACACATGCAATCACTCTAGAGGATCAATGTGTCAAACCATGGTCATAGAGACCAAAAACACGTAGGAAAGAAGCTTCCATGTTGCATGTTCCACCAGTGTGGCAGAAGTTGCATCATAGAATCCAGTGGATTGTGTGTGGTCATGTGGATTAATGTGGTTTAGGAAAAGAACACATGCAATGACTCTAGGGGATCAATGTGTCAAACAATGGTCAGAGAGACCAAAAACACATAGGAACGCATCTTCCACATTGCATGTTGCACCAGTGTGGTAGAAGTTGCATCACAGAATCTACTAGAGTGTGTGTGGTCATGTGGATTAATGTTGTTTAGGAAAAGAACACATCCAATGACTCTAGTGGATCAATGTGGTTTAGGAAAAGAACACATGCAATTACTCCAGGGGATCAATGTGTTAAACCATGGTCATAGAGACCAAAAACACATAGGAAAGCAGCTTCCACATTACAGGTTGCACCAGTGTGATAGAAGTTGCATCACAGAATCCACTAGAGTGTGTATGGTCAGGTGGATCAATGTGGATTTGGAAAAGAACACATGCAATGTGGTCATATGGAACAATGATTCTAGTGGATCAATGTGGTTTAGGAAAAGAACACATGCAAGTACTCTAGGGGATCAATGGTCAAACCATGGTCACAAAGACCAAAAAACATAGGAAAGTAGCTTCCACATTACGTGTTGCACCTATGTGGCAGAAGTTGCGTCACAGAATCCACTGGAGCGTGTGTGGTCATGTGGATCAATTTGGTTTAGGAAAGGAACACAAGCAATGAGTCTAGGGAATCAATGTGTCAAACCATGGTCACAGAGACCAAAAACACATAGGAAATCAGCTTCCACATTCCATGTTACACTAGTGTGATAGAAGTTATATCATAGAATCCACTGGAGTGTGTGTGGTCATCTGGACCAATGTGGTTTAGGAAAATAACACATGCAATGTATCTAGGGGATCATTGTGTCAAACAATGGTCATCGAGACCAAAAACACATAGGAACGCAGCTTCCACATTGCATGTTGCACCAGTGTGTCAGAAGTTGCATCACATAATCCAATGGAGTGTGTGTGGTCATGTGGATTAATGTGGTTTAGGAAAATAAGACATCCAATGACTCTAGTGGATCAATGTTATTTAGGAAAGGAACACATGCAATTACTCTAGGGGATCAATGTGTCAAACCATGGTCACAGAGACCAAAAACACATAGGAAAGTAGCTTCCACATTACATGTTGCACCAGTGTGGCACAAGTTGCATCACAGAATCAACTAGAGTTTGTGTGGTCATGTGGATCAATGTGATTTCGGAAAAGAACACAAGCAATGAGTCTAGGGGATCAATGTGTCAAACCATGGTCACATTGACAAAAAACACATAGGAAAGAAGCTTCCACATTGCATGTTGCACCAGTGTGGCAAAATTTGCATCACAGAATCCACTAGAGTGTGTGTGGTCATGTGGATCAATGTGCTTTAGGAAAAGAACACATGCAGTGACTCTAGGGCATCAGTGTGTCAAACCATGGTCATGGAGACCAAAAACACATAGGAAAGCAGCTTCCACATTGCATGTTGCACGAGTGTGGCAGAAGTTGTATCACAGAATCCACTTGAGTGTGTGTGCTCATGTGGATCAATGTGGTTTTGAAAAAGAACACATGCAATGTCGTCATGTGGATCAATGACCATACTGTATCAATGTGATTTAGGAAAAGAACACATGCAATGACTCGGGGGATCAATGTGTCAAACAATGGTCATACAGACCAAAAACACATAGGAAAGCAGCTTCCACATTGCATGTTGCACCAGTGTGGCAGAAGTTACATCACATAATCCACTGGGGTGTGTGTGGTCATGTGGATCAATGTGCTTTAGGAAAAGAACACATCCAATGACTCTAGAGGATAAATGTGGTTTAGGAAAAGAACACATGCAATTACTCAAGGTGATCAATGTGTCAAACCATGGTCACAGAGCCAAAAACACATAGGAAAGTAGCTTCCACATTACATGTTGCACCAGTGTGGCAAAAGTTACATCACAGAATCCACTAGAGTGTGTGTGGTTACGTGGATCGATGTGATTTAGGAAAAGAACACATGCAATGAGTCTAGGGGGTCAATGTGTCAAACCATGGTCATAGGGACCAAAAACACATAGGAAAGAAGCTTCCACATTGCATGTTGCACCAATGTGGCAGAAGTTGCATCACAGAATCCACTTGTGTCTGTGGTCATGTGGATCAACGTGATTTAGCAAAAGAACAAATGCAATGACTCTAGGGGATTAATGTGTCAATTCATGGTCACTGAGACCAAAAACACATAGAAAGCAGCTTCCATATTGCATGTTGCACTAGTGTGACAGGAGTTGCATCACAGAATCCACTGGAGTGTGTGTGGTCATGTGGATCAATGTGGTTTTGGAAAGGAACACATGCAATGTGGTCATGTGGATCAATGACTCTAGTGTATCAATGTGTTTTAGGAAAAAACATATGCAATGACTCTAGAGGATCAATCTGTCAAACCATGGTTATAGAGACCAAAAGCACATAGGAAAGCAGCTTCCATATTGCATGTTGCACTAGTGTGGCAGAAGTTGCATCACAGAATCCACTGGAGTGTGTGTGGTCATGTGGACCAATGTGGTTTAGGAAAAGAACACATGCAATGTGGTCATGTGGATCAATGACTCTAGTGGATCAATGTGTTTTAGGAAAAGAACACATGCAATCACTCTAGAGGATCAATGTGTCAAACCATGGTCATAGAGACCAAAAACACGTAGGAAAGAAGCTTCCATGTTGCATGTTCCACCAGTGTCGCAGAAGTTACATCACAGAATCCAGTGGAGTGTGTGTGGTCATGTGGATTAATGTGGTCTAGGAAAATAACACATGCAATGACTCTAGTGGATCAATGTGGTTTAGGAAAAGAACACATGCAATTACTCCAGGGGATCAATGTGTCAAACCATGGTCATAGAGACCAAAAACACATAGGAAAGCAGCTTCCACATTGCAGGTTGCACCAGTGTGATAGAAGTTGCATCACAGAATCCACTAGTGTGTATGGTCAGGTGGATCAATGTGGTTTTGGAGAAGAACACATGCAATGTAGTCATGTGGATCAATGACTCTAGTGGATCAATGTGGTTTAGCAAAAGAACACATGCAATGACTCTAGGGGATCAATGTGTCAAACCATGGCCATAGAGACCAAAAACACAGAGGAAAGCAGCTTCCACATTGCATGTTGCACTAGTGTGGCAGAAGTTGCATCACAGAATCCACTGAAGTGTGTGTGGTTAGGTGGAATAATGTGGTTTTGTAAAAGAACACATGCAATGTGGTCATGTGGATCAATGACTCTAGTGGATCAATGTTATTTAGGAAAAGAACACATGCAATTACTCTAGAGGATCAATTTGTCAAACCATGGTCATAGAGACCAAAAACACATAGGAAAGAAGCTTCCACATTACATGCTGCACCAGAGTGGCAGAAGTTGCATCACAGAATCCAGTGGAGTGTTTGTGATCATGTGGATTAATGTGGTTTAGGAAAAGAACACATGGAATTAATCTAGGGGATCAATGTGTCAACCATGGTCACAGAGATCAAAAACACATAGGAAAGCAGCTTCCACATTACATGTTGCACCATTGTGGCAGAAGTTTGATACATTGCAAATGTATGTATAATTTTTGATGTTCCATGCTTGGTTTTATCTACTTTCTTATGTTTTGTCCACACTTTGGAGTACTTTTCATATGATTTCTTGGACTAACCTATTAGCAAGATGCCATAGTGCCAGTTGCCTGTTTTCTGCTGTTTTTGGTTCTAGGAAAGTCAGAAAATGAATATTCTCAGAATTGGACGGGACAAAAGCCAAAGTTCCTATTTTACCGGAAGACTTACGGAGCCAGAATATGAGATGGAGGAGGGCTAGGGCCTGGCCACACCCCCAGGCGCGGGATAGCCCTAGCCGCGCCACCAGGTGGTGTGGGCCCCTTGGCCGGCCATCGACCTTGCCTCCTTCGCCTATATATCCCGAGGCAGAAACCCTAAAACGTCAATCAGAAATCCACGAAAAGTTCCATAGCGCCGCCGCCACCGAAGGGGAGATTCGGGGGACAGAAACTCTCTGTTCCGGCACCCTGCTGGGACGGGGAAGTGCCCCCTGAGCCATCTCCATCGATCTCCACCGCCATCTCCATCACCATTGCTGATTCCCATGATGAGGAGGGAGTAGTTCTCTCTCGAGGCTAAGGGTTGTATCGGTAGCTATGTGTTCATCTCTCTCTATGCATGATCTTATTGAGATCATGAGCTTGTAATCTATAGATCTACCTTGCTACTCAAGTGCTTTAATAGATCTCTGCTCTCCCCATGTGTGTGAAGTTGACAGTGTGCACACCATGCTGGCACTTAGGCTAGAGATTACAAATACTTGTTATGAGTTATATTTGGAGTTGGATGTCTTTATGAAATTGTCGTGTTTGTTGGAACCATCTAGTGCTCAAGGTGACAGTGTGTGGTTATCTAGATGGGAAAGGCTTACTTTGAGGTGTGCTGTTATAGCCCTACCATCGATTAGAGTGTCCAACCGGAGAGTAGTTCAGCATAGTATCATAAAGAAGAATATATTTATATGAGAATGTTCACTAGTGAAAGTATGATCCCTAGGCCTTGTTTCTAAGCATTGAAACACCATTTGCTATTAGATCTATTACATGTTTGCTTGCTTCTATCTTTATTTCAGTTTTACTTTAGCCTTTTCCACGCCATCAAGCTATTTTCTATCACCGTTACCACTTATAATTATCTATACCACTTGTATTTCACTATCTCTTCGCTGAACTAGTGCACCTATACACCTGACAAGTGTATTGGGTGTGTTGGGGACACAAGAGACTACATGCAATGTGGTCATGTGGATCAATGACTCTAGTGGATAAATGTGTTTTAGGAAAAGAACACATCCAATTACTCTAGAGGATTAATTTGTCAAACCATGGTCATAGAGACCAAAAACACATAGGAAAGAAGCTTCCACATTGCATGCTGCACCAGTGTGACAGAAGTTGCATCACAGAATCCAGTGGAGTGTGTGTGGTCATGTGGATTAATGTGGTTTAGGAAAATAACATATGCAATGACTCTAGGGTATCAATGTGTCAAACCATTGTCATGGAGACCAAAACCACATAGGAAAGCAGCTTCCACATTGCATATTACACCAGTGTGACAGAAGTTGCATCAGAGAATCCACAAGAGTGTGTGTGGTCATGTGGATCAATGTGGTTTTGGAAAAGAACACATATAATGTGGTAATGTTGATCCATGACTCTACTGGATCAATGTGATTTTGGAAAAGAACACATGCAATGACTCTAAGGGATCAATGTGTGAAACAATGGTCATAGAGACCAAAAACACATAGGAAAGTAGCTTCCACATTGCATGTTGCACCAGTGTGGCAGAAGTTACAGCATAGAATCCACTAGAGTGTGTGTGGTCATGTGGATCAATGTGGTTTAGGAAAAGAATACATCCAATGACTCTAGTGGATCAATGTGGTTTAGGAAAAGAATACATGCAATTACTCTAGGGGATCAATGTATCAAACCATGGTCACAGAGACCAAAACCACATAGGAAAGCAGCTTCCACATTGCATGTTGCAATAGTGTGGCAAAAGTTGCATCATAGAATCCACTAGAGGGTGTGTGGTCATGTGGATCAACGTGGTTTAGCAAAAGAACACATGCAATGACTCTAGGGGATTAATGTGTCAAACCATGGTCACTGAGACCAAAAACACATAGGAAAGCAGCTTCCACATTGCATGTTGCACCAGTATGACAGAAGTTGCATCACAGAATCCACTCGAGTGTGTGTGGTCATGTGGATCAATGTGGTTTTGGAAAAGAACACATGCAATGTGGTCATGTGGATCAATGACTCTAGTGGATCAATGTGTTTTAGGAAAAAAGCACATGCAATGACTCTAGGGGATCAATCTGTCAAACCATGGTCACAAAGACCAAAAACACATAGGAAAGCAGCTTCCACATTGCATGTTGCACTAGTGTGGCAGAAGTTGTATCACATAATCCACTTGAATGTGGTTTTGGAAAATAACACATGCAATGTGGTCATGTGGATCAGTGACTCTAGTGGATAAATGTATTTTAGGAACAGAACACATGCAATTACTCTAGAGGTTTAATTTGTCAAACCATGGTCATAGAGACCAAAAACACATAGGAAAGAATCTTCCACATTGCATGTTGCACCAGTGTGGCAGAAGTTGCATCACAGAATCCAGTGTAGTGTGTGTGGTCTTGTGGTTTAGGAAAAGAACACATGCAATGATTCTAGGGGATCAATGTGTCAAACCATTGTCATGGAGACCAAAACCACATAGGAAAGCAGCTTCCACATTGCATGTTATACCGGTGTGACAAAAGTTGCATCAGAGAATCCATAAGAGTGTGTGTGGTCATGTGGATCAATGTGGTTTTGGAAAAGAACACATATAATATGGTCATATCGATCAATGAATCTACAGGATCAATGCGATTTAGGAAAAGAACACATACAATGACTCTAGGGGATCAATGTGTGAAACAATGGTCATAGAGACCAAAAAACACATAGGAAAGTAGCTTCCACATTGCATGTTGCACCAATATGGCAGAAGTTGCATCATAGAATCCACTAGAGTGTGTGTGGTCATGTGGATCAATGTGGTTTAGGAAAAGAACACATCCAATGAATCTAGTTGATCAATGTGGTTTAGGAAAAGAACACATGCAATTACTCTGGGGGATCAATGTGTCAAACCATGGTCACAGAGACCAAAAACACATAGGAAAGTAGCTTCCACAATACATGTTGCACCAGTGTGGCAGAAGTTGCATCACAGAGTCCACTGGAGCATGTGTGGTCATGTGAATCAATGTGGTTTAGGAAAAGAACACAAGAAATGAGTCTAGGGGATCAATGTGTCAAACTATGGTCATAGAGACCAAAATCACATAGGAAAGCAGCTTCCACATTGCATGTTGCACTAGTGTGGTAGAAGTTGCATCACAGAATCCACTTGAGTGTGTGTGGTCCGGTGGATCAATGTGGTTTTGGAAAAGAACACATCCAATGACTCTAGTGGATCAATGTGGTTTATGAAAAGAACACATGCAATTACTCTAGGGGATCAATGTGTCAAACCATGGTCACAGAGACCAAAAACACATAGGAAAGTATCTTCCACATTACATGTTGCACTAGTATGGCTAAAGTTGCATCACAGAGTCCACTGGAGCATGTTGGTCATGTGGATAAATGTGGTTTAGGTAAAGAACATAAGCAATGATTCTAGGGGATCAATGTGTCAAACCATGGTCACAGGGACCAAAAACACATAGGAAAGCAGCTTCCACATTGCATGTTACACCAGTGTGGTAGAGGTTGCATCACAGAATCCACTAGAGTGTGTCTGGTCATGTGGGTCAATGTGGTTTAGCAAAATAACACATGCAATGAGTCTTGGGGATCAATGTGTCAAACCATGGTCAGAGAGACCAAAAACACATATGAAAGCAGCTTCCACATTGCATGTTGCACCAATGCGACAGAAGTTGCATCACAAATCCACTAGAGTACATGTGATCATGTGGATCAATGTGGTTTTCAAAACGAACACATTCAATGACTCTAGTGGATCAATGTTGTTTAGGAAAAGAACACATGCAATTATTCTAGGGGATCAATGTGTCAAACCATGGTCATAAAGACCAAAAACACATAGGAAAGTAGCTTCCACATTACATGTTGCACCAGTGTGGCAGAAGTTACATCACAGAATCCACTGGAGTGTGAGTGGTCATGTGGATCAATATGGTTTAGGAAAAGAACACAAGAAATGATTCTAGGGGATAAATGTGTCAAACCATGGTCACAGAGACCAAAAACACGCAGGAAAGCAGCTTCCACATTGCATGTTACACTAGTGTAACAGAAGTTGCATCACAGAATCCACCTGAGTGTGTACGGTCATGTGGACGAATGTTCTTTAGGAAAAGAACACATGCAATGACTCTAGGGGATCAATGTGTCAAACCATGATAATGGAGACCAAAAACACATAGGAAAGCAGCTTCCACATTGTATGTTGCACTAGTGTGACATAAGTTGCATCACAGATTCCACTAGAGTGTGTGTGGTCATGTGTATCAATGTGGTTTTGGAAAAGAATACATGCAATGACTCTAGTGGATCAATGTGGTTTAGGAGAAGAACACATGCAATTAATCCAGGGGATCAATGTGTCAAACCATGGTCATTGAGACCAAAAACACATAGGAAAGCAGCTTCCAAATTGCAGGTTGCACCAGTGTGATAAAAGTTGCATCACAGAATCCACTAGAGTGTGTGTGGTCAGGTGGATCAATGTGGTTTTGGAAAAGAACACATGCAATTTGGTCATGTGGATCAATGAATCTAGTGGATCAATGTGGTTTAGGAAAAGAACACATGAAATGAATCTAGGGGATCAATGTGTCAAACCATGGTCACACAGACCAAAAACACATAGGAATGTAGCTTCCACATTGCATGTTGCACCAGTGTGGCAGAAGTTGCATCACAGAATCCACTAGAGTGTGTGTGGTCATGTGGATCAACATGGTTTAGCAAAAGAACACATGTAATGACTCTAGGGGATTAATGTGATAAACCATGGTCACTGAGACCAAAAACACATAGGAAAGCAGCTTCCACATTGTATGTTGCACCAGTGTGACAGAAGTTGCATCACAGAATCCACTCGAGTGTGTGTGGTCATGTGGATCATTGTGGTTTTGGAAAAGAACACATGCAATGTGGTCATGTGGATCAATGACTCTAGTGGATCAATGTGTTTTAGGAAAAGAACACATGGAATGACTCTAGAGGATCAATTTGTCAAACCATGGTCATAGAGACCAAAAACACATAGGAAAGAAGCTTCCACATTGCATGTTGCTCTAGTGTGGAAGAAATTGCATCATAGAATCCAGTGAAGTGTGTGTGTTCATGTGGATTAATGTCGTTTACGAAAAGAACACATGCAATGACTCTAGGGGATTAATGTGTCAAACCATTGTCACAGAGACCAAAACCACAAGGAAAGCAGCTTCCACATTGCATGTTACACCAGGGTGACCAAAGTTGCATCAGAGAATCCACAAGAGTGTGTGTGGTCATGTGGATAAATGTGGCTTTGGAAAAGAACACATATAATGTGGTCATGTCGATCAATGACTCTACTGGATCAATGTGATTTAGGAAAATAATACATGCAATGACTCTAGGGGATCAATGTGTCAAACAATGGTCATAGAGACCAAAAACACATAGGAAAGTAGCTTCCATATTACATGTTGCACCAGTGTGGCAAAAGTTGCATCACAGAATCCACTAGAGTGTGTGTGGTCAGGTGGATCAATGTGGTTTTGGAAAAGAACACATGCAATATGGTCATGTGGATCAATGACTCTACTGGATCAATGTGTTTTAGGAAAATAACACATGAAATGATTATAGAGGACCAATTTGTCAAACCATGGTCATAGAGACTAAAAACACATAGGAAAGAAGCTTGCACATTGCATATTGCACCATTGTGGCTGAAGTTGCATCACAGAATCTAGTGGAGCGTGTGTGGTCATGTGGATTAATGTGGTTTAGGAAAAGAACACATGCAATGACTCTAGGGGATCAATGCGTCAAACCATTGTCATGAAGACCAAAACCACATTGGAAAGCAGCTTCCACATTGCATGTTACACCAGTGTGATAGAAGTTGCATCAGAGAATCCACAAGAGTGTGTGTGGTCATGTGGATCAACGTGGTTTTGGAAAAGAACACATATAATGTTGTCATGTCGATCAATGACTCTACTAGATCAATGTGATTTAGGAAAAGAACACATGCAATGACTCTAGGGGATTAATATGTGAAAAAAATGGTCATAGAGACCAAAAACACATAGGAAACTAGCTTCCACATTGCGTGTTGCACCAGTGTGGCAGAAGTTGCATCACAGAATCCACTAGAGTGTGTGTGGTGATACGTCCAAAATGTATCTACTTTCTCGAACACTTTTGCTATTGTTCTTCCTCTAAACTTGTGGGATTTGGATACAACTAACATGGGTAGCCATTTTCAGAATTACCTTGGTGTCTAGTTTTTGTGCAGAAAATAAACTATCTGGAAAAATCCCGGAAAATATGCCAAAAATCCTATTGCACCAGAAGATTCATGGAGCCAGAAGACGAGACGGAGGAGAGCCACGAGGGGCCCACACCACCTGGCCGCGCGGGCCAGTCCAGGCCGAGCCTGGGGGTGGTGTGGACGCCTCGGTCACCACCTTGGCCTCCCTCTTCACCTATAAGTTGCCTCTTGACCTAAAAACCAAGGGGGGTTGGACGTTTTTCTAGAAAGAGTTCCATTGCACCGCCACCACCAGATTCCACAATTCAGAATTGAAGCTCCGCTCGCACCACCAGACGGGAATTGGAGGAGATCATCCCCATCATCATCACCATCGCTTCTCCATCGACCATCCATGTTTCCCCCATCTATGAGTGAGTAATCCCCCACTGTAGGCTATGGGGATGGTAGGGATTGGATGATATCATTCATGTAATGGCATCAGATTGTTAGGGCATGGTGCCTAGTATCTATTATTAGTGCTTTTTGACTTTTTTGCAACTTGTTATGCTTAATGCTTGTCACTAGGGCCCGAGTGCCATGATTTCATATCTGAACATGTTATTGATTCATTATGATAGTATTGTTTATGGTCTTACCTGCAAGTTGTATACACATATTGTTATCCGGAACCAAAGGCCCCGAAGTGACAGCAATCGGGATAACCGGAGGGAATGGCTTTGATGTGAGGATCACATGTGTTCACGGAGTGTTAATGCTTTGCTCTGGTGCTCTATTAAAAGGAGCACCTTAATTACCAGTAGTTCCCTTGAGGCCCACTTCAAACGAGCTGGTAGGACAAAAGATGTTGTGCAAGTTCTCATTGCGAGCACGTATGACTATATATGGAACACATGCCTATGATTATCTAGTACTTGGATGCTTTATCTTATTTATCTGCAAATGCCTTATGTCTTGATTTCCATATGAATTGTCTTGTCCATGCAACGCCCGTCCATCCATCCCTATGCCTACTGCGCTTTAATCCTACTGTTTACTGCAATTGTTACTACTGCTATTACTTTACTATTGCTACTACAAGACTGTTACTACTGATAAACTATTGTGAGCAAGATTGTTTCCAGGTGTAGCTGAATTGTCAACTCTGTTGTTAAGGCTTATAAATATTCTTTGGCTCCCCTTGTGTCGAATCAATAAATTGGGTTTCACTTCCCTCGAAAATACTACGATACACCCCCTATACTTGTGGGTCATCAAGACTATTTTCTGGCGCCGTTGCCGAGGAGCATAGCTTTATTTATCAAGTTCACTTGGAATCACTATTGCTCGCTGCCATCCATCCATCATGGGAAAGTCCCGTGATGGCACGGTTCCTATTTTTACCATCCACTACAAGGAGAGGTACGGTTTTGAACACCTCTGTTGCTCTTGATTCACCGTCTGTTATGAGTAAGTTCCTTACACCACCACACACACATGCTACGCATACTGCTACTACTGCTGAATGTGAAACTTCTGATACTCATGATGCTGCTTCTACTGTGCTTGATAAGAGTGGTTCATTAGGTCATTTCCTAGATGCTATGATTGCTAGAACTATAGCTAGAAATACTGAAACTCCTAATGAAGATACTACTACACCTGTCAGTTCACCTGAGTCTAGAGAGAGCTATGATATTGAAGACGGTTATATAGAGATGACCGATGAATTTATTAAAGAATGTCAAAACACCCATGATATGAGTGATATTAAGAGTCTCTTTGAGAGGCGTACTATAAAACCCAATTGTCTCCTAATGCTAAGTTTGCTGCATCTCCCATAAACATTAAAGATAAGGATTATGATTTCTCTCTTGATTTATCTTACATAACTATTGTTGAGAAAGAACCTTTTTGTGGGACTAAGAATGAAAGTGTTGTAGCACATATGACCGAGCTTTCTACCATGAGTGGCATGTTTTCTGATTATATTAAGATGTGCACCTACTTTGTTGCTCAAATTTTCCCTTTTTCGCTGAAAGGAGAAGCTAAAACTTGGTTTAATAATTTATCTCCTGGATCTATTGATAGTCCTGATTGCTTGATTAGTACTTTCCTTCAAAAGTATTTTACACCTAGTGCTAGACATGCTATTTTGCAGGAACTTTTTGATTTTAAACAGGGAGAGAAAGAGATATTTCCTGAATCATGGGCAAGGTTTTGTGCTTTGATTCATGTGCAGGCTGGATGTCCATTACCTAAGAATGGGCTTCTTGACATATTTTATAATGGACTAACTAAAGAATCTAGGACATACCTGGATAGTTGTGCTGATTGTGTTTTCAAGAATAGGACTCCCAAGGAAGCTGAGGAATTAATGGCTAAAATAAGCAAGAATTATGAAGAATGGACTCCTCCTGAACCAGCTATACCTGAGACAACTATGCCTGAACCAACTATCCCTGCGCCTATACCAACATCAAAGAAGAGGGGATTTATCGAACTAAATGATGAAGTGATGAAGGAAGCTAAGAAATGTCTTAAGGAGAAGGGAATTAAAGCTGCAGGCGTCAAGAATTTACCTCCTATAGAAGAATTATGTAAACCAATATCCCACTAATCCACTATTGAGGTACACTCTCTCCAACATTTTGATGAAGGTGATATTCCTTTCTCTAAACCTCCTGATCAATGCTTAGAAGAATTTGATGTTTTTATTTTTAAGTAGGATAATTTTAATAAAAGGGTGCAAAATCATTTAATGGAAAACTCTAGAGCCATTATTGAGTTAAAAGATACTGCGAAAAGAACCTCTAATGATGTTAAAATGCTTGTTAAACATTTTCAAATGGTTCAAACTCAAATTGATCAGCTTATTAAGGTACAAAAATACTTGCTAGTTAATGCTGCTAAAGAAAAACATGCTTATGAAATTAGAACTAAAAGTGGTGCTGCCACCCATGATCCTCTATATCCGGAGGGGCATCCTAAAAGAATTGAGCAGGAATCTCAACAAGCTAAAAATAGTGGTACTACACCTAAGAAAATAAAAAAGAAATATAAAACTATTGTAGAATCCTTTGAACCTGCTAAGGATACTAATAGTGTATCTGTTCCTGATGCTAAAACTGAAAGTGGTAATGAAGAAAATGATGCTCCTGATAAAGAAAAATTTGAAGAAGAACCTGAAAGGCACACTAAGAATACTAAATACACTAAAGAAGATTTTGTTGCTAAGAAACGTGGTAGTGAAAGAGAGCCTTGGGTCCAAAAACCTATGCCTTTCCTAGATAAGAAACACAAGTCAAAGGAAGATGAACACTATAACAAGTTTTGTGAGTGGATGAAACCTTTATTCTTGCAAATTCCTTTGACTGATGCTATTAAATTGCCTCCTTATTCAAAGTATATGAAGGATATTATTTCGAATAAAAGGAATATCCCTAATGAAGAAATTTCTACTTTGCTTTCTAATTATTCCTTTAATGGTAAGGTTCCAAAGAAACTTGGAGACCCAGGGATTCCAACTATTCCATGCTCTATTAAAAATAGTTATGTTAGAACTGCTTTGTGTGATTCGGGAGCAGGAGTTTGTGTTATGCCTTTTTCTCTCTATAAGAGACTTCAATTGGAAAAACTAATACCAACTGATATATCTTTGCAAATGGTTGATAAATCTACTACTATTCCTGTTGGTATATGTGAGGATGTACCTGTTCAAGTGGCTCATAATTGCTTGATATTAACTGATTTTGTTGTGCTTGAAATGCCTGAAGATGATATTATGTCTATTATTCTTGGGAGACCTTTTCTTAATACTGCAGGAGCTGTTATTAATTGTAATCAAGGAAAGGTGACTTTTAATTTTAATGACAAGGAGCATACTGTCCATTTCCCCAAGAAGATTGATAGGACTTATGGCTTAAATTCAATTGAACATGTTGAGGGCATCCATGTTGGAGAAATATATTGTCCCATACCACGAGAAAAATATGAAACTATTATGATTGGGACCATTGCTATCAAGGTTGAGGTAACATAATCATTAGCGGAATACAAAGTTTTGTTTCATATAAAATTGTTTTCGTAACAAGACCTGATCAACCTTGTTAACAAAGGGATTTTAATGAACAAAACAATGTTTTCACCATGATTATCTTTTCTTAGTTTTATTTTATCCATTTTAGTTTTTGCTTTCGCTTAGTTTACTTCTCTGTTGTTAGTTGCTTGCATATTAGAGTGTCTTAGAACTTCTAAAGTTTTAGTTTTGTTTTGCTTTTGCATCTTTCCAAAAAAATCTTTCTGTCAGATAATCATTCATCTATACCTGAAAATTGCTCAAAAATAAAGTGTCTCAAAAAATTCCAAAAAATTCATATTAATTTTGTATGTGAAAAAAGGGACAGAGAAGTGCCTGGTGAGTACCAGGTGGGCCCACCAGGCAGGCATACCACCTGGTGGTGCGGCCAGCCCAGGGGTGCGCCTAGCCATGGTATGGGCCACCCCTGGCCCTCCACTCACTCTCTCACTTCCCACTGCCCTCTCTCTCCCGAGAAAACACCAGCTCATTGCTTGAAATTGCGTTCTTGCTGTTCTTGTCCATGATTTTTTTGATCTCCTTGCTCAGCCCATCTTTGCTGCTGAAATTTGGAGCATTTATTCTCTGGTATGTGACTCCTTCGCTTGTCCAAGTAGATTTGTGTTTAGTGGTTTATATCTTGATTATTTTGATGTTGTAGGTGACAGGTTATGAGAGCTTGTAAGCTTGTTAAATGCTTAGAGATATTGTTTTGAGGCATGTTTAGGCCTCTTACAAGTCCCTATGAGTAGTTCCCTTCATTATGTAATCACTTTGCAATCAGTTGTATGATGGTTGTCCTAAATTTCAGAAAAGAAGATGAATGAACACCAACTCATCCAGCATGAACTAAGGGTGCCTGAGGTTATGAAGGTTCACTGAGAGGAGGAAGTTTTTCCTTCCATCTATCCATGCCCCGAATTCATGAGGGCTGCAGGGATTTCTCGGGACTTCCATACTTTAATTGCTAATGCAGGATTGGAGCATTTTGTGGGAGATGAACCTTACCAATTTGTAAACTAACTATGTCTGTGGTGCAGGACTTTCGATTTAGTTGCTCTTTGCCTAACCCCATGGTTCACTACAAAATTTACAATATAGTTGTTGACCTTCCTCTTGATGACTTTTGTGCAGCTATTAAGGTACCTTAGTGGGGATCGTGTGGAAGGATTAAAGAGCGACCTACACCACTCATGGACTTGTATGCGGATATTTACCAAGGGAGCAGCTTCTCAAAGGAGAGTGGGAAAATTCGTAACATTCATCTCCCGTCTATTTGCTACTTTGCTTACTTTATTGCCAAGTCTGTTCTCGCTAGGAAAACTGCTAATAAGTTATCCTCATATGATCTAGCATTTATCTCAGCTACTTTAAAACGAGATAGGACTTATAACTTGGGTGCCTTGATAGCTTTCCGTCTTGCTGCTAACCGCGAGAAATGTGGAATCTATGGAGGCCTCATCGCCTCTCGTTTTATTAGCTTTGCATGGTGCAGCGCCTCATCATCTAGACCTGTAGTTTCCCATAGAGAGGCTTGACCTTAATTCAATGATACAACATAAATATTTTTCTTCTTGGGCTAATTTGAGTGATTTGTCTTATGAAATAACCTTTCTCAAGGCTGGTTGGAGAAGGGGTAAGTCCGAGCGAGTTGTTCTTTTGCCTCCACCTGTTTTGTTTAACCTTGATACTAGGGTAGGATGGTCACTCACCGAGGAAGAACTTGATGCATACCTGGGGGACCTCTCCCAACAGGAGCAGGATACTAGAAGGGAGGTTACAGATGATTCGGTCCAGCCTTCGAATGAGGGGGAGTCTTCATATCAGCAGCCTACCTATGATTGGGTAGCTTATTCTTCTTCCCAACGGCCTAACCACGATCATTCGTACCATGACCCGCCTGCTTGGAACCCTTACCCGCGTTGGGGTTGATACCCACTTAGGCCAAAATCCTAAGCTTGGGGGGAGGTACACCGACATCACGCTCATCTACATATCATGTTTAGTTGGTACTTTGTATATCCATGCTTCGTTCTCTTTTTTGTTTTCGTTCTTTCTTTACTTTTGCTTTCTAAAACACAAAAAGATCAAAAATATTTTCTTTGTTTCTCTTTGTTTGCTTATTTTTGCCTTGGCTTGCTTCTTCCGTTTGGCTTTGTCTTAATTATTTGAAAAAACCCAAAAAGATTTTGCTTTACTTGTTCTTCTTTTTTGATTCTTGCCTTTAAAAATCGAAAACCCAAAAATATTTGTTGTTCTTCTTTGGTTTTGTGAAGTTTGTTGCAGGGTTCAGCAGTCCTCAGTGGAATTTGGTTTCATTTTATTATTCAAGCCACACAAGTGAAGGGAAATAATGAGGATTAATGACAACTTGAGTTGTGGTAAGAGGCTGGTAACAAACTCTATTTGTTTTCATTTTTGTACATATACTCATCATTGTGGGCATGCTTAGTCTGTTCATGTAGGGCGTATGTTATTTATGGATGCTTAGTAGATCTTGCTTTCTTATGATTAGCTCCAGCATGCCAATAGTTTGTAGCATGTCATATGAATGTTTGCTTGTATTGCTCTATTCATAACTTGGTATGACACTGTGGTATCCTCCTCTGGATGTTTCACTTGAATTGACTTGGCACATGCTCATGCATGCATATGACTGAAACAATAATCAGTTAAGCCTCTGTCAACACCCGGATTTTTAATCCCAGATGCCTGTTATGCCATACATCGCAATCCCAGGATTACCATTTTTGCGAGACATAACAGATTGGATATCACTGTACATCATCCATTTCAAACCATAATAAGGTCTTACACAAATAAAGGATCTCATGATCCAGTCTTAATACAAACAAGCAGCAGAATAATAAGCATAGCGGTGGGCTCCATCTTTAGTGTCACAGGCAATGCTGACGTTGGGAGATGATCCTTGTTGTCGTAGCCATCCTGCTGTCCATCTTCCTGATAGTCCTCCTCATAGTCTGGCCATGGGAATAGCCAGGGACAAATCCATGAGTACTCTTTAAGTACTCGCAAACTATCACTAACAAGTAAGGTAGTTCTAGTAGGAATGCTAAGCTCTAAGTTTATTTGCAAAGCTAAATTTGAAACCTAAGCTAAGTTCATAAACAAAGAAAGTTAAAACAAAGTTCTAAATCACCTAAGTGAGAACTTAGTTTTCATAGTCACAACCCTGTTGTGGTCAAGTCAAGTCACAATTCATTTCATAAGTCATTTTGAAAACATATGACGACGGAATAGTATGGCCACTCCAACTGTCCATGACCGCGGATGTGGCTATTTGAATAGTTTGACACTCTGCAGAGGTGGTACAATTTCACCACAAAATTCGATACATCTGTCAGGGATAACCCTGAATCATCATACTTAGCATGCGGATAATTAATCATAACGTTTCCTTTACACACTCTAGTATAAACACCTCTCCTATGAGCTTGGCCTCCCAGCAATGGCCATCTGCCATCCTGGGCACTGCATAGGTGGACAACATCAAGAGGTAGCCTCATCTCCAACCTCTTCCGCGAGGGAAGCCATACTAATGCATATAAACTTCTGGCTAAGCCTTACCCAATTCAAGTATTGTGGTTGTACGGTAAAATTGGAATGGTATCTCATCCGAACCCAACCATCAGTTTTTATAAAGGGCTAAGTCTCATGCCTCAACATTTTCATCATCATAAACCATTTTTGTTTCTCAACACATGTCAAAACATCTCAATAGAATGACTCATCATTCTAAGGTTTTCATAAGCATTTTCACCAAGTATTCCCATCTAAAGTGATCAAGTTTTATGCTTTAGCACTAGCCACTAAGGTTAAGAGTGTTCACTAATGATGGATGCTAAGATCAATCTCATGCCATAGAATGACATCTAGTATAGGCCAAGTTGTATACTCTTTATGCTATCTATACTACTTTCCAAAATCTCACAAAGCATTACTAAAAGTAAAGAAACTTTGGTAAAGCAAAAGTAAAGCTTGCAAGTAAAACTTGGGATGGGTATAATTCAAAATGTATAACCAAAGCATGCCTAATGCATCTTTCTTAGGTTAACTTGCATCTAGTGATGGCTTGCCTTGATTGGTGCAGTGATTGAAGTTCTCTTTGTCTTCTTCGGGGTAGAACTCCTCCTCCTCATAGACTTGGTCGGTACTATCATCTATAAATGAAAGACAGGATACACAATCACCAAAAAATACTTAACTAGTCTATTTAGCACACTAATGCACACACTTGATGATCTAGCATCACCACACTCATCACAAGATTTAAAGAACTAGTTTCATTTATTTTATTTGAGAAAAGTAATTTCTACTCATTGAAAATATTTAAGATTTAATATTCTCCAATTAAAATATGGGATCATGTGGACACATGTCATCACCACATATTCTAATACATGGGAATGTGATTTAAAGGTTTTCTCATATTTTATAAAGTTTAAGATTATTATTTAATAGATTTAAAGTGACTAGAAATTCCCTAATAGCATTATTTTGGTACTAGTCCAAAGTCACTGCATGCAAACCTAAATATTATTACATATTCATATAGGTATTGTCAAATGTGATTTTTGAGAGTTGGAATCAACTCAAAACCTATTATGGTTGATTTTTGAAAAATGTTTGAATGTAGCAAAGTCTCTGTTTTGTTATTTTTGCTATATGTGATCTCTAACTCCAATTGATTTAAATCCAACAGGCTTGGATAGATAATTTAATTATCTTTCTAACAAAATTTTAATCATGCCAATTGGTTAGTGAAACTCTCTGAATGGATTTTTAAACAAGTGGGCATAATCTAGTTTAAACCTAAATAGAAAAACCTCTATTTGAATATGTGGGCTAGCGCGGGAAAACTAACGGGCCGGCCCAGTGGCGATCTGTGGCGCAGAGGGCTACTAACTGGAGGGTCCCGCATGTCAGCGACTAATTCTAACCGAAGCGATACGGGGAAATCTCAGCCGTGCGATTAGAACAAGAATCTACGGCCGTGGTTCATCGTTTCCGGTGAACAACTCCGGCGAGAGAAAACCCTAAGACGGCACTGTGGGGGTATGTGGGGGCTTACCAAGGCTCCATCTAGACATGGCGGTGGAGGCAATTGAGCTGGTAGACGATGGCGGTTCTAGGCATGGTCGCAGCGGCTCCTGGGGCATTCGCAATCAACAGCGCCTCTTCTCCTCTGCTACGGCAAGCTCCAGAAAAATTCCGGTGAACTGCAACTCGAGTGGCTCCAGGGAAAGGTCAGGGGTGGTCAGTGGTGAGAGGGGAGTGAGATGGTGTGAGGATTGAGGCTGGGGGAGGCCTCCATTTATAGGCTCGATGACGGGACCGATCGGCGTGGTCCGGCGATGGTGGCGACACATCTACAGGGTGCTAGCAGCATGGCTGCGAGCGGCGATCGACGTAGTGCTCCCTGGTGGTCCTCTACGGCTTAAAGGCGTGGCTAGGGGCGGTGGCATTTGGTCGGGAGCATCCGATGCTCTGCACGGCAGAAGCAACGTTTGATGCGGCGCACGGTGGCTGCAGGTCAAACATCGACGCACGGGCATGTCTGGACGCTTCCTGGGGTCATGGCAAGGCGGTGCGTACGAGTTGCGGTCAAGGCGCGGTCTGTGCTGGCTTGTCGGGCGCAGCACTATGGCGCGTGCTCGGCATGGCTCAGACGCATGGAGCGCGGTCATTCTACGGTGGTCCAGGGCATGGCAGCGCTCGGGGAAGGTACAGAGAGGGGCGGTGTGATCTCGCCTATCTCCTAGGCATCGTGAGCGAGCTGGGTTCGGTCTGCTGCGAGTGAACCATGGTCGGCTGGCAAGGAGGTGCTTGGGTGGCTTGGCACTAGCGCATACAGCAAGGGGGTGAGGTGCTAGGGTACTGGTTGGTATAAGAGGGGACAAGGGGAGTGTAATGGGGCAAATTGGTGGACAATGCATTGATCAAGGATAGTAATTGTTAGGCAGGTTTATCTGTGATCACCAAGTGTTTGATGAAATGGCCGAAAGAAATTTATATTTGAATTTTGGAAAGATTTTTCGTGTGTGATCTACACTTATGCTTGAGAGTCTCTGGTTGCTTGGGATTGTCAAGTGGAGTTGGTTTGGTGGGTTTTTGCAAATATGGGATCTTCACATATGTATGGGATTCAATTTTCAAATTTCATTTAAATTTAGTGGCTAAGTGTTTTCGTAAGTTTGGAAAGTGGGCCTTGGTACATCTTTACTTGGTCTAGCAAGGGGTGAAAAGATCTAGAATTGTTTCTGTTTGATAATGACTTCTAGGAACACCTAAAGTGGCCTAATGGATTAAAATGGTCAAAGTGACCATTTGCATTATTTAATCTTATTTGATTTTTTTATCTTTGGATTTTGTTTGTAAATGGTCTAGATGATGTGGCATTCACCTTTAAACCATTTCACAACAATTAGAACAATCAAACATGGCATTTACACAAAATTCTATACTAATGCAACATACACATGCATTCATAATTATTTTAATAATAAAAAGTTTTTGTTAACCCTAAATTGGGTGATTAGGATTTGATAATATTGATTAAAGTTTTGGGATGTTACAAAACTTCCTCCCTTAAACAAAATCTCGTCCTGAGATTTAAGAAAAACTAGGAACTAAAGAGATCTGGAAACTCGGTCCTAATGTAATCTTCTCGCTCCCAAGTAGCTTCTTCTTCGGTATGGTTGCTCCATTGAATCTTGAGAAATTTGATACTTCGGGTTCTGGTAGTTCTGAAATCTTCTTCCAAGATACGGATGGGCACTTCATGATACGTCAAATCCTTGTTGATATCAATGGCTCGGTGATCGATGTTCTTGAAAACTTCGGTCTTCTCCGGCACTTCTAGGCATTTGCGAAGTAACGAGATATGGAAGACATTATGGATGGTTGACATCTCCTCTGGCAGTTCTAGTTCATACGATACTTCTCCTTGACGATTTAGAATCTTGAAGGGTCCAATATATCTGGGGGATAACTTTCCTTTCAGACTAAAACATTGTGTTCCCTTCAACGGTGACACTTTGAGATACACGAAATCTTCGACATTGAAAGTCAGGTCCCTACGTCTCTTGTCAGCATAACTCTTATGTATGGATTAGGCGGTCTTGAGGTGCTCACGGACTTTGTGAACCTTCTCTTCGGCTTCTCGTAGGATGTCGGGTCCAAAAATCTGACTCTCTCCTACTTGCGACCAATTCAATGGGGTACGACACTTCCTTCCATATAAGAACTCAAATGGGGCCATTTGCAAACTGGCTTGATAACTGTTGTTGTAAGAGAATTCTGCAAAAGGCAGACAGTCTTCCCATTTTGATCCATACTCTAACGCACAAGCTCTCAACATATCTTCTAAGATCTGGTTGACTCTTTCAGTCTGTCCATCGGTCTGTAGGTGATAAGCTGCGCTAAAATTCAACTTAGTCCCTAATCCTTCTTGGACCTTCTACCAAAATCTCGAGGTAAATTGGGTTCCTTGATCTGACACTATGGTCTTGGGGGTTCCATGTAGACTGACAATTCTAGCAATGTACAACTCTGCTAGCTTCGAACTCTGGTAGGTTGTCTTGACATGTATGAAATGGGCTACCTTGGACAGTCTACCAACTATGACCTAGATAGAGTCATTTCCCCTACTAGATGTAGGCAAACCGGTGATAAAGTCCATTCCGACGGAATCCCATTTCCATTCCGGAATCTGTAGTGGTTGCAACAGTCCTGCGGACCTTTGATGTTTCGCTTTGACTCTCTGACAGATATCACACTTGGCTATGTAGCTTCCGATTTCTCTCTTCATCTTGTGCCACCAAAATTTCTCCTTCAAATCCTGATACATCTTTGTTCCTCCGGGGTGGATAGAATAAAGAGTATCATGAGATTCTTGCATGATAACTTGCTTCAGCTCCGAATCTGTTGGCACACAGATATATCCTTTGTACCACAGAACTCCTTCTTCATCTTCGGTGAATCCAGGTACCTTTCCTATACCAATACGATGTTTGATTCCGTCGATCCTTACATTTCCTTTCTGGGCTTCCTTGATTTAACTAATCAACATGGGTTGAAGTTCAATGCTAGCTAAAAATCCTTTGCTAACTAGCTCCATTTTAAACTGCTCCAACTCTTCATACAAACTTGGCTGGTTCTCTTTGATCATGGTGTTTAATCTACACGGCAATCTGCTAAGAGCATCCGCTACCACATTGGCCTTGCCGGGGTGATAGTGAATGTCAAGGTCATAATCCTTGATTAACTCTATCCATCTCCTTTGCGTCTTATTCAGCTCCTTCTAAGTGAAAATATACTTCAAACTCTTGTGATCTGAATAAATCTCACAGCGGTTACCCATAAGGTAATGACACCGTGTCTTCAAGGCTAAAACTACAGTTGCTAGTTCAAGATCATGGGTAGGTAGTTTTGCTCATGCTGCTTCAGTTGTCTTGACAAATATGCTACGACTTTGCCTTCTTGCATCAACACACATCCGAGACCAATCTTGGATGCATCACAATACACATCAAAAGGCTTCTTGATATCCGGCATAATCAGAATTGGGGCGGAAATCAATCTCTTCTTGAGCTCTTGAAAACTTGCTTCACATTTGTCGGTCCATTCAAACTTCTTATCTTTCTTCAACAATTGGGTCATTGGTCTGGCGATGCATGAAAATCCTGCTATGAACTTGCAGTAGTATCCCGCTAATCCGAGAAATGCACGGACTTGGGTTTGAGTGGTTGGGGCTTCCCATTCTTCAATATCTTTTATCTTGGCAGGATCAACAGCGACTCCTCCTGCCGACACAATATGTCCGAGGAATCATACTTCTTTCAGCCAAAACTCACATTTGCTGAACTTGGCATACAACTAATGCTCTCTAAGGGTTTCGAGAATGATTCTCAGATGTTGCTCATGGTCTTCTTCTGACTTGGAATAGATAAGAATATCGTCGATAAATAGAACGACAAACTTATCTAGAAAGTTCATAAGGATCTTATTCATGAGATTCATGAAATAAGCGGGAGCATTGGTTAATCCAAAAGACATGACCGTATACTCATAGAATCCATATCTGGTGGTAAAGGCGGTCTTTGGAATATCCGTTGCACGAATCTTGAGTTGATGATAACCGGTTCTAAGATCAATCTTAGAGAACACTCTGGCACCAGTCAACTGGTCAAACAGATCCTCAATCTTGGGCAGTGGGTACTTGTTCTTGATGGGGACATCATTCAACTTCCGGTAATTTGTGCACAAATGGTTACCTCCATCTTTCTTGTCGACAAACAAAACGGGCGATCTCCATGGCGATGCGCTTGGTTGAATCAAGCCTTTCTCCAGCATAGCATCAAGTTGGTTCTTCAGCTCCACTAACTCAGATGGGTTCATGCTATAAGGTCTCTAAGCTATGGGTCCAGTTCTAGGAATTAGTTCAATTCATCTGGGAATACGTCAGGGTATTCACAGACTACTCTGACTTGGTCTATGGTTGGTAGGGCTAGACTCTTGTTGCATTTGAATTGACGGGGCAAAGTTTCTGATACTTTCTCTACTGATACTCCAGAGCTACTGGTCATGGTGATGGCTTTCTTGGCACAGTCGATCAATCCTTTATGTTTCGGCATCCAATCCATTCCTAGTACTACTTCCAAACCCAAGTACTATTAGATTGGCATAAAAATCTATCCCATGGATTCTGATAGGTATAGCCTTGCAATTTTTTCTAGCTTTGGTGGTTGAACTAGGAATTTGAACTATCATAACATGCTTCAATTTTGTGGGTTGAATCTTACTAGTGCATGCAAATTCTTTTGTAACAAACGAGTGTGATGCTCCAGAATCAAACAACACTCTGGCGAATATTGAGTTAACAGAAAACATACCCAGCATGACATCTGGCGCTTCTTGGGCTTCTTCAGCATTCATGTGGAACAAACGGCCATTCCAGTTGAGCGAATTACCTGGGACAAATCTTCTTCCGGGCTAAACATGGCCCTGTTGCTGAGCTAGGGCATTCACATTGGTGGTGTCTGCAAGCTTCTTGGGATACTCATTGGAGTAGTGACCCTTGACTCCACACTCAAAACAAGTAATCTAAGATTTGTCTTTGGCTGCAACAGGCACGGCATTGCTTCCAGTCCTTGGGGCAGTATTGTTGTTGTTGTTGTTGGACTTGGGAGGTGCACGGTTGAAGTTGTTGGAGTTTCCGGGGTTGTTGTTGTGGTTTCCTCCTGACTTCACATTTCCTTCGCTCGGTTGGGGTAGCTTGGACGAGACATTGGGGGTCTATTGTTCCTTGGGGCATATCCTGCAGATGGGTTGCGGCAATACTTCTGGGTATTGTGGGACCTAGTCTGATGCATCATTATGCGCTTGCGGTTGTCATTTGCTTGGTTGATCTTCCCTTCCATTTGGCTGGCAGAGTCGACTAGCTCTTCGATATCATCAAAAAGGATGTTGACTAACACCGTCTGCATCTCATCATGCAGTCTATTCAGGAAGCTTTCCTTCTTCTTGGCTTCAGTGTTGATCTCATCAGGGGCATACCTTGCTAAGGACAAAAATCTGTCACGATACTCCACTATCGCCATCCTGCCTTGCTTCAGTTCCCTGAACTCATCTCTCATTCTGGTGACTAGACCTTGCGGCACATGGGTGCGGATGAACTTGACCTTGAAAGCTTCCCACGTCATCACTTGACCGTGGTCCATAGTACGGGTACTATTTCACCATTCTCTTGCATCTCCTGCTAGATAATGAGTGGAAAACAATACTTTCTCATTGTCGTCAACTCCTTCGAGTTCTAGGTTATTCTCCATGGTCTGCAACCAATCATTAGCATCCAACGGGTCTTCAGACTTGTTAAAGATAGGGGGATTGGTATTCTGGAAGTTCTTGAGTTTGGATCCATGATGATCCTGATTTCCATGGCCTTGATTATTGTGGGCCATATGAGCGATCTGTTGCAGGGTGGCTAGGTTGGCTTGGCGCTCTACTCTACTAGCTTCACGGTCCGAAACTAGCATCTGCAGAATCTGCAGCACCGGGTCCTACGATGAGCTGCTTCCTCCTTGGTTTCCACGAGGCATCTGAAGATTGAGGTAGATAATGGGGTAAGAGGGAAAGTTCTAAGGTTCCAGGTTTTGTTTTCAAAGCTAAAACTTTGAGTTTGAACTTAGGTTTTGCAACCGAACTTCTCATTCATTCATTCAATCAAGCACACGATACAAATGCACACAACACAACATAAAAGGAAAACATATGGTTTTAATAACCATTCTGTAAGCTAAGATATAGTGGGACCGATACATCTCACGTCTACGGTAGTGATCAAGTGCATCTACTCATCATCGATGAAGTCGGAGTCGTCATCATCGGTGTAGAAGTCCATGGCATTATCCTCCAGATAGTCATTGTCATCACTGAGGTATGAGTGAATATCTCCCTGGATTTCTTCACCTTCTTCCTCTTCTTCTTTTGTTGCAAGATGAGCTTCTTGCTCCTGGATGGTCTTCTCGAGGTCGGCCACCTTCTTGCGAAGACGAGCAATGCTGCGATCCTTCTTCTCGCGTTGTCGGCGAAGTGATTGACGATCCTTGACGAGCAGGGCGAAAGTCTGGTCCTTCTGGGCAGAAATGGCAAGTTTGTGGCTAGCATAGGCTCTAGCATTGTCCAATTCCTTCAGTGTGTCATACAGCAGGAAGTCAAGATTCTCCACTTGGCGCTTCAACTCTGCGTGACTTGGCATCTCCAATGGCATTCCCATAGAATCACGCCTTGCATAATGAGCAAAGCGAGTTCCCTGGATCAAGTTGATGTTTTGCCCACATAGACGGGCAAGAGCTTCATGCATAGCCCTGGCTAATCCATCTAGCCAGTTGTTCTCTCTCACGGTGAATTGAATCTTCTCAAAAAGGGGTGCTTCCATCTTGCCACAAAGATCAGCAACTATCAGCCATTGTAGATCTCCTCCTGGAAAATCCTTGAGTTGAGCTCCGAAGAATTCCGGATGCGGACGCTCAAGGTGCTCTGACAGTGCATCAAGATCCCTCTCAAAGATCAGTTGGCCTCCGTTGCCCAACTGGTAGAACTTGCAATACTGCACTTCCATCTATAAGAATTTAGGATGAGTAAGTTAGTGATGTGATCAAGTGTGTCAAATTTTTATGTAGTAATGTAAGAATTTTTGAGGAACATGATTTTTTTGAAAGAATCTCAAGGATAAGAGGGGAAATAGGTTTTCATAAATACTCACATCTTTTGTTTTTGAAACTAAGTTTTTGTTCGGACGTCCATTCTAACTAGGATCTCCTATGGTCAGGATGGCTCTGATACCAACTTGTCAACACCCGGATTTTTAATCCTAGATGCCTGTTATGCCATACATCGCCATCCTAGGATTACCATTTTTGTGAGACATAACAGATTGGATATCACAGTACATCATCCATTACAAACCATAATAAGGTCTTACACAAATAAAGGATCTCATGATCCAGTCTTAATACAAACAAGCAGTGGAATAATAAGCGTAGCGGTGGGCTCCATCTTTAGTGTCACATGCAATACTGATGATGGGAGATGATCCTAGTTGTCATAGCCGTCCTATTGTCCATCTTCCTGATAGTCCTCCTCATAGTCTGGCCGCGGGAATAGCTAGGGACAAAGCCATGCGTACTCTTTAAGTACTTGCAAACTATCACTAACAAGTAAGGTAGTTCTAGTACGAATGCTAAGCTCTAAGTTTAGTCGGTACTTTGTATATCCATGCTTCGTTCTCTTTTTTGTTTCTGTTCTTTCTTTACTTTTGCTTTCTAAAACACAAAAAGATCAAAAATATTTTCTTTGTTTCTCTTTGTTTGCTTCTTTTTGCCTTGGCTTGCTTCTTCCGTTTGGCTTTGTCTTAATTATTCGAAAAAACCCAAAAAGATTTTGCTTTACATGTTCTTCTTTTTTGATTCTTGCCTTTAAAAATCGAAAACCCAAAAATATTTGTTGTTCTTCTTTGGTTTTGTGAAGTTTGTTGCAGGGTTCAGCAGTCCTCAGTGGAATTTGGTTTCATGTTATTATTCAAGCCACACAAGTGAAGGGAAATAATGAGGATTAATGACAACTTGAGTTGTGGTAAGAGGCTGGTAACAAACTCTATTTGTTTTCATTTTTGTATATATACTCATCATTGTGGGCATGCTTAGTCTGTTCATGTAGGGCGTATGTTATTTATGGATGCTTAGTAGATCTTGCTTTCTTATGATTAGCTCCAGCATGCCAATAGTTTGTAGCATGTCATATGAATGTTTGCTTGTATTGCTCTATTCATAACTTGGTATGACACTGTGGTATCCTCCTCTGGATGTTTCACTTGAATTGACTTGGCACATGCTCATGCATGCATATGACTGAAACAATAATCAGTTAAGCCTCTGTCAACACCCGGATTTTTAATCCCAGATGCCTGTTATGCCATACATCGCAATCCCAGGATTACCATTTTTGCGAGACATAACAGATTGGATATCACTGTACATCATCCATTTCAAACCATAATAAGGTCTTACACAAATAAAGGATCTCATGATCCAGTCTTAATACAAACAAGCAGCGGAATAATAAGCATAGCGGTGGGCTCCATCTTCAGTGTCACAGGAAATGCTGACGATGGGAGATGATCCTTATTGTCGTAGCCATCCTGATGTCCATCTTCTTGATAGTCCTCCTCATAGTCTGGCCATGGGAATAGCCAGGGACAAATCCATGAGTACTCTTTAAGTACTCGCAAACTATCACTAACAAGTAAGGTAGTTCTAGTAGGAATGCTAAGCTCTAAGTTTATTTGCAAAGCTAAATTTGAAACCTAAGCTGAGTTCAGAAACAAAGAAAGTTAAAACAAAGTTCTAAATCACCTAAGTGGGAACTTAGTTTTCATAGTCACAACCATGTTGTGGTCAAGTCAAGTCACAATTCATTTCATAAGTCATTTTGAAAACATATGACGACGGAATAGTATGGCCACTCCAACTGTCCATGACCGTGGATGTGGCTATTTGAATAGTTTGACACTCTGCAGAGGTGGTACAATTTCACCACAAAATTCGATACATCTGTCAGGGATAACCCTGAATCATCATACTTAGCATGCGGATAATTAATCATAACGTTTCCTTTACACACTCTAGTATAAGCACCTCTCCTATGAGCTTGGCCTCCCAGCCATGGCCATCTGCCATCCTGGGCACTGCATAGGTGGACAACATCAAGAGGTGGCCTCATCTCCAACCTCTTCCGCGAGGGAACCCATACTAATGCATATAAACTTCTGGCTAAGCCTTACCCAATTCAAGTACGGTAAAATTGGAATGGTATCTCATCCGAACCCAACCATCAGTTTTTATAAAGGGCTAAGGCTCATGCCTCAACATTTTCATCATCATAAACCATTTTTGTTTCTCAACACATGTCAAAACATCTCAATAGAATGACTCATCATTCTAAGGTTTTCATAAGCATTTTCACCAAGTATTCCCATCTAAAGTGATCAAGTTTTATGCTTTAGCACTAGCCACTAAGGTTAAGAGTGTTCACTAATGATGGATGCTAAGATCAATCTCATGCCATAGAATGACATCTAGTATAGGCCAAGTTTTATACTCTTTATGCTATCTATACTACTTTCCAAAATCTCACAAAGCATTACTAAAAGTAAAGAAACTTTGGTAAAGCAAAAGTAAAGCTTGCAAGTAAAACTTGGGATGGGTATAATTCAAAATGTATAACCAAAGCATGCCTAATGCATCTTTCTTAGGTTAACTTGCATCTAGTGATGGCTTGCCTTGATTGGTGCAGTGATTGAAGTTCTCTTTGTCTTCTTCGGGGTAGAACTCCTCCTCCTCATAGACTTGGTCGATACTATCATCTATAAATGAAAGACGGGATACACAATCACCAAAAAATACTTAACTAGTCTATTTAGCACACTAATGCACACACTTGATGATCTAGCATCATCACACTCATCACAAGATTTAAAGAACTAGTTTCATTTATTTTATTTGAGAAAAGTAATTTCTACTCATTGAAAATATTTAAGATTTAATATTCTCCAATTAAAATATGGGATCATGTGGACACATGTCATCACCACATATTCTAATACATGGGAATGTGTTTTAAAGGTTTTCTCATATTTTATAAAGTTTAAGATTATTATTTAATAGATTTAAAGTGACTAGAAATTCCCTAATAGCATTATTTTGGTACTAGTCCAAAGTCACTGCATGCAAACCTAAATATTATTACATATTCAGATAGGTATTGTCAAATGTGATTTTTGAGAGTTGGAATCAACTCAAAACCTATTATGGTTGATTTTTGAAAAATGTTTGAATGTAGCAAAGTCTCTGTTTTGTTATTTTTGCTATATGTGATCTCTAACTCCAATTGATTTAAATCTAACAGGCTTGGATAGATAATTTAATTATCTTTCTAACAAAATTTTAATCATGCCAATTGGTTAGTGAAACTCTCTGAATGGATTTTTAAACAAGTGGACATAATCTAGTTTAAACCTAAATATAAAAACCTCTATTTGAATCTGTGGGCTAGCGCGGGAAAACTAACGGGCCAGCCCAGTGGCGATCTGTGGTGCAGAGGGCTACTAACTGGAGGGTCCCGCATGTCAGCGACTAATTCTAACCGAAGCGATACAGGGAAATCTCAGCCGTGCGATTAGAACAAGAATCTACGACCGTGGTTCATCGTTTCCGGTGAACAACTCCGGCGAGAGAAAACCCTAACGCGTCATGGTGGGGTACGTGGGGGCTTACCAAGGCTCTAGCTAGACGTGGCGATGGGGGTGATCGAGCTGGTAGATGACGGCGGTTCTAGGCATGGTCGTGGCGGCTCCAGGGGCAGTCGCAATCGACGCTACGGCAAGGCGAAATGCATCTCGAGTGGCTCCGGGGAAAGTTCAGGGTGGTCAGTGGTGAGAGGGGAGTGAGATGGTGTGAGGATTGAGGCTGGGGGAGGCCTCCTTGTATAGGCTCGACGACGGGACCGAGCGGCGTGGTCAGGCAACGGTGGCAACACGTCTACAGGGTGCTAGCGGCATGGCTGTGAGCAGCGGTCGACGTAGTGATCTCTGGCGGTCCTCTACGGCTTAAAGGCGTGACTAGGGCGGTGGAATTTGGTCAGGAGCATCCGATGCTCTACGCGGCAGAAGCGACGTTCGACGCGGCGCACGGTGGCTGCAGGTCAAATGGCGGTGCACGGGCATGTCTGGGTGCTTCGTGGGGTCGTGGCGAGGCGGTGCGCACGAGCTGCGGTCGAGGCGTGGTCTATGCTGGCTTGTCGGGCGCGGTGCTCTGGCGCGTGCTCGGCATGGCTCAGACGCGCGGGGTGTGGTCATTCTGTGGTGGTTCAGGGCATGCCAGTGCTCGGGGAAGGGTCGGAGAGGGGCGATGTGATCTCGCCTACCTCCTAGGCATCGTGAGTGAGGTGGGTTCGGTCTGCTGTGAGTGAACCATGGTCGGCTGGCAAGGAGGTGCTCGGGCGGCTTGGCACTGGCGCATACAGCAAGGGGATGAGGTGCTAGGGTGCTGGTTGGGATAAGAGGGCACAAGGGGAGTGTAATGGGGCAAATTGGTGGACAATGCATTGGTCAAGAACAATAATTGTAAGGCAGGTTTATCTGTGATCACCAAGTGTTTGATGAAATGGCCGAAAGAAATTTATATTTGAATTTTGGAAAGATTTTTGGTGTGTGATCTACACTTATGCTTGAGAGTCTCTGGTTGCTTGGGATTGTCAAGTGGAGTTGGTTTGGTGGGTTTTTGCAAAAATGGGATCTTCACATATGTATGCGATTCAATTTTAGATGTCATTTAAATTTAGTGGCTAAGTGTTTTTGTAAGTTTGGAAAGTGGGCCTTGGTACATCTTTACTTGATCTAGCAAGGGGTGAAAATATCTAGAATTGTTTCTGTTTGAAAATGACTTCTAGGAACACCTAAAGTGGCCTAGTGGATTAAAATGGTCAAAGTGACCATTTGCATTATTTAATCTTACTTGATTTCTTTCTCTTTGGATTTTTTTTGTAAATGGTCTAGATGATGTGGCATTCACCTTTAAACCATTTAACAATAATTAGAACAATCAAACATGGCATTTACACACAATTCTATACTAATACAACATACACAAGCATTCATAATTATTTTAATAATAAAAAGTTTGTGTTAACCCTAAATTGGGTGATTAGGATTTCATAATACTGATTAAAGTTTTGGGATGTTAGAGCCTCAATGAATTATTTTGCCTCAGGGGTCTTAAATCACTTTCATGCCATGATTAGTCCTGTTTTGTTGCAAGCATGATTATGACAGTTATTGCTCTCTCGTTTGTCGCTCCCTTACTATTGCTAGCCTTCACTTGCACTGAGTATGAGCTCTACTTGTGTTTCCAATTCCCCAAAACCAATATTGCCAAAAGTGCCCACCATACCTACCTATTAGCATCATTTTCTTTTCCGTGCATATTCAGTAGGCCTTGTTTTCTTCCGAATAAAATGTTTGCTTGTTATGAGAAAGTTAGATAGTAAAGCTCTCACGAACTTGATGGCACACTTTATTTCTTGCACTTAATAAACCTGAACCACTGTGACTGTCCATGAAAGTTATATGCTTGGAAATTATAGGCTGGGGATTAGCAGAACCGTGCTGTCATGAAGAACGCTTTCAACACCTGTAAATATATACCTAGTTGATATCATGCTCTTTTGTTTACGGATGTCGTCGGTGTGAAATAAAGGGGATCTTGTAAGTCCATGAAGTTATGTATGTGTGTTAGAGACCTGCAGCGTAACCATAATGAGTTTTCTATGAAGCATTCTTCTTATAAAAAAGAGTCAGATATTGAGAAAAAGAGAAAAAGAAAAAAAAGAGATATGAGAAAAGAGGAAAGAGAGAAAAAAGCACCATTTTTCCCATGGTAAATAAGAAGATTGTTGAGATGCTCGTTGTCTGCTTGCCTTGTCATTTTGATATGGGAATTCTTCCGTATCATCGGGCAAGGGGTACCCCGTTGGCGGTTCTCTATGATACGCATGTATTTACTATGATAAGAACTTACCGGTAACTAAAGTTGAGTAGCATGAGGAGCAGCCCTCGTACTCAATGGACATGAGGTTTCCAGTTTATGGTCTGTCAAGCATATAACTCATATTGGACATCACTTTCACCTTAAGCATTTAAAGATGGTTATGATAGGGGCAATGAGAGATCAAAGCTAATGAGTACCATACTTTCAGCATTTGGAAGCCTTTCAAACTTTTCAAAACCTTTTCATTTCCTTGTTGAGTCACCACATATTCTATGAGCGCTTTCTTGAGAGCATAGTTGTCATTCTTAGTGTAATATGCTTGTATCGAAACTTGATTAATTGTGTCATGACCTTGATGCTTGTATCTTTGAGATCTTTACTTCTAGTCTTCACTTGAACTTCAGAGGTGCCTTGGAATTTATGTTTGCTCTACAATCAAAGGCAAGCGAGATACCACTCTATCATACCTTGTTATGAGCATTGGAATGTTGCTTATGTTTATGTTTCATGCTATTTATTGTTTTTGAGTTGGAATCTCTTCATAGCTTGCAATGACTATTAAGTAAACTTAGTTGCATACTCTTTATTATGAATTTCCTGAGTAGTTGATCATATGCTGAGAATATATACATCTTATGAAGCAAATGTGTTTGTGAAAGTTTCTTTTATCGCACTCGGTTTTCAACTGAATTGCTTGAGGACAAGCAATAAGCTAAGCTTGGGGGACTTGATACGTCCAAAACGTATCTACTTTCCCAAACACTTTTTCTATTGTTCTTCCTCTAAACTTGTGTGAGTTGGATACAACTAACACGGACTGACGCTATTTTTAGCAGAATTACCTTGGTGTCTAGTTTTTGTGCAGAAAATTAACTATCAAGAAAAATCCCGGAAAATATACCAAAAATCCTATTTCACCAGAAGATTCATAGAGCCAGAAGACGAGACGGAGGAGGGCCACGAGAGGCCCACACCACCTGGCCACGTGGGCCAGGCCAGGACGCGCCTGGGGGTGATGTGGCCGCCTCGATCACCCCCTCAGCCTCCCTCTTCGCCTATAAGTTGCGTCTTGACCTAAAAACCAAGGGGGGTTGGATGTTTTTCCAGAAAGAGTTCCGCTACACCGCCACCACCAGATTTCGTGATTCGGAACCAGAAACTCCATTCTGGCACCCTGCCGGGACGGGGAATTGGAGGAGATCATCGCCATCATCATCACCATCGCTTATCCATTGACCATCCTTGTTTCCCCCATATTTGAGTGAGTAATCCCCTGCTATAGGCTATGGGGATGGCAGGGATTGGATGAGATCGTTCATGTAATGGCATCAGATTGTTAGGGCATGGTGCCTAGTATCTATTATTAGTGTTTTTTGACTTTGTTGCAACTTGTTATGCTTAATGCTTGTCACTAGGGCCCGAGTGCCATGATTTCAGATCTGAACATGTTATTGATTCATTATGATAGTATTGTTTATGGTCTTATCTGCAAAGTTGTATACACATATTGTTGTACGGAACCAAAGGCCCCGAAGTGATAGCAATCGGGATAACGGAGGGAATGGCTTTGATGTGAGGATCACATGTGTTCACGGAGTGTTAATGCTTTGCTCTAGTGCTCTATTAAAAGGAGCACCTTAATTGTCAGTAGTTTCCTTGAGGCCCCGCTGCAAATGGGCTGGCAGGACAAAAGATGTTGTGCAAGTTCTCATTGCGAGCACGTATGACTATATATGGAACATATGCCTATTATTATCTAGTACTTGGATGCTTTATCTTATTTATCTGCAAATGCCCTATGTCTTGATTGCCATATGAATTGTCTTGTCTATGCAACGCCCGCCCATCCATCCCTATGCCTACCGCGCTTTAATCCTACTGTTTACTACAATTGTTACTACTGTCTTTACATTTACTACTTCTATTATTTTACTATTGCTACTACAAAACTTTTGCTACTGATAAACTGCTGTGAGCAAGATTGTTTCCAGGTGCAGCTGAATTGACAACTCAGTTGTTCAGGCTTATAAATATTCTTTGGCTCCCCTTGTGTCGCATCAATAAATTGGGTTTCACTTCCCTCGAAAATACTGCGATACACCCCTATACTTGTGGGTCATCATGTGGTCATGTGGATCAATGTGGTTTAGGAAAAGAACACATCCAATGAATCTAGTGGATCAATCTGGTTTAGGAAAATAACACATGCAATTACTCTAGGGCATCAATGTGTCAAACCATGGTCACAGAGACCAAAAACACATAGGAAAGTAGCTTCCACATTACATGTCGCACCAATGTGGCAGAAGTTGCATCACAGAGTCCACTAGAGCTTGTGTGGTGATGTGGATCAATGTGTTTTAGGAAATAATAGAAGCAACGAGTCTAGGAGATCAATGTGTCAAACCATGGTCACATGGACCAAAAAGAAATAGGAAAGCATCTTCCACATTGCATGTTATACCAGTGTGGCAGAAGTTGCATCACTGAATCCACTAGAGTGTGTGTGGTCATGTGGATCAATATGGTTTAGCAAAAGAACACATTCAATGACTCTAGGGGATCAATGTGTCAAACCATGGTCATAGAGACCAAAAACACATAGGAAAGCAGCTTCCACATTGCATGTTGCACCAGTGTGACAGAAGTTGCATCACAAATCCACTAGAGTGTGTGTGGTCATGTGGATCAATGTGGTTTTCAAAAAGAACACATCTAATGACTCTAGTGGATCAATGTGGTTTAGGAAAAGAACTCATGCAATTATTCTAGGCGATCAATGTGTCAAACCATGGTCACAAAGACCAAAAACACATATGAAAGTGGCTTCCACATTACATGTTGCACCAGTGTGGAAGAAGTTGCATCACAGAATCCACTAGAGTGTGTGTGGTCATGTGGATCAATGTGGTTTTGGAAAATAACACAAGCAATGATTCTAGGGGATAAATGTATCAAACCATCATCATAGAGACCAAAAACAAACAGGAAAGCGGCTTCCACATTGGAAGTTACACCAGTGTGACAGAAGTTGCATCACAGAATCCACTCGAGTGTGTGTGGTCATGTGGACCAATGTAATTTAGGAAAAGAACACATGCAATGACTCTAGGGGATCAATGTGTCAAACCATGGTCATGGATACCAAAAACACATAGGAAAGCAGCTTCCACATTGCATGTTGCACTAGTGTGATAGAAGTTGCATCACAGATTCCACTAGAGTGTGTGTCGTCATGTGGATCAATGTGGTTTTTGGAAAAACCACATGCAATGTGGTCATGTGGATCAATGAATCTAGTGGATCAATGTGTTTTAGAAAAAGACACATCTAATGACTTTAGGGGGTCAATTTGTCAAACCATGGTCATAGAGACCAAAAACACATAGGAAAGCAGCTTCCATATTGCATGTTGCACTAGTGTGGCAGAAGTTGCATCAAAAAATCCACTGGACTGTGTGTGGTCATTTGGACCAATGTGGTTTAGTAAAAGAACACATGCAATGATTCTAGGAGATCAATGTGTCAAACCATGGCCATGGAGACCAAAAACACATAGGAAAGCAGCTTCCACGTTGCATGTTACACTAGTGTGACAGAAGTAGTATCATAGAATCCACTAGACTATGTGTTGTCATGTGGATCAATGACTCTAGTGGATCAATGTGGTTTAGGAAAAGAACACATGCAATGACTCTAGGGGTCAACGTGTCAAACCATGGTCACAGAGACCAAAAACACATAGGAAAGAAGCTTCCACATTGCATGTTGCACTAGTGTGGTAGAAGTTGCATCACAGAATCTAGTGGAGTGTGTGGTCAGGATTAATGTGGTTTAGGAAAACAACACATGCAATGACTCTAGGGGATTAATGTGTCAAACCATTGTCATGGATACCAAAACAACATAGGAAAGTAGCTTCCACATTGCATGTTACACCAGTGTGATAGAAGTTGCATCACAGAATCCACAAGAGCGTGTGTGGTCATGTGGATCAATGTGGTTTTGGAAAAGAACACATATAATGTGGTTATGTCGATCAATGACTCTACTGGATCAATGTGATTTAGGAAAAGAACACATGCAATAACTCTAGGGGATCAATGCATGAAACAATGGTCATGGAGACCAAAAAGACATAGGAAAGTAGCTTCTAGATTGCATGTTGCACCATTGTGGCAGAAGTTGCATCACAGAATCCAATGAAGTGTGTGTGGTCATATGGGTCAATGTGGTTTAGGAAAACAGCACATCCAATGACTCTAGTGGATCAATGTGGTTTAAGAAAAGAACACATGCAATTACTCTAGGGAATCAATGTGTCAAACCATGGTCACAGAGACCAAAAACACATAGGAAAGTAGCCTCCACATTACATGTTACACCAGTGTGGTAGAAGTTGCATCACAGAGTCCACTGGAGCGTGTATGGTTATCTGGATCAATGTGGTTTAGGAAAAGAACACAAGAAATGAGCCTAGGGGATCAATGTGTCAAACATGGTCACAGGGACCAAAAACACATAGTAAAGTAGCTTCCACATTGCATGTTACACCAATGTGGCAGAAGTTGCATTAGAGAATACAGTAGAGTGTGTGTGGTCATGTGGATCAACGTGGTTTAGCAAAACAACACATGCAATGACACTAGGGGATCAATTTGTCAAACCATGGTCACAGAGACCAAAAACACATAGGAAAGCAGCTTCCATATTGCATGTTTCACCAGTGTGGCAGAAGTTGCATCAGAGAATCCCCTGGAGTGTGTGTGGTCATGTGGACCAATGTGGTTTAGGAAAAGAACACATGCAATGACTCTAGGGGATCAATGTGTCAAACCATGGCCACGGAGACCAAAAACACATAGGAAAGCAGCTTCCACATTGCATGTTACACTAGTGTGACAGAAGTTGCATCATAAAATCCACTAGACTGTGTGTGGTCATGTGGATCAATGTGGTTTTGGAAAAAAACACATGCAATGTGTTCATGTGGATCAAGGACTCTAGTGGATCAATGTGGTTTAGGAAAATAACACATGCAATGACTCTAGGGGATCAATGTGTCAAACCATGGTCGTAGAGACCAAAAACACATAGGAAAGAAGCTTCCACATTGCATGTTGCAGGAGTTAAGCTTGGGGATGTTGATACATTGCAAATGTATCTATAATTTTTGATGTTCCATGCTTGGTTTTATCCACTTTCTTGTGTTTTGTTCCAACTTTGGAGTACTTTTATTATGATTTCTTGGACTAACCTATTAACAAGAGCCACAGTGCCAGCTGCCTGTTTTCTGTTGTTTTTAGTTCTAGAAAAGTCAGAAAATGAATATTCTCGGAATTGGACGGGACAAAATCGAAAGTGCCTATTTTTCCCGAAGGGATCAAGTGCCAGAATATGAGACGGAGAAGGGCTGGGGCCGGCCACACCACCTGGCCACGCGGCTAGGCTTGGCCCGCGCCAGGGGGTGGTCTGGCCGCCCCCAGCACCCCCTCGGCCTCTCCTTCCGCCTATAAGATTCCCTCGGGACTAAAACCCTAGGTACCCGATCAAAAATCCACGAAAGAGTCTGTAGCCGCCGTCATCTCCATCTCTAGATCGGGAGGGATCTGAAGCTCTTCCTGGCACCCTGCCGGAGAGGGGAATTCACCCTGGAGGCCTTCTTCATCACCATGCAAGCCTCCGGTGTGATGTGTGAGTAGTTCATCCTTGGACTACAGATCCATGTAGTAGCTAGATGGTTGGTTTCTCCTCCTTTGTGCTTTCATGTCTAGATCTTGTGAGCTCCGTTCATGATCAAGATCATCTATTTGTAATCCATACATGTTGTGTTTGCGGGGATCCGATGGATATTGAGATTCTATTTTAGATTGATTATTGATTCTATCATGTCTTTGTTATTTGAGATCTTGCATGCTTTCTGTTGTTAGTAGCTATCTTGGCCAAGTAGATGCTAGCAACTCCAAGAGTTAGCATTTATGCACGATAGTGGGTTCATGCCTCTGGTAATCTGGGGAAGTGACAAAAATCTCTAAGGTACTAGATGTGCTGTTGCTACTAGGGAGAAAACAACGATCCTTTGTTCATAGAACAATTGTATTGTTTACCTTACACGCAGTTCGTAAAGCAATAATCTGTTGCTTGCAACTTAATACTGGAGGGGGTTCAGATGATAACCTGAAGGTGGATTATTAGTCATAGATGCAGTTGGATGGCGGTCTATGTATTATGTTGTATTGCCCAATCAAGTCTCAAAGGAGTCAATATGATTAGTATATGCATGTATTGCTTTCTCGGTGTTTGTCAATTGCCCCAATGTAATTTGTTCACCCAGCATGTTATCTATCTAAGGAGAGCCACCTCTAGTGAACTATGGATCCTGGTCCTTTACTTTACATACAATCTACAATCTTTTACTACTTTGTGTTTACTTTCTGCAAACTTTCACTTTTTTCCATTCGATACGTTTAATCCTTTGTTTTCCGCAAAACACGGTGAGATTGACAACCTCATCGCAAGTTGGGGACAAAGTTCTGTGGTTGTGTTGTGCAGGTCTCCACATTGCTACTAGCACCGGTAGTGCGTCCTGCCAAAGCTTAGTTAGTAACACCTTTGAGGTGTTTCCTTGCTCCTACTGGTTCGATTAAATCTTGGTTTCATAACTGAGGGAAACTTGCTGCTGTGCTCATCATACCTTCCTCTTGGGGTTCCCAACGAGCTCTACATCAACACCGCCATCAAGCAATTTTCTGGGCGTCGTGCATTGAGCCATCAAGCATTTTTCTGGCGCCGTTGCCGGGGATTCAAGGACATCTTCACAAGAGGAGTCCCTCATAACCAATCTCTTTACTTTGTTGTTTTTGTTTTGCTTAGTTTCTTTTTGCTTTGTTTGCTTGTTTTGTTCTTCAAAAAAACACAAAAAAAATTAGTTTTACTAGTTTGCTTCCTTATTTCAAAAACACACAAAAAATAGTTCCTTTCTTAAGTTGCCTTTATGACTAGCTCTGCTCCAATCACTATTTCATTATGGATAGCTCACTCAGTTTCCTATTTGGGAACAGTTTTATGACTGCTAAGGTAATAGATGAACCACCGCCTGCTAGAACCTCCATGGAAGAAGAAATTGCTGAACCTGAAAGCTCATTAGATGAAAAAGAGGAGGAGAGTGATGGACAAAAGGAGGAAGAATGGATCTACCCATGCCTACCTTCTAATTAGAGTAACTCTTTATCCCTTACATTATTTGATTGTCCCCCATGCTTATCAAAGGAGGGTGAATGTTATGTTCCCGAGGATTCTTTTGAAAATATTTATAATAAAGCTCTAGTGCTTGTAGATCATGAAAACCATGCCTTATGTGATAGTTATATTGTTGAGTTTATTCATGAGGCTGCTGAAAATTATTATGAGAGAGGAAAATATGGTTGTAGAAGTTATTATGGTAATGAACCACCTCTCTATGTGCTGAAAGTTTTGAAGTTGCTCTTGTTTTATCTACCCATTCTTGATATTATGTGCTTCTTTGATTTATTTTCTTACAACATTCCGACTTAAATGTGTTTTGAATTTGCTTCTTGATGCTCTCTTTTACTTCAACTCATATTTCTTATGTGAGCATTTTCTCAAATTATCATGCCTAACTTAAAGGCGTTAAAGAAAAGTACTTGTTGGGAGATAACCCAAGAGTTTTAGATGAGTCTTGGAAGTTATTACCTCTGTAATAACCTATCCTTATCCTTTTTATTTGCTTTTTGTGCCAAGAGTAACCTCTAATGAGAGTGAAGTAATGATTGGGAAAGTTGCTGTCCCGAAACAGATTTCTGTGCTTCACCGTAAACATTCCTGGGAGAGCTCTGTACGTCGGATTGAGCTGTAATTGTTTGTGCTTCTGACCCAGGTTGTTATCTAACTTCCGTTAGTTCAACACTTTTTTATTCGAGCCACAGAAGGTCTTCGAAAAAATTCGTCTTTACCTGCTGGTCTGTTTTGACAGATTTCTGCCATTTTCTGCATTTGCTTCTTGTGGGTTCCTTTTTGAGTTCTTTTGGGGAATTGAGATTTTTGAGGGAAGTGCTACAGTAGCTAGTGTTCTAATGGAAGTTTATTTGGTGTTATAACTGAACCTTAAGACTTATTTATCTTAAGTGCACTAATGTTGCTAATGAGATTGTGTGAAGTTTTGTATGAAGGAAAATTTTCAGGTGTATGGAAGGAATGAGTAATGAGATGAAGGATGGACTAAAGATCAAGCTTGGGGATGCCACGCATGTCACCCCAAAAATATCCAAGAAGTACAAGCGTCAAAGCTTGGGGATGCCCAAGGCATCCCCTTCTTCATCAATAAAAATTCCAGGTTTCTTCCAAACGCTTCATTTTTATTGTTTCATGCACAGTTGTGTTTTTCTTGGAGCGTCTTCTTTTTCGTTTTTGTTTTGGTTTTTAGTTTGCTTGGTTTGCTTAGGTTTCTGAATAAGTTGGTTGGACCCACTCTTTCACACATTGGTTTGCAAATAGTTTGGTTTGGTTTGGAAAAGAGTAGGAAAGTTCATGCTTATGTGGTAAAAAGAGCTTGTTTTTTACTGTGGCTATGCTTTGTCATGCCATGCTTGATATTGTTTTGGCTTTATGCTTAGTATTCTTTGCTGTAGAATGACTTGTTATAAACAATTGAGATTTCTTAATGTGCCTTGGATGAATCATGCGTTGTTTTAGCATATTAAAGCATAGTATAGTGGTATTCTCCTTTGATGCTTTATTTGGTTTGACTTGGCACATGCTCACAACATGTTATGACTATCTCAAGTCACCATAGACTTTATGATCCTTTAGTTTTTAACTTGTAGTATCACTTTATGCTTTGATCAATGATGTTTTGTCGCTCTGCATGATTATGGTCATTATTGCTCTCTTAGTTTGTCGCTCCCAGTCTTTTGCTAGCCTCCACAACCAAGTATGAGTTCCACTCATGCATCCAACTCCCTAAACCAAGTTTTCCAAAGAGTCCATCATACCTACCTACTAGCTTATGCTATTCCAGTATATTCATGCTTTTGTTTACATTCCACTTGTTATGAGAAAACTAGTGATTAAAGCTCTCACGAACTTGATGGCACACTTTACTTTATTGCCTCTAATAAACTTGAACCATTGGGTCCTTCTTTCTTGCATATATGCTTGCGCTTTATAAGTTGCAATTAGCAGAACCATGTACCATGGGGAACGCTTTCAACATTGCACTTGTACTTTGTACCCCGTTGATATCATGTTCTTTTGCTTACGGATCCCGGCGATGTGAAATAAAAGTGGAACTTGTAAGATCATGGAGTTTGTATGTGTGTTAGAGAAACACCTGGGCCGCTAGCCTAAGCCATGCCTAATCATGGTGGAAACTTGCAGCATCACCATAGTGAGCACTCTATGAAGCATCCTCAATAAAAACCTATGCAAATAGCAAATAAAAAGATTGCTAAGATGCTCATTGTCTGCTTGCCTTGTCATTTTGATTATGGGAAAGCTCCCGTATCATGTGCAAGGGGTACCCCGTTGGCGGTTCTTAATGATACACATATACTTACAATGACAAGAGCTTACTCGTGACTGAAGTTGAGTAGCATGAGGATCGGTCTTCGTAAGTAAGGGGCATGAGATTTCGGTTTATAACTTGTCAAGCATATCCTCTTAGTTGTGTCACTTTAACCTTAATCACCTTCAAGATGCTTATGATAGGGGCAATGAGAGCTGAAAGCTATAAGTACCATAATTTTTGGAAGCTCTTTATGAGACTTGAATCCCTACTTCCTTTTACAAAAGGTCTTTCTTCCACCATTATATTGAGTCTCCACCTTCTATCTTTATGCACTACTTTGAGAGCATAGTGCCCATTCTTAGTTCTATGTGCATTGTCCCAAGACTAGTTGATTGATGCATAACTTGTTATTGCTTGTTTGAAACTATTGTATCTAGTCACTCTTATGAACTTTGAAGGTGTCCTATGCATTTATATTTGCTACTCTATTGAGGGACAAGCTGAATACTTTTATGCTATGTTTTCTTTATGTGAAACAAACAAACGTCTTGCAAAGCATGTTATTCATGAATCTTTTGTTTGTGCCTTTTCATGTTGTATCATAGTTTCTTTGCTTATTGCTAGAACTTTGTCTTTCATGTTATGATTGAAGTAATTTGATCCCAGCTTTGAGTTTTGCAAATACTTTGATCAAGTTTTTTATGGTGCATGTCACCTCAAAAATTATTTCTTTTTATCACTTACCTACTCGAGGACGAGCAGGAGTTAAGCTTGGGGATGTTGATACATTGCAAATGTATCTATAATTTTTGATGTTCCATGCTTGGTTTTATCCACTTTCTTGTGTTTTGTTCCAACTTTGGAGTACTTTTATTATGATTTCTTGGACTAACCTATTAACAAGAGCCACAGCAAATTGCACATTTTACATTGTTTTAAAATGAATATTCTCGGAATTGGACGGGACAAAAGCCAAAGTGCCTATTTTTTTGGAAGGGATCAAGTGCCAGAATACGAGACGGAGAAGGGCTGGGGGCCGGCCACACCACTTGGCCGCGCGACCAGGCCTGGCACGCTCCAGGGGGTGGTCTGGCCGCCCCCAGCACCCTCTCGGCCTCTCCTTCCGCCTATAAGTTGCCCTCGGGACGAAACCCTAGGTACCCGATCAAAAATCCACGAAAGAGACTGTAGCCACCGTCATCTCCATCCCTAGATCGGGAGGGATCTGAATCTCTTCCTGGCACCCTACTGGAGAGGGGAATTCACCCTGGAGGCCTTCTTCATCACCATGCAAGCCTCCGGTGTGATGCGTGAGTAGTTCATCCTTGGACTATGGGTCCATGTAGTAGCTAGATGGCTGGTTTCTCCTCCTTTGTGCTTTCATGTTTAGATCTTGTGAGCTCCGTTCATGATCAAGATCATCTATCTGTAATCCATACATGTTGTGTTTGCGGGGATCCGATGGATATTGAGATGCTATTTCAGAATGATTATTGATTCTATCATGTCTTTGTTATTTGAGATCTTGCATGCTTTCCGTTGTTAGTAGCTATCTTGGCCAAGTAGATGCTAGCAACTCCAAGAGTTAGTATTTATGCTTGATAGTGGGTTCATGCCTCTGGTAATCAGGGGAAGTGACAACAATCTCTAAGGTACTAGATGTGCTGTTGCTACTAGGGAGAAAACAACGATCCTTTGTTCATAGAACAATTGTATTGTTTACCTTACACGCAGTTCGTAAAGCAATAATCTGTTGCTTGCAACTTAATACTGGAGGGGGTTCGGATGATAACCTGAAGGTGGATTATTAGTCATAGATGCAGTTGGATGGTGGTCTATGTATTATGTTGTATTGCCCAATCAAGTCTCAAAGGAGTCAAGATGATTAGTATATGCATGTATTGCTTTCTCGGTGTTTGTCAATTGCCCCGCCGTAATTTGATCACCCAGCTTGTTATCTATCTAAGGAGAGCCACCTCTAGTGAACTATGGATCCTAGTCCTTTACTTTACATACAATCTACAATCTTTTACTACTTTGTGTTTACTTTCTGCAAACTTTCGCTTCTTTCCATTCGATACGTTTAATCCTTTGTTTTCTGCAAAACACGGTGCGATTGACAACCTCATCGCAAGTTGGGGACAAAGTTCTGTGGTTGTGTTGTGCAGGTCTCCACGTTGGGGACAAACTGAGGGAAACTTGCTGCTGTGCTCATCATACCTTCCTCTTGGGGTTCCCAACGAGCTCTACATCAACACCGCCATCAAGCAATTTTCTGGGCGTCGTGCATTGAGCCATCAAGCATTTTTCTGGCGCCGTTGCCGGGGAGTCAAGGACATCTTCACAAGGGGAGTCCCTCATAACCAATCACTTTACTTTGTTGTTTTTGTTTTGCTTAGTTTCTTTTTGCTTTGTTTGCTTGTTTTGTTCTTCAAAAAAACACAAAAAAAATTAGTTTTACTAGTTTGCTTCCTTATTTCAAAAACACACAAAAAATAGTTCCTTTCTTAAGTTGCCTTTATGACTAGCTCTGCTCCAATCACTATTTCATTATGGATAGCTCACTCAGTTTCCTATTTGGGAACAGTTTTATGACTGCTAAGGTAATAGATGAACCACCGCCTGCTAGAACCTCCATGGAAGAAGAAATTGCTGAACCTGAAAGCTCATTAGATGAAAAAGAGGAGGAGAGTGATGGACAAAAGGAGGAAGAATGGATCTACCCATGCCTACCTTCTAATTAGAGTAACTCTTTATCCCTTACATTATTTGATTGTCCCCCATGCTTATCAAAGGAGGGTGAATGTTATGTTCCCGAGGATTCTTTTGAAAATATTTATAATAAAGCTCTAGTGCTTGTAGATCATGAAAACCATGCCTTATGTGATAGTTATATTGTTGAGTTTATTCATGAGGCTGCTGAAAATTATTATGAGAGAGGAAAATATGGTTGTAGAAGTTATTATGGTAATGAACCACCTCTCTATGTGCTGAAAGTTTTGAAGTTGCTCTTGTTTTATCTACCCATTCTTGATATTATGTGCTTCTTTGATTTATTTTCTTACAACATTCCTATGCATAGGAAGTGGGTTAGACTTAAATGTGTTTTGAATTTGCTTCTTGATGCTCTCTTTTACTTCAACTCATATTTCTTATGTGAGCATTTTCTCAAATTATCATGCCTAACTTAAAGGCGTTAAAGAAAAGTACTTGTTGGGAGATAACCCAAGAGTTTTAGATGAGTCTTGGAAGTTATTACCTCTGTAATAACCTATCCTTATCCTTTTTATTTGATTTTTGTGCCAAGAGTAACCTCTAATGAGAGTGAAGTAATGATTGGGAAAGTTGCTGTCCCGAAACAGATTTATGTGCTTCACCGTAAACATTCCTGGGAGAGCTCTGTACGTCGGATTGAGCTGTAATTGTTTGTGCTTCTGACCCAGTTTGTTATCTAACTTCCGTTAGTTCAACACTTTTCGATTTGAGCAACAGAAGGTCTTCGAAAAAATTCGTCTTTACCTGCTGGTCTGTTTTGACAGATTTCTGCCATTTTCTGCATTTGCTTCTTGTGGGTTCCTTTTTGAGTTCTTTTGGGGAATTGAGCTTTTTGAGGGAAGTGCTACAGTAGCTAGTGTTCTAATGTAAGTTATAAACAATTGATATTGCTTAATGTGCCTTGAAAGAATCATGCGTTGTTTTAGCATATAAAAGCATATTATTGTGGTATTCTCCTTTGATGCTTTATTTGGGTTGACTTGGCGCATGCTCACACCATGTTAAGACTACACCAAGTCACCATAGCCTCTATGATCATTTAGTTTTAGACTTGTAATGTCACTTTATGATTTAATTAATAATGTTTTGTCCCTTTGCATGATTATGGCCATTATTGCTCTCTTAGTTGGTCGCTCCTAGTCTTTTGCTAGCCTCCATACCAAGTATGAGTTCCACTCATGCATCCAAATCCAAATAAAACCATGCTATTCCAAAGAGTCCACCATACCTACCTATTAGCATTTGCTATTCCAAGTATATTCATGTTTTTATCTACCTTCTGAATTAAACTTGTTATGTGAAAATTAGTGATTAAAGCTCTCACAAACTTGATGGCACACTTTACTTTTCTTGCACTTAATAAACTTGAACCATTGTGCCCATATATGTTGCGTATGTGCTTGCGCTTTATAAGTTGTGAATTAGCAGAACCATGTTACCATGGGGAACGATTTCAACATTGCACTTTATTTGGTTAATATCATGTTCTTTTGCTTGTGGATCCCGGCGGTGTGAAATAAAAGGGGAGCTTGTAAGCTCAGGGAGTTTGTATATGTGTTAGAGAAACGCCTGGGCCGCTAGCCTAAGCCATGCCTAATCATGGTGGAAACTTGCAACATAACCATAATGAGCAATCTATGAAGCATCCTTAATAAAAACCTATGCAAATAGCAAATAAAAAGATCATTGAGATGCTCATTGTCTTCTTGCCTTGTCATTTTGATATGGGAATGCTTTCGTATCATCGAGCAAGTGGTACCCCGTTGGCGGTTCTCTATGATACACATGTACTTACAATGACAAGAACTTACTCATGACTAAAGCTGAGTAGTATGAGGTTCGGTCTTCATAGGTAAGGGGCATGAGATTTCAACTTATAACTTATCAAGCATATCCTCATATTTGTTCACTTTAACCTTAATCTCCTAAAGATGCTTATGATAGCGGCAATGAGATCTAAAAGCTAATAAGTACCATAATTTTTGGAAGCTCTTTATGAGACTTGAATCCCTGCTTCCTTCTATGAAGGGCATTTATTTTACTTTTTATGTTGAGTCTCCATCTTCTATCTTTATGCACCTATTGAGAGAGCATAGTGGTCATTCTTAGTTTAATGTGCATTGTCCCAAGACTTGTTGATTGATTCATAACTTTGATGTTGCTTGTTCTTAAACTATTTGTATCTAGTCACCCTTATGAACTTTGAAGGTGTCATATGCATTTATGTTTTGCTACACTATGAGGGACAAGCTGAATACCATTCTCATTATGTTTTCTATATGTGAAACAAACAAACGTCTTTCAAAGCATTGTTATTCGTGAATCTTATGTTTGTACCTTTTCATGTTACAACATAGTTGCTATGTCTTATTGTTAGAACTATATCTTTCATGCTATGTTAAAGTACTATTAACCCAGCTATCAATGTTTTACAAATACCTTGATCAAGATTATGATGGTGCATCTCACCTCAAAAATTATTCTTTTTTATCACTTACCTACTCGAGGAAGAGCAGGAGTTAATCTTGGGGATGTTGATACGTTGCAAACGTATCTATAATTTTTGATGTTCCATGCTTGTTTTATATCTACTTTCTTATGTTTTGTCCACACTTTGGAGTATTTTTACACATTTTTTGGAACTAACCTATTAACAAGATGCCATAGTGCCAGTTGCCTGTTTTCTGCTATTTTTGGTTTCAAAAAAGCTAGTAAGGAAATATTCTCGGAATTGGACCGGACAAAATCCCAAGTCAATATTTCACCAGAAGGAACACGGAGTCCGGAGGGGAGACGAAGAGGGGAGCCAGACTAGCCACACCTGGTGGTGGCGCGGCCAACCCTAGCCACGCCACCAGGTGGTGTGGGCCCCTTGGCGCTCCACTAACCTTGCCCCTTCGCCTATATATTGCCTCCGGGACGAAAACCCTAAGTACCCGATCAAAATTCCACGAAACAGTCTGTAGCCATCGCCATCTCCATCCCTAGATCAGGAGGGATCTGAAGCTCTTCTCGGCACCCTGCCGAAGGGGAGAGATCACCTTGGAGGCCTTCTTCATCACCATGACTGCCTCTGGTGTGACGCGCGAGTAGTTCATCCCTATACTATGGGTACATGTAGTAGCTAGATGGTTGGTTCTTCTCCTTTGTGCTACCATGTATAGATCTTGTGAACTCAGTTCATGATCAAGATCATCTATTTGTAATCATACATGTTGTGTTTGCGGGGATCTGATGGATATTGAGATGCTATTTTAGATTGATTATTGATTCTATCATGTCTATGTTATTTGTGATCTTGCATGCATTCCGTTGTTAGTAACTATCTTGGCCGAGTAGATGCTAGCAACTCCATGAGGGAGTATTTATGCTCGATAGTGGGTTCATGCCTCTAGTAATCTGGGGAAGTGACAGAAATCTCTAAGGTACTAGATGTGTTGTTGCTACTAGGGAGAAAACAGCAATCCTTTGTTCATAGAACAATCATATTGTTTACTTTACACACTATGCTTAATGCAATTATCTGTTGCTTGCAACTTAATACTGGAGGGGGTTCGGGTGATAACCTGAAGGTGGATTATTAGTCATAGATGAAGTTGGATTACGGTCTATCTATAATGTTGTAATGCCCAATCAAATCTCATAGGAGTCAAGATGATTAGTATATGCATGTATTCTTTCTCGGTGTTTGTCAATTGCCCTACTGTAATTTGTTCACCCAACATGTCATCTATCTTAAGGAGAATCACCTCTAGTGAACTATGGACCCCGGTCCATTCTTTTACCATCAATCTACAATCTAGTATTTACTATTTTCTATTTACTTTCTACAAGCAATTACTATCCTCCACACACTACGCTTAATCCATAGTTTTCAGAAAAACCGGTAAGATTGACAACCTCACTATAAGTTGGGGCAAAGTTATGTGGTTATGTTGTGCAGATTCCATGTTGGAAACAACACCTTGGAGGTGTTTCCTTGATCCTACTGGTTCGATAACCTTGGTTTCATAACTGAGGGAAAACTTGTTGATGTGCTCATCATACCTTCCTCTTGGGGTTCCCCAACAAGCTCGACGTGTTGAGTCGATCATCAAGCTGTTTTATGGTACCGTTGTCGGGGATAGAAGAAGAAGAAGAAGCTCCCACATCAACCACGCGCCATCAAAGCTGTTTTCTGGCACCATTGTCGGGGAGACAAGGACATCTTCACAAGGGGAGTCCCTCATAACCAATCTCTTTACTTTGTTGTTTTCGTTTTGCTTAGTTTATTTCTGCTTTGTTTGCTTGTTTCTTTTATCAAAAACACAAAACAATAGTTGTTCTAGTTTGCTTATTTTATCAAAAACACAAAAAATTTAGTTCTTTCTATAGTTGTTACCTAGTTCCTAGCTCACCATGTTGATCCCTAAGTTCACCCTGAAAGACCTTTCAATAGGTAGTGGTTCTATAATTAGGAAAGATAATATTGAAGAATTCTTTAATCATGTTAGCAAGCATGAGGATACTGAGGATAGATCCCTAGCAAAACTTGCTCAAAATTATGAAATTGCTGCAGCCTCTAGGGGATCAATGTGGTTTTGGAAAAGAACACATGCAATGTGGTCATGTGGATCAATGACTCTAGTGGACCAATGTGATTTAGGAAAAGAACACCTGCAATGACTCTAGGGGATCTGCTGAGGGCAAACTTCTAGGGCCGCCCGATCTTTCACGAATCCCACTCAAATTGAGGATGGAGTGTGGGGAGAGGAGGGGAGGATGAACACGACGAACTCACGCACAAAGAATGCGATGAACACACACAAAACCAGGATACACACCAATAGCTCACGCCAGCGGTGACCGGTCCGGCACAATCCCTAGGATCGGCGACAGGCGGAGGACTCTCTCTTGAACCGGCACCATGAGGAGGGAGACGCGGTGAGATCTTGACGTCTAGGCAAAGGGACTCTGATGCCTAGGCCTTGTACAACACGGAGGCACGATGCAAACTCCAACGAGGTTTGTGATATTTGGTGCTCCTTTGTCAAAGGAGCATGAGGCAAGAACTAGATAGATCCACAAGGGGTTTCCACTAATTCCAAATATCATGCCTAGGGTTTAGGTGGGGGACTATATATAGGCCAGCCACAAGTTCAGGGGTAATTCAGGCATTAAAGTAGAGTTCTGGGAAAAGTAGAGGGGTACATGGGCCACAGGGCCCAGCTAAGTCTCGCAGGCCCATCTTCAGGCCGGACAGTCCGGGGTTGCCGGACACTCCGAGTAGTGTCCGCGTTGTGTCCGAACTGGCATTCTGAATGTCCATGCCAGGTTGGGGCTAGGGTAGGCCGGACACTCCGACTGAGTCGCGCCAGACATTCCGGCTGCGCCGAACACTCCAGCTGGATTAGGGCGGACCCTCCGGCTCAGGCAGCTTCAGGACAGGTGCAGCTTGAGGGCTCGTGGGTCGACTCTGCAGGGGTTCGTACCTGATCAAGCACAGAGTAGTGGTATGAAGTAGCAAGCCATCCAAGTGTAAGTCAAAGTCACATGATGAGAGGAGAGAATTCACATTAGCTTGAAGGAGCTTGGCCCGGGCACGGGTCATTGGTCCACTTGGGGGACTTGGTGGTGTAGATGTAGGAGCGTATGTAGGATGGGCTGCATCAGCTCCCCCTCCCCCCCGTTGGGAAAGAGTCGTCCTCGACTCTTCATTGTTGTCATCTTGAACATCTCCATGGTAGGGTTAGAGCTCCTTGACGTTAAATGTATTGCTTGCAAGGTACTTGGATGTCAGTATGTCGATGATGTAGGCGTTGTTGTTGATTCGTTTGAGGACCTTGAAGGGACCATATCCTCTTGGTTTGAGCTTGGAGTCGCGTTCCTTGGGGAAGCGGTCTTTGCTTAGGTGTATCCACACAAGATCACCTTCTTCAAAGATCATCTCCTTCTTGTCCTTGTTTAGCCTTGAAGCTTGGTGAAGGACTTGTTACTCGATAGTAGCTCTTGTTTCTTCATGAAGCTTCTTCATAGCTTGTGCGCGCTTCTCAACGTCCATGTTGGTGCGCTCATGGAGAGGTACTGGTAGGATGTCGAGCGCGGTGAAGGGCTCAAAACCATAGACGATCATGAATGGACTCATCTTGGTTGTTGAGTGCTTGGCTCGGTTGTAGGCGAACTCGGCGTGGGGAATGCATTCCTCTCAATCCTTCAATTTCTTCTTGATCAAAACACGTAGAAGAGTTCCGAGGCTTTGGTTGACAACCTCGGTTTGTCCATCGGTTTGAGGATGTGACGCGGATGAAAAGAGGAGCTTGACGCTGAGCTTGGCCATGAGGGTCTTCCATAAGTAGCTCATGAATTTGACGTCATGGTCGGAGACGATTGTTCTTGGCACATCGTGAAGACACACGATTTCCCTGAAAAAGAAATTGGCAACATGTGAAGCATCGTCGGTCTTATGGCACAGTATGAAGTGTGCCATTTTGGAAAAGAGATCCACGACAACAAAGATATAATCATGACCATGCTTAGATCTAGGCAATCCTAATACAAAATCCATGCTAATATCGGACCAAGGTGAATGACGAATAGGCAATGGCATATAAAGACCATAAGGGTTATCTTGCGACTTAGCTTGAACACATGTCGTGCATCATTGAACATAGCGCTCCACGCCGCGCTTCATCTTGGGCCAAAAGTAGTGAGTGGAGAGCATGTCCAATGTCTTGTCACGGCCAAAGTGACCCATGAGGCCTCCACCATGAGATTCTTGGAGAAGCAAAAGTTGGAGCGACGATTTCAGAATGCAAAGCTTGTTTTGTTTAAAGAGAAAGCCCTGATGCAAATACAAATCATCAACTCCTTTGTCAATGGAGCACTTTGCTCAAATTGGTTCAAAGAACGGGTCGGAAGCATACAAAGATTTTATTTCCCCAAGACCCAACACGTTGATTTCAAGTCTCGTAAGAAGGCTTGTGTGCTTGCGAGACAAAGCGTCCGCAACTACATTATCTTTGCCCTTCTTATACTTGACAATGTATGGAAAATACTCCAAACTCAACCCACCTAGCGTGTCTCTTACTCAAGTTGGCTTGGCCTTTGAGATATTTCAACGACTCATGGTCGGAATGTATGATAAATTCCTTGGGCCATAGGTAGTGTTGCCAAACTTGCAGGACACGAACTAAGGCAAAAAGCTCTTTGTCATAAATCGGATAATTAAGGCGAGCACCATCAAGTTTCTCGCTATGGTAGGCTATAGGACGTCCGTTTTGCATAAGTACTCCTCCAATGCCAATACTACTAGCATCACACTCTATCTCAAAAGTTTTAGTGAAATCATGTAACGCAAGAAGGGGTGCTTCGGTGAGCCTCTTTTTAAGTTCATCAAAAGCTTTTTGTTGTGCTTTGCCCCACACGAAGGTGACATTCTTTTTCTTCAACTCATTGAGAGGACAAGCAATGGTTGAAAAGTTTTTCACAAAGCAACGATAGAAACCGCCAACCCATGAAAACTTCCGAGTTCACTCACATTTGTTGGGATGGGCCAATCTCGTATGTCCTTTACCTTGGAAACATCAACATCAATTCCCTTCGAAGAAATGACAAATCCAAGCAAAATCAACTTGTCTTTAGCAAAAGTACACTTGGGAAGATTAGCATAAAGCTTTTCATGTCAAAGGATTTGCAAAACTTCCTTGACATGTGTAATATGGTCCTCAAGTGACTTGCTATAAACAAGTATATCATCGAAATAGACAACAACACTTTTTCCAATGAGAGAATGCAAAATATGATTCATGAGGCACATGAAGGTGGATGGGGCATTAGATAAACCAAAGGGAATAACCAACCATTCATAGAGACCAAGTTTGGTCTTGAAGGAAGTTTTCCACTCATCACCTTCAGCCATGTGTATTTGATGGTAACCACTACGAAGATCAATTTTCAAAAAAATAGTGGCTCCACACAACTCATCAAGCATGTCATCGAGATGTGGTATGGGATGTCGATAACGCACGGTGATAGCATTGATTGGACATCAGTCCATGCATAACCGTAACGTATCATCCGTCTTTGGAACAAGAATCACGGGTATGGCACTTGGACTAGTGCTAACTTGGATCAAACCTTTGTAGATGAGTTGGTTGATTTGACGTTCAATCTCCTTTGTCTCCTTTGGGTTCGTGCGGTAAGCAGCACGGTTGGGAAGTGGTGCGGCGGGGATGAGGTTAATGCAATGTTCGATGTCGCAAAGAGGAGGTAGTCCATGTGGAAACTCTTCAGGGAACACATCCTTGAATTCCTGCAAAACAATCATCAAATATGGAGGAACATTGGTTAATTCATTAGTTCCTTGCGCTAGTCCCTTTCAAAGGAGGACATAGTGCAAGATGGATGGGTTGTTCCGAACATCTCTCGTCTCACTTTTGGTGGCAAGGAGAACACTCTTATTTTTTCCATGTTGTCTTGTGGCTCTCACTCACTATGAGGTGGTTCTCTCTCTCACCGCTTTTCTCACAAGTAGGTGTTGTGATTTGCGCCCTTGCTAAAGCCTTTGCATTGTCCGCAATTATTTTAGGAGTCATTGGTTGCAAAACACATGTTTTGTTGAGCCATTTGAAGGTGTATACATTGGTGCGACCATCATGTTTTTGTTTAAAGATAAAGCCCTTGTGCAAATACAAATCATCAACTCCTTTGTCAATGGAGCACTTTGTGAAAATTGGTTCAAAGAACGGGTCGGAAGCATACAAAGATTTTATTTCCTCAAGGCCCAACACGTTGATTTCAAGTCTCGTAAGAAGGCTTGTGTGCTTGCGAGACAAAGCATCCGCAACTACATTATCTTTGCCCTTCTTATACTTGACAATGTATGGAAAATACTCCATAAACTCAACCCACTTAGCATGTCTCTTACTCAAGTTGGCTTGGCCTTTGAGGTATTTCAACGACTCATGGTCGGAATGTATGATAAATTCCTTGGGCCATAGGTAGTGTTGCCAAACTTGAAGGACATGAACTAAGGAAAAAAGCTCTTTGTCATAAATCGCATAATTAAGGCGAGCACCATCAAGTTTCTCGCTATAGTAGGCTATAGGACGTCCATTTTGCATAAGGACTCCTCCAATGCCAATACCACTATCTTCACACTCTATCTCAAAAGTTTTAGTGAAATCCGGTAACGCAAGAAGGAGTGCTTCAGTGAGCCTCTTTTTAAGTTCATAAAAATCTTTTTGTTGTGCTTTGCCCACACGAAGGTGACATTCTTTTTCGTCAACTCGTTGAGAGGACAAGCAATGGTTGAAAAAAAATCACAAAGTGACGATAGAAACCGGCCAACCCATGAAAACTTCGGAGTTCACTCACATTTGTTGGGATGGGCCAATTTCGTATGTCCTTTACCTTGGAAACATCAACTTCAATTCCCTTCGAAGAAACGACAAATCCAAGAAACATCAACTTATCTTTAGCAAAAGTACACTTGGGAAGATTAGCATAAAGCTTTTCATGTCGAAGGATTTGCAAAACTTCCTTGACATGTGTAATATGGTCCTCAAGTGACTTGCTATAAACAAGTATATCATCAAAATAGACAACAACACTTTTTAGAATGAGAGAATGCAAGATATGATTCATGAGGCGCATTAAGGTGGATGGGGCATTAGATAAACCATAGGGAATAACCAACCATTCATAGAGACCAAGTTTGGTCTTGAAGGCAGTTTTCCACTCATCACCTTCATCCATGCGTATTTGATGGTAACCATTACGAAGATCAATTTTCGAAAAAATAGTGGCTCCACACAACTCATCAAGCATGTCATCGATACGTGGTATGGGATGTCGATAACGCACGGTGATAGCATTGATTGGATGGCAGTCCATGCATAACCGTAACGTATCATCCGTCTTTGGAACAAGAATCACGGGTACGGCACTTGGACTAGTGCTAACTTAGATCAAACCTTTGTAGACGAGTTGGTTGAGTTGACATTCAATCTCCTCTGTCTCCTCCGGGTTCGTGCGGTAAGCGGCGCGGTTGGGAAGTGGTGCGCAGGGGATGAGGTTAATGCGATGTTCGATGCCGCGAAGAGGAGGTAGTCCATGTGGAAGCTCTTCAAGTAACACATCCTTGAATTCCTGCAAAACAATCATCAAAGATGGAGGAACATTGGTTAATTCATTAGTTCCTTGTGCTAGTCCCTTGCAAAGGAGGACATAGTGCAAGATGGATGGGTTGTTCCGAACATCTCTCATCTCACTTTTGGTGGCAAGGAGAACACTCTTATTTTTTTCCACTCGAGTTTGGCTTGTGGCTCTCACTCACTATGAGGTGGTTCTCTCTCTCACCGCTTTTATCACAAGTAGGTGTTGTGCTTTGCGCCCTCGCTAAAGCCTTTGCATTGTCCGCAATTATTTGGCTAGGAGTCATTGGTTGCAAAACACATGTTTTGTTGAGCCATTTGAAGGTGTATACATTGGTGCGACCATCATGTTGAGCAGCCTTGTCAAATTGCCATGGTCAACCAAGAATCATGTGACAAACTGTCATAGGAACCACATCGCACTCCACTGTGTCTTTGTAAGGACCAATGGCGAAGGAAACCAATACGGTATGCTTGATCTTCACATACCCTTAGACACTTAGCCATTGTACGTGGTAGAGGTGCTTTTGCGGATGGAGGGTGAGGTTGAGCTTCTCACACAACTCAGTGCTAGCAAGGTTGTGGAAACTCACTCCGTCAATGATCACCTTGATAGATTTGCCATTGATGTCGGCTCGTGTTTGGAAGATATTTGAGCGTTGGTCTTAATGCTCTTGTGCTTGAGTGGTCAAGATCCTTGTGACGACAAGCGATGGACTTGCGTAATGTTCACACATGAGGAGTTCTTGGTCATCTTCCACTCGTTGCCTTGCCATTGCTTCCTTGACTCGGGCATCAAATTCATCTTCACTCAAGTACTCTTCGTCGCCATTGTCATGGATGAACAACACTTTCTTGTTTCCACACTCGGCGGACTTGTGTCCTTTGCCTCCACACTTGTAGCATTCACCATTGAAACATGTATCACTCTTTGCTTGTTTGCCACTTGGGGGCACTTTTCCTTGAGGAAGTGTGGGCTTGAAGGAAGGCTTGGAGGTACTTGAGGAACTTCCATTGAAGGTTGTTGGCGTAGCGGTTGAAGCTTGCTTGTAGGTGAAATACGCCTTGGGCTTGTTGTACTTGATGTCCTCTTGCACTTGACGTTCGGCCTTTGTTGTGATGTGCACAAGCTCAACCATGTTGTTGTATGTTTGGAACTCGACGATCCGCTTGATTGGGTGGTTCAACCCAATAAGGAAGCCTGCCATAGTTTGTTCCATGCACTCGTTAATGTTGGCGCGAATCAAGTTGAGTTCCATTTACTTGAAGTACTCTTCCACGTTGTTTGTCCCTTGACGAAGCGATTGAAGGTTGTTGAAGAGGTCACGCTGTAGTGCGCGGGGACGAAGCGGGATCTCATATGAGCCTTCATGTCATGCCAAGTTGTGATTGGAAGCTCTTGCCTTGCATCACGAGCAACTTGAACTTGTTCCCACCCAAGGTTGGCGTAATCATCAAACTCAAGCGAAGCCAAGGCAACCATCTTCTCGTTGCTATAGTTGTGCATGCGGAAGATCTTGTTGACTTTGAGTGCCCATGAGAGGTATTCTTCGAGGTCATTGGATCTGGTAAATTTGGGCATTGTGAACTTGTGCTTGCCAAAAGTTTCTTCATCGTTGTGGTCATTGCGACAATCTTGGTGACCTTGTTGATGATCTTGTGGTTGAGGCGGTGGAACTTGGTTCTCGTGACCTTGTTGCGGAGCTTGCTCTTGATATTGTTGTTGAGGCGCTTGCTCTTGCTCTTGGCGCGGTTGTTAACGACATTGGGACACTTGGGCCGCATGAGGGTGTTGAGGATGTGGAGCCTCATGACGTGGTTGATGATGAAGAGGAGGCTTGTTCCTCGGTTGGTGATGTTGATTAGGCACATGGGCCTCACGGCGAAGATCATGGTCTTGAGCCTCTTCACGTGGTGGCCATTTCTCAACTTGTACCACTTTACGCTCCACGTTTTGGTGTGGAAGAGGCGCCTCGTGATGACCATGTTGTCGGTGTGGACGTTCATGACATTGATGACGAGGAGGAGGATCTTGGAGAGCTTCACGTCGATGACGAGCTTGATTCTCCAAATTGGAGTCATCACTTGTTGTGTCCATAATATGTCGCGGGCGATGGTGGTAGACTTGCGGTTGCACTTGCGGTTCTTCTTGTGGTTGCTCTTGTTGGATCACCAATGCCCTTGCATGATGACGGTGTGCTTCTTGCCTTGCTCGTGGCCTTGAAGAGAAATCACCATCATAGCTTGACGTTGCGGCATGCCGTGGGGAAGGTACATAGTGTGAAGAACTTCCATCTTCAACCATGGGGGTGTCATTGCGTCTTGGAGCACTTGGATGTAGATCTTGTTGAAGAGGTGCATGAAGACGCGAAGAACTTGAAGAGCTTTATGCGCGTGAACGTGGTCTTTCCATTCCGTCGATGAGGCGTCGAAGATTGTCATTTGTTTTGGCGACAGAGCATTACACCGCTTCATTTTGGTGGCCGAAGTTGTGATGCATTGCTTGCATTTGTCGTTTGAGGCCGTCGAAGCGGTTGTCGATGTTCTTGAACTCGGCTTGCGTCTCGCCAAATTTTTCATCTTGTCGCGTCTCAAGAGCTTGGCAACGTTCACGGAACTCTTGGCGGACGATTAAGTGACTTGCGTGCGTCATGTACGGTCCTTGTGAAGGAAATATGCCCTGAGAGGCAATAATAAAGTTGTTATTATATATTCCTTATATTTGATAGATGTTTATTTTACATGCTAGAATTGTATTGATCAGGAAACATCAATACATGTGTGTTTAATAAACAAAAAGGGTTCCTAGTTATGCCTCTCTTATAGACTAGCTTGTTGATTAACAAGATGATCAAGGTTTCCTGATCATGGACATTGGATGTTGTTAATAACAAGGTCACACCATTGGTGGAATGATGTGATGAACATTCATCCGAAGTATAGCATTACGATCAAGTCATTATGTTTATATTGCTATAACATCATACGAAGTAATCTTTATCCTTAGACCATGAGATCATGTTAATTGCTAACACCGGAAGAGTATCTTGATAACATCAAACGTCACACCGTAACAGGTTGACTATAAAGATGGGTTCAGTACTACGAAGGTGTTATGTTGAGGCTCATGTATCAACAGTGGAATTTGTCAATCCCGATGATGGATAGATATACTCTGGGCCCTCTCGGTGATATCACATTAAGATAGCTTGCAAGCAAGTGATGTGATCACTAGAATGTTATATCACGGGAACGAGAAAAGAGTGCATGTCAGTAACGAGATCAAACTAGGTATGGAGATACCGATGATCGAATCTCGGACATGTAATATATCGAGAGACAAAGGGATTTAGTTACAAGCGTTAAAGGTTCTCACGATCACAGAAGTCATCATTGAATGTGTAGGAGTCAGTACGGATCTCTAGGTCCCGCTGCTGATAAGAGTTACGGGACACCATTTTGGAGCACATATGTTTCAGACGAAAGAATTGCAAAGCGCAGGAATTGTTTCAATAGAAACCGGAAATTGTTTTGGGTGAAATTGCAGAAAGTGGTTCTGCATGTGATATTGAAATATTGCAAGGGACTATATGTGAATGTTTGTTAATTAAAGTAATTAACAAAATTCTGAATAAATTTAATAAAAGTTTTATTAAATGAGAGAGCATTAAATTTGGAGAAATTTAATGCATTTAAAGTGGAGAGTTTAAAAGGGAATGTGAAGAGGCATTTTAATGTGGAGGGGTTACCACCACATGAATGGGGGAGGTGAGGGGTCACACACCCCCCCATGCGCCGGCCATGGAGAGAGGGGGCACCCCCCCCCCTCCTCCTATAAAAGGCCACCCATTCCCTCCTTCATCCTCACACCTCCTTGTGAAGGATCTCTCTCCCCCTCTAGAATTATTCCCCCATGGTCTCGGATTAGCGAGATACATGTTCCCCATGGCATTTCGTATGGAAGGAGTTGCTGCTTCCGCTAGATCGCAGGAGCGAGGAGGTGGAGGTTGTCTGGTGGCTTGAACGTGTGTGCGAGTATGGATGTGCTGCTGAGTTGCGGCGCTCGGACTTCCTCACGATCTTGAGATCGGCAAGTGTACGACTACATCAACCATGAGTTCCTACTCGTTAACAAAACTTGTTGTCTTCGAGGGTAATTTCTCATTGGATGTATGTCCACCCATTGCTTTGTACCTAGTAGATAGATCTTGGCGTGTAGTTCACACCGTAGGAAATTTTCTGCTTATGTCATGACCCAACAAAGGGTATCAGAGCCTGATCTATGCGTAGGTGATTTGCACGGGTAGTACACATATGTTTATATGTGGGCGATGATGATCTTGTTATTGCATCTTCTATGTATTTTGGATATTGGTGGCATAGTGGGATGAAGCGGCCCGGACCATCCTTACATGTCATCGTACATGAGACCGGTTCCACGACTGACATGCAACTTGTTTTGCATAAGTGGCTGGCGGGTGTCTGTCTCTCCTACTATAGTCAATCTGATTTACAACGAGTTGCTCATAACTTAGTTATCCTCGTTGTGGTTCATGTTCGTAGGTGAGAACGGTTCTATCTTCGAAGGCCCTAAGCCACGTAAAACTTGCAATTGATAAATTAGAGGCATCTAGTTTAGATCGTTGCTGGGCTAGTGTATTGATATGGTATTGTTGTAAGTAGATGTATGATAGATACTCTTACAACACACTCAATGTGTAAGTTCCATATACCTTGGCCTTACACACAAAGGAATGATAGAGATCATACCACGATGCAAGTGATAGAGATCAAATGCATGGACCATATCATCTCACTTTACACATTAGATGTTAGCATCTTATACTGCTAGTTTGGTGCTTTTGGTAGCATTATAAGATGATCCCTCATTTAGTTATCAAGATAAAAATGTGTTCTTCCTTAAGTATGCACTGTTCTGTGGATCATGTTTCGAGACATCACGTGATGATCGGGTGTACTCGAATCTACGCTTTCATAGGAATGGGTGTAAGATAGTTTTACACACGCGAATACTAAGGTTCTTACTTGGCGAGACTAGCATGTACAGACATGGCCTCGAAACACGGACCGAAAGGTTAAGCATGAGTCATATAGTTGATATGATGCCCATATAGATGCTCGCCTTTGAAGCTACATCAACTCACGTGATGATCGGACTTGGTGTAGTGGATTTGGTTCATGTAATCACCAAAAGGACACGAGGGATGTCGTTTTTGAGTGGGAGTTCATTAGTAATTTCGATTAGTTGAACTCAATCTATCATAAACTTAGTCTAAAGAAACTTTACAAATTCTGTTGTAGATGACACCACCTGCTTTTAATTTCAATGTGTTCATGGAGAAAGAGAAACTTGCTGCGAATGGTAGCAACTTCACCAACTGGGCTATGAATTTGAGGATTCTCCTCACTGCTGCACAAAATCAATATGTGCTAGATGCGCCGCTAGGCCCCCCACCAGCTCATGATGCCCCTGACAAGGAAAAGAATGTCTATGTGACTCGTCAGGAGGACCACAACTTAGTTCATTATGCATCTTGTATGGGCTAGAGCCATAACTTCGAAAGCATTTCGAAAATGGTAATGCCTTTGATACCATGGGAGAATTGAAAATGATTTTCGATACCCATGCTGCCGTAGAGAGTTATAATGCTACAAAAAAGTTCTTTAGCTGCATGATGGAGGAAAACAGCTCCGTTAGTGAGCATGTACTCAAAATGTCTGGGTACGCCGATAAGCTTGTGTCCTTGGTAATAACGATTCCCATTGACTTAGGCATACATCGTGTTCTCCAATCTCTGCCACCTAGCTACAAGAGCTTCGTGATGAACTATAATATGCAGGGCATGAAGAAGTCTCTTCCCGAGCTTCTGTCAATGCTTAAGACTACAGAAGTGGAGATTAGGAAAGAACATCAAGTGTTGATGATCAATAGGACCACCGGTTTCAAGAAAGACAAGAAAGGCAAGCACAAGGGAAAGAAGGGTGGCAAGTCTGTTGCCACGCCTGAAAAGAAACCCCGAGCTGGCCCTAAGTCTGACCACGAATGCTACTATTGTAAGGGGACTGGCCATTGGAAGCGCAACTGCCCCAAGTATTTGGCGGACAAGAAGTCCGGCAAGGCAAACAAAGGTATATGTGATATACATGTTATTGATGTGTACTTGACTAGTACTCGCAGTATCACCTGGGTATTTGATACGGGATCGGTTGCTAATATATGTAACTTGGTTCAGGGGCTACGAAACAAGCAACAACTAGCAAGGGATGAGGTCAGGATGCGGGTCGGCAATGGATCAAAAGTTGATGTGATCGCCGTCGGGACGCTACCTCTCCATTTGCCATCGGGATTAGTTATAAACCTAAATAATTGTTATTTAGTGCCTGCACTGAGCATGAACATTGTATCTGGATCGTGTTTGATGCAAAGTGGTCATTCCTTTAAATCTGAAAACAATGGTTGTTCGATTTATAAGAATGACATCTTTTATGGTCATGCACCTATGTTGAATGGTTTATTTCTGATAGATCTCAATAGTAATATTACACACATTCATAATGTTAATGCTAAAAAGATTAAACTTGATGATGATATGTCTACATATATGTGGCACTGCCATCTAGGTCATATTGGCATTAAACGCATGAAGAAACTCCATTCTGATGGACTTTTGGAATCACTTAATTTTGAATCATTTGATACATGTGAGCCATGCCTTATGGGCAAGATGACTAGAACGCCGTTTTCCGGTTCAATGGAACGGCGATGATCTATTGGAAATCATACATACTGATGTGTGTGGACCAATGAGTGTGTCGGCGTGAGGTGGATATCGTTATTTTGTTACTTTCATGGATGATTTGAGTAGATACGGGTATATCTATTTGATGAAACACAAGTCTGAAACTTTTGAAAAGTTCAAGGAATTTCAGAATGAAGTAGAAAATCGTCGTAATAGAAAGATCAAATTTCTACGGTCTGACCATGGAGGAGAGTATCTAAGTTACGAGTTTAGCACACACATGAAAGAGTGTGGAATAGTTTCACAACTCACGCATGCCGGAACACCACAACGTAATGGTGTGTCAGAACGTTGTAATCGTACCTTATTGGATATGGTTCGATCTATGATGTCTCTGACTGGCTTGCCACTGTCATTTTGGGGTTATGCACTGGAAACAGCTGCATTCACTTTAAATCGGGCACCATCTAAATCCGTTGAAACGACACCGTATGAATTATGGTTTGGAAACAAACCTAAGCTGTCATTTCTTAAAGTTTGGGGATGCGATGTTTATGTGAAGAAACTTCAACCAGATAAACTCGAACCCAAAGCGGAAAAATGCGTCTTCATAGGATACCCTAAGGAAACAATTGGGTATACCTTCTATCACAGATCCGAGGGCAAGGTTTTTGTTGCGAAGAATGGATCCTTTCTTGAGAAGGAGTTTCTCGCGAAAGGTGTGAGTAGTCGGAAGGTAGAACTCGAAGAGGTTATTGAACCTTCCCTTCATGGAATGGCGAGTGGCGCAGCACCGGAAGTTGTTTCAGAGTTGACTTCACCTGATGAAGAGAGAGCTAATGATAATGATCATGAAACTCTGAAAGAGGACACTACCGAACCACGCAGGTCAAGCAGGACACGTGCACTCCCGAACTGCAGACGGCAATCCTATTGTGAATTTCATGGTTGATGAAATGGATGACCCTGCGACGTATGAAGAAGCGATGATGAGCCCGGATTCCAACAAATTGCTAGAAGCCATGAAATCTGAGATGGAATCCATGTACGAGAACCATGTTTGGAACTTGGTGGACTTACCTCACGATCGAAAGGCCGTTGAGAATAAATGGATTTTCAAAAGAAAAACTGATGCTGATGGTAATGTGACCATCTATAAGGCTCGACTTGTCGCAAAGGGGTTTCGACAAATTCAAGGAGTTGACTACGATGAGACATTCTCTCCCGTAGCGATGCTTAAGTCGGTTAGGATTATGTTAGCAATTGTTGCATATTTCGATTATGAAATATGGCAGATGGATGTCAAAACTGCGTTCCTCAATGGTAATATTGAAGAAGAGTTGTATATGATACAACCTAAGGGTTTTGTCGATCCTAAGGATGCTAATAAGGTATGCAAACTTCAGCGATCCATCTATGGACCAAGCAAGCATCCTGAGTTGGAATCTCCACTTTGATGAGGTGATCAAAGAGTTTGGATTTGTCCAAACTTATGGAGAGGCTTGTATTTACAAGAACGTGAGTGGGAGCAATGTGGCATTTCTGATATTATATGTGGATGACATATTATTGATTGGAAATGATATAGATCTTTTAAACAGTGTTAAAAGTTATCTAAACAAAGAAATTTTCGATGAAAGACCTTGGTGAAGCGTCATATATATTAGGCATTAAAATCTATAGAGATAGATCAAGGCGCCTAATTGGGCTATCGCAGAGTACATACCTTGATAAGATATTAAAGAAGTTTAATATGGACGAAAGTAAGAAGGGGTTCTTACCTATGTTGCAAGGTAAGACATTGAGTAAGACTCAAAGTTCGGCTATGGCGGAAGAAAGAGAGATGATGGATAAGATCCCCTATGCCTCGGCCATAGGCTCTATTATGTATGCCATGCTATGTACAAGACCGGATGTGGCACATGCTATTAGTTTGACTAGTAGGTACCAATCTGATCCAGGTTCGGAACACTGGATAGCGGTAAAGAACATCCTCAAGTACTTGAGAAGAACTAAGGATATGTTTCTTAAATACGGAGGTGAAGAAGAGCTAGTCGCTAAGTGTTATGTCGATGCTAGCTTTGACACCGATCCGGATGACTCTAAGTCTCAATCCGGATACGTATTTCTCTTGAACGGAGCAGCAGTTAGTTGGATAAGTTCCAAACAACCTATGGTGGATAGATCAACGACGGAGGCGGAATATGTTGCTACTTCAGAAGCGGCGCAGGAGGCGGTTTGGATGAAAGAGTTCATTACAGAACTAGGTGTGGTTCCCAGTGTGTTGGACCCAATGGTGATCTATTGTGACAATAATGGCGCCATAGCCAACACAAAGAAACCGAGGTCTCACAAGAATTCCAAGCATATTAAGCGCATGTTTCACTCCATCCACGAGCATGTCAAGGATGGAGATATAAAGATTTGTAAAGTACACACAGACCTAAATGTAGCAGATCCGTTGACTAAAGTTCTCCCTAGGGCAAAACATGATCAACACCAGAACTCCATGGGTATTAGATTTATCACTATGTGAACTAGATTATTGTCTCTAGTGCAAGTGGGAGACTGAAGGAAATATGCCCTGAGAGGCAATAATAAAGTTGTTATTATATATTCCTTATATATGATAGATGTTTATTTTACATGCTAGAATTGTATTGATCAGGAAACATCAATACATGTGTGTTTAATAAACAAAAAGGGTTCCTAGTTATGCCTCTCTTATAGACTAGCTTGTTGATTAACAAGATGATCAAGGTTTCCTGATCATGGACATTGGATGTTGTTAATAACAAGGTTACACCATTGGTGGAATGATGTGATGAACATTCATCCGAAGTATAGCATTACGATCAAGTCATTATGTTTATATTGCTATAACATCATACTAAGTAATCTTTATCCTTAGACCATGAGATCATGTTAATTGCTAACACCGGAAGATTATCTTGATAACATCAAACGTCACACCGTAACAGGGTGACTATAAAGATGGGTTCAGTACTATGAAGGTGTTATGTTGAGGCTCACGGATCAAGAGTGGAATTTTTCAATCCCGATGACGGATAGATATACTCTGGGCCCTCTCGGTGATATCACATTAAGATAGCTTGCAAGCAAGTGATGTGATCACTAGAATGTTATATCACGGGAACGAGAAAAAAGTACATGTCGGTAACGAGATCAAACTAGGTATGGAGATACCGATGATCGAATCTCGTACATGTAATATATCGAGAGACAAAGGGATTTAGTTACAAGCGTTAAAGGTTCTCACGATCATAGAAGTCATCGTTGAATGTGTAGGAGTCAGTACGGATCTCTAGGTCCCGCTGCTGATTATTGATCGGAGAACGGTCTCGATCATGTCTGCATTATTCGCGAACCGTAGGGTGGCACACTTAAGAGTTGCCGGACACCATTTTGGAGCACATATGTTTCAGACAAAAGAATTGCAAAGCGCAGGAATTGTTTCAATAGAAACCGGAAATTGTTTCGGGTGAAATTGCAGAAAGTGGTTCTGCGTGTGATATTGAAATATTGCAAGGGGCTATATGTGAATGTTTGTTAATTAAAGTAATTAACAAAATTCTGAATAAATTTAATAAAATAGTTTTATTAAATGAGAGAGCATTAAATTTGGAGAAATTTAATGCATTTAAAGTGGAGACTTTAAAAGGGAATGTGAAGAGGCATTTTAATGTGGAGGGGTTACCACCACATGAATGGGGGAGGTGAGGGGTCACCCCGCCCCATGCGCCGGCCATAGAGAGAGGGGGCACCCCCCCCCCTCCTCCTATAAAAGGCCACCCATTCCCTCCTTCATCCTCATTGTGAAGGATCTCTCTCCCCCTCTAGAATTATTCCCCCATGGTCTCGGATTAGCGAGATACATGTTTCCGTGTGGCATTTCGTCTAGAAGGAGTTGCTGCTTCCGCTGGATCGCTGGAGCGAGGAGGTGGAGGTTGTCCGGTGGCTTGAACGTGTGTGGGAGTACGGATGCTCTGCTGAGTTGCAGCGCTCAGACTTCCTCACGGTCTTGAGATCGGCAAGTGTACGACTACATCAACCACGAGTTCCTACTCGTTAACAAAACTCGTTGTCTTCGAGGGTAAGTTCTCGTTGGATGTATGTCCACCCATTTCTTTGTACCTAGTAGATAGATCTTGGCGTGTAGTTCACACCGTAGGAAAAAATTTGTTTTCTATGTTGCGGACCCAACACCTTGTTCTTCTTCTTTGGGAGGTGGTTGGCTCGACTCACCGTGCCTATCCATCGTGCAAAACACACAAGTATTGTATATGGAAGTGGAATATGGCGGTGTTAGCCTTGTACCTCACCTTGCGGATTGCACCAAACTAGAAACCACAAGTGAGAGCTATAAGCATGCAAAGTGGAATTGCAAAGAAAACTCACACTAAAGAAAGAACTAACTCTCAAAATCTTGTTGGTGGTAGGTTAGGGTTGTGCAATGCCAAAGAACCAACCAAAAGAAAAGGGATAGTCAAAAGTGGGTAAAATACAAAAAAACTCAAGTCAAAGCCAAAAGGTCAACAACTCGAAGGGGTGACGGGAACCTACGACTATATACACACACGTGGAGATTGTTGGGATTGACACGACTATGAAAATGAGAAAATAAAATGTCCTAACGAAGACTACGCTCGGTCTCGTGCCAATACAAGGAGAGACCGTGGCTTGTTTGCAAAGAGGAAAAATGGGCAACGGATTTGTGCACTTGCCTCGGCTCTCTTTCTTTCTCTCTTGCCTACAAGCTTTGAGACTCTCTTTTTCTATGGGAGACTATTTTTCTTTTTCTTTTGTTTTGTATCTTTTTTTGCTCTCCCTTGATGCTACCAAGTCAATCTTGCTATTGCTTTTGCATTCTCACTATCCAAGGACCAATGCACAATGCTCAAACAAACACAAGATGAGCCACTCTCATGGGATAGGTACACACAAAGGAAGATAGGGGTTAACAAGGTGACGCAAGTTATACCTTCGTTGGTGATGATGAACTTGCCGTTGGTGGTGCGGGATGATGTTCGTGGGTCGGGGTGTCAATGAGCACGGGTATTGTTGATGCGGAAGCTTGTTTTTAGTTGAGGACACGCACACGGGACACGAGCAAACAAAGGAAATTAGCTAATGCGAAAAATGAGGCAGAACTGTCAAAACTAGCCTTTCGGTCGGACACTCCGGTCTATTCGTGCCGGACACTCCGGTCTAGTTTGGCCGGACACTCTAGTCGATTCTGGCTGGACACTCCGGTGCAGATTTCCTGCTCATGTTCTTGAGCGGAAATCCTCGCCTTATGTCCCCAAATCCGGAAAAAACTGGCCAAATTGGGATGGGGAACGCAGGAGAAAGCTGGACCAATGCCTAAGACAAGGTTTGGTCGGATCAAAACCACTAATAACACTCCAAATCAAGAGATCGATCCAAAGGCAAATATGGGGCTCATTTTTGGGGATTTTCGAATTTTTGGTGGATAGAAGAAAAAATTGTGGGGGAATTTGTAAGCAATGAAGCTTTTGATACCAATCTGTTGAGGGCAAACCTCTAGGGCGGCCCGATCTTTCACGAATCCCACTCAAATCGAGGATGGAGTACGGGGAGAGGAGGGGAGGATGAACACGACGAACTCACACACAAAGAACGTGATGAACACACACACACACACACAAAACCACGATACACACCAATAGCTCACACCGGCGGTGACCGGTCCGGCACAATCCCTAGGATCGGCGACGGGCGGAGGACTCTCTCTCGAACCGGCACGGCAAGGAGGGAGACTCGGTGAGATCTTGACGTCTAGGCAAAGGGACTCTGATGCCTAGGCCTTATACAACGTGGAGGCACGATGCAAACTCCAATGAGGTTTGTGATATTTGGTGCTCCTTTGTCAAAGCAGCATGAGGCAAGAACTAGATAGATCCACAAGGGGTTTCCACTAATTCCAAATATCATGCCTAGGGTTTACAATGGAGGTGGGGGCTATATATAGGCCAGCCACAAGTTCAAGGGTAATTCAGGCATTAAAGTAGAGTTCCGGGCGAAGTAGAGGGGTACATGGGCCACAGGGCCCAGCTAAGGGAGTATTTATGCTCGATAGTGGGTTCATGCCTCTAGTAATCTGGGGAAGTTACAGAAATCTCTAAGGTACTAGATGTGTTGTTGCTACTAGGGAGAAAACAGCAATCCTTTGTTCATAGAAAAATCGTATTGTTTACTTTACACACTATGCTTAATGCAATTATCTGTTGCTTGCAACTTAATACTGGAGGGGGTTCGGGTGATAACCTGAAGGTGGATTATTAGTCATAGATGAAGTTGGATTCCGATCTATGTATAATGTTGTAATTCCCAATCAAATCTCATAGGAGTCAAGATGATTAGTATATGCATGTATTCTTTCTCGGTGTTTGTCAATTGCCCTGCTGTAATTTGTTCACCCAACATGTCATCTATCTTAAGGAGAATCACCTCTAGTGAACTATGGACCCCGGTCCATTCTTTTACCATCAATCTACAATCTACTATTTACTATTTTCTATTTACTTTCTGCAAGCAATTACTATCCTCCACACACTATGCTTAATCCATAGTTTTCAGAAAAACTGGTAAGATTGACAACCTCACTATAAGTTGGGGGCAAAGTTATGTGGTTATGTTGTGCAGGATTCCAAGTTGTAAACAACACCTTGGAGGTGTTTCCTTGATCCTACTGGTTCGATAACCTTGGTTTCATAACTGAGGGAAAACTTGCTGTTGTGCTCATCATACCTTCCTCTTGGGGTTCCCCAACGAGCTCGACGTGTTGAGTCGATCATCAAGCTGTTTTCTGGTACCGTTGTCGGGGATAGAAGAAGAAGAAGAAGAAGCTCCCACATCAACCACGCGCCATCAAAGCTGTTTTCTGGCACCATTGTTAGGGAGACAAGGACATCTTCACAAGGGGAGTCCCTCATAACCAATCTCTTTACTTTGTTGTTTTTGTTTTGCTTAGTTTATTTCTGCTTTGTTTGCTTGTTTCTTTTATCAAAAACACAAAACAATAGTTGTTCTAGTTTGCTTATTTTATCAAAAACAAAAAAAATTTAGTTCTTTCTATAGTTGTTACCTAGTTCCTAGCTCACCATGTTGATCCCTAAGTTCACCCTGAAAGACCTTTCAATAGGTAGTGGTTCTATAATTAGGAAAGATAATATTGAAGAATTCTTTAATCATGTTAGCAAGCATGAGGATACTGAGGATAGATCCCTAGCAAAACTTGCTCAAAATTATGAAATTGCTGCAGCCTCTAGGGGATCAATGTGGTTTTGGAAAAGAACACATGCAATGTGATCATGTGGATCAATGACTCTAGTGGACCAATGTGATTTAGGAAAAGAACACCTGCAATGACTCTAGGGGATCTACTGAGGGCAAACTTCTAGGGCGGCCCGATCTTTCACGAATCCCACTCAAATCGACGATGGAGTGTGGGGAGAGGAGGGGAGGATGAACAAGACGAACTCACACACGAAGAACGCGATGAACACACACACACAAAACCACGATACACACCAATAGCTCACACCGGCGATGACCGGTCCGGCACAATCCCTAGGATCAGCGACGGGCGGAGGACTCTCTCTCGAACCGGCACGGCGAGGAGGGAGACTCGGTGAGATCTTGACGTCTAGGCAAAGGGACTCTGATGCCAAGGCCTTATACAACATGGAGGCACGATGCAAACTCCAACGAGGTTTGTGATATTTGGTGCTCCTTTGTCAAAGCAGCATGAGGAAAGAACTAGATAGATCCACAAGGGGTTTCCACTACTTCCAAATATCATGCCTAGGGTTTACAATGGAGGTAGGGGCTATATATAGGCCAGCCACAAGTTCAAGGGTAATTTAGGCATTAAAGTAGAGTTCTGGGCGAAGTAGAGGGGTACATGGGCCACAGGGCCTAGCTAAGGCTCGTAGGCCCATCTTTAGGCCGGACAGTCTAGGTCGGTTGGACCGGACAGTCCGGGGTGGCCGGACACTCCGGGTAGTGTCCGAACTGGCATTCTGAATGTCCATGCCGGGTTGGGGCAGGGGTAGGCCGGACACACCGGCTGAGTCGCGTCGGACATTCCGGCTGGATTGGGCGACACTGCTCAGTGCAGCTTGACAAAAGTGCACTGTGGCTCGTGGGTCGACGCTACGGGGGTTCATACCTGATGATGCACAGAGTAGTGGTATGAAGTAGCAAGCCATGCAAGTGTAAGTCAAAGTCACATGATGAGAGGAGCGAATTCACCTTAGCTTGAAGGAGCTTGGCCCGGGCATGGGTCATTGGTCCACTTGGAGGACTTGCTGGTCTAGATGTAGGACGGGCTGCATCAGGATCAATGTGTCAAACCATGGTCATAGAGACCAAAAACACATAGGAAAGCAGCTTCCACATTGCATGTTACACTAGTGTTACAGAAGTTGCATCACAGAATCACTAGACTATGTGTGGTCATGTGGAGCAATGTGGTTTTGGAAAAAAACACATGCAATGTGTTCATGTGGAGCAATGACTCTAGTGGATCAATGTGGTTTAGGAAAAGAACACATGCAATGACTCTAGGGGATCAATGTGTCAAACCATGGTCAAAGAGACCAAAAAGACATAGGAAAGCAGCTTCCACATTGCATGTTGCACTAGTGTGGTAGAAGTTGCATCACAGAATACACTAGAGTGTGTGTGGCTAGGTGGATCAATGTGGTTTTGGAAAAGAACACATGCAATGTGGTCATGTGGATAAATGACTAGTGGATCAATGTGTTTTAGGAAAAGAACACATGCAATGACTCTAGAGGATCAATGTGTCAAACCATGCATATAGAGACCAAAAACACATAGGAAAGAAGCTTCCACATTGCATGTTGTAGCAGTGTGGCAGAAGTTGCATCATAGAATCCTGTGTAGTGTGTGGTCTTGTGGATGAATGTGGTTTGGGGAAATAACACATGCAATGACTCTAGGGGATTAATGTGTCAAACCATTGTCACGGAGACCAAAACCACATAGGAAATCAGGTTCCTCATTGCATGATACACCAGTGTGACATAAGTTGCATCAGAGAATCCACAAGAGTGTGTGTGGTCATGTGGATCAATGTGGTTTGGGAAAAGAACACATGCAATGTGGTCATGTGGATCAATGACTCTAGTGTATCAATGTGGTTTAGGAAAAGAACACATGCAATAACTCTAGGGGATCAATGTGTGAAACAATGGTCATAGAGACCAAAAACACATATGAAAGTACCTTCCACATTGCATGTTGCACTAGTGTGGCAGAAGTTGCATCACAGAATCCACTGGAGTGTGTGTGGTCATGTGGATCATAGTGTTTTAGGAAAAGAACACATCCAATGAATCTAGTGGATCAATGTGGTTTAGGAAAAGAACATATGAAATTACTCTAGGGGATCAATGTCTCAAACCATGGTCACAGAGACCAAACACACATAGGAAAGTAGCTTCCACATTACATGTTGCACCAGTGTGGCAGAAGTTGCATCACAGAATCCACTGGAGCGTGTGTGGTCATGTGGATCAATTTGGTTTAGCAAAAGAACAAAAGCAATGAGTCTAGGGGATCAATTTGTAAAACCATGGTCACAGAGACCAAAAACACATATGAAAGCAGCTTCCACATTCCATGTTACACCAGTGTGGCAGAAGTTGCATCATAGAATGTAGCTACCTCGGACCCTACGCTCTAGGTTCAAGCCTGGATGAATCGCAAGTGGTTAAAATAGTACAGCGGGGGCCCAGAGGACCGCCCACGTGTAGACCCGTCGGTCGTCCTAACCCTTCCAAGACATCAGGACAAGAGCGAGCGGCGTAGGCAACAGGCGAAGAGATCAAATACATACACAAGTGAGTATGTATGCAAGCTACCATACAACAGTTCTCAGAGCCATTCCATCTAAAAGAAATAGAAATATTGCAACGCCATACGGCAAGATCCAAATATCCTAGATAGAGATAATAGTTTAGGATAGCTCCTCATACATCAAACATCAGAGTATCGTGAAGCGAAACAAGATCCGAGTACGGATAAGAAGAAAATCGCATAAGATGCCACATAAATAAACACATCCCGCCCACGATCTCGCGGATCCCCATCCGGAATCTCTACACCGAGTGATCGCTACAACATCATCTGCCTCCTCCACCCAGATCCATCTTGCGAATACACCTGTTCATCTGAATCAAACAATTTATCGTGTGAGACCCTAGGGGTACTCAGCAAGTCTTTATGCCTCTAAAGGGGACATATACCTGGGGTGACGCAATTGCAGCAAAAGATAATAAATAACAAGTCTATAGATACTCGCTAACCATCCTCCTAACCAATGATAGACGGATGTCCGTTAATTAGTAACAACAGTTATAACAGTATAATTAACAGATCCATCCTCCTTCTCGCTTACCAACGAGAAAGCGGACGAACAACCCATCCGTTGGCAGTTTTATTAACCATTCCATGAGTATTGCACTATTTACTAGTCAGGTACTTAGTCAAATTAAAAGCGGTACTTTAGTTATACTTGTCTATGATCGAGAAACTGTGCTCCAAGTCGTCCATAACTGCGGACACGGCTTTCAGAAAGATTTACCCTGTAGGGGTGCACAAATAGAAACACACACTCGATCAACCTCGGAAAAACCAAATCAAAACCCAACGAGGCATTCACGACAAAGCGATCACAGGATTCAGAAATATTTCAGGGGGCCACCCCAATAAGCTACCCGCAACAAAGTTGGCCGGCTCCGAGACGGACCCAGGGTTTGTGAGAACGGCTGTAAATGACTGGGAACCCAAAAATGTGACTGGGCTTGTCGATACCACGAAATCGTGCCGCGATCCCTAAATAGTACAGGTGCTCCACGCACAATCTTAAATAAAGCAGTAAAGCATGGCATAAGTACATGATAGTAATAAAGCCCCAAACTAGTTTGTGGCCCCACGAAATAGAAATGAATCAAGCTCTGGCTCAGGGGGGTCCATAAGGCCTCCTGGATGTGGATAGTGCGAATAGTCAAGGAACAGGAATCAAGTACTCGGGGTCCTACGGGACACAAGTGGGCATGAAGAACCAAATGACAGATATTGCCCACCGGTGCCTCTTTCATTAGTTATCCCATTACTACTCAGGTTAAGTTATTTAGGTACCTCGTTATCCATCAGACTCTCACATACCCTACATATGTTGTTCTACGACTCGCATGGCTCAAACAACTCCTGTAGTAATGGCTCATGGGATGGAGGAACAAGCTCGGTGGGGTTTAAAAATAAAGTCTATGCAGTACTTGGGATTCAATTTAATGCAATCGCGACTCAATGATGCAAGAATAAGATAGAGGCAATAGGTACTATATGTATGCAAGCATGTGGTAGTGCTTGCCTGGCAGCTCAGTTGAAGCGAGAGACGGATCTGGGTAGTACTCTGGATTCCGTATTTTCCTGCTCATGCCTATTCGAAAGAAGAACCAAACAAACAAGGGCCAACATAAATAAAGTGTGCAAGCATATATATAAAATGCGACAAGCAAACAAGCATGCCATGATGAATGATGCACAATTTACATGGCAATAATGTAGCATGGCATGGGTGAGGTGTGGGGTGCAAGAATAAAGCATTTTATTAAGTTTTAGTCATGTTTTGCTCCCATAACACTTGCTGTCCACTTAATATTTATATGATGCATGCTGCAATTCAGAACATGGAATGCATAGTTAGAACGGGCTCGTTGCGCTGATCGATTTAGACATATTATTTGTCGAATTTGGAGTTGTAGATTTAAAGTTATTAATTAATTAAGAAAAGGCCTTTTTATTACATTTAAACAATTTCGAAATTTTAAAGTGCCCAAATAATATTTTGAAAAGCAATTTTGAATTCCACACAATTTTTTGATTCAGAAACATATGTCATTTGTATTATTTGGAATTACAAATTGAAAGTTATTAAAAACAGAATTAAATCATATTTAAACATTTCTGAAATTGTTTTTATTTAAACAGATAAACCAGAGACTTTTTATACTCAGAGGGTAGCTAGCCACAGTCATTGACAAGCGGGCCCAAGCTGATCTGGCGCAACTGCGCACGCCGGGGCTTTTCTCACCGCGGGGGAAGTGAGCCACAGTGACTGACGGGTGGACCTGACGTTTGGACGGGCCCACGTGCCAGCGGGGGAGTGGGGGTTGGCCACACGGCGAAGCCAGGGACCGCGGGTTGAGAACCGCAAAGTAGCGGTGCCTTTTCTAAAGTTGTCACTGAGGCTGATAGGTGGGGTCTGAGGGAGCGCGGGTTGAGGATTACAAAAACCGGGGTACCTTTTTTGTAAAACGGACACAGCCGCCGACAGGTGGGCCTGGGCTGGACCGCGGGTTGAGCAGCAAAAGGTTTGGGGGGTCATTTGCAAAGTTGCCAACGCCCACTGTTTCTCTTCCTGACGAAACTGACAACCGGACGGTGCTCGACAGGGAACACGTGCGGCGCGGGGGATCGAACCCGCGACCTGCAACGCACGCGCCGCTGGGCGGAACCAGTGCGGTGGGGTTAGGGATGCTGGTAGGGAACGGCTAGGCGGCTAGTTAAACTACGACGCGGCGCGACGACGAGCCGAAGCTCGCGCACGCCGGCGCACAGAGCATGCTCGACAAAAAGGCCGGCGTGAATAGGCATCGACGGCGAGAGAGGGGATGTCTAGGAGGGAGGGTGGCTCACCACGAGGTGGTCGGCGGTGGTGGATCGGGCCAGGGAGCGACGGTTCGCCGGAGATGCAGACGCCGGCTGGAGCTAGGGTTTCGGCATCGTCGGCGTGCAGCAGGTTGCAGGGGCTGTCTCCTCCTCGTCTGCGGGCACAGGAGCGACGCAGAGGCTCGCCTCGTTCTTCCTTGACACCCGAACACCGCACCCGCCTCCTAGATCGAGAGGTGGGCATCGACATCGACGTGGTGGCCGGCGATGGAGAAGGGGTGGTAGCAGGGGAGAAAGGAGGAAGCAGGAGTGCAGCGCAGAGGCCAGGGGAGGGATCTGGGCACGGCAGAGAGACGGGAGGGAGTAGATAAGCACGAGGGGGAGAGGGGATGCCGTGGGGAAGGCTCGGGAGAAAAAGGTGGTTCGGTGGCCACCTTTCCATCCTCTCCTTCACGTGCTAGGCAGGGCTTGGCCTAGGGGTGTGGCTGCAGCTGGGGTCGGCCAAGGGAAGGAAGGGACTGCATGGGTGGGTCCTGGCTTGCAGCGAGAGAGTGAGAGAGAGAGAGGCCGAGAGGGTTAGCTAGGGTTGGAGGGGTAGCTCGGGTTAGGGATTAGGTTAGGGGGTTGGGGTTAGATTAGAGAGGGGTAGCTCGCATGGGGGTGGTCGAGCAGGTAAGGCTCGGCATGGTGGGGTAGATCATGGGGTAGGGTTTAGAGAGAGGGATTAGGGAGAGAGAGTTTATGGTAGGGGTGAGGTGTAGGTTAGGTTTTTCTCATCTCAAAAGCAAAGCATGAGGGTGGCATGGTGTTGGAAAGAGGGGTAGGGTAGATGGGTTTAGGGTTTTAACATGATCCAAGCTAGATCAAGCAAGAAGGGGAAGTGAGATGGAGAGGTCGGGTAGGGCTAGAGTTTGATCTCACGTGATCATGCATGGGAGCATACACATGTGAGGGTGAGATATGATGCCCATAGCAAGGAACTAGGTCCAAGATGATGAGGGTTGAGAGAAAAAATGGGGAGCTCACAAAAGAAGAACATTCAAACCAAACAAAGAAAACCAAAGGAGCTCAAAATGGTGGTGACTGGCATGGCCCATGCATTATTAATAAATGCCATGCTCATTTTGTTAAAACAATAATAAGGTCTCATGGCATTTATTCACATGCATTCCAAAATATGGAGCTAAGGCCAAGCTAAAAGAATTGGAAAAGGATGTTCCATGTGGAGTAGATGGAGAAGGTCATATTTGAATATAATTAGGACTTGCTAGTGTGTATATTCCACTAGGTGCATTATATCCTCAACAATATTCCAACATGAGCAATTATTCCAAACCAATCCATATGGAAGCTAGAAAAAGGGGTACCACTCACAAGGCATGCAAAGGTGGCTCCACATACCAATAATGTGAAAACAACATGATGCTAGTGTGAGGGCATGTGGAAATAGAAGAGGATCCATCCCAACCCACATGACCTAGATTAAATGCCAAAGGAAAATATACAAGCTTAGATATAATTAGGATGATGGAATTATAAGGTGGTGACAAGGAAAAGGTGGTGGAGTTGAATAAAAGATATGCCCCCAACTCAACTTGGGCATCAAGCATTTATCAAGAATCAAATACAATATATCAAGAGCCAAATACAATTACTAATGCATATGAGAGAAGAACCAAATGAAAAGGGTTTTATATGATGCTCAAATGCAATGTGGCATGATGACATGAGCATGATATAATTATGATGCAACAATTATATGTAGGAAGTAGCATATATATAGACTAGGCTAGTAGCATTGCAATTGTTAGACAATTGGGATGCTACATAGAATCCACTAGAGTGTGTGTGGTCATGTGGATCAACGTGGTTTAGCAAAAGAACACATGCAATGACTCTAGTGGATTAATGTGTCAAACCATGGTCACATAGACCAAAAACACATAGGAAAGCAGCTTTCACATTGCATGTTGCACTAGTGTGACAGAAGTTGCATCACAGAATCCACCGGAGTGTGTGTGGTCATGTCGATCAATGTGGTTTTGGGAAAGAACACCTGCAAAGTGGTCATGTGGTTCAATGTGTTTTAGGAAAAAAACATGCAATGACTCTAGGGGATCAATGTGTCAAATCATGGTTACAGAGACCAAAAACACATAGGAAAGCAGCTTCCATATTGCATGTTGCACCAGTGTGACAGAAGTTGCATCACATAATCCACTAGAGTGTGTGTGGTCATGTGCATCAATGTGGTTTTTGAAAAGAACACATCCAATGACTCTAGTGGATCAATGTGGTTTAGGAAAATAACACATCCAATTACTCTAGGGGATCAATCTGTCAAACCATGGTCATAGAGACCAAGAACGCATAGGAAAGCAGCTTCCACATTACATGTTGCACCAGTGTGGTATAAGTTGCATCATAGAATTCGCTGGAGTGTGTGTGGTCATGTGGATCAATGTGGTTTAGGAAAATAACACATGTAATGAGCCTAGGGGATCAATGTGTCAAACCATTGTCACAGAGACCAAAAACACATAGGAAAGCAGCTTCGACATTCCATGTTACACTAGTGTGATAGAAGTTGCATCACAGAATCCACTGGAGTGTGTGTGGTCATGTGGACCAATGTGCTTTTGGAAAAGAACACATGCAATGACTCTAGGGGATCAATGTGTCAAACCATGGTCACGGAAACCAAAAACACATAGGAAAGCAGCTTCCACCTTGCACGTTGCACTAGTGTGATAGAAGTTGCATCACAGATTCCACTAGAGTGTGTGTGGTCATGTGGATCAATGTGGTCTTGGAAAAAACACACGCAATGTGGTCATGTGGATCAATGACTCTAGTGTATAATTGTGGTTTAGGAAAAGAGCACATGCAATGACTCTAGGGGATTAATGTGTCAAACAATGGTCATAGAGACCAAAAACATATAGGAAAGCATATTCCACATTGCATGTTGCAACGGTGTGGCATAAGTTGCATCACAGAATCCACTGGAGTGTGTGTGATCATGTGGATCAATGTGGTTTAGGAAAACAACATATCCAATGACTCTAGTGGATCAATGTGGTTTAGGAAAAAGAACACATGCAATTACTCTAGGGGATCAATGTGTCAAACCATGGTCATAGAGACGAAAAACACAAAGGAAAACAGCTTCCACATTGTAGGTTGCACCGATGTGATAGAAGTTGCATGACAGAATCCACTGGAGCGTGTGTGGTCAGGTGGATCAATGTGGTTGTGGAAAAGAACACATGCAATGTGGTCATGTTGATCAATAACTCTAGTGGATGAATGTGGTTTAGGAAAAGAACACATGGAATGACTCTAGGGGATTAATGTGTCAAACAATGGTCATAGAGACCAAAAACACATAGGAAAGCAGCTTCCATATTGCATGTTCCACCAGTGTGGCAGAAGTTGCATCACAGAATACACTGGAGTGTGTATGGTTAGGTGGATCAATGTTGTTTTGGAAAAGAACACATGCAATGTGGTCATGTGGATAAATGACTCTAGTGGATCAATGTATTTTAGGAAAAGAACACATGCAATGACTCTAGAGGATCAATGTGTCAAACCATGGTCATAGAGACCAAAAACACATAGGAAAGAAACTTCCACATTGCATGTTGCACTAGTGTGGCAGAAGTTGCATCACAGAATCCAGTGGAGTGTGTGGTCATGTGGATTAATGTTGTTTGGGAAAATAACACATGCAATGACTCTAGGGGATTAATGTGTAAAACCATTGTCATAGAGACCAAAACCACATAGGAAATCAGCTTCCTCATTGCATGTTACACCAGCGTGACAGAAGTTGCATCAGAGAATCCACAAGAGTGTGTGTGGTCATGTGGATCAATGTGGTTTGGAAAAAGAACACATGCAATGTGGTCATGTGGATCAATGACTCTAGTGTATCAATGTGGTTTAGGAAAATAACACATGCAATGACTCTAGGGGATCAATGTGTGAAACAATGGTCATAGAGACCAAAAACACATATGAAAGTACCTTCCACATTGCATGTTGCACCAGTGTGGCAGAAGTTGCATCACAGAATCCACTGGAGTGTGTGTGGTCATGTGGCTCAATGTGTTTTAGGAAAAGAACACATCCAATGACTCTAGTGGATCAATGTGGTCTAGGAAAAGAACATATGCAATTACTCTAGAGGATCAATGTCTCAAACCATGGTCACAGATACCAAAAACACATAGGAAAGTAGCTTCCACATTACATGTTGCACCAGTGTGGCAGAACTTGCATCATAGAATCCACTCGAGCGTGTGTGGTCATGTGGATCAATTTGGTTTAAGAAAAGAACACAAGCAATGAGTCTAGGGGATCAAATTGTAAAACCATGGTCACAGAGACCAAAAACACATAGGATAGCAGCTTCCACATTGCATGTTACACCAGTGTGGCAGAAGTTGCATCATAGAATCCACTGGAGTGCGGGTGGTAATGTGGATCAATGTGGTTTAGGAAAAGAACACATCCAATGACTCTAGTGGATCAAAGTTGTTTAGGAAAAGAACACATGCAATTACTCTAGGGGATCAATGTGTCAAACCATGGTCATAGAGACCAAAAACACATAGGAAAGCACCTTCCACATTGCATGTTACAACAGTTTGACATAAGTTGCATCACAGAATCCACTGGAGTGTGCCTGGTCAGGTGGATCAATTTGGTTTTCGAAAAGAACACTTGCAATGTGGTCATGTGGAGCAACATCTCTAGTGGATCAATGTGTTTTAGGAAAAGAACACATGCAATGACTCTAGGGGATCAATGTGTCAAACCATAGTCACAGAGACCAGAAATACATAGGAAACAAGCTTCCACATTGTATGTTGCACAGGTGTGGCAAAAGTTGCATCACAGAATCCACTAGAGTGTGTGTGGTCATGTGGATCAATGTGGTTTATGAAAAGAACACATGCAATGACTAGGGGATCAGTGTGTCAAACCATGGTCACGGAGACCAAAACCACATAGGAAAGCAGTTTCCACATTGCATGTTACACGAGTGTGACAGAAGTTGCATCAGCGAATCCACTAGAGTGTGTGTGGCCATGTGGATCAATGTGGTTTTGGAAAAGAACACATGCAATGTGGTCATGTGGATCAATGTGATTTAGGAAAAGAACACTTGCGATGACTCTAGGGGATCAATGTGTAAAACAATGGTCATAGAGACCAAAAACACATAGCAAAGCAGCTTCCACATTGCATGTTGCACAATTGTGGCATAAGTTGCATCACATAATCCACCAGAGTGTGTGTGGTCATGTGGATCAATCTGGTTTAGGAAAAGAACACATGCAATGACTCTAGTGGAAAAATGTGGTTTAGGAAAATAACACATACAATGACTCTAGTGAATCAATGTGTTTTAGGAAAAAACACATGGAATTACTCTAGGGGATCAATGTGTCAAACCATGGTCGTAGAGACCAAAAACACATAGGAAAGTATCTTCCATATTGCATGTTGCACCAGTGTAGCAGAAGTTGCATCACAGAATCCACTAGAGTGTGTGTGGTCATGTGGACCAATGTGGTTTAGGAAAATAACACATGCAATGACTCTAGGGGATCAATGTGTCAAACCATGGTCACGGAGGCCAAAAACACATAGAAAAGCATCTTCCACATTGCATGTTGCACTAGTGTGGCAGAAGTTGCATCACAGAATCCACTGGAGTGTGTGTGGTAATGTGGATCAATGTGGTTTAGGAAAAGAACACATCGAATGACTCTAGTGGATCAATGTTGTTTAGGAAAAGAACACATGCAATTACTCTAGGGGATCAATGTGTCAAACCATGGTCACAGAGACTAAAAACACAAAGGAAAACATCTTCCACATTGCATGTTTCACCAGTGTGATAGAATTTGCATCACTGAATCGACTGGAGTGTGTGTGGTCAGGTGGATCAATGTGGTTTTGGAAAATAAGACATGCCATGTGGTCATGTGAATCAATAACTCTAGTGGATCAATGTGTTTTAGGAAAAGAACACATGCAATGACTCTAGGGGATCAATGTGTCAAACTATGGTCACAGAGACCAAAAACACATAGGAAACAAGCTTCCACATTGCATGTGGCACCGGTGTGGCGGAAGTTGCATCATAGAATCCACTCGAGCGTGTGTGGTCATGTGGATCAGTGTGGTTTATGAAAAGAACATATGCAATGACTCTAGGGGATCAGTGTGTCAAACCATGGTCACCGAGACCAAAACCACATAGGAAAGAAGTTTCCACATTGCATGTTACACGAGTGTGTCAGAAGTTCCATCAGAGAATCCACTAGAGTGTGTGTGGTCATGTGGATCAATGTGGTTTTGGAAAAGAACACATGCAATGTGTTCATGTGGATCAATGACTCTAGTGGATCAATGTGATTTAGGAAAAGAACACATGCAATGACTCTAGGGGATCAATGTGTGAAACAATGGTCACAGAGACCAAAAACACATAGGAAAGCAGCTTCTACATTGCATGTTGCACCAATGTGGTAGAAGTTGCTCACAGAATCCACTAAAGTGTGTGTGGTCTTGTGGATCAATGCGGCTTAGGAAAAGAACACATCCAATGACTCTAGTGGATCAATGTGGTTTAGGAAAACAACACATGGAATTACTCTAGGGGATCAATGTGTCAAAGCATGGTCACAGAGACCAAGAACACATAGCAAAGAAGCTTCCACATTGCATGTTACATCAGTGTGACAGAAGTTGCATCACAGAATCCACTAGAGTGTGTGTGGTCATGTGGATCAATGTGGTTTTCGAAAACAACACATTTAATGTGGTCATGTGGATCAATGACTCTAGTAGATCAATGTGGCTTAGGAAAAGGACACATGCAATGACTCTAGGGGATCAATGTGTGAAACCATGGTCATAGAGACCAAAAACACATAGGAAAGCAGGTTCCACGTTGCATGTTGCAACAGTGTGGCAGAAGTTGCATCACAGAATTCATTGGAGTGTGTGTAGTCATGTGGATCAATGTGGTTTAGGAAAAGACACACATGCAATGACTCTAGTGGATCTATGTGGTTTAGGAAAAGAAAGCATGCAATGACTCTAGAGGATCAATGTGTCAAACCACGGTCACAAAGACTAAAAGCACTGAGGAAAGCAGCTTCCACATTGCATGTTGCACCACTGTGACAGAAGTTGCATCACAGAATCCACTAGAGTGTGTCTGGTAAGGTGGATCAAAGTGGTTTTGGAAAATAACACATGCAATGTGGTCATGTGGATCAATGACTCTAGTGGATCATTGTGTTTTAGGAAAAGAACACATGCAATGACTCTATGGGATCAATGTGTCAAACCATGGTCACATAGACCAAAAACACATAGCAAAGAAGATTCCACATTGCATGTTGCACCTGTGTGACAGAAGTTGCAACACAGAATCCACTAGAGCGTGTGTGGTCATGTGGATCAATGTGGTTTAGGAAAAGAACGCATGCAATCACTCTAGGGGATCAATGTGTCAAACCATGGTCACGGAGACCAAAACCACATAGGAAAGCAGCTTGCACATTGCATGTTACACTAGTGTGACAGAAGTTGCATCAGAGAATCCACTAGAGTGTTTGTGGTCATGTGGATCAATGTGGTTTTGGAAACGAACACATGCAATGTGGTCATGTCGATCAATGACTCTAGTGGATCAATTTGTTTTAGGAAAAGAACACATGCAATGACTCTAGGGAATCAATGTGCGAAACAATGGTCACAGAAACAAAAAACACATAGGAAAGTAGCTTCAACTTTGCATGTTGCACCAGTGTGGCAGAAGTTGCATCACAGATCCACTAGAGTGTGTGTGATCATGTGGACCAATGTGGTTTAGGAAAAGAACACATCCAATGTCTCCAGTGGATCAAAGTGGTTTAGGAAAAGAACACGTGCAATTACTCTAGGGGATCAATGTGTCAAACCATGGTCATAGAGACCAAAAACACATAGGAAAGCAACTTCCACATTACATGTTGCACCAGTGTGGCAGAAGTTGCATCACAGAATCCACTAGAGTGTGTGTGGTAATGTTGATCAATGTGGTTGAGGAAAAGAACATATTCAATGAGTCTAGGGGATCAATTTGTCAAACCATGGTCACAGAGACCAAAAACATATAGGAAACAGCTTCCATATTGCATGTTGCACCAGTGTGGCATAAGTTGCATCACAGAATCCACTGGAGTGTGTGTGGTCATGTGCATCAACGTGGTTTAGCAAAAGAACACATGCAATGACTCTAGGGGATCAATGTGTCAAATCATGGTCATAGAGACGAAAACACATAGGAAAGCAGCTTCCACATTGCATGTTGCACCAGTGTGACAGAAGTTGCATCATAGAATCCGCTAGAGTGTGTGTGGTCATGTGGATCAATGTGGTTTTGGTAAAGAACACATTCAATGTGGTCATGTGGATCAATGTGTTTTAGGGGAAAAACACATGCAATGACTCTAGGGGATTGTAATACCTTGGACATTATACTCTAAGCATGAGCCTGGATGTACCCAAAAGTGGATAAGGGATTCTACCGCGGAGGCCCAAGGCCACCCACGTCTAGGCCCGTTGAAGAGGAGCAGGGCACGGTACCGGCCGACCACCTTATCCACTTCCATGAACATCAGGACTATAGCGAGCGGCGTAAGCGACAGGTAACGCGACCACGACATACACAAATGAGTATCTATGTCTGCGACTTACAATAGACATCAGAGTCACACCATCTAGAAACAATAGAAACATAAATATTGAACGCCATACGGAAAGATCCAAATATCATAGATAGAGATAATAGTTTAGGATACATCCTCATACATCAATCAACATATTAGCAAGCGGAAGCGGAAAACATGATCCGAGTACGAATAAGAAGCAAATTGGCATAAGATGCCTTGAAAATAAGCATATCCTGCCCACAGATCTCATGGATCTTCATCCCCAGAATCTCTACACCGGACAGTCGTTACCACACTCATCCGTCTCCTCAACCCAGTAACCGTCCTGAGAGTATACATGTCCATCTGAACCAAGTATTTATCGCGTGGGGCCCTAGGGGTACTCAGCCAGTCTTAATGCATCTAAAGGGAACAACCTGGGGGTGATGCAATTGCAGCGAAAGATAATATCTACAAAGTTCTATAGAGAAACGCTATGCATCCGCCCAAGCAGAGATGGGCGAACGCTCGTTAATTAATATCAATATTTATATAAGCAACATAAACTAATCTCGCTCATCCTCCTTCTCTCTTACCGACGAGAAGGCGGAAAAACATCCCATCCGTTGGCAGTTTTATTAACCATTCCATGAATGTTGCACTATTTACTAGTCATGTCTTAGTCAAATTAAAGGCGTTACTTTAGTTATGCTTGTCTATGATCGAGAAACTGTGCTCCAAGTTGTCCATAACCGTGGACATGGCTTTCAGAAAGATTTACCCTGCAAGGGTGCACAAATAGCAACACACAAACGATCAACCTCGGGAAGAACCAGATAAAACGCAACGAGGCCTCATGACAATGCAGTCATAGGATTCATAAATTATCTCAGAAGGCCACCCCACTAAGCTACCCGCAACAAAGTTGGCCGGCTCCGAGATGAACCCAGGTTTTGTGTCAATGGCTGTAAATGACTGGGAACCCGAAAGTGTGACTGGGCTTGTCGATACCGTGAAAACAGTCCGCATTCCAAAACAGTACAGGTGCTCCACGCACAATCATAAATAAAGTAGTAAAGCATGGCATACGTAGATGATAGTAATAAAGCCCCAAACCACTTTGTGGCCCCAAGAAATAAAGTGTGAATCAAGATCAGGCAAAGGAGGATCCATAGGGTCTCCCTTATGTGGATAGTACGAATAGTCAAGGAACAGGAATCAAGTACTCGGGGTCCTACGGGACATAAGTGAGCTTAAATAACCAAATAATAGATAATGTTCACCAATGCCTCTTTCATTAGTTATCCCATTACTACTCATATTAAGTTGTATAGGTACCTCGTTATCCAACGACTCGCACAAATCCTACACATGCAATTCTATGACTCACATGGCTCAAACAACTCCTGTAGTAAAGGCTCATAGGATGGAGGTACAAGCTTCAGTGGGGTTTAAAAGTAAAGGCTATGCAATACTTGGGATTCAATTTAATGCAATCGCGACTGTCGTCAGATTGATGACAAGTACGCCATGAGGGGGTCCTCGAGGCGTGCGAAAGAGAGGGGTGTGAGACGTACGGTGTTCTAGGACGGTGAGCACACAAGTTTACCCAGGTTCGAATCCGTCGGCTTTGGACAGATCCTACTCCTACTAGCAATCCAATAATACGGCAGAGCCGGAATATGGGTTACAAGGGTTCGCTTGTGCGAATTGAGATTGTAGACTATTGGGTTGCCCTAAAGGCTCTCCCTAGGACGGCTTATATAGATATTCGGCCTAGGGTTTACAGGAGAGATCTATCCGGCTACGACTAAGAGTCGGTTACATAGTACATCTTGAACTACAAGTAACACTATGGGCCTATGTCGGTAAGTCTTCTGGGCCTTCCGTGGCAGCCGGATGGACTCGTTTTCTCCCCGACCGGCCGCCCGTGAAGCAAAGCTCTAACCCGAAATGGGCCACCCTGGTTAGTGAGGAACTGTGAGGATACCTAGAAAGTATATCCCCAACAGCAGCCCCCGGAAGTCTCCAAGATCCAAAGTCGGATTCATCATCGTCTAGCTTGATCTTCGGCTTGTAGAATCTTGAAGGGTTCCTGAAACTTCAAAACAAAAGATACGATCTAGGTCTCAAAAGTAAGTCGGACCTATCAGTACGTTATTCGGATTTTCCATCTTGATATTCAAATTAAGCCAGAACTTGGTCTCTGATGTCATCTAACACTGGTCATGGTCAAGTCATGTCACTGACAGACATCTTGTCAGCACGACCGTTGGGGGCGTCGTTCGCGGAACCGAGGCGCCGTTTCAATGCGTACACGGAGATCAAGGCGACATAATCATCGCGTGGGACCTTCCCAGTTCCTTCCACGACGCGTGGCGTTTACACTGTGGCTTTTGCACGAATCTTGGCATGGTTAGGTGGTTATAAGGGGTGAGGATTCTCTTTTCCTCATCTTCACCTGTTCCCCTTGCCATTTCCTCTCCTCCACTTCTCCCTCACGCACAGAGATCCCTCTCTTCCCAGATTCCCAGTGTCGCCCATCCAAGGTAATCGGTGCACCGGAGGAATGGCTTCATCTTCATCATCCGGCTTGGCTAGGGCCGCAGCGGCAGCGATGGCGGCGACAGAAAAGGAAATCAATCACGGGGTCTAGATCCCCTGCGTCCTCGACAACGAGAAGCTCTGTGGCGTGGAGAATCAAGGGCTCCTCCGCACCGGCGACTGGCGGAGCGGTTTCGGCAAAACCATCCCTGGCGGAGCGGTTTCGGCAAAACCATCCCCAACCCGCACACCGACGAGCGGGTACACTTCGGCACCCACCTCAACAGAGGTTTGTCTTTCCCTCCCTCGGAATTCTTTTCCGAGGTGATAGACCACTATGGTGTCCAACTTCACCATCTTCCTCACAACTCCATCTTAGAGATGAGCGCCTATGCGGCTTTGTGTGAGGGATATATCGGCATTAGATCGAGTCTCACCTTGTTCCGGTTCTATTTTCATGTCCGTAGAAACTCCATCACTGCCGGCAATCCTTATATTATCGGCACAATTAGGCTTTCAGTTAGACGCGAGTGTACTTATCCTCGCATTTTAGCTAGTGAGTCGGTCAAACCGTGGCTGGCCACCTTATTTTACCATAAGGATATTCCCGCTCCCGGCAAAGCTACTGCTTTGCCGGCTTTCATTGACGGAGCTGCCACGGCCTAGCGTCTTGGGACGAGGCTCCTTCGGCTCTCAGTGATGATCTGATCCTCGCGGATCGAATATCTGATAAAACACAAGGGCCTGAAAGGGTCCGGCTTAGTCCAGTCTTGGGTCGCATGCCGGATCTAGCCTCTCCGGCACCATGGCGATCGTCTGATGCATTCCATCACGGCATCGAAGAATGACTCCCTCCGCATCAGTCCCAAGGCTTTAAAGCCACAGGATTACATAAGCCAGATCAAATGGCTGATAAAGGAGCGGATCGAGAGAAAGATTTCGGACTTATCTCTAGACATGCACAGAGCGGATGACCATGTGGTCCCGGTAAGATTTTAGCAATAAACCCTTTTTTATGTGTCTCACCTTTAAGTTATTTCGCAATACTGAGATATTATCTTCTTTTCAGCTTGCCGACCTCCCCGAGTCGGAACTGGCTCCTATCGAGGGATATCCTCCGGAGTTTTCTCAGGAGGTGGAACTGGTCCCACTGCCGGACGTTGTGCCCAGGAAGCGCAAGGCTCCGACAGTGGCTGTCGGCACAAAGGAAGTGCCAGTCGTGAAGAGGTAACTTTCCACACAACTTCCGCCTTTGTACTTTACTCGTAATTTCTTCCGAGATGTAATGTTTTCTATTCTATCACATTCTCAGAGCTGAACAGCTCATCAAGGTCAAGGGGAAGGGAACTTCTTCGAAGCCCCTGCGGCAGACGAAGCTGACTATGGCTTCTCCTGCCACGGCTCCTCCGACTCCTGACCCTCAACCTTCCGCAACACTGGTGATTACTCCATCACCAGTTGTTGCAGAAGATCCGGCTCCCTCAATAGGGCCAGCGACCCTTGAGTCGCAGACTGACGCCACCATGGGTGGCTCAGGTTTTGATAAGGGTGAACCCTCTTCGGGTAATGATCCCTCGGCAGAGATTTTCACTGAAAACCTCCTGAACAATCTGGGACTTGCCAAATTTGGCTTGTCTCAGAAATCTGCGGAGGAAATCCAGCTGCTGGCCTGGCAATGCCTGGAAAGCCGAAATCTCTCTACCAAAGAAGAAGCACAATAAGTGGAGGACGTCAAGTACTCCGATCTTCTTGAATAAGTCCGCCTTCGCGACGAAGGACTAAGAGCTGGTGTGCTTCCACCACCTCCGGTTATTCCACTCACCCTCGTCGAGAAGGTTACCACCGAGGTGAACATGTTCCTAAGCAAGCTCACACATGAACATCATGTAAGTCGGAATTCCAACTCACGTTTTTCTTTATTGTACTTTATATCATATCCTCTAGCCCCCAAGCATGAAGTTGGATATACAATCTGGGTTTATGCTTCCTTAGGATGCCAAAGAATGAACTAGTGTAGCCCCTATGGCTCGTGCTGATATTAGCTATAATATTAGCCCGAGTCTTTAGTAGACTTCTGACTCTGGGTATTCTGACTTACAGAAAGTTAATTCATATAACTAGGATTTGTTGAAGAATGTCTGCAATAAGCGGAGAGAGATTAGAGCTCTTCGACTTAAAAATGCTGAGCTTAAAGTTTCCAAGGATGAGGTCGAAGGTAAACATTCCGAGACTTAAACCTTGTCCTGTGTTTTCATAGTCGAATAATTTTGCTGAACTGTTGTTCTTTTTGACTTACAGCACTGGTAAAATAGTCTTGTGCTATGATCGAAGAGGCTGAAAATCTGAAGACCCTGGTGGTGGAAAACAAGGATCTCCGCCGAGAGCTTGACCAGCTTAAGGCGGATCATGAGAAGAGCATAGCTCAAGTTCTCGAATCCTCCTCCATGGACACCGTGGAGCATGATCGCAAGATATCACTCCATGAGCAGAAAATTTGGGATCTCAACGACAAGCTCTGCAGAGAGAAGGATCTTTCCAAGGCACTCCGGGCTGAACTCCGGAGTCTTCGTGAAGAGAAGACCAAAGTTGATGACGTCATCTTTGGCATATTTCCATCTTTCTGACTTGTCTACATTCTTCGACTCTTTCAATGTTGGATTTACTTAACCGTTTTGCGTTATATGTATAGGTCCTCTGAACTTGATGGACTCCACCTCTGCCGAGCCTCGCACCCACCGGCTTACCCAAGTCGGTAATCTTCTTCACGACTTCCGCCAATCCATTGAGGATATTGGTGAAGCTCTCAAGGTTCCGGACATGCATCGCATGTCCGACTTTCAGGTGCGGGACAAGGCAAAGGAAATGCCGCAGCTCGTCCGGGACTGGAACATGTCCTACACGCGATCAGCAGCGCAGAACGCCCTTACAATGGTCATGAGCCACCATGGAAACATGGAAATCTGGCAAGTGACCAGACGGTACTGCAAGGTGGACGAAGACGGACAGGAGCAAGACATCAAGGCCATCATGGACTCCTGTGCCGGATATGGGTGTCATGTAGCTAACTTAACCAGCTACGACACTCCCTTCTTCACCCCCATGGACATGCCGCCTCCGCCTCCCGAAGAAGCAGCTGAAGTGTCCGACGATGAACAAACCATATCGGATTTGGACATCTTAGACCGTTATCAGGGCGCGGCTGATGTGTCCAGCGAGCCGGCGGCTCCTACCTCTTCTCCTGCATCATAGATTATCAGAAACAAATGTATTATTCTGAAAACATTATGGGTCTGTAAATATGCAGTACGATACTTTTGCTAGTTCTAAGCTTTTAATCTATTCAGCACTTTTGGCTTAAATTTTTGTGTGCCTGAAATGTGTGCATAAGCACTTATACTTTTTTGTCTATATTTATTGTTTATCTGGCTTTTCGCCTCGTCCCTTTCGTGAGCCGGCTAAACCTTCTGCACGGAAACTTTGCTGAGCAACGGAGCTCAATTGCTAAACCAGTTTAAACTCGGAAACAAAGCCGGCTTACAATACCAACAATTCACTAATCAGAAAATGCCTGCATCCGGCAATCAGATAAATAACCAAAATACAGACTAGAAACTTTAGAGTTATACCCGAAGGTAGCATTTTTAGAATCGAAAATCTAAACCAGAACAAACATGAGCATAAAGTACTTTCAAGTATTCTGGGATTTTCGACTGTGACATGATCATTCGGAAATAAGATGGTAAAAACTTCTCAGAAAAAACTTTGAGGTAACCAAAACTTTTATTTCTCTCAGAACATGTACATATGTATGATTACAAAGAAGGATAAACTAAGAATAAAAGGGACGCAGCTGAGCAATATTCCATGGTCTGTCTAACTCATCCGGATTTGTACTGCCTCTAGCTCTCTTTCTCTTCTTAGTAGCAAGTCTTTCTTTGACTGGCCTCATATCAGTTAGGTAGTATGAACCATTGTGCAATACTCGACTAACTAAAAAGGGCCCTTACCATACTGGGGAAAGTTTGTGCTTTCTTTGTTGCACAAGCCGGAGAACCAAATCACCGTTATTGAAAGATCTGTTTCTGACTCTCTGGCTATGATACTTGTGTAACTTCTGCTGATAGGATGTTGATCTCATTTCAGCAATGACGCAAACTTCTTCGACTAAGTCGAGATCATTTTGTCGAGAAATCTCGGCATCCTCTTGGATATACGCGGCCACTCTAGGAGAAATGTGAATCAAACCACTAGGAAGAACTGCTTTTGCGCCATAGACCAAGAAGAAAGGTGTGTATCCGGTTGACCTATTCGGAGTTGTTCGTAAACTCCATATTATAGAGGGTAATTCCTCTGCCCAAGCCCCCGCAGCACGTCGTAGTGGTGCTTCGAGTCTCGGTTTTAGGCCTTGTAGGATTAAACCATTTGCTCTTTCGACTTGTCCATGAGCCTGCGGATGTGCGACTGACGCAATGTCAAGCCAGACATTTTGTTCGTTGCAGAATTCGACAAGTTCTCCCATAGAAAAATTACTCCCGTTGTCCGTGATAATACTGTGTTGATAACCTTACCGGATTATAACATCCTCGACAAATCTTTTGGTTGTTGCTCCATCACAACTAGTGACGGGTTTAGCCTCAATCCATTTGGTGAATTTATCCACCATCACTAAGAGGTGAGTAAATCCACTTGGAGCCCGTTTAAACGGTCCTACCATGTCAAGCCCCCAGACCGCAAAAGGCCATGTTATAGGTATTGTTCGCAGCTGATCAGCCGGAACGTGAGCTTGTTTGGCGTATTTTTGGCAGCCTTTGCATGTCTTGACTAGCCATTCGGCATCTGCCTGAGCTGTAAGCCAGAAAAAACCGTGTCGGAAAGCTTTTGCCACTAAAGATTTGGCTGCAGCATGGTGACCACACTCGCCTTCGTGGATTTCTCTTAAGATTTCCACTCCTTCTTCCGGAGATACGCAGCGCTGAAAGACCCCAGATACACTCCTCTTATAGATCTCACCACTAACTAGAGTATAGGCTTTTGCTCGTCGGATGATCTGCCGGCTCAGAACTTCGTCTTCAGGTAATTTGCCATCTACCAAATAATCAAGGTAGGGTTGAGTCCATCTGGGAATTACAGCCAGAACTACTATCAAAGGTGAGTCGGATTTGGTCAGATATTCATCATCTACTCCCTTTATTGAGGGAACTTTGAGGTGCTCTAAAAAAGCGCCATCCGGGACCTCTTTCCGTGCAGAGCCTATCCGAGATAGTGCATTGCTTCCTCATTTTCTACTCGAGGGATGTGTTGAACCTCAAACCCTTCAAACTATTTAGATAGATCATCCACGACAGCTTTATAAGCTGCCATCTGTTTATTTGCATTACAAATATATAACACTTGCTGAGAAACAAGATCCGAATCTCTGTAACACATCAAACGTCGGATGCCGATATCCTTAGCAATCTAGATTCCATGCAATAGTGCTTCATACTCGGCAATATTATTTGTCGCTATGAAGTGGATCTACAACACGTATAAAAGTTTATCTCCTTGGGGTGATTTGAGCACCACGCCAGCCCCCGAGCCCCCGCGAGCCTTATACCCATCAAAATATAGGGTCCAATATTCCGACTCAGGGAGGGTCATATTCTCCTTTGTCTCTGTCCAAACAGCAACAAAGTCGGCGAGGATTTGGGATTTGATTGTTGTTCGAGGTTTGTACTCAATATCAAAAGCTGAGAGCTCTATGCCCCATTTGGCGACACGTCCTGTGGCGTCACTTTTGTTGATTATATCTCTCATGGGAGCTGTGCTCACCACGGTAATTGGATGATCCTAAAAATAATGTCGTAGCTTACGAGATGCTAAGAACACACCATAAGCCAGCTTTTGATAGTGCGGATACCGCTGTTTCGATTCTGTCAGGACCTCGCTAACAAAGTAAGTCGGATGCTACACCAAGTGTTCCTGATTTTCCTCCGGTCTCTCCACTACCATAACGATACTAACGACTTTGTTTGTTGCAGCAAGATAGAGCAACATCGGTTCCTGTGGCTCCGGTGCAGCAAGGATAGGAGCAAATGAGAGTACTTTCTTCAGGTCTTGTAGTGCAGCTTCAGCTTCGTCGGTCCACACAAAATCCTTGGTCTTTTTCAGGATTTTGTACAATGGTGCGGCTCTTTCACCGAGCTGGCTTACAAACCGACTAACTGCAGCGATGCAACCAGTTAGTCTTTGTATGTCCTTCAGGCGAGTTGTCCTGGAAATATTGAGTATAGCCTTGATTTTGTCTCGGTTCACCTCTATGCCTCTTTGAGACACGATGAAACCTAACAATTTTTCGGCTGGAATTCCAAAGAAGCATTTCTTCGGATTAAGCATTATGTTGTATTTTCGTAGATTGGCGAACGTTTCCTCCAAGTCGGAAATCAATGTTTCCTTCTTTTTGGACATGACCGCAATATCATCCACATATGCATGTACATTGCATCCGATTTGGTCGTGGAGGAAATGTTGCATTGTGCGTTGGTACATAGCTCTTGCGTTCTTTAGCCCAAAGGGCATCGTAACAAAATAGAAGGTTCCGAAGGGGGTTATGAATGAAGTTTTGACTTTGTCAGATTCCTTCATCCGGATTTGGTGATAACCAGAATATGTGTCGAGAAAACAGAGGAGTTCCGAGCCTGCCGTAGAATCGATAACTTGATCAATCCTACGCAGAGCGAATGGATCTTTGGGACAAGCCTTGTTTAAGGCGGTATAATCAACACACATCCTTAAATCAGTGGTGTCCTTTTTAGGGACCATTACAGGATTGGCCGACCACTCAGTGTGGATGACCTCTTCTATGAATCCGGCTAACTCGAGTTGTGCTAGTTCCTTAGCTATTGCCTTACGCTTTTCATCGCCAAAACGTCGTAAGGACTGTTTGACAGGTTTAGCATTCATGTTTACATTTAAAGAGTGCTCGACAAGTTCCCTAGATACTCCGGTCATGTCAGATGGCTGCCATGCGAAGATATCTTGATTTGCTTTGAGGAACTTGACGAGCGCGCTTTCCTATGCCCTATCTAGGACTACGCCTATTTGGGTCACCTTGGAGGGGTCATCATCCTTCAACGGCCTCTTCTTCGTCTCTTCTGATGCCTTGAACTCTGGATTCGGCTTTGTCACCTCCTTATTTGTTGCGGCATCTCGGATGGATCTATGCTCTTCTTGATCTCCTAGGCGTGCAGCACGGCTTCAGCAAAGGCGGCATTTGCATCCTCACACTCTCGCGCTTTCTTCGGGTCTCCCCTGATAGTGATCACGCCGTTGGGACCTGGAATTTTCATCATATTGTAAATGTAACACGGACGAGCCATAAAAGCCCAGTAAGCCGGACCTCCCAATATAGTGTGGTACGCGCTCTTGAACGGGACCACTTCGAAGGAAAGTGCCTCCGTCCGATAGTTCTTTGGAGTTCCAAAGGTAACATCCAAAGTGATTTCTCCCAGGGAATTTGCTTGTCTTCCTAGGACAACCCTGTGAAAGATCACAGAGTTGTGGTTCAGCTGGGTCTCCGAGATCTTCATCCGGCGCAGCGTTTCGACATGCAGAATATTAATGATGCTGCCACCGTCCATGAGAGTCTTGGAGAAACCATAACCGTCAATAAGTGGATTGATGATTAAGGCGTATTTTCCTCGCCTGTGCAACTTAGGCGGATGATCAGCACGGTCAAATGTGATTGCCACTTCCTACCAGTCCAAGAATTGGGGGACAGCCGGAACTGTAGCATTGAGCTCATGTAGAACTGCCTTTTTGACCTTTGCTGGTTGAGATCCGAGGAAGGTGACATAATTGTATTTCTCGAGAATATCGTCTATGCTTGCATCTTGCATCATCATGCGTCGCAGCGTGTACCTTAGGAAAGGCTTATCCGTCCCGACGTCGTCAGAGCCGGAACAGTCGTTGTTGTTGTGCTCCTCCTAGATTTCGACTTCAGCGGATGAGTCGATCTGAGATTCAATCTCTCCAGGGAGATCCACTCTAGATTCAACTTGGACCGCCAGGTCTTCCTCGGGCTCGGATTTCTCCACTTTCTCCACAAATGGTGCGGGCTGGGTGGGATTAGTGTTTTCTGAGATCCGGAACTCTGCCGCCTCCGTGGACAAAGGGGACCCAGAAATTTCTTCTGCCTCTATCATCACCGCTAGGGTGGGGCAGGTGTTCAAAGAAAGCCGATGTAAACATCGATCTCGCCAAAAGACATGATGGTGTAGGCGGTTACAGCCTCCCTAGCCGGAATCCAGGTCTCGTCGAGAACGATGAGAGGCACATCGCTGGCGTAGAGGATGCGACCGACGGCGACAGTCTCGCCGATTCCGATTCTTGCAGATTCCGCTCGGAACGCAGATCCGAAGCTCACTTGCCCCACGGTGGGCGCCAACTATCGTCGGATTGATGACGAGTATGCCATGAGGGGGTCCTCGAGGCGTGCGGCAGAGAGGGGTGCGAGACGTACAGTGTTCTGGGACGGTGAGCACACAAGTTTACCTAGGTTCGAATCCGCCGGCTTTGGACGGATCCTACTCCTGCTAGCAATCCAGTAATACGGCAGAGCCGGAATATGGGTTATAAGGGTTCGCCTATGCGAGTTGAGATTGTAGACTATTGGGTTGCCCTAAAGGCTCTCCCTAGGACGGCTTATATAGATATCCGGCCTAGGGTTTACCGGAGAGATCTATCCGGCTACGACTAAGAGTCGGTTACAGAGTACATCTTGAACTACAAGTAACACTATGCGCCTATGTCGGTAAGTCTTCTGGGCCTTCCCGTAGCCGGACTGGACTCTGTTTCTTCTCCCTGACTAGGCCGCCCGTGAAGCAAATCTCTAATCCGAAATGGGCCACCCTGGTCAGTGAAGAATTGTGAGGATACCCGGAAAGTATATCCCCAACAGCGACTCAATGATGCAAGACTAAGATAGAAGCATAGGTACTATATATGCACGCATGGGGAATTTCTTGCGTGGTAGTTCTGTGGCGGAATAAGAAGGATCCGAGTAATACTCGTGAGGCTCCTGATATTCTCCTCGCTTAGTGTCTATCCGAATAAAAACCAAACACACAAGGGCCAAAATAAATATATTGCACAATTATATAAATCATATGCAACAACAAAACAAGGTATGCCATGATGCACAATTGCATGGTATAACGTAGCATGGCAAGGGTGAGGTGTGGAAACAAGAAATAAACAATTTTATTAATTATTTGGTCAAAATTTACTTGCATAAACCATTCATGTTTTTAAGTATTTATATTATGCATGTTTCAATTCATATCATGAAATGCATAATCAGAACGGGCTCGTCGCACTGATTGATTTAGACATATTATTTGTTGAATTTGGAATTATGGAATTAAAGTTATAGATTTATTAAGAAAAAGCATTTTTTGACTTTTAAATTATTTCGAAATTTTAAGTTGCTCAAAATTTATTTTGAATTCCTGGAATTTTTCTGATCAAGAAATATGTATTATATGTAAAATTTGAATTTTAAATTTAAAATTATTATTTAATGCAAATAATTCAAAAGGGGTCAAATGTCACAGGTTTGACTAGAGAGGACTGACTCCGGTCAAATTTGAATTTAGTTTTGAATTCATGTTTGAATTTGAAACACTTTTCATTTAGAAAATTTTGTCAAATTCGAATTATATCAAAAGATATGAATTTATTAAGATTTATACTCCCCCCGTCCCGTAAAGGATGTCCACCCCTCCCACCTGACAGTTCAATTTCGATTTTACAGAAAACCCCCCAATTCATCCAAATCTGTTCAAATTTGCCTAAATCAAACTGACATCTTTGATGTCCTCGCAGTCAGCCACGCTTGCCCCGCAAATTCCGGCGTCGCCGGCGTCCGCTGCCGCTCCTCCACCTGTCCACCAAGATCAACATTGCCCCCGCCTCCGCTCCTCCACCAGTCCACCAAGATCAACATCGCCCCTGCCTTAATCCTCATCGCACCTCCCGGATTCCACCGCCTCCATCCCTGAATGACCGGATCGACGGATGGCTCCACGAAGCTAATCCTGTCCGGCCTCATGTCTCTCCTGACCGACGAGGAGCTGCTCCCCCAGAAGTTGCGGCTGTCGTGCTTCCAAGACGCCGGCGCCGACGCGGAGGCGTCCATCCTCGCCGAGTTGGGGAATCCGATGACGGTGATGGACATAATGCGCATGTACGAGGAGGCGCTCAACAGGCTCCCCGTTGCCGACATGCCGGAGCTCTCTGCCTGCGTCGTCCGCGGCGGCCACTGCATCGGCCTCCTCAACCCGGTGTCCAACATATCCTCGACCTGGCGATGCTCCCGCCGCCGTGCTGGAGAAGGGCGCCTCCCTTCTCGAGGTCGTCCTCGATCTCCTCCCTACTCCGCTGCGTCGCCGGTTCTCCTTTGCTCCGCCGGTCGTCCTCGACAGCCCGCCGCTGCTCCTCCTCCAGACTTGCAAGTCTGCTACGTCGCTGTCCTCCCTGAACTGAACTGGAGCAAAGAAAAAATCATAAGGATATCCCTGATATTTAGATGCTCTGGTCATCTTGGCCTTCTCATAAGTTCAATTAGTCCTCGTGTGTGCACTTGTGTATGATATGATCTATAGCAGAGATGTGTGTACTTGTGTATGATATGATCAGCACAAACAGTGCAGTACCCTTTTTTGTGTAAATAGAAATCAAATGCAGTATTATACAGACAAGTCAAAGATATTCAGAGAAAAAAAGATCAGCTAAACCTGCAACTTTAAATGAAGTAAATTGACAGGGAAAATGTAAACTAACTTGCTTGTGCTTCAGTTTAAAAAGATCAGCTAAACCTTGCTTTAGTTTTAACATGAGAGTTTAACAACAATACCTGGACGTAGACATCGTCATCGAGCATGCAGACTATCTCGATCTTCTTAGAACTGCAAGGAGAAACCCAGTTTTAACTGTTTTGTGCTTCTTTACGAACCTTCTTAGCCAAGCTGAAGATCCATGCTGATGCACACATAAAGAGCAGGTAAATAACAACCAGGAGTGAATCTAGAGATGAAAACAAAAAATTCACAACTAGTTTAGGCTTCTGAAGCACTTTATACTATCTGCAAATGCGAAAATATGCAGACAATACTAATTTTATTCAGCTACAGTATGTGGCACCTATTATAGTGACAGTTTGTTGTCGTAATTTTTTCCCATGGCAAGAGGCTAACTGTAGCTGAAGTCTGAAGTATACAAGTCCTACTATAGTAAATTTGGTATGCGTCTGAGTGTTTCTGCCACTACACACTGATCTCCACGTTTAATTTATACAGGGAAAAATCGTAGTGCTGCACTGTAAGGTCCCTATTCCCACTACAAGACTAGATTAATCGCACAACATAAGGTTCTGTTCTGATAATTGTACCTTTAGACAGATAGTGTATGGCAGGTTTTCACCAAATGTGCCCAGGACCTGATCAGTCACCACAACTATGTAATTTCTTTAGCGAATACTGAAACAAATCAGAGCAATACTAGCTTATGTCTATCAGCAAATACTGGGTCCTAGACTAAAAAGAAGGAAAACTAATCTAAGCTTTATACTCTACAAAACAGTGATCAGACCATTGTCAATTACATCAGTTTCATAAGCAGGACAAGGACTCCTACCAATAGCGGAGTACATTCAGTCAGTATCAAAGCTAGAAATCTTGTGACACAGGTGGTAGCTCATGAACTGGTAAATGAAGTTCATGAACTGGTAAATGAAGTTCATGCATCAATGAAATAAAATGTCTGAAAGAAAGAGTGTACCTGCATCAATGAGAACTTGCATCCATTTCTAACAACTCCAACTCCATTTCTTCTATAAGGGCATAGGTTTTTTCAAGTAGCTCTATCGTGATAGATATAGCTATTGGTAGTCGTCCTTCTGCTTGCCAACATTCTTTATGATTGTGTGGCATGGCGTAGCCAACACCTCCTCCATCTTCCATCACCCCAATCATATTATATTGTAGTGTGATGAAACTTCGGGAAAGCGTGTCCACGTCGTAGTTGTGGAATTCTTCCTCTACACCCATTATCAGTTCCTTGATAGTTCCGGGTGCTCTATTATCAGTGAGGGATTCAAGTGACCTCAAGAAGCAAAGGTCCAAGACATTCATGTCCGGACTATTTGGTGGTTGATTCATCAATTGAATGTCCAAGTCAGTCGCGGCCACGGCCTGTCGAAAAGAGATATCACTAGGGAGAAGATGAGGTTTTGCGTTATCTTGTTGTATCAAGATTGTTCTTCCTATATCCTCATCGGGCCACTGATCTTGGATTGTTGGAACTACTTTCTCACAAATGAACTCCCTCATGACATTACGTGTTACTTTCAATGGTTTCAATTCAATTGTCCCTCTAGTTCTGTGTCGACTTTTTTTTAGCTGGCGTCTCTTGGGCAAACGCCCATGTGCCAATCTTTCCATCGAATGTGACCACTCCTCCTTCACCGTACCTAGGTTTGGCCACAGTTGTCAAGAACATCACTTTCCCAATGTTGTTCTTATTATGCACTGTGCGCAATGGTACACTTTCTTCGGGGAGTAGGTAGTAGTTGTTCTTCACCTTCGTCATGTAGAACCAATTTTCATCTATGTGTACGACATTGTCCATTAGCTTGAACATAGGCCAAGGACTTGTCAACTAGCCTTGATCGAGCATGGAGACACAGAACTGCAGTCTCTTAAGCTTGTTTGCTAGGGTCATAGAAGGTTTCAAGCGGCTACTATGGCGTCTCAAAAAACCCAACTTAAACCTCCGGTGTAAGGTTGACCGGCTCACACCCAATGATCTTGCTAAACCTCTAATAGTCCTCCTTCTGTTCGGTGGTACTGTTACTACACTCGGTAGATCCAGGTCTTTCTTTTTTCTCCCAACATTACCCTTCTTCTTATTTGAAACATCAACTTCTTCATTACGTGCAATCTGGCCCAGGGCTTTGAACCATATTCTTTCAATTGTACGAACACATGTATTCAGCATAACTGCAATGAGCTCCTTGTCATGAATTTGAATCGAACCATCTCTACACTTAATCACCTCCAAAGCAAAATACACACCAAACCTTTGCTCATTTGTGAGTTCTAGTTTTGGGCCAACACCTGCAAGAACATTGCAAGCAAAGGAATTTCAAGAACATAGCAAGCAAAGGAATTTCAGGAACATTGCAAGCAAAGGAATTTCAGGAACATTGCGAGCATCCGAAATATTACCTTCTTCTAGAGCATCTTCTTCTTCTTCTAGAGCATCTTCTTCTTCTTCTAGAGCATCCAAATCTAGAGCATCTTCTTCTTCAGGAAGCTCATTCAAATTCAGACCCGCTTCTTGAGGAATCTCATTCAAACCAAGACCTGCTTCTTGAGGAAGCTCATTCAAACCAAGACCCGCTTCGTGAGGAAGCTCATTCAAATTGAGACCCGCTTCTTGAGGAAGCTCATTCAAATTCAGACCCACTTCTTGGGGAAGCTCTATCAATCCAAGAGCCGCTTCTTCAGGAAGCTCATTCAAATTGAGACCCGCTTCTTCAGGTAGCTCATCCAAATTGAGGCCCGCTTCTTCAGGAAGCTCATCCAAACCGAGGCCCGCTTCTTCAGGAAACTCATCCAAACCGAGACCCACTTCTTCAGGAAGCTCGTCCAAACCGAGACCCACTTCTTCAGGAAGCTCATCCAAACCGAGACCCACTTCTTGAGGAAGATAAATTCGAGTGAACTCATCCGTGTAAGTGTTATGCAGGTCTGTACACATTCCTGTAAAAGAGCGAGATTGTTTCAAGAACAACAAATATATGGTTTCTTTCGAGAACAAGAATGACATGGTTTATTTCGAGCATAGTAGCTTACCATGTACCAAAGGTCCAGAGAATATGTCCGTTTGATGCATCCTGTTATATTTCCATATATGTTGTGCTTTATAGGGTAGTTTCTTCCTCTTTTTAGACAGCTTACATAGATTGTCTCCTCTAGTTTGTTTCCACATATACCTGTGCAAAGAGAAGATTAAATTTTACTTTTATTGTGAATTTGTCCTTGTAGATTAGGGCCAATTGAAACTTACATATTAGATAACACTATTTCCTGATCAAATTTCAACATTCTGTTTTGTTATCTTGTATACACAGAGGAGCAGCAACCAGAGAAGCAGGTTTCAGGTTCAGGTGCAGCAGGTTCGGGTTGATCAATGGAGCAACAACATCAGGAAAAGCTATGGCAAATATAAAAGGAAACATCACTACTTATGAAAATTGGCGTTAGATACATTTGCTTATTTGTTAAAAGAGAAATTGATCCTTCTAGAGCTAACAAATAGTGGGAATATAAATAGTGGGAACTTTTCAGTTGATGTGTTAAAGTCCAATTGAAGCCAAAAGTATATGTAAGGTACGTGTATATGTTCTGGAGTAAGAAACTTAAGCATAGAATTAACTTTCATCTGTAGTTTATTCAAACTTGCACTGAACCTCAAAATTAACCTGTGTCTAAACATCACCAATTTAGTCTGAACATTCAGTTTCAGAGACGATGAACAAGTTAGTCTGAACATTCAGTCTCCACAAAAAAAAAGGCATATAAAACAAGCAGAAAATCCATGCACCAAAATACAGAAAAATAACCGAAGCACCAGTTAGGACCAAATACAGTCATCTAAGTGGAGCAGCAACACTTATTTGACTGACAGTTCTAGGTAACATATCCTCTACCATCATTTGAGAAATAACGGATGGTCACGTTTCAACTCAAATGAGCTTGCCAATCTCCTGACCACATTTATCCTAACAAGAAGAAATCAGCAAGCTATAGGAAGAGTAGCAAAAACATGTGCATCCAACTTCACGACCAACTACGTAAAGATAGTATCAACAAATATGATTAGGGGTTGGAAGTTTCAATTGAGGAAAGGTTTGGAACTGAAACTTGAGGTTCCACCCCAAAGTACTTGCATCATTTTATACACAAAAAGTACTTGATGCACACTGTTCTTTTTCTTGCGAATCAACCTCTGTGCCTGCAAGTTCTGTTAGCATTGCAGTTCAGCATCCTCCCTTCCAACATAGTAACTTGTAAAGTACAGTAGCTGATATTGTGTTGGTGTTTTAGGTACCTTACCTGGTTGATCCAAACACTGGGTTCTAGTCGGGTGACCACAAGAAGATACTGTCTTACTTGTTTCAACAGTACTCTGTCGGTAGCTAGCCTCTCTCTCAAATCTTGGCAAATTACAGGAAACCTCTCAGATAGGCTGTTTTGTTCCAGTAGAAACAAATTACAGACTATTGGACTGGAGTATTATCAAATATGATCTATTAACCAACTCATGCATTGCACATAAACGGAGACTAAAACTGACAAGTATGTAATGTGCTAATTAAACAAGTGAGTCACTACCTGGAGAAGGGATCCGGCTCAATGCAAGCCACGATGGAAGAACAGGTGGTATACCTGTAGAAGTATTAGATGATATTAGATGTTGATTAATTACAAGTTTCAGTTTTTGAATTGCCTGAGCATGTACTCCCTCCGTCGCACAAAAGTACAAGTTTCAATTTTTGAATTGTGAACAAGACGACTACACCATGATTTAAAGAGCAGGACATTAAACAAGAAAGAATTTTAGACAGAATAGGGGGGACATGAACCTCACCGGTGGGAGCAGCCGTAGCTTGGATTTGAGGCAGGTGGGAGTAGAACCGGGATGTGGCCAGAAGAAGCGGGCGGCAACAGCAGCTTCAACGGGACTACCAGCTGCACCCGCTGGGGCAGGGCACCACCAGGTCGTCCTCCGTTCCGGAGGTGGGCAAGGAGGAGGAGGAGGAATGCATGATGGAGCTCCGTCAGTCCACTATCACTGCAGATCTAGCGACGCCACTGCATATGCGGCCGCCGGAGGGGAAAAAATGGAGCTTGAACTGCAGATGCGCGGGGGGAAGAGGAAGGCGGTGACGGCACGCGAGAGGAAGAGGGGGCCGGCAGTAGGGCACGGGATACGAAAGGCGTTGGCGGCGGCGGGCAGGATCGGGAGTGGTGGAGCAAGGCGGGCAGCGTCGCCACAGTGGCGGGCGGCGTCGAGCTAGCAAGTGCCAAAGAGGGGAGCTGGGAGAGAGCGAGGAAGGGACCGCGTCGCGTGGACCTGGAGTTGGTCGGAAATTTGTGAAGGGTTATTCTGCAAAATGGTCCGTCCGACATCTTTTTCGGGACGGAGGGAGTACAATTTTTGTTTTTATTTTTATTAGAAAAATCGATGGGAACTTTTCTTACTCAGACGAGGATCACCCACAGACAATGACATGTGGGGACACACGCGCGCACGGCCATTGGGGCGTTGACACGTTGGCAAGCCAGGGCGCTGGATGGAGAAAGTGGAGACCTCGGGTCCTTTTAATAAAAAAGGCTGGGCCAGGTTCTCTGTGTCACTGACAAGTGGGGCAGCTCGGGGATCGCGGTTTGGGAAGAGAAAAGACCCAGGGGCCTAATTGCAAAACCGTCAAGAACCTGTCGTCAATTGTCTGAAGAGGGATTGATTGATCAGCGAAAAACGTCTAGCTGGACAGAACTTTGGATGAAGATTGCGACGAAACCGCTGGGAATTTGAAGATGATGCAAAAATCAAAGTTGGAGACGAAGGAAAGGACTATAACTTTCATGTACGGTATTTCTATGGTAAAGCACTGTAGATCCCGGAAATTGACGACAAACAGGTGGTTTTCTATACGGCAAAACTGACGAAAACTGTCCGAAAAATGCCAGCGAGATGCATCATTTCTGCTAGCTTCCACGGATGATTCCGAGCTCATCTGTGAACATTTTTGGGAGCCGTTTAAAAGCTGAGGTTGCTGGAGGTAGGGAAGCAGAGGTGGGACAATCGGGATACGTAGGATATCACTTTTAGACTACTAGACTAACTCTAATTTAGGTGGGATAAATGGAAAAGGCGGGATATGTCAAATCTAGCTTATCCCACTTGTCCCACTTAGTTTTGAGTTAGTCTAGTAGTCTAAAAGTGATATCTCACTTGTCCCAATTATCCCACTTCTGCATCCCTAGCTGGAGGTACCCTCTTCAACAGAGCGCTCTGGGGTTAGCCCTAGGTGGCCAGGATTCGAATAAAACCAGGAGGAAACCGAGGGTGCACCGCTATTTGTCATTATTGCAATCCATGGCCTTGTGACGCTGGCAGGCAATGATGATGTGACTAGCGACTAAGCGGCAATGGCGGTAGGATAATAGGGTAAAAGGGGGTAGGAAGGCGAAGCTCACCGAGGGAGCGGACGGACAGACCTAGAGACGACGACGACGTCGACAACGACGATGAGGCGACAGGCCCAGCGATGGTGAGCGCCAGGTGCACATGATGACGTCGGCGTCCAGCGGCTGCTCCTCCTTGCTCCGAGTACCGATCGAGCTGCGGGAAGCCTCGCGCGTGCTATGACTCGGTGGCTTGACAACGACGACGGCGGGAAAGCGACGGGGGCGGACAGGGGCTAGGTAGATGCATCCATGGCGGCGGCTAGGGTTTGGTTAGGAGGGGAAGAACGAGAGGGCGGGGCGATCTGGGTAGGTGGAGGGGGTGGTTGGGGTGAAGTGCGGCTGACTGCTCGCTTTATGCAAAAGTAGAACGAGGCATGTCATGAGGTGTCGGGCCCGCGGAGGCGATCACGTGCTTGCGGAGCAGAAGAACACGGGCTAGCGGTGGGGCAAGGTAGAGCTGGGCCCCGGCTACAGGGAGATAGGGGAGAGCGTCGCCTGCCTGGACGAGCTGGAACATCGCGGTGCCAAGCTTGCTTGGCTTGGCTGCACCAGAGAGGCCAAGGAGGCGCGATGGTTGGGGTTGAAGGGGTAGACGAATGGGTTTAGATGAGCTAGGGGTTTTAGTCTAGCTAGGTTAGAGAGAGAGAGGCTTAGGGTAAACTAGGTTTATCTTAGGGGTGGGTTTTAGCTAGGTTAGAGAGAGAGAGGGAGATGGTTAGATAGACTAGGTTAGTCTAGTTAAGTTGAACAACATCAACTAACTAGCTCAAAGGTTTGATTTTAAAACCACTCAAAACAAAATAAAGAAAGGATGAAAAGAGATGTGCTATTATTTCATGTGGCTTGCATGTGCTCTAAATGTATGCCTATTTTGTGAAAACAACAAGCCTCTCCATATTTGAACAAGATTTTAAACAAGCACAAGATCAAAATAAAAGAGGGAAAAACAAGTGTCTTGGTATTGCATGTGCCATGCAAGGAAGAAAAATGATCCATACAAATATATGTGGCTTGGATGTAAAATACCAACAAACAAGAACGCCACATACATGTACATGGTTGAGATAGGATGGTATCAAATGGAGAATTATGTTGGCAAGTTAGTAGATGGAATGAGAATAAAAGATATGGCCCCAACTCAACTTGGGCATCACGCAATCTATCAATATAAAAATACAATATATCAAGAAACAAAATATTAATAAGACAAATGCAATATGAGGAGAAGAACCAAATGAAATAGGGATTAATATGATGCTCAAATGCAATGTGGCATGATGACATGAGCATGATATAATGATGATGTAATAAATGATATGTAGGAAGAAGCATTATATAGAATAGGCAAGTAGCATTGCAATTGTTAGACAATTGGGATGCTGCAGGGATCAATGTGTCAAACCATGGTCACAGAGACCAAAAACACATAGGAAAGCAGCTTTCATAGTGCATGTTGCACCAGTGTGGAAGAAGTTGCATTACAGAATCCACTAGAGTGTGTGTGGTCATCTGGACCAATGTGGTTTAGGAAACGAACACATGCAATGTGGTCATGTGGATCAATGACTCTAGTGGATCAATGTGGTTTAAAAAAAGAACACATGCAATGACTCTAGGGGATCAATGTGTCAAACAATGGTTACAGAGACCAACAACACATAGGAAAGCAGCTTCCACATATGTCGGGGGATGACCTCCGGATACCCCAACCGGACAAGAACTACGGCGAATCATCATGTACCTACTATCTGATGAGTCGAAACCAGAAAGAAGCGACAAGACACGGGGCCGGCTACATCAGCATAGCCGGATGCAATCAGGAGGACAAAGCGATGTGTTGCACAGTGCACGGTACACGCCCTGGTACGATGACAAGACCCACAACTACATGGCCATACCGAAGACTTTCTTTGGGTGATCACGGGCACAATGGCGAATCTTGACGGCAGGCTCGCTGCGGCGTTCATCACCCATGACCCTACCGCATGTACCTCGATGGGATGTAAGCATACCGGATACTGTAGATGACCAGCCGGCTGGGACCTGCCTATGGGGCCCACCAGCCGGACTGGCCAGTGAGACCGTTGCCTCTTCCTATATAAGGAGAGGCAAGGCTCTCCTAGCAAGGGTTGGTATCAGTGCATTTAAGAAGGTAGATAGAAGATATAGATCCAGGAGCGATTGTAGCCCGTATACCACTCATAGTCAGATCGGTAGGAGTTGGAGCTTTACCTCACCACGAGGGCTCTGAACCTGGGTACTTCTAGTGTCTCGCTATACTTGCTCGTATCCAATCCCGCATGCGGACACCGTCGAGATCTTCCCTGCTAGTCTATCTAACCTATTTAGGTACTGCCATTCCCAATACAACGATAGTTGGCGCCCACCGTGGGGCTAGATGGCTTCGACCAGAGTCACGTTTCGCATGGGACCCCGCACTTCAGCCGGTGAGCGCGTGGCATCCGGCCTAGTGCTTATGCTCGGCAAGTTCGACCGCGTCATCGACAACGCTTCGTGTTTCGCCGGATCGATGTTTCCGGCAAACGGCTCTATTCTGCTCTTCGGTGACCTCCTCGTCTACGTCGCCACCGTGCCGGAATGTTTCCCTAGGGAGATCGTCTCCATCATGGAGCCGTTGTACCTCGGCATGGTGCCTCCGTCGCTCCTCACGGCGTCGAGGTGATGATGTCCAGCTCCAGCTCTCAGCCTCGCTAGCCTCGGGAGTGGGGCACGGATGAGGTCGGAACTTCCACTACACCGCGGCCTAGGAACCCGGTGGAAGAAGCCATCGACCGGCTCCTCACACCGATCAACCTCAGGGATAACCCGGAGGAGGCGGAAGCCAACTTCGCCATGGAGAGGCAGCTTCTCCTGTAGGAGGCCATGGAGCTGGCTGTGACCAGGAAGCAAATCGAGATCACCCGGCGCGAGTACGACCGTGCGCATGGCCACACTCCGGCTACCGCGGAGCCGAGCCGGCGCGGACAAGTACAGCACCAGGGCGGCGAGCTAGGCGGAAGGATGGAAAGGGATGGCGAGCCGGATCCACCACCTGCTCTCATCCAACCCGCCTACAGCACACCCATCAAGAACCTGCGTCTTGGCGCGAGCCGTGAATAAAATGCCCAACTTGGAGGCGAAAGCGAGACCGGTGCGCCGGTGCGGGATATCGCCGGATCGCGGATGAGCAGGCTGATGCCATCAGGCAGATGCACGAAGACCCCAGCTGCTCCAGGGGAAGCAAGCCGCCCGGCAACAGCAAGGGTGCACCCCGCGAGACCCAGTAGGCGTCCTCTCCTCCGGCTAAGGCCCGCAGCAAGCACCGCAACTCTGGCAACAAGGGCCAACCATGCCAGGAGAAAACGGTGAACAGCAACCCACCGCCTCCCCCTCCACCAACCGAAGCGCCAAGACCTGTCGGTTCCCGTCTTTGGGGCTGGGTAGGAGCGCCCAACCCGGACCGTCCGGATGCCCGCGACCGCATCGAGCTCCTCGCTCAAGCGCGCATCACGGAAGAGGAAGATTCCATTGGACCGGTCTATTTCGGACCCCGCATCCGGAATGAGCCGTTTCCGGATGAGTTCACCCTACCCAGGGATACCCCCAAGTACGACAACAGCATGAAGCCGGAAGATTGGCTGACCGACTACGCCACGACAGTCGGCATCGCCCATGGGAACAAGCGCACAACTGTGTGCTACGTCCCCCTCATGCTAACCGGGTCAGCGAGGACATGGCTCAACAGCCTCGCGCCCAAAAGCATCAATGCCTGGCTAGATTTTGAGAAGGTGTTCGTCCGCAACTTCAACGACACGTACAAGCATCCGGGCCGCCCGCACGACCTAACCTTGTGCGTCCAAGGTGACCGCGAGGCAGACCGTGAGTACCTCGCCAGGTGGACGGAGCTACGCAACACCTGCGAGGGCATCCTAGAGAGCTAGGCGATCGGGTTCTTCGTCGAGGGGTGCTGAGAAGGCACCATGCTTTGCCACCGGCTGCTGTGCGACGAGCCAAAAACCATGGAGGAGCTCATGATGGTTGCGGACCAGTACGCCACGGTGGATGCCGCAATGAAGAAACCTCTCCGGGTGAGTGCCGACGGGCGTCCGACTCCTTCGGAGCTGGCTCGCGACCGGCCAAGCAATTCGGCTGGTGAAGTGTCCGATCCTCCAGGCGCCACGGCAATGACAACCGGTTCCACGGGGACCGCCAAGCCGGACAGCATAAGCCTCTCTACCATGCGCGGCAGGTCAATGATGTGGAAGGTGTGCCCGACACACCGGCTAATGACGCAAGAAGGCAGAAGCCACGGCTCACCTTCGACCAAATGTTTGACAGCCCGTGCAAGTGGCATAGCGGTCCCTTTAAGCCGGCTACGCACACCACCCGGAACTGCAGCTGGACCCGCCAGCTAAAGGACCAAGGCAACCAGCAACGGCTATCGCCGCCCCCTCCCTGTGGACCTCCGCCACCGGCTAGGGAGCCGGCAATGATTGTAACAGGGCAGCAACAACAACGGCTACCCCTAGCCGCACGCCGTCTACCACATCATCGAGACGGAGCTGGACGACAAGCTTAGCCGCAGGCGGCGCTCTAAGGAGGTCAACGCCATCATCTCACTAGTCCCCCAGTACCTAAACTGGTCGGAGACCCCCATCACCTGGAGCCGGGAGGATCAGCCGGATCGGCTTCTTAATCATGAGGGCTACGCCATGGTGCTTGACCCCCTCATCGTCTCCAACAAGCGCACCTGCCGTTTCTCGCGCGTCCTCGTCGACGGGGGCAGCAACCTCAACCTGCTTTACCGATCATTGCTGGAGAAGCTTGGCATCCGCGAGTGCGACCTGCGCCCGACTACCACGACGTTCCACGACATACTGTCGGGGCTGGCTTGCGCTCTGCTAGGTAAAATCCAGTTGGACGTCATCTTCAGGACCTAGGAGAACTTCCAGTGCGAGCCAGTATAGTTCGAGGTGGTGAACTTGTCGAGCTCCTACCATGCTCTCCTTGAGCGGCCTGCCCTCGCCAAGTTCATGGCTGTCCCCTACTATGCGTACCTCAAGACGAAGATGTCGGGGCCAAACGGCGTGATCACTGTCGCCGGCTGCTTCAGGCGGTCCATAGAGTGCGCCTCAGCCGGCTCCAAGCTGGCCGAGGCCCTCATCATAGCCGAAGAGAAGCGCGAGATCATGCGCAATGTGGCCATGGCCTAGCAAGAAATACTGGCTAGTAGAAAGCCGGCTAGAGAAGCAACATTCCAGCCGGCCAAGGAGACGGAGAGGATCCTGCTCGACCCCTCCGACCCAACCAAGTTCGTCGCCATTGGTGCCAACTTGGACAGCAAATAGGAAGGCACGCTTGTCGACTTCCTCCGTGAGAATCGGGACATCTTTGCATGGTCACCCAAGGACATGCCAACTGTGCCGAGGGAGTTCGCCGAGCACTCGCTTCATGCGCGGTCGGATGCCAAGTCGGTCAAGAAGCCTCTGTGTCGGTTCGTAGAGGAGAAAAGAAAGATCATTGGTGATGAGATCACCCAGCTCCTTGCAGCCGGGTTCATTATGGAAGTGTACCACCCAGACTGGCTGGCAAACCCAGTCCTGGTGTTGAAGAAGAACAAGACCTGGCGCATGTGTATCGACTACACCAGCCTGAACAAGGCGTGCCCGAAAGACCCCTTCGCTTTGCCCCGTATCGATCAAGTTATCGATTCCACGGCCGGCTGCGATTTGTTGTCCTTTTTGGATTGTTACTCCGGTTACAATCAGATCCGGCTAAATCTGGTTAACCAGATAAAGATGTCGTTTATCACCCCGTACTGGGCTTTCTGCTATGTAACGATGCCTTTTGGTCTGAAACATGCAGGCGCTACCTATCATTGTTGTATGCAGAAATGCTTACACTCGCAGATCGGCCGAAACGTGCATGCATACGTGGACAATGTCGTCATCAAGACAAAGGAGAAGTGCACCCTCCTCGAGGATTTGGGGGAAATGTTCGGCAATCTCCGTTGGTACCAGATGAATCTGAACCCGGAGAAGTGTGTCTTCGGCGTCCCATCCGGCCAGCTACTCAGTTTCCTCGTTTCACAACGAGGGATTGAGGCGAACCCGGAGAACATCGCGGCCATCGAGAGAATGCAGCCGCCCAGGAGCTTGCTTGGAGTCCAGAAGTTCACCGGATGCCTGGCTTCCCTCAGCTGTTTCGTCAGCCGGTTGGGGGAGAAGGCACTTCTGCTGTACCAGCTAATGAAGAAGACGGACAAGTTCTCCTAGACCTCGCATGCTGACGCCGCCTTTCATGACCTCAAGCGCATGCTATCCATAGCGTCGTTTCTAGCCACGCCGGCTAGCAAGGAGCCGATGTTGCTCTATATAGCAGCCATCAGCCAGGTCGTCAGCGTCGTCCTGATGGTGGAGCGCCCCGAGGAAGGCAAGGCTCAGCTGGTTAGTGACCCATCTACTACCTCAGCGAGGTTCTCTCCCTCTCCAAGAAGAACTACCCCCACTACCAGAAAATGTGCTACGGCGTGTACCTGGCGTGCAAGAAGCTCAAGCACTACTTCTAGGAGCATCCGATTAAGGTCGTGTGCACCGCACCCCTTTCGGAAATCATCGGCAACAAGGACGCCACCGACCGAGTCGCCAAGTGGGCCATCGAGCTCGCCGCCTACTCCATCCAGTACGAGCCAAGGCTCACGATCAAGTCATAGGCTTTGGTGGACTTCCTCGTCGACTGGGCCGAAACCCAATACCTCCCTCCGGTTCTCGACTCGGACCACTGGAGGATGCACTTCGACGACTCAAAGATGCTCAAGGGCTTGGGAGCTGGCATCGTCCTCACCTCGCCCAAAGGAGACCGGCTGGAGTATGTTCTCCAGATACACTTCAAGGTCTCCAACAACATCACCGAGTACGAGGTGCTGGTGCATGGCCTCCGGCTGGCTAGAGAGATTGGTATCAACCGGATCCTTTGCTTCGGTGACTCGGATCTGGTGGTGCAGCAGGTATCCGGAGAGTGGGATGCCCGTGATACAAACATGGCTCTCTACCGGTTCCACGTACAGAAGCTCAGCGCCTGCTTCGATGGATGTGAGTTCCATCATGTACCTCGCATCAATAACGAGTCAGCCGATTCGCTCGCCCGAATCGGATCCACTAGGCAGGCAATCCCACCAAGGGTCTCCTTGGAGCATCTGTGCAAGCGCTCCATCAACCCACGTCTCGAGTCGGATTCCATTATCCGGGCAGGAAGCATTCTGGTTGACAGCACGACAAATGTGGAACCGGCAGAACCCATGAAGAAGGAGGCTCGCACCAACTCCGGCACGTCCGCACCCTCTAGATCGCAAGACCCGGGGGCTGCCGACTCATCAACTGGCTCGGGGGCTGCCGTTCCGGGTACCTCACCCGTACGACCCCCGACGTCCCTCAGTCGGAGAATGGAAGCGTCCTCACTATCCGGGAGATACCATCCTGGGCGTAGCCCTTCATGAACTACATCGCCAATGGAGAACTTCCGAATGACGAGGTGGAGGCCAGGCAAATCCGGCGATGCGCACACACGTACACCATCATCAACAAGGAGCTGTACAAGCGCAGCATATCCGGCATCTTCTAATGATGTGTCGATGTGGACATAGGCTACCGGCTACTCAAGGACATCCACCAGGGTGAGTGCGGACATCACGCCTCATCCAGGGCAATAGTCGCCAAGGTGTTCCACCACAGCTTCTATTGGCCCACCGCCCTCGAGGATGTCGAGCAGCTAGTCTGCGCATGCAATGGGTGCCAGCGCTTCGGTCAGCTCAGGCACATGCCGGCTATGGTACTCAAGACCATACTGATCACCTAGCCCTTCGCTGTCTGGGGCCTCGACATGGTCGGTCCCTTCAAGCGAGCACACGCGGGCATGACCCACCTACTGGTGGCGGTACACAAGTTCACGAAGTGGATAGAGGCCAAGCCTATCCGGAAGCTGGATGGGGCGACAGTCGTCACCTTCTTCACGGACATGATCAACCGGTTCGGCTACCCCAACAACATCATCACCGACAACGGCACAAACTTCGCCAAGGGGGCCTTCGTTCGGTTTTGTAGCAACAAGGGCATCCGGCTAGACCTTGCTTCTGTCGTGCACCCGAAGTCCAACAAGTAAGTCAAAAGGGCAAACGGCCTAGTGCTAGCCGGCATCAAGCCACGCCTCATTGAGCCCTTGGAGCGATCACCCGGATGCTGGATCGAGGAACTTCCGGCTATGCTCTGGAGCCTCTGCACCACACCGAATAGGTCAACCGGCTTCACCCCATTCTTCCTTGTCTATGGCTCGGAAGCTGTCCTCTCCACGGACATCGAGTTCGACTCGCCGTGCAAGCTCCTCTACAACTAAAAGACCAACAAGGAGGCATGGGAGGATGGCGTGGACCTCCTCAAAGAAGCTCGCGAGCTGGCACTGTCCAGGTCAGCCCTGTACCAGCAGTGCCTACGCCACTACCATTCGAGCCGGATCTGGCCCATCGCGTTCCGCGAGGGCGATCTGGTTCTCTAGCTGGTGCAAGACACGAAGGGCATGCACAAGCTATGACCACCTTGGGAGGGCCCCTTCATCATCAGCCGGGCACTGCACAACAACTCCTACTACCTCATCGACGTGCAATAGCCGCGCAAGAACAAGATGGACAAGTCGGACGAAGAGACAAAACGCCCCTGGAACGCGGCCTTCCTCCGCCTGTTTTACACCTAGTCATCGGACAATGTATGTATCCCGCAAACTCTATGAATGAAAATGCGGACCCCCGCGAGATTCTCGCAGGCTCCTTGCTAGAAATTTGCATGTATTTGTTTCTGGTTCAGTTTTTCTGGCTCCGGCAACCCCTACCCGGGGGCTCGCCGGCTGGCCCGACCTGCTAAATCAACAAACCGGCTAAGTAGTGTGCGATGATGTCATAGGCCCACTCTTCATCTCAGCTACAGACCGCAACCCGGCTGTCCGGCTAGCAAGAGCGAAAGCCGAGGCATCCCACATGAAAAACAGGGAGGAGATGTGACGGATCGGGCATCCCGGTCTTGCGCCTAGTTTGAGATGATCTGGCTACTAAGCCCTTAGTACCGTGCGCAATGTATTGTCAGCTCCCTTCGATTCTGGCTGCAGACCGCAACCCGGCTGCCCGGCAAGGACGCAGCGTAAACAACAGAGCGCATGGGAAAGCGACTAAGTTTCCAGAGAAGCACAAGCTAGTTTTCGAAAACTAAAGCTGTCCTCCGGTTAATAAGCAATACCTTAACCGACTAACCTATTAACAAGTGGTCCTACATGTGTATTTGTTTTTTATGACTACATCAAGTCGGACTTCAAGGAGAGGGAAGATTCGAAGTCCTTGCCTTCATCAAGTGCTCCGAATCTCGGAGGTTACACCTTTCGGTGCGCCATGCCTCAAAGGGAACCATGTAGTTCCTGAAGGAGATATGCCCTAGAGGAAAATAATAAATAGGTTTTTTTGTCATATCTCAATTAGTTTATAATAGTTTCATATTGTGCTATAACTGTGCCAAGTAGAAACATTGGTGCAGGTGTGGTATGAAACAACCAAGTCCCTATTAGCCTCTATTCATACTAGTTCGTTGGTCATGAGGTTGATCCGGGTTTCAAGATCATGGGCATTTATGCCAATTGACAACAGGATCATACCATTCGAGAATGTGTGATTGGACATTCCTCGAAGGATTACAACACGATCAAGTCATATAGTTCATTGTTGAAACAGCTATACCTAGACATAGATCTTGCGCTCATATTATTCACTGTTTCCCGAGGCTACTTTGACTGTATCAACCATCATCTGGTAATACGGTGGCCATAAAGGTGTACGTTGGGTATTCCGAAGGAACAGTTGATGACATGTGACTGCAAGACCGGGATTTGTTCACCCACATGACGGGTAAAGATACATACGGCCGGCTTGGTGAGATTACATCCATAAATGTTGCAACATGTGACTCGGTCACGGGGATGTAATATCACGGTAACAAGAAAACAGAAGTTGTTGTGAACGAGATTGAACAAGGTATGGCATACCAATGATCGGATCTCGAACAAGTCATATCGAGAAACAAAAGGAAGAGGATGCTACATTTAGCGGTTCAAACGACATTGTCATCAGGAATGCATAGGGGTCACATGGATATCCCTGGTCCCTTTGTTGATCATTGATACAAATCATGTCTAGAGCATTCCCGAGCCGTGAGAGGATACACTTAAGGGTACGATGAGAGCGATCATTCGTAAGACGGAATCACAGTAGAGAAAGAGAGAAAGCCGGAATCGTTCCGCAGAAAGATCCGAAGTTGTTCGAAGAAAGAATAAAGGAAAAGACCGGAAAAGTGTTTTCGGATAAATGGGAATTTAAATATACATTTATTATATGTTAATTATGAATTAATATATTCTAAATAATATTTAAGTTACGATTTATAAAGGCAACTTTTATATTAGTCCAAATCCCCGGAGGGAAATAGCCTAGAAGAAAGAAAAAAGAAAAGAAAAAGAAAAAACAGCCAAGTGGGCGAGGGTAACAACTGCTTAAGTAGACAAGCAATGCAGGCGGGGCGGTGATGGCGATCGCACGCTCGGCGAATCACATTCTTGCCTGCCAGCCTGGTGAGGCGGGAAGTGAGCTGGCGGCAAGGCCAGCCCACTGGTCGCCGCAAGACGCTGCTTAGCAGCCGCCATCATCGGCCCACCCGAGCGACAGACTCCACGTCGTCACGCGCGCAGGAGGCAAGGAGCGGGATGGGCCGCCAGGCCCACTTCGTGAGCAGTCTTTGCATCTGCTTTGTTCTTTTCCCTCTTGGGATGGAATCAGCCCATCCGGCTGGCACGAAATTCCTGCCTATTTCCTTTAATTAATTAGTCCCGCATGGCTAACCTAATGGGGAGGACACACCTCCTCCGCCTATATAAAGGGGTGTCCATGGATGGGATTAAACACACAATTTGAGAAGTCCTTTGGTTGACTTTCTCCCTCCCTCTCTCTATACCTTGTGACCATGGCCCCAAGTTTGGGTTGTGCGATTGATGCACACCTGCAGTACGCCGATGCGCTACAAGGATTCCTAGCCGGATATCAACTTCCACACTCCCGGCGGGATCGGGGAGCCGGAGGTCTCATCGTGCACCGGATGTGTATGAAGACACGAGGCGCAACACTTGGGGCGCTTAAATGTCGTGAGCCAGAGCTGTTGCACGATGAAGATGAAGAAGGAGCAAGGGGTGACCTGCGAGGAGCTTCGCGACCTTGAGGTCGGCTATGAGTACGACTACTTCAACCATGTTCCCTGCGGAATGTTAACCGCGTACGGTCTATAAGGGTATGTATTCTATACGCATTGTCCGTTACTGCATTACTACATAGATAGATCCTAGGCAGTTTTGGGGTTCCAACAAAGGAATTTTTTTGTTTTCTGATGCGGATCCCCTTCAGTGGTATCAGAGCCGATCTATGCGTAGGAGTGATGTACGGACAGTACGCACAAGTATTGTGCGGGTATTGATCCCTTAGTTGTTACCCTCTAACGTGTACTTGTTTATATCGCGGTGTTGTTTGATGAAGCAGCCCGGACCAACCTTACGCGTATTCATACGCGAGACTGGTTCCATGCTCAATATACGGCTTGTACCGTATAAGTGGCTAGCGGGTGTATGTCTCTCATTCCATAGTTGATATAGCATTTATAACGGAGGGCCCCGAAAGGGGTGTAATAGAGACAACTGTTGGATCCATGTTGTGGTTGGAACGTTCGTAGTTTAGAAATGGTTCTAGTGCGAAAGCCCTAACAACCACGCAAAACTTGCAATAGATAAAGTAGAGGCGTCTAACTTTATTTTGCAGGGGGCATGTGATTATGATATGGCATTAGTCGTTACGAAGGTAAAGTAATTTACTTTTCTGTTACTAAGTAGTATAGTAATAGTCATCGTTCCGATGAACGACCTGGTGGAGGCGTCGTGGACTTGGCGTCAAACCAAGGGCAGGATGGAGATCATGCCGGAGCGCTCGATGGAGATCAAGGCGCAAGAAAGACCATATCATATCACATTATACATATGATGTTGATACCTGTTTTACATCTTATTGTGTGCTAGTATTTAGATACTCAACGGTAGCAAATAAGATAATCCCTATTTAATTCCAATGTTCCGTGTTCCCCTTGTGTGTGCACCACCAAGAAAGTTCTTCGGTATGAGGCACCCTGCGGTGAGTAGGGGTTAGACATATCTACGTTCGCATATAGTGGGTGTAAGCCATGTTGCACAGCAAATACACACAAGTTAGATTTGGCGAGCCTAGCATGTGTAGACATGGCCTCGGAACACAAGATATCGAACGATCGAGCATGAGTCACATGGATGATGTGATTGGCATTAGTGAATGTCTACCTTTGATAATGCACTGATGGCCGTGACGATCGGGGGAGGTGCAGAGGATAGCGATCATGCGATCACTAAAATCGTCCAGGGGATGACAATTTTAGTGGAGACCAATTATAAATTGATCTCTTATTATAAACTTAGTCTAGATGTATATCTTAGTAGATCTTAGCCTATCCCATTGAGGTACTTTGCGACCATGGGAATATATGGATTAATTTGGAACCTAGCAAAAGGGTTCAACTTCATAGATTAATACCCACGCCTGAGGGATATCCTCGTAAAAGGTGATCTTCTCTTCTTGATACAATAACCATTAGGAGATAATTCGATGACTCCAAAATGTTTGGAAAAACACTTAGCGATCTTGCATGAGAGTTAAGAACTCTTGGAAGGGCTTGATTGCAGTGGAGGTCATGGATGAAAAGGTATATGTAAGATATACAAATTATAAATGTGGTTCTTGCAAAACTCGTTGCAGTTTGCAAAGTATTTGATACTTGTCCCGTTTTGTGAAAACAGGATGATCTGCTTGAGAATTGCTGGATTTGAGTCAATGTGACTTGATGACGGCAAGCAAAATAGTTGATGGCTGACATCACCTCTTTCCGCAAAGTTTGTCATTTGGATTAGTGAAGTTGAATACAATTTTGTAATCCTAGTTTGTGTGTCTTGCTTTTGGCGAGATGATTATTCATATGAACAAGTTACAAGCCAGTTTGTACTATTATTATGAACAATACCTTATGTCACATTATGATTATAAATAAGTTATTCTCATCACTATGTTAATGATAATGGTTTAAACATTTATAAATGATTAGAATGCTAAAAGATATCCAAAGTTTAATAATGAAATGACACTATAGTTTAAGTCATTTAGGTTATTGCATGTTCTTAATGAAGATCGGGGTCCTAGATGCTTAATCTAGAGACTTTGCAAAACCATGCCTCTTGGGCAGAATGACTAAAACTCCGCATTCTGGTAAAACGGTGATATGCGAAGAAATGTTGAATCTTATACATAGTGATGTATCGTATTTTCAACAAGTAGTGGAAATCATTTATTGTGGACTTAAGTGAATAAGCGTATTTACTTAATGAAACATGAGTTCGAAACGATTTGAATTGTTCAAATGAGTTCACAACAAAATGGGATATTGAATTAACTGAATTAACAAGTCTCTTTGATTTGATCGACATGACTTAGGTATTCAAGTTAATTAGCATAAAAGGGACTTGTGAAAGATGTTTCACAAATTATGATAATTGGACGAATTCAAACTGTATTGAAATGTCTAAACATCAAAATCATTATGTATTGGATACATATGGTATAACATCATCTCTTATCGGGGTTATAGTTGTCGTTTAGAGTTAGAGATCGTAATAAGCAAACACTCATTTGAAATACAAAGGAACATCTAAAAGATTCGTGGAAACAACACCATAAGTGTTATGGTAAGTTTGAGTTTCTGGAGATTTCGATAAGTCGAAGTCGTGCCGAATAAACAAGTCTTTGTAGAGCATTCTTAGGAAGCTATGAATGCATCTTCCACAAAGGGGCAAACCTGTTGCTGTCCTAAGTTGATGTGTTTTGATGAAGATATAGTGGAAGAAAGTAAAAGATCAAATCAAGGTATTTGATCTCACCTCTAGATTGTTGAGTGGCGCAGCGGAATTTGTTTCATGAATCCAAACTCTACAAATAGAGGAGAAACTATTGATAATGATCATAAAGTTTCAGTGAATACTTTTACTAAAGAAAGTAGGATTCAACTATATAGTCTACAAGTTTGTGGAATTATATTGTTGATTCACTTGTCATGTTTTGAACAAGACATACCTACGAAATACAAAGAAGAGTGATGGACCTAAGTACAAGAAATGAATGGTCATTGAAATCTCGTTAGTGGAATTCTCGATTTGATGATGATCAAAGAATTTTGGAATGTCCAAGATTATCGAGAGGACATAGATTTGAGTGGGAGCAAATCAGCTTGGCTAATTCATAATATGTAGCTGACATATTTTGAGTGGGAGCTAAGTGAAATCCCTGGATCTCAAACATGAATGTCATATTTGAGTAGGAGCGTGAAATCATTCTAGGATATGTGGACGACATATATGAATGATGTGATTGGTGTTAATAATATTTAAGTAAGGATGAAGTTGAAGTTATTAAACAAAGAGATCTATCGAGATAGATTGGTGAGCTTAATAAACTCTGAATGTCGATTGCTTCCTGGACTTGATTCTGAAAGATTTTCAGAATGTCCTAAGCAAGATTCTGAAGAAGCTCAGAATGGAACAAGGTAAGAAAGAAGTTCTTACTATATGAAACACTAAGTTAGTATTGCAACTATGGTTGAAAGAAAGAGATGTGTTGCATCTCCTATGCCTCAGTCATAGGTTTTTCCATATAACCATGTTGTATACTCGACATAAAGTGACCCGAGTTTCTGGATGGTAGGAAAAAGTTTTAACTATAAGAACGTGTCTTTAAGTGATTCTTGAGTTGATCACTGAACAAGAATTAAGTTTGTACATAAATCAATGTAAGTGGCATAGTTGCATTTCATGCACTAGGATCTACATAGATATAGAAGTATAAAAGCTCCATCTAATGTGATGTATAATGTTATGGCGGGGCGAGTTCGCTTTTAACGTAGAATGATGTGTCCCAGGACCCAGTGCCCATGAGAAAGCCCTCGAGGTTGATCTAAAGTCACTGTAAGCTCCTGGAATCCAGCCTCGTTCTGCTGCCATGACTATAGTATATACACAAAGGATAGCACAGTGTGTTTTGAAGTTTAGATGACAACAGTGAAAACGACCGTCATTATAAACACTAGAAACAAAGTCTCACTTTGTTGCCAAACAAATGCTTCGACCCATTATACGATAATGGTGTGAATGTCAAAATTAGGAAGACATTAATGATTTGCAAAAGACATAATGATCTGGTAAAACAGAACATGGACATGACGTTTCCCATGAGCATGCATGATCTGTAAATGCATATGATATATGGTTTATATGAGTAAAATGCGAGCTGGATTATTTGTACTCTAGTGCAAGTGGGAGACTGAAGGAGATATGCCCTAGAGGCAAATAATAAATAGGTTTTTATTGTCATATCTCAATTAGTTTATAATAGTTTCATATTGTGCTACAACGGTGCCAAGTAGAAACATTGGTACAAGTGTGGTATGAAACAACCAAGTCCCTAGTAGCCTCTATTCATACTAGTTCGTTGGTTATAAGGATGATCTAGGTTTCAAGATCATGGGCATTTATGCCAATTGACAACGGGATCATATCATTGGAGAATGATGTGATTGGACATTCCTCAAAGGATTGCAACACGATCAAGTCATATAGTTCATTGCTACAACAGCTATACCTAGACTCCTTTTCCTTAGACCGTGCGCTCATATTATTCACTGTTTCCCGAGGCTCCTTTGACTGCATCAACCATCATCTGGTAATACGGTGACCATAAAGGTGTATGTTGGGTATTCCGAAGGAACAGTTGATGACATGTGACTGCAAGACCGGGATTTGTTCACCCACATGACGGGTAAAGATACATACAGCCGGCTTGGTGAGATTACATCCATAAATGTTGCAACATGTGACTCGGTCACAGGGATGTAATATCATGGTAACAAGAAAACATAACTTGTTGTGAACTAGATTGAACAAGGTATGAAATACCAATGATCGGATCTCGGACAAGTCGTATCGAGAAACAAAAGGAAGAGGATGCTACATTTGGCGGTTCAAACGACATTGTCATCAGGAATGCATAGGGGTCACATGGATATCCCTGGTCCCTCTGTTGATCATTGATACAGATCATGTCTAGAGCATTCCTGAGCCGTGAGAGGATACACTTAAGGGTACGATGAGAGCGATCATTCGTAAGACGGAATCACAGTAGAGAAAGAGAGAAAGCCGGAATCATTCCGCGGAAAGATCCGAAGTTGTTCGGACAAAGAATAAAGGAAAAGACCGGAAAAGTGTTTTCGGATAAATGGGAATTTAAATATACATTTATTATATGTTAATTATGAATTAATATATTCTAAATAATATTTAAGTTAAGATTTATAAAGGCAACTTTTATATTAGTTCAAATCCCCGGAGGGAAATAGCCTAGAAGAAAAGCTACAGAAAAAGAAAAAGGGAAAAAGAAAACAGCCAACCCAAGTGGGCGGAGGGTAACAGTCGCCGCAATGGAAGGCAAGTAGCTGGGCTGCGCTCACGGGTGGGCGGCAGATACTGCGCGTCGCTCCTAGGTCGTCGGCTGGACGCGCGCCTGGCAGGCCGCCATCGCGAACCGTCCCACCCGGGTGACAGACTCCACGTCGTCGCGCGCGGGAGGCAAGGGGTGGGATGGGCCGACCAGGGCCCACCCGGCCGGCGCCTGTGCTATAGGCTGCTGCTGTTCTCTTTTCCCTCTTGGGCTGGAATCAGCCCATCCGGCTGGCACGAAATTCCTGCCTATTTCCTTTAATTAATTAGTCCCACATGGCTAACCTAATGGGGAGGGCACACCTCCTCCGCCTATAGAAAGGGGTGTCCATGGGTGGGATTAAACACACAATTTGAGAAGTCCTTTGGTTGACTTTCTCCCTCCCTCTCTCTATACCTTTTGACCATGGCCCCAAGTCTGGGCTGTGCGATCAAGGCACACCTGAAGTACGCCGTTGCGCTGTAGGGATTCCTAGCCGAATATCAACTTCCGCACTCCCGGTGGGATCAGGGAGCCGGAGGTCTCATCGTGCACCTGATGTGTACGAAGACACGAGGCGCAACACTTGGGGCGCTTAAATGTGGTGAGCCGGAGCTGCTGCACGATGAAGATGAAGAAGGAGCAAGGGGTGACCTGCGAGGATCTTCGCGACCTTGAGATTGGCTACGAGTACGACTAATTCAACCACGTTCCCCGTGGAACGTTAACCGCGTACGGTCTACAAGGGTATGCATTCTATACGCATTGGTCATTACCGCATTACTACATAGATAGATCCTAGGCAGTTTTGGAGTTCCAACATAGGAAATTTTTTGTTTTCTGCTGCGGATCCCCTTCAGTTACAACCGGCTAAGGGAATTTAGCCAGATATCTGGAGCCTAGGTGAGGGCAAGGGCAAGAAAAGAAAGAGGAAGATTCAAAGCATTTGGCTACGCCAGCTACTCCGAATCTCGGGGGTTACACCCAAAGGGTGCGCTGGCGCGCCCCCACTAGAGTTGGAGTTCCCTCGGCTGAAGGCGTTCAGCCGGGCAAGATAACCGGATATCTCCCGGATTGTGTTAGTCGGCTAGAGGCGTCTAGCCGGTTGAAGCTAAGGGCTTGAAGAAAAGAAAGAAGAAGATTCGAAGCACCTGGCTACACCAGCTACTCCGAATCTCGGGGGCTACACCTAGTGGGTGCGCTGGCGCGCCCCCACTGGAGTTGGAGTTCCCCCGACTAAAGGCGTTTAGCCGGGCGAAGGCAGCCGAATAAGTGTAACCGACAAAAGATAAAAACTTCAAAGCATACAGAAAATCACAAGGAATATGGAAGCAAGCAAATAGTACGATTGGATAAAAAAGGGAGTCGAAGCTCCCATAAGTTCACCTGGCGTCAGAGACAGCTGGCACAGACAACCAAGTTCAACAAAACGAAATAATTACAAGTTCACCCGGCATTCCGGGGATCATATCTAGGCGGCGGGGCCCTTGCCGTGAGGGTGATCCTGGCTAGAGGGGATCTCGGGAGGCGCGCTGGCAGTGCCGGCTCCGATGTCCCCGCCAGTCGGCTGTGACGAGGCTTCAGCCCCCGCATTCGGTGTCCCGGCAGACTTTGAGTCGGTAAGGACCTCGTCGACGTCTACGTAGTCGGCAATCTTGATGGGGAGGCATGGAGCTCCGGATGGGCTTGGCGGATGGCGGCGAGGTCGGCACCAGCGCGGAAACCCCCGTCGATCTTCTCGACACGGGCGTCCTTGTACTAGGAGAGCATCAAGGCCAAGGCCATCTCTGCTCCGGCTCGCGCCGCCAGGTCCCACAGACGGTCAACGGCAACCGGCACCTCCGTCACCTTGGCCGCCAGCTGTGCCATCGTCTCCGCAATCGCCGCGTCCGGCCACAGGAACGCGAAGACCGCCTGAGCCGCTTGGTGGAGCTTAGAGGCCTCCTCGCCAAGGAGGACGACCAGCTCCTGGGCAGTCAGTTGCTCCCCTGGCCAGTTCTCCTGCAGCCAGTTGTATGCCAGTAGGTCTACGCTGGGATAAAACATTGTGAGAAAAAAGGAAAGTTAGATCCGGCTACCGGATTCGGAAAGATGAATATAGTCGGAAAGAACTTACCCTTGGCGGTGTGCCCGACCTGCATCAACTCCTCGACCAAATCCTTCTCCTGAACTGTCAGTCGTTTGATGTCCTTCTCTTGGTCCTTGCTCTGGGTGTCGAGGAGGTCAAAGGCCTGGGTCTGGCTGGCGAGGGCGGCGCCGCGCTCCTTGATGGTGGCCTGCAGGGCATCTGTCTTGGCGTGCCAATCCTTATTCCGCAGCCGGAGCATGGAGTTGAACTTGCTCAGCCGGTCGTTCGCCTTCTTCAGGTGATCGATTTCCCACTAATCAGCAAAAAAAGTGGGAAGAGGAGAAAGACGAAAGTATCCGGCAACAAAATCCGGATAAAAGGACTTACTCTAGGAGGTCCCATTGGCAGCTGTCAGCTTTTGCTCCAAGGTCCGGTTGCCGCCTAGCCTCGAGCAGCCGGATCTCCTTCACCGCCATCTCGAGGGTGGTAGCAAGATCCACCAGCGAGGCGGCAGGGGAAGTGTCGTCGTCAACGGTGTTAGTGACTAGCGACTCCTTCGTCTCCAACACCGTTGTTCGCCACTCTTCCCCCGGCTCATCGTAGGAGTTGTCGTCGGTGATGACTACAAGCTCCTTGCCGGCGGAGGCACTCCGCGCTGCCGCGGGGGAACTACCTCCACTTTGTGGGGCTGCCGTATCCGTTTCTGGCTGCACCACCGTGGTCGGCGGGGCATCCCCTGCTCCGGCTACGGTAGCTAGATTAGCCTGAGGCGGGGGTGGAGACGGATCCCTAGGCGAAGGAGGGGGAGCAGAAGTAGCCGGAGGTGGCACGGTGTCCGACACACGAAGCGACGAGCCAATGGGCACCCGCGCCGGCTCGCGGCACCAAAGGAGACCAGTGAGCTGAAAAACAGAAGAGAAGGGAAAGAAGAAAGCAAGTAAGGCAAAGGATAGGAAAGATCGTCTGAGAGCAAAAAGAGGAAAAGGCGTGAAGGTCAACAGGTGACTTACCCCGACACCACGAGGGGCGTCCCCTTCTTGCGGCCAAGATGGCTGGGGCGAAGGGCGCTGGTCCAGCTCCTCTTGGGGGTCGGCTCCTCCATGGCAGGCCGACTGACCCCGCCTCCTCCACCTGACCGGCTGGAGCCGCTCCCACCAATGCCAGACTAGCTAGAGCTGCTCCCACCGACGCCCGACTGGCTGGAGTCGCTGTCCGCCGCGCGGCGCCGGGCCAGCTCGGGAGACGGCGCGGCCTCCTCCTCATTGACCTTCGTGTGGGGGTCGTGCGTCGGCTCGTTGTTCTGGCTGGGGAAGACGTCGCTGTCCCCATCCGACTCCTCGCCGGACCGGCGAGCGCGTGGCTTGGGAAGGTCAGGCGTGAAGTTCTGGAGGAGGGTCTCGCCCTCCTCCCAGATGATGCAGGGGAAGGTCTGCGAAAGAAAGAACACAAAGATCAGCCGAATAAAAATACGGAACAAGAAAAGAAAAAACCGGCTGGCAAAAGCTTACTCGGGGCACGCGATTGTCGTGGCTAGAGGGGGCCAGCCCGAACTTCCAGTGCTCCGGCAGCCGCTCCTTCGTAATCGTCCACACCCACTCCTTCCGGTTGTGGTAGCGGGGATCACGGTGGGACAGCCGGGTCGGGTCTAGCCGGCCGAAGTAGTAGCACATCTTGTGTGCACGCTGCTACAGCAGCATCAGCTGGGACATCCAACTGAGTGTGATGTCCAGGCCGGTCAAGCCGGCGGTGACGAGGGATCACATCCGCTGCAACATCGCGTCTGACTCCGCCTTCTCCCCATGGATCTTCAAGTCCCAATTCTGCCAGCTAGATTCCATGTCCTGGAAAGCCGCTAGATTGATCTGGTCCACGTCGGTGATGTTGCGGATGTAGAAGTACGACTGCTGCCACAGTCGCACTATGTCCTGCAGCCGGAACTTCGGGTAGCCGTTCTGCGTGCGAGAGTAGATGGAGGCGCCGCCGCACGTCACTAGCGGCCCTTGGTTGAACTGCACCTGTGGCCGGACGCGGAATAGCCGACAGAACAACCCGAGATCGGGCTAGATCCCGAGGTAGCTCTCGCAGAACGCCACTAAGTGCGCCAGCGTGCCAATAGCGTTGGCGCCGAGGTGGTGGAGGCGGAGATGAAGAAGGCGGGGAATGTGAGGAAGAAGGGATGCAACGGCAGCGCGAAGCCGCGGGCGAGGTGCGAAAGGAAGATAACCTGCTCCCCCTCTGCCGGGTGCGGCGACTCCTCTCCCTCCGGTGCCAACCGCACCTCCACCACCGTCCCCGGCGGCAGTACGTGGGTAGCGTATACTTTTCTATGTGCTCCTCTGTCACGGAGGAACCGCACTAGGCTCCGAGCTCGGAAGCCATCGCCGGCTCGTCGGACGTCACTCCGGTTGTGGAGTGGCGGTGGCTCGTGTCTCTGACGGCACTAAACGGGTGGCGCAGTGAGCTCCAACAATAGAAACTGGCAAGACGAGGCGAGAAGGCAAGGGCGCAGGGGGGAGACTGGGAAGGCAGGGAGCGGAGGGAGGAACCGCCCTTCCCGGGCGACCCTTTAAAGGCCCGGAAGGGCAACCGTCCGTGGTGCCACGCGGCGCCCATTGAGCCGTGCCCTGCTCCCTCCACCGCATAGGATCCTTTGTGCAAGCGTCGAGTGCGTAGAAGATCCCGAAGCAGAAACCAAAGAGCCAAACGGCAGTTTCCCGATGCGACAGGCGACGAGACGTTACACTGCACGCTACAGTGTACTGATGGCGCGTGCGCGTATGGCCAGCGTCAGCACTGACGTCATGGGTAGAGCAACCACCAGACGTAGCCGGTCACAAATTTCAAAATTAAGGAGGAGTGCACACACATTTCACCTAAGGGCGAAATCTACACGCGCTCGGGGGCTAGTGTCGGGGGGATGACCTCCGGATAACCCAACCAGACAAGAACTACGGCAGCCAGTTCATGTCCAGCTGGCTGAGCACAACCGGACATGAGCGAGTCATGCCGGCAACTATATAGTAGCCAGAACCAGGAAGAGCGGCAAGACACGGGGCTGGCTACATCAGCGTAGCCGGACGCAATCAAGAGGACAGAGCGACGTGATGCACAGTGCGTGGTACACGCCCTGGTACGATGACAAGACCCGCAACTACACGTCAATACCGAAGACTTTGCTGGGTAACGCGGGCATAGTGGTCAGATGCTGACGACAGGCTCACACGGCGTTCACTATACCCATGATGACCCTACCACATGTACCTCGATGGGATGTAAGCGTACCGGATACTGTAGATGACCAGCCGGCTGGGACCCGCCTGTGGGGCCTGCCATCTGGACTGGCCAGTGAGACCATTGCCTCTCTACCTATATAAGGAGAGGCAAGGCTCTCGTAGCAAGGGTTGGTCTCAGTACATTTAAGAAGGTAGACAGAAGATACAACTCCAGGAGCGATTGTAGCCCGTATACCACTCATAGTCAGATCGGCAGGAGTTGGAGCTTTACCTCACCACGAGGGCTCCGAACCTGGGTACTTCTTGTCTCTCGCTACACTTGCTCGTATCCAATCTCGCGAGCTTCCCTGCTAGTCCCCACACCTCTATCTAACCTGTTTAGGTACTACCGTTCCCAATACAACGACAACATTGCATGCTGCACTAGTGTGGCAGAAGTTGCATCAAAGAATCGACTAGAGTATGTGTGGTCATGTGGATCAATGTGGTTTAGGAAAAGAACACATCCAATGACTCTAGTGGATCAATGTGGTTTAGGAAATGAACACATGTAATTACTCTAGGGGATCAATGTGTCAAACCATGGTCACAGAGACGAAAAACACATAGGAAAGGAGCTTCCCCATTACATGTTGCACTAGTGTGGTAGAAGTTGCATCACATAATTCACTTGAGTGTGTGTGGTCATGTGGATCAATGTGGTTTTGGAAAAGAACACATGCAATGACTCTAGGGGATCAATGTGTCAAACCATGGTCATCGATACCAAAACACATAGGAAAGCAGCTTCCATATTGCATGTTGCACCAGTATGATAGAAGTTGCATCACAGAATCCACTAGAGTGTGTGTGGTCTTGTGGATCAATGTGGTTTTGCAAAATAACACATGCAATGAATCTGGGGGATTAATGTGTCAAACCATGGTCAAAGAGACCAAAAACACATATGAAAGCAGCCTCCACATTGCATGTTGCACCAGTGTGACAGGAGTTGCATCACAGAATCCACTGGAGCATGTGTGGTCAGGTGGATCAATGTGGTTTTAGAAAAGAACACATGCAATATGGTAATGTGGATCAATGTGTTTTAGGAAAAGAACACATGCAATGACTCAGAGGGATCAATGTGCCAAACCATGGTCACAGAGACCAAAAACACATAGGAAAGAAGCTTCCACATTGCATGTTGCACCAGTGTGGCAGAAGTTGCATCACATGAACCACTGGAGTGTGTGTGGTCATGAGGATCAATGTGGTTTAGGAAAATAACACATGCAATTACTCTAGGGGATCAATGTGTCAAACCATGGTCACATATACCAAAAACACATAGGAATGCATCTTCCACACTGCATGATACACCAGTGTGACCGCAGTTGCATCAGAGAATACACTAGAGTGTGTGTGGTCATGTGGATCAATGTGGTTTTGGAAAAGAACACATGCAATGTGGTCATGTGGATCAATGACTCTAGTGGATCAATGTGATTTAGGAAAAGAACACATGCAATGGCTCTAGGGTATCAATGTGTGAAACAATGGTCACAGATACCAAAAACACATAGGAAAACAGCTTGCACATTGCATGTTGCACCAGTGTAGTAGAAGTTGCATCACAGAACCCACTTGAGTGTGCGTGGTCATATGGATCAATGTGGTTAAGGAAAAGAACACATCCAATGACTCTAGTGGATCAATGTGGTTTAGGAAAAGAACACATGCAATTACTCTAGGGGATCAATGTGTCAAACCATGGTCATAGAGACCAAAAACACATAGGAAAGCAGCTTCCACATTACACGATGCATCATTGCGGCAGAATTTGCATCAGAGAATCCACTAGAGTGTGTGTGGTTATGTGGATCAATGTGACTTAGGAAAATAACACATGCAATGAGTTTAGGGGATCAATGTGTCAAACCATGGTCACAGAGACCAAAAACACATAGGAAAGCAGCTTCCACATTGCATGTTGCACCAGTGTGGCAGAAGTAGCATCACAGAATCCACTAGAGTGTGTTTGGTCATGTGGATAAATGTGATATAGTAAAAGAACACATGCAATGAATCTAGGGGATCAATGTTTCAAACCATGGTCACAGAGCCCCAAAACACATAGGAAAGCATCTTCCACATTATATGTTGCACCAGTGTGGTAGAAGTTGCATCACATAATCCACTTAAGTGTGTGTGGTCATGTGGATCAATGTGGTCTAGGAAAATAACACATGCAATGACTCTAGGGGATGTGTCAAACCATGGTCATAGAGACCAAAAACACATAGGAAAGCAGCTTCCAAATTGCATGTTGCACCAGTGTGACACAAGTTGCATCACAGAATCCACTGGAGTGTGTGTTGTCTTGTGGATCAATGTGGTTTTGCAAAATAACACATACAATGAATCTAAGGGATCAATGTGTCAAACCATGGTCATAGAGACAAATAAACACATAGTAAAGCAGCTTCAACATTGCATGTTCCACTAGTGTGATAGAAGTTGCATCACAGATTCCACTAGAGTGTGTGTGGTCAGGTGGATAAATGTGGTTTTAGAAAAGAACACATGCAATATGGTCATGTGGATCAATGACTCTAGTGGATCAGTGTGTTTTAGGAAGAGAACACATGCAATGACTAGAGGGGATCAACATGTCAAACCAAGGTCATAGAGACCAAAAACACATAGGAAAGCAGCTTCCACATTGCATGTTGCACCAGTTTGGCAGAAGTTGCATCAGAGAATCCACTAGAGTGTCTATTGTCATGTGGATCAATGTGGTTTTGGAAAAGAACACATGCAATGTGGTCATGTGGATCGATGCCTCTAGTGGATCAATGTGATTTAGGAAAAGAACACATGCAATGACTCTAGGGGATCAATGTGTGAAACAATGGTCAGAGAGACCAAAAACACATAGGAACGCAGCTTCCACATTGCATGTTGCACCAGTGTAACAAAAGTTGCATCACAGAACCCACTAGAGTGTGTATGGTCATGTGGATCAATGTGGTTTAGGAAAAGAACACATCCAATGACTCTAGTGGATTAATGTGGTTTAGGAGAAGAACACATGCAATTACTCTAGGGGATCAATGTGTAAAACCATGGTCACAAAGACCAAAAACATATTGGAAAGGAGCTTCCACATTACGTGTTGCACCATTGTGGCGGAATTTGCATCACAGAATCCTCTAGAGTGTGTGTGGTCATGTGGATCAATGTGGTTTAGGAAAAGAACACATGCATTGAGTCTAGGGGATCAATGTGTCAAACCATGGTCACAAAGACCAAAAACACATAGGAAAGCAGCTTCCACATTGCATGTTGCACCAGTGTGGCAGAAGTTGCATCACAGAATCCACGGTAGTGTGTTTGGTCACGTGGATCAATGTGATTTTGGAAAAGAACAAATGCAATGACTCTAGGGGATTAATGTTTCAAACCATGGTTACAGAGACTGAAAACACATAGGAAAGCAGCTTCCACATTGCATGTTGCACCAGTGTGGCGGAAGTTGCATCACAGAATCCACTGGATTGTGTGTGGTGATCTGGATCAATGTGGTTTAGGAAAAGAACACATCCAATGACTCTAGTGGATCAATGTGATTTAGGAAAAGAACACATGCGATTACTCTAAGGGATCAATGTGTCAAACCATGGTCACAGAGACCAAGAACGCATAGGAAAGCAGCTTCCACATTACATGTTGCACCAGTGTGGTAGAAGTTGCATCATAGAATTCGCTGGAGTGTGTGTGGTCATATGGATCAATGTGGTTTAGGGAAATAACACATGTAATGAGCCTAGGGGATCAATGTGTCAAACCATTGTCACAGAGACCAAAAACACATAGGAAAGCAGCTTCCACATTGCATGTTACACCAGTGTGATAGAAGTTGCATCACAAAATCCACTTGAGTGTGTGTGGTCAGGTGGATCAATGATTTTAAGAAAAGAACACATGCAATGTGGTGATGTGGATCAATGACTCTAGTGGATCAATGTGTTTTAGGAAAAGAACACATGCAATGACTTAAGGGGATCAATGTGTCAAACCATGGTCACAGAGACCAAAAACACATAGGAAAGAAGCTTCCACATTGCATGTTGCACTAGTGTGGCAGAAGTTGCATCATAAAATCCACTAGAGTGTGTGTGGTCATGTGGATAAATGTGGTTTTGGAAAAGAACACATGCAATGTGGTCATGGGGATCAATGTGTCAAACTGTAACATCCCAAAACTTCAATCCAAGCTTATCAAGATCAAGTCATCCAAAAATGGGGTTAACAAAAACTTTTCCAAATTTAAAATGAAAGCATTCATATATGTGTGCATTTAAAATAGGAGTTGTTTTGAATTGCCATGATTGTGTGATCCTTTGCTTCTAAAATGTTTCTTAGGTGATTTAAACATCATCTACATCATTCCCAAACTTTTCCTAAAGAAAATCAAATAAAAAAGAATTAAAATGAAGGAATGGTCATTTGGACAAATTTAACTCTCATACCTACTTTGGCTATTCCTAGTACTCAATTCTTAACAGAAACAATTCTTGATCTTTACACCCCTTGCTAGTACACATAATGAGGTACCAAGGCCCACCTTTTGATCTACTAAAAACCTTCTGTAAACTATTTTAAATGACAGTTTAAAATTGAATCTAATGCATATGCATAGATCACCCCTATTTCAAAAACCATCAAATTGAGCACCATTTTCAAAACCCTTGCAACCAGAGACTACCTATCACTAGTGGAGATCACCCAAAAATTTTGAACTCAAAATTCAAACTTTGGTCTCTTGCGGCCATCTCATCGAACATGTGGCAGACACAGATCAAACAATTGTCAAAACACTATAGTGTGCAGTGCTTCTTGTCACCATTTGGGCCTAACTCGGTCCCCTTGTCCCCCTAGCTCAAACCCCGGCCCTAGCTCTCTCTCCCTCTCCCCTAGCTGCTCCAGTGCCAAGCCGCCCGACGCCATGCGCCAGGTCGACCATGGACAGCTCACACAAAGCCGCCTCGCGCTCTCCTTCGCTCGCCGGCAGACAGGCGCCATCACACCGCACCACCTCGACCAGCCCCTGACCAAAATCAAGTGGAGGACAAGCCCCAGTTGCTCGCACCCACGCCTCTGTCCGCCATGCCGATCACCCGGGAGCGTCGCATCCGCCAGAGTAGCACCAGCCTCGCCAAGCCCTAGCCTTGCGTGGCGGCACTCGCAGCAAGCCCAGTACCTTGCCAGACACGCCCGTATGCTGCCGCTCGACCCATAGCCGCCGCATTTCGTGTCGAGCACCTGCGGCCACCGTGCAGTGCGCGGAAGCTCCCGACCAATAGATATAGCCCCTTGCCGCGCCATCAAGCCATAGAGGATCACCAGGAGACCGGCCACCATGCCTTAGCTCGTTGCCGGCCGCCACGCCGAGCTTTCCCCATGCCGCTCTGTATCCTTCGCTCGCCTATATAAGGAGGCCTCCCCAGCAAGCTCTCTTCACACCATTCTCATCCCCACCTCCCACTCTCACTCCCCACAGCCAGCCGGAGCCGCTCGAGCACCAGGACGCTGGAATTGCAGCCGGAGCCGCCGCCTCGGGAGGAGAAGGGCGCCGTTGATCCAGGCCATCCCAGGAAGTGCCGCTTGTACCAGGAGAACCGCCGTCGTCTTCCACTTCGTTCGCCCGCCTCGCTGACCCCGCTGGAGCCCCGGTACACCCCCACTACAGCCTCACCGACCATGCTAGGGTTAGCTCCCGTCGTGTCCTGTTCCGACGAGGACGATAGCTGTGAGCCGTCGATCTACCCTCTAATCGCACGACCACCTTTCATCCATACCCCTTCGGTACCCCTGTTCCACTGACGGGTGGGGCCCTCGCTTAAGCCAGCCATGACGCATGCTGTGAGCGCAGATGGGCGCCCATTTTTGCCTCGCAAGACGTTTCAAATTCAAATTAGGATTTTTCCTTTTAGTTAGAATATAGTTTCTGTCCAGTGTTTCAAAATTCAATTCTGTGAGTTTGACAAATCCAAATTACAAGAAACTAATTTTGTCTGAGAGGTATTGAAATGCTCTATCCAAGCCCGTTGGATTTAATTCATTTAGAGTTATAGATTTCTCTTAATAAAAATAAGAAGACAGAAGCTTTTGCAACTTGAAACATTTTTGTAAAATCAACCAAGTTAGCTTTTGAGTTGATTCCAACTCTCAAAAATCACATTTCATCATATCTATCCAAATATGTAATAATATTAAGGTTTACAGGCAGTGACTTTGGACTAGTACCAAAATAATGCTATATAGGCATTTCTAGTCACTTTAAATCATTAAATAATGAACTTAAACCAAAGTAATATTGATCCAACCTTTAAATCTCATTCCCACATGTTAGAATATGTGGTGAGGAAATGTGTCCACATGATCCCATATTTTTGTGGTGAATATTAAAGTGGAGTTAATATTTCAATGAGTAGAAATTACTTTTCCAAAATAAAAAGGTTGAAACTATTGAATTAAAACTTGTGATGTTTGGGATGATAATAGATCATCAATTGTGTGGTTTAGAATACTACTTAGCCTAAGTTAAGTATTGTTTGGTGATTGTGCACTCCCTATGTATTTCTAGACGCTAGTACCGACCAAGCCTTCGAGGAGGAGGAGTTCTACCAAGAAGAAGAAGAAGAAAACTTCAACCACTGCACCAACCAAGGCAAGCTATTAGTGGAAAGCTAACCCTTGCAAACATGCTTTAGTAAGATATTGTAGCAAGCTAGAATAAAACTAGTTGGTTTAGTAAAGATGCCTTAAGCATACTTTGATCACACCCCCTTAGTTTACACAAAGTTCTTTAATTAATTTTGAAGGTAGCATAAAGAGTATAAAACTTGACCTATTTAGGAACCTTTAGATGTCATTCTATGGCATGAGATTGATCCCACCTTTCCACCTTAGTGAACACTCTTAACCTAGTGTTTTAGAATAGATCAAACTTGAGTCACTTTAGATGGGAACACTTGGTGAAAATGAGTTATGAAAACCTTGGAATGATGAGTCATTCTATTGAGATGTTTTGATATGTGTTGAGAAACACAATTGGTTTATGATGATGAAAATGATGAGGCATGAGCCTTAACCCTTTTTATAAAACTGATGGTTGGATTCGGATGCGATACCATTCCAAATTTACCGTACAACCACATTACCTGAATTGGGTAAGGCTTAGCTGGAAATTTATATGCATTAGTATTAGTTCCCTCACGGGAGAGGTTTGAGCTGAGGCTACCTCTCAATGATGTCCACCTATGCAAAGGCCCAAGATGGTGATGGTCATGGTTGGGAGGCCATGCTCATAGGAGAGGTGCTTGTACTAGGGTGTGTAAAGGGAAGGTTATGTTTGATTATCTGCATACTAAGTATGATGATTCAGGGTTATCCCTGACAGATGTATCGAATCTTGTGGTGAAAGTGAACCACCTCTGTAGAGTGTCAAACTATTCGAATAGCCGTCATGATTATGGACGATTGGAATGGCCATCTTTGTTTAGTTGTCGGTGTTTTCTAAATAACTTGAAATGAATGATGAACTTTGACTTGCCCACAATAGGGTTGTGTAGATGATAATAGCTTCCCAACTTAAGTGATTCTAGAACTTTACTTTATCTTTTCTTGCTTCAGAACTCAGCTTAGGTTTCAAACTTAACTTGATAGTTATTTTTTCAATTCAGCACTTTAACTTAGAATTATAACCCTTGCTAGTAGTAGTTTGCGAGTACTTAAAGAGTACTCATGGCTTTTGTCCTGGCTATTATCATGGCGGACTATGAAGGAGATTATCAAGATGATGGTCAGCAGGACGGCTATGATAACTAGGACTATCTCGCCTTCGGCATTACTGTGCCCCGAAGATGGACCCCACCGCTACGCTATCGTTTATTTCCGCTGCTTGTTGTATTAACGACTGGATCATGAGATCCTTATTTGTGTAAAACCTTATGTATGGTTTGTAATGGATGATGTACTGTGATATCCAATCCGTTATGTCTCGCAAAAATGGTAATCCTGGGATTGCGATGTATGGCATAACGGGCATCCGGGATTAAAAATCCGGGTGTTGACAAGTTGGTATCAGAGCCATCCTGACCATAGGAGACCCTAGTTAGAATGGACGTCCAAACCAAAAACTTAGCTTCAAAACCAAAGTGAGTATTTATGAAAAACTATTTCCCCTCTTACCCTTGTGAACTCATTCTTTCTCAAAAATACATGTTCCTCAAAATTCTTACATTACTACTTAAAATTTGACACACTTGATCACTTCACTAATTTCCACATCCTAAATTCTTGTAGATGGAGACTCAGTTCAGCAAGTTTTACCAGTTGGGAAACGGAGGTCAGCTGATCTTTGAGAGGGATCTAGATTCACTGTCAGAATCACTGGGACGCCCACATCCGGAGTTTCTTGGAGCTCAACTTCCAGGACCCCCAGGAGGAGACCTACAATGGCTAGTCACCGCAGATCTTCGAGGAAGCATTGAAGCACCAACTTCCGGGAGAATTCAGTTCTCTGTGAGAGAGAACAACTGGCTAGATGGATTAGCCAGGGCAATGCATGAAGCTCTCGCACGTCTATTTGCCCTCAGCGTCAACAAGATTCAAGGAACCCGTTTTGCCCACTATGCAAGACGTGACTTCATGGGAATGCCGATGGAGATGCCAAGTCACCCAGAGTTGAGGCGTCAAGTGGAGAACCTTGACTTCTTGCTTCATGACCGATAGCAGGAACTGGACAATGCCAGAGAGTTAGCCAACCAGAACTGTCCCATCGCCGACAAGAAGGCCCAGACTTTCACACTGCTCGTCCAAGATCGCCAGTCTCTTCATCGCCAGCATACAAAGAAGGATCACACCATCGCCCGTCTTCGCAAGAAGGTGGCCGACCTCGAGAAGACCGTCAAGGAGTAGGAAGCTCAGCTTGCCGCCAAGGAAGAATATGATGAAGGAGAAGACATCCAGGGAGATATGGATTCCTACCTCAGCAACGATGACGATTTTCTGGCAGAAGATGCTGTGGACTTCTACACTGATGATGAAGACTCCGACTTCATCGATGATGAGTAGATGCACTAGAGCACTATCGTAGCATGAGATGTATCATCTCATTGTATCGTAGCTTGCAGAATGGTTCTTAAAACCATCTGTCTTCCCCTTTGCTTGTTGTGGTGTGTGTTGTATCGTGTGCTTGCTTGCATGAATGAAAAAGAAGTTAGTTGAAAAACCTGAGTCTAACTCAAAGTTGTAGCTTTGAAAACCCAAAACCATGAACCTTAGAATTTCCCTCTTACCCTATATCTATCTCAATCTTCGATGACTCGTGGAAACCAAGGAGGAGCAGCTCATCGCAGGACCCAATGTGCAGATCTTGTAGAATCTCATCGCAGACCGTGAAGCAAGCAGGCCGTCAAGCCAACTTAGCGACATTGCAGCAGATCGCCCAAATGGCTCTCAACAACCAAGGACATGGAAATCAGGATCACCATGGATCTAAACTCAAAAAATTTCAGAACACCAATCCCCCAATCTTCAACCAATCTGAAAACCCATTAGATGCTGATGACTGGTTACAGACCATGGAAAACAACCTCGAAGTTGCAGGAGTTGAGGAGAATGAGAAAGTTCTCTCGCCACCCACTATCTCGGGAGATGCAAGAGCTTGGTGGAATAGCATCCGCAACATGAACCATGGCGGTGATGACCGGGAAGCATTCAAGGTCAAGTTCAGCCGCACCCACGTGCCGCAAGGTCTTGTCAACAGGATGAGAGATGAATTCGTGAACTGAAGCAAGGAAGATTGATCAGTAGAGTACCGTGACAAATTCTTGTCACTTGCCAGATATGCACCGGATGAAATCAACACGGAGGCCAAGAAGAAAGAGAGATTCTTAAACGGACTACATGATGAGATGCAGATCGTCCTCGCCAACATCCGCTTCGTGATCTCAAGAGCTAGTCGACTCGCCATTCAGATGGAAGGGAAGATTAACCAGTAAACGACAACCGCAAGCGCCGTATGATGCAGCAGTCTAGATCCAGTAGTCACCAGAAGTACCGTCCCAACCCCTCACTAGGATATGCACTAAGGAGCAACCGACCCCCAAATTCTCGCCAAGCTACCCCAATCAGAAGCGAAGGAAATGTGAAGCCCGGAGGAAACAATCACAACTCCGCAATGCCAACAACTTCAACCGTGCCTCCCAAGAGCAACAACAACATCGCCCCAGAACTGGCAGCAATGTCAGACTGCCGCAGCCAAGGACAAGTCCCAGATCACTTGTTTCGAGTGTGGAGTGAAGGGTCACTACTCCAATGAGTGTCCCAAGAAGATCGCCGCCAATGCCCGTGAACGCCCCAGCAAAGCAGCGCCGTGTTCAACCAGCAGGAGATTTTCCCAGGAACCCGCAGACAACCAAGAACGGTCGTCTCTTCCACATGCACATGAAGAAGCCGTGAAGCACCAGATGTCGGTTGGGTATGTTTTCTGTCAACTCATTTTTAGCAAGAGTATTGTTTGATTCGAGCATCGCATTCATTTGTCACCAAGAATTTGTATGCACTAGTAAGATTCACCAACCAACCTGAAGCATGTCATGATAGTTCAAATCCCCGGTTCAACAACAAAAGCTAGAAAAATTTGCAAAGCTGTACCTATCAGAATACATGGGATAAATTTTTATGCCAACCTAATTGTACTTGGAACCAAAGGTTTGGAAGTAGTACTAGGTATGGACTGGATGTCAAAGCATAAAGGACTGATAGACTGTGCTAAGAAAGCCATCACCATGACCAGAGTTCGAGTAATGAGAACATATCTCTGAAACCTTACCTCGTTAATTCAAATGCAACAAAAGTGTAGCCCTGCCTACCATTGACCAGGTCAGAGTAGTCTGTGAATACCCCGACGTATTCCCAGATGAATTGCCAGGTATGCCCCCGGATAGGGATATAGAGTTCATTATCGAACTAATCCCCGGAACCGGACCTATAGCCCAAAGACCCTATACCATGAACCCCTCAGAGTTAGTAGAACTGAAGAAGCAGTTGGATGCCATGTTAGCAACAGGCTTGATTCAGCCAAGCGCATCGCCATGGAGATCACCAGTGTTATTCATCGACAAGAAGGATGGAGGCAACCGTCTATGTATAGACTACAGAAAGTTGAATGATGTCACCATCAAGAACAAGTACCCCTTGCCAAAGATAGAGGATCTATTTGATCAGTTGACTGGAGCTCAGGTATTCTCAAAGATTGATCTTAGGACTGGTTATCACCAACTTAAGATTCGCGGTAACGGATATTCCAAAGACCGCCTTTTACTACTCGCTATGGTCTATACGGTATACGGTTATGTCTTTTGGATTAACCAATGCCCTCGCTATTTCATGAATCTCATGAATAAGATCTTTATGAATTTCTTAGATAAGTTTATAGTTGTGTTTATCGACGACATCCTTATCTACTCCAAGTCAGAAGAAGAGCATGAGCAACATTTGAGAATCATCCTAGAAACCCTGAGAGAGCATCAGTTATATGCCAAGTTCAGCAAGTGTGAGTTTTGGCTGAAAGAAGTAGGATTCCTAGGACATATTGTGTCTGCCGGAGGAGTCTCTGTTGATCCCAGCAAGATCAAAGATGTCGAAGAATGGGAAGCCCCAACCAATCAAACCCAAGTTCGTTCATTTCTCGGATTAGCGGGATACTACCGCAAATTCGTAGAAGGATTCTCAAGCTTAGCCCGACCAATGACCCAATTGTTGAAGAAGGACAAGAAGTTTGAATGGACAGACAAGTGTGAAGCCGCCTGTGAGCTGAAGAAGAGATTGATATCAGCCCCAATTTTGATCATGCCAGACATCAAGAAGCCGTTTGATGTGTATTTTGATGCATCAAAGATTGGTCTAGGATGTGTATTGATGCAAGAAGGCAAAGTCATCGCGTATCTGTCTCGACAACTGAAGCAGCATGAGCAGAACTATCCGACCCATGATCTTGAGCTAGCAGCGGTGGTTCTAGCATTGAAGACATGGCATCATTATTTGATGGGTAATCGCCATGAGATTTACTCAGGTTATGAGAGCTTGAAGTATATCTTCACCCAGAAGGAGTTGAATATGAGGCAAAGAAGATGGATAGAAATAATCAAGGATTATGACCTTGACATTCACTATCACCCCGGCAAAGCCAATGTGGTAGCGAATGCTCTTAGCAGATTGCCTTGTAGGCTTAACACCATGATCAAAGAGAAGCAACCAAGTTTGTATGAGGAGTTGGAGCAGTTCAGGACTGAGTTAGTTAGCAAAGGATTCCTAGCTAGCATTGAACTTCAACCCACTTTGATTAGCCAAATCAAGGAAGCTCAGAAGGGGAATGAAAGTATCGACGGAATCGAATGTCGTATTGGTACAGGCAAAGTACCTGGATTCACCGAAGACGAAGAAGGTGTACTGTGGTACAAGGGACGTATCTGTGTACCAGCAGATTCGGAGCTGAAGGAAATTATCATGAAGGAAGCTCATGATACTCTTTATTCTATCCACCCCGGAGGAACAAAGATGTATCAGGATTTGAAAGAGCAATTTTGGTGGCACAAGATGAAGAGAGAGATCGGAAGCTACATCGCCAAATGTGACATTTGTCAAAGAGTCAAAGCGGAGCATCAGAGACCTGCAGGATTGTTGCAACCATTGCAGATTCCGGAATGGAAATGGGATTCCGTCGGAATGGACTTTATCACTGGTTTACCTACTTCTAGTAGGGGAAATGACTCAATCTGGGTCATAGTTGATAGACTATCCAAGGTAGCCCACTTCATACCAGTCAAGACAACCTACCAAAGTGCAAAACTAGCAGAGCTGTACATTGCTAGGATTGTTAGTCTGCATGGAACCCCCAAGACCATCGTATCAGATCGAGGAACTCAGTTTACTTCAAGATTTTGGCAGAAAGTTCAGGAAGGTTTAGGAACCAAGTTGAACTTCAGTACCGCTTATCACCCATAAGCAGATGGAGATGAGAGAGTCAACCAGATCTTGGAGGATATGCTTAGAGCTTGTGTGTTGGAATACGAATCAAAATGGGAAGACTGCCTGCCCTTCGCAGAATTCTCATATAACAACAGTTATCAAGCTAGTTTGCAGATGGCGCCATTTGAATTCTTGTACGGAAGAAAGTGTCGTACCCCTTTGAATTGGTCGCAAGTAGGAGAGAGTCAGATCTTTGGACCCGACATTCTCTGAGAAGCAGAAGAGAAAGTTCACAAAGTTCGTGAGCACCTCAAGACCGCCCAATCCGCATGTAAAAGCTATGCTGACAAGAGAAGGAGAGACCTGACTTTCAATGTCGGAGATTTCGTATATCTCAAGGTTTCACCATTGAAGGGAACTCAACGCTTTAGTCTGAAGGGAAAGTTAGCTCCTAGATATATCGGACCTTTCAAGATTCTGAACCACCGAGTAGAAGTATCGTATCAGCTGGAATTGCCTGAAGAGATGTCAGCCATCCATAATGTGTTCCATATCTCGTTACTTCGCAAATGTTTGGAAGTGCCTGAGAAGACTGAAGTTTTCAAGAATATCGATCACAGAGCAGTGGAAATCAACAATGACCTGACCTATCGGGAAGTACCCATCCGTATCTTAGAAGAAGCCTACAGAACCACCAGGACCAGGAGTATCAAGTTTCTCAAGATTCAGTGGAGCAACCATACCGAGGAGGAAGCCACTTGGGAGCGTGAGGATTACATTAGGACAGAGTTCCCAAATCTCTTTAGTTCCTAGTTTTCTTGTAAATCTTGGGACGAGATTTTATTTAAGGGGGGAAGGTTTGTAACATCCCAAAACTTCAATCCAAGCTTATCAAGATCAAGTCATCCAAAAATGGGGTTAACAAAAACTTCCAAATTTTAAAAGAAAGCATTCATATATGTGTGCATTTAAAATAGGAGTTGTTTTGAATTGCCATGATTGTGTGATCCTTTGCTTCTAAAATGTTTCTTAGGTGATTTAAACATCATCTACATCATTCCCAAACTTTTCCTAAAGAAAATCAAATCAAAAAGAATTAAAATGAAGGAATGGTCATTTGGACAAATTTAACTCTCATACCTACTTTGGCTATTCCTAGTACTCAATTCTTAACAGAAACAATTCTTGATCTTTACACCCCTTGCTAGTACACATAATGAGGTACCAAGGCCCACCTTTTGATCTACTAAAAACATTCTGTAAACTATTTTAAATGACAGTTTAAGATTGAATCTAATGCATATGCATAGATCACCCCTATTTCAAAAACCATCAAATTGAGCACCATTTTCAAAACCCTTGCAACCAGAGACTACCTATCACTAGTGGAGATCACCCAAAAATTTTGAACTCAAAATTCAAACTTTGGTCTCTTGCGGCCATTTCATCGAACATGTGGCACACATAGATCAAACAATTGTCAAAACACTATAGTGTGCAGTGCTTCTTGTCACCATTTGGGACAAACTCGGTCCCCTTGTCCCCCAGCTCAAACCCCGGCCCTAGCTCTCTCTCCCTCTCCCCTAGCTGCTCCAGTGCCAAGCCGCCCGATGCCATGCGCCAGGTCGACCATTGACAGCCACAAGCCGCCTCCAGCTCTCCTTTGCCCGTGGCGAGCAGGCACCATCACACCGCCTCGCCGACCAGTCCCGACCAAAATCAAGCGGAGGACAAGCCCCGATTGCTCGCGCACGCCTCTGTCCGCCATGCCGATCACCCGAGCGCGCACCAGAGCAGCACCGCCTTGCAAAGCCCTAGCCTTGCGTGGCGGCACTGCGCAGCCTAGTACCTCGCCAGAACACCAGTATGCCGCCGACCCATAGCCGCATTTTTTGTGTCGAGCACCTACGGCCACCGTGCAATGCGCGGAAGCTCCCGACCAATAGAGATAGCCCCTTGCCACGCCATCAAGCCATAGAGAATCGCCAGGAGACCGGCCACCGTCCGCCTACCTCGCCCATGCCCTTAGCTGTTGCCGTCGCCACGTCGAGCTCTTCCCATGCCGCTCACCTTCGGCTCGCCTATATAAGGAGGCCTCCCCAAGCTCTCTTCACACCATTCTCATCCCCACCTCCCACTCTCATTCCCCACAGCCAGGAGCCGCCGAGCACCGTGACCTTTGGAATTGCAGCGGAGCGCCCGCCTCGGGAGGAGAAGGCGCCGTTGATCCAGCCATCCCAGAGCGCCCGCTTGTACCAGAGAACCACCGTCTTCCACTTCGTTCGCCCGCCTCGCCGACCCGCTAGAGCCAGTGACGCCCCATCGCAGCCTCACCGACCGCTAGGGTTAGCTCCTGTCGTGTCTGTTAACGAGGACGATAGCGATAGCCGTCGATCTACCCTCTAATCGCACGGCCACCTTTCATCCATACCCCTTGGTACCCCTCCATTCCTTGTGGGTGGGGCCCTCGCTTAAGCCAGCTGACCTTGCTGTGGCGAGCGCGATGGGGCCCATTTCGTTCCCGCGCACGTTTCAAATTCAAATTAGGAATTTTCCTTTTAGTTAGAATATAGTTTCTGTCCAGTGTTTCAAAATTCAATTCTGTGAGTTTGACAAATCCAAATTACATGAAACTAATTTTGTCTGAAAGGTATTCAAATGTTCTATCCAAGCCCGTTGGATTTAATTCATTTAGAGTTATAGATTTCTCCTAATAAAAATAAGAAGACAGAAGCTTTTGCAACTTGAAACATTTTTGTAAAATCAACCAAGTTAGCTTTTGAGTTGATTCCAACTCTCAAAAATCACATTTCATCATATCTATCCAAATATGTAATAATATTAAGGTTTACAGGCAGTGACTTTGGACTAGTACCAAAATAATGCTATATAGGCATTTCTAGTCACTTTAAATCATTAAATAATGAACTTAAACCAAAGTAATATTGATCCAACCTTTAAATCTCATTCCCACATGTTAGAATATGTGGTGAGGACATGTGTCCGCATGATCCCATATTTTGGTGGTGAATATTAAAGTGGAGTTAATATTTCAATGAGTAGAAATTACTTTTCCAAAATAAAAAGGTTGAAACTATTGAATTAAAACTTGTGATGTTTGGGATGATAATAGATCATCAATTGTGTGGTTTAGAATACTACTTAGCCTAAGTTAAGTATTGTTTGGTGATTGTGCACTCCCTATGTATTTCTAGACGCTAGTACCGACCAAGCCTTCGAGGAGGAGGAGTTCTATCAAGAAGAAGAAGAAGAAAACTTCAACCACTGCACCAACCAAGGCAAGCTATTAGTGGCAAGCTAACCCTTGCAAACATGCTTTAGTAAGATATTGTAGCAAGCTTGAATAAAACTAGATGGTTTAGTAAAGATGCCTTAAGCATACTTTGATCACACCCCCTTAGTTTACACAAAGTTTTTTAATTAATTTTGAAGGTAGCATAAAGAGTATAAAACTTGACCTATTTAGGAACCTTTAGATGTCATTCTATGGCATGAGATTGATCCCACCTTTCCACCTTAGTGAACACTCTTAACCTAGTGTTTTAGAATAGATCAAACTTGAGTCACTTTAGATGGGAACACTTGGTGAAAATGAGTTATGAAAACCTTGGAATGATGAGTCATTCTATTGAGATGTTTTGATATGTGTTGAGAAACACAATTGGTTTATGATGATGAAAATGATGAGGCATGAGCCTTAACCCTTTTTATAAAACTGATGGTTGGATTCGGATGCGATACCATTCCAAATTTACCGTACAACCACATTACCTGAATTGGGTAAGGCTTAGCTGGAAATTTATATGCATTAGTATTAGTTCCCTCACGGGAGAGGTTTGAGCTGAGGCTACCTCTCAATGATGTCCACCTATGCAGTGCCCAAGATGACTGATGGTCATGGTTGGGAGGCCATGCTCATAGGAGAGGTGCTTGTACTAGGGTGTGTAAAGGGAAGGTTATGTTTGATTATCTGCATACTAAGTATGATGATTCAGGGTTATCCCTGACAGATGTATCGAATCTTATGGTGAAAGTGTACCACCTCTGGAGAGTGTCAAACTATTCGAATAGCCGCGTCCGCGGTTATGGACAGTTGGAATGGCCATACTGTTTCGTTGTTAGGTGTTTTCTAAATAACTTGAAATGAATGATGAACTTTGACTTGCCCACAATAGGGTTGTGTAGATGATAATAGCTTCCCAACTTAAGTGATTCTAGAACTTTACTTTATCTTTTCTTGCTTCAGAACTCAGCTTAGGTTTCAAACTTAACTTGATAGTTATTTTTTCAATTCAGCACTTTAACTTAGAATTATAACCCTTGCTAGTAGTAGTTTGCGAGTACTTAAAGAGTACTCATGGCTTTTGTCCCTGGCTATTATCATGGCCAGACTATGAAGGAGATTATCAAGATGATGGTCGTGAGGGCTATGATAACTAGGACTATCTGCCTTCGTCAGCATTGCCTGTGCCCGTGAAGATGGACCCCACCGCTACGCTATCGTTTATTTCCGCTGCTTGTTGTATTAACGACTAGATCATGAGATCCTTATTTGTGTAAAACCTTATGTATGGTTTGTAATGGATGATGTACTGTGATATCCAATCCGTTATGTCTCGCAAAAATGGTAATCCTGGGATTGCGAGGTATGGCATAACGGGTATCCGGGATTAAAAATCCGGGTGTTGACACAAACCATGGTCATAGAGACCAAAACCACATGGGAAAGTAGCTTCCACATTGCATGTTACACTAGTGTGACAGAAGTTGCATCAGAGATTCCACTAGAGTGTGTGTGGTCATGTGGATCAATGTGGTTTTGGAAAAGAACACAAGCAATGTGGTCATGTGGATCATTGACTCTAGTGGATCAATGTGATTTAGGAAAATAACACATGCAATGATTCTAGGGGATCAATGTGTGAAACAATGGTCACAGAGACCAAAAACACATAGGAAAGCAGCTTCCACATTGCATGTTGCACTAGTGTAGCAGAAGTAGCATCACAGAATCCACTGGAGTGTCTGTGGTCATGTGGATGAATGAGGTTTATGAAAAGAACACATGTTATGTGTCTAGGGGATCAATGTGTCAAACCATGGTAATAGAGACAAAAAACACATAGGAAAGCATCTTCCACATTGCATGTTGCACTAGTGTGGCAGAAGTTGTATCATAGAATCCACTGGAGTGTGTGTGGTCATGTGGATCAATGTGGTTTGGAACAAAACACCAGAAATGTGGTCATGTGGATCAATGTGTCAAACCATGGCCATAGAGACAGAAAACACATAGGAAAGAAGCTTCCACATTGCATGTTGCACTAGTGTGGCAGAAGTTGTATCACACAATCCACTAGAGTGTGTGTGGTCACGTGGATCAATGTGGTTTAGGAAAAGAACACATGCAATGACTCTAGGGGATCAATGTGTCAAACCATGGTCACATAGACAAAAAACAAATAGGAAAGCAGCTTCCACATTGCATGTTGCACCAGTGTGACAGAAGTTGCATCACAAAATCCACTGGAGTGTGTGTGGTCATGTGGATCAATGTGGTTTTGGAAAAGAACACATGCAATGTGGTCATGTGGATCAATGACTCTAGTGGATCAATGTGTTTCAGGAAAAGAACACATGCAATGACTCTAGGAGATCAATGTGTCAAACCATGGCTAGAGAGACCAAAAACACATAGGAAAGCAGCTTCCATATTGCATGTTGCACCAGTGTGGCAGAAGTTGCATCTCAGAATCCAGTGGAGTGTTTGTGGTCATGTGGACCAATAAGGTTTAGGAAAAGAACACATGTAATGACTCTTGGGGATAAATGTGTCAAACCATGGTCTCGTAGACCAAAAACACATAGGAAAGCAGCTTCCACATTGCATGTTGCACTATTGTGACAGAAGTTGCATCACAAAATCCACTAGAGTGTGTGTGGGGTCATGTGGATCAATGTGGTTTTGAAAAAAAACACATGCAATGTGGTCATGTGGATCAATGACTCTAGTGGATCAATGTGGTTTACAAAAAGAACACATGCAATTACTCTAGGGGATCCATAGTTCACTAGAGGTGGCTCTCCTTAAGATAGATAACATGCTGGGTGAACAAATTACAGTGGGGCAATTGACAAACACCGAGAAAGCAATACATGCATATACTAATCATCTTGACTCCTTTGAGACTTGATTGGGCATTACAACATAATACATAGACCGCCATCCAACTGCATCTATGACTAATAATCCACCTTCAGGTTATCATCCGAACCCCCTCCAGTATTAAGTTGCAAGCAACAGATTATTGCTTTATGAACTGCGTGTAAAGTAAACAATACGATTGTTCTATGAACAAAGGATTGTTGTTTTCTCCCTAGTAGCAACACCACATCTAGTACCTTAGAGATTTCTGTCACTTCCCCAGATTACCAGAGGCATGAACCCACTATCGAGCATAAATACTAACTCTTGGAGTTGCTAGCATCTACTTGGCCAAGAAAGCTACTAACAACGGAAAGCATGCAAGATCACAAATAACAAAGACATGATAGAATCAATAATCAATCTGAAATAGCATCTCAATATCCATCGGATCCCCGCAAACACAACATGTATGAATTACAAATAGATGATCTTGATCATGAACGGAGCTCACAAGATCTAGACATGAAAGCACAAATGAGGAGAACCAGCCATCTAGCTACTACATGGATCCGTAGTCCAAGGATGAACTACTCACGCATCACACCGGAGGCTTGCATGGTGATGAAGAAGGCCTCCAGGGTGAATTACCCTCTCTGGCAGGGTGCCCGGAAGAGCTTCAGATCCGTCCTGATCTAGGGATGGAGATGACGGCGGCTACAGACTCTTTCGTGGATTTTTGATCGGGTACTTAGGGTTTTCGCCCCGAGGGCAATATAGGCGTAAGGAGGCCGAGGGTGCTGGCTGGCCACACCACCCCCTGGCACGGGCCAGGCCTGGACGCACGGCCAGGTGGTGTGGCCGCCCTCTGGCCCTTCTCTGTCTCGTATTCTGGCACTTGATCCCTTCTGGAAAAATAGGCACTTTGGCTTTTGTCCGGTCCAATTCTGAGAATATTCATTTTCTGACTTTCCTAGAACCAAAAACAGCAGAAAACAGGCAGCTGGCACTGTGGCTCTTGTTAATAGGTTAGTCCAAGAAATCATATGAAAAGTACTCCAAAGTTGGAACAAAACACAAGAAAGTGGATAAAACCAAGCATGGAACATCAAAAATTATAGATACATTTTCAATGTATCAACATCCCCAAGCTTAACTCCTGCTCGTCCTCGAGTAGGTAAGTGATAAAAAGAAAGAATAATTTTTGAGGTGACATGCACCATCAAAGTCTTGATCAAAGTATTTGCAAAACATTCAAAGCTGGGATCATAGTACTTCAATCATAACATGAAAGACAAAGTTCTAGCAATAAGCAAAGAAACTATGATGCAACATGAAAAGGCACAAACAAAAGATTCATGAATAACAATGCTTTGCAAGACGTTTGTTTGTTTCACATAAAGAAAACATAGCATAAAAGTATTCAGCTTGTCCCTCAATAGAGTAGCAAATATACATGCATAGGACACCTTCAAAGTTCATAAGAGTGACTAGATACAATAGTTTAAAACAAGCAATATCAAGTTATTCATCAATCAACTAGTCTTGGGACAATGCACATAGAACTAAGAATGGCCACTATGCTCTCAAAATAGGTGCATAAAGGTAGAAGGTGGAGACTCAATAATATGGTGGAAGAAAGGCCTTTGTAAAAGGAAGTAGGGATTCAAGTCTCATAAAGAGCTTCCAAAAATTATGGTACTTATAGCTTTCAGCTCTCATTGCCCCTATCATAAGCATCTTGAAGTGATTAAGGTTAAAGTGAACAAACTATGGTGTACATGCTTGACGAAGTATAAGTCAGAAATCTCATGTCCCTTGTATACGAGGGCCGCTCCTCATGCTACTCAAGTTTAGTCACCGGTAAGTTCTTGTCATTGTCAGTACATGTGTATCATTGAGAACCGCCAACGGGTTACCCCTTGCCCGATGATACAGAAGAATCCCCATATCAAAATGACAAGGCAAGCAGACAATGAGCATCTCAGCATTCTTCTTATTTACCATGGGAATATGGTGCTTTTTTCTCTCTTTCCTCTTTTCATAGTATCTCTTTTTTTCAATATATGACTCTTTTTTATAAGAAGAATGCTTCATACACAGCTCATTATGGTTACGCTGCAGGTTTCCACCATGTCAGCATGGATTAGACCAGCGGCCCAGGCGTTTCTCTAACACATATACATAACTCCATAGACTTACAGGCTCCCCTTTCATTTCACACCGACGACATCCATATACAAAAGAGCATGATATCAACTAGGTATAAGTACCAAGTGTAATGTTGAAAGCGTTCCCCATGAAAGCATGGTTCTGCTAATTCCCAACAAATAAGTGCAAGCATATACAACATAGACGACACAATGGTTCAAGTTTATTAAGGGCAAGTAAAGTAAAGTTTGCCATCAAGTTCGTGAGAGCTTTAATCACTAGTTTTCTCATAACAAGTTTACTTTGGAAGGTAAACAAAAGCATGAATATACTTGGAATAGCATAAGCTAGTAGGTAGGTATGGTGGACTCTTTGGAATAACTTGGTTTAGGGAGTTGGATGCATGAGTGGAACTCATACTTTGTTGTGGAGGCTAGCAAAAGACTGGGAGCGACAAACTAAGAGAGCAATAATGGCCATAATCATGCAGAGCGACAAAACATCATTGATCAAAGCATAAAGTGATACTACAAGTTGAAAACTAAAGGATCATAAAGGCTATGGTGACTTGAGACATTCATAACATGGTGTGAGCATGAGCCAAGTCAACCCAAATAAAGCATCAAAGGAGAATACCACTATACTATGCTTTAATATGCTAAAACAACGCATGATTCATCCAAGGCACATTAAGCAATCTCAATTGTTTATAAAAAGTCATGCTACATCAAAAAATACTAAGCATAAAGCTAAAACAATATCAAGCATGGCATGACAAAGCACATGCCAGAGTCAAAAACGAGCTCTTTTTACCACATAAGCATGAACGTTCCTACTCTTTTCCAAACCAAACCAAACCATTTGCAAAAAAATGTATGAAAGAGGGGGTCCAACCAATTTATTCATAAAACTAAGCAAACAAAGCAAACAAAAACCAAAACGAAAACGAAAAATAAGACGCTCCAAGAACAACACAACTGTGCATGAAACAATAAAAATGAAGCGTTTGGAAGAAACCTGGAATTTTTATTGATGAAGAAGGGAATGCCTTGGGCATCCCCAAGCTTTGACGCTTGTACTTCTTGGATATTTGTTGGGGTGACATGTGTGGTATCCCCAAGCTTGAGCTTTAGTCCATCCTTCATCTCATTACTTATTCCTTCCATACACCTGAAAATTTTCCTTCATACAAAACTTCACACAATCTCATTAGCAACATTAGTGCACTTAAGATAAGTAAGTCTTAAGGTTCAGTTCTAACACCAAATAAACTTCCATTAGAACACTATCTACTGTATCACTCCTTAAAAAATATCAATTCCCCAAAAGAACTCAAAAAGGAACCCACAAGAAGCAAATGCAGAAAATGGCCGAAATCTGTCAAAACAGACCAGCAGGTAAATACGATTTTTTTCGAAGACCTTCTGTTGCTCAAATTAAAAAGTGTTGAACTAACGAAAGTTATATAACAACCTGGGGAAGAAGCAAAAAAAATTACAGCTCAATCCGATATACAGAGCTCTCTCACGAATATTTACGGTGAAGCACAAAAATCTGTTTCGGGACAACAACTTTTCCAATCATTACTTCTCTCTCATTAGAGGTTACTCTTGGCACAAAAAGCAAATAAAAAGGATAAGGAGAGGTTATTACTAAAGTAATAACTTCTAAGACTTTTCTAAAACTTTTGGGTTATCTCCCAATAAGTACTTTTCTTTATCGCCTTTAAGTTAGGCATAAGAAACAAATAAAGAATCAAGTGTTCTCAAATGAAGAAGCATTAAAACCAAATTTTGTTTTCATAGGAGAAGCAAAATAAATCTTTTCTCTATTTTTAGGGAAGTGCTCTATACCTTTCTTGAGTGGGAGTTGATATTTAATGGTGCCTTCTTTCATATCAATGATGGCACCAACAGTTCTAAGAAAAGGTCTTCCCAAAGTAATAGGACAAGAAGCATTGTATTCAACATCCAAAACATAGAAATCAACGGGGACATAGGAATCGTTAACCATAATAAGAACATCATTAAGACTCCCCATGAGTTTCTTTTTAGCATTATCATCAAGTGGGACATTCAAATAGCAATCTTCAAGAGGAGGCAAATCAAGCATATCATAAATCCTTGTAGGCATAATAGAAACACTACTATCAAGATCACACAAAGCTTTGTAATCAAAGTCATTCACTTTCATATTAATGATTGGTTCACAACCATCCTCTTGTTTTATAGGAATAGAAGCTTTATGTTTCATATTTTCTTCCTTAATCTTTATGAGAGCATCGGTAATGTGTTTTGTAAAGGCCATGTTCATAGCACTAGCATTAGGACTTTTAACAAGCTTTTGTAGGAACTTAATAACTTCAGAGATATTGCAACCATCAAGATCAAAATCAACTTTATAATCTAAAGTAGTAGAACTATTACTAGCCTCAACACTAGTGGTGGTGATAGTAGAAACACTAATGTTTCTAGCAATTTCATCTTCTCTTTCCCACTTAGCATGTAATTCAGCTAATAGTCTAACATTTTCATCAATTCTTACTTGTATGGCATTAGTAGCTGCAAAGGGATTATCATTAGTTTCAGGTTTAGCAGCCATTTTATTCAAAGAAGATTGAGCTTCAGCCAAAGATACTATATTTCTTTCAACATTAGAGAGTTTTTCCTCAATAGTTTTGTTGAAAGCAGTTTGTTTACTAATAAACTCTTTAAGCATAACTTCAAGTTCAGAGGGACCACCCTTATTATTGTTGTAAGAATTTCCATAAGCATTACCATTGTTGGGAGGATATGGCTTATAATTGTTGTTACCAAAATTGTTCCTATAAGCATTGTTGCCAAAATTGTTATTTCTTATGAAGTTCACATCAACTTGCTCTTCTTGAGCAACCAAAGAAGCCAGAAGGACATTATTTGGATCAATATGGGCTTTCCCATTAACAATCATAGACATAATAATATCAATCTTATCACTCAAGGAGGAGGTTTCCTCAACAGAATTTACCTTCTTACCTTGTGGAGCTCTCTTAGTATGCCATTCAGAATAATTAACCATCATATTGTCTAGAAGTTTTGTTGCAGCACCCAAAGTGATGGTCATAAAGGTACCTCCAGCAGCAGAATCCAATAGGTTCCTTGAAGAATAGTTCAATCCTGCATAAAAAGTTTGGATGATCATCCAAGCAGTCAGTCCATGAGTGGGACAATTATTTACCAAAGATTTCATTCTTTCCCAAGCTTGAGCAGCATGCTCATTATCAAGTTGTTTAAACTTCATTATTTCACTTCTCATGGATATAATCTTAGCAGGAGGATAGTATTTTCCAATAAAAGCATCTTTGCACTTAGTCCAAGAATCAATACTATTCCTAGTTAAGGAATTCAACCACTCTTTAGCTTTTCCTCTCAAAGAGAAAGGAAACAATTTCAGCTTAATAATATCACCATCTATATCCCTATGCTTTTGCATCTCACAAAGTTCAACAAAGTTATTTAGATGGGAAGCAGCATCTTCATTACCAATACTAGAAAATTGTTCTCTCATAACAAGATTGAGCAAAGCAGGTTTTATCTCAAAGAAAGTATTTTCAGCCACAGGTGGAGCAATAGGTGTGCTCATAAAATCATTGTTGTTGGTGCTAGTGAAGTCACACAACTTAGTGTTTTCAAGAGTAGTCATTTTTTTGGATTTTCAAATAAGAAAGCAAACTAGTAGAACTATTTTTTTTGTGTTTTTTGAAGAACAAAACAAGCAAACAAAGCAAAAAGAAACTAAGCAAAACAAAAACAACAAAGTAAAGAGATTGGTTATGAGGGACTCCCCTTGTGAAGATGTCCTTGACTCCCCGGCAACGGCACCAGAAAAATGCTTGATGGCTCTGTGTATGGTGCCCAGAAAAGTGCTAGTGCGGTGTTGATGTAGAGCTCGTTGGGAACCCCAAGAGGAAGGTATGATGAGCACAGCAGCAAGTTTCCCTTAGTATGAAACCAAGGTTTAATCGAACCAGTAGGAGCAAGGAAACACCCCAAAGGTGTTACTAGCTGAGCTTTGGCAGGGCGCACTACCGGTGCTAGTAGCAACGTGGAGACATGCACAACACAACCACAGAACTTTGTCCCCAACCTGCGATGAGGTTGTCAATCTCACCGTGTTTTGCGGAAAACAAAGGATTAAACGTATCGAATGGAAAGAAGTAGAAGTTTGTAGAAAGTAAACACAAAACAGTAAAAGTTTGTAGATTGAATATAAAAGACAAGGACCGGGATCCATAGTTCACTAGAGGTGGCTCTCCTTAAGATAGATAACATGCTGGGTGAACAAATTATAGCGGGGCAATTGACAAACACCGAGAATGCAATACATGCATATACTAATCATCTTGACTCCTTTGGAACTTGATTGGGCATTACAACATAATACATAGACCGCCATCCAACTGCATCTATGACTAATAATCCACCTTTAGGTTATCATCCGAACCCCCTCCAGTATTAAGTTGCAAGCAACAGATTATTGCTTTACGAACTGCGTGTAAAGTAAACAATATGATTGTTCTATGAACAAAGGATTGTTGTTTTCTCCCTAGTAGCAACAACACATCTAGTACCTTAGAGATTTCATCACTTCCCAGATTACGGAGGCATGAACCCACTATCGAGCATAAATACTAACTCTTGGAGTTGCTAGCATCTACTTGGCCAAGATAGCTACTAACAACGGAAAGAATGCAAGATCACAAATAACAAAGACATGATAGAATCAATAATCAATCTGAAATAGCATCTCAATATCCATCGGATCCCCGCAAACACAACATGTATGAATTACAAATAGATGATCTTGATCATGAACGGAGCTCACAAGATCTAGACATGAAAGCACAAAGGAGGAGAACCAGCCATCTAGCTACTACATGGATCCGTAGTCCAAGGATGAACTACTCATGCATCACACCGGAGGCTTGCATGGTGATGAAGAAGGCCTCCAGGGTGAATTCCCCTCTCCGGCAGGGTGTCGGGAAGAGCTTTAGATCCCTCCCGATCTAGGGATGGAGATGACGGCGGCTACAGACTCTTTTGTGGATTTTTGATCGGGTACTTAGGGTTTTCATCCCGAAGGCAATATATAGGCGGAAGGAGAGACCGAGGGGGTGCCTGGGCTGGCCACACCACCCCCTGGCGCGGGCCAGGCCTGGCAGCACGGCCAGGTGGTGTGGCCGCCCTCTGGCTCTTCTCCGTCTCGTATTCTGGCACTTGATCCCTTCCGGAAAAATAGGCACTTTGGCTTTTGTCCCGTCCAATTCCGAGAATATTCATTTTTTGACTTTCCTGGAAAAGAAAACAGCAGAAAACAGGCAGCTGGCACTATGGCTCTTATTAATAGGTTAGTCCAAAGAAATCATATGAAAAGTACTCCAAAGTTGGAACAAAACACAAGAAAGTGGATAAAACCAAGCATGGAACATCAAAAATTATAGATACATTTGCAATGTATCAGTCACAGAGACCAAGAACGCATAGGAAAGCAGCTTCCACATTACATGTTGCACCAGTGTGGTATAAGTTGCATCATAGAATTCACTGGAGTGTGTGTGGTCATATGGATCAATGTGGTTTAGGAAAATAACACATGTAATGAGCCTAGGGGATCAATGTGTCAAACCATTGTCACAGAGACCAAAAACACATAGGAAAGCAACTTCCACATTGCATGTTACACCAGTGTGATAGAAGTTGCATCACAAAATCCACTGGAGTGTGTGTGGTTAGGTGGATCAATGATTTTAAGGAAAAGAACGCATGCAATGTGGTGATGTGGATCAATGACTCTAATGGATCAATGTGTTTTAGGAAAAGAACACATGCAATGACTTAAGTGGATCAATGTGTCAAACCATGGTCACAGAGACCAAAAACACATAGGAAAGAAGCTTCCACATTGCATGTTGCACCAGTGTGGCAGAAGTTGCATCATAAAATCCACTAGTGTGTGTGGTCATGTGGATAAATGTGGTTTTGGAAAAGAACACATGCAATGTGGTCATGGGGATCAATGTGTCAAACCATGGTCACGGAGACCAAAACCACATGGGAAAGCAGCTTCCACATTCCATGTTACACTAGTGTGACAGAAGTTGCATCAGGGAATCCACTAGAGTGTGTGTGGTCATGTGGATCAATGTGGTTTTGGAAAAGAACACAGGCAATGTGGTCATGTGGATCATTGACTCTAGTGGATCCATGTGATTTAGGAAAAGAACACATGCAATGATTCTAGGGGATCAATGTGTGAAACAATGGTCACAGAGACCAAAAACACATAGGAAAGCAACTTCCACATTGCATGTTGCACTAGTGTAGCAGAAGTAGCATCACAGAATACACTGGAGTGTCTGTGGTCATGTGGATCAATGAGGTTTATGAAAAGAAGACATGTTATGTGTCTAGGGGATCAATGTGTCAAACCATGGCAATAGAGACCAAAAACACATAGGAAAGCATCTTCCACATTGCATGTTGCACTAGTGTGGCAGAAGTTGAATCATAGAATCCACTGGAGTGTGTGTGGTCATGTGGATCAATGTGGTTTGGAACAAATCACCAGAAATGTGGTCATGTGGATCAATGTGTCAAACCATGGCCATAGAGACCAAAAACACATAGGAAAGAAGCTTCCACATTGCATGTTGCACTAGTGTGGCAGAAGTTGTATCACACAATCCACTAGAGTGTGTGTGGTCATGTGGATCAATGTGGTTTAGGAAAAGAACACATGCAATGACTCTAGGGGATCAATGTGTCAAACCATGGTCACATAGACAAAAAAATAGGAAAGCAGCTTTCACATTACATGTTGCACCGGTGTGACAGAAGTTGCATCACAGAATCCACTGGAGTGTGTGTGGTCATGTGGATCAATGTGGTTTTGGAAAAGAACACATGCAATGTGGTCATGTGGATCAATGACTCTAGTGGATCAATGTGTTTTAGGAAAAGAACACATGCAATGACTCTAGGGGATCAATGTGTGAAACCATGGCCAGAGAGACCAAAAACACATAGGAAAGCAGCTTCCATATTGCATGTTGCACCAGTGTGGCAGAAGTTGCATCTCAGAATCCAGTGGAGTGTTTGTGGTCATGTGGACCAATAAGGATTAGGAAAAGAACACATGCAATGAATCTAGGGGATAAATGTGTCAAACCATGGTCACAGAGACCAAAAACACATAGGAAAGCAGCTTCCACATTGCATGTTACACTAGTGTGACAGAAGTAGCATCATATAATCCACTGGTGTGTGTGTGGTCATGTGGATCAATGTGGTTTTGGAAAAAACACATGCAATGTGGTCATGTGGATCAATGACTCTAGTGGATCAATGTGGTTTACAAAAAGAACACATGCAATTACTCTAGGGGATCAATGTGTCAAACGATTGTCACAGAGACCAAAAACACATAGGAAAGCAGCTTCCACATTGCATGTTGCATGAGTGTGGCAGAAGTTGCATCACATAATCCACTGGATTGTGTGTGGTCATGTGGATCAATGTGGTTTAGGAAATGAACACATCCAATGAGTCTATTGGATCAATGTGGTTTAGGAAAATAACATGCAATTACTCTAGGGGATCAATGTGTCAAACCACGGTCACAGAGACCAAAAACACATAGGAAAGCAGCTTCCACATTACGTATTGCAGCAGTGTGGTAGAAGTTGCATCAGAGAATCCGCTGGAGTGTGTGTGGTCATGTGGATCAATGTGCTTTACAAAAATAATACATGCAATGAGTCTAGGGGATCAATGTGTCAAATCATGGTCACAGAGACCAAAACTACATGGGAAAGCAGCTTCCACATTACATGTTACACCAGTGTGACAGAAGTTGCATCAGAGAATCCACTAGAGTGTTGGTGGTCATGTGGATCAATGTGGTTTTGGAAAATAACACATGTAATGTGGTCAGGTGGATCATTGACTCTAGTGGATCAATGTGATTTAGGAAAAGAACACATGCAATTACTCTAGGGGATCAATGTGTGAAACAATGGTCACAGAGACCAAAAACACATAGGAAAGTAGCTTCCACATTGCATGTTGCACCAGTGTAGCAGAAGTAGCATCACAGAATCCACCGGAGTGTCTGTGGTCATGTGGATCAATGTGGTTTATTAAAAGAACACATGCAAAGAGTCTAGGGGATCAATGTGTCAAACCATGGTCATAGAGACCAAAAACACATAGGAAAGCAGCTACCACATTGCATGTTGCACTAGTGTGGCAGAATTTGTATCACAGAATCCACTGAAGTGCGTGTGATCATGTGGTTCAATGTGGTTTTGGAACAGAACACCAGAAATGTGGCGATGTGGATCAATTTGTCAAACCATGGCCACAGAGACCAAAAACACATAGGAAAGCATCTTCCACATTGCATGTTGCAATAGTGTGGCAGAAGTTGTATCACACAATCCACTGGCAGGCGGGGGTTATTGTCGGTCGTGTTGTAGGCCATGACACTCTGGAGAGTCCGGCCACGCCACCACAACCGACGACCGGCCTCGTTGAAGTTCGAAGGAGGTGGGCCGTCCTCCTCGTGCCTGGCGAGCGCCCTCTCACGCTGATTGATGAAGAAGGCTTCCCGAGTCGGGAAATAGTCGGGATGCCAGTTGGGATTCCTCCGCTGCTCTAGCGTGAGCTCGAGGTAGTAGTGGTTTGTGATGGCCATCCGGCGCTCCACACCTAGAGGGACAGGAGGGATCGGCACGCCTCTGGCGCTCAGCATCCAGCCGGTGGGGATGCGGTAGCCCGGTGGGCAGGGGTAGTTCGAGGCGCAAAGCGCCTCTGCCTCCCGGGTGGTTAGAGATACGATGGAAGCCATGGGAAGAGAATGATGAGTCTAGATGTGATATGTAAATGGAGGCCAAGCGTACATATATATACTGAAAAAATGGCGGGAAGACAGAGGTGGGAACCGGTGGAAAGCGCGGGAACGCAGTGGCGCGGGAAACTTTCATCCTGGGTGGGGGATCAAACCGGGACAAAAGATGGGGGGCCTTATCTGGGAGGGCCTTATCTGGGGGGTGGCTAACCTTTAGTACCGTCTAGTGGGTGCAACCGGGACTAAAGGTGGTTTTTGTGTCATCTAACAAAACTGTCGGTGGGATAAGGACGCGTGGGTAACCTTTAGTACCGGGTGGGGGCTCAAACCGGGACTAAAGCTGTCGGAAGGATAAGGACGCATGGGTGGACGCACTGCTCGATGAGATAAAGCATGTAGCGCACGACGCCCTGTCGGAGGAAGAAGACAAAGTAGAAGCGGCGCCGTGCCTATAAAAGGAGCATCGATACGCCATGGCAAGCAACTCAACAAGCCAACATAGATGGAGAGTTTCATCCCCATGGATGGAGGAAAGGGTTGGGAAATCTCCCGTGGCGGAACTTCTCGAAGATGCCCTTGGTGCACACGCCCTATGGCATCTTCGGAAGTTCTGCCTTGGAAAATATTTTCCTGCTAGCCCGCGAAAGACTCCATCTCCGCCTCCCTGGGGTTATAGGTATGGTGGAAGCCATGGGATAGAGTGGAGAGAGGCGGCCGATATGAGTCTAGATGTGCTATGGCAACGACCAAGCCAACATGGATGGAGAGTTTCATCCCCATGGATGGAGGAAAGGGTTGGGAAATCTCCCGTGGCGGAACTTCTCGAAGATGCCCTTGGTGCACACGCCCTATGGCATCTTCGGAGGAGGGAACCCTAAACCCTAAGTCAGAGGAGGGAACCCTAAACCCTAAACCCTAAACTAAAAACCCTAAACCCTAAACTAAAAACCCTAAACCCTAAACCAAAAACCCTAAATCCTAAACCAAAAACCCTAAACCCTAAACCAAAAACCCTAAACCCTAAACCCTAAACCAAAAACCCTAAACCCTAAACCCTAAACCTTAAAGGGGCTACGATCCGGAAGAGAACGGGCGGGAAAAAATAAGGCGGGGTAGACGATCCGGTCTAGGGTTTCGGTGGAGGAAGACCACCGGAGCGTGGGAATTACATGAAAATGGCAAAATGGTTAATAGTTTGACTAGTTAGAATAATTATTTTATAAAACAGAAAATTGATTTGAATCACTTATTTAAAAATATGCAAAATATAATATTTAATGCATCTTTAAATTGAAAATAGAAAAATGGTTATTAGTTTCACTAGTTAGAATAATTATTTTATAAAACAGAAAATAGATTTGGATTAGTTATTCAAATTCAAGAACTTTTCATATTGAAATTTTTCTCAAATTCATAAGTATGCAAAAACTGTAAAATTCAAATGTTTAAATAATATGCTAATTGATTTTTTTTTAAACAGGCGCGCCCCAGGGTGAATTTTTTTTGAAAAAGGGACCTTTAGTCCCGGTGTGGCGTTGGCGCGCGCCTGTTGGGCTGGGCCAAAAACCCTTTAGTCCCGGTGCGTGATACGAACCGAGACTAAAGGTACATCCCCTTTATATTCCCGCGCCCCTTCTTCTCCCCAAATCACCACACTCTGCTGCAGGGACGAAGCGAGCGAGGACGGCGACGCACAGGACGCCGACAGGCTGCTCGACCACTCCACCGCCAGATCCGGCCGCCACCAGCGTGTCGTCCCCCCACTCCAACGCCGCCACCAGCTAGCCAGATCCAGCCGCCGCGCGTGTGCCCCCGGCCAGCAGGTATCGCGCGTGCCACTCCCCAATAAACATTGAAAACACAAAATATGAGAAAGCAGGAAATGAGCATTCTCAAATGAATTAGGAGAGCTCCCCAAAGATTATGCACCAATTATAGTAATTGAATTTGGAAACAATGTGCATAACCATGGAGTCCTCACTCCTCCAAACTCATTTAACAAAACAAGGCATGAGAGATCAAAACAAGGCATGAGAGAACAAAACAAGCACTCATTGATCAATAAAACTGGAAGCCACCGAAGAGTCAAAAGAAATCAAAAGGTGGTCTCTCACTACAAGAAATGTGTCAATCTATGACCTTTTGGTAGTGACCATGGACAAAATCATCATAGAGTTATGACGATTTTGCACCAGATGGTTGTAAACCGTTTGGGAGAGCCAAAACCCTGAATAGGGAAGACCAGGAGATGATTCGGGTGACCCAGGAGATGTAGTCTCTTTGCAGGGAAAGATATGAGATAGAGTCGCCATAGCATTTGAGTGTGGATGTTATCAACACACGGTGTAACGTATAAGAAGAAATAATCATAGGGTGCGTGGCCAGCACTCCCTATGGGAGTAGCCCCCAAGTGCCTATTCAAGTCGTAGACTCGAGTGGGGACTATAAATAGTTTTGCGACTATTGTCGTCTTTGTTTGCTTGTCTCAGTCGAATGTGCTTTCAGCGCTCCCTATGGGAGTAACCCAAAGTTCACAATCGAATCGCTAACTCGAGTGAAGGGTTCTTAAATGTCTTAGAAGTAATTTTCTCGGGTGCGCGGCCAGTGCTCCTGTTAGGAGTAGCCCCCAAGTGCTTGGTTGAGTCGAAGACTCAAGTAAGGACTAAAGTAGTCAAAATTCTCTTCTGCTGGAGGTGATGACGTCAGTGCTGACGATGGGGTGACCTCGTTTGCCCGCATGAGCGGCTTTGACGGGACGTGATGAGTAATGGGTCCCATTTTCTGACTTGGAATTGACCGGGCATGCGTAATCTTCTGTTTTAACTGTGTCTCCTCGATTTACGTACGTAATGGGAGTAGTGGGGGACGGTTCGTGGTTTACCCTTGCCACGCGTCAATGTTGATGTATGCCACGCGTCTGGTAGATTTTCTTCTGGCCGTTGGATGGCATCTACTAAGAGGTTAAGTAGGGGCACGCCATGCGGTAATTTCCCCACATCTCTCTTCTTGCTTGCGCTCCTCCGCCATTGCTGTTCTTGCTGCTCCTTTGCACACTTATCCTCCGTGGCACTGGACCAACTCCGCGTCTTCCCCAGCTACTTCCTGTGCTCACATCGCAAGTGCAAGATGGGCAAGAAGAAGGGAGGTTCCGCCGCCGCTAGATCTACGGCTACCATTATCGCTGCCAAGAAGAAGGGAGGTGCCACCGCTATGGGCACTAGCGCCGCCGGTGCCGGGAAGAAGAAGGGCGCGGGGACTCGCATCACCAACGGGTCATGACGCCAGTCCATCCTCAAGCCGTCGGAGCTATTCACCCAGTGTCAGGACAGGGAGGTTTCTGCCGCGAAGGACGACTCGTGCGTTCCTGGCAACGAGGTAATCCCTAGTCCTCCTGCGGGTTTCTGAGTGATGTTCCTTGCGTTCATCATTCATGGTCTTTCTCTCCCCCTACATCCTTTTGTTAGGGGTCTTCTTTGCTTCTACGGGCTCCAGCTGCACCAGCTGTCCCCAAACTCTATTCTCCACATGGCCTGTTTCATCACTCTTTGTGAGTGCTGGCTCGAGATCAAGCCACATTTCGGTCTCTTCAAGAAACTATTCAAGCTCAAACATCAGTCGGGGTCAGGTTCTGTAGTCTACGATGTAGGGGCTGTGGGATCCACGTCGACTCCAATGCCACTTATTTCAACATCAAACTCACCGCATCTATTCAAGGGTGGAGGGATAAGTGGTTCTACGTCCACGACCAGGAGGCCGACGGAAAGCACTATGGACTCGAGCCCTTTGATCCGGTAGCAGTCAGCAAAAGGAGGCGATCTTGGAATAACATCATGATGCCCAGCAAAGTCGAAGAAACAGAGATGATGTATCAGCATGTCTGTGACCTTGAACACCGCATTGTTAAGGAAATAGGCGGCGTAGAGCTCATTCGCACTTGGATGCATCGCCATATACAGCCTCTGTAGGCTAGAGTACACCCAATGTTCCGCTGGACCGGTGCTGGTGATGTCGCTCGCATCTCTGCAGAGGGCATTTCTTCGGGTGAAGTGGACAGGAGATTGCGACTGGGGACCAAGTACACCGCCAAGGAGGATCTCCCTGGTGACTCAGTCGTGCCTCCATTCTGCGCCAGCAATCCTCCGCCTAAGGTGGATTTTCTTTTGGAGTTTCTTGCATTTTCGATTGCTTGTAGGTGTTTTTGTATACTGATTCCTATCCTGTTGTTAGGACTGGGCCGTGGCTGCCAACTTGCCTCCTCATCCTGAAGGAGTTATTCCTCGCTAGGTGGATGAAGAGGACGAGTCGGGCTCCACTGTCCCTATGGAGGGAGAGGAGGAAGCCCCCGAGTCCAACGATCATGGCACTCGCAAGCGCTCCCAGAGCAAAGATTCGGATGCCTCCTCACCGACGATGCCGGAGGGCCCTCCTGCTGCTGCGGAGGAGCCAATACCCGCTGTGCCTATATATGCCATGGCTCCTACCGCTCGGAAGAAGTTGAGGTTGCCGAAGGAGTCGTCGGGAGATTCCTTCGACCTCAAATTTTTTGACGCGTAAGTCTTTATTTTTCATGAGTTTTGTCTTATTTTCTCCGAAGTTCTTTCTTCTGTAGTAGTGCTTGATATTTGTAGTCAAACGGCATTGTCGTCTTCTGACGACTGCCAATTTGTTAAAGAATATGGAGTCGAATATTCCAAGAACAAGGAAGTGGCCATACGGTCTCCTTCTCCTCTGGTGGCGGCCAACTCCAGCGCCAACTCTTCGAGTTCCCCCCCACAACGGGGGGCACCAGATGGTTGCATAGGTGCCCACTCGATAGGAACCTTTGGAGTCCCTGGAGGAGCATGTAAGTGTCTATTGCCGCTAGCAGTCAAATTTTGAGTTTTTGCCTTTTGTCAATGTCGACACATCATTTCTTTTGGTGTAGCAGAGCAGATCCTTGCGTTGGGTCGACAGCATGCCATGCTGGACAACCACCACCATGTAGTCGAAGGTTTGTGCTAAACTTGTCTCTTCTCTCTACTTGTGTAGAGATTTGTAAACTCATGTTTTGTCGTGTTCTGTCCCTTGGAGGTGAGCACAATGAACTTCTCCATCGTGTTACTTCCCTTGAGAAGGGACTTGCCACAGCGGAGAAGAAACACGATGAGGTAGTCGCGGTTCTGGAATAGTCGCAAAAGTGCGAGGAAGACCTGCGTGCTTCTACTGCCCAAAGGGAGAAGTTGTTCGAAGAATAGCTTTTCTCGATTGCGAAAGCTCTCTCAGGTATATGGTTCCAAGATACGCTCGGGAAGGCCAAAGGCGTGCTGAGCCGCCTCCATGAGGATATGGTTCCCAAGGCTAGCTTAATCGAAAATCTAGAAGGCTTGGTGGAATCCTTCGTAGAAGGCATCCCGATGGACTTCAAGAATGCACAGCGGTCTGTCAGCACTACCATGGCATTCGCGATGGCGTAAGCACATGGTGCAGAGATGGACCCAAGCGCGATCTCCGAGGCGATGCCTATCGACGCAGATGGCCAGCAGGTAGTGTTCGCTCCCTTCGCCACTAGATGCAGTAAATATGGGCCTCGTCTCATCGAGACAGTCGCCAAATACTCCGACGAGCTGCAGCGAGTGAAAGCGGTGAAGGCTGCGGCGTCTGGGGCTACCACTAGGAAATCTGTGGCATTAGATACTGCCACGGATTCGAGGAAGCCCTCGAGGTTGAAGTCGAAGTCGAAGAAGCAGAGCATACCTTAGCTGCCATATGTAATAGTGTAGCTTCCCTTTTGCCGAACCTTGTTTTGTAGGGGGTACCCCTGTTGATACTTTTGACGAATTTGAATGCACTCCTCGTTAATGTATGCTTGGTCTTATTCGCCTCTTGTTTGGCTGTAATAGGGTCCTTCGAGTGGTCCTCCTGACTCTCCTCCCACCGATGAAACTACAATGCAACCACGTTCAAAGGTGGAGGAGCTGGCACTGCTCTCGTGACTGCGTGACCGTATAAAGCAGTTGGAGCGTGAATTGCCCATTATCCGCGGTAACGGGGATGTGTGGAAATCGAAGGCTGAGAACACTGCCCGCGAGAAGTATCTCCTGGATGAAGTTGCATAGCTGAACGAGCAATTTAAATGTTAGCTTTCTATCTTATTGTCCTTTTCTTTGGCCATTCGCGGCGATGCTCAAACTTATGCTCTTCTCTTGCTTCTATAGTTGTTAGCGCTCGTTATCCACAGGATGAGAAGGATCGGGTTGCCATTCGAATGAATGACTTAACCCAGGAGTAGTTGCAGGTTAGTGGGTACTTCTGGGTGGATCACGATCGTGCAGTCGCATTAGAGACATTGCAGCATCATGCATCACGGGTGCTTCAATGTTTGAAGAAGGCGCAATCCTGCCTGAAGTGTATTTATCAGACGATGTTTCCCCTGGACGTTGTGCCCTCAAGCCCGTTGGCTCTTCTGGCGAAGTTTCAAGATATCAACGCTGTCCGCGAGTGCGTGTTACAGCTATTGGTCGCGGGTGCCAAGGCTGCGTTGGCACTTGTTCGATTGTATCGGCCAGATGTGGACGTCACGTCTGTTGCCGCTGGACCACCGCCGCCGCCTGAAGGGATTACTTGGAATGTGGTGTCGCACTATCAGGCGGTTGATCAGCCAGCTGAAGATATTGTCGATTTCTTTGGAGAGCAAACAAATGTTCTCCTTTTGCAGCAGTAGTGTGGTTTGTATCCCTGCACATAGATGTATAAGTGTTGTAAAATTCATATGATTATGGCGGGTGTGTTTGATACCCATTAATGTGTAAAGAGCTTGCTAGCTTGTATATTTTTCGAGTCTATTGCAGGGTACAGTTCCTTTTTGTTAGCCTGACGTGTGTTCATCTCAGCACCTTGCCAACCTGTCAGGTGCGTTGCGGCTGGGTTGGTGTTATCAAGGGTTCGATTGGTAGTGCGTCAGCTACTTAGGATACTGTGTTGTTCGTGGAACAAGTTGTAACGGGTGGCGCAGCCCCCGAGTGATGTAATTGTTGGTAAAAATGAAAAGACACAAGGTTTGGGGCACTTAGCTTTATTTATTCGCAGAATATCACGAGGTATAATGTGTGGCTAAGTAGCCTAGCTGAATAGCCTTATTTGTAAAGTAAAAACATCTAAGGGTAGAAATGGCGCAGTTGCACGATGTTCTAGGGGTTGGAGTATGCGACTCCGCTCTTGAAATATTTAAGGAGATATGCGCCACCTAGGATTACATCAGTAATCACGTAAGGTCCTTCACAAGGGGACTCGAACTTGAGGTTCCCTTGCTGCTTCAGTCGCAGGACCAGGTCTCCTTTGACGAAGGACCTGGGGCGTAGCCTTCTACTGTGGTAGTTGTTGAGGCTCTGCTGGTAGATCATGGATCTCTCCGCTGCAATCTCGCGTGCCTCGTCGAGGAGGTCGACGGAGTCTTCGAGTGCGAGAGTTGATTCTTTATCGCTATAAGCAACCACCCGCGGGGCTTTGTAATGCACTTATGCGGGTAGTACTACTTTAGCACCATGCACCATGAAGAATGGAGTGTAGCCTGTGGCACTGTTTAGAGTTGTGCGCAGGCTCCAAAGTACTGATTGTAGCTCGTCTGGCCAGCACCCAACAGCTTGTTTGAGTGGTCGAAGGAGCCTTTTCTTGATTTCGCCACAGACGAGGCAGTTGGCCTTTTCGACTTGATTGTTGGTCTGAAGGTGGGCCACCGAGGCATAGCTAATGTTGATTCCCAGGTTTTTGCAGAATTCCTGGAACTCCTTGGAGGTGAAGTTTGTTCCATTGTCCGTGATGATGCTATGTGGCACCCCAAAATGGTATACAATGGACTCGAAGAACTTGACGGCGCTGGCTCCTGATTGATTCATCACCGGCATGGCCTCGGTCCACTTGGTGAATTTGTCGACTGCGACTAGGAGGTAGACGTATCCTCCTCGTGAGGACCTCGGGAGCTTGCCGACCATGTCGAGTCCCCATTGTGCAAAGGGCCAAGCCACTGGTATTGGTCTGAGCTTCGGGCCAGGTGCATGCGGTTTGTCCATGAATCGCTGGCAAGCGTTGCAGCGTTGGACGATGTCCTTGGCATCACCCATGGCTGTTGGCCAGTAGAATCCAGCTCGTAGAGCTTTGGCGACGAGAGCGCGACTGCCGGCATGGTGCTCGCAAGTGCCTTCGTGTATGTCGAGGAGGATGGCTCTTCCGTCCGTGTTGGAGACACACCGCAGAAGAACTCCTGTGATGCTACGCTTGTACAATTCGCCGTTGATGAGGGCGAATGCCTTGGATCATCACGCTACGTGTCGTGCCTCAGTCGGGTCATCTGACAGCCTTTTGCTGAGCAGGTATGTAATGTATGGTTGTGTCCAAGATGGCTCAATCATCATGACCTCCATGGTACCTTCGAGTCCTGTGTCTGTCTGTGTCATCGAGTGCCTTTGGCTCGTTGGGTGGCATAGCCCCTGAGTCCGTTGGCGTGCTTGCCTTCTTCTCCGTAGCCTTGGGCTTGATGGAGCATTCGCAAATGCGCTCTAGAAATACTCCAGGTGGTACTGGGGCGCAGGTGGAGCCGATGTTGGCGAGTATGTCTGCCTCCTCATTGCTTTCATGGCCAACGTGCCGCAGCTCGCAGCCATTGAAGTCTCCCTCGAGTGTGTCGTAAAAGTCGCGGTAGGCGATCATGTTGTCGCTCAGAGCATCGCACTCGTTCATTGTTTGGTTGACCACCAGTTTGGAGTCGCCGTAGATGACGAGTCGCCTAGCGCTGCAGGCTTTTGCCATCCGCATCCCATGGATCAAGGCTTCGTACTCAGCCTCGTTATTGGAGGCGGTGAACTACATTCGCAGAATGTATCTCATCTTGTCACCTTGGGGCGATGTCAGTATGACACCTGCGCCAGCTCCTTCCTTTCACTTGGATCCGTCGAAGTGCATTGTCCATAGGTAGGACATGTCTAGCTTGTCGGGGAGCTGGTTCTCCATCCAGTGCACAAGGAAGTCCGGGAGAACTTGCAATTTGATCGCGTCGCGCTTCTCATATGTGATGTCTCGTGGAGACAGTTTGATTCCCCAGAGCGCGACTCATCCAGTGGCATCAGGATTATTGAGTATGTGCCCGAGCGGGGCGTCATTCACCACTACGATTGGGTGCTCCTGGAAGTAGTGGCGTAGTCGCCTGGCGGTCATGAAGACGCCGTATGCCAGCTTATGATAATGCGGGTACCACTGTTTTGTTGGCATGAGAACCTCACTGAGGTAGTAGACTGGGCGCTGTACCCCGTGGACTTTGTTTTCTTCGTCTCGTTCCACCACGAGCATCGTGCTTACCACCTGGTTGGTGGAGTAGATATATAACAATAGAAGCTCCTTTTCACGAGGTGTCACCAGTCCTGGCGAGGTGGACAACAGACGCTTGAGGTCTTTGAATGCTTCTTGGGCTTTGTCTGTCCACTCGAACTTGTCAGCTTTACGGAGAAGTTGGTAGAAGGGCAGTGCCTTTTCGCCTATTCGAATGATGAATTGACTGAGTGCCGCGATTCGCCCAGCTAGCTGTTGGACGCCTTTTACATTCTTCGGCTTCTCCATGGCTAGTATGGCCTTTATTTTCCTCGGGTTTGCTTCGACCCTGCTCGCGGAGATGAGATACCCGAGCAGTTGCCCAGACGGTATGCTAAAGGCGCATTTGTCCGGATTGAGCTTGACCCGGTAGCGATCGAGGTTATCGAAGGTCTCGTGGAGGTTGTCGAGTAACGTGGCTTCCTCTTTGGTTTTGATGATGATGTCGTCGACGTAGACTTGTATATTGCGACTAAGTTGGTCCTTGAGGCAGGCCTGCATACACCGCTAATAGGTGGCTCCTGTGTTTTTAGCCCGAAGGGCATCGTGTTGTAGCAGAACACACCAAAGGGTGTTGTGAACGCTGTTTTCTCTTGGTCTTCCTCCTTCATTCGAATCTGATTGTAGCCTGAGTAGGCGTCGAGTAAGCAGAGGCACTCGCATACCATAGTGGATTCGATTATTTGATTGATTAATGGCAACAGGAAGTGATCCTTCGGGCAGTGCTTGTTCAAGGAGGTGAAGTCCACACACATCCGTAGGATATCCATGTCCTTTTTAGGCACAAGCATTGGATTTGCGAGCCAGGTGCTTTCCTTGATCTCGCATATGAATTTTGCATCGAGGAGTCTGTTGATCTCCATACCCACCGTTTTTGCTCTTGGTTCAGACAGTCGCCGTATTATCTGCTTGACTGGCCTTGCGTCTGGATTTACGTTGAGTGAGTGCTCAGCAAATTCCCCGGGAACTCCTGGCATGTCTGCTGGACACCAGGCAAATATTTCTCAGCACTCATGGAGGAATTCGACGAGTGCGAGTTCCTATGCAGGACTCAAGTTGTTGGCGATGAGGGCCATCTTGGTCGGGTCCGTTGGGTGGACCTGGACTTTCTTGGTATGCACCAACGAGTTGAAGGATAGGTCAGGTGAGCTTGGCTTGCTTAGGGGAGGTAGACTGTTGTCTATTGACTCCTTCAACCTTGCGAGTTCCTCTTCATGCCGAAGGACTGGGAGATTCTGTTGAATTCCCTATCATAGTTATCAGACCTCTCGAAGCTTCCATTGATTGTGATGACACCATTTGGGCCTGCAATCTTCATCTGCAGGTAGGCGTAGTGTGGTACCGCCATGAACCTTGCAAACATGACACGTCCGAGGATGCAGTGGTACTATGAAGGCCAGTCGACAACTTCAAAGTCGATGCGCTCTCACCGGAAATTTTGCGGCGTGCCAAAGATGACGTCGAGGTTGATCTTGACCAGGGGGTACACGCCTTTCTCTGGGATGATGCTGTGGAACGTCATGTCTGAAACTTCCAGACATGTCAGAGGGATCCTCATTACGCGCAAGGTACTTGCGAACATGAGGTTGATGCCGCTTCCGCCGTCCATGAAGACGCGACTCATATCGAAGCCCCCCAATCTGTGCCTCGAGTCCGAGGGGACAGTGGCCTGGACGAGGTAGTTAGTGCGGATGGTCGCGCTTGTCGAAAGTGATGCAGTACTCGCTTCCACCGAGGTACTCAGTGGTGGAGGGCGGAGAGTTTATCGCTAGATTGACTTGCCGAGTGATTGCCTTCTACACTCGATTTGAGGGGCGCCCTTTTTGGATCATCCCCATATTGCCCAGCGCTTGCCTCCATGGTTCTGTACTGGCACAACCACAGGTGGTGGTGGTCCAGGTTGTGGTGGTGGTGCTCCGTGAGCCACGGCGCCTGGGGAAGCTCCGTAGCCCTGGTTGATCGCGTCGTGATTCATCTGGGCCAGGCCTTCATGGAGCTTGAGGAACTCGTGGCAGTCCTTGAGAAGGTGGCTGGACTTTTTCTTGCCATCGTGCTTGTCGATGTAGAAGTGTACGTTGCACGGTCCAAATAATTTGTTCCTGGATGGATACTCCAGGTGCCTCGTCGCGAGTGCGGCGCTGCCACACTTGCGTGGTTTTCCTACTATCACGGTACCCACTACTACGGTATCCGTTATTGCGGTTGTCGTCGCGTTTGTCGGCGTAGCCGGCTGCGACCATGTCGACCTCTTCGTGGTCCTCGTAGACGCGCATTCGACATTTCCCTCGGCGATCAAGTCTATGCCCGAAGTCGTCGTCGTCTTCGGAGTAGGAACGGTTTTTCACCGAGTCCTCTCCATCGGCCCATCGATTCACGATATCCATCAGGTGGTCTATTGTTTTGGGCTTCGAGCGGCCCAGCTCCTCTCTGAGATCTCTGCGGCGAACGCCGCTATTGAACGCGTCGATTGCGCGATCCTTAGAGATATCTTCTGCGGAGTTCTTGATGATGGACCACCTCTAGATGTATGAGCGCAGTGACTCGCCAGACCTCTGGTGGTAGCCTCTTAGTTCCTCGATTGACGCAGGCCTTTTGTAAGTGCCCTTGAAGTTGCGCACGAAGCTGTAGAACAGCTCTTCCCAGCTGCGAATTGATCCGAATAGGAGATTGTTGAGCCATGCGCGGGCAGCGCCTTGCAGCTGTAGTTGTAGGCATTGCATGGCCGTGCTTGAGCTTCCGCCATGTAGCCTGACGGAGGAGATGTGATCTTCTAGCCAAATCTTCGGTTCCTGCAGGCCGTCAAATTTCGGGCTCTCCGATGGGAGTTTGAACCCTTTAGGCATTCGCTTCTGCCTGATGGCTCTGCTGAAGCATCTGGCGCCGTAGAGCACTACCTTGTTGTCTTCCAAGTCAGTCGAACGAGCACGCCTTGTGCGCATCTTGTCGACCTTGCGCTGCGTGATGTCATCACACGTGTCGTAGTCGCGGTCTTGCCGCCGTGAGCGACGTCGCCATGACAGATCGTGGTTGTTGTCGCTGGAGGAGTATGAATAGTAGTACTTGTCTAGAGCTTTAGTTTTCTTTGGCTCCGATGTTGGTCCTTGACGAGGGAAGCCTCGACTAGCCCCAAGCCCGCGATCGTAGATTGGTGCATGGCAGCTCACGGATCCCTAGCCGGTGGCTGGTTGTTGAGGAGGTACATGGTGGCTGCTGTCACCGCTGCTTGTGGTGTCTTTGGGAGCACGTTGCCCCGCGTGTCCACCGTCATGGAGCTGAAGTCGAGGACTTTCGCGGCTTCTTCTCGCTCCTTGTCAGTGAGGTCGGATAGTCTAGATCTTCGTTTGGCGGCCACGTAGTCATTGCCTTTGGAGGAGGATCCTCCCATGGAGAGTTGAGCCTGCCGAAGGCTCGACTAATCCTTCGCCTTTCTACGCGTGTCGAGTTGCGCGATTACTTGTTGCTGGCTCTTGTACTCTTCTTTGAGCAGCCAATGGTAACCCATCAGCATCTGTTGTCGTTGAGCTTGATCAGCATGTGCTCTTCGGTGCGCTCATTCACCATGAGGTTCGGGTCTCGTTCTGTCCCATTGTTGGTGGGTGCGCCGTTGGCGGGGCCACCATTTTCGCCGTTGGTTGGCCTAGTACCGGTGTTGTCGCGATTGACACCGGTGTCACCTGCGTTAATGACAACACACATGAAGTGGTTGGGGAAGCTGTTGCTCCCACAACTTTTAGATCCAGAGCCGTAGGGTCTATCCTCTGTGGCAAGGTCACCCAGATCGGATCTGCGACTACTGTCACTGTCTGTGCTCCCAACTGTTATCGGGGCGTTGAGCTTGCTGAGGGTGCCGATTTATGGTGGAAACCATGATGCTGGAGCAATCGTAGGAGTCGTCGGCTGGTCAGGGAGGCGAAGTGTGCCCAGTTGACCAACTTGGAAGCGTAAGCTCCCGATTGCAAGGCTGATCCCATCGCCCAAGGACTCGAAAGCTGGGCGAGTGGCCGACGTGCGGACGGTGAAGTCGAAAGCATCGAAGAGCTGGTGAATCTCCGCTGTTGCAGAGTTGTAGATCTTGGTTGACGGGGCCAAAGAAGCTGCGACATCAGCACTCCCAATTCCCACATAAGGCGCCAATTGACGAGGGATTAACTCATCAATGCCCATTGTTATGTACTTGGGTTTTAGAGAAGGAGGAAGCGCTGGAGGTACCAATCGGCTAGCAAAAAGCACACATGGATGCAAGATTTACCTAGGTTCATGCCTCGTAGAGGTCTCTACTCCTGCTTGTCTGCTCTTGAAATTATCGAGGGAGTCGAAAGTTACAGGGGGTGCGCATATGCAATCTGGCGATGGTTGTGGAAACTAGGGTTGTGATCGTCCTCCTCACCGCCCCCTCCTAGCCTTTATATAGATAGGCTAGGTCTCTGCAGCGCCGATTCTGATTAGGGTTCGTCCCTTTAAACTTTCTATCTTAAGCTTCGTCTTGTGCTGCAAGCAATCATAGTCTCTGTGAGTCACGCAAATCTTGTATCGGGCCTTGGTAACGCCGTGGGCTTCTGCCATATCTGGACCATATATGCCAAACTCGAGTACCTATAGTGTATATGCTCACATCATCTAGATTCCAAGGATTCATTCACAAAGAAGGGATTTGGTTAGGTGGGGTTTTAGATCTAGATGTCCTCTCTCAAATCCCTCAAAGAGATGCAAGAATCATGGGAGGGGGAAAGGAGAGGGCAAGATTTTGAAGATCAACAATGGATGAGAGAGAGTGGAAGAGCTAGCAAAAATGGCCTCAATAGTTGGGGAGACATTAGGGAAGAGGGGTCCCTTAAACAGGGCAAGAGAAATCTGCCAGTTTGGGTTAGTTTTGCGTGCCACCGAAACTTCCGGTAAATCGAAACACAAGTTATAGAACGTGACCGGAAGTTGGGTCGGAATTTGGGCAGGAACTTCCGCTCAAGCAAAAACGTTGGACAATATTGCACGAAAACTTCAATAACTTTTGATTCGGACTCCGGTTTTGATGATCTTGGGCTCGTTTTGAAGAGAACGACAATATATACAAGATTATGCAAAGAAATGTAATACTCCCACATGGAAGTATAAAACCAAATGGATAAAGGTAAGACCTCTCTAGAAGCGATGAACCGGTAAAATCTCCAAAACCCAAAACACAAGAAGGTGAGCTTGGAAACTCCGATTGGGATGAAACCAATTTTGTTGGAAAGATAAAACCAATTAGAATCCAACAAATGTGAAATATTGGATACCACCAAGGGATAAAGTATCAAGTCTATATATATGTGAGATATCTCTCAAGGTGTGGAGTCGAAAAAACTCGGACGATCAAGAACACAATAAGATATGCAAGGGAAATCCTCTGTGGTGAACTAGAGCTTGTTATGATGATAAGCTCTAGATCCTCTCATGGACAAGATACAAACAACAACCAAAGATGTGAATGAGTCACTCACTTGAGAGCCCCTCTTGATAGTACGACTATCTATCCTAAACCCGGTCTCCCAACACTATAAGCTACTGGTAAAATAGAAAATATATCAAGATCATACCTTTGCCTTGAGCATTCCACTCAAGCTTGATGTAGACCGTCTTGTCCTCCTCAATATGGAACAACTTTCTTGATTGCTCTTGCTCACACTTTGCTTGATGAAGACTTGCGGCTTGCTCCCCCATACTCCATGGGGAAACCTATTCTTTGAACTTGTCTTCATCACTCCATGATCACCAAGGATGGCAAGCTTCAAGCATGATATCTTATAGAGATGGTGCATCTTGATCTTGCACTTAATTTCCTCTATCCCCATAATGATGATGTCTTGAAGATGCACATTAGGAACTCCATATTCTTCTTCTTGTTCAAGACACATGTAACTACCTCGGTAAATTACGCTCCTAGTTACAAGCCTGGATGAGCGGAAATGGTTAAAATAGTACAGTGGGGCCCAAATGCCACTCACAGGTAGACCTTTCGGCCGTCCTAACCATTTCCAAACATCGGGACAAGAACGGCGAATCAAGCAAAGCGAGGGATCAACTACATACACAAATGAGTATGTATGCAAGCCACCATACAATGGTTCTCAGAGTCATTCCATCTAAAAAAATAGAAATATTGCAACGCCATACGGCAAGATCCAAATATCCTAGATAGATTTAATAGTTTAGGATATTTCCTCATACATCAAACATCAGAGTATCAAGCGGAAGCGGAAAACAAGATCCGAGTATGGATAAGAAGCAAATCGGCATAAGATGCCCCATAAATAAACACATCCCGCCCACAGATCTCACGGATCCTCGCTCCCTAATCTCTACACCGAATGATCATTGCCCACATCGTCTGCCTCTCCACCCAAAGATCCATCTTGCGAAGTTTACCTGCTCATCCGAATCAAACAATTTATCGTGTGAGACCCTAGGGGTACTCAGCAAGTCTTTATGCCTCTAAAGGGGACACAACCTGGGGTGACGCAATTGCAGCAAAAGATAAACCCTAACAATTCTATAGATACTCGCTAACCATCCGCCTAACCAAAGATAGACGGATGTCCGTGAATTAATAACAACAGTTATAACGGTAATATCCACAGATCCATCCTCCTCCTCGCATACCGACGAGAAAGCGGACGAACAACCCCCCATCCGTTGGCAGTTTTATTATCCATTCCATGAATGTTGCACTATTACTAGTCAGGTACTTAGTCAAATTAAAAGCGGTACTTTAGTTATTCTTGTCTATGATCGAGAAACTGTGCTCCAAGTCTTCCATAACCACGGACACGGCCAGAAAGTTTTACCATAGGGTGCACAAATAGCAACACACACTCGATCAACCTCGAAAAACCAAATCAAAACCCAACGAGGCGCCACGACAAAGCGATCACAGGATTCCGAATATTTCAGGGGCCACCCCATTGCTACCCATGACGAAGTTGGCCGACCAGACGGACTCATGGTTTGCGCCAATGGATTTAAACGACTGGGAACCCAAAAATGTGACTGGGCTTGTCGATACCGCGAAAACACTCCGCTTCCCTAAATAAAGACAAAGTGACTCGCACAATTTTAAATAAAGCAAAGAAAGCATGGCATAAGTACAGATAGTAAATAAAACCTCAAACTAGTTTGTGGCCCCAAGAAATAAGAATGAATCAAGCTCGGCTCAGGGGGTTCATAAGCCTCCCGGATGTGGATAGCGAATATTCAAGGAACAGGAATCAAGTACTGGGTCCCACGGGACACAAGTGAGCATGAAAAACCAAATAGCAGATATTGCTCACCGGTGCCACTTTCATTAGTTATCCCATTACTACTCAGGTTAAGTTGTTTAGGTACCTCGTTATCCATCAGACACTCACATACCCTACACATGCTGTTCTACGACTCGCATGGCTCAAACAACTCCTGTAGTAATGGCTCATGGGATGGAGGAACAAGCTTCGGTGGGGTGTAAAAGTAAAGGCTATGCAGTACTTGGGATTCAGTTTGATGCAATCGCGACTCAATGATGCAAGAATAAGATAGAGGCAATATGTACTATATGTATGCAAGCATGTGGTAGTGCTTGCCTGGCAGCTCAGTTGAAGCGAGAGAAGGATCTGGGTAGTGCTCCTGGTTTTCTTGATATATCCCCTGCTCAGCGTCTATTCGAAGAAGAACCAAACAAACAAGGGCCAACATAAATAAAGTGCACAAGCATATGATTAAAATGCGACAAGCAAACAATCATGCCATGATGAATGATGCACCAATTGCATGGCAATAAAGTAGCATGGCATGGGTGAGGTGTGGAATACAAGAATACATCATTTTATGGGGTTTTAATCATATTTTATACTCAATTAAGTTGCTGTATACTTTATATTTATATGATGCATGCTGCAAATCAGAACAAGGGATGCATAAACAGAAAGGTCTCGTCGAGCTAATCATTTTAGACATATTATTTGTTAAATTTGGAGTTATAAAACAAAAGTTATTAATTAAATAAGAGAAAGGGCATTTTATTGTAATTTTCATCAACTTGAAATTTAAAGTGTTCAAAATATATTTTGAAGGGCATATTTGAAATCCTCACATTTTTCTGATTTCAAAACATATATTATATGTTTAATTTGGGTTTATATTTTAAAAGATATTTGAAAACAGAAATAAATTTGAATTTAAATTAATTTGGAAAAGTTTGAATTAAAACAGAAATACAGGAATACTTTTGTTACTCGCACAGTCTTAGCCACAGTCAGTGACAAGTGGGCCATCTGCTGACTGGACGAACGGCGCTCGGAAGGGTCTTTTCCACCGCGGCTGCTGCTAGCCATAGAGGCCGACGGGTGGGGTCAGCGGGCTCGCAGGCCCACGTGCCAGCGAGGGACCTGGCTCAGCCACGTGGAGCAGAGGGGAGCGCGGGTTAAGGGCTGAGGTCTTGGGGTGCCTATCTGCAAAAATACAGGGAGGCTGACCAGTGGGGTCCGAGGAGCACGGTTTGAGCGGAAGTTAAAAAGAGGGGGGTTTTTGTAAATGTCCACTGGCCCGTACTGTTCCTCTTCTCGTCGAAGCCTGACGAAACTGAAGACGCAGCGCGTGGTGCGGAAAAGCAGGCGCGGCCCGGACTCGATCTCGCGACGCGGCGAAGCCAAGACAAAGCGGCTACCGCTGCGGCTAACGGGGGTTGGTGACAGGAGGGGGAACCGCGGCTATATATGGGGCTATGCGGTGCGAGAGCGAGCAGACAGAAGCGAGCGGCGGCGCGCAGAGGGCGTTCGACGAAAGGGCCGGCGGATCTAGTCGACGATGGCGAGGTGGAGCATGTCAGAGAGGTCGCGGCGCTCACCGGGAGTGGGTCGGTGAGGTCGGATCGTGTCGGAACGCAGGGAAACGGCGAGGACGCAGACGGACCGGAGTTAGGGTTTGGCGTCGGCTCGTCGGTGAACTTCGGCGCTGGTCCTTCTCCTCCTCCGCGACAGGTACTGGTCGAAGCAGAGGGACCTCCTCGTCCTCCCCGACCACCTCCACGTCGCGCTCGTCGGCTGGATCGGAGAAGCGTCGGTGGAGCAGACGGTGGCCGGCGTTGGGGTAGACGGTGGTGAGGGAAGGCAGGGAGAGAGGGGAGCGGTCTGGGGAGATCTGGGGGATGCAGAGGTGTCGTGGGGAAGGGGAAAAAGGAGGGAGAGGGGAAGATGGCGTGTGGGAGCGGGGTAGATGGAAAAGGTGGCTCGGGTGCCACTTTTCCTTCCTCTTCTTCACGTGCTCGGGCTGGCTCGGGCAGGGCAGGGGCAGGGCAAGGCTGGGGAAGGCTGCAGGTGGTCCAGGCGGGTGAGGGGAGCTCGGGATGGGGTCGGCCTGGCAGGGAGAGAGCTTGAGAGGGGGAGGAGGTAGGCTCGGGTGAGCTAGGGTTGGAGCTAGAGGGGGCTCAGGTTTAGATTGTTAGGGTTGGGTAGGGGTAGCTCGGCCAGGGGAAGGGTGGCTAGGTGGGGTAGCCTTGGTTAGGGTTTTGTTTAGGTAGAGAGAGGGGTGCCTCGGCATGGAGTGGTTAGGGTGGGGGGGTAGGCCATGGTGGTGGTGGCTCAGTTAGAGAGAGGAGAGATGAGGTTCTAAGGTTTTGAGAGAGAGATTAGGTGGTGTGCTTTCCTTTGACAAGATCAAGCAAGATCAAGCCAAGCTCAAACAAGACCTAGCCAAAAGAGAGGATGAGACAAAGGTGGTGAGAGTTTAGAGATAGAAAAGAGAGAGGGGGGTAAGAGAGATTAGGGTCTTAGAGATAAAGATGGACAAGCTCACACATGGCTTGCATGGATGGGGATGGTGTAGGGTTTTAGCAAACTCAAACAAAATAAAACGAAAAGGAATGGTAGAGAAGGATAGAGGTGATTCACTCAAAATCAAATAAAAACAAAGGAGGACAAAAGATGGAGATGGTTGCATGGCCCATGCAAAAACATTAAATGCCATGTTTTAACCTTGTGAAAACAAAATAATAATCATGGCAATATTTTTATGCATTCCCAAAATTGGAATAAAAGCCAAGCAAAAAGAATTAAAAGGATGCCCCATGTGGAGTAGATGGAGATGACCATATTTGAATAGAAATGGGACTTGCTAGTGTGTATGTGCCACTAGGTAATTAGTAAGCCCAAAAATATGCCAACATGATAATAACCCCAAAACAACCCCTATGGAAGCTAGGAAAAGGTTCCACTCACAAGGCATGCAAAGGTGGCCATGTGGCTCTCATAAACCAATAATGTGGAAACAATATGGTGCATATATGAGAGCATATGGAGATAGAATTGGATCCATTCCAACCCACATGAGCTAAAGGTAAAACCCAAATAAGTTGCAATGCTCATATATGGTGGAATGGTGGAATGATGGGGTGATGACAAGAAAGGTGGTGGAGTTAATAAAAGATATGCCCCCAACTCAACTTGGGCATTTAAACAATATATCAATAACCAAATACAATATCAAGAGGCAAATACAATGAATAATGCATATGAGATAAGAACCAAACAAAAAAGGTTTTATATGATGCTCAAATGCAAGGTGGCATGATGACATGAGCACGATATAATTATGATGCAACAATTATATGTAGAAAGTAGCATATTTATAGACTAGGCTAGTAGCATTGCAATTGTTAGACAATTGGGATGCTACAACACACTTGAGCTTGCACTTCATTTCTTATATCCCCATAATGATAATGTCTTGAAGATGCACATGAGGACCTCCATCTTGTTCTTCAAGACACACTTGATCTTCTTATTATTTCAACCTTGAGACCAACACATGGCCCAAGCGATGCCAATGGACAAACCTACAAGTGAAACTTAATTTGCACATTAGTCCATAGGGATTGTCATTAATTACCAAAACCACACATGGGGCATACATGCCCTTTCAACTTGTTCAGTCATGGTTTCACAAAACATTACATTACAATCTCTCAACAAACATAATCATAGAAACAAGTATAGTACATCATCTCAAGAAACATAATCATGTCAACTACAATGTACTTATGTCTTATTACAACAATGATGGTTTTAGTGAATGATATGTCCAAAAATCTCAACAACTCGCACAACATTATATCACAATCTCTCAACAAACATAATCACAGAAACATGATATAAATGCAACAACAATCTATGTTACAAATACAGGTGAGGGAACCCCGCGGTCCATATGACAAGCCTAGGGTAGCATCTCTCATTAGATCTAATCAACATCGATCATATCGTTCTGTTTAGATACTACAGGGACCTCTACATCCACTATAACCTGATAAACAATATCAGAAATGGTAGCCAGGAAGAACACCTTCCTAGTTTGCTTCTTTCGTCGCATAATCTACAATAGATCTTCAGTATCCAAAACCTCTATAAATTTCTGCTTCTTATGATGCCACCACCGAAGTCATGCCATCTGCTTAGGGTGGATACTGATTTCCTTACCGGTCATCTCTCTCATTTCATCAAGAGTTATGTTTTTGGAATCAACGGTGATCTCCACAATACATGAAAACTGGCTTATTAACTCCCTCATCAAGTTTTGCCATGTATGAATCCACCTCTAAGTGTATAATGAACTTATCTAGATCAGCATCTATTATTCTATAGTCTCTAGGAGCCGAAGCTCTGGCAACAAGATCACCAGCATCTGCATACATATCATTAATCATCGCTTCAACTTTAACCTCACGAGCATCTGCACAACACTCCCAAACCATCTGAAGCTCATGGGAGTGCTCAATTTGCATATAGGTATCACTCATGTTGCGCCACACCAATTTTGTCCTCTGTCTAGAACCCTAAGGAATCATACCACGAAGCATATCTACCAGCTGCAAAACAGACACAACCTCTTTGCAATTCACAAGCAGATGCACATCCTGCCCGAACACAACCCTCTCGCAACAGAAATCTAGTTTTGTAGTGTACTGGCGGACATGAACTGTGAACTCATATAGGTCCGTTGTATCGAAATTGTGCCTAATTTGATTCAAAAGGGGACTTTTCAGTTCATTCGATTCTATTTTGCAGTAACGAATCTCCTTGTAAGATAAGGCACAAATAAGAAAAATTGACCTCTCGCTCTTCTCCCCGGTTTTTTTCACCGAGATCTGGGTCCTGCAACCCCCACTGCCGCTGAACAATCTTCCGTCGGCCTTGCTTTTCTCTTCACCCTGTTGCTCATAGGTACCTTGGGAGCAGACTTCTTGCTGACCTCATCGCTGCTTATCGTTGAGCCCGATACTCTCGCTCCGACGGACCCGAATCAGTAGCCAACGTAGCTACCACCTTCGCCTCGCAAGACATGTTGGGCCTCTCCCTCTACTGGATTCAGTGACGGGGGAGGGACAAAAAAGGACCTCCACCGCAACTAGATTTAGTGTCGGGGAAGGGAGAAAAAGGACCACCGCCGCCGCAACCAGATTTAGTGTTGGGAGTTAGGAAAGTACAGTAATGGATTTGCCCATACGATACGGGCATGGTTGCTAAGAAGGGGCACGATAGCAACTAGTGTAACAGAATATCATGAATTACCAGGGAAGATTCAAAAATATTTGGTTTGGCCACCGTTCACTCGATATACCACTCTCGGCAATTGCCTCCCCCAAATTTTCGAATCGTGGTGATTAAAAGAAACTCGAGCCCTGCTATGCATTGGCGTCTCATCTTTTAGTGCACAAAATTATATCCTACACACCAACCCCCTGGTCATGGTAGCACCAAGGGAAGGCGAGCCACTTCGCTGTATCTGGTGGCGACCCCGCAGACAACGAGTGTCGTGCTCGTGGCTGAGCATGAAGAAAAAGTTAGGAAGAGGGCCCGACCCTCCAAGCCTCGCGAGGGCTCGGGGGATGAATTTCCTGAAGAGGCTAGCGTCACATCAGGGCTCGGGAGAAAGGAGTCCTGCACCGAGGATGTGCTTGAAGCTCGCGCGAAGACCATGGAGCTTGTACATAGCTTGGTCTACTTCGTCAACATGGTGCTCTGAGACTCGTGAGAGCAGTACCCAATGATACAGAAGTTCCTCTACGCGCTCCTCTTAGCGTCCAGGAAGCTCTAACACTACTTCTAGGGTCACCCCATCAGGGTGGTCACCAGATTGCCATTGGAGACCATTTTGCGCAACCCTAATGCCATGGGACATGTCACCGTGGGCCATCGAACTGCAGGCTTTCGAGCTAACGTTCGATACCACTCCTACCGTCCGGTGGAGGGCCCTTGCGGAGTTTGCCGCAGGATGGACAAACCCTGGTGGGAGAAAAGTCAGTGAGGAAATGTCCTACTTACTTCGGAAGCTGGCCCCATGGCGGTGGGTCATAAATTTTGATGGGGTTTTCAATGGCGATGGAGCCGGGGCAACAACGGTACTCACGTGCCCAACCGGAAACAAGCTCTACTACACCATACAACCGGGGTTCTGGGACAAGGTCAAGCGCTCCAACAACATCGTCGATCGTAGGCCTTAAGGCTGCCATCGCCCTCGGCATCAAGAGGGTCACAATACAGGGAGACTCCTTGCTCCTCATCAGCTTCTCCAATAAAAGCTACAAGCCCAACGACGAGCACATGACAGCCTACTTGCAGGAGGTTCGAAGACTAGAAAAGCACTTCCTAGGCGTGGACCTGCTCCGCATCCCGCATGGAGAAAACTAGGAGGCCGACGAGATCACCAAGCACACGTCTCGCCAGGAGTCACAACAGCCAGGGGTCTTTGAGGAGAGGCTTTTTGAGCCAATGACCGCGCCGCCGAATAAGGGACAAGACAACCCTCTAGAGGGCCTTCCCACACTACCCTTGACAGGCGCCCCAAATTGCGGACTATCCTCAGGAGACCACCTCATCTTGCCGCTTGCCGCTGAGGAGATGTACTAGATTACCGTGCCCAAGGCTTACCTTAAAGATGACACCATACTAGACAATTAGGACATGGCTAAGTGTCTCATCCATCGAGCCAAGATGTACTACATGGTGGACGGGGAGATCTACTATCACAGACCTAATAGTGTTGCCCTACGGTGCATCCCGGCCAAGGAGGGCCGCAAACTGTTAGCTGACATCCACGTCGGGGAATGTGGCCACCAGGCTATCGGAGATTTGTCCCACAAAGGAACTAGGGTCCAACGATCCCTTGGTTCGAGAGGGGGCTGAACACGCAACTCCACGAAAACCCGGCGACAATGACGGCGGCAGAGCAAGCACATGACAAAGAGGTGACACGGTTTTTTTACCTAGGTTTGGGACCCTCGTGAGGAGGTAAAGCCCCTACTCCTGCTTGGTTGTATTGCTCGCGTGCTTTGCGAGGGTACAATGGAGGATGAAAGTCTAGGGTTTTAGATCTCAAGGATCGATCCCCCTGAGGTAGGAGAAGGGTCTCTTATATAGGGCGGCGTTGGGCCTCTTCCCCTGGTTCATGGGTGGGAAGGGCCCCCATAGTGCTGTTCCCCGAGGTCCTGGTCTACATGACTACTTTTTGGTGAACCGGATCTTTGATGTTAGGTGCTCCTCTGCCTAATGGTAAATCATTCTCCCTTTAGCATCTCTTGCTCCATCCGGCTCTGCCCATTCCCCTTCTTGCACCAAATTATCCAGAGGCGGACCCACCCAGCTGAGGCCATCCGTCAGCCGGCCAGGGCTTTGTCTCCCTCATCTTTGACAGAAGCCCTGACTTTAGGACCATGCACCGGAGGTATCCAATGCCACCATAGTTCTTGTCATCTTCTCGTGATGGGCGCTTCTCCGATCCTCTCGAGGCGTCATAGATCCGAGGCCCTCACGAGGGTCTGACGAGATGTTCCCCGTGGAGGTAACGTCTCACTCTCACGAGGGGGCTGCGAGATCCCGCTGTGTAGGCTAGCCGAAGACGGTTACGGGGTACCCCCTATACCAAGTATCTGACAGTATCCCCCGGGTGTTCGGCCCACACGGTCCTCCTGTGATGATGAAGGGTCGGATAACCATTCTAATGGCTAACGCTGCGCGGGATGCGTGTCACTCCGAGTTCCCGAGACATCTTCTGGGAAAGTGCGCACCTGCCCAGGCCCGGACTCTAGGCTCGACCGGTGCCACTCACAGCTTGCCTCTAGCTATAATGAGTGGGGGGAGACCCAGGTGTGGCCCGGGTCGGTGGATCTGGCGAACCATTCTAGCCCCATTCGCCTGTTCTTCTACCACACCATCATCGCGGGCTTGATTCTGCCGTTCTCCCCCTTTTTCATGGCGGTTCTGGAGCACTACTAGATCTGCGCCCTCCACATTTATCCCAACTCCATTACCACCCTTGCCATCTTCTCCTTCTAGGGCGAGATGTTCATGGGGTGAAGCCCTCAGTGGTGTTGTAACGCCAGATGTATGCTCTCCGTATCACCTCCACCTCTCACGTCGCTGGTTGCACCTCCTTCATGAAAGGACCGCTCGGGCCCCAAATGGGTTGGTCGAAATGCGTGGAGGACTTCTAGAAGCACTGGCTTCTGGTGGACGCACGGGAGGAAAGCCCCCGTCTCCTACCTCCCTCCGCACCAACCGAGAAGGTCAGTGATTGATAGTCCATGACGAACCTAGAGGGAGACAAGGTTGATGCCCTAGTCGCCCTCATCGAGCTCCTCAACTCGTCTGGCCTGACGGGGCTGCTGGTGGCCATGGAGTTCCTCTGCCTTACGGTTGCCCCTGCAGAAGCACATCAAAGATCTTTGGGACTTTGTCGCATATGATCACCTGTACCTGTGAGACGGCTTCACTGACAATTCATTTGTTGCAGGGTTTATCCGTGAGATCCTGCATAACTCCACCGCCTTCGAGATCCCCAGGAAAATCCTGCCCCTCTACCTCGATCCTCGAAAGGCGGAGATCAGGGCCTCGCTTCCTTAGTTCGATGAGTGGGGCATCCTTCCTCCCGGCCACACGGGCAAGCTCCCGAATCCTTTGGACGTGGGCTTCCCCGCTGCAGCCTCACCTAAGGGCCCTTCTGAGGCCTCCGTGAGGGAGGCTGTGGGCACAGGAAGCCCCATCAGCAGGGCGGATCTCTCGGTGTCGCGGGAAAAAACGAGCCCAGAGGAGAGTTCCCCTCCGGAGAGGGTCGCGTTAGGAAGCAGCAGATCCTGCCCTGCGAGGCCCTTTGTCCCTCCCGGCTTGACCCGAGGGAGCTAGTGTGTGTGGCCCTTGCCAGGGGGTGCTTCTAGGTAAGCCGTTGAGTGGTCCCCTTTCTCTTTCAGATCCTCGCGTCTCATCTCACCCGTGGGCCTTTATAGCGAACACTGTCCATGAAAGCAGCCGCGGTTGAACCATACCTTGGACCAACTTGAGGAGGTTTAGGTTGCGCCCGCTACACCCGAGGAAAGGGCGACGACTTCTCTGCCGTGCCCGACCTCCGCCTCTTCCGCGCCGGTGCCCATGGTCGCATAGTGGTGGGTGAGAGTCGTCCCCATGGCTCTCCTCTTAGGTTTGCTCTCGCCGACAAGGGCGGGGTCACGGTTGCTGTGTCACCGGTAGTCGTGACCGCTGCTCTCGTGCTATAGGGGAGCATGACTTCCGTAGGCTCAGGACCTCCTCTGACGAGAGGTCAGGTGGCCCCAAGTAGGCCCAGGTCTAGTGCCTGGAAGGTTGCGTGTCTCCCCGGCCGCCCCTCGTCCCATGCGCCTCGGTCGGACACCCTTGAGGAGGCTCCTCCTGGCGAGAGGCGTAGCGAGTCTCGGGAGATGCTGGTGGTGGAACCAGAGTACTCTCCTTGAGTCGAGTTCCTAGGCAGCTTGACTCCGTCTTATGCACCAAGCTGGATCAGTTCCTGACTGCCGTGGTCCACGAGGACCGCCAGTTGGTCCTGGACCTAGAGCGGCTTGTAGGGGTCCAACAAGCAGTGGACTCCGAACAGGAGAAAGCTCGCCTCGATGCGGAGGGTACGCTCTAAGCTGCCTCGGCGTGAGAGGTGAAGATCATCACTGAGGCTGAGGCTCAGGCCTCACCGCTCAGGGATGCCTTGCCCGCCCGTGAGAGAGGCGTCTCTGCTCGGGAGGCGGAAGCGGTCCAGCGTTAGGAGGAGCTTGAGACTCAGTGTCGAGAGGCTGATGCAAAGCTATAGGAAGTCCGGGGGTCCCTCGCCTGAGAGCTGGAGGAGAGCGCAAGGCTCCTTCGCGTCCTTGAGGCGGAGAAGAAGCTTTAGGAGGGTTCTCTTTGGGAGGTCGAGGACCTCCGGGGTGAATTTAAGGCTCTGAAGGAGACCGCCACCTCTACTGCTCGAGGCCACGCCGAGCATGAGCGAGAGGACCGTTAGTCTCTGGAGGCCCAACATAAGTCCTTCTCCTTTCTTGCTGAACCAGGCACCATGATCCTCCCTCTCTTGGGGATTAAAGGCTCCACCGCACTGGAGCTTCACGCCGACCATGAGGTCGAGGTGTCCCTGGAGCTCGCGTGCAGGATCTTGGGTCCCTTAAGTGCGGTGGCGGCGGAGGGCCTGGAAATTTTCGTTTCCTCGGAGTGCAAGCATATGCTGTCTGCGGTGGGGAGGTCTCTCTTCACCAACCTTCTGCAGCTGTTGCCTGACCTCGACTACTTTTGAGCCGTGAGACAGTTGATGGCCATGCCAGATCTAGAGGCATAAGTCGCTCCACTCATCGACTTCCTGATCCAGGCAATCCCACGCTGATTAGGCGATGGAGAGAGGGTCGAAGCCGGTGGCTTGGATAACTCTACCGCCAAAGAGGAAGAAGAAGGCCTTGGCAAGGCGAGATCCAGTGGCACTATTGGGGTAGCTTAATTTATGTCTATGTAATGCTCCTGAAGTGATTTGATACTTGACGTTTCTTTGCTAAGACTTGTAAGGGTACTTTTCTTACTATGGGGCCTTAACTGTATGTTGTCGCTTTTCCGGCCTCCAGAGGGTGGGGTGGTGGTGCGTCAGCCTGTTGATCCCTCGCGGAGGCGGTCCGGGGCCTTCTTGTCCTGCAGGGGCCTCCTGAGGGGTTTTCCTCTAGACCGCCTCACTTCCCTCCTCGCGAGAGGGTCCTGAGGCTTGTGTATCACCCATGGGCCCCTCAAGAAGGCCGTCATGCACTCTGCACGTTGGATTCTGTTCTGTAAGTCCACCGAGGAGGTGACCGTAGGACGCGTACTTTCCCCGTGTAGTCCCTTTGAGAGGTGACCATAGGTTTCACATGCCGCTTGAGGGATTGTCTCAAGGGTCGTCCCGCTTGTCCCCTGCCGGGGAGGTCACGGGGCTTGTACCTTTCCCGTAGGTCCCTCGTGGAGGAGGTCGTATGATCTGTATGTTCAGTTCCGTCCCGTAAGTCCCTCGAAGAGGTGGCCGTAGGACACATACTTTCCCTGTATAGTCCCTCAAAGAGGCAACCGCAGGTTCCGCATAGTGTATGCTTTCCCTTTGCACGTAGTGTGAGGATTATCAAGCACCAGGAATTGTGGGTGAGGTGACTTATCATCGGAGCTAGTCCGCAAGTTCAGAGCTCGACACTTTAGGCCCTAGTACAGACCAAGGGTGGCGCCGGCGATAGACACCGTGCCTAGCCCCCGCTCACATGGTGTGCGAGAGGGAGAAGCACCACCAAAGAAACAAAGAAGCAAACAGAGAAATCGCTGGGGGAAAACCGAAAAAACAAGCCATCGTTCTTTAGTTTTCACACCGTCCAAGGGGAGAGTTATTTGTTACCATTGCCACCATGAGTGGAGCTCACGGATAGAACTTGCGTAGGTGTTGGATGTTCCATGCGTTGGGGACCGGGACGCCTTCCTCCATTTCCAGTCACACTGTGCCTAGCCTTGCGACGTGCACGACCCAGAAAGGGCCTTCCCACATCAGGGAGAGCTTGTGGAGACCCTCGCGAGAGAGGATGCAATGAAGGACAAGTTCTCCCACCTACAGGGTGCACGCTCGTATGTTGTGGCAGTGCTACCAGCATAGTTCCTACTGGTACCTCGCTCCCCGCATGTTAACCTTGTGGCGGGCTTCCTCGATGAGGGTGGGGTCATCACATCGTAGTTCCTCTTGTGCTGCCTCATTGAAAGCGAGCACCTGGGGAGAGCATGCTTGAGCTCTGCAGGGATGACAGCCTCATCACCATAAACGAGGAATAAAGGGGTCTCACCTGTTGGTTTGGTTGCAGTTATCCGGATAGACCATAGCACCCCTGGGAGAGCGTCCAACCACCCTCGCCCACACTCTTCGAGCTTAGGGTGGAAGCTCTTGGTCTTGAGCCCCTCCAGTACCTCCACGTTTGCTCGTTTCACTTGTCCATTACTACGGGGGTGGGCGACCGAGGCATAGCAGATCTTGGTGCCGATGTCCTCATAGTAGGATCGGAATAGTCCGCTGGTGAACTGGCTATCGTTGTTAGTGATGATGCGGTTGGGTACACTGAAAGGGCATACCAGAACTTGGATGAACTTTACCGCTAACCGCACCAGGTTTGTTCTGACCAGTTCCACCTCTGCCCATTTGGTGAATTTGTCGATGGCGACATATAGGTACCGGTAGCACCCGGGGGCCCGTGGGAATGGCTCCAAGATGTCCAACCCCTAGACCGCAAAGATACATGAGAGCGGGATGGTCTGTAGCTGCTGAGCCGGCTGGTGTATTTACTTGCCATGGAACTGGCATGCCTCGCATGACATCACCAGCTCTGTGGCGTTAGTGAACGCGGTGGGCTAGTAGAAGCCACTACAGAAGGCCTTCCCCACAAGAGGACATGCCGAGGTGTGGTGGCTGCATTCCCCGGCGTGGATGTCGGTCATAAGCTTGCGCCCTTTGTCGCTGGAGATACATCGGAGGGCAACACCATTGGGGCGGAGGCAGTAGAGGTCACCGTCCTCTATGCAGTACTTCTTCTCCTGGTGGACGAGACTTTCTGCCATGTCCTCACTATCCGGGAGGATGCCGTCCTGGAGATAGCTCTTGAGCTCGGTGATCCAACCCGCCTCTTGGGTTGTGGCTGCGAGGACAAGCCAGCTTCCCGAGGGTAGTCCGCAGTCGGGGGTGCCTGATGAGGGTGGGGGCGGGAGGTCCTCTAGGTGGGATGTTTTCTTTCTAGGGTGGGTGGCCGAGGGCTTGAACAACCTTTCCTCAAAGACCCCCAGCTGCTGGGACTCCCGTCTGGACGTGCGCTTAGCGATTTTGTCCGCCTCGTGGTTATCTCCGCGAGGGATGTGGAGAAGGTCCATGCCCAGAAAATAGTTCTCCAGCCTTCACACCTCCTCTAGGTACGCCGCCATGTGCTTATCCTTGGGATGGTAGCTTTTGTTTGTTAAGTTGACCAGGAGTTGGGAATCTCCCTGGACTGTGATGCGCTTGATGCCGAGGGCGATGGCTGACTTGAGGCCAGCAATCAGGCCCTCGTAGTCGGCGATGTTGTTGGAGCGCTTGTCTCCATCCTTGAAGTGCAACTGCATGGCGTAGGAGAGCTTATCGCCTATTGGAGATGTGAGCACAACATCCGCCCCGGTGCCATCTTCGTTGAACACCCTGTCGAAGTTCACAGTCCAGCGTCCCGAGGCCATGTTCCTGGGGAGCTGAGTTATCTCCTCCCAGGGCTCACTTCCCACAAGGTCAGTCCACTCTTCCACAAACTCCGCCAGGGCCCTCCTACAGGCGTTAGGCGTGGTGACGAACATAATCTCGATGGACCACTAGGCCACACGGATCGTGGCATTGGGGTTGCGTAGGATCGCCTCCAGAGGGAACTTCGTGACCACCCTGATGGGGTGACCCTAGAAGTAGTGGCACAGCTTGCACGGAGTGCGTAGAGGAACTTATGCTGCATGGGGTACTGATGGCTGTGAAATATAGCCAGCCACATCCACATTTAAACTGGATATTATTCATATTTTTGATGAAACATCTCTCTAAACCCTGCCACTAATGCCAAATGATCAAATGGGTATGCAATCCTTTCTTTCTATTTTTCCCTGCACATATAATGACATTTGATGATGGGAATCACAACATTAAAGTCAAAGATACGAGATTTCCACCAACCCAAAGAAACCAGGAGTCGTGAAGTGGAGACAGACGCTTTAACAACCAACTATACAACAGGAATAAAATTCTAGCCGTATAGTTTCGGTCGTATAGTTGCCATCAACACCGCTATCTCAAACAGAACAACTTTTGTGAAGGGACCCCTATATAAAGAGGCCTCAGGCAACGAGAAACAAGTGTCTTTTTGATCCACGGCCGCCCCTAGAACTCCATCCACAACACCAAAGAGCCGTCGTAGGAATAGACTCGAATCTAATCTCCAAACCCTTCTCCATCACCATAGCCATATTCCACCACTTATAATAGTAGATCCCATCTTCGGTTCGCGAGATTGTAAGACTATTTGCTATCAATCTCATGATTTCCATTGCAATGTTTATGATCGTCGATTTCATCTCTATGTGTGAGTAATTCTCCTTGGGCTAAGGGCTTTGGCCTAGCCATGTAGCTTTTGTGCATGATATTTATCATAGATGGGATCATGTATTAGTTGGTATGACATGATGATTATTGTATCCTATCTTGCCTCAATCTAAGGACTTGTCAGGTACCCAAGACCCCGAGGATTGAGCCAGGTATAGGGAGTATGAGTAATGACTAATCTACAGGTTGGGAACTCTAGTGAAAGAAGGGGTAGTACGGCTGTATGTGAGGGATTTACTTGGGATTAATGGTGATGCCACTATGCATATCATTAGTTCTCTTTCTTCTATGGATGAGACTAGTAGGTTATTGCTATAAGCGGTTGCTGAGGCAATAACAATTATGGATGCACTGCCCACATATAATTTATTTTGCTCTAACAATTACATGCATACTTTATTATGATCTTTTATTTCCATTAGAAGTTTTGGACAGCTAAAGGTGAAACCGAATGCCCTAGGTCCTCTCTCTCCATCATCGACAATAACAAAAGACAACAAACTATTGGTCCGGTAAAAAACAAAAAGAATTCTAAAACTCCCGAAGGTCCATTAAAGTAACTTCACTACGCTTCTAATTCCCGAGGATTCAATAAACCTAGGTCTACTAGGGAAAATGAGCTATACTACATCTGTAATCTAGATCGAAGGTATCAACCCTTTTTCTGGCGCCATTGTTGGGGAAGCAATAGCTACCCTAGTGAAGTTAGTAGGAACCTTGCTAGTTTTAATTCTTGTTTTTAATTTTGTTAGTTTGCTTTCAGTCTTTATTTGAAAAACCAAAAAAAAATTAGTTAATCTTTAATTTCTTGTTCTTACTATCATAAGTCTTTGTTTAATAAAACCCAAAAACATAGGAAATATGGTTGAAAAGAAGCTTGGGGAGTTTGTAACTCCCGACAATGATTATTTGTGTACTCCTATTACTCATCCAGCAATTGCTGCCGATGATTATGAAATTAAGCCCCATTATTTAAGTTTGGTTCAACATAATCAATTTGGAGGCTCTGCTGTTGAGGACGCAGGTATGCACTTGAATACTTTCACTGAAATATGTGATATGATGCGCATAAAAGATGTTGACCCCGTTGCGGTCAAATTGCGCTTATTTTCTTTCTCTCTTAGAGGAAGAGCAATAGAATGGTTGCTATCTTTGGCTAGAAATACTATTACATCATGGGTGGAGTGTACTTCTTTATTTATGACTAAAATTTTCCCACCTAAAAAGACTATGCAACTAAGATCTAATATTACTGGTTTTAGACAGGAAGAGCGTGAGCCACTAACGCTTGCATGGGAGAGGATGAAATAATGCATGAGAAACTATCCCAGTCACGGGATGGAAGATTGGGTAATCCTCCATTTATTTTATAATGCTCTTAACCCTGTGTCTAAGTCTATGCTTGATACTGTAGCTAGAGAAACATTTATGGGCAAAACATATTACCAAAGCAAAGCAGCTACTAGACAATATGCAAGACAACCATGTCCAGTGGCATGTGGATAGATCAAACACGACGAAGTTGAAATACGTCTCACCACAAGAAAATGAAGAACTCAATGCTAATTTGGATGAGATCATATTAGCCGTAAAAGGTAAGGAAAACCATGTAAGATCTGTTCCAGAAACAAATATTGAAGAAATAGACTTCATAGCTCGTAATGATTATAACCCTGCTTGGAAGAAGAATCATAATCCTAATTTTCAGAAACACTATTCTAGTCCTGTAGGTAACTGTAATAATATTATGGGAACAAGTAATGGTAGTCTCCAAGAAACACTTAAGTCCTTTATCGACTCACAAAATGAGCAAAGCAATATCCTTGTTTAAATAACATAGAACAATGATGCTATGCTTGGTAAATTATCTAACCAAGCTGTAAGTTTGAGGAATGATTTGCAGACCCTCCAAGAAAGAACAAGGATTGTTGAGGCACAACTAGGTAAGATAACCGAGAGTCAAACTCTCATTCTAGATAAATTTGCAGGTAAAGCTGAGCCCAATCCTGTTGAAGACCTAAAGATGATGAGAATCCAAAGGGAGGAGCCTGAAGAACTTGATTATAGTAATGCTCCTTCACCAAGTTACACCGTTGAAGATCTTGTAAAAAGGATCAATATCATGATTCCGGTGAGCGAAGGAAATGATGTAGTATTGTATCAACACTTCATTAATCAAGTAGCAATAAAGGTACGTGAGGTTGAAGAAGAATATATGAAAATTGCTATAAACAATACCTGTTAAGCTTGATGATATATTTGAGCCTACTATTAAGATTAAAATTGGGACCAATGAGATAGTTGCACTTTGTGATCTAGGTGCAAGCTTTTCAACAATTCCGAAAAGTCTTTTTAATAAGTTAAATATTGGCTATTTTGAAATCACCGAGTTAAAATTACATCTTGCAGATTCTACCTACAAACAAGCTATAGGGATTAAAGAAAATACTTTAGTATAAATTAAAGGTTATCCTGCTCTTATTGATTTTGTTATTGTTGACATGCGTGAAGATGCTACTGCTCCTATTATATTAGGTCGTCCATTCTTAAGAACTATTAAGGCTTTGATTAATCTACATGAAGGGAACATGAAGCTTCAATTGCCTTCGCGAGATCCTTTTCTTATTCATTTTCCCAGGAAGAAGAAAGCCAAGCATGATGAAAAGGAGGCCATCACTTTGAAGGCCAACTATTTTGGAGTGGGTGTTCCACTCATCTGGCCTAAGTGAGAAACATCAAGGTCAAGTTATTGACCATAAAAGAGCATTGCATGGGAGGCAACCCATGTGAAATAAAGGTTTGAGTAAAGTTTTAATGTTTTAGTTTTAGTTTTATGTTTAATAAAGAGTGTTAAAAAGCTCCAGTTGAGGAGAAGAAGTTCGGTAGTACTAAAATCTGCTTTATACATGCTGTTGTTGGTCGACAATTTTTACTGTCATTTTTCTGTCAAAAACAAGGTGTTTCGCTAAGTTTTAGGATAAGAAATAATTCTAAAAGAAACGGAATTTTTTTGATGACTACAGAAGGTTCAACGACCAACTATACGGTGAGAATAAAAATTCCGGTCGTATAGTTCCAGTCATATAGATATCTTTGCCATCGACAATTTTTGTCTCCCAGTTACTGAAGGTTTAACGACCAACTATACATCGGGAATAAAAATCCCAGCCGTATAGTTCTAGTCGTATAGATATCGATGCCTTCGTAAATAATCTTTTCTAGGTACAGAAAGTTTGATGACCAAATATACGGTGGGGATGAAAAATCCCGGCCGTATAGCTGTGCCGCCAGGTGGAAACCCAATTTTTTTATAGCAGACCAACAATACGGCGGGAATAAATTGTTCTGGCCGTATAGTTTGGTTGTATAGTTGCGCCCGACCACAAAATTGCCACGGGAAGGTATCTCCGACCCCAAAACTTCAATCCTTTTTCTCTCTTCTACCTCCAAACTCTCTCAAAACCTCAAGAGATCTTGATCTCTACTCAATTTCGTTCGATTTCCTCTAACACAAGTGATCTACGGTATGTTTCTCCTCCGATCCTCCAATTACTTTTTGCAAATTCATCTTCAATATGTTGTGATTATCAATCTACGGTGAGACCTACTATGAACTATTGCCATGATTCTCTTGCCTAGATTATTATTTTGAGGAGATTCTTTAGTGTGCTATGATGAGGAATATGTTATGCTTAACATTGTTGGATCAAAAAGTTTTATTTTTCTTTTCTTATTATTTTAGATGATGAACACAACGAGCCAAACTCGTGCTCGTGCCGCTGCTAGCGCTTCTCGGGCTGCCGCTCAAGAATGCATGGGGATACGGTTCAAGGATGAGCCCCAACGTGATCGCTTCAACAGGATCAAGAACCAAGAAGTGAAGGCAACCAAGTGGGCTTGCCCCATTATATTGAATCAACTCGGTATCTAATGAGTTCAATTTACTTTGCAATAGGGTTGGCCTGCAAAACTTTGTATTCAATGATGTGCCTACTTATCGCTGGTTAACCTTGAATTTCTAAGTTCTTTGCAAAGCACTGTTAAAGCATGGAATGGAGAGGACATGATTTCTTTCTGACTTATGAACAACAATTATGCTTTATCACTAGATGAATGGTGTGCATGTTTTAATTTTCCAAACAATAATGATAATGACTTACGCACATCCTTTACTGGCTTAGACCCTTCCCCGCAATAATATTATAATGGAATGGGTTTCACTTCTAGAGTAAGCAAGGGGAAGAATATTCAACATCCTGCAATTCGCTATTTCTTCTATGTTATTGCTAACACTTTACAGGCATGAAATAAGTTCACGAGACTCAATGAGGAGGACATCTTAGTCCTTGCAAAAGCTGCTTTCAACAACACCGACTTTTCACTCAACTTGGGCGCAATTCTTGTGCGCTACCTGAAATACCAATCCTCCCAAATCCAAGGACAAGTCACAGGTGGAGGTGTCATCACCGTGCTTGACATTTCCCTAGGCATTGACCTAGATGAGTTGCAACTAGTGCTAGGTGAGCGACGTGTTGGTTTCTCTACTTTAAAGGCTTGTGGAATGCTCACTAGGAGAGGTGGTGTTTATTACTTGCATATTGCTGGAGATGGGCATCTCTATCCCGCTCCTTTGCCTAATGGTCTTTTCTCTATCGAGGAAGGACGTTTGCTATATGACTTGCAGGTTGAGCAACACGAACCCGAGGAGGAGATTCCGGATGAGGATGAGGACTAAGAAGAGGAGAAGCCACCAACCCGGTTCGCTACATACCAAGACTTCCAAGAACTTGGAGGAACTATGGAGATGCAAAACCTCTCCTTGAACCTTCAAGAAACAACAAGTAATTTATCAACTCAATTTGTGAACTGGAGTTACAACTTTTTCCCGCCACCACAATGATTTGAAGGGCTTGCAAAAGCCTAAGCTTGGGGAGGTTTCCTCATTATCTTTATTTGGCGTTCATTTGTTTTTATTTATTTCGAGGTTAAGTTTTTAATTCGAGTTTATAAGAACTCGTTTTGGTTTCCCCAACACTTTATATTTAGTTATTTCTATTTGCTTTCGAGATTTTCTAGCCGAGCTTTGCCGCCAGTTTTCTATTCTTTAATTCCCTCTCTTAAAAACAACAAAAAGATTTTTCCATTTATCTTTATATTCCCTCTTTCTTCTTTTCTATTATCCTTGTGTCTTTCACATATTTGCAGGAGAGTGATCGATTTCGAGTTTCCAAGAAGCAAATCAAAAGGTAAGAGAGAAGTGAAACCAATCATGAGATGTATGCCTTAAGACTCCCCACTTTTGATGTTTGAGAAACCCATGCTAGTTAGTAGTAAATGATATGATGTTATATTGGTCGAGTGAGTCTTGGTATTGTAGTAAAATTTGTTTGCATGGGTATTTAGTTGGGTACGTTTTGTTCCAGCTCCTGTAGTTAACCAAGTCTTGCCTAAAAATTTGCAAAACAATTATAATAAGAAAAACTCTCACAATTGAAGGCTTGGGTCTTGTAGTGTTTAGTCTAGAAGGCTTATTTCTAGAGACACTCAACACCACAAAAAAGAATGATTGACCTGATAGCTCTCTTTAAACGTATTTTTTTGATTAAATTAATGTTTAGCGGTTTTTGTGAGCATGTCAAAGTTTGACTTGTGAATCATAAGAATGATGTAGCTTTATGCGTGTCAAACTTCATGGGGTGCCAACAAATCCGTTAGCCTACAAACGATCTTCATGGAGGAAACTCCTAGATTTTGGCTATGAATTGATTAAACATATGTAGCAGCAATGCTATAATGGGTAAGATTCTTGGCATTCTCGGGTAGTTGTGTTCATGATGGAATCACTCCTCTGTCTGTTATGAGTAATCATTGTACAAAAGGAACAAAAAGCTTGGTGATGCCACGAGTGTGAATCACAACCCGACAAACTAATTAAAATCTTTAGCATGCTCTCAATTACTTAAGAACTGAAATTCATGAAGGACAATGAATAGAAAAGTAGTGCTTGAAGATTCTTGATTTATTGATCTAGGAGAATTGAGATACTCTAGTGTATATGTTTTTCATGACAAACTCTCACACTCTTAATTTTACATGATTATACTTTATTGTTCAAAGGCAAGCCTATGAGTTGATTACATAACATGGATATGTTTACTCTTTTGAATCATCCATGTTAACAATAATTTTGCTGTGCTATAAGGATGAATAAAAACCCATATGATATGCTTGCCATTACTCTATCTATGCTAAAGTTTTTTAGATTTATAAAGTGGGGGAAACTTGAGACTACCTATCATGAGTAAAAGATCATCATCTTGTTATTTTCGTTTAAATGCTGAGTTCCTTTTTGATTTTGGTTTTCCTGCTCGAGGATGATCAAGTTTAAGCTTGGGGAGGTTGATGGCTGTGAAATATAGCCATCTACATCCACATTTAAACTGGATATCATTCATATTTTTGATGAAATATCTCTCTATACCCTGCCAGTAATGCCTAATGATCAAAGGGGTATGCAATCCTTTCTTTCTATTTCCCCTGTGTAGATAATGTCGTTTGATGATGGGAATCACAACATTAAAGTCAAAGATACGAGATTTCCAACAACCCAAAGAAACCAAGAGTCGTGAAGTGGAGACAGACACTTTAACGACCAACTATATGGCAGGAATAAAATTTCGGCCGTATAGTTTCGGTCGTATAGTTGCCATCGACACCACTAGGTCAAACAGAACAACTTTTGTGAAGGAACCCTATATAAATAGGCCTCGGGCAACGAGAAACAAGAGCTCTTTTCGATCAACAGCCACCCCTAGAACTCCATCCACAACACCGAAGAGCCGCCGGAGGAATAGACTTAGATCTAATCTCCAAACCTATTGGGGATATGCTAAATGGGTATCCTCATAGCATGTCTCCAATCCGGCCAACCCGGGTGGCCCGTAGATGGTAGCAAGGCCTATGGCCTGTTGGGCGGCCCAGTTAGACGGATCCATATCGGAGGCCCATGCCGGATAAAGGAAGGCTACGCAGGAGTCACCAACATACTTGGAGCCTTGGAGTGCAAGACACGAAAGACTAGTTCGTATTAGTGTAGGACTCTTTACCTTGTCCGGCAAGGAGCTTTCCCTATAAACCCTACGTTCTGGTGCCTTTATAAGCCGGACCTGTGGGAGCCTTTAGGGCAGACACAACCTAGATTGCTATGTACAATGTGCAACACCTCGCATAGAGAACCTATCCCTGTAACTCAACGTATTGCCATTATAGTGATTTATAGCAAGAGTAGAGTTCCGCCACCGTTGTGGGACTTGAACCTGGGTAAGCTGTGTTACCTCATATCCGCCAACTCTTCGCCTAACCCCAAGTCTCTAAACACGCATTGTGAGGACCCCTCCATGGCATACTCGTCGGCAATACCACGACAGTTGGCACCCACCATGGGGCAAGAGACGCTTCGAGCTCTACACCGGGCGAGGTCCAATCTCTTCGTGGGAATCAGCAACACCATAGCCATCGGACGCGTTCTCTTCTCCGGCAACATCCCGATCGTCCCTCTAGATGAGTTCTGGGTGCCAGCGAAGACGAACCCTACGTGCTGCTCCATCATCCCCTTCGGAGACATCCACATCTTCATCATCGAAAATGACTTGGGTCCTAGCTCCCAGGAAGTCAGAACTCGTCAAGCCCCGCATGGACCGCCTATGAGCAGGACACATTTGCGGAAGGATCTGAGCCATACCTCTCTTTGGAGTATGGTGGCTCAGATCAGGAAAATTCAAGGCCCGCCCAAACTACCCCTGTGCAGGATATAAAGGTGGAAGGACCCCGCAAATCCACATGGCTTCCCCGAGCATTAGAGATGCACAGGTCACACTTTGTCGGTGTCGTCACCATCTTCGATCTGGCCAGATGCGTTCAAAGGGATGGAGAGCCTCCCCGCAAATACCTTGCCAGATGGATGAGGGTGAGGGAAACCCTAGAGGTCGACCGCGCCGACGAACTCGTGTACCACTTCATGGAAGGGCTCACACTCGAAACACTCCTCTGGCATACCCTCCGAAGGCGGCAGGCCGTGGGTCCTCTCACACTTGGTGATATGGTCGCAATCGTTAATGAATACACGGACACCGAGGAAAACACCCAAGCTATGCCTAGGCCGGAAGCCGGAGGAAACAACAACAACGTCCCGCCTCCATCACCCTCAACCTCTGTCGTCGACAACACCGAGGCCAACTCTGACTCCGTCCTTGACACGCTATACGCTGACATCGGTATGGATGGCGGCGGCTCGGACAGTAACTCGGAGGAATACGATGCTGTCATGAGGGAGATTGAGCAGGAGATCGAGAAGGAGGAGCGCCCCGACAAGGCCAACACATCCCACCAGTTGCTAGTCGCCATCAGGAGTGTGATGGAAGAAGACGGCTAGGAATCGGAACACGAGAGAGCTCTGCCCATGCCAGCGGTTACCAGAGCAGCAACCAAGAAAGCCACCGAGCCTCCGGCTTCGGCCAAGGCCTTGCCCCTCCGGTTATCCGCCCGCAACCGGCGCATGAACTCACCATGGATCCCAGTACTGCTGGACAGTCAAACCAGCCACTGTCAACGTCTGCAGCCGGCAATCCATTGGTTACTCCCACTGACAAGGAAATCTATGGCACACTCCTTGTTGAGCCCATTACCGTCGCCCATATCCGGAGCATTATGGAGCTTGATGAGAAGCGTGCGGCAATCCTAGCGGAGGCCAAGTGCATTGCAGAACAGGGCGCTAAGCTATACGAAGACATGGCCAATGTGCCACAATCTATTAAGGCGGCAAGAGCTATGGAGGCTAAGTACAAGAAGTTGCTATTGAAGCACAAGTCAAAGAAAGTACCAGCTCAAGTCGTCGAAGACCCTGGCGTTCAGCGCAGGTTGGGGTATGACGGGTTTAAACCGACAAAAGCCACCCCATACATTTATTTAGAGGGGAGGCAAGTCATGCCAACTCCCACCCTCAACATTGCCATCGCCAAGACCCTCCTAGAACAGAACAGGTCGCCAGAAGAAGTTGCTCAGGTGTATGACCTCGTCGCCAAGGCATGCAAGAAATAGGAAAAGGCTACCTCGCAGAGGCTTGAGTCCAACCCGGAGCTTTGCCAGTCAACCCTGAACAGCCGCAGAAGGGCAAAATCTCCCCATGACGAAGGATCTCACACAGGCTCTACGGAGCAAAGACGGAGGTAGGCGCGCAACATGGCTGATGCCATGCCCATATCCTACGATCATGGAGAAAAGGCTCGCTCTTGTCGGTCACCACCTCCACCACCATCCCGACGTCACGAGGAACCACAGCCGTGCCACCGTACAAGCATGCCACTGCCTAGGCATCCCCAGGTTGGCATCGTTATACGCGACCAGGGCGAGCAGCCCTGGCATGCCGGAGAGCACAGCGGCATTAAAGGACACAGGAGAAGGTCCCACAAGGAACCTCCATGTCTGACAAGAAACCGCGATAGGTGTGAGGAGTCGCAGGAGGGTAATAGCAAGAAAGATAACCCACCGCCTCCACAGCCACCGTCGCCACCTAGCAGCCGTCATGGCGGAGGACACGGTGGATTTCATAGGTCTCGCCGCAACTACCCTCCCCATGACGGAAAAGAGAAGCAACCAGAGCCGTATGACGCACGTTCACGACTGGACAAGATCCAAGAAGCTCGGGAACTCCCATACCTTGGGCGATGTTGCTTTGGACCAGTAATAAGGGCTACAACCTACCCCCAGAGTATCCGGATAGACAAGACTATCAAGCCCTATGACAACACCGCTAGACCAGTTGCATGGTTGCAGGACTACTACGAAGCGATTCACATTGTAGGGGAAACCCCAATGTCATTGTCAAGTACCTCTCACTTATGCTCACTAGCACCGCCCAACAATGGACTGATGACTTGCCAGAGAAATCAATATGCAATTGGTTGGACATGCATGAAGCGTTCACCAAGAACGTTGAGGGTACATACAAGCATCCTTGAATCCACTGGATTGTGTGTGGTCATGTGGATCAATGTGGTTTTTGGAAAATAACACATGCAATGTGGTCATGTGGATCAATGACACTAGTGGATCAATATGGTTTAGGAAAAGAACACATGCAATGACTCTAGGGGATCAATGTGTTTAACCATGGTCACAGAGATCAAAAACACATAGGAAACCAGCTTGCACATTGCATGTTTCACTAGTTTGACAGAAGGTGCATCACAAAATCCACTAGAGTATGTGTGGTCATGTGAATCAATGTGGTTTTGGAAAAGAACACATGCAATGTGGTCATGTGGATCAATTACTCTAATGGATCAATGTGGTTTAGGAAAATAACACACCCAATGACTCTATGGGATCAATGAGTCAAACCATGGTCAGAGAGACCAAAAGCAGCTTCCACATTGCATGTTGCACTAGTGTGACAAAAGTTGCATCACAAAATCCACTGGAGTGTGTGTGGTTTTTGGAAAATAACACATCCAATGTGGTAATGTGGATCAATGACTCTAGTGGGTCAATATGGTTTAGGAAAATAACCCATGCTATAACTCTAGGGGTTCAATGTGTCAAAACATGGCCACAAAGACCAAAAACACATAGGAAAGTAGCCTCCACATTGCATGTTGCACTAGTGTGGCAGAAGTTGCATCACAGAATCCATTGGAGTGTGTGTGGTCATGTGGATCAATGTGGTTTAGGAAAAGAACACATGCAATGAATCTAGGGGATCAATGTGTTAAACCATGGTCATAGAGACCAAAAAAATAGGAAAGCGGCTTCCACATTGCATGTTGCACCAGTGTGGCAGAAATTGCATCACGGAATCCACTAGAGTGTGTGGTCATGTGGATCAATGTGGTTTAGGAAAAGAACACATGTAATGACTCTAGTGGATCAATGTATCAAAACATGGTCACAAAGACCAAAAACACATAGGAAAGCGGCTTCCACATTGCATGTTACACCAGTGTTACTGAAGATGCATCACATAATCCGCTGTAGTGTGTGTGGTCATGTGGATCAATGTGGTTTTGTAAAACAACACATGCAATGTGTTCATCTGGATCAATGACTCTAGTGGATCAACGTGGATTAAGAAACGAACACATGCAATGACTCTAGGGATCAATGCGTCAAACCATGGTCATAGAGACAAAAAATATATAGGAAAGCAGCTTCCACGTTGAATGTTGCACTAGTGTGATAGAAGTTGCATCATAGAATCCATATGAGTGTGTGTGGTCATGTGGATCAATGTGGTTTAGGAAAAGAAGATATGCAACAATTCTAGGGGATCAATTTGTCAAACCTTGGTCACCGAGACCAAAAACACATAGGAAAGCAGCTTCCACATTGCATGTTGCGCCAGTGTGACCGAAGTTCCATCACAGAATCCACTATAGTGTGTGTGGTCATGTGGATAAATGTGGATTTGGAAAAGAGCACATGCAATGTGTTCATGTCGATCAATGACTCTAGTGGATCAATTTGGTTTAGGAAACTGACACATGCAATGACTCTAGGGGATCAATGCGTCAAACCAGGGTCATAGAGACCAAAAACACATAGGAAATGTCATTGGATTGGGAACGAAAGTACTTGAAAAGGTTAGATAGAGGTGTGGGGACTAGAAGGGAAGCTCTCAACGGCGTCCGCATGCGGAATTGGGTACGAGCTAGTGTAGCGAGACACAAGAAGTACCCAGGTTCGGAGCCCTCGTGGTGAGGTGAAACTCCTACTCCTGCCGATTTGACTATGTGTAGAATACAGGGTACAATCGCTCCTCGAGCTGTATGATCTAGCTACCTTCTTAAATGCTTTGAGTCCAACCCTTGCTACGAGAGCCTTGCCCCTCCTTATATAGGAAGAGGGGCAACGGTCTTACTGGCCAGTCCGGCTGGCGGGTCCCACATGCGGGCCCCAGCCAACTGGTCATCTACAGTATCCGGTACGGTGCGTCCTATCGAAGTACATGTCGTGCGGGTCGTCGTGGATACAGTGAACACCATGCGAGCCTGTTGTCAGCATCCGGTCACTGTGCCCGCGTCACCAGCAAAGTCTTCGGTATGGCTACGTAGTTGCATGTCTTGTCAATGTACCAGGGCGTATCGTGCACTCTGTAGCATGTTGACCTGTCCTCTTGATTGCGCCTGGTTACGTCTGTGTAGTCGGCCGCGTATCTTGCCCTCCTTCCTGGTTTCGGATACCAGTTGGTAGCCTGCCTTAGTTCTTGTCTGGTTGGGGTATCCGGGGGTCATCCCCCCGACACTAGCCCCCGAGCACGTGTAGATTTCTCCCTTAGGTGAAATGTGCATGCGCTCCCTCTTGCATTTGAAATTTGTGTCCGGTTGGCGAATGACGGTTGCGCTACCCGTGACGTCAGTGTTGACGCTGGCCATGCGCGCATGAGCCATCATTGCACTGCCGCGTGCAGCGTAACGTCGTGTTGCACGTCATGCACGTAGCCTCGCGAACCGCCGTCTGCCATTTTGGTTTCTGGCCCGAGATCTTTTGTGCATTCGGCGCCAACACAGAGGATCAGGAGCGGTGGTGGGGGTGTGGCGCGGTCTGGTGGACACCACGTGGCGTGGTAGATGATTTCTCTCCCCTGTCTTTAAAAGGTTGCCCGGGGGAGCCATTCCCCACTTCCACTCGCTGCCTCCTCAGCTCTCCCTTGCGCCCTTGCTGCTGCACCCCTGCTTCTTGTGCGCCCGCCGTCGGATTTAGCCGTGCCGCCCACGTAGTGTCGATGGCGACACGGGCCATGGCCACTCGGCACCCACCACCACAGCGGACGAAATCGTAATGGCCTCGGAGTGCAGCACCTGGTGTGGGTCCTCCGTCACGGAAGACCACATCGCCAAGTATCTTGCAACCCAGGTCTTGTCGCTGGAGACGAAGGTGATGGTGCGGCTCGCGCCACCGGAGGAGGAATTGCCGTACTCGAAGGAGGGGGAGCGGGTGATCTTCCTCTCCCACCTTGCACGCGGCTTCGCCTTGCCCGTGCACCCCTTCTTCCTCATGTTTCTGGCCTTCTTCGACCTTCGCTTCCACCACCTTGGCGCCAACATCATCGGCACCCTCGCCCACTTCGCAGCATTCTGCGAGAGCTACCTCGTGATCCAACCGGATCTCGGGCTCTTCTGCCGGCTCTTCCGCATCCGGCCACAGGTGCAGTTCACCCAGGGGCCACTGGTGGCTTGCGGTGGCGCCTCCATCTACTCCCGCTCCTAGACCGGCTACCCCAAGTTCTGGCTACAGGATATGGTCCGACTATGGCAGCAGTCATACTTCTACGTCAGCAATGTCACCGATGTCGACCGGATCAACCTGCCGGCCTTCCAGGACGTGTAGTCCAGCCGGCAACACTGGGACTTGAAGATCCACGACGACAAGGCGGAAACGTATGGGATTCTACACCGATGCGCTCCCTCGTCCCTATCGGCTTAACCGGCCTGGACATCACGCTTAGTTGGATGTCCCGGCGGATGATGTCATTGCAGCAGCGCGCCCACAAGATGTGCTACTACTCCGGCCGACTGGACCCCACCCGGCTGTCTCGCTGTGATCCCGGTTCCACAACCTCAAGGAGTGGGTGTGGACGATCACCAAGGAGCGGCTGTTGGAGGGTTAGGTGTTCGGGCAGGCCCCGTACACCCGCGACAACCGCGCGCCCCGGGTAAGTTTCCTCATCAGCCGTTTTTTTTGTCTTTTGGTCTGCTCTTATTTTCTTCCGATAGAACTTCCCGTGCATCATCCGGGAGGAGGGTGAGACCCCCCTCCAGAATTTCGCGCCCCACCTTCCCGAGCCACGCGCATGCCGGTCCGGCGAGGAGTCGGATGGCGATGCTGATGTCTTCCCTAACCGGATTGCCGTGCCGATGCACGACCCCCACGTGCAGGTTGACAAGAAGGAGGAGGCCTCCCCAGCCCCCGAGTCAACCCGGCGCCGGGCAACGGACGACGACTCTAGCCGGTCTGGTACGGGGGGAATCGGATCCAGCCGGCCTCTGATGGAGAAGCCAACAGCGAAGAGGAGCTGGACCGGCGTGCTACCCCCAAGCCAGTTGGGCCGCAAGAAGGCCGTGCCGCCAGTGGTGCAAGGTAAGGTCTTTCTTGCCCTCCTTTTTGTCTTGTGCTTCTTTCCCCTCTTATTTATGTGTGGCATTTCTTTCTCTTGTTTTCTTATTGGTTCTCCCTTATCCTTGTAGCTCGCTCGTCTCCTTCGGTGCTGCTAGCCCGGCACGGGCGCCGACTGGCTCACCGCCCCGCATGCCGCCTACTGCACCGCCCTCTGCTGCCACTGCCACTGATACATTGCAAATGTATCTATAATTTTTGATGTTCCATGCTTGGTTTTATCTACTTTCTTGTGTTTTGTTCCAACTTTGGAGTACTTTTCATATGATTTCTTGGACTAACCTATTAACAAGAGCCACAGTGCCAGTTGCCTATTTTCTGCTGTTTTTGGTTCTGGGAAAGTCAGAAAATGAATATTCTCGGAATTGGATGGGACAAAAGCCAAAGTTCCTATTTTCCCGGAAGACTCACGGAGCCAGAATACGAGACGGAGGAGGGCCAGGGCCTGGCCACACCACCCCCAGGCGCGGGCAACCCTAGGCCGCGCCAGGGCATGGTGTGGGACCCCTGGCCGGCCATCGACCTTGCCTCCTTCTCCTATAAGAGCCTCCTGATACCAAAACCCTAAATCATCAATCAGAAATCCACGAAAAGTTCCGCTCCGCCGCCGCCACCGAAGGGGAGATTCGTGGGATAGAAAGTCTCTGTTCCGGCACCCTGCCAGGACAGGGAAGTGCCCCCGGAGCCATCTCCATCGATCTCCACCACCATCTCCATCACCATTGCTGATTCCCATGATGAGGAGGGAGTAGTTCTCTCTCGAGTCTAAGGGTTCTACCGGTAGCTATGTGTTCATCTCTCTCTCTATGCATGATCTTATTGAGATCATAAGCTTGTAATCTATAGATCTACCTTGTTACTCAAGTGCTTTAATAGATCTCTGATCTCCCCATGTGTGTGAAAGTGACAACGTGCACACCATGGGAGCACTTAGGCTAGAGTTCTCAAATACTTGTTATGAGTTATATTTGGAGTTGGATGTCTTTATGAAATTGTGGTGTTTGTTGGACTCATCTAGTGCTCAAGGTGACAGTGTGGGGTTTTCTAGATGGGAAAGGCTTACTTTGAGGTGTGCTGTTATAGCCCTACCATGGATTAGAGTGTCCAACCGGAGAGTAGTTCATCGTAGTATCATAAAGAAGAATATATTTATATGAGAGTGTTCACTAGTGAAAGTATGATCCCTAGGCCTTGTTTCTAAGCATTGATACACCGTTTGCAATTAGATCTGTTACATGTTTGCTTGCTTTCTTCTTTATTTCAGTTTGCCATTAGTCTCTTCCACGCTATCAAGCTATTTTCTATCACCGTTACTACTTATAATTATCTATACCACTTGTATTTCACTATCTCTTCGCCGAACTAGTGCACCTATACACCTGACAAGTGTATTTGGTGTGTTGGGGACACAAGAGAATTCTTGTATCTTGATTGCAGGATTGCTTGAGAGGGAATACCTTTGACCACTTCCTCCCTGAGTTCGATAAACCTTGGGTGATCCACTTAAGGGAAAACTTGCTGCTGTTCTACAAACCTCTACACTTGGAGGCCCAACAACTGTCTACAAGAATAGAAGTGCGTAGACATCAAGCTATTTTCTAGCATCGTTGCCGGGGAGGTAAGGTAAAAGGTATTCACACCGGAGGATTAAAGAAGAAGAACCTCCCACGGCAAACGCCTATTTTCTGGCGCCGTTGCCGTGGAGGTAAGGTAAAAGGTACTCACATCCTCCGGTGTGAGTGCTCGAAGTTATTTCCTTTAGATTCTGCAATTTTGTCTTTTTGTTTCTTGTTTTCACTAGTTAGGCTTAATGGAAAACAACAACAAAATTAGAGAGATTTATAGTATTTATCTTGAGTTAGGACATGAAGTGTTTGAAGAGAAAATTAAAAAACCTATGGAACTTTATTTGCATTCTAATAGCAATGTTGTTAGTATGAATTCTTTGGACACCATTATTGCTAATGCTATGGAAAAGTCTAAGCTTGGGGAAGCTAGTTCTTATGAAAATGATCTTTTTAGTTCCCCAGATTTGGAACATAGCTATTCTATTGCTTATGATGATACCAAACCTCCAATATATGATGATTGCAATGACGATTATGATATTTTCAGTCCACCTACTATTGAGGAGGAAATTAATTATGATTACAATATGCCTCCTATATTTGATGATTATGGTGATGCAAATAATAATGATAGCTATTTTGTTGAATTTGCTCCCACTATAATCAATAAGAATGACTATGTTTATGAGGAGAGCATTAATTCTTTTATGCATGTGGCTCATGATAAGAATGTTTCATATGATAGTTATATTGTTAATTTTATTCATGATGCTACTGAAAGTTATTATGAGAGAGGGAAACATGGTTTTATGCATCTCAATAATATTAAGTTTCCCCTCTTTATGTTGAAAGTCTTGAAGTTGCACTTGTTTTGCTCTCCTATGCTTGTTGCTTTGTGCTTTCATGACTTGTTTCTTTACAAGATTCCTATGCATAGGAAGTGGGTTAGACTTAAATGTGCTTTGAATTTTCTTCTTGATTCTCTCTTTTACTTCAATTATTATTTCCTATGTGAGCATCTTCTCAAATTATCATGCCTAACTTAAAGGCGTTAAAGAAAAGTACTTATTGGGAGATATCCCAAAAGTTTTAGATGAGTCTTGGAAGTTATTACTTCAGTAATAACCGCTCCTTATCCTTTTATTTGCTTTCTGTGCCAAGAGTAACCTCTAATGAGAGTGAAGTAATGATTGGGAAAGTTGCTGCCCCAAAATAGATTCTTGTGCTTCACCGTAAAAATTCATGATAGAGCTCTATATGTCGGATTGAGCTGTAATTTTTTGTGCTTCTGCCCTAGATTTCTGCCATTTTCTACATTTTCTTCTTGTTGGTTCCTTCTTGAGTTCTTTTGGGGAATTGAGCTTTTTGAGGGAAGTGCTACAGTAGCTAGTGTTCTAATGGAAGTTTATTTGGTATTAGAACTGAACCTTAAGACCTATTTATCTTAAGTGCACTAATGTTGCTAATGAGATTGTGTGAAGTTTTGTATGAAGGAAAATTTTCAGGTGTATGGAAGGAATGAGTAATGAGATGAAGGATGGACTAAAGCTCAAGCTTGGGGATGCCACGCATGTCACCCCAAGAAATATCCAAGAAGTACAAGCGTCAAAGCTTGGGGATGCCCAAGGCATCCCCTTCTTCATCAATAAAAATCCCAGGTTTCTTCCAAACACTTCATTTTTATAGTTTCATGCACAGTTGTGTTGTTCTTGGAGCGTCTTCTTTTTTTGTTTTCATTTTGGTTTTTTGTTTGCTTAGTTTTCTGAATAAATTGGTTGGACCCCCTCTTTCATACATTGGTTTTCAAATATTTTGGTTTGGATTGGAAAGGAGTAGGAAAGTTCATACTTATGTGGTAAAAAGAGCTCGTTTTTGACTGTGGCTTATACTTCGTCATGCCATGCTTGATATTATTTTGGCTTTATGCTTAGCATTCTTTGCTGTAGCATGACTTGTAATAAACAATTGAGATTGCTTAATGTGCCTTGGATGAATCATGCGTTGTTTTAGCATATTAAAGCATAGTTTAGTGGTATTCTCCTTTGACGCTTTATTTGGGTTGACTTGGCACATGCTCACACCATGTTATGACTATCAAAAGTCACCATAAGCCTTTATGATCCTTTAGTTTTCAACTTGTAGTATCACTTTATTCTTTGATCAATGATGTTTTGTCGCTCTGCATGATTATGGCCATTATTGCTCTCTTAGTTTGTCACTCCCAGTCTTTTGCTAGCCTCCACAACAAAGTATGAGTTCCACTCATGCATCCAACTCCCTAAACCAAGTTATTCCAAAGAGTCCACCATACCTACCTACTAGCTTATGCTATTCCAAGTATATTCATGCTTTTGTCTACCTTTCACTTGTTATGAGAAAACTAGTGATTAAAGCTCTCACGAACTTGATGGAACACTTTACTTTATTGCCTCTAATAAACTTGAACCATTGTGTCGTCTATGTTGTATATGCTTGCACTTATTTGTTAGGAATTAGCAGAACCATGCTGTTATGGGGAACGCTTTCAAGATTGCACTTGGTACTTGTACCTAGTTGATATCATGCTCTTTTGTATATGGATGTCGTCGGTATGAAATGAAAGGGGAGCTTGTAAGTCCATGGAGTTATGTATATGTGTTAGAGAAATGCCTGGGCCGCTGGTCTAATCCATGCTGACATGGTGGAAACCTGCAGCGTAACCATAATGAGCTGTCTATGAAGAATTCTTCTTACAAAAAAAGAGTCCTATGTTGAGTAAAAAGAAAAAAAGAAAAAAAGAGATTATGAAAAGAGGAAAGAGAGAAAAAAGCATCATATTCCCATGGTAAATAAGAAGATTGCTGAGATGCTCGTTGTCTGCTTGCCTTGTCATTTTGATATGGGGATTCTTCCGTATCATCGGGCAAGGGGTACCCCATTGGCGGTTCTCAATGATACACATGTACTGACAATGACAAGAACTTACCGGTGACTAAACTTGAGTAGCATGAGGAGCGGCCCCCGTATACAAGGGACATGAGATTCCTAACTTATACTTCGTCAAGCATGTACACCATAGTTTGTTCACTTTAACCTTAATCACTTCAAGATGCTTATGATAGGGGCAATGAGAGCTGAAAGCTATTAAGTACCATAATTTTTGGAAGCTATTTATGAGACTTGAATCCCTACTTCCTTCTTTGAAGGCCTTTCTTCCACCAATATATTGAGTCTCCACCTTCTACCTTTATGCACCTACTTGGAGAGCATAGTGGCCATTCTTAGTTCTATGTGCATTGTCCCAAGACTTTTTGATTGATGCATAGCTATGATATTGCTTGTTTTAAACTACTTATATCTAGTCACTCTTATGAACTTTGAAGGTGTCCTATGCATTTATATTTGCTACTCTATTGAGGGACAAGCTGAATACTAGTATGCTATGTTTTCTTTATGTGAAACAAACAAACGTCTTGCAAAGCATTGTTATTCATGAATCTTTTGTTTGTGCCTTTTCATGTTGCAACATAGTTTCTTTGTCTTATTGCTAGAACTTTGTCTTTCATGTTATGATTGAAGTACTATGATCCCAGATTTGAATGTTTTACAAATACTTTGATCAAGTTTATGATGGTGCATGTCACCTAAAAAATTATTCTTTCTTTTTATCACTTACCTACTCGAGGACGAGCAGGAGTTAAGCTTGGGGATGTTGATACATTGCAAATGTATCTATGATTTTTGATGTTCCATGCTTGGTTTTATCTACTTTCTTGTGTTTTGTTCCAACTTTGGAGTACTTTTCATATGATTTCTTGGACTAACCTATTAACAAGAGCCATAGTGCCAGTTGCCTGTTTTCTGCTGTTTTTGGTTCCAGGAAAGTCAGAAAATGAATATTCTCGGAATTGGACGGGACAAAAGCCAAAGTTCCTATTTTCCCGGAAGACTCATGGAGCCAGAATACGAGACGGAGGAGGGCCAGGGCCTAGCCACACCACCCCCAGGCGCGGGCAACCCTAGGCCACTCTAGGGCATGGTGTGGGACCCCTGGCCGGCCACCGACCTTGCCTCCTTCGCCTATAAGAGCCTCCTGATACCAAAACCCTAAATCATCAATCAGAAATCCACAAAAAGTTCCGCTGCGCCGCCGCCACCGAAGGGGAGATTCGGGGGACAAAAAATCTCTGTTCCGGTACCCTGCCGGGACGAGGAAGTGCCCCCTGAAGCCATCTCCATCGATCTCCACCACCATCTCCATCACCATTGCTGATTCCCATGATAAGGAGGGAGTAGTTCTCTCTCGAGGCTAAGGGTCTACCAGTAGCTATGTGTTCATCTCTCTCTCCATGCATGATCTTATTGAGATCATGAGCTTGTAATCTATAGATCTACCTTGCTACTCAAGTGCTTTAATAGATCTCTGCTCTCCCCATGTGTGTGAAAGTGACAGCGTGCACACCATGGTGGCACTTAGGCTAGAGTTCTCAAATACTTGTTATGAGTTATATTTGGAGTTGGATGTATTTATGAAATTGTGGTGTTTGTTGGACTCATCTAGTGCTCAAGGTGACAGTGTGGGGTTTTCTAGATGGGAAAGGCTTACTTTGAGGTGTGCTGTTATAGCCCTACCATGGATTAGAGTGTCCAACCGGAGAGTAGTTCATCGTAGTATCATAAAGAAGAATATATTTATATGAGAGTGTTCACTAGTGAAAGTATGATCCCTATGCCTTGTTTCTAAGCATTCATACACCGTTTGCAATTAGATCTGTTACATGTTTGCTTGCTTCCTTCTTTATTTCAGTTTGCCATTAGTCTCTTCCACTCTATCAAGGTATTTTCTATCACCATTACTACTTATAATTATCTATACCACTTGTATTTCACTATCTCTTCGCCGAACTAGTGCACCTATACACCTGACAAGTGTATTTGGTGTGTTGGGTACATAAGAGACTTCTTGTATCTTGATTGCAGGATTGCTTGAGAGGGAATACCTTTGACCACTTCCTCCCTGAGTTCGATAAACCTTGGGTGATCCACTTAAGGGAAAACTTGCTGCTGTTCTACAAACCTCTACACTTGGAGGCCCAACAATTGTCTACAAGAATAGAAGTGCGTAGACATCAGCCACCCCGACTCCGATGTCCAGGGCTTCGCCGCTGCTGCCGCCTCGTGCGGATCTGGCTATGGCAACCAGGGCCAGGGATGCCCCGCCGACTACGGTGGTGCAACCAGACAACGCCGCGCCGAGCCTGCCAGGCGGAGGTGGCCCCTCCGCGGGGTCGAGGAGGGTCGTAGCCGGCAAGGAGCTGGTTGTGGTCCAGGATGAAGGAGTCACTGACCCTTAACGCCGTCGATGATGATGCCTCTCCCGCCACCTCGTTGGCGGATCTAGCCGCCACCCTGGATCTGCCGGTGAAGGAGATCCGACTGCTTGAAGCCGCGGCTGGGATCAACCAGTTGCTGGAGCAGAAGTTGGCCGCCGCCAATGGCACCTCCCAGAGTAAGTCCTTTTACTCGGTTTCGTAGTTGACTTCTCTTCTCTCCTCTTCTTCTTTCCTTTTTTTTGCTGATAGCCAGTTTTTTGTAGCCATCATGGTGTGCGCCCAGCGGGAGATCGATCGCCTAACCAAGGCTCCCAGCGGGAGATCCATCTCCAACCTCCGGATGCAGAACAAGGAGTGGCACTCCAAGACGGATCAGCTAGACGCCACCATCAAGGAGCACGACTCCACCCTCGCCAGCCGGGCCCAACCCTTCGATCTCATTGATGCTCAGAGCAAGGATCAGGAGAAGGAGATCAAGCGGCTAGGGGAGCGGGAGAAGGCCCTCCTGGAGGAGTTGATGCAGATTGGTCGCACCGCCAAGGGTAAGTATTTCCTCTAACTAGATTTTCCTGTTCGGATCCAGTAGCCAGACCTGACTTTCCTTTTTTGACAATGTTTTATCCGGGCGTAGACCTGCTGGCTTACAACCGGCTCTAGGAGAACTGGTCGGGGGAGCTGCCAACCTCCCAGGATTTGGTCGCCCTCCTTGGCGAGGAGGCCGCTGAGCTACGAAAAGCGCCTCATGCGGTCTTCGACTTCTTGTGGCCGGATGTAGCCATGTCGGAGACGATCGCCCAGCTGGCGACAAAGGTTTCAAAGGTGCCGGCTTCCATTGAACGGCTGAGGGACCTGGTGGCGTGAGCCGGAGCAGAGATGGCCCTAGCACTGATGATGTCCTGGTACAAGCACGGGCGTGTCGAGAAGATTGACGGGGCCTTCCGTGCTGGCGCCGACCTTGCTGCCATCCGCCAAGTTCATCCGAAACTCTGTGCCTCCGCCATCAAGATTGCCAGCTACGCCGACATCGACAAAGTCATAACCGAATCGTATTCCGCTAGGACGCCAGAGACGGAAGCTGAGGCGTCGTCGCAGCCGGTAGTTGGAGATGTTGAAGTCGGAACTTCCAGCACGCCTCCTCTGCCGCCCAAAGCCACCGCTGGCCAGGATCTCCAGCACGGCAAAGGACCCGCCGTCTAGATTTGATCCCCGGGATGTCGGGTGGATTTGTAATAACCTTTCCATCTGCTAGACTCGTTGCTTGTGCCGACTGTTTCTGATGTCGGTCGTACCTATGGGAGCTTCGACTCCCCTTTACTTAATCATTTTGTTTGCTTGTTCCTATTTTACCTTGTGATCTTGTGTGTTGTAATGATTTTCCCTTTTGTCGGTTAAGATCATCTGACTCTCTTTGTCTGGCTAAACTCCCTTAGCTGGATCATTCGGAGTTCTTAGCAAAGCCAAGGAATTCAGATCTTCTCTTCTTTTCTTCAACTTCTTAGTTTCTTCCGGCTAGATGCCTCTAGCCGGCTATCCTGTCCTTGCTTGGACCAACCGGTCAACCACAACCAACAGTGGGGGCGCGCCAGCGCACCCACTAGGTGTAGCCCCCGAGATCCGGAGTAGTTGGCGAAGCCAAGTGCTTCAAACCATCTCTTCTTTTCCTACCCTTGGCCTGACCTAGGCCAGAGTATCCGGCTAAACTCCTTTAGCTGGTCGGAACTACATGATTCCACTGGGGGCGCGTGAGCGCACCCAGTGGGTGTAGCCCCTGACATTCAGAGCGCTTAATGAAGGCAAGGACTTCGAATCTTCTCTCCTTTTGATGACCGACTCGTTGTAGTCATACAAAACAAACACACATATAGGTTCATTGTTAATATGTTAGTTGGTTAAGGTGATACTTGTTAGACGGAGAATGGCTTCAGTTTTTTCGAAAACTAGCTTGTGCTTCTCAAGTTACTTAGCCGTTTTTTCATGCGCTCTGCTGTTTATGCTACGTCCTTGCCAGGAAGCCAGGTTGCGGTCTGCAGCCAGAATCGAATGGAGCTGACAATACATTGCACATGGTACTAGAGGCTCGGTAGCCGGATAATCTCAAACTAGGCACAAGGCCGGACCGCTCGATCTGTTGCATCTTTTAGCCGTTTTTCGTGTGGGATGCCTCAGGCTTTTTCTCTTGCTAGCCGGACAGCTAGGTTGTGGTCTATAGCTGAGACGAAGAGTGGGCCTCTGACACCGTCGCACACTACTCAGCCGGTTTATAGATTTTGCAGGCCGAGCCAACCGGCGAGCCCCCGGGTAGGGGTTGCCGGAGCCGGAAAAAATGAACAGGAAAAAAGATCATAGGCAAATTTCTGGCAAGGAGCCCCCGAGTATCTCTCGGGGTTCCGCATTTTTCATCCATAGGGTTCACGGGATACATGCACTGCCAGGTGACTAGGTATAAAATGGACGGAGTAGGGCCGCGTTCCAGGGGCGCTCCGTCTCCTCGTCTGACTTGTCCATCTTGTTCTTGCGTGGCTGCTGCGCGTCAATGAGGTAGTAGGAATTGTTGTGCAGCACCCGGCTGATGATGAAGGGGACCTCCCATGGTGGCGATAGCTTGTGCATGCCCTTCGTGTCCTGCACCAACCGGAGAACCAGGTCGCCCTCACGGAACGCAATGAGCCGGATCCGGCTGGAATGGTAGTGGCGCAGGCGTTGCTGGTACAACGCCGATCTAGATAGTGCTATCTTGTAGGCTTCCTCGAGGAGGTCCACGCTGTCCTCCCTTGCCTCCTGATTGACCCGCTTGCCGTAGAGGAGCTTGCGGTGTGAGTCGAACTCGATGTCCGCGGAGAGGACAACTTCCGAGCTGTAGACGAGGAAGAACAAGGTGAAGCCGGTTGACCGATTCAGCATGGTGCGGAGGCTCCATAGCACAGCCAGAAGTTCTTTGATCCAGCATCCGGGTGACCGCTCCAAAGGCTCGATGAGGCATGGCTTGATGCCGGCTAGCACTGGGCTATTTTCCCTTTTGACTTGCCCATTGGATTGCAGGTGTGCGACATATGCCAGGTCCAGCCAGATACCCTTGTTGCTACAGAATCGGGCGAAGGCCCCCTTGGCAAAGTTTGTGCCGTTATTCGTGATGATGATGATGGGGCAGTTGAACCGGTTGATGATGTCGGTGAAGAAGGTGATGACTGTCGCCCTGTTCAGCTTCTAGATAGGATTGGCTTCTATCCACTTCGTGAACTTGTCCACCGCCACCAGCAGATGGGTCATGCCTCCGCACGCTCGCTTGAAGGGGCTGACCATGTCGATCCCCCAAACGACGAAGGGCCAGGTAATCGGTATGGTCTTGAGCACTATAGCCGGCATGTTCCTCAATTGTTTGAAGCGATGGCATCCGTTGCACGCGTGGACCAGCTGCTCTGCATCCTCGAGGGCAGTGGGCCAATAGAAGCCGTGGCAAAATGCCTTGGCGACTATTGACCGAGATGAAGCGTGGTGCCCGCACTCGCCCTGGTGGATGTCCTTCAGTAGCCGGTAACCCGTGTCCACGTCAACACACCGTTGGAAAATGCCGGATACGCTGCGCTTGTATAACTCCTTATTGATGATGGTGTATGTGTGCGCGCGTTGCCAGATCTGCCTGGTCTCCACCTCGTCATCCGGAAGCTCTCCATTGGCGATTTAGTTCATGAAGGGCTGCACCCAGGATGGTATCTCTCGGATGGTGAGGACGTTCTCGAGCTCCGGCTAAGGGATGTTCGGGGGTCATCCAGGTGGGGTACCTAGGACGGCAGCCCCCGAGCAAATTGACGAGCCGACAGGCCGCGGGTCTTTCGAGCCGGAGGGTGTGGACATGCCAGAGTCGGTGCGAGCCTTCTTTTTTGCCGGTTCTGACGGTTCCGAGTGCGCTGAGCCGTCAGCCGGCGCGCTTCCGGCCTAGTCGATGGAATCCGACTCGGGAGACGGGGTGATGGAGGGCTTGCGCAGATGCTCCAAGGAGACCCCTGGCAGGATCGCCTGCCTGGTGTATCTAATTCGGGTGAGCGAGTCGGCTGCCTCGTTGTTTATGCGAGGGATGTGATGGAACTCACAACCATCGAAACAAGCACCGATCTTCTAGAGGAGGAATCAGTAGAGGGCTATGTTCGCGTCACGGGCGTCCCATTCACCGGTTGATGCCAATCTCCCTGGCCAGCCGGAGGCCATGCAACAGCGCCTCGTATTCGGCAACATTGTTGGAGGCCTTGAAGTGGATCTAGAGAACATACTCCAGCTGGTCTCCCTTGGGCGAGGTGAGCACGATCCTGGCTCCCAAGCCAACGAGCATCTTCGAACCGTCGAAGTGCATCCTCCAGTGATCCAAGTCGGGAACCGGTGGCAGGTACTAGGTTTCATACCAATTAACGAGGAAGTCCGCCAGAGCTTGCGACTTGATTGTGAGCCTCGGCTCGTACTGGATGGAGTATGCGGCGAGCTCGATTGCCCACTTGGTGACTCGGCCGGTGGCGTCTTTGTTGCAGATGATTTACGAAAGGGGTGCGGTGCACACCACCTTAATTGGATGCTCCTGGAAGTAGTGCTTGAGCTTCTTGCACGCTAGGTAAACACGTAGCACATCTTCTGGTAGCGGGGGTACTTCTACTTCGAGAGGAAGAGGACCTCGCTGAGGTAGTAGATGGGTCTCTAAGCCGACTGAGCCTTGCCTTCCTCGGGGCGCTCCACCACCAGGACGATGCTGACGACCCGGCTGATGGATGCTATATAGAGCAACATCGGCTCCTTGCTCGCCGGCGTGGATAGAACTGGCGCTGTGGATAGCATGCGCTTGAGGTCGTGGAAGGCGGCGTCGGCTTGCAAGGTCTAGGAGAACTTGTCCATCTTCTTCACGAGCTGGTACAGTGGGAGTGCCTTTTCCCCTAGCCGGCTAGCGAAACGGCTAAGGGAGGCTAGGCATCCGGTGGACTTTTGGACATCGAGCAAGCTCTTGGGTGGCTGCATCTTCTCGATGGTTGCAATCTTCTCCAGGTTTGCCTTGATCCCTCGTTGCAAAACGAGAAAACCGATTAGCTGGCCGGATGGGACTCCGAAGACACACTTCTCCGGGTTCAGCTTCATATAGTACCAGCGGAGGTTACCGAACATTCCCCCCAAGTCCTCGACGAGAGTGTGCTTCTCCTTCTTCGCGATGACGATGTCATCCACGTAAGCATGCACGTTTCGGCCAATCTGTGAGTGCAAGCATTTTTGCATATAGCGCTGATAGGTAGTGCCTGCATTTTCAGACCGAAAGGCATGGTTATACAACAGAAGGCCCCATACGGGGTTATAAATGACATCTTAATCTGGTCAACCGGGTTTAACCAGATCTGATTGTAACCGGAATAACAGTCCAAGAAGGACAACAAGTCGCAGCCGGCCGTGGAATCAATAACCTTATAAATACGGGGCAAAGCGAAGGGGTCTTTCGGGCATGCCTTGTTCAGGCTGGTGTAGTCGATACACATGCAGTAGGTCTTGTTTTTCTTCAACACCAGGACTGGGTTGGCCAACCAGTCCGGGTGGTACACTTCCATGATGAACCCGGCTACAAGGAGCCGGGTGATCTCGTCACCAATGATCTTCCTCTTCTCTACCGCGAACCAGCATAGGGGTTGCTTGACCGGCTTGGCATCCGGACGCACATGGAGTGAGTGCTCGACGAACTCCCTCGGAACACCCGGCATGTCCTTGGGTGACCATGCGAAGATGTCTCGATTCTCACGGAGGAAGTCGACGAGCGTGCCTTCCTATTTGTTGTCCAAGCCGTCACCAATGGTGATGGACTTGGTCGGGTCGGTAGGGTCTAGCAGGATCTTCTTTGTCTCCTTGGCCGGCTGGAAAGCCGCGTCACTAGTCGGCTTCCTCTTAGATGGCATCTCTTGCTGAGCCAGGGCCACATTGCGCATGATCTCGCACTTCTCCTCGGCTATGATGATGGCTTCGGCCAGCTTGGAGCCGGCTAACACGCACTCCATGGACCGCCTGAAGCAGCCGGCGATGGTGATCATGTCGTTTGGCCCCGACATCTTTGTCTTGAGGTATGCGTAGTGGGGGACGGCCATGAACTTGGAGAGGGCGGGATGCCCGAGGAGAGAATGGTAGGAGCTTGATAGGTTCACCACCTCGAACCATACCGGCTCATGCCGGAAGTTGTCCTTGGTTCCAAAGATGACGTCCAACTGGATTTTACCCAGCGGGGCGCAAGCCGGCCCTGGCAGCACACCGTGGAATGTCGTGGTAGTTAGGTGCAGGTCGCACTCGCAGATTCCAAGCTTCTCCAAGGAGGACCAGTAGAGCATGTTGAGGCTGTCGCCTCCGTCGATGAGGACGCGCGAGAAGCGGCAGGTGCGCTCGTTGGACATAATGAGAGGGTCAAGCACCATTGCGTAGCCCCAGGATTCGGGAGGCGATCCTGCTGATCCTCCCGGCTCCAGGTGATGGGGGTCTCCGACCAGTTCAGGTACTGGGGGACGAGGGATGCGATGGTGTTGACTTCCTTGGAATGCCGCCTGCGGCTATGCTTGTCGTCCGACTCGGTCTCGAAGATGTGGTAAGCAGCATGCGGCTAAGGGTAGCCGTTGTTGTTGTTGCCGGCTCCCCAAGCCGGTGGTGGTGGTCCGCCCGGAGGGGCGGTGGTAGACGGGGCTAGCGTCCTTGGTCTTTCATCTGGCGGGTCCAGCTGTAGTTTCGAGTGGTGTGAGTAGCTGGTTTGAAGGGTCCACTGTGCCACTTGCACGGGCCATCAAACATTTGTTCAAAGGTGAACCGCGACTTCTGTCTTCTTGCGTCGCTAGCCAGCGCATCGGGCACACCCTCCACAACATTGAACTAACTCGCGTGGTAGCGGTGCTTCTGCTGACCGGCTTGGCGGTCCTCATCGAACCAGTTGTCATTGCCGTGTCACCTGGAGGATCTGGCTTCTCCGCCCAGGTTACTTGGTCGATCGCGCTTCGGCTCCGTGGGAGTCGGTCGGCCGTCAGCATATATTCGGAGGGGTTTCTTCATCGCGGCGTCAGCCGTGGCATACTGGTCTGCAACCATCATGAGCTCCGCCATGGTTTTCGGCTCGTCACACAGTAGCCGGTTGCGAAGCATGGTGCCTTCCCAACACCCCACGACGAAGAATCCGATCGCCTGGCTCTCTAGGATGCCCTCACAATTGTTGCGCAGCTCCATCCACCTGGCGAGGTACTCGTGGTCCAACTCGTGGTCGCCCTGGACACACAGGGCCAGATCGCGAGGGCGACCCAAACGCTTGTACATGTTGTTGAAGTTGCAGACGAACACCCTCTCGAAGTTCGGCCAGGCATTGATGTTGTTGGGCACGAGGCTGTTAAGCCATGTCCTTGCCGAGCCTGTTAGCATGAGGGGGACTTAGCGCACCGCTTTGCTCTTGTTCCCGTGGGTGATGCCGACTGCTGTGGCATAGTCGGTCAGCAAGTCCTCTGGCTTCATACTATTGTTGTACTTGGGGGTGTCCCACGGCAGGGTAAACTTATCTGGAAACGGTTCGTTCCGGATGCGGGGTATGAAACAAACCGGCCTGGTGGAATCTTCCTCTTCCATGATGCGCGCTTGAGCTAGGAGCTCGATGCGGTCACGGCCATCCAGACGGTCTGGGTTGGGCTCTCCTACCTGGCCCGAGAGACGGGAACCGGCAGGTCGTGGTGCTGCGGTTGGTGGAGGGGGAGGTGGTGGGTTGCTGTTCACCGTCTTCTCCAGACGCTTTTGTCCCTTGTGGCCCGATTCAGGGTGCCTACTGCGGGATCTTGCCGTAGGAGAGGACGCATGTTGGGTCTCACGGGGTGCGCCCTTGGTGTTGCCGGGCGGCTTGCTTCCCCTGGAGCAGCTGGGGTCCTCGTGCATCTGCCGGATGGCGTCGACCTGCTCATCCATAATCCGGAGAAGCTCTTGTACCCGGGCGTGTTGCCGGTCTTGCTCCTCGCCCTCCATGTTGGGCAGCTTGTCTGTCGTGGCTCGCGCCGCACACAGGTTCTTGATGGGCGTGTTGTAGGTGGGTCGGACAAGGAGAGGCGGTGGATCTGGCTCACCGTCCCTCTCCATCCTTCCGCCTAGCTCGCCGCCCCGATGTCGCACTTGTCCGTGCCGGCTCAGCTCTTTGGTAGACGAAGTGTGGCCGTGAGCGCGGTCATACTCATGCATGGTGATGTCGACTTGCTTCTTGGCAGCAGCCAGCTCAATGGCCCCCTGCAGGAGGAGCTGCCTCTCCATGGTGAAGTTCGCCTCCCCCTCCTCCGGGTTGTCTCGAAGGTTAACCGGAGTAAGGAGCCGGTAAATGGCCTCCTCTGCCGGGTTCTTCGGCTGTGGTGGGGTGGAAGTTTCAGCCTCATCATCGCCCTGCTCCTGAGGATGGCGAGGCTGGGAGCTGGAGCCGGCCATCATGACCACGACACCGTGCGGAGCGATAAAATGCCGCTGCTGGGGAGCAGCGACTCCTAGACGGAGACGATCTCCCTAGGGAAATGCTCCGGCATGGTGGCGACGTAGACAGGAAGGTCGCCGAATAGCAGGATGGAGACGTTTGCTAGAAAGGTGGATCCGGAGAAACACGACGTGTTGTCGATGATACAGTCAAACTTGCCGAGCATAAGCACTAGGCCGGAGGCCACGTCCTCACCGGCTGAAGTGCAAGTTCCCGTGCGGAACGTGACTCTGGTCGAAGCCATCTAGCCCCATGGTGGGCGCCAACTATCGTTGTATTGGGAATGGCAGTACCTGAAAAGGTTAGATAGAGGTGTGGGGACTAGTAGGAAAGCTCTCGACGGTGTCCGCAGGCGGGATTGGGTACGAGCTAGTGTAGCGAGACACAAGAAGTACCCAGGTTCGGAGCCCTCGTGGTGAGGTGAAACTCCTACTCCTACCGATCTGACTATGAGTAGAATACAGTGTACAGTGGCTCCCCGAGTTGTATGATCTAGCTACCTTCTGAAATGCTCAGAGTCCAACCCTTGCTACGAGAGCCTTGCCCATCCTTATATAGGAAGAGGGACAATGGTCTGGCGGGTCTTGTCGCTGTACCAAGGTGTATCGTGCACTATGCAGCACGTCGCACTGTCCTCTTGATTGCGCCCGGCTACGTCTGTGTAGCCGACCTCGTATCTTGCCGCCCTTCCTGGTTCCGGATACCAGCTGGTAGCCGGTATGAAGTGCCCATGTGTGGCTACGATCTGCTAGACAGACACGAGCCACCTGTCTTAGTTCTTGTCTGGTTAGGGTATCCGGGGGTCATCCCCCCGACATGAAAGTAGCTTCCACATTGCATGTTGCACTATTGTGACAAAAGTTGCATCATATAATCCACTCAAGTGTGTGGTCATATGGATCAGTGTGGTTTAGGAAAAATAACACATGCAATGAATCTAGGGGATGAATTTTTCAAACCATGGTCACCGAGACCAAAAACACATAGGAAAGCAGCTTCCACATTGCATGTTGCGCTAGTGTGACAGAAGTTGCATCATAGAATCCACTAGATTGTGTGTGTTCATGTGGATCAATGTGGTTTTGGAAAAAAACACATGCAATTTAGTCATGTGGATCAATGACTCTAGTGGATCAATGTGGTTTAGGAAAAGAACACATGCAATGACTCTAGGGGATCAATGTGTCAAACCATGGTCATAGAGACCAAAACACATAGGAAAGCAGTCCCCACATTGCACCACTATGGCAGAAGTTGCATCACAGAATCCACTAGAGTGTGTGTGGTCATGTGGATCAATGTGGTTTAGGAAAAGAACACATGCAATGACTCTAGGGGATGAATTTGTTAAACCATGGTCACCGAGACCAAAAACACATAGGAAAGTAGCTTCCACATTGCATGTTGCGCCAGTGTGATAGAAGTTGCATCACAGAATCCACTAGAGTGTTTGTGTTCATGTGGATCAATGTGGTTTTGGAAAAAAACACATGCAATTTAGTCATGTGTATCAATGACTCTAGTGGATCAATGTATTTTAGAAATGAACACATGCAATGACTCTAGGGGATCAATGTGTCAAACCATGGTCATAGAGACCAAAAACACATAGGAAAGCAGTCCCCACATTGCATGTTGCATCACGGTTGCAAAAGTTGCATCACAGAATCCACTAGAGTGTGTGTGTGGTCATGTGGATCAATGTGGTTTAGGCAAAGAACACATGCAATGACTCTAGGGGATCAATGTGTCAAACCATGGTCACATATATCAAAAACACATAGGAAAGCAGCTTCCACATTGCATGTTTCACCGGTGTGACTGAAGTTGCATCACAGAATCCACTAGATTGTGTGTGGTCATGTGGATCAATGTGGTATTTGGAACAAAACACATGCAATGTGGTCATATGGATCAATTACTCTAGTGGATCAATATGGTTCAGGAAAAGAACACATGCAATGACTCTAGGGGATTAATGTGTCAAAGCATTGTCACATATACTGTCGTAGGAATGACCACGACAATCGCTACCAGGGGAAGCGATTGGAAGGATTTGTGGCAAGGGAGGGCAGCCATCTGCGGAGTGAGATGAGGGCAAAGACACAGGGATTTACTCTAGTGGATCAATATGGTTCGGCCCTCGTAGGGTAAAGACCTACTCCTGCTAGATTATATTATCGACTAGTGAGTTACAAGGGTGGCAAGCTCGGCGGCTAGGCGGCGAGTCGCTTGGATGGGGTGTATAATGCAACGTAAGTACAGAGAGTACCCTAGGGTGGTTTATATATGGGTACCTCGCTAGGGTTTACAGATATACAACCGAGTCAGATAGGGACTCGGAGGATTTGACCTAATCAGACTGGGCTTCTGCTATGCTTCTGGGCCTCCAGCTTCTAGTCGCCCTTCTCCTTCTCAGTCGCATTCTAGTCGCCGACCTGCAGGCCCACTCGTAGAGGCCATAGCCTTGTTGAAACGTCCCGCTGGGCATACCCCATTTGACATATCACCATCAGTAGTACCCGAGGCCAATGTTGGTTCAGCGCAGGTGTTCATTTGGCAGTCAGAGTAGGCGAGTCCAATTTGGACGCCCAGTCGAATCGGCGATGGACTCCCTCAACGAAGGAGGAAGTCTCTTCAGTATGTCTTCAGTCGCAGCTTTGACAAATGGAATTAGGCATGAGTCACCAGACCCAATTGAGCAGAAGGGTGGGCTATCGGCGAGTCGAGTGAGTGAAGTTGGAATGTCAGCTTGGTCAAACTAGCCGTTGGGTAACCCAACATTAACTTCGGCGTAAATACCGCGGGGTAACACCTACTCCAAAATTGGCGGGTAGCATCCCTTTATAAGCGGAGTGATAGGGGGAATCGTGCATCTTCTTCGCATTTCTCCGCCCCCGCATACCCTCAGTCTTTCCGCCTTCCCTGATCCAAAAGTTCTGGAGAGAGTGAATCCAGTCCTCCTGATGGCACCTTCGAAGGATCTATGGGGCAAATCCAAATGCACCACGGCCGCCTTGAAGTCCTTCCAGGATGCGGGCATCCTTTGCAAGGGGAATTGGCGGGTCCCTGCGCTTGGCAAGACAGAGCCGAAGCCTCGCCCTGGCGAATTCATCTGCTTCCAGAGCCACTTAGAAAGAGGACTAGGCTTCCCAACATCACTCTTTTTCCAGCGTTTCTACGCGTATTACGCGATCAAGCTATCGGATCTAGGGCCGCACAATGTGGAGCAGCTCGCGATCTTTGTTGCCTTCTGCGAAAGTTACCTTGGGTGTCGCCCCTACTTTCCCTTGTGGATGGAGCTGTTCCATGGCCGCGTCGGTCGCGAAGGAGTCGGTGGTCCCATCCTTGTGGCGTGCGGAGTCACGTTTCAACTGAAGCCCAAGGCCACCTTTGTAGAGCTTCTGTTGCCGAAGAAAGCCACCAATGAATGGAAGAAGAGTTGGTTTTATGTGAAGGAGTCTACCCCGACGGCGAGGTGGCACTCCCAATGTACATCGCTGAGAGGAGCGAACCGTGCCGGCTATCGGTGACCGCGCTTCCTGAAGATCAAAGGATGGCCATTGTAAAAATGTTGACGTGGATCAAGGAGTTGAAGAAGGAGGTCCTGGAGACCATCAATTTGTACAACTACTGGCTCGGGCGACGGCTGGTCCCGCTAGCCAACTGAGCCCACTAGATGTATGCATACACTTGCAAGGACGACGCCACGAAGGCGAGCAAGGAGGTCTGGGAGGCTGACAACTACATCGCCGCGCTGAAGAAGATCACAGGCGCGGAGTACAATGACCCGAAGGCCGGGCTCGCTCCATATACCACGACCGGGAAGCATCAGGCCCCCACAGTAAGCCTCCTTTCTTATCCACAATTGCACAGTTGGATCATTTGTAGTTGCAATTTCGCAGTTATAGTCTTGCATTCGCGGTCTTGTGCTTGTTTTGATCACCGTTCTATCTTTGTTAGCTATTTCAGGTGCTGGAAAATTGGCTCCCTACTCGTGACAAAGAGGTTCCTTCCGAGCTTGAAGAAGGAGCGATAGAGTCCTCTGACGGCGAGGATGAGGTAGCGGAGGTTGCCGCGCCTGTGCCTGCGGCTCCTAAGACCTATGGGAAAAATCAACGCGAGATCGAGGCAAGTCGCAGCCTCGAAGAGCGCGCTAGTGATGAAGGTATCGTGCAGGAGCACAACTCACGGTGCATAGCAACACCGGGGAAGCCTGTGCCGAAGACGAAGTCGCCGACGAAGAAGCGAATGACAAAACAAACGTCACTGCCTCGGTCGGTGGTGTCGTTCGAATCGTTAGACGAGGAATCTGACGATGATGAGGGCGAGGCTACGACCAAGATTCTGGAGGACCCCGCTCTGCTGATGGAATCAAGGGCGGCAGACGCGGTGGTAGAACTGGCGGTTCTGATCGCCGAGATCACACTGACAATCTCGGCGGCATCGGAGCCAGAGGCTGCTAGGAAGATGAGGTCGAAGTCCCTACCACCAGAGAAGGTGCCCGTGTCACCCGGGCCAGAGGTTCTCACAACCGCGTGCTCGTCGTTGAGTAAGCCCGCGGTGTCGTGGGCCACATGTGTGTTTGAGAATTGGCTTACGCGTAAGTTGGGCCCAGAGCTGGAGAAGCCTGTCCACATTAGCACCGTCTTGCGCACTCTCCCCGTTACCAAGTAAGTTTGATGCTTTATCTCTCGTGTTTTGATGTTTTTCTTGTATCCTCAGCTTGTTTATACTGGTGATTTCGCAGGTCTGGTGCCAAGAAGATTGGTCGCCCTTTGCGAAGGAGCGCTTGGAGAACAATCTGCAAGAGACACATGAGGCCAGTAAATGACTCTAGGCGACTGCTGGAAAGTTGTATTGCCTTTGGTAAGTTCAGGTTCTTGCTGTTGTGGGAATACTGAGATATGGTCTTCTTTCCTTCAGTTGATTATTTCGCTGCAATCGCCAAGGTCCACGAGGGCTATGTTCTAGCCATCGAACTGGAGGCCGCCAAAGTCACTTCGGCCAAGGCGGAGAAGCGAATCATCTTGTTGATGAAGGAGCTGGAGGCGACAAAGGCCTCGATGATCTCTTCTGAGGAGAGGGCCAAGGCTGCGGCCGCTGCAGGGGAGGAGGAGCAGAAGGCCTCCAACTCGGTCATCCTTGGGTGGCAGGATAACCTTGCGATGCTGGAGAAGCATGTGACGGAGAGCTGCCGCAAACTCCTTGGTATCTTTTTCTTCTTCTCATTCTTTTCTGGTATATGGCGAGTCCCTGAGCGGGTGAGTCCACTAGGTCAAAAGGTATTGATTTTTTGACATTTCAGCCATGATAGGTCAAAGTGACCGGGTGGTGCAGACCTTTGACGCCTCGCAATGCGTGACGGCAGTGGTGAATGCGGCCATCGCTTTGGTGCTTTGCGTCCAGGCTATTCTCCAAGGGATCTCTCCCACCGAGGTGATTCCCGGTGGGCTGACGAAAGTGTGGTGCTATCTCGAGGAGGTGCCTGCAGTGGTCGAGTGGATGTAGCGATCGGCCTTCCGACGCGGGGCCACCATGGTGCTCAGTCTCGGGCTCGCGCACTTCCCCGACGACTTCGACCTCGACGACGTCACCAACGTTTATTCCTCAGCGATTGGCTCGGTGGAGATTGCGGAGGTGCTCAGGTCGACCGCTAAGGCTGCTCCGTTCGTGGAGCGGGTGTTGGCGATGGGGGATCTTCTACCGTACCAGGAGACAGTGGTGGCGCTAGGCGACTCCGAGCGGGAGCACCATGACCTGAAGCCGGAGCAGCCCTTCCGGTCGTCGTTGGCAAAGCAGCTGACGACGTACCCGTCAAACCCTTGGGAGCCATTTGTCTGGGCCAAGGGCGATGGTGGCGCTTCTTCTTTGAATCCTACAAAGTGAAGGAATTTCCCTAGGGCATTTGTGTTAGTCATGGCGACTGCCCCCTTTTGTGTACCTAGATGACGGACAATATATTTTGTTGTTTGAAGGAAAAAGGTCAATCAACTCGCATTGCTATGTTAGTGTTATTTCTTTCTTGTTTTTGGTTGAGCGAGTCCCTGATTACGTTAACCTCACGTGTATCTATGTTTTTTTGTGTTAGGCTGTTAGGTTAAACATAGTCGACTCGTTGTGGCTCATGGAGCCAGTCGCTTGGCAACCCCAAGGGGTGCTCTATACTTGGTCGTTTTCCCGATCACAACCGGGGTCGGTTAGGTGAGTCCCTAAGCGTGGTGCTTGGACGTGTTAGTCGCATGCCCAAGGTAGGTGAGGACGTTGGTATGTTGTTTGTAATGTGTCACCCCTGCCTTGGAAAAGCAGTCGCATGGCAAGCATGAGGTAGGCTCTCATACTTAGTGCGTTCCCGAGACGCGTGAGGGACGTTTTTGGCGAGTCCCTGAGCGTGGTACTTGACCTTTCGAGTCACCGTGCACGGGGGTGGGAAGGATGGGTTTGCTGTGACAAGCGTGTTCGGTTGTCTTGGCCCAGCAGGCCAGTCGAACAAGGCGACTTTGATGGTGGCTCCGGGGTAGCGTTTTCGTGGACGAGCAAGGCCCGAATATTTTCGGTGCCCTTGAGCCGCACTACTTAGCTGTGTCGATTGCTCGACCAAGGGTTGACTTCCGGAGGTAGCGTATTGCTAAATGTACGAGTGTGATTGGCACAAGGGAACAGTGAGTAGACACAATTTGTGCGATCCGATTTTATTTCATCATATAGCAACTCAGTAGATTTTTTAATTCTATGTATAGAACTTTCGGAGGAGGTTTACATTCGATGGGCTCCCGACTTCGAGCTGGTCGTCGCCTCGTATGTCGATGAGGTAGTACACGTCATTGCTAAGGACTCGCCCTATGGCAAATGGCCCCTCCCATGGGGGAGAAAGCTTGTGCATGCCCTTCTTGTCCTGGACCAGTCACAGGACCAGGTCACCCTACTAGAAGGTGCGAGTCCGGACTCGACAGTTGTGTTAGCGATAGAGTCCTTGCTAGTAGATGGCAGTGCAAGAGAGAGCTAGGTCGCGTGCTTCGTCGAGCTGGTCGACCCTGTACTGGCGGGCCACCTCGTTAGCCACCTCCGCATAGTTGATGACCTGAGGAGAGTCATGTTCCAGGTCAGTTGGCATGACGACCTCAGCGCTGTACACCATGAAGAAGGGCGTCAACCCTGTTACGTGGTTGACGAAGTTGTGGATGCCCCATATCATGGAGGGTAGCTCTTTGACCCAGCATCCAGGGGTTTGCTCGAGAGGGACCTATAGTCGTGGCTTGAGGCCATGGAGGACGCTTTGGTTGGCGCGCTCTGCTTGACTGTTCGACTCTGGGTGGGCGACTGAGGCGAGGTCGAGTCATATGATGTGCTCTTCACATAAATCAGCCATGGCGCCCTTGGCAAAGATGTTACCGTTGTCCGTGATGATGCTATGTGGGTAGCCATACTAATAGATGAGCTCGTGGAGGAACTTGGTAGCGGTCTTGCTGGCGGACTTCTTGATTGGCTTGGCCTCCACCCACTTGGTGAACTTGTCGACTGCGACCAGGAGGTGGGTGAAGCCAGATAGAGCCTTTTTGAATGGGCCCACCATGTCGATGCCCCATACAACGAATGGCTAGGTGATGGGGATGGTCTTGGGGGACGAACTAGGTATATGTGTCTGGTTGGTGTACTTATGGCATCCGACACATCGTTGGACGATGTCAGTTGCATCAGCGTGTGCGGTGAGCCAGTAGAAGCCATGTCGCATGGCTTTGGCCACTAGCGATCAGGCCCCGGCGTGGTGGCCGTAGTCACTGGCATGGATGTCCTGGAGGATCTTGCGCCCTTCTTCTAGCTATACGCAACGCTAGAATACGCTAGTCACGCTGCATTTGTGGAGCTCGCCGTTGATGATGACGAAGGATTTGCAGCAGCGCACGATCATTCATGCCTCTGTCTCGTCAGTGGGTAGGATATTTGATGTGGACATCCCATCTATCGATACACCCGCTATACCTACAACTATAGACATACAAGGACCTACCACTCGATCTCGTGCCAAGCAACTTAACTATCAGGTACTTTCGTTTCTTGGAACTATTCCTCACATACATGAGAATATGATGCTGCCTAAATTAGAGGTATTTGTTACTCTTAGGAATGATGGACCTAGCATGGACGAGAGGGACAAGCATTGGAGAATAATCATGCATGGAGATCACAACAAGCATATGAGGGTTGAAGAGGACGCCACAAGTGGATATTTCCAAACTATGAAGCCACCATAATGAAGATAGAAGGCTCGGACAAAATATTCAAAATTATTACTTCATAGATTCGTCCATAGCTTAATATGGAGCTACGTCACCTTTATTTTGGGCCAATCCCATGTTATTTTTGCAGGTATTTTAATAGCCACTTTTTAGAGTCCATATTTGAGGGAAAAAATACTTTTAGGGTTGGATTCGGCCACCATACCTATGGCTGGCCGAAACCCCACCTTTTCCTCCTTAAATACTCCCCATAGCCGTCACTTTAGACTCGGATTTTGTTTAGACAAAAAGTTAGCCACCATTGCAACTTCGCCAAGGCTTGAGTGTCGCAGAGACCTCCTGTACTTCACACCTAATCAGGATCTCATGATTTCAATAAAGTTTTCATCTTTAGCCGCAATATCTTGATTGCAATTTTAGTTCTTACTTGTTCTCGTTTTTACGTAGGAATTAAGACCCTCGTTGGTCAGGTTGGTCGTGCTTTTGCAAGATCGGTAACCTCTAGGAGATTGGCCTAACGACTGTGTTGGCACTCGTGCTCGCATGTATAGTCAGATCGTCAAGCCCGAACTCCACCCAAATCGACTTATCACCATCTCATCTAAAGATCGGACACCTTTGCCCTATCAAGTGGTATCATATTTCAGGTTGCTCGGTGAGATTTTACAGTTTGCCTAGTATAGATCTGTTTTTCCTATAACCCACGAAAAAGCCAAAAACACAGTTCGAGTTAGATCTATCCCATCATCAATCTTTGCCTAGCATTATCTTTACAGTTTTTGCGTCGTTGAATTTGTGTCTACATCGTCGCGTCGAGTTGCTGGTCTTAGTGTCTTGTCCTTAGAGTTTCGAGTTCTTGTCACATTAGTCACCGTCGCCACGATCACCGATCACCGCTATACACTTACCAACATATTCCGCCATTGCCATATACCCTGCCACCATAAACCCTCGACTCCACCAACGCCTTCCTACCGTGACACAGATCCGATCACTTTTCATACCTTGGCATGAGTCCGAGTAGAGTTGTTATCTCCTTGTTAGTTCTTTTTGTTTCCTTCCATATTATTTCCGTGTTGTACTCTAATTCTGTGAATTAAAGTTTCGGTCGCCAGCCAAGAGGAAGGAGAGCAAAAAAACTCTGTTAATTAAAATTTCTAGCTATACTAGTTTTCGACCTTGGGGATCACTTTTCTCCATCGGCCGTTATAGCGACATTTTTTTGGTGCATGCGTGCTTTCCGGAGCACGGTAGAAAAAGTTTGACAATTTTTTTTGGGGCTATCCTATTTTTAGACCCCGTAGATCAGTTCTAGACACTCGCCATCATAGTGATTTTTGACATCTCGGATCGCTTTTCAGGGTGCTATATTATCATACCATTGCTTGTTGTGTCGCGTCGTGACATCGTTAGTGCTCTAGGCTCGCGTCTCTAGTATTGTCTAGCCTAGGACCAGCACGATACCATTGTTGAGCATCTTTTCAACTTTGCATTGCTGTTTTGATAATTGCTAATCCTCTTTGCTAAGCCTTCCTAGAGCTCCACATATTTCTCCACGTGCGTTGTCCCTGGTAATTACTCGATTCAATCTCTGGAACCGCTGATCTCCGTGGTTGCACGACACATTTTTCCTTCTGTTTGGTAAGAACTTGTAAGAGCTTTCTATATTGTTTGATGGATTATGCGTGTTTCCACTATATTTCCGTACTTGTAGGCATATACAACTGTGCTTTTAAGGACTAACCATGGCAGATATAGAACCGACAAACATGACAAATGAAGAGAGGCATTCTCACTTCACCAAGATTTTGGTCGGACGTGCGCAAGATGTTGATTCAAGACTAGAGAATGTTGACCTCATGCTCAACGAGACCATGGAGAACATCAAAGGACTCGAGAAATCTTTCAACGACAAGCTCGACGCCAAGTTTCAAGAGATCCTCACCAGGCTATGATATGGGGTGGCCCGATCTTCTCAGCAAGCTCTTGTCGATGTTGATGGTGGATGATAGACAACTAGTGCGTAACTATGATCTCTCGAGCTCGAACCCTGATGCCCATGCAACAGCTCTCGAACCTTGTAGGATATTCACAACACCACACTCTTGCGCACGCAGCCGTGACCACGAACGGTAGTATGCAATCTACTAATTCCCAATGGAACAACAGATCACACTCAATTATTGTTGGTAGATTCGAACACAGGGTAATTTCTGGAGGTTCTATGAAAGAAACAACTCCAAAATATTTTAACATGGTCTAAACCTAGATAGTAGTGCGCCCCATATATTTATGAGTCAGGGGGTGTGGCGGCTAAGGGGGTGACCGAGTTGGTCCCACCCAACTAGGGTACAAACCGACCTAAAATTGGGTTCGTCTCAGGGTTCTGCCGTGGCAGAGTTTGGACTTGTTTCTCTGCCGCGGCAGCCTGCCGTGGCAGAAAAGGACTCTGTTTCTATGCAGCGATAGGAAAACGCATCGTTTCTCTGCCGCGGAACAGATCCTGCCATGTGTTGATCTTCTTCTTGGTAGCTCCTTGCGCTTCCTCCCTCTACTCCCTCACGCATTCTTCATTGATCAACATGCCATGCTCCATATGCTTCAGCTCCTCGCTCCATGCTACGCCTTCTTCTCCCATGTACCTGTTCATACAATAGCACAAAGACTTAGGCGATATAAAGTTCTTATAAATGAAAGCATCATGGTCAACTAGGAATGAATTCACCTGATAGTCATTATTGATTTGACTCAATATTTCCTTCTAGTTCAAGCAGTTAGAATCATCATAATCCCTATATATATCCTCATCATCCTCCCTTTCTTCATGAAAAGCCGTCCACGACTTTGGGTAAGATGAAAGTGGAAGAAACAAAAAGAACAACGTGTACGCAAAGTATATGTATACATAACATGTTGTATTATTGTTGTTCACATGAAAAGTATGTCCAGTATACATCAAGCAACTTAAATTGCAGGTATAAGTGAAGTACAAAGAATTATGATCATGGTGAAAAACAACTAAATAGATAGTCTTGTTCTTCAATATTAAATTCATTTTTCTTGAAGAAGATATATGATCAAATTTGTGCACAAGATCAAACCAATTCAATATGTGTGAAAACCAAATTGATTCATGCCATGCTTCAACTGCGCTAATCTGATTATTATGAACATGATCATGTTGTCTAGTATGTAAGATGCAACTTAATTTGCAAATATCAGTGAAGTCTAAAATAGTAACATAAGTAGACAAAGACTTTTGGGACAAACACAATGTTTATGAAAACTTGGGTTCTATCCTAGCAAGATGAAAACAATCCAACGTACGTAAAATTACTTGTGTTGGTTGCAATATGTCAACTAGACCAGAACTTATTTCCATAATATCTCAAACATGAACTATTGTCCCATAGCAAACATTTTGTGACACATTGCATATATGGCTGAAAACAGCTTGTTTCAGTTTAGCGATTCTATCACAAGTAATGCATATGTGAACCACAAGAAAATTTCCATCCATGCTATATTCACCAATTAGATTGAAAGTGAAACAAGGAGAATATGTGCTAGAATTGAAATGAAATTTCAGAAATCTTATCCATAGCACAACTCATATTCATAGGTTCATTTAGCATGATGGAATACATAATATCAGCAGGTGGTATTTGAGCAATTATTTCTTTATGTGTAATCAGTACCACATGATCAAAATTTGAATTTGGTAAACTATCACATGGTGCTGAAACAGTAGTGTTAGGCAAATCACAAGGAGGCTTCAGTAAAGGAATACTCACAATATGTCGTACATGCTGCCTGAAGCTCCAAATCATTACCAATGTCATCAACAATCTCCTCAGTTGTAGTAGGTACTAAAACATCCTCCACAGGTGACAATGCACAGTCCAGTGATACATGTTGTAACATAGACGACTCCCTTTCTTCAAAAGCAACCTGGATATCACAAGAAACAACACTAGGAGTAGAGATGATTACATTAGTAGAAACTTCATTTGTCTCATCAACTCTCACTCTCGATTCTTCTACGATACAATCAACATGTGGTTTTATGTTGGTGGTTACAGGTGCACATAGGTTTTGACGCCTAATCTCATGAAATTGTTTAACATTTGAACGTGCTAACCATGTGTGCTTATCATTCCAAAAGATAGTAGGGTCAGAACACTCACTACCAAACACAACCTGGAATGATTTACACCACTTTGTTCCCAACATGATATGGTAGGAGTTAAATGCTCTAGGAACGAGAAAACAAGAAATAGTCCTACTGCCATAAATGGTGAGTGGAACATATGCGATCTGAGTAACTGGTAGTGCATGACCAGAAGTTGCTAACATAAATGGTTTTTTAATGCACTTGTATATAATTGTAGCTTTTCAACAACCTCAACACTAACCAAATTTATGTAAGAACAAGTATCAATGATAGTAGCAGCTTGTCTGCCACTAATTTCTGTGATGAAGTGGAACAAACCAGAATTAGATACCACTCCTGAATCCTCGTCCCAAAATGTGTTGCTGCAGTAGGAGCGTAATGGAAAGGGATAATCATCTGCATCCTTTTTCTACATCACATCAACACTACTAGAAGACATTATTAGTACATTAGTGCACAAAACAAAATCTGGTGGTGGAGCTCTCACAACTGACGCAAAACTGACAAGAAAGCAGATCTTACTGTTCTAAAGTGAATAGTGATGCTTACCAATTCGAAATCAAAGACTTATGCACTAACGTGATGAAGTGAATATCAAAGGTATAGAGAATGATCGCAGGGCACATAGGTTATTCATGGTGGAGCTATAGGTATGGTATCCTATCTACACCGTAAACAAGTCCTAGTGTTGATTGTACAAAAACCCAAGAAACACACATGTGGAGAAAAACATGGCAATGCAACTATGAAGGGTGTTGCACTACTCTCGAGAGACACTAGCAATGCTCAAAGTAAACAGGCACAAGACTGCTCAATCTACTGGTGCACAAAGATATCACTAGGCCTCTTGCTCAATTCTCCTTTTCTTTTTCTTTTTCTTTTTCTTTTGGATAGATTCTTTCTCTTTTTGCCTTTTCTTTTGCTATATGCTCTTGCTCTTTTTTAATATATATCACACACGGCCAATTTACAAAGCACAGCACCAAGACCCTACGAGCAGCCTATAAGAGCGGAAACTAGTCTCAATGGGAAAGTTCCTACACTTATGAAATAGAATGACTGTACCTAAGGTTTGGAAAATTGCAAAATTTCACAATTTTTTTATATGGCTGCCGTGGTAGAAAAACAGGACAAATATGTGCCATGGCAGAGAATCTGTAACTCACGGCAGAACGCGTGCCGCTGTAGAAAAACAGCACGAAATTGTGCCGCGGCAGGAAATCTGATCCATGGCAGACACGGACTCGCGGTAGAAAAAAAGGCGTTTTCTGTGCCGCGGCAGAGTCGGCGGGATTTTTTTTGCAATTCTGACTTGCCAAGTAGTACACAACTAGGACTCTTTGCTTGGATCGGATCTGACTTGATGGTGGCGGAAACAATTGATGGGGAACTCGACTAGAACAACTAGAGAGCAAAAACAAATCTACGAAGAACATATCTAGATCTAATCTAATAGAGGAACACGACCAACAACTATTACTCGAATACGATGTAATCTAGGCTATGGCAACTCTTTTTGTGGGCCTTTTTCTGTATAGGACGAAAAACAAGATCTAATATATGGATGAATTTGTGGATTGCTTACCGAGGCAACGAGGAGCTCTGATACCAAGATGATACGGGGTGGCCCGATCTTCTCAGCAAGCTCTTATCAATGTTGATGGTGGATGATAGATAACTAGTGCGTAGCTATGATCTCTCCCGCTCGAACCCTGATCCCAATGCAATATGTCTTGAACCTTGTAGGATATTCACAACACCACACTCTTGCGCACGTAGCCATGTCCATGAACGGTAGTATGTAATCTACTAATTCCCAATGGAACAACATATGACACTCAATTATAGTTGGTAGATTCGAACACAGGGTAATTCCAGAGGTTCTATGAAAGAAACAACTCCAAAATATTTTAACGTGGTCTAAACCTAGATAGTAGTGCGCCCCATCTATTTATGAGTCTGGGGGTGTAGCGGCTAAGGGGGTGACCGAGTTGGTCTCACCCAACTAGGGTACAAACCGACCCAAAGTTTGGTTCGGCTCAGGGTTCTGCCGTGGCAGAGTTTGGGCATGTTTCTCTGCCACGACATCCTACCGTGCCTGAAAAGGACTCTGTCTCTATGCCGCGGCAGCCTGCCGTGGTAGGAAAACGCATCGTTTCTCCGCCGCGGCAGAGATCCTGTCATGTGTTCATCTTCATCTTGGTAGCTCCTTGCGCTTCCTCCCTCTCCTCCCCCACGCATTCTTCATTGATCAACACTCCATGCTCCATATGCTTCAGCTCCTCGCTCCGTGCTACGCCTTCTTCTCCCATGTACCTGATCATACACTAGCACAAAGACTTAGGCGATATAAAGTTCTTATAAATGAAAGCATCATGGTCAACTAGGAATGAATTCACCTGATAGTCATTATTGATTTGACTCAATATTTCCTTCCAGTTCAAGCAGTCAGAATCATCATAATCCCTATATATATCCTCATATGGGTACCTACACCTGCACCTACGGCTGCACCACGTCACCAGCACCGTCTACCCAACCATGTGGGACTGGCGCGACGTGTACCACTTGCGGGACACCATACGGCAAGTTCGTCTGCTCCTGCTACAGCCGCACCACCTCAGGCTCCAGCCCCCGATGCTGCTGCCCCAACTATGGAAGCTGCTGCTCATACCACGGCTGAAGCTTTTGTGGGATATGAAGAGGATGGTGACAACGAGTATGAAGATGAGGATGAGTTCGATGAGTATGTCGAACAACCTCCTGGCTGTCCTCGACATTACTACCACAATGCTCGACCATCGGTACATAATGATGATCATGTTGCTAAGCATAAGCTCAATATTCCACCTTTTGAGGGCAGATATAATCCTGATGCATATCTTACATGGGAATTGGAAGTAGATCAACGTTTTGCATGTTTAAGATATCCTGAGAATATGCATGTTAGTGCTGCTACTTGTGAGTTTACAGATTTTGCTTCGCTATGGTGGTCTGAATATTGTCGCGTCAATCATACTAATATTGCTAATACTTGGACTGCTTTAAAAACTTCTATGCGGATTTTCTTTGTACCACTAACTTATCAATGAGATTTGCTAAAGAAAATGACTCGTTTAGAGCAAGGCAAGAATTTGGTAGAAGAATATTATCAGGAATTACAAACTAACATGGTTCGTGTTCTTTCTTGGTTTAAATAAGGATATTCAAAACATCTTAGACTATAAGGAATATCGCACCATTACTCGTTTGTTTCATCTTTCTTGCAAAGCTGAACGTGAAGTGCAGGATCGTCAACCACCATGGAGGAGAACTAACAATTCTGTAGGTCGTACATCATCGTGGACACCCCGACAATCAACGCCTTCTTCGCGTGGCACACCACCAGCACCTACCACGTCCAAAGCCACCACGCCATCATCAAGAGTGCCTTTGGCTACTCCACCACCATCATCCAATGGCCCATATCATAGTTCTTCTTATGTGGTTTCCACAAGCAAGACAAAGGATATACAATGCTGCAAATGCTGGGATATGGTTATATTGAGAGGATGTGCCCAACGCAGAGTGTTATGATGGTGCATGATGATGGTGAATATGATTCAGCAAGTGACTTTGATGAAGATACATTAGCTCTTATTTCTGCTCGTGATGGAGATAATTCTGATTCTGAAGAAGAGATGGAGGTAATGGGAGCTGAAACTGCTTATCAATACAAGAGCTTAGTTGCACAACGTGTGTTGAGTGTGCAATTGAGAAAATCTAAACATGATCAATGCCACAACCTGTTCCAAACACGAGGCGTTGTCAAGGAAAGAGCTATACGGATCATTATTGATGGAGGGAGTTGTAATAATCTGGCTAGTGTTGACATGGTAGAGAAGCTTACTCTCCCAACAAGGCAACACACACATTCATATTATATCCAATGGTTTAAGAGTTCTCGTAAGATCAAGGTAACAAGAACGGTACGCGTGCATTTTACTATTGGTACATATTCTGATTTTGTTGATTGTGATGTTGTGCCCATGCAAGCTTGTTCTTTGTTACTTAGTAGACCTTGGCAATTTGATAGGGAATCTATTCATAATGGTAAAACTAATCACCATTTTCTTATGCATGATGGTAAGAAAATTGGTCTCAAACCTATGACTCCTAAACAAATTTTAAAAGATGATATGGCTAGAGCTAGTAGAGCTAAAACTGAGGAGAAACACAAAAGTGAGAATCAGATTGTTGCTAAAGATTTTCTACCACCAAAGACCATTAAATCTGGTTCTAAACATGCTACTGAAATTCGTTTGAAGGGTCCATGAATGCTTGCAAATAAAATTGATGTTGCTGAACTAGATGTGAACAATACTTAATGTTATGCAATTTTCTAGAAAGAGGTTTTGTTTTCATGTGAGGATATGCCTCCTTCTTTGCCACCTGCTGTTGTTGACCTTTTGTTGGAATATGAGGATGTTTTTCCATCTGAGATGCCACCAGGACTACCTCCTATTAGAGGAATTGAGCACCAAATTGATTTAATTCCTGGTGCCACGTTGCCCAACCGTGCGCCATATAGAACCAATACCGAGGAGACAAAGGAGATACAACGCCAAATTAAGGAACTACTTGACAGAGATCACACTCGAGAGTCCCTTATCCCTTGTGTTGTTCCTATTATTTTGGTACCTAAGAAAGATGGTTCTTCGCGCATGTGTACTGATTGTAGAGCTATCAATAATATTACTATTGGTTACCATCATCCTATTCCACGATTAGATGATATGCTTGATGAATTGAGTGGCTCTACCATGTTTTCTAAAGTTGATTTGCATAGTGGTTGCCATCAGATTCGTATGAAATTGGGAGATGAATGGAAAATAGCATTTAAAACTAAGTTTGGTCTATATGAGTGGTTAGTAATGCCATTTGGTTTAACTAATGCACCCAGCACATTCTTGAGATTAATGAACAAAGTTTTATGTGCTTGCATTGGACGATCTGTGGTAGTCTACTTTGATGATATTCTGATTTATAGCAACTATTTAGAGGATCATTTGGAACATTTACATGCTATTTTTAATGCTTTACGCGATGCATGTTTGTTTGGTAATATTGAGAAGTGCACCTTTTGCACCGATCGAGTTGTGTTTCTTGGCTATGTTGTTACATCACAGGGTATTGAAGTGGATCCAGCCAAGATTGAAGCAATTGAGAATTGTTCGCAGCCTAAGACGGTCACACAAGTGAGGAGTTTTTTTGGCCTCGCTGGTTTTTATAGGCGTTTCGTCGAAGATTTTGGATCAATTGATGCGCCATTGAATGAGCTTACAAAGAAGGATATGTCCTTTGTTTGGGGCGATGCGCAACAACAAGCCTTCATGATATTGAAAGATAAGTTAACACATGCTCCATTACTCCAACTTCTTGATTTTACTAAGACTTTTGAGCTTGAGTGTGATGCTAGTGGAATTAGTTTGGGAGGTGTGTTATTACAATAGGGCAAACCTGTTGCATATTTTAGTGAGAAATTGAGTGGGGCTAGTCTAAACTATTCTACTTATGATAAAGAATTGTATGCACTAGTTCGGACATTAGAAACTTGGCAACATTACTTATGGCCTAAAGAATTTGTTATACATTCTGATCATGAATCTTTGAAGCATATTCATATTCAATCTAAGCTAAATCGTCGCCATGCATAGTGGGTTGAATTTATTGAGTCTTTTCCTTATGTTATCAAACACAAAAAGGTTAAAGATAATATTATTGTTGATGCTTTGTCGCGCCGCTATACTTTGTTATCTTAACTTGACTTCAAAATATTTGGATTGGAAACTATTAAGGAACAATATGTGCATGATGCTGAATTTAAAGATGTGTTACAAAATTGTAGAGATGGTAGAACATGGAACAAATTCGTCTTCAATTATGGATTTGTGTTCCGTGCTAACAAACTATGCATCCCAGATAGTTACGTTCATCTTTTGTTGTTACAGGAGGAGCATGGAGGAGGACTGATGGGTCACTTTGGAGTAAAGAAGACGGAGGGTGTTCTTGCTGGACACTTCTTTTGGCCACGCATGTTTCAAGATGTTGAGAGATTCATGGCACGCTGCACTACTTGTCAAAAAGCTAAGTCTCGCCTTAATCCACACGGTTTATATATGCCTCTTCATGTGCCTAGTGTTCCTTGGGAGGATATTTCTATGGATTTTGTTTTGGGATTGCCTCGTACATAGAAGGGGAGAGATAGTATTTTGGTTGTTGTGGATCGGTTTTCTAAGATGGCACACTTTATTCCTTGTCACAAGACTAATGATGCTTCACATATTGCTGATTTGTTCTTTCGTGAAATTGTTCATTTACATGGTGTGCCAAATACTATTGTTTCTGACCGTGATACTAAATTTCTTAGCCACTTTTGGAGATGTTTATGGGCTAAGTTGGGGACGAAATTACTGTTTAGTACTACATGTCATCCCCAAACTGATGGACAAACTAAAGTAGTCAATAGAACTTTGTCTACTATGTTGTGGGCTGTTTTAAAGAAGAACTTAAAATTGTGGGAAGCGTGTTTACCTCATATTGAATTTTCTTATAATCGGTCGTTGCATTCTACCACAAAGATGTGCCCATTTGATATTGTGTATGGTTTTGTTCCTCGTGCACCTATTGATTTATTGTCATTACCTTCTTCGATGCAAAATAATTTGGATGCTAGACAACATGCTGAAATGATATTAAAATTACATGGGACTACTAAAGGCAACATAGAACGCATGCATGCTAAGTATAAAATTGCTGGGGATAGAGGGAGAAAGTATGTTGTGCTTGATGTTGGTGATCTTGTTTGGTTGAATTTGCGCAAAGATTGTTTCCCTGATCTATGCAAGTCTAAGTTAATGCGACGTGTTGCTGGTCCTTTTATGTTATTAGAGAAAATAAATGATAATGCATATAAACTTGAGCTAACTGCAGATTTTGGTACGGTTAGTCCTACATTTAACATTGCAAATTTGAAGCCTTACTTTGATGAGGAAGATGAAATTGCGTCAAGGACGACTTCAATTCAAGAAGGGGAGCATGATATGGACATCCCATCTATTGATACACCCGCTATACCTACAGCTACACACATACAAGGACCTACCACTCGAGCTCGTGCCAAGCAACTTAACTGTCAGGTACTTTCGTTTCTTGGAAATATTCCTCACATACATGAGAATATGATGCTCCCTAAATCAGAGGTATTTGTTACTCTTAGGAATGATGGACCTAGCATGGATGAGAGGGACAAGCATTGGAGCATAATCATGCATGTAGATGGCAGTAAGCATATGAGGGTTGAAGAGGACGCCACAAGTTGAGATTTCTAAACTTTGAATCCACCATAATGAAGATAGAAGGCTTGGACAAAATATTCATGATTATTACTTCATAGATTCGTCCATAGCTTAATATGGTGCAGCGGCACCTTTATTCTGGGCCAGGCCCATGTTATTTTTGCAGGGATTTTAATAGCCACTTTTCAGAGTCCGTATTTGTGGGAAAAGGCTTGTAGGGTTGGATTCGGCGACCACACCTATGGCTGGCCGAAACCCCACCTATTCCTCCATAAATACTCCCCATAGCCATCACTTTAGACTCAGATTTTGTTTAGACTAAAAGTTAGCCACCATTGCAACTTCGCCAAGGCTTGAGTGTTGCAGAGACCTCCTATACTTTGCACCTATTCAGGATCCCACGATTTTAATAAAGTTTTCATCTTTATCCAAAATATCATGATTACAATATTAGTTCTTGTTCTCGATTTTAGGTAGGAATTAAGACCCTCGTTGGTTAGGCTGATCGCGCTTCTGCAAGATGGGTAACCTCTAAGAGATGGGCCTAGCGATTGCGTTGGCGCTCATGCTCGCACGTGTAGTCGGATCATCAAGCCCGAACTCCACCCAAGTCGATTTATCACCATCTCATCAGAAGATCGAACACCTTTGCCCTATCAATCTTGTGCTCGAGGAAGGCGACGTATGGTGCGGTCCAATCGCTGGGCTCCGTAATCATGGTGACCTGTGCGGGTTTGGGCTGCAGAGGTATCCCGATGTCGATCTCCTTTGGCAGGGAGACCGTGGGCTTGTTGATGATGTCGAGGAAGACACTCGCCGGTGGTGTTTGGCAGGCTAACCCTATACGAGAGAGTGCGTCAGCCTCCTCATTCTTCTGCCTTTGGATCCACTCGACGGAATAGCCGGTGAAGTGGCGCCCAGCTAGTCCACCGCTTGGCGGTACGCATCATGGTAGGGGAGATAGCGTCGCAGGTACCGGCGACTTGTGTGGCGACAAGGTCGGAGTCGCCGTAGCACCGTAGGCGATTGATGTTCATCTCCTTGGAGGCCCGCATGCTGTGAAGGAAGGCCTCATACTCAGCCATATTGTTGGTGCAAGGTGTGAAGTCGAGGTACAACACATAGCGGATCTTGTCACCTTTGGTGGAGGTGAGTACGATCCCAGCCCCCCGCACCGTCCATGTTCTTGGACCCGTCGAAGTGGGGCAACCAGTAGTGGAGATAGGGCAACTTCTCCGGCTGCTGTGCTTCTTCCCATTAGGCAAGGAAATCGGCCAAAGCTTGTGACTTGATCGCTTTGCGTGGCTCATACTTGATGTTGTGGATGCTGATTTCGACGACCCACTTGGCGACTCGCCCAGTCGTCTCGCGATTGCGGATGATGTCCTGCAGCGGCGCGGAGGCGATGACCGTGATGTGGGATGCTCCTGGAAGTAGTGCGGGAGCCGTCGCTGGGCTCTCAAGACCACATACACCAGTTTCTCGTACTGCGGGTAGTGCTGGCTTGAGTCCGTTAGGACCTCGCTGATGTAGTAGACTGGGCACTGTACGGGGCGCTCCTTGCCCTCCTCTAGTCGCTCGACGAACATCACGGCGCAGACGACTCGAGTGGAGGCTGCGACGTAAACAAGCATTTGCTCTTTATTGACTGAGGCGGCGAGTAGAGGTGCTGCGAGCAGCACTTCCTTGAGCGCTTTGAGCATGTTGTGCGCTTCTTCGTCCCATTGGAACGTGGGGTTCTTCCGCATCAGGCGGTAGAGGGGCATTGCCTTCTCACCTAGCTGGGGGATGAAGCGACTGAGAGCCATGACTCGCCCAGCCAGCTTCTGAACGTCGCGCAAGCACTCGGGTTTCCCGAGCCTCACGATGGTGTCGATCTTGGTGGGGTTTGCCTCGATGCCTCGCTTGGAGATGACGTACCCTAGGAGCTGTCCGGTGGGCACGCCGAAAGTGCACTTCCCAGGGTTAATCTTGATCTTGTACCTCCATAGATTTGCGAAGGGTTCGGCCAGGTCAGTGAGTAGGTCGCTCTGGCGGGTGGACTTTACCACCATGTTGTCGATGTAGACGTGGATGTTGTGGCCAATTTGACTCGCAAGGCACTCCTGCATGCACCTTTGGTAGGTTGCGCCGGTGTTCTTGAGTACGAACATCATAGCGGTGTAGCAGAAGGTGCCAAATGGCGTGATGAATGCCATTTTATCTTCGTCCTTGACCACCATCTTGATATAGTTGTACCTATAGTATGCGTCGAGGAAGCAGACTCCGAGCCCGCAGTTGAGTCGATGATATGGTTGAAGCGGGGGAGAACGAACTCCTCCTTCGGGCATTCAATGTTCAGGTTGGTGTAGTCGATGCACATTCTCCAAGTGTTGTTCTTCTTCAGAACCAGGACTGGGTTTTTCAGCCACTTGGATTACTTGATTGGTCGGATGAAGCCTGAAGCGAGTAGACGCTGCACTTCTTCGGCAATTGCTCGATGGCACTCTTCATTGAAGGGCCACAGCGACTACTTCACTGGTCGCACTTTGTGGTCGGCGTTGAGTTTGTGCTCAGCGAGTTCCCTCGGGACATCAGGCATGTCAGATGGTTTCCATGCGAAGATGTCGCGATTCTCACGCAGGAATCCGATGAGCGTGCTTTCCTATGTGGGACTCATGTTTGTCCCGATGGTGACCGTTTGGCTAGAGTCGTCCGGGACGAGCTCGACAGTGTGAGTGTGCGTGGTCGCCTCGAAAGCTATTCCCCCGGAGTTCTCTAAGGTGGGCTTCTTCAGGATGGTGGGGTCATCCTTGTTGACGTTGCTCATGTATTTCACAAGCTCATCCGCGTGGTTGGTTTCCGTAGTGATGACGATGTCAGCAAGCTCGGCGCCTTTTTCCTCGCACTCCACGGCCATATCGGGGTCGCCGTGAATGGTGATGATGCCGCTTGGCCCGGGGATCTTCATCATGTTTTAGGTGTAGTGTGGGGCTGCCATGAATTTGGCGAACGCGTGGCGCCTTAGGACGCAGTGGTAGGGGCTGCTGAAGTTCACCAACTCGAATAAAATCTGCTCGGTGCAAAAGTTTGCTGGTGTGGCGAAGGTGACTAGTAGCCTCACCTTGTCGAGCGGGAACACCTTTCGACCAGGGACCATGCCATGGAAGGTGGTGAGGGTCAACTCGATCATCGACTCCTGGAGGTGTAACCTCTTGAGCGTATCTAGGTACATGATATTAATGGAGATTCCGCCGTCCATCAGCGTCTGGGGTAGATAGTAGTCAGCCACTTTGGGCCTAACCACCAGGGCGACTTGCCCCAGATATTCGATCCTGGGCGCGTGATCTTGGCAACTCCAGATAATGCTTTGCTTAGACCAGTTGAGGAAGCAATGGACGTCGATCTGGCTCATCATGTTGATGGAGACCGCGCGGGCGAGCACCTTCTTCTCGCGTTTTGTAACACCCCAAAAATATTAATCAAGATTATCAAGTTCTAATGACCCAAGTTTAGGGTTAACAAAAAAAATTATTACTAAATTGAATAAGAATGCATGTGTGATTTGCATTAGTGTATGATTGAGTGAAATTGCCATGTGTGTTTGCTACAAATGATAAGAAATAGTTTAAACATGAATACTACATAATCTAGGCCAATTACAAACAAAATCCAAAGAAAAGGAAATCAAATATAAGGCATATGATCAAATGGTCATTTTGACCAAAATTAACCACTAGGCCACTTTGTGAGTTCCTAGTAAAGAATTTCTAACAGAAACATTTCCACTTCTTTTCACCCCTTGCTAGACCAAGTAAAAATGAACCCAAGACCAGTTTGCAAACTCAGAGAAACTATTTTTAAATCTATTTAAAGGACAATTCAAAATTGAATCAAGTGTAGGTACTAAGATCACCATTTTGCAAAAACCACTCAAATCAATTCACCTTGACTTTTCCAAGCAACCATAGACACGCAAGGAAGTGCTCAGAACACTCACCAAATTTCATTCAAAATTTTCCAATTTGAATTCATGCAGCCATTTGGTCGAACACATTGCAGACACCTAAAACTACTGCCTAACTTCCACTGTTTGGAGCAGTGATCACTCGACCATTTGTCCCCTCTTCACTCCCCTAGTCTCCCCCAGCACCTAGCAGCATAGCAGACCACTTCCCCCTTTGTCGTTGCGCCAGTGTAGCGCCGCCCGACGCTCACCACGTCGGTCAACCATGGACAACTCGCCACCAACTGCACCGCCCTCTCCCACGACGACCAGGAGACAGGCGACCGTCCACCGCCACCCATGTACAACCCTCGACCGCAGGTGATACGTCCAAAATCTATCTACTTTCCTGAACACTTTTGCTATTGTTTCTCCTCTAAACTTGTGTGACTTGGATGCAACTAATGCGGATTGACGCTGTTTTCAGCAGAATTGCCTTGGTGTCTACTTTTTGTGCAGAAAATCAACTATCAGGAAAAATCCCGGAAAATATGTCAAAAATCCTATTTCACCCGAAGACTCAGGGCGAATACGAGGCGGAGAAGAGCCGGGGTGGCCACACCACTGGCCTGGGCCAGGCCGCGCGCCAGGTGGTGTGGGCACCCCCTCGGCCTCTCTCTTCGCCTGTAAGGAGCCTTCTGACCTAAAAACTTTGGGGGGTTCGACGTTTTTCCAGAAGGATTTCCACTCCGCCGCCACCACCAGATTCCATGAAACAGCACCAGAAACTCCGTTCTGGCACCCTGCCGGGACGGGGAATTGGAGGAGATCATCGCCATCATCATCACCATCGCTTCTCCATCGACCATCCATGTTTCCCGCATCTATGAGTGAGTAATCCCCCGCTGTAGGCTATGGAGATGGTAGGGATTGGATGAGATCGTTCATGTAATGGCATCAGATTGTTACGGCATGGTGCCTAGTATCTTTTATTAGTGCTTTATGACTTTGTTGTGACTTGTTGTGCTTAATGCTTGTCACTAGGGCCCGAGTGCAATGATTTTAGATCTGAACATGTTATTGGTTCATTATGATAGTATTGTTTTTGGTCTTATCTGCAAGTTGTATACACACGTTGTTGTCCGGAACCTATGGCGTCGAAGTGACAGAAATCGGGATAACCGGAAGGGAAAGGCTTTGATGTGAGGATCACATGTCTTCATGGAGTGTTAATGATTTGCTCCGGTGCTCTATTAAAAGGAGCACCTTAATTGCCAGTAGTTCCCTAGAGGCCCTGCTGCAAACGGGCTAGCAGGACAAAAGATGTTGTGCAAGTTCTCATTGCGAGCACGTATGACTATATATGGAACACATGCCTAGGATTGTCTAGTACTTGGATGCTTTATCTTATTTATCTGCAATTGCCCTATGATCTAATTGCTATGTGAATTGTCTTGTCCATGCAATGCCCATCCATCCATCCCGATGCCTACCGCACTCGAATCCCACTGTTTACTGCTTTTGTTACTACTGTCTTTGCTTTACTACTGCTTTTACTTTGCTATTCCTACTACAAAACTGTTGCTACTGATAAACTGCTGTGAGCAAGATTGTTTCCAGGTGCAGCTGAATTGACAACTCAGTTGTTAAGGCTGATAAATATTCTTTGCCTCCCCTTGTGTCGAATCAATAAATTGGGTTTCACTTCCCTCGAAAATACTGCGATACACCCCCTATACTTGTGGGTCATCAAGGCTATTTTCTGGCGCTACCGTTGTGGAGCATAACTTTATTTATCAAGTTCACTTGGATTCTCTATTGTTATGCTATCCATCCATCATGGGTAAGTCTCATGATGGCAAGGTTCCTATTTTACCATCCACTACAAGAAGAGGCAGTTACGAACACCTATGTTGCTCTTGATTCACCGTACATTTTGAGTAAGTTCCTTACACCACCACATACACATGCTACACACACTGCTACTCTTGCTGAATCTGAAACTTGATGCTTATGATGCTTCTCTTCGTGCTTGATAAGAGTGGTTCATTAGGTCCTTTCCTAGATGCTACGATTGCTAGAACTATAGCTGGAAATACCGAAACTCCTAATGAAGACACTACCACACCAGTTAGCTCACCTGAGTCTAGTGAGAGTTATGATATTGAAGATGGTTATGTTGAGATGACCGATGAGTTTATTAAAGAATGTAAGAACACCCATGATAGGAGCGCTGCTAAGAGTCTCCTTGAGAGGCGTACTATTAGACCGAAATTATATCCTGATGCTAAGTTTGCTGCTTATCCCATAAACATTATAGATGAAGATTATGATTTCTCTCTTGATCTATCTTACATAGATATTGTCCAGAAAGAACCTTTTTGTGGGACTAAGAATGAAAGTGCGGTAGCACATATGAATGAACTTTCTACCATGAGTGGCTTGTTTTCTGATGATATTAAGATGCATACTTACTTTGTTGCTAAGATTTTTCCCTTTTCACAGAAAGGAGAAGCTAAAATTTGGTTTAGTAATTTACCTCCTGGATCTATTGATAGCCCTGAGTGCTTGATTAGTACTTTCCTGCAGAAATATTTTCCTCCTAGTGCTAGACATGCTATTTTGCAGGAAATTTTTGATTTTAAACAGGGAGAAAAAGAGGCATTGCCCGAATCTTGGGCAAGGTTTTGTGCTTTGATTCATGCACAGGCTGGAAGTCCATTACCTAAGAATGAGCTTCTTGATATATATTCTAATGGACTAACCGAGGAATCTAGGACATACCTAGATAGTTGTGCTGATTGTGTTTTCAGGAATAGGACTCCAAAGGAAGCTGCAGAATTAATGGCTAAAATAAGCAAGAATTATGAAGATTGGACTCCTCCTAAACAAGCTATACCTGAAGAAATTGTACCTGAACCATCTATTCCTGTGCCTATTCCAACATCAAAGAAGAGGGGAGTTATTGAATTAAATGATGAAGTGATGAAGGAAGCTAAAGAATGTCTTAAGGAGAAGGGAATTAAAGCTGTAGATGTCAAGAATTTACCTCCTATAGAATAATTATGTAAGCCTATTCCCTACTCATCCACTATTGAGGTACACTCTCTCCAACACTTTGATGAAGGTGATATCCCTTACTCGAAACCTCCTGATCAATGTTTAGAAGAATTTGATATCTTTATTGTTAAGCAAGATAACTTTAATAAAAGGGTGCAAAATCATCTAATGGAAAACACTAGAGCTATTGTGGAGTTGAAAGATATTGTGGAAAGAACGTCTAATGATGTTAAAATGATTGTTAAACAGTTTCAAATGGTTCAAACTCAAATAGATCAACTCGTTAAAGTGCAAAACGACTTGCTAGTTAATACAGCTAAAGAAAAACATGCTTATGAAATTAGAACTAGAAGTGGTGCTGCTACCCAGGATCCTCTATATCCTGAGGGGCATCCAAAAGAATTGAGCAGGATTCTCAACAAGCTGAAAATAGTGGTTCTACTCGTAAGAAAAGGAAAAAGAAACATAAAACTGTTGTAGAACCCTTAGAACCTGCTATAGATCGTAATAATATATCTATCTCTGATGCTGAAACTGAAAGTGGTAATGAAGAAAATGTTATTCCTAATGAAGAAAAAGTTGAAGACGAACCTGAAAACCACACTAAGAATACTAATTACACCAAAGAAGATTTTATTGCTAAGAAACATGGTAGTGAAAGAGAGCCTTGGGTCCAAAAAACTATGCCATTCCCTGATAAGAAACACAAGTCAAAGGAAGATGAACACTATAATAAGTTTTGTGAGTGGATGAAGCCTTTATTCTTGCAAATTCCTTTGACTGATGCTATTAAATTGCCTCCATACTCAAAGTATATGAAGGACATTGTCTCGAATAAAAGGAAGATCCCTAATGAAGAAATTTCTACTTTGCTTGCTAATTATTCCTTCAATGGTAAGGTTCCTCAGAAACTTGGAGAGCCAGGGATTCCAACTATCCCTTGCTCTATTAAGAACAGTTATGTTAGAACTGCTTTGTGTGATTTGGGAGCTGGAGTTAGTGTTATGCCTTTCTCTCTCTATAAGAGGCTTCAACTTGAAAAATTAATACCAACTGATATATCTTTGCAAATGGCTGATAAATCTACCACTATTCCTGTGGGTATATGTGAGGATGTACCTGTTCAGGTGGCTCACAATTGCTTGATATTAACCAATTTTGTTGTGCTTGAAATGCCCGAAGATGATAATATGTGTATTATTCTTGGGAGACCTTTTCTTAATACTGCAGGAGCTGTTATTAATTGTAATCAAGGAAATGTGACCTTTAATGTTAATGACAAGGAACATACTGTCTATTTCCCTAAGAAGATTGAAAGGACTTATGGTTTGAATTCAATTGAACATGTTGAGGGCATTCAAGTTGGAGAAATATATTGTCCCATACCAAGAGAAAAATTTGAAACTATTATGATTGGGACCATTGCTATCAAGGTTGAGGTAACATAATCATTGGTGGAATACAAAGTTTTGTCTCATATGCAATTTTTTTGGTAGCAAGACTTGATCAACCTTGTTAACAAAACGATTCCATTGAACAAAACAATGTTTTCACTATGATTATCTCCATTTATTTCTATCCTTTGCATTTTAGTTTTTGCTTTCGTTTAGTTTTCTTTGTGTTGTTAGTTGCTTGCATGCTAGAACTTCTGTAGTTCTAACCTTGTTTTGTCCTTGCATCATGTTTCCAAAAGAAAAAATCATGCATCGGAAAAATCATTCTTCTATTTCTGAAAATGCCCAAAAATAAAGTGTCTCGAAAATTCCAGAAAATTCATATTAAATTTTACGTGAAAAAGGGGCAGGGAGTACCAGGTAGGTACCAGGCAGGCACACCACATGGTGGCGCGACTAGCCTTGGGTGGCGCCATGCCCTGGTGTGGGCCACCCCTAGCCCTCCACCAACTCTCTCACCTGCCACTTTCGTCTCTCTCCCGAGTAAGCTCCAGTTCATAGCTCAAAATCACGTTCTTGCTGTGCTTGCTCTCGATTTTTTCGATCTCCTTGCTCAGCCCATCTTTCTTGCTGAAATTTGGAGCATTTGTTCCCTGGTATGTGACTCCTCCCCTTGTCCAAGTAGATTTGTGTTTAGTGGATTATATGTTGAGTATTTTGCTACTGTAGGTGACTGGTTATGAGAGCTTGTAAGCTTGTTTGATGCTTAGAGATATAGTTTTGATGCATGTTTAGGCCTCTTGCAAGTCCCTTTGAGTAGAATCCTTCATTATATTTACTTTGCAATCACTTGTTTAATAGATGTTTAAATTTCAGAATACCAAGCATGAACAACCATACTTTTGGAGAGATATTTGAGAGTGATGCACCTAGGAGGTCGAGGCCCTCAAGAACAGCCTCTCAAGCTAGGCCATCATACAATGAAGACCTCATTGCAACCCGTATTGGCAGTGAAAGGGATGATGGGGATGCTCACCCATCCTCTTTTCCTTGTTTTACTTTCTTGCAAGCTGTAGGTATTCTTGATGATTTCTTGCTACTGATTGAGAGGTTTGGTTTGACCTCATATATGCAAGATGAGAGTGCACAGTACGCTATGCTCACCAAAACATTTGTTGAGGGCTTCATGTTTACTAACACACCCTATCAGTCTACTGTCTCTTTTAAAATCTATGATCTGCCCTTCACCATGCCTTTGGAGAGATTTTGTAGTATTGTAGGTGTGCGTATGACAGGGACCGTGAAGAAAATTCAAGGGCGCGCCGCTGATTTGTTGGACCTTTACCGAGGGGTGACCAATGATGATGACCGCATAGCGCAGTGTAGAAAGATAAGAAATATCCAACTCCCTGCTCTTAGATACTTTGGATATTATCTTGCCACTAGTGTATTGGGTAGGGAGAACACTAGTAATACCTCCAACTATCATTTAGCATTCCTTGCTGCTGCGCTTAACAATGACACTCGGTACAATCTTGGCTCGCTTATTACTCGCCGCTTAGCTGCTAGGGGGCCTATATATGGGGGCATCATTGGCTCGCGTATAGTCAATGCATTAGGTCTTTCAGTGGATCCCTATGATGCTATGCTGGCACCACAGAGGCTTGACCTTGTTGCTATGAAGGCTCATCACTTTGTCACTACTACTTCTGATTTGGACAGTCTAGTGTATAGGATGCTTTTCACTGACGGGGATGAAAGGGAGATCCTTTTGCCACAGCCTGCTTTGTTTAGTGTTCACAGGAGACTGTGGTCACGCTCCAAGGAGGAGGTGGACGAGCAGCTTCGCTTGATGGGTTTCCATGAGCAGCACCAGGAGGATGTGCCCTCCTATGATTACTCCGCGCATTACAGAGGGACGTACTCGAGTTCGCACCAGGATGAGGGGACCTCTTCATCGTACCAGGGTGACACTTCATCCTGGCCAGCTTGGGATTGATACCCACTTAGGCCAAAAGCCTAAGCTTGGGGGGAGATACGCCGACACCGCACTCATCTTCATATCATGTTGCGTCGGTACTTTGTATATTCATGTTTTCGTTCTCTTTTTAGTTTTCGTTCTTCTTTGCTTTTGCTTTCTAAAAACACAAAAAGACCAAAAATATTTCTGTCGTTTCTCTTTGGTTTGCTTCTTCTTTTTGCCTTGGTTTGCTTTTCCCTTTTTGCTTTGTTTGAACTTTTCGAAAAACCCAAAAAGATTTTGCTTTGCTTGTTTTTCTCTTTTGGTTCTTGTTTAAAAATCGAAAACACCAAAAATATTTGTCGTTCTTCTTTGGTTTTTGCGAGTTTGCTTCAGGGTTCGGCAGTCCTTAGTGGATATTGGTTTCATATTATTATTCAAGCCACACAAGTGAAGAGCAATGATGAGGATCAATGACAACTTGAGGCGTGGTAAGAGGCTGGTAACAAACTCTATTTGTTTTCATTTTTGTACATATACTCATCACTGTGGGCATGCTTAGTTCGTTCATGTAGAGTGTATGTTTTCTTTGGATGCTTAATAGTTCTTGCTTTATTATGTTTAGCTCCAGCTCGCTAATAGTTTGTAGCATGTCTTATGAATGTTTGCTTGCATTACTCTATTCATAAATTGGTATGACACTGTGGTATCCTCCTCTGAATGTTTCATTTGAATTGACTTGGCACATGCTCACGCATGCACATGACCGTGATAATCAGTTAAGCCTTGATGAATTATTTTGCCTCGAGGATCTTGAATCACTTTCATGCCATGAGTAGTCCTGTTTTGTTGCAAGCATGATAATGACAGCTATTGCTCTCTCGTTTGTCGCTCCCTTACTATTGCTAGCCTTCACTTTCACTGAGTATGTTTTACTCAAGTTCCCAACTCCCTAAACAAAATATTTCCAAAGTGTCCACCATACCTACCCATTAGCATCATTTGCTACCTCCGTGCATATTCAATGTGCCTTGTTTTCTTCTGAATAAAATGTTTGCTTGTTATGAGAAAGTTAGTTAGTAAAGCTCTCACGAACTTGATGGCACACTTTATTTTCTTGCACTTAATAAACCCGAACCATTGCGTCCTTCTTTGTTGCGCATATGCTTGCGCTTTATGAGTTGAAGTTAGCAGAACCATGTATCATGGGGACCGCTTTCAACGCTTCATAGGTACTTTGTACCTAGTTGATATCATGTTCTTTTGCTTATGGATCCCGGTGGTGTGAAATAAAAGTGGAACTTGTAAGATCATGGACTTTGTATGTATGTTAGAGAAACGCCTAGGCCGCTAGCCTAAGCCATGCCTAATCATGGTGGAAACTTGCAGCATAACCATAATGAGAATTCTATGAAGCATCCTCAATAAAAATCTATGCACATAGTAAATAAAAAGATCGCCGAGATGCTCATTGTCTGCTTGCCTTGTTATTTTGATTATGGGATAGCTCCCGTGTCATGTGCAAGGGGTACCCCATTGGCGGTTCTCTATGATACGTATATACTTACAATGACAAGAGCTTACTTGTGACTGAAGTTGAGTAGCATGAGGATCGGTCTTCGTAAGTAAGGGGCTTGAGACTTCGATTTATAACTTGTCAAGCATATCCTCTTAGTTGTGTCACTTTCACCTTAACCACATTAAAGATGCTTATGATAGGGCAATGAGAGCTCAAAGCTAACGAGTACCATACTTTCAGCATTTGGAAGCCTTTCAAATTATTTAAAACCTTTTCTTGTTGAGTCTCCATTTATTCCCTGAGCACCTTCTTGAGAGCATGGTTGTCATTCTTTGTGTTTGTTCCATTACTTGATTATTTGTGTTATGAATTTGATGATTGTATCCTTGATATCTTTATTTCTAGTCAACACTTGAACTTCAGAGGTGCCTTGATATTCATAATAAAAGGCAAGCGAGATACCACTCTATCATACCTTTCTATGAGCATTGTAATGTTGCTTATGTTTGTGCCTCATGCTACTTATTATTCTTGAGTTGGAATGTCTTCATAGCTTGCAATGACTATTAAGTAGACTTGGTTGCATACTCTTTATTATGAATTGTCCAGTAGTTGATCACATTGCTGAGAATATTTACATCTTATGAAGCAAATGTGTTCGTGAAAGTTCTTTTATCGCACTCAGTTTTCAACTAAATTTCTTGGGGACAAGCAATAAGCTAAGCTTGGGGGGAGTTGATACGTCCAAAACATATCTACTTTCCCGAACAATTTTGCTATTGTTTCTCCTCTAAACTTGTGTGATTTGGATGCAACTAATGCGGACTGACGCTGTTTTCAGCAGAATTGCCTTGGTGTCTACTTTTTGTGCAGAAAATCAACTATCAGGAAAACTCCCAGAAAATATGCCAAAAATCCTATTTCACCGAAGACTCTGTGAGCGAATACGAGGCGGAGAAGAGCTAGGGGTGGCCACACCACTTGGCATGGGCGAGCCAGGCCACGCCGGTGGTGTGGCTCAGCACCCTCGGCCTCTCTCTTCGCCTATAAGGAGCCTTGACCTAAAAACTTCGGGGGTTGACGTTCTTCGGAAGGAGTTACGCTCATTGCCACCACCAGATTCCATGAAACAGCACCAGAAACTCCGTTCTGGCACCCTGCCGGGACGGGGAATTGGAGGAGATCATCACCATCGCTTCTCCATCGACCATCCATGTTTCCCCCATCTATGAGTGAGTAATCCCCCTCTATAGGATATGGGGATGGTAGGGATTGGACGAGATCGTTCATGTAATGGCATCAGATTGTTAGGGCATGGTTCCTAGTATCTTTTATTAGTGCTTTATGACTTTGTTGCGACTTGTTGTGCTTAATGCTTGTCAATAGGGCCCGAGTGCCATGATTTCAGATCTCAACATGTTATTGATTCATTACGATAGTATTGTTTTTGGTCTTATCTGCAAGTTGTATACACACGTTGTAGTCCGGAACCTATGGCGTCGAAGTGACAGAAATCGGGATAACCGGAAGGGAAAGGCTTTGATGTGAGGATCACATGTCTTCACGGAGTGTTAATGATTTGCTCCGGTGCTCTATTAAAAGGAGCACCTTAATTGCCAGTAGTTCCCTAGAGGCCCCGCTATAAACAGGCTGGCAGGACAAAAGATGTTGTACAAGTTCTCATTGCGAGGACGTATGACTATATATGGAACACATGCCTAGGATTGTCTAGTACTTGGATGCTTTATCTTATTTATCTGCAATTGCCCTATGTTCTGATTGCTATGTGAATTGTCTTGTCCATCCAACGCCCGTCCATCCATCCCTATGCCTACCGCACTCGAATCCCACTATTTACTGCTTTTGTTACTACTGTCTTTGCTTTACTACTGTTGTTACTTTGCTATTCCTACTACAAAATTGTTGCTACTGATAAACTGCTGTGAGCAAGATTGTTTCTAGGTGTAGCTGAATTGACAACTCAGTTGTTAAGGCTGATAAATATTCTTTGGCTCCCCTTGTGTCGAATCAATAAATTGGGTTTTACTTCCCTCAAAAATACTGTGATACACCCCCTATACTTGTGGATCATCAGCAGGCAGGCCATGGACCACCTAGGACCGCCACGTCCATTTTCTCTACGCCATGGCAAGAGCACGCTAGAGCGCCACAACCGACCAGCATGCACACATCGTGCCTCGCCCTTTGCGCGCGCGCATGCAATCGCCTTGACAATAGCTACCTCCCAGACATCCCCATTCGCCGCCGTGGGACCTGCAGCCCCCGTGCACCGTCTCGAACGCCGCCAGTTCCGTGCAGAGCACCGCCAGTGCCCAACCATTATCGACCTCCCCGTGCCGCACCTTTAAGCCTGTGACGACCGCCAGGAAGCACCGTTTCAACCCCTACTATTAGCCACACCAATAGCTCGCTATACCGGTGGCGCCGGAGAAGCCAGCCCATGCCGCAATGTCCCTCTCGCCGGTGTATAAACAGAGGCCACCTCCGCCTCAATTCACCACACCATCCCACTCCCCACTCCTCATAGAAACTCCCACACCTCTCCCTGGAGAAAGGCGAGCACCACATCGCCGGAATTTGGCCGGAGCCTGCCACTGTAGAGGAAGAAGGGAGCCGTTGATTGGAGCCGCCCCAGGAGCCATCGTGACCACCATTCGAACTGCCATCGTCTACCACGTCGTTCACCCCCATCGCCGACCCTTGCTGGAGCCCTGGTGAGCCTCACACGACCCCCACCACCGCGTTAGGGTTAGAATCTCGCCGAAGCTGTTTGTCATAGACGATTAACCTCAGCCGTTAGATCAGGTTCTAATCACACGACCTAGATTGAAACGTACCTTTTCGGGTTAGATGAGCCACTAACTAGTGGGACCCCCCTGTCAGCAGCTCGCTGCGCCCATGCAGTGTAGCTGGGCCAGCCCGTTTACTTTCCCGTGTAGAGCCCAGTGATTCAAATAGTTATTTTCCATTTTAGTTGAAACCAGATTACGTCAGTAGATTCAAAAATCAATTCAAAGAGATTCACTGAACCAAATTGCATGACTCCAATATTTTAGAAAGATATTCAAATATCTAGCAAAGCACGTTGGATTCAAACCATTTGAAATTATAGATCACCTATAGTAAAAATAATAAGACAGAGAATTTTTCAACTTCAAACATTTTTCAAAAATCAACCATAAATTTTTTTGAGTTGATTCCAACTCTCAAAAATCACATTTGACAAGACCTATCTGAATATGTAAAAATATTTAGGTTTATATGCAGTGACATTGGACTAGTACCAAAATAATGCTATATAGGCATTTATAGTCACTTTAATTCTATTAAATGATAATATTAAACTTTATAAAATATGACCACCACTTTAAATCACATTCCCATGTATTAGAATATGTGGTGATGACATGTGTCAACATGATCCCATATTTTAATTGGAGAATATTAAATCTTAAGTATTTTTCAATGAGTAGAAATTACTTTTCTAAAATAAGATAAACAAGATTAAGTCTTTATTTCATGTGATGTCTGTGATGATGCTAGATCATCAAGGGTGAGCCTTAGTGTGCTAAATAGAAATAGTTAAGTATTGTTTGGTGATTGTGTACCTCGTATTCATTTATATACGATACTACCGACCCGGGATACGAGGAGGAGGAGGAGTACTACCAAGAAGAAGAAGAAGAAGAAAACTTTAATCGCTGCACTACTCAAGGCAAGCCTAGCACTACAAGTTAACTATGCAAGCTAAGACTTGCAAGTGTCATACTTATGAAAGCCATCACTGATTGCAAACTTGATAACCTATGCAAGATGCATTAGGCACGCTTTGGTTATGCAACCTTGATTATACCAATCCCAAGTTTTACTTGCAAGCTTTATTCTTTTACTTTACCAAAGTTCTTTACTTTTAGTTAGTGCTTTGTGAGTATGGGAGAAATAGTATAGATACCATAAATAGTATAAAACTAGGCCTAGCTAGTTATACTTAGATGTCATCAAAAGGCATAACCCTAGAGTTGGATAGTTACACTTGATTAGCACCCCTCATTAGTGAATACCCTCAACTTAGTGGCTAGTGCTAAGCATAAAAGTGGATCACTTTAGATGGGAATACTTGGTGAAAATGATTATGAAAACCTTGGAATGAGGATTCATTCTATTGAAATGTTTTGACATGTGTTGAGAAACACAAACGGAATTGATGATGAAAATGTTGAGGCATGTGCCTTAGCCCTTTATAAAAACTGATGGTTGGGTTCGGATGCGATACCATTCCAATTTTACCGTACAACCACAATACCCGAATTGGGTAGGGCTTAACTGGAAGTTTATATGCCTTAGTATGGGTTCCCTTGCGGAAGAGGTTGAGCTGAGGCTACCTCGTGATGAATGTCCACCTATGCATTTCCCAGGATGGCAGATGGCCATGGCTGGGAGGCCAAGCTCATAGGGGAGGTGCCTATACTAGAGTGTGTAATTTAAAGGTTATGATTTATTATCCGCATATTAAGTATGATGATTTAGGGTTATCCCTGACGGATGTATCGAATTTTGCGGTGAAAGTGTACCACCTCTACAGAGTATGAAACTATTCGAATAGCCGTGTCCGCGGTCATGGACAGTTGGAGTGGCCATATTGTTCCGTCGTCAGATGTTTTCAAAATGACTTGTGAATTGAACTATGACTTTTACTTGACCACAACAGGATTGTGGACATGAAAATTAGGTTCCGACTTAAGTGATTTAGAACTTTAACTTAGTTTTCTTTACTTGTAAACTCAGTACAAGATAAACCTGGCTTTTTGCAAATAAACCTAGAGCTTTAGAGTCCTACTAGAACTACCTTACTTGTTAGTGATAGTTTGCGAGTACTTAAAGAGTACTCATGGCTTTGTCCCTGGCTATTCCCGTGGCTAGACTATGAGGAGGACTACCAGGATGATGGACAGCAGGAGGTTTACGACAACTAGGATCATCTCCCATCGTCAGCATTGCCTGTGACCCTGAAGATGGATCCACTAGTATGTTTATTTTCTGCTGCTTGATTTGTATTAAGACTGGATCATGAGATCCTTTATTTGTAAGACCTTTATTATAGTTTGTAATGGATGATGTACTGTGGTACCAATTCTATTATGTCTCGCAAAAATGGAAATCCTGGGATTGCGAGGTATGGCATAACAGGCATCTGGGATTAAAAACCCGGTTGTTGACACGTTTGGTGCCGAGCCTAGTGAAGGTGTGCAGCAAGCTGACGGTGTTGCCGAATCCGCCGATGTTGCCATTGTCTCTTGGCAGATTCTTGTTGGGGTCCACTCTTGCTCGCCTTGCCTTCTCAATCTCCTTCAGAGAATGGCAGTCTGCGGTGGTGTGAGTGGTGGGCTTCCCATCCCTGTTGTGGTAGACATAGGGCTAGTTGAGTAGGGCGGCGGGTTCTAATTTCAGTCTCGCCGTGTTGTTGGAGCGGTAGTTTCCATTGTCGTGATAGTTTCCTCCGTCTCGGTGGAAGTTCTTCGGTTCGTGCTTCCCATAGCCGGCATTGGCAACAAAGTCGACTCACCCATCACTTTGGCGCTTGCTAGTGAGGCGAGTGTTGTTGTAGCGCATGTCGCGTTGTCTTCCCTTGTCGTTGCCGCAGGTGCGACGTCTTCCCCTCGACTCGTCGTCGGAATCTTGGTTTCGGTCCTCCTCCGCGTAGCGCTTGGCGAGCTCCAGGAGGTCGAGGATGTTGACGAGCGTCTGGTAGACCCTCTTCATCTTGGCGACCATAGGTTCATACGGGCACGTGTTCTTGAAGCAGTGGATTGTCATGTCTGGGTGGATGCGAGAGGCGTTGATCCACAGATCTTGCCACCACTAGACCAAGTGGCGAGTTGACCCGCGCTGTCCCTGGATGCATCGCTGCAGGTCCTCGATGGTGGTGGCTCGGGTGTAGGTACCCTCCAAGTGCCTGACAAAGGCCTCTCGCATGTCCTCCCATGAATCAATATTGTCCACAGGGAGGGTGTTAATCCATTGCCGGGTTGCTCCCTCCATCATCAGGGCAAGGTAGAAGGTGGTGAGCAGGTCGGTGTGGCCAGAGATCCCATCGCCATGAGGTATGTGTTGAGCCACACCACTGGGTCGTACTTTTCAATCTCCTTTGGCTCCTTGAAGTTCGTCGGGTACTTTTCGCCTCGAACCATTGGTCTAAAGCACTGTGGGCCAACTCGGTTGAGTGAGCCCCTTGGCTCCGGCTCGCCACGGTTGGTGAGGGTGTGTCGCAGATCGTGCAGCTAGGGGGCTCGCCAAGCCTGGTTGTTGACAATGTGGGTCCGTGCGTCGATCGGTTGGCCGTTGGCGGCGACCGTGTTGTTCGCAGGTCGTAGCTCGTTAGTGGAGAGCACAGGGTTTGCGGCCCATGGTTGGAGCTGCAGGGGCTCGGGAGGTGGGCAGTTAAGGGTGTTGGCGACTGTTGGATGACCGCTTGAGGCCACCCTGTTCCTAGATGAGCGGGAGTACATTCGTCCCCATGGATTGACTCACGTGGCTTGCTGCTCGACGGCCCTAGAGAGTAGGGCCTGGGCGTACTGGATCTGAAGTGCACCCTCTCCCTGGATGTTGAGGTTGGCGATTGCGGCTTGTCCCACGACAACATTGTCCATCGGGGTGGAGTACAGCGGAAGCCCGTTGGCATCGTGGTCTTGTGGCGAGATGATGATTCGTGGCTGATCCAGCAGAGGCGTGCAGCCTATGGGTAGCGGTGGAGCTCAAGTTGCAGGTGCCCCAGGTGGCGGGTGGTTACTGCAGTCGGGCGGCGCATTCTCGCAGTTTTCGTGCTCGGCTGCACGGGTGGGGTCGTTCTCGTCATTAAAGTTCAGGAAGCAACCCTAGATGCTGGGGTTCAGGCGGGTCCTGATGCGCCGTTAGTGGTAGAGTGATAGCTCCTGCGCCGTTTGCCTCTCGAGGTGGAACTTCTTGTGGTCGTCCTGCTCCTTGTGTGTTGCCTCTTCCAGGCGTAGGCGGGCTTCCTCCACCTCCATTGCCATCGCGGTCAGCAGGATCGGCATAGAGAATGGATCTGGTGGGGCGGTCACGCTGCCCGCCATGTAGATTGCGTTGAAGAGATTGGATCTGGCGTGGAAGTCCTCGGGGGACTCCGACCCGCAGTCGAAGTCGAAGATCCCGAGGATGGAGGGGTCCTCGAAATCCTAACGATTGGAGACTCGCGTGATGGAGTCTTCGTGTGATGCAGCGGTGATGGATCCGGCGACCGAGGCAGGCTCGCCGAATTGGTGTCGTCGTGGAGGGCACGTCATCCGCGGCTGCGTCAGTTTCGGCCGCGCTCGGAGTATCCATTCATTCGATACTCATCCGCTTCAAGTTTGACTTTCTATAATCAAACCCGAGCTTTTTCGAGTTGCTCAATGGTCCCTCTACGCAATTCTTCCGAATTTCAAATAGTACTCAAGATCCTCTGTTTTCGACTTTACTTTTTCTAAAGTGGATCAATTTAGATCATGTATATATAAGCAAAGTACTAAAATATACTTAAAACAAAGTAGTAATTTGCAAGATAGAGAAAATCTTTACAGTTATTATAGAATAGAAAAGTCTAGAGATACCCTCTTTGATGGAGGACGGGATTCCAATCAGGGAAGGGATCCTTTCTTCTGTATTTGAAAAGAAAGGAAGGGTGATGCTAGTTAAACAAAGCTACGTGTGGGGCCGCCACGTATAGCTGTAGTTTCTGTTGTAGCATCGGTTATTTTCATTATTGTTGTAGTAGCATCGGTTATGAAATCCATCAGAGAGGACAAGTTCTTTGTTGCCTCACTAGCCAGCGGCAGGTTTGGATATGCAAGCTTCGTGCCAGCCAGTCCATGACCCTCCCTGGCAAGTCAATAAGGTAAAGCTTGAAGATAAGTTTTGTACTCGATTAATTTCTTAGTCCCTCTAGTCGGGTGGGTGCATCAACCGCCGTCTGGAATCTTCTCGACTAACCCGCCAATATAAATTTTTAGAAAAAAAAGGAAAAGCCAAACCTACCCTGCTGGATGGTCAATCTCAGTGATCTTATCGGCCGGCAAAGCAGAGACGGACGACCATGGTCCAGACCTTACCAACACCGTAGGTTTACTAATCAATGAAGCTCCTCAAACAATTCTGGATTTTCTTGTTGGTTCATTCTTTATTATTTATTCAAAGTGAGTCTCTTCCATTCAGTTCATTAGCTTTAGGAAAAATAGAAGCTGCGGAAATGCTCGCTTCTAAAAGGCTTAAAGGCTCTAATCAAGGAAATGAATTTTTTTCACTTGGAAACTAATAAGAAAGGTTGCTGGCGGCTGAATCATACTCGGAGGCGAGGCGGCTGATGGAGCGGATCTGGCCCTCTGAGAGTAGATCACGGCATGACGGCGATCCACCGATGATCGTCGTCGCCATCGGGTCGATGGCATCCATGAAGCCGACGAACAGGTTGATGGTGCCAACTGGTATCACCGCGCTGTGGGTGATCGGGAGCAACGTCGGGATGTAGCTGCTGGGAAGGATCTGAATGATCCCACCGCTAGTGATCATGCAGCCGGTGGCGATCGAACGATCGATTGGCGAGTAGGGTCTCGCTGCAGAACTCAGGCCAGACTGACCATGCCCCACGGTGGGCGCCACTGTCATGGGAATGACCATGACAGTCGCTACTAGGGGTAACGATTTGAAGGATTTGGGGCAAGAGCGGGCAACCATCTGCGGAGCGAGATGAGGGCAAAGACACAGGGATTTACCCATGTTCGACCCTGTGTAGGGTAAGTACCTACTTCTGCTAGATTGTATTATCAGCGAGTGAGATACAAGGGTGGCGAGCTCAACGGCTAGGCAGCGAGTCGCTTGGATGGGGTGTATGATGGAACATAAGTAGAGAGAGTACCCTAGGGAGGTTTTTACAGGGGATACCTCGCTAGGGTTACAAATATACAACCGAGTCAGTCAGGGACTTGGAGGATTTTACCTAATCCGACTGGGCTTCTGCTACGCCTCTGGGCCTCCAGCTTCTATACGCCAGGCTCCATCTCAGTCGCATTCCAGTCACCGTTCTGCAGGCCCACTCATAGAGGCCTTAGCATAGTAGAAATGTCCCACTAGGCATACCAAATTTGGCATATCCCCATCATATACCAAAAACACATAGGAAAGTAGCTTCCACATGCAATGTCGTCATGTGGATCAATGACTCTAGTGGATAAATATGGTTTAGGAAAAGAACACATGCAATGACTCTAGGAGATCATTGTGTTTAACCATGGTCACACATACCAAAAATACATAGGAAACCATCTACCACATTGCATGTTGCACTAGTGTGAGAGAAGGTGCATCACATAATCCACTAGATTGTGTATGGTCATGCGAATCAATGTGGTTTTGGAAAAGAACACATGCAATGTGGTCATGTGGATTAATGACTTAATGGATCAATGTGGTTTAGGAAAGTAACACATGCAATGACTCTAGGGGATCAATGTGTCAAACCATGGTCATAGAGACCAAAAACACATAGGAAAGCAGCTTCCACATTGCATGTTGCACTAGTGTGACAGAAGTTGCATCACAGAATCCACTAGAGTGTGTGTGGTTTTTGGAAAAGAACACATGCAATGTGGTAATGTGGATCAATGACTCTAGTGGATCAATATGGTTTAGAAAAATAACACATGCAATGACTCTAGGGGATCAATGTGTCAAAACAAGGTCATAGAGACCAAAAAGACATAGGAAAGCAACCTCCACATTGCATGTTGCACCAGTGTGGTAGAAGTTGCATCACAAAATCCACTGGATTGTGTGTAGTCATGTGGATCAATGTGGTTTTTGGAAAAAAAACTCATGCAATGTGGTCATGTGGATCAATGACTCTAGTGGATCAATATTGTTTAGGAAAAGAACACATGCAATGACTCTAGGGGATCAATGTGTTTAACCATGGTCATAGAGACCAAAAGGTGCATGTTGCATGTTGCACTAGTGTGACAAAAGGTGCATCACAGAATCCACTAGAGTATGTGTGGTCATGTGGATCAATGTGGTTTTGGAAAAGAACACATGGAATGTGATCACGTGGATAAATGACTTAATGGATCAATGTGGTTTAGGAAAATAACACATGCAATGACTCTAGGGGATCAATGTGTCAAACCTTGGTCACAAAGACCAAAAACACATAGGAAAGCAGCTTCCACATTGCATGTTGCACTAGTGTGACAGAAGTTGCATCACAGAATCCACTAGAGTGTGTGTGGTTTTTGGAAAAGAACACATGCAATGTGGTAATGTGGATCAATGACTCTAGTGTATCAATATGGTTTAGGAAAATAACACATGCAATGACTCTAGGGGATCAATGTGTCAAAACATGGTCATAGAGACCAAAAAGACATAGGAAAGCAACCTCCACATTGCATGTTGCACCAGTGTGGTAGAAGTTGCATCACAGAATCCACTGGATTGTGTGTAGTCATGTGGATCAATGTGGTTTAGGAATAGAGACTCTAGGGGATAAATGTGTCAAACCGTGGTCATAGAGACCAAAAAACAGGAAAACGGCTTCCACATTGCATGTTGCACCAGTGTGGCAGAAGTTGCATCACGGAATCCACTAGAGTGTGTGGTCATGTGAATCAATGTGGTTTAGGAAAAGAACACATGTAATTACTCTAGTGGATCAATGTGTCAAAACATGGTCACAAAGACCAAAAACACATAGGAAAGCAGCTTCAACATTGCATGTAATACCAGTGTGACCGAAGTTGCATCATAGAATCTACTATAGTGTGTGTGGTCATGTGGATCAATGTGGTTTTGCAAAAAAACACATGAAATATGTTCATGTGTATCAATGACTCTAGTGGATCAATGTGGTTTAGGAAACGAAGACATGCAATAACTTTAGGGATCAATGCATCAAACCATGGTCATAGAGACCTAAAACACATAGGAAAGCAGCTTCCACGTTGCATGTTGCACTAGTGTGATAGAAGTTGCATCATCGAATCCACTTGAGTGTGTGTGGTCATGTGGATCAATGTGGTTTAGGAAAAGAACACATGCAATGACTCTAGGGGATCAATTTGTCAAACCATGGTCACCAAGACCAAAACACATAGGAAAGCAGCTTCCACATTGCATGTTGCGCCAGTGTGACAGAAGTTGCATCACAGAATCCACTAGAGTGTGTGTGTTCATTTGAATCAATGTGGTTTTGGAAAAAAAACACATGCAATTTAGTCATGTGGATCAATGACTCTAGTGGATCAATGTGGTTTAGGAAAAGAACAGATGCATAGACTCTAGGGGATCAATGTGTCAAACCAAGGTCACAGAGACCAAAAACAGATAGGAGAGCAGTCTCCACATTGCATGTTGCACCACTGTGGCAGAAGTTGCATCACAGAATCCACTGGAGTGTGTGTGGTCATGTGGATCAATGTGGTTTATGAAAAGAACACATGTAATGACTCTAGGGGATCAATGTGTCAAACCATGGTCACATATACCAAAAACACATAGGAAAGCAGCTTCCACATTGCATGTTGCACCAGTGTGACTGAAGTTGCACCACATAATCCACTAGATTGTGAGTGGTCATGTGAATCCATGTGGTTTCTGGAAAAGAACACATGCAATGTGGTCACATGGATCAATGACTCTAGTGGATCACTATGGTTTAGAAAAAGAACACATGCAATGACTCTAAGGGATCAATGTGTTTAACCATGAACACAGAGACCAAAAACACATAGGAAACCAGCTTCCATATTGCATGCTACACTAGTGTGACAGAAGGTGCATCACAGACTCCACTAGAGTGTGCGTGGTCATGTGGGTCAATGTGGTTTTGGAAAAGAACACATGCAATATGGTCATGTGGATCAATGACTCTAATGGATCAATGTGGTTTAATAAAATAACACATGCAATGACGCTAGGGGATCAATATGTAAAACCATGGTCACAGAGACCAAAAACACATAGGAAAGGATCTTCCACACTGCATGTTGCACCAGTGTGATAGAAGTTGCCTCACAGAATCCACTGGAGTGTGTGTGGTCATGTGGGTCAATATGTTTTTTGGAAAAGAACACATGCAATGTGGTCATGTGGATCAATGACTATAGTGGATCATTATGGTTTAGGAAAATAACACATGCAATGACTCTAGGGGATCAATGTGTTAAAACATGGTCACAGAGACCAAAAACACATAGGAAAGCGGCCCCCACATTGCATGTTGCACCAGTGTGGCAGAAGTTTGATCATGGAATCCACTAGAGTGTGTGGTCATGTGGATCAATGTGGTTTAGGAAAATAACACATGTAATTACTCTAGCGGATCAATGTGTTAAAACATGGTCACAAAGATCAAAAACACATAGGAAAGCAGCTTCCACATTTCATGTTACACGAGTGTCACCGAAGTTGCATCGCAGAATCAACCATAGTGCGTGTGGTCATGTGGATCAATGTGGTTTTGGAAAAGAACATATGCAATGTGTTCATGTGGATCAATGACTCTAGTGGATCAATGTTGTTTGGGAAACAAACACATGCAATTACTCTAGGGGATCAATGCATCAAACCATGGTCATAGAGACCAAAAACACATAGGAAAGTAGCTCCCACGTTGCATGTTGCACTAGTGGATCAATGTGGTTTAGGGAAAGAACACATGCAATGACTATAGGGGATCAATGTGTCAAACCATGGTCACAGACACCAAAAACACATAGGAAAGCAGCTTCCACATTCTGTGTTGCACCAGTGTGGCAGATTTTGCATCACATAATCCATTGGAGTGTGTGTGGTCATGTTGATCAATATGGTTTAGGAAAAGAACATAAGGAATGACTCTAGGGATAAATATGTCAAACCATGGTCACAGAGACCAAAAACACATAGGAAAGCAGGTTCCACATTGCATGTTGCACTAGTGTGACATCGTAGAATCAAATGGAGTGTGTGTGGTCATGTGGATCAATGTGGTTTTGGAAAAGAACACATGAAATGTGGTCATGTGGATCAATGACTCTAGTGTATCAAGGTGGTTTAGTAAAATAACACATTTAATGACTCTAGGGGATCAATGTGTCAAACCATGGTCACAAAGACCAAAAACACAAAGGAAAGGAGCTTCCACATTGCATGTTGCACCAGTGCGGCAAAAGTTCATCAAAAAATACACTTGAGTGTGTGTGGTCATGTGGATCAATGTGGTTTAGCAAAAGAACACATGCAATGACTCTAGGGGATCTATGTGTCAAACCATGGTCACAGAGACGAAAAACACATAGGAAAGTAGCTTCCACATTGCATGTTGCACCAGTGTGATAGAAGTTGCGTCACAAAATCCACTAGAGTGTGTGTGGTCATGTGGATCAATGTAGTTTTGGAAAAGAACACATGCAATGTGGTCATGTGGGTAAATGACCCTAGTGGATCAATGTGGTTTAGGAAAAGAACGCATGCAATGACTCTAGGGGATCAATATGTCAAACCATGGTCATAGAGACCAAAAACACATATGAAAGCAGGTTCGACGTTGCATGTTGCACCAGTGTGGCAGAAGTTGCATCACAAAATCCACTAGAGTGTGTGTGGTCATGTAGATCAATGTGGTTTAGGAAAATAACACATGCAATGAATCTAAGGAATCAATGTGTCAAACAATGGTCACATATACCAAAAAAGCATAGGAAAGCAGCTTCCAGATTGCATGTTGCACCAGTGTGACTGAAGTTGCACCACATAATTCACTAGATTGTGTGTGGTCATGTGCAGCAATGTGGTTTTTGGAAAAGAACATAGGCAATGTGTTCACGTGGATCAATGACTCAAGTGGATCAATATGGTTTAGGAAAAGAACACATGCAATGACTCTAAGGGATCAATGTGTTTAACCATGGTCACAGAGACCAATAACATATAGGAAACCATCTTCCACATTGCATGTTGCACTAGTGTGTCAGAAGCTGCATCACAAAATCCACTACAGTGTGCGTGGTCATGTGGATCAATGTGGGTTTGGAAAAGAACACATGCAATGTGTTCATGTGGATCAAGGAGTCTAATGGATCAATGTGGTTTAAGAAAATAACACATGCAATGACTCTAGGGGATCAATGTGTCAAACCATGGTCATGGAGACCAAAAACACTTAGGAAAGGATCTTCCACATTGCATGTTGCACCAGTGTGACAAAAGTTGCATCACAGAATCCACTGGAGTGTGTGTGGTCATCTGGGTGAATGTGGATTTTGGAAAATAACACATGCAATGTGGTCATGTGGATCAATGACTCTAGTGGATCATTATGGTTTAGGAAAATAACTCATGCAATGACTCTAGGTGATCAATGTGTCAAAACATGGTTACGGAGACCAAAAACAAATAGGAAAGCGGCTTCCACATTGCATGTTGCACCAGTGTGGCATAAGTTGCATCATGGAATCCACTGGAGTGTGTCATCATGTGGATCAATGTGGTTTAGGAATAGAACACATGTAATGACCCTAGTGGATCAATGTGTGAAAACATGGTCACAGAGATCAAAAACATATAGGAAAGCAGCTTCCACATTGCATATTATACCAGTGTGACCAAAGTTGCATCGCAGACTTAACTATAGTGTGTGTGGTCATGTGGATCAATGTGGTTTTGGAAAAGAACACATGCAATGTGTTCATGTGGATCAATGACTCTAGTGAATCAATGTGGTTTTGGAAACAAACACATGCAATTACTCTAGGGGATTAATGTGTCAAACCTTGGTCACAAAGACCAAAAACACATAGGAAAGCAGCTTCCACATTGCATGTTGCACTAGTGTGACAGAATTTGCATCACAGAATCCACTAGAGTGTGTGTGGTTTTTGGAAAAGAACACATGCAATGTGGTAATGTGGATCAATGACTCTAGTGTAACAATATGGTTTAGGAAAATAACACATGCAATGACTCTAGGGGATCAATGTGTCAAAACATGGTCATAGAGACCAAAAAGACATAGGAAAGCAACCTCCACATTGCATGTTGCACCACTGTCGTAGAAGTTGCATCACAGAATCCACTGGATTGTGTGTAGTCATGTGGATCAATGTGGTTTAGGAATAGAGACTCTAGGGGATAAATCTATCAAACCGTGGTCATAGAGACCAAAAAACAGGAAAACGGCTTCCACATTGCATGTTGCACCAGTGTGGCAGAAGTTGCATCACGGAATCCACTGGAGTGTGTGGTCATGTGAATCAATGTGGTTTAGGAAAAGAACACATGTAATTACTCTAGTAGATCAATGTGTCAAAACATGGTCACAAAGACCAAAAACACATAGGAAAGCAGCTTCAACATTGCATGTAATACCAATGTGACCGAAGTTGCATCATAGAATCTACTATAGTGTGTGTGGTCATGTGGATCAATGTGGTTTTGCAAAAAAAAACATGCAATATGTTCATGTGTATCAATGACTCTAGTGGATCAATGTGGTTTAGGAAACGAAGACATGCAACAACTTTAGGGATCAATGCGTCAAACCATGGTCATAGAGACCAAAAACACATAGGAAAGCAGCTTTCACGTTGCATGTTGCACTAGTGTGATAGAAGTTGCATCATAGAATCCTCTTGAGTGTGTGTGGTCATGTGGATCAATGTGGTTTAGGAAAAGAACACATGCAATGACTCTAGGGGATCAATTTGTCAAACCATGGTCACCAAGACCAAAAACACATAGGAAAGCAGCTTCCACATTGCATGTTGCGCCAGTGTGACAGAAGTTGCATAACAGAATCCACTAGAGTGTGTGTATTCATGTGAATCAATGTGGTTTTGGAAAAAAAACATGCAATTTAGTCATGTGGATCAATGACTCTAGTGGATCAACGTGGTTTAGGAAAAGAACACATGTAAAGACTCTAGGGGATCAATGTGTCAAACCAAGGTCACAGAGACCAAAAAAGAGATAGGAGAGCAGTCTCCACATTGCATGTTGCACCACTGTGGCAGAAGTTGCATCACAAAATCCACTGGAGTGTGTGTGGTCATGTGGATAAATGTGGTTTATGAAAAGAACACATGCAATGACTCTAGGGGATCAATGTGTCAAACCATGGTCACATATACCAAAAACACATAGGAAAGCAGCTTCCACATTGCATGTTGCACCAGTGTGACTGAAGTTGCACCACATAATCCACTTGATTGTGAGTGGTCATGTGAATCCATGTGGTTTCTGGAAAAGAACACATGCAATGTGGTCACATGGATCAATGACTCTAGTGGATCACTATGGTTTAGAAAAAGAACACATGCAATGACTCTAAGGGATCAATGTGTTTAACCATGGACACAGAGACCAAAAACACATAGGAAACCAGCTTCCACATTGCATGCTACACTAGTGTGACAGAAGGTGCATCACAGAATCCACTAGAGTGTGCGTGGGCATGTGGGTCAATGTGGTTTTGGAAAAGAACACATGCAATGTGGTCGTGTGGATCAATGACTCTAATGGATCAATGTGGTTTAATAAAATAACACATGCAATGACTCTAGGGGATCAATATGTCAAACCAAGGTCATGGAGACCAAAAACACATAGTAAAGGATCTTCCACACTGCATGTTGCACCAGTGTGATAGAAGTTGCCTCATAGAATCCACTGGAGTGTGTGTGCTCATGTGGGTCAATATATTTTTTGGAAAAGAACACATGCAATGTGGCCATGTGGATCAATGACTATAGTGGATCATTATGGTTTAGGAAAATAACACATGCAATGACTCTAGGGGATCAATGTGTCAAAACATGGTCACAGAGACCGAAAACACATAGGAAAGCGGCTCCCACATTGCATGTTGCACCAGTGTGGCAGAAGTTTGATGATGGAATCCACTAGAGTATGTGGTCATGTGGATCAATGTGGTTTAGGAAAAGAACACATGTAATGACTCTAGTGGATCAATGTGTTAAAACATGGCCACAAAGATCAAAAACACATAGGAAAGCAGCTTCCACATTTCATGTTACACCAGTGTGACCGAAGTTGCATCGCAGAATCCACCATAGTGCGTGTGGTCATGTGGATCAACGTGGTTTTGGAAAATAACATATGCAATGTGTTCATGTGGATCAATGACTCTAGTGGATCAATGTGGTTTGGGAAACAAACACATGCAATTACTCTAGGGGATCAATGCATCAAACCATGGTCATAGAGACCAAAAACACATAGGAAAGCAGCTCCCACGTTGCATGTTGCACTAGTGGATCAATGTGGTTTAGGAAAAGAATACATGCAATGACTATAGGGGATCAATGTGTCAAACCATGGTCACAGACACCAAAAACACATAGGAAAGCAGCTTCCACATTCCGTGTTGCACCAGTGTGGCAGATTTTGCATCATAGAATACATTGGAGTGTGTGTGGTCACGTTGATCAATATGGTTTAGGAAAAGAACATAAGGAATGACTCTAGGGATAAATATGTCAAACCATGGTCACAGAGAACAAAAACACATAGGAAAGCAGGTTCCACATTGCATGTTGCACTAGTGTGACATCATAGAATCTAATGGAGTGTGTGTGGTCATGTGGATCAATGTGGTTTTGGAAAAGAACACATGAAATGTGGTCATGTGGATCAATGACTCTAGTGTATCAAGGTGGTTTAGTAAAATAACACATTTAATGACTCTAGGGGATCAATGTGTCAAACCATGGTCACAAAGACCAAAAACACAAAGGAAAGGAGCTTCCACATTGCATGTTGCACCAGTGCGGCAAAAGTTGCATCAAAAAATCCACTTGAGTGTGTGTGGTCATGTGGATCAACGTGGCTTAGCAAAAGAACACATGCAATGACTCTAGGGGATCTATGTGTCAAACCGTGGTCACAGAGACCAAAAACACATAGGAAAGTAGCTTCCACATTGCATGTTGCACCAGTGTGATAGAAGTTGCGTCACAGAATCCACTAGAGTGTGTGTGGTCATGTGGATCAATGTGGTTTTGGAAAAGAACACATGCAATGTGGTCATGTGGGTAAATGACCCTAGTGGATCAATGTGGTTTAGGAAAAGAACGCATGCAATGACTCTAGGGGATGAATATGTCAAACCATGGTCATCGAGAGCAAAAACACATACGAAAGCAGGTTCCACGTTGCATGTTGCACCAGTGTGGCAAAAGTTGCACCACAAAATCCACTAGAGTGTGTGTGGTCATGTGGATCAATGTGGTTTAGGAAAATAACACATGCAATGAATCTAAGGAATCAATGTGTCAAACAATGGTCACATATACCAAAAAAGCATAGGAAAGCAGCTTCCAGATTGCATGTTGCACTAGTGTGACTAAAGTTGCACCACATAATTCACTAGATTGTGTGTGGTCATGTGCAGCAATGTGGTTTTTGGAAAAGAACACAAGCAATGTGGTCATGTGGATCAATGACTCTAGTGGATCAATATGCTTTAGGAAAAGAACACATGCAATGAATCTAAGGGATCAATGTGTTTAACCATGGTCACAGAGACCAAAAACACATAGGAAACCATCTTCCACATTGCATGTTGCACTAGTGTGTCAGAAGGTGCATCACAAAATCCACTAGAATGTGCGTGGTCATGTGGATCAATGTGGGTTTGGAAAAGAACACATGCAATGTGGTCATGTGGATCAAGGACTCTAATGGATCAATGTTGTTTAAGAAAATAACACATGCAATGACTCTAGGGGATCAATGTGTCAAACCATGGTCACTGAGACGAAAAACACTTAGGAAAGGATCTTCCACATTGCATGTTGCACCAGTGTTACAGAAGTTGCATCACAGAATCCACTGGAGTGTGTGTGGTCATCTGGGTGAATGTGGATTTTGGAAAATAACACATGCAATGTGGTCATGTGGATCAATGACTCTAGTGGATCAATATGGTTTAGGAAAATAACTCATGCAATGACTCTAGGGGATCAATGTGTCAAAACATGGTTACGGAGACCAAAAACACATAGGAAAGCGGCTTCCACATTGCATGTTGCACCAGTGTGGCATAAGTTGCATCATGGAATCCACTGGAGTGTGTCATCATGTGGATCAATGTGGTTTAGGAAAAGAACACATCTAATGACCCTAGTGGATCAATGTGTGAAAACATGGTCACAGAGATCAAAAACATATAGGAAAGCAGCTTCCACATTGCATGTTATACCAGTGTGACCAAAGTTGCATCGCAGACTCAACTATAGTGTGTGTGGTCATGTGGATCAATGTGGTTTTGGAAAAGAACACATGCAATGTGTTCATGTGGATCAATGACTCTAGTGGATAAATGTGGTTTTGGAAACAAACACATGTAATTACTCTAGGGGATCAATGTGTCAAACCATGATCATAGAGACCAAAAAGACATAGGAAAGCAGCTCCCATGTTGCAGTTTGCACGAGTGTGACAGAAGTTGCATCATCGAATCCACTAGAGTGTGTGTGGTCATGTGGATCAATGTGGTTTAGGAAAATAACACATGCAATGACTCTAGGGGATCAATGTGTCAAACGATGGTCATAGACACCAAAAACACATAGGAAAGCAACTTCCACATTCCATGTTGCACCAGTGTGGCAGATTTGGCATCAAAGAATCCATTGGAGTGTGTGTGGTCATGTTGATCAATGTGGTTTAGGAAAATAACATAAGGAATGACTCTAGGGATCAATGTGTCAAACCATGGTCACAGAGACCAAAAACACATAGGAAAGCAGGTCCCACATTGCATGTTGCACCAATGTGACATAAGTTGCATCACAGAATCCACTAGAGTGTGTGTGGTCATGTGGATCAATCTTGTTTTGTAAAAGAACACATGCAATGACTCTAGGGGATCAAAGTGTCAAACCATGGTCACAGAGACCAAAAACACATAGGAAAGTTGGTTCCCCATTGCATGTTGCACCAGTGTGACAAAAGTTTCATCAGAATATCCACTTGAGTGTGGGTGGTCATGTGGATCAATGTGCTTTTGTAAAAGAACACATGCAATGTGGTCATGTGGATCAATGACTCTAGTGGATCAATGTGGTTTAGAAATGAACACATGCAATGACTCTAGGGGATCAATGTGTCAAACCAAGGTCACAGAGACCAAAAATAGATAGGAGAGCAGTCTCCAACATTGCATGTTGCACCAGTGTGTCAGAAGTTGTATCATAGAATCCAATGGAGTGTGTGTGGTCATGTGGATCAATGTGGTTTTGGAAAAAAAACACATGCAATGTGGTAATGTGGATCAATGACTCTAGTGTATCAATGTGGTTTAGGAAAATAAAACATGCAATGACTCTAGGGGATCAATGTGTCAAACCATGGTCACAAAGACCAAAAACACAAAGGAAACCAGCTTCCACATTGCATGTTGCACCAGTGTGGTCATGTGGGGTAATGTGGTTTAGGAAAAGAACACATGCAATGACTCTAGGGGATCAATGTGTCAAACCATGGTCATAGAGACCAAAAGCACATTGGAAAGCAGCTTCCACATTGCATGTTGCACTAGTGTGAGAGAAGTTGCATCACAAAAACCACTAGAGTGTGCGTGGTCATGTGGATCAATGTGGCTTTGGAAAAGAACACATGCAATGTGGTCGTGTGGGTAAATGACCCTAGTTGATCAATGTGGTTTAGGAAAAGAACGCATGCAATGACTCTAGGGGATCAATATGTCAAACCATGGTCACAGAGACCAAAAACACATACGAAAGCAGGTTCCACATTGCATGTTGCACCAGTGTGGCAAAAGTTGCATCACAAAATCCACTAGAGTGTGTGTGGTCATGTGGATCAATGTGGTTTAGGAAAAGAACACATGCAATGACTCTAGTGAATCAATGTGTCAAACCGTGGTCACTGATATGAAAAACACATAGGAAGGTAGCTTCCACATTGCATGTTGCACTAGTGTAACAGAAGTTGCATCACAAAATCCACTGGAGTGTGTGTGGTCATGTGGATCAATGTGATTTTGGAAAAAAAACACATGCCATGTGGTCATGTGGATCAATGACTGATACATCCAAAACGTATCTACTTCCCCGAACACTTTTGCTATTGTTTCTCCTCTATACTTGTGTGATTTGGATGCAACTAATGCGAACTGACGCTGTTTTCAGCAGAATTGCCTTGGTGTCTACTTTTTGTGTAGTAAATCAACTATCAGGAAAAATCCCAGAAAATATGCCAAAAATCCTATTTCACCCGAAGACTCCAGGAGCCAGAATACGAGACGAAGAAGAGCCCTGGGGTGGCGACACCACACAGTGGCGCAGGCAGGCGCCAGGTGGTGTGGGCCCCCCAGGCACCCCCTCGGCCTCTCTCTTCGCCTATAAGGAGCCTTCTGACCTAAAAACTTTGGGGGGTTTGATGTTTTTCCAGAAGGAGTTCCGCTCCGCCGCCACCACCAGATTCCACGAAACAACACCAGAAACTCCGTTCTGGCACCCTGCCGGGATGGGGAATTGGAGGAGATCATCGCCATCATCATCACCATCGCTTCTCCATCGACCATCCATGTTTCCCCCATCTATGAGTGAGTAATCCCCCGCTGTAGGCTATGGGGATGGTAGGGATTGGATGAGATCGTTCATGTAATGGCATCAGATTGTTAGGGCATGGTGCCTAGTATCTTTTATTAGTGCTTTATGACTTTGTTGTGACTTGTTGTGCTTAATGCTTGTCACTAGGGCCCGAGTGCCATGATTTCAGATCTGAACATGTTATTGATTCATTATGATAGTATTGTTCTTGGTCTTATCTGCAAGTTGTATACACACGTCGTTGTCCGGAACCTATGGCCCCGAAGTGACAGAAATCGGGATAACCGGAAGGGAAAGGCTTTGATGTGAGGATCACATGTGTTCATGGAGTGTTAATGCTTTGCTCTGGTGCTCTATTAAAAGGAGCATCTTAATTTCTAGTAGTTCCCTAGAGGCCCCGCTGCAAACGGGCTGGCAGGACAAAAGATGTTGTGCAAGTTCTCATTGCGAGCACGTATGACTATATATGGAACACATGCCTAGGATTGTCTAGTACTTGGATGCTTTAACTTATTTATCTGCAATTGCCCTATGTTTTGATTGCTATGTGAATTGTCTTGTCCATGCAACGCCCGTCCATCCATCCCTATGCCTACCGCACTCGAATCCCACTGTTATTGCTTTTGTTACTACTGTCTTTGCTTTACTACTGCTGTTACTTTACTATTCCTACTACGAAACTGTTGCTACTGATAAACTGCTGTGAGCAAGATTGTTTCCAGGTGCAGCTGAATTATAACTCAGTTGTTAAGGCTTATAAATATTATTTGTCTCCCCTTGTGTCGAATCAATAAATTAGGTTTCACTTCTCTCGAAAATACTGCGATCCATCTCCTATACTTGTGGGTCATCAAGACTATTTTCTGGCGCCGTTGCCAGGGACCATAGCTTTATTTATCAAGTTCACTTGGATTCTCTATTGTTTGCAGCTATCCATACATCATGGGTAAGTCTCGTGATGGCAAGTTTCCTATTTTACCATCCACTACAAGAAGAGGTACGGTTCTAAACACCTCTGCTGCTCTTGATTCACCATCTATTATAAGTAAGCTCGTTACACCACCACATGCACATGCTACACACTGCTACTACTGCTGAATCTGAAACTTCTGATGCTTATGATGCTGCTTCTACTGTGCTTGATAAGAGTGGTTCATTAGGTCCTTTCCTAGATGCTACGATTGCTACAACTATAGCTGGAAATACCGAAACTCCTAATGAAGACACTACCACACCTGTTAGCTCACCTGAGTCTAGTGAGAGTTATGATATTGAAGAAGATTATGTTGAGACGACCGATGAGTTTATTAGAGAATGTAAGAACACCCATGATAGGAGCGCTGCTAAGAGTCTCCTTGAGAGGCGTACTATTAGACCCAAGTTATCTCCTGCTGCTAAGTTTGCTGCTTCTCCCATAAACATTATAGATGAAGATTATGATTTCTCTCTCGATCTATCTTACATAGCTATTGTCGAGAAAGAACCTTTTTGTGGGACTAAGAATGAAAATGCGGTAGGACATATGAATGAACTTTCTACCATGAGTGGCTTATTTTCTGATGATATTAAGATGCGTACTTACTTTGTTGCTAAGATTTTTCCCTTTTCACTGAAAGGAGAAGCTAAAACTTGGTTTAGTAATTTACTTCCTGGATCTATTGATAGCCCTGAGTTCTTGATTAGTACTTTCCTGCAGAAATATTTTCCTCCCAGTGCTAGACATGCTATTTTGCAGGAGCTTTTTGATTTCAAACAGGGAGAAAAAGAGGTATTGCCTAAATCTTGGGCAAGGTTTTGTTCTTTGATTCATGCATAGGCTGGAAGTCCATTACCTAAGAATGAGCTTCTTGATATATTTTATAATGGACTAACCGAGGAATCTAGGACATACCTAGATAGTTGTGCTGATTGTGTTTTCAGGAATAAGACTCCGAAGAAAGCTGAGGAATTAATTGCTAAAATAAGCAAGAATTATGAAGATTGGACTGCTCCTAAACCATCTATTCCAGTGCCTATTCCAACACCAAAGAAGAGGGGAGTTATTGAATTAAATGATGAAGTGATGAAGGAAGCTAAGAAATGTCTTAAGGAAAAGGGAATTAAAGCTGCAGATGTCAAGAATTTACCTCCTATAGAAGAATTATGTAAGCCTATTCCCTACTCATCCACTATCGAGGTACACTCTCTCCAACACTTTGATGAAGGTGATATCCCTTACTTGAAACTTCCTGATCAATGCTTAGAAGAATTTGATATCTTTATTGTTAAGCAAGATAACTTTAATAAAAGGGTGCAAAATCATCTAATGGAAAACACTAGAGCTATTGTTGAGTTGAAAGATATTGTGGAAAGAACCTCTAATGATGTTAAAATGATTGTTAAACACTTTCAAATGGTTCAAAATCAAATAGATCAACTCGTTAAAGTGCAAAAAGACTTGCTAGTTAATGCTGCTAAAGAAAAACATGCTTATGAAATTAGAACTAGAAGTGGTGCTGCTACCCAGGATCCTCTATATCCTGAGGGGCATCCCAAAAGAATTGAGCAGGATTCTCAACAAGCTGAAAATAGTGGTCCTACTCATAAGAAAAGGAAAAAGAAACATAAAACTGTTGAAGAACCCTCTGAACCTGCTATAGATCCTAATAGTATATCTATCTCTGATGCTGAAACGGAAAGTGGTAATGAAGAAAATGAAGTTCCTGATGAAGAAAAAGTTGAAGAAGAACCTGAAAACCACACTAAGACTACTAAATACACCAAAGAAGATTTTATTGCTAAGAAACATGGTAGTGAAAGAGAACCTTGGGTCCAAAAACCTATGCCTTTCCTCGATAAGAAACACAAGTCAAAGGAAGATGAACACTATAATATGTTTTGTGTGTGGATGAAGCCTTTATTCTTGCAAATTCCTTTGACTGATGCTATTAAGTTGCCTCCTTACTCAAAGTATATGAAGGACATTGTCTCGAATAAAAGGAAGATCCCTAATGAAGAAATCTCTACTTTGCTTGCTAATTATTATTTCAATGGTAAGGTTCCTAAGAAACTTGGAGACCCAGGGATTCCAACTATCCCTTTCTCTATTAAGAACAATTATGTTAGAACTGCTTTGTGTGATTTGGGAGATGGAGTTAGTGTTATGCCTTTCTCTCTCTACAAGAGGCTTCAGCTTGGAAAATTAATACCAACTGATATATCTTTGCAAATGGCTGATAAATCTACCACTATTCCTGTGGGTATATGTGAGGATGTACCTGTTCAGGTGTCTCACAATTGTTTGATATTAACTGATTTTGTTGTGCTTGAAATGCCTGAAGATGATAATATGTCTATTATTCTTGGGAGACCTTTTCTTAATACTGCAGGAGCTGTTATTAATTGTAATCAAGGAAAGGTGACCTTCAATGTTAATCACAAGGAACATACTGTCTATTTCCCCAAGAAGATTGAAAGGACTTATGGTTTGAATTCAATTGAACATGTTGAAGGCATTCAAGTTGGAGAAATATATTGTCCCATACCAAAAGAAAATTTTGAAACTATTATGATTGGGACCATTGCTATCAAGGTTGAGGTAACATAATCATTAGTGGAGTACAAAGTTTTGTCTCATATGCAATTGTTTTGGTAGCAAGACTTGATCAACCTTGTTAACAAAAGGATTCCATTGAACAAAACAATGTTTTCATTATGATTATTTCTGTTTATTTCTATCCTTTGCATTTTAGTTTTTGCTTTCATTTAGTTTTCTTTGTGTTGTTAGTTGCTTGCATGCTAGAACCTCTATAGTTCCAGCCTTGTTTTGTCCTTGCATCATGTTTCCAAAAGAAAAAAAAATCTGTCTGTCAGAAAAATCATTCTTCTATTTCTGAAAAAAGCCCAAAAGTAAAGTGTCTCGAAAAATTCCAGAAAATTCATATTAAATTTTTACGTGAAAAAAGGGGCAGAGGAGTACCTGGTAGGTACCAGGGGGCCCACCAGGCAGGCACACCATGTGGTGGCGCGGCCAGCCCTGGGTGGCGCCATGCCCTGGTGTGGGCCACCCCTGGCCTCCCACTTACTCTCTCACCTGCCACTTTCTTCTCTCCCCCGAGTAAGCTCCAATTCATAGCTCAAAATCGTGTTCTTTCTATGCTTGCTCTCGATTTCTTCGATCTCCTGGCTTAGCCCATCTTTCTTGCTAAAATTTGGAGCATTTGTTCCTTGGTATGTGACTCCTCCCTTTGTCCAAGTAGATTTGTGTTTAGGGGATTGTATGTTGAGTATTTTCCTGCTGTAGGTGACTAGTTATGAGAGCTTGCAAGCTTGTTTGATGCTTAGAGATATAGTTTTGATGCATGTTTAGGCCTCTTGCAAGTCCCTATGAGTAGAATCCTTCCTTATATTTACTTTGCAATCAATCGTTTAAAAGGTGTTTAAATTTCAGAATAGAAGATGAGTGAACACCACCTAAACCAACATGAGCTTTGGGTGCCTGAGGTCACGAAGGTCCATCAGGAGGAGGAAGTTTTTGCCTCCATTTATCCATGCGCTGAGTTCATGAGAGCTGTAGGAATTCTACAAGATTTCCACACTTTGGTTTCTAATGCAGGGTTAGAGCGCTTTCTGGAAGATGAACCTTGTCAATTTGTTAAGCTAACCATGTCTATGGTGCAGGATTTCAAATTTAGTCACTCTTTGCCTAACCCCATGGTACATTACAAAATTTACAATATTGCTGTCAACCTTTCTCTTGATGATTTTTGTGTAGCTATTTAGGTACCTCAATGGGGATCATGTAGGAAGATTAAAGAAAGACCTGAACCACTCATGGATTTATATGTAGAAATTTGCCAAGGGAGTAGCTTCTCGAAGGAGAATGGAAAAATCCATAACATTCATCTTCCCTCCATTCGCTACTTTACCTACTTTATCGCCAAGTGTGTTCTTGCTAGGAAAACTGCCAATAAGTTATGTTCGTCTGATCTTGCATTTATCTCTGCTGCTCTTAGACGAGATAGGTCTTACAATTTGGGTGCTTTGATAGCTTTCCGTCTTGCTACTAACCGTTAGAAAGGTGGAATTTGTGGAGGCCTCATTGCTTCTCGTTTGCTATCATTGCATGGTTTAGTGCCTCATCATCTAGACCTACAGTTTCCCATAGAGATGCTTGATGTTAATTCCATGATACAGCATAAATTTGTTTCCTCGTGGGCTAGTTTGAGTGAGTTGTCTTATGAAATAACCTTTCTCAAAGCTAGTTGGAGAAAGAGCAAGTCCGAGCGTGTTGTTCTTTTGCCTACACCTATTTTGTTTAACCTTGATAACAGGGAAGGATGGTCCCTCACTGAGGAGGAGCTTGACACGTACTTGGGAGAACTCTCCCAACAGGAGCAGGACACTAGAAGGGAGGTCACGGATGATTCGGTCCAGCCCTCAAATGAGGGAGAGTCTTCATATCAGCAGCCCGCTTATGATTGGGGAGCTTCTTCTTCTTCTCATGGGCCTAGCTACGACCATTCTTACCAAGATCCGCCCGCCTGGAACCCCTATTCGTACATGGATTGATACCCACTTAGGACAAAAGCCTAAGCTTGGGGGGAGGTACACCGACACCGCACTCATCTCCATATCATGTTGCGTCGGTACTTTGTATATTCATGTTTTCGTTCTCTTTTTAGTTTTCGTTCTTCTTTGGTTTTGCTTTCTAAAAACACAAAAATACCAAAAATATTTTTGTTGTTTCTCTTTGGTTTGCTTCTTCTTTTTGCCTTGGATTGTTTTCCCTTTTCGCTTTGTTTGAACTATTCGAAAAACCCAAAAAGATTTTGCTTTGCTTGTTTTTCTCTTTTGGTTCTTATTTAAAAATCGAAAACACAAAAATATTTGTCGTTCTTCTTTGGTTTTTGCAAGCTTGCTACAGGGTTCGGCAGTTCTCAATGGATTATTGGTTTCATATTATTATTCAAGCCACACAAGTGAAGAGCAATAATGAGGATCAATGACAACTTGAGGCGTGGTAAGAGGCTGGTAACAAACTCTATTTGTTTTCATTTTTGTATCTATACTCATCACTGTGGGCGTGCTTAGTCTGTTCATGTAGAGTGTATGTTTTCTTTGGATGCTTAGTAGTTCTTGCTTTCTTATGATTAGCTCCATCTCACTAATAGTTTGTAGCATGTTTCATGAATGTTTGCTTGCATTACTCTATTCATAAATTGGTATGACACTGTGGTATCCTCCTCTGAATGTTTCATTTGATTGACTTGGCACATGCTCACGCATGCACATGACTGTAATGATCAGTTAAGCCTTGATGAAGTATTTTGCCTTGAGGATCTTGAATCACTTTCATGCCATGAGTAGTCCTGTTTTGTTGCAAGCATGATAATGACAGCTATTGCTCTCTCGTTTGTGGCTCCCTTACTATTGCTAGCCTTCACTTCCACTGAGTGTTTACTCATGTTTCCAACTCCCTAAACCAAATATTTCCAAAGTGTCCACCATACCTACCTATTAGCATCACTTGCTACTCTCGTGCATATTCATTATGCCTTGTTTTCTTCCGAATAAAATGTTTGCTTGTTATGGGAAAATTAGTTAGTAAAGCTCTCACGAACTTGATGTCATACTTTATTTCCTGCACTTAATAAACCTGAACAATTGTGAACTCTCCATGAAAGTTATATGCTTGCAAATTATAGGCTGGGGATTAGCGTAACACCGTCTTTATCACGAGAACGCTTTCAACATTTGTAAATATATACCTAGTTGATACCTTGCTCTTTTGTTTGCGGATGTAGTCGGTGTGAAATAAAAGGGGAGCTTTTAAGTCCATGGAGTTATGTATGTGTGTTAGAGAAACGCCTTGGCCGCTGGTCTAATCCATGCTGACATGGTGGAAACCTGCAGCGTAACCATAATGATATCTATGAAGAATTCTTCTTATAAAAAAAGAGAGATAGCTATTGAGAAAAAGAAAAAAAAAGAGATTTATGAAAAGAGGAAAGAGAGAAAAAAGCACCATTTTCCCATGGTAAATAAGAAGATTGCTGAGATACTCATTGTCTGCTTGCCTTGTCATTTTGATATGGGGATTCTTCCGTATCATCGGGCAAGGGTACCCGTTAAGCGGTTCTCAATGATACGCACATACTTACGATGACAAGAACTTAACGGTAACTAAAGTTGAGTAGCATGAGGAGCGGCCCTCGTACTCAAGGGACTTGGGATTTTCAGTTTATAGTCTGTCAACCATATAACTAAGATTGGACCTCACTTTCACCTTAACCACGTTAAAGATGCTTATGATAGGGGAAATGAGAGCTCAAAGCTAACAAGTACCATACTTTCAGCATTTGGAAGCCTTTCAAATTATTCAAAACTTTTTCTTCTACTTGTTGAGTCTCCACATATTCTTTGAGCACCTTCTTGAGAGCATAGTTGTCATTCTTTGTGTTTGCTCCATTACTTGATTATTTGTGTTATGTCTTTGATGCTTGTATCCTTGATATCTTTACTTCTAGTCATCAATTGAACTTCAGAGGTGCCTTAATATTCATAATCAAAGGGCAAGCGAGCTACCACTCTATCATACCTTTTTATGAGCATTGTAATGTTGCTTATGTTTGTGCTTTATGCTACTTATTATTCTTGAGTTCGAATCTCTTCATAGCTTGCAATGACTATTAAGTAGACTCAGTTGCATACTCTTTATTATGAATTGTCCAAGTAAGTTGATCACATTGCTGAGAATATTTACATCATATGAAGCAAATGTGTTCGTGAAAGTTCTTTTATCGCACTCAGTTTTCAACTGAATTGCTTGAGGACAAGCAATAAGGTAAGCTTGGGGGGAGTTGATACGTCCAAAACGTATCTACTTTCCTGAACACTTTTGCTATTGTTTCTCCTCTATACTTGTGTGATTTTGATGCAACTAATGCGAACTGACGCTGTTTTCAGCAGAATTGCCTTGGTGTCTACTTTTTGTGCAGAAAATCAACTATCAGGAAAAATCCCAGAAAATATGCCAAAAATCCTATTTCACCCGAAGACTCGGGGCGAGAATATGAGACGGAGAAGAGCCAGGGGGTGGCCACACCACCTGGTGGCGCGGGCCAGGCCAGGCCGCGCCAGGGGGTGGTGTGGGCCCCCCAGGCACCCCCTCGGCCTCTCTCTTCGCCTATAAGGAGCCTTCTGACCTAAAAACTTTGGGGGTTCGACGTTTTTCCAGAAGGAGTTCCGCTCCGCCGCCACCATCAATTCCACAGCACACGTAAACTGTTCGCACTCACGGCACGGGAATTGGAGGAGATCATCGCCATCATCATCACCATCGCTTCTCCATCGACCATCCATGTTTCTCCCATATATGAGTGAGTAATCCCCCGTTGTAGGCTATGGGGATGATAGGGATTGGATGAGATCGTTCATGTAATGGCATCAGATTGTTAGGGCATGGTGCCTAGTATCTTTTATTAGTGCTTTATGACTTTGTTGCGACTTGTTGTGCTTAATGCTTGTCACTAGGGCCTGAGTGCCATGATTTCAGATGTGAACATGTTATTGATTCATTATGATAGTATTGTTCTTGGTCTTATCTGCAAGTTGTATACACACGTTGTTGTCCGGAACCTATGGCCCCGAATCGGCGAAATCGGGATAACCGGAAGGAAAGGCTTTGATGTGAGGATCACATGTGTTCACAGAGTGTTAATGCTTTGCTCGGTGCTCTATTAAAAGGAGCACCTTAATTGCCGATAGTTCCCTAGAGGCCCTGCCAAGCGGGTTGGCAGGACAAAAGATGTTGTGCAAGTTCTCATTGCGAGCACGTATGACTATATATGGAACACATGCCTAGGATTGTCTAGTACTTGGATGCTTTATCTTATTTATCTGCAATTGCCCTATGTTCTGATTGCTATGTGAATTGTCTTGTCCATGCAACGCCCGTCCATCCATCCCTATGCCTACACTTTTCGAATCCCATCATTCGCTTTTGTTACTACTGTCTTTGCTTTACTACTGCTTTGTTACTTTACTATTCCTACTACAAAACTGTTACTCTTGACAAACTCGTGAGCAAGATTGTTTCAGTGCAGCTGAATTGACAACTCAGTTGTTAAGACTTATAAATATTCTTTGGCTCCCCTTGTGTCGAATCAATAAATTGGGTTTCACTTCCCTCGAAAATACTGCGATACACCCCCTATACTTGTGGGTCATCAATGACTCTAGTGGATCCACGTGGTATAGAAAAAGAACACATGCAATGACTCTAGGGGATCAATATGTCAAACCATGGTCACAGAGACCAAAAACATAGGTTCCTCATTGCATGTTGCACCAGTGTGGCAGAAGCTGCATCACAAAATCCACTGGAGTGTGTGTGATCATGTGGATCAATGTGGTTTAGGAAAAGAACACCTGCAATGACTCTAGGGAAACAATGTGTCAAACCATGGTCAAAGAGACGAAAAACACATAGGAAAGCAGCTTCCACATTGCATGTTGCACTAGTGTGACAGAAGTTGCATAACAGAATCCACTGGAGTGTGCGTGGTCATGTGGATCAACGTCGTTTTGGAAAAGAACAAATGATATGTGGTCATGTGGATCAATGGCTATAGTGGATAAATGTGGTTTAGGAAAAGAACACATGCCATGACTCTAGGGGATCATTGTGTAAAACCATGGTCATAGAGACCAAAAACACATAAGAAAGCAGCTTCTACATTGCATGTTGCACTAGTGTGGCAGAAGTTGCATCACAAAATCCACTTGAGTTTGTGTGGTCATGTGGATTAATGTGGTTTAGGAAAAGAACACATGTAATGACTCTAGGGGATCAATGTGTCAAACCATGGTCCTAGAGAACAAAACCACATAGGAAATCAGCTTCCACATTGCATGTTGCACCAGTGTGACAGAAGTTCCATCACAGAATCCACTAGAGTGTGCGTGGTCATGTGGATCAATGTGGTTTTGGAAAAGAACACATGCAATGTGGGCATGTGGGTAAATGACCCTAGTGGATCAATGTGGTTTAGGAAAAGAACGCATGCAATGACTATAGGGGATCAATATGTTAAACCATGGTCATAGAGACCAAAAACACATACGAAAGCAGGTTCCACATTGCATGTTGCACCAGTTGGCAAAAGTTGCATCACAAAATCCACTAGAGTGTGTGTGGTCATGTGGATCAATGTGGTTTAGGAAAAGAAAACATGCAATAACTCTAGTGAATCAATGTGTCAAACCATGGTCACTGATATGAAAAACACATAGGAAGGTAGCTTCACATTGCATGTTGCACTAGTGTAACAGAAGTTGCATCACAGAATCCACTGGAGTGTGTGTGGTCACGTGGATCAATATGGTTTTGGAAAAAACACATGCAATGTGGTCATGTGGATCAATGACTGTAGTGGATCAACGTGGTATAGAAAAAGAACACATGCAATGACTCTAGGGTATCAATATGTCAAACCATGGTCACAGAGACCAAAAACATAGGTTCCTCATTGCATGTTGCACCAGTGTGGCAGAAGTTGCATCACAGAATCCACTGGAGTGTGTGTGATCATGTTGATCAATGTCGTTTAGGAAAAGAACACATGCAATGACTCTAGGGAATCAATGTGTCAAACCATGGTCAAAGAGACGAAAAACACATAGGAAAGCAGCTTCCACATTTCATGTTGCACTTGTGTGGCAGAAGTTGCATCACAAAATCCACTGGAGTGTGTGTGGTCATGTGGATCAATGTTGTTTTGGAAAAGAACAAATGAAATGTGGTCATGTGGATCAGTGACTATAGTGGATCAATGTTGTTTAGGAAAATAACATCTGCAATGACTCTAGGAGATAAATGTGTTAAACCATGGTCACATAGACCAAAAAACACATAGGAAAGCAGCTTCCACATTGCATGTTGCACCAGTGTGATAGAATTTGCATTACAGAATGCACTGGAGTGTGTGTGATCATGTGGATCAATGTGGTTTACGAAAAGAACACATGTAATGACTCTAGGAAATCAATGTGTCCAATCATGGTCATAGAGACAAAAAAACACATCGGAAAGAAGCTTCCATATTGCATGTTGCACCAGTGTGGCAGAAGTTGCATCACAGAATCCACTGGAGTGTGTGTGGTCACGTGGATCAATGTGGTTTAGGAAGATAACACATGCAATGACTCTAGGGAATCAATGTGTCAAACCATGGTCAAAGAGACGAATAACACATAGGAAAGCAGCTTCCACATTGCATGTTGCACTAGTGTGACGGAAGTGGCATCACAGAATCCACTGGAGTGTGTGTGGTCATGTGGATCAACGTCGTTTTGGAAAAGAACAAATGATATGTGGTCATGTGGATCAATGGCTATAGTGGATAAATGTGGTTTAGGAAAAGAACACATGCAATGACTCTAGGGGATCAATGTGTCAAACCATGGTCACAGAGACCAAAAATACATAGGAAAGCAGCTTCCACATTGCATGTTGCACTAGTGTGGCAGAAGTTGCATCACAAAATCCACTAGAGTGTGTGTGGTCATGTGCATCAATGTGGTTTTCGAAAAGAACAAATGCAGTGTGGTCATGTGGATCAATGACTACAGTGGATCAATATGGTTTAGGAAAAGAACATGTGCAATGGCTCTAGGAGATCAGTGTGTTAAACCATGGTCACGTTGACCAAAAAACATATAGGAAAGCAGCTTCCACATTGCATGTTGCACGAGTGTGATAGAAGTTGCATCACAGAATCCAATGGAGTGTGTGTAGTCATGTGAATCAATGTGGTTTTGGAAAAGAACACATGCAATGTGGTCATGTGGATCAATGACTAGTGGATCAATGTGGTTTAGGAAAATAATACATGCAATGACTCTAGGGTATCAATGTGTCAAACCATGGTCATAGAGACCAAAAACACATAGGAAAGCATCTTCCACATTGCATGTTTCACCAGTGTGACAAAAGTTGCATCACTCTGGAGTGTGTGTGGTCATGTAGATCAATGTGGTTCTGGAAAAGAACACATGCAATGACTCTAGGGCATCAATGTGTGAAATCATGGTCACAGAGACAAAACACACATAGGAAAGCAGCTTCCATATTGCATGTGGCACCAGTGTGGCAGAAGTTGCATCACAAAATCCACTGGAGTGTGTGTGGTCTTGTGGATCAATGTGGTTTAGGAAAATAACACATGCAATGACTCTAGGAGATCAATATGTCAAGCCATGGTCATAGACAGTGGCGGAGGTAGAATTTTTATATTGGGTATTCGGAGCTAATTTTTTTCCAGCAAAACAATTTAATACATGTAGGTTCACGTTGACAAGAACATAACTACAAATTTTTAAGTAGTGACAAATTGACAATGTCTCAAATATTTAAATTACATTGCCGTATCAAAGAAAATCTATTAATTAAATTCATTGGGGTGAGGATTTCTCACATTTTCGCCTTGATTTTGGCTTTCAACCTCAATAGATAGTGGCGTGTCTCTATATTCCACATACATTTTAAGGAACTAAAATTTTCCTCCTGTTTTTTCTTCATTTTTCACACCTGCAACTCAACAAATAATTAGTTAAGCATCACCCTCGTATCAACATTAGGAAAAGTAAGAAGAAAACACGATTGAAACAATTTGTTTGCACTCAAGGTTAGAACTCTAAATTCTGAATCGGTGAATTAATCCTGAATTTTGAAATCTGATCTAGACTGTGGGAGTGGGACAGTGGGGAGAGTGGATGCACTACTTCTGCTCACTGATAGCCGTACGCCGTTCTAGCTGAGGTATGAGCATACCGCTGGTTGTTCCTTGGCGGGGTATGAACGCGCCGCTGGCCGCCGTTGTTCCTTGGCGGTGAGGAGAACCAAGGGGCAGAGAAGATGATCACAGGAAGAGAACTCGCCGGAGAGAGCGAGGCACGGTCGTGCCGGCACGACCGCACGGTGCACCGGCGGCTGAGGTGAGGAAATCGGCCATCGCGATCGGCCTCGCTATTCGTTTCATGGTGTCCCAAAGTGCAGCAGAGGCCTGGGCAACTTGGGCAGGAATACATCCCATAGCATGGCTCAGTGGAAGGCCAGAATCATTTTTAGGCCCAGGTTGCGAAGCTTGGCCGCGGGAGAGCTCTGAAGGTCATGTTTTTTCGAGTTTAGCGCGTGGAAATGAACACTATCATACATATATGGGTATATAGCAGCTTATATACTAAAAATTTTGTGCAAACATTATTGGGTATTCATTGCATACCCATGAATTATTCTAGCTCCGCCCCTGTTCATAGAGACCAAAAAACATAGGAAAGCAGCTTCCACATTGCATGTTGTACCAGTGTGACAAAAGTTGCATCACTCTGGAGTGTGTGTGGTCATGTGGATCAATGTAGTTTTGGAAAAAAACACATGCAATTACTCTAGGGGATTAACGTGTCAAACCATGGTCATAGATACCAAAACACATAGGAAAGCAACTTCCACGTTGTATGTTGCACTAGTGTGGCAGAAGTTGCATCACAGAATCCAATGGAGTATGTGTGCATGTGGATAAATGTGTTTTAGGAAAAGAACAAATGCAATGAATCTAGGGAATCAATGTGGTTTAGGAAAAGAACACATGCAAACATGGTCATGTGGATCAATGTGGTTTACATAGTTTTACCTTTTCAGAAAATTATAGGCCTTAAGCTTTGGGACGGAGGTAGTATCAAACATGCTTTTTCCATTTTTAAATCTATTATATTTTCTATCTGAATCCCCTTGTGTGTTTTGCCCTCTCTCACAAAAGACCAAACGTATGCTCACTATGGCTGTACACCCTGATTGGCTGACACAAATGTCACGCGGATCGTGCCCACCAACCGTTGATCCTCTGTGATCCAAAGGGCAGGCTAACCCCTCTCTATCAGTGCCACCTCTCTATCCATGCCATCGATACTTTACCTCCATAAACAAATGAAAACCATCTAAAAATAAATGAAAACATTCCATCCGGTGTCGGTGATGCCTAGTGGATGCTCTAGGCGCGCTCCGTGTGTTTTGCGATCATATTTCGAAGAAGCCCTTGTTATCGTATTCTGGATCATCATCATCTTCATCACTGTCATGGTCCTTGCCATCGCCACTGTCGTTATCCTCCTCTGATGACTTGTCATCACCCCTTCTTCATATAAGCATGCTCTCTCCTTGTCGGAGTCCTCATCCTCTTTGTAGTCCCATGGGTCCACGTCACTCTCCTCCACTTCTGCCTCCAACTGATCTATGAACGCCTCCTAATTGGCCGAGCCAGAGTCATCCACATAGCTGTCTCCTCTCTTCTTCCTGGTCTTTTTTGTGGTGGTTTTGTAGTTCTTCCTCTCGTTCCTCTTGTGTTCCGTACTCGCCGATGCAACACGCGTCCCCGTCTTGGCTGCTACTTTGCACTCGTCTGTCACTACAGGTGCACCATGCTCCTCCTACGCGGCTGGTACGGGCTTTGACATCACGGTGTCCTCGAGTGCCGATGTCGATGGATCCTGGTACGGTTGGACATGACGTGGTGCCTCAGTTGGTGACTCGCGGGCACGAACGATGCCGCAAAGAGTAGGGGACGCAGGATGGTCAGTTGCTCGCTTGGATCTGCCATTGCCATGAGGAAGGACCATCATGCTCGAGGAAGTTGTTCGGACTGAGCGGTGGCAGGTACAGAGAGTTGGGTGACGATCTGATCAAGGGCGAGCAACGGTTTTACGCGTCAGTTCATGTGTCGTGTATGCGCATGCATTTGTCGATTATTAAAAAATGTATTATCTCGTGTACTGAACATAATTTGATCACAACAAAAGTGGCACATCATATTCTAGACTCATAAATATCTCGTGCGTGCCTGTCGATGTGGATTTTGATGTGCATGCCTATCAACGTGGAGTTCTATGTACCAACATGATTGTGTAGTAGTTGCACCCCATTGCCCTGTCAACACGTGACACACGCATGCGGGATGTGCATACAGTTGCCCGTGACCGTGATTACCACCTGGACCCACTCCTTTTATTATCTACTGGATTTTAGGCGGTGCCGAATCCCATTGAACTGTCCATCACAATAAAGACAAGTCGAATCGAGTCCCATCGATTCCCTGGCTTCTTTGAGAAGTTAGACGGTGGTGTTGTATAATACTGGACCATGGCCTGTATTCTTTGACTCTTCTCCCAGACTAATCACTTTCTTCTTCCTCCTGCCACCACCTCCCTCCCCGTGAAATCCATGGATCCCATAAGGAGAGGTCGGTCAACCATCCGCATGAAGAAAAGGAGAGAGATCGCGGCCTAACAGTTCTTGCTCTACCAGCCTCCCAAGCTCCCCATCTCACAGAGGCCCAATCTCTCTCGACAATGGCGTCGAATGTTCCAGCAAGCGAGGGCTCCTTCCGATATGGTCTTCTTGTTCTACTTCTTCCCCATATTCTTCTCCATCATGATCTTTTTCTGCTTCTTCTTGTTATTCTTCTTCCTCTTCTACGTATTACAGGCCGACCGTGGACCCAGAATCCACCACGACGGTGGCGTTGCAGGACCCATTCGGCCCATTTCCACGTCTCAGCGAGGTAGAAAATCTCCACACTTTTATTTATTTGAGTATTAATGTGGATTTCTTAGATCGTGTCTGCCCCACATTGGGGTTTTTGTGAGTTGTATTAGTTTTCATGATTATGACTAGATCTCTTGGAATTTTTTTTAATGTTGTTGTTCATAGATTCAATGGGGATTTTGAGATTTGGATTAGTTTTCATGATTATGACTAGATCTCTTGGTCTATTTTTACTGCTATTCATAGATTCAATGGGGATTTTGTGATCTGTATTAGTTTTCACCTGGAACCTCGAGTAGAATTATAGAATTTCTATTTCAACTAACATGAACGATGCAGCGAGCGAAGGCCGAGTATCGTGACAAGGTATCCGCGATCAATGCCAAGATTGACAACCAACAGGAGCATGCACGCTACCTCACCCATGCTTATGAGAGCCTACGCAAGTGTTTATCTCTGCAGAATGAGATCTTGCTTGATTTTGCACGTGACATTGTGACGCTGTAGAACCTGCTCGACCATAACTTGAACAAGCAATAATAGTCCATTAATATAATCAATCATCTCATGGAGGACAAGAAGAATCTCTAGATAAGATGCACCCTCGAGCAGGAGGAAATTGCCAAGGGACTTAGAGGACGCATCGACAGAACAAAGGTTGTCATCCAAGCCTACCATGATAGGAACCGTTGCTTGGATGAAGTGAAAGGGATGAAGGAGGACATGAGCCAAGGGATGACCATACTCGAGAGTGTTGGGAAAGAGAACGAGGAGCTAAGGGCTTGTTTGGAGGCGTATCAGGTAATGCCCAATTCTCGTTCCCATTAGAGGGGGTATGCATATCTGTTCGTGCTCCACTCTTTTTGTAATATATATATCATGCATTTAAGGAATCTAGAGTAACTCCTTATCTATCTAGACATGGGTTGGTGTTCAAGTTCATGAATGGACACCATGAGCTCTTTCCATTCTATATCTGAGTTTGTTTCTGCATTATGAGTTTGCCACTACTATTTGGTGACATTGGAAAAACCCACAACACCCTTAATTACAGAAAAAACTAGGTTGCTTTGAAATTGAAATTATGATAGTGCCACTAGTCGATTCATAAAATGTTGATTAGTCGCAGATTGCTTCTTCCTTGAAATTATGACTATGCCACTAGTCGATTCAGTTAATTATGGAAACTAACCACCTTGGCATGGTTAACTAAACAAACCATACTATATTTTTGTTGCAGGGAAATAGGTGAAAGCTCAAATCATACTTGGTGACCTGGCTAAATGACAAGATAGCCATCCAAAGGGAGAAGCAAAATTCTCAGAAGCTGGACTTTGACCACCTACGCTCTGAAGTCATGGTGCTTTTTGACAAGTGCCACAATCTGAAGGTGGAAAACACTGATGGGGCTAAACTTCACAAGAAAGGTCGCACCTCAGCTAGTAAGCAAATGGAGATCATGAAGGGGCTCATGGAGGAAAATCGTAAGCTTATGGAACAACTTCTCGAATCCTAGAGGGAGCGTTTGAACCTGTAGGAGGCGCACGTCCAAGTACTGAGGGAGCATGCAAAGACCAAAGTGGACCTGGTCGAACGTACCCTCGTACTAGAGGATCTTAGGAAGGAAAATGAGCAACTCCAGGCCAGGCTCTCTTGAACCAAACATATGTCTATTTAGTACTGAACTGACTGTTTTATCCTCGGTAGTGGTGATTTTGTAAATGTGAACTTAACTCTAGGCACAATATGTGTTCATTTGAAATTAATTTGCTCAAGGATTGAGTTTGGCTTAGTTAAGAAAGCATAATTTCAACTCTTATAGTTAACTAGTTTCAGGCATTGACACGGCATAAATTATTCATCTAGAATTTCCTTTATCCTTTGTAGTATGTCCTTGTTCACCTCACACGCCTTCTTCATTTCCTTCAACAGATCTGCATTGTAGTACTCTAGCTTCTTCTTATATTCCCTCAGCTGATCCCTCACATGTTCTGCCTTCTAAATCAGCCACATGTGACTATCCTGAAGCTTTTGTGCAGTTCCCACAACCAAGATCCCATGTATTGTGTCACTTAGTTCTGACGACAAATTCTTGATTTCTCGTTCCAGCTCCTTATTTCGTACCGACAGATTGTAATTTTTAAGTTGCATCACAAGCATCAGTAGATCTCCCTGACCTTTCCAACTCATACATCTCCCATATTTGGACCAAACATTTATTAAGGGCATTTGGCCACTAAAGATCCACCCACTCTACTGCTTTACACACCGGTCCAACCTAAAAAATAGACACTATTGTGTTATGAACATAACACGATACATATTTCCTCATGTCATCATTGCACATAATGTAAACAAACCTTTTTTACAACCCAAAAACCTTCTCCCAATGTTACTACCTTCGAATGCTACATATCTCCTCATTTCATCCCATGGTCACATGATACTTCTCCATCAAGATCTAGGCCCTCCCATTCAGGGTTGTAGATAATCCGTGGTACCTATGAGGAAACGCAAAGCTAGAATTTCACACGATTGCATTCCAGGTAGGAGAGAAGGCTATCACTGCTCGACTGGTCGTCCTCATCATTCTAGGATGGCATGGCGAATGCATTGGTGACGGTGAGGAGAGAGAGAGAGAGGAGGAGTGGAGTGAGAGAGAGAGAGAGAATGCAAGAGTGGGGAAAGTGAAGTGTGTCACCGCTACAACATTTACTAAGTTGGCATGTTACAATAGTTTAATGGATATCATGCCCTTTCACTTGATTAATGTCTCCTACCTAGTAGGTTTTCTATTCCTACACTCTTATTTCAAACATTAAACCTATACTTCCTCCATCCCAGTTTCTTTGACTAATAGCAACATATCAGTATATTACATTATCTCAAGAAACAAAATCATGTCAACTACAAGGTACTTATGCATCACTTCTGAAAGGGAAATGGATGTTGCCTAGAGGGGGGTGAATAGGCATTTTAAAATTATTATGGTTTAGGCTCTAATAAATGTGGAATAAAACTAATGTTTAATTTATCAAGCCAAAACCTATATCCACTAGGTTCAACTAAGTGCACCAACAACCTATGCTAAGAAAGACAAGAAATAAGGTGATAGGAAGATAAAATACTTCAAGCACGATGGCTATCACAATGTAAATTGCCTAAGTAAGTAAAGGGCTCGATTGAGAGATAACCGATGGGAGACGATCATTTTTATCATGAAGTTCACTTCCAAAGAAGCTACGTCTCTGTTGGAGAGTTGTGATGGCGCAATGTACTTTGAATACCACAAATGGCTCACCTTGAGGTGTGGTGGCTCGATGATCACCCAACGCCACACAAGGCCTCACCCCAAGATGCGAAGGCACACAAACCACTGACGCCACAAAAGGCTCACCCTAGTAGCCCATGAGCTCTCCACAAATGCCTACTCATGATCCACTATGGAACACTCGAGGGTGGTCACTGAACCCATACAAGGCTTTGGGAAATCTCCACAACTCAATTGGAGGGCTCCCAAGAAACACCATAAAGTCTACAAGCTTGAGGAAACTCCATAACAATTGGAGGCCCCAAGAAAAATGCCACAACATGCCACAAGCTTGAGTAATCTCCACAACTCAATCGGAGGCCCCAAGAACTCACCACAACTCCACCCAACCGTCTAGGGTTCCAAGAACCCAAGAGAAACAAGCCCAAGAACTTGAACTCACCAAATCTCTGAGGAGAACTCAAACCTATGCACCAAATGAAAGAGGCAAGTCCTTCACTTTAAAATTCCACCAAAGCTATAAAAGCTATTAGGGGAATAAGGGAGAAAGAGCACAAGAGGAGAACACAAAACCCTCCAAGATCTAGATCCCAAGGATTCCTTCACAAAGAAGGGATTTGGTTAGGTGGGGTTATAGATCTAGATCTCCTCTCTCAAATACCTCAAAAAGATGCAAGAATCATCGGAGGGAGAAGGGATAGGGCAAGCTTTTGAAGGTCAACAATGGAGAAGAGAGAGTGGAAGAGCTAGCAAAAATGGCCTCAAAAGTTGGGAAACATTTGGGAAGAGGGGTCCCTTAAATAGGGCAAGAGAAATCTGCCCGTTTGGATCAGTTTTGCATGCCACCAGAACTTCTGGTGATCCACAGGAACTTCCGGTAAATCGAAACATAAGTTACCGAACCTGACCGGAAGTTGGGTTGGAATTTGGGCTGGAACTTCCGCCCAAGCAAAAACGCTGGACAATATTGCATGAAAACTTCAACAACTTTTGATTCCGGACTACGGTTTTGTTGATGTTGGGATCGTTTGGAAGAGAACGACAAGCTCTACAAGATTATGCAGAGAAACATAAAATTACAACATGGAAGGATAAAACCAAATGTATAAAGGTAAGACCTCTCTAGAAGCGATGAACCGGTAAAACCTCCAAAACCCAAAACACAAGAAGATGAGCTTGGAAACTCCGATTGGGATGAAACCAATTTTATTGGAAAGATAAAACCAAGTAGAATCCAATAAAGGTGATATATTGGATACCACCAAGGTAGAAAATATCGATTATATATATGTGAGTTATCTCCCAAGGTGTGGATCCAAAAAACCTGCACGATCAAGAACACAATAAGATATGAAAGGGAAATCCTTTATGGTGAAGTAGAGTTTGTTATGATGATAACCACAGCTCTAGATCCTCTTATGGACAAGATACAAACAGCAACCAAAAGATGCGAACGAGTCACTCACTCGAGAGCCCCACTTGATAGTACGGCTATATATATCCTAAACCCGGTCTCCCAGCACTATAAGAGACCGGTAAAATAGAAAACCTATCAAGTTCATACCTTTTCCTTGAGCATTCCACTTGAGCTTGATGTAGACCGTCTTGTCCTCCTCAAGATGGAACACCTTTCTTGATTGCTCCTGCTCATGATTTGCTTCATGAATACTTGTGATTTGATACCCCGTACTCTATGGGGAAACCTCTTCTTTGAACTTGTCTTCATCACTCCACGATCACCGAGGATGGAAAGCACAATATATAGATCATAATCCCCCACAATCTAACAAACAAAATGATTGCCCCAACATCAAATACCACACAAGTATGTGATGTTAGTATAAGCACAATATATACAACAAACTCCCCCACAATCTATGCACGTGTGATGAACTTAAATTTCATTATATAGATTGCCAACCATTATCATTGGTGGAGTTTCCTCTATATAGTAAACATGCAAAGAAACAACAAAGATGCAAGAGCATTAAAGGAAAATATTTAAGAACAAACTCAAAGCATACACCACTTCCCTTAAACCCTCCAAAACTTCTCCCCCATTGGCATCAATGGAAAAAATGGGTGAAAAGTTCTAGACGACCAACATAGTGAGAATTCCTCCATAGGTGTGCATATGCACATATGCCATGATGAATACTTTGGAGGAAGTAAAACTATATTGAGGACCCGAGGATTGCAAAAATAAAAGAAAAGGTAAGCTTCAATAAATGAAGCGAGCAATCAAAAGATCCAAAATAACCAAATGAATACAAAAAATGATACCAAATGGAAACAACAAGTGATACCCACAAGTATAGGGGATTGCTGAAATCTTCGATGGGAAGTATCACCCAAATTTATAGTTCGACTCAAGGGAAACACAAGAATACCAATAAGTCTTTAGGGAGTGAGGCATAAATCTCAATCACACCTATGTATCAATAAACTTGCAAAGGAAGTGGTGATTTATGGTAGTTAATTCAAAGCAGTAAAACAACACAGTAAATAAAGCGACAGATTTCCAGTTTTCACTAGAAGTAATGTTGTGAAACTTTCAGTGGATAAAATGCAGGCATGAGGTGATAGCGGGGTGTTGCATGAATGATATCCATCATATGATGTATCATACTAACATGGTATTTATCTCTAATTCAGTTGTGTGTAGGTGTGTGCTCCAAACATAATAATGCATGTAAGTTTGCATAATGTCTTTTGTCCTGCCTGCCCATTTCACCGGGGCCAACTTAGTACTACGGGAAATTAAGGTCTATCTTTTCAAATAGACAGGAACAAAGCATTAAGACTTCATGAACACACAATATCCTCAAACTATCATATATTCCCATTATTTACTCTAACTGTCACCTTAGGGTTGGTAGGTTCAACATAATAATGGGTAATACTCTTTGCAAATACATACCAAACTCAAATATATGATTGGGAAATAAAAATTTAGTATTGAAATCATGTCACTCGGGCCCTAGCAACAAGCATAAAACATAGCAGAAGTGTACCAACACTCATACAAGAATGTCTACAAGATAGACACCTCAAATCTTGATACCTATGGATGATTACATGATGGATCTCATCCAATCCCCATCCACCTCACATGACCATAGGGAATTAGTCACACATGATCATGAGGAATGAACTCATGGTCGTTGGTGATGATGTTGATGATGATGGTGGTGGGCAAGACCTCGAAATCCCACTCTCTGGGGTGGAGACCAGGACCAATCTAACGCCCGAAACGAAGATCGTGGCTCTGGCCGTGCTCTGTTTTATGAAACGCTCCGTGCTTCTGGATACCTTGGCTTTCTTGGTATATATGTGGGTACACCAAAGGAGGGGCTGAGGGGATGCTCCACAACCAAAAGTACCTAGGTGGCACGCCCACCCTTACTAAGCGCGCCACCTGGTCTCTTTTGGGCCTCGTGGCCCCGCTTGCTTGATTCCAAAGCCCCATACTTCTTTATTTGGTGAAAAACTGATGTGGTATTTTTCCTCGATTTTATTTCTTGCGAAAACTGACAGAAAGGAGACTTTTTCGAAATACAACTTTAGATTCAGCAGTTTTATCCAAGTATGGGAAGATTCTAAATCAAACCATCGAGCAAAGTACTTGGAAAATTAGATACATTTGAGTTGTATCAGATCCCACAAGATTAGCTCGTTGTTTTTCCTCAAACAACTCAAATGCAGTTTAGAAGCCATAAAAGACTTTGACAGGAACTTTGCTCTATTCAAGCATAACATTTTATCATGGAAAATATTTGAAACATAGATTTATCAATGAACAGAAAAGTAATAATGAGAGCCCACTATGTTGCTGTACAAATGATTATACATGGTAAAAAGGAGAAAATATACGACAACGCTGTTTGAACATGATTACCTAATAGTGGGAATGAACAACGTTCTCACATCGCATTTGATTGAATCATATGTAAGGTTTTTGAGGCATTCAATTCTTTGAATTGTTGACAAGTAATTCATCATGCTTGCATCGCAAACTAAATACTTTAGGGACGTTGTATCCTTCCAGTCTTTCAACATTTAAACACTCATAGAAGACTCATACATGAGTAAGTAACTAGTATATTTAGTTGACAATAGGTGGATCAAATAGGATAGGTGCTTTTTTGGTATGTTTCTCGCACCTTTGCATGACTGGCAGGAGTTTTTGGTTGCCACTTTTTGGGCTTGCAAGTCTTTTTTCATTCAGCTTTGAGTGGGTTTTTGTATCCATATTGCATCAATATTTTGATTATAAGCTTTGAACGAATAAGCATCTTTTGATTTTTGCCTTGCTTGGTGGGTACTTCTTAGTTTTAGCCTGTTTTCTTCAGTATAAGAGAAAACTCACTAGGATATTTCTTTTTTCCATGATAAGGGTTTAAAGGATGGGTCCCTACTTACACGATGATAACCATGTTGGTGGAATTGGTTTAAAGCCTAGCGGAAAGGCTTAGTTGTCAACTAAAGATACTATCAACTCACTAACATATGATTCAATGATGAGATTCACAATTAGAAAGACTGGACTATCATACAAGCCTCAACCTTGATATTTCTAAGACACATAGGAATATAAATATTGATCATTGAATATGTGCCACATCCACATCAACAAGCATAACGTGATGCATAGACTTTTGTTCTAGGCTACTATCATGCAATCAAGTTAAAATAATGTTCCCTAATAGAAACTCATTTGCCTCATTATATAGCCAAAAGTACACAGACAAAGTAACCATTCATTACCACATCCCTAAGTATTGATGAAACATTACCCAAGCATTTGCTAATGTTAACTTGCATGCATAAGTAGAGATGTCGGCATAATGGGATCGGAGGTCCTTCGTATTGCGCTATAGCGCGTGGGCCAGGACCCACCGATCAGCGACTTAGGGGATGCGTGGCCTCGCCGGCAGGGGCGTCGCAAGGATGCGGGCACCGTATGCTCCAAACAGGTATGGACTTGGCATGATTAGGCTATGAAGACTGACTATAGGCTATGATGTAGGTGACTATGGATGAGACGAACAATACACGACGAGCTTCGATCCGCCAGCCGGGTGCGGACAAGGAGGAAAAGTCAACAACGTGCGCAAAGAGGTTCGATCCCTCTTTTCGAGGCTTACCCCGAAAGGAGGGTAAGGACGCGGGAAGGGGCAGCGAAGACAAGGAGCGGCCTCGACTGAGCCCCATAAGGACCATCGAGCCCGGGAATCAGAGTCAACTGAGCCTGACAAGGTATGTCAGGCCTAGCCTTGGGAATGCGCCAATTGACCTTGCTGAACATCATCATGGCCAAGTCACTGCGGCGTGCCACCGGCAAGAGTGGCGACTCGAGCATGAGCCACTCACCGTCGTCGACACTGTGCCGCCCACCATCCATGGCTGGCATCCCATCTACTGGAGACGCCGGCACACCCGTGATTGAGCCCGGGAATGCCCGGATAGTGCTCCACACTTGCCCTTATAGTGACCTCTTGGGGTATAAAAGGAGGCACTTGGCCGTAGGTTAAGGGAAGTTTTTTAGGGGGCCTTGGCTGAAGGGTTTTCTAGAGAGGTTGATTCTAGGGTGATTCTGAGGGGTTATTCTAAAGGGTCCAGAGTTGGAAAGGCTTGAGAGCTAAGATAGATGTAGCTAACAGAGAGAAGAAAGAAAGAGGAAGCTCGGGGAGTGTAGAAGGTAGAGAGAAAACGGCTCCCCGTCACCATAGAGATCATCTTCATGTACCTTGATCCACCCCATATAATCGACCAAAGCAGGACGTAGGGTTGTTAGCCGAAGGGAGGACCAAACCTGGGTAAAAAACGTCTATGTGTGCTGTGTGTGTGTGTTGTGTGCTCGAATCAGCAGGGTCCTTCATCGACATTGACGCCGGAATGCCTTCATGCCCACTACCGAACAAATAGGGGGTGTCCAACATCCCCGATGTTAGCATAGGCGAGACGTGACATCTGGCACGTCAGGTAGGGGGCACTCGTGTTTTCGGCTTCACCCATCAGCTTCATCATCAACAGCTTCGCGAGCTTCTTCATCATCACCATCATTGTCACTGACTTCCATTTCATCTTCATGTTCAACATCGACATTGACCGCGCCATCGCCATCCATGGCGCGCAAGAGAGGTGCTAGCGCCAGGACTGGCCCTGCCATGATAGACTCGCCCCCTGCACGAACTCGCTCCCACGCCCTTCCCATGACTGGGGGGCTTGTATGTCAAGCCTCATGCACAGCACACGACTACCATCACAGGTGCCGACCGCATCCAGGGCTAAGCGCAGCTGCACCACCGCCACCGCCATCGCAAATGCACCCTACGGTTGAGGAGGGCGAGCATGCTGGCAGAGGCACTGCTGCACAGGAGGTACCACCTCCAAGTGACACAGAGGCGTCGCGTGCAAAGATCCCTCTGCCGGCGACACAGGAGGCGCCGCTGGTGGTGTTTCTCTCTCTAGTGGCGTAGGAGACGCCGCCGGAGGGGGCCATCTACCAGGAGGAATCGCACCAGGTGGGGCTGGAGGAGCCGACCCCGAGCAGAAACATCAAGCGCCGGCCTAGCATGTAGCAGCTTGTGCCGAGACTCGCCTCGCCGCGCCAAGTACTAGCGGCCAACCCTAGTCCCACCGGTCTGGGAATCGAACTTTTGGGAAGTAGTCGCTACTTCTCGTGCCATAGCTCGGCACCTACCATCTCTTGGGACGACAGAGTATGCGGCGTGGAGGGACGACCACGACGCGTAGCTGGAGTTCATCAGGCTACATCAAGAGTCTGCCCGTGCTCGTTCCTAGTCCAACCTGGGGCCGAGGCGTGGGGCACAACGTGCTCCCACCACCACCACAGGGCCCATGCAAAACCCTACCTGAGGCCGTGTTCCTAGAACGTTGCCCCCAGGCTGGGGGCTGCTGGACCACACGACGGTGGAAGGAGAACCGACAACCATGCCACATGCCACTTAGGGGCTGGCGCTCCAGGACCTGCAGAACAAGATCACGTTTCTATGGGGTCATATCTCAACCTTGCGCACAGGCGCGCCGAAGGACACCGAGGCGATGACGCCCCAGTGAACGAGGCGCTAGTTCAAGATTACCTGTTGCATCCATGTCAACTGGTTGCGGGTGCAGCTGTCCCTATCCCGCAGGGCGCAGCTGAGGCAGGAGTATGGCTTTGGGATACGAAAGCAGCTGCCCCGCCTTCTCTCCTGCCGAATGGCAGGTGGCGTGGCCGCCGAAGTTCTATCCCATTGTCCCCGTCAAGTTTGAAGGCAACACCAACCCGAAGGAGTTTTTGGTCATCTACTCCATCATGATGGTGGTTGCGGGTGCGGATGAGAAGGTCATGGCCAATTGGTTTCTAATGGCCCTGAAGGGCACGGCCTTGTCCTGGCTCATGCATCTACCCAAGGAGTACATTCGTTCCTGGGCCGAGTTGTGTACTCGCTTTGTGAGCGCGTTCTAGGGAGCCTTCAAGCGTCCGGGAAGACTCATTCAGCTCCCCGTAGTGGTCCAGGGGAGTGGTGAGCGGCTACGAGACATCATGCTGTGATATTCGCAGATCGCACACACTATCCTGGAGGTGGAGGATGCCGCCATTATTGGCGGGTTCACCATGAATATACGAAACAACAATATGCGCGAAGAGCTTAACATGCATCCCGTCGAGAGCATCCACGAGTTGTTGGCATTGGCTAACCTCTCCTCCTTAACAGAGGAAGGACGCCTCACACCCAAGGACGCTGTCCGGGAAGCTGCTGTAGCGGTGGACTCGGGAAGCACTGCTCCTAAGAAGAGTGTCTCGCGTAAGAAGGGACTCCGACAAGCTTTGGCTGTGGAGCCTAGTGCTCCCACCGAGGCTGGAAAGAAGACCAAACCGGAGGAAGAAGTGGCAGCTGTCAAGTCCACCACAGGGAAGTGGTGCCCTGTGCACGAGTCCGATGAGCATGACACTCAGAACTGCTTCTCCATCCTCGGCTAAGGCCGAGGGACGGAAGAGGCGCATCACTGAGCAGGGGGCTAATGGTACCTTCTAGAACTGTTACCACTACAATAAGGCTGGCCATCATGCAAAGGACTGCCCGGTCCAACCCAGACCAGGTGCCCCCGCTGGAGGTCGCAGGGGCAACATGGGCGCTGCACGAGGAGGGGATGGAGGTGGTGGATACGGAGAAAGTGTGGTGCATAGAGGGGGACGCGGGAATGCATCCCGTAAACTGCACGGCAATAGCCCAGCCATTAACCAAGGCGGCGACAACGACGGGCGCATACAGTACCCACAAGTACAGGACTGTGTGTGCGCACACAGAGGAGCCTACGCCATGACTTCCCACGGGGAGTTTAAGCGTTTCTCCCGTGAACTATGCGCCGTGCAGCCCTGCCCGGAGGCCTAACGTCCACTTCATTGGTCTCATGTGCCGATTACTTTTGATGCGGGAGATCACCTGGACTGCATCGCCAGGCTCGACATGCTACCACTGGTGGTCTCTCTCATCATAAAGAATGTCAGAGTTACCAAGATGATGGTGGATGGAGGGGCTGGCATCAACATACTCTTGGAAAGGCTACTGGATAAGCTCTAGATCACTGAGGATCAATTAGCCACTACGGGGTCTTTTCAGGGTGTAAGCCCAAGAGCTATCTAGTTGTGGGGGGAGATCGAGCTGCCGGTTACATTCGGCACTCAAGACAACAATCGCACTGAGAACATCATCTTTGATGTTGCGGACATTGCCATGCCATATAACAGCATAATAGGGCGCCTTGCCTTGGAAAAGTTCATGGTGGTCTCCCACCATGCCTACAACTCGCTCAAGCTTCCCTCCTCGTAGGGGACCTTGACCATCAAAGGTGATATCAGGGACACCGTGTTCTGCTCTGAACAACTGTTCAAACTGGCAGCCACTGCTTCTCCTATGACTCACACTAACTCTTTGTCCGACTCGGACCAACCTTTCGCCCCGATTCCTAACTCGCACGGGCAGAGGTTGTGACCCTTTCCAGAAACTAGTTTCGATGACAATTCTGCTACTGGTGGCTCTCCGAGTAAGCTAAAAACTTCTCGCATCCACCCTGCCATCTAAAAAGCCCGAGAGTGTGCGTGGTACTCCCAGCAACCTTAAAACCCGGGTGTGAGTGGAGGTTCCCCCGGCAAATAAAAGCCCAGGAGTGTGCGTGGTGCTCCTCGCAACCTGAAAACCCAGGGTGTGAGTGGAGGTTCCCCCGGCAAATGAAAGCCCGGTATTCTACGTGGTGCTCCCGGCAACATTGAAAGCCCGGGAGTGAGTGTAGTACTCCCAGAAAATGCAATGAATACTAGCGATCTGGCCTGCCCCGCCTATGTGTAAACCGCTTGTAACCCGTGGGCTGCCCCTGTTTTGGAATGAAAATCCCATTGCTCTCGTTCTTGCACCCTTTTTCATTTCCCGAGCCTTTTCAGGATTTTTCATTCCTTTGGATTTTCTTAGGGTCAGACGTGGGTAACAAGACTGTCAGGTCAAGAAACGTCGTACTCTCATGATCCACTCTGAGGTATGAGTGTTGTGATCTAGGCATTCCCGATGAGCACTAAATTGCGAAGACACACCTCCCACGTTAGGCCCCCGAGTTGGCAATGATGTGCGCCCTAATCAAGCGCGCGACACCTTGTTTTAAACCTAGGGCATGGATAAGATGCTGTAAGGTGTGTTCATTGTGTTTCAGGATGAGCAACAGATGGATGAGCAATAGGAGGCCAAGGCAAGCTCTCGGCAAGAGTGGAAGGTTCACCGCCAGATAGGAGTCGTAGCAACGACCGCACGGCTTCCAGGGGCGTCTGGCCCGTAAGCAAGGCGTGTAACTACCTCGGTGAATTACGCTCCTAGTACAAGCCTGGATGATCAGAAATGGTTGAAATAGTACGGTGGGGCCCAAATGCCACTCACAGGTAGACCTTTCGGCCGTCCCAACCATTTCCAAACATCGGGACAAGAACGGGCGGCGTAATCGGCAGGCGAAGGGATCAACTACATACACAAATGAGTATGTATGCAAGCCACCATACAATAGTACATCAGAGCCATTCCATCTAAAAAGAAAGGAAATATAGCAACGCCATACGGCAAGATCCAAATATCCTAGGTAGATATAATAGTTTAGGATATCTCCTCATACATCAATCAACAGTATCAAGCGGGCGGAATACAAAATCCGATGCGGATAAGAAGCAAATCGGCATAAGATGCCCCATAAATAAGCACATCCATACAGATCTCACGAATCCCGTTCCGGAATCTCTACACGAATGATCGTTGCCCACATCGTCTCTTCCACCGGTATCCATCTTGCGAGGTACTGTTCATCGAACCAATAATTTATCGTGTGAGACCCTAGGGGTACTCGGCAAGTCTTTATGCCTCTAAAGGGACACGACACAGGGTGACGCAATTGCAGCAAAAGATAAACCCTAGCAATTCTATAGATACTGCTAACCATCCGCCCAACGAGAGATGAGCGGATGTCCGTGAATTAAGAACAACAGTTATAACAGTTATAAAGGTAATCTTAACAGATCCATCCTCCTCCTCACCGGCGAGAAGCGGACGAACAACCCCCATCCGTTGGCGGTTTATTATCCATTCCATGAGTGTTGCACTATTTACTAGTCGGTACCTAGTCTAGTCAATTTAAAAGCGGTACTTTAGTTATGCTTGTCTATGATCGGCTGTCCAAGTCGTCCATAACCGCGGACACGGCTTTGAAAGTTTTACCTGCGAGGGTGCACAAATAACAACACACACTCGATATGCCTCGGAAAAACAAATCAAAACCAACGAGGCAGTCATGACAAAGCGATCACGAGATTCAGAAATATTTCAGAGGCCACCCATTGAGCTACCATAGCGAAGTTAGCTGACTCGAGACGGCCTCAAGGTTTGTGGAGCGGTACTGTAAGCGAGGGAACCGAAAGTGTGACTGGGCTTATCGATACAACGTAAGCAGGTCACGGACCTAAACAGGATTAGTGTGCTCCTCGCACAATCTTAAATAAAGCAGTAAAGCATGGCATAGGTACAGGATCGTAAATAAAACCTCAAACTAGTTTGTGGCCCCAAGAAATAAGAATGAATCAAGCTCTGGCTCAGGGGGTCCATAAGCCTCCCGGATGTGGATAGCGCGAATATTCTTGGAACAGGAATCAAGTACTCGGGGTCTTATGGGACACAAGTGAGCTGAAAAACCAAATAGCGAATATGGCTCACCGATGCCACTTTCATTAGTTATCCCATTACTACTCAGGTTAAGTTGTATAGGCACCTCGTTATCCATCAGACACTCACATACCCTACACATGCTGTTCTACGACTCGCATGGCTCAAACAACTCCTGTAGTAATGGCTCATGGGATGGAGGAACAAGCTTCGGTGGGGTTTAAAAGTAAAGGCTATGCAATACTTGGGATTCAATTTAATGCAATCACGACTCAATGATGCAAGAATAAGATAGAGGCAATAGGTAGTATATGTATGCAAGCATGTGGTAGTGCTTGCACAGCTCGATTGAAGCAAGGAATGGATAGGTAGTGCTCTGGTTCTCTTGATATATCCACCTTTCGTCTATTGAAGAAGAACCAAACAAAAAAGGGCCAACATAAATAAAGTGCACAAGCCTATGAATAAATGCATCAAGCAAACAATCATGCCATGATGAATGATGCACAATTTGCATGGCAATAAGGTAGCATGGCATGGGTGAGGTGTGAGATACAAGATTAAATCATTTTATTGAGTTTTGGGCCCATTTTATTCACAATTAAGTTGCTGCATACAATATATTTATATGATGCATGCTTCAAATCAAACCATGGAATGCCTAAACAGAAAGGTCTCGTCGAGCTAATCATTTTAGACATATCATTTATTAAATTTGGACTTACAAAACAAAAGTTATTAATTTATTAAAGAAAAGGGGCATTTATTGTAATTTAAATAAACTTGGAATTTTAAATGTCCAAAATATATTTTGAATGGCATATTTGAAATCCTCACATATTTCTGATTTGAAAACATATGTTACTTGTATTATTTGGATTAATATTTGAAAAGTTATTTGAAAACAATTTAAATTGGATTTGAATTAAATTGAAAAGATTTGAATTTGAAACAGATTTGCGAAATACTTTTGTCACCCAGTCCATGTCTAGCCCTTGACCTGACGAGTGGGGCCTCCTGCTGACTGGACAGACGCCTGAGAGGAGGTTTCTCACATGGTGGCAGCCTAAGCGAATGATAGGTGGGCAGGCGACCTCGGGGTCCTGCAGCAGGCGCCCAGGCGTGCACGTGGGAAGCCAGGGCCTTGAGTTGAGTGTTTGAAGCAGCGAGGGGTTTACAAGCGGACACTGCGGACGGTGGGCCCAAAAGTCTGAGTTGATGCAACAAAAGAGCAGGGGTGTTGGCAAAGTGCGCGCTTCTTTTTTTCTTCCACGCTCTGAGAGGACCGATCTGTCCATAGCGTCTGGTGGCGAGGAGCTCAAACTCGCGACCTAGGGCTCATGTGGCTTCTGCTGGGGTGGCTTGGGCTAGGTGTGAGGAGGCGGCTGAGCCTAGCTAAGGTTTCTGCAGGCTGAGGCAGAGAGCCTTGGCCTTGACGCCTTAAAAGGGCCGTTCGACGCAATGTCCGGCGAGGCTAGGAGGTTACAAAGATGCGGACCAAGTCAGGGGGATCGTGGGCTCACCGGGAGTGTGTCGGCGTGGTCAGGATCGGGTGAGCGATCGGCGATGATCTGAAGGCCCATGAGCTAGGGTTTGGCTCGGGCGGCGCTAGCTCTGGCGGCTCCGGTCCTCCTCCTCCTCGGCAATGGCCTTGACGCGGCAGGAGCCTCCTGGTACCACTCGACCACTCCACGGGCTGTGCCGTCTGGGATCGGCAGGTGGTGGGCCGGCGGTGTGGCGGCGATGGTGTGGCGGTGGTGAGGCAGAGGAGAGGGGCGTCTGGGGTGGATCTGGGATGTAGGGGAGGCGAGAGGGGTGGAAAGGCGGAGGAGGGAGGCGGGGTGCCGTGGGGAGGTGGTGAGCGATAAAGGTGGCTCGGCCACCTTTGTCCTCCTCCTCCTCACGTGCTCGGTGAGGGAGGCAGGGGCAGGCGGGCAGGTGGGGAAGCTGCCAGTGGGGTAGGCAGGCCGGGTGGTTCGGGCTGGGGCCCCTAGGGCAGAGAGAGAGCAAGAGAGGGAGAGGGTGGAGTAGCCTCGGGTAGGGTAGAGCTAGGCTCGGGTTTGAGCTATGTGGGGAGCTAGGGTTGGGGGTGGTTCGGGCTGGGTGAGGGACCAGGTGGGGCCTGCATGGCAGGTAGAAGGGAGGCCGAAAGAGAGGGGGAGATGGTAGCTTAGGGTTTGGGTTTAGCTTAGAGCTAGGTTTAGAGGGGATGGTAAAGAGAGGAGAGGTAGGGTGGTGATAGCTAGGTGATTAGGGTGATGGGGTGGTGGCTTGGGGTTTATAGGAGATTGCATGCTCCAACTAGATCAAGCAACACAAGAGAGGGGTGTGGTGATGATGGTCTTAAGCAAGCTCAAACAAGATCAAGCTAAGAGGAGAGAGAGATGTGGTTTAAATTCACTCAAAATTCAAATAAAAGCCAAAGAACACGCAAAAGGTGGGGCTTGCATGGCCCATGCAAAACATTTATTGCCATGTTGATTATTGTGAGAACAACATTATTACATGGCATTATTATCATGCATTCCCAAAATTGGAGTAAGGCCCAAGCAAAAGAATTTAGAAAGACTTCCAAGTGGAGTATGTGGAGATGATCACATTGGATTATATTTGGGACTTGCTAGTGTGTATATGCCACTAGGTATTTAATAAGCCCACAAAAATATCCCAACATGATGATAACCCCAGAACAACACATAAGGAGGCTAGGAAAAGGTTCCACTCACAAGGCATGCAAAGGTGGCCATGTGGCTCTCATGTTTCAATATTGTGAAAACAACATGATGCTAAGATGAGAGCATGTGGTAAAAGAATTGGATCCATCCTAACCCACATGAGCTAGAGGTAAAACCAATAAGTGCCAAGCTCATATTTAGTTGGATGGTGGAATTATAAGGTGGTGAAAGAAAGGTGGTGGAGTTAATAAGAGACATGCCCCCAACTCAACTTGGGCATGAGACAATATATCAAGAACCAAATACAATATCAAGAGGCAAATACAATTTAATAGTGCATATGAGATAAGAACCAAATCAAAAAGGGTTTTATATGATGCTCAAATGCAAGGAGGCATGATGACATGAGCATGATATAATGATGATGCAACAATTATATATTTGAAGTAGCCCTTATATTACTAGACCAAGTAGCATTACAATTGTTAGACAATTGGGATGCTACAACTCTCCACTAAACAGGAATCTACTTGAGATTCTAGGATGAAGAAGAAGACACAAAGAGGGTAGGATACTTGGCACGGAGCTCATCTTCACGTTCCCAAGTGGCTTCATCAACGGAATGGTGCGACCACTGCACCTTGCAGAACTTGATGGACTTGTTGCGAGTCCTTCTTTCTACGACTTCAAGGATTTTTGTGGGGTGTTCTTGATAAGACAGGTCTTCTTGGAGATTGATAAGCTCATGATCCACGGTCCTGCCGGGATCCTTGAAGCACTTCTTGAGCTGAGAGATGTGGAAAACATCATGGACTTTGAGTTTTTCCGGGAGCTCAAGAGCATAAGAAACTTCTCCTCTTCTTCCACGAACTTTGAAGGGACCGATGTATCTAGGAGCCAGCTTCCCTTTGATACCAAAGCGGTGCGTGCCTCTCATGGGAGTGACACGAAGGTAAACGAGATCACCAGGGACATACTCCATGTCCGTGTGCTTCCTGTCATAATTGCTCTTCTGGCGACTTTGAGCAATCCTCAGATTTTCCAGAATGATGTGAACCTTCTCCTCCGCTTGAGTCACAATGTCAGGGCCGAACAAGATCCTTTCACCTGCACCCGACCAACCAATCGGAGTTCTGCATTTGCGACCATAGAGAGCCTCAAATGGTGCCATCTTTAGACTTTTCTGGAAGCTGTTGTTGTACGAGAATTCAGCATAAGGAAGACATTCTTCCCACTTCATGCCAAACGAGATGACGCAAGCACGAAGCATATCCTCCAGAATCTGATTGATCCTTTCAACTTGCCCTTGCGACTGAGGGTGGTAAGCTGTGCTGAAGTTCAACTTTGTTCCCAAAGCATTTTGGAAACTCTCCCAGAACTTGGAAGTGAAGATGCTTCCACGGTCTGAACTGATCTCAAGCGGAACCCCATACAGAGAGACAATTCTATTGATATAGAGCTCAGCCAACTGAATCGCAGAAATGGTCTCCTTGACGGGGAAGAAGTGAGCCACTTTAGAAAGCCTGTCAATGACAACAAAGATTGCATTGTTGCCCTTCTGCGACCTAGGAAAACCAGTGATGAAGTCCATCTCTACTTTCTCCCATTTCCATTCCGGGGGTTTCAATGGCTGTAGAAGACCGGAAGGTTTTTGATGAACAGCTTTCACTCTGCGGCAGACATCACACTCCGAGACATACTTGGCACAATACCTTTTTAAACCAGGCCACCAATATTGTGTTTTCAAGTCCATGTACATCTTTGTGCTGCCAGGGTGGATAGAAAGAACAGAATCATGCGCCTCCTTGAGAACTTGCTCTCTCAAACCCGGGTAGTTCGGAACAAACATCCGGTGTTCAAAGAAGAGCGTGCCTTGATCATCAACGTGAAAGGACTCATACTTCGGAAGCTGAAGCCTAGAGATGATCTTTCTTGTGTGCGGATCACCAAGCTGAGAAGAGCGAACCCTTTCTTCCAAGAGAGGTGTTGCTAGAAGGTTCAGGAGATACCCTTGTTCCACAATTTCTGTGTTGGTCGACGGAATTCCTCGCACAAGAGAGGCTGTTGTTCTTCCATCATGAGGTTGTTGACATAGGCTTTGGCTGAGAGCATCCGCCATGACATTAGCTTTTCCGAGTGTAGTTGATGGTCAAATCAAGTCATTGATTGCTTCAATCCATCTCCTTTGCCTAAGGTTGAGATCAGGCTGAGTAAAGATATACTTCAGACTCTTGTGATCAGAAAAGATCTCACAACGGTTGCCAAGCAAGTAGTGCCTCCATACTTTCAAAGCAAAGACAACTGCTGCGAGCTCGAGGTCATGTGTGGGATAGTTGATCTCATGCGTCTTCAACTGACGAGAGGCATAAGCAACAACTTGCTTTTCTTGCATGAGGACCGCACCCAATCCATGCAAAGAGGCGTCACAGAAGATCTGGAACGGCTTGGATGTATCCGGAGGAACCAAGACTGGTGTGGAAGTGAGCTTCTCTTTGAGTGTCTCAAAGCTTGTTTGACATGCAGGAGTCCAAAGGTATTTCTTGCCTTTCCTAAGGAGATCGGTAAGAGGCTTCGCTATCTTCGAAAAGTTCTGAACGAAGCGACGGCAATAACTAGCCAAACCAAGGAAGCTCCGCACTTCTTTGACATTAACAGGAGGAAGCCATTCAACAATTGTCTTCACGGTTTCCGGGTTGACTGCAATGCCCTTGGCAGAGATGACGTGACCAAGATAGGTAACTTGAGGCAGCCAAAACTCACACTTGGAGAACTTTGCATACAAGCGGTTCTCACGAAGCTTGCTTAGGACACACCGAAGGTGTTCTTCATGCTCTTCTTGTGACTTAGAATAGACTAGGATGTCATCTAGGTAGACCACAACAAACTTGTCAAGATACTCCATGAAAACCGAGTTCATGAGCCTCGAGAAGGTCGCAGGTGCGTTGGTGAGACCGAAAGACATGACCGTGTACTCATACAGGCCATAGCGGGTGGTGAAAGCTGTCTTAGGAACGTCTTCCTTGCGAATCTTGATTTGGTGATAACCACTTCTCAAGTCAAGCTTAGAGAACACCATAGCTAGCTGATCAAAGAGATCATTAATCCGGAAGGGGATATTTATTCTTGATGGTTTTAGCATTGACAGCCCGATAGTCAACACAAAGTCTATCAGTCTGATCTCGCTTCACAAAGAGAGTTGGGCTACCCCAAGAAGAAGTACTATGCTGAATGAAACCCAACTTCTCTTGTTCATCAAGCTGACGTTTGAGTTCAGCCAACTCAGCAGGACCCATCTTATAAGGCCGCTTGGAGATAGGAGCGGTACCAGGTTCAAGCTCAATAACAAACTCAACCTCACGATTCGGAGGCATACCTGGCAACTCTTCAGGAAAGACATCTGGGAACTCGCAGACCACCGGAACACTCTGAATAGCTTCCATAGCATCAACATTCAGAGCCGCCAAAGAGAAAAGCTGGATAGCAGGAGTCAGACTTGGAGAATAGACTATATGGCCTTCAGGAATCTTCAGAGAAACCGAGCGTTCAGCACAATCAATCACAGCTGCATTTGCTGTCAACCAATCCATGCCCAAGATGACATCAATGTCAGAATTGCCCAGAAGGATTAAGGACGCCGAGAACGAAGAGCCACCAATCTCAATTTGATTGCCATGGCTGATATGAGCAGCCCTCATGTTTGAACCAGGAGATATAACCACCAGACGATGTGATAAAGGAACCTTATCCAGATCCTGCTCTTGTGCAAACTTATGCGAAACAAAAGAATGCGAAGCACCAGAATCAAACAAAACTCTTGCAGGAACTGAGTTCACGGGAAGCATACCCATCACAACTCCAGGTGCATGCTCAGCTTGAGCGGCGTTGATGCAGTTGGCACGAGCAACAGTAGACCCGGGCTTGGTGTTGATGTTGAGAGCCCGAGGTGGTGGTGCACGAACCAAAGGAGAGCTTGCCGCAGATCTTGGAGGTGGTGGAGGAAGAGCCTTGTTCTTCATCGGACAGTTCCATTGCTGATGCCCAGAGTCTCCACAAGTGTAACAAGCACTGTGGGCGTGGAGCAACGTAGCTGTGGACTCCGCCAGCGCTCAGGTAGTGGTGGTTGTAGCCCCGGAGCAGCAGTGAGGAAGTTTGGTGGCCTTGCCGTAGCTTGAAGGTCTTGGTGGAGCCGGGAGCGGCGGGGGTGTTAGGAACCCAGACACGACGCTTAGAAGGAGCCGACATAGCTGAAGAGCTTGCTGCATCACGTGTGTTTCTTTGACTCTTCAAACACTTGCCTACTTGCCTCTTCTGCAGAGCTGTATGCTGAAGTTCCAAAAGACGCTGCCTTGCATGTGTGATTGCATACTTGATCGATGCATTGAGCCCTTGCACGAACCTCTTTGCTTCTTCTTGTCATCGGAGATCTCATCGCCACCATAACGAGAAAGGTTCATGAAGTTCTGATGTAGGTGTTGACATTATCATTGCCTGCTTGAGGTTAAGAAACACTTCCTTCATCCTCTCCATGACAATTTCGATGAATCTTGCTCTTTGAAAGCTCAGTGAACTGTTCCCAAGTAGGCTGAAAACCGGTGCGGTTGCCTTCAGGTAATTCTCCCACCAGAGAGCTGCATCTCCCTTCAGAAGGTGAGTAGCACACTTTACCCATTCTTGCTCAGGAACATCAGCAGTTGCCAGTAACCTTGACATCTCACTCAACCAATCATCCGCATCAAGTGGTTGATCAGAAACATCAAACTGGCGAGGGTTGAACTTCAGGAAGCTTTTGATGTCTCCTCGCTTGGGAGGTGGAGGTAGCAGCACAAACTCGTTCCTCCTGACACTTTCCTCAAAGCGCTGCTGGTTCTGCTGCATTGCTGCCAAGGCATTGGCGATGCTTGACAACGCTGCCCCCAGTTCAGGTTGTATGTCCTCCTCAGAACGGCGTGGTGGTGCCATCCTGTTATTGATATAACACACAAGTCATTACTATGATGGAGAATAATAATAATCCAAAATAGTACCAAGATGGAATTAATCAAGATTAAAGGATACAATTTACTAAGATGATATTAAAATATCAACGAAGTTCAAAGCACCTAGAAGATATTAAGCATATCGCACACGACTGAAAAGGAGTGTGGTACACAAATATATCAAAGAAAAATTTTCCACAAATTTCGGCATTAAAATACCAATAGATGCGCAAAATCACTTAACGAATCAAGATTAGTGACTCTACCAATTCAATATACAAGAGCGAATGATAAGAGTAGTGGTATGGTCGCGACTCCATCCCGCACTCAAATCATTACTCCGCACATGAATAAGTATAACACATATCTCAACACCTTCTTCTCACGACGAACCTAAAGATTAGCAACTACGGAAACAAACATCCCAAACAAGATAACATCGGATAACAAAGAGTAAGATAGATCGCGTCGGTATACAACGAATCAGATAGATCGCGTCGGTTTCCAAAAGCCTGTCGGTATGGAATGTACCAACAGTTGATAACCAAAAGGCCGATAAGATAACAACTTGGATGCAACAGATAGACAAAGGATTACACACACACACTCACACACACAGATACACAACCTATGGTACTACGGAAACCCAGAACACGTGAATCCTAGTTTGAATTTAAGAAGAGGATTGAAAACGTTACACTTCCTTACCAGAAAAGGGTGGGTGGGTGGGTAAGAAGAAAAGTGGAAGCAGTCCTACTCTCACGTTTTGTTTTTCCCTAGTATACATAACTACCAAAAATATTTGCTAGACAGACAACGACCATTTGGCTGAGACCCTGAAGGTCGGGATGGCTCTGATACCAATTGTAACTACCTCGGTGAATTACGCTCCTAGTACAAGCCTGGATGATCAGAAATGGTTGAAATAGTACGGTGGGGCCCAAATGCCACTCACAGGTAGACCTTTCGGCCGTCCCAACCATTTCCAAACATCGGGACAAGAGCAGGCGTAATCGGCGAAGGATCAACTACATACACAAATGAGTATGTATGCAAGCCACCATACAATAGTACATCGAGCCATTCCATCTAAAAAGAAAGGAAATATATAGCAACCATACGGCAAGATCCAAATATCCTAGGTAGATATAATAGTTTAGGATATCTCCTCATACATCAATCAAGAGTATCAAGCGAGCGAATACAAAATCCGAGTACGGATAAGAAGCAAATCGGCATAAGATGCCCCATAAATAAGCACATCCCGCCCACAGATCTCACGGATCCCCGTTCCCGGAATCTCTACACCGAATGATCGTTGCCCACATCGTCCGTCTCTTCCACCCAGTATCCATCTTGCGAGGGTACCTGTTCATCTGAACCAATAATTTATCGTGTGAGACCCTAGGGGTACTCAGCAAGTCTTTATGCCTCTAAAGGGGACACGACCTGGGGTGACGCAATTGCAGCAAAAGATAAACCCTAGCAATTCTATAGATACTCGCTAACCATCCGCCCAACCAGAGATAGACGGATGTCCGTGAATTAAGAACAACAGTTATAACAGTTATAAAGGTAATTTTAACAGATCCATCCTCCTCCTCGCTTACCGAAGAGGAAGCGGACGAACAACCCCCCTTCCGTTGGCAGTTTTATTATCCATTCCATGAGTGTTGCACTATTTACTAGTCAGGTACCTAGTCTAGTCAATTTAAAAGCGGTACTTTAGTTATGCTTGTCTATGATCGAGAAACTGTGCTCCAAGTCGTCCATAACCGCGGACACGGCTTTCAGAAAGTTTTACCCTGCAGGGGTGCACAAATAGCAACACACACTCGATATGCCTCGGAAAAACCAAATCAAAACCAACGAGACAGTCACGACAAAGCGATCACAGGATTCAGAAATATTTCAGGGGGCCACCCCATTGAGCTACCCGCAACGAAGTTAGCTGACTCCGAGACGGCCTCAAGGTTTGTGGAGCCGGTATGTAAGCATCGGGAACCCGAAAGTGTGACTGGGCTTGTCGATCAGCGTAAGCGGGTCACGGACCTAAGCGATCAGATGTGCTCCTCGCACAATCTTAAATAAAGCGATAAAAGCATGGCATAGGTACAGGATCGTAAATAAAACCTCAAACTAGTTTGTGGCCCCAAGAAATAAGAATGAATCAAGCTCGGCTCGGGGGGTCCATAAGCCTCCTGGATGTGGATAGCGCGAATATTCTTGGAACAGGAATCAAGTACTCGGGGTCTTACGGGACACAAGTGAGCCTGAAAAACCAAATAGCGAATATGGTTCACCGATGCCACTTTCATTAGTTATCTCATTACTACTCAGGTTAAGTTGTATAGGCACCTCGTTATCCATCAGACACTCACATACCCTACACATGCTGTTCTACGACTCGCATGGCTCAAACAACTCCTGTAGTAATGGCTCATGGGATGGAGGAACAAGCTTCGGTGGGGTTTAAAAGTAAAGGCTATGCAATACTTGGGATTCAATTTAATGCAATCGCGACTCAATGATGCAAGAATAAGATAGAGGCAATAGGTAGTATATGTATGCAAGCATGTGGTAGTGCTTGCCTGGCAGCTCAGTTGAAGCAAGGAATGGATCTGGGGAGTGCTCCTGGTTCTCTTGATATATCCCCTGCTCAGCGTCTATTCGAAGAAGAACCAAACAAACAAGGGCCAACATAAATAAAGTGCACAAGCCTATGAATAAATGCATCAAGCAAACAATCATGCCATGATGAATGATGCACAATTTGCATGGCAATAAGGTAGCATGGCATGGGTGAGGTGTGAGATACAAGATTAAATCATTTTATTGAGTTTTGGGCCCATTTTATTCACAATTAAGTTGCTGCATACAATATATTTATATGATGCATGCTTCAAATCAAACCATGGAATGCCTAAACAGAAAGGTCTCGTCGAGCTAATCATTTTAGACATATCATTTATTAAATTTGGACTTACAAAACAAAAGTTATTAATTTATTAAAGAAAAGGGGCATTTATTGTAATTTAAATAAACTTGGAATTTTAAATGTCCAAAATATATTTTGAATGGCATATTTGAAATCCTCACATTTTTCTGATTTGAAAACATATGTTACTTGTATTATTTGGATTAATATTTGAAAAGTTATTTGAAAACAGAATTTAAATTGGATTTGAATTAAATTGAAAAGATTTGAATTTGAAACAGATTTGCCGAAATACTTTTGTCACCCATTCCATGTCTAGCCGCAGACAAGGACAGTGGGGCCTCCCACTGGACAGACCAGACAGCGCCTGAGAGGAGGTTTTCTCATCATGTGGCCCAGCCTAAGCGAATGACAGGTGGGCAGGCGACCTCGGGTCCCTGCACGCGCCCAATGGCGTGCCACGTGGGGAAGCCAGGGAGCGCAGGTTGAGTGTTTGAAGCAGCGAGGGGTTTACCAAAGCGGACATGCGGTGACGGTGGGCCCAAAAGGTACCAGGTTGATGCAACAAAAGAGCGGGGTGTTGGCAAAAGTGCGGCCATCTTGTTTTTCTTCCACGCTGCGAAGGACCGATCTGTCCAACGCGTCTTGGCCAGCGAGCTCAAACTCGCGACCTAGGGCTCATGGCAGGCGGCTACTTGGGGGGTGGCTTGGGCTAGGTGGCGGAGAGGCGGCTGAGCCTAGCTAAGGTTTTCTTGCTGGCTGAGGCCGGCAGCCTGACGCAAGTCCCGTGAGGCTAGGAGGTTACAAAGATGCGGACCAAGTCGGGGGATCGTGGGCTCACCGGGAGTGTGTCGGCGTGGTCGATCAGGTCGTGAGCGGCGATCGGCGATGATCTGCAGAGGCCCATGAGCTAGGGTTTCGGTTGGGCGGCGCTAGCTCTGGCGGCTCGGTCCTCCTCCTCCTCGGCGGCAGCAGGCGAGCAGGGAGCCTCCTGGTACCACTCGACCACTCCACGGGCTGCCTGGCGTCTGGATCGGCAGTGCGGTGGAGGCCAACGGTGGTGTAGCCCGGCGGTGGTGAGGAACGGCAGGGAGAGGGGAGCGTCCTGGGGTGGATCTGGGGATGTAGGGGAGGCGAGAGAGGGGGTGGATAAGGCAGAGAGGGAGCGGGGTGCCGTGGGGAGGTGGTAGACGATAAAGGTGGCTCGGCCACCTTTTGTCCTCCTCCTCACGTGCTCGGCTGGGAGGCCAGGGCAGGCAGGGCAGGTAGGGGGAAGCTGCCAGGTGGGGTAGGGCAGGCCAGGGTCGGGGTGGTTCGGGCTGGGGCCCCTAGGGCAGAGAGAGAGCAAGAGAGGGAGAGGGTGGAGTAGCCTCGGGTAGGGTAGAGCTAGGCTCGGGTTTGAGCTAGGTGGGGAGCTAGGGTTGGGGGTGGTTCGGGCTGGGTGAGGGACCAGGTGGGGCCTGCATGGCAGGTAGAAGGGAGGCCGAAAGAGAGGGGGAGATGGTAGCTTAGGGTTTGGGTTTAGCTTAGAGCTAGGTTTAGAGGGGATGGTAAAGAGAGGAGAGGTAGGGTGGTGATAGCTAGGTGATTAGGGTGATGGGGTGGTGGCTTGGGGTTTATAGGAGATTGCATGCTCCAACTAGATCAAGCAACACAAGAGAGGGGTGTGGTGATGATGGTCTTAAGCAAGCTCAAACAAGATCAAGCTAAGAGGAGAGAGAGATGTGGTTTAAATTCACTCAAAATTCAAATAAAAGCCAAAGAACACGCAAAAGGTGGGGCTTGCATGGCCCATGCAAAACATTTATTGCCATGTTGATTATTGTGAGAACAACATTATTACATGGCATTATTATCATGCATTCCCAAAATTGGAGTAAGGCCCAAGCAAAAGAATTTAGAAAGACTTCCAAGTGGAGTATGTGGAGATGATCACATTGGATTATATTTGGGACTTGCTAGTGTGTATATGCCACTAGGTATTTAATAAGCCCACAAAAATATCCCAACATGATGATAACCCCAGAACAACACATAAGGAGGCTAGGAAAAGGTTCCACTCACAAGGCATGCAAAGGTGGCCATGTGGCTCTCATGTTTCAATATTGTGAAAACAACATGATGCTAAGATGAGAGCATGTGGTAAAAGAATTGGATCCATCCTAACCCACATGAGCTAGAGGTAAAACCAATAAGTGCCAAGCTCATATTTAGTTGGATGGTGGAATTATAAGGTGGTGAAAGAAAGGTGGTGGAGTTAATAATAGACATGCCCCCAACTCAACTTGGGCATGAGACAATATATCAAGAACCAAATACAATATCAAGAGGCAAATACAATTTAATAGTGCATATGAGATAAGAACCAAATCAAAAAGGGTTTTATATGATGCTCAAATGCAAGGAGGCATGATGACATGAGCATGATATAATGATGATGCAACAATTATATATTTGAAGTAGCCCTTATATTACTAGACCAAGTAGCATTACAATTGTTAGACAATTGGGATGCTACAAGGCGCCTGAGACAATGAGCAACACCCCTATGGGCCCTGCGGAGGCCTAAAGGAGGGAAGGGACAAGCGGATCAAGGGAAATCATAAGCACGATACTGTTGGAAAAAGAGGAAAGAACGCGGAGGCAAAGGTAAATTCGTTGATAATGGCCAATTGGCATTACATTTGAGAAATGTACAATTCTGCAACTGGCTCACGGAGGACCCCAGGCACAAAGAAGAGAGCCAAAAGTAGACGGCGCAAGGGAGGAGCCTGCACACCCTACTCCACCTCCCGCGTGACTGTGTCACTCGCTCAGCATAGCGCCCCGCTTCAGGCGTCGTTGAGGTCCAAGTCAAAGACAAGCTGCGGGTAATAGCTCCGGTGGCAAAGGGTGTCGTCGAAGATTTTCACCGACAGGCAGCGTCCGCCATGGTAGCGAAACTTCAGGGCGTCGCCAACCTTCAACTCGTAATGGTCCTCGAAGTCCGGTGACCCATCACATAGGTACAGGTTGTCGGCGCCATCCACCCACCTCTGCAAGTCCTAGATGGGCTGGTTGCCACTAGCATCACGCACCCGGAGCTCTCACGAAGGGTGATCTTTGAGGTCCTCGGTGAACAAGTCTGGCAGGCGCAGCCACCACTTGAAGTTCACTAGGAGGAAGAGGAGGAACTCAAAGCCAATGAGGCGCGCCGTTTTATTATCACTTTCCCCATGATAGAGCGGAGGGGGTGGGGAGTACCCGTTAGGCTCCTGCCATCCGTAGCGACCCCGGCAAGGAGGGCCACGTCCGTGCCTTGGAGAAGGAGAACGACGACCGTGAGGGCCTCCCCGTCTGCTGCCGCCTTCCCGGCAGCCGCGGCAGGGCGGGGCCTCAGCATGCGGTTGCGGAAGATCTGCCCCAGCGGCGAAGGAGATGCGGCGGCCTCGGCTCCTGCACCTGTGCTGCGGCTTCTCTAGAGAGGCCGGTGCCATCTCCCTCAGAGAAGGAGGATCATTGTCACCGGAGCTGCCCAACGCCATCGTCTCTAAGCAGGGAGTTGGAAGGGAGCTGTTGCGGGGGAAGTGGAGAATAAGCCACAACCCCGTGCCTTCCCTCCCTTTTATAACAAGCAAGGGGGAACAGTTGCTTCCCATCTCACCGGCTCATGGGAGGGCAACAATCACGCCCCACCAAACTTATTTTGCAGGAGTCGAAGCGGGCGCAGTCAATGTGGGCTTCCACGGAAGCCAAGGGTGGCTCGGTAGTCCCACGGCCACTTGAGTGCGCAGACATGCACACGTCAACTCTACAGGATGGGAAAGTGTGTCGTCCAGTCTTGTCACGCTTCCCGTGACGTGGACTATGCCCACGCGCTATTGAAAGGTGAAGCCCGGTAACGACCTCCTTGTGAAACCACGACCAGCGTTGCAGGTTGCCGGCGCTTGATCGGGGGCTTCTTTCAGCGTAATGGGATCGGAGTCCCTCGCATTGCACCGTAGCGCTTGGGCTAGGACCCACTGGTCAGTGACTCAGCGGATGCGTGGCCTGGCTGGTAGGGGCGTCTCAAGAAAGCGAGCACCGTGTGCTCCAAACAGGTATGGCATTGGCATGATGAGCCTATGAAGACTGACTATCGGCTATGATGTAGGTGCCTATGGATGAGACGAACACCACACAACGAGCTTCGATCCGCCAGCCAGGCGCGGACAAGGAGGAAAACACAACAACGCGCGCAAAGTGGTTCGATCCCTCCTTCTGGGGCTGCCCTAGAAGGAGGGTAACAACACGGGGAGGGGCAGTGAAGCCAAGGAGCGCCCTCGACTGAGCCCTGAAAGGACCATGTAGCGCTTCTCCTAGGCTAGGAGCGGCCCGAGAACCGGAGTCTACTGAGCCTAACAAGGCGTGGCAGGCCCAGCCTTGGGAACTAGAGACGCGCCAGCACTGCTGGACATCAGCATGGCGCTGCAGTCCACTGTAGCGTGCCGCCGATAGGAGTGACAGCTTGGAGCTTGAGCTGTCACTCAGCCATCAAGTGCACCTGTGCATCGCCCTTGGGCATCTATTGTCCACAGGCGCTGCCCATCTGCCTAGAGTTTGCATGGAACACCGAGATTGAGCCCGGAATGCCCCGGACAGTGCTCCACGCCGACCCTTATAGTGACCCCTTGTGGTATAAAAGGAGGCACTTGGCCGTAGGTTAAGGGAAGGTTTTTAGGGGGTATTGGCTGAAGGGTTTTCTGAAGAGGTTGATTCCAGGGTGATTCAGAGGGGTTTCTCTGAAGGGTCCAGAGTTGGCAAGGCTCGAGAGCTGGGAGAAAGGTAGCTAAGATAGAGAAGAAAGAAAGAGGAAGCCCGAGGAGTGTAGAATCTAGAGATAAAGCGCCTCCCCAGCACCGTAGAGATCATCTTCATGTACCTTGATCCACCCCAGATAATCCACCAAAGCAAGACGTAGGTTTGTTAGCCGAAGGGAGGCCCGAACCTGGGTAAAAAATGTCTGTGTGTGCTCTGTGTGTGATGTATGCTCGAATCAGCAGGTTCCATCGTCGATGTTGAGGCCGAAACGCCTTCGCACCCCTACCGAGCAAATAGGGGGTGTCCAACATCCCCGATGTCAGTGTAGGCGAGGCGCGACAACTGTAAAGGAGTCATACCTATTTCATCAATTCGTACACATTGATTCATCATTGTTGTTCTTCCTCACCCATCTTTAACTACACAATTTGCTCATATATGTTGAAATAAAGAAAATGGATATAGCTTGGTTCATTCCAGACTTCATTTTCATCAATTTCAGAAAATATTATTACAAGCTTTTATATTAATCAGTTCTCATAAACATGGTGGTTTATAGTGGTTGTGATCCATATTTTATCGTAGCATTAAATTAGGGATCATTTATACCACTTTTAGTGTTAAACATTAAAATCTGTCAACAAATTACTGAAGTGACGCAACACAATATTTCTCTACTTAAACATCCCGGGATTTTTTCCAATTTTTGTGTGTGTGAGGGATGAAAAGTTATAGTTGCTATATAAATTTTAGCCTAATCGGAGTTACAAATAAAAAATGAAAAATAAAACAGTGAACAACATCTATACCTATATAATAATAAAAGACCTAAGGTTTCTCTCTTTGTTTTGTCCGTACTTTTGCGCTTTAGTCCGTCCGTGTATGCGCTTCCCTGTTGTAGTTGTTGATTTTTGTATGTACATCGACAGAGAGTTGTACCTGATCAGAATTGGACTCGTGTCGCTACTCGCTACCAACGTCAAAACGACCCGATCGGATAGCACCACCCGTGGATGATTGTTTCTCCTCCTTGTCCAATTCTTTTAGTAAAAAGAAAACCTCAGTTAATGGTCCAACTACATAACAATTACGGATGCAAACTATGCAATCTTGGAGATCGTGAGCGTGTGACCTGAATCGTTTTCTTGTTGCCTTTACTCAATTTGTTTTAAAATATAAGATGTTTTAGACTTGTGAAATTAGTGTATTTAGACTCTTTTTAGTAAAACAGAGATAGTATTTGTATTTAAATATTGGATGATCTATTGCCGTTTATTAAGTCAACTAATTCCAAGTTTACAATTGAAATGTCCAAGTAGCCATTCGACTAGATATGAAGCAAAGAAACACACTGGCAATGACGGGAGTATGAGACAAGGTCATGGGCAGGGAGAGCATTCTGACGGCATGCGCTTCCAAATCACGCACGACAGTGGTAGATCCAAGAATTATATAATAATAAAAGATCTAAGGTTTTTCTCTTCGTCGTACTTTTGCGCTTTAGTCCGTCCGTGTATGCGCTTCCCTGTTGTAGTTGTTGATTTTTGTATGTATATCAACAGAGAGTTGTACCTGATCAGAATTGGACTCGTGTCGCTACTCGCTACCTCTCTTTGTCCCTCGCTACGTGGACTCGAACGTCCTCACACACGCGTGTACACATGGTCCAAAGCCCAACGTCAAAACGCACCAATCGAATAGCACCACCAGTCGATGATTGTTTCTCCTCCTTGTCCAATTCTTTTAGTAAAAAGAAAACCTTAGTCAATGGTCCAACTACATAACAATCACGGATGCAAACTATGCAATCTTGGAGATCGTGAGCGTGTGACCTGGATTGTTTTCTTGTTGCCTTTACTCAATCTGTTTTAAAATATAAGATATTTTAAATTTGTGAAATCAATTTATTTAGACTCGTTTTAGTAAAACAGAGATAGTATTTGTCTTTAAATATTGGATGATCTCTTGCCATTTATTAAGTCAACTGATTCCAAGTTTACAATTGAAATGTCCAAGTAGCGATTCGACTAGATATGAAGCAAAGAAACACAGTGGCAATGACAGGAGTATGAGACAAGGTCATGGGCAAGAAGAGCATTCTGACGGCAAGCGCTTCCAAATCACGCACGATAGTGGTGGATTCAATAATTATTTAAAGTCTAGAAAAAGGTGTATTTTAAAGCTAATAACACTATGTTTTAATCAAATGGCCATCAAATTAGACTTGTCGGATGGCCATAAGGGCACATGCCCATGTTTAGGGACGTTTGGGTCTGCCTAAATTGAGCGTACAAGTAGCGATTAGACTAGATATGAACCAAAGAAATGTAGTGGCGATCACGGGAGTACGAGATGAGGTCGTGGGAGAGGATAGCGTTTTGATGGCAAAGCGCTTCCAAATCATGCACGATAGTGGTGGATCCAAGAATTATTCAAAGTCTGGGAAAACAGTGTATTTTAAAGCTAATAAAACTACGTTTTAATCAAATGGCCATCAAATTAGACTTGTTGGGTGGTCGTAAGGGCATGTGCCCATGTTTTGGGACGATTTGGGTCTCCCTATGTTGCATGAGGTCATGGCGTTGTGCTATAGCCACTACGGTGCCATCTCACGCCTCAACACACTCAACTATGTCCCGTCTCGCGTCTGATAACAATCAACCTATGGAGGATGGCGGCAAGGCAGGTGGGCCAGTGATTGGAGAGGTGGACCCGTTTTGAGAGTGCGCACTACGGGGAAAAAGTGGCAGAAGGAGCTCTTAGGTCGCCTTTCACCTGAGGCCACTGGGTCGTTGTTGGATGCTATCATGGATTTTATTCAATGTGTTTAGGTGTGCTCTATCAATATGCTCCTAATTCGTCATTCAAAACGTCATTAGTGGTGAAGGTCAATCTGTGTGGGTGGGAAGAGGTGGTGGCCGTCATGGTAATGGAGGAGGTGGAATAGTTTTGCTAGGTCCTGAGAGTTTTAGTAAGTTCAGTCTTAATAGTATTACTCAATGTGCTGATGGATTTTTTTATCCTTCCGCTGATAGAGGCCAGGAAGATAACGAAACTCCGAGGTTCTGAGGTATCTTCGTTTGTCGCACATATAGACTGATCAAATTCTTGGTTTTAGTTTGAGAGAGATTGGTGGTTTCACTAACGACCATGTGGAGCTTAGTCTTGATGTTCTCCTGACATGCGTATGCCCAATAGGCACCCAACTATAGCCTATCTGATGTGGCTTGACGGAAGGCCCACTCGACGACTTGCCAAGGTCCATGATGTCCATGACGGTTTGAGTGGTATGAAGCCCATATGGACATGTACTCTCAAACGCACAAGACAAGGAAGTCTCAATACTAGAGTTTGAATCTAACTTGTAACCAACTCGTATTGGTACTTGGGACCTAACCTCCCCATATATAAAGGCTAGGAGGGTCCAATGAGAAGGGCATCGCGACTCCTCCAATAGATAGATCTACGATCTTCCACATCGTCACAATAGACAATAGACCTAACAAATACGCCAAATCTAATCGGGGCATACACCGTCATCGGTGATATTGTAATCCTTCGGATCATCATCAATCAAGAGCAGACAAGAAGGAGTAGGGTCCTCTACGAGGCCTGAACTTGGGTAAACCTTGCGTCCCTGTGTGCTTGTTTGCTAGCCGATCGAGATTTCCAGCGCTCCTCAATTCCTCGAACTTAAGTCCATAACAATGGGCATTGATGAGTTAAACCGTTGTCAATTGGCGCGATCTGTGGGAATTGGGCGCGCTGATGTTACGATCTCGACAGCTCCATCATCGGCAATCTACGATTCGTTGATCTCTGGGGAGCAGATCTGCTTCGACTACACGTCGTGGCCAACCGAGTTCAACAAGAATTGGCGCCGACCTGCTTCATCAGGCCAATAGGATCTACGATCATATGGGGCCAATCAAATCCTTGTCGGGTGGAGCACACATGCACGTGATTTTGCGGTGGACTCTACAAACTGTGCCGTGAAGTAGAGGGCCCGATTGAGCACCTAAATCAAGTTCGGATGTAATCTAGTTGTTTAAAAAAAAGGAGGGCGCATGTCGACGTCGGATCCTATCAGTATATCAGTTCCCAAGGCAAGGTTGTACAAACCTATCAGTGCAGCGTGGCATGAAATAAAAATCCAAAGCATCAGATCTTATTGCCCGGTCAGACTAGAGGCACGCCTATTATTTTGGAAAAAGAAGTCGGGGAGCAATCAAACACAGGTATGCATCGGATAGGAAGCAACGACATGAACTTGTCTCATACATGAAAAATCCAATCACAACATGCATGCACGATCGATTGCATTACCTAATGGGATTTTCTAATACATGCATCATAAATTATGAAGACAAGGTGGAGCGTAGATTTCATCGACGAGTGCTTTCTCGTCAGCTCTGGATGGTCATGGCCTTGCGACTGCTTTATCGTAGATTCGTAACTATTCCTGGAGTCAATGATTAAGGAGGCGGCCGTTTGTGAACAATCTGATGGAAGTCACGTACGTCCAGTCGCAACTATCCGCCACATCAATTCCGTCTGTTGCGCCACTCGCCGTCGCGTCGACTCCCTCCAAAAACAAATCCGGCAACCCGCTGCCACTTCGACTCCATCCATTGCACGACTCATTCGACCTCACGCTCGCTGCATTGGCTACACCTGGGGGCTGCGCCGACTCCGCCGTGCGACCCGTTGTGGTTTTCGACTCTGACGACTTGGGGGATCCTTCGGCTCCAACGATCCACTGCAGTTTTCGGATCCAGCGACTCGGGGGCTCGCTCGACATCGGCGACCTACTGCGGTCTTCGGCTCCAGCGACCTGATGTGGCTATCGACTCTATGTAGTGACCCAGCATACCACTGCATGATGTAGTACACTATAGTCGTTGACATAACACCAATGAAATACCGTTCACTAGTATTACATCCCTCAGAGTGGTACAACAGAAACACAGCAGGTCCAAGACATGACTATAGATTACAACTCGACTCTTTACAAAAGATCCAGAGAGCACTCTAGGTTAAAGAGAGAGAAAGAACTTCTTACAAGGAAGAACCAGAAATAATAACTCAGAAATATCTAGTAACTAAGACTAGCATCTAAACTATTTGGCTTGCCATTGCTGCTATTGCAATGCTCTACAGAAATAGGTTTTATGGCTAGAGAATCTACTCCTATCTAAACCGACACTTTATCTTCACTTAAGTTGATGTATATGTTGACTTCATTGACTTTATTGAAGAACTTGAGTTGTCGATGATGGTTTCTTGAGCAGAAATTGATGTTGACGTCATCTTCAACGGCTTAGAACCTAGCAAGGGTTAAGAAGGTATGGTTGAGTACGAGCGTACTCAACAAGTTCACTAAAAAGGAGTGTATGATGCACTGTCTCTATAGCCACAGACCATAGGTCGTAGGCAATGTAGGTTTTCATAAACATTTCTTCAAAGGTTGTTTTTATTCTGAAAACTATATTCGACAGCCTTCACAGGTTGACCAGAACTTCATGAAGTTCCTTTCCTGCCGCGTTCGTAGCTCCTTCCCGGAACAGGGAGTAACATGTCACAATTCTTACACTTTGCAGAGGTGCGTCACTTTTCCCACAAGAGACCTTAGCTTTGTTGCACATCCGAGTTGCATTCTCATCCACACTTCCTTGGTGTGGGGCCTAGTCTAAGATCCAAGCCAATCACTGCCCTCTCCGTGACCCCATATGTCTGCACGATCCTCCGGATCGAGCTCCATCTCCGTTAAGCCGCCAATTTAGGGCAAGATATAACCCTGATGAGTCCCCGAAGACTCTATGAGATGGTGATGCCCCTGGCAAGCTCCATAAAGGTCTGATTATACCTCTGGAAGCCACTCATAGATAATCTAGACACCAAAATCGTGGGGCCTAAGGATGCCCACCCATATGCTGGATCCACACAAGGAATCACAATGTCACGATAAGGTCATCTTGCCTGCATATGAAAGGAAGAAGATACAGCCGACTTCTCCATCCCATTCCAAATCTCATGGTTAACACGTATACGACGCTAGAATCACTGGAGACATTGGTTTTAAAGTCCTAGAAGATACATTACTGCACAATGGTGTTTCTATTGCCAGTTATGATAGATTAGCTGATCACCCTAGATCAGTAACCGATATTTCCAGGTAATTGTGAAAATAGTGTTTTTGACCTTTTTGAAATGTAGGTGATGACACAGTTGAGTTACAAGCATAGAAAATAATCAAAGGACATGAGCAAGTTGTGAACTTGCCTTTTGTGATTGCAAGATTATGCACTCACGGTTTTCAAGACAATAAAACATCCGAATTCTGAAATTAGCATCATTGGTCCGGTAAGGACTAATGTTTAAAGAATCAAGATGCAATGATGCATAAGTAATGTAATGTAATTTGATAAACGCAAATTCCCGGAATAGTCGTATCTAATCTACGGTTTGGAAACTGGGAATGAGTTCTTTAGAATGTGTTGCACTTTTATAACAGATTTACACATGTGTTTCTTGTTAAGGCTTGTGAGTGTGTGTGTGAAACAATAAGTAAATACAACAAGTAGTATACAATACTAAAGCATTCAAATGGATTATGGTATCTAAAATATTTCTTAAACAAGATTAAGAATCAATTAGAACTTTTAAAGAAGTGTTCAAGGTTTATTTTTAATGTTGCTTAAAAGAATAACTTTTGAGGAAAATATTACTTTACAGAGTAAAAAGTATTCAAACTTAAAGCTAATACTTTAAGGTTTTCTTATAAATTATAAGTACTAAAGTAGGAAACAACTAGTATTATTGAGTAGCTATTATACTAGTAAATGGAGACTTTTAACACTCCATGAAAGTGAAACAAAAGTATTATGTATTGATAGAAGTGATGTTTTCTTGATTTTATAAGTGGATAGAATCACTTACTTATTATAGAATTAATACTCATTTCTGTGAACATGGGAATGGCATCATATTAAATACTTTTAAACTTTCCTTAGCCTTTAGAGTGGATTCCTAAATTTGTAAAAAAATTAGTATTCAAATCTTGATGATTTTATAAGTGATAAACTATTTTTGGAGTAAGATTTACTTAACTCTAAATGGTAGTTTTAGTGAGTACAAGTTGAATGGGTTAGACCTATCTTAACTTCATTTAAACATAGCTTGCATTTATTATCGCACTTTTAAACTTTAAACAAACAATACTAAAGGCTATAGTAAAGGCTATACTAAAATGAAAGAAAAAGGTTTAAATAAGATTTATTAGACCTTTACCTTTTATTTTACTTCAAAAGTATGATTTGATATTTTTAGTGTGTAGATTTCATTTTTGTGATCATTTTGGTATATTATAAGTATTTTTGTGAATTTAAAATAATAAGTTATGATTTTTATAAGTTTATTCACTTTATAAATACTAAACAAATAATAAATATTAGTTAAAGGATACAAAAATAATTGAAACAAGTTTATAAATGTAGATTTTGTTTTATAAGAATTTGGTATATATTTTTTTTCTTATTTACCAATATTAAAATATTAATTTTCAAAGTATTATTACTTATAAAATCTTTATTAAATAATAATTACTTAAATAGTTAACACAATAATATTTGATAATAAGGTTAAATTATAGATTTTATTTTTTTTAACATTTTGATATATAATATGTATTTTTCTAAATTATAAAACAAAAGATATTCAATTTATAAAATTTAACTATTTTCCTAAACAAGAATTGTCTTTTTATACCTAACCTGAACCTAGTCTGAGTCACAGACATGTGGGCCTATGGCCACATCATCTGCCAAGCGAGACAAAAACCTTTTATACCCAACTTGTTCTAACCCAGAGCCACTGACTAGTGGGCCATTCGCCACGTCGGCAGCCACGCATGCAGAAGACCAGCCCACCCAGTGAAGTGGCACGGATGACGCGGGTCTGACGTCGGTATGACGTCAGCCCAGCCTCCACCACCGGATCATGGTCGCTGGCGGCAATCTAGAGTGCTCCAGCACACGTGGTTGGGTGCAATGGAACGAGTAGACGGTGCTGAACACTATCATGGTGGTGCCGCTCATAAACGGTCACCAGAAAATGATCATCGGCGGCGGACAGCAGTGGTGGTGTCGGGTGGCCGCGGCGGGAACGACTGAGAAGGACTAGGAGATGATGGAGAGGTGCGAGAGCACCGTTAGCTCACTGGGAGGATGAAGGACGTGATGGCGAGACCAGAGAAGCACTGCAGTGGCGGCAATCGACGGTGAAGCTACGACGGCCGGCGAGATGCGACGCTCGATTCTAGGCAGGAACAGCCTCCCCAGCCTGCGTAGCTTCGCGAGGATGACGAGTGGGAGGTGGCGCGTCTCCCAGGCACCACCGTGGAGCGAGGTGATGCCGGAGACGACGGGGGCATTGGCACCTACCAGCTAGGGTTTCGGCGAGCGTTGCACGCGAACGACACAAAGCAAGAGAGCGGGGGAAATCGGGATGGGGAGGTAGAGGAGGATAAGGGCGACGTCGTGGTGGTCTTATCCTCGCAGGGTGACCTAGGTGGCGGCGGGAATCGCGGCAGTGATGATGAACATCATCGGCACTCCCACGCAGCTGCTTGGCTCTCAGAGGAAGACGACGATGAAAAGGTACCTGGGCCTGGGCCGGTGTAACATCCCAAAACGTTAATCCAAGTGATCAAGATCAAATCTACCCAATTTAGGGTTAACAAAAACTTTTTCATTTAAACATCTTTAAGCTTTCATATATGTGTGCATTTAAAATAGGATTTGTTTTGAATTGCCATGATTGAGTGATCTATTGGTTGTAAAATGACTCTAAAGTGAATGACACAGCATCTAGATCATCCCCAAGAAAATCCAAAGAAAAAGAAATCAAAAAGAATTAAATAAGCAAATGGTCATTTTTGCCATTTTAATCACCTAGCCTACTTTGGGCATTCCTAGCACTCAAATCCTAACAGAGACAATTGTGGATCTTTGAACCCCTTGCTAGTACAAGTAGTCATGTACCAAGGCCCACTTTGTTTCATCCCAAAAACTTTCAAACTCAAAATTTAAATGACATTTGAAAATTGAATCTATTTCATATGTATAGATACCACTTTTTCAAAAACCACTCAAATGAACTCCATTTCAAAATCCCAAGCAAACCTAGATGCTTAAGCATGAGATGAATCACTCCACCAAAAATCTTTCAAAAATTCAAAAGTTGCTCTCATGCGGCCATTTGATCGAACAGTTGGCAGGCAGATAAAAAGTGGCCTAACTAATACTGTTTAGGAGCAAATCTTGTCGAGCCAATTGATGCACATTGATCACCTTGGTCCCCCCCAGGCCCAGCCAAACCAAAACCACCCCTATACCTAGCCCCTGGCACCAGTGCAACACCGCCCCGACGCCATGCTCACCGGCAAACATGCACAAGCCACAGGCGGCCACCAGCCCCTCTTTGCCGCTCCAGGGAGTAAGGCGTGACCTCACCGCCGCCCACGGTCCATCCCACGGCCCCTGCCAGCGACTGAACCACCCCAGAGCCGCACCGCCCTTTCTCTCTGCGTGCATCCAGAGCGCGCCAGAGCGCGATCGCCGCCAGCACGCCACAGACCACGCCTCGACCGTAGAGCACGCACGCAGCTCCGCCTCGACACCCACACCCTGCCAGACACGACCGTGCACTGCCGCGCGACCCACAGTCGCCGGGAGCCGCGTCGAGCACCGCCTCTGTCTCCCAGAGGACGGGAAGCTCCCGACCATTAGGCACCGCCCCTAGCCGCGCTATTACGCCTTAGAGGACTGCCAGCAGACTGCCCACCGTCCGCCTACCTCGCCTACTTCGGTAGCCCTCTGTATCGCCGTCACTGACGATTTGCACCCATACCTCACTGCCTCACCATCACGCCTATATAAGGAGGCCACCCTAGCACCATTTCTTCACACCATCTCACTCCCCTCTCTCCACTGACCATTTCCCCTCTCACACCGGAGCCGCTCGAGCCGCCGTTCGCCGGAATTCCACCGGAGGTTGACGCTGTAGAGGAGGAGAAGTCCCCGTTGATTTCGTCCACCTCAGCCCCTGCCGCGACCTCGCCTGAGCCCGCCGTCGTCCACCAGTTCGTTTTCCCGCCTCGCCGCACTAGCTGGAGCCCTGGTACGTCCCCAGTAGACCCCGACCAACCGTTTAGGGTTCAGTCTCGCCGGCGACGAGTCCGTCATCGACGACGACCGTGAGCCGTCGATCTATGTTCTAATCGTGTTGGCCAGATCGCCCCGTACCGCTTCGGGTTTTAAGTGCCGCTAACATGCGGGACTAGCCTGTCAGTTGCCCTTTGCACCTCGGAGCGCCACTGGGCCGGCCCATTTAGTTTTCCGCGTTGACCCAGTAATTCAAATTAGGATTTTTCTATTTTAGACTTAAATGAATTTTGTCCCTTAGTTCAAAAATCAATTCAGGGAGTTTTATAAATCCAAATTGAGTGATTCCAATTTTGTTGGAAAGCTACTGAAAAGGTCTATCAAAGCCCGTTGGATTTAATTAATTTAGAGTTAGAGATCTATCCTAGTAGAAATAACAAAACATAAGCTTTAGCACATTCAAACATTTTTATAAAATCAACCATAATAGCTTTGGAGTTGATTCCAACTCTCAAAAATCACATTTAACCTTACCTACCTGAATATGCAATAATATTGCAGTTTGCATGCAGTGACTTTGGCCTAGTACCAAAATAATGCTATATAGGCATTTCTAGTCACTTTAAATCATTAATTATTAAACTTAAACTTATTAAAATATGATCCAACCTTTAAATCACCTTCCCATATGTTAGAATATGTGGTGATGACATGTGTCCACGTGATCCCATATTTTAATTGGAGAAGATTAAATCTTAGTTAATTTCAATGAGTAGAAATTACTTTTCTCAAATAAAAAGAATGAAGCTAGTTAATTAAACCTTGTGATGTTTGAGATGATACTAGATCATCAAATGTTTGCCTTAGTGTGCTAAGTAGACTAATTAAGTATTGTTTGGTGATTGTGTATTCCGTATGTATTTATAGACGATAGTATCGACCAAGCTTTCGAGGAGGAGGAGTTCTACCAAGAGGAGGAGGAAGAAAACTTCAACCACTACACTACACAAGGCAAGGTATTATTGGCAAGCTAACACTTGCAAGTATTATACTACCAAGCCATCATTAACAATACAAGCTAGACCTTGCAAACTAGATAACCTAAGTAAATGCATTAGGCATGCTTTGGTTACCTCATGTTGACATATACCTACTCCAAGTTCTATTTACAAGCTTTACTTCCTTTACTTTACCAAAGTCCTTTACTTGTTTAAAGGTAGCATAAAGAGTATAAAACTTGACCTATCTAGTTAGACTTAGATGTCATTCTATGGCATGAGATTGAGATTAGCATCCCACATTAGTGAACACTCTTAACTTAGTTTGGAGCTAAACCAAAACTTGATTTACTCTATAGGGGAATACTTGGTGAAAATGACTTGTGAAAACCTTGGAATGATGAGTCATTCTATTGAGATATTTTGACATGTGTTGAGAAACACAAATGGTTTATGATGATGAAAATGTTGAGGCATGAGCCTTAGCCCTTTTATAAAACTGATGGTTGGGTTCGGATGCGATACCATTCCAATTTTACCATACAACCACAATACCTGAATTGGGTAAGGCTTAGCCAGAAGTTTATATGCATTAGTATTAGTTCCCTCGTGGGAGAGGTTTGAGCTGAGGCTACCTCTCGATGTTGTCCACCTATGTAGTGCCCAAGATGACAGATGGTCATGGTTGAGAGGCCATGCTCATAGGAGAGGTGCTTATACTACGGTGTGTAAAGGAAAGGTTATGTTTGATTATCTACATACTAAGTATGATGATTCAGGGTTATCCCTGATAGATGTATCGAGTGGTGAAAGTGTACCACCTCTGCAGAGTGTCAAACTATTCAAATAGCCGCATCCGCGGTTATGGACAGTTGGAGTGGCCATACTGTTCCGTTGTCAGATGTTTTCAAAACAACTTATGAAATGAATTGTGACATGACTTGACCACAACAGAGTTGTGACTATGACAATTAAGTTCCCACTTAGGTGTTTTCAAACTTCTTTTATCTTTCTTTGTTTTTGAACTCAGCTTAGGTTTCATACTGAACTTTACAAACTTAGAGTTAGCATTCCTACTAGACCTATCCTACTAGTTAGTGATAGTTTGCAAGTACTTAAAGAGTACTCATGGCTTTTGTCCCTGGCTATTCCTATGGCCAGACTATGAAGGTGATTACCAAGATGAAGGACAACAGGACGGCTATGATAACTAGGAATATCTTCCATCGTCAGCCTTGCCTGTGACTCTGAAGATGGACCCCACCGCTACACTATTTATTCCGCTATTTGATTGTACTAAGACTAGATCATGAGATCCTTTATTTGTGTAAGACCTTATTATGGTTTGTAATGGATGATGTACTATGATATCCAATCTTTTATGTCTCGCAAAAATGGTAATCCTAGGATTGTGATGTATGGCATAACAGGCATCTGGGATTAAAAATCCGGGTGTTGACAAGTTGGTATCAGAGCCATCCTGACCATAGCAGACCCTAGTTAGAATGGACGTCCGAACAAAAACTTAGTTTCAAAAACCAAAGTGAGTATTTCTAAAAAACTATTTCCTCTCTTACCCTTGGGAATTCTTTCTTTCAAGAAAATTCACGTTCCTCCAAATTCTTACATTACTACATAAAACTTGATACACTTGATCACCTCACTAACTCTCTCATCCTTAATTCTTATAGATGGAAACTCAGTTCAGCAAGTTCTACCAGTTGGGCAACGGAGGCCAACTGATCTTCGAGAGGGATCTGGATTCACTGTCGGAGTACTTGGGACGCCCACATCCGGAATTCCTGGGAGCTCAACTTCCTGGACCCCCAGGAGGAGACTTACAATGGCTAGTCACCGCTGATCTTCGAGGCAATATAGAAGCACCAACGTCCGGGAGGATCCATTTCTCTGTGAGAGAGAACAATTGGCTAGATGGATTAGCCAGGGCAATGCATGAAGCTCTTGCACGTATGTGTGCCCTGAGTGTCCACCAAATCCAAGGAACCCGCTTTGCTCACTATGCAGGGCATGATTTTATGGGAATGCCCATGGAGATGCCAAGTCACCCGGAGTTGAAGCGTCAAGTGGAGAACCTTGACTTCCTGCTGTATGACAGACAGAAGGAATTGGACAATTCTAGAGAGTTCGCCAACCACAACCTCGCCCTTGCCGCCCAGAAGGCCCCGACGTTCTCACTGCTAGTCAAGGATCATCAGTCCCTTCGCCATCAACGTGCCAAGAAGGATCACACCATCGACCGTCTTCGCAAGAAGGTGGCTGACCTCGAGAAGACCATCAAGGAGCAAGAAGCTCAGCTTGCCGTGAAGGAAGAAGAAGAGGAAGGTGACGATATCCAAGGGGACATTGACTCCTACCTCAGCAATGATGATGACTTTCTGGAGGAAGATGCCGTGGACTTCTACACCGATGATGATGACTCCGACTTCATCGATGATGAGTAGATGCACTAGAGCACTGTTGTAGCATGAGAAGTATCGGTCCCATTGTATCGTAGCTTATAGAATGGTTCTTAAAACCATCTGTTTTCCTTTGATGTTGTGGTGTGTGTGTGTTTGTACCATGTGCTTTGCTTGAATGAATGAAAATAAGTTAGTTGCAAAACCCGAGTCAAACTCAAAGTTTTAGCTTTGAAATCAAAACCATGAACCTTAGAACTTTCCCTCTTACCCTTTTATCTACCTCAATCTTCAGATGACTCGTGGAAACCAAGGAGGGAGCAGCTTATCGCAAGACCCAATGCTATAGATTCTGCAGACTCTCATTGTAGACCGTGAAGCAAGCAGGGCAGAGCACCAAGCTAATCTAGCAACACTGCAGCAGATCTCCCAGATGACTCACAACAACCAGAACCATGGAAATCAGGATCATCATGGATCCAAACTCAAAAACTTCCAGAATACAAATACCCCAATCTTTAGTACTTCAGAGAACCCACTGGATGCTGATGACTGGTTGCAGACAATGGAGAACAACTTAGAAGTAGCAGGAGTGGATGCCAACGAGAAGGTTCTTTTTACCACCCACTATCTGGCAAGAGATGTAAGAGCATGGTGGAACAACATCCGTACAATGAACCATGGTCAAGTGTTGACATGGGAAGACTTCAAAATCAAGTTCAGTCGCACCCACGTGCCGCAGGGTCTAGTCACCCGAATGAGGGATGAATTCAGAGAGTTGAAGCAAGGCAGAATGACTGTAGTGGAGTACCGTGACAGATTGTTGTCCCTTGCCAGGTATGCACCTGATGAGATCAACACGGAGGCCAAGAAGAAGGAGAGATTACTGAACGGACTGAATGATGAGATGCAGACTGTCCTCATCAACATCTGTTTCGAGGATATCAAAGAACTAGTCGACTCTGCCATTCAGATGGAAGGGAAGATTAATCAAGCAAACGACAACCGCAAACGTCGTATGATGCACCAAGCTGGATCCAATCCAGGTGATGCAAGTGCCCCAACCCTTCAGCGGGATATGCCCCGAGGAATAATAGACCCCCAATGTCTCGCCCAAGCTACCCCAACCGTAGCGGAGGAAATGTGAAGTCCGGAGGAAACAACAATCACCCCGGCAACTCCAGCAATTTCAACCGTGCACCACCCAAGAGCAACAACAACAACAACACTTCACCCAGAACTAGAAGCAATGCTATGCCCGTGGCAGCGAAAGACAAGTCTCAAATTACTTGTTTCGAGTGTGGAGTGAAGGGTCACTATTCCAATGAGTTCCCGATGAAGATTGCCGCCACTGCCAATGTGAATGCCCCAGCTCAACAACAGCGTCGTGTTCAACCAGGAAGAAGATTTGCCCCAGGGAACCCTCACAACCGCAATGGCCGTCTCTTCCACATGAATGCCAAAGAAGCCCAAGAAGCGCCAGATGTAGTGCTGGGTATTTTTTCTGTCAACTCAGTTTTAGCAAGAGTGTTGTTTGATTCTAGAGCATCACACTCATTTTTCACCGAAGAATTTGCATGCACTAGTATGATTCACCCAACCAACTTGAAGCATGTCATGATATTTCAAATACCCGATTCAACCACAAAAGCTAGAAAAATTTGCAAAGTTGTGCCTATCAGAATACATGGGATAGGTTTTTATGCCAATCTAATAGTACTTGGAACCAAAGATTTGGAAGTAGTACTAGGAATGGATTGGATGTCAAAGCATAAAGGATTGATAGACTGTGCCAAGAAAGCCATCACCATGATCAGTAGTTCTGGAGTAACAGTAGAGCATGTATCTGAAACCTTACCCCGTCAATTCAAGTGCAACAAGAGTCTAGCCCTACCCACCATAGACCAAGTCAGAGTAGTCTGTGAATACCTCGACGTATTCCCAGATGAATTGCCTGATATGCCCCCGGATAGGGATATTGAGTTCATTATCGAACTAATCCCTGGAACCGGACCCATAGCCCAGAGACCCTATAGCATGAACCCCTCAGAGTTAGTGGAATTGAAGAAGCAGCTGGATGCTATGCTGGCAACAGGCTTGATTCAACCAAGTGCATTGCCATGGAGATCTCCAGTGTTATTCGGCGACAAGAAAGATGCAGGCAACCGTTTGTGCACAGATTACAAGAAGCTGAATGACGTCACCATCAAGAACAAGTACCCTTTGCCAAATATAGAAGATCTATTTGATTAGTTGACTGGAGCAACTGTGTTCTCCAAGATTGATCTTAGGACTGGTTATCACCAACTTAAGATTCGTGCAACGGATATTCCGAAGACCGCCTTCACTACTCGCTATGGCTTATACGATTATACGGTCATGTCTTTTTGATTAACCAATGCCCCCGCTTATTTCATGAATCTCATGAATAAGATCTTTATGAATTTTCTAGATAAGTTTGTCGTTGTGTTTATCGACGATATCCTTATCTACTCCAAGTCACAAGAAGAGCATGAGCAACATCTGAGAATCATGCTTGAAACCCTTAGAGAGCATCGGATGTATGCCAAGTTCAGCAAATGTGAGTTTTGGCTGAAAGAAGTAGGATTCCTAGGACATATTGTGTCTATCGGAGGAGTCGCTGTTGATCCTGCCAAGATCAAAGATGTCGAAGAATGGGAAGCCCCAACCACTCAAACCCAAGTCCGTGCATTCCTCAGATTAGCGGGATATTACCGCAAGTTCGTGGAAGGATTTTCAAGCATCACCAGACCCATGACCCAATTGTTGAAGAAGGACAAGAAGTTTGAATGGACCAACAAATGTGAAGCAAGTTTCCAAGAGCTGAAGAAGAGATTGATTTCAACCCCAATATTGATCATGCCAGATATCAAGAAGCCATTTGATGTGTATTGTGATGCATCCAAGATTGGTCTCGGATGTGTATTGATGCAAGAAGGCAAAGTCATCGCGTATCTGTCTCGACAACTGAAGCAGCATGAGCAGAACTATCCGACCCATGATCTTGAGTTAGCAGCTGTAGTTTTGGCATTGAAGACATGGCGTCATTATCTTATGGGTAATCGTTGTGAGATTTACTCAGATCACAAAAGCTTGAAGTATATTTTCACTCAGAAGGAGCTGAATATGAGGCAAAGGAGATGGATAGAGTTAATCAAGGATTATGACCTTGACATTCATTATCACCCTGGCAAAGCCAATGTGGTAGCGGATGCTCTTAGCAGATTGCCGTGTAGGCTAAACACCATGATCAAGGAGAAGCAACCAAGTTTGTACGAGGAGTTGGAGCAGTTTAGGACTGAGCTAGTTAGCAAAGGATTTTTAGCAAGCATTGAACTTCAACCCACGTTAATTAGCCAAATCAAGGAAGCCCAGAAGGAAATGAAAGTATCGACAGAATCAAACGTCGTATTGGTATAGGAAAGGTACCTAGATTCACCGAAGACAAAGAAGGAGTTCGGTGGTAGAAAGGCTGTATCTATGTGCCAACAGATTCGGAGCTGAAGAAAATTATCATGCAAGAAGCTCATGGTACTCTTTATTCTATCCACCCCGGAGGAACAAAGATGTATCAAGATTTGAAAGAGCAATTTTGGTGGAATAAGATGAAGAGAGAAATCGGAAGCTACATCGCCAGGTGTGATATCTGTCAAAGAGTCAAAGCGGAACACCGGAGACCCACAGGACTATTGCAACCACTGCAGATTCCGGAATGGAAATGGGATTCCATCGGAATGGACTTGATCACCGGTTTGCCTACTTCTAGTAGGGGAAATGACTCAATCTGGGTCATTGTTGACAGACTGTCCAAGGTTGCTCATTTTATCCCTGTCAAGACAACCTACTAGAGTTCGAAGCTAGCAGAGTTGTACATTGCTAGAATTGTCAGTTTGCATGGAACCCCAAGACCATAGTATCAGATCGAGGAACCCAATTTACCTCGCGATTTTGGCAGAAAGTCCAAGAAGGATTAGGAACCAAGTTGAATTTTAGCACCGCTTATCACCCGCAAACCGATGGATAGACTGAAAGAGTCAATCAAATCCTAGAGGATATGTTGAGAGCTTGTGTACTAGAGTATGGATCAAAATGGGAAGATTGTCTGCCTTTCGCAGAATTCTAATACAACAATAGTTATCAAGCCAGTTTGCAAATGGCCCTATTTGAGTTCCTATACAGAAGAAAGTGCCGTACCCCTTTGAATTGGTCGCAAGTAGGAGAGAGTCAGATTTTTGGACCCTACATTCTCCGAGAAGCCGAATAGAAGGTTCACAAATTCCGGGAGCACCTCAAGACCGCCCAATCCATACAGAAGAGTTATGCTGACAAGAGAAGGAGAGACATGACTTTCAATGTCGGAGATTTTGTATATCTCAAGGTTTCGCCATTGAAGGGAACCCAATGTTTTAGTCTGAAAGGAAAGTTAGCCCCAGATATATCGGACCCTTCAAGATTCTGAATCATCGAGGAGAAGTATCTTATCAACTGGAACTGCCTGAAGAGATGTCTGCCATCCACAATGTGTTCCATATCTCGTTACTTCGCAAATTCTTAGAAGTGCCGGGGAAGACCGAAGTTTTCAAGAACATCGATCACCGAGCTGTTGATATCAACAAGGATCTGACGTATCGTGAAGTGCCCATCTGTATCTTGGAGGAATCTTACTGAACCACCAGGACTAGGAGTATCAAGTTTCTCAAGATCCAATGGAGCAACCATACCGAAGAGGAAGCCACTTGGGAGCGAGAAGATTACATTAGGACTGAGTTCATAGATCTCTTTAGTTCCTAGTTTCTTTCTGAAATCTCGGGATGAGATTTTGTTTAAGGGGGGAAGGTTTGTAACATCCCAAAACGTTAATCCAAGTGATCAAGATCAAATCTACCCAATTTAGGATTAACAATTTTCCATTTAAAAATCTTTAAGCTTTCATATGTGTGTGCATTTAAAATAGGAGTTGTTTTGAATTGCCATGATTGAGTGATCTATTGGTTGTAAAATGACTCTAAGGTGAATTACACATCATCTAGATCATCCCCAAGCAAATCCCAAAGAAAAAGAAATCAAAAAGAATTAAATAAGCAAATATTCACTTTTCCCATTTTAATCACCTAGCCTACTTTGGGCATTCCTAGCACTCAAATCCTAACAGAGACAATTGTGGATCTTTGCAGCCCTTGCTAGTACAAGTAGTGATGTACCAAGGCCCACTTTGTTTCATCCCAAAAACTTTCAAACTGTAAATTTAAATGACATTTGAAAATTGAATCTATTTCATACGTATAGATACCACTTTTTCAAAAACCACTCAAATGAACTCTATTTCGAAATCCCAAGCAAACCTAGATGCTTAAGCATGAGATGAATCACTCCACCAAAAATCTTTCAAAAATTCAAAAGTTTCTCTCATGCGGCCATTTGATCGAACAGTTGGCAGGCAGACAAAAATTGGCCAAACTAATACTGTTTAGGAGCAAATCTTGTCGAGCCAATTGATGCACATTGATCACCTTGGTCTCCCCCAGGCCCAACCAAACAAAAACCACCCCTATCCCTAGCCCTTGGCGCCAGCGCAACGCCGCCCCTACGCCATGCTCGCCGGACAAACGTGCACAAGCCACAGGCGACCACTAGCCCCTCTCCGCCACTCCAGGGAGTAAGGCGTGACCTCATCGCTGCCCACGGTCCACCCCACGGCCCCTACCAGCCACTTGACCATCCCAGAGCCACGCCGCCATTTCCCTCTACGTGCAGCCAGAGCACACCAGAGCGTGATCGCCGCCAGCATGCCACAGACCGCGCCTCGACCGTAGATCACGCACGTAGCTCCACCTCGACATCCACACCCCGCCAGACATGGCTGTGCACCGCCGCGCGACCCACAGTCGCCGGGAGCCGTGTCGAGCACCGCCTCTGTCTCCCAGAGCGCGGGAAGCTCCCGACCATTAGGCACCGCTCCTAGCCGTGCCATTACACCGTAGAGGACTGCCAGTAGACCGCCCACCGTCCGTCTACCTCGCCCATGTCGGTAGCCCTCTGTATCGCTGTCACCGACGAGCCGCGCCCATACCTCACTGCGTCACCATCGAGCCTATATAAGGAGGCCACCCCAACACCATTTATTCACACCATCTCACTCCCCTCTCTCCACTGACCGTTTCCCCTCTCACACCGGAGCCGCTCGAGCCGCCATTCATCGGAATTCCACCGGAGGTAGCCGCTGCAGAGGAGGAGAAGTCCCCGTTGATTTCGTCCACCTCAACCCCTGCCACGACCTCGCCTGAGCCCGCCATCGTCCACCAGTTTGTTTGCCTGCCTTGCCGCACTAGCTGGAGCCATGGTACGTCCCTAGTAGACCCCCACCGACCGTTTAGGGTTCAGTCTCGCCGCCGACGAGTCCGTCATCGACGACGACCGTGAGCCGTCGATCTGTGTTCTAATCATGTGGCCCAGATCGCCCCGTACCGCTTCGGGTTTTAAGTGCTGCTGACATGCGGGACCAGCCTGTCAGTCGCCCTCTGTAGCACGGAGCGCCACTGGGCCGGCCCATTTAGTTTCCCGCGTTGACCCAGTAATTCAAATTAGGATTTTTCTATTTTAGACTTAAATCAATTCCGTCCCTTAGTTCAAAAATCAATTCAGGAAGTTCTATAAATCCAAATTGAGTGATTCTAATTTTGCTGGAAAGCTACTGAAAAGGTCTATCAAAGCCCATTGGATTTAATTCATTTAGAGTTAGAGATCTCTCCTAGTAAAAATAACAAAATAGAAGCTTTAGCACATTCAATATTTTTATAAAATTAACCATAATAGCTTTGGAGCTGATTCCAACTCTAAAAAATCACATTTAACCTTACCTACCTGAATATGCAACAATATTGTGGTTTGCATGCAGTGATTTTGTCCTAGTACCAAAATAATGCTATATAGGCATTTCTAGTCACTTTAAATCATTAATTATTCAACTTAAACTTATTAAAATGTGATCCAACCTTTAAATCACCTTCCCATATGTTAGAATATGTGGTGATGGCATGTGTCCACATGATCCAATATTTTAATTGGAGAAGATTAAATCTTAGTTAATTTCAATGAGTAGAAATTACTTTTCTCAAATAAAAAGAATGAAGCTAGTTAATTAAACCTTGTGATGTTTGAGATGATACTAGATCATCAAATGTGTGCCTTAGTTTGCTAAGTAGACTAGTTAAGTATTGTTTGGTGATTGTGTATTCCGTATGTATTTATAGACGATAGTACCGACCACGCTTTCGAGGAGGAGGAGTTCTACCAAGAGGAGGAGGAAGAAAACTTCAACCACTACACTACTCAAGGCAAGCTATTATTGGCAAGCTAACACTTGCAAGTATTATACTAGCAAGCCATCATTAACAATGCAAGCTAGACCTTGCAAGCTAGATAACCTAAGTAAATGCATTAGGCATGCTTTGGTTACCTCATGTTGACCTATACCTACTCCAAGTTCTATTTACAAGCTTTACTTCCTTTACTTTACCAAAGTCCTTTACTTGTTTAAAGGCAGCATAAAGAGTATAAAACTTGACCTATCTAGTTAGACTTAGATGTCATTCTATGGCATGAGATTGAGATTAGCATCCCACATTAGTGGACACTCTTAACTTAGTTTGGCGCTAAACCAAAACTTGATTTACTCTAGAGGGGAATACTTGGTGAAAATGACTTGTGAAAACTTTGGAATGATGAGTCATTCTATTGAGATGTTTTGACATGTGTTGAGAAACACAAATGGTTTATGATGATGAAAATGTTGAGGCATGATCCTTACCCCTTTTCTAAAACCCATGGTTGGGTTCGGATGCGATACCATTCCAATTTTACCGTACAACCACAATACCTGAATTGGGTAAGGCTTAGACAGAAGTTTATATGCATTAGTATTAGTTCCCTCACGGGAGAGGTTTGGGGTGAGGCTACCTCTCAATGTTGTCCACCTATGCAGTGCCCAGGATGGCAGATGGCCATGGCTGGGAAGCCAAGCGCATAGGAGAGGTGCTTATACTAGAGCGTGTAAAGGAAAGGTTATGTTTGATTATATGCATACTAAGTATGATGATTCAGGGTTATCCCTGACAGATGTATCGAATTTTGTGGTGAAAGTGTACCACCTCTGCAGAGTGTCAAACTATTAGAATAGCTGCGTCCGCGGTTATGGACAGTTGGAGTGGCCATACTGTTCCGTTGTCAGATGTTTTCAAAACAACTTATGAAATGAATTGTGACATGACTTGACCACAACAGAGTTGTGACTATGAAAATTAAGTTCCCACTTAGGTGTTTTCAAACTTCTTTTATCTTTCTTTGTTTCTGAACTCAGCTTAGGTTTCAAACTGAACTTTACAAATAAACTTAGAGTTAGCATTCCTACTAGAACTATCCTACTTGTTAGTGATAGTTTGCGAGTACTTAAAGAGTACTCATGGATTTTGTCCCTGGCTATTCCTATGGCCAGACTATGAAGGTGATTACCAAGATGAAGGACAGCAGGACGGCTATGATAACTAGGACTATCTTCCATCGTCAGCATTGCCTATGACTCTGAAGATGGACCCCACCGCTACGCTATTTATTCCGCTGTTTGATTGTACTAAGACTGGATCATGAGATCCTTTATTTGTGTAAAACCTTATTATGGTTTGTAATGGATGATGTACTGTGATATCCAATATGTTATGTCTCGCAAAAATGGTAATCCTGGGATTGCGATGTATGGCATAATAGGCATCTGGGATTAAAAATCCGGGTGTTGACAGCCGGTACTGGGCCGTTGCAGAGCGAGGGAAAATAAACTGCTGCTGCTCGCGAGCGTTGATAAGACGAGAACTCCTCTGGGCCGTGGGCCGAAGCGACTGGCTACCTTTTCCTTTTTCTTTAATCTTTTCTATTTTCTGTTTTCTGTTTTCTTTTATAAATTCCTTTGTTAAATTTGAATTTCTTTAGGGTTTTAAATATGCAAAGAATTTGTAGGTCATGAACATTATTGTATAAATCAAGTATGATCTTCTTCTCATCATTTCTTATTGTACAAGAAATGTTCTTAACTATATGAAGGATTAAATAAAGTAAATAAAATTTAGGGTTTTAAGGTTTGTTTCTTTTTAGTAAGATTTCACAAAGATGATTCTGATTTCACTAGACAATCTTAATGGTACTGGTTTGAAATGTGTATCCATGTATATAGAATCTTATTCCCACTTGTCTTCATAAAGGATTTACATATATACATAAGAAGGTATCAATCTTGGTGGTTCATAATGGGTGATATAAGTTTCATGGTCCTCCATATTTGGTGATTTGCCAAATCCAATTCTACTTGATTTGTAGAGTTTAAAATTACCACAAAACACTTACCTAATGTAACCTTGATGGTTCTATGAGATTAGGTTCTTCATCAGGGTTTAAGACAATACGATGGACAAGACTTCTCAAACACTCACCTAGCAGTCTACTTATCTTTTAGACATTTCATTTGACTAAGAGATATTATCCATTTGATTCTAGGGTCTTGAATATTACAGTAGACATGGGTCTTTTCATGGCTTGATATATTCTTGGTTAAGGCTTGTAAAGAATCCTTACCTTAATACCTCCCTAAAGTTATATTTAGATAAGGAATTCCTTTCCTAAATATATACTTCATATATCTTTCTTATCTTATTCACAAAGATCACATCTTCCTGAATAAGACAATCATCTGACTCCACCATATCCATCATCATATGATGACCTGGTCATGCCATTTCAACATTACTTCATTCGTACTCCTAGTATATAACTGCTCTTAATTAACTACCATTTATGCACCTATCAATGTAGCTACTGCTAACTCCATCTATTAACTTGCTTAACTTCATCTTGCAACTACTTCCAAGGTTTGCAAGACTACAATCCTTACTATACATACTAAGGATATCAATCCTTTGAAATAGGTATAGTACTACTCCCATAATACCAGTTGTCCTATATTAACTTGGTTAAGCTACTATGCCTCCAACTACTCCATACAACTCATCAAATACTTCATCATACTCTATCTTGACTTCTAATGATCAAGCTAGATGATTCAACTTACTAGGACTTGCCTGACTTGGTCTATTCATAACTCTTCTTCAACACCTAATCATCTTTTCTCAAGTGACTTGAGAGTAATGACCACCATATGTTGATCATGCAAAACTTAGGCTTCTAATTGTTTGATCAATATCTATACTAAACTAAGTAGTAAACTTGTATTAGTCTCTCTATAGACTTATCTTGTTAAGCAAGCTTATCCTAAGTCTATATCCACTTGTCCTATCAAGATTGTTATCTAATGTACTAATACTACTAGCTTTCTCATAGCTCCATGATCACTAGTTACTTCCTGGTTTAAATACTGCTTCTAGTTAACTTAGGAGTGAGTTAACTCCTTCAACATAAAATGGTTTGATCTCCACTAAGGATCACATTCCATTGATGATGGTACACCCAACCATATCTAGTTCTTCCTTCAGATTAATTTACTTAAGGTATTTAGAAGATCAACACAATAAGTCAAAGGCTATGAGTCAATAAGTTCTAGGTCAAGAATTGATCACACACATTGATGATCAATAGACACTAGGACTTGGTTAAATAGGAATGTCACCTATTAACATGACACTAAGGGTATGTGATGGATAGTGTTGGCTTGACTTCCATTTCTACTCTATTTGTAATTAGAGTAAATGTTCAAGAACTACCATGATAACCCTGGTAGGAATAACTATGGCATACAAGTGTTTCAAGATTTAGTTATAGAGTTTCTTTTACTTAAGTTATAAGCTTAGCTTGATATACAGAGTTTATGGGAGTAATATCTTAATATCATCTTTAAAATATTAAGTATTCATCCATGAGTTCTGGTATGGAATACCATGTAATGATCTCTAGAAGATCAAGTACTCCTTATTAAGGAGTGTGTTGTGACTTAGTTTTATTACATTTGATCTACCTTTATATCAAATTATATTACCCAAAGATAAGGTTTTAGCAAAGGTCATATTGAAACTTATCGCGGTTAACTTGATGATCTACTTCAGTTCCACCAAGTTAAGAGAAGCTTCAATCACTTTGACAAGTTTTATTTAAAAGCGTGAAAATTATCCAGATTTTCTATGCATGAAAGCAATGCACTGTCAACACCCAGATTTTTAATCCCAGATGCCTGTTATGCCATACATCACAATCCCAGGATTACCGTTTTTGCGAGACATAACAGATTGGATATCACAGTACATCATCCATTACAAACCATAATAAGGTCTTACACAAATAAAGGATCTCATGATCTAGTCTTAGTACAAACAAGTAGCGGAATAAATAGCATAGCAGTGGGCTCCATCTTCAGTGTCACAGGAAATGCTGACGATGGGAGATGATCCTAGTTGTCATAGCCATCCTGCTGTCCTCCTTTAGGGTAGTCCTCCTCATAGTCTGGCCACGGGAATAGCCAGGGACAAAGCTATGAGTACTGTTTAAGTACTCGCAAACTATTACTAACAAGTAAGATAGTTCTAGTAGGAAATGCTAAGTTCTAGGTTTATTTGTAAAGTTAAGTTTGAAACCTAAGCTGAGTTCAGAAACAAAGAAAGATAAAATAAAGTTCTAAATCACCTAAGTGGGAACTTAATTGTCATAGTCACAACCATGTTGTGGTCAAGTCATATCACAATTCATTTCATAAGTCATTTTGAAAACATCTGACAACAGAACAGTATGGCCACTCCAACTGTCCATAACCGCGGACGCAGCTATTCTAATAGTTTGACACTCTACAGAGGTGGTACACTTTCACCACAAAATTCGATACATCTGTCAGGGATAACCCTGAATCATCATACTTAGTATGCATATAATCAAACATAACCTTTCCTTTACACACTCTAGTATAAGCACCTCTCCTATGAGCTTGGCCTCCCAGCCATGGCCATCTGCCATCCTGGGCACTGCATAGGTGGACAACATTGAGAGGCAGCGTCAGCTCAAACCTCTCCCGTGAGGGAACTAATACTAATGCATATAAACTTCTGTCTAAGCCTTACCCAATTCAGGTATTGTGGTTGTACAGTAAAATTGGAATGGTATCGCATCCGAACCCAACCATCGGTTTTTAGAAAAGGGCTAAGGATCATGCCTCAACATTTTCATCATCATAAACCATTTGTGTTTCTCAACACATGTCAAAACATCTCAATAGAATGACTCATCATTCCAAGGTTTTCACAAGTCATTTTCACTAAGTATTCCCATCTAGAATGATCAAGTCAAAAGGTATAACCAAAGCATGTCTAATGCATCTTGCTTAGGTTATCTAGCTTGCAAGGTTTAGCTTGCATTGTTAATGATGGCTTCCAAGTTTTAGCTTGCCAATAATAGCTTGCCTTGATTGGTGCAGTGGTTGAAATTATCCTTGTCTTCTTCGGGGTAGAACTCCTCCTCCTCGTAGACTTGGTCGGTACTATCATCTATAAATACATACGGAATAACAATCACCAAACAATACTTAACTAGTCTACTTAGCACACTAAGGCACATATTTGATGATCTAGTATCATCACAAACATCACAAGGATTAAGGAACTAGATTCATTTATTTTATTTGAGAAAAGTAATTTCTACTCATTGAAATTAATTAAGATTTAATATTCTCCAATTAAAATATGGGATCATATGGACACATGTCATCACCATATATTCTAATACATGGGAATGTGATTTAAATGTTGGATCACATTTTATAAAGTTTAGGATTCATATTTAAATGATTTAAAGTGACTAGAAATGCCTATATAGCATTATTTTGGTACTAGTCCAAAGTCACTGCATGCAGACCTTCATATTATTACATATTTCGATAGGTATATTCAAATGTGATTTTTGAGAGGTGGAATCAACTCAAAATCTATTATGGTTGATTTTAGAAAAATGTTTGAATTTGAAAAAGTCTCTGTTTTGTTATTTTTTCTAGGAGATATCTCTAACTCTAAATGATTTAAATCCAACGGGCTTGGATATATATTTTAATTATATTTTCAATATAATTGGAATCACTCAATTTGGATTTGTAAAACTTCCTGAATTGATTTTTCAATAAAGGGACAGAAACTAGTTTACTTCTAAAAAAGAAAAAAGATTTATTTCAATCTGCTGGGTTGCGCGGGAACACTACTAGGCCGGCCCGGTTTCACTCCGCGGCCTGGAGGACAACTGACTGGGGGGACCCGCCTATCAGTTGCTCTTTAAACACTTAGTGGTACGGGGCAACGTGAACCAGACGATTAGAACTAGGATCTACGGCTCACGTTCATCGTCAACGATGGACATGTCACCGACGAGGTGGAACCCTAGCGGCTCGGTGGGGGAGCAGTAGGGGCATACCAGGGCTCCAGCGAGTGCGGCGATGCGGGCGATCGAATGAGGAGACTACGGCAGACTGAGGCGAGGTCGCGGCAGCTCCTAGGGTGGACGAAATTGACGAGGACTTCTCCTCCTCTGTTGCGGCTAACTCTGGCTCAATTCTAGCGACTAGCTGCTCGAGGGGCTCCGGCGAGTTAGGGGAACTGATCAGTGGTGAGAGGGGAGTGTGGGAGAGTGGCAAATGAGGCTGGGGCTGGCCTCCTTATATAGGCTCAACGAGGCGGCAGAGAGGCATGGGCAGAGCTCGACGGGGGCAGCGACACATCGAGCTAGAGGCGTGGGCGGTGGACTAGGACGGTGGGCGGTTCCCTGGCGGTTGTCACTGAGGTGCGCGTGCAGTGTAATGCGGTCGGGAGAAGCGAGCGTCGCTGCACGCACGCTGCCTCTATCGATGGTGAACTTTACGGCGGCCGGCGGCTACGGGTCACGGTCGAGGAAACGGGCATGTCCGTTAGCCTCCTAGGACACTAGTGATCGTGTAGGTGGGCGGCGGGAGCGAGGCGCGGTCTGGTTGAGCGGGGCCATGGCGTGAACTATGGGCGGCGTCGGCATGGCAGACACGGTCAGGGCGCGGTGGTTCCTGGCTCCTCCTCGCTCTGTCCTCGAGCTGGGGATGTCCTGGAGGGGGAAGTAGGGCACGAGCGACGCGCTAGACAAGGTTGGCGAGGCTAGCGGCGCAAGGGGCGTTGTGGCGCCCCGCTAAAACCACTACTAGAAAATCGTTGTGTCTTTGTGCATTGCATCATCATGACTGCCTACTCATGTCATCATGCCATATTGCATTTTAGCATCGTCATGCCATCATGCATATTTTCTTGCATTTTTTCGAAGCGCAAAAGTATTTTCATTAAACACCGTATTTTATTTTTCTAAAATATCTGTACGGTCTAATATATATTAAGCCGTCATCTATCTTTGTTATTTTAAATTAAAACAATATTTTTCCGGTCCGTTACGTGACCATAAAGATTTTCTTATTTTACTAAAAATAAAATTAGGCAAAAAGCCCGTCTAAAGTTTTATTCCAAAACTAATCTTATCTAGTCTAGTTTAGACTATCTAAATATCTTCCGCCACCTACTCTTTCTTTCCAAACCTATCCCCATCTGCTCCTTTTCCCCAAACTCTCCGATCTATTCTCCTCTATTTCCTATCGCAGCCAGTCTTTTTTTTTCGGGTGGCTGCAAATCAGTTCAAGGCGCTGCGCGAGATCCTCTCTAAACAAAGCTAGCTAGCTGAGCTTTATCCCAATCAATTAATTCATTAGTTCACCGTGCTATTTCTTTACGCGCGCTGCTATTTCCATGACCCAATCCAGAGTGCCTCTGTTTTTCTACAACTAGCAGACAAAAGTCAATCGGCCGCTTGCCAATTTCCTTGTATCTTGCACGTTTGTTTTCCTCAAAGCTAGCACCACCAGATTCCATCGTTGCTGCCTGGAGCTCGCCGCCGCTGCTTGCTTCTTGTTGGATCCTGGCCGACAGCTCCACACGCCACCCTGCCATAGCTCTTGCAGCCCGAGACGCAACCACCACTCAGCCCCGCTTGGCCCTCCCCCCTCGCACGAGGAGCAGCCCAGCTCCACGGCGCTGCAGCAGGAGCCGGCTGCTTGGCGCGGCGCCTAAGCGAGCGCACATACGACAACGCCTACAGCTCCGGGTCCTCGAAGTAGATCAATCAGTAGATGCCTCAGCTGCCAGCGCAGCCCCGTATCTCTTTTTTTTCGTTGGTTGCCTTGTGTCTCATCATCCTGTTCTATCGCTATGCCTGCCATGTCAACCGCCGTGGCTCACAAACCAACCCATGTTTGGACGTCTGATACATATTCGATGAAATTCCCGTAAGAGTTTCGGCCTCTTCGACCGCAGTAGCAGCGCTGCACTCCATCGCGCACATCCTTGATACCCTTGTCAGCGCGCGCTCTGCCGTTCGTCTCTGTTCGTGCTGCTACCCCGCAGGTGTTCGACGAAAGGCCACACCGGATCGTGTCGTCCGCCACCATCACCCCTCCAACAAGATCTCCCTGGCTTCGACTACTCCCGTGACGATTGACTACTTCCGGCAGTTCAACTTCAACTTGAAGCCTTTTTTCTCGCCTCTCCGATCCTAATTGTGACACCCAACTCCTAACCTATTTTTATAAATGAGATATACTTTTTGCATATTAAAACGAACATGCTTGCGTTTGGGGTATTTCGATGATTCACCTAAATTAAATATGGAGACTATATGTGGCCTATTCTTGTCTTATATTAACTCTATTTAAATTGTGTAGCTCACCATTGCCATGTTTTTGCCACGTATTTCCGTGCTAATCAACATTTAATTGCGGGGTAGATAAACAACTTAAACCATAATATTTAATTGTCGGGGTCCCGATCCCGCTTAATATTGTTAAGATAGGCCACATATTGTCATGCTATGCACCATATCATAATTGAAGGAAATATGCCCTGAGAGGCAATAATAAAGTTGTTATTATGTATTTTTTGTATATGATAGATGTTTATTTTGCATGCTATAATTGTATTGATAGGAAACATCAATACATGTGTGTTTAAAAAACAAAAAGGGTTCCTAGTCATGCCTCTCTTATAGACTAGCTTGTTGATTAACAGGATGATCAAGGTTTCCTGATCATGAACATTGCATGTTGTTAATAACAAGGTCACACCATTGGTGGAATGATGTGATGAACATTCATCCGAAGTATAGCATTACGATTAAGTCATCATGTTTATATTGCTATAACATCATACGAAGTAATCTTTATCCTTAGACCATGAGATCATGTTAATTGCTAACACCGGAAGAGTATCTTGATAACATCAAACGTCACACCGTAACAGGGTGACTATAAAGATGGGTTCAGTGCTACGAAGGTGTTATGTTGAGGCTCATGGATCAAGAGTGGAATTTGTCAATCCAGATGACGGATAGATATACTTGGTCCCTCTCGGAGAAGGGTCTCGATCATGTCTGCATTATTCGCGAACCATAGGGTGGAACACTTAAGAGTTACCGGACACCATTTTGGAGCACATATGTTTCACATGAAAGAATTGCAAAGCGCAGGAATTGTTTCAATAGAAATCGGAAATTGTTTCGGGTGAAATTGCAGAAGGTGTTTCTGCATGTGATATTGAAATATTGCAAGGGGCTATATATGAATGTTTGTTAATTAAAGTAATTAAAAAATTCTGAATAAATTTAATAAAAAGAGTTTTATTAAATGAGAGAGCATTAAATTTGGAGAAACTTAATGCATTTAAAGTGGAGACTTTAAAAGGGAATGTGAAGAGGCATTTTAATGTGGAGGAGTTACCACCACATGAATGGGGGAGGTGAGGGGTCACCCCCCCATGTTCCGGCCATGGAGAGAGGGGGCACCCCCCCTCCTCCTATAAAAGGCCACCCATTCCCTCCTTCATCCTCACACCTCCTTGTGAAGGATCTCTCTCCCCCTCTAGAATTATTCCCCCATGGTCTCGGATTAGCGAGATACATGTTCCCGGTGGCATTTCGTCTAGAAGGAGTGGCTTCTTCCGCTGTATCGCTGGAGCGAGGAGGTGGAGGTTGTCCGATGGCTTGAACGTGTGTGCGAGTGCGGATGCGCTGCTGAGTTGCGGTGCTCAGACTTCCTCACGATCTTGAGATCGGCAAGTGTACGACTACATCAACCACGAGTTCCTACTCGTTAACAAAGCTCGTTGTCTTCGAGGGTAAGTTCTCCATGGATGTATGTCCACCCGTTGCTCTGTACATAGTAGATAGATCTTGGCGTGTAGTTCTCATCGTAGGAAAATTTTTGTTTTCTATGCTGCAGACCCAATAGTGGTATCAGAGCCTGATCTAGGCGTAGGTGCTTTGCACGGGTAGTACACATATGTTTATATGTGGGCGATGATGATCATGTTATTGCATCTTCTATGTACTTTGGATATTGGTGGCATAGTGGGATGAAGCGGCCCGGACCAACCTTACATGTCATCGTACATGAGACCGGTTCCACGACTGACATGCAACTTGTTTTGCATAAGTGGCTGGCGGGTGTCTGTCTCTCCTACTATAGTCAATATCTGATTTACAACGAGTTGCTAATAACTTGGTTATCCTCGTTGTGGTTCATGTTCATAGGTTAGACAGGTTCTATCTCCGAAAGCCCTAAGCCACGTAAAACTTGCAATTGATAAATTAGAGGCGTCTAGTTTAGATCGTTGCTGGGCTAGTGTTTTGATATGGTATTGTTGTAAGTAGATGTATAATAGATACTCTTACAACTCACTTAACATGTAAGTTCCATAGACCTTGGCCTTACACACAAAGGAATGATAGAGATCATACCACGATGCAAATGATAGAGATCAAATGCATGGACCATATCACCTCACTTCACACATTAGATGTTAGCATCTTATATTGCTAGTTTGGCGCGTTTGGTAGCATTATAAGATGATCCCTCATTTAGATATCAAGATAAAATGTGTTCTTCCTTAAGTATGCACCGTTTTGTGGATCGTGTTTTGAGGCATCACGTGATGATCGGGTGTTTTCAACTCTACGCTTTCATACAACGGGTGTAAGACAGTTTTACACACGCAAATACTAAGGTTCTTACTTGACGAGCCTAGCATGTACAGACATGGCCTCGGAACACGGACCGAAAGGTTAAGCATGAGTCATATAGTTGATATGATGCCCATATAGATGCTCGCCTTTGAAGCTACACCGACTCATGTGATGATCGGACTTGGTGTAGTGGATTTGGTTCATGTAATCACCAAAAGGACACGAGGGATGTCGTTTTTGAGTGGGAGTTCATTAGTAATTTGGATTAGTTGAACTCAATCTATCATAAAATTAGTCTAAATATACTTTACAAATTCTGTTGTAGATGGCACCACCTGCTTTTAATTTCAATGTGTTCATGGAGAAAGAGAAACTTGCTGCGAATGGTAGCAACTTCACCAACTGGGCTATGAATTTGAGGATTCTCCTCACTGCTGCACAAAAGCAATATGTGCTAGATGCGCCGCTAGGCCCCCACCAGCTCCTGATGCCCCTGACGAGGAAAAGAACGTCTATATAACTCGTCAGGAGGACCACAACTTAGTTCATTGCGGCATACTGTATGGGCTAGAGCCAGAACTTCGAAAACGTTTCGAAAATGGCAATGCCTTTGATACTATGGGAGAATTGAAAATGATTTTCGATACCCATGTTGCCGTAGAGAGTTATAATGCTACAGAAAAGTTCTTTAGCTGCATGATGTAGGAAAATAGCTCCGTTAGTGAGCACGTACTCAAAATGTCTGGGTACGCCGATAAGCTTGTGTCCTTGGGAATAACGATTCCCATTGACTTAGGCATACATCGTGTTCTCCAATCTCTGCCACCTAGCTACAAGAGCTTCGTGATGAACTATAATATGCAGGGCATGAAGAAGTCTCTTCCCGTGCTTATGTCAATGCTTAAGACTGCAGAAGTGGAGATTAGGAAAGAACATCAAGTGTTGATGATCAATAGGACCACCGGTTTCAAGAAGGACAAGAAAGGCAAGGACAAGGGAAAGAAGGGTGGCAAGTCCGTTGCCACGCCTAAAAAGAAACCCCGAGCTGGCCCTAAGTCTGACACCGAGTGCTACTATTGCAAGGGGACTGGCCATTGGAAGCGCAACTGCCCCAAGTATTTGGCGGACAAGAAGTCCGGCAAGGCAAACAAAGGTATATGTGATATACATGTTATTGATGTGTACTTGACTAGTACTCATGCTTTTGGGTATTTGATACGGGATCGGTTGCTAATATATGTAACTCGGTTGGGGCTGCGGAACAAGCGACAACTAGCAAGGGATGAGGTCACAATGGTCGGCAATGGATCAAGAGTTGATGTGATCGCGTCAGAACGCTGCCTCTCCATATGCCATCGGGATTAGTTATAAACCTAAATAATTGTTATTTGGTGCACCTCGAGCATGAACATTGTATCCGGATCGTGTTTGATGCAAAGTGGTTTTTCATTTAAGTCTGAAAACAATGGTTGTTCGATTTATATGAATAATATCTTTTATGGTCATGCACCTATGTTGAATGGTTTATTTCTGTTGGATCTCGATAGTAGTATTACGCATATTCATAATATTGATGCTAAAAGGATTAAACTTGATAATGATATATCTGCATATATGTGGCACTGCCGTCTAGGTCATATTGGTGTTAAACACATGAAGAAACTCCATTCTGGTGGACTTTTGGAATCACTTGATTTTGAATCATTTGATACATGTGAGCCATGCCTTATGGGCAAGATGACTAGAACGCCGTTTTCCGGTTCAATGGAACGGCCGACAGATCTATTGGAAATCATACATACTGATGTGTGTGGACCAATGAGTGTGTCGGCGTGAGGTGGATATCGTTATTTTGTTACTTTCATGGATGATTTGAGTAGATATGGGTATATCTATTTGATGAAACACAAGTCTGAAACTTTTGAAAAGTTCAAAGAATTTCAGAATGAAGTGGAAAATCATCGTAACGGAAAGATCAAATTTCTGCGGTCCGACCGTGGAGGAGAGTATCTTAGTTACGAGTTTAGCACACATATGAAAGACTGTGGAATAGTTTCACAACTCACGCCTGTCGGAACACCACAACGTAATGGTGTGTCAGAACATCGTAATCGTACTTTATTGGATATGGTTCGATCTATGATGTCTTTGACTGACTTGCCACTGTCATTTTGGGGTTATGCACTGGAAACTGCTACATTCACTTTAAATAGGTTGTTTGGAGCTCCTCCAGCTAACTGCTACTCCGTTCAAGAGAAATACGTATCTGGATTAAGACTTAGAGTCATCCGGATCAGTGTCAAAGCTAGCATCGACATAACACTTAGCGACTAGCTCTTCTTCACCTCCGTATACAAGAAACATATCCTTAGTTCTTCTCAAGTACTTAAGGATATTCTTGACCGCTATCCAGTGTTCCGAACCTAGATCAGATTGGTACCTACTAGTCAAACTAATAGCATGTGCCACATCCGGTCTTGTACATAGCATGGCATACATTATAGAGCCTATGGCTGAGGCATAGGGCATCTTATCCATTATCTCTCTTTCTTCCGCCGTAGCCGGACTTTGAGTCTTACTCAATGTCTTGCCTTGCAACATAAGTAAGAACCCCTTCTTACTTTCGTCCATATTAAACTTCTTTAATATCTTATCAAGGTATGTACTCTGCGATAGCCCAATTAGGCGTCTTAATCTATCTCTATAGATTTTAATGCCTAATATATATGAAGCTTCACCAAGGTCCTTCATCGAAAAGTTGCTGTTTAGATAACTTTTAACACTGTTTAAAAGATCTATATCATTTCCAATCAATCATATGTCATCCACATATAATATCAGAAATGCCACATTGCTCCCACTCACTTTCTTGTAAATACAAGCCTCTCCATAAGTTTGGACAAATCCAAACTCTTTGATCACCTCATCAAAGCGGAGATTCCAACTTCGTGATGCTTGCTTCAGTCCATAGATGGATCGCTGAAGTTTGCACACCTTATTAGCATCCTTAGGATCGACAAAACCCTTAGGTTGTATCATATACAACTCTTCTTCAATCTTACCATTGAGGAACGCAGTTTTGACGTCCATCTGCCATATTTCATAATCGAAATATGCAGCAATTGCTAACATAATCCTAACCGACTTAAGCATCGCTACGGGAGAGAATGTCTCATCGTAGTCAACTCCTTGAATTTGTCGAAACCCCTTTGCGACAAGTCGAGCCTTATAGATGGTCACATTACCATCAACATCAGTTTTTCTTTTGAAAATCCATTTATTCTCAACGGCCTTTCGGTCGTGAGGCAAGTCCACCAAGTTCCAAACTTGGTTCTCGTGCATGGATTCCATCTCGGATTTCAAGGCTTCTAGCCATTTGTTGGAATCCGGGCTCATCATCGCTTCTTCATATGTCGCAAGGTCATCTATTTCATCAATCATGAAATTCATAACAGGATTGCCGTACAGTTCAGGAGCTGCACGTGTCCTGCTTGACCTGCGAGGTTCGGTAGTGTCCTCTTTCAGAGTTTCATGATCAATATCATTAGCTCTCTCTTCATTAGGTGAAGTCAACTCCGAAACAACTTCTGGAGCTGCGCTACTCGCCATTTCATGAAGAGAAGGTTCAGTAACCTCTTCGAGTTCTACCTTCCGACTACTCACACCTTTCGCGAGAAACTCCTTCTCAAGAAAGCATCCATTCTTGGCAACAAAGACCTTGCCCTCAGATCTGTGATAGAAGGTATACCCAATCGTTTCCTTAGAGTATCCTATGAAGACGCATTTTTCTGCTTTGGGTTCGAGTTTATCCGATTGAAGTTTCTTCACATAAACATCGCATCCCCAAACTTTAAGAAATGACAGCTTAGGTTTGTTTCCAAACCATAATTCATACGGTGTCTTTTCAACGGATTTAGATGGTGCCCTATTTAAAATGAATGTAGCAGTTTCCAGTGCATAACCCCAAAATGACGGTGGCAAGTCAGTCAAAGACATCATAGATCGAACCATATCCAATAAAGTACGATTACGATGTTCTGACACACCATTACGTTGTGGTGTTCCGGCAGGCGTGAGTTGTGAAACTATTCCACAGTCTTTCATATGTGTGCTAAACTCTTAACTAAGATACTCTCCTCCACGGTCGGACCGCAGAAATTTGATCTTTCTGTTACGATGATTTTCCACTTCATTCTGAAATTCTTTGAACTTTTCAAAAGTTTCAGACTTGTGTTTCATCAAATAGATATACCCATATCTACTCAAACCATCCGTGAAAGTAACAAAATAACGATATCCACCTCGCGCCGACACACTCATTGGTCCACACACATCAGTATGTATGATTTCCAATAGATCACGCCTGTTCCATTGAACCAAAAACGGGCGTTTAGTCATCTTGCCCATAAGGCATGGCTCACATGTATCAAATGATTCAAAATCAAGTGATTCCAAAAGTCCATCGAATGGAGTTTCTTCATGCTTAACGCCAATATGACCTAGACGGCAACCACATATATGTAGATATATCATTATCAAGTTTAATCCTTTTAGCATCAACATTATGAATATGCGTAATACTACTATCGAGATCCAACAGAAATAAACCATTCAACATAGGTGCATGACCATAAAAGATATTATTCATATAAATCGAACAACCATTGTTTTCAGACTTAAATGAAAAACCACTTTGCATCAAACACGATCCGGATACAATGTTCATGCTCAGTGTAGGCACCAAATAACAATTATTTAGGTTTATAACTAATCCCGATGGCATATGGAGAGGCAGCGTTCCGACGGCGATCACATCAACTCTTGATCCATTGTCGACCTGCATCGAGACCTCATCCCTTGCTAGTTGTCGCTTGTTCCGCAACCCCTGAACCGAGTTACATATATTAGCAACCGATCCCATATCAAATACCCAGGTGCTACTGTGAGTACTAGTCAAGTACACATCAATAACATGTATATCACATATACCTTTGTTTGCCTTGTCGGACTTCTTGTCCGCCAAATACTTGGGGCAATTGCGCTTCCAATGGCCAGTCCCTTGCAATAGTAGCACACGGTGTCAGACTTAGGGCCAGCTCGGGGTTTCTTTTCAGGCGTGGCAACAGACTTGCCACCCTCCTTTCCCTTGTGCTTGCCTTTCTTGTCCTTGAAACCCGTGGTCCTATTGATCATCAACACTTGATGTTCTTTCCTAATCTCCACTTCTGCAGTCTTAAGCATTGATAGAAGCTCGAGAAGAGACTTCTTCATGCCCTGCATATTATAGTTCATCACGAAGCTCTTGTAGCTAGGTGGAAGAGATTGGAGAACACGATGTATGCCTAAGTCAATGGGAATCATCATTCCCAAGGACACAAGCTTATCGGCGTACCCAGACATTTCGAGTACGTGCTCACTAACGGAGCTGTTTTCCTCCATCATGCAGCTAAAGAACTTTTTTGTAGCATTATAACTCTCTACGGCCGCATGGGTATCAAAAATCATTTTCAATTCTCCCATGGTATCAAAGGCATTGCCATTTTTGAAACGTTTTCGAAGTTCTGGCTCTAGCCCATACAGTATGCCGCAATTAACTAAGTTGTGGTCCTCCTGACGAGTTATATAGACGTTCTTTTCCTCGTCAGGGGAATCAGGAGCTGGTGGGGGGCCTAGCGGCGCATCTAGGACATATTGCTTTTGTGCAGAAGTGAGGAGAATCCTCAAATTCATAGCCCAGTTGGTGAAGTTGCTACCATTCGCAGCAAGTTTCTCTTTCTCCATGAACACATTGAAATTAAAAGCAGGTGGTGCCATCTACAACAGAATTTGTAAAGTATATTTAGACTAATTTTATGATAGATTGAGTTCAACTAATCCAAATTACTAATGAACTCCCACTCAAAAACGACATCCCTCGTGTCCTTTTGGTGATTACATGAACCAAATCCACTACACCAAGTCCGATCATCACGTGAGTCGGTGTAGCTTCAGAGGCGAGCATCTATATGGGCATCATATCAACTATATGGCTCATGCTTAACCTTTCGGTCCGTGTTCCGAGGCCATGTCTGTACATGCTAGGCTCGTCAAGTAAGAACCTTAGTATTTGCGTGTGTAAAACTGTCTTACACCCGTTGTATGAAAGCGTAGATTTGAAAACACCCGATCATCACGTGATGCCTCAAAACACGATCCACAAAACGGTCCATACTTAAGGAAGAACACATTTTATCTTGATATCTAAATGAGGGATCATCTTATAATGCTACCAAACGCGCCAAACTAGCAATATAAGATGCTAACATCTAATGTGTGAAGTGAGGTGATATGGTCCATGCATTTGATCTCTATCATTTGCATCGTGGTATGATCTCTATTATTCCTTTGTGTGTAAGGCCAAGGTCTATGGAACTTACACGTTAAGTGAGTTGTAAGAGTATCTATTATACGTCTACTTACAACAATACCATATCAAAACACTAGCCCAGCAACGATCTAAACTAGACGCCTCTAATTTATCAATTGCAAGTTTTACGTGGCTTAGGGCTTTCGGAGATAGAACCTGTCTAACCTACGAACATGAACCACAACGAGGATAACCAAGTTATTAGCAACTCGTTGTAAATCAGATATTGACTATAGTAGGAGAGACAGACACCCGCCAACCACTTATGCAAAACAAGTTGCATGTTAGTCGTGGAACCGGTCTCATGTACGATGACATGTAAGGTTGGTCCGGGCCGCTTCATCCCACTATGCCACCAATATCCAAAGTACATAGAAGATGCAATAACATAATCATCATCACCCACATATAAACATATGTGTACTACCCGTGCAAAGCACCTACGCATAGATCAGGCTCTGATACCACTGTTGGGTCCGCATCATAGAAAACAAAAAATTTCCTACGATGAGAACTACACGCCAAGATCTATCTACTAGGTACAGAGCAATAGGTGGACATACATCCACGGAGAACTTACCCTCGAAGACAACGAGTTTTGTTAACGAGTAGGAACTCGTGGTTGATGTAGTCATACACTTGCCGATCTCAAGATCGTGAGGAAGTCCGAGCGCCGCAACTCAGCAGCGCATCCGCACTCGCACACACGTTCAAGCCACCGGACAACCTCCACCTCCTCGCTCCAGCGATCCAGTGGAAGCAGCAACTCCTTCCAGACGAAATGCCACCAGGAACATGTATCTCGCTAATCCGAGACTATGGGGGAATAATTCTAGAGAGGGAGAGAGATCCTTCACAAGGAGGTGTGAGGGTGAAGGAGGGAATGGGTGGCCTTTTATAGGAGGAGGGGGGGCGCCCCCTCTCTCCATGAACGGCGCATGGGGGGGTGACCCCTCACCTCCCCCATTCATGTGGTGGTAACTCCTCCACATTAAAATGCCTCTTCACATTCCCTTTTAAAGTCTCCACTTTAAATGCATTAAGTTTCTCCAAATTTAATGCTCTCTCATTTAATAAAACTCTTTTATTAAATTTATTCAGAATTTTGTTAATTACTTTAATTAACAAACATTCACATATAGCCCCTTGCAATATTTCAATATCACATGCAGAAACACCTTCTGCAATTTCACCCGAAACAATTTCTGGTTTCTATTGAAACAATTCCTGCGCTTTGCAATTACGTAAATCAAACATATGTGCTCCAAAATGGTGTCCGTAACTCTTATGTGCCACCCTACGGTTCATGAATAATGCGTACATGATCGAGACCCTTCTCCGATCAATAATCACCAGCGGACCTCGGAGATCCGCATCGACTCCTACACATTCAACGATGACTCCTGATCGTGAGAACCTTTAACGCTTGTAACTAAATCCTTTGTCTCTCGATATATTACATGTCCGAGATTCGATCATCGGTATCTCCATACCTAGTTTGATCTCGCATCGACATGCACTCTTTTCTCGTTCCCGTGATATAACATTCTAGTGATCACATCACTTGCTTGCAAGCTATCCTAATGTGATATCACCAAGAGGGCCCAAAGTATATCTATCCGTCATCTGGATTGACAAATTCCACTCTTGATCCATGAGCCTCAACATAACACCTTCGTAGCACTGAACTCATCTTTATAGTCACCCTGTTACGGTGTGACGTTTGATGTTATCAAGATACTCTTCCAGTGTTAGCAATTAACATGATATCATGGTCTAAGGATAAAGATTACTTCGTATGATGTTATAGCAATATAAACATAATGACTTGATCGTAATGCTATACTTCGGATGAATGTTCATCACATCATTCCACCAATGGTGTGACCTTGTTATTAACAACATTCAATGTCCATGATCAGGAAACCTTGATCATCTTGTTAATCAACAAGCTAGTCTATAAGAGAGGCATGACTAGGAACCCTTTTTGTTTATTAAACACACATGTATTGATGTTTCCTATCAATACAATTATAGCATGCAAAATAAACATCTATCATATACAAGGAATACATAATAACAACTTTATTATTGCCTCTCAGGGCATATTTCCTTCACGGAACACCACAATGTAATGGTGTGTCAGAACATCGTAATCGTACTTTATTGGATATGGTTCGATCTATGATGTCTCTGACTGACTTGCCACTGTCATTTTGGGGTTATGCACTGGAAACCGCTACATTCACTTTAAATAGGGCACCATCTAAATCCGTTGAAAAGACACCGTATGAATTATGGTTTGGAAACAAACCTAAGCTGTCATTTCTTAAAGTTTGGGGATGCGATGTTTATGTGAAGAAACTTCAACCGGATAAACTCGAACCCAAAGCGGAAAATGCGTCTTCATAGGATACCCTAAGGAAACGATTGGGTATACCTTCTATCACAGATCCGAGGGCAAGGTCTTTGCTGCCAAGAATGGATCCTTGCTTGAGAAGGAGTTACTCGCGAAAGGTGTGAGTAGTCGGAAGGTAGAACTCAAAGAGGTTATTGAACCTTCTCTTCATGAAATGGCGAGTAGCGCAACTCCAGAAGTTGTTTTGGAGTTGACTTCACCTAATGAAGAGAGAGCTAATGATAATGATCATGAAACTCCGAAAGAGGACACTACCGAACCTCGCAGGTCAAGCAGGACACGTGTAGCTCCTGAACTGTACGGCAATCCTGTTATGAATTTCAAGATTGATGAAATAGATGACCCTGCGACGTATGAAGAAGCGATGATGAGCCCTGATTCCAACAAATGGCTAGAAGCCATGAAATCCGAGATGAAATCCATGTACGAAAACCATGTTTGGACCTTGGTGGACTTACCTCACGATCGAAAGGCCGTTGAGAATAAATGGATTTTCAAAAGAAAAACTGATGCTGATGGTAATGTGACCATCTATAAGGCTCGACTTGTCGCAAAGGGGTTTCTAAAAATTCAAGGAGTTGACTACGATGAGACATTCTCTCCCGTAGCGATGCTTAAGTTGGTTAGGATTATGTTAGCAATTGCTGCATATTTCGATTATGAAATATGGCAGATGGATGTCAAAACTGCGTTCCTCAATGGTAATATTGAAGAAGAGTTGTATATGATACAACCTAAGGGTTTTGTCGATCCTAAGGATGCTGATAAGGTGTGCAAACTTCAGCGATCCATCTATGGACTGAAGCAAGCATCCCGGAGTTGGAATCTCCGCTTTGATGAGGTGATCAAAGAGTTTGGATTTGTCCAAACTTATGGAGAGGCTTGTATTTACAAGAAAGTGAGTGGGAGCAATGTGGCATTTCTGATATTATATGTGGATGACATATTATTGATTGGAAATGATTTAGATCTTTTAAACAATGTTAAAAGTAATCTAAAAAGCAAATTTCCGATGAAGGACCTTGGTGAAGCTTCATATATATTAGGCATTAAAATCTATATAGATAGACCAAGACGCCTAACTGGGCTATCGCAGAGTACATACCTTGATAAGATATTAAAGAAGTTTAATATGGACGAAAGTAAGAAGGGGTTCTTACCTATGTTGCAAGGCAAGACATTGAGTAAGACTCAAAGTCCGGCTACGACGGAAGAAAGAGAGATAATGGATAAGATCCCCTATGCCTCAGCCATAGGCTCTATAATGTATTCCATGCTATGTACAAGACCGGATGTGGCACATGCTATTAGTTTGACTAGTAGGTACCAATCTGATCCAGGTTCGGAACACTGGATAGCGGTCAAGAATATCCTTAAGTACTTGAGAAGAACTAAGGATATGTTTCTTGTATACGGAGGTGAAGAAGAGCTAGTCGCTAAGTGTTATGTCGATGCTAGCTTTGACACTGATCCGGATGACTCTAAGTCTCAATCCGGATACGTATTTCTCTTGAACGGAGCAGCAGTTAGTTGGAGGAGCTCCAAACAACCTATGGTGGCTGGATCAACAACAGAGGCGGAATATGTTGCTGCTTCAGAAGCAGCGCGGGAAGAGGTTTGGATGAAGGAGTTCATAACGGAACTGGGTGTGGTTCCCAGTGCGTTGGACCCGATGGTGATCTATTGTGACAACAATGGAGCCATAGCCAACGCAAAGGAACCAAGGTCTCACAAGAATTCCAAGCATATTAAGCGCCGGTTTCACTCCATCCGCGAGCATGTCAAGGATGGAGATATAAAGACTTGTAAAGTACACATGGACCTGAATGTAGCACATCCGTTGACTAAAGTACTCCCTAGGGCAAAACATGATCAACACCAGAACTCCATGGGTGTTAGATTTATCACTATGTGAACTAGATTATTGTCTCTAGTGCAAGTGGGAGACTGAAGGAAATATGCCCTGAGAGGCAATAATAAAGTTGTTATTATGTATTCCTTGTATATGATAGATGTTTATTTTCCATGCTATAATTGTATTGATAGGAAACATCAATACATGTGTGTTTAATAAACAAAAAGGGTTCCTAGTCATGCCTCTCTTATATACTAGCTTGTTGATTAACAGGATGATCAAGGTTTCCTGATCATGGACATTGGATGTTGTTAATAACAAGGTCACACCATTGGTGGAATGATGTGATGATCATTCATCCGAAGTATAGCATTACGATCAAGTCATTATGTTTATATTGCTATAACATCATATGAAGTAATCTTTATCCTTAGACCATGAGATCATGTTAATTGCTAACACCGGAAGAGTATCTTGATAACATCAAACGTCACACCATAATAGGGTGACTATAAAGATGGGTTCAGTGCTACGAAGGTGTTATGTTGAGGCTCATGGATCAAGAGTGGAATTTGTCAATCCAGATGACGGATAGATATACTCTGGGCCCTCTCGGTGATATCACATTAGGATAGCTTGCAAGCAAGTGATGTGATCACTAGAATGTTATATCACGGGAACGAGAAAAGAGTGCATGTCGGTAACGAGATCAAACTAGGTATGGAGATACCAATGATCGAATCTTGGACATGTAATATATCGAGAGACAAAGGGATTTAGTTACAAGCGTTAAAGGTTCTCACGATCACAGGAGTCATCGTTGAATGTGTAGGAGTCAAGACGGATCTCCGTGTCCCGCTGCTGATTATTGATCGGAGAAGGGTCTCGATCCATCTGCATTATTCACGAACCATAGGGTGGCACACTTAAGAGTTACGGACACCATTTTGGAGCACATATGTTTCGAATTTAAAGAATTGCAAAGCGCAGGAATTGTTTCAATAGAAACCAGAAATTGTTTCGGGTGAAATTGCAGAAGGTGTTTCTGCATGTGATATTGAAATATTGCAAGGGGATATATGTGAATGTTTGTTAATTAAAGTAATTAACAAAATTCTGAATAAATTTAATAAAAAGGGTTTTATTAAATGAGAGAGCATTAAATTTGGAGAAACTTAATGCATTTAAAGTGGAGACTTTAAAAGGGAATGTGAAGAGGCATTTTAATGTGGAGGAGTTACCACCACATGAATGGGGGAGGTGAGGGTCACCCCATGCGCCGGCCATGGAGTGAGGGGCACCACCCCTCCTCCTATAAAAGGCCACCCATTCCCTCCTTCATCCTCACACCTCCTTGTGAAGGATCTCTCTCCCCCTCTAGAATTATTCCCCCATGGTCTCGGATTAGCGAGATACATGTTCCCGGTGGCATTTCGTTTGGAAGGAGTTGCTGCTTCCGCTGGATCGCTGGAGTGAGGATGTGGAGGTTGTCCGGTGGCTTGAACGTGTGTGCGAGTGCGGATGCACTGCTGAGTTGCGGCGCTCGGACTTCCTCACGATCTTGAGATCGGCAAGTGTACGACTACATCAACCACGAGTTCCTACTCGTTAACAAAGCTCGTTGTCTTCGAGGGTAAGTTCTCCATGGATGTATGTCCACCCGTTGCTCTGTACCTAGTAGATAGATGTTGGCGTGTAGTTCTCATCGTAGGAATTTTTTGTTTTCTATGCTGTGGACCCAACAATAATCATGTCGGATCTTCTGCCATAATATTAAATAGTGCATCCGGTGTTTCTTTTAGTGCTTTGGTTCTTCGCGGATTAGGCCGATGAGTTGATGCGAGTATCGAAAAGTTCTCTAGATATGAACCTTCGGCAATGTTTCCCAGGCGAGCATTCTCCCCCTTTCTACCTATTTTGCATTTAAAGTCTTTATTTCCTCCTGTTGATCTATTGCTATCCGTGTCGCGATGCTTTAGTTTCCGTATACCAGTTATATCCCGTGCAGCCTCTATATTGCCTTAGACACCTCCTAATACCTGTTGTTTGCTAGATAGCTGGCCTTGCGAGTCGTAGTTGCTTGCTCAGGTGCGATCTCGTATTTTCGAGTACCACAGTTGTTGGAATGCTGGCAGATGTTTATGGTGGAGATGATCATGACTTGAAACAGAACTATTAAATTGCTAGATATAACTAATGAAAGAGGCACCGGTGGGCAATATCTGTCATTTGGTTTTTATGTCCACTTGTGTCCCGTAGGACCCCGAGTACTTGATACCTGTTCCTTGACTATTCGCACTATCCACATCTGGGAGGCCTTATGGACCCCCCTGAGCCAAAGCTTGATTCATTTCTATTTCTTGGGGCCACAAAGTAGTTTGGGGCTTTATTACTATCCTGTACTTATGCCATGCTTTACTGCTTTATTTACGATTGTGCGTGGAGCACCTGTACTGTTTAGGATCATGACACGTTTTCGCTGTATCGACAAGCCCAGTCACACTTTCGGGTTCCCAGTCGTTTACCGCCGTCCACACAAATCCTGGGTCCGTCTCGGAGCCGGCCAACTTCGTCGCAGGTAGTTTAGTGGGGTGCCCCCCTGAAATATTTGTGAATCCTGTGATCGCTTTGTCGTGAATGCCTCGTTGGGTTTTGAGTTAGTTTTTCCAAGGTTGATCGAGTGTGTGTTGCTATTTGTGCACCCCTGCAGGGTAAAACTTTCTGAAAGCCGTGTCCGCGGTTATGGACGACTTGGAGCACAGTATCTCGATCATAGACAAGCATAACTAAAGTAGTGCTATAAACTTGACTTAATATATGACTAGTAATCAGATTTAACTATCACGGAATGGATATTAAAAATGACAACAACTGGTGGATCTGGGGTTGTTTTGTGACCTGCTGTACCTGCCTAATAAGTATCGCAACTCCAATAGAATGTGATAAAAGTGCCAACAAGTGCTGGGTTTTGGGATTCCTCAGGACAATTATATCTGACTAGTAAATGTTCCAACTACAACGGAATGTTAACTAAAACTACCCACTACATATGCTATCAGGATGACTCATGCTATCTATATCTGATTAGTAATTGCTGCAACTATAATGGAATGAGTAAAATTGCCAACTGTGTGAGTTCCTTGGTCCGACTTCCTCGTTTGGTCTCGAGGGGGAAATACCAGGATGGGTTTGTTTGGTGTTAGCTTCAGGTTGGATCCGATTAGGTCTTTCTTACCCCTCTCTGATAACCGCCAGTTGTCTCGAGTCTCTATAGGTTGTTTAGTGCCGCTGCGCTGCTGCTCCAGCCCACCATACATGTGTAGGCGAGGACCGCCGAATTCTAGCCTCGCCATGTACTAGCCTCAGTACTGACGCTCCTCTTTTTCCTTTGCCCTTTATCGGCACCCCTTTTGTTTTAGCAGGTTTGAGATCGTCGTCGTTAGCAGGGTTACCCTTCCGGCTTGGCCTGGGCAGGGTTATGGACGCCATTGGTTATTCTTCAGGGCTCTTAGCCCCATTTGCATCTTGTCCGTACTCGGACGCGGTATCGTTTCCAAGGTGATTTGGATCTTTGTATCATATATTTGTATTCTTGACTCGTTGAGTCGTGTTGTATATATATCTGTTCTGTGGGTCCCATCGAGGACTGTTGTGTAATGGTATTACTTCGTTTTCCACCCGCACGAAAGTGCCTGGTGGGCGTCCTTGAATCGTTTCTATGCGGGTTTGGCGGAAAGGGCTAAAACTTGCATAGGGCCAATTCGAGGGTGTTACAGAGTGGTATCAGAGCCCAGTAGTTGCGATACCCCACTGGTCCAGCCTGTAGGACAACCTAGCTAACGGCCGAAGTAGAGTGTCAAAACTATTTTGGAAAATCGATTGGATAGATCTGATTAGGTCTGCTTTTACTCCTTACCCCTCTGCTATTCTCCTCTTACCTCTACGTGTTTTGAATCTGCTCTCTTATCTTTTCTTCGAGTCCAGGATTTCTCGTGGTTGGGTTTTCCGTCGTACCTTCAGGGTTTCGCGTCCCCCTTTTGGAAACAATGTTTCTACATCCGGTCTTCGTGCTATCTGAGGAATCCTTCATATGTTGGACTTCTCTCTGTTCCTTGTTGTGCCTTCCGGTGTTTTCTGACGCGACGACATCATCTACGCCAGATCCGATGCAGAGTCTGCATCACTCTTTTATTTCCGAACCTCGCTTGTCGAGATCTTTAGTCTGATTCCGAGAGTTGGTTGCATAATTCTCCTATTCGTGTGCAGAGTAATGGTTTGGGTTTGCGATGGACTGATCACCATCCGACTACTCTTAACATTCACTCTTGTACATTGAGTTGGCGGATCTATGCAATTTACTCCTTCCACTGAAGTTAGAGGTAGCCTTGTGACCTCTTTCTTCGTCTTTGTTTCTCCGGAGTGTTCTCGACGAACGTGAGCAACGACCCCTTGTTGGTGGTGTCTCTGATTCAAGAAAGAGCAATGATCCTTGTTAGTGGTGTCGCGAGGATCTACACGAAGCGAGAAGATTCAGATCGCCGGCCTTCTTCCCCGGACCATGAGGCGGATCTCGAGGGCGAGATCCCTTGTTAGTGGTGTCGAATTGTGGTGCCCCGCTAAAACCACTACTAGAAAATTGTTGTGTCTTTGTGCATTGCATCGTCATGACTGCCTGCTCATGTCATCATGCCATATTGCATTTGAGCATCGTCATGCCATCATGCATATTTTTCTTGCATTTTTTCGAAGCGCAAAAGTATTTTTATTAAACACCGTATTTTATTTTTCTAAAATATCGGTACGGTCTAATATATATTAAGCCATCATCTCTTTTTATTATTTTAAATTAAAACAATATTTTTCTGCTCCGTTACATGACCATAAAGATTTTCTTATTTTACTAAAAATAAAATTAGGCAAAAAGCCCGTCTAAAGTTTTGTTCCAAAACTAGTCTTATCTAGTCTAGTTTAGACTATCTAAATATCTTCTGCCACCTACTCTTTCTTTCCAAACCTATCCACATCTGCTCCTTTTCCCCAAACTCTCCGATCTATTCTCCTCTGTTTCCTAACGCAGCCAGTCTTTTTTTTTCTTGGGTGGCTGCAAATCAGTTCAAGGCGCTGCGGGAGATCCTCTCTAAACAAAGCTAGCTAGCTGAGCTTTATCCCAATCAATCAATTCATTAGTTCACCATGCTATTTCTTTACACGCGCTGCTATTTCCATGACCCAGTCCAGAGTGCCTCTGTTTTTCTACAACTAGCAGAGAAAAGGCAATCGGCCGCTTGCCAATTTCCTTGTATCTTGCACGTTTGTTTTCCTCAAAGCTAGCACCACTAGATTCCATCGTTGCTGTCTGGAGCTCGCCGCCGCTGCTTGCTTCTTGTTGGATCCTGGCCGACAGCTCCACACGCCACCCTGCCATAGCTCTTGCAGCCCGAGACGCAACCACCACTCAGCCCCGCTTGGCCCTCCCCCCTCGCACGAGGAGCATCCCAGCTCCACGGCGCTGCAGCAGGAGCCGGCTGCTTGGCGCGGCGCCTAAGCGAGCGCACATACGACAACGCCTACAGCTCCGGGTCCTCGAAGTAGATCAATCAGTAGATGCCTCAGCTGCCAGCGCAGCCCCGTATCTCTTTTTTTTCGTTGGTTGCCTTGTGTCTCATCATCCTGTTCTATCGCTATGCCTGCCATGTCAACCGCCGTGGCTCACAAACCAACCCATGTTTGGACGTCTGATACATATTCGATGAAATTCCCGTAAGAGTTTCGGCCTCTTCGACCGCAGTAGCAGCGCTGCACTCCATCGCGCACATCCTTGATACCCTTGTCAGCGCGCGCTCTGCCGTTCGTCTCTGTTCGTGCTGCTACCCCGCAGGTGTTCGACGAAAGGCCACACCGGATCGTGCCGTCCGCCACCATCACCCCTCCAACAAGATCTCCCTGGCTTCGACTACTCCCGTGACGATTGACTACTTCCGGTAGTTCAACTTCAACTTGAAGCCTTTTTCCTCGCCTCTCCGATCCTAATTGTGAGACCCAACTCCTATCCTATTTTTATAAATGATATATACGTGTTGCATATTAAAATGAACATGCTTGCATACATATTGTGGGTGTTTGGGGTATTTCTATGATTCACCTAAATTAAATATAAAGACTATATGTGGCATATTCTTGTCTTATATTAACTCCATTTAAATTGTGTAGCTCACCATTGTCATGTTTGTGCCACGTCTTTCCGTGCTAATCAACATTTAATTGCGGGGTAGATAAACAACATAAACCATAATATTTAATTGTCGGGATCCCGATCCCGCTTAATATTGTTAAGATAGGCCGCATATTGCCATGCTATGCACCATATCATAATCATGCTGGATCTTCTGCCATAATATTAAATAGTGCATCCGGTGTTTCTTTTAGTGCTTTGGTTCTTCGCGGATTAGGCCGATGAGTTGATGCGAGTATCGACAAGTTCTCTGAATATGAACCTTCAGCAATGTTTTCCAGGCGAGCATTCTCCCCCTTTCTACCTATTTTCCATTTATAGTCTTTATTTCCTCATGTTGATCTATTGCTATCCGTGTCGCGATGCTTTAGTTTCCGTATACCAGTTATATCCCGTGCAGCCTCTATATTGCCTTAGACACCTCCTAATACCTGTTGTTTGGTAGATAGCTGGCCTTGCGAGTCGTAGTTGCTTGCTCAGGTGCGATCTCGTGTTTTCGAGTACCACAGTTGTTGGAATGCTGGCAGATGTTTATGGTGGAGATGATCATGACTTTAAACACAACTATTAAATTGCTAGATATAACTAATGAAAGAGGCACCGGTGGGCAATATCTGTCATTTGGTTTTTATGTCCACTTGTGTCCCGAGGACCCCGAGTACTTGATACCTGTTCCTTGACTATTTGCACTATCCACATCCGGGAGGCCTTATGGACCCCCCCTGAGCCAGAGCTTGATTCATTTCTATTTCTTGGGGCCACAAAGTAATTTGGGGCTTTATTACTATCATGTACTTATGCCATGCTTTACTGCTTTATTTACGATTGTGCGTGGAGCACCTGTACTGTTTAGGATCGTGACACATTTTTGCTGTATCGACAAGCGTAGTCACACTTTCGGGTTCCCAGTCGTTTACCGCTGTCCACACAAACCCTGGGTCCGTCTCGGAGCCGTCCAACTTCGTCGCGGGTAGCTTAGTGGGGTGACCCCCTGAAATATTTGTGAATCCTGTGATCGCTTTGTCGTGAATGCCTCGTTGGGTTTGGAGTTGGTTTTTCCGACGTTGATCGAGTGTGTGTTGCTATTTGTGCACCCCTGTAGGGTAAAACTTTCTGAAAGCCGTGTCCGCGGTTATGGATGACTTGGAGCTCAGTATCTCGATCATAGACAAGAAATAACTAAAGTAGTGCTATAAACTTGACTTAATATATGACTAGTAATCAGATTCAACTATCACGGAATGGATATTAAAAATGACAACAACTGGTGGATCTGGGGTTGTTTTGTGACCTGCTGTACCTGCCTAATAAGTATCGCAACTCCAATGGAATGTGATAAAAGTGCCAACAACTGCTGGTTTTGGGATTCCTCAGGACAATTATATCTGACTAGTAAATGTTCCAACTACAACGGAATGTTAACTAAAACTGCCCACTACTTATGCTATCAGGATGACTCATGCTATCTATATCTGATTAGTAATTTCTGCAACTATAACGGAATGAGTAAAATTGCCAACTGTGTGAGTTCCTTGGTCCGACTTCCTCATTTGGTCTCGAGGGGGAAATACCAGGATGGGTTTGTTTGGTGTTAGCTTCAGGTTGGATCCGAATAGGTCTTTCTTACCCCTCTCTGATAACCGCCAGTTGTCTCGAGTCTCTATAGGTTGTTTAGTGCCGCTGTGCTGCCGCTCCAGCCCACCATACATGTGTAGGCAAGGACCGCCGAATTCTAGCCTCGCCATGTACTGGCCTCAGTACTGACGCTCCTCTTTTTCCTTTGCCCTTTGTCGGCGCCCCTTTTGTTTTAGCAGGTTTGAGATCGTCGTCATTAGCAGGGTTACCCTTCCGGCTTGGCCTGGGCAGGGTTATGGACGCCATTGGTTATTCTTCAGGGCTCTTAGCCCCATTTGCATCTTGTCCGTACTCGGACGCGGTATTGTTTCCAAGGTGATTTGGATCTTTGTATCGTATATCTGTATTCTTGACTCGTTGAGTCGTGTTGTATATATATCTGTTCTGTGGGTCCCATCAAGGACTGTTGTGTAATGGTATTACTTCGTTTTCCACCTGCACGAAAGTGCCTGGTGGGCGTCCTTGAATCGTTTCTATGCGGGTTTGGCGGAAAGGGCTAAAACTTGCATAGGGCCGATTCGAGGATATTACAGTCGTGTTGTCGACAGTGGGGTGCTCAAATGGGCTCGGCATTAGTGGCCATGACCACTTGGTCGGGGCCACAGTGAGGGGCCATGCTAGCAAAGGGTAGGGGGTGCACTGGGGTTGCTCTGGTTGCAAAATGGGAGACCACATTGGCCAGAACACTGCTCACAATAGTGTTTGTGATTTTTGTCTAATTTGTGCACACAAGGTGTTTGACAAAATGGCCGAAAGAAATAAACATTGAAATTTTGAAATGATTTTTGGTGCAATTGTTGGTATTATGCCTGAGCATCTCTGGTTGCTGGGATTTGTCATGTTGAATTCATTTGAAGGGTTTTTGAAAAAGTGGGATCTAGACATATGAAGTAGATTCCATTTTCAATTGCCATTTTAAATTAGGGTTAAATGTTTTTGCAAGATCACAAGGTGGGCCTTGGTACATCTTTACTTGTACTACCAAGGGGTGCAAAGATCCATAATTGTTTCTGTTTGAATTTGAGTGCTAGGAACACCTAAAGTGGCCTAGTTGATTAAAATGGCAAAGGTGACCATTTCCATTTATTAATTCTATTTGATTTCTTTTTCTTTGGATTTTGCTTGGGAATGATCTAGATGATGTGTGATTCATCTTAGAATCATTTTACAACCATTAGAACAAACAATCATGGCAATTCAAAACAAGTCCTATTTAATGCAACACACATATGCATGCTTAATTAATTAAATGAGAATAAGTTTTTGTTAACCCTAAATTGGGTGATATGGATCTTGATATATTGGATTCAAGTTTTGGGATGTTACAGGCACACACACCTGTGTTCAGCTTATTTCTAAGCTCTAATGCTGGGACGTTACACTCCAGCTACACGCCGCCTCTTTCGTCTACGGTGACCTACTACAATCTTCCGTCGTGACAACACGCTACCACCATTGGCTTCGGCGAATCGCTGCCGGGTTGACACTGGCCCACCGCATCAGCTCACAGACGCCATCACGACTCCATCAACCACCTGGACGGTACACTCGGGGGCTCCTTCGTCTCTAGCGACCCGCTGCGGTCTTCTAGCAGCGACTCGGGGGCTCCCTCGGGACCAGCGGCACGCTGGGGTCTTCAAATCCATAGAGATGCTGCGGTCTTCTGCTACAGTGACCCGCCATGGTCTTCGACTCGAGTGACCCACAGGTGGCATCGGCTCCCACGACCGCGACCCGTCACCTCCATCGGCCAACGATCCGCTGTAGCCTTCGACTGTGGCTACCCACTATAATCTTTGGTTGGTGGTGAGACGCGCGCTGGTGTCGAGTCCGTCCGCCACGTCAACAACCAATAAAGCTAAGTTTTCTCTACCAAGTGTCAATAATCATTTGTTTTAATCGCACTCAAAACACTCGGGGGCTACGCTCTCTTCGAGTAACCTAATGTGCCATCGATTACATGCGCTCGAGCACCTCACACGCGGCAGCCCGAGTAGTTGATTCTGCCTAATCGTCGAATCCTTGAACTCCGAGTACCTCGGCAAGGTACTGAGACTAAGGGTAATCAGGCTAACGAAAAGTCCTAGCATGTAGTGCAAAAGTGTCGACTCGATTGGCACCAAAATTTTACTTTGCAAACCGACATGCAAATATCCTTTACAAGATACAAGTACTTCACAATTCTTAATGTTTTATGCAGCTTACAAGGATGTCGACTGCATTGAGCTATTCTATCGGCTCCTCCAATAGGAGCCGACAAAATAACTAGCTACGACATGCACTCAAGACCTGAGTCGAGTCCCTCGTCAGATGGTTGCATCGCTTAATGCTACACACGGGTGACGTTGGCCGTGCACTCAATAGAAGTGGTTGCGTTAACTCCATTCGCATCGTCGACTCACCCAGCTAATCGCCACATGACTCCGCTACGTCGACCCTGACTGCATCATTGACTCTTGGCTCCTTATGCGTGAGACGCTGAATCGATGCTCTTCCGGGTCAGTGGTTTCTCCTCGCATGATTTTCGACTACCACTACAAGATACAAGACTCGAGTCTCTGCCCGATTCTACCACTCCGCTAGATAATCGGGGGCTACTCCAAACTAGAGCGTTGGACGCGCATATACAAGATCTTCGAGTGGCACTGACGAGGGTTTAACTCATCAATGCCCATTGTTATGGACTTGGGTTTTGGAGAAGGAGGGAGTGCTGGACGCATCAATCGGCTAGAAAAAAAAGCACACAAGGGGACTCGAAGATTTACCCAGGTTCAGGCCTCGTAGAGGTCCCTACTCCTGCTTGTCTGCTCGTGGAATTAACAGAGGAATCAAAGATTACAATGGTGCGCAGATCCAATCTGGCGAGGGTAGTGGAAACTAGGGTTGCGTGTGTCCTCCTCGCTGCCCCTCCTAGCCTTTATATAGATAGGCTAGGTCACGGGTAACAGGTCGAGTCGGTTTACAGGTTAGGGTTTCCCTTTAAACTTTCTACCTTTAACTTCTTCTTGTTCCACAAGCAATCGAGAGTCCGTAGGTTACTCGAGTTCTCCATTTGGGCCTTGGCGACACCATGGGCTTCCGCTGTATTCAGGCCGTATATACCAAGCTCGATTACCTGTAGGGTATACCCATGTCAGTAGCCCCCGAGTGTCCAGTGGAATCGCAGATTCGACTGGGGACTTTATGAAGCCTTTCGAGTGTATGACTGAGTATGTTTTTTCGACTACTCTGTTTGTGTCATAGGGATTGTTGATGTGCGTGCCTGATTTAACCGATGTATCGATATCAGTTAACTACCTTAGGGTAAAACAACGCAATCTACTCGAACTCGAGTCCCTGCTTCAATTCGAAAAGTCTTGGTGTAATTCGACTCAAGCCGCGGAGGTCTTACAGGAGTCGAATTCTAGTATATGGGTGTGAGCACTCGATGCGTCCGTCAAGGCGTGTTCATCATACCTGTAGGCACGGATATATTTCTGGTAGTGCGCAGCGAATGTGTTGCCAGGCCTTATTCAGGTCTTATCTTCACGCTGCAAGCACGATATCCGAAATTTATCATCGCGGAGATGATTCGGGTGACCCAGGAGACGCAATCTCTTTGTAGGGAAAAATTATGAAGCGGTGTCGCCATAAACTTCGAGTGTGGATGTTGTCGACATACAGTACGATATACAAATAATTATAGGGTGCGCGACCAGCGCTCCCTATGGGAGTAGCCCCCGAGTGCATGGTTGAGTCGAAGACTGAGGCAGGGACTAAAGAACTTTTGCGACTGCTGGCGTCTTTTGTTTGCTTGTTTCAACTGAATTTTTTTCCGGCGCTCCCTATGTGAGTATCCCATGTCCATAGTCGAATCGTGGATTCGAGTGATTGGGTATGCTTTGAATGTCCATGTTCCTACAGAAGAGAAAAAAGAAAAAATCATAGGGTGCGCGACCAGCGCTCCCTATGGGAGTAGCCCCCGAGTGCTTGGTGGAGTCGAAGACTCGAGCAAGGACTAAAGTAGTCGAAGTCTTCTGCTGCTCAATTTTGGATGACATTAGTGCTGATGATGTGATGATCTCAGTTTCTCGCGTGAGCGGGTTTGACGGGACATGACGAGCGGTGGGTCCCATTTGCTGACTCTGACTTGACTGGGCATGCATAATCTTTGTTTTAACTGCGCCTCCTCGATTTCCGCGCATAATGGGGGTAGTGGGGGACGGTTCGCGCTTCGGGTCCTCCACGTGTCGATCACGATGGATGCTACGCGTCTGATAGGTTTTTTGTTGACCATTGGATTGCATCTTCCAGGGGATTAAGTAGCAGTGTTGCGACAGTAATTTTCCCATCTGCTCTTTTCTCTGCTTTTGCCTTCGTCGCCATTGTTGCTGCTCCTCTACTTCCTAGAGTTCATCTTCCTCGCGGCACTGGGCCAGCTCCACGTATTCCCTAGTTACTTCCTCGGTCGCATCACCACCGCAAGATGGGGAAGAAGAAAGGAGGTGCCACGGCTGAATTCGCCGCCGCCACTGTCGCTTCCAAGAAGAAGGGGGGCTCCGCCATTGCGGGCACCAGCACCGCCGTCGCCGGGAATAAGAAGGGCGCGGGCACTCACGTCACCAATGGCACATGGCGCACGTCCGTGATCAAGTCATCTGAGCTTCGTCTCCTGCACCAAGACGGATTTCTATCCCCCGCGGTCGCTAACTTGCGAGTCCCAGGTGGTGAGGTAACGCCTTGTCCTATTGACGGTTTTCGGGTGATGTTCCTACCGTTCATCATCCATGGTCTCTCGCTGCCCCTGCATCCTTTCTTCAGGGGCCTTCTTTGTTTCTATGGGCTTCAGCTGCACCAGCTGTCCCCCAACTCCATCCTCCATGTAGCTTGCTACATTACACTTCGCGAGTGTTGGCTCAGAATCGAGCCACACTTTGGTCTCTTCAAACGTCTCTTCAAGCTGAAGCGTCAGTCGGCGTCTGGCTCCGTAGTCTATGATGAAGGAGGCTATGGTATCCACCTCGACTCCTCCGTCACGTACTTCGACATCAAACTCATGGCGTCCGTCCAAGGGTGGAGGGACAAGTGGTTCTACATCTGCGACCAGAAGGCTAATGGAGACCACTTCGGACTCGCGCCTTTCAATCCCGCGATGCCGTGCAAGAGGAGGCGCTCCTGGAAGAACATACTGATGTCCGATGAGTCCGTGGAGACAGATGTGCTGTATGAGTGTGTCTGCGACCTCGAGAGTCGCATGGGTAAAGAAGAGGGAGGATGCGCCCTTAATCCCACATGGTTGCACCGTCGCGTCCAACCCCTGCAGGCTAGAGTCCACGCTATGTTCCAATGGGCTGGCACGGACGATGTCACTCGCGTATCTGCCGATGGCATTTCCGCGAGTGAAGTAGATAAGAGGGTGCGACTGCTCACCAAGTACACTGCCAAGGATGTGCTCCCAGTGAACCAGTCGTACCTCCATTCGATGCTACTAATCCTCCTCCGGAGGTATGGTTGTGCTACGAACTAGCTTTGTTTGTCGAATAATTATTTTTCCTTGACTTGTGCTGACTTGTTTCCCATATGCAGGATTGGAGGGTGTCACCCTGTATGCCTCCTCTTCCTGAGGGGGTTATTCCTCATGAAGCCTTGGAAGAGGACGAGTTGGAGTCGACCGTCCCATCTGATGTGGAGGAGGAAGCCCCCGAGTCAAGTACTCCGGACACTCGCAAGCATTCACGCAGCGAGGATTCGGATGCATCATCTCCTTCGACTCTGGAAGGCGCAGCTATTGGTACAGAGTCGCCGATACCTATCGTTCCTGTGAGTGCCGTGGCGCCATCTTCCCACAAGAAGGTGCGGCTACTGAAGGAGTCATCGTCGGAGTCGAGGGACCAAACCTTCGATTTTGACAATTTTGATTGGTAAGTATATGAGTCTTCTTTTTGGTTCTTCTTTGGAGCTGCATTCTCTTGATGTTGGTTTTGTTCTGTAGTCAGCCGACGTCGTCATCTTCTGGTGACGTCCAATTTTTGAAAGAATCTGGAGTCGCGACCTCCAAGGCCAAGAAAGCGGCTGAGAGGACTCCTTCTCCTCCATTGGCGGCCCACTCCGGGCACAATTCATCAAGTTCTCCACATGATGTGTAGCATCAGATGGTTGTCCGAACGACTGCGCGTCAATCAACTTCGGAGTCACTGGAGTATCACGTATGTGTAATGTTGCTTCATCTGATTTTCGCAGTCGAATGTATCATTCATACCATTTGCTGATCCTTTGTTGTTTCTTCTATCACAGCTTATTGTGAAGGAAGCTGCGCGCTTGGCGGAGCAGGTGCTTGCGATGGGTCGCCAGCATGCAATGCTGGACAATCGCCATCGCGTGGTTGAAAGTGAGTGTTTTTTGCTTCCTCTTCTTCATCCTTGTGATATATTCGACTAACGATCTATCTTTGTTTGTTTCACAGCTGAGCATAATGCACTCGTTCGCGACGCCGCTTCCCTCGAAAAGGCGCTCGCCACAACGGTGAAGAGTCGAGATGAGGCAGTCGCAGCACATGACGAATCACGGAAACACGAAGAGGATTTGCGCACCTTCATCGTAGCTAGGGAGAAGTTGTTTGAAGAACAATTTTTCTCGATTGCCAATGCTCTTTCAGGTATTCCCTCATCTAGATTTTCGTCGTGTCCCTTCTTTCGAATTTGTTGTTGTGCTGACTTTTGTGCCAATGCTTGATTCTTGTGTAGATGCCAGCGGTCTGAGTTTCGACGCCCAGGCACTCTGTCGTGATGATGCCTTGGCAGGTGGCATCTTGGCAGTCGAAGATCGCAGTGCTTCCATTTAGGGGACGCTCACCATGGCCAAGGGCGTGCTTATTCGCCTCCATGAGGATCTGGCACCCAAAGCTGAGTTAATCGAAAATGTAGATGATCTGGTGGAGTCCCTTGCTGGAGGCATTCCTGCAAGCTTCAAGAACTCACTCCGTGCGGCTGGCGCTTCGATGTCACTCGCGATGGTTCAAGCCCATGGAGTCGAGGTTGATCATGTTGCAGTCTCCAAGGCAATGTCTGTCAGCGCGGATGGCCAACAGGTAGTCTTTGCTCCTTTCGCAGCTGCCTGTGGCAAGTACGGGCCACAGCTAATCAACACAGTTGCGAAGTACTCAAAGGAACTGCAGCAAGCCAAGAAGGCGGCGAAGGCTGCGGCGTCAGGGGCCGGCGGGAAGTCTGTGGGATCTGATACTGCCACAGACTCGATGAGACCCCCAAAACCAAAGTCTAAGTCGAAGAAGCCAGTTGCTCCTCAGTAGTCATGTCTGTAATAGTTAATAGTCTATCTCTTTTGTCTGGAACATGCCTTTGGCGAGTGTATCTATTGATACTTTATTATGCCTGAATGCACTCGAGTCTTTTGTCCATGCATCGCCGTAGTCTTCTTATTATCTCTTGCTTGACTTGTGATAGGGCACATCGAGTGGTCCTTCGAGTGAACCTCGGAATATGCCATCCACTGATGATACTTTGGCACAGCCACGCTCAAGGGTGGATGAGCTATCTCTACTCTCGCGACTCCGTGACCGCGTGAAGCAGTTGGAGCGCGAACTGCCTGTGCTCCGTGGTAACGCGAATGTATGGAAGTCGAGGGCAAAGAAGGCCGTCGCCCGAGAGCAATATCTGCTAGGGGAGGTGACGCAGCTGGGCGACCAATTCAAGTGTTAGCTTTCTTCTTTCTTATATTTTCTTGTAGCCACTCGCAGTAGTTCGTTGTTGTTCATACTTTTGCCTTTTCTTGGTATAGTTTTCAGTGCACACCATCCGCAAGATGAGAAGGACAGGATTGCCATCCGCATGAATGATCTGACCCAAGAGCAGCTTCAGGCGAGTGGGTACTTCTGGGTGGATCATGATCGTGCAATCGCGCTTGCGACCCTGCAGGATCGTTCTTCGCGAGTGCTTCACTTCCTGAAGAAGTCGTAATCGTGCTTGAGTAATATTTATCAAACGATGTTCCCGCTGGACGTTGTTCCATCGATCCTGCTGGCCCTTCTTGCCAAATTTCAAGACTTGAGTGCGATGTATGCAGTGTGTTGCAACAGCTAGTGGTTGGCTGCTGCCTGGCTAATACGACTGCACAGGCCTGATGTGGATGTTGCGGCGGTTGTTGCTGGACCGCCAGCGCCGCCAGCAGGTTCGACCTGGAACATGGTTCCTCACTACCTGGCGGTGGATCGCCCAGTGGAGGAAATCGTCGACTTCTTCGAGGAGCAGACAAATGTTCTTTTGTTACAATAGTAGATTAGTTTGTATCCTACACATAGTTTCACCAATGTTGTAAGGTTCATATATATATATGCTGTGTATAATTTATTGACATTGATGTATATAAAGAGCTTGTTTAGCGTGTATGTTTTGCGAGTGCGTTGCACTATGCGATTCCTTTTTGTTAGCCTGACTTGTGTTTATCTCAGCACCTTGCCAACCTGTCAGGTGCGTTGCAACTGGGTTGTTGTTTGTCAAGGGTTCGATTTGTGTGTCAGCTACTCAGGATACCGCGTTGGTTCGTAGAATAGGTGTATATAGGGTGGCGCAGCTTCCGAGTGGATAATTTGCAAAAAATAAAAGAACACAGAGTTTTGGGGCACTTAGCTTTATTTATTCGCAGGTTAGTACGGGGTACAATGTGTGGCTAAGTATCCTTGGCTGAGTAGCCTTATTTTCAATGTGAAAAATAAAAGACGACTAAGGGTAGAAGCGACGCAGCTTCGCGACATTCCAGGGGTTGGAGTACACGACTCCTGTCTCGAAATCTTTAAGGCGATATGCGCCACCTGGGATTACTTCTGTAATCACGTATGGTCCCTCCCGGGGGGACTCAAGCTTGAGATGCCCTTGCTGTTTCAGTCGCAGGACCAGGTCTCCTTCGACGAAGGACCTGGGGCGTAGCCTTCTGCTGTGGTAGTTGTGCAGGTTCTGCTGGTAGATCGTTGATCTTTCCGCGGGGATTTCCCATGCCTCGTCAAGGAGGTCGACGGAGTCTTCGAGTGCAAGAGTTGATTCCTGCTCGCTGTAAGCGACCACTTGCAGTGCTTTGTATCGTACCTCTGTGGGTACCAATGCTTCAGCACCATGCACCATGAAGAACGGAGTGTACGCCATGGCACTGTTTGGAGTTATGCGCAGGCTCCAAAGTACCGATTGCAGCTCGTCTGGCCAGCAGCATGCGGCTTGTTCGAGTGGCCTGAGGAGTCGCTTCTTGATGCCGCCACAGACGAGCCCGTTGGCTTTTTCGACCTGACCGTTGGTTTGTGGATTTGCTACGGAGGCATAGCTTATGTTGATTCCTAGATTCTCGCAGAATTCTTGAAACTCCTTGGATGTGAAATTCGTCCCGTTGTCCGTGATGATGCTGTGTGGTACTCCGAAGCGATAGACGATGGACTCGAGGAACTTGACTGCACTGTATCCTGACTGGTTAGTCACTGGCATGGCCTCTATCCACTTGGTGAATTTGTTGACTACGACCAGGAGGTAAACGTAGCCTCCTCGCGAGGACTTTGGGAGCTTGCCGACCATGTCGAGTCCCCATTGCATGAAGCTCCAGGACAATGGAATTGGCGGGAGCTCTACGCTAGGTGCGTGTGGCTTGTCCGTGAATCGCTGGCAAGCGTTGCGTTTTTGGACGATGTCCTTGGTGTCACGCCTGGCCATAGGCCAGTAGAATCTAGCTCCTAGAGCTTTGGCAATGAGGGTGCGACTGCCGACGTGGTGCCCGCAAGTCCCCTCATGGATGTCGAGGAGAATAGCTCTTCCATCGGTGTTGGAGACGCATCGTTGGAGTACTCCTATGATGCTTCCTTGTATAGTTCGCCGTTGATAACAGTGAATGCCTTGGATCACCGCGCGATGTGCCGTGCGTCAGTCGGATCATCTGGTAGCCTCTTGCTAAGAAGGTATGTGATGTACGGTTGTGTCCAAGATGGATCGATCATCATGACACTCATCGGTCCTTCGAGTCCTGTATCAAGCTCCAGGTCATCGAGTGCCATTGGCTCATTGGGTGGCGCAGCCCCCGAGTCCGTTATTGCGCTTGTTTTCTTCTCTGCAGCCTTTGGCTTGATGGAGCGTTCGCAAATGCGCTCGAGAAATACCCTAGGTGGTATGGGGGCGCAGGTAGAGCCAATGTTGGCGAGTGCGTCTGCCTCTTCATTGCTTTCGCGGCCTATGTGCAGCAACTCGCATCCGTCTAAGTCCCCTTTGAGTGTGTCGTAGAGGTCGCGGAAGGTGACCATGTTGTCGTTCAGTGCGTCGCACTCGTGCATTGTTTGGTTGACGACCAGCTTGGAGTCGCCGTATATTATGAGCCTCTTGGCGCCGCAGGCTTTTGCCATCCTCATCCCATGTAGCAGGGCCTCGTATTCAGCTTCATTGTTGGAGGCGGTGAACTGCATTCGCAGAATATATTTCAGCTTGTCTCCCTGGGGCGATGTCAGTATGACACCTGCGCCAGCTCCATCCTTTCGCTTGGATTCGTCGAAGTGCATTGTCTAGAGGTAGGACATATCTGGTTTTTCAGAGAGTTGGTTCTCCATCCAGCACATGAGGAAGTCAGGGAGAACTTGCGACTTGATTGCATCGCGTTTTTCATATGTAATGTCTCATGGAGACAGTTCGATCCCCCAAAGCGCCACTCGTTTGGCGGCATCGGGATTGTTGAGGATATGCCCAAGCGAGGCATCGTAGACTACCACGATTGGGTGTTTCTGGAAGTAGTGGCGCAGTCGCCGGGCTATCATGAAGACGCCGTACGCCAGCTTATGGTAGTGCGGGTACCACTGCTTTGTTGGCGTGAGTACCTCGCTGAGGTAGTAGACTGGGCGATGTACCCCGTGGACCTTGTTTTCCTCGGCTCGTTCTACCATGAGCACCGTGCTGACCACCTGGTTGGTGGCGGAGATGTATAGCAATAGTGGTTCCCTTTCGCGTGGAGTCACCAGTACTGGCGAGGTGGACAATAGGCACTTGAGGTCTTCGAATGCTTCCTGTGCCTCGTTGGTCCACTCAAACTTGTCAGCTTTGCGGACAAGTTGGTAGAAGGGCAGTGCCTTTTCGCCCATTCGACTAATGAATCGACTAAGCGCCGTGATTCGCCTAGCCAGCCGCCGGACACCTCTTATGTTCTTCGGCTTCTCCATGGCCAGTATGGCTTTTATTTTCTTCGGGTTCGCCTCGATCCCTCTCACGGAGATGAGATATCCGAGTAGTTACCCAGATGGTACGCCGAAGGCGCACTTGTCCGGATTGAGCTTGATCCGGTAGCGGTCGAGGTTGGCGAAGGTTTCGCGTAAATCGTCGATTAGTGAAGCTTCCTCTTTGGTCTTGATTACGATGTCGTCAACATAGACTTGGATGTTGTGACCAAGTTAGTTCTTGAGGCAAGCCTGCATGCACCGCTGGTAGGTGGCTCCTATGTTTTTTAGCCCGAAGGGCATTGTGTTATAGCAGAACACACCAAAAGGCGTTGTAAATGTTGTTTTCTCTTGATCCTCCTCCTTCATTGGAATCTGATTGTAGCCTGAGTAGGCGTCAAGGAAGCAGAGGCGCTCACATCCCGCGGTGGAGTCGATGATCTGGTCGATTCGTGGCAGCGGGAAGTGGTCCTTCGGGCAGTGCTTATTTAGAGAGGTGAAATCCACACACATCCGTGTCCTTTCCGTGTTGGCAAGCCAAGTGCTTTCCTTGATCTCGTGTATGAATTTGGCGTTGAGCAGTCTGTTAATCTCCATTTCGACTACTTTTGCTCTTGGCTCAGACAGTCGCCGAATTGTTTGTTTGACTGGCCTTGCGTCTGGGTTGACATTGAGTGTGTGCTCGGCGAATTCCTTGGGAACTCCTGGCATGTCCACTGGACACCAGGCGAAGATTTCCCAGTGCTCACGGAGGAATTCGACAAGCGCGAGTTCCTACGCGGGACTCAAGTTGTTGGCGATGAGGGTCGTCTTCGTGAGATCCGATTGTTGGACCTGAACTTTCTTCGTGTGCACCGATGAGTCGAAGGACAGGTCGGGTGAACTTGGCCGGCTCAGGGGAGGCAGAATGTTGTCTGTCAACTCCTTCAATCTTGCGAGTTCCTCCTGCATGCCAAAGGACTGGGAAATTCTGTTGAATTCCCTGTCGCAATTGTCGGACCTCTCGAAGCTCCTGTTGATTGTGATGACGCTGTTAGGGCCTGGCATTTTCATCTACAGATAGGCGTAGTGTGTGCCATGAACCTAGTGAACGCGACACGTCCAAGGATGAAGTGGTACTGTGAGGTCCAGTCGATGACTTCGAAGTCGATATGCTCGCGTCAAAAGTTTTTCGGCGTGCCAAAGATGACGTCGAGGTTGATTTTGCCAAGGGGATATACGCCCTTCCATGGGACGATGCCGTGCAATGTTGTGTCCGAGGCCTCTAGGCAGGTCAGAGGGATCCTCATTGCTCGCAAGGTACTCGCGAACATAAGGTTTATGCCGCTTCCGCCATCCATGAAGACGCGGCTCATGTCGAAACCTCCAATTTGTGCCTCGAGTATGAGGGGACAATGGCCTGGACGAGGTACTTGGTGCGGATGGTCGCGCATGTCGAAGGTGATGCAGGAGTCCCTTCCACTGAGGTACTCAATGGTGGATGGTGGTGAGTTTGTTGGCAAATTCACTTGGCGAGTGATGGCCTTTTGCACCCAATTAGAGGGGAGGCCCTTTTGGATCATCATGGTACCCATGGCCCGTGGGTACGATTCGCCTCCGTGGTGCTGGTCAGGCGCAGCTGCATTTGGCGGTGGTCCAGGTGGTGGTGGAGGAGCTCCATGTGCCACAACACCTGGGGAGGCTCCGTAGCCCCTGTTGACTGTGTCGCGATTCATCCGAGCCAGACCCTCATGAAGTTTGAGGAACTCGCGGTAGTCCTTGAGGAGGTGGTTGGATTTCTTTTTGCCGTCATGCTTGTCGATGTACAAGTGCAACATGCATGGCCCGGATAGCTTATCCTCAATGGATGTGAAGATAGTCAATACAGGGAAGCAAAGTGGATTCCATCCCACCACAGTTAACCATATATTGATACAACATGTGACCCGTGCCATACTCCCTCAATATCACCATGCGAACCAACATATTAGTATCCAGAAGAATGGGTCCCGGAACCAGAGTTCCCATGTATTCAAATTTCTATTCATTCTTAAGGTATTCAAAAACTAATGTGCTATTGCTGCAGCATGAAGAGGTTTGGAACTATTATGTTTTACAGCGTATGACAAGGTTCTAGCAATAATCACACCCAAGTTATATTCAGGAGCTACACCTTCCTTAGCACATTTCAATAAATAAATTATGGGGCCAGTGCATCCTGTTGAATTCTTCCTAGCAATAAATCCTCTAACAATAAACAATGCAAAATATCTTAATGCAGGATGCTAAATATGAGTGAACTTTCCTCTATGGATATCCTCAGGCACATCTACACTTATACTCCTCAAAATGAATGGAGGCTCTCATCAGAATCAACAGGAATGGCTTCCCATTTTCCCTCCTTAGGGACATGTATAGCATTACAAAATTCCTCTAAGGGCATGATTAACCTTTGACCCATCATGACAAACCTCACATCAGAAGTGGTGGGAGTTTCTTTACCTCTGCTACTTACCTTCCCTTTGGTTTGTACAAACCTGAAGGTGGCTAGGGACTCACTGCTTAGGTCATAGTAGGTCAATTGAGGATGTTTTGCAAATTCCTCCATCTTGGTTTTCTGCAAGAAATAAGTAAAATCTTCTTTTATGGATAATGCCTTTAGCGTGTTGGAGTCAGGCCATTTGGTGGCTTTCACCTTCAAGGCTTCAGCCTTAAAGATCATTTCATCTTCGCATTCTTGCTCTTCATCATAACTGGATAAGGCTCTTGAGCCTCTCCTTAGCCTTAAACTCCTCATGAGGCTTTTTCCCTTGTTCATGGTGGATGAGACCTTGCAGCACTAAGAATAAAAATCACTAAACAATTTGATGTATCAGGTTATAATCATTTAGAGACGCTCCAAAAAGTTTCTACCAAGCATTACTATAAATCATTTCCACTAGAAGGCTTCAAATTAATGAATTTTCATGCTTGAGATGTACCAAGAACAACATTTTTCTCACAATATAAAGCATCATATGAAAAATAACTTGGATGAGTGGAGGAATCACATACCAATGAGCAATCCCTCCAAAGAGATTTGAAAACGGCTGCCAAAACTTGGAGATAGAGAAATGGGTAGGAAAGGAGTAGAAGATTTTTTTTGAGTGGTACCTAGTCGAGTTCTTAGAGGAAGTGAAGAACCTAGGAGGTTGGAGTCCACATAACTACACCTGGGGGCCCACAATGGCAGGGGCACGCCCACCACCATAGGGCACGCCTTCTATGTTCTTTTGGCCCCTATTGGCTTTCTGGCAGCGTCCTTTGGCACGGTGGATCCTCTGTGCAGAAATATGGCCTGGGAATTTTTTTGTAATTTTTGAAAAATGTTTTCTGTGTAAATTTTCCTGAACTCAAAAAATTGTCAAAAACAGACATAAAATAATTGAAGTAACTAATTTTAAATGAAGGAATTCAAGTAAACTATAATACTATTGTAGCAATAATTCGAAGTCAATTATCATCTCATTATTATCATGTTAAAAATGAGGTTAATCAAGTCTCCTTAATACTATGGTAAGGATAGAAACAATAGTTCACTTATTGTTTTTAAAAGAAAAAGTTTAAGGTACCTCACAATGGATTGGAATAGTTTGGACCATGATTGTTTCATACTTAGGCTTGGGAGGAGGGATAGGAATTTCAAAACTTCCAATCGTAAGAACTTTTGGTTCAATGGCATTAACATCTCTCCTAGGTAACTCAATATAATTCTTTTTTGGGAATTATATACTGTGCTCCTTCCCTTTCACATTAAATGTTACTCTGCTTTCAATACAATTAATCATAGCCCCTGTAGAATTTAGAAAGGGTCTACCAATACTAATAGATAAATTACCATCTTCATGCATTTCTAATATAACAAAGTCTGTGGGAAACTGTCAACACCCGGATGTTTAATCCCATGTGCCTGTTATGCCATACCTCGCAATCCTATGATTACCATTTTTGCGAGACATAACAGATTGAATATCACAGTACATCATCCATTACAAACCATAATAAAGGTCATACAAATAAAGGATCTCATGATCCAGTCTTAATACAAATCAAGCAGCGGAAAAGAAACATAGTAGGGGCTCCATCTTCAAAGTCACAGGCAATGTTGACGATGGGAGATGATCCTAGTTGTCGAAGACGTCTTGCTATCCATCATCCTGGTAGTCCTCCTCATAGTCTGGCCACGGGAATAGCTAGGTACAAAGCCATGAGTACTCTTTAAGTACTCGCAAACTATCACTAACAAGGAAGGTAGTTCTAGTAGGAATCTTAAGCTCTAGGTTTATTTGCAAAACAAGCCAGATTTATCTAAACTGAGTTTAGAAGTAAAGAAGTTAATGTTCTAAATCACTTAAGTGGGAACCTAGCTTTCATATCCACAACCCTGTTGTGGTCAAGTCAAAGTCACATTTCATTTGACAAGTCATTTTGAAAACATCTGACGACGGAATAGTATGGCCATTCCAACTGTCCATGACCGTGGACACGGCTATTTGAATAGGTTGACACTCTACGGAGGTGGTACACTTTCACCACAAAATTCGATACATCTGTCAGGGATAACCCTGAATCGTCATACTTAGTATGCGAATAATTAATCACAACCTTCTAATTACACACTCTAGTATAGGCACCTCCCCTATGAGCTTGGCCTCCTAGCCATGGCCATCTGCCATCCTGGGCACTGCATAGGTGGATATTCACACTGACGAGGTAGCCTCATCTCAAACCTCTTCAGCGAGGGAACCCATACTAATGCATATAAACTTCCAGTTAAGCCCTACCCAATTCAGGTATTGTGGTTGTACGGTAAAATTGGAATGGTATCGCATCCGAACCCACCCATCAGTTTTTATAAAGGGCTAAGGCTCATGCCTCAACATTTTCATCATCAAATCCTTTTGTGTCCATAAAACATGTCAAAACATTTCAATAGAATGAAGCATCCTTATAAGGTTTTCATAATCCTTTCTCACCAAGTATTCCCATCTAAAGTGATCAACTTTTATGCTTAGCACTAGCCACTAAAGTTAAGAGTGTTCACTAATGAGGGGTGCTAATCTCCAATCTCATGCCATGGAATGACATCTAAGTATAGGCCTAGTTTTATACTGTTTATGCTATCTATAATAAATTTTCCAATGCCCACAAAGCACTAACTAAAAGTAAAGAACTTTGGTAAAGTAAAATAATAAAGCTTACAAGTAAAACATGGGATTGGTATAATCAAAGTTATATAACCAAGCATGCCTAATGCATCTTGCTTAGGTTATCTTGCAATTACAGATGTCTTGCATAGTTAACTCGTAGTGTTAGGCTCGCCTTGAGTAGTGAAGTGGTTGAAGTTTTCTTCTTCTTCTTCTTGGTAGTTTGGTACTAGTCTATTTAGCACACTAAGGCTCACACTTGATGATCTAGCATCATCATAATCATCATATGGAATAAAATACTTAGTTTTATTTATCTTATTTTAGAAAAGTAATTTCTACTCATTGAAAATAATTAAGATTTAATATTCTCCAATTAAAATATGGGATCATGTTGACACATGTCATCACCACATTCTAATACATGGGAATGTGATTTAAAGTGTTGGTCATATATTATAAAGATTAAGATTATCATTTAATAGAATTAAAGTGACTAGAAATGCCTATATAGCATTATTTTGGTACTAGTCCAATGTCACTGCATGCAAACCTAAATATTTTTACATATTCAGATAGATCTTATCAAATGTGATTTTTGAGAGTTGGAAACAACTCAAAAGCATTTCTGGTTGATTTTTGAAAAATGTTTGAATTGTGGAAAAGTCTTTGTCTTGTTATTTTTGGTATAGGTGATCTCTAAATCCAATTGATTTGAATCCAATGGTCTTGGATAGATAATTTAAATATGTTTCTAACAAAATTGGAATCATGCAATTTGGTTCAGTGAATCTCTCTAAATGGATTTTTGAATTTACTGATAGAATGTGATTTTAACTAAATTGGAAAATACTAATTTGAATTCACTAGGCTGTGCGGGAAACTAAACAGGCCTGCCCAATTTACACAGCACAGCGCAGCAGGTTACTGACAGGGGTCGTCCACTAGTCGGCGACTTAAACTAACCGAAATGGTATCGTGTAATCTAGGTCGTGCGATTAAAATACGATCCAATGGCGGAAGTTCATCATCAACTATGAACAGCTCCGGCGAGGAATTAAACCTAATGCGGTGGTGTGGGTCTAGTGAGGCTCACCTGGGCTACAGCTAGGGTCGACGATGGGGGCGAACGATGTGGTCGACGACGACGGTTTGAATGGTGGTCGCGGCAGCTCCTAGGGCGGCTCCAATTGACGGCGCCCTTCTCCTCCTATAGCGGCGGGCTCCGGCCAAATTCCAGCGAAGCAAAGCTCGCGTTGCTCCGGGAAGAAGTGTCGGAGGCTCAGTGAGGAGTGGAGAGTGTGCGCATGCACGGAGAGAGCATGGCGCGGTCTATGCGAGCCGGTCGGGTGCGGCGCTCTAGCGCATTCTCGGCACGGCACAGAGAGACTGGGCGTGGCGCTGCTGGGGTGGTCCAGGGCTCTCCTGTGGTCGTGGGCTGGATAAAGGGTGGTGGTGGACAGTGGCGTGTCTGGTGCATGTCGTGGGAGAGGGCGGCGTGGCCTCTATCACTCTTTTCACGGTCGGTCGGTGAGTGTGGCTTCGGGCGACGGCGCACTGGTGCAAAACGGCTAAGGGGGATAGTGGTCTGGCGCTGCTCGATACTAGGGGAGACAGGGGAGTGAAGAGGGAACCAATTAGTCGAGTGATCAATGCTCAAACAATGAAGTTAGGCAGAAATTTAGTTTGAAATTTTTGAATGAAATTTGTTGAGTGTTTGGATCTTATGCTTGAGTATCTATGGTTGCTTGGAAAAGTTAAGTGGAATTGGTTTGAGTGGTTTTTGCAAAATGGTGATCTTACCATATGAACTAGATTCAATTTTGAACTGTCCTTTAAATTGATTAGGAAATAGTTTTTATGAGTTTGTAAAGTGGGCTTGGATTCACTTTTACTTGGTCTAGCAAGGGGTGAAAAGAAGTGGAATTGTTTCTATTAGAATTTCTCTTCTAGGAACACTCAAAGTGGCCTAGTGGTTAACTTTGGTCAAAATGACCATTTGCTTATTTAATTCATATTTGATTTCTTTTTGTTTGGATTTTTTTTGTAATTGGCCTAGATGATGTAGTATTCATCTTTAAACCTTTTGTCATCATTTGTAGCAATCAAACATGGCAAATTCACTCAATTCTACACTAAGGCAAATCACATATGCATTCATATAGATTTGTGGAATCAAAGTTTTTGTTAACCCTAAATTTGGGTGATTAGAACTTGATAAACTTGATTAATGTTTTTGGGGTGTTACAAACCTTCCCTCCTTAAACAAAATTTCGTCCCGAGATTTAAGAAAAACTAGGAACTAAAGAGATTTGGAAACTCAGTCCTAATGTAATCTTCTCGCTCCCAAGTAGCTTCTTCTTTGGTATGGTTGCTCCATTGGATCTTGAGAAACTTGATACTCCGGGTCCGGGTGGTTCTGAAGGCTTCTTCCAAAATACGAATGGGTACTTCATGATAGGTTAGATCTTTGTTGATATCTATGGCTCGGTGATCAATGTTCTTGAAAACTTCGGTCTTCTCTAGAACTTCTAAGCATTTGCGAAGTAACGAGATATGGAACACATCATGGATGGCTGACATCTCCTCTGGCAGTTCCAGTTGATAAGATACGTCTCCTTGGCGATTCAAAATTTGAAGGGTCCAATATATCTGGGGGCTAACTTCCCTTTTATTTGAAAATGTTGCATTCCCTTCAAAGGCGACACTTTGAGATACACAAAATCTCCAACATTGAAGGTCAGGTCTCGACGTCTCTTGTCATCATAACTCTTCTGTCTGGATTGGGCGGTCTTGAGGTGCTCACGGACTTTGTGAACCTTCTCTTCAGCTTCTCGTAGGATGTCAGGTCCAAAAATCTGACTCTCTCCTACTTGCGACCAATTCAAGGGGGTACGACACTTCCTTCCATACAGAAATTCAAATGGAGCCATTTGCAAACTAGCTTGATAACTATTGTTATATGAGAATTCTGCGGAAGGCAGACAATCTTCCCATTTTGATCCATATTTTAACACACAAGATTTCAACATATCTTCTAAGATTTGGTTGACTCTTTCAGTTTGTCCATCGGTTTGCGGGTGATAAGCTGTGCTGAAGTCAGCTTGGTTCCTAATCCTTCTTGGACTTTCTGCCAAAATCTTGAGGTAAACTGGGTTCCTCGATCCGACACTATGGTCTTAGGGGTTCCATGCAAACTGAAGATTCTAGCAATGTACAGCTCTACTAGCTTCAAACTCTGGTAGGTGGTCTTGACAAGTATAAAATGGGCTACCTTGGACAGTCTATCAACTATGACCCAAATAGAGTCATTTCCCCTACTAGAAGTAGGCAAACCGGTGATAAAGTCCATTTCGATAGAATCCCATTTCCATTCCGGAATCTGCAATGGTTGCAAAAGTCTTGCGGGTCTCTGATGTTCCGCTTTGACTCTCTGACAGATATCACACTTAGCTATGTAGCTTCCGATAAATTGCTCCTTCAAATCCTGATACATCTTTGTTCCTCCGGGGTGGATAGAATAAAGAGTATCATGAGCTTCCTGCGTGATAACTTGCTTCAGCTCGGAATCTGCTGGCACACAGATACGTCCTTTATACCACAAAATTCCTTCTTCATCTTCGGTGAATCCGGGTATCTTTCCTGTACCAATATAACGCTTGATTATGTTGATACTTGCATTTCCTTTCTGCGCATCCTTGATCTGACTGATCAAAGTGAGTTGAAGTTCAATGCTAGCTAAAAATCCTTTGCTAACTAGTTCTGTTCTAAACTTCTCCAACTCTTCATGCAAACTTGGCTGGGCTTCTTTGATCATGGTGTTTAACCTACACGGCAATCTGCTAAGACCATCCGCTACCACATTGGCTTTGTCGGGGTGATAGTGAATGTCAAGGTCATAATCCTTAATTAACTCTATCCATCACTTTTGCCTCATATTCATCTCCTTCTGGCTAAAAATATACTTCAGACTCTTATGATCCAAATAAATCTCATAACGGTTACCCATCAGGTAATGATACCATGTCTTCAAGGCTAAAACAACAGCTGCTAGCTCAAGATCATGGGTAGGGTAGTTTTGCTCATGCTGCTTCAGTTGTTTGGACAAGTATGCTATGACTTTGCCTTCCTGCATCAACACACATCCGAGACCAATCTTGGATGCATCACAATACACATCAAAAGGCTTCTTGATATCTGGCATAATCAGAATTGGGGCTGAAATCAGTTTCTTCTTGAGCTCTTGAAAACTTGCTTCACATTTTTCCGTCCATTCAAACTTCTTATCTTTCTTCAACAATTGGGTCATCGGTCTTGCAATGCTCAAAAATCCTTCAACAAACTTGCGGTAATATCCCGCTAATCCGAGAAATGCGCGGACTTGGGTTTGAGTGGTTGGGGCTTTCCATTCTTCCACATCTTTGATCTTGGCGGGATCAACAGCGACTCCTCCTACCTCTTAGATGTAGCTCATGGTCTTCTTCTGACTTGGAATAGATCAGAATATCATCGATAAACACAACGACAAACTTATCCAGGAAGTTCATAAAAATCTTATTCATGAGATTCATGAAATAAGCGGGGGCATTGGTTAATACAAAAGACATGACCTTATACTCATACAATCCATATCTAGTGGTAAAGGCGGTCTTTGGAATATCTGTTGCACGAATCTTGAGTTGGTGATAACCAGTTCTAAGCTCAATCTTAGAAAACACTCTGGCACCAGTCAACTGATCAAACGGATCCTCAATCCTTGGCAGTGGGTACTTGTTCTTGATGGTGACATCATTCAGCTTCTGGTAATCCGTACATAAACGGTTACCCCCATCTTTCTTAAACAAAACAGGTGACCTCCATGGCGATGCGCTTGGTTGAATCCAACATTTCTCCAACATAGCATCAAGTTGCTTCTTCAGCTCCACTAATTCAGATGGGTTCATACTATAAGGTCTCTGAGCTATGGGTCCAGTTCCAGGAATCAGTTCTATGATGAACTCGATATCCCGATTTGGGGGCATACCGGGCAATTCATCTGGGAATATGTCGGGGTATTCACAGACTACTCTGACTTGGTCTATGGTTGGTTAGACTAGACTCTTGTTGCATTTGAATTGACGGGGCAATGTCTCAGATACATGCTCTACTGATACTTCAGAGCTACTGGTCATGGTTATGGATTTCTTGGCATAGTCGATCAATCCTTTATGTTTTGACATCCAATCCATTCCTAGTACTACATCCAAACCTTTGGTTCCAAGTACTATTAGATTGGCATAAAAATCTATTCCATGGATTCTGATAGGTACAGCTTTGCAAATTTTTCTAGCTTTGGTAGTTGAACCAGGTATTTGAACTATCATAACATGCTTATATTTTATTGGTTGAATCTTACTAGTGCATGCAAATTCTTCTGTAACAAACGAGTGTGATGCTCTATAATCAAACAACCCTCTTGCAAGTATTGAGTTAATAGAAAATATACCCAACACGACATCGGACGCTTCCTAAGCTTCTTTAGCATTCATGTGGAATAGACGGCTGTTGCAGTTGAGCGAATTCCCTGGGGAAAATCTCCTTCCAGGCTAAATACGACATTGCTGCTGAGTAGGTGAATTCACATTGGTGGTGGATGCAAGCTTCTTGGGGCATTCCTTGGAGTAGTGATCCTTGACTCCACATTCAAAGCAAGTAATCTGGGACTTGTCTTTGGCTGCAATAGGCATAGCATTGTTTCTAGTCCTTGGGGCAGTATTGTTGTTGTTGTCATTGTTGTTGGACTTGGGCGGTGCACGGGTTGAAATTGTTGGAGTTGCTGGGGTTGTTGTTGTGGTTTCCTCCAGACTTCAGGTTTCCTCCGCTATGATTGGGATAGTTTGGACGGGACATAGGGGGGTTGTTGTTTCTTGGGGCATATCCTGCTGACGGGTTGGGGCGATACTTCTGGACATTGTGGGATCCAGTCTGGCGCATCATGTGACGCTTGCGATTGTCATTGGCTTGGTTGATCTTCCCTTCGATCTGGATGGCAGAGTCTACTAGCTCTTCTAGATCTCCAAAACGGATGTTGACTAACACAGTCTGCATCTCATCATGCAATCCATTTAGGAACCTTTCCTTCTTCTTTGCTTCAGTGTTAATCTCATCAGGGGCATATCTAGCTAGGGACAGAAATTTGTCACGGTACTCAACTACCATCATCTTTCCTTGCTTCAGTTCCCTGAACTGATCTCTCATCCTGGTGACCAAACCTTCTAGCACATGGGTGCGGCTAAACTTGATCTTGAATGCTTCCCAAGTCATCATCTGATCGTCGTACATGGTACGGGTGCTATTCCACCAGGCTCTTGCATCTCCTGCCAAATAATGGGTGGCAAACAATACATTCTCATTGGCTGCAACTCCTGCGACCTCTAGGTTGTTATCCATGGTTTGCAGCCAGTCATCAGCATCTAAGGGATCCTCAGATTTATTAAAGATAGGTCGGTTGGTATTCTGAAAGTTCTTGAGCTTGGATCCATGGTGATCCTGATTTCGATGGCCTTGATTATTGTGGGCCATCTGAGCTATCTGTTAAAGAGTGGCTAGGTTGGCTTGGCGTTCGTCTATATTAGCTTCATGGTCGGAAACTAGCATTTGCAGAATCTGGAACATCGGGTCCTGATATGAGCTGCTTCCTCCGGGATTTCTGCGAGTCATCTAAAGATTGAGATAGATAATGAGATAAGAGGGAAATTTCTAAGGTTCATGGTGTTGTTTCAAAAGCTTTAAACTTTGAGTTTGACTCGGGTTTGGCAAACTAACAACTTCTCATTCATTCATTCATTCATTCATAGCCCACCATACAAAGACACACCACACCCAAATGGAAAACAGATGGTTTTAAGAACCATTATGTGAAGATACGATACAAAGGGACCGGTACAATCTCATTCTACGGTAGTGCTCAAGTGCATCTAATCATCATCAATGAAGTCGGAATCATCATCATTAGTGTGGAACTCCATGGCATCATCCTCCAAGTAATCATTGTCATCACTAAGGTAAGAGTAAAGATCTCCCTAGATATCTTCACCTTCCTCCTCCTCCTTTGCTTCAAGCTGGACTTCCTATTCACGGATGGTCTTCTCGAGAGCGGCCACCTTCTTGCGAAGATGATCGATGGTGCGATCCTTCTTGTAGTGCTGACGACAAAGTGATTGGTGCTCGCTGGTATGGATGGCGAGGGTCTGGTCCTTCTTGACTACAATGGCATGGTTGTGGTTGGCGTAGGCACGGGCATTGTCCAACTCCTTCTGCCTATCATACAACATGAAGTCAAGATTGTCCACCTGGTGCTTCAGCTCCAGATGGCTTGGCATCTCCAAGGGCATTCCCATAGAATCACGCCTTTCATAGTGAGCAAAGCAAGTTCCCAGGATCTGGTTGATGTTTTGTCCACACAAATGGGCGAGAGCTTCTTGCATAGCCCTGGCTAATCCATCTAGCCAGTTATTCTCCCGAATGCTAAATTGGATCTTCTCTGAAGTGGGCGCTTCCATCTTGCCTCTGAGATCTGCAATTATCAGCCATGATAGCTCTCCTCCTTGTTGATCATTGAGTTGTGCCCCGAATAATTCTGGATGCGGGCGCTCAAGATACTCTGACAGTGCATCTAGATCCCTCTCAAAGATCAGTTGGCCTCTGTTGCCCAGCTGATAGAACTTGCTATATGTGACTTCCATCTATAAGAATTTAGGATAAGTAAGTTAGTGAGGTGATCAAGTGTGTCAAATTTTATGTAGGAATGTATGAATTTTTTAGGAACAAGAATTTTTTAAAAGAATCAAGGATACGAGTGGGAATAGGTTTTCATCAATACTCACTTCTTTTGTTTTGAAACTAAGTTTTTGTTCGGACGTCCATTCTAAGTAGGGTCTCTTATGGTCAGGATGGCTCTGATACCAACTTTTCAACACCCGGATATTTAATCCCAGATGCCTGTTATGCCATACCTCGCAATCCCAGGATTACCATTTTTGAGAGACATAATAGATTGGATATCACAGTACCTCATATTACAAACCATAAGAAGGTCATACAAATACAGGATCTCATGATCCAGTCTTAATACAAATCAAGCAGCGGAAAAGAAACGTAGTAGGGGCTCCATCTTCAAAGTCACAGGCAATGCTAATGACGGGAGATGATCCTAGTTGTCGTAGACATCCTGCTGTCCAGCATCCTGATAGTCCTCCTCATAGTCTGGCCACGGGAATAGCCAGGGACAAAGCCATGAGTACTCTTTAAGTACTCACAAACTATCACTAATAAGGAAGGTAGTTCTAGTAGGAATATTAAACTCTAGGTTTATTTGCAAAAAAAGCCAGATTTATCTAAACTGAGTTTAGAAGTAAAGAAAACTAAGTTAATGTTCTAAATCACTTAATTGGGAACCTAGCTTTCATATCCACAACCCTGTTGTGGTCAAGTCAAAGTCACATTTCATTTCACAAGTCATTTTGAAAACATCTGACGACGGAACAATATGGCCATTCCAACTGTCCATGACCGCGGACGTGGCTATTTGAATAGTTTGACACTCTGCAGAGGTGGTACACTTTCACCACAAAATTTGATACATCCGTCAGGGATAACCCTGAATCATCATACTTAGTATGCGGATAATCAATCATAACCTTCCGATTACACACTCTAGTATAGGCACCTCCCATATGAGATTGGCCTCCCAGCCATGGCCATCTGCCATCCTGGGCACTGCATAGGTGGACATTCACACTCACGAGGTAACCTCAGCTCAAACCTCTTCCGCGAGGGAACCCATACTAATGCATATAAACTTCCAGTTAAGCCCTACCCAATTCAGGTATTGTGGTTGTACAGTAAAATTGGAATGGTATCGCATCCGAACCCATCCATTAGTTTTTATAAAGGGCTAAGGCTCATGCCTCAACATTTTCATCATCAAATCCTTTTGTGTCCATAACACATGTCAAAACATTTCAATAGAATGAAGCATCATTCTAAGGTTTTCATAATCCTTTTTCACCAAGTATTCCCATCTAAAGTGATCAACTTTTATGCTTAGCACTAGCCACTAAAGTTAAGAGTGGTCACTAATGAGGGGTGCTAATCTCCAATCTCATGCCATGGAATGACATCTAAGTATAGGCCTAGTTTTATACTCTTTATGCTATCTATACTAAATTTTCCAATGCCCACAAAGCACTAACTAAAAGTAAAGGACTTTGGTAAAGTAAAATAATAAAGCTTGCAAGTAAAACTTGGGATTGGTATAATAAAGTTATATTACCAAGCATGCCTAATGCATCTTGCTCAGGTTATCTTGCAATTAGTGATGGCTTGCATAGTTAACTTGTAGTGTTAGGCTTGCCTTGAGTAGTGTAGTGGTTGAAGTTTTCATCTTCTTCTTCTTGGTAGTACTCCTCCTCCTCGTATCCCGGGTCGGTACTATCGTCTATAATTGAATACAGGGTACACAATCACCAAAAAATACTTAACTAATTCTATTTAGCACACTAAGGCTCAGACTTGATGATCTAGCATCATCACAATCATCATATTGAATAAAGACTTAGTTTTATTTATCTTATTTTAGAAAAGTAATTTCTACTCACTGAAAATAATTAAGATTTAATATTCTCCAATTAAAATATGGGATCATGTTGACACATGTCATCACCACATATTCTAATACATGGGAATGTGATTTAATGTGTTGGTCATATTTTATAAAGTTTAAGATTATCATTTAAGAGAATTAAAGTGACTAGAAATGCCTATATAGCATTATTTTGGTACTAGTCCAATGTCACTGCATGCAAACCTAAATATTCTTACATATTCAAATAGATCTTATAAAATGTGATTTTTGAGAGTTGGAATCAACTCAAAAGAATTTTTGAAAAATGTTTGAATTGTGGAAAAGTATTTGTCTTGTTATTTTTGGTATTGGTGATCTCTAACTCCAATTGATTTGAATCCAAAGGGCTTGGATAGATAATTTAAATATTTTTCTAACAAAATTGGAATCATGCAGTTTGGTTCAGTGAATCTCTGAATGGATTTTTGAATTTACTGATATAATATGATTTTAACTAAATTGGAAAATACTAATTTGAATTCACTGGGCTACGCGGGAAACTAAACGGGCCGGCCCAATCTGCACAGCACAGTGGAGCGGGCTACTGACAAGGATGGTACACTAGTCAGCAACTTAAACTAACCGAAACGGTATCGTGTAATCTAGGCTGTGTGATTAAAAGACGATCCAACGGCGGCAGTTCATCGTCGATGACGAATAGCTCTAGCGAGTAATTAAATGTAACGCGGCGGTGGGGGTCTGATGAGGCACACCTGGGCTCCAGCTAGGGTCGGTGATGGGGGCGAATGACGTGGTCGACGACGGCGGTTCGAAAGGTGGTCGTGGCAGCTCCTGGGGCAGCTCCAATCGATGGCACCCTTCTCCTCCTGCAGCAGCGGGCTCCAGCCAAATTCCGGCAAAGCAAAGTTTGCCTTGCTCCAGGAAGAAGCGTGGGAGGATCAATGAGCAGTGGGGAGTGTGCGCATGCGCGGAGAGAGCGAGGCGCGGCGCTCTGGCGCGTTCTTGGCATGGCGCAGAGACTGGGCGTGGCGCTGCTGGGGTGGTCCAGGCTCTCCTATGGTCGTGGTCTGGACAAGGGTGGCGTGCCTGGTGCACGTCGTGGGAGAGGGTGGCGTTGCCTTTGTCTCCCTGTCCACGGTCGGCCGGTGATGGCTTCGGGCAGTGGCGCACTGGTGCAAAACGGCTAAGGGGGAGAGAGGTCTGGTGCTGCTCGATACTTGGGGAGACAGGGGAGTGAAGAGGTAACCAATTGGTCGAGTGATCACTGTGCAAACAATGAAGTTAGGCAAATGTTAATTAGTGTCTGCAAGGTGTTTGTCTTAATGGCTGCAAGAAATTTAGTTTGAAAATTTTGAATGAAATTTGTTGAGTGTTTAGATCTTATGCTTGAGTATCTATGGTTGCTTGGACAAGTTAAGTGGATTTGGTTTGAGTGGTTTTTGCAAAATGGTGATCTTACCATATGAGATAGATTAAATTTTGAACTGTCCTTTAAATTGATTTGGAAATAGTTTTTATGAGTTTGTAAAGTGGGCTTGGATTCACTTTTACTTGGTCTAGCAAGGGTTGAAAAGAAGTGGAATTGTTTCTATTAGAATTTCTCCTCTAGGAACACTCAAAGTGGCCTAGTGGTTAACTTTGGTCAAAATGACCATTTGCTTATCTAATTCATATTTGATTTCTTTTTCTTTGGATTTTGTTTGTAATTGGCCTAGATGATGTAGTATTCATCTTTAAACCTTTTCTCATCATTTATAGCAATCAAACATAGCAAATTCACTCAATTCTACACTAAGGCAAATCACATATGCATTCATATAGATTTTTGGAATCAAAGTTTTTGTTAACCCTAAATTTGGGCGATTAGAACTTGATAAAATTGATTAATGTTTTTGGTGTGTTACGGAAACTACACATTAGTAATCATAATAGGAACATCCTCGCATATATCAATAGGAATAATAGTAGATTTATCAGCCATTTGAACTAAAACTTCAGTAGGTACTAACTTATTTAAGTTAAGTTTCTTATAAAGAGATAAAGGCATGACATTTACTCTAGCTCCAAGATCACATAAGGCATATTTCACATGAGTATTTTAATGGTTCGGGGATTGGAATACCCGGATACCCTCTCTTTTTAGGTAGTTTTCCCTTAAAAGAATAGTCCACAAGCATGGCAGTAATAGCTTCATTTGGTATCTTTCTTTTATTAGTGACGATATCTTTCATATATTTGGAATATGGAGGTACTTTAATAGCATATACTAAGGGAATTTGCAAGTATAAACTTTTTATCAATTCAATAAAATTTCAAAACATACAGCATCCAAAGTTTTCATTACCTCTTGGGGATAGGGTATAGGTCTTTGCACCCATGGATCCCTTTCTTCACCTTTTCCTTGTGGTGGAGGCTTCTTATTCTTATTTTTATCCCTTGATGATTGAGGGTCCTCACTTACAATAGGCTCAGATTCTTTATTATTCTCCTCTTCTTGTGATTCGTCATATTGTTGGGACATTTCCACATCATCTTCTTCATTATTATTATCCTCAGTTTCAGCATCAAAGAGAGATACATCATTTACCTGATCTTCACAATTCCCATTAGTTTCATTTTCATTGGGAGATTTTCCTGCAATTGACTTCATCTTAAGAGCCTCTTGCTCTTTGCTTTTTGAATGTCCATCGGGATAATCAGGATCCTGAGTGCTAGAGCCTCATCTTGTATTAACTCCACATATTTGATTCTTCTCATTAAGAAGCTTTTCATACAACTTATTTTGAAGAGAAATTATTTGTTCAACTTGATTATTCATCATTTTGCAATGCTTAATAGTCATCTTAAGAGAGTCAACACAACAACCTACTCTTTTATAGAGAATATTTATCTTATGTGAGTTCTCTATTATTCCCATTTCAATCTTGTGATCATATGTTTCTTTATGAGGAGCAAAGTTGCTAGAATGTTGAACATAAGATATTTCAGCAGGATGTGATACCTTTCCATTGCTTTCATAAGGACATATAGCATGAACTTGAATAGGGAAGCATGGTATATCAATAGGTAATTAAAACCCATGATCAGAAAGTTCCTTTAAATTGGAAGATTCAATACCCCTTTACTCCATAGATTTATGAGCTTCTTCCATATATCCATTAGATAATATGAGAACACCTCTCTTGTTACGAATCTTATCACTTTTCTCTTCTTCTTCAATATGCCAATCATGATAATTCTGAGTAATAGTATTTAATAATTTCTTAGCTTCCTCAATAGTCCTGTCCCTAAAAATATTTCCTGCAACACTGTCTATATAGGTTCTAGAAATTTCAGTTAGTCCATTATAAAATTCATCAAGTAATTCATTATCCTTAAAACCATATGCAGGACATCTCCTTCTAGTGGCAAAAAAACTCCCCTAAGCTTCGTGAATACTTTCTTCTTCATTTTGTGTAAAGTTACTAATTTTAACTCTCATAGCATGTATTTTACTATCAGAAATATACTTATGGGAAAAAAAATACAAGCATGCTTCCTTACTAGTGATGGACTTAGGAGCTAATGATTTGTACCAAGTGTTTGCATCTGCTCCTAAAGAGAAGGGGAACAGTTTTAAGAAATAATAGCGTTGTTGTATCTCAGTTTTTCAAAATAGGCAAGCGGTATCTTCTAAATTCATTAAGTGCTCATAGGGAAATTCTTAATCTTTACCATAGAACTTAGATGCTTCAACTCTTTCTACTATTTCAGGGTTAACTTCAAAATCATAGTCCTTATCTTTAATGAATATTGCAGGTTCTTTGCATTTACTAGCAACAGGAAATAGTTTTCCTAGAGAAAAGGTACTCAGGGTTTTTTCAAATTTATCCAAGTCATCTAGGTCAAGACTCATAAAAGCTTTAGTGAAAGCACTATCCATTTCACTAGGTGTCTATTTAGAACTAGTGGCACTATATTTTTCATAACATGTTCATCTTTATCATATTCAGATTCCATATCATCATTGTATAAGGACATAGATAAATCAGGCGTCCCCTCTTTATCTTGGCCATCATCCAACGGATATTTTTCAATACTAGTAGACATCATAGACAATGGTGAACTTGCTAGGATAGTAGTTTTCTTTTTAATAGTAGGATTAGTAAGAACATTAGGTGAAAAGTTTGGCCTAGAGGGCAAGTCCGTACTTCTACTTGTAGTAGAAGGCATCAGCATCCTTACTCTTTCCATGATGAGAGACAAGTAAGTACAACAAGAAAATGATAACAGATGGTCTTACCAATAAAGCTAGTTTCCCCAACAATGGCGCCAGAAAATGTCTTGATACCCACAAGTATAGCGGGTCACTGAAATCTTTGATGGGATGTATTACCCAAATTTATAGTTCGACTCAAGGGGAACACAAGAATACCAATAAGACTTTAGCAATTGAGGCGTCACTCTCAATCAAACCTGTATATCAATAAACTTGCAAAGGAAGTGGTGATTTATGGTACTTGATTCAAAGCAGTAAAACAACGTAGTAAATAAAGTAGCAAATTTCTAGTTTTCAACGGAAGTAATGTTGGGAAACTTTCAGTGGCTAAAACGCAGGCTTGAGGTGATAGCGGGGTGTTGCATGAATGATATCCATCATATAATGTATCATACTAACATGGAATTTATCTCTAGTTCAGTTGCTTGTAGGTGTGTGCTCCAAACATAATCATGCATGTAAGTTTGCATAATATCTTTTGTCCTACCTGCCCATTTCACCGGGGCCAACTTGGTACTATAGGTAATTAAGGTCTACCTTTTCAAATAGACCGGAACAAAGCATTAACACTTCATGAACACAAAATATCCTCAAACTATCATATATTCCCATTGTTTTCCCTAACTGTCACCTTAGGGTTCGCAGGTTCAACATAATAATAGGTAATACACTTTGCAAATACATACCAAACTCAAATATATGATTGGGAAATAAAAGTGCAGTACTGAAATCATGTCACTCGGTCCCTAGCAACAAGCATTAAACATAGAAAAAGTGTACCAACACTCATACAAGAATGTCTACAAGATAAACACCTCAAATCTCGATACATATGGATGATTACATGATGGATCTCATCCAATCCCCATCCACCTCACATGCCAACAGTGAATTACTCACACATGATGATGGGGGAAGAACTCATGGTCGTTGGTGATGATGTTGATGATGATGGTGATGGAGAAGACCTCGAAATACCACTCTCCGAGGTGGAGAGCAGGACCAATATGACCTCCGAAACGAAGATCGTGGCTCTAGCGGCGCTCTGTTTCGTGAAATGCTCTGTGCTTCTAGATACCTAGGTTTTTTAGGTATATATGGGGTACACCAAAGGAGGGGCTGAGGCGATGCTCCACAACCAAAAGGGCCTGGGTGGCGCTCCACCTGGTCTCTTTTGGGCCTCGTGGCTCCGCTTTCTTGATTCCAAAGCCCTAGACTTCTTTATTTGGTGAAAAACTGACGTGGTATTTTTCCTCGATTTTATTTCCTATGAAAACTGACAAAAAGGAGACTTTTGCTAAAAAAGGTTAGATTCAACAGTTTTATCCAAGTATGGGAAGATTCTGGATCAAACCGTCGAGCAGAGTACTTGGAAAAGTTGATACATTTGAGATGTATCAACAAGATATTATGATATGAAAAAACGAGTGTTTAAATGAAATAGGGAAGCTCCCCAAGCTTTGTGGACAAGTTATAAATATTGCATTTGAATCCATCATGCACAAAAATGTAATCCTCACTTCCCAATAAACATTGAAAACACAAAAGATGAGAAAGAAGGAGAATGAGCATTCTCAAATGAATTAGAGGAGCTCCCCAAATATTATGCACCAATTATAGTAATTGAATTTGGAAACAACGTGCATAACCATGGAATCCTCACTCCTCCAAACTCATTTAACAAAACAGGGCACGAGAGATCAAAACAAGGCATGAGGGAACCAAACAAGCACTCATTGATCAATAAAATTGGAAGCCACCGAAGAGTCAAAAATAAATAAAAAGGTGGTCTCTAAGGAATGCAAAAACAACCAAAGATTTATCTTCTCTTGTGTGTATACGTTTCTAAAGGGTTCGCAGCATAGAAAACAAAAAATTCCTACGATGAGAACTATACGCCAAGATCTATCTACTAAATACAAGCAACAGGTGGATATACATCCATGGAGAACTTACCCTCGAAGACGACAAAGTTTTGTTAACGAGTAGGAACTCGTGGTTGATGAAGTCGTACGCTTGCCGATCTCAAGATCGTGTGGAAGTCCTAGCGCCGCAAACCAGCAGCGCATCTGCACTCGCACACACGTTCAGGCCACCGAACAACCTCCGCCTCCTCGCTCCAGCGATGCAGCGGAAGCAGCAACTCCTTCCAGACGAAATGCCACCGGGAATATGTATCTCGCTAATCCGAGACCATGGGGGAATAATTCTAGAGGGGGAGAGAGATCCTTCACGAGGAGGTGTGAGGAAGAAGGCTAAGAGGGGTGCCCTTTTATAGGAGGAGGGGGGTACCCTTCCCCATGGACGGCGCCCCATGGGGGTGACCCCTCACCTCCCCCATTCATGTGGTGGTAACCCCCTCCACATAAAAGTGTCCCTTAACATTCCTCTTTAAAGTCTTTACTTTAAATGCATATAATTTCTCCAAATTTAATGCTCTCTCATTTAATCAAACTCTTTTATTAAATTTATTCAGAATTTTGTTAATTACTTTAAATAACAAACATTCACATAAAACCCCATGCAATATTTCAATATTACATGCAGAACCAGTTTCAGCAATTTCACCCGAAACAGTTTCGGTGTCTATTGAAATAATTGCAGCGCTTTGCAATTCATTCGTCTGAAACACATTTTCTCCAAATGGTGTTGGTGTCCCTTAAGTGTGTCACCCTACGGTTCGTGAATAATGTATACATGATCGAGACCCCTCGCAGATCAATAATTAGAAGCGGGACCTGGAGATCCGTACTGACTCCTACACATTCTACGATGACTTCTATGATCGTGAGAACCTTTAACATTAGTAACTAAATCCCTTTGTCTCGCAATATATTACATGTCCGAGATTCGATCATCGGTATCTCCATACCTAGTTTGATCTCGTTACGGACATGTACTCTTTTCTCGTTCCCGTGATATAACATTCTAGTGATCTTATCACTTGCTTGCAAGCTAACCAATGCGATATCACCGACAGGTCCCAGAGTATATCTATCCATCATCAGGATGGACAAATCCCACTCTTGATCCATGAGCTTCTACATAACACTTTTGTAGCACTGAACCCACCTTTATAATCACCCTTTAACGGTGTGACGTTTGATGTTATCAAGATACTCCTCCAGTGTTACTGATTAACATGATCTCATGGTCTAAGGACTAGGATTAATTTGTTATATGTTATAGAAATATAAACACAATGACTTTGATCGTAATGCTATACTTCGGGTGAATGTTCATCACATCATTCCACTAATGATCTGACCTCGTTATTAACAACATCCTATGTCCATGATCAGGAAACATTGATCATCTTGTTAATCAACGAGCTAGTTTATAAGAGAGGCATAACTAGGAACTTTCCTTTTGTTTATTAAACACACATGTATTAACATTTCCAAATTAATACAATTATAGCATGCAAAATAAACATCTATCATACACTTGGAATATGCATAATAACAACTTTATTATTCCCTTCAGTCTCCCACTTGCACTAGAGACATTAGTCTAGTTACAGATTTGCCACCCTTCTTTCCCTTCTGTTTACCCTTCTTGTCTTTCTTGAAACCGGTGGTCCTATTGACCATCAATACTTGATGTTCTTTCCTAATCTCCACTTCTGCAGTCTTAAGCATTGACAGAAGCTCGGGGAGAGTCTTCTTCATGCCCTGCATGTTATAGTTCATCATGAAGCTCTTTTAGCTAGGTGTCAGAGATTGGAGAACACGATGTATGCCTAAATCAATGGGAATCGTAATTCCCAAGGACACAAGCTTATCGGCGTACTGAGACATTTTGAGTACATGCTCACTTACGGAGCTGTTCTCTTCCATCATGCAGCTAAAGAACTTTTCTTAAGCATTATAACTCTCTACGGCAGCATGGGTATCAAAAACATTTTTAATTGACACATGGTATCAAAGGCATTGCCATTTTCGAAACGCTTTCGAAGTTCTGGCTCTAGCCCGTATAGTATGTTGTAATGAACTAAGTTGTGGTCCTCCTGACGAGTCACATAGACATTCTTTTCCTCGTCAGGGGCATCAGGAGCTTGTGGGGGGCCTAGCGGCGCTTCTAGCACATATTGCTTTTGTGCAGCAGAGAGGAGAATCCTCAAATTCATAGCCCAGTTGGTGAAGTTGCTACCATTCGCAACAAGTTTCTCTTTCTCCATGAACACATTTAAATTAAAAGAAGGTGGTGCCATCTACAACAGAATTTGTAAAGTTTATTTAGACTAAGTTTATGATAGATTGAGTTCAACTAAACTCCCACTCAAAAACAACATCCCTCGTGTCCTTTTGGTGATTACATGAACCAAATCCACTACACCAAGTCCGATCATCACGTGAGTCGGTGTAGCTTCAAAGGCGAGCATCTATATGGGCATCATATCAACTATATGACTCATGCTTAACCTTTTGGTCCGTGTTCCGAGGCCATGCCTGTACATGCTAGGCTCGCCAAGTAAGAACCTTAGTACTCGCGTGTGTAAAACTGTCTTACACCTGAAATATTATCGTGGATTCAAGTACACCCGATCATCACGTGATGTCTTGAAGCGGTGAAACATAAACGGTGCATACTTAAGGAAGAACACATTTTTATCTTGATATTTAAATGAGGGATCATCTTATAACGCTACTAAAACGCCAAACTAGCAATATAAGATGCGAACATCGTATGTGTAAAGTGAAATGATATGGTTCTTGCATTTGATCACTATCATATGCATCGAGGTATGATCTCTATCATTCCTTTGTGTGTAAGGCCAAGGTCTATGGAACTTACACGTTAAGTGTGTTGTAAGTGTATCAATTATACATCAACTCACAACAATACCATATCATGACACAAGCCCAGCAACGATCTAAACTAGACGCCTCTAATTTATCAGTTGCATGTTTTAGGTGGCTTAGGGCTTTCGAAGATAGAACCATTCTTACCTATCAACATGGAACCACAACGATGATAACCAAATTATTAGCAACTCGTTGTAAATCAGATATTGACTATAGTAGGAGAGACAGACACCCGCCATCCACTTATGCAAAACTAGTTGCATGTCAGTCGTGGAACCGGTCTCATGTGCGGTGACATGTAAGGTTGGTCCGGGCCGCTTCATCCCACTATGCCACCAATATCCAAAGTACATATAAGAAGCAATAACATGATCATCACCGCCCACATACTCTTATGTGTTCTACCCGTGCAAAGCACCTACGCATAAATCAGGCTCTGATACCACTAAAGGGTTCGCAGCATAGAAAACAATAATTTTCTATGATGAGAAGTATACGCTAAGATCTATCTACTAGATACAAGCAATGGGTGGATATACGTCCATGGAGAACATACCCTCGAAGACAACAAAGTTTTTTTAAGGAGTAGGAACTCGGGGATGATGTATTCGTACGCTTGCCGATCTCAAGATCATGTGGAAGTCCTAGCACCGCAAACCAGCAGTGCCACTGCACTCGCACACACGGTCATGCCACCGAACAACCTCCGCCTCCTTGCTCCAGCGATGCAGCGGAAGCAGCAACTCCTTCCAGATGAAATGCCACCGGGAACATGTATCTCGCTAATCCGAGACCATGGGGAAATAATTCTAGAGGGGGAGAGAGATCCTTCACGAGGATGTGTGAGGAAGAAGGGTGAGAGAGGTGGCCTTTTATAGGAGGAGGGGGGTACCCCTCCCCATGTCCAGAGCCCCATGGGGGGTGACCCCTCACCTCCCCCATTCATGTGGTGGTAACCCCTCCAAATAAAAGTGTCCCTTAACATTCCTCTTTAAAGTCTTTACTTTAAATGCATTAAATTTCTCCAAATTTAATGATATCTCATTTAATAAAACTCTTTTATTAGATTTATTCAGAATTTTGTTAATTACTTTAATTAACAAACATTCACATAAAACCCCCTGCAATATTTCAATATTACATGCAGAACCAGTTTCAGCAATTTCACCCGAAGCAGTTTTGGTGTCTATTGAAATAATTCCAGCGCTTTGCAATTCATTCGTCTGAAACACATTTGCTCCAAATGGTGTTGGTATCCCTTAAGTGTGTCACCCTACTGTTCGTGAATAATGCAGACATGATCGAGACCCCTCTCAGATCAATAATCAGAAGTGGGACCTAAAGATCCGTACTGACTCCTACACATTCTACGATGACTTCTATGATCATGAGAACCTTTAACATTCATAACTAAATCCCTTTGTATCACGATATATTACATGTTCGAGATTCGATCATTGGTATCTCCATACCTAGTTTGATCTCGTTACCGACATGTACTCTTTTCTCGTTCCCATGATATAACATTCTAGTGATCTTATCACTTCCTTGCAAGCTAACCAATGCGATATCACCTAGAGGGCCCAGAGTATATCTATCCGTCATCGGGATGGAAAAATCCCACTCTTGATCCATGAGCTTCTACATAACACTTTTGTAGCACTTAACCCACCTTTATAATCACCCTTTCACGGTGTGATATTTGATGTTATAAAGATACTCTTCCAGTGTTACTGATTAACATGATCTCATGGTCTAAGGACTAGGATTACTTTGTTATATGTTATAGCAATATAAACACAATGACTTTGATCGTAATGCTATACTTCAGGTGAATGTTCATCACATCATTCCACTAATGATCTGACCTCGTTATGAACAACATCTAATGTCCATGATCAGGAAACCTTGATCATCTTGTTAATCACCGAGCTAGTTTATAAGAGAGGCATAACTAGGAACTTTCCTTTTGTTTATTAAACACACATGTATTAATGTTTCCAAATTAATACAATTATAGCATGCAAAATAAACATTTATCATATACTTGGAATATGTATAATAAAAACTTTGTTATTGCCTCTCGGGGCATATTCCCTTCAATTTCTAGGCGTACAATATCAAAAGTCATATTCCCAGAAAGAGACATGCACAGACCAAATAGATACACAATAAAGCATAAGAAGAGTAAAAGGAAGTCATAGAATATACCAATATGATGTTTTCTTGAAAGCATGGCCAAAGTCTCAAATATATCTTATTGTACATCGATGAGCTTCAAAAACCAACACACTATATACATTACAACTATTACCAAGGGAAAAGGGAATAGTTGGAATATACGGAGAAAGGCAACAAGTATCACAAGGAAAAATCAATATTGCAAAATTATCACTTTTGCACATGAGACAAATTGAGGAAAAGATAGGCAATATAGTTTCCTGATTGACATATTTTTGATTAGTGAATCATGAGCATGATTTTGCAGGAACCCCATTATATGCACTTGTCTCAACTTACTCATATATGGAAAAAAGAGAGAACTCCTAAAAACCAAAGCAAGAACCACAACATTTGCAAAAAACACAAATTCATGCCGACAAGCAACCTACACAAGGTTCGAAGCAAAGTATGTATGCATGAGAGAGATACTTGTTACCGAGATATAATTGGTAGGATGTAGAAGATATGAATTACTTGATCATACTAGCTTGCATCCAATTGACATGTAGACACCACTTATTCATTTTTCAAGATACAAGCACCCAATATATCTCCAATGTACCTAAAAAAATTAAGTACACTATGGTTCCCAAACAAATTGGGTCCAAAGTAGTTAGTGCAACTACAATACATAGGCAACCCTCCACATAAATATGTCCATATTGATCTGAAATTTAATTTCATGCACATCTTAGCCAATAAGAGTTGGTGTAGCTTCCCCTATATATTGGATCAAAGAAAGCAAGCATGCCATAGTATAAACATGTAGTAAGTATGCATGCATAAGACTTCCAAGAACCAAAAGGAGATACATTTTGAACAAAAACACCAAGTAAACCAATAAGTCACACACAAAAGTGTGACTCGACAAAAGGTGTCCAAATTGTATCAAATATCCAAATCAACACATGAAAGGACACAAGTTCAAAAAATGAACTAGGGAAGAGACAAAGAGCAAAAGAAAGACAAAAACACACATGCTCAAGGATTTATCTCATCCTAAAAGATCAAACAAGTAACAAAGAAACAAAACCACCTCCCAAAAAGAGCAAGGTTCCAACACACAAACCAAACTCTCTACGCTTTTGATGATGGAACAAAGTACCAAAAGAAAAGATTGAACTCCCAAGCACAAAAGTGAATGTTCTAAATAGTATAGGAGAGCTCCCCCATGAATGGTGCATTATGTAGTATTTTTTTTTCAATGAAAATGCACACAAATGAGATTGTCACTACTACCTACATTAAATAAAACACATGAGAAAAACAATAAAATCAAATAAACCACAAGAGGCAAGGAAGACATGGGAGCAAAAGAAAACATTTTTTCGGCCACAGATATGTCAAAAAAGGCCAAAATGAATATGATCAATAAATTCTACCATATATCAAGTACAAATTATACAAGGACAAGTAGTATTAGGGATAATATTCTCGAGGTAGTTGGCACAGATATCCAAGATCATATTCACACACAGAAGTATATAACAAAATATAAGAATTAAGCTTGATGCTTCGAGAGAGAGATTCTTGATAGCTCAAAATAGTCACAGAATCACTAGTGACTAGAGTAACTTGAAGAAAATGGTTTACATGAGGATATAGAGATCCAAATATGAGGAAATCACATACCAAGAAACACTCTCATGAAGGAAATATGCCCTGAGAGGCAATAATAAAGTTGTTATTATGTATTCCTTGTATATGATAGATGTTTATTTTGCATGCTATAATTGTATTGATAGGAAACATCAATACATGTGTGTTTAATAAACAAAAAGGGTTCCTAGTTATGCCTCTCTTATAGACTAGCTTGTTGATTAACAAGATGATCAAGGTTTCGTGATCATGGACATCGGATGTTGTTAATAACAAGGTCACAACATTTGTGAAATGATGTGATGAACATTCATCTGAAGTATAGCATTACGATCAAGTCATTATGTTTATATTGCTATAACATCATACGAAGTAATCTTTATCCTTAGACCATGAGATCATGTTAATTGCTAACACCGGAAGAGTATCTTGATAACATCAAACATCACACCGTAACAGGGTGACTATAAAGATGGGTTCAGCACTACGAAGGTGTTATGTTGAGGCTCATGGATCAAGAGCGGAATTTGTCAATCCAGATGACGGATAGATATACTCTGGGCTCTCTCCGTGATATCACATTAGGATAGCTTGCAAGCAAGTGATGTGATCACTAGAATGTTATATCACGGGAACGAGAAAAGAGTGCATGTCGGTAACGAGATCAAACTAGGTATGGAGATACCGATGATCGAATCTCGGACATGTAATATATCAAGAGACAAAGGGATTTAGTTACAAGCGTTAAAGGTTCTCACGATCACAGGAGTCATCGTTGAATGTGTAGGAGTCAGTACGGATCTCCAGGTCCCGCTGCTGATTATTGATCGGAGAAGGGTCTCGATCATGTCTGCATTATTCGCGAACCGTAGGGTGGAACACTTAAGAGTTACCGGACACCATTTTGGAGCACATATGTTTCAGACGAAAGAATTGCAAAGCGCAGGAATTGTTTCAATAGAAACCGGAAATTGTTTCGGGTGAAATTGCAGAAGGTGGTTCTGCATGTGATATTGAAATATTGCAAGGGGCTATATGTGAATGTTTGTTAATTAAAGTAATTAACAAAATTCTGAATAAATTAAATAAAAAGATTTTTATTAAATGAGAGAGCATTAAATTTGGCGAAATTTAATGCATTTAAAGTGGAGACTTTAAAAGGGAATGTGAAGAGGCATTTTAATGTGGAGGGGTTACCACCACATGAATGGGGGAGGTGAGGGGTCACCCCCCATGCGCCGGCCATGGAGAGAGGGGGCACCCCCGTCCTCCTATAAAAGGCCACTCATTCCCTCCTTCATCCTCACACCTCCTTGTGAAGGATCTCTCTCCCCCTCTAGAATTATTCCCCCATGGTCTCGGATTAGCAAGATACATGTTCCCGGTGGCATTTCGTCTAGAAGGATTTGTTGCTTCCGCTGGATCGCTGGAGCAAGGAGGTGGAGGTTGTCCGGTGGCTTGAACATGTGTGCGAGGATGGATGCGCTGCTGATTTGCGGCGCTCGGACTTCCACACAATCTTGAGATCGGCAAGCGTACGACTACATCAAACCACGAGTTCCTACTCGTTAAGAAAACTCGTTGTCTTCGAGGGTAAGTTATCCATGGATGTATGTCCACCCGTTGCTCTGTATCTAGTAGATAGATCTTGGCGTATAGTTCCCATCGTAGGAAATTTTTTGTTTTCTATGCTGCGGACCCAATAGTGGTATCAGAGCCTGATCTATGCGTAGGTGCTTTGCACGGGTAGTACACATATGTTTATATGTGGGCGATGATGATCATGTTATTGCATCTTCTATGTACTTTGGATATTGGTGGCATAGTGGGATGAAGCGGCCCGGACCAACCTTACATGTCATCGTACATGAGACCGGTTCCACGACTGACATGCAACTTGTTTTGCATAAGTGGCTGGCGGGTGTCTGTCTCTCCTACTATAGTCAATATCTAATTTACAACGAGTTGCTAATAACTTGGTTATCCTCGTTGTGGTTCATGTTTGTAGGTAAGACCGGTTCTATCTCCGAAAGCCCTAAGCCACGTAAAACTTGCAATTGATAAATTAGAGGCGTCTAGTTTAGATCGTTGCTGGGCTAGTGTCTTGATATGGTATTGTTGTAAGTAGATGTATGATAGATACTCTTACAACTCACTTAACGTGTAAGTTCCATAGACCTTGGCCTTACACACAAAGGAATGATAGAGATCATACCACGATGCAAATGATAGAGATCAAATGCATGGACCATATCACCTCACTTCACACATTAGCATCTTATATTGCTAATTTGGCGCTTTTGGTAGCATTATAAGATGATCCCTCATTTAGATATCAAGATAAAATGTGTTCTTCCTTAAGTTTGCACCGTTTTGTGGATCGTGTTTTGAGGCATCACGCGATGATCGGGTGTTCTCGACTCGACGCTTTCATACAACGGGTGTGAGACAGTTTTACACACGCAAATACTAAGGTTCTTACTTGACGAGCCTAGCATGTACAGACATGGCCTCGGAACACAGACCGAAAGGTTAAACATGAGTCATATAGTTGATATGATGCCCATATAGATGCTCGCCTTTGAATCTACACCCACTCACGTGATGATCGGACTTGGTTTAGTGGATTTGGTTCATGTAATCACCAAAAGGACAAGAGGGATGTCGTTTTTGAGTGAGAGTTCATTAGTAATTTGGATTAGTTGAACTTAATCTATCATAAACTTAGTCTAAATATATTTTACAAATTCTGTTGTAGATGGCACCACCTGATTTTAATTTCAATGTGTTCATGGAGAAAGAGAAGCTTGCTACGAATGGTAGCAACTTCACCAACTGGGCTATGAATTTGAGGATTCTCCTCACTGCTGCACAAAAGCAATATGTGCTAGAGGCGCCGCTAGGCCCCCCACCAGCTCCTGATGCCCCTGACGAGGAAAAGAACGTCTATATAACTCATCAGGAGGACCACAACTTAGTTCATTGCGGCATACTCTATGGGCTAGAGGCAGAACTTCGAAAATGTTTCGAAAATGGCAATGCCTTTGATACCATGGGAGAATTGAAAATGATTTTCGATACCCATGCTACCGTAGAGAATTATAATGCTTCTGAAAAGTTCTTTAGCTGCATGATGGAAGAGAACAGCTCCATTAGTGAGCACGTACTCAAAATGTCTGGGTACGTCGATAAGCTTGTGTCCCTGAGAATAACGATTCCCATTGACATAGGCATACATCGTGTTCTCCAATCTCTGCCACCTAGCTACAAGAGCTTCGTGATGAACTATAATATGCAGGGCATGAAGAAGTCTCTTCCCGAGCTTCTGTCAATGCTTAAGACTGCAGAAGTGGAGATTAGGAAAGAACATCAAGTGTTGATGATCAATAAGACCACCGGTTTCAAGAAGGACAAGAAAGGCAAGCAGAAGGGAAAGAAGGGCGGCAAATCTGTTGCGGTGCCTGAAAAGAAACCCCGAGCTGGCCCTAAGTCTGACACCGAGTGCTACTATTGCAAGGGGACTGGCCATTGGAAGCGCAACTTCCCGAAGTATTTGGCGGACAAGAAGGCCGGCAAGGCAGACAAAGGTATATGTGATATACATGTTATTGATGTGTACTTGACTAGTACTCGCAGTAGCACCTGGATATTTGATACGGGATCGGTTGCTAATATATGTAACTCGGTTCAGGGGCTGCGGAACAAGCGACAACTAGCAAGGGATGAGGTCACGATGCGGGCGGCAATGGATCAAGAGTTGATGTGATCGCCGTTGGAACGCTGCCTCTCCATATGCCGTAGGGATTAGTTACAAACCTGAATAATTGTTATTTGGTGCCTGTACTGAGCATGAACATTGTATCTGGATTGTGTTTGATGCAAAGTGGTTATTCGTTTAAGTCTGAAAACAATGGTTGTTCGATTTATATGAATAATATCTTTTATGGTCATGCACCTGTGTTGAATGGTTTATTTCTGTTGGATCTCGATAGTAGTATTACGCATATTCATAATGTTGATGCTAAAAGGATTAAACTTGATAATGATATATCTACCTATATGTGGCACTGCCGTCTAGGTCATATTGGCGTTAAACGCATGAAGAAACTCCATTCTGATGGACTTTTGGAATCACTTGATTTTGAATCATTTGATACATGTGAGCCATGCCTTCTAGGCAAGATGACTAGAACGCCGTTTTCTGGTTCAATGGAACGGGCGACAAATTTATTGGAAATCATACATACTGATGTGTGTGGACCAATGAGTGTGTCGGCGCGAGGTGGATATCGTTATTTTGTTACTTTCACGGATGATTTGAGTAGATACGGGTATATCTATTTGATGAAACATAAGTCTGAAACCTTTGAAAGGTTCAAAGAATTTCAGAATGAAGTGGAAAACCATCGTAACAGAAAGATCAAATTTCTGCGGTCCGACCGTGGAGGAGAGTATCTTAGTTACGAGTTTAGCACATATGAAAGGCTGGAATAGTTTCACAACTCATGCCTGCGGAACACCACAACGTAATGGTGTGTCGAACGTCGTGTCGTACTTTATTGGATATGGTTCGATCTATGATGTCTCCGGATCGACTTGCCACTGTCATTTTGGGGTTATGCACTAGAAACCGCTGCATTCACTTTAAATAGGGCACCATCTAAATCCGTTGAAAAGACACCGTATGAATTATGGTTTGGAAACAAATCTAAGCAGTCATTTCTTAAAGTTTGGGGATGCGACGTTTATGTGAAGAAACTTCAACCGGATAAACTCGAACCCAAAGCGGAAAAATGCGTCTTCATAGGATACCCTAAGGAAACGATTGGGTATACCTTCTATCACAGATCCGAGGGCAAGGTCTTTGTTGCCAAGAATGGATCCTTTCTTGAGAAGGAGTTTCTCGTGAAAGGTGTGAGTAGTCGGAAGGTAGAACTTGAAGAGGTTATTGAACCTTCTCTTCATGAAATGGCGAGTAGCGCAGCTCTAGAAGTTGTTTCGGAGTTGACTTCACCTAATGAAGAGAGAGCTAATGATATTGATCATGAAACTCCGAAACAGGACACTACCGAACCTCGCAGGTCAAGCAGGACACGTGCAGCTCCTGAACTGTACGGCAATCCTGTTATGAATTTCATGATAGATCAAATGGATGACCCTGTGACGTATGAAAAAGCGATGATGAGCCCTGATTCCAACAAATGGCTAGAAGCCATGAAATCCGAGATGGAATCCATGTACGAAAACCAGGTTTGGAACTTGGTGGACTTACCTCACGACCGAAAGGCCGTTGAGAATAAATGGATTTTCAAAAGGAAAACTGATGCTGATGGTAATGTGACCATCTATAAGGCTCGACTTATCGCAAAGGGGTTTCGACAAATTCAAGGAGTTGACTACGATGAGACATTCTCTCCCGTAGCGATGCTTAAGTCGGTTAGGATTATGTTAGCAACTGCTGCATATTTCGATTATGAAATATGGCAGATGGATGTCAAAACGGCGTTCCTCAATGGTAATATTGAAGAAGAGTTGTATATGATACAACCTAAGGGTTTTGTCGATCCTAAGGATGCTGATAAGGTGTGCAAACTTCAGCAATCCATCTATGGACTGAAGCAAGCATCCCGGAGTTGGAATATCCGCTTTGATGAGGTGATCAAAGAGTTTGGATTTGTCCAAACTTATGGATAGGCTTGTATTTACAAGAATGTGAGTGGGAGCAATGTGGCATTTCTGATATTATATGTGGATGACATATTATTGATTGGAAATGATATAGATCTTTTAAATAGTGTTAAAAGTTATCTAAACAGCAAATTTTCAATGAAGTACCTTGGTGAAGCGTCATATATATTAGGCATTAAAATCTATAGAGATAGATCAAGGCGCCTAATTGGGTTATCGCAGAGTACATACCTTGATAAGATATTAAAGAAGTTTAATATGGACGAAAGTAAGAAGGGGTTCTTACCTATGTTGCAAGGAAAGACATTGAGTAAGACTCAAAGTCCGGCTACGGCGGAAGAAAGAGAGATAATGGATAAGATCCCCTATGCCTCAGCCATAGGCTCTATAATGTATGCCATGCTATGTACAAGACCGGATGTGGCACATGCTATTAGTTTGACTAGTAGGTACCAATCTGATCCAGGTTCGGAACACTGGATAGCGGTCAAGAATATCCTTAAGTACTTGAGAAGAACTAAGGATATGTTTCTTGTATATGGAGGTGAAGAAGAGCTAGTCGCTAAGTGTTATGTCGATGCTAGCTTTGACACTGATCCGGATGACTCTAAGTCTCAATCCGGATACGTATTTCTCTTGAATGGAGCAGCAGTTAGTTGGAGGAGTTCCAAACAACCTGTGGTGGCTGGATCAACGACGGAGGCGGAATATGTTGCTGCTTCAGAAGCAGCGCAGGAAGCGGTTTGGATGAAGGAGTTCATAACGGAACTACGTGTGGTTCCTAGTGCGTTGGACCCAGTGGTGATCTATTGTGACAATAATGGAGCCATAGCCAACGCAAAGGAACCAAGGTCTCACAAGAATTCCAAGCATATTAAGCGCCGGTTTCATTCCATCCGCGAGCATGTCAAGGATGGAGATATAAAGATTTGTAAAGTGCACCCGGACTTGAATGTAGCACATCCGTTGACCAAAGTACTCCCTAGGGCAAAACATGATCAACACCAGAACTCCATGGGTGTTAGATTTATCACTATATAAACTAGATTATTGTCTCTAGTGCAAGTGGGAGACTGAAGGAAATATGCCCTGAGAGGCAATAATAAAGTTGTTATTATGTATTCCTTGTATATGATAGATGTTTATTTTGCATGCTATAATTGTATTGATAGGAAACATCAATACATGTGTGTTTAATAAACAAAAAGGGTTCCTAGTTATGCCTCTCTTATAGACTAGCTTGTTGATTAACAAGATGATCAAGGTTTCCTGATCATGGACATTGGATGTTGTTAATAACAAGGTCACAACATTTGTGAAATGATGTGATGAACATTCATCCGAAGTATAGCATTACGATAAAGTCATTATGTTTATATTGCTATAACATCATACGAAGTAATCTTTATCCTTAGACCATGAGATCATGTTAATTGCTAACACCGGAAGAGTATCTTGATAACATCAAACGTCACACCGTAACATGGTGACTATAAAGATGGGTTCAATACTACGAAGGTGTTATGTTGAGGCTCATGGATCAAGAGTGGAATTTGTCAATCCAGATGACAGATAGATATACTCTGGGCCCTCTCGGTGATATCACATTAGGATAGCTTGCAAGCAAGTGATGTGATCACTAGAATGTTATATCACGAACGAAAAGAGTGCATGTCGGTAACAAGATCAAACTAGGTATGGAGATACCGATGATCGAATCTCGGACATGTAATATATCGAGAGACAAAGGGATTTAGTTACAAGCGTTAAAGGTTCTCACGATCACAGGAGTCATCGTTGAATGTGTAGGAGTCAGTACGGATCTCCAGGTCCCGCTACTGATTATTGATCGGAGAAGGGTCTCGATCATGTCTGCATTATTCGCGAACCGTAGGGTGGCACACTTAAGAGTTACCGGACACCATTTTGGAGCACATATGTTTCAGACGAAAGAATTGCAAAGTGCATGAATTGTTTCAATAGAAACCGGAAATTGTTTCGGGTGAAATTGCAGAAGGTGGTTCTGCATGTGATATTGAAATATTGCAAGGGGCTATATGTGAATGTTTTTTAATTAAAGTAATTAACAAAATTCTGAATAAATTTAATAAAAAGAGTTTTATTAAATGAGAGAGCATTAAATTTGGAGAAATTTAATGCATTTAAAGTGGAGACTTTAAAAGGGAATGTGAAGAGGCATTTTAATGTGGAGGGGTTACCACCACATGAATGGGGGAGGTGAGGGTCAGCCCCATGCGCCGCCATGGAGAGAGGGGGCACCCCCCTCCTCCTATAAAAGGCCACCCATTCCCTCCCTCATCCTCACACCTCCTTGTGAAGGATCTCTCTCCCCCTCTAGAATTATTCCCCCATGGTCTCGGATTAGCGAGATACATGTTCCCGATGGAATTTCGTCTGGAAGGAGTTGCTGCTTCCGCTGGATCGCTGGAGCGAGGAGGTGGAGGTTGTCCGGTGGCTTGAACGTGTGTGCGAGGACGGATGCGCTGCTGATTTGCGGCGCTCGGACTTCCACACGATCTTGAGATTGGCAAGCGTACGACTACATCAACCACGAGTTCCTATTCGTTAACAAAACTCGTTGTCTTCGAGGGTAAGTTCTCCATGGATGTATGTCCACCCGTTGCTCTGTATCTAGTAGATAGATCTTGGCATATAGTTCTCATCGTAGGAAATTTTTTGTTTTCTATGCTGCGGACCCAACATCTCACACACAAGATCCAATATATAGGGTCCCTCAATTCTTCATGATGTAGCCAAATCTCCAATGCCCTCCAAAAGAACCTATTGATCAAGTTTTAGCTTGTTGGTCCCCAACCAAGATGGTTACTAAGAAGTTAGTCAAAATAGGCTTGGCCACCCAAATTGTTCTTTTCTTGACACCACGTTGGGCACCAACAAAATGCCCCCTCATCCTTACGAAGATAATAAGCATCATCAAGCAAGATAGGATGGGATGAGGAGTTACCCATGGTGCATGAGGAAGAAAGGTGACCCTCCTCATGACATATTTAGCAAGTTCTTATCTTGCTATCTTTATTCTTGGGAGATGTCGCATCATGAATAAGAATTAGAGTCAACTTGGAAAGAGGTCCACTTCTAGCTTGAGGTGGAACTTGAGGCTGCTTCCCTTGTTGCTTCTCACCAAGAGTCTTCTTCTTCAATGGGAAAGATCTCACATGATGCCCTTCTTCCTTGCACTTGAAGCACACAATGTTGGATGGATTATTCACTTGACCTTGGCCATTCTTCGTGTCTCCCTTGTGCTTCAACATGTTGGTGGGCTTGTTATTGATGTTGGAGTTGAATTTAATCCCACTCTTGTCATTGGGGGGATCTTCGCATACCCAAGATGTTCTTGAGTGTGGTCTTCCCTTCATGACACCTCTTCAAGTCATTCTTCAAACAAGTGACTTGATCCTTGAGCTTTTTGTTTTCCTCTACATGGGTAGTATCAACAATAATACTAGAGGAAGTAGATGCTACTTTTTTTAGAGCAACCAGGTAAGGAATGTAATTCATCACAAGATGTAGTAGGATGAGTCTATGAATTACAAGGACTAGCACATGGCAATATGACATTTGGAGTAGATGTCATGCTAATATCCACATGAGGCACACTAGATGTTACCTTTGAAATTGTGGCCTCGTGAGCTACCTTTAGCCTACCATAAGAAACTAGAAGATATTCATGTGAGCTTGAGAGCTTAGCATGACTCTCTTCCAATTTCCCATAGTTGTTAGTTAGAAAAGCAAGTTAAGACTTTAGCTCAAAATTCTACTTCAAAATAGATGCTTCTCAAGAAGTAGAGTTAATGGCACAAGCATCATCGTTATTAGTAGTAAGAGGTGAGGGAAACTTGGAAAGATCTTTTGAATAAGAAGCTTTAAGCTGCTCATGTGACTCTGTTAGTTTGATGAGCTCACCCTTGATGACCATAGATCCATTTTTGAGGTGCTCAAAATCCTCAAGGAGTTTAGCATAGGAAACTTGAAGTTCATCATTTTTAATTTGAAGGGCACTTGCCACCTCAAGATCTCTATCATGAGATTTCTTCACTCTGTATAGCTCTAGAGCAAAAGTCTCCTCAAGAGATTCCTTAGTGGTTTGTTCCTCTTCAAGAGCTTCATTTAGATTTGCAATATCATTAGCATACTCACGCTCAAGACTACTCATTTTTTCAATTGTGTCCTCATGCTCATCAATAAGTTGCTTACTTTCTATAGCAAAGTTTAATATTTCAATGAAAGTTGAGCAAGAATTTTTATTTGTATGAAGAGAACGAAGGAATAGTCCCCTTCTCTATTAAATAAGCAACACCATCATCTACTACATCATGATCAACATTCTCATCATCATGAGATATATTGGGATCCAAAGGAGATGATACCTTTGAAGCCTTAGCTATGAGGCATAAGTGAATGTTGGGAGAAGATGATGATGAGGGAACATTTGAAGCTCCAATAATAACCTTGCCTTGGCCCGCACATTCTTAGATTTCCTATACATGGTTAGCAACACAAGTACTAGAGGAAATAGAAGCATATTTATCATGGCAACAAGGCAAAGAAAGCATATCATCATGAGATATATCAATCCATTTATACATGATATGCAAGGACAATCAAAACTAGGATGTAAATCACATATAGTCCTACAAGTGTTCATGCCCAAAGATACAACATTTCAAAAAGATAGAGATGAATTATCATCAATGGAAAACTCACTGCCCATATTGCAAGTTGTATCACCATTCACCATATCGTTACCTTGTGAAAAATCACATGTAGGTGAAGTGGAGGAAGGTGAGAACTCATCACGGATGGAGGTGGAGGCAACACAATCATCCTCATCAATCTTGGACAACTCATATTTTGCTTGAAGCTTGGTCCAAATATCATAAGCATTCCTAAAAGGCATGATTGAGGAAAGAACTGCAAAGCTCACAACATTAATAAGCACATTAGATGCTTGAGCTTTGAGATAAGAGTTTGTATCCTCCTCCAAAGATAGATTCTAGGGATCCTTCGGAGGAGATAAACCCGGGACCATGTCTATAATTCACTCAATATTTCGGTCATTGACCCGGAAATGACTAAGCATGTGAATTCGCTAACTACCGTAATTTGTGCCATCAAATGTAAAAGTGTGATCATGCACTAAACCCCTAGGAGACATCATTAGTCTCGAGGAGGTGAAGTGTAAGAAGCGAGCGACCTCGCTCTAATACCAATTGAAAGGAAAATGGATGTCGCCTAGAGGGGGTGAATAGGAGTTTTAAAATTATTATTGTTTAGGCTCTAATAAATGCATAATAGAACTAATGTTTAATTTTATCAAGCCAAAACCTATAACAACTAGGTTCAACTAGGTGCACCAACAACCTATGCTAATAAAGACAAGCAACAAGGTGATAGCAAGTTAAAATACTTCAAGCATGATGGCTATCACAATGTAAATTGCATAAGTAAAGGGCTCGTTTGAGAGATAACCGATGGACGGGGAGACGATGATTTTTATCCCAAAGTTAACTTACAAAGAAGCTACATTTCTGTTGGAGAGGTGCGATGGTGCAATGTACTTCGAACTCCACAAATGGCTCACCTTCAGGTGTGGTGGCTCGATGCTCACCCAATGCCACACAAAGACTCACCCCAAGATGCGAAGGCACACAAACCACCGATGCCACAAAAGGCTCACCCTATTCTCCCATGAGCTCACCACAAAGGCCTACACATGATCCACTATGGTACACTTGAGGGTTGTCACCGAACCTGTACAAGGCTTGGGGCAATCTCCACAACTCAATTGGAGGGCTCCGAAGAAACGCCACAAAGTCTACAAGCTTGAGGAAACTCCACAACAATTGGAGCCACCAAGAACAATGCCCCAACATACCAGAAGCTTGATTAATCCACAAATCAATTGGAGGCCCCAATAACTCACCACAACTCCACACAATTGTCTAGGGTTCCAAAAACCCAAGAGAAACAAGCCCAAGAGCTTGAACTTGCTGAATCTCCGAGGAGAACTCAAACCTATGCACCAAATGTAAGAGGCAAGTACTTCACTCTAAAATTACAACAAAGATACAAAAGCTATTGTGGGAATAAGGGAGAAACAACACAAGAGGAGAACACAAAACTCTCCAAGATCTAGATCCCAAGGATTACTTCACAAAGAAGGGATTTGGTTAGGTGGGGTTTTAGATCTAGACCTCCTCTCTCAAATCCCTCAAAGAGATGCAAGAATCATGGGACGGAGAAAGGATAGGGCAAGATTTTGAAGGTCAACAATGGATGAAAGAGAGTGAAAGAGCTAGCCAAAATGGCCTCAAAAGTTGGGGAGACATTAGGGAAGATGGGTCCCTTAAATAGGGCAAGAGAAATATGCCAGTTTGGGTCAGTTTCGCACGCCACTGGAACTTCCGGTGAACCAATCAGAACTTCTGGTAAATCAAAACACAAGTTATAGAACGTGACCGGCAGTTGGGTCGGAATTTGGGTAGGAACTTCCGCTCAAGCAAAAATGTTGGACACCATTGCACGAAAACTTCAATAACTTTTGATTCTGGACTCCGGTTTTGATGATCTTGGGCTAGTTTTGAAGAGAAAGACAAGATTTAAAAGATTATGCAAAGAAACATAATAGTCCAACATGGAAGTATAAAACCAAATGGATAAAGGTAAGACCTCTCTAGAAGCGATGAACCGGTAAAATCTCCAAAACCCAAAACACAAGAAGGTGAGCTTGGAAACTCCGATTGGGATGAAACCAATTTTGTTGGAAAGATAAAACCAAGCAGAATCCAACAAAATGTGAAATATTGGATACCACCAAGGGTGAAAATATCAAGTCTATATATATGTGAGATATCTCCCAAGGTGTGGAGCCAAAAAAACTTGCACGATCAAGAACGCAATAACATATGCAAGGGAAATCCTCTATGGTGAACTAGAGCTTGTTATGCTGATAACCACAAGATCTAGATCCTCTCATGGACAAGATACAAATAACAACCAAGAAAAATGATGCTATGTGTGCAAAGGTTTGAGCTCTCTCTAAAAAAGGCGAACGAGTCACTCACTTGAGAGCCCCTCTTGATAGTATGACTATCTATCATAAACCCGGTCTCCCAACACTATAAGCTACCAGTAAAATAGAAAATCTATCAAGATCATACCTTTGCCTTGAGCATTCCACTTGATCTTAATGTAGACCGTCTTTTCCTCGTCAAGATGGAACACCTTTCTTGATTGCTCTTTCTCACGCTTTCCTTGATGAACACTTGCGACTTGCTCCCCCATACTCCATGGGGAAACCTATTCTTTGAACTTGTCTTCATCACTCCATGATCACCGAGGATGGCAAGTTTAAAGCATGATATCTTATAGAGGTGGCGCATCTTGACCTTGCACTTCATTTCATCTATCCCCATAATCACTACAAGAAAAGTTTCCTTTCGCAACGAATTGGCCCGACGGTCGTCGTAGAAGGCGCATCTTCCGCGACAAAATTCTTGGCTCGGTCATGGCCGATGGAATTTTTTTTCTAGTTTCGCGGCCCTCTACTACGACGGATCTGCTAAAAACAAGGAGGAAGCTCAGCTGGCACATGGCAGAAGCAAGATTTTTGTTTCCTCGCGCGATGTTGACTCGCCGAAGTCTTTTGAGGTGTGTGGGTCCTAGACATCAGTGTCTCTAGCGAACCATACTTTTCGGTCGCGCCTCCCTGATTTGAACGTGATAACGTTGCTCGAGGCGTCTAATGTTTAGTCAAGCTTCTAGGTCCCACATGTCATCCTCTCATAGAAGAACGTTTGTATGGTTGATTGTTTCCTTCGCTCGCGCTATCCTGTTCCGAACTTGATAGCGCTATTCGATGCATCTACCGTTTAATCACAATGTTGGGCCCCACGTGTCATCCTCTCATTAGAAGAAACGTGTGTATGATGGATTTTTTTCCTTTGCTGGCGCTACCCCGTTCCGAGTTGATAGCGCTACTCGACGAATCTACCGTTTAACCAACCTCCTGAGCCCCACATGTCATCCTCTCATTCAAAGAAACATGTGTATGATGGATTTTTTTCCTTCGCTCGCGCTACCCTTTTCCGAACTTGATAGCATTGTTCGATGCATCTACCATTTAATCACGATGTTGGGCCCCACATGTCATCCTCTCATTAGAAGAAACATGTGTACGATGGATTTTTTCCTTCCTGGCGCTGCCCCATTCCGAGTTGATAGCGTTGCTCGATGCATCTACCATTTAACCAACCTACTGAGCCCCACATGTCATCCTCTCATTAGAAAAAAACGTGTGTATGATGGATTTTTTCCTTCGCTTGCGCTACCCTGTTCCAAACTTGATAGCGATGTTCGATGCATCTACCGTTTAATCACGATGCTGGGCTCCTAATACATTGCAAATGTATCTATAATTTTTGATGTTCCATGCTTGATTTTATCTACTTTCTTATGTTTTGTCCACACTTTGGAGTACTTTTCATATGATTTCTTGGACTAACCTATTAACAAGAGCCACAGTGCCAGCTGCTTGTTTGCTGCTATTTTTGGTTCCAGGAAAGTCAGAAAATGAATATTCTCGGAATTGGACGGGACAAAAGCCAAAGTTCCTATTTTACCGAAAGACTCACGGAGAACGAGTCTGAGGAGGAGGCGGGCCTGGCCACACCCCAGCGCGGTACCCCCTGTGCGCCAGGGCATGGTGTGGGACCCTCCAGCACCCCCTCGGTCTCCCTCTTTGCCTATAAGATGCCTTCTGACCTAAAAACTCAAGGGGGTTCGACGTTTTTCCAGAAGGTGTTCTGCTCTGCCGCCACCACCAGATTCCACGAAATAGCACCAGAAACTCCGTTCTGGCACCCTGCCGGGACGGGGAATTGGAGGAGATTATCGCCATCATCATCACCATCGGTTCTCCATCGACCATCCATGTTTCCCCCATCTATGAGTGAGTAATCCCCCGCTGTAGGCTATGGGGATGGTAGGGATTGGATGAGATCGTTCATGTAATGGCATCAGATTGTTAGGGCATGGTGCCTAGTATCTTTTATTAGTGCTTTATGACTTTGTTGCGACTTGTTATGCTTAATGCTTGTCACTAGGGCCCGAGTGCCATGATTTCAGATCTGAACATGTTATTGATTCATTATGATAGTATTGTTTATGGTCTTATCTGCAAGTTGTATACACACATTGTTTTCCGGAACCAATGGCCCCGGAGTGACAGAAATCAGGATAACTGGAGGGAATGGCTTTGATGTGAGGATCACATGTGTTCATAGAGTGTTAATGCTTTGCTCCGGTGCTCTATTAAAAGGAGCACCTTAATTGCCAGTAGTTCCCTTGGGGCCCTGATGCAAACGGGCTGGCAGGACAAAAGATGTTGTGCAAGTTCTCATTGCGAGCACGTATGACTATATATGGAACACATGCCTAGGATTATCTAGTACTTGGATGCTTTATCTTATTTATCTGCAATTGCCCTATGTTCTGATTGCTATGTGAATTGTCTTGTCCATGCAACGCCCGTCCATCCATCCCTATGCCTACCGCACTCGAATCCTATTGTTTACTGCTATTGTTACTGCTGTCTTTACTTTACTACTGCTGCTACTTTACTATTCCTACTACGAAACTGTTGCTACTGATAAACTGCTGTGAGCAAGATTGTTTCCAGGTGCAGCTGAATTGACAACTCAGTTGTTAAGGCTTATAAATAGTCTTTGGCTCCCCTTGTGTCGAATCAATAAATTAGGTTTCACTTCCCTCGAAAATACTGCGTTACACCCCCTATACTTGTGGGTCATCAAGACTATTTTCTGGCACCGTTACCGGGGAGCATAGCTTTATTTATCAAGTTCACTTGGATATCCATCATGGGTAAGTCTCGTGATGGCAAGGTTCCTATTTTACCATCCACTACAAGAAGAGGTAAGGTTCTGAACACCTCTGTTGCTCTTGATTCACCATCTGTTATGAGTAAGCTCATTACACCACCACATACACATGCTACACACATTGCTACTACTGCTGAATCTGAAACTTCTAATACTTATGATTCTGCTTCTACTGTGCTTGGTAAGAGTGGTTCATTAGGTCCTTTCCTAGATGCTATGATTGCTAGAACTATAGCTGGAAATACTGAAACTCCTAATGAAGACACTAATACACCTGTTAGTTCACCCGAGTCTAGTGAGAGTTATGATATTGAAGACGGTTATGTTGAGATGACCGATGAATTTATTAAAGAATGTAAAAACACCCATGATAGGAGCGCTGCTAAGAGTCTCCTTGAGAGGCGTACTATTAGACCCAAATTGTCTCATATTGCTAAGTTTGCTGCTTCTCCCATAAACATTAAAGATAAAGATTATGATTTCTCTCTCGATCTATCTTACATAGCTATTGTTGAGAAAGAACCTTTTTGTGGGACTAAGAATGAAAGTGTGGTAGCACATATGAATGAACTTTCTACCATGAGTGGCTTGTTTTCTGATGATATTAAGATGCGTACTTAGTTTGTTGCTAAGATTTTCCCCTTTTCACTGAAAGGAGAAGCTAAAACTTGGTTTAGTAATTTACCTCCTGGATCTATTGATAGCCCTCATTGCTTGATTAGTACTTTCCTGGAGAAATATTTTCGTCCTAGTGCTAGACATGCTATTTTGCAGGAACTTTTTGATTTTAAACAGGGAGAAAAAAGAGGTATTACCCCCGAATCTTGGGCAAGGTTTTGTGCTTTGATTCATGCACAGGCTGGAAGTCCATTACCTAAGAATGAGCTTCTTGATATATTTTATAATGGACTAACTGAGGAATCTAGGACATACCTAGATAGTTGTGCTGATTGTGTTTTCAGGAATAGGACTCCCAAGGAAGCTGAGGAATTAATGGCTAAAATAAGTAAGAACTATGAAGATTGGACTCCTCCTGAACAAGCTATACCTGAAGTAATTGTACCTGAACCTACTATACCAGTACCTATTCCAACATCAAAGAAGAGGGGAGTTATTGAATTAAATGATGAAGTGATGAAGGAAGCTAAGAAATGTCTTAAGGAGAAGGGAATTAAAGCTGCAGATGTCAAGAATTTACCTCCTATAGAAGAATTATGTAAGCATATTCCCTACTCACCCACTATTGAGGTACACTCTCTCCAATACTTTGTTGAAGGTGATATCCCTTATTATAAACCTCCTGATCAATGCTTAGAAGAATTTGATATCTTTATTGGTAAGCAAGATAATTTTAATAAAAGGGTGCAAAATCATCTAATGGAAAACACTAGAGTTATTGTTGAGTTGAAGGATATTGTGGAAAGAACCTCTAATGATGTTAAAATGATTGTTAAACACTTTCAAATGGTTCAAACTCAAATAGATCAACTCATTAAAGTGCAAAAATACTTGCTAGTTAATGCTGCTAAAGAAAAACATGCTTATGAAATTAGAACTAGAAGTGGTCCTGCTACCTAGGATCCTCTATATCCTAAGGGGCATCCCAAAAGAATTAAGCAGGATTCTCAACAAGCTGAAAATAGTGGCTCTACTCGTAAGAAAAGGAAAAAGAAACATAAGACTGTTGTAGAACCCTCTAAACCTGCTATAGATCCTAATAGTATATCTATTTCTGATGCTGAAACTGAAAGTGGTAATGAAGAAAATGAAGCTCCTAATGAAGAAAAAGTTGAAGAAGAACCTGAAAACCACACTAAGAATACTAAATACACCAAAGAAGATTTTATTGCTAAGAAACATGGTAGTGAAAGAGAGCCTTGGGTCCAAAACCCTATGCCTTCCCCTGATAAGAAACACAAGTCAAAGGAAGATGAACACTATAATAAGTTTGGTGAGTGGATGAAACCTTTATTCTTGCAAATTCCTTTGACTGATGCTATTAAAGTGCCTCCTTACTCAAAGTATATGAAGGATATTGTCTCGAATAAAAGGAAGATCCCTAATGAAGAAATTTCTACTTTGCTTGCTAATTATTCCTTTAATGGTAAGGTTCCAAAGAAACTTGGAGACCCAGGGATTCCAACTATCCTTTGCTCTATTAAGAACAGTTATGCTAGAACTGCTTTGTGTGATTTGGGAGCTGGAGTTAGTGTTATGCCTTTCTCTCTCTATAAGAGGCTTCAACTAGAAAAATTAATACCAACTGATATATCTTTGCAAATGGCTGATAAATCTACCACTATTCATGTTGGTATATGTGAGGATGTACCTATTCAAGTGGCTCATAATTGCTTGATATTAACTGATTTTATTGTGCTTGAAATGCCTGAAGATGATAATATGTCCATTATTCTTGGGAGACCTTTTCTTAATACTGCAGGAGTTGTTATTAATTGTAATCAAGGAAAGGTGACTTTCAATGTTAAGGACAAGGAACATACTGTCTATTTCCCCAAGAAGATTGAAAGGACTTATGGTTTGAATTCAATTGAACATGTTGAGGGCATTCAAGTTGGAGAAATATATTGTCCCATACCAAGAGAAAAATTTGAAACTATTATGATTGGGACCATTGCTATCAAGGTTGAGGTAACATAATCATTAGTGGGATACAGAGTTTTGTCTCATATGGAATTGTTTTGGTAACAAGACCTGATCAACCTTGTTAACAAAAGGATTTCATTGAACAAAAAAATGTTTTCACCGTGATTATCTCCGCTTACATCTATTCTATCCACTTTAGTTTTTGCTTATGCCTAACTTAAAGGCGTTAAAGAAAAGTACTTATTGGGAGATAACCCAAAAGTTTTAGATGAGTCTTGGATGCTCCTTATCCTTTTTATTAGCTTTTTGTGCCAAGAGTAACCTCTAATGAGAGAGAAGTAATGGTTGGGAAAGTTGTTCCCGAAACAGATTTCTGTGCTTCACCGTAAAAACTCGTGTAAAATCTTTGTACGTCCTTTTGAGGCATGAATTTTTGTGCTTCTGTCCCAGGTTGTTATCTAAGTTTTGTTAGTTCAACACTTTTTGATTTGAGCAACACAAGGTCTTCGGAAAAATTTGTCTTTACCTGCTGGTCTGTTTTGACAGATTTCTGCCATTTTCTGCATTTGCTTCTTGTTGGTTCCTTTTTGAGTTCTTTTGGGGAATTGAGCTTTTTGAGGGAAGTGCTTCAGTAGATAGTGTTCTAATGGAAGTTTATTGGTGTTAGAACTGAACCTTAAGTCTTATTATCTTGAGTGCACTAATGTTGCTAATAAAGATTGTGTGAAGTTTTGTATGAAGGAAAAATTTCAGGTGTATGGAAGGAATGAACAATGAGATGAAGGATGGACTAAAGCTCAAGCTTGGGGATGCCACGTGTGTCACCCCAAGAAATATCCAAGAAGTACAAGTGTAAAAGCTTGGGGATGCCCAAGGCATCCCCTTCTTCATCAATAAAAATCCCAGGTTTCCTCCAAACACTTCATTTTTATTGTTTCATGCACAGTTGTGTTGTTCTTGGAGCGTCTTCTTTTTCTTTTTTGTTTTAGTTTTTCGTTTGCTTTGTTTTCTTAGTTTTCTGAATAAATTGTTGGACCTCCTCTTTCATACATTGGTTTTCAAATAGTTTAGTTTGGTTTGGAAAAGAGTAGGAAAGTTCATGCTTAAGTGGTAAAGAGAGCTTGTTTTTGATTGTGGCCTATGCTTTGTCATGCCATGCTTGATATTATTTTGGCTTTATGCTTAGTATTCTTTGCTGTAGCATGACTTGTTATAAATAATTGAGATTGCTTAATGTGCCTTGGATGAATCATGCGTTGTTTTAGCATATTAAAGCATAGTATAGTGATATTCTCCTTTGATGTTTTATTTGGGTTGACTTGGCACAAGCTCACACCATGTTATGACTATCCCAAGTCACCATAAGCCTTTATGATCCTTTAGTTTTCAAATTTTAGTATCACTTTATGCTTTGATCAATGATGTTTTGTTGCTCTACGTGATTATGGCCATTGTTGCTCTCTCGTTTGTCGCTCCCTTACTATGGCTAGCCTTCACTTTCACTGAGTATGTTTTACTCATGTTTCCAACTCCCTAAACCAAATATTGCCAAAGTGTCCACCATACCTACCTATTAGCATCATTTGCTACTTCCGTGCATATTCAGTATGCCTTTTTTTCTTCCGAATAAAATGTTTGCTTGCTATGAGAAAGTTAGTTAGTAAAGCTCTCACGAACGAAAGTTGAAGTTAGCAGAACCATGTTTCATGGGGAACGTTGTCAACACTGCATTGGTACTTTGTACCTAGTTGATATCATGTTCTTTTGCTTATGGATCCCGGTGGTGTGAAATAAAAGTGGAACTTGTAAGATCATGGAGTTTGTATGCATGTTAGAGAAACGCCTAGGCCGCTAGCCTAAGCCATGCCTAATCATGGTGGAAACTATCACCATAACCATAATGAGCATTCTATGAAGCATCCTCAATAAAAATCTATGCATATAGTAAATAAAAAGATCGCTAGGATGCTCATTGTCTGCTTGCCTTGTCATTTTGATTATGGGATAGCTCCTGTATCATGTGCAAGGGGTACCCCGTTGGCGGTTCTCTATGATACTTATATACTTACAATGACAAGAGCTTACTTGTGACTGAAGTTGAGTAGCATGAGGATCGGTCTTCGTAAGTAAGAGGCATGAGACTTCGATTTATAACTTGTCAAGCATATCCTCTTAGTTGTGTCACTTTAACTTTAACCATTTAAAGATGCTTATGATAGGGGCAATGAGAGCTCAAAGATAATGAGTACAATACTTTCAGCATTTGGAAGCCTTTCAAACTTTTCAAAACCTGTTCATTTCCTTGTTGAGTCTTCACACATTTTATGAGCACTTTCTTGAGAGCATAGTGGCCATTCTTAGTTCTATGTGCATTGTCCCAAGACTTGTTGACTGATGCATACCTTGATATTGCTTGTTTTAAACTATTTTTATCTAGTCACTCTTGTAAACTTTGAAGGTGTCCTATGCATTTATGTTGCTACTCTATGAGGGACAAGCTGATTGCGACTATGCTATGTTTCTTTTATGTAAAACAATCAAACGTCTTGTAAAGCATTGTTATTCATGAATCTTTTGTTTGTGCATTTTCATGTTGCAACATAGTTTCTATGTCTTATTGCTAGAACTTTGTCTTTCATGTTATGATTGAAGTACTATGATCCCAGCTTTGAATGTTTTACAAATACTTTGATCAAGTTTATGATGGTGCATGTCACCTCAAAAATTATTCTTTCTTTTTATCACTTACCTACTCGAGGACGAGCAGGAGATAAGCTTGGGGATGTTGATACATTGCAAATGTATCTATAATTTTTGATGTTCCATGCTTGATTTTATCTACTTTTTTATGTTTTGTACACACTTTGGAGTACTTTTCATATGATTTCTTGGACTAACCTATTAACAAGAGCCACAGTGCCAGCTGCCTGTTTTCTGCTGTTTTTGGTTCCAGGAAAGTCAGAAAATGAATATTCACGGAATTGGACGGGACAAAAGCCAAAGTTCCTATTCTATCGGAAGACTCACGAGGCGAATCACGAGGCGGAGGAGGGTCAGGGGCTCACACACCCTCCCAGCGCGGTACCCCTGTGCCGCCAGGCATGGTGTGGGCCTCCGCACCCCTCAGTCTCCCTCTTCGCCTATAAGATGCCTTCTGACCTAAAAACTCAACGGGGTTCGACGTTTTTCCAGAAGGAGTTCCGCTCCGCCGCTACCACCAGATTCCACGAAATGGCACCAGAAACTCCGTTCTGGCACCCTGTCGGGACGGGGAATTGGAGGAGATCATCGCCATCATCATCACCATCGCTTCTCCATCGATCATCCATGTTTCCCCCATCTATGAGTGAGTAATCCCCCACTATAGGCTATGGGGATGGTAGGGATTGGATGAGATCGTTCATGTAATGATATCAGATTGTTAGAGCATGGTGCCTAGTATCTTTTATTAGTGCTTTATGACTTTGTTGCGACTTGTTATGCTTAATGCTTGTCACTAGGGCCCGACTGCCATGATTTCTGATCTGAACATGTTCTTGATTCATTATGATAGTATTGTTTATGGTCTTATCTACAAGTTGTATACACACGTTGTTGTCCGGAACCAATGGCCCCGAAGTGACAGAAATTGGGATAACCGGAGGGAATGGCTTTGATGTGAGGATCACATGTGTTCACGGAGTGTTAATGCTTTGCTCCGGTGCTCTATTAAAAGGAGCACCTTAATTGCCAGTAGTTCCCTTGAGGCCCCGCTGCAAACGGGCTGGCAGGACAAAAGATGTTGTGCAAGTTCTCATTGCGAGCACGTATGACTATATATGGAACACATGCCTAGGATTATCTAGTACTTGGATGCTTTATCTTATTTATCTGCAATTGCCCTATGTTCTGATTGCTATGTGAATTGTCTTTTCCATGCAACTCCCGTCCATCCATCCCTATGCCTACCGCACTCGAATCCTATTCTTTACTGCTATTGTTACTGCTGTCTTTACTTTACTACTGCCGCTACTTTACTATTCCTACTACGAAACTGTTGCTACTGATAAACTGCTATGAGCAAAATTGTTTCTAGGTGCAGCTGAATTGACAACTTAGTTGTTAAGGCTTATAAATATACTTTGGCTCCCCTTGTGTCGAATAATTAAATTGGGTTTCACTTCCCTCGAAAATACTGCGATACACCCCCTATACTTTTGGGTCATCAGCCCCACATGTCATCCTCTCATTAGCAGAAATGTGTGTATGATGGATTTTTTCCTTCGCTGGTGCTACCTCGTTCCAAGTTGGTAGCGCTGCTCAACGCATCTACCGTTTAACTAACCTCCTGAGCCCCACATGTCATCATCTCATTAGAAGAAATGTGTGTATGATGGATATTTTCCTTCGCTCGCGCTACCCTGTTCCGAACTTGACAGCGTTGTTCGATGCATCTACCGTTTAATCACGCTGCTGGGCCCCACATGCCATCCTCTCATTACAAGAAATGTGTGTATGATGGATTTTTTTCCTTCGCTGGCACTACCACGTTCCGAGTTGATAGCGCTGCTCAACGCATCTACCGTTTAACCAACCTCCTGAGCCCCACATGTCATCCTCTCATTAGAAGTAACGTGTGTATGATGGTTTTTTTTCCTTCGCTCGCGCTACCCTGTTCCGAACTTGATAGCATTGTTCGACGCATCTACCGTTTAATCACGCTGTTGGGCCCCACATGTCATCCTCTCATTAGAAGAAACGTGTGTATGATGGATTTTTTACCCTCTCTCGCGCCTTTGTTTTCCAAACTTCATAGCTTTGCTCTCTGCATCAGCCATTTATTCAGGCTGGTGGGTCCCTTATGTCAGCCTCACATTATAAGAATCATGGGCATCTTAATTTATTAAATGCCAGAGAATGGAGTAGTTTCTTAATAACATGGGTAGGCGGGTTCTTTGTTTTTGTTTTAAAGGGCAATTCCAAAAAGGCCGAATTAAACATTTTGGGCTATTCTACATCTACTATACTCAATGGGCTATACTCCATGCACTATTCTCCATGGGCTCCTTGATAAATATTTAAATGGGCTATCGTCAGCAAGCCCCCTGACCCCTACATGGCCGAATTAAATTGTTCTGGACTAAAGAGGGGTTGAATGGGCTAGATTTTACCTCCTCTTTAGTAAAATTTGCATTATGTTGTGGCTCGGCCAAATTCGGAACACAGACCTCACTACTAGAGGGGAAAAGAAACGATAATTCTTTTGACATATATTCGTGTAAAAATATCTAAAGAACAAGGGACATAGACCGCATGCGCCAAAACTGGACTGGTATCCAATGACTTCACTTGGTACCCTCTCATTTCTGTCCAAAACACATCCAACGGTTTCGATGACACACAGGCAACAGCTCTAGTGCAAGCAGCCCAGCAGCAGTGACATAACTTTTTTACAAATTCAGTAGCATTTGAAAGATCTAGTAGTATAGAATAAGACAGAAAAATATCGGCATATTCCTAGTTCATATTCAGCAGCACTTGACCGATTCTGCAACATTCCAAAGTGACTGTTTTAGCTATACAGACACTGAAAATCAATAGCAGTACAGAGAGAACCCGTTCATGTTTCATCTCTAAAAACCTTGTTGCACGATCAGTTTGCCCTTTTCTCCAAACACACTCGATCATTGGAGCAAGCATAACTGACGATCAAGTATGATTTTGTGTGCATACCTCCTCTTCACATTAATACCAGTGTGACCCCCATATATATGCATCCCAAAATGCCCAAGACTCATCTAGATTGTGACAAAGCCAAGTTTTAAAAGGAAAGCAAGACCATCTACTGCACTTGATCTAAACAAGTACCAGTACATCAGTATTAGTTCTAGAAAATACCTTAGTAATAGTAACGACATAACACTTGACAGATTGAGTAGCATTTGAAGCTTGAGTAGTACATAATAAGACAACAAAATATCTACAGATTCCCAGTTCATATTCAGCACCACTTGACAGATTCAGCAGCATTTCAAAATGACTGATTCTGCAGTACAGACAATGGCCAAAAGAAATGACAGATTCACCAATGAAGACATTGAAATTCAATAGTTGTAGCAAGGCCATGACTCATAAGGAAAGAGAGTCCATATTCAGCACTCGGTCGGTCGATCTGAATAAGTACCACTACATATGTATACTACAAAATAGATTAGCAGTAGCAAGTTAAGACCTCCATACAAAATACTCGGCATAACACAACAGCGTGTCAAGTCCTGGCCGAGTAGCACTTTCTTTCCTGCCTGTTACCCTTTCCTTGTCACACCGTCGCCTGTGGGCCCACTATGTCAGCAGCGTACATTGGAAATAGGTATACATTGCCGCAAACTTGTTCCACCTCTCCCCATACAAATTGAATCTGTCACCAACATAAAGTAGTAATTAATTAGTACAATGTTACATATCTTAACATTGGGATCACCACGAAGAATATTTAGATGTGAATCTGTCACCAACATAAAGTAGTAATTAATTAGTACGATGTTACAAATCTTAACATTGGGATCACCACGAAGAATATTTAGATGTTTTATCTCACTTTTGAAACTTGTTGATGCAATACTCCTAATCCACAGGGAAATCCAAGGAACAGTTCAGAAGCTTCCAGGTAACACCATGGCTGCGACGGGTACGACCTAAGCCCTTCCAGGGCGACTTCGGTCGACGATGGCCTACTCGTCAGCTCAGATGTCGCCACCATTTCGACCGCATGGAGCTCATGCCACAGAGACAGCGACCAAAGCTTCACTTTGTACCGCGTCTATTCGCACGCCCCTAAACTGACGAACCTAGGGGATATGACGATGTCCATGGTGTGGCCGTCAGTTTGGGCAACGAACACGGTGCCCTCTTTCCAGATGCTGATGATATCCGCTCTCCGCGGGCCCCCTGTGGGCACCGGCTTAGATGGCTCCCAGTGTTTGTGGCTATAGGGAATTATGGGTGCAGTCCTCGAGTGGGCAACTCTAATGTGGCGGACGAGCTCTACCATAGGTGTTAGCTCAACCGACGAGGTGATGAACTCGCATCCAGGCTCTGTGTAGCCTTGATGGCCGTGAAAGCACCAGATTATGTGGTCGTAGATGTCGTTGTAGGGGACGAATGTCCCGCAGTGGTCATTAGGGCTTCTGCTACCTTTTCCGCCCGCGACTTGGTGGTACAGCTCCTTGGAGCATGCAGCCAGCCAGGCGGTGCTGGTAGTGTCTAGACGCATAGCAATTTCATTGAAAATAGCGTCACCGACCTTGCTCCAAACGCCGTGCTGTGGGTTGTGTGTCGATTGCGACATCAGGATGGATTGGGGGGAAGAGGTCGGACCAGAGTATGACTATCGGGGGACTTTTGGAGAGGGGTGGCGCGCGGCCTGCAAGATCCGATGCAGCGGGAAAGATGGCGAGGAAAATGTGCGAAGCATGCAGTAAAGACGATCCCAAATGCTGGGCCAGGTGTGTTGGCGAGTGGGGATAAAAACAGCCGAGATGGGGAAGATGGGATGGCTCTTTGAACGAGTTTTTTTCAAGGCCTCTGGAGCTACATCCAGGATGCCGATTAGCTTGGCTTGCATGCTGCAGTGCACTAAATTAACCATCTGAAATCCTGGCACATTTTATAGCTAGGACGCCACGCTGTCGTGCCCTAAATTAACCATGTCACAACCTGGGCCATTACAGCTAGGCCGGCACACTGCCATGTACGCCGACTAGAGTTACTACTGTTGTCATGTTTGACTAAATGATGTTTGTTTAGTTTGCTAAAAAGGATTATAATGTAGGGTTGGACTATCGAGCAACTCGACACGTTAAGTCTCGGCTCGTTAAGGCTCATGCTCATTAAGGCTCAGATCATTAAACTCTTTAAGGATAACGAGAAAAAAGTAAAGCTCGGCTCGGTTCATTAGCTATTAACGAGTGCTCACGAGCTGATCGTTATGAAAATGTATCAGCCCTAGACAGAGGCATACCGATAATTAAAAACGACAGTCAGCAGGGTTCGGTCAGTGCCGCGGTCAGTAGATCCAGATCGAGAAGATGGAGATGGGGTATGTAGTGGGAGATGACGAGTTAATGAGACACATGAGAAATATTCTGACTCGATCGAGAGAGTCTAGGGTAAGGTTTTTGGTCGGTCGCTCTCGCTCCTGGATTGATCAGTCTTACTCAATGGGCTAGATGTTTGCCATATATGAGCTACCAGATTAGACATGTAGCAACATAATTGGGCCTTACCTTGGTTGTTATCGAGTTTAACGAGTAGCTCATGAACATCGTTAATTTGATCATTTAGCTTGTTAAGGATATCGAGCAAAAACTGCAGCTCAGCCAAGATTGTTAAGGAAACGAGTCGATTTTGAACGAGCCGAGCAAACGAGTGCTCATTAAACTCGTTGAGTTTCGAGTTTTATGTCCAACCCTAATACTTTGAACATGAGGTAGTACAATACTAGAAGTAGTACACTAGATGTTTGTTTTGCAGTTTTGCTGCAACATAGTACAATAAATACCTCCACATTCGAGCCTAGCGCGATTAAGTACCACGGTGTTCAAACAGGATGCATGATAACAGAAGGTGTTCAAGCACCTCTTTACATAATAGTTATAATTAGAAGCGAATAGTCACTACATTAATACACCTATGATATAGTAAAATGTCCATCAAATGATGGGTGATAACCTTCTCATCTGATCACCTTCTCGCAGTTATCATGATCAAATACTATCACCTTAAAGGAAGTGGTGGCAAGCTTCTTGAATACCAGAAATTATCCTACCTTCAAGTCATGTGCTTTCACAAAATCTAGCCATCCTTCGTCAAGGATTATCTTGCCGTCTTGCTTCTTCAGCTCGACGTCCTAGCTGCAGGCTTTGCATATCTTCAACTTGATGGCCTCTAGATACTCACCGCCAAACGTTGGCAAAAAGGAGCTGGGTATGCTCTGCACATCTAACCCTCCCGGTACTAACAACATCTTGCAGAAATCGTCACAGGTGTTCTCCACGTGGGTGTTCTTGGCTAGCCCCTCCATCCATACTGCACATGGCTCTCTTGTCTTCTTCGATGATGAGTCTATCCAAGCTCTTCTTGCCTGAACACTGCAAAAAAATCCCGTGGACAGATAATGTCTCTACCAGCTATCAATAATTGTGAAATAGTACAGTATTAGCTGATAGAGTACAATACAAGATCATCTAAGAAAGTAAAGTGGAGCAATTTTCTTATCGAAGTACACAAATTAAAGTCTTAACTCTAGCTACAATGAACGCCAGTTATATTAGTACTACTTCCAAGGTCTAGGCATCACATTAGTGCAGTTCTTTATCGCGCAGTACGGATACCGAACACCCAGGAACAAACAAACGGACGAACAGGATGAGCTCTATCTGCTGTCGATGCTAGAGATGCATACATATACTCGAAATTTTAGCAAAAATCAGGGTAGGGCAGCAGCTGCCCTAACTTGCCCAATTAAAGGGACCTCCTCCCCTGAGACAAATTTAAAGCAAAACATACCAAGTGGCCTCCCAAATCATCATCAGCTGTGGATCAATCAATACAAAATTTGAACTTATTATTACAGTTCACCGTAAATCTAGCCCTGGAACTAGCTTGCATGTGTAAAACTGAACTGTAGTATACATACCGCACTGCCACCGCGATGTTAACCAAGCGCTAATAAAATCTTGACCGCATATCATCATCAGGATCAAGGGTTCCGGGGATTATGTACATACCGCACTGCCACCGCGATGTCTGAGGGATGCGACGGCTCTATAGATGAGGTTGTAGGGCCCACCGCCTATAGCCGACGCGCCTAAGAGGAGTAAGTTGCGGCAGTGGTGGTCGTCAATGGAGGGAAGCGCAATGACGATTAAGGAGTGTTGTGTGAGAGAGGGCTAGGGCTGATGCGGGGGCTGGTGAGGGAATAAATGCGGCAAAGTTAAACGAATGTCGTGGATAAATCAAACATTTCCACCAATACAGTACTACTAATTGTCATGCAAAAATTAATTGCCTAGAAAATTTGGCACGGCATCTTGAGTGCTTGAATAGGGATCCATCAAACACATACTATGAAAGTATATTATTACGTACATGGTGCCTAGTACAAGCAATAGTGGAAATGATGTTGCATGTACTGATACTACAATACAGTATGAAAGTACTATGTACATAGTACTGTACATTACATGGTGACAAGTACTAGCTACAGAAATGATGTTGCGAGTGCTCATAATCATATTTTCGGTATTTTGGTCAAACTTCACATAGTTCTAACGAGGCAGGGTTGGCACGAACCACATTGGCGCCTCAAACATTTGCTATCTATGTTCCGCTCCAGTGTAGTTAAGTGATGAACCTATGGCAGCTCCCCTATTGACGTGCATGCGGCTCCAATCTGGAACTAGTTGTGGGCGATGTTGGCAGCGCACGTGTGTAGCAAACACACAGTCTCCTCTGAATACTGGCAGAGCTTCGTCAACATCGGCAGCACCAGGTTAGAAGTTTGTAGGGGGATCGAGGATGAATGGATGGTTGATTCCCACAAACACTAACCTCCCTTCAAGATTATCCCTTCTGATCCAGTCCAGTGCTACATGGTTATCCAAATTAAGGGCCCTCTAGAAAACGTGACAGCGGAGCGAGGGATAAGTGAGCAGTTCTCTACCCATGTATGATACAAGATTACCATGGCTGCTGGTTCGTGCACCCCTGGTGTGAATCCATAGGATATTCCAGCCAAGCTCTGCCAAGTACTAGCTCCGTAATGCAATATCTTCAGCCTGCTTGGACGTTTGCCGGCTCTTCAATTACTGGAGCCTGTATGACACGCTGGCCTGCAAGTATACCTGTGTGTGCATTTCAGTTAGTAAAAGTATCACGAACAATGCAGTTATAAGTAATTTATAAATTTTACTTTTAAATATCAGGACTCACTCCACTTGTTTGGTTCCCAAACAAGAACATCTCCTAGCGGTTCTGTCACCACGTATATATGATCAATAGAACCACTGATTATACACTTGGCAATGGCATCGACATACGTTGCCGGTGCAAGATAGTCATTTTGAAGGATAACCCAGTCCCTGTCACAAGGAAAATCTATGGTAGCAATGAATTTTTCAAACACCGCCATTGCATTGTAGTGCCATTGGTTGTCAAATCTGTACGGTTTCCTTGCTATTTGTCTCTTTAGCAGCTCGATATATGCGTGCTTGTAGAGGTAAGTGCATGGGGGGCGGGGAAACACTGGTTACTCGATGGAAAAATATCAACACGCTACACACGTGGTAGCTTGATACGTGTCATACTATAGACGTTTTGGAGGTACCAGCGCCCCGAGTGCTTTGCAATCGCAATCCATTCTCCGTTGGCACCAACCCAGCGTCCCTTGTCAAATCCTTCATCATCCCATGTTCTGGGTATGTCATCTTCAACTGGTACAAAGGCTTCTACTGTTGGATTGTCTAGTGGCATCAGCAACGCGTTAATACCCTGCAATAGATTTTCTTCATATCTAGGGGCATGCAAGGTGTTTGACAAAGGGGGTAGTGCTAGCTAGCTTTGCAGAAACACTACTATCTGAAAGATGCAGAAACATGTTTAATAAATCATGAATGCACGCAGACAAACACACCAAGGAATAAGGTCTTGTTTGCATTAAAGAGAAAGTGTAGAAATAGTTAAGTTTCCTATGCTGGCACTATTCAGGGGAATGGACCAGAGGAAAAAAAGCAGGCAATTTTCCTATGATTGATTAACAAGATTAGTGGCCTCTTTCGATCAATGGTTTTTAAAAAACATAGGAATAGGAAAAACACAGGATTGACATGGTAGGTACAGTAAATTCATATTAGGAATTTTGTAACAGGTGTCTTTGGATGGTGAATAGTAAATAAACACAAGAGTTTTGCGGGAATATAGTGTAAGCGCATTGGACTTCTCAATTGAGAAATAAAATGAGGTTGGAGCTCGTGTTTAGATTCTTATGGAATGGAGGGCATAGGAACTAAGAAGTGACTCCATAGGAATTTGATATCTTCCAAAATCCTATGGGTTAGAATCCTCCAAAAATCATATGCAATTCTTCATATCTATCTTGGACCCTATTTTCAAATTCCTACGCGCGCAAAGAACGAGAATGAGGTCCCAAGAGACACGATAACATCATAAATATACTCCCCCGTGAGGTTTGACTTTGATTTTACCATGTTTTAAAGTAATCCTATGTTTTTGTATTCATGTAAACCAAAGAGCCAACTTTTTTACAGAAATATTGTGTTTTCAAAACTCATGAAACTTAAAATATAACGCTAGCCTTGATTGGCCAATACACCTTCCGTTACATGTGTCAACAATCCTGGTCGTTTTTGTGTTTTCAGATTAGTATGTTTGGAGGAGAGGGGGGACACTAAAGCAAAAGTCTTGTGCCTCTTTCGATCGCAGGATTGAGACCACAAGAATTTCACAGGTTTGCCGGTGAAAAACAGGCGATTATAAAATGTAGGAAAACTACCTACGTGATTGGCACGATGAGGGTTGAGCCTAAAGTAGATGTTCCAATTCCTACGGGATTTAAGCATGGGTGGGGGGTTGCAGTTCAAAACAATTTGCGTACCACGATTCCTTTGATCCAAATTAAATCCATCTGAAAGAATCTAACGATTCGAGTCCTAACAAAATCATGCAAAACTGATTTTTACCTGCTCATCACGGTCTAGTGGCCATGTCTGTGGGTCAGAGTGAAGTAGGCAGGGCAAACCCGGAGACCAGGATCTTCTGCAATCCCTCGATGCATGCCAACCATGCCGCGAGCCAGGCGAGCGGTGCTCAGAAGATCGGCATGACCGGTGATGTTGCTCAGCGGTCCGTAGTGGAGGTTGCCAAATTTGATTGCCTGGCTGTAGCGCTTAGATATCTTACGCTTCATCACTCCAGATGTCGTTCCGAGGAAGAGTACTGTGGAAGATTAGTCCGGATGGGTTGGTGGTTTCTACCTTTCTGCAAGGGTGGAGAGGGGCTACGATGGTGCACAAGCGACCGGAGCGGCAGACGAAGACGATGAGGGGCACGTGGCGGTTCTCCTCCGGTTGTCGGATCGACTACTTCGACCCGGTATATTAGGGCAAAACTAACACAGGACATTAACATAGACGCTTATGCAAAAAAGGAATAATAACAGAAAATTAGATATAGTAGTATTTCTTAAACGTTCCAGCCTGCAACGCTGGCCCCTAATTTGAGGCGCTACTTTTTTTCGGTAGGTAGCTAGGGACAACAAATCGCACCATGCCAAAGAAAAAAGTTCGAAATGTCCTCAAATTTGCTTTGCATGTGGCGATGGTGATGCCGCACTGAAGGAGAGAGCAAACACAATTTGTTTTGAATGCATATATACTACTCCCTTTGATCCATATAATGTTCTCAGATTTATCTAGATTAGAATGTATATAGTCATGTTTTCGTGCTAGATTTATCTAATGGTTGGAACTCCAAGTGGCAACATTATTACCGTGACATGATTCACCCATTTACTCCTAAATATGGAACATCACGGATGATGGGAGTACAATTTACATCAAGGACCTAAAAATGGATAAAATTACATAGAGGTCCTTACATTTAGCACGAAGCACCCTAAAAATAAGCAAGGGAAATAGTCGGTCTGGCTCCTTCTCGAGAGAGTAGAGCCGTACTCTTCATACTACTTTCTCTTCGTTTGTTTTCAAAATATATGGACAAATTTGGTGGCATGAAAATTCCTGGACATTGGATCATCATCAGCATAAAGTATGATGTAGATATGGCCATGACCTTGGTCATTCGGCTTGAAATCTAAGAATGTTCATACTCATCGGCAACTAATAAAATTAAATACGTTTAAATTTTACCACTTGCTTTTAGGTTCACATTTTACATGTAAGGACCTAGGGATTACATTTTAAATCAAGAACCTAAAAAGGTAAAATTTTATCGAGGTCCATACATTTAGCACGAAGCACCCTGAAATTAAGCAGGGAAAACAGTCATGTTTTGCTCCTTCTCGAGAGAAAAGCTGGTCGAGACATACTCTTCATACTACTTCCTCTTTGTTTGTTATCAAAATATGCTCAAATTTGGCAGCTTGCAAATTCTTGGATAGGGGATCATGAATCATCAACATAAAGTATGATGTAGATATGGCCAGGAGGCCAATGACCTTGGTCGTTCTTCTTGAAATCCAAGAATGTTCATACTTATTGACAACTAATAATCTTAAATACGCTTAAATTTTTACAGTTTCTTTTAGGTTTGAATTTTACACGTATGGATGGTGGGAGTACATTTTACATCAAGGAGGTAAAAAAGGTAAAATTACATCGAGGTCCATACATTTAGCACGAAGCACCCTAAAATTAATCAGGTAAAACAGCCATGTTTTGCTCCTTCTCGAGAGAAAAGTTGATCGAGCCATACTATTCATACTACTTCCTCTTCATTTGTTTTCAAAATATGGCCAAATTTGGCCGCATGTAAATTCTTGGATATGGGATCAGGAACCATCAACATAAAGTATGATGTAGGTATGTCCATGACTGTAACATCCCAAAACTTTAATCCAAGCTTATCAAGATCAAATCATCCAAAAATAGGGTTAACAAAAACTTTTCCAAATTTAAAATGAAAGCATTCATATGGGTATGCATTTAAAATAGGAGTTGTTTGAATTGCCATGATTGATTGATCAAATGCTTGTAAAATGTTTCTTAGGTGATTTAAAAACATCATCTACATCATTCCCAAACTTCTCCTAAAGAAAATCAAATCAAAAAGAATTAAAAGGAAGGAATGGTCATTTTGGCAAATTTAACTCTCATGCCTACTTTGGCTATTCCTAGTACTCAATTCTTAACAGAAACAATTCTTGATCTTTGCACCCTTTGCTAGTACACATAATGAGGTACCAAGGACCACCTTTTGATCTGCTAAAAACATTCTGTTAACTGTTCTAAATGACAGTTTAAAATTGAATCTAATGCATATGCATAGATCACCCCTATTTCAAAAACCATCTATTTGAGCTCCACTTTCAAAACCCTTGCAACCAGAGAGTACCTATCACTAGTGGAGATTACTCAAAAAATTTGAACTCAAAATTCAAAACTTTTTCTCTTGCGGGCATTTCATCACACACATGGCAGGCAGAATCAAACACAAATAGCTAGCTCACTGTTCCTATAGAGTTTAGCCACCCATTTGACCACAAAACACTCCCTCTGTCTCCACTTGATCAAACCATGCCATTACCACCCCAACCCCTACACCCTAGTGGCCAGGCCAAGCCATGCCGAGCACCAACTCGCCGGCCAACCTTGCCCTCACCCAGTCGACCACCTCCTCCTTCCTCTCCATGTCTAGGAGGTAGCCAGCACCTCACCGCCCCTCTCTGTCCCCTGCCCGAGCCAAGTGCTGCCATGGACCACCGAGGAAAGCCCGCGCCTAGTGCCACCGCACCATGCTGATGCCGCCCGCAGAGCACGCTCTATCCCGCGTGCGTGCCGCAAGCCTCGACCTCCGGCCGCCTCGCTCGACTGGCAAACACCCCAGACATCCCCGTTCGCCGCCCAAAGCCTCACAGCCACCGCTCGCCGTGGACACCGCCGCTTCGGCCGCACAGAGCGCCACCTCGCCCAGACCGTGTACCACCGCCCCTACGGCCCCATTTAAGTCCTAGAGCACCACCAGGGAACCGCCCATCGATCGCCACCCCCAGCCATGCCTCTAGCTCGCCATAGCCATGTCGCCACCGTCGACCGCCCATCCCGCTCGGTCTCACCGTCGGGCCTATAAAAGGAGCCCTCCCCAGCCATTCTTCTCCACACCATTCCACTCCCCTCACCTCTCTGAACCTCACCCACCTCTAGCCGGAGCAAGTGGAGCAGCAGCTCGCCGGAATTGGAACCGGAGCCGCCGCCTCTGGAGGAGAAGGGCGCCGTTGATTTCGACCGCCCCAAGCTCCGCCGCAATCGCGCCTCGCCTTGCCGTCGTCTTCCGTGTCGTTTGCCCGCCTCATCGACCCTGCTGGAGCCATGGTACGCCCCTAGTAGACCCCACCGAGTCGCTAGGGTTCGAGCTCGCCGACGACCTGTTCGCTGCCGTCGATTTACACCCTCAACCGCTGATCTCGCTTTCATAATCGTAATCGCCTACGCTGCGTGTTAAGTGCCGCTGACACGTGGGACCCCCCTGTTAGCTGAGCCCCGCGCCGCGGAGCGCCACTGGGCCGGCCCATTTCTTTTCCCGTGCTAGCCCACCCATTCAAATCTAGATTTTTATTTTTAGTTAAATCTAGTTTTTGTCCACTATTTCAAAATTCAATTCTGTGAGTTTGACAAATCCAAATAGCATGAAACAAATTTTATCGGAAAGGTATTGAAATAATCTATCCAAGCCCGTTGGATTTATTTCAACTAGAGTTATAGATCTCTCCTAATAAAAATAACAAAACAGAAGCTTTTGCACCTTGCAACATTTTTATAAAATCAACCAAGTTAGCTTTTGAGTTGATTCCAACTCTCAAAAATCACATTTCATCATATCTATCAAAAATTTTAATCAACTTTGGACTAGTACCAAAATAATGCTATATAGGCATTTCTAGTCACTTTAAATCATTAAATAATGAACTTAAACTAAAGTAATATTGATCCAACCTTTAAATCTCATTCCCACATGTTAGAATATGTGGTGAGGACATGTGTCCACATGATCCCATATTTTGGTGGTGAATATTAAATTTTAATTAAAATTTCAATGAGTAGAAATTACTTTTCTAAAATAAAAAGGTTGAAACTATTGAATTAAACTTGTGATGCTTGTGATGATAATAGATCATCAATTGTGTGTTTTAGAATGCTACTTAGCGTAGTTAAGTATTGTTTGGTGATTGTCTACTCCCTATGCATTTATAGACGCTAGTACCGACCAAGCTTTCGAGGAGGAGGAGTTCTACCAAGAAGAAGAAGAAGAAGAAAACTTCAACCACTGCACCAACCAAGGCAAGCTATTGTTAGCAGGCTATATTTAAAACTAGATGGTTTAGCAAAGATGCCTTAAGCATGCTTTGATCACACCCCTTTAACTATTAGTACCCCAAGTCTTATTGACAAGTTTTACCTCCCTTAGTTCACACAAAGTTCTTTACTTGTTTTGAAGGTAGCATAAAAAGTATAAAACCTGACCTACTTAGAAACCTTTAGATGTCATTCTATGGCATGAGATTGAAACCATCTGTTCCACCTTAGTGAATACTCTTAACTTAGTATTTTAGAATAGATAAAAAACTTGAGTCACTTTAGATGGGAACACTTGGTGAAAATGAATTGTGAAAACCTTGGAATGATGAGTCATTCTATTGAGATGTTTTGACATGTGTTGAGAGACACAACTGGTTTATGATGATGAAAATGATGAGTCATGAGCCTTAACCCTTTTATAAAACTGATGGTTGGATTCGGATGCGATACCATTTCAAATATACCGTACAACCACATTACCTGAATTGGGTAAGGTTTAGCTGGAAGTTTATATGCATTAGTATTAGTTCCCTCACGGTAGAGGTTTGAGCTGAGGCTACCTCTGCAGGGTTATCCCTGACAGATGTATCGAATCTTGTGGTGAAAGTGTACCACCTCTGCAGAGTGTCAAACTATTCGAATAGCCGCGTCTGTGGTTATGGACAGTTGGAATGGCCATACTGTTTCGTTGTCAGATGTTTTCTAAATAACTTGAAACGAATGATGAACTTTGACTTGACCACAACAGGGTTGTGTTGATGATAATATCTTCCCAACTTAAGTGATTCTAGAAGCTTATTTTATATTTCTTTGCTTCTGAACTCAGCTTAGGTTCCAAACTTCACTTGATAGTTAACTTAGATTTAGTACTTTAACTTAGAATTATACTCCTTGCTAGTAGTAGTTTGCGAGTACTTAAAGAGTACTCATGGCTTTTGTCCCTGGCTATTATCATGGCCAGACTATGAAGGAGATTATCAAGATGATGGTCAGCAGGACGACTATGATAACTAGGACTATACGCCACAAGATTGCTCGTGCCTGAAGATGGACCCCACCGCTATGCTATCGTTTATTTCATTGCTTGTTGTATTAAAGACTGGATCATGAGATCCTTATTTGTGTAAAACCTTATGTATGGTTTGTAATGGATGATGTACTGTGATATCCAATCCGTTATGTCTCGCAAAAATGGTAATCCTGGGATTGCGAGGTATGGCATAACGGGCATCTGGGATTAAAAATCCGGGTGTTGACAAGTTGGTATCAGAGCCATCCTAACCATAGGAGATCCTAGTTAGAATGGACGTCCAAACCAAAAACTTAGCTTCAAAATCAAAGGGAGTATTTATGAAAAACTATTTCCCCTCTTACCCTTGTGAACTCATTCTTTCTCAAAAATGCATGTTCCTCAAAATTCTTACATTACTACTTAAAATTGGACACACTTGATCACTTCACTAACTTCCTCATCCTAAATTCTTATAGATGGAGACTCAGTTCAGCAAGTTTTACCAGTTGGGAAACGGAGGTCAGCTGATCTTCGAGAGGGATCTGGATTCGTTGTCGGAGTTACTAGGACGCCCACATCCGGAGTTTCTTGGAGCTCAACTTCCAGGACCCCCAGGAGGACACCTACAGTGGCTAGTCACCGCGGATCTTCGGGGAAGCATCGAAGCACCAACTTCCGGGAGAATTCAGTTCTCCGTGAGAGAGAACAACTGGCTAGATGGATTAGCCAGGGCAATGCATGAAGCTCTCGCATGTCTATGTGCCCTCAGCATCAACAAGATTCAAGGAACCCGTTTTGCCCACTATGCAAGACGTGACTTCATGGGAATGCCGATGGAGATGCCAAGTCAACCATATTTGAGGCGTCAAGTGGAGAACCTTGACTTCTTGCTTCATGACAGGCAGCAGGAACTAGACAATGCCAGAGAGTTAGCCAACCAGAACCGTACCATTGCCGACTAGAAGGCCCATACTTTCGCACTGCTTGTCCAAGATCGTCAGTCTCTTCGCCGCCAGCGTGCAAAGAAGGATCGCACCATCGCCCGTCTTTGCAAGAAGGTGGCCGACCTCGAGAAGACCGTCAAGGAGCAGGAAGCTCAGCTTGCCGCCAAGGAAGAAGAAGATGCGGGTGAAGACATCCAGGGAGATATGGATTCTTACCTCAGCAACGATGATGACTTTTTAGAGGAGGATGCTGTGGACTTCTACACTGATGATGAAGACTCCGACTTCATCGACGATGAGTAGATGCACTAGAGCACTGTCTTAGCATGAGTTGTATCGGTCCCATTGTAATGTAGCTTGCAGAATGGTTCTTCAAACCATCTGCTTTCCTTTGATTGTTGTGGTGTGTGTTGTATCGGGTGCTTGCTTGCATGAATGAAAATGAAGTTAGTTGAAAAACCTGAGTCTAACTCAAAGTTTTAGCTTTGAAAACACAAAACCATGAACCTTAGAATTTCCCTCTTACCCCTATATCTATCTCAATCTTCAGATGACTCGTGGAAACCAAGGAGGGAGCAGCTCGTCGCAGGACCCAATGCTGCAGATCTTGCAGAATCTCATCGCGGACCGTGAAGCAAGCGGTACGAGGCCAAGCCAACTTAGCAACATTGCAGAAGATCGCCCAAATGGCTCTCAACAACCAAGGACATGGAAATCAGGATCACCAAGGATCCAAACTCAAAAACTTTCAGAACACCAATCCCCCAATCTTCAACCAATCTGAAAACCCATTAGATGCTGATGACTGGTTACAAACCATGGAAAACAACTTAGAGGTTGCCAGAGTTGATGAGAATGAGAAAGTTCTCTTCGCCACCCACTATCTGGCGGGAGATGCAAGAGCTTGGTGGAATAGCATCCGCAATATGAACCATGGACAGGTGATGACCTAGGAAGCATTCAAGGTCAAGTTCAGCCGCACCCACATGCCGCAAGGTCTTGTCAACAGGATGAGAGATGAATTCCACGAATTGAAGCAAGGAAGAATGACTGTGGTGGAGTACCGTGACAGATTCTTGTCACTTGCCAGATATGCACCAGATGAGATCAACAAGGAGGCCAAGAAGAAAGAGAGATTCTTAAACGGACTGCATGATGAGATGCAGACTGTTCTCGTCAACATCCGTTTCGATGATCTCGAATATCTAGTCGACTCTGCCATTCAGATGGAAGGGAAGATGAACCAGGCAAACGACAACCGCAAGCGCCGTATGATGCAGCAGTTAGGATCCAGTAGTCACCAGAAGTACCGTCCCAACCCTTCACCAGGATATGCACCAAGGAACAACCGACCCCCAAATTCTTGTCCAAGCTACCCCAACCGTAGCGGAGGCAATGTGAAGTCCGGAGGAAACAATCACAACTCCGGCAATGCCAACAATTTCAACCGTGCCCCTCCCAAGAACAACAACAACAACAACACTGTACCCAGAACTGGCAGCAATGTTGTACCTGTCGCAGTCAAGGACAAGTCCCAGATCACTTGTTTCGAGTGTGGAGTGAAGGGTCACTACTCCAATGAGTGTCCCAAGAAGACTGCCACCAATGCCCCTGTGAATGCCCCAGCTCAGCAGTAGTGTCGTGTTCAACCAGGAAGGAGATTTGCCCCAGGGAACCCGCTTAGCAATCGTCTCTTCCACATGAACGCAGAAGAAGCCCGAGCGCCGGATGTAGTCTTTGGGTATGTTTTACATCAACTTCGGTTTTAGCAAGATTATTGTTTGATTCTGGAGCATCGCATTCATTTGTCACCAAAGAATTTGTATGCACTAGTAAGATTCGCCCAACCAACCTGAAGCATGTCATGATAGTGCAAATCCCCGGTTCAACAACAAAAGCTAGAAAAATTTGCAAAGCTGTACCTATCAAAATACATGGGATAGATTTTTATGCCAACCTAATTGTACTTGGAACCAAAGGATTGGAAGTAGTACTAGATATGGACTGGATGTCAAGGCATAAAGGACTGATAGACTGTGCTAAGAAAGCCATCACCATGACCAGTAGTTCGAGTATGAGAGCATATCTCCGAAACCTTACCCCGTCAATTCAAGTGCAACAAGAGTGTAGCCCCTACCATTGACCAAGTCGAGTAGTCCGTGAATACCGACGTATTCCTGATGAATTGCCGGTATGCCCGGATAGGGATATTGAGTTCATTATCGAACTAATCCCGGAACCGGACCTATAGCCCGAGACCCTATACCATGAACCCCTCAGAGTTAGTGGAACAAGAAGCGCTTGGATGCCATGTTAGCAACAGGCTTTGATTTAGCCAAGCGCATCGCCATGGAGATCACCGGTGTTACTCGTCGATAAGAAAGATGGAGGCAATAAATGCGTGTACAGATTACGAAAGTTGAATGACGTCACCATCAAAACAAGTACCCTTTACCAAAGATAGAGGATCTATTGGATCGATTGACCGAGCTCGGTATTCTCAAAGATTGATCTTAGGACTGGTTATCACCAACTTAAGATTCGTAACGGATATTCAAGACCGCCTTTACTACTCGCTATGGTTTATACGAGTATACGGTTATGTCTTTTGGATTAACCAATGCCCCTGCTTATTTCATGAATCTCATGAATAAGATCTTTATGAATTTCCTCGATAAGTTTGTAGTTGTGTTTATCGACGACATCCTTATCTACTCCAAGTCAGAAGAAGAGCACGAGCAACATCTGAGAATCATCCTAGAAACCCTGAGAGAGCATCAGTTATATGCCAAGTTCAGCAAGTGTGAGTTTTGGCTGAAAGAAGTAGGATTCCTAGGACATATTGTGTCTGCCGGAGGAGTCTCTGTTGATCCCGCCAAGATCAAAGATGTCAAAGAATGGGAAGCCCCAACCAATCAAACCCAAGTTCGTTCATTTCTCGGATTAGCGGGATATTACCGCAAGTTCGTAGACGGATTCTCGAGCATAGCCCGACCAATGACCCAATTGTTGAAGAAGGATAAGAAGTTTGAATGGACAGACAAGTGTGAAGCCAGTTTCCAGGAGATGAAGAAGAGATTGATATCCGCCCCGATTTTGATCATGCCAGACATCAAGAAGCCGCTTGATGTGTATTGTGATGCATCCAAGATTGGCCTAGGATGTGTATTGATGCAAGAAGGCAAAGTCATCGCGTATCTGTCTCGACAACTGAAGCAGCATGAGAAGAACTATCCGACCCATGATCTTGAGCTAGCAGCCGTGGTTCTAGCGTTGAAGACATGGCGTCATTATTTGATGGGTAATCGCTGTGAGATTTACTCAGATCATAAGAGCTTGAAGTATATCTTCACCCAGAAGGAGCTGAATATGAGGCAAAGAAGATGGATAGAGTTAATCAAGGATTATGACCTTGACATTCACTATCACCCTGGCAAAGCCAATGTGGTAGCGGATGCTCTTAGCAGATTGCCGTGTAGGCTTAACACCATGATCAAGGAGAAGCAACCAAGTTTGTACGAAGAGTTGGAGCAGTTCAGGACTGAGTTAGTTAGCAAAGGATTCCTAGCTAGCATTGAATTTCAACCCACGTTTATTAGCCAAATCAAGGAAGCCCAGAAGGGGAATGAAAGTATCGACGGAATCAGATGTCGTATTGGTACAGGAAAGGTACCTGGATTCACCGAAGACGAAGAAGGAGTACTGTGGTACAAAGGACGTATCTGTGTGCTAGCAGATTCGGAGCTGGAGGAAGTTATCATGAAGGAAGCTCATGATACTCTTTATTTTATCCACCCCGGAGGAACAAAGATGTATCAGGATTTGAAAGAGCAATTTTGGTGGCACAAGATGAAAAGAGAGATCGGAAGCTACATCGCCAAATGTGACATCTGTCAACGAGTCAAAGCAGAGCATCAGAGACCTGCAGGACTATTGCAACCATTGCAGATTCCAGAATGGAAATGGGGTTCCGTCAAAATGGACTTTATCACCGGTTTACCCACTTCTAGTAGGGGAAATGACTCAATCTAGGTCATAGTTGATAGACTGTCCAAGGTAGCCCACTTCATACTAGTCAAGACAACCTACCAGAGTGCAAAGCTAGCAGAGCTGTACACTGCTAGGATTGTTAGTCTGCATGGAACCCCCAAGACCATCGTATCAGATTGAGGAACCCAGTTTACTTCAAGATTTTGGCAGAAAGTTCAGGAAGGCTTAGGAACCAAGTTGAATTTCAGTACCACGTATCACCCGCAAACAGATGGACAAACTGAGAGAGTCAACCAGATCTTGGAGGATATGCTTAGAGCTTGTGTGTTGGAATACGGATCAAAATGGGAAGACTTCCTGCCTTTCGCAGAATTCTCATATAACAACAGTTATCAGGCTAGTTTGTAGATGGCACCATTCGAATTCCTATACGGAAGAAAGTGTCGTACCCCTTTGAATTGGTCACAAGTAGGAGAGAGTCAGATCTTTGGACCCGACATTCTCCGAGAAGAAGAAGAGAAAGTTCACAAATTCCGTGAGCACCTAAAGACCGCCAATCTAGACAAAAGAGCTATGCTGACAAGAGAAGGAGAGACCTGACTTTCAATGTCGGAGATTTCGTATATCTCAAGGTTTCACCATTGAAGGGAACTCAACGCTTTAGTCTGAAGGGAAAGTTAGCTCCCAGATATATCGGACCTTTCAAGATTCTGAACCGCTGAGGAGAAGTATCGTATCAATTGGAACTGCCTGAAGAGATGTCATCCATCCATAATGTGTTCCATATCTCGTTACTTCGCAAATGCTTGGAAGTGCCTGAGAAGACTGAAGTTTTCAAGAACATCGATCACAGAGCTGTGGAAATCAACAATGACCTGACCTATCGGGAAGTACCCATCCGTATCTTAGAAGAAGCCTACAGAACCACCAGGACTAGGAGTATCAAGTTTCTCAAGATTCAGTGGAGCAACCATACCGAGGAGGAAGCTACTTGGGAACGCGAAGATTACATTACGACAGAGTTCCCAGATCTCTTTTGGTCCTAGTTTTATTTGTAAATCTTGGGATGAGATTTCGTTTAAGGGGGGAAGGTTTGTAACATCCCAAAACTTTAATCCAATCTTATCAAGATCAAATCATCCAAAAATAGGGTTAAAAAAACTTTTCCAAATTTAAAATGAAAGCATTCATATGGGTATGCATTTAAAATAGGAGTTGTTTGAATTGCCATGATTGATTGATCCAATGCTTGTAAAATGTTTCTTAGGTGATTTTAAAACATCATCTACATCATTCCCAAACTTTTCCTAAAGAAAATCAAATCAAAAAGAATTAAAAGGAAGGAATGGTCATTTTGGCAAATTTAACTCTCATGCCTACTTTGGCTATTCCTAGTACTCAATTCTTAACAGAAACAATTCTTGATCTTTGCACCCCTTGCTAGTACACATAATGTGGTACCAAGTCCCACCTTTTGATCTCCTAAAAACATTCTGTTAACTATTTTAAATGACAGTTTAAAATTGAATCTAATGCATATGCATAGATCACCCCTATTTCAAAAACCATCTATTTGAGCTCCACTTTCAAAACCCTTGCAACCAGAGAGTACCTATCACTAGTGGAGATTACTCAAAAAAATTGAACTCAAAATTCAAAACTTTTTCTCTTGCGGCCATTTCATCAAACACATGGCAGGCAGAATCAAACACAAATAGCTAGCTCACTGTTCCTATAGAGTTTAGCCACCCATTTGACCACAAAACACTCCCTCTGTCTCCACTTGATCAAACCATGCCATTACCACCCCAACCCCTACACCCTAGTGGCCAGGCCAAGCCATGCCGAGCACCAACTCGCCGGCCAACCTTGCCCTCACCCAGTTGACCACCTCCTCCTTCCTCTCCATGTCTAGGAGGTAGCCAGCACCTCACCGCCCCTCTCTGTCCCCTGCCCGAGCCAAGTGCTGCCATGGACCACCGAGGAAAGCCCGCGCCTAGTGCCACCGCACCATGCTGATGCCGCCCGCAGAGCACGCTCTATCCCGCGTGCACAAGCCGCCGCTCGACCGCAGCCCGCACCCGCCGCTCTGCCTCGACCTGGCGAACACCCCAGACATCCCCGTTCGCCGCCCAAAGCCTCACAGCCACCGCTCGCCGTGGACACCGCCGCTTCGGCCGCACAGAGCGCCACCTCGCCCAGACCGCGTACCACCGCCCCTACGGCCGCATTTAAGTCCTAGAGCACCGCCAGGGAACCGCCCATCGATCGCCACCCCCAGCCATGCCTCTAGCTCGCCGTAGCCATGTCGCCACCGTCGACCGCCCATCCCGCTCGGTCTCACCGTCGGGCCTATAAAAGGAGCCCTCCCCAGCCATTCTTCTCCACACCATTCCACTCCCCTCACCTCTCTGAACCTCACCCACCTCTAGCCGGAGCAAGTGGAGCAGCAGCTTGCCGGAATTGGAACCGGAGCCGCCGCCTCTGGAGGAGAAGGGCGCAATTGATTTCGACCGCCCCAAGCTCCGCCGCAACCACGCCTCGCCTCGCCGTCGTCTTCCGTGTCGTTTGCCCGCCTCACCGACCCTGCTGGAGCCCTGGTACGCCCCCAGTAGACCCCCACCGAGTCGCTAGGGTTCGAGCTCGCCGGCGACCTGTTCGTCGTCGACGACGACCCTCAGCCGTTGATCTCGCTTCTAATCGCACGGCCCACAGCGCTCGTACCGTTTCGCGTGTTAAGTGCCGTTACACGTGGGACCCCCCTGTCAGCTGAGCCTCGCGCCGCGGAGCGCCACTGGGCCGGCCCATTTCTTTTCCCGTGCTAGCCCACCCATTCAAATCTGGATTTTTCTTTTTAGTTAAATCTAGTTTATGTCCACTATTTCAAAATTCAATTCTGTGAGTTTGACAAATCCAAATAGCATGCAAAAAAATTTATCTGAAAGGTATTGAAATAATCTATCCAAGCCCGTTAGATTTATTTCAACTAGAGTTATAGATCTCTCCTAATAAAAATAACAAAACAGAAGCTTTTGCACCTTGCAACATTTTTATAAAATCAACCAAGTTAGCTTTTGAGTTGATTCCAACTCTCAAAATCACATTTCATCATATCTATCCAAATATGTAATAATATTAAGGTTTACATGCAGTGACTTTGGACTAGTACCAAAATAATGCTATATAGGCATTTCTAGTCACTTTAAATCATTAAATAATGAACTTAAACTAAAGTAATATTGATCCAACCTTTAAATCTCATTCCCACATGTTAGAATATGTGGTGAGGACATGTGTCCACATGATCCCATATTTTGGTGGTGAATATTAAATTTTAATTAAAATTTCAATCAGTAGAAATTACTTTTCTAAAATAAAAAGGTTGAAACTATTGATTTAAACTTGTGATGCTTGTGATGATAATAGATCATCAATTGTGTGTATTAGAATGCTATTTAGCCTAGTTAAGTATTGTTTGGTGATTGTCTACTCCCTATGCATTTATAGACGCTAGTACCGACCAAGCTTTCGAGGAGGAGGAGTTCTACCAAGAAGAAGAAGAAGAAGAAAACTTCAACCACTGCACCAACCAAGGAAAGCTATTGTGAGCAGGCTATATTTGAAACTAGATGGTTTAGCAAAGATGCCTTAAGCATGCTTTGATCACACCCCTTTAACTATTAGTACCCCAAGTCTTATTGACAAGTTTTACCTCCCTTAGTTCACACAAAGTTCTTTACTTGTTTTGAAGGTAGCATAAAAAGTATAAAACTTGACCTACTTAGAAACCTTTAGGTGTCATTCTATGGCATGAGATTGAAACCATCTGTTCCACCTGAGTGAATTCTCTTAACTTAGTATTTTAGAATAGATAAAAAACTTGAGTCACTTTAGATGGGAACACTTGGTGAAAATGAATTGTGAAAACCTTGGAACGATGAGTCATTCTATTGAGATGTTTTGACATGTGTTGAGAGACACAAATGGTTTATGACGATGAAAATTATGAGGCATGAGCCTTAACCCTTTTATAAAACTGATGGTTGGATTCGGATGCGATACCATTCCAAATATACCGTACAACCACATTACCTGAATTGGGTAAGGTTTAGCTGGAAGTTTATATGCATTAGTATTAGTTCCCTCACGGGAGAGGTTTGAGCTGAGGCTACCTCTTAATGTTGTCCACCTATGCAGTGCCCAAGATGACTGATGGTCATGGTTGGGAGGCCATGCTCATAGGAGAGGTGCTTGTACTAGGGTGTGTAAAGGGAAGGTTATGTTTGATTATCTACATACTAAGTATGATGATGCAGGGTTATCCCTGACAGATGTATCAAATCTTGTGGTGAAAGTGTACCACCTCTCCAGAGTGTCAAACTATTCGAATAGCCGCGTCCGTGGTTATGGACAGTTGGAATGGCCATACTGTTTCGTTGTCAGATGTTTTCTAAATAACTTGAAACGAATGATGAACTTTGACTTGACCACAACAGGGTTGTGTTGATGATAATAGCTTCCCAACTTAAGTGATTCTAGAACCTTATTTTATCTTTCTTTGCTTCTGAACTCAACTTAGGTTCCAAACTTCACTTGACAGTTAACTTAGATTCAGTACTTTAACTTAGAATTTTACTCCTTGCTAGTAGTAGTTTGTGAGTACTTAAAGAGTACTCATGGCTTTTGTCCCTGGCTATTATCATGGCCAGACTATGAAGGAGATTATCAAGATGATGGTCAGCAGGACGGCTATGATAACTAGGACTATCTGCCTTCGTCAGCATTGCCTGTGCCCCTGAAGATGGACCCCACCGCTACCCTATCGTTTATTTCCGCTGCTTGTTGTATTAAAGACTGGATCATGAGATCTTTATTTGTGTAAAACCTTATGTATGGTTTATAATGGATGATGTACTGTGATATCCAATCCGTTATGTCTCGCAAAAATGGTAATCCTGGGATTGCGAGGTATGGCATAACGGGCATCTGGGATTAAAAATCCGGGTGTTGACAATGACCTTGGTCGTTCGTCTTGAAATCCAAGAATGTTCACACTCATCGATAACTGATAATCTTAAATACGTTTAAATTTTACCACTTGCTTTTAGGTTCGAATTTTACACGTACGAACGGTGGGAGTACATTTTACACCAAGGACCTAAAAAGGTAAAATTACATCGAGGTCCATAGATTTAGCACGAAGCGCCCTAAAATTAAGCAGGGAAAATAGTCATGTTTTACTCCTTCTCGTGAGAGAAGCTGATTGAGCCATACTCTTCATACTACTTCCTCTTTGTTTGTTTTCAAAATATGGCCAAATTTGGGGGCATGCAAATTCTTGGATATGGGATGACGAATCATCGGCATAAAGTATGATGTAGATATGGCCATGACCTTGGTCGTTCGTCTTGAAATCCAAGAATGTTCATACTGATCGACATATAATAATCTTAAACATGTTTAAATTTTACAACTTCCATTTAGGATCGAATTTTATATGGACAGTGGGAGTACATTTTACATCAAGGACCTAAACAAGGTAAAATTACATCGAGGTCCATACATTTAGCATGAAGCACCCTAAAATTAAGCAGGGAAAATCGTCATGTTTTGCTCCTTCTAGAGAGAGAAGCTGACCGAGCCATGCATACTCTTCATACTACTTCCTGTTCATTTGTTTTCAAAATATGACCAAATTTGGCGGCATGAAAATTCTTCGCTATGGGATCATGAATCATCAGCATATAAAGTATGATGTAAATATGTATGACCCCGGTCTTTTGGCTTGAAATGCAAGAATTTTCATACGGACGATGGGAGTACATTTTAAATTACGTTTAAATTTTACCACTTGCTTTTATGTTCAAATTTTACACGGACAGTGGGAGTAAATTTTACAGTAAGGACATAAAAAAGGTAAAATTACATCGAGGTCTATACATTTAATTATCACGAAGCACCCTAAAATTAAGCAGGGAAAACAGTCGGGTTCAGCTCCTTCTCAAGACAGCAGCTGGTCGAGCCATACTCTTCGTACTACTTCCCTCTTTGTTTGTTTTCAAAATATGGCCAATTTGGCGGCATGAAATTCTTGGATATGGGACCGTGAATCATCAGTGTAAAGTATAATGTAGATATGGCCATGACCTTGGCCGTTCGGCTTGAAATCCAAGATTGTTCATACTCACTCACAACCAACCTTAAATTCGTTTTACTTTTACCACTAACTTGTAGGTTTGAAATTACACAGACGGTAGGAGTACATTTTACATCAAGGACCTAAAAAGGGGGAAATTACATCGAGGTCCATTCATTTAGCATGAAGTACCCTAAAATTAAGCAAATAAAACAGCCAGGTTCGTCTCCTTCTCGAGAGAACAACTGATCAAGATGTACTCTTCATAGTACTTCTTCCTCTTCGTTTATTTTCATGAAGGACCTAAAAGGGGAAAATTACATCGAGGTACAAAAATTTAGCACGAAGCACACCTTAAAATTAAGCAAAGGAAAATAGTCAGGTTTGGCCCCTTCTAGAGAAAGAACCTAACCAAGCCATACTATTCGTAGTACTACTTCCTCTTGTTTGTTTTTAAAATACATGGCCAAATTTTGCGTCATGCCAATTCTTCGATATGGGATCATGAATCATCAGCATAAAGTATGATGTACATATGTCCATGACCCTGGTGGTTCAACTTGAAATGCAAGAATGTTCATACTCATTGACAACTAATAACCTTAAATATGTTTAAATTTTACCACTTGCTTTTGTGTTTGAATTTTACAGGGACAGTGGGAGTACATTTTACAGCAAGGACCTAAAAAGGGGTAAAATTACATCAAGGTCCATACATTTATCATGAAGAACTCTAAAATTAAGCAGGGAAAACAGTCATGTTTGGGTCCTTCTCGAGAGAGAAGCTCATCGAGCCATACTCTTCATACTACTTTCTCTTCGTTTGTTTTCAAAATATATGGCCAGAGTTGGCGGCATGAAAATTCATGGACATGGGATCATCATTAGCATAAAGTATGATGTAGATATGGCCATGACCTTGGTCGTTCGGCTTGAAATCCAAGAACGTTCATACTCATCGATAGCTAATAATCTTAAATACTTTTAAATGTTACCACTTGCTTTTAGGTTTGAATTTTACAAGGATGGTGCGAGTACATTTTACACCAAGGACCTTAAAAAGGTAAAATTACATTGACGTCCATACATTTATGTCTCAAAACTTGTCTTGTGGTATTCAGATCCATATTCTTTGGTGTTTCTTTACGTAAAAGAACAATCTTGTCATCACTCAAAAAATTGAGAACTAAATGTTCTTTCGTGATAGTTGGAAACTCACACTGACGACATTGTTTACTACATGGAGATGCACCCATCTACCTATGGAAATACGTTTAGTTCAATAACAATCTATCACGCTTACTTGTAGCTCAAGTTTGACCTAATTTCGTTAAATTGTCAAGATGCAAAATCTTAGCAAGAAGTTGAACCTATCGTCAAAACTCTTAGTGTTTTATGATATATTAATTGTGACCCCTCGATGGGTACCTCCAAAAGATTTTTCGCAAAACATTCAAATCACCCTACAATTTACTTGTAGTTTCAAATTTGACCTAATTTCGATAAATCGACATAAAGTCATTCGGTCAAATAGGCAGAGTTAGCTAGGAAGTTTGAAAACTCATAAATAAAACATGGGAATCGTTGGTACAACATGTTGGTAAACTTGGCTTCTGGCATTCAGATCCAATATTCTTCGGACATTCCTAAATGGAAAAGAACAACCTTGCTCGTCATCCACTCGGAAAATTGAGAATAATTGAATGTTCTTTCCTGATATAGTTGGAAAATCACAAGCGACCTTTGTTTGGATTTGCCGGTCTTGATCCAACGGTCAATGTTCGAAGTTATCCGTACACTATATAGTGGTATGGTATGGTATTGTAAGAGATAAGAAAAAGATAAAGACAAGATAAGAAGTACTGCGAATGGCTGATCTTTTGAGTAACGTTCCCTCCCAATGTTTGGGAAGCAAGTGAAAATTTCGAAAATCGGAAAAGTTTGAATTTTTTTTGCCGCCAAGGACCTAAGTGGTTTCCTTCCTATGTACTCCTCGTCCCTACTCCATGCCAACACGGCTACCGAACACGCCAGAGACATAGAGCCGCTGTACCAAGGCACATGTGCACAACACCACGCTATGGACCAGGGAGAGATCAGCCGGGCCGGTGCACGAGGGGAACGGGTAGGAGAGAGGGAGCATGGATGGTGAGAGGCAGCAAAGGAGAAGGAAAACACACAATTTGTTTTGCGTGCATAGGTCCTGAAATTTACTACTAGTAGAGTGGCCGCAGGAGTACCTCGTGTCAGGAACCCATCATAACTTTCCTCTGACATCGAACCGCCTTCAACTCCTCTTCGTTGCTGCCCTCTTTTATCCTGCCTACGTTTTATTCTCTCAACATGTACAGCGCATGGACAGAGGTGAGCATATGTCTAAGCAAAGAAATGAGTACTAGTACTATACTAGTGTACTAGTACTAATATACTTTCCTCAAAAAATGTACTAATATACTACTCCCTCCAATCCAAATTAATGTTCTCAGATTTGTCTAGATTCGGATGTATCTAGCACTAAAACATGACTAAATACATCCGAATCTAGACAAATGTGAGAACACTAATTTGGATCGAGGGAGTACTATTTGCTTTTTCCCTAATAAGGGCATCAACAATGTGTACAAAAGCACACCTTAAGGCCTAGTATGTGGCATCCGCTAAGGTTCACCATATACATTGTGGGGAAAATAGAGTTTGTATCTTTAAGCCTAATAAGGTGCACCTCAAGCTTCTGGGTTGCCCATATAGAATAGAAAAATAATTTCCCCTCTCTCCCTGTTTCATGTGATCATTTTCAAAAGGTGTTCAAAATTTTCATGATGCAAAATCTTAGCTAGAAGTCGAACCACTCGTCAAAACTCTCTGTGGTTTCTGATATATTAATTAATCGCTCGATGGGTACCTCCAAAAGCTTTCTTTCATAAAACTTTCAAAGAAACCTACAATTTATTACTTGTAGTTCAAGTTTAACCTAATTTCATTAAATTCAAGAGCAATATATCGCACTTAGTTGTAGCTCAAGTTTGGCCTAATTTCATAAAACTGTCAAGACGCAAAATCTTAGAAAGAAGATGAACCTCTCATCACAACTCTCTATGGTTTCTGATAGTATAATAATTGACCCCTAAGAGCTTTTTCGTAAAACTTTCAAATTAACCTACACAGTTTACTTGTAGTAGTTCAAATTTTACCTATTATATTTTTTCTGCTTTACCTATTATTATTTTATATAGTGATGGTATGCCAGATGTCTATTATCTGAGTCTCACGTCCAGGGCACGTGCACTTTACTAGTACTTGTAGTTTCAAATTTGACCTAATTTCGATAAATCGATATAAAGTCATTCTAATGGGCAGAGTTAGCTGGGAAGTTTGAAAACTCATAAAACATGGGAATTGCTGGTACAACATGTTGGTCCAATATATCTGTATGTAAACTTGGCTGGTGGAATTCAAATCCAATATTCTTCGTACTTTTCTTTAGGAAAAAGAACAACCTCGCTTGTATTCTTCACTCGGAAAATTTAGAATTGAATGTTCTTTCTTGATAGTTGGAAACTCACACTAATGACCCGTTTACTACAAGAAGATGCACCGATGATCTACCTATGAAAAACCATTTAATTCAAGAGCAATCTATGGCTTTTACTTGTAGCTAGCTCAAGTTTGACCTAATTTCGTTAAATTGTCAAAATGCAAAGTCTTAGCAAGAAGTTGAACCTATCGTCGAAACTCTCACTGGTTTCTGATATATTAATTTTGACTCCTCAATGGGTACCTCCAAAAGCTTTTTTGTAAATCTATCAAAGCAAAACCTATAATTTACTTGTAGTTTCAAATTTGACCTAATTCCGAGATATCAACATAAAGTCATTCAAATGGACGGGGTTAGCTAGGAAGCTTGAAAACTCATAAAACATGGGAATCGCAAGTACAACATGTTGTCGATCCACTATATATGTCTGTCAACTTGTCTTGTGGTATCCACATCCAATATTCTTTGGACTTCTCTTTATAGAAAATTAAAGAACAACTAACCTCGCTCATCTTCACTCAGAAAATGTAGAATTGAATGTTCTTTCCTGATAGTTGGAAACTCACACTGACGGTATTGTTTACTACAACAAGCTACACCGATCTACCTCTGAAAATACATATAGTTCAAGAGCAATCTATCGCGCTTACTTTTAGCTCAAGTTTGACCTAATTTTGTTAAATTGTCAAGATGCAAAATCTTAGCAAGAAGTTGAAACTATCATCAAAACTCTCGGTGTTTTATGATATAATTATGACCCCTCGATGGGTACCTCCAAAATATTTTTCATAAAACTTTAAAACCAACCTACAATTTACTTGTAGTTTCAAATTTGACCTATTCGATAAATCGACATAGTCATTCGGTCAAATGGGTAGAGTTAGCTAGGAAGTTTGAAAACTCATAAATAAAACAGGGGAATCGTTAGTACAACATGTTGGTAAACTTGGCTTATGGCATTTAGATCCAATATTCTTCAGACATTTCTTTACGGAAAAGAATAACCTCGCTCGTCAGCACTCGGAAAATTGAGAATAATTAAATGTTCTTTCCTGATATAGTTGGAAAATCACACCGACGACATTGTTTACTACAAGAAAATGCACGCATATACCTCTCTAAATAGTCATATATTTCAACAGCAACCTGTCGCGCTTACTTGTAGGTCAAGTTTGACCCAATTTCGTTAAATAGTGTCATGCGATGCAAAATCTTAGCAAGAAGTCAAACCTGTTGTGAAAACTCTCGGTTGTTTCTCATATATTGATTGTGAACTCCCCCGATCGGTACGGTACCTCCAAAAGCTTTTTCGTAAAACTTTTAGAGCAACCTACAATTTAGTTATAGTTCAAGTTTGACCTAATTTTGATAAATCGGCATGTAGTCATTACAGTGGGCAGAGTAATTGGCTAGGGAGTTTGAAAACACAAAAAACATATGGGAATCGTAAGTCAAACACGTTGGTCCACTTAATATGTCTAGAAGCTTGGCTTCTGGCATTGAGATCCATATTCTTCGAGCTTTCTTTACGGAAAAGAACCATCTCGTCATCACTCGGAAAACTGAGAATTTTATTTCCTAATAGTTGGAAACTCACACTAACGACATTGTTTACTATAAGGAGATGCACCCATCTACCTTCAAAAATACATTTAATTCAAGAGCAATCTATCGCGCTTACTTGTAGATCAAGTTTTACCTAATTTCATTAAATTGTCAAGATGCAATATCTTAGCAAGAAGTTGAACCTATCGTCAAAACTCTCAGTGTTTATGATATATTAATTGTGACCCCTCGATGGGTACCTCCAAAAGATTTTTCGTAAAACATTCAAAGCAACCTACAATTTACTTGTAGTTTCAAATTTGACCTAATTTCGATAAATCAACATAAAGTCATTCAGTAAAATAGGCAAAGTTAGCTAGGAAGTTTGAAAACTCATAATAAAACATGGGAATCGTTGGTACAACATGTTGATCAACTTGGCTTGTAGCATTCAGATCCAATATTCTTCGGACATTCCTAAATGAAAAAGCACAACCTCACTCATCATCCACTCGGAAAATTGAGAATAATTGAATGTTCTTTCCTAATATAGTTGTAAAATCACACCAACGACACTGTTTGGATTTGGCGGTCTTGATCCAATGGTCAATGTTCGAAGTTATCCGTACACTATATAGTGGTATGGTATGATATTGTAAGAGATAAGAAAAGATAAAGATAAGATAAGAAGTACTATGAATGGACGATCTTTTGAGTAACCTTCCCTCCCGATGTTTGGGAAGCAAATGAAAATTTCGAAATCCAAATAAGTTTGAATTTTTTTTGCCGCCAAGGACTAAAGTGGTTTCCTTCCTATGTACTCCTAGTCCCTACTCCACGCCAATGCGGCTTCAGAACATGCCAGAGACATAGAGCCGTCGTACCAAGGCACACGTGCGCAACACCACGCTGTGGACCAGGGAGAGATCAGTCGCGCTGGTGCGCGAGGGGAAAGGGTGGGAGAGAGGGAGGATGGATGGTGAGAGGCAGCGAATGAGAGAGAAAACACACAATTTGTTTTGTGTGCATAGGTCCTGAAATTTACTACTAGTAGAGTGGCCACATGAGTACCTCGTGTCAGGAACCCATCATAACTTTCCTCTAACATCGAACCGCCTTCAACTTCTCTTTGCTGCTGCCCTCTTTTACCCTGCCTATGTTTTATTCTCTCAGCGTGTACAACGCGTGGACAGAGGTGAGCATATGTCTAAGCAAAGAAATGAGTACTAGTACTATACTAGTGTACTAGTACTAATATACTTTCCTCAAAAAAAGTACTAATATCCTACTCCGTTCGATCCAAATTAATGTTCTCAGATTTTTCTAGATTAGGATGTATCTAGCACTAAAACATGACTAGATACATCTGAATCTATACAGATGGGAGAATACTAATTTCGATCGAGGGAGTACTATTTTCTTTTTCCCTAATAAGGGCATCAGCAATGTGTACAAAAGCACACCTTAAAGCCTAGTATGTGGCATCTGCTAAGGTTCACCATATACATTATGGAGAAAATAGAGTTTGTATCTTTAAGCCTAATAAGGTGCACCTCAAGCTTGTGGGTTGCCCATAGAGAATACAAAAATCATTTCCCCTCGCTCCCTGTTTTATGTGATCGTTTTTGAAAGGTGTTCAAAATTTTCATGATGCAAAATCTTAGCTAGAAGTCGAACTACTCGTCAAAACTCTCTATGGTTTCTGATATATTAATTAACCGCTTGATGGGTACCTCCAAAATCTTTTTTCATAAAACTTTCAAAGCAACCTACAATTTATTACTTGTAGTTCAAGTTTGACCTAATTTCATTAACATAAAGTATTATCAAAACCAAAGAATAATTAATAATGTTTGTATTATACTTTTATAACTCGTTTTTCTAGATATGCGTAACATGATGACACAAAAAAATATAATACTTCTTTTTTTTGAAATGTTATGAAAACCATGTCAAATTTTTCGGGATGCGGATGCATAGCAAGAACATGAATTTTTCCGAACTTTCAGTGGTGTTTCGATGTACCGAATTCCTTCTTAGTTTCAAAAGATTTTTGGAAAATTTTAAGAGCAACCTATCGCCTTATGTTTAGTTCAAATTTGAGAAGTTTGGTGGGAGTACAGTTTACATCGAAGACCTCAAAAAATATAAAATTGCATAGAGGTCCATACATTTAGCACAAAGGGCGCTAAAATGAAGCAATGAAAAACAGTCAGGTGCGAGTCCTTTTCGAGCGAGTGGCCAAGCCATACCCTTCGTACTACTGCTACAGTACTTTCGATCCAGCGTGTTGTGGGTGTGCTTGGTGGTTTCCTCCTCGCAGTGTGTGAAATGGAATGACAATGGAGTACTACGGAGTAGTGGTAGAGCTGGTCAGATCATAATGAAGTGCATCTAATGCGATGGGACATACTACAGACACCAGACAGTATAAACAATCCATTGTACACCACTATCTTTTGAATCTTTTGAATAACCTTGCCTCCGGATGTTTGGGAAGGAAGTGAAAATTTCGAAACTGCGAAAGTTTGAACTCCGGCTCTAATAATAGTATGAGTATTGTCCCTTTTGTCACCAAGCCCCAAAATGGTTCCTTCTACGTGGCATGCCTGATACTGACACGGAGCCAACGACAAGGCAGGTCGACACACGTGCGCAGTGATGTCTACGCACTTCTATTCTTGTAGACAGTTTTTGGGCCTCCAAGTGCAGAGCTTTGTAGAATAGCAGAAAGTTTTCCCTTAAGTGGATCACCCAACGTTTATCGAACTCAGGGAGGAAGTGGTCACAGGTATCCCTCTCAGCAGCCCTGCAATCAAGATACAAGAAGTCTCTTGTGTGCCCAACACACCCAATACACTTGTCAGGTGTATAGGTGCACTAGTTCGGCAAAGAGATAGTGAAATACAAGTGGTATGGATAATTATAAGTGGTAACGGTGATAGAAGATAGCTTGATGGCGTGGAAAAGACTAAAGCAAAACTGAAATAAAGATAGAAGCAAGCAAACATGTAACAGCTCTAATTGCAAACGGTGTATCAATGCTTAGAAACAAGGCCTAGGGATCATACTTTCACTAGTGAACACTCTCCCATATAAATATCTTCTCTTTATGATACTACAATTAACTACTCTCCGGTTGAACACTCTAATCGATGGTAGGGCTATAACAGCACACCTCAAAGTAAGCCTTTCCTATCTAGAAAACCCCACACTGTCACCTTGAGCACTAGATGGTTCTAACAAACACCACAATTTATAAAGACATCCAACTCCAAATATAACTCATAACAAGTATTTGTAATCTCTAGCCTAAGTGCCACCATGGTGTGCACGCTGTCACTATCACACACATGGGGAGAGCAGAGATCTATTAAAGCACTTGAGTAGAAAGGTAGATCTACTTGATTACAAAGCTCATAATCACAATATGATCATGCATAGAGAGAGATGAACACATAGCTACCGGTAGAACCTTAGCCTCGAGAGAGAACTACTCCATCCTCATCATGGGAATCAGCAATGGTGATGGAGATGGTGGTGGAGATCGATGGAGATGGCTCCGGGGGCACTTCCCCGTCTCGGCAGGGTGCCGGAACAGAGACTTTCTGTCCCCCGAATCTCCCCTTCGATGGCGGCGGCGCTGTGGAACTTTTCGTGGATTTCTGATTGACGATCTAGGGTTTTTTCCTCGGGGGAGATATATAGGCGAAAGAGGCAAGGTTGGTGGCCGGCCAGGGGGCCCACACCATGCCCTGGCACGGCCAAGGGGGACCCGCGCCTACGGGTTGTGTCGCCACCCTGTGGCCCCTCTCTGACTCTCCTTCTGGCTCCGTGAGTCTTCCAGGAAAATAACAACTTTGGCATTTGTCCGGTCCAATTCCGAGAATATTGATTTTATGAATTTCTGGAACCAAAAACAGCAGAAAACAGGCAACTGGCACTGTGGCTCTTGTTAATAGGTTAGTCCAAGAAATCATATGAAAAGTACTCCAAAGTGTGGACAACACATAAGAAAGTAGATAAAACGAAGCATGGAACATAAAAAATTATAGATACATTTGCAATGTATCAACATCCCCAAGCTTAATTCCTGCTCGTCCTCGAGTAGGTAAGTGATAAAAAGAAAGAATAATTTTTGAGGTGACATGCACCATCATAAACTTGATCAAAGTATTTGTAAAATATTCAAAGTTGGGATCATAGTACTTCAATCATAACATGAAAGACAAAGTTCTAGCAATAAGACAAAGAACTATGATGCAACATGAAAAGGCACAAACAAAAGATTCATGAATAACAATGCTTTGCAAGACATTTGTTTGTTTCACGTAAAGAAAACATAGCATAATAGTATTCATCTTGTCCCCCATAGAGTAGCAAATATAAATGCATAGGACACCTTCAAAGTTCATAAGAGTGACTAGATACAAATAGTTAAAAACAAGCAATATCAAGTTATGCATCAATCAACTAGTCTTGGGACAATGCACATAGAACTAAGAATGGCCACTATGCTCTCAAAGTAGGTGCATAAAGGTAGAAGGTGGAGACTCAATATATAAGTGGAAGAAAGGCCTTCATAGAAGGAAGAAGGGATTGAAGTCTCATAAAGAGCTTCCAAAATTATGGTACTTATAGCTTTCAACTCTCATTGCCCCTATCATAATCATCTTGAAGTGATTAAGGTTAAAGTGAACAAACTATGGTGTACATGCTTGACGAAGTATAAGTTAGAAATCTCATGTCCCTTGAATACGAGGGCCGCTCCTCATGCTACTCAAGTTTAGTCACCGGTAAGTTCTTGTCATCGTAAGTACATGTGTATCATAGAGAACCGCCAACGGGGTACCCCTTGCCCGATGATACAGAAGAATCCCCATATCAAAATGTCAAGGCAAGCAGACAACGAGCATCTCAACAATCTTCTTATTTACCATGGGAATATGGTGCTTTTTTCTCTCTTTCCTCTTTTCATAATCTCTTTTTTTCTTTTTCTCTTTTTTCTCAATATAGGACTCTTTTTTATATAAGAAGAATGCTTCATAGACAGCTCATTATGGTTACGCTGTAGGTTTCCACCATGTCAGCATGGATTAGACCAGCGGCCCAAGCGTTTCTCTAACACATATACATAACTCCATGGACCTACAAGCTCCCCTTTCATTTCACACCGATGACATCCATAGACGAAAGAGCATGATATCAACTAGGTACAAAGTACAAGTGCAATGTTGAAAGCGTTCCCCATGACAGCATGGTTCTGCTAATCCCCAACATATAAGTGCAAGCATATACAACATAGACGACACAATGGTTCAATTTTATTAAGGGTAAGAAAAGTAAAGTGTTCCATCAAGTTTGTGAGAGCTTTAATCACTAGTTTTCTCATAACAAGTTTAATTTGGAAGGTAAACAAAAACATGAATATACTTGGAATAGAATATGCTAGTAGGCAAGTATGGTGGACTCTTTGGAATAACTTGGTTTAAGGAGTTGGATGCATGAGTGGAACTCATACTTGGTTGCAGAGGCTAGCAAAAGACTGGAAGTGACAAACTAAGAGAATAATAATGGCCATAATCATGCAGAGCGACAAAACAACATTGATCAAATCATACAGTGATACTACAAGTTGAAAACTAAAGGATCATAAAGGCTATGGTGACTTTGGATAGTCATAACATGGTGTGAGCATCCGCCAAGTCAACCCAAATAAAGCATCAAAGGAGAATACCATATTACTATGCTTTATTATACTAAAACAACGCATGATTCTTCAAAGGCACATTAAGCAATCTCAATTGTTTATAACAAGTCATGCTACGGCAAAGAATACTAAGCATAAAGCCAAATCAATATCAAGCATGGCATGACAAAGCATAGGCCATAGTCAAAAACAAACTCTCTTTACCACTTAAGCATGAACTTTCCTACTCTTTTCCAATCCAAACCAAAGTATTTGAAAACCAATGTATGAAAGAGGGGGTCCAACCAATTTATTCAGCAAACAAAGAAAACAAAGCAAACGAAAAACCAAAACGAAAATGAAAAAGAAGACGCTCCAAGAACAACACAACTGTGCATGAAACAATAAAAATGAAGTGTTTGGAAGAAACCTGGGATTTTTATTAATGAGGAAGGGGATGCCTTGGGCATCCCCAAGCTTTGACGCTTGTACTTATTGGATATTTCTTGGGGTGACACGCGTGGCATCCCTAAGCTTGAGCTTTAGTCCATCCTTCATCTCATTACTCATTCCTTCCATACACCTGAAATTTTTCCTTCATACAAAACTTCACACAATCTTTATTAGCAACATTAGTGCACTCAGGATAATAAGTCTTTAGGTTCAGTTCTAACACCAATAAAACTTCCACTAAAACACAAGCTAATGTAGCACTTCCCTCAAAAATCTCAATTCCCCAAAAGAACTCAAAAAGGAACCAACAAGAAGCAAATGCAAATAATGGCAGAAATCTGTCAAAACAGACTAGCAGGTAAAGACGAATTTTTTCGAAGACCTTCTATTGCTCAAATCGAAAAGTGTTGATATAACAAAAGTTAGATAACAACCTGGGGCCGAAGCACAAAAATTCACGCCTCAAAACGACGTACGGAGATTTTACACGAATGTTTACGGTGAAGCACAAAAATCTGTTTTGGGATAGCAACTTTCCCAAGCATTACTTCTCTCTCATTAGAGGTTACTCTTAGCACAAAAGGCAAATAAAAAGTATAAGGAGCGGTTATTACTGAAATAATAACTTCCAAGACTCAATTAAAACTTTTGGGTTATCTCCCAATAAGTACTTTTCTTTAATGCCTTTAAGTTAGGCTTGATAGTTTGAGAAGATGCTCACATAAGGAATATGAATTGAAGTAAAAGAGAACATCAAGAAGCAAATTCAAAACACATTTAAGTCTAACCCACTTCCTATGCATATGAATCTTGTAAAGAAACGAGTCATGAAAGAACAAAGCAACAAGCATAGTAAAGAAAAACACATGCAACTTCAAGACTTTCAACATAAAGAGGGGAAACTTAATATTATTGAGATGCATAAAACCATGTTTCCCTCTCTCATAATAACTTTCAGTAGCATCATGAATAATATTAACAATATAACTATCACATAAAACATTCTTATCATGAGCCACATGCATAAAACAATTATTACTCTCCATATAAGCATAGTCATTCTTATTAATCGTAGTGGGAGCAAATTCAACAAAATAGCTATCATTATTATTCTCATCACCATAATCATCAAATATAGGAGGTATATTGTAATCATAATCAATTTTCTCCTCAATAGTAGGTGGACTGAAAATGTCATATTCATCACTGTAATCATCATATATTGGAGGTTTGGTATCATCATAAGCAATATAATAGCTATCTTCCAAAGCTGGGGAACTAAAAGGATCATTTTCATAAAAACTAGCTTCCCCAAGCTTAGACTTTTCTGTAGCATTAGCAATAATGGTGTCCAAAGAATTCATACTAACAACATTGCTATTAGCATAGAAATAAAGTTCCATAGGTTTTTTAATTTTCTCTTCAAACACTTCATGTCCTAACTCAAGATAAATACTATAAAGCTCTGTAATTTTTTTGTTGTTTTCCATTAAGCCTAACTAGTGAAAACAAGAAACAAAAATACAAAATTGCAGAATCTAAAGGAAATAACTTCGAGCACTCACACCGGAGGATGTGAGTACCTTTTACCTTACCTCCCCGGCAATGGCGCCAGAAAATAGGCGTTTTCCGTGGGAGGTTCTTCTTCTTTAATCCTCCGGTGTGAATACCTTTTACCTTACCTCCCCGACAACGGCACCAGAAAATAGCTTGATGTCTACGCACTTCTATTCTTGTAGACAGTTGTTGGGCTTCCAAGTGCTGAGGTTAGTAGAACAGCAGCAAGTTTTCCCTTAAGTGGATCACCCAAGGTTTATCGAACTCAGGGGGAAGTGGTCAAAGGTATCCCTCTCAAGTAACCCTGCAATCAAGATACAAGAAGTCTCTTGTGTCCCCAACACACCCAATACACTTGTCAGGTGTATAGGTGCACTAGTTCGGCGAAGAGATAGTGAAATACAAGTGGTATGGATAATTATAAGTGGTAACGGTGATAGAAGATAGCTTGATGGCGTGGAAAAGACTAAAGCAAAACTGAAATAAAGATAGAAGCAAGCAAACATGTAACAGATCTAATTGCAAATGTGTATCAATTCTTAGAAACAAGGCCTAGGGATCATACTTTCACTAGTGAACACTCTCTCATATAAATATCTTCTCTTTACGATACTACTCTTAACTACTCTCCGGTTGAACACTCTAGTCGATGGTAGGGCTATAAAAGCACACCTCAAAGTAAGCCTTTCCCATCTAGAAAACCCCACACTGTCACCTTGAGCACTAGATGGTTCCAACAAACACCACAATTTCATAAAGACATCAAACTCCAAATATAACTCATAACAAGTATTTGTAATCTCTAGCTTAAGTGCCACAATGGTGTGCACGCTGTCACTTTCACGCACATGGGGAGAGCAGAGATCTATTAAAGCACTTGAGTAGAAAGGTAGATCTACTTGATTACAAAGCTCATGATCACAATATGATCATGCATATAGAGAGAGATGAACACATAGCTACTGGTAGAACCCTTAGCCTCGAGAGAGAATTACTCCCTCCTCATCATGGGAATCAACAATGGTGATGGAGATGGTGGTGGAGATCGATGGAGATGGCTCCGGGGGCACTTCCGTCGGCAGGTCTTGAACAGAGACTCTTGTCCCGAATCTCCCCTTGGGTGGCGGCGGCACCGCGGAACTTTTCGTGGATTTCTGATTGACAATCTAGGGTTTTTGCCTCAGGGGAGATATATAGGCGAAAGAGGCAAGGTCGGTGGCCGTCCAGGGGGCCCACACCATGCCCTGGCGCGGCCAAGGGGGACTCGCACCTAGGGGTGGTGTGGCCACCCTGTGGCCCCTCTCCGACTCTCCTTCTGGCTCCGTGAGTCTTCCAGGAAAATAACAACTTTGGCTTTTGTCCGGTCCAATTCCGAGAATATTGATTTTCTGACTTTCTGGAAGCAAAAATAGCAGAAAACAAGCAACTGGCATTGTGGCTCTTGTTAATAGGTTAGTCCAAGAAATCATATGAAAAGTACTCCAAAGTGTGGACAAAACATAAGAAAGTAGATAAAACCGAACATGGAACATCAAAAATTATAGATACATTTGCAATGTATCACGCAGCGCCATGTTTTGGATGAGGGAGAGATCACCTAGCCGACGTGTGGGGATGGTGATGAGGCACTGAAGGAGAGAGAAAACACAATTTGTTTTGCATGCATATAGTAGTATATAGTAAAGGTCCTGAAATTTACTACTACTAGTTCCGTACTACTAGTACTACTAGGTGACTGTACCATGTACCTCGTGTCAGGAAGCCATCACAGCTTTACTCTCATATCGCACCGCCTTCAACTCCTCCTCTTCGCTGCTCTCTCCATCTGCTTCCTCTATGCCCAAAGTTTCCCTTCTGTCTCTTTATTTCTTTTCTATAGAAATACATATTCTTCCTCTGGCCTACCCAAATTAATTGACCATATTTTTCTAGATTCGGATGTATCTAGACATATTTTAGTACTAGATACATCCGAATCTAGATAAACTTGAGTTAATTAATTTGGATCGGAGGGAGTACCTCCTTTACAGAAAATACACTGCTCTCACTTGGAAAATTGATTTTTTTTCCTTTCCTCATGGTTGGAAACTCCGAGTGGCAACATTGTTATCATGCCATGATTCACACCCATTTTACGCCCAAATATTGGACCACCATGGACGGTGGGAGTACAATTTACATCAAGGACCTAAAAATCTAAATAATTATATAAAGGTCCTTACATTTAGCACGAAGCCCCCTAAAATTAAGCAATGGAAATATTTGGGTGCGGCTCCTTCTCGAGAAAGCAGCTGATCGAGCCATACTCTTCATACTACTTTCTCTTCATTTGTTTTCGAAATATATGGCCAAATTTGGCGGCATGCAAATTCTTCAATATGGGATCATGAATCATTAGCATAAAGTATGATGTAGATATGTCCATGACCCTGGTCATTCGGCTTGAAATGCAAGAATGTTCATATTCATTGGAAACTAATAAGCTTAAATACGTTTAAATATTACCACTTGCTTTTACGTATGAATTTTACACGTACGGATGGTGGAGGTACATTTTATATCAAGGACATAAAAATGTAAAATTACATTGAGGTCCATACATTTAGCACGAAGCACCCTAAAATTAAACAGGGAAAAGTCATGTTTTGCTCCTTCTCGAGAGAAAAGCTAATCGAGCCATACTCTTCATACTACTCCCTCTTTGTTTGTTTTCCATATATGGCCTAATTTGGCAGCATGCAAATTCTTGGATATGGGATCATGAATCATCGATATAAAGTATGATGTATATATGGCCATGACCTTGGTCGCTCGGCTTGAAATCCAAGATTGTTCATACTTATTCACAACTAAGCTGAAATACATTCGAATTTTAGCTATTTTTTAAATAATACATTTTTTAATAATCTTTACGAATAATACACAAATTGAAAGATTTACAATTCTAGCGCGGTGTCGGCGCTTGAAAAGCCGACCAGTCCTTATCGGCTTTTGAATAGCCGACTAGGCCCTGTATATTTTTGAAAAGCTGAGTAGTCCTTGTCTGCTTTTAAAAAGCTGACTAGTCCCCCTATTCTTCACATTGCCCTATAACCTATTGGCTTTTCAAAAGCAGACAGTGACTTATTAGATTTTCAAAAGCAGACAGAGACTAGTCGTCTATTCAAAAGCCGATAAGGACTGGTCGACTATTCAACTGCCGACACCACGCTAGAATTGCAAATCTTTAAATTCTTGTATTATTCGTGGAAGTTATTAAAAAATGAATTATTTAAAAAATAGCTGAATTTTACCACTTGCTTTTATCTTTGAAATTTACACGGACGGTGGGAGTATATTTTACAACAAGGACCTAAAAAGGGGTTAAATTACATGGAGGTCCATACTTTTAGCACGAAGCACCCTAAAATTAAGCATGGAAAATAGTCGAGTTTAGCTCCTTCTCGAGAGAGAGCAGCTGGTCGAGCCATAATCTTCATACTACTTCCTCTTCGTTTGTTTTCAAAATATGGCCCAATTTGGCGGCATGCAAATTCTTCGATATGGGATCATGAATCCTCGATATAAAGTATGATGTAGATGGATATGGCCATGACCTTGGTCGTTCGGCTTCGAATCCATGATTGTTCATACTCATTCACAAAACTAAGCCTAAATACGTAAATTTTACCACTTGCTTTTATCTTTGAATTTTACATGGATGGTGGGAGTACATTTTATAGCAAGGACCTAAAAAGGGGTAAAATTACATCGAGGTCCATACTTTTAGCACAAATAAAGCACTCTAAAACTAAGCAGGGAAAACAATCATGTTTGGCTCCTTCTCGAGAGAGAAGCTAATCGAGCCATACTCTTCATACTACTTCCTCTTGGTTTTTTTTCCAAATATGACCAAATTGGGCGGCATTAAAATTCTAGGATATGTAATCATCATCAGCATAATGTATGATGTAGATATGGCCATGAGCTTGGTCGTTCGTCTTGCAATCCAAGAATGTTCATACCAATCGACAACAAATAATATTAAATACGTTGAAAAAGGTAAAATTACAACAAGGTCCATACATTTAGCACGAAGCACCCTAGAATTAAGCAGGGAAACAGTCATGTTTTGGTCCTTCTCGTGAGAGAAGCTGATCAAGCCTTAATCTTTATACTACTTCCTCTTTGTTTGTTTTCAAAATATGGTGAAATTTGGCGGCATGCAAATTCTTGGATATGGGATCATGAATCATCAACATAAAGTATGATATAGATATGGCCATGACCTTGGTCGTTCGTCTTGAAACCCAAGAATGTTCATACTCATCGACAACTAATAATCTTAAATATGTTTAAAAGTTTACCACTTGCTTTTACATTCGAATTTTACACGGACGATGGGATTATAATTTACATCAAGGACCTTAAAAGGGGGAAATTACATCGAGAACCTTACATTTAGCATGAACTACCCCAAAATTAAGCAAAGAAATGAAACAGTCGGGTTCGGATCATTCTCGAGAGAGCATCTGATCGAGCCATACTCTTCATACCGCTACTTCCTATTCATTTGTTTTCAAAATATATGGCCAAATTTGGTGGCATGCAAATTCTTGGATATGGAAGTATATTTTACATCAAGGACCTAAAAAAGGTAAAATTACATCGATGTCCATACATTACCACGAAGCACCCTAAAATTAAGCAAGGAAAACAGCTGGCTGGGAAGCTTGAGAACTCATAAAACTTGGTAATCAATCGTAAGTGTATCAAGGTCCACGCTTTGTTTGAAAACTAGGGTTGTTGTTGTGGTACTCTGAGCCATTTTTCTTTGTACTTGGTTATAGAAAAAATATTGTCGCTTTCAGTTTCATTGTTCCTATCAGTTGGAACCTGTGGTTGCCACTATTTTTCACCTTGCCAAGATGCACACATCTACCAAATATGGGAACATTACAATATAATACGATGTGCATATGGTTGTTACCTTTGTCGTTCGTCTTGAAACCCAAGAGTGTTCATACACCGGGGGCCATATATATTGTGTAACTATTTTTTTGTAATTTATGATGACTCACGGTTATTAATTATTTTTAAGTGCAAATAGTAGTACACGCAAGAGGATGCCATGAAGAAGGCTTCATTTTTAGGTTTTCATTATTTTTGTTCATAGCTAGTGAGGATCAAATTGTCAACATGCATATTTGTAGCAAGAATTTTAATCCTACAGAACTCTCATTCGTAATTGAAGTATTGACCGCCTCGGTACCATAAAGACTCAAAGGATGTTTGTAACTTTTTAAGAGCATTCTATCATGTTTACTTGTAGTTCAAATTTTAAAAAGATTTTTATTCCTAAATTTTGGAAACTCCCAATAGTGGTAGAATTATTGTTCACCATGCCAAGATGCACTCATCTACCAAATATGGGAACATTACCATAAAGTATGTTGTACATATATATAAGTCCATTTAGCTTGTCTTTCGGCCTGAAGCCTAAGGATATGTTCATACATGGAAGGCCATATTTTCAATTACATTGTTTTTTATATGCGAACTCTCTTGATAATAATCATTTTTCACAGCAAGTAGGACAAGTCAGAGGTCACCGTGCAATGTTTTTATTGTTTTCAAATAAAAGACAAATTTTGTACATGCAAATTCTTAGCAAGAAGTTGAATCCAACAAATTCATTGGTTTATTGACAGTCTAGGTGTGGGTACCTTCAAAAGATACTTGCATAACTTTAAGAACAATCTACTACTTACTCATAGTTCAAATTTTATCTAACATTGATAAGTCAGCTTAAATTAGTTTAATAATATGAAGTTCACTAGGAAACCTTGAGAACTCAAAAAAGTTCATAATCGTAAGTGAAACATGTATAAACTTTGTCTAGAAACTAGGTTATGGCATTCTGGGGCATATTCACCATGTTTGCTCTCCGGAAAATAAATCCCGGGAAAAAAATAATCTGCTTAAAGTTTATGATCAATTGGTGTGTTTTTTTGTGTGAGGTGTAATAAACAGACATATATCATTAGTCCTACACATTAAAAGAAACTCTTCGATGGACGTTTGGATATGTGAATGAAACGTCAAATCTTATCTACAAACAAGTTATGTTCAAAAACAAGTTTATTACGACCAAATAAAGCCTTCACAAATTCAATGTGCGACGGACTAGTATGTTGATACCTTTGTGTAAACATTGACATTTCATATGAAATAAGTCTCTTACATACTAACTACATGCATCCAAACAGTATTGCGGGTGATAAATATCTTTAGTATATAGTTTTTAGCATCAGTCAAATCTTTGTGTGTGAATGGGAGCAATGGCATTTGGGGACCACTTGTCAATCTTGCTACCAATGAGGTTAAATCGGTCATTACATGACTAACTGGCCAAATTTGTGCATATTACACTAAAAAACTATTAAAATGTGCAAAACTGACGTCCACCAAGTGCTTTGTGCAAAAGTGCGATGAAAAGATGGTGGATCGTGCAATTTCCTCTATCTAAAAACATGTTTTATACTACTTCCTTTGTCCCAAAATATAAGGCGTCTAAGGACTGGTCAAAAGTCAAACCTTTCTACCTTTGACCATTAAGAAAATATACTTTATGGTGAATCTATTGATATTAATTTAGTATTTTAAATTTATATTTTTTGTGTATAATCATGGTTAAAAATGAGGATTAGTCAAAAGTCAAAAATATCTACATCTACAATATTGAATGGACATTAAGAAAATATACTTTATGGTGAATCTATTGATATTAATTTAGTATTTTAAATTTATATTTTTTGTGTATAATCATGGTCAAACTTAAAAATGTTGACTTTTGACTAATCCTCACGCGCCTTATATTTTGGGATGGAGGGTAATACAAAGTATTGTACTGTACTTACTACTAGCAAAACAGGTACCAGATGGAAGTATGAAACCTAAAGGGTACCCACTATTTTAGTCGGTTCAAAGAAATGAACTAGTTCATCAAAAAGTGATGATATGTGGAAATGTAATTTTTTTGTAGTATGGTACTACTAAAGCTGATAGAGGGTTACCCACTCCCATTCTCTAATAACTCCTTCCCCACCATTCCCTCTCTCGCTATCACATTCCCGCACTCACCTCGTTAACCCAGTCGTTGCCTCAATGAAACTAATGCCAAAACCTTTGTCTGTGGTTGAGCTAGGGTCCTCATCAAGCTACGCTTGAGCTGCAGTGGCATGTTGATTCGACGGCCTCGACCCTCCTGAAGCGTCCTTCGCCTTCCGCGTGTGTGCGGGTCGTGCCCAGGGTGAGGCGTCCGTCGCCCTTAGGGTTTCGGCCGGTCGCGTTGAAACCCTCGTCGCTCGCCGAGCGGTCGTCCAAGCCTCTAGCGTCGCGTGCGTTGGGAACGAATGCTCGTGCGGCGGCGGATGCCTCCTTTTCGTCTGCAGGTTGGACTCTCATTCCCAATGTGCCAAATTTCAGAGTGTACGCGGTGAAACCCCTATCGGTGCGCCCCCCCTTCATCAGCGATTGTCTGTGCTTCTTAGGTGTAGGTGGCTGGTTCTTTATCAGTGGCGCCTTGTTCATCTACTCAACCCATCGACCCTTGTGCAAGTTCGTGCCCGCCCAACTGCAACGAGGTTAGATCTGGAGGATTGGGGCTTTAACCCAGATCCGACGTGCCTCTAGTCAAATTTTTGCAACATGCACTGCATGTCCTTTGTTGAACTACTTAGTTGTATGTCATATTATTGATAATTGTCTTTTGTGTTGTTCTTTATACTCCCTTTGTCTAGAAATAACTAACTTAACTTTGCCTAGATGTGAATGTATCTATATTTGTATTTTGTGTTCTTCTGCTTAGTTATGGAATATTCTTGATGACGATGATGCAGGGTTCTGTTTTGGTACTTAGATGATGCATTGTGCTATTTAGGCATTTTCCATGACGCGTTGGGCTGTTTTGGTATTTTTTGTATAATGCATTGTGTCGTGTCTCCTCACTGTGTTGTTTCGTCCATTTTGATATGCATTCTGCTGTTTAGGATTAAATGATATGCCTTCTATCTATTCAGATTATTTCAATGACCCATCAGTTTAGGTAATTTTGATTGTGTAGACATTGTTTATTAAATTTAATTACATAATACCTTTTGCTGTTTTGGTGTTTTTGATGATGCACGGCATATATGCTGTTTTGTTTATCCAGATAATGCATTGTGCTGTTTTAGCCATTCAGATTATGCATTGTGCTGTTTTTTCTGGGGGATATGCATTGTGCTGTTTAATCAATCTAATTAAATTTTATGCCTTCTAGTAACTGTTCAGATAATTTTGAGGACCCATCGGGTTATGTCATTCTGATGATGCATTGTGTTGTGTAGGCAATTTAATTTACTTGATACCTTAAATTTTTAGGTAATTTTGATGGTGCAATGACCATTGTGATCTTTAGTCATTTTATACAATGCATTGTGCTATTTTGGTAATTTCAAAGGACTAACGCAATGGTAATTTTCATGTAGGACGACCTAGTTGTAATGTCAAACTTAGACTACATTCTTGACCAGACTGCTCCAGCTCCAGGTGGCTATGAAGATGCTCTCCCCATCATACCAAGGGAGTTGAAGCTACCGGGCAAGAGAGTGGAGGCCTTGGCAAGGGCAAGTGCTGCTAGGTCGGTCGCTAGTTCTGTCAAACCGAGAATACGTCCTAGGTCGGTTGGACACCATGCCACGGCGGATCGTTCTAGGCGCTTCTACACCCAGTTAGTCCAGTATAACTTGTATATTCTTATTATCCCGACTTACTTCAAGCCTTACTTGAAGGGACGCTCCTACCCACAACTAGTGGTGGTCCAAGCATGCGAGGAATGCGAGTGGGTTGTCCATGCAACCACAACAAAGACCAGATCGTCTTGGACAAAGAGTGGGCTACCTTTGCTGCTTTCCATGGGTTGAAGGAGGGTGACTACCTTATGTTCAAGGTCACCGCAGACGGGTTCAATATGAAAATCTACGACCGCATCACCTCCTGCCGGAAGGATTTTCAAAGGAATTTTGGAGGAATTTGACCCATAGTATTTTTTTCATAAGGAAGCCCTTTGGATGAAAGGAATCATACCTCCAAAATTCATATAGATTGCATTTCTACACTCCAATCCCATAGGAATTTCAGCATCCACGTTTTTACACTCATTCACATAGGATTGAGGCAATTTTCCTCCGCGTTTACTGTGTTTCATTGAAATGACTTTAAGCCAGTAGATTTGTACCTCCGACCCTGTTATCCTGTGTTTTGAAATTCTGTGATCCAAAGAAAGCTATTTCCTCTGTTTTGCAATCCATTGTTTTGTACCTGTGACCGAGTCAAATTCTGGTGTTTTTAAATCATGTTATCTAAAGAAGCCCAAAGATATCTTAAAGTTTGTCGTTCGATCTTTTGGCGACCGTTTGTGATGCTTATGCGTCAAGCCATAAGTATATTCAATGTGACTACTATTACTACTACTACTACTACTACTACTACTACAACTACTACTACCTCTGATTCATTGCTAGATACGTCCAATTCAGCGACGAGTAAATATGGATGGGAGGGAGTACTACTACTACGAGCAAGCACAGCGTGAGCCATTCCTAACGTGGCTAAGAAATGTACGTACAGGACTTATTTTTCTGAATCTACTAGAAATTTACTAGACTGGCCGGCAAAAACCAATCCTAAAGATGGGACCCACTTAGTAATGCAAATGGATTGCAACTTTCTCAGATTATAGAACAAAACATTTATGATTCACTAGATATTTTTCAATTTTTTCTAAAATGTTTGAACTTTTATGTGTAAATATGGATCAATCTGGTGCATTGGATCAGAATTCAAGGGCTGAGATTGGTGACTTAGCCTCGGTGACGTAGTCTAAAAATGGGGTGGCTAAGAAAACTTTTCATCTCGTGTGCAGTGTGTGCAAAATGTGGTCGCTAAGAAAACTTTTCAGCTCTTAGACCTATGTCTAAACAGTGGAGGAGGTGTGTCTAAGAGAAAGATTCTTTGCCTTGAGTCTAGTACAGGACCCAGGTAGTAGTGGATTAAAAAAATTATTTTAATTCTTTGGGCTCCTTCCATTGGCCGGAGGTGTAGCAGTTTGGTGGGAGAAAGGAAAAAAAATCTGGAGCAAAGGACCTACACAAGGGTCCTAAACGGTGGAGCAACTTTGGTTTTGTTAGACTCAACTCTAATTATATTCTTAGCTCACGTATAAGCTTTAGCATGCTGCATATGCCCCACCTATGTCTAAACGGTGGAGAAGATGTGTCTAAGGAAAATATTCTTGGACTTGTGTCTAGTACAAGACCCAGAGGCTAGTTGATTAAAATATTTGGCATAATACTTTGAGGCATTTTCATTGGCTAGAGCACTAGTAGTTTGGAGAGAAAAAGTGAAAAAAAGATGCTACATGGGACCCAAGCAAGAGACCTAAATGGTGGAGCAGTTTTGATTTTGCTAGACTCACGTCTAAGTTATTTTTTTAGCTCATGCCCAAGCCTTAGCACACTGCACAATATTTGCAGCTAGTAAGCTCGATCGCTTGATGGACCAACAAGATTGTTTGAAGGCCACGATGAGACCCAGTACTTTTTTTTTGAACAAGCGAGACCTAGTACTTGACGTTTTGGTTCCACTATTCACTCTCCTCCTACTAGTACTACCTCGCTCCGCCTTCGCAGAAACCATTTTCTTCCATTGCTCCTTCCTTTCTTCTCTATTTCTTCATCCGGCGATGTCACAAAATATCATGTCTCGTCAGAAGAATAGCAAGATGGCGGTGGTTAGAACCATGGAGAAATCCCGTCGGCAGGATGACCTACAGGCTCTGACCGAGAAAGGAGACCATCCATGGGACGAGGGCTCGTCTTCGCGCATGTATCCGAAGAGCGGCTATCATGGGGACCAAGAGTATGGGTAGGTTTGTACTTCCATTGATTCCTAGGCTGTCTGCTCCTACTATTGAACCGTCTATGTAGATCTTCCAGGGCAGGCGGCTCGAGCATCGAATTTTCCACCCCACGGGTCGATAGCACGATGGATATCTCTGACGCGTATGATGCCCTCATGCCCACTCTCGGTCGAAGAAGAGAGGTACTGTAGTCACTATACATGTATTGACATTTTTTGTTCTTCTCTACATGCACTCCATGCTCTCTTACTGATGATGCATTTTCCATGCATGAAGTCAGGGCGAGAATCTCGGCCAAAGTAGATGAAATCTACATCCATAACATCAACATTTTTCAGAAAAACTTCTAGCTCAACTTAGAGTGTGATCACCTTCGAGCCGATTTGGCTTTTCAAATGAAGCTCGCACGATCTTACGAGCGTGACACCTCCATACTTCGTGCTGAGTGAAAATTTGAATAAAGAAATCACGGTGCTCCGCAGCCAGCAGCTACCATTGTGGAGATTGTACAGGTCATGCCCCACTAAGTAGGAACAGAGAAGCCATCTCATGTTGGCCATCGAGGTTGCGACCATTGTGGAGGTCGTCAAGGCCCTACCTCCGCAGGGCAGCCACAGTTTTGCAATCGCCGAATCTTGGAGTAGGAACTAGGAAGGGGGAGGACTTGCTTACGTGGCCCTCCTTTTTCTTTCTTTTGAGTGCATGGATCGTTTTTTCTCATCCATCTGCGCATAATTATATTGCACTCTTTAGCATTCGAATACGCTCTATGGAGCTTTTGTAATGATATACTTGTCGTATAGTAGTCACTGTTTAGTGTACATATTACATTCAAATTTAGTCAAATATGTGACATCCTTTTTAATTACGTTGGAGGGAATTTTCAGAAAAATTAGGCTGGAGGGAGAGTATGTCTGATAAATCAAAAATAATTAAACCGTGGTCATACTTTCTACTTTGTCAGATGTGTAGAGATCCGGATCCAGTGTCTAGAAAAGAAAATGCACCGTCAGTGTCGGGGACACCCATCTATTGTCTGGACTCTGGAGTACTTTGGGTCACAAGCACAGCTACCCCTATACTCTACCCACGGATAGCCAATGATTCCTTGCATAGGCATTCCCGCTAGAGCCTTCCCAGGGAAGGTATCTGCTTTGACCCGATGATTTCGGATTGGACGATCAAGATTGCTAGACGCTGAACTCTATCTCGCTGGATGATGTTTCTACTACTACTACGTCAAAATACACTTACGTGTGAGCTGTGTTGATTAGCGAGGGTCATCAGCGTACGGGGGCCTCGACCGCACAAAAAAAGGTTTACCACTCAATCAACTGTGCTCACGTCTACCATTAAATGTGAGTATTTTACCAGCTTGACTGCCTCTATGCACTAATCGTCCATCCATCTAATCACTCGCTGTATAATTTAAAGTGTTCAATTCTCCGTATCTGACAAATAATTCTTCAAATTTACAACCTACAAAACTCCTCTAGAAAGAGAGAAAGAGAAATTACTTATGATGTTAATTGGGTGTGTAGTATTACCTCTGTATGTAAATACAAATTAGCGGAAGTACTTAATCACTAACGTGTAACTAATTTCTTGTGTTATTTTATAGTAAAAATACTTCAGTACAAAAATGTAAAACTGTGACGGAAGAAAAGAAGTGGTTTTGTTTATGGAGTGTAGCGAATATCATTATTTATCAGGACAAGATTGCAAATTTATAATATTGTCGTACTCCCTCAATACGAAACTTAGATTTGTCAAGATTCACGAGTATATAGATCATATTCACGAGTATATAAACGTATTCTAGTGATACATATGAATCTAGTTAAATTCCAAGTCACTTATTTCTAAACTACTAGCAATAGTTTTATCACAAGTCTCCTAAGACAAGAGGTCAATTGTCTTTGTGAGTGTCCACAAGAATGTAGTACATTTATTGAATTAAAAATTTGCACCTTGCCACCACAAATGAATCTAGCATGCTCCCTCCTAGACACTTCTAATTACAAATTAGACGGTCACTAAGGTTTATACACATAAGGTCATTGCATATGCTTATTGTGTTAGAATTCATTTCTTGTGCTATATATTCTTGGTGATGAAGACATTATTTTTTGTCATGTAATGGAAAGATTTCCCCTGATGGTGAAAACATTGTTTCGTTTTATGGAATGCTCTGTAAAATGGTAAAAAATAATTATTAACAATGAAAATATTTTTAGATACTAAAAAAAGGTCACAACTCTTTTTTGGTCGTTTCATGCATTATTGGAAATGATGGTAGTTTAATGTAACATTTATAAAGTAGGGAAAAAACGACGAAACTTATCGTTGTTCATGGAGAGGTATATGTACATTGTCTGCCTGGACGTCAAATGTGAACAATGCAAAACCAAAATTGTGTATGTCACCAGTCATGCAAAACCATCCATAGTACTGCATCCATTAAAAATACACGATATCTTGGTAAGCTAGAAACATGTTTGGGAGTACTTCTAAAATACTCGAGATACGTTTAGTTCTAATAAGTCGACCAAGTATTGCACCAAAGTTCTAAATTACGCAGGATATTATTATGCTTTAATAAGGTAAGTTATTGGAGTGCATGCAATAAAATAGTCGTGCGAAGCACGTACAATTTACTAGTCACATAAGTATATTACTTTTTTTGAGCTGCATGCATTCACTCATGAACACCATAAGTAAAAGTTTGAACTCGTGGAGCGCCAAAATGACATCGCGCCAGCTAGCCCGATTAATGGTCTGCTACTACAGTAACCTACACATCTACCCCTATAGTCTACTCTGGGACACCCAGCGATTGCTTGCATAGGCGTCCACGCCAGAGCCTTCGAAGGGAAGGTATCCCCTATGGCTTATTGATTTGGGATGGACGGACAAGATTGCTAGACGGCCGAAATCACGTGGTCCCTACTCCCTCGCGCCCCTCCATTTCAAAAACTGCAAAATTTCTGGCGCCCCTCCGTTTCAAACGATACCAAAATCACGTGGTCCCCACTCCCTCGCGCCCCTCCATTTCAAACACTACGAAATTTCTGGCGCCCCTCCATTTCAAACGATACCAAAATCATGTGGTCCCCACTCCCTCACTCCCCTCCATTTCAAACACTGTGAAATTTCTGGCGCCCCTCCATTTTAAACGATACCAAAATCACGTGGTCTCCACTCCCTTGCACCCCTCCATTTCAAACACTGCGAAATTTCTCGCACCCAGAACCTCCCGCAGCACTTCTCCATGGCTGGCTTTGCCTGCCGAAACTCGACACCATGCACTCCTCATCCAACAATATACCGGAGCTGCATCAGATGTGGTCTCATCCAAAGCATCATTGCCGCTTCACCGACGTCCAGCGCACCCGACCTTGGTCACTGAGTCCGTCGTCGTCCACCGCACCTGATTTCCTTTTCCCACTTTCCCCTCCACGGCGCCGAATCCGTCAACGACTTCCCAAGATCTACATCAACACCGGCGGCATCCTCCCCACTCGTACCTTACCTGAAGCGCCGTGCAGTGCACTGATTCAACATCGTCCACCGCGGTCAAGCCGGCATCGAGCACCCAAGATCTGCTTCCCCGACGCAAACAGCCGGCCCAACCGAAGCACCCTGGGTGACAAGGATGTCACCCACGTCGGTACGGATGATGATTAGAAGCCTATCCAACCATGGTAACCAGATCACCAACTCTTTTTTTGTTTTGTCAGCAGTACAATAGGTTCAAGCCTGTCGCAGTGAACTGCATTTTCTAATCGTTCTGTACACCCAGTCAAAGTGCACGCCTGTTCTTTGTGAGGTACTGAACGACCCAGCAAAAGCTCGCGGCGCCAAGAGGCTCATCATATATGGCGACTCCAAGTTGGTTGTCAACCAAACAATGCACGAGTGCGACGCACTGAACGACAACATGATCGCGTACCGCGACCTCTACGATACACTCGAAGGAGACTTTGATGGTTGCGAGTTGCGACACGTAGGTCGTGAAAGCAACAAGGAGGTGGACGCACTCGCCAACATAGGCTCTACCTGCGCCCCCATACCACCTGGGGTATTTCTCAAGCACATATGCGAATGCTCCATCAAGCCAAAGGCCGCAGAGAAGAAAACAAGTGCAGCAACGGACTCGGGGGTACGCCACCCAATGAGCCAATGGCACTCGGTGACTTGGAGCCGGACACAGGACTCGAGGGACCAATGAGCGTCATGATGATCGAGCAATCTTGGACACAGCCGTACATTACGTACCTCCTCAGCAAGAGACTACCGGACGACCCGACAGATGCATGGCACATCGCGCGGCACTCCAAGGCATTCGCCGTTATCAACGGCGAACTGTATAAACGCAGCATCACAGGAGTGCTACAACGATGCGTCTCCATAGCCGATGGAAGAGCAGTTCTCCTCGACATCCATGAAGGGACCTGCGGGCACCACGCCGACAGTCATGCCCTCGTTGCCAAAGCTCTACGAGCTGGAATTTACTGGCCCACGGCCATGCGCGACGCCAAGGACATAGTCCAAAAATGCAATGCTTGCCAGCGATTCGCGGACAAGCCACACGCACCAGGCGTAGAGCTACGGCCTATTCCATTGGCCTGGCCCTTCGCACAGTGGGGGCTCGACATGGTTGGCAAGCTTCCAAGGTCCTCGCGTGGAGGTTACGTCTACCTCTTGGTTGCAGTCGACAAATTCACCAAGTGGATCGAGGCCATGCCGGTGACCAACCAATAAGGGCACAGCGCAGTTAAGTTCTTCGAGTCCATCGTATACCGCCTCGGCGTGCCGCACAACATCATCACCGACAACGGGACGAACTTCACATCCAAGGAGTTCCAAGAATTCTGCGAGAACCTGGGGATCAACATCAGCTACGCCTCAGTAGCGCATCCACAGACCAACGGTCAGGTGGAAAAAGCAAACGGGCTCGTCTGCAGCGGCATCAAGAAGCGACTCCTCCGACCACTCGAACAAGCCGCGGGTTGCTGCCCAGATGAGCTGCAATCCGTACTCTGGAGCCTACGTACAACTCCAAACAGCACCACGGGCTACACGCCATTTGTTATGGTGCACGGAGCAGAAGCAGTACTACCCGCCGAAGTACGGTACAAGGCACCGCGCGTGGTCGCTTACAGCGAACAAGAGTCATCCCTTGCACTCGAAGACTCCGTCGACCTCCTTGACGAAGCAAGATAAATCGCCGCAGAAAGATCCACGATCTACCAGAAGAACCTGTGCAACTATCACAGTAGAAGGCTTCGCCCCAGATCCTTCGTCGAAGGTGACCTGGTCCTGCGACTGAAGCAGCAGGGGCATATCAAGATCGAGTCCCCCTGAGAAGGACCGTACGTGATTACAGAAGTAATCCCAGGTGGCGCCTATCGCCTTCAAGATTTAGAGACAGGAGTCGCATACTCCAACCCTTGGAACGTCGCACAACCACGAAGCTTCTACCCCTAGTCGTTTTTTACTTTTACATCGCAAATAAGGCTACTCAGCCAAGGCTACTTAGCCGCACATTATACCTCGCACTGTTCTTCGAATAAATAAAAGCTAAGTGCCCCAAAACTCCGTGTTCTCCTTCACTTTGTCAATTTTTATACTCGGGGACTGCGCCACCCTACAGACATCTGTTCTTCGAACCAAAAGCGCGATATCTTGAATAGCTGACACATCAATCGAACCCCTTAACACAAACTCAACCCAGCTGCAACGCACCTGACAGGTTGACAAGGGACCGAGATAAAAGATGGCCAGGCTAACGAAAAGGACTCGCATAGTGCAACGCACCTCACGCTCACAAAGCTCTTTATACACATTCGATAATAAATTATCTACAACATCTATACGAACTTTACAACACAAGTACACTTATGTGCAGGATGCAAATTTGGCTACTCTTGCAACAGAAGAACGTTGGTTTGTTCCTCAAAGAAGTCAACGATCTCCTTTGTTGGACGGTCCACCGCCTGATACTGCGGTACCATATTCCAGGCAGATCCTGCTGGCGGCGCTGGCGGCCCAGAGGCAATGGCGGCAACGTCCACGCCAGGCCTGTGCAATCGCACCATTGAGAGGGCAGCCTTGGCATCAACCACCAACTGCTGCCTCACGCACTCGCGAACCGCGGACAGGTCTTGAAATTTGGCAAGAAGAGCCAGTAGGCTTGATGGAGTGTCGTCCAGCGGGAACATCGCCCGATAAATGTTCTTCAAGCACGACTGCGACTTCTTTAGGAAGAGCAGCACTCGCGATGCGCGATCCTACAGGGTCGCCAACGCAGTCGCATGATCATGATCTACCCAGAAGTATCCACTCTCTTGAAATTTCTCCTGGGTGAGATCATGAAGGCGAATGGCAATTCTATCCTTCTCCTCCTGCGGATGACGCGCGCTAACAACTACACGAAGCAGCATCAATAGCATGAGTACAACGTACCGCTGCGAGTAACTACAAAGGTAAAGATGAGAATAAGCAAACTAACACTTAAACTGGTCGGCCATTGCGTCACCGCCAGCAGAATCTTGCTTTCATGGCGGCTTTCCGCCTTCGACTTCCACACGTCTGCACTACCGCGGATCACGGGCAACTCGCGCTCCAGCTGCTTCACACGGTCACGAAGTCGCGAAAGCAAGGATAGCTCCTCTACCCTGGAGCGCGATGGTGCCACTGTATCATCAAGAGATGGCGAGTCCTGGGTTCTCCCCACGAGATCACTTGATGTACCCTACCACAAGTCAAGACAGAGGCAAATAAGGCAACCAAATTAACATAAAGGCAAAGGGAACAGATGCATTCAGGATTGGCATAAGTATTCACAGACACACTCGCCAGCAGGCATGTTCTTAAACCAAAAGAACAATCAATCAACTATTACAAAAGATAACTACGGAGCAGCTGGCTTCTTCGACTTCGATGGCTTCGGGGGCTTCATCAAGTCCGTGGCGTGTCGGCGCCATCGACTTTCCGCCGCCCACGACGAGGCTTCGCCGCCTTCTTAGCACGTTGGAGCTCCTCCGAGTACTTCGCAATAGTATTTATCAAGTGATGGCCATATTTAGCACAGGCAGTTGCAAAAGGAGCAAAGACTACCTGCTGACCATCCGCGCCAACAGGCATCACCTTCGACACCGCAGAAGGATCGATATCAGCTCCGTGGGCCTGCACTATCACGAGTGTCATAGACGCGCCAGCCGCGCGGAGGGAGTTCTTGTAGGCGGAAGGCACACCACCGGCGAATGACTCCACCAGCTCGTCCATGTTATCGATCAGCTCAGCCTTCGGCATCAACTCTTCCCGGAGGCGACTGAGGGCGACCTTGGCCTTGGAAAGTGTATCTTGGACAGCGGCGCTACGGTCGTCGACTTCAGACACCGCGCCTGCCAGAGCATCATCGCGACGAAGGGCCTACGGGTCAAAGCTCAGATCGCCAGCATCTGCACATGAACCTATGCATGGATCAAAAATTCAGCGCTATCAGCAAAAAACACTAAGAGTAGAGAAGGACAACAATATCAACAAGTAAAAGGTACCTGAGAGAGCCTTAGGGACTGAGAACAGTTGTTCTTCGAACAACTTTTCCCTGGCCGCAAAGGAGGCACGCTGATCCTCTTCACGCTTTTGTGCCTCGTCGCGAGCTGCGAGTGCCTCGTCGCGACCCTTCACAGCCGCGGAAAGCGTTTTCTCTAAGGTGGCGACGTTGCGCAGTAAAGCGTTATGTTCAGCTACATGGCAATCAAAAGTTGACTATCAGTTGACTATACCAAAAAAGGAGAAGACGGAAAAGAATAAGTGTAGAACACTCACTTTCAACCACGCGGTGACGCGTCTCCAGCATTGCATGCTGGCGACCCATCGCCATCACCTGCTCTGCCACTTCCAAGGAGCTGTCGCACAAACAAGGAATCAGCAAAAGCAACGGATAACATCGACTACCACACTAAAAAGAAGGAAAGATATACTTACATGATCCTCCAACGACTCCGAAGAGGTTTGTTGTACCGTCATCCGAGCAACCATTCGATGCTCCCCTACGTGAGGAGAGCTCGAAGAATTGTGGCCGGAGTGGGCCGCCACCGGAGGGGAAGGAGCGCGCTCGACCTCTTCCTTGGCCCTTGAGGTCGCGACTCCTGATTCCTTCAAAAACTCGACGTCGCCAGAAGATGACGACGCCTCTTGACTACAAGACAAAATCCACATTGAGAAAGGGCAAACTCCAGGGCAAAGCCAACAAGAAGAAAACAGAGAAGAACAAATGAACATGAAAACTTACCAGTCAAACTTGTCAAAATCAAACGTGGCCTCCACCGACTCCAATGAAGACTCCTTAGGCAATCGCATCTTCTTGCGAGAAGATGGTGCCACAGCTCTCACAGGAATGGCGGGAATTGGCGACTCCGCGCCAACAGTCGTGCCTTCTGGAGTCGAGGGAGACGATGCGTCGGAATGCTCGTTGCGCGAACGCTTGCGAGTATCCGGGCTCTCGGACTCTGGGGGCTTCCTCTTCCACATCAGAAGGGATAGTCGACTTAGACTCGTACTCTTCCAAAGCTTCGTGAGGAATAATCCCCTCACGGAGAGGGGGCATACAAGGCGACACCGCCCAATCCTGCATACAGACAGCGAAGATCAGCAAAAAGAACAAGTAAGCAACAGAAAAGCAATCGAGAAAATAAGCTACTGCGTAGCACAACTATACCTCAGGAGGAGGATTCGAAGCATGAAAAGGAGGAACAATTGGCTCACTCGGAAGCACATCCTTGCCAGTGTACTTCGTGACCAGTCGAACCCTCTTATCCACCTCACTCGTGGACATGCCATCGGCAGACACGCGAGTGGCATCATCAGCGCCAGCCCATTGAAACATGAGATGAACTCTGGGTTGAAGGGGTTGGACGCGACGGCGCAGCCAGGTTCGGATAAGGGCGCGGCCTCCCTCTTCTGCGCCTATGCGACTCTCGAGGTCACAGACGCGATGATACAGCATGTCTGTCTCCACGAGTTCGCCAGGCATAACTACGTTCTTCTAGGAACGCATCTTCTTGCAAGGAGTCACGAGATCGAAGGGCACGAGTCCAAAGTGCTCATCTTTGGACTTCTGATCACGGACATAGAACCATTTGTCCCTCCATCCCTAGACGGACTTGGTGAGCTTGATGTCGAAGTAGGTGGCGGATGGGTCGACGTGGATTCCGCAACCACCTACGTCATAAACTAAAGAGCCAGATGCGGACTGACGCTTCAATTTAAATATGCGCTTGAAAAGACGAAAGTGTGGCTCGATTCCGAGCCAGCACTCATAAAGAGTGATGAAGTAGGTGATGTGGAGGATCAAATTTGGGGACAGCTGATGGAGCTGGAGCCCGTAGAAACAAAGAAGACCCCTAATAAAGGGGTGGAGAGGCAAGGAAAGACCGTGAATGACGAATGCAAGAAACATCACTCGAAAACCAGCGGGAGGAGCAGGAATGGTCTCACCGCTGGGGACGCGCGCATCGGCGACTGCTGCGGAGATAACTCCATCTTGGCGAAGAAGACGGAGATCCGACGCCTTGATGATGGAAGGGAGCCATGCACCATTTGTCACGTGGGTTCCCACGACCTTCTTCCTCCCGCCGGCGGCGGCGCTGGTGCCCGCAGTAGCGGAGCCACCCTTCTTCTTCGCCGTGGCGACGATGGCCGCGGAATCAGCAACAGCACCTCCTTTCTTCTTCCCCATTGAACGGTGGCGATGCGAGCATAGAAAGTAGCTCGGAAATGAGCGGAGGTGGTCCAGCGTTCTGGAGGAAACAAGCGCAAGACAAAGCAACAGAGCAGTAGCAATGGCGATGGCAGCAAGGAAGAAAGAGCGCATATGGGAAATTACCGCCATAGCATCGCTACTTAACCCCTAGAAGATGCAATCGAACGGCTCAGAAAAACCCTACTGGACGCGTGGCACACATCGTGTTGGACACGTGGAGAAGGGGAAGCGCGAACCGTCCCTCCACTACTCCCATTACGCGCGGAAATCGAGGAGGCGCAGTTAAAATAAAGATTACGCATGCCTAGTCAAATCAAAGTCAGGAAGTGGGACCCACCGCTCGTCACGTCACGTCAAACTTGCTCACGCGGGCAACTGAGGTCATACAAGCGTCAGTACTGACGTCATCAAAGCTACGCAGTGGAAAAATTCGACTACTTTAGTCCTTGCTAGAGTCTTCGACTCCACCAAGCACTCGGGGGCTACTCCCATAGGGAGCGCTAGCCGCGCACCCTATGATTTTTTTTCTTTTTGCAGGAACAAGGACAATCAAAAGCAAACTCAAACCATTAGAAATACAATTTGACTATGGACATGGGTTACTCCCATAGGGAGCGCTGGAAAATTTTGACTGAAACAAGCAACCAAAAGACGACGGCAGTCGCAAATGTTATTTAGTCCCTGCCTGAGTCCTCGACTCAACCAGGCACTCGGGGGCTACTACCATAGGGAGCGTTGGTCGCGCACCCTATGATTATTTGCACAGAAAACTGTGTGTGGATAATGTCCGCACTCGCAGCTCATGGCGACACCGCCTCATAACTTTTCCCTACAAAGAGACTATGTCTCCTGGGTCGCCCGAATCGTCTCCGCGATGATAAAATTTGGATGTCGCGCTTACAGCGTGAAGGTAAGACCTGAGTAAGGCCTGGCAACGCATCTAGCTGCGCACTACCAGAAATATATCCGTGCCTACATGCACGATGAACATGCCTTAACAGACGCGTCAAGTGCTCACACCCGTATAACTGGAATTCGACTCCTGTAAGACCTCCGCGGCCTGAGTCGAATTACGCCATCACTTTTCTGGATTCGAGTCCGAGGACTTGAGTTCGAGTAGATTGCGTTGTTTCACCCTAAGGTGGTTAACTGATACCGGTACTTCGGTTATACCAGGCACGTATATAAACAATCCCTATGACACAAATAAAAGCAGTCGAAATGTACTCAATCAAGAACTCGAAGACTTCAAAAAGTCCCCAGTCGAATCTACGATTCCACTAGACACTCGGGGGCTACTGACATGGGTATACCCTACAGGTGCTCGAGCTTGGTATATACGGTCCAAATACATACAGGCCCATGGTGTCGCCAAGGCCCGGATGGAAGGACTCGAGTGACCTACGGACTCTCGATTGCTTGAAGAACAAGAAGAAGCTAAAGATAGAAAGTTTGAAGGGGAAAACCCTAAATTGTAACCGATTCGACCTGCTACCCGAGACCTAGCTTATCTATATAAAGGCTAGGAGGGGGCGGCGAGGAGGACACACACAACCCTAGTTTCCACAACCCTTGCCAGATTGCATCTGCGCACCATTGTAACTTTCGACTCCTTCGATAATTCCACGAGAAGACAAGCAGGAGTAGGGACCTCTATGAGGCCTGAACCTGGGTAAATCCTTTGTCCCCTGTGTGCTTGTTTGCTAGTCGATAGATGTCTCCAGCGCTCCCTCCTTCTCCAAAACCCAAGTCCATAACAATGGGCATTGATGAGTTAAACCCCCGTCAACCGTGGTAGATTCTTTTGTGACGGGGCTTTTATCATGATGGTCATCCGTCATAGAAGACTTTTAGCCACGAAAAATGGGCCTTCAACCACGAAAATTGTCCGTTGTAAAAGCCAACTTTTCTTGTAGTGAATGATGATGTCTTAAAGGTGCACATCAGGAACTCCATATTCTTCTTCTTCTTCTTCAAGACACACTTGATCTTGCACTTCATTTCTTATATCCCCATAATGATGATGTCTTGAAGATGCACATGAGCAACTCCATCTTGTTCTTGAAGACACACTTCATCTTCTTCTTATTACTTTAACCTTGAGACCAACACATGGCCCAAGCGATGCCAATGGACAAACCTACAAGTGGAACTTAATTTGCACATTAGTCCATAGGGATTGTCATTAATTACCAAAACCACACATGGGGCATACATTCCCTTTCAACTTGTTTAGTCATGGTTTCACAAAACATAACATTACAATATCTCAACAAACACAATCACAGAAACATGATCTAAATGCAACAACAATCTATGTTACAAATACAGGCGAGGGAATCCCATGGTCCATATGACAGGCCTAGGGTAGAATCTCTCATTAGATCTAATCAACATCAATCACCTCGTTTTGTTCAGCCACTATAGGGACCTCTACATACACTATAACCTGATCATCAACATCAGAAATGGTATCTAGGAAGAACACCTTCCGAGTTTGCTTCTTTCGTTGCATAATCTACAACAGATCTTTAGTATCCAAAACCTCTATGAATTTCTGCTTCTTATGATGCCACCACCGGAGTCATGACATCTGCTTAGGGCGGATACTGATTTCCTTACCGGTCATCTCTCTCATTTCATCAAGAGTTATGTTTTTGGAATCGACGGTGATCTCCACAATACATGAAAACTGGGTTATTAACTCCCTCATCAAGTTTTGCCATGTATGAATCCACATCTAAGTGTATAATGAACTTAGCTAGATCTGCATCTATTGTTCTGTAGTGTCTAGGAGCCAAAGCTCTGGCAACAAGATCTCCATCATCTGCATACATATCATTAATCATCGCTTCAACTTTCACCTTACGATCAGCTGCACAACACTCCCAAACCATCTGAAGCTCATGGGAGTGCTCAATTTGCATATAGGTATCACTCATGTTGCGCCACACCAATTTTTTCCTCTGTCTATAACCCCAAGGAATCCTACCACGAAGCATATCTACCAGTTGCGAAACATACACAACCTCTTTGCAATTCACAAGAAGATGCACATCCTGCTCGAACACAACCCTCTCGCAACCAAAATCTAGTTTTGTAGTGTACTGGTGGACATGAACTGTGAACTCATATAGGTCCGTTGTATCGAAGTTGTGCCTAATATGATTAGAAAGGGGATTTTTCAGTTCATTCGATTCTATTTTGCAGTAACTAACCTACTTGTAAGATAAGGCACAAATAAGAAAAATTGACTTCTCGCTCTTCTCCCGGGTTTTTTTACCGAGATCTGGGTGCCAAAACCCCCCACTGCCGCCGAACAATCTGCCATCGGCCTTGATTTTCTCTTCACCCCACTGCTCATGGTACCTTGGGAGCAGACTTCTGGCTGACCTCCTCACTAACTGGGGCTGAAGAACTCGCCACTGCTTAATGTTGAGCCTAATACTCTGGCTCCGATGGACCCGAATCAGTAGCCGACGTAGCTACCAGATTCGCCTCGCAAGACATGTTGGGCCCCTGCCTCTTCTGGATTCAGTGTCGGGAGAGGGAGAAAAAAGGACCTCCACCGCAACCATATTCAGTGTCGGGGAAGGGAGAAAAATGATCGCCGCTATCGCAGCCAGATTTAGTGTGAGGAGTTAGGAAAGTGAAGTAATGAATTTGCCCCTATGACACGTGCATGGTGGCTAAGAAGGGGCATGACAGGAACTAGTGTAACGGAATATCCGGAATTAACGGGGAAGATTTAGAAACATTTCGTTTGGCCCCCGTTCACTCGATATACCACTCTCGACAATTGCCTCCCCCAAGTTTTCGAATCACGGTGATTAAAAGAAACTCGGGCCCTACTATGCAGTAAAGTCTCAATGTTCAGTGCACGAAATTATATCCTCCACACTATCCTCTGGTCATGGTAGCACCAAGGGAACACGAGCCACGTCGCTGTATCTAGCGGCGACCCCATAGACAACGAGTGGCACGCTCGTGGTCGAGCGTGAAGAAAAAGTTAGGAAGAGGGCTCGACCCTCCAAGCCTCCCGAGGGCTTGGGGGACGAATCTCCTAAAGAGGTCGGCGTCACATCAGAGCTCGGGAGAAAGGAGTCCTAAATAGAGGATGTGCTTGAAGCTCGCATGAACACCATGGAGCTTGTACATTGATCGGTCTACTTCGTCAACATGGTGCTCCGAGACGCCTGAGAGCAGTACCCAATGCAGCATAACTTCCTCTACGCGCTCCTGATAGCATCCAGGAAGCTCTGACACAACTTCTAGGGTCACCCCATTAGGGTGGTCAATGGATTTCCTTTGGATACCATTTTGCGTAACCCTAATGACACGGGACAGGTCAATGTGGGCCATCGTACTGTAGGTTGTAGAGCTAACGTTCGATACCACTCCTACCATCCGGTGGAGGTGCCTTGCGGAGTTTGCCACAGGATGGATCAACCCTGGTGGGAGCAAAGTCAGTGAGGAAATGTCCTACTTACCTGGGAAGCTGGCCCCACATTGGTGGGTCATAAAATTTGATGGGGCTTTCAATGGCGATGGAGCCGGGGTAGCAGCAGTACTCACGTCCACAACCGGCAACAAGCTCTACTACACCATACAACTGGGGTTCATGGACAAGGCCAAGCACTCCAACAACATCGCCAATCGGAGGCCTTAAGGCTGCCATTGCCCTCGGCATCAAGAGGGTCACAATATAGGGAGACTCCTTGCTCCTCATCAGCTTCTCCAATAAAAGCTACAAGCCCAAGGACAAGCACATGGCAGCCTACTTGGAGGAGGTTCGAAGACTAGAAAAGCGCTTCCTAGGCGTGGACCTGCTCCACATCCTGTGTGGATAAAACCAGGAGGCCAATGAGATCGCCAAGCACGCGTCTCGCCAAGAGTCGCAGCATCCAAGGGTCTTTGAGGAGAGGCTTTTCGAGCCAATGACCGTGTCATCGAATAAGGGCCAAGACATCCCTCTAGAGGGCGTTCCCCGACCGCCCTTGACAGGCGCCCCGGATTGCGGACTATCCTCAGGAGGAGACGTACTGGATTATCGAGCTCAAGGCTTACCTGACGGATGACACCCTACCAGACAATTAGTACATGGCTAAATGTCTCATCCATCGAGCCAAGAGGTACTACATGGTGGACGGGGAGATCTACTATCACAGACCTAACAGTGTCGCCCTACGGTGCATCCCGGCCAAGGAGGGCCGCGAATTGTTGGCTGACATCCACGCCGGGGAATGTGGCCAGCACGCTATCGGAGATTTGTCCTGCAAAGGAACTAGGGTCCAATGATCCCTTGGTTCGAGAGGGGGCTGAACACGAAACTCGACGAAAACCTGGCGACGGTGATGGTGGTAGAGCAAGCACACAACAGAGAGGTGACACGGGATTTTTTACCTAGGTTCAGGACTCTCGTGAGGAGGTAAAGCCCCTACTCCTACTTGGTTGTATTGCTCGCGTGCTTCATGAGGGTACAATGGAGGATGAAAGTCTAGGGTTTTAGATATCAAGGACCGATCCCCCTGAGGTAGGAGAAGGGACTCTTATATAGGGCGGCATTGGGCCTCTTCCCTCGGTTCATAGGTGGGAAGGGCCCCCATAGTGCCATTCCCCGAGGTCCTGGTCTACATGACTACTTTTTGGTGAACTGGGTCTTTGATGCTAGGTGCTCCTCTGCCTGATGGTAAAGTGTTATCCCTTTAGCATCTCTTGCTCCATCCGGCTCTACCCACTCCCCTTCTTGCACCAAAGTATCCAGAGGCGGACCCGCCTAGCTGAGGCCATCCGTCAGCCGGCCAGGGCCTTGTCTCCCTCATCTTTGATCGAAGCCCTAACTTTAGGACCATGCACCGGAGGTATCCAATGACACCATTGCTCTTGTCGTCTTCTTGTGATGGGCGCTTCTCCGATCCTCTCGAGGTGTCATATATCCGAGACCCTCAGGAGGGTCCGACGAGATGTTTCTTGTGGAGGTAACGTCTCCCCCCCGCGAGGGGCCTACGAGATCCTGTCATGTAGGATAGGCGAAGACGAATATGGGGTACCCCCTATACCAAGTATCTGATAGTAGCACACGGGCGTTCGGCCCATGCGCTCCTCCTATGATGACGAAGCGTTAGACGACCATTCTAACGGCTAGCACTACACGGTATGCGTGTCACTCCGGGTTCCCGAGATGTCTTCTGGCTATACTCTTCTCTGCCTGCTTCTTTGTGCCTCCCTCGTCCAGACGGCCACCAACGCTCGTTGCACGCCATGTCTCATCGGGGAGCTTCATCAACGATGACGGGTAAGCTGCCACCAACCAACCACTCCTCAGGCAACGAGGAGGAGGAGATGGGAGAGGTGTTGTTACCCTCCACGATCTAGATGGACTCTAGGCTCAACCGGTGCCACTCATAGCTTGCCTCTAGCTAGAATGAGTGGGGGCAGACCCAGGTGTGGCCCGGGTCGGTGGGTCCTGCGAACCTTTCTAGCCCGTCCGCCCGTTCTTCTACCACACTGTCATCGCGGGGTTGATTCCGCTGTTCTCCCCCTTTTTCATGGCGATTATGGAGCACTACTAGATCTGCACCCTCCACTTGTATCCCAACTCCGTTACCACCCTTGCCATCTTCGCCTTCTAGTGCGAGATGTTCATGGGGTGAAGCCTTCGGTGGTGTTGTTGCACCAGATGTATGCTCTCCACATCACCTCCACCTCCCACATTGCCGGTTGCACCTCCTTCATGAAAGAAGGACCGCTCGGGCCCCAAATGGGTTGGTCGAAATGCGTGGAGGACTTCTAGAAGTGCTGGATTCTGGTGGACACGCGGGAGGAAAGCCCCCGTCTCCTACCTCCCTCGACACCAACCGAGAAGGTCAGCGATCGATGGTCCACGGTAAACCTAGAGGGGGACAAGGTTGATACCCTTGTCACCCACATCGAGCTCCTCAACTCGTCCGGCCTGACGGGGCCGCTGGTGGCCATGGTGTTCCTCCGCCTCAGTATTGCCCCTACAGAAGCACATCAAGGATCTTTGGGACTTTGTCGTGCAAGATCACCTGTACCTGCGAGATGCCTTCACTGACGATTCTGTCATTGTGGGGTTTATCCCAGAGATCCTGCACACCTCCACTGCCTTCGAGCTCCCCAGGAAAATCCTGCACCTCTACCTCAATCCTGCACCTCTACCTCAGTTCGATGAGTGGGGCATCCTTACTCCCGACCACACGGGTAAGTGCCCGAATCCTTTGGATGTGGGCTTCCCTGCCGCAGCCTCACCCGAGGGCCCTCCTGAGGCCTCCGCGAGGGAGGTTATGGGCGAAGGAAGCCCCATCAGCGGGGCGGAACTCTCGGTGGCGCTAGGGAAAAAACGAGCCCAGAGGAGAGTTCCCATCCGGAGGGGGTCGCGTCAGGAAGCAGCGGATCCTGCCCTACGAGGCCCTTTGTCCCTCCTGGAGCGACCCAACGGAGCTAGGGTGTGTGGCCCTTGCCAGGGGTGCTTACAGGTAAGCCGTCGAGCGGTCCCCTTTCTCTTTCAGATCCTCGTGTCTCATCTCACCCGAGGTCCTCTACAGCGAAGCCGTCCAGGAAAGCAGTCGCTCCCGAACCAATCCTCAGCTAGGAAGGTCAGGCTGGTTGTGCGCCCTTTGGACCAACATAAGGAGGTTCAGGTTGCACCCGCTACGCCCGAGGAAAGGGCAACGGCTTCTCCGCCGCGCCCGACCTCCGCCAGTTCCGTGCCGGTGCCCGTGGTCGCAGAGGTAGCCAAGGTAGGCGAGAGTCGCCCCCAGGGCTCTCCTCCTAGGTCCACTCCCACCGACGAGGGCGGGGTCATGGATGCTGCATTGTCGGTAGTCCTGACCGCTGCTCTGCTGCTACAGGGGAGCACGACTTCCATATGCTCAGGACCTGCCTCCAACCAGCGGTTAGATGGCCCCAAGAAGGCCCATGTCCAGTGCCCGGAAGGTCACGTGTCCCCCCGGCCGGCCCCCTCGTCGCATGCACGTCGGTCGGACACCCCTAAGGAGGCTCCTCCTGGCGAGAGGCGCATCGAGTCTCGAGAGTTGGTGGTGGTGGAACCAGAGTACTCTCCTCGAGTGAAGCTCCTGGGCAGGCTCGAGTCCGACTTATGCACCAAGATGGATCAGTTCCTGACTACGACGGTCCGCGAGGACGCCAGTTGGTCCTGAACCAAGAGAGGCTCGTAGGAGCCCAACAAGCAGTGGCTCCGAATGGGAAAAAGCTCGCCGCGATGCGGAGGGCACGCTCTGAGGTGCCTCGGCGCGAGCGGTGAAGATCATCGCCGAGGCCGAGGCTCGGGCCTCATAGCTCGGGGATGCCTTGTCTTCCTGTGAGAGAGGCGTCTCCACTCGGGAGGCTGTAGCGGTCCAGCGTCAGGAGGATCTTGAGACTTAGTCTCGAGAGGCCGACACAAAGCTATAGGAAGTCCGGGGGTCCCTCACCCGAGAGCTGGAGGAGAGCGCAAGGCTCCTTCGCATCCTGGAGGCGGAGAAGAAGCTTCAGGAGGGTTCACTTCGGGAGGTCGAGGACCTCCGAGGCAAATTTAAGGCTCTGAAGGAGACCGCCACCGCTACTGCTCAAGCCCATGACGAGCGTGAGCGAGAGGACCACAAGGCTATGGAGGCTGAGCATAAGTCCTTCCCCTCTCTTGCTGAATAGGGCGTCATGATCCTCCCGCTCCTGGGGATTAAAAACTTCACTGCACTGGAGCTTCACGCCGGCCGTGAGGTTGAGGCGTCCCTGGAGCTTGCGTGTAGGATCCTGGGTCCCTTAAGTGCGGCGGCGGAGGGCCTGGACATTTTCATTTCCTCGGAGTGCAAGGATATGCTGTCCGCGGTGGTGAGGTCCCTCTTCACCAACCTTCTGTAGCTATTGCCTGACCTTGACTACTTCTGAGCCATGAGACAGTCGATGGCCATGCTGGCTCTGGAGGCGTAAGTCGCTCCGCTCGTCGACTTCATGATTCAGGCGTTCCCGTGCCGAGTAGGCGATGGAGAGAGGGCCGAAGCCGGTGGCTTGGATCACTCTATCGCCGAAGAGGAAGAAGAAGGCCTTGGCAAGACGAGCTCGAGCGTCACTGCTGGGGTGGCTTAATTCCTATATGTGCAATGCTTGTGAAGTGAATTGAGACTTGACATTTCTTTGTTAAGACTTGTAACGGTACTTTTCTTGCTATGGGGCCTTAACTGTATGTTGTTGCTTTTCCGGCATCCAGAGGGTGGGGTGGTGGTGTGCCAGCCTGTTGAATCCTCGCGGAGGTGGTCCGGGGCCTTCGTGTCCTGCAGCAGCCTCCTGAGGGGTTTTCCCCTAGGCCGCCTCACTTCCCTCCTCGCGAGAGGGTCTCGAGGCTTGTGTATCTCCCATAGGCCTCTCAAGAAGGCTGCCGTGGGCTCTACACATTGGATTATGTCCCGTAAGTTCCCCGAGGAGGTGACCATAGGACACGTACTTTCCCCATGTAGTCCCCTTCAGAGGCGACCGTAGGTTCTGCATGCCGCTTGAGGGATTGTCTCAAGGGCCGCCCCGCTTGTCCCCTACCGGGGAGGTCGCGGGGCTTGTACCTTTCCTGTAGGTCCCTCGAGGAGGAGGCCATAGGCTCTGTACATTCAGTTCCGTCCCTTAAGTCCCTCGAAGAGCTGGACGTAGGACGCGTACTTTCCATGTATAGTCCCTCGAAGAGGCGATCATAGGTTCCGCACACCGCTTGAGGGGTAGTCTCAAGGGTCTCCCCACTTGTCCCCTGGCGGGGAGGTCATGGGGCTTGTACCTGTCCCGTAGATCCCTCGAGGAGGAGGCCGTAGGCTCTGTACATTCAGTTCTGTCCCAGAAGTCCCTCGAAGAGGTGGCCGTAGGACGCGTACTTTCCCTGTATAGTCCCTCAAAGAGGCGACCGTAGGTTCCGCATAGTGTATACATTCCCTTTGCACGCCATGTGAGGATTATCAAGCACCGGGAACTGTGGGTCAGGTGACTTATCGCCGGAGCTAGTCTGCAAGTTCAGAGCTCAACACTATAGACCCTAGTACAGACCGAGGGTGACGCCGGCGATAGGCACCATGCCTAGCCCCCGCTCACATGGTGCGCGAGAGGGACAAGCACCACCAAAGAAACAAAGAAGCAAACGAGCAAATCGCTGGGGAAAACCAAAAAACAAGCCATAGTTATTGAGTTTTCAAACCGTCCAAGGGGAGAGTTATTTGTTACCGTTTCCACCGTGAGCGGAGCTCACGGGTAGAACTTGCGTAGGTGTTGGATGTTCCATGCGTTGGGTATCGGGGCGCCTTCCTCCATTTCTAGTCGCACCGTGTCTGGCCTTCCGACGTGCACGACCCGGAAAGGGCCTTCCCACATCAGGGAGAGCTTGTGAAGACCCTCACGAGAGAGGATGCAATGAAGGACAAGGTCTCCCACCTCCAGGGTGCACGCTCGTATGTTGTGGCAGTGCTACTAGCGTAGTGCTTGCTGGCACCTGGCTTCCCACATGTTAACCTTGTGGCGGGCTTCCTCGATGAGGGTGGGGTCATCACAACGTAGTTCCTCTTGTGTTGCCTCGTTGAAAGCGACCACCCGGGGGGAGCCATGCTTGAGATCTGCAGGGATGACAGCCTCAGTGCCGTAAACGACGAATAAAGGGGCATCACCCATTAGTTTGGTTGCAGTTGTGCGGATAGACCATAGCACCCCTGGGAGAGCGTCCAGCCACCCTTGCCCATAGTCTTTGAGCTTACGGCGGAAGCTCTTGGTCTTGAGCCCCTTCAGGACCTCCGTGTTTGCTCGTTTTGCTTGTCCGTTATTGTGGGGGTGGGCGACCGAGGCATAGCAGATCTTGGTTCCGATGTCCTCGCAGTAGGATCAGAACAGTCCGCTGGTGAACTGGCTGCCGTTGTCAGTGATGATGCGGTTGGGTACACCAAAAGGGCATACCAGACCTTAGATGAACTTTACTGTTGACCGCGTTGGGTTGGTTCTGACCGGTTCCACCTCGGCCCATTTAGTGAATTTGTCGATGGCGACATACAGGTACCGGTAGCCCCCGGGGGCCCGTGGGAAAGGCTCCAAGATGTCTAGCCCTAGACCACAAAGATCCATGAGAGCGGGATGGTCTACATCTGCTGAGCCGGCTGGTGTATTTGCTTGCCATGGAACTGGCATGCCTCGGATGACATCACCAGCTCTGTGGCGTTAGTGAATGTGGTGGGTCAGTAGAAGCCGCTACTGAAGGCCTTCCCCACAAGAGTACATGCCGAGTTGTGGTGGCCGCATTCCCCGGCGTGGATGTCAGTCAGAAGCTCGCGCCCTTGGGCAACACCGTTGGGGCGGAGGTAGTAGAGGTCATTGTCCTCTATGCAATACTTCTTCTCCCCGTGGACGAGACTTTCCGCCATATCCTCACTGGCCGGGAGGATGCCGTCCTGGAGATAGCCCTTGAGCTCGGTGATCCAACCCGCCTCTTGGGTTGTGGCTGCCAAGACAAGCCTGCTTCCCGAGGGTAGTCTGCAGTCGGGGCTGTCTAACGAGGGTGGGGGCGGGAGCTCCTCTAGGTAGGGTGTTTCCTTTCTAGGGTGGGTGGCCGAGGTCTTGTACAACCCTCAGCTGCTGGGACTCCCGTCTGGATGTGCGCTTAGCGATTTCGTCCGCCTCGTGCTTGTCTCCATGAGGGATGTGGAGCAGGTCCATGCCTAGAAAATACTTGTCCAGCCTTCACACCTCCTCTAGGTATGTCGCCATGTTCTTGTCCTTGGGAAGGTATATTTTGTTGGATAAGTTGACCAGGAGTAGGGAATCTCTCTGGACCATGATGCGCTTGATGCCAAGGGCGATGGCTGACTTGAGGCCAGCAATCAGGCCCTCGTAGTCGGCGATGTTGTTGGAGCGCTTGTCTCCATCCTTGAAGCGCAGCTGCACGACGTAGGAGAGCTTATCGCCTATTGGAGATGCCAGCACAGCAGCCGCCCCGGTGCCATCTCCGTTGAACACCCTGTCGAAGTTCACAGTCCAACGTCCCAGGGCCATCTTCCCGGGGAGCTGAGTTATCTCCTCCCAGGGATCACTTCCCTCAATGTCAGTCCACTCTTCCACAAACTCCGCCAGGGACCTCCTGCAGGCGGTAGGCATGGTGTCGAACATCATCTCGATAGGATGCAACTCGATGGGCCACTCAGCCATGCAGACCATAGTGTTGGGGTTGCGTAGGATCGCCTCTAGAGGGAACTTCGTGACCACCCTGATGGGGTGACCCTAGAAGTAGTGGCACAGCTTGCGTGATGCCACCAGGAGTGCATAGAGGAACTTATGCTGCATGGGGTACTGATGGCTGTGAAATATAGCCATCCACGTCCACATTTAAACTGGATATTATTCATATTTTTTATGAAATATCTCTCTAAACCCTGCCACTAATGCCTAATGATCAAGGGGGTATGCAATCCTTTCTTTCTATTTTCCCTGCACACATAATGACATGTGATGATGGGAATCAATACATTAAAGTCAAAGATACGAGATTTCCAAACACCCGAAGAAACCAGGAGTCGTGAAGTGGAGACACACGCTTTAACGACCAACTATATGGCAGGAATATAATTCTGGCCGTATAGTTCCGGTCGTATAGTTTCCATTGACACCGCTAGGTCAAACAGAACAACTTTCATGAAGGGACCCCTATATAAAGAGGCCTCGGGCGATGAGAAACAAGAGCTCTTTTCGATCTACAACCACCCCCAGAACTCCATCCAAAACACCGAAGATCCGCCAGAGGAATAGACTTAGATCTAATCTCCAAACCCTTCTCCGTCACCATAGCCATATTCCACCACTTGTAATACTTGATCTCATCTTCGATTGGCGAGATTGTAAGACTATTTGCTATCAATCTCATGATTTCCATTGCAATGTTTTTGATTGTCGATTTCATATCTATGTGTGAGTAATTCTCCTTCGGCTAAGGGCTTCGGCCTAACCATGTAGCTTTTTTGCATGTTATTTATCATAGATGGGATCATGTATTAGTTTGTATGACATGATGATTATTGTATCCTCTCTTGCCTCAATCTAAGGACTTCTCAGGTACCCAAGACCCCGAGGATTGAGCCAGGTATAGGGAGTATGAGTAATGACTAATCTGCAGGTTGGGAACTCAAGTGATAGAAGGGGTAGTATGGATGTATGTGAGGGATTTACTTGGGATTAACGGTAAAACACGAAAATAATTCTAAAACTCCAGAAGGGTCCGTTAAAGTAACTTCTCTATGCTTCTGCTTCCCGATGATTCGATAAACCTAGGTCTACTAGGGAAAAAGAGCTATAATACATCCGTAATCCGGATCGAAGGTATCAACCCTTTTTCTGGCACCGTTGCTAGGGAAGCAATAGCTACCCTGGTGAGGTTAGTAGGAACCTTGCTAGTTTTAATTTTGTTAGTTAGCTTTTAGTATTTATTTGAAAAACCAAAAAAAATTAGTTAGTCTTTAATTTCTTGTTCTTACTATCATTAGTATTTGTTTAAGAAAACCCAAAAACATACGAAATATGGCTAAAAAGAAGCTTGGGGAGTTTACAACTCCCGACAATGATTATTTGCGTACTCCTATTATTCATCTAGCAATTGATGCTAATGATTATGAAATTAAGCCCCATTATTTAATTTTGGTTCAACATAATCAATTTGGAGGCTCTGCTGTTGAGGACGCGGGTATGCACTTGAATACTTTCACTAAAATATGTGATATGCTGTGCATAAAAGATGTTGACCCCGATGCGGTCAAATTGCGCTTATTTCCTTTCTCTCTTAGAGGAGGAGCAAAAGAATGGTTGCTATCTTTGCCTAGAAATACTATTACATCATGGGTGGAGTGTACTTATTTATTTATGACTAAATTTTTCCCACCTGCAAAGACTATGCAACTAAGATCTAATATTACTGGTTTTAGACAGGAAGAGCATGAGCCACTAGCGCTTGCATGGGAGAGGATGAAAGAATGCGTGAGAAACTGTCCCAGTCATGGGATGGAAGATTGGTTAATCCTCCATTTATTTTATAATGCTCTTAACCCTGTGTCTAAGTTTATGCTTGATACTGCAGCTGGAGGAACATTTATGGGAAAAACATATTACCGAAGCAAAGCAGCTGCTAGACAATATGCAAGACAACCATGTCTAGTGACATGTGGATAGATCAAACACGAAGAAGGTGAACTCCGTCTCGCCGCAAGAAAATGAAGAACTCAATGCTAAGATGGATGAGCTCATATTAGCCATAAAACATAAGGAAAACTAGGTAAGAGTTATCCCAGAAACAAATATTGAAGAAATAGACTTCATAGCTCATAATGATTATAACCCTGCTTGGAAGAAGAAATATAATCCTAATTTTCAGAAACCCTATTCTAGTCTTGTAGGTAACTCTAATAATAGTATGGGAACAAGTAATGGTAGTCTCCAAGAAACACTTAAGTCCTTTATAGACTCACAAAATGAGCAAAACAATATCCTTGTTTAAATAACAAAGAACCATGATGCTATGCTTGGTAAATTATCTAACCAAGCTGTAAGTGTGAGGAATGATTTGCAGGCCCTCCAAGAAAGAACAAGGATTGTTGAGGCACAGCTAGGTAAGATAACCAAGAGTCAAACTCTCATTCTAGCTAAACTTGCAGGTAAAGCTGAGCCCAATCTTGTTGAAGATCTCAAGATGATGAGAATCCAAAAGGAGGAGCCTGCAGAACTTGATTATAGTAATGCTCCTTCACCAAGTTACACAGTTGAAGATCTTGTAAAAAGGATCAATATCATGATTCCGGCAAGCGAAGGAAATGATGAAGCTATGTATCAACACTTTGTTAATCAGGTAGTAATAAATGTACATGAGCTTGAATAATAATATAAGAAAATTGCTAAAAATTACCTGTTAAGCTTAATGATATATTTGATCCTACGATTAAGATTAAAATTGGGACCAATGAGATAGCTGCACTTTGTGATCTAGGTGCAACGTTTCAACAATTCCGAAAAGTCTTTTTAATAAGTTAAATCTTGGCTCTTTTGAAATCACCGAGTTAAAATTACATCTTGAAGATTCTACCTACAAACAAGTTGTAGGGATTAAAGGAAATACTTTAGTATACATTAAAGGTTGTCCTGCTCTTATTGATTTTGTTACTATTGACATGCCTGAAGATGCTACTGCTCCTATTATATTAGACCGTCCATTCTTAAGAACTATTAAGGCTTTGATTAATCTACATGAAGGGAACGTGAAGCTTCAATTGCCTTCACGAGATCCTTTTGTTATTCATTTTCCTAGGAAGAAGAAATCCAAGCATGATGAAAAGGAGGCCATCACTTTGAAGGCCAACTATTTTGGAGTGGGTGTTCCACTCATCTGGCCTAAGTGAGCAACATCAAGGTCAAGCTATTGACCATAAAAGAGCGCTGCATGGGAGGAAACCCGTGTGAAATAAAGGTTTGTGTAAAGTTTTTAAGTCTTAGTTTAAGTTTTATGTTTAATAAAGAGTGCTAGAAAGCTCCAATTGAGGAGAAGAAGTTCGGTAGTACTAAAATCCTGCTTTATACATTTTGTTGTTGGTCAACAATTTTTACTATAATTTTTTGTCAAAAACAAGGTGTTTCGCTAAGTTTTAGGATATGAAATAATTCCCGAAGAAATGGAATTTTTTTGATGACTACAGAAGGTTTAACGACCAACTATACGGCAGGAATAAAAATTCTGGCCGTATAGTTCCGGTCGTATAGATATCTTTGCCATCGACAATTTTTCTTTCCCACATACTGAAGGTTCAACGACCAACTATGCAGCGGGAATAAAAATCCTGTCCGTATAGTTCCGGTCGTATATATATCGATGCCTTCGTAAAAATTATTTTCCAAGTACAGAAAGTTTGACGACCAACTATACAGCGGGGTTGAAAAATCCAGGCCATATAGTTATGGCCGTATAGCTGCACCGCCAGGTGGAAACCCTGAACTTTTGACAGCAGACCAACTATACGGTAGGAACAAATTGTTCTGGAGGTGTAGTTTAGCCATATAGTTGCGTCCGACTAGAAAATCTCCACGGGATGGATCTCCAACCCCAAAACTTCAATCATTTTTCTCTCTTCTACCTCCAAACTCTCTCAAAACCTCAAGAGATGAATCTTCATCTCTACTCAATTTCGTTCAATTTCCTCGCACACAAGTGATCCACAGTATGTTTCTCCTCTGATCCTCCAATTAATTTTTGTAAATTCATATTTGATATGTTGTCATTATCAATCTAGGGTGAGACCTACTATGAACCATTGCCATAATTCTATTGCCTAGATTATTATTTTGAGAAGATTCTTTAGTGTGCTATGATGAGGAATATGTTATGCTTATTATTATTGGATCAAAAAGTTTTATTTTTATTTTCTTATTATTTTAGATGATGAACACAAGGAGCCAAACTCGTGCTCGTGCCACCCCTAGTGCTTCTCGGGCTGCCACTCAAGAACGCATGGGGATACGGTCCAAGTATGAGCCCCAACGTGATCGCTTCAACAGGATCAAGAACCGAGAAGTGAAGGCAACCAAGTGGGCATGCCCCATTATATTAAATCAACTCGGTATTTCTAATGACTTCAATTTACTTTGCAATAGTTTGGCCTGCAAAACTTTGTATTCAATGATGTGCCTACTTATCGTCGGTTAACCTTGAATTTCTAAGTTCTTTGCAAAGCACCGTTAAAGCATGGAATGGAGATAACATGATTTCTTTCCGACTTCCAACAATAATGGTGCACATGTTTTAATTTTCCAACAATAATGATAATGACTTACATGCATCCTTTACTGGCTTAGACCCTTCCCCGGAACAATATTATAATGGAATGGGTTTCACTTCGAGAGTAAGCAAGGGGAAGATATTCAACATCCTGCAATTCGCTATTTTTTCTATGTTATTGCTAACACTTTGCAGGCAAGAAATAAGTTCACGAGACCCATTGAGGAGGACATCTTAGTCCTTGCAAAAGATGCTTTCAACATCACCGACTTTTCACTCAACTTGGGCGCCATTCTTGTGCGCTACCTGGAGTACCAATCCTCCCAAAGCCAAGGACAAGTCATAGGCGGAGGCATCATCACCGTGCTTGCCATTGCTCTAGGAATCTACCTAGGTTAGTTGCAACCAGTGCTAGGTGAGCGACATGTTGGTTTCTCTACTTTAAAGGCTTGTGGAATGCTCACTAGGAGAGGTGGTGTTTATTACATGCATATTGCTGGAGCTGGGCGTCTTTGTCCTGCTCCTTGGCCTAATGGTATTTTCTCTATCGTGGAAGGACGTTTGCTATATGACTTGCAGGTTGAGCAACACCAACCTGAGGAGGAGATTCTGGATAAGGATGAGGACCAAGAAGAGGAGAAGCCACCAACCCGGTTCGCTACATACCAGGACTTCCAAGAACTTGGAGGAACTGTGGAGAGAATGCAAAACCTCTCCTTGAACCTCCAAGAAATAACTAGTAATTTATCAACTCAATTTGTGAACTGGGGTTACAACTTTTTCCCGCCAACACAATGATTTGAGGGGCTTGCAAAATCCTAAGCTTGGGGAGGTTTCCTCATTATTTTTATTTGGCATTCATTTGTTTTTATTTATTTCGAGGTTATCTTTTTAATTCAAGTTTATAAGCACTCATGTAGGTCTCCCCAACACTTTATATTTAGTTATTTCTATTTTCTTTCGAGATTTTATAGCCGTGCTTTGCTACTAATTTTCTATTCTTTAATTCCCTCTCTTAAAAACAACAAAAATATTTTTCCATTTATCTTTATATTCCCTCTTTCTTGTTTTCTATTCTCCTTGTGGATTTCACATATTTGCAGGAGAGTGATCGATTTCGAGTTTCCAAGAAGCAAATCATAAGGGAAGAGAGAAGTGAAACCAATCATGAGAGGTATGCCTTAAGACTCCCCACTTTTGAAGTTTGAGAAACCCATGCTAGTTAGTAGTAAATGATAAGATGTTATATTGGTGGAGTGAGTCTTTGCATTGTAGTAAAATTTTGTTTGCATGGGTATGTTATGTTCCATCTCCTGTAGTTAACCAAGTCTTGCCTAAAAATTTGCTAAACGATTGTAATAAGAAAAAGTCTCACAATTGAAGGCTTCGGTGTTGTAGTGTTAGTCTTGAAGGCTTATTTCTAGAGACACTCAACACCACATAGAAGAATGATTGACTTGATAGCTCTCTTTAAAAGGATTTGTTCGATTGAATTAATGTTTAGCGGTTTTTGTGATCATGCCAAAGTTTGACTTGTTAATCATAAGAATGATATAGCTTTATGCGTGTCAAACTTCATGGGGTGCCAACAACTTCGCTAGCCTATGAACGATCTCCTAGATTTCGGCTATGAGTTGATTAAACATATGTAGCAGCAATGTTATAATGGGTAATATTCTTGGCATTCCCGGGTAGCTATGTTCGTGATGGAATCACTCCTCTGGATGTTATGAGTAATCATTTTAAAAAAGGAACAAAAACCTTGGTGATGCCACTAGTGTCCATCACAGCCCGACAAACTAATTAAAATCTTTGGCATGCTCTCAATTACTCAAGAACTAAAATTCTTGAAGGACAATAAACAGAAAAGTAGTGCTTGAAGAGTCTTGATTTATTGATGTGGGAGAATTGAGATACTCTAGTCTATATATTTTTCATGACAAACTCTCACACTCCTAATTTTACATGATTATACTTTATTGTTCAAAGGCAAGCCTATGAGTTGATTACATGACATGGAATAAGGTTTACTCATTTGAATCATCCATGTTAAAAATAATTTTGATGTGCTATAAGGTTGCATAAAAACCTGTATGATAGTCTTGCCATTACTCTATCTATGCTGAAGTTTTTCAGATTTATAAAGTGGAGGAAACTTGAGACTACCAATCATGAGTAAGATCATCATCTCGTTATTTCAGTTTAAATGCTGAGTTCCTTTCTGATTTTGGTTTTCTTGCTTGAGGACGATCAAGTTTAAGCTTGGGTGGTTGATGGCTGAGAAATATAGCCATCTACGTCCACATTTAAACTGGATATTATTCATATATTTGATGAAATGTCTCTCTAAACCCTGCCACTAATGCCTAATGATCAAAGGGGTATGCAATCCTTTCTTTCTATTTTTCCTGCGCAGATAATGACGTTTGATGATGGGAATCACAACTTTAAAGTCAAAGATACGAGATTTCCAACAACCCAAAGAAACCAGGAGTCTTGAAGTGGAGACAGACGCTTTAACGACCACCTATACGGCAGGAATAAAATTCCGGTCGTATAGTTCTGGTCGTATAGTTGCCATCGACACCGCTAGGTAAAATATAACAACTTTCTTGAAGGGACCCTATATAAATAGGCCTCAGGTGACAAGAAACAAGAGCTCTTTTCGATCAACAACCGCCCCAGAACTCCATCCACAAAACCGAAGAGCCGCCGGAGGAATAGACTTAGATCTAATCTCCAAACATGTTGGGGATATGCTAACTGGGTATCCTCATAGCATGTCTCCAATCTGGCCAACCCAGGTGTCCGTAGTTGGTAGCAAGGCCTATGGCCTGCTGGGCGGCCCAGTTAGACGGATCCATATGGGAGGCCCATGCCGGATAAAGGAAGGCTACACAGGAGTCACCGACTTACTCGGAGCCTTGGAGTGCAAGACACGAAAGACTAGTTCGTATTAGTGCTGGACTCTTTACCTTGTCCGGCAAGGACCTTTCCCCTGGAAACCCTAGGTTTTGATGCCTTTATAAGCCGGACATGTGGGAGCCTTTAGGGAAGACACAACCTAGATTGCTACGTATAATGTGCAACACCTCGCAAAGCGAAACTATCTTTGTAACTCGGCGTATTGCCATTATAGTGATTTATAGTAGGAGTAGAGTTCTGCCATCGTTGTGGGACTTGAACCTGGGTAAGCTATGTTACCTCATACCCGCCAACTCTCCACCTTACCCCACGTCTCCAAACATGCACTGTGAGGACCCCTCCATGGCATACTCGTTGGCAATACCCTGACAGTTGGTGCCCACCATGGGGCAAGAGGCGCTTCAAGCTCTACACCGGGCGAGGTCCAATCTCTTCACGGGAATCAGCGACACCGGAGCCATTTGACGCATTCTCTTCTCCAGCAACGTCCTGATCATCCCTCCAGATGAGTTCTGGGTGCCAGCGTAGACGAACCGTACGCGTTGCTCCGTCATCCCTTCGGAGACATCCACATCTTCATCGGCGAAACTGACTTGGGTCCTAGCTCCCAGGAAGTCAGAAACTCGTCAAGCCCCGCACGGAACGCCTATGAGCAGGACACATTCGCGGAAGGATCTGAGCCATACCTCTCTTTGGAGTATGGTGGCTCAGATCAGGAAAATTTAGGGCCCACCCAAACCACCCTTGTGCAAGATATAAAGGTGGAAGGATCCCGCAAATCCACTTGGCTTCCCCGAGTGCTAGAGATGCGCAGGTCACACTTTGCCAGCGTCGTCACCATCTTCAATTTGGCCAGATGCATTCAAAAGGATGGAGAGCCTCCCCGTGAATACCTTGCTAGATGGATAAGGGTGAGGGAAACCCAAGAGGGCGACCGTGCTGACAAACTCTTGTACCACTTTGCGGAAGGGCTCACACCCAGAACACTCCTCCGGCATACCCTCCGAAGGTGGCAGGCCGTGGGTCCTCTCACACTTAGTGATATGGTTGCAATCGTCAACGAATACGCGGACGCCGAGGTAAACACCCAAGCTATTCCTGGGCTGGAAGCTAGAGAAAACAACAATAACAACAATGTCCCGCCTCCATCACCCTCAACATCTGCCGTCGACAACAACGAGGCCAACTCCGACTCCGTCCTTGACGTAGTATACACTGACATCAATATGGATGGCGGCGGCTCGAACGCTAACTCGGAGGAATACGATGCTGTTATGAGGGAGATCGAGCAGGAGATCGAGAAGGAGGAGCGCGCCGACAAGGCCAACACAGCCCACCAGGTGCTAGTCGCCATCGGGAGTGTGATGGAAGAAGACCGGCAGGAAATGGAACGTGAGAGAGCTCCGCCCATGCTAGCGGTTACTAGAGCAGCAGCAGCCAAGAACTTTGCCGAGCCTCCGGCTCCGACCAAGGCCTTGCCCACTCTGGTTATCCACCCAGAACCGGTGCAGGAACTCACCATGGCTCCCAGTACTGCCAGACAGTCAAACCAGCCACCAATGCCACCATCAACGTCTGCAGCCAGCAACCCATTGGTTACTTGTCGTTGTATGGGGAACGGCAATACCTGAGAAGGTGAGATAGAGGTGTGGGGACTAGCAGGGAAGCTCTCGACAGCGTCTGAAGGCGGGATTGGGTACGAGCTAGTGTAGTGAGACACACGAAGTACCTAGGTTCGGAGCCCTCGTGGTGAGGTAAAACTCCTACTCCTGCCGATCTAACTAAGGGTAGAATACGGAGTACAATCGCTCCTCGAGCTGTATGATCTAGCTACCTTCATAAATGTTGAGAGTCTAACCCTTGCTACGAGAGCCTTGCCCCTCCTTATATAGGTAGAGGGGAAACGGTCTCACTGGCCAGTCCGGCTGGCGGGTCCCATAGGCAGGCCCTAGCCGGCTGGTCATCTACAGTATCCGGTACGGTATGTCCCGTCGAAGTTCATGTGGTGTGGGTCGTCGTGGGAACAGTGAACGCCATGCGAGCATGTCATCAGCATCCGGCCACTATGCCCACGTCACGCGCAAAGTCTTCGGTATGGTCTCGTAGTTGCGGGTCTTGTCACTGTACCAGGGCGTACCGCGCACTGTGCAGCACGTCGCTATGTCCTCCTGATTGCATTTGGCTACTACCGTGTAGCCAGCCTTGAACCTTGTCGCCCTTCCTGGTTCTGGCTACGGTCTGGTAGCCGATACGAATTGCCCATGTCCGCCTACGATCTGCTAGCCGGCCACGAGCCGCCTACCTTAGTTCTTGTCTGGTTGGGGTATCCAGGGGTCACCCTCCTGACACTAGCCCTCGAGCACGTGTAGATTTCGCCCTTGGGTGAAATGTGCGCACGCTCCCTCTTGGATTTGAAATTTGTGCCCGGCTACACCTAACGGTTGCGCTACCCATGACGTCAGCGCTGATGTTGGCCACGCGTGCACGTGCCATCATTGCGCTGCTACGTGCAGCCTAATGTCGTGTCGCACGTCGCCTCGGGAACCGTCGTTTGGCGTTTCGGTTTCCGGCCCGGGATCTTCTACGCATTCGGTGCCAGTGCACGGGATCAGGAGCGGTAGTGGGAGTGGGGCATGGTTCGGTGGATGCCACTTGGCATTGCAGATGGTTTCCCTCCCCAGTTCTTAAAAGGTCGCCCGAGGGAGACGTTCTCCACTTCTGCTTTCTGCCTCCCTCGTGCTCTCTTACGCTCCTGCTGCTTCGACGCTGCCCCTTGTGCTCCCGCTGTTGGACTTTAGTCGTGCCACCAACTTAGTGTCGCCGGCGACACGGGCCACCGTCATTCGTCTCCCGACACCACAACGAATGAAGTAGTGATGGCCTCCATGCGCGGCGCATGGTGCGGGTCTTCCATCACTAGAGAACACATCGCTAAGTACCATGCCACCCGTGTCTTTTCGCTGGAGACGGAGGTGAAGGTGCGGCTGGCGTCGCTGGAGGAGGAGTCGCCACACCTGGCGGAGGGGGAGCGGGTCATCTTCCTATCCCATCTCACTCGTGGCTTTACGCTGTTCGTGCATCCCTTCTTCCTCACCTTCCCCGCCTTCTTCGATCTGTGCCTCCACCACCTCGGCGCCAACGCCATTGGCACGCTCGCGCATTTTGTGGCATTTTGCGAGTGCTACCTCTGGATCCAGCCGGATCTCGGGCTCTTCTACCAGCTCTTCCGCGTCCGACCATAGGTGCAGTTCATGTAGGGGCCATTGGTAGCCTACGGAGGCGCCTCCATCCACTCCCGCTCCCAAACCAGCTACCCCAAATTCATGCTCCAGGATACGGTCCCTCCAGATGAGTTCTGGGTGCCAGCATAGACGAACCGTACGCGTTGCTCCATCATCCCCTTTGGAGACATCCACATCTTCATCGGCGAAACTGACTTGGATCCTAGCTCCCAGGAAGTCAGAAACTCGTCAAGCCCCGCACGGAACGCCTATGAGCAGGACACATTCGTGGAAGGATCTAAGCCATACCTCTCTTTGGAGTATGGTGGCTCAGATCAAGAAAATTTAGGGCCCACCCAAACTGCCCCTGTGCAAGATATAAAGGTGGAAGGATCCCGCAAATCCACTTGGCTTCCCCGAGCGTTAGAGATGCGCAGGTCACACTTTGTCGGCATCGTCACCATCTCCAATTTGGCCAGATGCATTCAAAGGGATGGAGAGCCTCCCCGTGAATACCTTGCTAGATGGATGAGGGTGAGGGAAACCCAAGAGGGCGGCCGCACTGACAAACTCTTGTACCACTTCGTGGAAGGGCTCACACCTAGAACACTCCTCCGGCATACCCTCCGAAGGTGGCAGGCCGCGGGTCCTCTCACACTTGGTGAGATGGTTGCAATCATCAACGAATACATGGACGCCGAGCAAAACACCCAAGCTATTCCTGGGCTGGAAGCCGGAGAAAACAACAACAACAACGTCCCACCTCCATCACCCTCAACATCTGCCGTCGACAACAACGAGGCCAACTTCGACTCCGTCCTTGACGTGGTATACACTGACATCAATATTGATGGCGGCGGCTCGTATGATAACTCGGAGGAATACGATGCTGTTATGAGGGAGATCGAGCAGGAGATCAAGGAGGAGTGTGGCGACAAGGCCAACACAGCCCACCAGGTGCTAGTCGCCATCGGGAGTGTGATGGAAGAAGACGGACAGGAAATGGAACATGAGAGAGCTCCGCCCACGCTAGCGGTTACTAGAGTAGCAGCAGCCAAGAACTCAGCCGAGCCTCCGGCTCCGACCAAGGCCTTGCCCACTCTGGTTATCCGCCCGGAACCGGTGCAGGAACTTACCATGGCTCCCAGTACTGCCAGATAGTCAAACCAGCCACCAATGCCACCATCAACGTCTGCAGCCAGCAACCCATTGGTTACTTGTCGTTGTATGGGGAACGACAATACCTGAGAAGGTGACATAGAGGCGTGGAGACTAGCAGGGAAGCTCTCGACGGCGTCCAAAGGCGGGATTGGGTACGAGCTAGTGTAGTGAGACACACGAAGTACCTAGGTTCGGAGCCCTCGTGGTGAGGTAAAACTCCCACTCCTGCCGATCTAACTAAGGGTAGAATACAGAGTACAATCGCTCCTCGAGCTGTATGATCTAGCTACCTTCATTAATGTTGAGAGTCCAACCCTTGCTACGAGAGCCTTGCCCCTCCTTATATATGTAGAGGGGAAATGGTCTCACTGGCCAGTCCGGCTGGCGGGTCCCACAGGCGGGCCCTAGCCGGCTGGTCATCTACAGTATCCGGTACGGTATGTCCCATCGAAGTTCATGTGGTGTGGGTCGTCGTGGGAACAGTGAACGCCATGCGAGCATGTCATCAGCATCCGGCCACTATGCCCACATCACGCGCAAAGTCTTCGGTATGGTCTCAGATTGCTTGGTCTTGTCACTGTACATGCAGGCGTACGCGCCTTTGTGCGTCGCTATGTCCTCCTGATTGCATTTGGCTACTACCGTGTAGCCAGCCTTGAACCTTGTCGCCCTTCCTGGTTCTGGCTACGGTCTGGTAGCCGATACGAATTGCCCGTGTCCGCCTACGATCTGCTAGCCGGCCACGAGCCGCCTACCTTAGTTCTTGTCTGGTTGGGGTATCCAGGGGTCACCCTCCTGACACTAGCCCTCGAGCACGTGTAGATTTCGCCCTTGGGTGAAATGTGCGCACGCTCCCTCTTGGATTTGAAATTTGTGCCCGGCTACACCTAACGGTTGCGCTACCCATGACGTCAGCGCTGATGTTGGCCACGCGTGCATGTGCCATCATTGCGCTGCTACGTGCAGCCTAATGTCGTGTCGCACGTCGCCTCGGGAACCGTCGTTTGGCGTTTCGGTTTTCGGCCTAGGATCTTCTACGCATTCGGCGCCAGCGCACGGGATCAGGAGCGGTAGTGGGAGTGGGGCACGGCTCGGTGGATGCCGCTTGGCATTGCAGACGGTTGCCCTCCCTAGTTCTTAAAAGGTCGCCCGGTGGAGACGTTCTCCACTTCCGCTCGCTGCCTCCCTCATGCTCTCTTACGCTCCTCCTGCTTCTTCGCTGCCCCTTGTGCTCTCGCTTTTGGACTTTAGCCGTGCCGCCCACTTACTGTTGCCGGCGACATGGGCCACCGTCATTCGTCTCCCGGCACCACGGTGGACGAAGTAGTGATGGCCTCCATGCGCGGCGCGTGGTGCGGGTCTTCCATCACTGAAGAACACATCGCTAAGTACCATGCCACCCCCGTCTTGCCACCGGAGATGGAGGTGAAGGTGCGGCTAGCGCCGCCGGAGGAGGAGTCGCCGCACCTGGCGGAGGGGGAGTGGGTCATCTTCCTCTCCCATCTCACTCGAGGCTTTACGCTGCCCGTGCATCCTTTCTTCCTCGCCTTCTTTGATCTGCGCCTCCACCACCTCGGCACCAACGCCATCGGCACGCTCGCGCACTTTGTGGCGTTTTGCGATTGCTACCTCGAGATCCAGCCGGATCTTGGGCTCTTCTGCCGGCTCTTCCGCGTCTGGCCACAGGTGCAGTTCACGTAGGGGCCGCTGGTAGCCTGCGGAGGCGCCTCCATCTACTCCCACTCCCAAACCAGCTACCCCAAATTCAAGCTCTAGGATACGGTCCGGCTGTGGCAGCAGTTGTACTTCTACGTTAGCAATGTCACCAACGTCGACTGGATCAACCGGCTGGCTTTCTAGGACATGGAGTCTAGCTGGCAGAACTGGGGCTTGAAGTTCCATAGCGTCAAGGTGGAGTCGGATGCGATGATGCACCGGATGCGCTTCCTCATCACTGCCGGCTTAACAGGCCTGGACATCACACTCAGCTGGATGTCCCGGCTGATGATGTTGTTGCAGTAGCACGCACACAAGATGTGCTACTACTCCGGCTGGCTGGACCCCACCCGGCTATCTCGCCGTGATCCCCGCTTCCACAACCTCAAGGAGTGGGTGTGGACGATCACCAAGGAGGGGTTGCTGGAGGACTAGAAGTTTGGGCAGGCCCCATACTCCCGTGACAACCGCGCGCCCCGGGTAAGTTTTCTCATTATTCGGATGCTTTCTGTTTATTGTTTTTGCTTGTTTCATCTGGCTGATTCCTTGTTTTCTCTTTCTTGTGATAAACTTCCCATGCATCATCCAGGAGGAGGGCGAGACTCCTCTCTAGAACTTCGCGCCTGACCTCCCCGAGATGCGCGCACGCCGGTCCGGCAAGGAGTCGGATGGGGACACCGAGGTCTTCCCTAGCCGGAATGACGAGACGGCGCACGACCCCCATGCGCAAGTCGACAAGGAGGAGGAGTCCGCCCCAGCTCCTGAGCAGACTCAGCGCCACGCGACGGACGGTGACTCCAGCAGGTCTAGTACCGGAGGGAGCGGGTCTAGCCGGTCCAGCGCTGGAGGGAGCGGGTCCAGCCAGCCCACAGTGGAGGAGTCGGCCCCCAAAAGGAGCTGGACCGGCGCCCTGCCCCTAAGACAGCTCGGCCGCAAGAAGGTGCCGCCGCCGGTGGTGCAGGGGTAAGTACCATCCATTCTCGCCTTGCGTTTGTTCCTCTTTTTCCTCTTGCGCCACTTTTTTTGGCTTTTTCTTTTCTTACTTGCTCCTTTTTCTTGTCTTTTTATTTTCAGCTCGCTCATCTCCTTCGGCGCCGCCAGCCTAGCACGGGAGCCGACTGGCTCGCTGGTCCACACGCCGGATATCGTACCGCCTTCTGCTACTGCTACCGTCCCCACTCCTTCGCCCAGGGCTCTGCCCCCGCCTCGTGCTGATCCGGCTACTACAACCGGGGCCAGAGATGCCCAGCCGACTATGGTGGTGCAGCCGGACACAACCACGACAAACCCACAAAGTGGAGGTAGTTCCTCCGCGGGGACGAGGAGGGCGGCAAGTAGCATGGAGCTGGTGGTCGTCATGGACGACAACTCCGACGGCGAGTCGGGGGAGGAGTGGTAGATGGCGGTTCTGGAGGCGAATGAGTCGCTGACCGTCAACGTTGTTGATGATGATGCTTCTCCCGTTGCCTTGCTAGTAGACCTGGCCGCCACCCTTGAGCTGGCGGTGAAGGAGATCCAGTTGCGCAAAGCCACGGCTAGAAGCAACCGGTCACTAGAGCAGAAGTTGGCCGCTGCCAACGACACTTCTCAGAGTAAGTCTTTTTGCTCGACTTTCGTAGCCGGCCTCCTTCTTTCTTTCTTTCTTTCTTTTGCTAATAGCTGGTTTCTTGCAGCCATCATGGTGTGCGCTCAGTGGGAGATCGATCGCCTGACCAAGGCAAACGACCGGCTGACCAAGTCCAATTCCAACCTCCGGCTACAGAACAAGGACTAGCACTCCAAGGTGGACCAGCTGGAGGCTACCCTCAAGGAGCGCGACTCCTCCCTCACCAGCCGGGCCCAGGCCTTCGATCTCCTCGATGCCTAGAGAAAAGATCAGGAGAAGGAGATCAAACGGCTGGCGGACCGGGAGAAGGCCCTCCTTGAGGAGCTGATGCAGATTGGGCGCACCGCCAAGGGTAAGTTTTCCTCCGACTAGTTTTTCTTGTCTGGTTCCGATAGCCGGACCTAACTTTCCTTTTTCTGACAGTGTTTTATCTCGGCGTAGACCTGCTAGCCTACAATCGGCTCCAGGAGAACTGGCCAGGGGAGCAACCCACCTCCCAGGAGTTGGTTGCCCTCCTCGGCGAGGAGGCTGCTGAGCTGCGCAAAGCGACCCATGCGGTCTTCGAGTTCCTGTGGCCGGATGCGGCCGTGCCGGAGACGATCATCCACTTGGCGACCAAGGTCGCGGAGGTGACAGCTGTTGTAGACCGGCTAAGGGACCTGGCCGCACGAGCCGGAGTGGAGATGGCCTTGGCGTGCATGTTGTCCTAATACAAGGACGCGAGCATTGAGAAGATCGACGGAGGCTTCCGCGCCGGCGCTGACCTTTCCGCGATCCACCAAGCCCATCCTGAGCTCCACGCCTCCGCCATCAAGATCGCCGGCTACACCGATGTCGACGAGGTCATCACCGACTCGGAGTCTGTTGAGACGCCGGAGACGGAAGCCAAGGCGTCATCGCAACCGACTGCCGGAGCCAGAACTTCCAGCGTGCCTCCTCCGCTTCCCGAAGCAGTGGCCGGTCAGGTTCCCCAGCATGGCAAAGGCCCCGCCGTCTAGACTTGATCCCCGGGATGCCGGGTGGAATTGTAATAACTTGTCCTTTTGTTGAACTTGTTGTTTGTACCGGCTGTTGTTGATGCCGGTTGAACCTCTGGGAGCTTCGGCTCCCCTTCTCTTAATATGTTGTTTGCTCGCTCATATTTTTCCTTATGCTCTTTTGTGTTGTGATATTTTGCTCTTTTGTGGGTTAGCATCGTCCGACTCTCTCTGTCCAGATAAACTCCCATAGCCGGATCATTCGGATTCTTGGTGAAGATGAGGACTTTGACCCCTCTTTCCTTTTCTTCAACCCTTAGGTTCTGTAACACCCTCGAATCGTCCCTATGCAAGTTTTAGCGCTTCCTGCCAAACCCGCATAGAAACGATTCAAGGACGCCCACCAGGCACTTTCGTGCGGGTGTAAAACATTCAAAAACTTTTCTAGCTTCTTTGGCAACATCATAGAACTCCTTAAACAAAGTTTCTAGAATAAAATCCCTCTTTTCAGGGTCTTCAATTTCTTTAAGCTTAAGAAACATTACTTGCATTAAGGGATTGAGGTCAACAAACCTAGCTTCTAACATGTGGATTAAAGAAGCTGCAGCTATCTCATAGTTTGGAGCAAGTTCTACAAGGGATCTATCCTCAGTATCTTCATGCTTACTAACATGATTAAAGAATTCTTCAATGTTATCTTTCCCAATTATAGAACCACTACCAATTGGAAGGTCTTTCAGGGTGAATGTAGGGATCAACATGGTGAGCTAAGGAAGAGGTGACAACTAAAGGAGACTTAATTTTTTTGTGTTTTTCAAATAAGAAAGAAAACAAGTAGAACTAATTTTTTTTTGTGTTTTTGAAGAACGAAACAAGCAAACAAAGCAAAAAGAAACTAAGCAAAACAAAAACAACAAAGTAAAGAGATTCATTATGACGGACTCCCCTTGTGAAGATGTCCTTGACTCCCCGGCAACGGCGCCAGAAAATTCTGGTGCGGTGTTGACGTGGGAGTTTCTTCTTCTTCGTTCCCCGGCAACGGCGCCAGAAAATATTGATGCGCTCGACTTTCGACGTAGAGCTCGTTGGGAACCCCAAGAGGAAGGTATGATGAATATAGCAGCAAGTTTTCCCTCAGTTATGAAACCAAGGTTTAATCGAACCAGTAGGAGCAAGGAAACACCCCAAAGGTGTTACTAGCTGAGCTTTGGCAGGGCGCACTACCGGTGCTATAGCAACGTGGAGACCTGCACAACACAACCACAGAACTTTGTCCCCAACTTGCGATGAGGTTGTCAATCTCACCGTGTTTTGTGGAAAACAAAGGATTAAACGTATCGAATGGAAAGAAGTAAAAGTTTGCAGAAAGTAAACACAAAGCAGTAAAAGATTGTAGATTGTAGGTAAAGTAGAAGGACCGGGATCCATAGTTCACTAGAGGTGGCTCTCCTTAGATAGATAACATGCTGGGTGAACAAATTACAGTGGGGCAATTGACAAACACCGAGAAAGCAATACATGCATATACTAATCATCTTGACTCCAAACAGACTTGATTGGGCATTACAACATAATACATAGACCGCCATCCAACTGCATCTATGACTAATAATCCACCTTCAGGTTATCATCGAACCCCCTCGGATTATTAAGTTGCAAGCAACAGATTATTGCTTCTTAACTGCGTGTAAAGTAAACAATACGATTGTTCTATGAACAAAGGATTGTTGTTTTCTCCTAGTAGCAACAAGACATCTATTACCTTAGAGATTTGTCACTTCCCAGATTACGGAGGCATGAACCCACTATCGAGCATAAATACTAACTCTTGGAGTTGCTAGCATCTACTTGGCCAAGATAGCTACTAACAACGGAAAGCATGCAATATCTCAAATAACAAAGACATGATAGAATCAATAATCAATCTGAAATAGCATCTCAATATCCATCGGATCCCCGCAAACACAACATGTATGGATTACAAATAGATGATCTTGATCATGAACGGAGCTCACAAGATCTAAACCAGCCATCTAGCTACTACATGGATCCGTAGTCCAAGGATGAACTACTCACGCATCACATCGGAGGCTTGCATGGTGATGAAGAAGGCCTCCAGGGTGAATTCCCCTCTCCGGTGCCGGGAAGAGCTTCAGATCCCTCGGGCTAGGGATGGAGATGAATGACTCTGAGACTCTTTCGTGGATTTTTGATCGGGTACTTAGGGTTTTCGTCCCGAGGGCAACTTATAGGCGGAAGGAGAGGCCAAGGGGGTGCCGGGAGCCACCACACCACCCCCTGGCGCGGGCCTAGCCTGGCCGCGCGGCCAGGTGGTGTGGCCAGCCCCTGGCCCTTCTCCGTCTCGTATTCTAGCACTTGATCCCTTCTGGAAAAATAGGCACTTTGGCTTTCGTCCCGTCCAATTCCGAGAATATTCATTTTCTGACTTTCCTGTAACCAAAAACAACAGAAAACAGGCAGCTGGCACTGTGGCTCTTGTTAATAGGTTAGTCCAAGAAATCATATGAAAAGTACTCCAAAGTTGGAACAAAACACAAGAAAGTGGATAAAACCAAGCATGGAACATCAAAAATTATAGATACATTTGCAATGTATCAACATCCCCAAGCTTAAGTCCTGCTCGTCCTCGAGTAGGTAAGTGATAAAAAGAAATAATTTTTGAGGTGACATGCACCATCAAAGACTTGATCAAAGTATTTGCAAAAATTCAAGGTTGGGATCATAGTACTTCAATCATAACATGAAAGACAAAGTTCTAGCAATAAGCAAAGAAACTATGATGCAACATGAAAAGGCACAAACAAAAGATTCATGAATAACAATGTTTTGCAAGACGTTTGTTTGTTTCACATAAAGAAAACATGGCATAATAGTATTCAGCTTGTCCCTCAATAGAGTAGCAAATATAAATGCATAGGACACCTTCAAAGTTCATAAGAGTGACTAGATACAATAGTTTCAAACAAGCAATAACAAGTTATGCATCAATCAACTAGTCTTGGGAAAATGCACATAGAACTAAGAATGGCCACTATGCTCTCAAAGTAGGTGCATAAAGATAGAAGGTGGAGACTCCATATAATGGTGGAAGAAAGGCCTTGTGTAAAAGGAAGTAGGGATTCAAGTCTCATAAAGAGCTTCCAAAAATTATGGTACTTAATAGCTTTTAGCTCTCATTGCCCCTATCATAAGCATCTTGAAGTGATTAAGGTTAAAGTGAACAAAATATGGTGTACATACTTGACGAAGTATAAGTCAGAAATCTCATGTCCCTTGTATACGAGGGCCGCTCCTCATGCTACTCAAGTTTAGTCACCGGTAAGTTCTTGTCATCGTAAGTACATGTGTATCATTGAGAACCATAGCAGGTACCCTTGCCCGATGATACGGAAGAATCCCCATATCAAAATGACAAGGCAAGCAGACAACGAGCATCTCAGCATTCTTCTTATTTACCATGGGAATATGGTGCTTTTTTCTTTTCTTTTCTCTTTTTTTCTCAATATAGGACTCTTTTTTTATAAGAAGAATGCTTTATAGACAGCTCATTATGGTTACGTTGCAGGTTTCCACCATGTCAGCATGGATTAGACCAGCGGTCCAGGCGTTTCTCTAACACATATACATAACTCCATGGACTTACAAGCTCCCCTTTCATTTCACACCAACGACATCCATATACAAAAGAGCATGATATCAACTAGGTACAAGTACCAAGTGCAATGTTGAAAGCGTTCCCCATGAAAGCATGGTTCTGCTAATTCCCAACAAATAAGTGCAAGCATATACAACATAGAAGCCACAATGGTTCAAGTTTATTAAAGGCAAGTAAAGTAAGGTGTGCCATCAAATTCGTGAGAGCTTTAATCACTAGTTTTCTCATAACAAGTGGAAGGTAAACAAAAGCATGAATATACTTGGAATAGCATAAGCTCGTAGGTAGGTATGGTGGACTCTTTGGAATAACTTGTTTTAGGGAGTTGGATGCATGAGTGGAACTCATACTTGGTTGTGGAGGCTAGCAAAAGACTGGGAGCGACAAACAAAGAGAGCAATAATGGCCATAATCATGCAGAGCGACAAAACATCATTGATCAAAGCATAAAGTGATACTACAAGTTGAAAACTAAAGGATCATAAAGGCTATGGTGACTTGAGATAGTCATAACATGGTGTGAGCATGTGCCAAGTCAACCCAAATAAAGCATCAAAGGAGAATACCAATATACTATGCTTTAATATGCTAAAACAACGCATGATTCATCCAAGGCACATTAAGCAATCTCAATTGTTTATAACAAGTCATGCTACAACAAAGAATACTAAGCATAAAGCCAAAACAATATCAAGCATGGCATGACAAAGCATTGGCCACAGTCAAAAACGAGCTGTTTTTACCACATAAGTATGAACTTTCCTACTATTTTCCAAACCAAACCAAACTATTCACAAACCAAAGTGTGAAAGAGGGGGTACAACCAACTTATTAAGAAAACTAAGCAAACCAAGCAAACTAAAAATCAAAACAAAAACGAAAAAGAAGACGCTCCAAGAAAAACACAACTGTGCATGAAACAATAAAAATGAAGCATTTGGAAGAAACCTGGAATTTTTATTGATGAAGAAGGGGGATGCCTTGGGCATCCCCAAGCTTTGACGCTTGTACTTCTTGGATATTTCTTGGGGTGACACGTGTGGCATCCCCAAACTTGAGCTTTATTCCATCCTTTATCTCATTACTCGTTCCTTCCATACACCTGAAATTTTTCCTTCATACAAAACTTCACACAATCTCATTAGCAACATCAGTGCACTTAAGATAAATAAGTCTCAAGGTTCAGTTATAATACCAAATAAACTTCTATTAGAAAACTAGATACTGTAGCACTTCCCTCAAAAATCTCAATTCCCCAAAGGAAGTCAAGAAGGAACCCACAAGAAGCAAATGCAGAAAATGGCAGAAATCTGTCAAAAGAGACCATCAGGTAAAACGAATTTTTTCGAAGACCTTCTGTTGCTCAAATCAAAAAGTGTTGAACTAAAGAAAGTTAGATAACAACCTGGGTCAGAAGCACAAACAATTACAGCTCAATCCGACATACAGAGCTCTCTCAGGAATTTTTACGGTGAAGCACACAAATCTGTTTCGGGACAGCAACTTTCCCAATCATTACTTCTCTCTCATTAGAGGTTACTCTTGGCACAAAAAGCAAATAAAAAAGGACAAGGAGAGGTTATTACAGAGGTAATAACTTCCAAGACTCATCTAAAACTCTTGGGTTATCTCCCAACAAGTACTTTTATTTAACGCCTTTAAGTTAGGCATAAGAAGCAAAGAAAGAATCAAGTGTTCTGAGATGAAGAAACATTAAGGTCAATACCAGAAATATTTTTAACAAGGCAAGGTATATCATCCAAATAAGTTCTAGAGGATCCTCTCTCAATGATCTTAGGTTCACCATTCTCATCAAAAGGGTTTGCAGGAACAATCCAATCAAGATTCTTTTCTATGGCATCATGTATTGCTACTAGTTTGAAGGGTATTGGTATCTTAGGTTCCTCCCCATTAGGTTCGATTTTGTTCATCTTTTCTCGTATATCAACCACATCTACACATGAGCCTCGCATATTGAAATGTTCACAAACTTTTCTAGCTTCTTTGGCAACATCATAGAACTCCTTAAACAAAGTTTCTAGAATAAAATCCCTCTTTTCAGGGTCTTCAATTTCTTTAAGCTTAAGAAACATTACTTGCATTAAGGGGTTGAGGTCAACAAACCTAGCTTCTAACATGTGGATTAAAGAAGCTGCAGCAATCTCATAGTTTGGAGCAAGTTCTACAAGGGATCTATCCTCAGTATCTTCATGCTTACTAACATGATTAAAGAATTCTTCAATGTTATCTTTCCCAATTATAGAACCACTACCAATTGGAAGGTCTTTCAGGGTGAATGTAGGCATCAACATGGTGAGCTAAGGAAGAGGTGACAACTAAAGGAGACTTAATTTTTTTGTGTTTTTCAAATAAGAAAGCAAACAAGTAGAACTAATTTTTTTTGTGTTTTTGAAGAACAAAACAAGCAAACAAAGCAAAAAGAAACTAAGCAAAACAAAAACAACAAAGTAAAGAGATTGGTTATGAGGGACTCCCCTTGTGAAGATGTCCTTGACTCCCCAGCAACGGCGCCAGAAAACGTCTGGTGCGGTGTTGACGTGGGAGTTTCTTCTTCTTCGTTCCCAGCAACGGCGCCAGAAAATCTTGATGCGCTCGACTTTCGACGTAGAGCTCGTTGGGAACCCCAAGAGGAAGGTATGATGAATATAGCAGCAAGTTTTCCCTCAGTTATGAAACCAAGGTTTAATCGAACCAGTAGGAGCAAGGAAACACCCCAAAGGTGTTACTAGCTGAGCTTTGGCAGGGCGCACTACCGGTGCTAGTAGCAACATGGAGACCTGCACAACACAACCACAGAACTTTGTCCCCAACTTACGATGAGGTTGTCAATCTCACCGTCTTTTGTGGAAACAAAGGATTAAACGTATCGAATGGAAAGAAGTAAAAGTTTGTAGAAAGTAAACACAAAGCAGTAAAAGATTGTAGATTGTATGTAAAGTAAAAGGACCGGGATCCATAGTTCACTAGAGGTGGCTCTCCTTAGATAGATAACATGTTGGGTGAACAAATTACAGCGGGGCAATTGACAAACACCGAGAAAGCAATACATGCATATACTAATCATCTTGACTCCTCTGAGACTTGATTGGGCATTACAACATAATACATAGACCGCCATCCAACTGCATCTATGACTAATAATCCACCTTCAGGTTATCATCCGAACCCCCTCCAGTATTAAGTTGCAAGCAACAGATTATTGCTTTACGAACTGCGTGTAAAGTAAACAATACGATTGTTCTATGAACAAAGGATTGTTGTTTTCTCCCTAGTAGCAACAGCACATCTAGTACCTTAGAGATTTCTGTCACTTCCCCAGATTACCAGAGGCATGAACCCACTATCGAGCATAAATACTAACTCTTGGAGTTGCTAGCATCTACTTGGCCAAGATATCTACTAACAACGGAAAGCATGCAAGATCTCAAATAACAAAGACATGATAGAATCAATAATCAATCTGAAATAGCATCTCAATATCCATCGGATCCCCGCAAACACAACATGTATGGATTACAAATAGATGATCTTGATCATGAATGGAGCTCACAAGATCTAAACATGAAAGCACAGAGGAGGAGAAACCAGCCATCTAGCTACTACATTGATCCGTAGTCCAAGGATGAACTACTCACGCATCACACCGGAGGCTTGCATGGTGATGAAGAAGGCCTCCAGGGTGAATTCCCCTCTCCGGCAGGGTGCCGGGAAGAGCTTCAGATCCCTCCTAATCTAGGGATGGAGATGACGGCGGCTACAGACTCTTTCGTGGATTTTTTATCAGGTACTTAGGGTTTTCGTCCCGAGGGCAACTTATAGGCGGAAGGAGAGGCCGAGGGGGTGCCGGGAGCCACCACACCACCCCCTGGCACGGGCCCAGCCTGGCCGCGTAGCCAGATGGTGTGGCCGGCCCCTGGCCCTTCTCCGTCTCGTATTCTGGCACTTGATCCCTTCCGGAAAAATAGGCACTTTTGCTTTTGTCCCGTCCAATTCCGAGAATATTCATTTTCTGACTTTCCTGGAACCAAAAACAGCAGAAAACAGGCACCTGGCATCGTGGCTCTTGTTAATAGGTTAGTCCAAGAAATCATATGAAAAGTACTCCAAAGTTGGAACAAAACACAAGAAAGTGGATAAAACCAAGCATGGAACATCAAAAATTATAGATACATTTGCAATGTATCAGGAAGTCAAATCGATGAACTCATATAGTTGGCAGTTTTATTCATTCCATTATAGTTGAAGCACTTACTAGTCAGATATAGATAGCATGAGTCATCCCGATAGCATAAGTAGTGGGTAGTTTTAGTTAACCATTCAGTTGTAGTTGCAGTACTTAGTAGTTAGATACCATTAGCATGTGACATCCCAAACCCAGCAGCTGTTGGCACTTTTATTTCATTCCAATGGAGTTGTGATACTTACTAGGAAGGTATAACATGACACAATACACCCCAGTTCCACCAATTGTTGGCACTTTTATTATCCATTCCATTATAGTGAAGCTGATTACTAGTCACATATTAAGTCAGATTTATAGCACTTCTTTAGTTATGCTTGTCTATGATCGAGATACTGTGCTCCAAGTCGTCCATAACCGCGGACACGGCTTTCAGAAAGATTTACCCTGCAGGCGTGCACAAATAGCAACACACACACGATCAACCTCAGAAAAACCAAATCAAAACCCAACGAGGCTTTCACGACAAAGCAATCACAGGATTCATAAAATATTTTAGGGGTCACCCCACTAAGCTACCCGCAATGAAGTTGGCCGGCTTCGAGATGGACCCAGGGTTTGTGACAATGGCTGTAAATGACTGGGAACCCGAAAGTGTGACTGGGCTTGTCGATACTGCGAAAACATTCCACGTTCCAAAACAGTATAGGTGCTCCACGCACAATCTTAAATAAATCACGACATAAGTACAGGATAGTAATAAAGCCCCAAACTAGTTTGTGGCCCCAAGAAATAAGAAATGAATCAAGCTCTGGCTAAGGGGGATCCATAGGGTCTCCCGGATGTGGATAGTGCGAATAGTCAAGGAACAGGTATCAAGTACTCGGGGCCTACGGGACACAAGTGGACATGAAAAACAAAATAGCATATATTGCCCACCGGTGCCTCTTTCATTATTTATCCCAGCAATTTAATAGTTGTATTTAAAGTCATGATCATCTCCACCATTAAGCATCTCCACCACTTATCATGTGCCAACTTTCCATCAACGGTGGAATGACAACGACGCGAAGAAACACATAAGCAAGCAACTACGACTCGCAAGGCCGACTATCTATCAAACATCAGGCAATAGGATGTGTCCATGGCAATTTAGGGGCTGCAAGGAGTATAAATGGTGCACGGAAACTAAAGCATCGCAACACGGTGTAACATCCCAAAACTTCAATCCAAGCTTATCAAGATCAAATCAACCAAAAATGGGGTTAACAAAAACTTTTCCAAATTTAAAATGAAAGCATTCATATGTGTGTGCATTTAAAATAGGAATTGTTTTGAATTTCCATGATTGTGTAATCCAATGCTTGTAAAATGTTTCTTAGGTGATTTAAACATCATCTACATCATTCCCAAACTTTTCCTAAAGAAAATCAAATCAAAAAGAATTAAAAAGGAGGTATGGTCATTTTGGCCATTTTAATCCACTACACTACTTTGGCTATTCCTAGTACTCAATTCTTAACAGAAACAATTCTTGATCTTAGTACCCCTTTCTTGTACACATAATGAGGTACCAAGGCCCACTTTTGGATCTGCTAAAAACATTCTTTTACTTATTTTAATTGTCATTTGAAAATTGAATCTAATGCATATGCATAGATCACCCCTATTTCAAAACCCATCTATTTGAGCTCCACTTTCAAAACCCTTGTAACCTGAGACTACCTAGCACTAGTGGAGATCACCCAAAAAGTTTGAAACCAAAATTCAAAACTAAACCTCATGCGGCCATTTCATCAAACACTTGGCATGCATAATTTCCACCCTAATCCTAGCTCACTGTTTTGAACAGGGTTTTTCCCCCAAATGATCTACATTTATCTCCTCTGTCCCCTCCTAGTCTAACCAGGCCCTTAACACCCCTCTCCCTTGTCCCTAGCCCCCATGCCATGCCAACCCGAGGGCATGGTCGCCGGCCAAACCTTGCCCCGCCGTAGCAGACCATCTCCCCCTCTCTCTCCATGTCTAGGAGGTAGCCAGGAGCTCACCGCCACCCCCTGTCCCCTGCCCGAGCCCAGCCCTGCAGTGGACCACCGAGGATACGACGCGCCAAGTGCCACCGCACCATGCCGGTGCCGCCCCCAGAGCGCGCTCTGTCCCCGCTCGCACAGACCACCCCTTGGTCGCAGCCCGCGCCCGCCGCTCCTCCGACACAGAGAACCCCAGACACCCCCACGGCCACCGCTCGTAGTGGACACCGCCGCCTCTGCCTCTCAGAGCGCCACCTCGCCCAGACCGCATGCCACCGCCCCTACGGCCGCATTCAATCCCTAGAGCACCGCCAGGGGACCGCCCATCGATCGCCACCCTCAGCCATGCCTCTACCCCGCCGTAGCCATGTCGCCACCATCGCCTGCCCATGCCGCTCGGTCTCACCATCAGGCCTATAAAAGGAGCCCTCCCCAGCCTCTTCTCTCCACACCACTCCACACCCCTCACCTCTCTGAACCTCACCCACCTCTAGCCGGAGCAAAGGGAGCAGCAGCTCGCCGGAATTGGAGCCGGAGCAGCCGCCTCTGGAGGAGAAGGGTGCCGCTAATTGCGACCACCCCAAGCTCCACCGCAACCGCGCCTCGCCTCACCGTCGTCTTCCAGTTCGTTTGCCCGCCTCGCCGACCCTGCTGGAGCCCTGGTACGTCCCCAGCAGACCCCTATCGAGCCGCTAGGGTTCAAGCACGCCGGCGACTGTTAAATCGTCGGCAGCGACCCTCCCAGTAGATTCCTCTTCTAATCCTACGGTCTTGCATACCCGTTTCGCGTGTTAAGTGCCACTGACAAGCGGGACCCTCCTGCCAGCTGAGCCCCGTGCCGCGGAGCGCCACTGGGCCGGCCCAAGTCTTTTCCCGCGCTAGCCTAACCATTCAAATCTGGATTTTTCTTTTTAATTAAATCTAGTTTCTGTCCACTAGTTTAAAATTCAATTCAGAGAGTTTGACAAATCCAAATTGCATGAAACTAATTTTGTCTGAAAGGTATTGAAATGATCTATCCAATCCCGTTGGATTTAATTCAATTAGAGTTATAGATCCCTCCTAATAAAAATAACAAAACAGAAGCTTTTGCAACTTGTAACATTTTTATAAAATCAACCAAGTTAGCTTTTGAGTTGATTCCAACTCTCAAAAATCCCATTTCATCATATCTATCTAAATATGTAATAATATTAAGGTTTACATGTAGTGAATTTGGACTAGTACCAAAATAATGCTATATAGGCATTTCTAGTCACTTTAAATCATTAAATAATGAACTTAAACTAAAGTTATATTGATCCAACCTTTAAATCTCATTCCCACATGTTAAAATATGTGGTGAGGACATGTGTCCATATGATCCCATGTTTTAAGTGGTGAATATTAAATGTTAGTTAATTTTTCAATGAGTAGAAATTACTTTTCTAAAAAGGTTGAAACTATTGAATTAAACTTGTGATGCTTGTGATGATAATAGATCATCAATCATGTGTCTTAGAATGCTATCTAGCCTAGTTAAGTATTGTTTGGTGATTGTCTACTCCGTATGTATTTTTATAGAAGATAGTACCGACCAAGCTTACGAGGAGGAGGAGTGCTATCAAGACGAAGACGAAGAAAACTTCAACCACTGCACCAACCAAGTAAAGCCACCATTAACAGTGCAAGCTACCCTTAGCAAGCTACCAATACCCAAGATTAACCCTTGCAAGTTTAGTGCTTAGCAAACTAGAAACAAACTAGATGGTTTAGCAAAGATGCCTTAAGCATGCTTTGATCACACCCCTTTAACTATTAGTACCTCAAGTCTTATTGACAAGTTTTACCTCCCTTAGTTTACACAAAGTTCTTTACTTGTTTTGAAGGTAGCATAAAAAGTATAAAACTTGACCTACTTAGAAACCTTTAGATGTCATTCTATGGCATGAGATTGATCCCATCCTTCCACCTTAGTGAACACTCTTAACTTAGTATTTTAGAGTAGATCAAAAACTTGAGTCACTTTAGATGGGAACAATTGGTGAAAATGAATTGTGAAAACCTTGGAATGATGAGTCATTCTATTGAGATGTTTTGACATGTGTTGAGAAACACAACTGGTTTATGATGATGAAAATGATGAGGCATAAGACTTAACCCTTTTATAAAACTGATGGTTGGATTCGGATGCGATACCATTCCAAATTTACCGTACAACCACATTACCTGAATAGGGTAAGGCTTAGCTAGAAATTTATATGCATTAGTATTAGTTCCCTCGCGGGAGAGGTCTGAGCTGAGGCTACCTCTCAATGATGTCCACCTATGCAGTGCCCAAGATGACTGATGGTCATGGTTGGGAGGCCATGCTCATAGGAGAGGTGCTTATACTAGGGTGTGTAAAGGGAAGGTTATGTTTGATTATCTGCATACTAAGTATGATGATTCAGGGTTATCCACAGCGGATGTATCGAATCTTGTGGTGAAAGTGTACCACCTCTGCAGTGTCAAACTATTGAATAGCGGCGTCATGATTATAGGCGATTGGAATGGCCATACTGTTTCGTTGTCAGATGTTTTCTAAATAACTTGAAATGAATGATGAATCTTGACTTGACCACAACAGGGTTGTGTTTATGATAATAGCTTTCCAACTTAAGTGATTCTAGAACTTTACTTTATCTTTCTTTGCTTCTGAACTCAGCTTAGGTTTCAAACTTAACTTTATAGTTAAACTTAGATTTAGCACTTTAACTTAGAACTATAGTACCTATTAATAGTAGTTTGCGAGTACTTAAAGAGTACTCATGGCTTTTGTCCCTGGCTATTCTCATGGCCAGACTATGAAGGAGACTATCGAGGATGGTCATCGGAATGGCTATGATAACTAGGACTATCGCCTTCGTTAGCATTGCTTGTGCCCTGAAGATGGACCCCCGCCACGCTTATCTTTTATTTCCGCTTGTTGTATTAAAGATGGATCATGAGATCCTTATTTGTGTAAGACCTTATGTATGGTTTGTAATGGATGATGTCTTGTGATATCCAATCCGTTATGTCTCGCAAAAATGGTAATCACAGGATTGAGGTATGGCATAACGGGCATCTGGGATTGAAAATCCGGGTGTTGACAAGTTGGTATCAGAGCCATCCTGACCATAGGAGACCCTAGTTAGAATGGACGTCCAAACCAAAAACTTAGCTTCAAAACCAAAGTGAGTATTTATGAAAAACTATTTCCTCTCTTACCCTTGTGAACTCACTCTTTCTCAAAAATTCATGTTCCTCAAAATTCTTACACTACTACTTAAAATTTAACACACTTGATCACTTCACTAACTTCGTCATCCTTAATTCTTGTAGATGGAGACTCAGTTCAGCAAGTTTTACCAGTTGGGAAACGGAGGTCAGCTAATCTTCGAGAGGGATCTGGATTGACTGTCGGAGTTACTGGGACGCCCACATCTAGAGTTTCTTGGAGATCAATTTCCAGGACCCCCATGAGGAGACCTACAGTGGCTAGTCACCGCAGATCTTCGAGGAAGCATCGAAGCACCAACTTCTGGAAGAATTCAGTTCTCCGTGAGAGAGACCCAACTGGCTAGATGGATTAGCCAAGGCAATGCACTCTCGCACGTCTATGTGCCCTCAGCGTCAACAAGATCCAAGGAACCCGTTTTTCCCACTATGCAAGACGTGACTTCATGGGAATGCCGATGGAGATGCCAAGTCACCCAGAGTTGAGGCGTCAAGTGGAGAACCTTGACTTCTTGCTTCATGACAGGCAGCAGGAACTGGACAATGCCAGAGAGTTAGCCAACCAGAACCGTGCCATTGCCGACCAGAAGGCCCAGACTTTCGCACTGCTTGTCCAAGATCGTCAGTCTCTTAGCCGCCAGCGTGCAAAGAAGGATCGCACCATCGCCCGTCTTCACAAGAAGGTGGCTGACCTCGAGAAGACCGTCAAAGAGCAGGAAGCTAAGCTTGCCGCCAAGGAAGAAGAAGATGAGGGTGAAGACATCCAGGGAGATATGGATTCTTACCTCAGCAACGATGATGACTTTTTAGAGGAGGATGTTGTGGACTTCTACACTGATGATGAAGACTCCGACTTCATCGACGATGAGTAGATGCACGAGAGCACTGTCGTAGCATGAGATGTATCATCTCATTGTATCGTAGCTGGCAGAATGGTTCTTCAAACCATCTGTTTTCCCTTTGATTGTTGTGGTGTATGTTATATCGGGTGCTTGCTTGCATGAATGAAAATGAAGTTAGTTGAAAAACATGAGTCTAACTCAAAGTTTTAGCTTTGAAAACCCAAAACCATGAACCTTAGAATTTCCCTCTTACCCCTATATCTATCTCAATCTTCAGATGACTCGTGGAAACCAAGGAGGGAGCAGCTCGTCACAGGACCCAATGCTGCAGATCTTGCAGAATCTCATCGCGGACCGTGAAGCAAGCAGGGCCGAGCGTCAAGCCAACTTAGCAACATTGCAGCAGATCGCCCAAATGGCTCTCAACAACCAAGGACATGGAAATCAGGATCACCATGGGTCCAAACTCAAAAAAATTCAGAACACCAATCCCCTAATCTTTAACCAATCTGAGAACCCATTAGATGCTGATGACTGGTTACAGACCATGGAAAACAACCTTGAAGTTGCAGGAGTTGATGAAAATGAGAAAGTTCTCTTTGCCACCCACTATCTGGCGGGAGATGTCAGAGCTTGGTGGAATAGCATCCGCAATATGAACCATGGCTAGGTGATGACCTGGGAAGCATTCAAAGTCAAGTTCAGCCGCACCCACATGCCGCAAGGTCTCGTCAACAGGATGAGAGATGAATTCCGCGAATTGAAGAAAGGAAGAATGACTATGGTGGAGTACCGTGACAGATTCGTGTCACTTGCCAGATATGCACCGGATGAGATCAACACGGAGGCCAAGAAGAAGGAGAGATTCTTGAACGGACTGCATGATGAGATGCAGACTATCCTCGTCAACATCCGTTTTCAGGATCTCAAAGAACTAGTCGACTCTGTCATTCAGATGGAAGGGAAGATTAACTAGGCAAATGACAATCGCAAGCATCGTATGATGCAGCAGTCTGGATCCAGTAGTCACCAGAAGTACCATCCCAACCCCTCACCAGGATATGCACCAAGGAACAACCGACCCCCAAATCCTCGCCCAAGCTACCCCAACCGTAGCGGAGGTAATGTGAAGTCCGGAGGAAACAATCACAACTCCGGTAATGCCAACAATTTCAACTGTGCCCCTCCCAAGAGCAACAACAACAACAACACTGCACCCAGAACTGGTAGCAATGATGTGCCTGTCGCAGTCAAGGACAAGTCCCAGATCACTTGTTTCGAGTGTGGAGTGAAGGGTCACTACACCAATGAGTGTCCCAAGAAGACTGCCGCCAATGCCCCTGTGAATGCCCCAGCTCAGCAGCAGCGTCGTGTTCAACCAGGAAGGAGATTTGCCCCAGGGAACCCTCACAACCGCAACGGTCGTCTCTTCCACATGAACGCAGAAGAAGCCCAGGAAGCGCCAGATGTAGAGCTGGGTATGTTTTCTGTCAACTCAGTTTTAGCAAGAGTATTGTTTGATTCTAGAGCATCGCATTCATTTGTCACCGAAGAATTTGTATGCACTAGTAAGATTCACCCAACCAACTGAAGCATGTCATGATAGTTCAAATCTGTTCAACTACAAAAGCTAGAAAAATTTGCAAAGTTGTACCTATCAGAATACATGGGATAGATTTTTATGCCAACCTAATTGTACTTGGAACCAAAGGATTGGAAGTAGTACTAGGTATGGACTGGATGTCAAGGCATAAAGGATTGATAGACTGTGCTAAGAAAGCCATCACCATGACCAGTAGTTCTAGAGTAATGAGAGCATATCTACGAAACCTTACCTGTCAATTCAAGTGCAACAAGAGTGTAGCCCTGCCCACCATAGACCAAGTCAGAGTAGTCTGTGAATACCCCGACGTATTCCCGGATGAATTGCCAGGTATGCCCCCGGATAGGGATATTGAGTTCATTATCGAACTAATCCCCGGAACCGGACCTATAGCCTAAAGACCCTATAGCATGAACCCCTCAGAGTTAGTGGAACTGAAGAAGAAGTTGGATGCCATGTTAGCAACATGCTTGATTCAGCCAAGCGCATCGCCATGAAGATCACTAGTGTTATTCGTCGATAAGAAAGATGGAGGCAATGCGTCAGGTACAGACATGAAAGTTGAATGACGTCACTATCAAGAACAAGTACCCCTTGCCAAAGATAGAGGATCTATTTGATCAGTTGACTGGAGCCTAGGTATTCTCAGAGATTGATCTTAGGACTGGTTATCACCAACTTAAGATTCATGCAACGGATATTCCGAAGACCGCCTTTACTACTCGCTATGGTTTATACGAGTATACGGTTATGTATTTTGGATTAACCAATCCCCCTGCTTATTTCATGAATCTCATGAATAAGATCTTTATGAATTTCCTAGATAAGTTTGTAGTTGTGTTTATCGATGACATCCTTATCTACTCCAAGTCGGAAGAAGAGCATGAGCAACATCTGAGAATTATCCTAGAAACCCTGAGAGAGCATCAGTTATATGCCAAGTTCAGCAAGTGTGAGTTTTGGCTGAAACAAGTAGGATTCCTAGGACATATTGTGTCTGCCGGAGGAGTCTCTGTTGATCCCACCAAGATCAAAGATGTCGAAAAATGGGAAGCCCCAACCACTCAAACCCATGTCTGTTCATTTCTCGGATTAGCGGGCTATTACTGCAAGTTCGTAGAAGGATTCTCGAGCATAGCCCGACCAATGACCCAATTGTTGAAGAAGGACAAGAAGTTTGAATGGACAGACAAATGTGAGGCCAGTTTCCAGGAGCTGAACAAGAGATTGATATCCGCCCCAATTTTGATCATGCCAGACATCAAGAAGCCGTTTGATGTATATTGTGATGCATCCAAGATTGGTCTAGGATGTGTATTGATGCAAGAAGGCAAAGTCATCGCATATGTGTCTCGACAACTGAAGCAGCATGAGCAGAACTATCCGACCCATGATCTTGAGCTAGCAGCTGTGGTTCTAGCATTGAAGACATGGCGTCATTATTTGATGGGTAATCGCTGTGAGATTTACTCGGATCATAAGAGCTTGAAGTATATCTTCACTCAGAAGGAGCTAAATATGAGGCAAAGAAGATGGATAGAGTTAATCAAAGATTATGACCTTGACATTCACTATCACCCTGGCAAAGCCAATGTGGTAGCGGATGCTCTTAGCAGATTGCCGTGTAGGCTTAACACCATGATCAAGGAGAAGCAACCAAGTTTGTACGAAGAGTTGGAGCAGTTCAGGACTGAGTTAGTTAGCAAAGGATTCCTAGCTAGCATTGAACTTCAACCCACGTTGATTAGCCAAATCAAGGAATCCCAGAAGCGGAATGAAAGTATCGACGGAATCATATGTCGTATTGGTACAGGAAAGGTACCTGGATTCACCGAAGACGAAGAAGAATCTTGTGGTACAAAGGGCGTATCATGTGCCCGGTGATTGAATGGAGGAAGTTATCATGAAGGAAGCTCATGATACTCTTTATTCTATCCACCCCGGAGGAACGTAGATGTATCAGGATTTGAAAGAGCAATTTTGGTGGCACAAGATGAAGAGAGAGATCGGAAGCAACATCCCCAAATGTGACATCTGTCGAAGAGTCAAAGCAAAGCATCAGAGACCTGCAGGATTGTTGCAACCATTGCAGATTCCGGAATGGAAATGGGATTCCGTCGGAATGGACTTCATCACCGGTTTGCCTACTTCTAGTAGGGGAAATGACTCAATCTGGGTCATCGTTGATAGATTGTCCAAGGTAGCCCACTTCATACCTGTCAAGACAACCTACCAGAGTGCAAAGCTAGCAGAGCTGTATATTGCTAGGATTGTTAGTCTGCATGGAACCCCCAAGACCATCGTGTCAGATCGAGGAACCCAGTTTACTTCAAGATTTTGGCAGAAAGTTCAGGAAGGATTAGGAACCAAGTTGAACTTCAGCACCGCGTATCACCCGCAAACAGATGGACAAACTGAGAGAGTCAACCAGATCTTGGAGGATATGCTTAGAGCTTGTGTGTGGGAATACAGATCAAAATGGGAAGACTGCCTGCCTTTCGTAGAATTCTCATATAACAACAGTTATCAACCTGGTTGCAGATGGCACCATTTGAATTCCTATACGGAAGAAAGTGTCGTACCCCTTTGAATTGGTCGCAAGTAGGAGAGAGTCAGATCTTTGGACCCGACATTCTCCGAGAAGCACAAGAGAAAGTTCACAAAGTCCGTGAACACCTCAAGACCGCCCAATCCAGACAAAAGAGCTATGCTGACAAGAGAAGGAGAGACCTGACTTTCAATGTCGGAGATTTTGTATACCTCAAAGTTTCACCATTGAAGGGAACTCAACGCTTTAGTCTGAAGAGAAAGTTAGCCCCCAGATATATCGGACCTTTCAAGATTCTGAACCGCCAAGGAGAAGTATCGTATCAGCTGGAACTGCTTCAAGAGATGTCAGTCATCCACAATATGTTCCATATCTCGTTACTTCGCAAATGCTTGGAAGTGCCTGAGAAGACTGAAGTTTTCAAGAATATCGATCACAGAGCTATGGAAATCAACAATGACCTGACCTATCGGGAAGTACCCATCCGTATCTTAGAAGAAGCCTACAGAACCACCAGGACTAGGAGCATCAAGTTTCTCAAGATTCAGTGGAGCAACAATACCGAGGAAGAAGCTACTTGGGAGCGAGAAGATTACATTAGGATAGAGTTCCCAGATCTCTTTAGTTCCTAGTTTTCTTTGTAAATCTCGGGACGAGATTTTGTTTAAGGGGGGAAGGTTTGTAACATCCCAAAACATCAATCCAATCTTATCAAGATCAAATCAACCAAAAATGGGGTTAACAAAAACTTTTCCAAATTTAAAATGAAAGCATTCATATGTGTGTGCATTTAAAATAGGAATTGTTTTGAATTGCCATGATTGTGTGATCCAATGCTTGTAAAATGTTTCTTAGGTGATTTAAACATCATCTACATCATTTCCAAACTTTTCCTAAAGAAAATCAAATCAAAAAGAATTAAAAAGGAGGAATGGTCATTTTGGCCATTTTAATCCACTACACTACTTTGGCTATTCCTAGTACTCAATTCTTAACAGAAACAATTCTTGATCTTTGTACCCCTTGCTAGTACACATAATGAGGTACCAAGGCCCACTTTTGGATCTGCTAAAAACATTATTTTACTTATTTTAATTGGCATTTGAAAATTGAATCTAATGCATATGCATAGATCACCCCTATTTCAAAACCCATCTATTTGAGCTCCACTTTCAAAACCCTTGCAACCAGAGACTACCTAGCACTAGTGGAGATCACTCAAAAAGTTTGAAACCAAAATTCAAAACTAAACCTCATGCGGACATTTCATCAAACACTTGGCATGCATAATTTCCACCCTAATCCTAGCTCACTATTTTGAACAGGGTTTTGCCCCCAAATGATCTACATTTATCTCCTCTGTCCCCTCCTAGTCTAACCAGGCCCTTAACACCCCTCTCCCTTGTCCCTAGCCCCCATGCCATGCCAACCCAAGGGCATGGTCACCGGCCAAACCTTGCCCCGCCGTAGCAAACCATCTCCCCCTCTCTCTCCATGCCTAGGAGGTAGCCAGGAGCTCACCGCCACCCCCTGTCCCCTGCCCGAGCCCAGCCCTGCAGTGGACCACCGAGGATACCACGCGCCCAGTGCCACCGCACCATGCCGGTGCCGCCCCCAGAGCGCGCTTTGTCCCTGCTCGCATAGACCGCCCCTTGGCCGCAGCCCGCGTCCGTTGCTCCTCCACGACCTGGAGAACCCCCTAGACACCCCCTTTGGCCGCCCAACGCCTCACAGCCACCGCTCGCAGTGGATACCGCCGCCTCTGCCTCTCAGAGCGCCACCTCGCCCAGACCGCATGCCACCGCCTCTACGGCCGCATTCAATCCCTAGAGCACCGCCAGGGGACCGCCCATCGATTGCCATCCTCAGCCATTCCTCTACCCCGACGTAGCCATGTCGCCACCGTCGCCTGCCCATCCCGCTCGGTCTCACCGTCGGGCCTATAAAAGGAACCCTCCCCAGCCTCTTCTCTCCACACCACTCCACTCCCCTCACCTCTCTGAACCTCACCCACCTCTAGCCGGAGCAAAGGGAGCAGCTTCGCGGGAATTGGGCCGGAGCGCCTCTGGAGGAGAAGGGCGCCGCTGATTGCGACCACCCCAAGCTCCGCCGCAACCGCGCCTCGCCTCGCCGTCGTCTTCCAGTTCGTTTACCCGCCTCGCCGACCCCGCTGGAGCCCTGATACGTCCCCAGCAGACCCCCATTGAGCCGCTAGGGTTCGAGCTCGCCGGCGACACATTAAATCGTCGGCGACGACCCTCACCAGATTCCTCTTCTAATCCTATTACCCATGGCCTTACCGTTTCGCGTGTTAAGAGCCGCTAACAAGCGGGACCCCCTGTCAGCTGAGCCCCGCGCCACGGAGCGCCACTGGGCCGGCCCAAGTCTTGTCCCGCGCTAGCCCAGCCATTCAAATCTGGATTTTTCTTTTTAGTTAAATCTAGTTTCTGTCCACTAGTTTAAAATTCAATTCAGAGAGTTTGAAAAATCCAAATTGCATGAAACTAATTTTGTCTGAAAGGTATTGAAATGATCTATCCAAGCCCATTGGAGTTAATTTAATTAGAGTTATAGATCTCTCCTAATAAAAATAACAAAACAGAAGCTTTTGCAACTTGCAACATTTTAATAAAATCAACAAAGTTAGCTTTTGAGTTGATTCCAACTCTCAAAAATCCCATTTCATCATATCTATCTAAATATGTAATAATATTAAGGTTTACATGCAGTGACTTTGGACTAGTACCAAAATAATGCTATATAGGCATTTCTAGTCACTTTAAATCATTAAATAATGAACTTAAACTAAAGTTATATTGATCCAACCTTTAAATCTCATTCCCACATGTTAGAATATGTGGTGAGGACATGTGTCCATATGATCCCATGTTTTAAGTGGTGAATATTAAATGTTAGTTAATTTTTTAATGAGTAGAAATTACTTTTCTAAAAAGGTTGAAACTATTGAATTAAACTTGTGATGCTTGTGATGATAATAGATCATCAATCATGTGTCTTAGAATGCTATCTAGCCTAGTTAAGTATTGTTTGGTGATTGTCTACTCCGTATGTATTTTTATAGAAGATAGTACCGACCAAGCTTACGAGGAGGAGTGATATCAAGACGAAGACGAAGAAAACTTCAACCACTGCACCAACCAAGGCAAGCCACCATTAACAGTGCAAGCTACCCTTAGCAAGCTACCAATACCCAAGATTAACCCTTGCAAGTTTAGTGCTTAGCAAACTAGAAACAAACTAGATGGTTTAGCAAAGATGCCTTAAGCATGCTTTGATCACACCCCTTTAACTATTAGTACCTCAAGTCTTATTGACAAGTTTTACCTCCCTTAGTTTACACAAAGTTCTTTACTTGTTTTGAAGGTAGCATAAAAAGTATAAAACTTGACCTACTTAGAAACCTTTAGATGTCATTCTATGGCATGAGATTGATCCCATCCTTCCACCTTAGTGAACACTCTTAACTTAGTATTTTAGAGTAGATCAAAAACTTGAGTCACTTTAGATGGGAACAATTGGTGAAAATGAATTGTGAAAACCTTGGAATGATGAGTCATTCTATTGAGATGTTTTGACATGTGTTGAGAAACACAACTGGTTTATGATGATGAAAATGATGAGGCATGATCCTTAACCCTTTTATAAAACTGATGGTTGGATTCGGATGCGATACCATTCCAAATTTACCGTACAACCACATTACCTGAATTGGGTAAGGCTTAGCTGGAAATTTATATGCATTAGTATTAGTTCCCTCGCGGGAGAGGTCTGAGCTGAGGCTACCTCTCAATGATGTCCACCTATGCAGTGCCCAAGATGACTGATGGTCATGGGTGGGAGGCCATGCTCATAGGAGAGGTGCTTATACTAGGGTGTGTAAAGGGAAGGTTATGTTTGATTATCTGCATACTAAGTATGATGATTCAGGGTTATCCCTGACAGATGTATCGAATCTTGTGGTGAAAGTGTACCACCTCTGCAGAGTGTCAAACTATTCGAATAGCCGCGTCCATGGTTATGGACAGTTGGAATGGCCATACTGTTTCGTTGTCAGATGTTTTCTAAATAACTTGAAATGAATGATGAATCTTGACTTGACCACAACAGGGTTGTGTTTATGATAATAGCTTCCCAACTTAAGTGATTCTAGAACTTTACTTTATCTTTCTTTGCTTCTGAACTCAGCTTAGATTTCAAACTTAACTTTATAGTTAAACTTAGATTTGGCACTTTAACTTAGAACTATAGTACCTGTTAATAGTAGTTTGCGAGTCCTTAAAGAGTACTCATGGCTTTTGTCCCTGGCTATTCTCATGGCCAGACTATGAAGGAGACTATCAGGAGGATGGTCATCAGGACAGCTATGATAACTAGGACTATCTTCCTTCGTCAGCATTGCCTGTGCCCCTGAAGATGGACCCTACCGCTACGCTTATCTTTTATTTCCGCTGCTTGTTGTATTAAAGATTGGATCATGACATCCTTATTTGTGTAAAACCTTATGTATGGTTTGTAATGGATGATGTACTGTGATATCCAATCCGTTATGTCTCGTAAAAATGGTAATCCTGGGATTGCGAGGTATGGCATAACGGGCATCTGGGATTAAAAATCCAGGTGTTGACACACAGATAGAAATAGATCAACAGGAGGAAATAAAGACTATAAATGCAAAGTAGGAAGAAAGGGGGAGAATGTTCGCCTGGGAAACACTGTCGAAGTTACATTATCCGAATAACTTGTCGATACTCGCATCCACTCAACGGCCTGATCCGCGAAGAACCAAAGCACTAAAAGAAACACCGGGTGCACTATTTAATACTATGACAGAAGATCGGGCATGATGCATATATGATGCATGACATGGAAAAGATGCGATGCAATTACACAGTATTAAGCGGCACCGAGGTCCCGACAATTAAATAGAAGGTTCATGTTGTTTAACTACCCCGCAAATTAAATGTTGTCTTAATAAGACAAAACATGGCATCGGTTCGCTATCCAATTTTAAAGGGAGTGAATATAAGACTAGAAAAGCTCGCATACGATCTCCATATTTAATTTAGGTGAAACGTATGCATGCAAGTATGAATGATTTAATGCAACACGATAGATGGCATGTATATACAAAATATGGTTGAGCTGGGATCTCACGGTTTGCGTCAGAGTTGGATATGTGATCTTCGAATTATGCACGACGTAGCCGAAGTAGCGTTAGCCTGGAGGTAGTCTATTGGCACCGTCTGGATATTTGGAGTTGAAGTAGCTGAAACAAACAAACGGTAAAAGATACCATGGTTGAGCCTCCTGGGACTTTTGTCGAACAAGTTAGGTGCAAGCAAAAACACACCGAAACAAAGAGACTAGTGCTTCAGAGAGATCACGACTTCCTGTGTGCTGCACAAAGATTTGACAACATGGAGAGCCAGGGGCGGATCCAGGCACGGTGCTACCGGTGCCGTAGCACTGGCCGAGCGGCTGCACTGCAAAGAACATGTACTCATTTTTAAGCCTAAAAATATGAAAAGTGTAGGTAATTAGCACATTTAGACTGTTTAGCACCAGACTTGGGCTCCATCCAACTCCGCCCCTGTGGAGAGCGGCGGAAGGCACCGCAGCTGGAATGGAACGGAGAGGCCCAAGTGTTGGACGCTAGGCTACTGCCGGCCGGCATACAGGTACGCGCCCGCGCAGCTTCACTTCAGGCGCAGGGGCAAGGGACGACAGGGCCCCGAGGCTAGGCTGGTTGGTTGGGAGCAAGGAACAAGGGGATCAGGATAGTATGCACAGCATACGGCGGCCGACTCAGCCTATAGGTCAACGGGCAGCGACTCTTGCTCGCATGAAGGGGGCAACGGGGGGGCGGCTGCTGATGCTTGTGGAGGCAGACGACGGTGGAATTAGCTGCTGCTGGCTGCAGATTGGGACAGACGCATGGGGATCTAATGGTGTGCATCGATGGGACCCGCCGAACTGATCATGGTGGCAGGGTGCTGCTGTGCTTGGTGCCTGCTAGCTTGTACGCTTGGTGTCTGCTAGCTTGTACGAAGGGTCAAGGTGGTGTGGAGTTTTGATGGATCGATGGAGTTTGGTGGCATTGCGCACCGGCCAATGGATGGCTTGCACGTCGACACTGCGCCACAGGAACAAGAGCAACACGGCGGCGCACGGAAAACAAAGAGCGGAGAGGTGGAATTTTAGCAAGAAGAAAAGAGGAATTTTGGACAGATGTATATCTCAGATTTGGGGCTAGGGTTTAGGAAGGAGAAAGAAGAGGATTGGATATTTATCTAGTCTAAAGTAGACTAGATGGTCTAGTTTTGAGCTAAAACTTTAGACGGCCTTTGTCTACTTTTATTATTAGTAAAATAAGAAAACTCTTTTATAGTCTTATAATGACTGGTAATATTATTTTGTTTAGTTTTAAATTAAGAAAAAGGAGGACGGCTTTATGTATAGCAAACCGTATGAATAATTTAGCAAACAAAATACAGTGTTTAATAAAATAAACCTTAGTCAGAAAATTGCAAAAAAAATATGTATGATGTCATGATGATGCACAAAAAAATAAACAGGTAAATCTACTTGGGGATATTTTCCCGGGCATTACAGGTTCCTCCGGCTAGACGCCTCTAGCCAGATATCCCGACCTTGCTCGGACCAGCCGATTAACCACAACCAACAGTAAGGGCACACCAGCGCACCCACTGGGTGTAGCCCCCGAGATTCAGAGTAGCTGGCAAAGCCAAGTGCTTCGAATTTTCTCTTGTTTTCCTGCCCTTGCCCTCACCTGGGCCTGAATTCTGGCTAAACTCCTTCAGCCAGTCGGAACTACATGATTCCACTGGGGACGCGCAAGCGCACCTAGTGGGTGTAGCCCCTGAGATTCAGAGCGCTTGATGATGACAAATACTTCGAATCTTCTATCCTTTTAACGACCGACTCGTTGTAGTCGTATAAAACAAACACACATATAGGTTCATTTGTTAATATGTCAATCGATTAAGGTAGTGCTTATTAGCCAGAGAATAGCTTTGGTTCTTTAGAAAACTAGTTTGTGCTTCTCTAGACATTTAGTCACTTTCCCGTGCACTCTGTTGTTTACGTTGCGTCCTTGCCGGGCTGTCGGGTTATGGTCTGCAGCCGGAATCGAAGGGAGCTGACAATACATTGCGCACGATACTGGAGGCTAAGTAGCCGGATTATCTCAATCTAGGCGCAAGGCCGGAACGCCCGATCTATCGCGTCTTTTCCCCGTTTTTCATGTGGGATGCCTCGGGCTTTTTCTCTTGCTAGCTGGACAGCCAGGTTGCGGTCTGTAGCTGAGACGAAGAGTGGGCATCTGACACCATTGCACACTACTCAGCCAGTTTATAGACTTAGTAGGCCGAGCCAGCCGGCGAGCCCCCGGGTAGGGGTTGCCGGAGCCGGGAAAACTTAACCGGAAATGAATATACACAAATTTCTGGCAAGGAGCCCCCGAGTATCTCTTGGGGTTCCGCATTTTTCATTGATATGGTTTGTGGGATACATACACTGTCAGACGACTAGGTGTAAACCAGGCGGAGGAGGGCCGCGTTCCAGGGGCGTTCCGTCTCCTCATCCGACTTGTCCATCTTGTTCTTGCGTGGCTGCTGCGCGTTGATGAGGTACTGGGAATTGTTGTGCAGCGCCCGACTGATCATGAAGGGGCCCTCCCAAGGTGGAAACAGCTTGTGCATGCCCTTCGTGTCCTGCTCCAGCCGAAGAACCAGAACGCCCTCGTGAAACACGACGGGTCGGATCCGGCTCGAATGGTAGTGGCGTAGGCGCTGCTGGTATAGTGCTGATCTGAAGAGTGCCATCTCGCGGGCTTCCTCGAGGAGGTCTATGCCATCCTCCCTTGCCTCCTGATTGGCCTTTTCATCTTAGAGGAGCTTACATGGTGAGTCGAACTCGATTTCCGCAGAGAGGACGGCTTCGGAGCCATAGACGAGGAAGAACAGGGTGAAGTCGGTTGATCAATTCGGTGTGGTGTGGATGCTCCATAGCACAGCCGGAAGTTCCTCGATCCACCATCCAGGTAATCGCTCTAAAGGCTCGATGAGGTGTGGCTTGATACCGGCTAGTACTAGGCCATTTGCCCTTTCGACTTGCATGTTGGATTGTGGGTGGGAGACGGATGCTAGGTCCAGCCGGATACCCTTGTTGCTGCAGAACCGGGCGAAGACCCCCTTGGCGAAGTTCGTGTCATTATCCGTGATGATGTTTTTAGGGTAGCCGAACTGGTTGATGATGTCAGTGAAGAATGTTACGACTGTCTCCCCATCCAACTTCCGGATAGGCTTGGCCTCTATCCACTTTGTGAACTTGTCCACTGCCACCAACATATGGGTCATGCCTGCGTGCGCCCTCTTGAAGGGGCCGACCATGTCGAGCCCCCATACGGAGAAAGGCTATTTAATTGATATGGATTTGAGCACCGTAGCCGGCATGTGCCTCAACTGTCTGAAGCGCTGGCATCCGTTGCATGCGTGGACCAGCTGCTCGGCGTCCTCGAGGGTGGTGAGCCAATAGAAGCCGTGGCGAAACGCCTTGGAGACTATCGCCGGAGATGAAGCGTGATGTCCACACTCACCCTAGTGGATGTCCTTCAGTAGCCGTTAGCACGTGTCCACATCAACACACCGCTGGAAGATGCCGGATACGCTGCGCTTGTATATCTCCTTGTTGATGATGGTGTACGTGTGCACGCGTCACTAGATCTGCCTGGCATCCACCTCGTCATCTGGAAGCTCCATGTTGGCGATGTAGTTCACGAAGGGCTGTGCCTTCACCCAAGTTGGCCAAGCAAATGGGAGCTATGGTTTGCATAATATACAAGGATCATGAGTATGAAAACATCACACATTTATCCAAAATACAGAGTTGAATGTGCTTGGAATGCTCGAAGTTGCTTTTGTCCTTGGCAATGGCTTTTCTGTAAGACGGAAATGGAAAGAACTATGAGAAGATAGTAGAAATTAATTCATGAGGAAAAGTAAGGAGCTGTTAAAAGAAACAGACTCTGGCTATTTTTGATATGTTGCTTCCGGAAGGTTGTTTTACCCTATTCAAGGTCCAGTTCCTTCCACAAAGAAGCAAACCTCTCATTCTGCAAGAAATAAACATGCTTAGTTTCTCTTAGAGCATTTAGTCGGAACTATTTAGTTTCAACTACATGCTCGAGGGCTACAGCACAAGATTTTAATCAGCATGTATGCTACTCTTAGAGCATCTAGCCGGAATTTTTCTAAGTTTCCGCCTAGACGCTTGGGCGCTACATTATCAATTTCTACTCTTAGTTCTTTGGAGCACTGAGGATAATAACTTTGGTTTATCCTCCTAAGCGCTCGGGGGATATAGAGAGATATGTTACATAAAGTAAAAGAAGTGAAGTTTAAAAGACTTACAATGGAAATAAGCTTAAGATTGTTGGCCAGGTTGGCATATGCAGTATGGAAGATGTCGGCATTGTTATACACGGCATCTGCCTGTGCAATGAGGTCATCTAGGCACAACGTCGGAGGAGTCGCTGCCAGAGGAGATGTTGAAGCCGGAGGCATGGATGATTCCCTAGCCGCCTGCTGCATTTTCAGAACAATTGATGGCTCAGAGGCTCCTGCCTTGTCTGTTGCTGCAACTACCTCCACCTCCACTCCTTCCATTACTTGCTTCCCATTCTTGGTGGGATCCTTAGCCAGAGCTTCAACCACTTTGGAGGAGGTGCTCTCCTACGTCGCCTGACCCCTGGAAGCAATGTCCGCCTCGACAGGGACTGAGATATCAAAGATTGGATTGACATCTGTCTCCATGGCGGAGATCTCAGGGATGGCGGGGGACGAAGGCCCAGCAGGACCAATAGAAGGCTTGGCGGCAGGAGCAGGGAAAGCAGTAGCGGGAGAAGGCTTGGTGGCCACATCCATGGTCAACATATCACGAATATTTTTTGACCCTCCAGTATCTCTGGAGGATCGCTCCAGGCTAACACCAGCTTTCCTCCTGAAATGTACAAAGTATAAGTACAGGAGTTGAATAAGATGTGAACTAAAAATACAAGCTGGAGAGTGAATACACTTACTCCACGGCAGGAGCCTTGGTGAGGGGAATGTCGGTGGATCTCTTCTTCTCCGCCTCTAAGGAGGCGGTGGATCGTCTGGATACTCCACTCTCCAATTTCTTCTCCTTCTTAGCCTCGGCAGTAGCGTTAGAGTTGGAGCTCTTCCGCTTTTGCGCTGTCGGAGCTGGCTGATCCCTGGGGGTGTCATCGTCGGACACCACTTGGATATCCTTCATCTTGGGATCATAGACCTGGGAGGCCATCTGATCTTCCACCAAGCTCACCATCTAGGAAACAAAGAAGTGTTAGACTAACAACTTCAAGACAAAAAAACCTTAGAGTATATAATGAGAAATAAAGGAAAAAAAGCTACATCTGGGCATTTGTCGCAGTCGAACATGTCATAGGAAAAAAAGCTACCTCTGAGCTTCCTATCCTTCACCTAACGATGTCCTTAAGCCGAAGTTTGATAGAGTACGTGGAGAAGCTGTCCCGCGAAATTCGCATGGGATCCCCCCTATCTTGGGAAGTACTCGGAAGTGCCGGAGGACATCCAAGAAGCAGTCGGAAACTGGTAGGCTCACACCTCGTACCAGCTGAGCTTTGAGGTGCACCTTCTCTCCAGCTTGGGGAGAAGGAGCCACCTCGCCGGCTGACACTGGCCGCCAGACTAAATCCTTCACCGCGAGGAGATACCCCACGATGACCAATTCTTGTAGATCTTCGGCGGAGAGGTCAGAGCCCCTCCACACTCCCTTGTGGGAGTGAGTGTCCTCTTTAGCAGCTTCTGGCGCCGCCCGTTCTTGGTCGTCGCCGACGGTTTCCACCACAGTGGTGATAGGGACAACAACCCGCTCTGGCGGGACTGTCACTCCCTGAGATAGCTCCGGAGTAGCCTCGGGGGTCGCCGTATTTGAAGGGATGGAGCTGCTGGAAGCCATTGCGATACTGGGAGTGGGTGGAGATGAAGGGGCTCTGGCTAGGGTTTTCTGAGGGGAGCTCGAATAGGTACGCGGCTAGAGGAGGACGAAGACGAGGGAGCGAATGTGGGTAAAAAGAAAATAACTTGGCCATAGTGAAAATATATAAACCGAGCATCAAGATTCGTGCAAAGGGATCCAATTGGTGGAGTGCCGCCAACGTGGGGACGAACGTGCGCGGTAATTTCGCCACATCCTCCGTCTTTGCCGCTTTAGCGTTTCGGATTTCGTGCACGTGCAAATAGCTGATGATTAATTCATTGCCTTCTGTGAGTTTCGAGGTAGCGGCTGTGCCCTACATCATCCTCCTGGCAGTTGCAATGAAGAGTCACGTATGAAGATTCCATCGATGACGAAGATTGTCTGGCTCTAGAAATGAAGACTGGAGGAATCTCCGTCTACATTACAAAGCCGGAGAGGATTGTAGAGTTCTTCAGGAGACCTTTGAGATATTGGTCGATGGATTGCTGGCATCACCTAGGCGGAGCATTTAATATCAATAGGCAAGACGGCGCAAGATTTCAAAGTCCTCCCGGGGCTACTGTTGGGGATATGCTAAATGGGTATCCTCATAGAGTGTCTCCAATCCGGCTAACCCAGGTATCCTGTAGTTGGTAGCAAGGCCGATGGCCTACTGGGCGGCCAATTTAGACGGATCCATAAGGGAGGCCCATGTCGGATAAAGGAAGGCTACGCAGGAGTCACCGACATACTTGGAGCCTTGGAGTGCAAGACACGAAAGACTAGTTCATATTAGTGTAGGACTCTTTAGCTTGTCCCGCAAGGACCTTTTCCTATAAACCCTAGGTTCTGGTGCCTTTATAAGCCGGATATGTGGGAGCCTTTAGTGCAGACACCTCGCATAGCGAACCTATCTCTATAACTCGGCGTATTGCCATTATAGTGATTTATAGCAGGAGTATAGTTCTGCCACTGTTGTGGGACTTGAACCTAGGTAAGATGTGTTACCTTGTACCCACCTACTCTCCGCCTTACCCCACGTCTCTAAACACGCACTATGAGGACCCCTCCATGGTGTACTCATCGGAAATACCACGACAAAACCCTTCTCCATCACCATAGCCATATTCCACCACTTGTAATTGTAGATATCATCTTCGATTGGCGACATTGTAAGACTATTTTCTATCTATCTCATGATTTCCATTGCAATTTTTATGATTGTTGATTTCATCTCTATGTGTGAGTAATTCTCCTTGGGCTAAGGTCTTCGGTGTAGCCATGTAGCTTTTGTGCATGTTATTTATCATAGATGGGATCATGTATTAGTTTGTATGACATGATGATTATTGTATCCTCTCGTGCCTCAATCTAAGGACTTGTCAGTTACCCAAGACCCTGAGGATTGAGCCAGGTATAGGGATTATGAGTAATGACTAATCTGCAGGTTGGGAACCCTAGTGATAGAAGGGGTAGTACGGCTGTATGTGAGGGATTTACTTGGGATTAACGGTGATGTCACTATGAATATCATTAGTTATCTTTCTTCTATGGATGAGACTATTAGGTTATTTCTATAAGCGGTTGTGGAGGCAATAGCAATTATGGATGCACTGCCCACATAAAATTTATCTTGCTCTAACAATTACATGCATAATTTATTATTATCTTTTATTCCCATCAGATGTTTTGCACAGCTACAGGTGAAACAGAACGCCCTAGGTCCTCTCTCTCCATCATCGACAACAACAAAAGACAGCAAACTATTGGTCCTGTAAAACACAAAAAGAATTATAAAACTCCCGAAGGTCCGTTAAAGTAACTTCACTACGCTTCTACTTCCCGAGGATTCAATAAACCTAGGTCTACTAGGGAAAAAGAGCTATACTACATCCATAATCTGGATCGAAGGTATCATGTACCTTTCTCGAGTGTCCCTGAGCATTGTGCTGATGAAGTAGACTGGCCGCTGGAATAGTTCGGTGGTCTTGGTCAGGGCCAGGTCGGTGATCCCACCACCGGCTTCTCCCGGTGTGCCACCGGCTTCCACCGCAGCCCTCAAGCCCTCAGGGGGTTTGTGGCCCTCGTCTTTCTTTTCCTTTCTACTGCCTCTTCACGCTCGGTGACCAGGATAGCATTTACCGTTTGCTGGGTGGCCGTCAGGTACAGCAGTAGCGGCTCATGCTTTCGGGGTGCCACCATGACCAGAGGGCTCGTGAGGTACCTCTTGAGGGCCTCAGAGGCTTTGTTAGCCTCCTGGTCCAATAGAATTTGCCGGTGCGCTTCATGATCTTGAAGAAAGGCAAGGCCTTCTCCCCCAGCTTGGAGATGAACCTCCCCAATGCCGCCACGTACCCAGCCAAGCTCTGCATCTCCTTGAGCCACATTGGGGTCGCCTTTCTTTGATGGCCCGGACCTTGTCGGGGTGAGCCTCAATTCCTCAGTGTGATACCAGGAAGCCGATCTTCCCTGACGGAACATTGAACATGCACTTGGCCGGGTTAAGCTTGATGTTCACTTGGCGCAAGTTGGCAAAGATTTCCATCAGGTTTGCCACTAGGGTATCCTTATCACGGGTCTTGGCCAAGATGTCATCGACGTAAGCCTCCGCATTCCTTCCCATCTGCTCGCCTAGTGTGATGTGCATGAGCCTCTGGAAGGTGACACCGTTGTTATTGAGGCCGAAAGGCATGTAGGTGTAGTAGTAAACCCCACGCGGGGTGATGAAGGTTGTCTTCTCCTTGTCCTCCTTGGCCATCTTGATCCGATGGTACCCCAAGTCAACACAGAGCCTCCTGCCTCCAATGGCCCTGGGGACCACCACGGGGTTTGCGTGCCAGTCAGCGTGTAGGACCTCCTTGACAAGTTGCACCTTGACCAGCTTCTCCATCTCGATGACAATGAACTGTTTCTTCTCCGTTGACTGCTTTCATGGTTTTTGCTTCACCAGGCACGCTGCGGGACACACTGCCAGATAATGCTCAATCACCTCTCAAGGCACTCCCGTCATGTCCGACAGGTCTAGGTAAACATGTCAGCATTGGCCCGAAGGAAGGCGACAAGAGCCTCCTCCCTCTCGACCGAGAGGTAGACGCCGATGGTAATTGTAGGGGATTATTGGTTTGCGGCTCGAAAGTTCCTGGGCGAGTGCGTAGCGGTACCCATGTTCCCTGTAATTGCCATCTTTCGTAAAGTTCGGCTGCCAACTACTGAGAGGGGCCATTTCGAGGCAAACTCATCTCACCCCTGCCAAATTCAAACATTTTGTTAAACTGCCGCGTGAAGTAGACGGTTGGGACCCACATGTCGGTCATCTGTCCATGACGCGAGAGCCAACGCAGAAACTTCTTAGGAAAATCGAGGAACTAAGTGGATTGGATGCGTTGACCAATTTCACAAATCCATTCGCTCCTTTGCCCTAGCACCGGCGGCGTCGAAATCCACCCTCTAGGCAGAACGATCCCTTCCAACATTTGACTTCCGGCGCCAAGTTGATGCGCCCAGTTGCTGTGCCCAGTCGCTGATCCCGAGCTCCAATGGCGCATGCCATAGCTGCCGTTGCGAGGCTCTAGCATGCCTCCACCATCGACGAGCCGAGCAGCTCGGAGGATGGTAAATCCTACTACCAAGGAAGAAGAAGTTCTGGCTACATGTGGATGAGCTGCCCTTCTCTTTGCTATTCGCACTAATTATAACTGCTAGCTGGCTACTGGATCTAAAATTGTTTGTTAGCCCAACACTGACAAACATATTTTTCCACAGTTTTATGTCAAGTGGGATCTCCGCGGAGCACCTTTACCTAGTTACGGTAGTCCTCTTCAGGTACGACTCTAAATCAGCAAGGGTAAAGGGCAAGTGGTATGGACACCATTGTATCACGATGGAAGAAGCGCATGCGCAGATCTGCACTATATCTGGTATGGTTGTTGTTCTGCATGATCATGATGAAATATGGCAGAAGCAGGCTGTAGAGTTCAGCATCATGGATGAACATGGCAACATGGTTCCTCTAACGTGTGACAATCAGCTAATTGGGTTGATGAAAAGGTATGCTTTGGCTTGCATGTTTGAGCAGAATTGTGAAGTACTAGATGTGGAAGCTTCTACAACTGGGAGTCACCCTTCTATTCTTGGATAGGGTGGTCGCTCGAACCCAATTAGCTCCTGGTAAGCAAAAGTCTCTTGGGGTTCGCATGTTTGTGCTGAATTGTAATTTTTGTTTTATTTACTCTGTAGATATTGGGCAGTTATGCAACAGTCCTGTTTCTTTGACAGGAAGTGCCACAAGGTCAGAAACATGACTGCCGGGTCAGTCATTTTGCTGCCCGAACAAAATAAAAACGAGTGGAAAGATGATGCTGGACACGATTCTGGTGTTGATTGTCCCGGCGATGCAGAGTACGTGAAGCTAGGAAAATTGGCACCGAGGAAGAGGAAGAAGGAAGGAAATAAAGAAGCCAGTGAACATGAAGGCTTGGCCCCCAGGCTGTGGAAGAAGGCTGCTGGCAATGAAGATGCATAGTAATGTGTTGAACTTGAACCTATATATCTAATTTAGTTAAATTCTAGAGCTCTGTGTGTGGAACTTTGCTGGGCGAAACAATCTACCCATGTTCTCTGAGTAAAATGTACCGCGACTTAGGGTTTGGAAACGCCCGATTCAGTAGTTGAATCTGAAATTGTGATTGTGCCACTACTATCTGAAAACAGGCAGCACCAGTTCCATGATTGCTGAGGGGCAGGATGTCTCCAAATTCGATGGAATGTAAGTGACACAGAAATAAATTATTTAAGCTGCTACACTCCACGAAGCAGCAACTTATTTCAGATGCTGCACAATGACATGGCAACATAAACAGCGATGGCAACCGATAATGCCCAGATGAGGAGGAAATCAGTACCACATTCTGGCCTAATCTTGAGCCCGTCTATCTCACCGCCTCCCTGCTCTTGCATCCCCTGCATCTAGCAAAGCTCCTGGATCTCCAGTAACCGGGTGTACGTGCTTCGACTTTATAAATTGTGGTTGTGCCATTTGCATGCGGCACAATCCACGTAGATTACGTTTAAACAAACCACCAACGTCAGAATACCACCATGATCAGACAAAAGGAAGTAATGTAGGGTTAAGGCAGATTACCGGGCGACCAATTTTTTCCTCCCAGGACTCCGGGACCACTAGGTCAACAAGTACTACTATTACAACTTAAAAAGGCACGGAGCTCAAGCTAAGTAGAACTAGTTATCACACATATCCTTGATCTTCCTAATCTTAGCCCGATGCGCATCTTCCATGAGAGCAAGGATCGAATCGTCTGCTCCTTCCTTTTATCATCTTCCTTGCACAGCTTCAATTGTTTCTCTGCATTTTTCCTCATGCACTTGTCAATACTCGTAGTTGTGAACTGCAGGACTTTGGCCTGGTAAAGATCATTCCTTGCTTGAGTCGGTTCTTTCTCTGCTTTAGCCTTCAGGGCTAACGCCACGTCCCTCTCCTTCTTGACTTTGCTAACCTTGTCTTGCACCCTTCTGAGATCTCAGTTAATCTTGGTCGTGCCAACTGGTTCCCATAGCTTCATCTCAACACTGTCAATAAGTGAGTTGAATACGGATTCTTTCAACTCAACAATCATATCCCATAGTTTGTCCAGCGTTTTCTACATCGATTTGGGCCACTCTGGATCTACCCATTTGACAACACCGCAACTTCCGCCTTGCATCATTGCACGATGTCCTTGACACCGTAAAAACCTCTTGCATGTGTTTCGTCCTTCGAACGCTACAAATTTAGTGGGCACATATCCATGTTTACATAGCAGAGGATTGTCTTCATCCGCTAAACTGTGATAGTCAGAGTCATACATCGTGTGGTCGGCCTAACACATCATACGCGCATGAGTAAACAGAGTAGATCTAGCTCAAAATAGATAACTGGCCATAGATGATAGAGATGAGATGACTCACATCGAAATCACCGTCCTTGTCGTCGCGACGCGTTTCCTCACCATCTCCCCATGAACCCATGGCAAGAGAGAGAGAGGGGGTGGCTGCCGGAGAGATAGCTGGAGGCGCCGTCGGCTTGCGGCTATGGCAGGATGGGAGAGAAGTGGGGAAAGTGGCTTCGAGGGGAAGGAAGCGAAGTACAGGGAGGAATAGAAGTAATGGGGACGTGACACTAGCATATGGCCCCCTAAACTCGTGAGTCATGACACTCACAAAAGGGAAGCGCCCGGTGTTGCTAGTTTGTCCAGAGCAAGCGGGCAACAAGCATGGCCAATCATGTCGTGGAACATCCTACACGCGGGTCACTCTCACGAACACAATCCCAATCGTCTAAGCACCCCGATCGAACGGTATGTAACAATCGTCATGCAGAACAACTGTGTTAGGGCGTCCCTTCTAGAAGACTCGGTTTAACGGCCACCATTGGGGGGCTAAGGTTAGGGCTCTCCTAAGGTTAGGATCCACATGTGGTTTATGAGAAGAACACACATGCAATAACAATGGTGATATGTGGTTTGTGAAAAGAACACACATGCAATGACTCCAACTATGCATTATGAAAACAACAGGCAATACAATTACTCTCGTGGATCCATATGTGGTTTGTGAAAGAACAGACATTCACTGACTCTAGTTGTGGTTCATGAAAAGAACACACATGCAATGACTCTAGATGTGGTTTGTGAGAAGAGCATACATGCAATGACACTGGTGGATCAATATGTGGTTTGTGAAAAGAATAGACATGCAATGACTCTAGCTATGGTTAATAAAAAGAACACATGTGCAATGACACTGGTGGATCCATATGTGGTTTGTGAAAGAACAGACATGCACTAACTGTAGGTGTGGTTCATGAAAAGAACACACATCCAATGACACTGGTGGATCCTTATGTGGTTTGTGAAAGAACACACATGCAATGACTCGATCTATGGTTCATGAAAATAACACACATGCAATGACACTGGTGGATCCATATATGGTTTGTGAATAGAACAGACATGCAATGAACTCTGCTGGATCCATATGTGGTTTGTGAGAAGAACACACATCCAATGACACTGGTGGATCCGTGTGGTTTGTGAAAAGAACACACATCCAATGACTCTAGCTATGGTTAATGAAAAGAACACACATGCAATGACACTGGTGGATCCTTATGTGGTTTGTGAAAGAACACACATGCACTAACTCTAGCTGTCGTTTGTGAAAAGAACACACATGCAATGACACTGGTGGATCCATATGTGGTTTGTCAAAAGAACAAACATGCAATGACTCTAGTTGTTGTTTGTGGAAAGAATAGACATGCAATGACTCTAGTTGTGGTTAATGAAAAGAACAGACATCCAATGAATATGATGGATCCATATGTGGTTTGCGAAAAAAACACATGCAATGACTCTAGCTGTGGTTTGTGAAAAGAACATACATGCAATGACACTAGTGGATCGACATGTGGTTTGCAAAAAGAACAAACATGCAATGACTCTAGCTGTGGTTTGTGAAAAGAACACACATGCAATCACACTGGTGGATCCATATGTGGTTTGTGAAAAGAACAAATATGCAATGACTCTAGCTGTGGTTCACGAAAATAACACACATGCAATGACACTGGTGGATCCATATGTGGTTTGTGGAAAGAACAGACATGCAATGACTCTAGCTATGGTTAATGAAAAGAATAGACATGCAATGACTATGATGGATCCATATGTGGTTTGTGAAAAGAAGAGACATGCAATGACTCTAGCTGTGGTTCATGAAAATAACACACATGCAATGCCACTGTTGGATCCATATGTGGTATGTGAGAAGAACAGACATGCAATGAACTCTGGTGGATACATATGTGGTTTGTGAGAAGAACACACATCCAGTGGCACTGGTGGATCCATGTGTGGTTTGTGATAAGAACACACATGCAATGACATGGGGTGTGGTTCATGAAAAGAACACACATCCAATGACACTGGTGGATCCTTATGTGCTTTGTGAAAGAACACACATGCAATGACTCTAGCTGTGGTTTGTGAAAAGAACACACATGCAATAACACTGGTGGATCCATATGTGGTTTGTGAGAAGAACAGACAAGCAATGACTCTAGCTATTGTTTGTGGAAAGAACAGACATGCAATGACTCTAGGGTGTGGTTAATGAGAAGAACAGACAGGCAATGACTATGATGGATCCATATGTGGTTTGTGAAAAGAACACACATGCAATGACTCTAGCTGTGGTTTGTGAAAAGAACACACATGCAATGACTCAGGTGTATCCTTCTGTGGTTTGTTAAAAGAACAGACATGCAATGACTCTAGGTGTGCTTTGTGAAAAGAACACACATGCAATCTCGCTGGTGGATCCATATGTCGTTTGTGAAAAAAATAGACATGCAATGACTCTAGCTGTGGTTCATGAAAAGAACACACATGCAATGACACTGGTGGATCCATATGTGGTTTCTAGAAAGAACAGACATGCAATAACTCTAACTGTCGTTAATGAAAAGAACATACAAGCAATGACTATGACGGATCCATATGTGGTTTGTCAAAAGAACAGACATGCAATGACTCTAGCTGTGGTTTGTGAAAAGAACACACATGCAATGACACTAGTGGATCCATATGTGGTTTGTGAGAAGAACAGACATACAATGAACTCTTGTGGATCCATATGTGGTTAATGACAAGAACACACATCTAGTGACACTGGTGGATCCATGTGTGGTTTGTGAGAAGAACACATATGCAATGACACTGGGTGTGGTTCATGAAAAGAACACACATCCAATGACACTGGTGGATCCTTATGTGGTTTGTGAAATAACACACATGCAATGACATTAGTTGTGGTTTGTGAACAGAACACACATGCAATGACACTGGTGGATCCACGTGTAGTTGTGAAAGAATAGACATTCACTGACTCTAGTTGTGGTTCATGAAAAGAACACACATGTAATGACTCTAGATGTGGTTTGTGAGAAGAACATACATGCAATGACACTAGTGGATCCATATGTGGTTTGTGAAAAGATTAGACATGTAATGACTCTAGCTATGGTTAATAAAAAGAACACATGTGCAATGACACTGGTGGATCCATGTGTGGTTTGTGAAAGAGAAGACATGCACTGACTCTAGGTGTGGTTCATGGAAAGAACACACATCCAATGACACTGGTGGATCCTTATGTGGTTTGTGAAAGAAGACACATGCAATGACTCGGGCTATGGTTCATTAAAAGAACACACATGTAATGACACTGGTGGATCCATATGTGGTTTCTGAACAGAACAGACATGCAATGAACTCTAGTGGATCCATATGTGGTTTGTGAGAAGAACACACATCCAATGACACTGGTGGATCCGTGTGGTTTGTGAAAAGAACACACATCCAATGACTCTAGCTATGGTTAATGAAAAGAACACACATGCAATGACTCTAGTTGTGGTTTGTGAAAAGAACACACATGCAATGACACTGGTGGATCCATATGTGGTTTGTCAAAACAACAAACATGCAATGACTCTAGTTGTTGTTTGTGGAAAGAACATACCTGCAATGACTCTAGTTGTGGTTAATGAAAAGAACAGACATCCAATGACTATGATGGATCCATATGTGGTTTGTGAAAAAACACATGCAATGACTCTAGTTGTGGTTTGTGAAAAGAACAGACATGCAATGACACTAGTGGATCCATATGTGGTTTGCGAAAAGCACAAACATGCAATGACCCTAGTTATGGTTTGTGAAAAAACAGACATGCAATCACACTGGTGGATCCATATGTGGTTTGTGAAAAGAACAAGCATGCAATGAATCTAGCTGTGGTTCATGAAAAGAACACACATGCAATGAAACTAGTGGATCCATATGTGGTTTGTGGAAAGAACAGACATGCAATGACTCTAGCTGTGGTTAATGAAAAGAACAGACATGCAATGACTATGATGGATCCATATGTGCTTTGTGAAAAGAATAGACATGCAATGACTCTAGCTGTGGTTCATGAAAAGAACACACATGCAATGACACTTGTGGATCCATATGTGGTTTGTGAGAAGAACAGACATGCAATGAACACTGGTGGATACATATGTGGTTTGTGAGAAGAACACACATCCAATGACACTGGTGGATCCATGTGTGGTTTGTGAGAAGAACTTACATGCACTGACATTGGGTGTGGTTCATGAAAATAACTCACATCCAATGACACTGGTGGATCCTTATGTGCTGTGTGAAAGAACACACATGCAATGACTCTAGCTGTGGTTTGTGAAAAGAACACACATGCAACGACACTAGTGGATCCATATGTGGTTTGTGAGAAGAACAGACAAGCAATGACTCTAGCTATTGTTTGTGGAAAGAACAGACATGCAATGACTCTAGGTGTGGTTAATGAAAAGAACAGATAGGAAATGACTATGATGGATCCATATGTGGTTTTTAAAAAGAACACACATGCAATGACTCTAGCTATGGTTTGTGAAAATAACACACATGTAATGACTCAGGTGTATCCTTATGTGGTTTGCTAAAAGAACAAACATGCAATGACTCTAGCTGTGGTTTGTGAAACGAACACACATGCAATCACGTTGGTGGATCCATAGGTGGTTTGTGAAAAGAACAGACATGCAATGACTCTAGCAGTGGTTCATGAAAAGAACACACATGCAATGACACTGCTGGATCCATATGTGGTTTGTGGAAAGAACAGACATGCAATAACTCTAACTGTGGTTAATGAAAAGAACATACATGTAATGACTATGATGGATCCATATGTCGTTTGTGAGAAGAACAGACATGCAATGAACTCTGGTGGATCCATATGTGGTTTGTGAGAAGAACACACATCCATTGACACTGGTGGATCCATGTGTGGTTTGTGAGAAGAACACACATGCAATGACACTGGATGTGGTTCATGAAAAGAACACACATCCGATGACACTAGTGGATCCTTATGTGGTTTGTAAAAGAACACACATGCAATGATATTAGCTGTGGTTTTTGAAAAGAACACACATGCAATGACACTGGTGGATCCATATGTGGTTTGTGAGAAGAACAAACATGCAATGAGTCTAGCTGTTGTTTTTGGAAAGAACATACATGCAATAACTCTAGCTATGGTTAATGAAAAGAACAGACATGCAATGACTATGATGGATCCATATGTGGTTTGTGAAAAGAACACACATGCAATGACTCTAGCTCTGGTTTGTGAAAAGAACACACATGCAATGACTCAGGTGTATCCTTATGTGGTTTGTGAAAAGAACATACATGCAATGAACTCTGGTGGATCCATATGTGGTTTGTGAGAAGAATACACATCCAATGACATGGGTGGATCCATATGCGGTTTGTGAGAAGAACACACATGCAATGACACTAGGTGTGGTTCATGAAAAGAAGGCACACCCAATGACACTGGTGGATCCTTATGTTGTTTTTGAAAAGAACACACATGCAATAAGTCTAGCTATGGTTTGTGGAAAGAACACACATGCAATCACACTGGTGGATCCATCTGTGGTTTGTGAGAAGAACAGACATCCAATGACACTGGTGGATTCATGTGTGGTTTGTAAAAGAACAGACATGCACTGAGTCTAGGTGTGTTTCATGAAAAGAACACACATGCAATCACACTGGTGGATCCATGTGTGGTTTGTGAAATGAACACACATGCAATCACACTGGTGGATCCATGTGTGGTTTGTGAAAAGAACAGACATGCACTGACTCTAGGTGTGGTTCACGAAAAGAACACACATCCAATGACACTGGTGGATCCATGTGTGGTTTGTGAAAAGACCACACATGCAATGACTCTAGCTGTGGTTTGTGAAAAGAATAGACATGCAATGAACTCTGGTGGATCCATATGTGGTTTGTGAGAAGAACACACATCCAATGACACTGGTGGATCCATGTGGTTTGTGAAAAGAACACACATCCAATGACTCTAGCCGTGGTTAATGAAGATACACACATGCAATGACACTAGTGGATCCTTATATGGTTTGTGAAAGAACAAACATGCAATGACTCTAGTTGTGGTTTGTGAAAAGAACAGACATGTAATGACACTGGTGGATCCATATGTGGTTTGTGAAAAGCCAGACATGCAATGACTCTAGTTGTTATTTGTGGAAAGAACAGACATGCAATGACTCTAGCTGTGGTTAATGAAAAGAACAGACATGCAATTACTATGATGGATCCATATGTGGTTTGTGAAAATAACACACATGCAATGACTCTAGCTGTGGTTTGTGAAAAGAATAGACATGCAATGACACTGGTGTATCCATATGTGGTTTGTGAAAAGAACAGACATGCAATGACTCTAGCTGTGGTTTGTGAAAAGAACAAACATGCAATCACACTGGTGGATCCATGTGTGGTTTGTGAAAAGAACAGACATGCAATGACTCTAGTTGTGGTTCATGAAAAGAACACACATGCAATGACACTGGTGGATCCATATGTAGTTTGTGAAAAGAACAGACATGCAATGACTCTAGATATGGTTTGTGAAAAGAACACACATGCAATCACACTGGTGGATCCATATGTGGTTTGTGAAATGAACAGCCATGCTATGACTCTAGCTGTGGTTCATGAAAAGAACACACATTCAATGACACTGGTGGATCCATATGTTGTTTGTGAGAAGAACAGACGTGCAATGACTCTAGTTGTGGTTAATGAAAAGAACAGACATGCAATGACTATGATGGATCTATATGTTGTTTTTGAAAAGAACACACATGCAATGATTCTAGTTGTGCTTTGTGAAAAGAACACACATGCAATGAATCTGGTGGATCCTTATGTGGTTTGTGAAAATAACACACATGCAATCACACTTGTGGAGCCATATGTGGTTTGTGAGAAGAACACACATCCAGTGACACTAGTGGATCCATGTGTGGTTTCTGAGAAGAACACACATGCAATGACATTAGGTGTGGTTCATGAAAAGAACACACATCCAATGACAGTGGTGGATCCTTGTGTGGTTTGTGAAAGAACACACATGCAATGACTCTCGCTGTGGTCTGTGAAAAGAACACACATGCAATGACACTGGTGGATCCATATGTGGTTTGTGAGAAGAACAGACATGCAATGACTCTAGTTGTTGTTTGTGGAAAGAACAAACATGCAATGACTCTAGGTGTGGTTCATGAAAAGAACAAACATGCAATGACTATGATGGATCCATCTATGGTTTGTGAAAAGAACACACATGCAATGACTCTAGCTGTGGTTTGTGAAAACAACACACATGCAATGACTCAGGTGTATCCTTGTGTGGTTGGTGAAAAGAACAAACATGCAATCACTCTAGTTGTGGTTTGTGAAAACAACACACATGCGATGGCACTATTGGATCCATATGTGGTTTATGGAAAGAATAGACATGCAATAACTCTAGTTGTGGTTAATGAAAGGAACAGACATGCAATGACTATGATGGATCCATATGTGGTTTGTGAAAAGAACACACATGAAATGACTCTCGCTGGGGTCTGTGAAAAGAACACACATGCAATGACACTGGTGGATCCATATGTGGTTTGTGAGAAGAACAGACATGCAATGACTCTAGTTGTTGGTTGTGGAAAGAACAGACATGCAATGACTCTAGGTGTGGTTCATGAAAAGAACAAACATGCAATGACTATGATGGATCCATCTATGGTTTGTGAAAAGAACACACATGCAATGACTCTAGCTGTGATTTGTGAAAACAACACACATGCAATGACTCAGGTGTATCCTTATGTGGTTGGTGAAAAGAACAGACATGCAATGACTCTAGCTGTAGTTTGTGAAAAGAACACACATGCAATCACACTGGTGGATCCATATGTGGTTTGTGAAAAGAACACACATGCGATGGCACTAGTGGATCCATATGTGGTTTGTGGAAAGAATAGACATGCAATGACTCTAGTTGTGGTTAATGAAAGGAACAGACATGCAATGACTATGATGGATCCATATGTGGTTTGTGAAAAGAACAGACATGCAATGACTCTAGCTGTGGTTTGTGAAAAGAAGACACATGCAATGACACTGGTGGATCCATATGTGGTTTGTGAGAAGAACATACATGCAATGAATTCTGGTGTATCCATATGTGGTTTGTGAGAAGAATACACATCTGGTGACACTGGTGGATCCATGTGTGGTTTGTTAGGAGAACACACATGCAATGACATTGGGTGTGGTTCATGAAAAGAACACACATCCAGTGACACTAGTGAATCCTTATGTGGTTTGTGAAAGAACACACATGCAATGACTCTAGCTGTGGTTTGTGAAAAGAACACACATGCAATGACACTGGTCGATCCATATGTGGTTTGTGAGAAGAACAGACATGCAATGACTCTAGTTGTTGTTTGTGGAAAGAACACACATGCAATGACTCTAGCTGTGGTTAATGAAAAGAACAGACATGCAATGACTATGATGGATCCATATGTGGTTTGCGAAAAGACCACACATGAAATGACTCTAGCTGTGGTTTGTGAAAAAACACATGCAATGACTCAGGTGTATCCTTATGTGGTTTGTGAAAATAACAGACATGCAATGAACTCTGGTGGATCCATATGTGGTTTGTGAGAAGAACACACATGCAATGACACTGGTGGATCCATATGCAGTTTATGAGAAGAAAACACATGCAATGACACTGGGAGTGGTTCATGGAAATAACACACATCCAATGACACTGGTGGATCCTTATGTGGTTTGCGAAAAAAAAACACATGCAATGACTCTACCTGTGGTTTTTGAAAAGAACAAACATGCAATCACACTGGTGGATCCATATGTGGTTTGTGAGAAGAACACACATCCAATGACACTTGTGGATCCATATGTGGTTTGTGAAAGAACAAACATGCACTGACTCTAGGTGTGGTTCATGAAAAGAACACACATGCAATCACACTGGTGGATCTATGTGTGGTTTGTGAAAAGAAGACACATGCAATTATACTGGTGGATCCATGTGTGGTTTGTGAGAAGAACACACATGCAATAACAGTGGGTGCGGTTCATGAAAAGAACACACATCCAATGACACTGGTGGATCCATATGTGGTTTGTGAAAGAACACTCATGCAATGACTCTAGCTGTGGTTTGTGAAAAGAACACACATGCAATGACACTGGTGGATCCATATGTGGTTTTTGAAAAGAACATCCATCCAATGACATTGGTGGATCCATGTGGTTTGTGAAAAGAACACACATCCAATGACTGTAGCGGTGGTTAATGAAAAGAACACACATGCAATGACACTGGTGGATCCTTATGTGGTTTGTGAAAGGACACACATGCAATGACTCTAGCTATGGTTTGTGAAAAGAACACACATGCAATGATACTGGTGGTTCCATATGTGGTTTGTGAAAAGAACAGACATGCAATGACTCTAGCTGTTGTTTGTGGAAAGAACAGACATGCAATGACTCTAGTTGTGGTTAATGAAAAGAACAGACATGCAATGACTATGATGGATCCATATGTGGTTTGTGAAAAGAACACACATGCAATGACTCTAGTTGTGGTTTGTGAAAAGAACATACATGGAATGACACTGGTGGATCCATATGTGGTTTGTGAAAAGAACAGACATGCAATGACTGTAGTTGTGGTTTGTGAAAAGAACACACATGCAATCACACTGGTGGATCCATGTGTGGTTTGTGAAAAGAACAGACATGCAATGACTCTAGTTGTGGTTCATGAAAAGAACACACATGCAATGACACTGGTGGATCCATATGTGGTTTGTGAAAAGAACATGCAATGACTCTAGCTGTGGTTTGTGAAAAGAACACACATGCAATAACACTGGTGGATCCATATGTGGTTTGTGAAAAGAACATACATGCAATTCCTCTAGTTGTGGTTCATCAAAAGAACACACATGCAATGACACTAGTGGATCCATATGTGGTTTGTGAGAAGAAAAGACATGCAATGACTCTAGTTGTGGTTAGTGAAAAGAACAGACATGTAATGACTATGATGGATCCATATGTGGTTTTTGAAAATAACACACATGCAATGACTCTAGCTGTGGTTTGTGAAAAGAACACGCATGCATTGAATCTGGTGGATCCTTATGTGGTTTGTGAAAAGAACACACATGAAATCACACTGGTGGATCCATATGTGGTTGATACATTGCAAATGTATCTATAATTTTTGATGTTCCATGCTTGGTTTTATTTACTTTCTTGTGTTTTGTCCACACTTTGCAATACTTTCTTATGATTTCTTGGACTAACCTATTAACAAGAGCCACAGTGCCAGCTGCCTGTTTTCTGCTGTTTTTGGTTCCAGGAAAGTCAGAAAATGAATATTCTCGGAATTGGACGGGACAAAAGACAAAGTGCCTATTTTTCCGGATGTCATCAGATGCTAGAATACGAGACGGAGAAGGGCTGGGGGCCGGCCACACCACCTGGCCGAGCGGCCAGGCCTGGCCCGCGCCAGGGGGTGGTCTAGCCGACCCCACCACCCCCTCGGCCTCTCCTTCCGCCTATATATTGCCCTCAGGACGAAAACCCTAGGTACCCGATCAAAAATCCATGAAAGAGTCTGTAGCCGCCGTCATCTCCATCCCTAGATCGGTAGGGATCTAAAGCTCTTCCCGACACCCTGCCAGAGAGGGGAATTCACCCTGGAGGCCTTCTTCATCACCATGCAAGCCTCCGGTGTGATGCGTGAGTAGTTCATCTTTGGACTACAGATCCATGTAGTAGCTAGATGGCTGGTGCTCCTCCTTTGTGCTTTCATGTCTAGATCTTGTGAGCTCCGGTCATGATCAAGTCATCTATTTGTAATTCTGCATGTTGTGTTTGCGGGGATCCGATGGATATTGAGATGCTATTTCAGATTGATTATTGATTCTATCATGTCTTTGTTATTTGTGATCTTGCATGCTTTCCGTTGTTAGTAGCTATCTTGGCCAAGTAGATGCTAGCAACTCTAAGAGTTAGTATTTATGCTCGATAGTGGGTTCATGTCTCTGGTAATCTGGGGAAGTGACAGAAATCTCTAAGGTACTAGATGTGCTATTGCTACTAGGGAGAAAACAACAATACTTTGTTCATAGAACAATCGTATTATTTACATTACATGCAATTCATAAAGCAATAATCTGTTGCTTGCAACTTAATACTGGAGGGGGTTCGGATGATAACCTGAAGGTGGACTATTAGTCATAGATGCAGTTGGATGACGGTCTATGTATAATGTTGTAATGCCCAATCAAGTCTCAAAGGAGTCAAGATGATTAGTATATGCATGTATTGCTTTATCAATGTTTGTCAATTGCCCCGCTGTAATTTGTTCACCCAGCATGTTATCTATCTTAAGGAGAGCAACCTCTAGTGAACTATGGATCTCGGTCCTTTCTTTTACATACAATCTACAAACTTTTTACTGCTTTGTGTTTACTTTCTGCAAACTATTACTTCCTTCCTTTCGATACATTTAATCCTTTGTTTTCAGCAAAACCGGTGAGATTGACAACCTCATCGCAAGTTGGGGACAAAGTTCTGTGGTTGTGTTGTGCAGGTCTCCACGTTGCTACTAGCACCGGAGTGCGCCCTGCCAAGGCTCAGCTAGCAACACCTTTGGGGTGTTTCCTTGCTCCTACTGGTTCGATTAAACCTTGGTTTCATAACTGAGGGAAACTTGCTGATGTGCTCACCATACCTTCCTCTTGGGGTTCCCCAACAAGCTCTACATCAATACCGAGCCATCAAGCACTTTTCTGGCGCCATTGTCGAGGAGTCAAGGACATCTTCACAAGGGGAGTCCCTCATAAGAAATTTCTTTACTTTGTTATTTTTGTTTTTCTTAGTTTACTTTTTCTTTTTTGCTTGTTTCTTTATTCAAAAACACAAAAAAATTAGTTTTACAAGTTTGCTTTCTTTATTGAAAACACAAAAAAATGACTACTCTTGAAAACACTAAGTTGTGTGACTTCACTAGCACCAACAACAATGATTTTATGAGCACACCTATTGCTCCACCTATGCCTGAAGATACTTTCTTTGAGATAAAACCTGCTTTACTCAATCTTGTTATGAGAGAACAATTTTCTGGAATTGGTAATGAAGATGCTGCTGCCCATCTAAATAACTTTGTTGAACTTTGTGAGATGCAAAAGCATAGGGATATAGATGGTGATATTATTAAGCTGAAATTGTTTCCTTTCTCTTTGAGAGGAAAAGCTAAAGAATGGTTGAATTCCATAACTAGGAATAGTATTGATTCTTGGACTAAGTGCAAAGATGCTTTCATTGGAAAATACTATCCTCCTGCTAAGATTATATCTATGAGAAGTGAAATAATGAAGTTTAAACAATCTGATAATGAACATGTTGCTCAAGCTTGGGAAAGAATGAAATCTTTGGTAAAGAATTGTCCCTCTCATGGACTGATTGCTTGGATGATCATCCAAACCTTTTATGTAGGATTGAACTATTTTTCAAGGAACCTATTGGACTCTGCTGCTGGAGGTACCTTTATGACCATTACTCTGGGTGCTGCAACAAAGCTTCTGGATAATATGATGGTTAACTACTCTGAATGGCATACTGAGAGAGCTCCACAAGGTAAGAAGGTAAATTCTGTTGAAGAAACCTCCTCCTTGAGTGATAAGATTGATATTATTATGTCTATGCTTGTTAATGGGAAAGCCCATATTGATCCAAATAATGTTCCTTTGGCCTGTTTGGTTGCTCAAGAAGAGCAAGTTGATGTGAACTTCATAAGAAATAACAATTTTAGCAACAATGCCTACAGGAATAATTTTGGTAACAGCAATTATAAGCCATATCCTCCCAACAATGGTAATGCTTATGGAAATTCCTACAACAATAATAGGAGTGTTCCCTTTGAACTTGAAGTTATGCTTAAAGACTTCATTAGTAAGCAAACTGCTTTTAATAAAACTATTGAGGAAATACTCACTAATGCTGAAAGAAATATAGCATCTTTGGCTGAATCTCAATCTTCTTTGAATAAAATGGCTGCTAAACCTGAAACTATTGATAATCCCTTTACAGCTACTAATGCTATACAAGTAAGAATTGATGAAAATGGTAGACTATTAGCTAAATTACATGCTAAGTGGGAAAGAGAAGATGAAATTGCTAGAAACATTAGTGTTTCTACTATCACTACCACTAGTGTTGAGGCTAGTAATAGTTCTACTACTCTAGATGATAATTTTGATTTTGATCTTGATGGTTGCAACATCTCTGAAGTTATTAAGTTCCTACAAAAGCTTGCTAAAAGTCCTAATGCTAGTGCTATGAACATGGCCTTTACAAAACACATTACTGATGCTCTCATAAAGATTAAAGAAGAAAAGATGAAACATAAAGCTTTTATTCCTATAAAACGAGAAGATGGTTAGGAACCAATCATTAATATGAAAGTGAATAACTTTGATTTTAAAGCTTTATGTGATCTGATAGTAGTGTTTCTATTATGCCTAGAAGGATTTATGATATGCTTGATTTGCCTCCACTTGAAGATTGTTATTTGAATGTCCCACTTGATGATAATGCTAAAAAGAAACTCATGGGGAGTCTTAATGATGTTCTTATTATGGTTAACAATGCCTATGTCTCTGTTGATTTCTATGTTTTGGATGTTGAATACAATGCTTCTTGTCCTATTACTTTGGGAAGACCTTTTCTTAGAACTATTGGTGCCATTATTGATATGAAAGAAGGCACCATTAAATACCAACTCCCACTCAATAAAGGTATAGAACACTTCCCTAAGAAGAGAGAGAAGATTTCTTTTGCTTCTCCTATGAAAACAAAATTTGGTCTTAATGCTTCTTCATTTGAGAACACTTGATTCTTTTTCTTGCTTCTTATGCCTAACTTAAAGGCGTTAAAGAAAAGTACTTATTGGGAGATAACCCAAAAGTTTCAGAAGAGTCTTGGAAGTTATTACTTCAGTAATAACCGCTCCTTATCCTTTTTATTTGCTTTTTGTGCCAAGAGTAACCTCTAATGAGAGAGAAGTAATGATTGGGAAAGTTGCTGTCCTGAAACAGATTTCTATGCTTCGCCGTAACAATTCGTGTAAAATCTGTGAACGTCTTTTTGAGGCATGAAATTTTGTGCTTATGCCCCAGGTTGTTATCTAACTTTTGTTAGTTCAACACTTTTTGATTTGAGCAACATAACGTCTTCGAAAAAATTCGTCTTTATCTGCTGGTCTGTTTTGACAGATTTCTACCATTTTCTGCATTTTCTTCTTGTTGGTTCCTTTTTGAGTTCTTTTGGGGAATTGAGCTTTTTGAGGGAAGTGATTCAGTATCTAGTGTTCTAATGGAATTTTATTGGTGTTATAACTGACCCTTAAGACTTATTTATCTTGAGTGCACTAATGTTGCTAATAAAGATTGTGTGAAGTTTTGTATGAAGAAAAAATTCCAGGTGTATGGAAGGAATGAGTAATGAGATGAAGGATGGGTTAAAGCTCAAGCTTGGGTATGCCACGCGTGTCATCCCAAGAAATATCCAAGAAGTACAAGCGTCAAAGCTTGGGGATGCCCAAGGCATCCCCCTCTTCATCAATAAAAATTCCAGGTTTCTTCCAAACGCTTCATTTTTATTGTTTCATGCAAAGTTGTGTTGTTCTTGGAGCGTTTCTTTTTTGTTTTTGTTTTGGTTTTTCGTTTGCTTTTGTTTTCTTAGTTTTCTGAATAAATTGGTTGGACCCCCTCTTTCATACATTTGTTTGCAAATAGTTTGGTTTGGTTTGGAAAAAGAGTAGGAAAGTTCATGCTTATGTGGTAAAAAGAGCTCTCATTTGACTGTGGCATATTCTTTGTCATGCCATGCTTGATATTGTTTTGGCTTTATGCTTAGTATTATTTGCTGTAGCATGACTTGTTATAAACAATTGAGATTGCTTAATGTGCATTGGATGAATCATGCGTTGTTTTAGCATATTAAAGCATAGTATAGTGGTATTCTCCTTTGATGCTTTATTTGGGTTGACTTGGCACATGCTCACACCATGTTATGACTATCTCAAGTCACCATAGCCTTTATGATCCTTTAGTTTTCAACTTGTAGTATCACTTTATGCTTTGATCAATGATGTTTTATTGCTCTGCATGATTATGGACATTATTGCTCTCTTATTTTGTCGCTCCCAGTCTTTTGCTAGCCTTCACAACCAAGTATGAGTTCCACTCATGCATCCAACTCCTTAAACCAAGTTATTCCAAAGAGTCCACCATACCTACCTACTAGCTTATGCTATTCCAAGTATATTCATGCTTTTGTTTACCTTCCAAATTAAACTTGTTATGAGAAAACTAGTGATTAAAGCTCTCACAAACTTGATGGCACACTTTACTTTTCTTGCCCTTAATAAACTTGAACCATTGTGTCGTCTATGTTGTATATGCTTGCACTTATTTGTTGGGAATTAGCAGAACCATGTTGTCATGGGGAACACTTTCAACATTGCACTTGGTACTTGTACCTAGTTGATATCATGCTCTTTTGTATATGGATGTAAATGTGTGAAATGAAAGGGAGCTTGTAAGTCCATGGAGTTATGTATATGTGTTAGAGAAATGCCTGGTCATTGGTCTAATCCATGCTGACATGGTGGAAACCTGCAGCGTAACCATAATGAGCTGTCTATGAAGCATTCTTCTTATAAAAAAAGAGTCCTATATTGAGAAAAAAAAGAAAAAGAAAAAAAAGAGATTATGAAAAGAGGAAATAGAGAAAAAAGCACCATATTCCCATGGTAAATAAGAAGATTGCTGAGATGCTTGTTGTCTGCTTGCCTTGTCATTTTGATATGGGGATTCTTCCGTATCATCGGGCAAGGGGTACCCCGTTGGTGGTTCTCTATGATACACATGTACTTACGATGATAAGAACTTACCGATGACTAAACTTGAGTAGCATGAGGAGCGGCCCTCGTATACAATGGAGATGAGATTTCTAACTTATACTTCGTCAAGCATGTACACCATAGTTTGTTCACTTTAACCTTAATCACTTCAAGATGCTTATGATAGGGGCAATGAGAGATGAAAGCTATAAGTACCATAATTTTTGGAAGCTCTTTATGAGACTTGAATCCCTACTTCCTTCTATCAAGGCCTTTCTTCCACCATTATATTGAGTCTCCACCTTCTACCTTTATGCACCTACTTTGAGAGCATAGTGGCCATTCTTAGTTCTATGTGCATTGTCCCAAGACTAGTTGATTAATGCATAACTTGATATTGCTTATTTTAAACTATTTGTATCTAGTAACTCTTATGAACTTTGAAGGTGTCCTATGCATTTATATTTGCTACTCTATGAGGGACAAGCTGAATGCTATTATGCTATGTTTTCTTTATGTGAAACAAACAAACGTCTTGCAAAGCATTGTTATTCATGAATCTTTTGTGTTGTGCCTTTTCATGTTGCATCATAGTTTCTTTGTCTTATTGCTAGAACCTTGTCTTTCATGTTATGATTGAAGTACTATGATCCCAGCTTTGAATGTTTTACAAATACTTTGATCAAGTCTTTGATGGTGCATGTCACCTCAAAAATTATTCTTTCTTTTTATCACTTACCTACTCGAGGACGAGCAGGAGTTAAGCTTGGGGATGTTGATACATTGCAAATGTATCTATAATTTTTTATGTTCCATGTTTGGTTTTATTCACTTTCTTGTGTTTTGTCCACACTTTGGAGTACTTTCATATGGTTTCTTGGACTAACCTATTAACAAGAGCCACAGTGCTAGCTGCCTGTTTTCTGCTGTTTTTGGTTCCAGGAAAGTCAGAAAATGAATATTCTTGGAATTGGACAGGAAAAAAGCCAAAGTGCCTATTTTTCCGGAAGTCATCAGATGCCAGAATACGAGACGGAGAAGGGCTAGGGGCGGCCACACCACATGGCTGCACGACCAGGCATGGCTTGCGCCAGGGGGTGGTCTGGCTGACCCCAATACCCCCTCGGCCTCTCCTTCCGCCTATATATTACCCTCGGGACAAAAACCCTAAGTACCCGATCAAAAATCCACGAAAGAGTCTGTAGCCGCCATCATCTCCATCCCTAGATCGGGAGGGATCTGAAGCTCTGCCGGCACCACTGAGAGGGAATTCACCTTGGAGACCTTCTTCATCACCATGCAAGCCTCCGGTGTGATGCGTGAGTAGTTCATCTTTGGACTACGGATCCATGTAGTAGCTAGATGGCTGGTTCTCCTCCTTTGTGCTTTCATGTCTAGATCTTGTGAGCTCCGTTCATGATCAAGATCATCTATTTGTAATTCTGCATGTTGTGTTTGCGGGGATCCGATGGATATTGAGCTGCTATTTCAGATTGATTATTGATTCTATCATGTGTTTGTTATGTGTGATCTTGCATGCTTTCCGTTGTTAGTAGCTATCTTGGCCAAGTAGATGCTAGCAACTCCAAGAGTTAGTATTTATGCTCGATAGTGGGTTCATGCCTCCGTAACTGGGAAGTGACAGAAATCTCTAAGGTACTAGATGTGATGTTGCTACTAGGGAGAAAACAACAATCCTTTGTTCATAGAACAATCGTATTATTTACATTACATGCAATTCGTAAAGAAATAATCTGTTGCTTGCAACTTAATACTGGAGGGGGTTCGGATGATAACCTGAAGGTGGACTATTAGTCATAGATGCAGTTGGATGACGGTCTATGTATAATGTTGTAATGCCCAATCAAGTCTCAAAAGAGTCAAGATGATTAGTATATGCATATATTGCTTTCTCAACGTTTGTCAATTGCCCGCTGTAATTTGTTCACCCAGCATGTTATCTATCTTAAGGAGAGCAACCTCTAGTGAACTATGGATCCCGGTCCTTTCTTTTACATACAATCTACAAACTTTTTACTGCTTTGTGTTTACTTTCTGCAAACTATTACTTCCTTCCATTCTATACATTTAATCCTTTGTTTTCAGCAAGACCGGTGAGATTGACAACCTCATCGCAAGTTGGGGATAAATTTCTGTTGTTGTGTTGTGCAGGTCTCCACGTTGCTACTAGCACCGGTAGTGCGCCCTGCCAAGGCTCATCTAGCAACACCTTTGGGGTGTTTTCTTGCTCCTACCGGTTCGATTAAACCTTGGTTTAATAACTGAGGGAAACTTGTTGCTGTGCTCATCATACCTTCCTCTTGGGGTTCCCCAACGAGCTCTACATCAATACCGAGCCATCAGTGGTTCGTGAGAAGAACACACATCCAGTGACACGGGTGGATCCATGTGTGGTTTGTGAGAAGAACACGAATGCAATGACATTGGGTGTGGTTCATGAAAAGAACACACATCCAATGACACTGCTGGATCCTTATGTGGTTTGTGAAAGAACACACATGCGATGACTCTAGCTGTGGTTTGTGAAAAGAACACACATGTAATGACACTAGCAGTTGTTTGTGGAAAGAATAGACATGCAATGACTCTAGGTGTGGTTCATGAAAAGAATATACATGCAATGACTCTAGCTATTGTTTGTGGAAAGAATAGACATGCAATGACTCTAGGTGTGGATCATAAAAAGAACACACATCAAATGACACTGGTGGATCCTTATGTGGTTTGTGAAAGAACACACATGCAATGACTCTAGTTCTGGTTTGTGAAAAGAACACACATGCAATGACACTGGTGGATCCATAGTGGTTTGTGAAAAGAATAGACATGCAATGACTCTAGTTGTTGTTTGTGGAAAGAACAGACATGCAATTACTCTACCTGTGGTTAATGAAAAGAACAGACATGCAATGACTATGATGGATCCATATATGGTTTGTGAAAAGAACACACATGCAATGACTCTAGCTATGGTTTGTGAAAAGAACAGACATGAATGACACTAGTGGATCCATATGTTGTTTGTGAAAAGAACAGACATGCAATCACTCTAGCTGTGGTTTATGAAAAGAACACACATGCAATCACACTGTTGGATCCATGTGTGGTTTGTGAAAAGAACACACATGCAATGACTCTAGATGTGGTTCATGAAAAGAACACACATGCAATAACACTGGTGGATCCATATGTGGTTTGCGAAAAGAACAGACATGCAATGAATCTAGCTGTGGTTTGTGAAAACAACACACATGTAATCACACTGGTGGAGCCATATGTGGTTTGTGAAAAGAACAGACATGCAATGACCCTAGTTGTGGTTCATGAAAAGAACACACATGCAATGACACTGGTGGATCCATATGTGGTTTGTGAGAAGAATGGACATGCAATGACTCTAGCTGTGGTTAATGAAAAGAACACACATGCAATGACTATGATGGATCCATATGTGGTTTGTGAAAAAAACACATGCAATGACTCTAGTTGTGGTTTGTGAAAAGAACAGACATGCAATGACACTGGTGCGTCCATATGTGGTTTGTGAAAAGAACAGTAATGCAATGACTCTAGGTGTGTTTTGTGAAAAGAACACACCTGCAATCACACTGGTGGATCCATGTGTGGTTTGCGAAAAGAACAGACATGCAACTAGTTGTGGTTCATGAGAAGAACACACATGCAATGACACTGGTGGGTCCATATGTGGTTTGTGAAAAGAACATACATGCAACGACTCTAGCTATGGTTTGTGAAAAGAACACACATGCAATCACACTGGTGGATCCATATGTGGTTTGTGAAAAGAATAGACATGCAATGACTCTAGTTGTGGTTCATGAAAAGAACACACATGCAATGACACTAGTGGATCCATATGTGGTTTGTGAGAAGAAACGACATGCAATGACTCTAGTTGTGGTCTGTGAAAAGAACATACATGCAATGACACTGGTGGATCCATACTGGTTTGTGAAAAGAATAGACATGCAATGACTCTAGTTGTTGTTTGTGGAAAGAACAGACATGCAATGACTCTACCTGTGGTTAATGAAAAGAACAGACATGCAATGACTATGATGGATCCATATGTGGTTTGTGAAAATAACACACATGCAATGACTCTAGTTGTGGTTTGTGAAAAGAACAGACATGCAATGACACTTGTGGATCCATATGTTGTTTGTGAAAAGAACAGACATTCAATCACTCTAGCTGTAGTTTGTGAAAAGAACACACATGCAATCAAACTGGTGGAGCCATATGTGGTTTGTGAAAAGAACAGACATGCAATGACCCTAGATGTGGTTCATGAAAAGAACACACATGCAATGACACTTGTGGATCCATATGTGGTTTGTGAGAAGAATAGACATGCAATGACTCTAGCTGTGGTTAATGAAAAGAGCACACATGCAATGACTATGATGGATCCATATGTGGTTTGTGAAAAGAACACACATGCAATGACTCTAGCTGTGGTTTGTGAAAATAAACACGCATGCAATGAATCTGGTGGATCCTTATGTGGATTGTGAAAAGCACATACATGCAATCACACTAGTTGATTCATATGTGGTTTGTGAGAAGAACACACATCCAGTGACACGGCTGGATCCATGTGTGGTTTATGAGAAGAACAGACATGCAATGACTCTTGTTGTTGTTTGTGGAAAGAACAGACATGCAATGACTCTACCTGTGGTTAATGAAAAGAATAGACATGCAATGACTATGATGCATCCATACGTGGTTTGTGAAAAGAACACACATGCAATGACTCTAGCTGTGGTTTGTGAAAAGAACAGACATGCAATGACACTGGAGGATCCATATGTTGTTTGTGGAAAGAACAGACATGCAATCACTCTAGTTGTGGTTTGTGAAAAGAACACACATGCAATCACACTGGAGGATCGGTGTGTGGTTTGTGAAAAGAAAACACATGCAATGACTCTAGCTGTGGTTCATGAAAAGAACACACATGCAATGACACTGGTGGATCCATATGTGGTTTGTGAAAAGAACAGACATGCAATGAATCTAGTTGTGGTTTGTGAAAAGAACACACATGCAATCAAACTGGTGGAGCCATATGTGATTTGTGAAAAGAACAGACATGCAATGACCCTAGCTGTGGTTCATGAAAAGAATAGACATGCAATGACCCTAGCTATGGTTTATGAAAAGAACACACATGCAATGACACTGGTGGATCCATATGTGGTTTGTGAGAAGAACAGACATGCGATGACTCTAGCTGTGGTTAATGAAAAGAACACACATGCAATGACTATGATAGATCCATATGTGGTTTGTGAAAAGAACACACATGCAATGACTCTAGTTGTGGTTTGTGAAAAGAACATACATCCAATGACACCGGTGGATCCATATGTGGTTTGTGAAAAGAACAGACATGCAATGACTCTAGCTGTGGTTTGTGAAAAGAACACACATGCAATCACACTGGTGGATCCATGTGTGGTTTGTGAAAAGAACAAACATGCAATGACTCTAGCTGTGGTTCATGAAAAGAAGACGCATGCAATGACACTGGTGGATCCATATATGGTTTGTGAAAATAACATACATGTAATGACTCTAGTTGTGGTTTGTGAAAAGAACACACATGCAATCACACTAGTGGATCCATATTTCATTTGTGAAAAGAACAGACATGCAATGACTCTACCTGTGGTTCATGAAAATAACACACATGCAATGACACTAGTTGATCCATATGTGCTTTGTGAGAAGAAAAGACATGCAATGACTCTAGTTGTGGTTAATGAAAAGAACAGACATGTAATGACTATGATGGATCCATATGTGGTTTCTGAAAAGAACACACATGCAATGACTCTAGCTATGGTTTGTGAAAAGAACACGCATGTAATGAATCTGGTGGATCCTTATGTGGTTTGTGAAAAGTACATACATGCAATCACACTAGTGGATTCATATGTGGTTTGTGAGAAGAACACACATCCAGTGACACGGGTGGATCCATGTGTGATTTGTGAGAAAAACACACATGCAATGACATTGGGTGTGGTTCATGAAAAGAACACACATCCAATGACACTGGTGGATCCTTGTGTGGTTTGTGAAAGAATAGACATGCGATGACTCTAGGTGTGGGTCATGAAAAGAATAGACATGCAATGACTCTAGCTGTTGTTTGTGGAAAGAATAGACATGCAATGACTCTAGGTGAGGTTCATGAAAAGAACACACATCCAATGAAACTGGTGGATCCTTATGTGGTTTGTGAAAGAACACACATGCAATGATTCTAGTTGTGGTTTGTGAAAATAACACACATGCAATGACACTGGTGGATCCATAGTGGTTTGTGAAAAGAATAGACATGCAATGACTCTAGTTGTTGTTTGTGGAAAGAACAGACATGCAATGACTCTACCTGTGGTTAATGAAAAGAACAGACATGCAATGACTATGATGGATCCATATGTGGTTTGTGAAAAGAACACACATGCAATGATTCTAGATGTGGTCTGTGAAAAGAATAGACATGCAATGACACTTGTGGATCCATATGTTGTTTGTGGAAAGAACAGACATGCAATCACTCTAGCTGTAGTTTGTGAAAAGAACACACACGCAATCACACTGGTGGATCCATGTGTGGTTTGTGAAAAGAACAGACATGCAATGACTCTAGTTGTGGTTCATCAAAAGAACACACATGCACTGACACTTGTGGATCCATATGTGGTTTGTGAGAAGAATAGACATGCAATGACTCTAGCTGTGGTTAATGAAAAGAGCACACATGCAATGACTATGATGGATCCATATGTGGTTTGTGAAAAGAACACACATGCAATGACTCAAGCTGTGGTTTGTGAAAATAAACATGCATGCAATGAATCTGGTGGATCCTTATGTGGTTTGTGAAAAGCACATACATGCAATGACTCTAGTTGTGGTTAATGAAAAGAACACACATGCAATGACTATGATGGATCCATATGTGGTTTGTGAAAAGAACACACATGTAATGACTCTAGTTGTGGTTTGTGAAAAGAACAGACATGCAATGACACTAGTGGATCCATATGTGGTTTGTGAAAAGAACAGACATGCAATGACTCTAGTTGTGGTTTGTGAAAAGAACAGACATGCAATGACACTAGTGGATCCATATGTGGTTTGTGAAAAGAACAGACATGCAATGACTCTAGCTGTGTTTTGTGAAAAGAACACACATGCAATCATGCTGGTGGATCCATGTGTGGTTTGTGAAAAGAACAGACATACAATGACTCTAGTTGTGGTTCACGAGAAGAACACACATGCAATGACACTGGTGGGTCCATATGTGGTTTGTGAAAAGAACATACATGCAATGACTCTAGCTATGGTTTGTGAAAAGAACACACATACAATCACACTGGTGGATCCATATGTGGTTTGTGAAAAGAACAGACATGCAATGACTCTAGCTGTGGTTCATGAAAAGAACACACATGCAATGACACTAGTGGATCCATATGTGGTTTGTGAGAAGAAACAACATGCAATGACTCTAGTTGTGGTAAATGAAAAGAACATACATGAAATGACTATGATGGATCCATATGTGGTTTGTGAAAAGAACACACATGCAATGACTCTAGTTGTGGTTTGTGAAAATAAACACGCATGCAATGAAACTGGTGGATCCTTATGTGGTTTGTGAAAAGAAAACACATGCAATCACACTAGTGGATTCATATGTGGTTTGTGAGAAGAACACACATCCAGTGAGAAGGGTGGATCCATGTGTGGTTTGTGAGAAGAACAGACATGCAATGACTCTAGTTGTTGTTTGTGGAAAGAACAGACATGCAATGACAATACCTGTGGTTAATGAAAAGAACAAACATGCAATGACTATGATGGATCCATATGTGGTTTGTGAAAAGAACACACATGCAATGAATCTAGTTGTGGTTTGTGAAAAGAACAGACATGCAATGACACTGGTGGATACATATGTTGTTTGTGAAAAGAACAGACATGCAATCACTCTAGTTGTGGTTTGTGAAAAGAACACACATGCAATGACTCTAGCTGTGGTTCATGAAAAGAACACACATGCAGTGACACTGGTGGATCCATATGTGGTTTGTGAAAAGAACAGACATGCAATGAATCTAGATGTGGTTTGTGAAAAGAACACACATGCAATCACCCTGGTGGAGCCATATGTGGTTTGTGAAAAGAACAAACATGCAATGACCCTAGCTGTGGTTCATGAAAAGAACACACATGCAATGACACTTGTGGATCCATATGTGGTTTGTGAGAAGAATAGACATGCAATGACTCTAGCTGTGGTTAATGAAAAGAGCACACATGCAATGACTATGATGGATCCATATGTGGTTTGTGAAAAGAACACACATGCAATGACTCTAGCTGTGGTTTGTGAAAAGAACACACATGCAATGAATCTGGTGGATCCTTATGTGGTTTGTGAAAAGAACACACATGCAATCACACTAGTGGATCCATATGTGGTTTGTGAGAATAACACACATCCAGTGACACTGGTGGATCCATATGTGGTTTGTGAGAAGGACACACATGCAATGACATTGGGTGTGGTTCATGAAAAGAACACACATCTAATGACACTGGTGGATCCTTATGTTGTCTGTGAAAACACACACATGTAATGACTCTAGCTGTGGTTTGTGAAAAGAATACGCGTGCAATGACACTAGTGGATCCATATGCGGTTTGTGAAAAGAACAAACATGCAATGACTCTAGCTGTGGTTTGTGGAAAGAATAGACATGCAATGACTCTAGCTGTGGTTAATGAAAAGAACAGACATGCAATGACTATGATGGATCCATATGTGGTTTGTGAAAAGAACACACATGCAATGACTCTAGCTATGGTTTGGGAAAGAACACACATGCAATGAATCTGGTGGAGCTTTATGTTGTTTTTGAAAAGAACAGACATGCAATGACTCTAGCTATGCGTTGTGAAAAGAACACACAATTAATGACACTAGTGGATCCATATGTGGTTTGTGAAAAGAACAAACATGCAATGACTCTAGTTGTTGTTTTTGGAAAGAACAGACATGCAATGACTCTAGCTATGGTTAATGAAAAGAATAGACATGCAATGACTATGATGGATCCAAATGTGGTTTGTGAAAAGAACTCACATGCAATGACTCTAGCTGTGGTTTGTGGAAAGAACACACATGCAATCACACTAGTGGATCCATGTGTGGTTTGTGAAAAGAACAGACATGCAATGACTCTAGCTATGGTTCATGAAAAGCACACACATGCAATGACACTGGTGGATCTATATGTGGTTTGTGAAAAGAACAGACATGCAATGACTCTAGTTGTGGTTTGTGAAAAGAACACACATGCAATCATAGTGGTGGATCCATATGTGGTTTGTGAAAAAAAACAGACATGCAATCACTCTAGATGTGGTTCATGAAAAGAACAGACATGCAATGACTATGATGGATCCATATGTGGTTTGTGAAAAGAACACACATGCAATGACTCTATCTGTGGTTTGTGAAAAGAACAAACATGTAATGACTCAGGTGTATCCTTATGTGGTTTGTGAAAAGAACAGACATGCAATGAACTCTGGTGGATCCATATGTGGTTTGTGAGAAGAACACACATCCAATGACACTGGTGGATCCATATGCGGTTTGTGAGAAGAACACGCATGCAATGACACTGGGTGTGAATCATGAAAAGAACACACATCCAATGACATTGGTGGATCCTTATGTGTTTTGTGAAAAGAACACACATGTAGTGACTCTAGCTGTAGTTTGTGAAAAGAACACACATGCAATCACACTGGTGGATCCATATGTGGATTGTGAGAAGAACACACATCGAGTGATACTGGTGGATCCATATGTGGTTTGTGAGAAGAACAGACATGCAATGACTCTAGCTGTTGTTTGTGGAAATTATAGACATGCAACGATTCAAGGTGTGGTTCATGAAAAGAACACACATAGAACGACACTGGTGGATCCTTGTGTGGTTTGTGAAAGAACACACATGCAATGACTCTAGCTGTGGTTTGTGAAAAGAACACACATGCAATGACATTGGTGGATCCATATGTGGTTTGTGAAAAGAACAGACATGCAAAATGACTCTAGTTGTTGCGTCTGGAAAGAACAGATATGCAATGACTCTACCTATGGTTAATGAAAAGAATAGACATGCAATGACTATGATGGATCCATATGTGGTTTGTGAAAAGAACAGACATGCAATAACACTGGTGGATCCATATGTTGTTTGTAAAAAGAACAGACATGCAATCACTCTAGCTATGGTTTGTGAAAAGAACACACATGCAATCACACTGGTGGATCCATGTGTGGTTTCTGAAAAGAACAGACATGCAGTGACTCTAGCTGTGGGTCATGAAAAGAACACACATGCAATGACACTGGTGGATCCATCTGTGCTTTGTGAAAAGAATGGACATGCAATGAATCTAGATGTGGTTTGCAAAAAGAACACACATGCAATCACACTAGTGGATCCATATGTGGTTTGTGAAAAGAACAGACATGCAATGACTCTAGCTGTGGTTCATGAAAAGAACACACATGCAATGACACTGGTGGATCCATATGTTGTTTGTGAGAAGAACAGACATGACATGACTCTAGCTGTTGTTTGTGGAAAGAACAGACATGCAATGACTATGACTGATCCATTTGTGCTTTGTGAAAAGAACACACCTGCAATGACTCTAGCTGTGGTTTGTGAAAAGAACACACATGCAATGAATCTGGTGGATCCTTATGTGGTTTATGAAACGAACACACATGCAATAACAATGGTTGATCCATATGTGGTTTATGAGAAGAACACACATCCAGTGACACTGGTGGATCCATATGTGGTTTGTGAGAAGAACACACATGCGATGAAATTGGGTGTTGTTCATGAAAAGAACACACATCAAAAGACATTGGTGGATCCTTATCTGGTTTGTGAAAGAACACACATGCAATGACTCTAGCTGTGGTTTGTGAAAAGAACACACATGCAAGGCCTCTAGCTATGGTTTGTGGAAAGAATAGACAAGCAATGCCTCTAGCTGTGGTTAATGTAAAGAACAGACATGCAATGACTATGATCGATCCATATGTGGTTTGTGAAAAGAACACACATGCAATGACTCTAGCTGTGGTTTGTGAAAAGAACACAGATGCAATGAATCTGATGGATCCTTATGTGGTTTGTGAAAAGAACATACATGCCATGACTCTAGCCGTGGTTTGTGAAAAGAACACACATTCAATGACACTGGTGGATCCATATGTGGTTTGTGAAAAGAACAGAGATGTAATGACTCTTGCTGTTGTTTTTGGAAAGAACAGACATGCAATGACTGTAACTGTGGTTAATGAAAAGAATAGACATGCAATGACTATGATGGATCCATATGTGGTTTGTGAAAAGAACTCACATGCAATGACTCTAGCTGTGGTTTGTGAAAAGAACACACATGGAATCGCACTGGTGGATCAATGTGTGGTTTGTGAAAAGAACACACATCCAATGACTCTAGCTATGGTTCATGAAAAGCACAGACATGCAATGACACTGGTGGATCTATATGTGGTTTGTGAAAAGAACAGACATGCAATGACTCTAGTTGTGGTTTGTGAAAAGAACACACATGCAATCACAGTGGTGGATCCATATGTGGTTTGTGAAAAAAAACAGACATGCAATCACTCTAGATGTGGTTCATGAAAAGAACAGACATGCAATGACTATGATGGATCCATATGTGGTTTGTGAAAAGAACACACATGCAATGACTCTATCTGTGGTTTGTGAAAAGAACAAACATGTAATGACTCAGGTGTATCCTTATGTGGTTTGTGAAAAGAACAGACATGCAATGAACTCTGGTGGATCCATATGTGGTTTGTGAGAAGAACACACATCCAATGACACTGGTGGATCCATATGCGGTTTGTGAGAAGAACACGCATGCAATGACACTGGGTGTGAATCATGAAAAGAACACACATCCAATGACATTGGTGGATCCTTATGTGTTTTGTGAAAAGAACACACATGTAGTGACTCTAGCTGTAGTTTGTGAAAAGAACACACATGCAATCACACTGGTGGATCCATATGTGGATTGTGAGAAGAACACACATCGAGTGATACTGGTGGATCCATATGTGGTTTGTGAGAAGAACAGACATGCAATGACTCTAGCTGTTGTTTGTGGAAATTATAGACATGCAACGATTCAAGGTGTGGTTCATGAAAAGAACACACATAGAACGACACTGGTGGATCCTTGTGTGGTTTGTGAAAGAACAGACATGCAATGACTCTAGCTGTGGTTTGTGAAAAGAACACACATGCAATGACATTGGTGGATCCATATGTGGTTTGTGAAAAGAACAGACATGCAATGACTCTAGTTGTTGCGTCTGGAAAGAACAGATATGCAATGACTCTACCTATGGTTAATGAAAAGAATAGACATGCAATGACTATGATGGATCCATATGTGGTTTGTGAAAAGAACAGACATGCAATAACACTGGTGGATCTATATGTGGTTTGTGAAAAGAATAGACATGCAATGACTCTAGTTGTGGTTTGTGAAAAGAACACACATGCAATCACACTGGTGGATCCATATGTGGTTTGTGAAAAGAACAGACATGCAATGAATCTAGATGTGGTTCATGAAAAGAACAGACATGCAATGACTATGATGGATCCATATGTGGTTTGTGAAAAGAACACACATGCAATGACTCTAGCTGTGGTTTGTGAAAAGAACACACACGCAATGACTTAGGTGTATCCTTATGTGGTTTGTGAAAAGAACAGACATGCAACGAACTCTGGTGGATCCATATGTGGTTTGTGAGAAGAACACACATCCAATGACACTGGTGGATCCATATGCGGTTTGTGAGAAGAACACGCATGCAATGACACTGGGTGTGGTTCATGAAAAGAACACACATCCAATGACATTGGTGGATCCTTATGTGGTTTGTGAAAAGAACCCACATGCAATGACTCTAGATATGGTTTGTGAAAAGAACACACATGCAATCACACTGGTGGATCCATATGTGGTTTGTGAGAAGAACACACATCCAGTGACACTGGTGGATCCATATGTGGTTTGTGAGAAGAACACACATGCAATGACATTGGGTGTGGTTCATGAAAAGAACACACATCCAATGACACTGATGGATCCTTATGTGGTTTGTGAAAGAACACACATGCAATGACTCTAGCTATGGTTTGTGAAAAGAAAACACATGCAATCACACTCGTGGATCCATATGTGGTTTGTGAAAAGAATAGACATGCAATGACTGTAGGTGTGGTTTGTGGAAAGAACAGACATGCAATGACTCTAGCTGTGGTTAATGAAAATAACAGACATGCAAGTCAAGTACAAGATGTCCAAAGATTTGGTTATTGGTTATCAACGGGCAAAGGCAAGCATAGACCCACCATTACACAATCCCATGCTTTCAAAGTATTTTAACTATTTCCACGTGGCATACGATTCTACTATGATCTTTTATCGATAGATAGAGTATTCTATATGTTGAATTAATTCCTTTGAAGCTTATATTACCTGATCCACTACTCCTAGCTTAACTAGGTGTGGCTTGCGCACACCATTGGAGCTTATATGTTGTGGCGCCCCGCAAAAACCACTACTAGAAAATCGCGGTGTTTTTGTGCATTGCATCATCATGACCGCATGCTCATGTCATCATGCCACATTGCATTGAGCATTGTCATGTCATCTTGCATTTGTTTGCATAAAACTATTTTCGAAAAACCTGTTTTTGTTTTCTAAATACCCGCCTTTATTTCAAATCCAAAACCCGGGTCTCCGGAATATTTTGCTTTGTCCACCAACGATTTTCAAAAGCCCCGTTTTAAATATTAAAAATATTTATTTTATTTTTAGGGGCAGCCGTACCGGGCCGATCCGACCCAGTCGGCCACCCCAGTACAAAAACCTAGCTACCTAAACCATTTTCCTACCCCAACCTAATCTACCCACCCTGCCTCCACATCACCCCACCCAATAGCCTGCCGCCACCTCACCACTCCCTTCCCCCTATCCTACCACAGCGTGCCACCTCGCCACCTGCCACCTCCCCCCAGCCGCCACCTCCTGGCCCCACCTAGCGGGCCCACCCACTCCCTCACCCACCACACACAAACACACACAGCAGCACACCCCCGGTCGGCCATCGCCACCTGCTCCCGGGCCCACCCGCGGTAGCCCGCCCCAGGCACGCCTCCCCTCCCCCCCGCTCTCTCTCTCCCCTACCTCCCCATCGTCTTCCTCTGCCGCCCTCCTCCTCGAGCAGGCCCCGCGGCTCTGTGCCCCGCCTCCATCCTGGTTGCCTCGCACCGCCGCCTCCTTCCGCATCGGCCACCGCCTGGGCGTCTCCCTGCCCGGCGACCAACACCCGCCCGGCGTCCGGCCTAAGCCGACCTGGTCCGCCCCCGCATCGAGGCCCCATCCCCGCCGCCAGGACGAGCCACGCGCCCCCTCGCTGGCCGCCATCGCCGCCTTGTGCTCCATCCTCGCCGGACCCCGTCGCCCTCCATCTGCAGGCCGCCGCCGCCTAGCTCTCCTCCAGGCCCCGCCGCCGGCCTCCGCGTCACCGCCTTCCTCTATCTGCGTCCTCTCCTCCTCGGCCGAGCCCTCCGTTGACCTCCGCAGCGAGCTCCGCCCCACCTGCCTCGACCCGTCGGCCGCGCCCGCCCTGGCCCGCCGCGCCGCCGAGCCCGTCTCCCCGCCGCCTCTGCCTCGTCGACACCGCCGCCCTGTCCCGGCCTTCCTAGCTCGTCAAGGTCAGAGGCCACCCGAGCTTGTGTGCGTGAGGCCTCCGTGTGTTTCTCGTGGCAACACAGGTTCACAAGAGTTGACTCTTTTGTCTGTTTTGGCGTCGCTCCCCGATGTTGAGGTTCATCCGGCCACTTCGAGAGACCGAGACCGACCGAGACAAGGACCCGAAGATCCGCACAAGGTCGATGCCTAATTCAAGTTCGCCGTCGACAACGGAACCGTGATACCTCGAGATCTCCTTCACGGACACCAAAGCCGGAACATCAAGGCCTACCCCATGGAACCTCAAGATCTTCACCACTCGAAGTGTTCCGCCAAGATCGCCATCGACAATGGAACCGAGACCGAACCCGGTGGCTTTTGCTGGACCATCAACAAGATCTACAATGGGACGCCAGGACGGAGATCCTGGACCCGAAGGCCACATGTGCGACAAGTACTCCTTCCCAGATGCGATGCTCGAGAACACGGACGGTAAGAACACCGACGCAGAACGCCAAGTTCTTCATCCCGGACGCCAAGACCGACCTGATACGCGGGCCCGACAAGATCGACACCGACCAAGGCGAGCCCAATGCGCCCCGACGCCACACCAAGTCCTTCTTCGCGGAACGCCAAGATCTACTCTGTTATCCGAGAACGATCCCGCCGAGACCGAACCCCAGATCCGGACCCTGAGACCCAACCCCCGAACCCCTCGAAGCCCAAGTTCGTCGAACCCTAATGTGATTCCCTATCCGATACCCCCTTTATTTTTATAATATGACATTATCATTTGTTGCATATTAAATTGTTCATGCATGCATACTTGTTTGTGGTTTGGGGGCATTATGCCGAGTCACCTCATAATTAAATATGGGGCCCATATGCGGACAAATCTAGTCTTATATTGGCCACATTTAAATTTGTGTAGCAAACCGGTGCTATATTTTGTCATGTTAAGACAACATTTAAATTGTGGGGTATCTAAAAAAACTTGAACCACTTAAATATTTGTCGGGACCCCGGTTCCGCTTAATATTGCCTAATTACATCGCATCCTTTGCCATGTCATACATCATACATGCATCATGCCCGATCTTTTGCCGTAGTATTAAATAGTGCATCCGGTGTTTCTTCTAGTGCTTTGCTTCTCCCTGGATTAGGACGATGAGTTGATGCGAGTGTCGACCCGATCTTCGGATGAAACTTCGGCAACGTTTTCAGGCGAGCATCTCCCCCTTTCTACCTATCTTACTTTTATAGTATTTATTCCTCCATGTTGATCTATTGCTATTTGTGTTGCGATGCTCTAGTTTTCGTGCCCGTGATATCCCTTGCAGCCTTATAATGCCTTGGACACATCCTATTACCTGTTGCTTGGTAGATAGTTGGACTTGCGTGTCGTAGTCGCTTGCTCAAGTGCCGCTGTGTGTCGTCAAGTACCACAGTTGTTGGAGTAATGCCGCATGTTTGATGTTGGAGATGATCATGGCTATAATTACCGTTTAATGACTAAAAAATTGAAGTAGGTAAATCCAGAGGCACAGGTGGGCAATAGATGTTATTTGGTTGTTAACCGTCCACTTGTGTCCCGTAGGACCCCGAGTTCTTGACACCTGTTCCGAGATCGAGCGTGCTAACCATAGGTGGGGTGTGTGGGCACCCCCATCGATTAGTACCTGATTTCAAAGTATTGTACCGGGGGCCACAATTAGTTTGGGGATTTATTACTATCATGTACTTATGCCATGCTTTACTGCTTAATTTAAATTGTGCGAGGTACTGCACCTGTACTGTTTAGGACCGTGACCCGTTTTATTTGTCAGACGACAAGCCCCCACACTTTCGGGTTCCCGATCGTACAATGGCTACACAAACCCCGAGTCCGTCTCGAGACCGGCCGACTTCGTTGCGGGTAGCTTAGTGGGTGGCCCCATGTACTTGCTTTGGGTGGGAACGTCATGACTTAGGCCCGCCGACATACCGATGGGTGTATGTTAACCGATCCGCAAAAGGGTCGAAGTGCGTGTGGATACTTTGGTGCACCCCTGCAGGGTTAAATCTTTTCGAAAAGCCGTGTCCGCGGTTATGGACGACTTGGAGCACAGTTCTCGATCATAGACAACTATAACTAAAGTTTACTGTTATAAATTGACTTGTATCCGATATGACTAGTAATCTGCTTCACTACAACGGAATGGCTAAATAAAAGTACCAACCACTGTTGGGTTTGGGTTATCACATGCTAATCGTATCTGACTAGTAAGTGTTGCAACTACAACGGAATGGTTAACTAAAACTGCCCACTGCTTATTATATCAGGATGACTCATGCTATCTATATTTGACTAGTAATTGCCGCAACTATAACGGAATGAATAAAACTGCCAACTGTGTGAGTTCCTCGGTTGACTTCCTCGTTTGGTCTCGAGGGGGGAAACACCAGGATGGGTATGTTTGGTGGTAGAATCAGGATGGTTTCGCATAGGTCTTTCTTATCCCTCTCTGATAGCCGACAGTTATATCGAGTCTCTATAGGTTGTTTAGTGCATGCTGCGCTGCCGCTTCAGTCCACCATACCTATGTAGGCGAGGACCGCCGAATTCTAGCCTCGCTGCAATCGGCCTCGATCGACCGCTCTTTTTCCTTTGCCTCCGGGCACCCCTTTTGTTGAATCAGGTTTTGAGATCGACGTCGTTAGCAGGGTTACCCTTCCGGCTTGGCCTGGGAAGGGTTATGAACGCCATTGGTTATTCTTCAGGGCTCTTAGCCCCATTTGCATCTTGTCCGTAGTCGGACGCTCTACCGTTTTCAAGGTGATTTGGATCTTTGTACTGTATATCTGTATTCTTGACTCATGGAGTCGTTGTTGTATATATCTGTTCTATGGGTTCCATCGTGGACTATTGTGTAATGGTATTACTTCATTTTTCCACCCGCACGCAAGTGCCTGGTGGGCACCTTTGAATCGTTTCTATGCGGGTTTGGCGGGAATCGCTAAAACTTGCATAGGGCCGATTCTGAGGGTGTTACAGAGTGGTATCAGAGCTCAGCAGTTGCGATACCCCACAAGTCCAGCCTGTAGGATAACCTAGCTAACGGCCGAAGTAGAGTGTCAAAACTATTTTTGCAAAATCGGTTGGATAGTTTTGATTAGGTCTGATTTTACTCCTTACCCCTCTGCTGCTCTCCTCTCACCTCTGCGTGTTTTGAATCCGCTCTCTTCTCTCTCTCCGAGTCCAGGATTTCTCGTGGTTGGGTTCCATCGTACCTTCAGGGTTTCGCTTCCTCCTTTCGTAACGGTGTTGCTACATCTGGTCTTCATGCTATCCGAGGAATCCTTCGTCTGGTGGACTTCTCTTTGTTCCTTCTCGTGCCTTCCGGTGTTTTCCGACGCGACGACATCATCTACGCCAGATCCGATGCAGAGTCTGCATCACTCTTTTGTTTCTGAACCTCGATTGTCGAGATCTTCAGTCTGATTCCGAGAATGGTTGCACGCTTTTCTACTGATTGTGTGGAGTAATAGTTTGGGTGCGTGATGGATTGGCCCCCATGCCGACTACCCCTTCTATTCGCTTTCGTACATTGAAGTGGATGAGAATGCATCGGTTCCCTCTTTCTATCGAAGCTAGAGGTGGCTTTATTTGTTGATACCTCTACCTTCGACCTTTTGTTCCCGGAGTGTTCTCTCGACGATCACGGACAAAGTACCCTTGTTAGTGGTGTCGCGAGGATCTACATGAAGCCAGAAGTTTCAGATCGTCGGCCTTCTTCCCTGTATCGTGAGGCGGATCTCGAGGGCGAGATCCATTGTTAGTGGTGTCGAATTGTGGCGCCCCGCAAAAACCACTACTAGAAAATCGTGGTGTTTTTGTGCATTGCATCATCATGACCGCATGCTCATGTCATCATGCCACATTGCATTGAGCATCGTCATGTCATCTTGCATTTGTTTGCATAAAACTATTTTCGAAAAACCTGTTTTTGTTTTCTAAATACCCGCCTTTATTTCAAATCCAAAACCCGGGTCTCCGGAATATTTTGCTTTGTCCACCAACGATTTTCAAAAGCCCCGTTTTAAATATTAAAAATATTTATTTTATTTTTAGGGGCAGCCGTACCGGGCCGATCCGACCTAGTCGGCCTCCCCAGTACAAAAACCTAGCTACCTAAACCATTTTCCTACCCCAACCTAATCTACCCACCCTGCCTCCACATCACCCCACCCAATAGCCTGCCGCCACCTCACCACTCCCTTCCCCCTATCCTACCACAGCGTGCCACCTCGCCACCTGCCACCTCCCCCCAGCCGCCACCTCCTGGCCCCACCTAGCGGGCCCACCCACTCCCTCACCCACCACACACAAACACACACAAGAAGACACCCGCCCCAGGCACGCCTCCCCTCCCCCCCGCTCTCTCTCTCCCCTACCTCCCCATCGTCTTCCTCTGCCGCCCTCCTCCTCGAGCAGGCCCCGCGGCTCTGTGCCCCGCCTCCATCCTGGTTGCCTCGCACCGCCGCCTCCTTCCGCATCGGCCAGCCTGGCGTCTCCGCCTGGGCGACCAACACGCCTGCCGTCTGCTCAAGGCCCGACTGGTCCGCCCCGATCGAGGCCCCATCCCCGCCAGACGAGCCACGCGCCTCGGCTGGCCGCCATCGCTTTGTGCTCCATCTCGCGGCCTCCATCTCAGTCGCCCTCCATGCCCGCTGCGCTCTTCTCTGTGCCCCGCCGGCCTCCGCGTCACCGCCTTCCTCTATCTCTCCCGCAGACGCACCGCCCGAGCGCCGCCGGGGGCCCCTCTCCCTTTCCTCGTCGCTCACCGCTGCGTCCTCTCCTCCTCGGCCGAGCCCTCCCGTTGACCTCCGGCAGCGAGCTCCGCCCCACCTGCCCCTCGACTGCCGCGCCCCTGCTTCGCGCCCGCCAGCGAGCCCGTCTCCTGCCGCCCTCTGCTCTGCCTCGTCGACACCGCCGCCCTGTCCCGGCCTTCCTAGCTCGTCAAGGTCAGAGGCCACCCGAGCCTGCTGCGCCACGCCCCTGTTGTTCTCCTGGCCGGGCTTGTGTGCGTGAGGCCTCCGTGTGTTTCTCGTGGCAACACAGGTTCACAAGAGTTGACTCTTTTGTCTGTTTTGGCGTCGCTCCCCGATGTTGAGGTTCATCCGGCCACTTCGAGAGACCGAGACCGACCGAGACGAGGACCCGAAGATCCGCACAAGGTCGATGCCTAATTCAAGTTCGCCGTCGACAACGGAACCGTGATACCTCGAGATCTCCTTCACGGACACCAAAGCCGGAACATCAAGGCCTACCCCATGGAACCTCAAGATCTTCACCACTCGAAGTGTTCCGCCAAGATCGCCATCGACAATGGAACCGAGACCGAACCCGGTGGCTTTTGCTAGACCATCAACTAGATCTACAATGGGACACCAGGACGGAGATCCCAGACCCGAAGGCCACATGTGCGACAAGTACTCCTTCCCGGATGCGATGCTCGAGAACCCGGACGGTAAGAACATCGACGCAGAATGCCAAGTTCTTCATCCCGGACGCCAAGACCGACCTGATACGCGGGCCCGACAAGATCGACACCGACCAGGGCGAGCCCGATGCGCCCCGACACCACACCAAGTCCTTCGCGGAACGCCAAGATCTACTCTGTTATCCGAGAACGATCCCGCCGAGACCGAACCCCAGATCCGGACCCTGAGACCCAACCCCCGAACCCCTCGGAGCCCAAGTTCGTCGAACCCTAATGTGATTCCCTATCCGAGACCCCCTTTATTTTTATAATATGACATTATAATTTGTTGCATATTAAATTGTTCATGCATGCATACTTGTTTGTGGTTTGGGGGCATTATGCCGAGTCACCTCATAATTAAATATGGGGCCCATATGCGAACAAATCTAGTCTTATATTGGCCCCATTTAAATTTGTGTAGCGAACCGGTGCTATATTTTGTCATGTTAAGACAACATTTAAATTGTGGGGTATCTAAAAAAACTTGAACCACTTAAATATTTGTCGGGACCCCGGTTCCGCTTAATATTGCCTAATTACATCGCATCCTTTGCCATGTCATACATCATACATGCATCATGCCCGATCTTTTGCCGTAGTATTAAATAGTGCATCCGGTGTTTCTTCTAGTGCTTTGCTTCTCCCCGGATTAGGACGATGAGTTGATGCGAGTGTCGACCCGATCTTCGGATGAAACTTCGGCAACGTTTTCAGGCGAGCATCTCCCCCTTTCTACCTATCTTACTTTTATAGTATTTATTCCTCCCTGTTGATCTATTGCTATCTGTGTTGCGATGCTCTAGTTTTCGTGCCCGTGATATCCCTTGTAGCCTTATAATGCCTTGGACACATCCTATTACCTGTTGCTTGGTAGATAGTTGGACTTGCGTGTCGTAGTCGCTTGCTCAAGTGCTGCTGTGTGTCGTCAAGTACCACAGTTGTTGGAGTAATGCCGCATGTTTGATGTTGGAGATGATCATGGCTATAATTACCGTTTAATGACTAAAAAATTGAAGTAGGTAAATGCAGAGGCACAGGTGGGCAATAGATGTTATTTGGTTGTTAACCGTCCACTTGTGTCCCGTAGGACCCCGAGTTCTTGACACCTGTTCCGAGATCGAGCGCGCTAACCACAGGTGGGGTGTGTGGGCACCCCCATCGATTAGTACCTGATTTCAAAGTATTGTACCGGGGGCCACAATTAGTTTGGGGCTTTATTACTATCCTGTACTTATGCCATGCTTTACTGCTTAATTTAAATTGTGCGAGGTACTGCACCTGTACTGTTTAGGACCGTGACCCGTTTTCGCTGTATCGACAAGCCCAGTCACACTTTCGGGTTCCCAGTCGTTTACAGCCGGCTACACAAACCCTGAGTCCGTCTCGGAGACCGGCCGACTTCGTTGCGGGTAGCTTAGTGGGGTGGCCCCCATGTACTTGCTTTGGGTCTGGGAAACGTCATGACTTAGGCCCCGCCGACATACCGATGGGTGTATGTTAACTGATCCGCAAAAGGGTCGAAGTGCGTGTGGATACTTTGGTGCACCCTGAGGTTAAATCTTTTCGAAAAGCCGTGTCCGCGGTTATGGACGACTTGGAGCACAGTTCTCGATCATAGACAACTATAACTAAAGTTTACTGTTATAAATTGACTTGTATCCGATATGACTAGTAATCTGCTTCACTACAACGGAATGGCTAAATAAAAGTACCAACCACTGTTGGGTTTGGGTTATCACATGCTAATCGTATCTGACTAGTAAGTGTTGCAACTACAACGGAATGGTTAACTAAAACTGCCCACTGCTTATTATATCAGGATGACTCATGCTATCTATATTTGACTAGTAATTGCCGCAACTATAACGGAATGAATAAACTAACCGTGTGTGAGTTCCTCGGTTGACTTCCTCGTTTGGTCTCGAGGGGAAACACCAGATGGGTATGTTTGGTGGTAGAATGGATGGTTTCGATAGGTCTTTCTTATCCTCTCGATAGCAAGCAGTTATATCGAGTCTCTATAGGTTGTTTAGTGCATGCTGCGCCGCTTGATCCACCATACCTATGTAGGCGAGGACCGCCAATTCTAGCCTCGCCGTGTCTTGGCCTCGATCTTGACCGCTCTCTTTTTCCTTTGCCCTCTGTCGGCACCCCTTTTGTTGAAGCAGGTTTTGAGATCGACGTCGTTAGCAGGGTTACCCTTCCGGCTTGGCCTGGGTAGGGTTATGGACGCCATTGGTTATTCTTCAGGGCTCTTAGCCCCATTTGCATCTTCTCCGTAGTCGGACGCTCTACCGTTTTCAAGGTGATTTGGATCTTTGTACTGTATATCTGTATTCTTGACTCATGGAGTCGTTGTTGTATATATCTGTTCTGTGGGTTCCATCATGGACTATTGTGTAATGGTATTACTTCGTTTTTCCACCCGCACGCAAGTGCCTGGTGGGCACCTTTGAATCGTTTCTATGCGGGTTTGGCGGGAATCGCTAAAACTTGCATAGGGCCAATTCTGAGGGTGTTACATATGTCTATCCTTATCCATGCTTAGCTATTCAGTCTAGTCCATCCAGAAGATGTATCAGAGCTGCAGAAGAATCTAGTATGATAGGAAAACAAGGTATGAAGGTGATATGAGGTTAACCATGCGAAGGCTTGTATGGGAGGCCACGATGGGATGTTTTTGCAGTCCCATGCTCGCCACCCCTAGGAACCAAGTACTTGCCTTTGGAACTGAGACGAGCGTACAGCCATACGGGGCCTGGAAAACCCCTCGACTAACTAACTTGCCTAGTAGATTCCATGAGTCACATAGTTCGGGAGTTCCATTCGATATATGCACTTTGGTTGTTCTTGAAGGCGGTGAAGCAGGTGCATCATAACATGTAGAGAAGCGTGGACTAGGTTGCTTGGGGTAGATAGATTCCCTGGTAAACCAACCTCACCTCACATCTCTAGGGACCGGCTTCTGTATTTGACCCATTACGCCGGAACCATCCTTAGGGCGTGACTCAGGGTCTCAACGAAAGAAAGTTAAAGGTCATGTCTGACCACCCTTTGTTGGCCTTCCAAGGAAGAGGGCTTATGTGCTGGCATTAAGAGTCGGTTAGTACGTTGGTTTACCAGGGGATCTAGCCACCCCAAGCAACCTAGTCCATGCTTTCCTACCTTTTATGATGCACCTCCCTCACTTCCTTCAAGAATAACCAAAGTGCATATGTCGAATGGAACGCCCAAACTATGTGACTTATGGAATCTACTAGGCAAGTTAGTTTGTCGATGACGGGAAGCAGCTTTGTGTCGCCACGGCTGATGACCCACAAGTATAGGGGGTGTATCGCAGTATTTTTGATAAGTAAGAGTGTCGAACCCAACGAGGAGCAGAAGGTGCTGGCTAGTGGTATGATTCAGGAATTCTCTGCAAATACTTAGCAAACGTATTTTTAGGGGGTTTCGATAAAGCAAGTAAACAAAGTACGAGTAAATAAAAGACAGTAAGAATAAATGCAGCAGGTGGCCCAATCCTTTATGCAGCAAAGGACAAGCCGGTTGTATTTCTATAGATGACCAAACATTCTCGAGGACACATGGGAAGACTGTCAAGTGCTTTCGCTTCGTATAGTCAATTAATCTTCTCTAGCTTGCTAAGTGTTGTGTGGGTGAACCTGTGCTAATGTACCGTCCCATCCAAGACTTAATACATACTTGTGATTAAACCCCCTTGCAAACATCCGTAAGTACAAGAAAGTAATTAAGGTAAAACCTAACCACAGCCTTAAACTCTAAGACCCTTACGTCCCTTGTGCAATGGTTTCCTAACGGGGGTTCAGGTTTCTGTCACTCCGGCAACCCCTACGATTAGTAGCCAAATACACAATGCATTCCCCTAGGCCCATATAGGTGAAGTGTCATGTAGTCGACGTTCACATGACACCACTAGAAGAAGTACACCACAACTTAAATAACAATCTATTGAATCTTTCTCAACACAACTCCAATACTAACAACAAGACTTCTCCCATGTCCTCAAGAACAAAACAAACTACTCACAAGACATCATGTGGATCATGATCAGAGATGGAATAATGATGTATAACAATCTGAACATAAACAATAATTCAATGGTTCACTCAATAGCATCAACTACAAAGAGTAATCAATACCGGGAAAGTTTCCCCTATGAACTATGCAAGATTCAACTCAATTGTTACAGCAATATGGAGATGGTGATGAAGGTTCTGATGGTGATGATGGTGGTGATGATGATGATGATGATCCCGATGAAGTCCAGCTTGATGGTGGTGTTGATGGCGACGATCTCCCCTCTCCGGGAAGGAATTCCTCCGGCAGAAATCTGTCTGCCGGAGAGATCTTTCTCTCTCGGTGTTTTCCACCCCACAGAGGCGGCGGAATCTTTCTGTGGTCGCTCCCCGAGTCTTAGGGTTTCGGGAGGAAGATATACGCCAGAGGGGAGAGGCTGGAGTGGGCCAGGGCGGCCACACCACTCCCTGGCGCGGCCTAGGCCTGCCCGCGCCATGGGGTGGTGTGGTCCCCCTGTGGCCCACCTCCTCTCCATCTTCTGGCATCTTGAGTCTTCTGGAAAAATAGAATTTTTCGTATATTTTCCTGGATTTTCTGATCTTCATGAATTTTGCCTCCAGCAGCACCTTTTCTATCAGAATCCTGACTACAACGGTCCATGCTCCAAAAGTCATCAACCATGCAAAAATAGATGAAATAACATAAGTATCACCTCTCAATATGAAATATATCAATGAATAATAGTGATTTAAGACATAGAATAGTGATGCAAAATGGACGTATCAACTCCCCCCAAGCTTAGACTTCGCTTGTCCCTGTTTAAACCGAGCTCAATAAACATGACCTCAGGTTTATGGAGTGAAGAGTCGATAAAAGGATACGGACAAGAAGCATCACATTCATCAAATACATAGATCATAATAGAAGACAACTCACTATTATACAACTCAACTTGTAATGAGTAAAGGAAACACAATAAATATACATAGAGTGAATCATAATTGGTAATGGCAAACTTAGCTCTTGGTCGAAGAATAGTTGATAATTTGGTGGAGTTCACAAATAGCTGGTTTTCAATGATAGCTTTCAAAGTAGTAAACATCAAGATAAGAGCAATGTGCAAAACAAGGAACATAAGAAACATGATTGAATAAATCATCATATGAATGAATGAAACACATCAACTCAAAATACTTGCTGAGATAGAAGGGAAAGGGTTTACTGACTCAACTACAAAGTAAATGAAGGGCCCTTCACAGAGGGAAGCAGGGATTGCGAGTCTCATAAAGAGCTCCCAAAAATTATGATACTTACTAGCTTTCAGCTCTCATTTCCCCTATCATAGGCATCTTTAGGTGATTAAGGTTAAAGTGACACAACTAAGAGGATATGCTTGACAAGTTATAAGTTGAAATCTCATGCCCCTTACTTACAAGTACCGATCCTCATGCTACTCAACTTCAGTCACAAGAAAGCTCATGTCATTGTAAATACATGCGTATCATTGAGAACCGCCACCGGGGTACCCCTTGCACATGACATAGGAGCTATCCCATAATCAAAATGACAAGGCAAGCAGACAGTGAGCATCTCAGCGATCTTTTTATTTGCTATTTGCATAGGTTTTTATTGAGGATGCTTCATAGAATGCTCACTATAGTTATGCTGCAAGTTTCCACCATGATTAGGCATGGCTTAGGCTAGCGGCCCAGGCATTTCTCTAACACACATATAAACTCCATGATCTTGCAAGTTCCACTTTTATTTCACACCGCCGGGATCCATAAGCAAAAGAACATGATATCAACTAGGTACAAGTACCAATGAAGTGTTGAAAGCGGTCCCCGTGATACATGGTTCGGCTAACTTCAACTCATAAAGCGCAAGCATATACGCAACAAAGAAGGACCCAATGGTTCAAGTTTATTAAGTGCAAGAAAATAAAGTGTGCCATCAAGTTCGTGAGAGCTTTATTCACTAATTTTCACATAACAAGTTTAATTTGGGAGGTAGACAAAACAAGAATTTACTTGGAATAGCAATAATGCTACTAGGTAGGTATGGTGGACACAAATGGCAAAGGTTTTGGTTTAAGGGAGTGGATGCACGAGAAGAATTCCCTCTCAGTACAGGTTTTCGGCTAGCAAGGCTGGGTAGCAAGTACAAGAGTTGAAGGAAACAACCAAACATACAAATGATAAAGAGAAACATGCAATCTTCCTTGGAAGCACAAAAGATCTTAACTAGAGAATACTAGACTTATGAGCAAATAAAGAAAGATGATGAAATTATTTTTCTCTGGAGTACTTCTATCTTTTTCTTTTCAACTCTCAAAAAGGTGTTGCTACTAATCGAGCCAGGTTTGCCAAAACCAACTAAATTAACTCAATGATCCCAAAGTGATACCAATAATAACAATAAGACCAATCATATAACCACGAATTGAAAACTAACATATGCTATGAAAAAGAGTGAATGATAGAACTTCTCATTAATATTCCATAACGGTAACTCACACCAAGGGATACAAATCTAACGAGAGAGGGGACACTTCCATAATGCAAACCATACTACAAAATAACTCCTCTATTCATGATATGACTCTACTAATAAGGTAAAAACATAGAAGATAGTGATATGATACCGCGGCACTCCCCCAAGCTTGGAACAAACCAAGGGGATGCCAAACCTGATGACGAATTACTCCTTCGGTGGTGGCGGTAATATTTTCTTAGTTGTCGCGAGGAAATCTTCCAGCATCTTGTGAAGCCTATTATTCTCCCATTGAAGCATGTCCACCTTCCTATGCAGGTCTCGATACTTATCGCAGAACTCCTTAGTGACTCGTAGGGCTTCCGCTGATGCAGGGCAAGAGACTAAAGGTACCAGCCCCTGCTTGGGGTCTTGAAGATCCTCCTCCATGGGCTCCTTCCCTTTATCCTTGGCGGATACCATTGTGCTTCTAAGCTCTCAAAGAGTATGTCCTGACAGAAACAGATCGAAACAAAAACACGACGAAAACACAATATACGAACCTCGGAGAATCGGGGGGTTATATATTATGAAGTTTCATATCAAAAAGGAAGGTACTGGGAGAAAATGAGTCGGAGGCAGAGTCCTGGGTGGCCTCACCACCTGGTGGCGCGGCCAGGGGTGGGCCCGCGCCATGGGGTGGTGTGGGCCACCTGCCCGCTTCCATCCTTTTCGCTCAGAGATTTCCTTATTGACTGAAAACTGCAAAAATATAGTTGGATTGTATTTTTGCGGAACTTTTCTTACCAGAATTGTTACCTAGTTGGAAACGGGCTCTGCAGGTCTCTGAATTTGGTATTGAGTGGATCCTTCCGGAGTCATCACTTGAATATCATTGATATCTTCATCTTCATATACTTATTACTCGAGTCATACAACCTTTCTCTTCCTTGTTACACCATTATCTCCACTTCCTGGAAATTTCTTTCACACAAAACTTCACACAGTTCTTATTAGCAACATTAGTATAAGTGAAGTGATAAAACCTTTTGAGTCCAACTTCAACTGAAAACCATCAAAACAAAAGCTACTGTATCAACTCCTTCTGAAAACCCAAAAAGAATTCAAAAAGGAAATCGAATAAAGAAGCAAATGCAAGGTTGGCTAAATCTGTCAAAACGGACCAGTAGGTAAAGATCAATTTTTTCGAAAATCTTATGTTGCTCAAATCAAAAAGTGCAAAACTAACTAAAGTTAAATAACAACCTGGGGCAGAAGCACAAAAAATTACAGCTCAATCCGACATACATAGATCTCTCACGAATTTTTACGGTGAAGCATAAAAATCTGTTTCAGGACAGCAACTTCCCCAAATCTTACTTCTCTCTCATTAGAGGTTGATCTTGACACAAAAACCAAACAAAACGGATAAGAAGCAGTTATTACCGAAGTAATAACTTCCAAGACTCAAAGAAACAAAACAAACTTAAAGAAAAAACAAATTGGGTTGTCTCCCATAAAGCTCTTTCTTTATAGCCATTAAGATGGGCATGATAATTTTGAAGATGCTCTCATAGGGATATAAATTGAAGCGAAAGAGAGCATTAAGAAGCAAAAACACACACACATTTAAGTCTAACCCACTTCCTATGCAAGGGGATTTTGTAAACAAACAAGTTATTGGAACCACGGGAAACTTGCATAAGAAGGCAAAAGAAGTGCAACATAAAAACTTTCAGCATAAAACCGGGAAACTTGATATTATTGAGGTGCACAAGAACACTTTTCCCTCTCTCATAATAGCTTTCAGTATCATGCATAAACTTAACAATATAGCTATCACAAGGACTATCATAGCAATGATCACTTATTCTAACAGAAAACACAGGAATACTAGCTCTCATAACACTACTATGCGAAACAATATTAGAGGTATCGTTACAAAGGATAGTGTGTCCCTCTTTTTCATATTTAGCAACAAAGTCTTTCACATTTGCTACAATAGGTTCATCAATCATTTATTTATCAGGTTCAGCAGCCTTACTCATACTTTCATTAACCATACTAGCTATCATAGAATGTTCCTTTACCTTAACTGGGAAAGGCATTTTCTCAATATAAGGTTTAGGTAAAACATGACTAGCAGTATAAACTTCAGTATTTCTTGCAGGAACACTCTTAGCAATATCTTTATAAGGTTCATGATACTTATTCCACTTCTTTTTAGGCACTTCAATATAAGAAGCAAATGCCTTAAAATAAGAAGCAATAGCTTGAGAGTCTAAACCATAAGCATTTTTAATATTTTGAAAGTCATCAGTTCCCATAAAAGATTCAATGCATTCATAATCATAATTTATACCTGACTTTCTACCTTTGTCATTCTCCCAAGCTTCAGCATTGTCTTGAATACGGTCTAGAAGGTCCTATTTAACTTCTTCTTCCATGCGAGTGAATGATCCAGCACAAGAACCATCCAATAAATCCTTGTCATGTAGAGGGAGCCTTGCATAAAAGTTATTGATAATGATATTATTAGAGAGCTCATGAATGGGACATTTGAGCATTAGTAACTTCAATCTCCCCCAATCTTGAGCTATACTCCCTCCATCAAGAGGCCAAAAGTTGTATATTTGATTCCGATCTTTATGAATCTCACTAGGAGGATAAAACTTTGAATAAAAGAGAGGCACTATTTCCTCCCATTCCAGAGCTTGACCATTCTTCAGTAGCTTATACCAGTCCTCAGCTCTTCCTTTCAGTGATAATGAGAATAGCTTCTTCTTAACTTGATCTGTAGTAATACCTGCACACTTGAACAACCCGCATAATTCGTGTATAAAGAGCAAATGATCACCGGGATGGACAGTTCCATCCCCAACATAGTAGTTATCCATAACACGATCGATAATTCTTGTAGGTATTTTGAAAACATCTTTCTCAGCAGGTGGTGGCTTATCTACTACCTTAGCAGTGGTAGTAGCATTACCAAATAAGAAACTCAGCGAATTATCCATAACGAAAATAAAGCAACTAGCAGAAGTAAACAATACTCATAGTAGAAGTTTCCTTTACCAGTTCCACTCTCCAACAGCGCTTCACTCCCCGGCAACGGCGCCAGAAAATAGTCTTGATGACCCACAAGTATAGGGGGCGTATCTCAGTATTTTCGGTAAGTAAGAGTGTCGAACCCAACGAGGAGCAGAAGGTACTGGCTAGTGGTATGATTCAGGAATTCTCTGCAAATACTTAGCAAATGGATTTTTAGGGGTTTTCGATAAAGCAAGTAAACAAAGTACGAGTAAATAAAAGACAGTAGGAATAAATGCAGCAAGTGGCCCAATCCTTTATGCAGCAAAGGACAAGCCGGTTGTATTTCTATAGATGACCAAACGTTCTCGAGGACACATGGGAAGACTGTCAAGTGCTTTCGCTTTGTATAGTCGATTAATCTTCTCTAGCTTGCTAAGTGTTGTGTGGGTGAACCTGTGCTAATGTACCGTCCCATCCAAGACTTAATACATACTTGTGATTAAACCCCCTTGCAAACATCCGTAAGTACAAGAAAGTAATTAAGGTAAAACCTAACCACAGCTTTAAACTCTAAGACCCTTATGTCCCTTGTGCAATGGTTTCCTAACGGGGGTTCAGGTTTCTGTCACTCCGGCAACCCCTACGATTAGTAGCCAAATACACAATGCATTCCCTTAGGCCCATATACGTTAAGTGTCATGTAGTTGACGTTCACATGACACCACTAGAAGAAGTACAACACAACTTAAATAACAATCTATTGAATCTTTCTCAACACAACTCCACTACTAACAACAAGACTTCTCCCATGTCCTCAAGAACAAAACGAACTACTCACAAGACATCATATGGATCATGATCAGAGATGGAATAATGATGTATAATAATCTGAACATAAACAATAATTCAATGGTTCACTCAATAGCATCAACAACAAAGAGTAATCAATACCGAGAAAGTTTCCCCTATGAACTATGCAAGATTCAACTCAATTGTTACAGCAATATGGAGATGGTGATGAGGGTGCTGATGGTGATGATGGTGGTGATGATGATGATGATCCCGATGAAGTCCAGCTTGATGGTGGTGTTGATGGTGACGATCTCCCCTCTCCGGGAAGGAATTCCTCCGGCAGAAATCTGTCTGCCGGAGAGATCTTTCTCTCTCCGTGTTTTCTGCCCTGCAGAGGCGGCGGAATCTTTCTGTGGTCGCTCCCCGAGTCTTAGGGTTTTGAGAGGAAGATATACGCCAGAGGGGAGAGGCTGGAGTGGGCCAGGGTGGCCACACCACTCCCTGGCGTGGCCTAGGCCTGCCCGCGCCATGGGGTGGTGTGGGCCCCCTATGGCCCACCTCCGCTCCATCTTTTGGCATCTTGAGTCTTCTGGAAAAATAGAATTTTCTGTATATTTTCCTGGATTTTCTGATCTTCGTGAATTTTGCCTCCAAACAGCACCTTTTCCATCAGAATCCTGACTGCAGCGGTCCATGCTCCAAAAGTCATCAACCATGTAAAAATAGATGAAATAACATAAGTATCACCTCTCAATATGAAATATATCAATGAATAATAGTGATTTAAGACATAGAATAGTGATGCAAAATGGATGTATCAACGGCTACCATCGCTTTCTGCGCCAGGATTCATGCTCGTCGTCGCCCCAGGAGAAGGGGAAAATACCCCAGCAACGCTTCGTTCTCGTCCTGAACCGCTCACTCTCCCCTGCTACCTCTTTCTCACTTCCTCACAGTGGAGCCCCAACCCTAGCTGCTAGTTGCCGACGCGCCCTGCCGTCTCTGACCTCCCCGGTCTCTATTGACACCGCATCGTCCGCTTCTTCCCTAACGCCGATGTGCTCCGCCGCTCACCTTGTCATCGCTCCGGTCATCGCCGGTGTCACCAACCACTCTAGGGTGAGCTGCTGGTGCTGAAGAACCTCTCTGCTTGGTCAATTGCTTGCCATAGCTGACTCCCGCTGTGAGTCTGAGAGCTCTACTGACTCCGCTCTCGATAGTTCTCTCTCTGGGGACCAAACACTAGTGGCGCTAGTAGTAGTAGCTTTGCCTAGCTCACATGCTTTCAACGCACCAAGGCACGCTTGCTGGAACAGTCGTAGTCGTTGTCGGTGACCACCGTATGCCGTGTTCGTGGTGAGGTTGATGTGGATCTCGCGTGGCCACCTCGTGGACCTAATGTGGCGCTGTGTCAGCGCCTAACAATCTTTGCCAGGGTGGCAAGCCTATGTGGCCCTTGGCCTAGTGGTTAATGACTAGGACTAGTTCATCCTCGATAGGAAAAGGTTGTGGTTCGTTAGGGTTGACGTCTGGATGATCTCAGCCTAATGCAATAATGGTTTAATATTTTCACAATATGATGTAAATTGGAAAATTCGTAACTAATTAATATTTACTCAGAAAAATATGTATAATATATCAAAATATTCAGAAAAATAAGATCTATAGCTTAGCATTAAAATAATGCATTGTTAAGCAACTTTCAAGAAAAGTTTAATTAGAAGAATAGAATGAACCACCGCGGGTGATTCCAAGGTTTCTTAGAATTAGGATTTACCACCCTCAGAACCTGTTTAAATTTTTTGATCATGTATTAGGATTACATCGGAATACTATTTAGCATTGCATCGATGCCATGTGTTGATCATTTCCCTCTCTTTCTAGTGTTTTGCTTCTTCTCGGTGGAATACGAGATTGAGTCCGAGACAGAAGCTAGAGATCAACACCATCGAACTTCGAAGATCAATACTGGACCAACTATAATTAAGTCAAGTACAAGATGTCTGAAGATCTGGTTATTGGTTATCAATGGGCAAAGGAAAGCATAGCTCCGCCATTATACAGCTCATGCTTTCAAAGTATTTTAATTCTTGTCGTGTTGCATACGATTCTACTATGGTATTTTATTGATAGATAGAGTATCCTATCTATTTAATTACTTCTTTTGAAGCATATATTACCTGATCTACTTCTCCTAGCATAACTACGTTTTGCTTGTGTGCACTACTAGAGCTTATATGTGTGTCCTGCTTAGCCATGCTTAGTTGTTGAGTCGAGTTCATCCAAAAGAATCTAGTATGACAGCAGAACGAGGTATGAAGGTGATACGAGGTTAAACATGGTAGGTCGTGTATGGGAGGCGACAGTGGGATGTGGTTTTTGTAGTCCCATACTCGCCACCCCTAGGAACTGAGCTCTTGCCTTTGGAACCGAGACGAGCGTATAGCCACACGGTGCCTGGAAAACCCCTCGACTAACTAACTTGCCTATTATATTCCATGAGTCGCATACTTCGAGCATTCCATTTGACATATGCACTTTGGTTGTTCTTGAAGGTGGTGAAGGAGGTGCATCATAACAGGTAGGGAAGCATGGACTAGGTTGCTTGGGGTGGATAGATCCCCTAGTAAACCAAGCTCGCCTCACATCTCTAGAGACCTGCTTCGGGATTTGACCCGTTATGGCGGTACAATCCTTAGGGCGTGACTCATGGTCTCGGTGAAATAAAGGTAAAGGTCGTGTCTAACCACCCTTTGCTAGCCTTCTAAGCAAGAGGGATTATTGGATGGCATTAAGAGTCGGTTAGTACATGTGGGCAAAGTTGTACACCCCTATAGGGTTAAATCTTTTCGAAAATACATGTTCATGGCTATGAACAACTTGATGACCAGATTCTAAGATCATAGAGAACTTTAACCTAATCATAAAACTTGGCAGATCAATGTGTGCTTAAGGATGCTTACTCATGGGTATGATGGGGTGATCCTAGTTGATAGGTGATGATGATGATTTAGTGGATATCAAAAGATGATGATAATTATAGATGGAGATGTCGCTCTCTTATCCCCTTTTTAAAATGTTCTGATTAGACGAGCTTCTACTCCCTCTTATTTTACAAACAAAGATAGCTTTATGCAAAATAGATCTACCAGCCATAAGTCTTGCAGAGTACACCTTGTACTCACCCTTGCTTCATTGATACTTTTGTAGTAGAGTAAGTGTTCCCCTGAAGACGAGTTTGGTACATCATCGACATCGACGAGTGTCATGGGGTTCTCGGTCGGCATCCTAGAATCTATGGGTTTGGATGTCATCATTATGCTTCAGGCCTCTTAGGGCATTTGTTAAGTTTGCTATACTTAATAGCATAATTTTCCTTCCGTTGTTTGATGTTTGTGGTCAGTGACCTATGCTTGTAATATTTTGGTTCTTTGCTCAATTATGAGCTTGTTGTAATATTTTTTGTGTCGTAGGGTCACTGTTGTGTTACGATTCTCTCACTAGATATCCTTGAGCTCTAGGTTAGGCTTATGTCAGACTGGTATGGGATTTGTCTAGCCATGATCCTGGGGGTGTCACATAGATCTTTTGGTTAAACGGAATCATCAGAGTGTGAAAGAGAGAATGTCAAAAAGTTTCGAAGAGGATCTGAAGTAGTTTGGAGAAAGAAAGAAACTGAAAGATGTTTTAGATAAATAGTTTTTTATAATATGCATTTATATATGTTAATTATGAATTAATATATACAAAATCAATATTTTAAAATTAATGTTTATGGGAAACTTCTCTATTGGGCCGAATCCTCGAGGGAATTAGCCCAAAGGGAAGACGCCCTGGAATGTGTAGCAACATCCGCTACAATTAGGCCCTGGCCGGCCCACAAGGGCGGCCACGCGTGGGCGCCAGCGTGCAAGCGGGTGTGCAGGCGGGTGGTAGCTGGCGGGCACCAACGGGCCCTAGCCACACCCTATGCGGGCACAGGCGAGTACTGAAGGGTTCGCAGCATAGAAAACAAAAAAATCCTACGATGGGAACTATTATATGCCAAGATCTATCTATTAGATACAAGCAACAAGTGGATATACATCCATAGAGAACATATCCTCGAAGACAACAAAACTTTCTTAACGAGATGGAACCTGTGTATGATGTAGTCGTACACTTGCCGATCTCAAGATCGTGATGAAGTCCAGCGGGTCTAGCAGGTCCAGCTCTAGCACATCCATCAAATCTAGCTCCAGCAAGTCCTGCACCACCAAGTCCAGCACCACAAAGCAGCAGTGCATCCGTGATCACACACACATCTGGTACCCCGACAACCTCCGTCCCTCGCTCCAGCAAAGCAGTGGAAGCAGCAACTCCTTTCTAGATAAAGCCACTAGGAACATGTATCTTGCTAATCTGAGACCATGGGGGAAATACTAGAGGGGGAGAGATATCCTTCACGAGGAGGTGTGAGTGTGAAGGTGTGAGAGGGGGGGCTTATATAAGAGGAGGGGAGGGTACCCCTCCCATGGCCGGTGCCCATGACGGTGTCCCTTCACCTCCCTCATTCATGTGGTGGTAACCCCCTCCACATAAATATGCCCCTTCACATTCTCTATTAAAGTCTCCACTTTAAATGCATTAAATTTCCCCAAATTTAATGGTCTCTCATTTAATAAAACTCTTTTATTAATTTTATTCAGAATTTTGTTAATTACTTTCATTAACAAACATTCACATAAAACCCCTGCAACATTTCAATATTACATGTAGAACCAATTTTGGCAATTTCACCTGAAACAGTTTCGGTGTCTATTGAAATAAACCCAGCGCTTTCTTAAATCTTTATCTGAAACATATTTGCTCTAAATGGTGTCGGTATCCCTTAAGTGTGTCACCTACGGTTCGCGAATACTGAGACATGATCGAGACCCCTCTCCGATCAATAATCAGCAGCGGGACCTAGAGATCCATACTGACTCCCACATATTCAACGATGACTCTTGTGATCGTGTGAACCTTTAACGTCGTAACTAAATCCCTTTGTCTCGCGATATATTACATGTCTGAGATTCGATCATTGGCATCCAAATACCTAGTTTGATCTCGTTACCGACATGCACTCTTTTCTTGTTCCCGTGATATAACATTCTAGTGATCACATCACTTGCTTGCAAGCTATTCTCAATGTGATATCACCGAGAGGGCCCAGAGTATATATATCCATCATCGGGATGGAAAAATCCCACTCTTGATCCATCAGCCTCTATATAACACTTTCGTAGCACTGAACCCACCTTTATAATCACCCTTTCACGGTGTGACGTTTGATGTTATCAAGATACTCTTCGAGTGTTAGTGATTGACATGATCTTATGGTCTAAGGACTAGGATTACTTCATATGATGATATATCAATATAAACATAATGACTTTTATCGTAATGGCATACTTTAGATGAATGTTCATCACATCATTCCACTAATGTTGTGACCTTGTTATTAACAACATCCAATGTCCATGATCAGGAAACCTTGATCATCTTGTTAATCCACGAGCTAGTTTATAAGAGAGGCATAACTAGGAACTTTCCTTTTGTTTATTAAACACACATGTATTAACGTTTCCAAATTAATACAATTATAGAATGCAAAATAAACATTTATCATAAACAAGGAATAAGATAATAACCACTTTATTATTGCCTCTCGGGCATATTCCCTTCAAACTCCCACTTGCACTAGAGTCAATAATCTAGTTTGAAAAACTTTGTGTTTTGAACACCTATGGCTTTCTGGTGTTGCATATACGCGATTGCTAGTGGTTAACATAATCTACGGATCTGACAGTTTCAGGTCCGTGTGTATTTGCATGTCTTTGCGTCTCTACGCATCACTCATTCTCAAATGAGATGGCATTGTATAAATTTGGTCCTTTGGGGAGACCTTTAGTTTGTTCGGGTTAAAATATGTTGATATTATTGTCATACAATATATCTTCATAGTATTAGCCCACTTTGAACCACACCTAGTTTGATAACAAACTACTTAACAGAAATGCCCTCCTTTGCTGCTACTATAGCAGTCATATACTTAGCCTTTTGTTGTAGTATCCATCACAATGTCTCAACTTTGGAACTCATCCAAATCCATCATGGAACATCCTTTCCATTACATTGTGCCACCCATAGTCTAAATTGAGATAAATTTAATTTGTATCTTGTGACAAAACTAGTATCAATGTAACACTTTATAGTGAACTACATTTAACTATTTTTCACTTATACATGATATATTCTTAGTTCTTCCAAAGCTCATAAGAATATCTTTACTGTCGTCCAATGATCATCTTATGAATCATTCTGGTATGTGCTCATAACATTTAGATCATAGGACATATCTAGATATATACATATCACGGTATAATCGATCAAAATCTTCATGTGATTTTACTCACCAAGTGTTGAAACACTTGAATCTTGATACAATCCTTTCCATGCAGCAAGAACCTTTCTTGTTGTTTCCATATTGAACCCTTTCAATAACTCATATATGTACGTCAGGCACAACCATATTAGCGCCTCATCTATCCATATATACATTGATGCCAAATATTCTGGTTTTGCCCAAGTCTTTCATCGAAATCCTATTTTAATGAAATTCTTAACTTGTGTAAATAAAAGATACATCATTTCCAATCAACATCATGTCATCTACATAATGTGTTAGAAATATGTCTTAGCGCTCCCACTTAATTTCTTGCAAATGCAAGCATCTTCATCATCTCTGATGAATTTAAACTCTTTTAATAGTTTCATCATGGTGAAGATTCCAACTCCGCTATGCTTACTTCAACCATTGAAGTTTTCATGCCCTTTTAGCATCCTTTGATTTAACAAAACCCTTCGGACCGTGTCATGTACACGTCTTAGGTAACCATTCTATTAGAAGAACATTGTTTTGTTTGTTTAACTACCATATACCAAATTATATGTAGTGGTTGCTACATTAATCTGTCAAGACTAAATATTGCTATGAAAGATCAAATCTTGTCATAGTCAACTCCTTGAACATTGCCATAAACTTCTTTCTGACATGTCGACTATTTCATAGATGTTAAACATCCATGTCTATTTATTTATAGATCCAAACACGACTGATAGGCTTCATGCCTTTCTGGAGGGTCTTCCAAGTTCAGAAACTTGATTTCTCGTGTATGGATACTATCACGGATTCTATGACTTCTAGTCATTTTATGGAGTCAGGGGCCATCATCGCTTATTTGCATGCAGTTGGTTCATCATTGTCAAAACAATAACGACTTGTTTATCAAATCTCACTATTTGATTCTTACCCGATGCATACGGTTCAAATAGGAACTCTAATCTCCAAGATCACACCCTTTGTAATCACGGGAGCCATGAGCATTGTGGCCACTACCGGGACACTTTCCGGCATTGCGCTACTTAGCACATATAGCTAAGGTTCAACAACCTTATCAAAGTTCTATTATCCTCCCACTTAACTTTTCGCGAAAAATTCCTTCTCAAGAAACTTGACGTTCCAAGCGACAAACTCTTTTGTCCTTGGTGTTATGGAGGAATGCCCAAAAAATTCTTTGGGATAACCTAAAAAGACGTGCTTATCCGACTTTGGTTATAAACATTCTACTTATGCATAGCATACCAAAATTTAAGAAAAGACAATTCGGGTTTTATCCCAAACCATAACTCATATGGTGTCATTTCAATGGATCACGATGGTGCTCTTTTCAGTGTAAAAGCGGTAGTCTCTAAAGCTTTAATCCTTAAAACATAATGGCAGTTTTATAAATGACACCTTTGATCTTACCATGTCAATCAAGGTTTGATTTGATCTCTCGAACATACCATACTCCTGTGGTTTATCAGGAAATGCAAATTCATGGAACAATTCCTGAAATCTTAGGTGTTTTGCTAAACCTGTAACTCAAATATCTTCCTTTATGATCAAATCATAAACTCTTTTATTTTCTTGTTACAATGATTTTTCACTTCATCTTGAAAGTCTTTTAACTATTTTCAAATGTTTCATACTTCTTCCTTATTAAGTAAATATATAGATATATTCACTCAAATTTCTGGAGAAAGCATATGAAGCAAAAAAAATCCATCGTATATGGCTACACATAATGGACTATGCACATCATCATGCACAATTTCCAATAAGCTAGTCATCCGTTCCTCTTTGGCCTATTAACGGAGTTTCAATTATCTCAAGGAAAGTTTCACAAGCGTCAATTGATCAAAATCAAAAGACTCCAAAAATCCATCAATGTGGAGTTTCTTCATGTTTACTTTCTAATATAATTCAAACATCGATGTCACTTCATAAGTGATCTTCCAATCATTTGTCTTACGACATTTTAGCAATAATGTTTATGGATGTTATTTTTCCAACTAGACTTGTAAAAGTTCATCCATCCTTTATGGAATACGGTAATTATTTGAACAACCATTTTTCTCGTAATACTAGAACAAAATAACAATTATTAAAACAAATCTTGAAGGCTAGGTTTGACGACAATGAAAAACACAATAACACTTTATTTGTTTTCGATGAACATCATCACTTATTCTCTTGCTAGTTACTTAGGTTGTTGTAGTTCATGAATTGTGTTGTTCTGTATGACACTTCACACCAACCAATTCCGTATCCAATACCTAAGAACCACATTGTTTAACAAGCAGGGAATATAGCCATAACATGTATATCTTCTATATACCTAAGCTAGACATCTCCAACATTTTCTTTTCTGCCAAATATTTTATAGATTCTCTTTTAGCAATTCCTTTTCTTTTAAAAGAATCTATCAACATCAATAGTGGTGTCATTCACATGACACATAGTACAAAGTGTATATAGTCAAATACTAATACATTTGGACTTGCACTTTGAAGTGGATCACCATCATCAAATGTTTGGTGTTCTTTCAAAAATCCATTCTTTAGTAATCTATTAGTGTAGTAAACATTTTACTTACATCTTCTATTCATCCTTATCATGACAACTTTCATGATCAAGCTACTATAGTCTATAAGGAAGAATGACGAGTATAATTTTAGTTCCCGAAACCTTTTGGGAGATCCGGATGCCTAGCATCTCCATCCTTCACAAATTCTCATACAATATGAGAACATGTATTTTGCTAAATTATACTCTATCATAATGAAACCAAAAACATTGTTTCAGATATCACAATATCTTCCACACATGATGGTTTCTGAAACAATTCTTTCAGCTCCTAGATAAACTCGATATTAAAAACAACTTTTGAATATCAATAATCATGGAGGCAAACATGATACTTTAGATACTAACATTGGAATTCTTACTCTTGATTTAGTACTACTTATTAAACTTCATGGAGTAAATAGAGTTTGCTGAAAGTTTGCAATAGGACTTCTAAACTTTAAATTGACATTCAAAACAATACGATATGAGTTTGTAAAGTAAATATCCAGAATTCTGTAGTTCTATTATCTCAATTAAAACTGAGCATAAGGTAGTAAACAGATGGCAATGACTACAACAAATTATGAAAATTCACTTTGATTTAGTTTATGACAAATTTGGTTTGACTAATCCAAATTAGAAATGAACTCCCACTCAAAAACGACATCCCTCGTGCCTTTTTGGTGATTACATTAACCAAATCCACTACACCAAGTCCGATCATCACGTGAGTCGGTGTAGCTTCAAAGGCGAGCATCAATATGGGCATCACATCAACTATATGACTCATGTTTAACCTTTCAGTCCGTGTTCTGAGGCCATGTCTGTACATGCTAGGCTCACCAAGTAAGAACCTTAGTACTCGTGTGTGTAAAACTGTTTTACACCCATTGTATGAAAGCGCAGAGTCGAGTACACCCGATCATCACATGATGTCTCGAAACATGATCCATAGAACGGTGCATACTTAAGGAAGAACACATTTTATCTTGATATTTAAATGAGGGACCATCTTATAATGCTACTAAAACGCCAAACTAGCAATATAAGATGTAAACATCATATGTGTAAAGTGGAATGATATGGTCCATGCATTTGATCACTATCATGTGCATCGTGGTATGATCTCTATCATTCCTTTATGTGTAAGGCCAAGGTCTATGGAACTTACACGTTAGGTGTGTTGTAAGGGTATCAACTATACATCAACTTACAACATTTCCATATCAATGACACTAGCCCAGCAACGATCTAAACTAGACGCCTCTAATTTATCAATTGCAAGTTTTTACGTGGCTTACGGCTTTCGAAGACAAAACTAGTCTTGCCTACGAACATGGAACCACAATGATGATAACTAAGTTATTAGCAACTCGTTGTAAATCAGAGATTGACAATAGTAGGAGAGACAGACACCCGCCAGCCACTTATGCAAAACTAGTTGCATGTCTGTCGTGGAACTGGTCTCATGTGCGATGACATGTAAAGTTGGTCTGGGCCGCTTCATCCCACTATGCCACCAATATCCAAAATACATGAAAGAAGCAATAACATGATCATCATCGCCCACATATAAACATATGTGTACTACCCGTGCAAAGCATCTACGCATAGATCAGGCTCTGATACCACTGAAGGGTTCGCAGCATAGTACGATGGACTATTATACGCCAAGATCTATCTATTAGATACAAGCAACGGGTGGATATACATCCATAGAGAACATACCCTCGAAGACAACAAAGCTTTGTTAACAAGATGGAACTCATGGATGATGTAGTCATACACTTATAGATCTCAAGATCGTGATGAAGTCGAGCAGGTCCAGCAGGTCCAGCTCCAGAACATCCATCAGATCTAGCTCCAGCAAGTCCAGCACCACCAAGTCCAGCACCACAAAGCAGCGGTGCATCCGTGATCGCACACACGTCTGGTACCCCGACAACCTCCATCCCTCGCTCCAGCAAAGCAGCAGAAGCAGTAACTCCTTTCCAGATAAAGCCACCGAGAACATGTATCTCGCTAATCCAAGACCATGGGGGAAAATACTAGAGGGGGACAGAGAGATCCTTCACGAGGAGGTGTGAGTGTGAAGGTGTGAGAGGGGGGACTTTTATAGGAGGAGGAGGTACCTCCCATGGCAAGCCATGGAGGTGTCCCTTCACCTCCCTCATTCATGTGATGGTAACCCCCTCCACATAAATATGCCCCTTCACATTCTTTATTAAAGTCTCCACTTTAAATGCATTAAATTTCTTCAAATTTAATGCTCTATCATTTAATAAAACTATTTTATTAATTTTATTCAGAATTTTGTTAACTACTTTAATTAACAAACATTCACATAAAAACCCCTGCAGCATTTCAATATTACATGCAGAATCAATTTCAGCAATTTCACCCGAAACAGTTTTAGTGTCTATTGAAATAATCCCAGCGCTTTCTTAAATATTTATCTGAAATATATTTGCTCCAAATGGTGTCGGTATCCCTTAAGTGTGTCACCCTACGGTTCATGAATAATGCAGACATGATCGAGACCCATCTCCGATCAATAATCAGCAGCGGGACTTGGAGATCCGTACTGACTCCCACATATTCAACAATGACTCTCGTGATCATGTGAACCTTTAACGTCGTAAATAAAATCCCTTTGTCTCGCGATATATTACATGTCCGAGATTCGATCATTGGCATCTAAATACCTAGTTTGATCTCATTACCGACATGCACTCTTTTCTCGTTCTCGTGATATAACATTCTAGTGATCACATCACTTGCTTGCAAGCTATTCGCAATGTGATATCACCGAGAGGCCCAGAGTATATCTATTCGTCATCAGGATGGAAAAATCCCACTCTTGATCCATGAGCCTCTACATAACACTTCTGTAGCACTGAACCCACCTTTATAATCACCCTTTCACGGTGTGACGTTTGATGTTATCAAGATACTCTTCTAGTGTTAGTGATTGACATGATCTCATGGTATTAGGACTAGGATTACTTCGTATGATGTTATAGCAATATAAACACAATGACTTTGATCGTAATGCTATACTTTGGATGAATGTTCATCACATCATTCCACTAATGTTGTGACCTCGTTATTAACAACATCCAATGTCCATGATCAGGAAACCTTGATCATCTTGTTAATCGACGAGCTAGTTTATAAGAGAGGCATAACTAGGAACTTTCCTTTTGTTTATTAAACACACATGTATTAACGTTTCCAAATTAATACAATTATAGCATGCAAAATAAACATTTATCATAAACAAGGAATAAGATAATAACCACTTTATTATTGCCTCTCGGGCATATTCCCTTCAGGCGCGGGTAGGCGTTGGGCGCTAGGCGCTGCTGGGCCACGAGCTAGCCCACCCAGTCGTCGTTGCCACGCAGGCCGCCATTGCGGTATGGGATGGCGCGCATGGGGCCTAGGTCGGCCGCCGCCACCTCTACATAGCCCAGCCAGCTGCTCCCCTCTCCTCCTTTTCTTTTAGTACTACCCTGAGACTTCAGGGAAGGCAGTCCTCCCTTTTTGCCTATGTATAGTGGTATATATTGGTGGGAAAAACAATAGACAACAATTGATATATTTCTCTAAGGAATTTTTCCTTAGATAATAATATATCTCTCTCGTTGTCTTTTGCGGTGGCGTGGTCCCTGGAAGGACTATACACGCAAGAGACAACTTCGTTGTAGCATGTGGAGGTGTTGCAGAGATTCTAGCCGGAGATCTACTTCCGCACTCCCGGCAGGGATCAGAGAACCAGGAGTCGTCATCATACACCACACGTGTGCGAAACATCAGAGGTTCTGCCATTAGTGGCACCTGGGTTTTCGTGCAAGGACCAGGACAAGGAGTGACTTGTGAGGAGCTTAGCGATCTTGAGGTCGGCTATGGTATCGACTAACTCATCCATGCTCCTCTCAAAATGTCAAACGTTTTTGGTCTACAAGGGTATGTTTCTGAAACCTCCTCTGGTATAGCTTTACTCATAGATAGATCCTGGCTAGGTGTGTTCTGCGTAGGATTTTTCTGCGATGAAACCCCTTCAATCCAAACCCAAACGTGTGACCCCTATATGATACACTATTTTTGTTAAATGCCATATAACTAGTTGCATAAATCATTCATGTGTTACATCGCATATCATGTGGTTTGGGGAATTAGCCGATTCACCTAATAATTAAATATGGAGTGTATGCGAGATGATTTATCTTATCTCGACTCCATTTAATTTTAGTTTAGCTCGCTTATGCATGTTTTGTTATGTTAAGAACATTTAATTTGTGGGGTTAGCTATATAACTTGAACCTCATAATTAATTGTCAGGATCCTCTTAATACTGCTAAGTTGCATCGCATCTCGCCATGCCATGCATCATATCGTGAACATGTTGGATCTTTTTCCATCGCATTAAATATTGCATCTGGTGTTTCTTTTAGTTCTTTGTCTTCCTGAATAGCACTTTGAGTTGATCCGAGCTACGGAAAGTTATCCAATGTATCTTTAGCAAGTTTTCCAGATGAGAACTCATGTTTTGCTACCTATTTTAGTTTACCACTTTGCTTCTCTCTCTATTGCTACCCTTTTGTGATGCTTTAGTTTATGTACCATTATTACTCCTTACATCCTATATTGCATTGGCTAATTACTATTAACTGTTGTTTGGTAGCTAGTTGGCCTTGCAAGTCGTAGTTGCTTGCTCAGGTGGTTGTTGAGTTGTTAAACTACATTCTTGTGGGGAAGTTATCTCGTGATATCTGTTATCGTTAATCATGCTTCACCCTTAAGTTAATAATTAATTGTTATAGTTGGTTCGGGTGATAAGTTAGTAAGATAAGGCATTGATAGTGACCACCTTTAGGATCTATTAGTGTCGCCCTAGGATATGAACTCTTGATACATGTTCTGAGACTGAGCGCGCTAACCACACGTGGGCTTTATGGGAACCCCTATCAGCTTATTATATGATCTCAAAGTACTTTACTGGGAGGCCACAACCTTGGTTTTATTTGCTAATATGCATGATTTACATTCTGTTGCTCGAGGAGCGTTTATTATTCTGTATTATACCGCATCTCATGGAACTTTTACCCTTGGATGGTTGTTAACACCTGCCTTGGGAGTTGGCGCGAACCCCTATGTCTGTCGTGGAGCTCAGCGCCGACTTCATCACAAGCAACATAGTTAGGTGGATCCCATGTGCTTGTTTTGGTTCTAGGAAACGTCATGTTTGATGCCCTGCCGACAGATGTATGTTAAATGATCTGGCAAAATTTTATGTTGAAGTTTGTGTGGAGACTTTGGTGCACCCATGCAGAGTTAAATCTTTTCAAAAAAGTCGTATCCACGGTTATGGATGACTTGGAGCATAGGTTCTTGATTATACACAACTTCCACTAAAGTAATACTATAAATGTGACTTCGACATGACTAGTATTTAGCGCCACTACATAATAAGTTAATAAAATTGTCAACTATGTGAGTGCCTCTAGTATTGCAACCTAGGGGTTATGTGATAGGGTTAATGCTTCGACTAGGTTATGTTTGGTGTTAATATTGAGTTGGTTTCAGATAGGGCTCTCTTATCCCTCTCTACTAGACGTAAGTTGTCTCATATCTCTATAGGTTATTTTAATGCATGCTTTGCTGCCACTAAGTTCACCATACCTATGTAGGAAAGAGCAGCCGAACTCTAAGCCTCGTTAAGTACTTGCCTCAGTATTTACCCTTGTTTGCTTTTGTCCCTCTTGTCGAAAACCGTTGGCCCGACTTTTATAGGTATGAGATTGACAATGTTACCAAGTTTATCCTTCTGGATTGGCCTAGGCAGAGTTATGTACGTTATTGGTTATTTTTCAAGACTATTGGTATTATTTGTATTCTTATCCATACTCGGATGATATATCGCTTTTAATGTAATTTGGATCTTTGTAATGTATGTGTATTCTTGACTTGTTGAGTCGTTGTTGTATATATATATATATATATATATATATATATGTGTGTGTGTGTGTGTGTGTGTGTGTGTTTCTTGTGGGTTCTATTAGTACTTCATTTTACACGTGCCCGCAAATGCTTTTTTTAAAGAGTATATATTAATATCACAGGGATACCAATTACACCCAGCCTCTGCAACAACGCATGCCCTAGCGGCCCAACGGATGCACGCAGCCCAGAAAAAATAAAGAAGAATTACAAAAAAGAAAAGTCCCGCTATAGAGAAATAATCCTCAAAGCAACAACACTGACACCATCAGAACAACACCAGTAGTCCTCCACTCCAATAACAACGCCTTCAAGAAGGAAACAATGTCCAAACACCGTCGTTGCCCGATCAAAGATCATAGGTTTTCGCCCTGGAGAAAGTCCTCGCTCACAAAGCAATGCCTTCAACAAGGACATTGCCAGGCACAACCAGTTAAGGCCAGACCTTGGATTTTCACCCTGCAAGGTAAGACTAGGAACTCCCCCTTGTTGTCTTCCCGCACCAGCAGTCGCTGCAACGAGTCCCAGATCACATAGCCAGATATCCGTCAACACAAGAACTAAAATCAGCATCGCTACCCTCATATTTCTGCTTTCCTGACATTCTCCGCATCTGAATTCATCATGGCTCTAAGATGGCACTTGGTGGGAACAAACAACAGAGCTTCGCAACGCTCCCGCTAAAACCAAACGGCCAGAAAAACAAGGTGCGCATGACCGAATACCTTCCGATCCAGCAATCTCCAGGCATAATACGCCCATGGGAGTTCGCCGGTGGAGCCTTCCAGAACCCGCCGCTCCAGACCAGATCAACGAGGATAGACAACAAGCAAACCTTTGTCATCGTGCGAAAGAAACCAAAGGACCACCACCTTTATTAGATCCGACACAGCGATCCCCACACCTCTGGCCGGTTTCCGGCGAACGGATCGAGCAGGCCGACCACCGGTGCCGATGAGCAGCCGGCGTGCGAGGAGGACCGCCATTGTCGGGGAGAGGTCCAGGTTGTGGCACCCTTCCAGCCCGCAAGGCGCCACCGCAGAGAGGCGCCATGCCCCTCGCCTCTCCACCTGCTCCGTCGCCGCCACCGATGCGGCCGCGACACCGCCTCTCGCTGAGGAGGCCGATCTGCCTCCGCCGAACCCCTCCTTGCGTCGCCCAGGAGAGACCCCCCTCCGCACGAAGGGACAGCCTTAGGGCACGCCACCACCTACGCCCGCCGTCTTGCCGGCCAGGCGTGGCCGCCACCACCCGCAGGGGCAGCTGTTGGGGAGGAAGGCTGGCGGTGGCTTCTAGGGTTAGGAGGAGGGGAGCCTCTAGAGCCCTCTCACGCGAGAGGACCCGGGAGGAAAAATTCGTGTGTCCGGCAAAAAAAAGCCCCATACCTAATGACGCAAGTGCTTGGTGGACGTCTTGAATCGTTTCTATACAGGTTTGATGAAAATCGCTTAAATCTTCATATGGCATATTTGAGTGTGTTACAATACATGATTACTGAGGATATACGGCTCAACAACTAGTAGCATGGCAGACTTTCCCGTCCATCGGCATGGTGGATCCCACATACTGTGTGTCGGTCACCGATCAATAAAATCATGAGACATCCTCTTAGGCATAAGGTGACCATTATGGATTACTCGAACTTCACATGTTGTCCATTGGCCTATGATTTGGAGTAGCCGGTGCGTGAGAAGTAGAATCTCTATAGCGAGTGTTAATAAAATATACTTTAATCAACTCAGCAAATCGATCCTCTAGCGGCTCATGCTCATAGCTATATGGATGATAACTAGGGATATTCAATATAGTCTACCCAAGCACACCGATCTAGGGGATATTTGCATCTCGGCAAGAGAATCGATGATCTATATTATCATCGTAAATTGAAGCCTCCTTGATGGAGCTCTCCTCATAACGATCGTAAGAGATCATTCAAAACAACGTTCCTAGTGGAGTCACAAAAAAATGTGTCGTGCTTTAAAGTGGCCCCACACTCATAATAGATGGGTTTGGAATTGCCAAGGTGTTTGACCAACTAACACCTAAGTTTGGTACCTTGACGTCGAGGGTGGTTCACCATAGCTCACATTGAAAGAGATCCGTCTGAAAGCGTGATACATAAGACATCCCAAACGCATTTTTGACCTGAAGCCCCACTCTCCCAGGAGTGATCCTGTGTGGGATTCCGATAGCTATGGACTGCTCTAGATCGTCCTGACTAACACGAGGACCTTGTGGATTTGCAGCTTGTTTCCATGGGCAACACTGCGGAAGAACGAGAATCATAGGTACAAGGGTAGAAGATAAAACTAGATGAATGGGGAAACTTATGATAGATTCCATTGGTGTCGTTTGGTTACTCAATAGATCATCACCTTTAACATATATTTTATGCGGCTGGTCTTTCCATACAAGAAAAGTATTCCTCTACACTTTCCATACAAGAAAATGATTTGAATTCTCGTCCAAAAAACCTAGTTCTAGCCTAACTCGGATTAGAATCCAGACCTAACTATGCTTATGTCCTATCTCTTATGTTGGTTGTAGATTTCGCATCGCAACTTGGATGGAGGTAGTCTAAAATGAAAACTTATGCATCTCAAAAAGACAAGTTGTTCACTTTTCCATCTAAAGCATTTTTTATGCATCCACTGGTCCATCTTTGGGTTCAAGTCAGAATCTGTCACGTTGTAGGCTGGGTTAGCCGATCCTTGTCATGACTCTATAGGTTGCATACTAACCTGGATGAAGATGAATCCAAAAGTAAAGTTGTACGCCTCTATGGTACGCACAAATTTCATGTCGAGCACTTTCACAGCTAAGGTCATGTTGAAGTCATCAGCCACCGTAGGATTCCATGCTTCGCCCGCTATCAACCCGAAATGGGTGCTAACACCTATAGATCAACCATCACTCTCATCTACTATCATTGAATCAAAACCTAGATTTTGGCGAAGAATATCCACATTTTCTCTATTTGAATGTACTCCGACGAAAATGAAATGCCTACATTGTCTTGCCCTAGAGATCCAAGAGGGGTAGAACTGTTGTGCGTGAATTCATCGCACGATCGTTCCAAGCTGGTAATTTCATGGCTCCTAGTTGTACGCTCACAGGGGTCCAGCAATCAAGGAGGTTCCTTACGGTTTTGGTGAACCAATGAACAATTGTCCGCCACTTCGTGCACATAGAAGAACAAGATCCGGCCACACATACTGGGAGATGGTGGCCTGCCACTGGTCGAAACTGACAGGGCAGGGAAAAAATACACCCACGCGTAGATCAGGCGGAACAACTGTACTTTTTGATCAAGCACGACCTACACATAACCTCTCTGTCCTGAGGTCGTACACAGTACATGTCTAGACCTTGGAGCAACAAACATCAGGCCAGCTATACCAAACACTGCATGTTCGTCTAAGGTAGATCCGCAACAGAAAAAGTCCAAAATAAACCTTAAACTTGTAGACGAAAGTTAAATCCAACCCCGAAATTTAAATCCTAGAAATTGGCACTCCGAACTTATCAATCTCGGTCTATTTTGAACCTTAGACCCGTTTGGCACACTAGGAAAGCGACATCCCAACCAGGATTACACACTACTATCACTAACACTAGGGCCCACATGTCATGTTCATCAATGTTTTCCAAAACTAATCACTTTTTTCATGTCCCATGGCTTTTCTCGCCCGTCATGGTCATCCGGCTGGCACCAGGGCAGGGAATCTCGACCTATTACAGGGGCTAGCCACAGAAGCGAAGGAGGACTGGGACGGCGGGATGCCAGCCCGCGCCGGTCCAGAAAGAATGCAAGAGGACTAGGGGCACCTTGCTCCTACCACGGCGCCGCTCCTAGCTTCACGGCATGGGAAGCCGCAGATCGAGCAGGGAGCTGTAGCGACCGGGTATGCATGGAGGAGGCCAGGGGATGCAGGTCTCTAGGAGGCGCGTAGGAGGTCAGGAGCATATGCGGGGATTTGGGTCGCTCCAACATCGACTAGAGTCATCCATAGCGAGCTCGTCTTTTAATTCCCCACAATTTGACTACCGGGAGCCGAGATGCACATCCAGAGAAGGTGCTCGACTACGCACTTGGTGTAGTTGCTTATCCATCCTCCTACTATGCCCACGCCCCACTCCTATTTGATTTTGCTAGATCGCCTAGATTATAGAGGTTTTGGGAAGAGACGGGAGGTAGAGGATATACCTGACACGTGGGCCAACTTAGTCAGCGAGAGTAGTAAATTATCTGGTTTTGGGGTGCTATTTTTCTTGCATAGAAAACAAGTCTAGGGTTCGAAATAGACCGGGATTACAAAGTTTGGAGTGCCAATTTCTAGGATTCAAAGTTCAGAGTTTCATCTATGAGTTCAAGGTTTGTTTTGGAATTTTTCCATCTGCAACCAAGGAAAACCTAGGTCAGCCTTACAAGTTGTAACACCTCAGACATTATGCTCTAAGTTCAAGTCTGGACGAACCAAAAGTGGATAAGTGATTCTACCTAGGCCCGTCGAAGCGAAGCAGGGCACGGTAACGGCCTACCACTTTATCCATTTTCAAGAACATCAGGACAAAAGCGAGCGGCATAAGCGATAGGTAACGCGACCATGACATACACAAATGAGTATGTATGTCTGCAACTTACAATAGATATCAGAGTCACACTATCTAGAAACAATAGAAACAAAAATATTCAACACCATACGGCAAGATTTAAATATCTTAAATAGATATAATATTTTAGGATACATCCTCAAACATCACGCAACGCAACAGAGTATCAAGCAAAAGCAGAAAACATGATCCGAGTACGGATAAGAAGCAAATCGGCATAATATGCCCTGGAAATAAGCACATCCCGCCCACAGATCTCATGGATCTCCATACTCGGAATCTCTACACCGGATAGTCATTGACACCATCATCTGTCTCTTCAACCCAGTAGCCTTCCTGGGAGTATACCTGTCTATCTAAACCAAATATTTATTATGTGAGACCCTAGGGGTACTCAGCAAGTCTTAATGCAGCTAAAGGGAACAACCTGGAGGTGACGCAATTGCATCGAAAGATAATATCTACAAAGATCTATAGAGACTCGCTACACATCCGCCAACCAGAGATGGACGAACGTCCGTTAATTAATAGCAACAGTTGTATAAGCAACAGAAATAACCTCGCTCGCCCTCCTTCTCGCTTACTGACAAGAAGGTGGAAGAACATCTCATCTGTTGGCAATTTTATTAACCATTTCGTGAGTATTATACTATTTACTAGCCATGTCTTAGTCAGATTAAAGGCGATACTTTAGTTCTGCTTCTCTATGATCGAGAAACGGTGTTCCAAGTCGTCCATAACCGTGGACATGGCTTTCAGAAAGATTTACCCTCCAGGGGTGCACAAATAGCAACACACACACGATCAATCTCGGGAAGAACCAAATAAATGCAACGAGGCCTCACGACAATGCATTCATAGGATTCATAAATTATTTTAGGGGGCCACCCCACTAAGCTACACGCAATAAAGTTGGCCGGCTTCGAGACGGACCCAGGATTTGCGTTAATGGTTGTAAACGACTGGGAACCCGAAAGTATGATTGGGCTTGTCGATACCGTAAAAACACTCCGCATTCCAAACCAGTACAGGTGCTTCACGCACAATCGTAAATAAAGCAGTAAAACATGGCATAAGTACAGGATAGTAATAAAGCCTCAAACTACTTTGTGGCCCCAAGAAATAAAGTGTGAATCAAGCTCAGGCAAAGGGGGATCCATAGGGTCTCCCGTATGTGGATAGTGCGAATAGTCAAGAAACAGGAATCAAGTACTCGGGGTCCTACGGGACACAAGTGAGCTTAAAGAACCAAATAATAGATAATGCTCACCGATGCCTTTTTCATTTAGTTCTCCCATTACTACTCAGATTAAGTTGTTTAGGTATCTCGTTATCCAAAGACACGCACAAACCCTACACATGCAATTCTACGACTCGCGTGGCTCAAACAACTCCTGCAGTAATGGCTCATGGGATGGAAGTTCAAGCTTCGGTGTGGTTTAAAAGTAAAGGCTATACAATACTTGGGATTCAATTTAATGCAATCACGACTCAATGATGCAAGAGTAAGATAGAAGCATAGGTACTATATGTATGCAAGCATGGGGAATTGCTTGCCTCGCAGTTCTGTTGCTGAATAGGAAGGATCCGGGTAATACTCCTGAGACTCCTGGTATTCTCCTTGCTCAGTGTCTATCTGGATAAAAACCAAACACACAAGGGGCCGAAATAAATATATTGCACAATCATATAAATAATATGCATCAAGCAAACAAATATGCCATGATGGAATAATGCACAATTTACATGGCATAGCATAGCATGGCATGGGTGAGATGTGGGGTACAAGAACAAAGCATTTTATTAAGTTTTTAGTCATGTTTTGCTCCCATAAACATTGTTGTATACTTAATATTTATATGATGCATGCTTCAATTCATATTATGAAGCATAGTTAGAACGGGCTTGTCGCGATGATCGATTTAGACATATTATTTATCGAATTTGAAATTATAGAATCAAAGTTATAAAATTATTAAGATAAAGACATTTAATAGCATTAAAACAATTACGAAATTGTAATTACCCAGAAATTATTTTTGGATGGCATCTTATGAATCCTTGCATTTTTCTGATGTTAAAACATATATAATAATTTTTATTTTTAATTACAGATAATGATATATGTTTTACTCAATTTAAAACTTTTTCTGGAATTTTATTATTTAGAAAAGATTTTGGGATTTGTACTGAAGGGAGCTTAGCCAGTGTTACTGGAAAAAAAAGGGCCGGTCAGATAACTGAGATGTACTTGTCAGTGTCAAAGGTAAATAACATAGAGACTAAAAGGGTGGCTTAATAAGCCTGGTGGAGGATTGGAAACGGGGTGGATGATGTAGATGATCAGAGTACCAACCATCCGGCTGGATGCTTGTGTTGTTGTTAAGAAGTGTACCAAAACTATTTTAGCTAGAATTTGTCGGGTGTAGAACATAGAAAGAAACTGAAGATCAGAGTGACAGCGAGCTCAGGAAATCCTTTGATTTTCCGGGGAAGTAAACGAGAGTTGAAGAGCTCCATTTCCCGTGAGATTTGAAGTTCTGTGAAGCTGCTACAACCGAGAAGTGGTACACGCGAATTTTGGCGTCGGAGATGAACTAGAATGACCGAACTTGAATGGGGAACAGAGAAGGAAACGGTGTCGCGCAAAACTGAACGAGGTCCGCTGAGACAGTGATAATCTTACGACTTCCGTTGATGATTACGATCTGCTCTGACCTCCGATTTGTGGCCGGTTTGAAGCTACGTGCAGCTGGAGATGCCGAGAATATAATAAGGTGATATGCGGCAGATGGGGTCGCCTTAGGTGGACGCAAACATCACCGAAACAGAGGACAGCCGAGGGCGCACTGACCTGACGAATCTGCCTGAATTGAGGCTTCTCGAGTCTGTGAGACCCACCCTACTTTCGTGGATGATTCCCAGAGATTCAGGCGACGAATTGGAGCGTGGTTTGAGGCCTAGTGAATATGGATGGACCGAGAACAACGGCGCGTGAAGAACTGCGGCTAGGGACACCGGAGCAGGTCTGGAAGAATTAAGGAGTCAGGGAAAACACAGTCGGCGCGCAAGCATGTGCTGGCAGAGAGCTGCGGCAAGCGGAGTAGGCCTCGACAGCGAGGTGGCTTGTTAGCTTTGTGACAAGTAAATAATGAAGAACGAAAATAAAATTGCAGCGAGAGGGACACAGATTTAACGTGGAAAACCCTCTCCAACAAAGAGAGGGGAAAAACCACGGGCGCCAGCCAGCGAAACTTCACTATATCGGAGAGTGTTTACACAATGCCGGGGATTTCACAGATGCAACTTATCCCAACCGGCGGCTTACAAGAAGTATATATAGCGGTGGTAACCTAGGTCATCAATGATCCGTACCGCGGGGGACTGGGCCTCGCTCCGCTCCGTCAGAAGTTGGCCTTTACTTTATAAAATTTGGATCAACATATAACAAACTCCACCTTGAGACAAATTCCTTCTTGTAGCATTAACAGTAATCATCTCCCTGAACAAACAAAGAAAATACTTTCGCCGCCAATAGCCACTTGGGCTAAGTAGTTATACCAACTAAGCTTGAGCATAGCTCAAACTTAGCAACAGGAACATGCTTTGTCATCATATCATCAGGATTATCATGAGTGCTTATCTTGCATACCTTCAGTGTACCTTGTGCAACAACATCACGAACATAATGGTACTTGATATCAATGTGTTTTGTTCTCTCATGGAACATCTGATCCTTAGTAAGGTAAATAGCACTTTGGTATCTGTCACGAACAGGTTAATGCAAGAATCATCGACAAAGCTCAGCATACAAACCTTTCAACCAAAGCAGACTCTTTGCAAGCTTCAGCAACAGTCATATATATACCTTGGTTGTAGATAGAGCAACAATCAAGGTTGCAGCGTTGCCTTCAATTCACGGCACATCCACCTACCGTGAACACATAACCTGTGAGGACCTCCTCTTATCCAAGTCGGCAGCAAAATCTGAATCCACATAGCTGCGAGTCCCTCATCAGTCTTGCCAAACTTCAAGCAAGCGTTGGATGTGCCACGGAGGTACGAAAATCCACGAACAACTTTCCAATGTTCTTTACCAGGATTAGCCATGTAACGACTCACCAAACTCATAGCATATGATAAATCAGGGCGAGAGCAAACCATGGCATACATCAAGGAACCAACAGCACTAGAATAAGGAACTCGAGACATGTACTCAATATCTTCATCAGAACTAGGACATTGCAATGCGACAATTTAAAGTGAGGAGCAACAGAGTACTAACTGACTTTGCATCATGCATATTAAAGCGTTGAAGAACTTTCTCAACGTAACTTTGCTGACTAAGAAACAACAACCTAGATTTTACGTCGTTTAATTTCCATACCTAGGATTTTCTTAGCAGCACCAAGATCTTTCATCTCAAATTCACTACTTAGGTGTGCCTTCAAAGTAGTGATTTCTTTCATGCTCTTGGCAGCAATTAACATATCATCAACATATAACAGCAAGTAAATAGGTGATCCATTAACAAACTTTATGTAAACACAGTTATTAAACTGAGACCTCTTAAAACCTTGTGAGATCATAAATGAATCAAACATTTTGTACCACTATCTTGGAGATTGCTTCAAACCATAAAGCGACCTCTTCAATTTGCACACAAAATCCTCTTTTCCAGGAACTATGAACCCTTCAGGTTGGTCCATGTAAATCTCCTCCTCCAGTTCACCATGCGAGCAGTCTTTACATCTAGCTCAAGCTCAAGATCATGCATAGCAACAATACCAAAGAAAGTACGAATAGAGCTATGCTTCTGGCGAGAGAAAACATCATTATAGTCAATACCTGGAATCTGGCTAAAACCTTTTGCTACTAACCTTGCCTTAAACCTTGGAGGCTCATTAGGAGATAAACCTTCTTTTTCTTATATATCCACTTACATGGACGGCCTTCTTACATTTTAGGCAAGCGCACAACTTCCCATGTGCCATTCTTATCAGCGATTGCATCTCTTCTTGCATAGCGAAACCCACTTCTCGCGGTCAGCGGATGCAATGACCTCATTGTATGTAGCAGGTTCAGTATCATGCTCCACTATTCAGCACAACTCAAAGCATAATGAGTAAGATTACACTCTTCAATCAAATGACGAGGTGGAACTATGTTACGCCTCGGTCTATCAAGAACAATAGATTCTTGTGGCTCTGCAAAGCAGAGGTGAGTGCTGAACAACATCATCATCAATATTTTCCTCATGAGTATCATCAACAACATTATTATCAACAGTTTCTGCGGTGCTCCACCTGACACGAACTCCTCCTCTCCAATAGCAATGGAGAGGGATCGATAACAAGCTGTCATGATACATATGATTCATTGAAAACAACGTTCCTACTCAACACAATCTTTTTAGTTTCAGGGTTCCATAGTTTATATGCCTTAACTCTGAACCATAACCAAGGAATATGCACTTGACACTCTAGGCTCTAACTTTCCATTATCAACATGAGCATAAGCAGTGCGACCAAAAACTCTCAACTATGAATAATCAGCAGGCGAACCTGACCATACCTCAATAGGAGTTTTCTTCTCAAGTGGAATAGAAGGTGACCTATTGATGAGGTAACACGTTGTGTTGGTGCTTCAGCCCAGAAACGTCTATGCATACGCATTGGACAACATACTGTGAGCCCTCGAGATGATGGTTACATTCATGTGCTCACCACGCCATTCTGCGAGGAGTATAAGGGATGGTGTGGTGCACGATCATACCATCATTCTTGCAAAACTCCTCAAACTTATTAGAACAGAATTCCATACCATTGTCGACGTAGTACCTTTACCTTCTTTTCAGTTTGCTTTTCTACCATAACTTTCCACTTTTTAAAAGCATCAAAAACATCAGATTTGTATTTCAGAAAATATGGCCACACTTTTCTTGAGTAGTCATCAATAATAGTAAGCATGTAATTAGCACCACCAATAGATGTCTTACGGGAAGGTCCCCATACATCAGCATGCACATAATCTAAAATGCCTTTGGTGGTATGAACGGAAGCATTGAATTTAACTCTTTTGTGCTTACCAAAACACAGTGCTCACAGAACTCAAACTTACCCAAGTTGCAACCATCAATCAGTTCTCTCTTAACCAATTCTGCCATGCCATGTTCGCTCATATGCCCAAGGTGCATATGCCAAAGATTTGTTTTACCACAATCATCAGAATCATTAGCAGTAACAGCAGCAGCAATACCAGGCAAAGTGCTACCTCTAAGAACATATAACTTAGCAGAATTCATATCACCTATCATGTGAATAAGAGAGCCTTTCGATACCTTTAACAACCTACGCCCACCCGCGTACTTGTATCCATCAACGTCCATGGTACTCAGGGAGATCAGATTTCTGGCCATGCTTGGTATGTGCTTCACCTCATTCAACGTACGCGTCACGCCATCATGTGTCTTGATCTTAACAGATCCAACTCCGACAATATGGCACGGGTTGTCATTCCCCACCGTACAAAATCTCCGATCTGCACAGACTCATATGAATGAACCAATCTTTATTCTGACAAATATGAAACGAACATGCAATATCAAGTATCCATTCATCATCACGAGAAGCACAAGCAGCAAAAACGGCTAAACATTCACCATCAAAACTATCACCAGAAACAACAGAAGACTTACCATTACCTTGATCCTTATCTTTCGGTTGGTAAGTACCGTTCCTTTTCTCCTTATTCTGCAGCTTCCAACAATCATCAATAACATGATTAGATTTCTTACAATACCTGCCGAACTTGTCCTTTCCCTTGGACTTCGAACGACCTCTGTCGTCTTTGCTCTTATCTCGGTTGCCATGGTTGTTAAATCTCTGCTCGGTTCTGCCATGAACCTGCAGAGCTTCAGCCTTGGAAGACGCCCCATCTGCCTGCACCATAGATTTCATCTTTTCCCTCTGTTTGAGGGCATCTTGCACTTCATCAAGGGTTATCTTCTCATGGCTCAACAACATTGTATCACGAAAGTGTGTATAAGAACTAGGCAGCGAGCATAAGAGTAATAGGGCTAGATCCTCATCATCATATTTTACTTCCATAGATTGCAAATCAGAAATAATCTCTCTGAAAAGAGATAAGTGATTTATTACCGATCCACCTTCCTACAATCTATGCGAGAACAACTTCATCTTCACATGCATCTTACTGGTTAGATCCTTTGACATGCAGATCGATTCCAGTTTCCCCCAAAGGGCAGCAGCAGATTTCTCTGTCAAGACTTCCTGCAAAATATTATTGGATAGATGAAGTTGAATCATAGACAAAGCCTTACGGTCTTTCCGCTTTTCTTCGTCAGACTAGCTCTTAGCATCCTTTTCCTCGAATCCATCCAGCGCATCATCCAGATCTGAAGTTTGGGCGAGAATCGCCCGCATCTTCACCTGCCACAAGCAGAATCTTGTGGAGTAGTAGTCCAAAGTAGATCGAACTTCAATGACGACATGTCGCAAACCCTAGATTAGAACACAGGGCTCGATACCACTTGCTAGCTTTGCGACAAGTAAATAACGAAGAAAAATAAAATTGCAGCGAGGGGACACAGTTTAGCGTGGAAAACCCTCTCCAACAAAGAGAGGGAAAAACCACGAGCGCCCGATGAAACTTCACTATATCGGAGAATGTTTACACAACACCGGGGATTTCACAGATGCAACTTATCCCAACCGGCGGCTTACAAGAAGTATATATAGCGGTGGTAACCTAGGTCATCAACGAGCTCCGCATCGGCCCAAGCCTCCGGCGACGGGCCTCGCTCCGCTCCGTCAGAAGTTGGCCTTTACTTTGTAGAATTTGGATCAACATATAACATGGCTCCGGTGGCTGAAGTTAATGGAGGCGGGGCTCAGGAGGTAGGCGACAACGAGAAGGAGTTAGGGGACCTGAAGGCGGAGGTCGGCGACGTCGGCGGGCGGCGACGTCCGCGGGCGGCGGAACAGGTCACCGTCCGAAGGCGTTGTTCGGAGCAGCAGCGCGATATAGGCGAGAACTAGGGGGAAATGATGTCGAGGACGACGGGCTCACCTAGGGCTTGTTCACCAGCCGAGCGGGATGAAGCTTGAAGGACGGCGAGGAAGAAGGAGGGTGACCGGAGTCGGCGTTTGCGTGTGCACGGGGCCAGCGACCATGTTCAACGGAATGGCGAGGTATGAGGCCGTCTCCTCCTTGCTCCATGTTCCGTTCGTTGGCGGTAGTCAATGCACAGGTACTCCCTCTAAAGCAGTGCTTCCGGTGGCGTGAAACAGCGGTAGCGCGGCAAGCGGACAAGGCGTGATCTCGATCTGGACTGATTTGGAGAGGGGGAAAAGATAGGGAGGAAGGAGTGGTTGAGAGGGTGCTGTCTCTTGCTGTCTTTTGACGAGGGGGGTCATGCTACCTAGAACGCTCACGAGCGCGGCATGCTCGGTCGACGGAGGAAGAGAAACAGGGTGCAGCGTTAGCTCTATTCATTTGGTTGATCGGGTGCCCAGTTGAGAGAAGCAGTGCTGGATGGTTTAGTGGGTGCAGTTCTTGGATGGGTGTATGCTTGGACCAAGCTAGCTAGCTGAGCTAGGTATGGATTCGATGGGACTGGTGTGTATGTGTTGGTGCATACACATGCATCCACAGTTAGGAATTTAGGCCAGCTTAGAGAAAGGAAAAAAAAGATTTTTTGGGGTTTGGATAGACTAAGCCTTAATCACACGAAGCTCTACGGAGTTTAAAAGAAGACCCAAATTACATGTGTCTTATAAGATTTAGAAGAGAGACACAAGTAAAAGATTTTTGGATGGGAAAACAAAGATATGTGGCATGCATATAGACATATGTACAATGATGGTTTTGATGATTTTAAACCTGTTGGTAAAAATAAAATAAGCCAAGAGATTCCAAGAACTTAATTAGAAGGACAAAGTCACAAGTAGCATGAATATTTCTTGTGACTACCGATCGGCTTATTATTGCATTTGTTCTAGTAGCCATCATAGAGAGAAGGAATAATAGCACACATGTGGATATGAGAGAGGTAGATATATGGGTAGAGTATAAACAAGATCATGTTGCAAGATTTGGTGGAATGGATCCACACATGAGCATATGGGTAGAATTAAATCCAAACCAAAATAAAGGGTCCCACATGAACCATGTCTGATGTAATTAGGGCATGGTACTGGACAATGAATAGTGGCTTGTTAGTGATGGAATGAATTAAAGAGATATGCCCTCAACTCCACTTGGGCATTATAGACATGTATCAAGAACCAAATACATCATATCAAAAAGCAACTACAATTAATAAGACAATGCATATGAGAGAAGAATCAAATGAAAAGGGATTTTATATGATGCTCAAATGCAATGTGACATGGTGACATGAGCATGATATTATGATGATGCAATAATAACATGTAGGAAGTAGCAATATATAGATTAGGCAAGTGGCATTGTAATTGTTAGACAAATGGGATGCTACAACTCTCACCCACTAAACAAGAATCTCGCCCCGAGATTCCTAGGAAAAAGAAAAAGGACACAAGGAGAGGCGGGTGTTCAGAACGAAGGTGATCCTCACGTTCCCAAGTTGATTTATCAATGGAATGGTGCGATCACTACACCTTGCAAAACTTGCTAGACTTGTTACGAGTCTTGCGTTTTGCTTCTTCGAAACAAAGGACTTGAAGAACCTGGAGGATTGTTGTGAGACGAGAAAGATAGAATGAACATAGCTCTGGTGCTCTCGATAAACATGATACAAGAATAGAACCACTTCTTGAAAGAATTTGAAAAGACGGTGCATCCGGGAGGGAAAGGACAGACACATTGTTAGGATTCAAGATCAAAAGCTGCAAGTGAAGATGATTCTCTATTTTGCCGGAAGAAAAGAGTGACTTTGGAGAAGTATCAACCACTATGAAAATAGCATTGATCATTCCCTTAGATTCAAGAAATGAAGTTTGGAAGAACAATATTGCCTTCAAACAATAGAGTTCCTTGCTATCAACGGAAAATATCTGGGTTAGGGACACTCTCGTATTAGATTCTTCTTGACACCGGTAAAGGCCAAAGGATCGCACAATCGAGATGCACGGATTTATACTTCACGAGAAGGAGGTGACACAAGTTTATGGTGGAACCCTGAGGAAGAAGTTGAATGTTGAAGATCTGGAGGTTATTGTAAAGATGCTTATTGCTTCCCTTAACCATGAGGTTATTGCAATAGATTTGCGATTAATGGCATCAACCATAATTGGCTTTACCAAGAGAAAAGGATTTGATAATTGAAGTCAAGGATATATTTCATCCATCTTGTTTGACGATGCCAAGCTCTAGTCAAAGAGAAGAGTGTCGGTGCAGATTTTGCATTTAGTTCCACTAGATCATTGAAGATTTTGCTCCATCTTGAAATAGACGAGACCACCAACAAGAGATTATTGATTACGTTCTTGAGAGAACACTCCGGAAAACAAGGAAGTAAAAGTATTAAGAGATAAAGGCCACTTCTAACTTCCATGGAATGAGTAAAAATCGCATTTATTCACCAATTCAATGTACAAGAGCGAATGATAAGAGTAGTGGTATGGTCATGACTCCATCCCGCACCCAAAGCATTACTCCGTACATGAATAGGAAAATCGTGCAACCCAACTCTCAAATTTCAGACTTAAGATCTTGACAAGCAGAATTTATGAAGCTTCGTTAAGAAAACAAGGAGGTGGTGCAAACACTTCATCGGATCCAAACATATAAAGATGATGATGTTGTCATCGTGTCAGAAGTTCCAGAAACACCAGAAAAGATATGAAGGAAGATCACTGTAACAGATGATAGGTCCAACAGATAAAACAAGAAAAACACCAACGTCTTGAAAGAGGAATTGCAAAAGATCTGAAAAGTCTTCATGGAATCCGTCAGATTGAGGATAGAAGATAAAGCAAGAGCGTTTCCAAAGATTTCTTGATTAGTGGGAGATCACAAGAATTTGCTATCCTTCTTGAGAATACCAGAGAGAGATTTAGCCGTCTTGCGGCGGAACAACGATGATAAGTTGCCAAACCCAGGAAAAGTTGTTGTTTTGATTGAAGGTGGAGGATGGAATTAACAATTAACTTGATGATTCCAGAATGGTAGCAATGTCTTTAGCAGAAGGACGTGGCCGAGATAGGTGACTTCAGAAAGTCGGAATTCACACTTTGAGAACTTTGCATAAAAGCGGTTCTCATGAGGCTTGGTAAGGATGATAGGAAGATGTTCTTCATGTTCTTCCATTGATGTAGAATAGGCGAGAATGTCATCAAGATATACCACCACTAATTTAACAAGATATTCCAAGAATATCAAGTTCCTTAAGCGAGAGAAACGAAGAAATGCTCGAAACACCTTCTGAGCTCAACACTCTTTGAAAGATCACATTAAGAGCAAGGTTTGGTATTGAAAGAGATGCATTGGACGAATAGCTTATCTGGCCCTTCAGATGAGAAAATAGATGCCGACTTGTTCATATAGTCGATAGGATCACCGGTTAAAAAGATAAGGAGATCTTGGATAAAGAAGCGATGATAACTCATACATGAAGCAAACCTATCATAGATGAAAGGATGAGATTCTTTTATATCAAAGAGAACCTTGCAGATATGGAGTTCCAAGATGTGAAGCTTGATACACGGATGATAAACCACCATAGTGCCTTAAGAAATCTCCAGATTGCCAAAGATACTTAAATATGATATAGATATGATCACGGTATAACTCAAAATCACAAGAGATAACCACAATCATTTGAAGAATTAGATTGATAACATTGACCATATTCCACGCATGATAAGCATCATATATCCATACCGAGAGCCCAGTTACAATCACAAGTATAGGATCGACACAAGTTATGTATTTAGCCCCAAAAGAATTTTAAGATGAAGTAAAACTCTAGGATTACAGCGCCGGTAGCAAAATATCGAGTTAACATGAACATGCCAACAAAAAGAAGATAGATAGCATATCACACATGACTGAAAGGAGTGTGGAAACACATATGTATCGAAGAAAAATTTCCCGCATGTTTCGGCATTAAAATACCAACTAGATGCACAAAACCACTTAACAGATAGAGATTAGCAAGTCCACATTCAGTGAAAGAATGCAGGAAGGATGAACACCCTTAACAAGATTGCATACAAAGAGTAAGACAGATCGCATCGGTTTATAAAGAGTCAGATAGATCACGTCGGTTTACACATAAACCTGTCGGTATGAAATGTACCAACAGTTGATAACCAAAGGCGGATTGCGACAACAGGGTTGGATGCAACAGATAGACAAAGAATTACACACACATCTTATGGTACTACGGAAACCCCAAACACGTGAATCCTAGTTTAAATTTTTAGAAGAGGATAGATAAACGTTACACTTCCTTACCAGAAAAGGGTGGGCAGGTGGGTAACAAGAAAAATGGAAGCAATCCTACTCTCACATTTAGTTTTTTCCTAGTATACATAGTGACGAGGGGTAACCTCGGCAATGTCCATGGTGATGGACTTGGGGTTTCGTGGAAAAGAGAACGCTAGGGATTTCGTCGGATGTCGGGAAAACAATAAAGACAAAGTCGTCTGAATATTGGGAAAATACTCTATTACAAGTTGTCTTCTAGATTTCGATACCCTCGTTTGGGCTTCTCCCGCCCTATATATAATAGGCCGGGTCTCAAAGCTGTATGCGGATAGGTTTTGATACACGCGTGATTACAATACCATCAAAATGTCGGTTCGTGGTTTCTTTCCTAATACAATAAAAAGTCTCTGGCGGTTGCTTCCTTGGGCCGTTTATCTGGAATCTTTATGGGCCTTAGGCCTTTTACCCAATGTAGGGTAGCGGATAATGAGCATCCGAGTAATCATACACATGTCACATAGCTACCAAAATATTTTCTAGACTGACAAAGACCATCTTGGTTGAGACCCTGAAGGGCAGAATGGCTCTAATACCAATAGTAATACCTCAGACATTACGCTCTAAGTTCAAGCCTGAACGAACCAAAAGTGGATAAGTGATTCTACCGCGGAGGCCCAAGGCCACCCACGTGTAGGCCCGTCGAAGCGGAGTAGGGCACGGTACCAACCTACCACCTTATCCACTTTCGAGAACATCGAGACAAGAGCGAGCGGCGTAAGCGACAGGTAACGCGGTCACGACTTACACAAATGAGTATGTATGTCTGCGACTAACAATAGACATCAGAGTCACACCATCTAGAAACAATAGAAACTGAAATATTCAACGCCATACGGCAAGATCCAAATATCCTAAATAGATATAATATTTTAGGATACATCCTCAAACATCATGCAATAGAGTATAAAGCAGAAGCGAAAAATATGATCCGAGTATGGATAAGAAGCAAATCGGCATAAGATGCCCTGAAAAAAAGCACATCCCGCCCATAGATCTCATGGATCTCCATCCCCAGAATCTCTACTCCAGATTTTCATTGCCACCATCATCCGTCTCTTCGACCCAGTAGTCTTCCTGGGAGTATACATGTCCATCTAAACCAAATATTTATCGTGCGAGACCCTAGGGGTACTCAGCAAGTCTTAATGCAGCTAAAGGGAACAATCTGGGGGTGATGCTTGCAGCAAAAGATAATATCTACAAAGAGCTATAGAGACTCGTTACACATCCGCCCAACCAGAGATAGACGAACGCCCGTTAATTAATAGCAACAGTTGTATAAGCAATAGAAATAACCTTGCTCGCCCTCCTTCTCGCTTACCAACAAGAAGGCGGAAGAACATCCCATCCGTTGGCAATTTTATTAACCATTCCATGAGTATTGTACTATTTACTAGTCATGTCTTAGTCATATTAAAGGCGGTACTTTAGTTATACTTGTCTATGATCGAGAAACTGTGCTCCAAGTCGTTAATAATCGTGGACACGGCTTTCAGAAAAATTTACCCTGCAAAGGTGCACAAATAGCAACACACACGATCAACCTCGGGAAGAACCAAATAAAATGCAACGAGGCCTCACGACAATGCATTCACAGGATTCATAAATTATTTTAGGGGGGAACCCCACTAAGCTACCCGTAACGAAGTTGGCCGGCTATGAGACGGACCCAAGGTTTGAGTCAATGGCTATAAACGACTGGGAACCCGAAAGTGTGACTGGACTTGTCGATACCGTGAAAACACTCCGCATTCCAAAACATTACAGGTGCTCCACGCACAATCGTAAATAAAGCAGTAAAACATGGCATAAGTACAGGATACTAATAAAGCCCCAAACTACTTTGTGGCCCCAAGAAATAAAGTGCGAATCAAGCTCAGGCAAAGGGGGATTCATAGGGTATCCCGTATGTGGATAGTGCGAATAGTCAAGGAACAGAAATCAAGTACTCGGGGTCCTATGGGACACAAGTGAGCTTAAAGAACCAAATAACAGATAATGCTCACCGATGCCTCTTTCAGTAGTTCTTCCATTACTACTCAGATTAAGTTGTTTAGGTACCTCGTTATTCAAAGACATGCACAAACCCTACACATACAATTCTATGACTCGCGTAGCTCAAACAACTCATGTAGTAATGGCTCATGGGATGGAGGTACAAGCTTCGGTGGGGTTTAAAAGTAAAGACTATGCAATACTTGGGATTCAATTTAATGCAATCGTGACTCAATGATGCAAGAGTAAGATAGAAGCATAGGTACTATATGTATGCAAACATGGGGAATTGCTTTCCTGGCAGTTCTGTTACCGAATAGAAAGGATCCAGGTAATACTCCTGAGGCTCCTAGTATTCTCCTTGCTCAGTGTCTATCCGGATAAAAACCAAACACACAAGTGACCGAAATAAATATATTGCACAATCATATAAATAATATGCATTAAGCAAATAAGTATGCCATGATAGAATGATGCACAATTTACATGGTATAGCATAGCATAGCATGGGTGAGATGTGTGGTACAAGAATAAAGCATTTTATTAAGTTTTTAGTCATGTTTTGCTCCCATAAACATTGTTGTATACTTAATATTTATATGATGCATGCTTCAATTCATATTATGGAATGCATAGTTAGAACGGGCTCGTTGCGCTGATCGATTTAGACATATTATTTGTCGAATTTAAAATTACGGAATCAAAGTTATGAAATTATTAAGATAAAGACATTTAATAGCATTAAAACAATTACGAAATTGTAATTACCCAGAAATTATTTTTGGATAGCATCTTATGAATCCTTGCATTTTTCTGATGTTAAAACATATATAATACTTTTTATTTTGAATTATAGATAATTATATATGTTTTACTCAATTTAAAACTTTTTCTGGAATTTTATTATTTAGAAAAAGATTTTGGGATTTGTACTGAAGGGAGCTTAGCCAGTGTTACTGGAAAAAAAAAAAGGGGCCGGTCAGATGACTGAGATGTACTTGTCAGTGTCAAAGGCAAAGAACATAGAGACAAAAAGGGTGGCTTAATAAGCTTGGAACCGGGGTGGATGATGTAGATGATCAGAGTACCAACCAACCGGATGGATGCTTGTGTTGGTGTTAAGAAGTGTACCAAAACTATTTTAGCTAGAATTTGTCTGGTGTAGAACATAGAAAGAAACTGAAGATCAGAGTGACAGCGACCTCATGAAATCCTTTGATTTTCCGGGGAAGTAAACGAGAGTTGTAGAGCTCCATTTCTCGTGAGATTTGAAGTTCTGTGAAGCTGGTACAACCGAGAAGAGGTACACGCGAATTTTGGCGCTGGAGATGAACTAGAATGACCGAACTTAAATGGGGAACATAGGAGGAAACGGTGTCGCGCGAAACTGAACAAGGTCCGCCGAGACAGTGATAATCTTACGACTTCCGTTGATGATTACGATCTGCTCTGACCTCTGATTTGTGGCCGGTTTGAAGCTACGTGCAGCTGGAGATACCGAGAATATAATAAGGTGATATGCGACAGATGGGGTCGTCTTAGGTGGACGCAAACATCACCGAAACAGAGGACAGCCGAGGGCGCGCTGACCTGACGAATCTGCCTGAACTGAGGCTTCTCGAGTCTGTGAGACCCACCCTACTTTCGTGGATGATTCCCAGAGATTTAGGCGACGGATTGGAGCGTGGTTTGAGGCCTAGTGAAGATGGATGTGCCGAGAACAACGGCGCGTGAAGAACTGCGTCTAGGGACGCCGGAGAAGGTCTCAAAGAATTAAGGAGTCAGAGGGAAAACACACTGGGCGCGCACGCATGTGCTGGCAGAGAGCTGCGGCAAGCGGCGCAGGCATCGACGGCGAGGTGGCTCCGGTGGCTGAGGTTAATGGAAGCGACGCTCAGGAGGTAGGCGACAACGAGAAGGAGTTAGGGGACCTGAAGGCGGAGGTCGGCGACTTCGGCGGGCGGCGGAACAGGTCACCGTCCGAAGGCGTTGTTCAGAGCAGCAGCGCGATATAGGCAAGAACTAGGGGGGGAATGATGGCGAGGACGACGGGCTCACCTAGGGCTTGTTCACCAGCCGAGCGGGATGAAGCTTGAAGGACGGCGAGGAAGAAGGAGGGTGACCAGAGTCGGCGTTTGCGTGTGGACGGGGCCGGCGACCGTGTTCAACGGGATGGCGAGGTACTGAGGCCGTATCCTCCTTGCTCCATGTTCCGTTCGTTGGCGGTAGTCGATGCGCAGGTACTCCTTCTAAAGCAGTGCTTCCGGTGGCGTAGAGCAACGGCGCGGAGCGGTAGGAAGCGGCGGACATGGCGTGATCTCGATCTGGACTGACTTGGAGAGGGGGAAAAAGATAGGGAGGAAGGAGTGGTTGATAGGGTGCTGTCTCTTGCTGCCTTTTGATGAGGGGGGTCATGCTACCTAGCAGGCTCACGAGCATGGCACGCTTAGTCGACGGAGGAAGAGAAACAGGGTGCGCGCGCGTCGGCTCTGCTGTTTGGTTCGGTCGGGTGCCCACGGTTCAGAGAGCAGGCTGATGGATGGTTTAGCTGGGTCTGGTTGCTGGATGGACGTATGCTTGGACCAAGCTAGCTAGCTGAGCTAGGTATGGATTCGATGGGATTGGTGTGTATGTGTTGGTGCATACGCATGCATCCACGGTTAGGAATTTAGGCCAGCTTAGAGAAAGGAAAAGAAATATTTTTTGGGGTTCGTACAGACTAAGCCTTAATCACACGAAGCTCTAGGGAGTTTAAAAGAAGACTCAAATTACATGTGTCTTATAAGATTTAGAAGAGATACACAAGTAAAAGATTTGTTGGATGAGAAAACAAAGATATGTGGCATGCATATATACAGATGTACAATGATGGTTTTGATGATTTTAAATTTGTTGGTAAAAATCAAATAAGCCAAGATATTCCAAGAACTTAATTAGAAGGACAAAGTCACAAGTAGCGTGAATATTTCTTATGACTAGCGACCGGCTTATTATTGCATGTGTTCTAGGAACCAATATAGAGAGAAGGAATAATAGCACACATGTGGATATGAGAGAGGTAGATATATGGGTAGAGTATAAACAAGATCATGTTGCAAGATTTGGTGGAATTGATCCACACATGAGCATATGGGTAGAATTAAATCCAAACCAAAAGAAAGGGTCCCACATGAACCATGTGTGATATAATTAGGGCATGATACTAGACAATGAATAGTGGCTTGTTAGTGATGGAATGAATTGAAGAGATATGCCCTCAACTCCACTTGGGCATTATAGACATGTATCAAGAACCAAATACATCATATCAAGAAGCAACTACAATTAATAAGACAATACATATGAGAGAAGAATCAAGTGAAAAGGGGTTTTATATGATGCTCAAATGCAATGTGGCATGGTGACATGAGCATGATATTATGATGATGCAATAATAACATGTAGGAAGTAGCATAGCATTGCAATTGTTAGACAAATGGTATGCTACACAAGTGCAGCCCCAAAACATTTGCTTCTTAGGACTGATTCTTAATTAGGTTCCTTTTGTATAGAAATGAGCATTGATGATAAAGATTGAACCCTTTTCTGGAGGTTGAGAACTAGATTATTTTTGTAAGCATCTAACTCAGAGAATCTCCACTCGTGCCCCAAATACGACGTCTGGTGCGGCCTTTTTTGTTCCACGTGGGGGGCTGCAGGATAGATCACAGGAATGGAGTGGGGCTTCGGCTCCCAACCGTGGTCCCCCATAACACAAGTCATTTTTATTTGTGTCATACATAAATTTGAATAACATGCGAAATACATTAAAATAACTAGTCATATTCATGTCTAGGCCTGTAACTACCTCGGTGAATTACGCTCCTAGCTACAAGCCTGGATGAGCGGAAATGGTTGAAATAGTACGGTGGGGCCCAAATGCCACTCACAGGTAGACCCTTCGGCCGTCCCAACCATTTCCACACATCGAGACAAGAACGGGCGGCGTAATCGGCAGGCGAAGGGATCAACTACATACACAAATGGGTATGTATGCAAGCCACCATACAACAGTACATCAGAGCCATTCCATCTAAAAAGAAAGGAAATATAGCAACGCCATACGGCAAGATCCAAATATCCTAGATAGATATAATAGTTTAGGATATCTCCTCATACATCAATCAACAGAGTATCAAGCGGAAGCGGAAGACAAATCCGAGTACGGATAAGAAGCAAATCGGCATAAGATGCCCCATAAATAAGCAGATCCATACAGATCTCACGGATCCCGTTCGGAATCTCTACACGAATGATCGTTGCCCACATCGTCGTCTCTTCCACCCGGTATCCATCCGAGTGTACCTGTTCATCTGAACCAATAATTTATCGTGTGAGACCCTAGGGGTACTCAGCAAGTCTTTATGCCTCTAAAGGGGACACAACCTGGGGTGACGCAATTGCAGCAAAAGATAAACCCTAGCAATTCTATAGATACTCGCTAACCATCCGCCTAACCAGAGATAGACGGATGTCCGTGAATTAATAACAATAGTTGTAACAGTGATAACGGTAATCTTACCAGATCCATCCTCCTTCTTGCTTACCGACGAGGAAGCGGACGAACAACCTCCCATCCGTTGGCAGTTTTATTATCCATTCCGTGAGTGTTGCACTATTTACTAGTCAGGTACCTAGTCTAGTCAAATTAAAAGCGGTACTTTAGTTATGCTTGTCTATGATCGGAAACTGCTCCAAGTCGTCCATAACCGCGGACACGGCTTTGAAAGTTTTACCTGCAGGTGCACAAATATCAACACACTCGATATGCCTCGGAAAAACCAAATCAAAACCAACGAGGCGATCACGACAAAGCGATCACGAGATTCAGAAATATTTCAGGGGCCACCCATTGAGCTACCAAGCAGTTAGCTGACTCGAGACGGCCTCAAGGTTTGTGGAGCCATGTAACGATCGGGAACGAAGTGTGACTGGCTTGTCGATACATGAAACGGGTCACCTACCTAAAAGACAAATGTGCATTACCTCGCACAATCTTAAATTAAAGTAGTAAAGCATGGCATAAGTACAGGATAGTAATAAAACCTCAAACTAGTTTGTGGCCCCAAGAAATAAGAATGAATCAAGCTCTGGCTCAGGGGGGTTCATAAGCCTCCCGGATGTGGATAGCGCGAATATTCAAGGAACAGGAATCAAGTACTCGGGGTCCTACGGGACACAAGTGAGCCTGAAAAACCAACTAGCGAATATGGCTCACCGATGCCACTTTCATTAGTTATCCCATTACTACTCAGATTAAGTTGTATAGGTACCTCGTTATCCATCAGACACTCACATACCCTACACATGCTGTTCTACGACTCGCATGGCTCAAACAACTCCTGTAGTAAAGGCTCATGGGATGGAGGAACAAGCTTCGGTGGGGTTTAAAAGTAAAGGCTATGCAATACTTGGGATTCAGTTTAATGCAAACGCGACTCAATGATGCAAGAATAAGAAGGAGGCAATAGGTACTATATGTATGCAAGCATGTGGTAGTGCTTGCCTGGCAGCTCAGTTGAAGCAAGTGATGGATCTGGGTAGTGCTCCTGGTTCTCTTGATATATCCCACCTCATTGCCTATTCAAGAAGAACCAAACAAACAAGGGCCAACATAAAAAAGGTGCACAAGCATATGAATAAATACGACAAGCAAACAATCATGCCATGATGAATGATGCACAATTTGCATGGCATTAAAGTAGCATGGCATGGGTGAGGTGTGAAGTACAAGATTAAATCATTTTATGGGGTTTTAGTCCCATTTTATTCTCATATTAGTTGCTGTATACAATATATTTATATGATGCATGCTTCAAAACAACACAAAGAATGTATAAACAGAAAGGTCTCGTCGAGCTAATCATTTTAGACATATTATTTATTAAATTTGGAGTTATAAAACAAAAGTTATTAATTAATTAAGGCCAAAGGGCATTTTATTGTAATTTAAATCAACTTGAAATTTTAAGTGTTCAAAATATATTTTGGATTGCATATTTCAATTCCTCATATTTTTCTGATTTGAAAACATATATTATTTGTATTATTTGGATTTATATTTTAAAAGTTAATTAAAAACAGATTTAAATTTGAATTTGAATTTATTTGAAAAAGATTTGAATTTAAACAGATAAGCTGAAATACTTTTGTTACCCAGACACTTCTAGCCAGAGACGGTGACAGGTGGGGTCATGTGCTGACTGGGCAGCTCAGCGCGCAGCGAAACTTCTGTCACCGCGAAGCTACCTAGCCTCTGAGACTGACAGGCGGGCCAGGACGACCTCGGGGCCACACGCGCGCGCGGCCAACGCGTGCTGGACACGTGGGCAAGCCGGGGCGCGGGGGGGCTGGTCTGTGTTGGCCAGGATCTTCCAGGGGGTTCTTTTGCAAAAAGGTACCGCGGCTGACAGGTGGGCTCTGAGGACGGCGGGTTCAGGCGGGAAAAAGGGGAGGGGGCTACACGCAAGAATGACATTGGCTGTGGTTGCGTCTGACGGACTTGGCCCTGATGGCGGCGGATCCGGCCGACTTCCGGCGACGATGGCGACGCCACCGCTGGACGAAACACGACGCTCCAAAAACGAAAAACGAAGAGGGCAACAAGGGCTACAGCTTTCGTCTAAGGAGATGCGTCTACGGAGGTCTACAGCGAGCGGGGCAGGGCGAGGAACAGGGCGGCTGCTGCGATGCAGCATGACGCGACAGACGTCAGCGGCTGACGACGGAGGCAGCTTCGGAGTGTCCGGCGCGTCTGGGCCGGTAGGAGGGGAACGGGCATGTCAAGGGGGTGGAGAGGCTCACCGGGAGCTCGTCGGTGTGGTCGCTGGAGCCGGAGGTTGAGCGGATCGGCGTCGAGGCAGAGGTCCCGCGGGCGTCTGCTCCGGTGGCCTTGGTGGTCCGGGAGCTGCAGAGAGGGCTCCGTGGCGTGGCAGAAGCGATGTGGAGGAGGCAGAGGAGGGTCCTGGTGCTCCTGGATCGCCTTGGGAAGCAGCCGGCTGCGCAGATCTTGAACGAGGCCGAAGGGGCTAGGGTTTAGCTAGGTGGTGGGCATGGCCTGGCTTGGGGAAGGAGGGAGGAGGGAGAGGGGTCTGGGCGCCTCCTGGATCTCGATCTGGTGGTCATGGTGAGCTGGGGTGGTTGGGGTAGAGAGGGATGGAAGGAGCACATGGGGTGGTTGCTTGAAAAAGGTGAGGAGGGGTCTCGGGCTAGGTCTCTCTCCTCTACTTTTCCTCCTTGGTCTCAAGCTAGAGAAGGAAAGAGAGGGGACCAGGGGAGGGGTAGCTCGGGTCAGGTAGAGCTAGGGTTAGGAGAGGCTCGGGTTAGCTAGGTCTAGAGAAAAGAGAGGTGGTCTCGGGGGGTGACTAGGGTTAGGAGAGAGGGGGTATGGTGATGATGGGGTAGATGATGGTTTAGGGTTTAGAGAGAGATAGATTAGATGGAGTGGTCCTTGACAAGATCAAGCATGTGCAACCAAGCTCAAGCAAGGTAGCCCAAAGAGAGAAAAGAAGAGAAGGGGATGATGGCATGGATGGATATGGTGATGGGGTTTTAAGCAAGATCAACTTAGATCCAGCCAAAAGAAAAGATAGGGATAGAGATGATCCACTCCAAGAACAAATAAAATCCAAATGACAAGCAAAAGGTGGTACTTGCATGGCCCATGCAGAATATTTATTGCCATGATGATTCTTGTGAAAGCAATATTATCCCATGGCATTATTATTATGCATTCCCAAAATTGGAAAAAAGCCAAGCAAAAAGAATTAAAAGGAAGGTCCCAAGTGGAATAGATGGAGATGGCCATGTTTGAAATAAAATGGGACATGCTAGTGTGTATGTTCCACTAGATGATCAATAGTCCCAAAATATTCCAACATGAGCATAATTTCATGATAATCCATATGGAAGCTAGGAGAAAGGGTCCCACTCACAAGGCATGCAAAGGTGGCCAAGTGGCTCTCATATATCAAGGATGTGAAAACAACATGATGTTAAGATGAGAGCATGTGGAAAAGGATTGGATCCAGCCCAACCCACATGAGCTAGAGGTAAAACCAATAAGTGCCAAGCTCATATTTAGTTGGATGGTGGAATTATAAGGTGGTGAAAGAAAGGTGGTGGAGTTAAATAAAAGATATGCCCCAACTCAACTTGGGCATTTAAACAATATATCAAGAGGCAAATACAATATCAAGAGGCAAATACAATTAATAATTCATATGAGATAAGAACCAAAACAAAAGGGGTTTTATATGATGCTCAAATGCAAGGAGGCATGATGACATGAGCATGATATAATGATGATGCAACAATTATATGTTTGAAGTAGCATATATAGACTAGGCTAGTAGCATTGCAATTGTTAGACAATTGGGATGCTACAACTCTCCCCCACTAAACAAGAATCTCGCCCCGAGATTCCTAGGAAAAAGAGAACAACACAAGAAGAGGCGGGTGTTCGAACGAAGGTGATCCTTGCGTTCCCAAGATGATGAAGAACGGAATGGTGCGACCACTACACCTTGCAAAACTTGCTAGACTTGTTGCGAGTCTTGCGTTTTGCTTGAGAAACAACGGTTAGAAGGATTGAAGGATTGCCGTGATACAAGAAGGATAGGATGGACATAGCTCCGGTTTTCTCAAGAAACATGATAAAAGAATAGAACCACTTGTGAAAGAAGGGACAAGATGATGTATCCTGGATAAAGAAAGACACCGTTAAGATTAAAGATTTACCGATACTAGAGATGATGAATCTTTGTCTCGCCGGAAGAAAAAGAGCTGGATTGGAGAGGTTTGAACCACTATGACAATAGCATCGTATCCTCTCTCGGATTTGAGAAATGAGGCACGGAAACAATATTGCCTTCAAACAATAGAGTCCCTTGATATCAACAGAAAGATTTAGCTAGACATCGTCGGATTAGATTCTTGTTGCGCCGGTAAGAACCAAAGGATCACGGAATTGAGATGCGCGGATATAACTTCCAGAGACGGATGTGAAACTAGATCATGGTGGAATTCCGAGAAGCAAAGAATATGGAGGATCTGGAGTTTATTGTAGATATACTTATTGCTTTCTTTAGCCTTGAGGCTAACGCAATAGATTTGCGGCTGATGGCATCAACCATAACTGGCTTTACCACAGAAAAGAATTGGTGAAACAAAGAGAGATAGTTTTTCTTTCCTCTTGTTTGGGGCTGTCGAGCACCGGTAGAAAGACGAGGACAGAAAGGAGTTTGCGTTTGTTTCCACCAGATAATTGAGGATTTTGCTCCGTGTAGAAAGGGTGAGATCACCAACAAGAGATTATTGATTACTTTCTTCGAGAGAGCACTCCGGAAAAACAAGGACGGAAGTAAAAGTATCTAGGGATAAAGGCCACTTCTAACTTCCGTGGAATGAGTGAAATTGCATTAATTCACCAATTCAATGTACAAGAGAGAATGATAAGAGTAGTGGTATGGTAGCTACTCCATCCCGCACTCAAAGCATTACTCCGCACATGAATAAGAAAACCATGCAACCCAACTACCGAAACAGACTGAAGGTATTGATAAGAAGAGCTCATGGAACTCCGTTAGAAAACAAGGATAGATGCAAACGATTCACCGGATCCAAGATAGATAAGGGTGATGATGTTGTCGTCATATCATAAGTAACCAGCCACCGGAAAGATATGAAGGAAGATCACGGGGACAACTGCAAGATTCCACAGATAAAGAAAAAGATAGCACCACTTGAACAGAAGGATTACGAAAGATCTGAAAAGTCTTCATGGCCTCCGGTGGATTGAGCATAGATGATAGAACAAGAGGTTTTCCAAAGATCACTTGACGAGACTGAGGTGAAAGAACTCCATGTTCTTCTTGAAATGATTGAGAGAGATATAGCAGACTTGAGGAAAACTTCAGCGGAACGACGATGATAACTTGCCAACAAGGAAAACTCCGGGTTTGATTGAAGATGGGAGATGGAATTAACAATGAACTTGCTGATTCCAGAATTGAAGCGATCTATTTAGCAGAAGGACGTGGCCAAGATAGGTGACTTCAAAAAGTCAGAATTCTCACTTTGAGGCTTTGCACACAGGCAGTGCTCACGAAGCTTGAGAGAAAGAGACACAGATGAACTTCCATGTCCTTCTATTGATATGGAATAGGCAAGCATATTATCAACATATACCACCATGGATTAACAGGATATACCCAGAATATCAAGTTCAGAAGGCGAGAGAAACGAACAAATGCTCGAATACTTCCTGAGATCAACGCTCTTAGAAAGATCAATATTAAGAGCACGGGTTCGTGTTGACGAAGAAGCACTGGAAGAATAGACTATCTGGTCCTCCGGAAAAGAACGGGAAATGCCACCTGGTTCACATTGTCGATTGGATCGCCGGTTACAAGACAAAGAGATTTTGGATGAAGGAACGATGATAGCCCATACCTTAAGCAAAGCTATCAGAGACGAAAAGATGCAATTCCCTCGTATCAAAGAGAATTTTGCAGATATGGAGTTGAAAAAGATGTGCAGCATGATGGACAGATGATAGACCGCCGTAGTGCTTTAAGAAACTCCGGATTGCCAAAGATGCTTGAATATGCATAGATATGTTCACGGTGTACTCAAAATCACACGAGATAACCTTATCCTCCAGATGGTGACGGTTGATAGCATTTTCCATATTCCAATCGACACTTATCATGCGTGGAATATAGTTATGCCGAGAGCCAAATTACAATCACCAGCATCGGATCGACACATGTTATGTAATTAGCCCAAGAGATTTGGAGATGATAAGAAACTCCAGGATTAAGCGCCGGTGACAAAAGAATGAGTTAGCATGAACATGCTGATAAAAGGGAGATAGATAATGTTTCACACACGACCGAAAAGGAGTGTGGAAACACAAATATATCAAAGAAAAAATTTCCGCATTTTCGTCATTAAAGTACCAATAGATGCGCAAAATCACTTAGCAGATAGAGATTAGCAACAGATGCTTACACGGAATGTGGAGTTGCTAGAAGGAAGGACACCCTTAAGAAGATGGCACCGGTTAACAAGGAGTCAGGTAGATCGCGCCGGTTTCAAAAGCCTGTCGGTATGGAATGTACCAATAGTTGATAACCAAAGGCAGATAAAGATAACAACTGGATGCAACATATAGACAAGGAATTACACACACACACACTTTCTATGGTACTACGGAAACCCAGAACACGTGAATCCTAGTTTGAATTTTTAAGAAGAGGATTGAAAACGTTACACTTCCTTACCAGAAAAGGGTGGTGGGTGGGTAAGAAGAAAAGTGGAAGCAGTCCTACTCTCGCGTTTTGTTTTTCCCTAGTATACATAGCTACCAAAAATATTTGCTAGACAGACAACGACCATTTGGCTGAGACCCTGAAGGTCGGGATGGCTCTGATACCAATTGTAACTACCTCGGTAAATTACGCTCCTAGTTACAAGCCTGGATGAGCGGAAATGGTTGAAATAATGCAATTGGGGCCCAAATGCCACTCACAGGTAGACCTTGGCCGTCCCAACCATTCCACACATCGAGACAAGAACGGCGGCGTAATCAGGCGAAGGATCAACTACATACACAAATGGGTATGTATGCAAGCCACCATACAACAAAGTACATCGAGCCATTCCATCTAAAAAGAAAGGAAATATAGCAGCCATCGGCAAGATCCAAATATCCTAGATAGATATAATAGTTTAGGATATCTCCTCATACATCAATCAGCAGTATCAGCGAAAGCGGAAGACAAATCCGAAATGCGGATAAGAAGCAAATCGGCATAAGATGCCCCATAAATAAGTAGATCCATACGGATCTCACGGATACCCGTTCGGAATCTCTACACGAATGATCGTTGCCCACATCGTCAAGTCTCTTCCACCGGTATCCATCATGAGTGTACTGTTCATCCGAACCAATAATTTATCGTGTGAGACCCTAGGGTACTCGGCAAGTCTTTATGCCTCTAAAGGGGACACAACCTGGGTGGCGAATTGCAGCAAAAGATAAACCCTAGCAATTCTATAGATACTCGCTAACCATCCGCCTAACGAGATAGACAGATGTCCGTGAATTAATAACAACGGTTATAGTGATAACGGTAATCTTACGAGATCCATCCTCCTCCTCGCTTCGACGAGGAAGCGGACGAACAACCCCATCCGTTGGCGGTTTTATTATCCATTCCGTGAGTTTTGCACTATTTACTAGTCGGTACCTAGTCTAGTCAAATTAAAAGCGGTACTTTAGTTATGCTTGTCTATGATCGAAAGCTGTGCTCCAAGTCGTCCATAACCGCGGACACGGCTTTGAAAGTTTTACCTGCGGGTGCACAAATAACAACACACACTCGATATGCCTCGGAAAAACCAAATCAAAACCCAACAAGGCGATCACGACAAAGCGATCACAGGATTCAGAAATATTTGAGGCCACCCCATTGAGCTACCATAGCGAAGTTAGCGACTCGAGACGGCCTCAAGGTTTGTGGAGCCGGTGTATGCATGTGAACCCGAAAGTGTGGTGGCTTGTCGATACTGGTCCTAAGCAGTGTGTGCATTACCTCGCACAATTTAAATTAAAGCGATAAAGCATGGCATAAATGCAGTATAGTAATAAAACCTCAAACTAGTTTGTGGCCCCAAGAAATAAGAATGAATCAAGCTCACAGCTCGGGGGTTCATAAGCCTCCGGATGTGGATAAGCGAATATTCAAGGAACAGGAATCAAGTACTCGGGGTCCCTCACAGGACACAAGTGAGCCTGAAAAACCAACTAGCGAATATGGCTCACCGATGCCACTTTCATTAGTTATCCCATTACTACTCAGATTAAGTTGTATAGGTACCTCGTTATCCATCAGACACTCACATACCCTACACATGCTGTTCTACGACTCGCATGGCTCAAACAACTCCTGTAGTAAAGGCTCATGGGATGGAGGAACAAGCTTCGGTGGGGTTTAAAAGTAAAGGCTACGCAATACTTGGGATTCAGTTTAATACAAACGCGACTCAATGATGCAAGAATAAGAAGGAGGCAATAGGTACTGTATGTATGCAAGCATGTGGTAGTGCTTGCCTGGCAGCTCAGTTGAAGCAAGTGATGGATCTGGGTAGTGCTCCTGGTTCTCTTGATATATCCCCTGCTCAGCGTCTATTCGAAGAAGAACCAAACAAACAAGGGCCAACATAAAAAAGGTGCACAAGCATATGAATAAATACGACAAGCAAACAATCATGCCATGATGAATGATGCACAATTTGCATGGCATTAAAGTAGCATGGCATGGGTGAGGTGTGAAGTACAAGATTAAATCATTTTATGGGGTTTTAGTCCCATTTTATTCTCATATTAGTTGCTGTATACAATATATTTATATGATGCATGCTTCAAAACAACACAAAGAATGCATAAACAGAAAGGTCTCGTCGAGCTAATCATTTTAGACATATTATTTATTAAATTTGGAGTTATAAAACAAAAGTTATTAATTAATTAAGGCCAAAGGGCATTTTATTGTAATTTAAATCAACTTGAAATTTTAAGTGTTCAAAATATATTTTGGATTGAATATTTCAATTCCTCATATTTTTCTGATTTGAAAACATATATTATTTGTATTATTTGGATTTATATTTTAAAAGTTAATTAAAAACAGATTTAAATTTGAATTTGAATTTATTTGAAAAAGATTTGAATTTAAACAGATAAGCTGAAATACTTTTGTTACCCAGACACTTCTAGCAGAGGCGGTGGCAGGTGGGGTCATGTCTTGTTGGGCAGCTCAGTGTAATGAAACTGTCATCATGAAGCTACCTAGCCTCTGAGACTGACAGGCGGGCCAGGACGACCTCGGGGCCACAGCATGTAGCCAACGCGTCTTGGACACGTGGAGCAAGCTAGCATGGGGGCTGGTCTGTGTTGGCCAGGATCTTCCAGGGGGTTCTTTGCAAAAATTACCCTTGGTGACAGGTGGGCTCTGAGGATGGCCAGGTTGAGGCGGGGAAAAAGGGGAGGCTCTGTAAGAATGACATCATTGTGGTTGCGTCTCGGACTCGGCCACGGCGGCAGATCCGGCCGACTTCCGGCTGACGATGGCGGCGCCGCTAGAATTAAACTCTGACGCTCAAAAGCGAAAAACGAAGAGAGGCAACAAGGGCTCTGACTTTCGTCTAAGGAGATCGTCTCGAGGTCTACAATGGCGGGCAGGCGAGGAACAGGCTGCGGTCGGCCTTCTGAGCCAGACGCGACAGACGTCATGGCTGACGCACGGAGGCCTTCGGAGTGTCCGTGCGTCTGGGCGATAGGAGGAACGGGCATGTCAAGGGGGTGGAGAGGCTCACCGGGAGCTCGTCGGTGTGGTCGCTGGAGCCGGAGGTTGAGCGGATCGGCGTCAGCGAGAGAGGTCCATGGCGTCTGCTCGATGTGGTCAGGGCTGCAGAGGGCTCCCGTGGCGAGGCGTGGCAGACGGCGATGTGGAGGAGGCAGAGGAGGGTCTTGGTGCTCCTGGATCGCCTTGGGGAGCAGCCGGCTGCGCAGATCTTGATCGAGGCCGAAGGGGCTAGGGTTTAGCTAGGTGGTGGGCATGGCCTGGCTTGGGGAAGGAGGGAGGAGGGAGAGGGGTCTGGGCGCCTCCTGGATCTCGATCTGGTGGTCATGGTGAGCTGGGGTGGTTGGGGTAGAGAGGGATGTAAGGAGCACATGGGGTGGTTGCTTGAAAAAGGTGAGGAGGGGTCTCGGGCTAGGTCTCTCTCCTCTACTTTTCCTCCTTGGTCTCAAGCTAGAGAAGGAAAGAGAGGGGACCAGGGGAGGGGTAGCTCGGGTCAGGTAGAGCTAGGGTTAGGAGAGGCTCGGGTTAGCTAGGTCTAGAGAAAAGAGAGGTGGTCTCGGGGGGTGACTAGGGTTAGGAGAGAGGGGGTATGGTGATGATGGGGTAGATGATGGTTTAGGGTTTAGAGAGAGAGATAGATTAGATGGAGTGGTCCTTGACAAGATCAAGCATGTGCAACCAAGCTCAAGCAAGGTAGCCCAAAGAGAGAAAAGAAGAGAAGGGGATGATGGCATGGATGGATATGGTGATGGGGTTTTAAGCAAGATCAACTTAGATCCAGCCAAAAGAAAAGATAGGGATAGAGATGATCCACTCCAAGAACAAATAAAATCCAAATGACAAGCAAAAGGTGGTACTTGCATGGCCCATGCAGAATATTTATTGCCATGATGATTCTTGTGAAAGCAATATTATCCCATGGCATTATTATTATGCATTCCCAAAATTGGAAAAAAGCCAAGCAAAAAGAATTAAAAGGAAGGTCCCAAGTGGAATAGATGGAGATGGCCATGTTTGAAATAAAATGGGACATGCTAGTGTGTATGTTCCACTAGATGATCAATAGTCCCAAAATATTCCAACATGAGCATAATTCCATGATAATCCATATGGAAGCTAGGAGAAAGGGTCCCACTCACAAGGCATGCAAAGGTGGCCAAGTGGCTCTCATATATCAAGGATGTGAAAACAACATGATGTTAAGATGAGAGCATGTGGAAAAGGATTGGATCCAGCCCAACCCACATGAGCTAGAGGTAAAACCAATAAGTGCCAAGCTCATATTTAGTTGGATGGTGGAATTATAAGGTGGTGAAAGAAAGGTGGTGGAGTTAAATAAAAGATATGCCCCAACTCAACTTGGGCATTTAAACAATATATCAACAACCAAATACAATATCAAGAGGCAAATACAATTAATAATGCATATGAGATAAGAACCAAAACAAAAGGGGTTTTATATGATGCTCAAATGCAAGGAGGCATGATGACATGAGCATGATATAATGATGATGCAACAATTATATGTTTGAAGTAGCATATATAGACTAGGCTAGTAGCATTGCAATTGTTAGACAATTGGGATGCTACAAGGCCTATAGTAGGCATATTCGTAGTCCTCCTCATCTTAATCATCCTTGTCATCGCTCGGTGCACGCTGCTGCAGGAGCCTACCTGGTACTCCGAGAGGTGCGCGCGTCAGCGGTCGCTGGATGCAACCCTGGCCATAGTCGTCACGACATGCGAGGTAGGCTTGCTCCTCCTTCTCCCACCAGGCATGGGCGGAGTCCAGCTCAGGCATGGGCATGTGCTCCAAGGAGGCGTGAATGGCAGTGCGCTTTCCTAGATAGTCCACCAAGTTGACGACATGCGAGTGGTCTGAGCCGAGGTGTGTCTGAGGCACTGCGAGGCACCCGCCAGCCTTGGTTGCTCGAGCCGAAGTGACCGCGCGGTGGAGAGGGCTCTCGAATGGTGATGGCGTCGCGCCCGTACCCCGCCCTTCTTCGGTGGTAACTGATGAAAGTTGTAACATCTCAGGATTAGCACCTAGAAATAGTGAGGAAACATATATGTGAGTTACATTTATGTATAAGAAAATCCGGGGAAATTTCGCGCAAATCCGGGGAAATTTCGCACATATATGTGAGTTATAGAGGGATCGAGGTCTCTCTTGTTCTGATAGAAATGTCAGGATAGGTGCAACAGATTTCAACATGACCTCTATCGAATCTTTGTGTTGTGAGGATAATAATCTAAGTTTGATTGTTCAAATGGTATATTTGAATTCCAAATCCAAATAAAGAATAGTATTTTTTATTTCATAACTAGTATTCAACCATTTGTAGATTTCAAGGAATAAGAATATATATATTACAATAGTGTGGATACAGAAAGATTAAATTTTACTACTTAATAATAATATTACATTGTCTTTTCAATAAAGAATTCAATTTGTATGCATAAATAAGATACAAATATTTATAAGTTCCAAGATACAATAATGGAGCAAACATTTACTTTATTGTCATATAAATAATATTACAATGTTTTTACATTTACAAGAAAGAAGGAAATTACGAAAATAGCTAAATAAAATAAATAGGAATTGTTAAGGAATGTATAATATACAAGAATACATTGTAATTCCATGATTCCAAATTAGAAAATGAAACTACAAAAGAATAAAGTAAAAAACCTAAATCTAATTCTAAACTAAACTTCCTATTTATTTCTTGTATCTCCTTTTCTTCATATTCTCCATTCCTGCAAAACAAAAGGGAAAGAAAGCAAAATAAAGATAAAAGGGGGTTATGTGATTAGTAGTACTCTCAGTAACTAACAATGCGATGCATTGCTTTGCCTCATCATTGAGTTGTAATAAAGAAAGGGCCAAAGTGAGAATCTATTCTTATCAAATTTTGTTGCCTCGGGTTGTGCATCATGGGCAGAGGGGCAAGTTTCACCATTTAGTAAGTAAAATACCATATTGGCAAAATATCTATACATCAGAACTAATCTACAGACACAAGTTTCAGGGATTAAAATCTGCACCTTGTGGATCCCACATGGAAGCAACCTGGTCACCACACACACTGTTGTGTGTCAACACAACAGCAACCCAGGAATCAGATAAGAAGGGAGCAGCCACAGTAGCCACACTATGTTCACCACAGAACACAAAAATACAACCAAGTATATTGCTGGTTCTTATCAGATCAGCACCACTGACATGGGTATGATTACTCGGATGCTCATTATCCGCTACCCTACATTGGGTAAAAGGCCTAAGGCCCATAAAGATTCCGGATAAACGTCCCAAGGAAGCAACCGACAGAGACTTTTTTATTGTATTAGGAAAGAAACTACGAACCAACATTATGATGGTATTGTAATCACGCGTCTATGAAACCTATCCACATACAGCTTTGAGACCCGGCCTATTATATATAGGGCGGGAGAAGCCCAAGCGAGGGTATCAAAATCTAGAAGACAACTTGTAATAGAGTGTTTTCCCAATATTCAGGCGACTTTGTCTTTATTGTTTTCCTGATATCTGACGAAATCCCCAACGTTCTCTTTACCGTGAAACCCCAAGTCCATCACCATGGGCATTGCCGAGGTTACCCCTCGTCAATTAGCGCCGTCTGTGGGAAGCTTGAACGCTGGAAGCACGGATTCGGCAGAACACGCTCCACCAAGCATCAACTCGGCGAAAGCAAATCCACGCCCACCCACCCGTAAAGTTACGCCAACAGAAGTACGGGTACCTCCCACTGGATCCTCAATGGAAGTCGAAGCACAGATCGAAGAAGGCAACGAAGGCAGGCAAATCGAGACGAATCTGGGGGATCTTGATAGTCTCTATGACAATCTCTCCTTCGCATCAGACCCACCGTTCATGCCACCACATGAAGCAAGCCCAGCCAATTCAGAGCCCGAAGAAATTAGCGAAAGCATCGACTTTGGGATTCGGATGGCGGAAATCTATCCAGAGCAAAAGCTGATGGACTTCACTGGCTCATCCAATAGTGTCTCCATCAGCGAAAACGACGATGTTACCAGTCCGTACGCCACTCAGCACCAAGTATGCGTGATCGTCGGAGACGCCATGACCCAGTAAGACTCCAACAGTAACCCAATTCTTAACCCCGATGATATCCTTTCAAGCCATAGTGCGGGAAGCAATGACAACGAAGGAAGTCGAGGAAATGGAGCAGATCCAACAGTTGACCGAGAAAATAGGGAAGAAGAGCAACCATGTGAAGATGAGAGGCGAACCCTTAGCCTACCTACCAGTGTATGGGAGAAAGCAAGAGTAGCAATCTCGGGTGCGATCCCAATGGCAACATATGCTACCCACGAAGATCTATTGGCATACCAGTATCTACTGCACTACAAAAAGAGAAAAATCCTCAGGATGCAAAGGCAGCTCGATGAAAGGAAGAGGGTAGTCGACGAATCTAGCTTACGAAGGGCATAGCTAAGCCCCACCCGAGGATCAAGAAGCATCACAGGAGGAGCATCGCCAAGAAGAGGAACGTCTAGATTAAGAAGTATACCGAAAGAAGAGAGAAGCGGATTAATTCGAGACCTTGATCTCTCATTTATGTCGATAGATCAAGATGGAAATATCAAAGCAAAGACAGCCCAGGCAGCTATTGTGGCTGCCCAAACATACCTAATCATGACACAACCTGCACCCGACGATCCTTGTGCAGCCCTCCATCGATCTGCCCTGATAAACCTCGGCCTGGTGGGAGAAAATCTTGCGCAAGAAGATAAAGAAACCACGAGGCAACGTGAACGGTCCCCACACCATCGCAACAGCCCTCGGCAAGGAGGTCACACCCCAAGATCTCGGTCGCCACATCGGGTTCACTTTTCCGAACAAGAACCGCACAACGACGCAAGAAACGACATCACCCAGCGAAGGATTGATTGATCACGAGAAGAGCGTAGCACCTGAAGGTACCGTGACGGCGAAAGTGAGGATGAACAAGAATTATACGGAGCCAGCTGCTTTACTCGACGGGTTCGCAAAACTTCGGTGCCGAAAGATTTTAAGCTACCCCAAGATCGATAAAAATACGATGGACTCCAAGAACCCGAAGCTTGGCTGACAGATTATCTAGCGACTGTCAGATTACAAGGAGGATCCAAAGCTACGGCAATGCAAAGCCTGCGGCTCCACCTAACTGGTGCGGCATGCTCCTTACTGAAGCAACTACCAGAAGATTCCATCAGTAGTTGGAATGATCTTGAAGACAAAATCATCAGAAACTTTCAATCCACATTCAAGCGATCCGCGTCTTTAGAGCAATTGCGTGCCTGCAAGCAAAAGCTAGGGGAATCAATATGAGCCTTCATCCAACGATGGAACATTACCAAAAATTCGGCTGAAGCAATATCCGAAGAAAGAGCAATCGACGCCTTCAATGATGGTCTCCGTCGATAGGAGTTCATTGAAGAACTAGGACGAACAAAGCCAAAAACAATTTCACAGCTGATGGAAATAGCCAATCGTTGGGTTGATGGAGAGGATGCAGTACACAACAAAAGGGCGTGTTCACCCGACGACAGAGACTGGCGTAACAGCGACCGGAGATGATGAACCAATGATGGATACCATACACCCAGTTACGTTACAGCAAGCTTTTCTGGAACAGACAACCGACGAAATGACGACTACAACAGTGGATATTGCGGCAGTAGGGATAACATCGGTGAAAGCCAGCCGCGGCAACGATACCAGCCGACGAACCGAGACCCACCAATGTCAACAGGACAAATGTTAGAAGGACCCTGCAATATGCACTACTACGTCAACTCAACAGGGAAAAGGCGATCAAATCACCTCCTAAAGGACTGCCGGACATTCCTAAAGATGCAAGAACTATGCAACGCAAAGGCAGCCGAAGCAACAAACAGAAACTACGCCCCTACACCTGGCACTCTGGCTATTGGCGCTCCACCACCACCGCAGGGGCCTCCACCAGTTGGACAGCCGCAAAACACAGTATACCAAGACAACGAATATCCCAGATCAAAGGGAGAAATGTCAATGATGTAGAAGGGGCCACCCTCCAATAGAACACAAAAGCTGATCACCGCGCAAGTAAATTTGGCGGTAACAAAGCCACCTCCTACACCAGAGTATCTCCATTAGTCAGAGCAAGAAATCACTTTCAGCAGAGCTGACCATCCATTACGGGTAGCTCGGCCAGGCCAGTCAGCGCTGATAGTGGAAGCGCAAATCGGCGGGTTCGACATGAGCAAGGTTTTCTTGGATGCAGGAAGCAACATCAACCTGATTTATGCTAAAACTCTGTGGGCCATGAACTGGTCCATGATGAACCTAACCCCAACCGACACAACCTTCCATGGGATAGTTCCTGGAAAAACCGAAATTCCATTGGACAAAGTCCACCTCGACGTCGTTTTTGGGTCAAAAAACAACTTCAGACGAGAAAAGCTAGAATTCAAAGTTATGGACTGGCTATCTCAATACCACGCGATCCTGGGGTGACCAGCTTTCGCCGGGTTCATGTCAGTACCTCACTACGCGTACCTAGTGCTGAAAATGCCAACCCCCAACGGGGTTATCATAGTAAAAGGTAGCTTCAGCCGCGCAGACAGCTGCGATCAAGAATTCAACAAAATCTCAGAATCTTTCGAGATGGAGGCGGAGCTTGGATAGCTAAAATTGATAGATGAAGAGTCGACACACGAAGGGCACACCCGCAAGAAGAAAACATCGGAAGAGCAAGCACACAGCAGCCTCGCAAAAAGCAACGTATGCAGCCTCCAATAACGATCCCGCATAAGAAGACCCACCGATTGAAGCCGAAGTCCCTTCAGATAATTTCTATTTAGATACACCTTATTTTCAATAAAGGCCAACGGCCAGACGATCGCGCCACCACAGTGTACTCTCACCCATTGATATGAATAACTAAAGAAAGTATTCTGCGACAAAAAACTTCTATGGCACATCAGTTCGCCAGTTTCCCCGTATGAGAATACAACATACAATCAAAATCTCGTATAAAACATACGACCTTTTTGACAAGTATAAAGTGTTTCTATACAAAGTACAAAGGTGAAGCAAGTAAATAATTAGATAGGGAAATTTACAAAAAACTCTCCGTCTGCCTCCAAACATTTTCGGACAATCCTAATGGCAGGTCTACGAGCAACGGGGTAATGAGGCACCATATGAATAAGACCACCATCGGAAGGAGAAGGTAGCCACGAAGATACGTCATCCAAGTCTAGCGTCGGATGATGCACATGCACCCAGGAAAGCGCGAGCTTAGCACCCGCCACAAGTTGAAGCTTCACAAAATGATGGATCTTCTCACCCTGTTGAAATTTTACAATCAAATCCGCCAAGGTTTGAGGCTGAGGGTCCCGAGGAAACATGGCATTATAAGTAACGGCCAAAGATCTGCGGCAACACTCGACGAATTGCTCCAACTCCAACAGGCGATCTTGAAGCAACGCTACATTATAGGCGCGACGATGATCAGTACAAAAGTCCGTCTCGGAACTTCGGGAAGTAGCCACAAGAGCTTGCATTCGGTTGCACAGACGTTGGGTCTCATCCCTCTTGCACAATTGGATGCCTAGATATCAAGAAAACAAAAAATCAGTTTCCCGCAAGAGGCAACCAAAGGAAAAAAAAAGAGCACAAGTACTTACACAATAGCCTCTCACTCGCCCTGGAGATTTCTTCCAAGAAAAAGCCTCACGATTGAGAGCTTGGCGTGTTTTTTACTGGGAAACATCCACCATCGATTGAACAACCCGCAATTTTCCTTCAAGTTTCTTCACTTGTTCTATCTTTTCAGCATATAGCGGCGGGTCCACCGTACGCACGACGACAGGACTGATCACACCCGCTATAGCGGAGGGCGCAACAACATCCGACGGTTGCACGGAACCAGAAGGAGCCGAAGAATCGCTCAAGATCTGACAACACAAAGAAGTATACGAAACACTCAGCATACAAAGGCAAGGTCACACGCATATATTCAAAAGCTGCTTTCTTGCAAAAAGAAGCAAAAGGAGACCCAACAAGTTCAAAATCCATTACAATAAGGGGAGACACAACAAACGATTACAAAATAAGGGCCTATGTGGCTGCGTCCTTTAAAGATAAGGTGGCACTAACAGAAGGAGCACTAGCTACAGCAGCGGCAGGAGTAGCCGAAGAAGGAGCGCCTGACGCAGTAAGAGGAGTCGAGGAAGGGGCAGCCAATTTCCCTGAACCCGAGACCAGACCCAGGAGTAGCCGAGAATATTTTCTGTCCCTTTTAATATGCGGCTTCAGGTCAACTGCTTTGCCACTAGAGGTGACCCGGACAGAGGAGCTAACCTTCTCCCAGTCAACCTTCTCACCATGCGCCATCGCCAGAGCCATCGAAGTTTTGGCACCGCTCCTTGATTGCAATAGACTAACCAACAAGGAGGCCGGGATCAGCACCAAAAACGGCGACAAGATCATTCAGGTCCTCCGGCATATCCATGGTTGGAAATACTTTGGCATGGAGCTTCTTGAAGGCGCGGCACGAACGGACAAGAAGATTGCGCCCATGAACATTGTTAGCCTCCAAAGTGCTAACATCATCCGATAAAGGATCAACCTTCTATCATCATCCAGTGTCAGCTCTGACAAACAAAAAGAGAGAAGAAGAGGTTGACAGCCAAAAGAAAGAAACGAAACAACAAATACACGCATGATAAAACTTACGAATTGTTGAGTTATTTAGGGCCTCGCGCTACTGAATTTGCATCTCGAACAGCGACTTGCCTGGCTACTTCCTCAGCATCAGCTTTTGCCTTCCGATTGGCCTCTTCGGCAGCTCGGAGCCTGCTTTCCAGATCATTGACATGCTTCATTGCCTCATCCCAGATAATCGCGGATTGCTTGGCAGCGGCTGTAGGAGCGAAACACAAAAATGAGGATGAACATGTTTACAAAAGTGATCAGCACATACCTTTTAGCTCTTCGGCATCATCACGGATCCTTATAAAGCGAGTGGCCATACTGACCATCTCACGCATCAAAGGCTGAGCAAGGGAAAAACACAGCAAAAGGATATAAAGGCAGATTAAATATATGGGGAAGGAAAAATTCCAGCATCAAAAGTAACTTACATTCTTCATGTCCATATCAACGGGTGCTTCAGATATCACCACCCCTTTACCCGCCATTTTCCTCCTTTTTTGCGGCGGCGGCTTGGATGAAGCGGCGACATCCTTCTAGACCTCTTTCTCCACAGGAGACAACATTTTCCCCTTTGGCTCCGCCGATGGCGGAGGGGCCTTCCTTGTGGAGTAGCCCACAGATGTGGGAAGAGGATAAGCAGGAAGATCTTCGTCATCACTAGAAACAACACGACCAAGAGTAAGCATCAGCAGTAAAAACACCCGGTGAAAATAGAAAAAGGAGAAAGCAAATACTTACGAAGACACATCCTACGCAAGACGAAATAAGTTCATCCGGGCAGGAGCAGCTGCGATTGGCGAAGTGCGGAAGGGCTTGGAAGCAGTCGAGTCATCCAAATCCTCGACCCTTTCCACAACGCAAGGGTGCTTCCTCTTTTCGCTGGCACGCTCCACATGAAAATCCCTGGAGCCAGCCGAAGGAAGAGATTGCTTCTTCGACGAAGAGTCAGACGCAGAAATATCCCCCTCCTCATCTGTGGCAGTCCTAGTCATAGGGAGATCGTCGGATGCAGAGGGGTGGACAGGGGGCTCACCACTTTCGGGAAGGGGAGGAAGTGAGCTCAGGTGATCAAAATACTACAGAAAGCGAAAGAATTGAAAAAATGTATCTATAAACAGAAGACAATGAAAAGACAAAGGCGAAGGAAATGTATCTCGGGAAGACGTTTTTTCTTGCCGTAAGGCTCTACAAGGCAAGTCGAAGGAACCGGTTTATTTGCCGGTAAAGTTGTGAAGCTCCGAACTCTCTTCTCATACAGCTTAAGGGTGAGGTCCTCCGAGGAAATCCTCATTGGGTCCTTCTTCCCAATATACGCCCACATACCGGACAACCGGGCTTGAAGCGGATGGACACGGATCCGCAAAAAATATGCCAGGACCTGGAGACCCGACAATTCTTTGCCAATCTCATGCCGCAGCTCTGAAATACGATCAACAAAGGGCTGGATTTCGGCCATTTCCTCGACAGAGGGACGCTGATCCCAGGAGTCGAGTTTATGACGGACTTTTTTAGGTTCAAAGGGGGCTAACCCGAAAGACTGGCCTTCGAGTGGCTGGTCCTTGACATAAAACCACTTATACTTCCAACCTTGGACAAAATCCGTGAGTTTCAAGTCTAAGTAATCAACGTCGGATCAGACAGAAAAAATGGCGCCACCAACATCATGGACAATGGTGTCAGTGGCGTTGCGGCGAACATAGAAGAAGTATTTCCAAAGGCCCTAATGGGGATGAATCCTAAGGAAACACTCGCAAAGAGTGACAAAACAAGCAACGTGGAGGATGAAATTAGGCGTGAGATGATAAAGCTGCACGCCATAAACAAACAAGAGGCCTCATAGGAATTCATGGACGGGGAGAGAAAGACCGCGGAAGAGGAAGGAGAGGAATATTACCCTCCAGCCAAGCTTGAGGATGGGAGCAGCTTTGTCACCGGGGAGCTTGAAGGAGCCCTCTGTCAGAAGGCTGGAGTTCCGCGCCTCGCGGAGTTCCCGTGTCATGCACTTGGTAGGAGCCCACCCGACGGCCCTTTTCCTGGTGGCCTTTGTGGTGGCAGGGGAAGTCCTAGTGGCCTTGCTTTTGCCCATGGCGGCGGAGCAAGGAAAGCAGGGCACAAAAATCAAAGTTCGCAAGGGGCAAGAGCGCAAGGAGGAAGGAGCAGAGGGAGGGTAGGTGAAATAGTAAAAAGCATATCCCTTCCCTTATAAAGAGAAACAACACAAGGACCTAACCGTTCGATGCAAAATAGAAATGATAAAGGATTGCACGATTTACAAAGGTCTTGAAAAGGAAAAATATAAAAGAAGTTATGACTGTGGTAAAAACAGAGAACAGCGCGTGACGCCTCGATTCTCGCGCAGCGAGGGAACGTGCAGTCAAGAATCTCCGCTAAAAACGCCATCACGTGTCATCATTACTACACATGGGCCCACGTTCGACACGTCCCGTCATGGCATGTTTTTCTGAAAACTAATAGCATCAGATACATCATCACTAATGTCACAAAAAGCAATACAGCAAAAATTGTGGCTTTCTCAGGGTATGACCCGAAGAAATTCAATTGGAGTCAAAGTAAATTCCTCCAGGAGAAGATTTGAGACTACACTCAAAATATACAACATTACGACTGTAGCCTCGGAGGATACTCCTATCGGGAGCACTGGTCGTGCACCTAACAAAATTTATAGAAACAAATGACTCATTTTTCGAGCCTATGTATTGATACATATATCGAAAAATAGCCTCGGGGGCTACTCCGATTAGGAGCGCTGGCGCGCACCTGATAAAGAAAAATAACGGAAGCATTTGACGATAAATACTCCTATCGGGAGCAGAAAGTAAAATAAAACTCTCGAACCACGCTCAGAAGCGGGAAAAAATCCGAATGCCGTTTTCAAAAACATGAAGGTAAGACCCTAGGATTCGTCCTGTGTGGCCTGGTAATCGCACAAGAATGCGCTCTGTCAGTAAAAATCTATATCAACGATATGACGAAAAATCTTGACGGACACGTTGGATACCCGATAAAAAATAGAAAACTGGAATTCAATATTCGGTAAGACCTTAGCGGCTCGAACTGAATTACACCAGTTACAAATTACGGATTCAAGCATGGGGACTTGAGTCTGATGTAGGTCAACCTTGTTTTTTCCCAGGAGCAATTAACTGATTTCCGATCCGTCGGAAGCATCAGACTCGTTGTACCAAAATCCCTACACAAAATAAAATCAGACAGGATAAGAAAACTTTGAGACTCAACCTAAAAACTACGGATTCAGATAGAGTCTCGGGGGCTACTAACATGGGTATGATTACTCAGATGCTCACTATCCTCTACCCTACATTGGGTAAAAGGCCTAAGGCCCATAAAGATTCTGGATAAACGGTCCAAGGAAGCAACCGACAGAGACTTTTTATTGTATTAGGAAAGAAATCACGAACCGATATTATGATGGTATTGTAATCACACGTGTATGAAACCTATCCACATACAACTTTGAGACCCGGCCTATTATATATATGGTGGGAGAAGCCCAAGCGAGGGTATCGAAATCTAGAAGACAACTTGTAATAGAGTGTTTTCCCAATATTTAAGCGACTTTGTCTTTATTGTTTTCCTGACATCCGACGAAATTCCCAGCGTTCTTTTTTCCGCGAAACCCCAAGTCCATCACCATGGGCATTAACGAGGTTACCCCTCGTCAACCACCAACACGTCCATATCCAAAAAATCACCAAGAACACAATTGTACTTGTAAATCACCACCACATTAATTCCAACCAACAGCTAGCATCACAATAACCATCACAGTTACTTAGAGGATACTAGGAACAAGATCAAGCAACTATAGGGATAGGTAACAGCCACAGGAGGTGTAGGCCAGCAATAGCAAGGACGAGCTCGCTATCCATAAGTACCATGAGGAGAAAGCTTCAGCAACATTCATAGTACCAGGTTAATGTCCACCACAAGGATCATGCAAACTATTTGTTCTTGTTATATTACACCATCATAATCAAGGATAGTGATGGTTATACTACAAATCCATCCAAATCCATCTATCTTTCCACTAAAGCTATCTAGGAGGATTAGAATAAGGAGTTCTCTCAGTCTTGCATAGGGGTGTTATGCAAAGCTCATCCTAGAGAATAAAAGCCAACCAAAATAAATATCTATTCTTATCCAAACTAGTTCCTAGGCCTTAGCATCATAGGCCAGGCCAAGAATCAAGCAGCATAGTATGCTACCAAGGTCACTACTGTGCACACTCCCAGATTTGGAGGCACCACAGTAGCAGTCGGGGCAGCATAGGCCATTTGACCAGATAAAAAGAAATTTAAGAAATCCTAATCATCTTCCTATCTTCAATTGCTAGGAATCATTTTTAATGTATTCTATCATGTTAATAGTACAAGCAGAGCAAGTTAATTAACCATATAATAAGCTCAAAGCCAATGGAAGTCACATACTTGATAAATCAAGTTAATAGATAATTTTCCTAATTAGGAATCATTGTAAATGAATCACTAATAGATGGACAGGATCAAAGCCATATGCTAGTCATGCTTACTAAATGCATTCATACAGGATCAATGATTCCCTAGATCAAAATTGCCAGGAATCATTCTCCAATATAAATCTCTTTCAATTTGGACAGGTAAGAAGATCAATCCAGACCACCATTTTAACTGAGTAATACACCCCAGTTTACTACCATATTTAACAGTTATAAAGTTACATAAAAACCACTCAATGAAGCAAGGTTTCAATAGATTAAGGCTTAGAACATCCAGTTATCATGGAAATATTTAGAACTCGATGAATTGGATTCAAACACTTGGTTTGAATCCAACATTTCCACTATAACAGTTCCAGCAGAACAATTACTGATAGTATAAGTAGTGTGATATTGATCCCAACTAAACCAATAGCTTCATGAAAAGATGAGCATCTTCTCAGTGTCACCAAGATAAGATCCAAGTCACAAGTAATCATGTGCAATCATAGAATATAAGTAACTGAGATTTGGGCCTAGCTCTAGATCACCAACAGCTATGAGTGACAAGGAATGGTGTCTAGTACATACCAAACTCGGCTAGTATCAGAGATACAGAAATTAACCACTACAAAGTTGTGAAGGTCTAGATTAACACACTAATCGAAGTATCAGTGGCTCACACAGAGAGCCCTAGAAAATAGTACAGTGAGGTCAGGGATTGTAGTAGAGTAGAAAGGAGTAGTAGTAGAAGAAGAGGGAAGAAGTGGTACTTACTTGGGGCGAGTCCAAGCTCGCCGAGGAAGAAGCAAAGGTAGCACTAGCAGCGGCGACAGAGCACGGCACGGCGGCACGAAGAGCACCACAGCATTCAACCCGTGTCGAGCCACCCCGTAGCACTGCGAACCCCAAATCACAAGAGAATTCCTGTGATGGGAGGAAATAAACACCACAAGGTCACCAAGATTGCGGTCGCGCACCGCTGTCCCGCCAGTGCTTGAGCAGAAGGGGGATTAGGGTTTTGGAGTCGAGAGCGAGAGGGTGAGGGCGTGTTAGTCAAATCAAGCCGGATAGGTAGAAGCAACAGAGCGCGGCAGAGCGTTGGCGACCAGTGGCGACGACCGCAACGAGCTGTATGGCAGGAATCATATGGGTTGCAATGGCCGGAGCTAGAGGGGGATCATGTGCGTGTGTGTTAGTCGGCGTTGCATTTGTGTGTGGTGTGCGTGTGAGAGAGAGTTGGGACGGGGTCAGGGGTGACCACGAGCCAGAACTTTGGGCTGGGCCAGCCAAGTAGGCCAGGCCGAGCTAGATCGCCTAATTAGGCCAACCAAACAGGCCCAGTTAGAAAAATAAGAAACTAAAATAAATAAAAAGGTAAAATGGAAAATTATCAAAATACCCCTAGGACTGTTTTAGCTCTAGAAAATATAGAAAAAATCCTAAAAATACATATAGTAAAAATGATCAAAAAAATAATCTCTACCTAGGAAAAATATAACATTACTTATTTAAGTTAAATAAAAGATAACTAAATACTAAAGACACCAAAATCCTAAATGAAATATAACAAAATAAGGAAAAGTCCTAAAAATCAATAAAAAATCATTTTTGTATATAAAATAAGTCTACTTTTTATAAAAATGCTAAGTATAAAATCCCAAGTCATTTTAGGATTTATAAACAAATAAGGGTTATAATTGACCTTATAGTCCTTTTCCTTTTATTAAAATGAAAGAAATGTATTTTCTCTTATCATTTATAAATAAAAATAAACTCATATTAGCTTTCATTGACTACTTAGATTTATTAAAAATATAGAATGTATTTTCTTTTATCACCTACAAATAAATAAATTCCTTTTAACTTTACTTAAGCTTTAGAATTTATTGTCTAGAATAATTGATACTCTTTCATTCGTAATTATAAAGATGAAGTTTAATACTTTAAAAATTACTTTCACCTTTATAACTTGGGTAAAACATGCAAAGAAAGCTAAAGTGTCCATTCTACTTAGATAAAGCCATAATAATTATTATGTTCAACAAAATCCACTTTAGACATTTATTTGTTTATAATACAAATTAAAATATAATATACAAAAAGAAGCATATTGAGTAATTTACAAATATAAACTCAAGCAAAATACCTTTGAAGCCTTAGTTATGTCAACTTGGTCTCTAAGTTATCAAGTTTGCTTATAGACAAGTTCCAACATTTCCAAATAAATGAAAGGGTATTCACTTAGAATATAAAGGCTAACATCCGTTCATACTTAGGATAAATAATCCTATACTCTTAAATAATCTTAGGAAAACCCTAGACCATAGTAATGATATAAACATCGTGTCTGAATCTTATTCATATTTTTATTATTAACTTTGGTCTATTTTACAATCAACCAAAAGTATAATAACTCAATATTAATTGTACTCTATCAAATACCATAGTTTTAATCCTAACAACCTTCCAGATTAATAAACTTAACATAAACAATATTTTCTTCGAATGTTATTCTTTTTGCCATTTCAAACAACAACTTTATAATAGTTCCTTCAACTCTTAACAACCCAACACATGGAATTTCATCATAGTTACCAGATGGAAATTAACCTCAACCTTAGATTGTTATTGTACTCTACTTTTATATCTAGTATATTAAGACTTAAGTTCCTTATAAATATATTTGCTTGTGAAGTAAAATTGAAGATAAACCAAATCTTAATGAAATCACCTAAGTTCAATTCACTTATAATATTGGGAATTCACTTTAGGAGTTTTATAAAATGCATAACGTTACTTATGCATAATAGCATATTACTTCTTTAAACATTAGTCCTTAATGGACCAATGATATTATTTTCAGATATTGGATCTTATATCGTCTCGAAGACCGTGATTACATAATTGTAATCACAAAGGCAAGTTTACATTTGTTCATGTCCTTTGGTTATTTTCTATTAAGTATTTGCAATCTATTATTGTTATCACCTACATTTTGAAAAGGATGGCAGAAAACACTATTTTCGATAATAATGAGAACTATTGGTTGCTGATCCAGGGTGATCAGTTGATCTATTATGACTAGCAATGGTATCACCATAGTACGGGAATCTATCATCTAGGATTTAACAACCAATGTCGTTAGTGATTCTAGCGTTGTATAATACGCGTTAACCATAAGACTTGGAATGAGACGGGAAAGTCATCTTGATCTTCTTCCTTTCGTGTGCCAACAGACGACCTCATCGTGAAGCTACAGATTCCTTGCTAGGATCCAGCACATGGGTGAGACCCCTCGGTGCCCCGCGATATTGGTGTCTAGATCATCCGTGAAGAGCTGTTGTAGGCGGAGGTTCACCATATCTATTGGTTGCTGCCAGGGCAGATCTTCTTATAGAGTCTACAAGGGGTTATCGTAACTATAGCCACCCGTAATGGGGGTATAGCTGAGGTATTCCTGCTTGTAGGGTAGTGTTGTCATGTGGGGTCATGAAGGGCAGCGAATAGCTTGGATCTTAGATTCGGCCTCGTACCAAGGAAGTATGAACGGGAGTCGTGGCCTGGATGTGCAACAAGGCTAAGATCTCTTATGGGTAAAGAAACGCACATCTGCAGAGTGTAAGAATTGTGACATGTTACTCCCTGTTCTAGGATGGAGCTACAAACACGGCAGGAAAGGAACTCCATGAAGTTCTGGTAAACGTGTGAAGGCTGGCAGACATAGTTTTTCAGAATAAAAGCAACCATTTAAGAAATGTTTACGAAAACCTGCATAGCCTTCGACCTATGGTCTACGGCTGTAGATAGTGCATCAAACAGTCTTTTTTATTGAACTTGCTAAGTATGCTCGTACTCAATTGTACCTTCTTAACCCTTACTAGATCTCGGAGATATCAACGACGAATTCAAGAGGAGAACTACTTTGAAGAGTTGAAGACATCCAGTGGGGATCAATGAAGTCGATGACTACATCAACGACAATAGAACAGAACCTGAAGAGTAGAGTATAGATAAATCCATAGATACCAGAACCTACTTAGGTAGAGCATTACTTTTGAAGCACTTGCAAGCCATATTCATAAGTTAATGGTAATTCTATTTCTAGCATAGACCTCGAGTTGCTATATCTAGATTCTTTTGTATATTTTGTCCTTTGTTGTTTTGAGGACTGTTCTTTGGATCTTTTATAAAGTTTTGAGTTGTAATCTATAGTCATGTCTTGGACTGGCTATATTTATGTTGTACCACTCTAAGGGGTGTAATACTAGTGAACGGTGTTCCATTGGTGTTATATCAACGACTGTAATGTACTACATCCTGTAATGGTATGTTGGGTCATCACAAAAGTGCAGGTAGCTTAGGCATAGGTAACCTCACGTCGCGATGTGGGCCATCACATCCTGGAGGGTCCGGGCACCCCACCATAGCCGCCGACCAGCCTCATTGTTGTTCACGGGACAGGAGGCGGGTCGTCCCCTTCGTACCTTACAAGCTCCCTCTCCCGTCGATTGATGAAGAAGGCGTCCCAAGTGGCGTCGTTGTCGAGATCCCATGTGGAGTTCATTCGCTGCATCGGCGTGAGCTCACTGTAGTACTTTTTCGTGATGGCGGTCCCGTGAACCGCCCCTACCGGCACGAGAGCGACAGGAACGTCGACGACGCTTTGACTCCAACCAGGGGGGCACCATTAGTTCGACGAACATGGGTAGTCGCGCACAGTGCCTCCGCCTGCACATTGTTGAGAGCAAGTTGAGGAGAGGCCATGGTGTGAGTCTGCAATGGCGATGGCCGTCGCATCTACATATAGCGACAAAAGCACAGGAAGACCGGGCGAGAAGCGATGGAAAATTTCGTCGCCACATGCCCATCAACAGGACACAACAATTTGCACCAGCACCACCCATAGCCCTTCGGTGGGGGGGCTTTAGGGTGGGCAGAGTGGAGATGCTCCGAGCTGCTAAGCATGTGCATGCCCATCTTTGCATGTGGATGCCATGAACCAGCACCACCCATAGCCCTTTGGTGTGGGGGGGCTTTAGGGTGGGCAGAGTGGAGATGCTCCGAGCTGCTAAGCGTGTGCATGCCCATCTTTGCATGTGGATGCCATGAAATGTTCGGTGTCAAAAGCAATCAATATCCAAGCAATGCAGGCAAGAAAAAAACACGTTGATATTAATCAGGTGTCAAATTGTTTAGTCTTCCAGCCAATATCCTTTCCTGTAAATCATCCATCAGGCGAAAATAGAGCTACAAAAGCCTCAATCATACACATTGGAAAACCAGCCAAAGGCACCAGCGATGTGCAACTGTTCTGAGTGGAGCCAAGTGTTTCTTTTATTCAAAACATCAGAGCAGCGGCTGCTCCTTAGTATGCATTTACCCGAGGCATGAGTAGGCGAGAGCCTTCTCCTCCGAGAGCTCCTGGGCTGTCGCATCCATCTTCTTTCTTGAGAACTCGTCGATCAGGAGCCCTGTCAACATGCCATAAAACGTTAGGAAAGTGGGCAACATAAGCTTGTTCCCAGGAAGCCAAGTGCTCAACACCCACCTTGAACAATTGTCCATTCACCACCGCTGCAAGTTACTGGGAAGGAGTAGATAAGCCCAGAAGGCACACCGTATGAACCATCAGAATACACGCCCATGGAAACAAAGGTTCCCTGTGATCAAAGAACTTGAGGTGTCAACGGAGACCTGTAATAAGGCCAGCCATTCAGGACATGTTGAATCAACTGAAACAGACCTCAGGGGTTCCCAGAACCCAATCACGGACGTGATCACAAGCAGAGCTGGCAGCAGAGAGAGCACTGGAGAGCTTCCTTGCTTTGATGATTGCAGCACCACGCTGCTGGACGGTGGCGATGAACGCCGCATTGAGCCTGCATGAAGAGGATAAAACCATTATTAAATCCTACTCGAAAGGTAAATGGAATTAAAACCAACAACGTCATATATTTAGCATTTCTGATTTACCATTCATCGTCTTGAACAAGCTCACGAACAGGCTTCTCTCCACTGGAAGTCTTCACAGTGGCGTGGTTCACATCAGGGTACTGACTGGACGAGTGGTTCCCCCAGATAATAACATTCTTCACATCACTAACTTGGACATCAAGTCTCTCAGAAATCTGACCAAGTGCCCTGTTATGGTCAAGGCGGGTCAAACAACTGATGTTCTTCTCAGGGATAGATGGAGCAAACTCCTTCAAGATAAGAGCATTGGTGTTTGCTGGATTGGCAACAACCAGAACCTACAAAAATATAGAAGAAATTTTGTGAATCTAGACTTACGAACTGCGGAGAAACATAATGAAGTTTGCATGGCTTTTGAAGAAAACTAAGAAAAATTATAACCAAGTCCTGAGTTTGTCCATAATTAAACCTGCATTTTTAGGAACTTTTTCATGCAATCAAATGTGATGGATAAGAGTGGATTGTCCAACTAAGACAGTATAACTTAGGGGTCAATGTATCTTATTATGGTCTTATGACACATTCGGTATAAAATGCATTACTACACTCAGGTTTGTCCTTTTAAGAGATAAAATGCATCACTATGATAGATAAAATTGTAAGCCTGTGACTTGTTGGGGTGTTTCTTAATGCATCAAATGAAAATGTGAAGATGAGAGTGGGGTGTCCAATCAAATGTTTCAACTAGAGAGTCGTCTATTTTATCATGTGTATTATGACGCATTCATTACAAATCTGTCAATACCTAACTGGATGCATTTTGCCGCTGGGAACATTGGGAAAATGAGAGGTACAGGCGTACAGTGTATATATCCCAACAAACCATACCTTGCAATTTGGGGCTGCATGAGCTTCAAGGGCAGATGCTTGAGATTTGTAGATTGAAACATTCTTAGACATAACATCCTTCCTTTCCATTCCCTCCTTCCTGGGGAATCCACCAACCATAACTGCAACATTCACACCAGTGCAGGCCTCGACAACATCAGTTGTCGCAACAACTCCTGTAGTTCACCAACAGAAGGTTTAAGCATCAGTAAGAAAGATAATTCCCAAAAGAGAGGCGATGCTGTAAAACAGAAGCAAAATCAATGACTCAGCTTACCCTTGAGAAGTGGAAATGCAGCATCAACCAACTCCATCTTAACACCATTAAGAGCTTCAGCAGCTGGCGGAATATCCAGCATATGAAGAATAACAGGCTGGTCTGCACCAAGCATAACTCCCCTAGCAATCATGGGAACGAGAGCATACCCAATTTGTCCTGCCAAACAAAGAAATAAGTCAGCTCCTGCTACTTACTAAAATTTGGACAATATCAGAGAACACTCAATTTTGTCCCATGATCCAAGCTTCAGCAGACTACCTTAAGGTTATCAAACAACATGTTACAAAAAGACATAGCAGGTTTCAAAACCATACTTTATCCACCTCCAATCAAACCTTAAAAGCAATTGTCCCAGGAGGAGCAATCACAACTAGTAAGGGCAAGCAAATGAGCACAAAGTAGTGGTGATTGCTCCTCCTAGCAAAGGAGCAATTGTCCCAAGGATCAGCACGCAGTTCATCATGCCATGCAATAGCAATGATGTATTACATTACAGTGTACAACATGCATAACCATGAACTAAACACAACACCATTCTACACAGTTAAGGAGTCAACACTAATAAGCCTCCAAAGGCGGGCCATTTGACAAGAAAAAGATATGTCCAAACTCTAAAGCTGAACTATTGTAAAGGGTATAAGTAACTTTGTACTTTCATCTAGGATTACATAAGTTATATTCAATGTAATAGCCATTTGGGCATCAACACAATGCATTAAGCATACTTTCCAACATGGTATCAGAGCCACTTACAAAACTACACCCACCAGCTACCTCCACAAATCTTAGATTGTTGTGCATAAGACATCAGCACCAAAGGTTTGAGAGGTAGCAACCAGGATTTGCACATGGTTCTAATACCATGCTGTTAAATATACTTGAGTAGTGCATTGAGGCACCAAATGGGCTAATACATAGAGTACAACTGGCATAACCCTATACAAAAATACAGCACCATTCACAGACAACACAAGTAAAGTAGGTCAACTGACAAGCAAAAGATAAATCAGCCCTCTAAACATAGCTAAACTAGACCAACTGTTCTCAAAGCTTGAAGCAACACAAGTATACACTGATCTGGTGCAATACTCTCACTTAATCAAATTAAGAACAGCAGTCAGTTCAGATCCTTAATCAGATCACGCTGCTATCCCGAGATCTGCACTAAAGCCATGCAGCTACACTAAGAATCGCATCATGAAAAGCTAATCGGCTCGTGCAACAAGTCTGTAGCATATAGGCCTTACAGATCAAGCGACTATTACCACGTCTACCCACAAATCCTGACCAAAGACTATCAGATCAGTCTATCAAATCGTGCAAACACAACAACTGGGGTCAAATTACAGTCAACGAACCAAGTTAGGAGTGAGCTCCCCACTTGTCTGATCCACTGCTATTTGCCACTAGAGCTCAACTACTAACAGGTCAGATCAAGCGATGTAAGAGGAGATCTAGCTAGCAAAGCACACTGAAAACCCCACTGGACAAGCGGATCTCGAGGACATGACCAGATCCGAGCCGACCAAGACGAGATCGCATACGGAACTGCGCGGACGGGAGGAGGTTAGTCTCTGTACCTGCGGCGCCGGTGACGAGCACGCGCATCGGTTCCTTCGCCGCCATTGGAGCCGGGGGAGGTTCTGGAGCCTCCGGGATAGGAAGAGTGGTTCAGGAGGAGGCGACGACAACAGTAGGATAGTGAGAAGAGGCGGAATGGGTGGCTTATTTAAGCATCTCCGTGCGGTGGACTCCGCCGAATCTGTTGCTACCGGGATCCGATGCTAGCCAATCGAGGCTTTATGACTGTAAGTGGGTCCTCTGTCGCGTGGGGTCTCAGTGTCTGTGAACTTTATTTGGGTTCCGTTCCCTGGGTTGGGTCAAGGCAAAGCGGAGGCGTTTTTTTTTTTTTAGGGAGCAAAGCGGAGGCGTATTGGTGCGGGCGCCGGCTAGAACTCCGCGATAAGATCTACAACGAGGAACGGCGAGGAGAACGGTGGGACCCGCTGTCAGGTAGACCTTTTGTTAATTTGGCAATGTACTCTCTCCGTTCGTACTCGGATTAAAAAACAAATTGGCGTACTCCAGATATGTGCTCGGTTTTAAATTACCTAGCGTTCTACCGGAAAGTGTTTAAAAGCACAAACTTGTGTCGAAAAATAGAATCTTGACCTTACATAGACTATCATCTAACGGCCGAGAATCATTTGTTCTCCCCTTTCTTCTTCCTCAAATCACGTCAACGTGCACATCCAAACTATAGATCCCACCGCACGCGCTGATTCCGCCGATTAATCCCAACAGAATTCACCTTAAAGGGATATTTAATGCCGACAATTCCTCTTTTTTCCTGATTTGTCATCCTCGCATCTCTATGCGACGTGCTCCTTTTCCAATCCTAAGAGAGCATGGGCAAACCAATCAACCGAATAACACTAGGGCACGAGAGATGATGGATCACCGACGTCGGCTAAGAGAGCATACCTAGGCGAGGCGGCGATGGTGCTGCTAAAGGAGGGGGTTGGAGGGCGCACCAGTGAGGTTGCCGCCGTGGAGCGCCATCGTGCTCACCGCCATCCCAGATCGGTAGCGTTCTACGACCGCTAGCTCTCTCACGCATGGCTCTTGGCATGTAGCCGTCCTCGCTGTTTTGGCCGCCAATGCACCTAGCATCGGCTCCGACGCCATCATGCTCCCGTCATCTGACATGCTCCACGTAGTGGTCTCCATCGTTTGACACTTTTGCTTCAAGTGAATTCCAACTCCTATCACGTTTCACTTATTACAGATATACATGTGTTACGATACAGTATGTCGCTTGAATTTTGATGGCTTACAAGCAAGAGTTTGCTCTCATTACAGATATACATGTGTTACGCTAATAGATTTCCACTCTCCTTCGATCAGTATGTCGCTTGAATTTTGCTGGCTTACAAGCAAGAGTTTGCTAGATTCCTCCCGGATCAAATGGTTCTTCTTCAATTGTGCAGATGGTGTCCGGCTCGCGTTGGTGCTACACTTCATGGCGACTAAGCATGTGTTGATGCTTTATGCGAGCAGCGACATTAAGAGGGTTCGGTGAGCGAACTCCATGGTGAAGGATTTCCTGTCCCCTTATGGGTCTATCCTGCTCCTCTTTGACTACATTCTAGGCATCTTAGTCACTGCAAGAAAAAAATTAATGACCAAGGACGTGTTGATTGATATAGTTTGATCAGGTGGGATCTTCATAATGACTATGATGTTCTCTTGTGCTTGCACGCCTTAAACCTATACCCCTTCTTGATGATGATGCATGAACATGGTCATGTACACAATCTGTTTTTTCATGGGTTCAAACACCTTACATAAATCTTGGCATCTCCAACACACCCGACTAGAACTTATTACAAACATTATGGACGCATGCTTGTCTTTACATATATCTAGCCACTATAAAAAACAGCTTTTAGTGTCATCGGTGGACTAGCTTGGTTTTGCTTAAATTCTACTATAAATTTGATTGACTTCTCTACTTCAAACAGAAATAACTTATCACATAAGACTTCACAGGTAAAATTTAGTTGTTCTTGCTCTAGGGAGCTGCCTTAGTTAAGATGAACGCACACATTTTTTGTCCATTTTTGTTTCTACTAATGTTGATGGTATAGTATTGCCTCACTATAATTTTTCCTTATAACTTCTTATGCTACAACCTGTTAACTTACTAGGATCTCCTAACAGGCCATGAGTATCAGATGAGTCTTTGTTACCTTATTGAGAGATGCAGGAGTGCATGTGTGTTCTGGTGTACTTACTTGAAATCATTTTAACACATTTTGTTAGCACCACTTATTAACCATATTTTGGTAAAATTATGCTCTAACTAGGACAATGCATGTGCTAAGAAAAAATTGTGATTTGAAAATATTGTACTAATATGATGACATAGAATTATCTCTGGTGTTGAAAACACTACCGGTATGAAATATGAATCAATGTTTCTTGGTAGGAGGGTTATCTAAGGAAGATGTCCGTGACAACAATCTCAAATAAACCAATAAAGATATATATGACACATAGCTTGCATTGCATAATGGTAAGAAATGCAACAGAGGCCAACATGATGTTGGCATGACGTCTAAAAATACTACTCATACCACTGATGAACCATTCCAAGCATGCTCACGTCGCACACAATTTTTCGGTCACCTTTATCCCGACATCATTCAGGTTAGTTCAATTTATAAAGTGTGCTTCCTTTATTATTAGGTATAGATGGATTTCTTAGCGCCACTTATTAACCATATTTTGGAAAAATCAAATTTGACAAAAGCTATATAAACATAAGAAAAATGTTGGTATGCTAGATCCTGCATTTTTCCCTTCAAGCTATAGTGACATCTTCCATAAGTTCATCATAAGAGCTAAATTTCCAATCCTTTGTACAATTTGAGTATTATAATTTTCTGCTCAATAGAACCGGTTTGTACAACAATTCTAGCATAGATTTTATAAAACAAACTATTGCTATTTTAAATGAAAAATGTTGGTACAAAAAATTGGCTAGAGTAACAAAGTTAACTTGCCTGTTGAAAGTGCATGTGTGGCCCATGTGTGGTTTTGGTAATTAATGACAATCTTTATGGACTTATATTTGCATTGAGTTTTACTTGTAGGATGTGTCCGTAGGCATCACTTGGAGCATGTGTTGGCTTCAAGGTATAAAAAATGGAGAAGAAGAATAAAGAAAAGAAGATCAAGGGTGTTTGAAGAACAAGATAAAGTTCCTCATGTGTATCTGATAGCTCAAGATATGTAGAGTTCGTTGGAAACCCCAAGAGGAAGGTATGATGAGCACAGCAGCAAGTTTCCCTCAGTTATGAAACCAAGGTTATCAAACCAGTAGAAGTAAGGAAACAACTCCAAGGTGTTGCTAGCAACTTGGAATCCTGCACAACACAACCACAGAACTTTGCCCCAACTTACAGTGAGGTTGTCAATCTCACTGGTTTTTCTAAAAACAAAGGATTAAACATATAGTGTAGAAGATAGTAATTGCTTGCAGAAAGTAAACAGTAAACGGTAAACAGTAGATGGTATATTAATGGTAAAGGAATGGACTGAGGTCCACAGTTCACTATAGGTGTTTCTGCTTAAGATAAATAGCATGTTGGGTGAACAAATTACAGCGGGGCAATTGACAGATTGAGAAAGCATAACAATTCATATACTAGACATCTTGACTACTACGAGATTTGATTGGGCATTACAACATAATATATAGACCGTAATCCAACTGCATCTATGACTAATAATCCACCTTCAGGTTATCATCTGAACCCCTTCCACTATTAAGTTGCAAGTAACAGATAATTGCATTAACCAAAGTGTGTAAAGTAAACAATACAATTTCCCCATAGACAAAGGATTGTTGTTTTCTCCCTAGTAGCAAGAACACATCTACAACCTTAGAGATTTCTGTCACTTCCCCAGATTACTAGAGGCAAGAACCTACTAACGAGCATAAATACTCCCTCTTGGAGTTACAAGCATCTACTTGGCCAAGATAGCTACTAGCAACGAAGAGCATGCAAGATCACAAATAACATAGACATGATAGAATCAATAATCAATATGACATAGTATCTCAATAGCCATCGGATCCCCGCAAACACAACATATAGGATTACAAATAGATGATCTTGATCATGAACGGAGCTCACAAGATCTAAACATGATAGCACAAAGGAGAAGAACCAACCATCTAGCTACTGTATGGACCCATAGTCCAAGGGTGAACTACTCACGCATCACTCCGGAGGCTGGCATGGTGATGAAGAAGGCCTCCGAGATGATCTCTCCCCTCCGGCAGGGTGCCAGGAAGAGCTTCGGATCCCCCCAATCTAGGGATGGAGATGGCAGCGGCTACAGACTCTTTCGTGGATTTTTTGATCGGGTACTTAGGGTTTCTGCATCGGGGTACTTTTATAGGCGAAGGGGCAAGGTCGGTGGGAGCCCGAGGGGCCCACACCATGGGGTGGCGCGCCCTAGGGTGTGGTTGCGTCAACCCTAGGTGTGGCAACCTCGTGGCCCCACTTCGGCTGCCCTTCGGACTCCGTGTTCCTTATGGTAAAATTTTGACTTTGGCTTTTGTCCTGTCCAATTCTGAGAATATTTCCTTACTAGCTTTTCTGAAACCAAAAACAACAGAAAATAGGCAACTGGCACTACGACACCTTGTTAATAGGTTAGTTCCAGAAAATATATAAAAATACCTCAAAGTGTAAAGAAACCATAAGAAAGTTGATACAAAACAAGCATAGAGCATCAAAAATTATAGATACGTTTATGACATATCAAGCATCCCTAAGCTTAACTCCTGCTCGTCCTCGAGTAGATAAGTGATAAAAAGAATAATTTTTGAGGTGACATTCACCATCATAATATTGATCAAGGTATTTGTAAAGCATTGATAGTTGGGACCAGAGTACTCTAAACATGAGCGTGAAAGATAGAGGTCTAACAATAAGACATAGCAACTATGTTGTAACATGAAAAGGTACAAACAAAAGATCATGATTAATAATGCATTGAAAGACGTTTGTTCGTTTCACATATAGAAAACATAATAAGAGTGGTATTCAGCTTGTTCCTCATGGTATAGCAAAACATAAATTCATAGGACACCTTCAAAGTTCATAAGGGTGGCTAGATACAAATAATTTAAGAACAAGCAATATCAAAGTTATGAATCAATCAACAAGTTTTGGGACAATGCACATTAAACTAAGAATGACCACTATTCTCTCTCAATTGGTGCATAAAGATAAAAGATGGAGACTCAACATAAAAGTAAAAAAGAAAGGCCCTTCACAGAGGGAAGCAGGGATTTCAAGTTTCATAAAGAGCTTCCAAAAATTATGGTACTTATTAGCTTTCAGCTCTCATTGCCCCTATCATAAGCATCTTGAGGTGATTAAGGTTAAAGTGACACAAATATGAGGATATGCTGGACAAGTTATAAGTTGAAAATCTCATGCCCCTTGCTTACGAGTACCGAAGCTCATGCTACTCAACTTTAGTCATAAGTAAGTTCTTGTCATTGTAAGTATATGTGTATCATGGAGAATCGCCAACGGGGTACCCCTTGCCCCATGACGTAGGAGCTTTCCCATATCAAAATGACAAGGCAACAGACAATGAGCAATTCAGCGATCTTTTTATTTGCTATTTGCATTGGTTTTTATTGAGGATGCTTCCCTGAATGCTCACTATGGTTATGCTGCAAGTTTTCACCATGATTAGGCATGGATTAGGCTGGCTGCCCAGGCGTTTCTCTAACACACATACAAACTCCATGAGCTTACAAGCTCCCCTTTTATTTCACACCGCTAGGATCCATAAACAAAAGAACATGATATCAACTGAATAATAAGTGCAATGTTGAAAGCGTTCCCCATGGTATCATGGTTCTGCTAATTCACAACTTATAAAGTGCAAGCATATAAGCAACATAGATGGACACAATGGTTCAAGTTTATTAAGTGCAAGAAAATAAAGTGTGCCATCAAGTTTGTGAGAGTTTTAATCACTAATTTTCACATAACAAAAGTTTAATTTGGAAGGTAGATAAAAACATGAATATACTTGGAATGGTGTAACACACCATGCATAGGAATTTATAGTGGACTCTTTGGAATAACTTGGTTTTCTTGGAGGTTGGATGCATGAGTGGAACTCATACGTGGTACGTGTGGAGGCTAGCAAAAGACTGGGAGCGAGCAACTAAGAGAGCAATAATGGCCATAATCATGCAAAGCGACAAAACATTATTACTTAAAGCATAAAGTGATATTACAAGTCAAAAACTAAATTATCATAGAGGCTAAGGTGACTGGTTCATAGTCTTAACATGGTTTAAGCATGTGCCAAGTCAACCCAAATAAAGCATCAAAGGAGAATACCACAATATTATGCTTTGTATGCTAAAACAACGCATGATTCTTTCAAGGCATATTAGGCAATCTCAATTGTTTGGAACAATTCATGCTACTGCAATAATCACTAAGCATAAGGTCAAAGCAACATCAAACATGACATGATAAAGTCTAGGCCACAATCAAAACAAGCTCCTTTTGTACCACTTATAAGCATGAGGCTTCCTACTCTTTTCCAACACCAATCAACTTATTTGAAACAACATATGAATGCGGGGGTCCATCCAATTTATTTAAGCAAACCAAACAAAATAAACTAAAAACAAAAACAAAGACGCTCCAAGAACAACACAATTATGCATGAAACAATAAAAATGAAGTGTTTTGGAAGAAAACCTGAGATTTTTATTGATGAAGAAGGGGATGCCTTGGGCATCCCCAAGCTTTGACGCTTGTACCTCTTGAATATTTCTTGGGGTGACACGGGTGGCATCCCCAAGCTTGATCTTTTGTCCATACTTCATCTCATCACATTATTCTTCCCTACACTTGAAAATTTCCTTCATACAAAACTTCACACAATCTTCATTAGCAACATTAGTGTATTCAAGGTAATAAGTCTTTGGGTTTAGTTTCAACACAAGTAAAACTTCCATTAAAACATAAGCTACTGTAGCAATTCCTTATAAAAGCTCAAGTGATCAAAGAGAGCTCAAAGAGAAAGAGATTAAGAGACAAATGCAAATAATGGCAGAAATCTGTCAAAACAGACCAACAAATAAAAACCGATTTTTCCGAAGACCTTCTGTTGCTCAAATCGAAAAGTGCTAAACTAACGAAAGTTAGATAATAACCTAGGGCATAAGCACAGAAAATTACAGCTCAATCCGACATACAGGGATTTTTCATGATTTTTTATAGTGAAGCACAAAAATCTATTTCGGGACAACAACTTTCCCAAGTATTACTTCTCTCTCATTAAAGGTTATTCTTCGTAAAAAAAACACACAAAAAGGATAAGGAGAAGTTATTACTGAGGCAATAACTTCTAAGACTCAACAATAGAAAAAGTACTGAAAAGAAAACATTGGGTTATCTCCCAAGAGTGCTTTTCTTTAACGCCTTTGAGCTAGGCTCAGTAATTTGAGAAGATGCTCACATAAGAAATATGAATTGAAGCAAAAGAGAGCATCAAGTAGCAAATATGATACACATTTAAGTATAACCCACTTCCTATGCATAGGAATCTTGTAAGAAGATAAATCAAAGAAGCACATAGTAACAAGAATGGGTAGATAAAACAAGAGCAACTTTGGAACTTTCAATATAAAGAGAGGTGTTTTAGTAACATGAGAATTCCAATAACCATATTTTCCTCTCTTATAATGATTTTCAGTAGCATCATGAACAAACTCAACAATATAAATATCACACTCATCCTCCTTTGGTAAGCATGGAGGGCGATCAAATAAGGTATTAGTTAAAGAGTTACTCTTATTGGGAGGTAGACATGGGTAGCTGCTCCATTCTTCCTCCTCTTAATCATTACTCTCCTCCTCTTTTTCATCCAATGAGCTTCCAGTTTCAGCAATTTCTTCTTCCATAGGCTCCTGCAAGGCATTAATCTCTTCCGTTGGTGGAGAGCATCTATTAAGATATTTAAGAATATAGCCATTTTCTTACTTATAATTATCAAAGCAAAATTTAAGTATATCACAAACCTCATATTTATAAGGTGCATCATCGGTATTTTCAAGCAAATAAGCAAGTTCGAATGCACCCTTCCAAGCAATAAATTCTTCAATTTATTCCACATCATAAAAGTCATAATTTCCCTTAACATAAGAAGATATGGTAACATTATCATTATACTCACATTGAAAAGGGAGGTGTTTATACCTCCTACAGCAACAAGATTTATCAAAGCAATAAGTAACATTATAAGTAGAGCACACATTTCTAGCAATGGTATACAATTTATTAATTTGTTCCTATAAGTGTTTCCCTTTTTGTGACAAGCGGTGTTCCTCATAATATTTTCGTTCTTCCGTGAACCCACCTTGCCAATAAGATCTAGTTTCAAAGAAACCAACCATTGATAGAAAGCATGATAAAGCAAGATAATAACAGACCAACAAAAATAACAAATATAGTAGGAACTAATTTTTTGTATTTTTGATAAAAAGAAGCAAACAAAATAAAGTAGAGAAACAAAGCAAAACAATAACAAAGTAAAAAGATTGGTTGTGAGAGACTCCCCTTGCAAGAATATTCTTTCTCCCTGAAAAGTGATTGACGAGGAGGAAGAGATTGAAGCTATCCTTAACTCCCCGACAATGGTGCCAGAATAGTGCTGGATGTCTCAAGATATGTAGAGCTTGTTGGGAACCCCAAGAGGAATGTATGATGAGCACAGGAGCAAGTTTCTCTCAGTTATGAAACCAAGGTTATCGAACCAGTAGGAGTAAGGAAACAACTCCAAGGTGTTACTAGCAACTTGGAATCCTGCACAACACAACCACAAAACTTTGCCCCAACTTACAGTGAGGTTGTCAATCTCACTAGTTTTGCTGAAAACAAAGGATTAAACGTATAGTGTGGAAGCTAGTAATTGCTTGCCAAAAGTAAACAGTAAACGGTAAACAGTAGATGGTATATTAATGGTAAAGGAATGGACTGGGGTCCACAATTCACTATAGGTGTTTCTCCGTAAGATAAATAGTATGTTGGGTGAACAAATTACAACGGGGCAATTGACAGATTGAGAAAACATAACAATGCATATACTAGACATCTTGACTCCTACGAGATTTGATCGGGCATTACAACATAATACATAGACCGTAATCCAACTACATCTATGACTAATAATCCACCTTCAGGTTATCATCTGAACCCCTTCCAGTATTAAGTTGCAAGCAACAGATAATTGCATTAAGCAAAGTGTGTAAAGTAAACAATACGATTGCCCGATGGACAAATGATTGTTGTTTTCTCTCTAGTAGCAACAACACATCTACAACCTTAGAGATTTCTGTCACTTCCCTAGATTACTAGAGGCATGAACCTACTATCGAGCATAAATACTCCCTTTTGGAGTTACAAGCATCTACTTGGCCAAGATAGCTACTAGAAACGGAGAGCACGCAAGATCACAAATAACATAGACATGATAGAATCAATAATCAATCTGACATAGTATCTCAATATCCATCGGATCCCCGCAAACACAACATATAGGATTACAAATAGATGATCTTGATCATGAACGGAGCTCACAAGATCTAAACATGATAGCACAAAGGAGGAGAACCAACAATCTAGCTACTGTATGGACCCATAGTCCAAGGGTGAACTACTCACGCATCACTCCGGAGGCTGGCATGGTGATGAAGAATGCCTCCGGGATGATCTCTCCCCTCTAGCAAGGTGCCAGGAAGAGCTTCGGATTCCCCGATCTAGGGATGGAGATGGCAGCGGCTATAGACTCTTTCATGGATTTTTTGATCGGGTACTTAGGGTTTCTGCATCGGGGTACTTTTATAGGCGAAGGGGCAAGGTCGGTGGGCTCCCTAGGGTCCCACACCATGGGGCGGCGCGCCCTAGGGGTGGTCGCGCCAGCCCTAGGTGTGGCCACCTCATGGCCCACTTCGGCTGCCCTTCGGACTCTGTGTTCCTTCTGGTAAAATTTTGACTTTGGCTTTTGTCCTGTCCAATTCTGAGTATATTTACTTACTAGCTTTTCTAAAACCAAAAAAAGCAGAAAATAGGCAACTAGCACTGCGACATCTTGTTAATAGGTTAGTTCTATAAAATTTATAAAAATACCTCAAAATGTAAACAAAACATAAGAAAGTTGATACAAAACAAGCATGGAGCATCAAAAATTATAGATATGTTTATGACGTATTAGTATCTTCAAGACATCATCCAAATGGAGTTAGAAGAAATGATGTCCAAGCTAATGATGCGTCATATCTAGAAGATCTCATTCTTGAAACTTGACATCCTCGATGATCATGTATCGATGAAGCCAAGGTGAAAGAAGAGGTTTTCCCATGGTTTATGGGGGAGCAAGTTGCAAGTCTTCATCAAGCTAATGCGTGGAAGAGCAATCAAGAAAAATGTTCCATCTTGAGGTGTAGAAGATCGTCATCATCAAGATGAAGTGGAATATGCACAAGGCAAAGGTCTGATCTTGATAGGGTTTCTTTCTTACCAGTCTCGTGGTGTTTGTTGGGGAGACCGCTTTATAGGATAGATAATCGTACTATCAAGAGGGGCTCTCGAGTGAGTAACTCAATCATACCTTTCGGAAAAAGCTCAAACCTTTGCATTCTTAGCATCATCTTTCTTGGTTGTTATTTGGATCTTATCCATGTGAGGTTCTAGAGCTTGTGGTAATATTCATAACAAGCTCTAGTTCATCGAAAACGGATTTCATATGCATTCTCTATTGCGTTTTCGATATTGGAGGTTTTACCGGTTTGTCTTTTAGAGATAGGTAAAACCTTCCATTATTTGGTTCTTACTCATGTGAGTATTTAGAGCTTGTTTTAATATCCATGACAATCTCAAGTTTGTCAAAAATAAATTTCATATGCATTCTCTATTGCGTTTTCGATGTTGGAGGTTTTACTAGTTCGTCTTTTTGAGAGAGGTCAAACCTTTCATCATTTGGTTCTATCCTCCCTTTATGGACTATGATGTTTTTCTATATGATCTTGTAGAGTTTATTGTCCTCTTTAAAACAAGCCCAAAATCATCAAAATCAGAGTCCAGATGCAAAAGTTATGGTTGTTTTAGTGTTGGTCTTTCTTCCAGTTTTTGTAAGACCGGAGACTCTGGACTAAACCTACGGTCTATCTTCGGACCGCGTACTGACTAGCATCAAGTATGTCCCCGTTTGGCCTGGGTACATCGGAGACTCCGGACCGGGCGATCCCTAGGCCTAACGGTTGGATTTCTAGGGACCTATTTAAGGGGCCCTTCTTCCCCAATGGTTCCTCAGCTCTCTTGCAAGTTTCCCCCCACCATTGTTGACCTCTTTAAGCTTTCTATCCCTTAATCCTTCCTATGATTCTTGCATATTCTTGAGGTATTTGAAAAAGGAGATCTAGATCTACAACCCCACCAATCAATCTCTCCTCTAAGTGAGGGGAACATCTTGGGAGCTAGATCTTGGAATCTTTTGTGGATTACCTCCATTGTTCTTCCTCTCTTATTCCCCCATAAGCTTTTGTAGCTTTGGTGGAATTTGGGAGTGAAGGACTTGAGAACTTCTTGTGTTCTTGCCATTGCATTTGGTGCATCGGTTCGAGTTCTCGGTGAGGATTCGATTGGGTGAAAGGTGAGAAGCTTTTTACTCTTGGGTTCTTGGAACCCCAGATGGTTTAGTTGTATGCAGGTTTGTGGATTACTTAGGGCCTCTAATTAAGTTGTGGAGATTTCCCCAAGCTTGTTTGTTGGTAGCCTCCAATTGAGTTGTGGAGAAGTGCCTGAATCTTGTGAGAGGTTCCGGATTGCCACCGATAAGTGCACCGATAGTGGAAGTGTGGATCGATCCCGTTGGGGTGAGATTCACCGGATAACAAGGGAGGCCTTTTGTGGCATTGGTGGTTTCAAACCACCCCCTCTCCAAACGAGACGTACTCCATTGTTGGGAGGAACTCGGTAAAACATCGTTGTCTCCGCGTGCCTCGGTTATCTCTATACCCGAGCTCTTACTTATGCACCTTACTTTGTGATAGCCTTCGTGCTTGAAGTCTATATCTTGATATCACATAGTTTCTTGTCTTGCTTAGCATAATTTGTTGGTGCACATAGGTGAACCCTAGTTGTTCTAGGTTTTGTGCTTGACAAAGTAAATGCTAGTTTAATTCTGCCTTTGTTGGGCCCCTCTCGTAAAAGTTTTAAACCGCCTATGCACCTCCCCTCTAGGTGGCATCTGTGTCCTTTCAATTGGTATCAGATCCTGGTCTCTCATTTTAGGCTTCACTGCCTTGAGAGCAAAGATGTCGGATAGAGGATTAGTGCATGATGACATTTTCATATTCGATGGCACAAATTATGATGTTTGGGAGTCTCATATGCTTATTCATTTTCAGGCCATGGACCCAAATTTGGAGAGGATTGTAGATATAGGTTTTTCTCTTCCAATGGATTTCCAGATTCTATCTTGTGATGATGATAAAAACTTATATCTCGATGCTCAAGCTTCTAATTTGCTTGTTAATGCTTTGAGCTATGTAGTTACTTCTTCAATCATACCTTTTTGGAGCGCTCATGAGTTATGGACAAAATTGCAAGATAAATATGACGTGTCCAACATTATTGAGGATGATCGTATTTCTTCCACTTCCGACCGTGATGAGTTCTCATCTTCTTCCACTTCACCAAAGTGTGGGAAGACACAAGGTAATGATATGGTGAGTGGTGGTGAAAATTACAATGTTTATAGTAAGCTTACTCTTCATGATCCTCCATCTCTATATCATTGCAATGCTTCATCTTTGGACTTAAACACTTATAGCGTTATATATGATTTACATGCTCGTGTTGATAGTCCTTGCATATCATGTGTAAGTTGTTTGAATAAATCTCATGATGATATGCTTTCTATTCCTTGTTGACATGATATAAATGCTATTTCCTCTAGTTGTTGTGTGTCTAACAATATAGAGGAAACTGAAAATTCTATGGGTCAAGACAAGATCTTGAATGGAGCTTCAAGTAATTCTTCATCATCATCTCATGGTTCCCACCTATGTCTTATGGCTCGGGATTCAAAGGTATCTCCTACTTTGGAACCCAATACCTCTTGTGATGATGAGGATGTGTATAATGAGGAAGAAGAGATTGATGTTGATTTGTTACATGAAGATGGTGAGCTTGTTTATCATGCTCTCGTTAAGAATAATATTGCTTGCTCTAACTTCATTGAAATCTTGGGTTTTTCTATTGATAGCAAAGAACATATTGATAATTTAGAAGCTCAAGTTGCGGAGCATGAAAACACCATTGACAAAATGATTAGCCTTGAGCATGAGTATGCTAATGATATTTCAAATCTAAATGAAGCTCTTGAAGAAGCAAAAGAAACCAAAGAATCTCTTGAGGAGACATTTACTCTAGAAGTGTCTAAAGTAAAGGAAACCCGTGATAAAACTCTTGAGGTGGCAATTGATCTCAAAAGAAAATATAATGAGATGGCCAAGTTGTATTCTTCTATTGCTAATTATAATGATGCTTGTGCTACTAACTCCATTTCTTGTGAAGCATCTATTTTGAATGAGAATGTTGAGCTAAGGGCTCAAACTTGAGTTGCTAACTAACAAGTATGGGAAATTGGAATAAAGTCATGAAAAGCTCTTTAGCTCTAATGAGGATCTTATAGCATCCCATTCTAGGCTAAAGTTAGCTCATAAGGCTAGTTGTATAAAGGTAACATCTTGTGAGCCTCATGTGGTTACTAGCACAATCTCTACTAATAATGCTATATTGCCTTGTGCTACTCCTTGTAATTCGTGCACTGACATTATTGCTAAATCTTGTAATGAATTACATTCCTTGCCTTGTTTCTCTAGCAATGAAATTTCAACTTCCTATAGTATATGTTGACACTAACCATGTAGAGGAAATCAAAGAGCTCAAGTCACTTCTTTGAAGAATGACTTGAAAAAGGGTCATGAAGGGAAGACCACACTCAACAGGATCTTGAGTGTGCAAAAATCTCCCAATGACAAGAGTGGGCTTGGATTCAAATCCAATGTCAAGAACAAGTCCACTATTAATAAGAAGTCCAAGAGCAACAATAAGAAGGGCAAGAACAAGTCAAGAACTCGACCAAGATTGTTTGCTTCAAGTGCAAAATTGAAGGGCACCATGTTAGATCTTGCCCTTTGAAGAGGACCCTCTTGGTGAGAAGCAAAAAAGGGAAGCAGCCTCTAGTTCAAGGTCATGGCCAATCTCAAGTGGGAGAAAGGCCACTTCCCAAGAATATTCAAGCTAATGCTCCCATTGTGGAGAAATCAAGTGAAAAGAATGGGAAGAGAAGAACTTGCTACTTATGTCGTGAGAATGGTCACATCTCTTCCTCTTGCACTATTGGTAACTCCTCATCCAACCCAATCATGATTGATGATGTTTATTCTCTTAGGAAGGATGAGGTTGGCAATGTGTTTGCCAAATATGTTGATGCTCAAAGTGGTGTCAAGAATAGAACCATTTTTTTTGAAATGGAGGCAACGCCCCAGCCTCTGCATCAAAGCGATGCATACAACCACTTATTTTATTGCATTATTAAGAAAGTCTCAAAAAGAGCCTAAACAAAATAGTCCAAACGGTTGTACAAAAGACTGATAAAGAAATTAGCCAAAGAAAGAAAAAACTAGCAAACATTGAGCCATCATCTGGTGATTGTAAGATCAGATCGCCACCCACACCGACTGAACAAGCCCCGTGTAACCTTCTCCAAAGTATCGCAACCAGTATGCATAGCTTGTCTGTCCTCCATAGGCTGCAGAAGTGACCACGTACGGATCTAGTGGGACACCATAAGAATAACCTGCAAGAAAGATGTTGATCGATTGTTGTTAAAAATAACATTATTCCGGGCATTCCAAATTACGCAGATAACAGCGCACTCTCCAACCCGAATGTTGTATTTTTTCCTTCTTTGGGATTCCTGCGAGCCAATTCCCAAAAAAAATATTTATATTAGTGGGTGGAGGTAGAGTGAAAGTAGTATGGTTAATGCGCCAAATGATTTTAGCAAAAGGACAATCAAAAAACAGGTGTTGTATAGTTTCGGCCTTGTCACAAAAACAACAAACTGAATCCTTTTGCCAATTCCTTTTTTCAAATTATCCTTAGTAAGAATCACCTTGCGATAGACAAACTACATAAAAATTCTGATTTTAAGAGGAACTCTAATTTTCCAAATATACTTCTTAAGGAACCTCGTGTCTCCATTTATTAGATCAAGATACATAGATTTAATAGAAAACTTTCCATTTTCAGTAAGTTGCCAAATAAAGGTATCCTTTTCCTCTGTTAAATTGATTTGCATTAACCTAGATACCAGATGGAACCAAGAGTTCCATTTATTCCCTGTTAGAGCTCTTCTAAAATACATGTTTATAGGACTTGAAGATAGAACCTCTGCCACAGTTACTTGTTTCCGAAGCGAAATATTATATAACGAATTATATTGTTGTGCTAAAGTCGTATCCCCAAGCCAAACATATTCCCAAAAAGGAGTACTTGTCCCATCCTTGACATGAAAATGCCCCCTATCTAAAAAACTGTTTCACTCCCATTAATCCTTTCCAAAAAGGAGAATCACTTGGCTGAACAGTCACTTGTGACAGAGATTTTGAGTGCAAATATTTTTTCACTAGAATTTCCTGCCAGACTCCCTCTTCATGCATTAACTTGAAAAGCCATTTACTAAGAAGACATCTATTCTTAGTAGCAAGATCTTCAATCCCAAGTCCTCCTTGGTCTTTTGGCCGACATATAATATTCCATTTTGTTAGCCAATACTTTTTTAACTTTGCCAAAAGAACCGAGATCTAAAAATGTCTAGACATTTTTTTAACCCCAATTGGTATTTCCAAAAAAAGAGCATGAGCATTGGTAAACTTGTTAATACCGAATTAATGAGAACCAAATGATCTCCATAAGATAATAACTTCCCAATCCAATTCCCTAACATTGCTTCAAAATGGTCTTCCACGGGATTCCATTCTCCATTTTTAATTTGCAGAAGTGAATAGGTATGCCCAGATACAGGAAACGACCCAGATTGACACCCAAACAGGTCTTTATACTGATTCTCTACCGATTTGGCTTGTCCAAAGCAGAAAAGTCCACTCTTATGGAAATTAACTTTAAGACCCAATAATTGTTCAAAAATACATAGTAGAAGTTTCATGTTTAAAGCTTTCTGCAAGTCGTGCTCCATAAAAATAATCGTATCATCTGCATACTAAAGAATAGATACCCCACCATCGACTAAATGAGGGATAAGACCACTTACTTGACCATCCTCCTTTGCAATTGATAATGATTGCTAACATATCCGCAATAATATTAAACAAGATCGGTGAAAGGGGATCACCTTGACGTAACCCCTTGTGGGTTCTAAAATAATGCCCAGTTGTATCATTTACTCTGACCCCCACACTACCCCTAGTTATAATTTTTTATCCAATCACACCATTTTGGACTAAAACCTTTCATTCGCCTAACTTGTTGCAAAAAAGGTCACCTAACTTTATGATATGCCTTTTCAAAATCTATTTTAAGAAGAACTTCATCCAATTTTTTCCTATGTAACTCATGAATGGTTTCATGTAAGACCACTACACCTTCTAGTATATGTCTCCCCAGCATAAAAGCAGTTTGAGAAGGTCTAATTACCTTATTTGCTATTCCAATTAAACGATTAGTACACACTTTTGTGAATATCTTGAAACTCACATTAAGTAGGCATATAGGCCTATACTGTTGAATTTGCGTGACATTCTCTTTTTTGGGCAGCAGGACAATATTACCAAAATTAAGCCTATATAAAGGAAGTTCACCATTTTGAAACACAACGAACATCATCAAAAGATCAGCCTTAATAACTTCCCAGAAAGCTTGATAGAACTCAACGGGAAAACCATCCGGCCCGGGGACCTTATTTTTCTCCATTTGCATAATAGAATCATGAATTTCCTTTTCAGAAAAATCTGAGCACAAAATAACATTCTCCTCCGAAGAAAGTTGGGGAATGTCTTGTACATCCGCCTCACTCATAGAGAAAAAATGTACAAATGGTGGCTCGAAAAGAGTCTTGTAGAACTCCGAAATATACACCCGCAAGTTTTCTTCCCCAACAATCGTACCTTCGTCCTGCTCAAGTTGAAAAATCATTTTCCTACGATGCTTCCAATTAGCAATCAGGTAAAAATATCTTGTATTTTCTCCACCTTCTTGAACGTGCCTAACCTTTGCCCTTTGTGTCCATTTAGTTTCCTCGTCTCTATGCATCCTAGCTAGATCTTCATTAGCTTTTCTTAATTCCTCTCTTTTGGCTATAGAAAGAATGCCAGTTTCCGCTCTTGTGTCCAGCACAACAATTCGGTTTAAAATTCGCTCCTTATCTTGTTTATATTGACCACTAATGTTTCTAGCCCATCCCCGCAAGAATTTTCTAATATGGCGGATCTTGTTCTGCCAATTTAATAAAGGATTAATATGCGTTGGCCTCGAACTCCACTCGTTAGAAACCATCTCAAAGAAACCATCTTTACGGAGCCATGAAAGTTTGAAAGAAAAATTGGATTTGTTTCCAAGGTGGGCTTGTTCAGGAGAGTCCAAAAAATAGGTGTGTGATCTGAACCTGTTCGATCAAGGGCTCTAACCATTACCATAGGAAATTTTTGCTCCCACTCAACACTGGCGAGAACACGATCCAGTTTCTCAGACATTGGGTTTGATCTACGACTGGCTCAAGTGAATTGTCTACCGAAAAGAGCTAGCTCTCTCAAATCTAGACTCTCAATTATCGCATTGAAAATAAAAGGCCATCGTGGGTTAAAATTTTCGTTGTTTTTCTCCTCTTGTCTTCTGATAATATTTAAATCTCCCCCACCAGCAAGGGTAGAGTTTCATGTTCACAAATTCGCACCAGCTCGGCCAAGAAGAGATGCTTGTTTCTTTCTTGAGCCGCCCCATAAACATGCACCAGAACCCAATCAAAACCGTCACTCTTAGATCTTAGGTGAAACTTAACACAAAAATCTCCGTTAGTCACTTTATTTACTCGAAGGGTTGCAACATTTATGCCCACCAAAATACCACCTGACCGCCCTTGTGGCGGTAAGCAATACCATTGAAAATCCAGCCCACGAGATAAGTGTTGTAAGAAAGGTGTTGAAAAATTATCCCTTCCTATTTCCAGGATAGCAAAAAAATCAATTTTGTATTCTTTGATCATTTCATGAATGAAAAAATGTTTTGCGGGATCACGAAAACCCTCACTATTCCAAAATACTCATCTCATTTCGACGTATCTTTGACAACATTTTTAATTCTAGCGCTTCTTCTTACTGCTATGGCCTCTGATTGAAGCTTTTTACGAGTTTTTCTTCTTTTGTATATAACAGGTTGTAGTTCCTTGTGACCGACAAAATCATGTTGATCATCCTCGATCAGGTCTTCACTAAGTGATAAGGCTTTATTGAGCGCCAAACTACCCACGCTCTCCTCCATACCCACCGATTGATCTTGCTTATTTTTCAAGGTAATTAGTGTTATATTCAAATCAATATCTTTTATTAATTTAACAGACACGGAAATCTCACCCATAGATTTCCTAACGAAACTCCTAATTTCTTTGCTCTAGCGACCACCAAATCATCAAACAAGGAAGCAATTGATAAATTTGGAATGGGGGACATACCTATATCACGAGCCTGCGCGACTTGTTGCGCCCTCTCCATCTAAGTAAGATCAACATTAGGTTGAGCCCGAATCTGATCATTGGAGCGAATATCCACAGCCAACCTCTCCGGAATGCCGCCAAAAGAAATCACCTCCTCCTTAGAGAAATTCCCACCCAAAAAAAACCTTGTCCCTGAGCAGCCGACTTGCCTTGTGCACCATTCTTAACTGGAGTGAAATACCTCCCTGGAGAACCGGCAGTGGTTAAGCAAGAAGAAACATCCAGACCATCCGCAGCTGTAGCTGCCACGACAGAGACGGAAGAACACTGAGCATTTGAGACCGGCGACACAAAAGTAATAAGAGAAGAAAGTATGGGTGAACTGCCCATGGTCGGTGTAACCCCCTCAGCATCCACAATCACGTCATCCAGAGTTTGAACAACCGGAGAGGTGCAATGAGCAGGAGATTCAAAAGTGCCAAATTTGATTGAAGCTGCCGTTATCGCATGCTCACTGATTTTGTCCTTGCAAAGGCTAAACTGCTCATCAATAGTCCGAGTACGACGTGGCTCAGATCTTGCTTGCTCCACTTCCTCTTCCTCAACCAAATCGTACCACCGTGTACGAGGCACCGACAAGGATACACCAATATTCATTTGATTCATAGGCAGGGCCTCAGCGCCGCAAGTGAGCGATGTCACCGTAGATGTAACACCCTCTATAGAAGTAGTACCATGTGAAAGGTGCGCACCGGAAGTCCCCAACTTTCCGCCACCAGATGACACTCCCTGATTAATATCAGCATTTTGCTTGCATGACATATCATCTGCAGATTTAGCCGTATCTTCATTACCCTTGTCATCTGCATCTGCATCGTCCATCAGCTCCTCTCTTGGGAGAAGCTCCCCATTAGGACCCACAACAAAGAACTCTATTCCGTAACCAATGTCATCATAATAATGATTGGTCCCATTGGGGATATCCTGTGGGCTCGCACAAGCAATAAGAGCTCTAATGAACAGGTTTTCTCGAGTAAAACTCATATAAACCTCCTTAGTTTTCCCAATTAAAGAGCCCACCTCGAAACATGCTAGATACTCCCGACAAAGAGCCTTAGGACAACTAGTGATACGAACCCAAACATATTGAAGCCGCCAAGAGTCAAGTTTCTGATTAGACCACTCCTCGAAATGCATAACGAAAGAAGTGTCCTCCACCTCAATCATTTTAATTTTGCGCAGTCTAGCCAGATCAGTCTTGGTTGATAGCACCACTTTGAAAATATTATTTTCAACAAGATAGATATTCCATTGCTATTCCCCTGGAAGCAACCACTATAACTTCATTCAAAATCTGATCGGTGGACATGACTCCACCTTCGAAACGAATCCTAGCAATCTTTCCACTGTCATTCTTGACCCGAAGATCCCTCGTTTTGGGGGTCTCAAAGAACATAAGCCTCTTCCTACAAAACCCATAGCAAATAGCAGTAGGTTTGGGAATACTCAACTTTGGACAGTCCGCGTCCGCGTGCAATGGTGATTCACAGTATATACACAATATGGATGTATACTCATTAGCAAAATGACCAGTCAAACTGCACTTAAAACATAAGGTACTATCTGCTTTCTTGTTAACAGCAGAAACGAGTACCTTAGAATTCCCCTGAGCATTGCCAGACCCTTTTGGAGCAGCCACGCTAGACACAGTTCCCTGGACCTGTCCCAGTTGGGCCGCCCTAGCACCCAGGGACGACGACGGTCGGTGGGCATCAGCATCCAAAGAAACAGGAGTGTCTCTTCTCTTATAATGGTTGTTGAAACTGCCCCTTCCACCCCCACGACCATTGAAATTATTCTTGTAAAACCCTTGTGGTTTAGGATTCTGATGATACCTGTTGTCGTATTCTTGGTAACGATGATGCCTAGCACCATACTGCCCCTCCTCAAAATGACCAAAGCTGCCATTAAAACCTTCATCTCTGGACATATGTTGCCCATCACCAAACCTTCCATTGGGCTGTGAATTAGAGTTCTAATTGAAAGGCCCTTCTCTGTGCATATTGTGTGGCAGGTACCCTTGTGTACCTCGCCCTCCGTCGGCCCCATGCGCATGACCATCCTCATCTCTAGCACCCGAGCCACAGCCCTGACCAGCAGCACCCTTGAGTGGAGTCTGCTGATATGTCCAAAACGTATCTACTTTCCCGAACACTTTTGCTATTGTTTTTCCTCTAAACTTGTGTGATTTGGATACAACTAACATGGACTGATGCTATTTTCAGCAGAATTACCTTGGTGTCTAGTTTTTGTGCAGAAAATCAACTATCAGAAAAAATCCTGGGAAATATGCCAAAAATCATATTTCACCAGAAGACTCACGGAGCCAGAAGACGAGACGGAAGAGGGCCACGAGGGGCCCACACCACCTGGCCGCACGGGCCAGGCCAGGATGCGCGGGCCAGGCCAGGCCACGCCTGGGGGTGGTGTGGCTGCCTCGGTCACCCTCTCGGCCTCCCTCTTCGCCTATAAGTTGCCTCTTGACCTAAAAACCAAGGGGGGTTCGACGTTTTTCTAGAAAGAGTTCCGCTGCGTCGCCACCACCAGATTTTGTGAAATGGAACCAGAAACTCCGTTCTGGCACCCTGCTGGGACGAGGAATTGGAGGAGATCATCGCCATCATCATCACCATCGCTTCTCCATCGACCATCCATGTTTCCCCCATATATGAGTGAGTAATCCCCCGATGTAGGCTATAGGGATGGTAGGGATTGGATGAGATCGTTTATGTAATGACATCAGATTGTTAGGGCATGGTGCCTAGTATCTATTATTAGTGCCTTTTGACTTTGTTGCAACTTGTTATGCTTAATGCTTGTCACTAGGGCCCGAGTGCCATGATTTCAGATCTGAACATGTTATTGATTCATTATGATAGTATTGTTCATTACTCCTTACATCACCACATACACATGCTACACACACTGCTACTACTGTTGAATCTGAAACTGCTGATACTTATGATGCTGCTTCTACTGTGCTTGATAAGAGTGGTTCATTAGGTCCTTTCCTAGATGCTACGATTGCTAGAACTGTAGCTGGAAATACTGAAACTCCTAATGAATACACTACTACACCTGTCAGTTCACCTGAGTCTAGAGAGAGTTATGATATTGAAGACGGTTATATTGAGATGACCGATGAATTTATTAAAGAATGTCAAAACACCCATGATAGGAGTGCTATTAAGAGTCTCCTTGAGAGGCGTACTATAAAACCAAAATTGTCTCCTAATGCCAAGTTTGTTGCATCTCCCATAAACATTAAAGATAAGGATTATGATTTCTCTCTTGATCTATCTTACATAGCTATTGTTGAGAAAGAACCTTTTTGTGGGACTAAGAATGAAAGTGCGGTAGAACATATGACTAAGCTTTCTACCATGAGTGGCTTATTTTTTAATGATATTAAGATGCGCACCTACTTTGTTGCTAAATTTTTCCCTTTCTCGCTGAAAGGAGAAGCTAATACTTGGTTTAATAATTTACCTCCTGGATCCATTGATAGCCATAATTGCTTGATTAGTACCTTCCTTTAGAAATATTTTCCTCCTAGTGCTAGACATGCTATTTTGCAGGAAATTTTTGATTTTAAACAGGGAGAAAAAGAGATATTGCCTGAATCATGGGCAAGGTTTTGTGCTTTGATTCATGCACAGGCTGGATGTCCATTACCTAAGAATGAGCTTCTTGATATATTTTATAATGGACTAACTGAAGAATCTAGGACATACCTAGATAGTTGTGCTGATTGTGTTTTCAGGAATAGGACTCCCAAGGAAGCTGAGGAATTAATGGCTAAAATAAGCAAGAATTATGAAGACTGGACTCCTCCTGAACCAGTTATACCTGAGACAACTATACCTGAACCAACTATTCCTGCGCCTATACCAACATCAAAGAAGAGGGGAGTTATTGAACTAAATGATGAAGTGATGAAGGAAGCCAAGAAATGTCTTAAGGAGAAGGGAATTAAAGCTGCAGATGTCAAGAATTTACCTCCTATAGAAGAACTATGTAAGCCAATCCCCCACTCATCCACTATTGAGGTACACTCTCTCCAATATTTTGATGAAGGTGATATTCCTTACTCTAAACCTCCTGATCAATGCTTAGAAGAATTTGATGTTTTTATTGTTAAGCAAGATAATTTCAATAAAAGGGTGCAAAATCATTTAATGGAAAACTCTAGAGCTATTGTTGAGTTAAAAGATATTGTGGAAAGAACCTCTAATGATGTTAAAATGCTTGTTAAACATTTTCAAATGGTTCAAACTCAAATTGATCAGCTTATTAAAGTACAAAAAGACTTGCTATTTAATGCTGCTAAAGAAAAACATGCTTATGAAATTAGAACTAGAAGTGGTGCTGCTACCTAGGATCCTCTATATCCTGAGGGGCATCCTAAAAGAATTGAGCAGGATTCTCAACAAGCTGAAAATAGTGGTACTACTAAGAAAAGAAAACAGAAACATAAAACTACTATAGAACCTTCTGAACCTGCTAAAGATCCTAATAGTATATCTGTCTCTGATGCTGAAACTGAAAGTGGTAATGAATAAAATGATGCTCCTGATAAAGAAAAAGTTGAAGACGAACCTGAAAGGCACACTAAGAATACTAAATACACTAAAGAAGATTTTGTTGCTAAGAAACATGGTAGTGAAAGAGAGCCTTGGGTCCAAAAACCTATGCCTTTCCCTGATAAGAAACACAAGTCAAAGGAAGATGAACACTATAACAAGTTTTGCGAGTGGATAAAACCTTTATTTTTGCAAATTCCTTTGACTGATGCTATTAAATTGCCTCCTTATTCAAAATATATGAAGGATATTGTCTCGAATAAAAGGAAGATCCCTAATGAAGAAATATCTACTTTGCTTGCTAATTATTCCTTTAATGGTAAGGTTCCTAAGAAACTTGGAGACCCAGGGATTCCAACTATTCCTTGATCTATTAAAAATAGTTATGTTCGAACTGCTTTGTGTGATTTGGGAGTAGGAGTTAGTGTTATGCCTTTTTCTCTCTATAAGAGACTTCAACTGGAAAAACTAATACCAACTGATATATCTTTGCAAATGGTTGATAAATCTACTACCATTCCTGTTGGTTTATGTGAGGATGTACCTGTTCAAGTGGCTCATAATTGCTTGATATTAACTGATTTTGTTGTGCTTGAAATGCCTGAAGATGATAATATGTCTATTATTCTTGGGAGACCTTTTCTTAATACTGCAGGAGCTGTTATTAATTGTAATCAAGGAAAGGTGACTTTTAATGTTAATGACAAGGAGCATACTGTCTATTTCCCCAAGAAGATTGATAGGACTTATGGCTTAAATTCAATGGAACATGTTGAGGGCATCCAAGTTGGAGAAATATATTGTCCCATACCACGAGAAAAATATGAAACTATTATGATTGGGACCATTTCTATCAAGGTTGAGGTAACATAATCATTAGTGGAATACAAAGTTTTGTTTCATATAAAATTGTTTTGGTAACAAGACCTGATCAACCTTATTAACAAAAGGATTTTGATGAATAAAACAATGTTTTCACCATGATTATCTTTGCTTACTTTTATTTTATCCATTTTAGTTTTTGCTTTCGTTTAGTTTACTTTTCTGTTGTTAGTTGCTTGCATATTAGAGTGTCTTAGAACTTCTGAATTTTTAGCTTTGTTTTGCTTTTGCTTCTTTCCGAAAAAATCTTTCTGTCAGAAAATCATTCATCTATACCTGAAAATTGGCCAAAAATAAAGTGTCTCAAAAAATTCCAGAAAATTCATATTAAATTTTTACGTGAAAAAAGGGGCAGAGAAGTGCCTGGAGAGTACCAGGGGAGACCACCATGCAGGCACACCACCTGGTGGCGCGGCCAGCCCTGGGGCGCGCCTGGCCATGGTGTGGGTCACCCCTGGCCCTCCACTCACTCTCTCACTTCCAACTGCCTTCTCTCTCCTGAGAAAACACCAGCTCTTTGCTCAAAATCGTGTTCTTGTTGTTCTTGTCCATGATTTTTCGATCTCCTTGCTCAGCCCATCTTTGCTGCTGAAATTTGGAGCATTTGTTCTCCGGTATGTGACTCTTCCGCTTGTCCAACTAGATTTGTGTTTAGTGGTTTATATCTTGAGTATTTTGATGTTGTAGGTGACATTTTATGAGAGCTTGTAAGCTTGTTCAATGCTTAGAGATATTGTTTTGATGCATGTTTAGGCCTCTTACAAGTCCCTATGAGTAGTTTCCTTCATTATGCATTCACTTGTATAATGGATGTTTAAATTTTAGAATAGAAGATGAATGAACACCAACTCAACCAACATGAACTGAGGGTGCCTGAGGTTATGAAGGTTAACCGAGAGGAAGAAGTTTTTCCTTCCATCTATCCATGCCCCGAATTCATGAGGGTTGCAGGAATTTCCCAGGACTTCCATACTTTAGTTGCTAATGTGGGATTGGAGCATTTTGTGAAAGATGAACCTTGTCAGTTTGTGAAACTAACTATGTCTATAGTGTAGGACTTTCGATTTAGTTGCTCTTTGCCTAACCCCATGGTTCACTACAAAATTTACAATATAGCTGTCGACCTTCCTCTTGATGACTTTTGTGCAGCTATTAAGGTACCTCAGTGGGGATCATGTGGAAGGATTAAAGAGTGACCTGCACCACTCATGGACTTGTATGCGGAGATTTGCCAAGGGAACAGCTTCTCAAAGGAGAGTGGGAAAATCCATAACATTCATCTCCCGTCTATTCTCTACTTTGCTTATTTTATTGCCAAGTGTGTTCTCGCTAGGAAAACTGCTAATAAGTTATCCTCATATGATGTAGCATTCATCTCAGCTGTTTTAAAACGAGATAGGACTTATAATTTGGGCGCCTTGATAGCTTTCCGTCTTGCTGCTAACCGCGAGAAAGGTGGAATTTGTGGAGGGCTCATTGCCTCTTGTTTATTAGCTTTGCATGGTGTAGTGCCTCATCATCTAGACCTACAGTTTCCCATAGAGAGGCTTGACCTTAATTCCATGATACAACATAAGTTTGTTTCTTCTTGGGATAATTTGAGTGATTTGTCTTACGAAATAACCTTTCTCAAGGCTGGTTGTAGAAGGAGTAAGTTCGAGCGAGTTGTTCTTTTGCCTGCACCTATTTTGTTTAACCTTGATACCAGGGTAGGATGGTCACTCACTGAGGAAGAACTCGATGCATACCTGGGGGAGCTCTCCCAACAGGAGCAGGATACTGGAAGGGAGGTTTCAGATGATTCGTTCCAGCCCTCGAACGAGGGGGAGTCTTCATATCAACAGCCTACTTATGATTGGGGAGCTTCTTCTTCCCAAGGGCCTAACCACGATCATTCTTACAATGACCCGCCTGCTTGGAACCCTTATCCGCGTTGGGGTTGATACCCACTTAGGCCAAAATCCTAAGCTTGGGGGGAGGTACACCAACATCACACTCATCTCTATATCATGCTAAGTCGGTACTTTGTATATCCATGCTTCGTTCTCTTTTTAGTTTTCGTTCTTTCTTTACTTTTGCTTTCTAAAACACAAAAATACCAAAAATATTTCTGTTGTTTCTCTTTGTTTGCTTCTTCTTCTTTTTGCCTTGGTTTGCTTTTTTCCTTTTGCTTTGTTTGAACTATTCTAAAAACACAAAAAGATTTTGCTTTGCTTGCTTTTCCTTTTTGTTCTTGCCTTTAAAATTAAAAACACCAAAAATACTTGTTCTTCTTCTTTGGTTTTGTGAAGTTTGTTGCAGGGTTCAACAGTACTTAGTGGAATTTGGTTTCATGTTATTATTCAAGCCACACAAGTGAAGGGCAATAATGAGGATCAATGACAACTTGAGGTGTGGTAAGAGGCTGGTAACAAACTCTATTTGTTTTCATTTTTGTACATATACTCATCATTGTGGGCATGCTCAGTCTGTTCATGTAGGGTGTATGTTATTTATGGATGCTTAGTAGTTCTTGCTTTCTTATGACTAGCTCCAGCTCGCTAATAGTTTGTAGCATGTCATATGCATGTTTGCTTGCATTTCTCTATTCATAACTTGGTGTGACACTGTGGTATCCTCCTCTGAATGTTTCACTTGAATTGACTTGGCACATGCTCATGCATGCATATGACTGAAACAATAATCAGTTAAGCCTCGATGAATTATTTTGCCTCAGGGGTCTTGAATCACTTTCATGCCATGGTTAGTCCTGTTTTGTTGCAAGCATGATTATGACAGTTATTGCTCTCTCATTTGTCGCTCCCTTACTATTGATAGCCTTCACTTGCACTGAGTATGAGCTCTACCCGTGTTTCCAATTCCCCAAAACCATTATTGCCAAAGGTGTCCACCATACCCACCTATTAGCATCATTTGCTATTCCGTGCATATTCAATATGCCTTGTTTTCTTACGAATAAAATGTTTGCTTATTATGAGAAAGTTAGTTAGTAAAGCTCTCACGAACTTGATGGCACACTTTATTTCTTGCACTTAATAAACCTGAACCACTGTGACTGTCCATGAAAGTTATATGCTTGCAAATTATAGGCTGGGGATTAGCATAACCGTGCTGTCACGGGGAACACTTTCAACACCTGTAAATATATACCCAGTTGATATCATGCTCTTTTGGTTACGGATGTTGTCGGTGTGAAATAAAAGGAGAGCTTGTAAGTCCATGGAGTTATGTATGTGTGTTAGAGAAACACCTGAGCCGCCGGTCTAATCCATGCCTAATCATGGTGGAAACCTGCAGCATAACCATAATGAGTATCTATGAAGCATTCTTCTTATAGAAAAAAAAGAGATAATGATACATTGGAAATGTATCTATAATTTTTGATGCTCCATGCTTGGTTTTATCCACTTTCTTGTGTTTTGTCCACACTTTGGAGTACTATTCATATGATTTCTTGGACTAACCTATTAACAAGAGCCACAGTGCTAGTTGCCTGTTTTCTGCTGTTTTTGGTTCCAGGAAAGTCAGAAAATGAATATTCTCAGAATTGGACGGGACAAAAGCCAAAGTGCCTATTTTTCCAGAAGACTCTAGGATCCAGAATACGAGACGGAGGAGGGCCAGGGGCTGGCCACACCCCCCCAGGCGCGGGCTGGGCCTGGCCACGCCAGGGCATGGTGTGGTGGCCCCAGGCACCCCCTCGGTCTCCCTCTTCGCCTATAAGAAGCCTTCTGACCTAAAAACTCCGGGGGGTTCGACGTTTTTCCAGAAAAAGTTCCGCAGGACCGCCACCACCGAAGGGGAGATTTCGGGGGATAGAAAGTCTGTTCGGCACCTGCCGGACGGGAAGTGCCCGAGCCATCTCCATCGATCTCCACCATCATCTCCATCGACCATCCATGTTTCCCCATCTATGAGTGAGTAATCCCCACCGTAGGCTATGGGGATGGTAGGGATTGGATGAGATCGTTCATGTGATGGCATCGATTAGGGCATGGTGCCTAGTATCTTTTATTAGTGCTTTATGACTTTGTTGCGACTTGTTGTGCTTAATGCTTGTCACTAGGGCCCGAGTGCCATGATTTCAGATCTGAACATGTTATTGATTCATTATGATAGTATTATTCTTGGTCTTATCTGCAAGTTGTATACACACGTTGTTGTCCGGAACCTATGGCTCCAAAGTGACAGAAATCGGGATAACCGGAAGGGAATGGCTTTGATGTGAGGATCACATGTGTTCATGGAGTGTTAATGCTTTGCTCCGGTGCTCTATTAAAAGGAGCACCTTAATTGCCAGTAGTTCCCTAGAGGCCCCAAGCAAAACAGGCTGGCAGGACAAAAGATGTTGTGCAAGTTCTCATTGCGAGCACGTATGACTATATATGGAACACATGCCTAGGATTGTCTAGTACTTGGATGCTTTATCTTATTTATCTGCAATTGCCCTATGCTCTGATTTCTATGTGAATTGTCTTGTCCATGCAACGCCCGTACATCCATCCCTATGCCTACCGCACTCAAATCCCATCATATCGCTTTTGTTACTCATCTTTACTTTACTACTGCTATTACTTTACTATTCCTACTACAAAACTGTTGCTACTGATAAACTGATGTGAGAAAGATTGTTTCTAGGTACAACTGAATTGACAACTCAGTTGTTAAGGCTTATAAATATTCTTTGGCTCCCCTTGTGTCGAATCAATAAATTGGGTTTCACTTCCCTCGAAAATACTGCGATACACCCCCTATACTTGTGGGTCATCAAGACTATTTTATGGCACCGCTGCCGGGGAGCATAGCTTTATTTATCAAGTCCACTTGGATTCACTATTGTTCAAGCTAAGTTTATTTTCTCCTTGTTTGCTTGTTTCTTTATCAAAAATACAAAAAAAAAAATAGTTCCTACTCTAGTTGTTATTTTTGTTGGCCTGTTATTGTCTTGCTTTGTCATGCTTGTTGTCAATGGTTGGTTTCTTTGAAACTGAAGCTTATTGGCAAGGTGGGTTCACGGAAGATAAAAAATATTATTATTATAAGGAACACCACTTGTCACAAAAAGGGAAACACTTATGGGAACAAATTGATAGATTGTATACCATTGCTAGAAACGAGTGCTCTACTTATAATGTTACTTATTGCTGTGATGAATCTCGTTGCAGAAAGAGGTATAAACACCTCCCTTTTCAATGTGAGTATAGTGATAATGATACCATATCTTCCTATGCTAAAGGAATTTATGACTTTTATGATGCGGAACAAATTGAAGAATTTATTGCTTGGAAGGGTGCTTTTGAACTTGCTAGTTTGCTTGAAAATATTGATGATTCACCTTATAAGTATGAGGTTTATGGTATACTTAAATTTTGCTTTGATAATTACAAGGATGAAAATAGCTATATCCTTGAATATTTTAATAGATGCTTTCCACAAATGGAAGAGACTAATGCCTTGCAGGACCCTATGGTAGAGACTAATGCCTTGTAGGCTCCTATGGAAGAAGAAATTGATGAACCTGAAATCTCATTAGATGAAAAAGAGGAGGAGAGTGATGAACAAAAGGAGGAAGAATGGATTAGCTACCCATGCTTACCTTCTAATGAGAGTAACTCTTTATCCCTTACATTATTTGATTGTCCTCCATGCTTACTAAAGAAGGATGAATGTTATGTTCCTGAGGATTCTTTTGAAGATGTTTATGATAAAGCTCTAGTGCTTGTAGATCATGAAAAGCATGCTTTATGAGATAGTTATATTGTTGATTTTATTCATGAGGCTACTGAAAATTATTTTGAGAGAGGAAAATATGGTGGTAGAAGTTTCCTGGTATTGAAACACCTCTCTATGTGCTGAAAGTTTTGAAGTCACTCTTGTTTTATCTTCCTATGCCTGTCACTCTGTTCTTTGCGAATTTATTTGCATACACGATTCCTATGCATAGGAAGTGGGTTAGACTTAAATGTGGTTTAATTTGCTTCTTGATGCTCTCTTTTACTTCAACTCATATTTCTTATGAGAGCATCCTCTCAAACTTTTTATGCCTGGAGATGATATTATGTCTATTATTCTTGGGAGACCTTTTCTTAAATACTGCAGGAGTTGTTATTAATTGTAATCAAGGGAAGGTGACCTTCAATGTTAATGACAAGGAACATATTGTCTATTTCCCTAAGAAGATTGAAAGGAATTATGGCTTGAATTCAATTGAACATGTTGAGGGCATTCAAGTTGAGATATATATTGTCCCATACCAAGAGAAAAATTTGAAACTATTATGATTGGGACCATTGCTATCAAGGTTGAGGTAACATAATCATTAGTGGAATACAAAGTTTTGTATCATATGAAATTGTTTGGTTAACAAGACCTGATCAATCTTGTTAACAAAAGGATTTCATTGAACAAAACAATGTTTTCACCATGATTATCTCCGCTTACTTCTATTCTATCCATTTTAGTTTTTCCCTATGCCTAACTTAAAGACGTTAAAGAAAAGTACTTATTGGGAGATAACCCAAAAGTTTTAGATGAGTCTTGGAAGTTATTACTTCAGTAATAACTGCTCCTTATCCTTTTTATTTGCTTTTTGTGACAAGAGTAACCTCTAATGAGAGAGAAGTAATGATTGGGAAAGTTGCTGTCTCGAAACAGATTTTTATGCTTCACCGTAAACATTCGTGAGAGAGCTATGTATGTTGGATTGAGCTGTAAGTTTTTGTGATTCTGCCCCAGGTTGTTGCCTAACTTTCGTTAGTTCAACACTTTTTGATTTGAGCAACATAAGGTCTTCGAAAAAATTCGTCTTTACCTACTGGTCTGTTTTGACAGATTTCTGCCATTTTCTGCATTTGCTTCTTGTTGGTTCCTTTTTGAGTTATTTTGGGTAATTGAGCTTTTTGAGGGAAGTGCTACAGTAGCTAGTGTTCTAATGGAAGTTTATTTGGTGTTATAACTGAACCTTAAGACTTATTTATCTTGAGTGCACTAATGTTGCTAATAAAGATTGTGTGAAGTTTTGTATGAAGGAAAAATTTCAGGTGTATGGAAGGAATGAGTAATGAGATGAGGATGGACTAAAGCTCAAGCTTGGGGATGCCACACGTGTCACCCCAAGAAATATCCAAGAAGTACAAGCGTCAAAGCTTGGGGATGCCTAAGGCATCCCCTTCTTCATCAATAAAAATCCCAGGTTTCTTCCAAACGCTTCATTTTTATTGTTTCATGCACCGTTGTGTTGTTCTTGGAGCGTCTTCTTTTTCGTTTTCAGTTTTCTTTTGCTTAGTTTGCTTAAATAAATTGGTTGGACCCCCACATTCAAACATATTTTCAAATACGTTGATTTGGATTGGAAAAGAGTAGGAAGTTGTGAGATCAAGGCACATGGCTTAATAGGATTGATAGGATACTCATACCAATAAGTTGCAACTTCTTTTCTGGAAGCTCATTCGAAAAGAACTCTAAGGTTAAGCGTGCTTGGCCTAGAGCAATTTTAGGATGTGTGACCGATCGAAGTGGAATCAAAGTGCGCACGAGTGAGGACAAAGTGCGCAGAAAAGACTAGTGTTGGTCTGTGGGGTCAGTATAGATATCCTATTAAGCTGCCAGGAGTGACACCCCCCGGGCCCAGGAGTGGACGGGGTGTTACAGAAGTTCATGCTTATAAGTGGTATAAAAGGAGTCTTGTTTTGATTGTGGCCTAGACTTTATCATGTCATGTTTGATATTGCTTTGACTTTATGCTTAGTAATTATTATTGTAGCATGACTTGTTTCAAACAATTGAGATTGCTTAATGTGCCTTGAAAGAATCATGCGTTGTTTTAGCATACAAAAGCACAATATTGTGGTATTCTCCTTTGATGCTTTATTTGGGTTGACTTGGCACATGCTCACACCATGTTAAGACTATACCAGTCACCATAGCCTCTATGATCATTTAGTTTTCGACTTGTAATATCACTTTATGCTTTAATTAATAATGTTTTGTCGCTTTGCATGATTATGGCCATTATTGCTCTCTTAATTGGTCGCTCCCAGTCTATTGCTAGCCTCCACATGTACCAAGTATAAGTTCCACTCATGCATCCAACTCCAAATAAAACCAAGTTATTCCAAAGAGTACACCATACCTACCTATTAGCATTATTGCTATTCCAAGTATATTCATGTTTTTATCTACCTTACTACTTAAACTTGTTATGTGAAAATTAGTGATTAAAGCTCTGACAAACTTGATGGCACACTTTACTTTCTTGCACTTAATAAACTTGAACCATTGTGCCAATTGATGACCCACAAGTATAGGGGGTGTATCGCCGTATTTTCGATAAGTAAGAGTGTTGAACCCAACAAGGAGTAGAAGGTGCTGGCTAGTGGTATGGATCAGGAATTCTCTGCAAATACTTAGCAAACGGATTTTTAGGGGTTTTCGATAAAGCAAGTAAACAAAGTACGAGTAAATAAAAGACAGTAGGAATAAATGCAGCAAGTGGCCCAATCCTTTATGAAGCAAAGGACAAGCCGGTTGTATTACTTAAGATGACCAAACGTTCCCGAGGACACATGGGAAGACTGTCAAGTGCTTTCGCTTCATATAGTTGATTAATCTTCTTTAGCTTGCTAAGTGTTGTGTGGGTGAACCTGTGCTAATGTACCGCCCCATCCAAGACTAATACATACTTGTGATTATACCCCTTGCAAACATCCGTAAGTACAAGAAAGTAATTAAGGTAGAGACCTAACCACAACTTTAAACTCTAAGACCCTTACGTCCCTTGTGCAATGGTTTCCTAACGGGGTTCAGGTTTACACTCCGCAACCCCTACGATTAGTAGCCAAATACACAATGCATTCCCCTAGGCCCATATAGGTGAAGTGTCATGTAGTCGACATTCACATGACACCACTAGAAGAAGTACACCACAACTTAAATAACAATCTATTGAATCTTTCTCAACGCAACTCCACTACTAACAACAAGACTTCTCCCATGTCCTCAAGAACAAAACGAACTACTCACAAGACATCATATGGATCATGATCAGAGATGAAATAATGATGTATAACAATTTGAACATAAACAATAATTCAATGGTTCACTCAATAGCATCAACTACAAAGAGTAATCAACACCGGGAAAGTTCCCCCTATGAACTATGCAAGATTCAACTCAATAGTTACAACAATATGGAGATGGTGATGAGGGTGCTGATGGTGATGATGGTGGTGATGATGATGATGATCCCGATGAAGTCCAGCTTGATGGTGGTGTTGATGGCGACGATCTCCCCTCTCCAGGAAGGAATTCCCCTGGCAGAAATCTGTCTGCCGGAGAGATCTTTCTCTCTCGGTGTTTTCCGCCCCGCAGAGGCGGCGGAATCTTTCTGTGGTTGCTCCCCGAGTCTTAGGGTTTTGGGAGGATGATATACGCCAGAGGGGAGAGGCTGGAGTGGGCCAGGGTGGCCACACCACCTCCAGGCGCGGCCTAGGCCTGCCCGCGCCATGGGGTGGTGTGGGCCCCCTGTGGTCCACCTCCACTCCATCTTCTGGCATCCTTAGTCTTCTGGAAAAATAGGATTTTCCGTATATTTTCCTGGATTTTCTGATCTTCGCGAATTTTGCCTCCAAACAACACCTTTTCCATCAGAATCCTGACTGCAGCGGTCCATGCTCCAAAAGTCATCAACCATGCAAAAATAAATGAAATAACATAAGTATCACCTCTCAATACGAAATATATCAACGAATAATAGTGAATTAAGACATAGAATAGTGATGCAAAATGGACGTATCAACTCCCCCCAAGCTTAGACTTCACTTGTCCCCAAGCGAAACTGAGCTCAATAAACATGGCCTCAAGTTTATGGAGTGAAGAGTCGATAAAAGAATACGGACAAGAAGCATCACATTCATCAAATACATAGATCATAATAGAAGACAACTCACTATTATATAACTCAACTTGTAATGAGTAAAGGAAACACAATAAAGATACATAAAGTGAATCATAATTAGTAATGGCAAACTTAGCTCTTGGTCGAAGAATAGTTGATAATTTGCTGGAGTTCACAAATAACTGGTTTTTCAATGATAGCTTTCAAAGTAGTAAACATCAGGATAAGAGCAATGTGCAAAACAAGGAACATAAGAAACATGATTGAATAAATCATCATATGCATGAATGAAACACAACAACTCAAGATACTTACTAGCAGGGATTGCAAGTCTCATAAAGAGCTCCCAAAAATTATGATACTTACTAGCTTTCAGCTCTCATTGCCCCTATCATAGGCATCTTTAGGTGATTAAGGTTAAAGTGACACAACTAAGAGGATATGCTTGACAAGTTATAAGTTGAAATCTCATGCCCCTTACTTATGAGTACCGATCCTCATGCTACTCAACTTCAGTCAAGCTCTTGTCATTGTAAATACATGCGTATCATTGAGAACCGCCAACGGGGTACCCCTTGCACATGACACAGGAGCTATCCCATAATCAAAATGACAAGGCAAGTAGACAGTGAGCATCTCAGCGATCTTTTTATTTGCTATTTGCATAGGTTTTTATTGAGGATGCTTCATAGAATGCTCACTCTAGTTATGCTGCAAGTTTCCACCATGATTAGGCATGGCTTAGGCTAGCGGCCCAGGCGTTTCTCTAACACACATATAAACTCCATGATCTTACAAGTTCCACTTTTATTTCACACCGCCGGGATCCATAAGCAAAAGAACATGATATCAACTAGGTACAAAGCACCAAATGAGGTGTTGAAAGCGGTCCCCATGATACATGGTTCGGCTAACTTCAACTCATAAAGCGCAAGCATATACGCAACAAAGAAGGACCCAATGGTTCAAGTTTATTAAATGCAAGAAAGTAAAGTGTGCCATCAAGTTCGTGAGAGCTTTAATCATAATTTTCACATAACAAGTTTAATTTGGGAGGTAGATAAAACAAGAATTTACTTGGAATAGCAATAATGCTACTAGGTAGGTATGGTGGACACAAATGGCATGGGTTTTGGTTTAAAGGAGGTGGATGCATGAGAAGAATACCCTCTCAGTACAGGTTTTTGGCTAGCAAGGTTGGGTAACAAGTATAAGAGTTGAAGGAAACAAACAAACATACAAGTGATAAAGACAAACATGCAATCTTCCTTGGAAGCACAAAAGATCTTAACTAGAGAATACTAGACTTATGAGCAAATCAAGAAAGAAAGATGATGAAATAATTTTTCTTTAGAGTACTTTTATCTTTTTCATTCAACTCTCAAAAATAGTGTTGCTACTGACCGAGCCAGGTTTGCCAAAACCAACTAAATTAACTCAATGATCCCAAAGTGATACCAATACTAACAACAAGATCAATCATATAACCACGAATTGAAAACTAATATAAGCTATTGCAAAAGAGTGGATGATAGAACTTCTCATTAATATTCCATAACGGCAACTCACACCAAGGGATACATATCTAACGAGAGAGGGGACACTTCCATAATGCAAACCATCCTACATAATAACTTCTCTATTCATGATATGACTCTACTAAAAGGTAAAAGATAGAAGATAGTGATGTGATACTGGCACTCCCCAAGCTTGGAACAAACCAAGGGGATGCCAAACCTGATGACGAATTACTCCTTAGGTGGTGGTGGTATCCTCTCGATGAGCTCTCTGATCAATTTCCCCAAGTCCTCAATCTCGAAGGTGAGATTACGAATCAGCTGTGAGTTTTGCTCAATGCGGCTCATGATCATGTCGTGTTGAGAATTCCAGCTCTTGCTATTCTTTCCCCACTCTTCCTCCTTGAAGTCTTCTTTTCCTGCATGGCTAGAACGAGGCAAATCCCAATTGGAGGGTAATTTCCCTTTGGGCATATTCTGGTATTAATGCTTGTGGATAAGGGTATGGAAAGGATTCTTGGTGTGTGGAGGAAGTGACCGTGGAGCCAAACTATGACGAGGAGCTTTTCCCCCAGTCTGCATCCGCGCAGTCCTTCTAACCCTAGCAGGTTCCGTCACCACTCCAATGCTTGCAATGGTAGTGCCGGTGAGTGGATGTTGGCCTTGCTCCTCTTCACCTTCACTCTTGATCTCCTACTCCTTCCCGGGGTCTTGGAGGTCTTCCTCCATAGGCTCCTTCCCTTTATCCTTGGCGGACACCATGGTGCTTCTAAACTTTCAAAGAGTATATCCTGGTAGAAACAGATCGAAACAAAAACATGACGAAAACACGAAATACAAACCTCGGGGGATCCGGGGGGTTATATATTATGAAGTTTCACATCAAAAGGAAGGTACTGGGAGAAAACGAGTCGGAGGCGGAGTCCGGGGTGGACTCACCACCTGGTGGTGCAGCCAGGGGAGGGCCCGCACCACAGGGTGGTGTGAGCCACCCTGGCTCCGGTTCCGTCCCTTTTTCGCTTCGTAGCTTTCCTTATTGACTGAAAACTGCAAAAATATAGTTGGATTGTATTTTCGCGGAACTTTTCTTACCAGAACCGTTACCTATTTGAAAACAGACTCTGCAGGTCTCTGAATTTGGTATCTAGTAGATCCTTCCGGAGTCATTACTTGAATAGCATCAATATCTTCATCTTCATATACTTATTACTTGAATCATAAAACCCTTCTCTTCCTTATTACACCATTGTCTCCACTTCCTGGAAATTTCTTTCACACAAAACTGCACATAGTTCTCATTAGCAACATTAGTATAAGTGAAGTGATAAAACCTTTTGAGTCTAACTTCAACTTAAAACCATCAAAACAAAAGCTACTGTAGCAACTCCTTCCGAAAACCCAAAAAGAATTCAAAAAGGAAATCGAATAAAGAAGCAAATGCAAGAGTGGCAAAATCTGTCAAAACAGACCAGCAGGTAAAGATCAATTTTTTCGAAAATTTTCTGTTGCTCAAATCAAAAAATGCAAAACTAACGAAAGTTAAATAACAACCTGGGGCAGAATCACAAAAAATTACAGCTCAATCCGACATAAATAGATCTCTCACGAATTTTTACGGTGAAGCAGAAAAAATCTGTTTCGGGACAGCAACGTCCCCAAATATTACTTCTCTCTCATTAGAGGTTGATCTTGATACAAAAACCAAACAAAACGGATAAGGAGCGGTTATTACCGAAGTAATAACTTCCAAGACTCAAAGAAACAAAAACAAACTGAAAGCAAAAACAAATTGGGTTGTCTCCCATAAAGCTCTTTCTTTATAGCCATTAAGATGGGCATGATAATTTTGAAGAAGCTCTCATAGGGATATGGATTGAAGTGAAAGAGAGCATTAAGAAGCAAAAACACACACTCATTTAAGTCTAACCCACTTCCTATGCAAGGGGATTTTGTAAACAAACAAGTTGTTGAAACCAGAGGCTTCTTGCATAAGAAGGCAAAACAAGTGCAACATAAAAACTTTCAGCATAAAACGAGGAAACTTGATATTATTGAGATACATAAGAACACTTTTCCCTCTCTCATAGTAGCTTTCAGTATCATGCATAAACTTAACAATATAGCTATCACAAGGGACATCAAAGCAATGATCACTTATTCTAACAGAAAACACGGGAATACTAGCTCTCATAACACTACTATGTGAAACAATATTAGAGGTATCCTTACAAAGGATAGTGTGTCCCTCTTTTTCATATTTAGTGACAAAGTCTTTCACATTTGCTATTATAGGTACATCAACCATTTGTTTATCAGGTTCAACAGCTTTATTCATACTTTCATCTACCATACTAGCCATCATAGAATGTTCCTTTACCTTAACTGGGAAAGGCATTTTCTCAATATAAGGTTTAGGTAAAACATGATTAGCAGTATAAACTTCAGTATTTCTTGCAGGAACACTCTTAGCAATATCTTTATAAGGTTCATGATACTTATTCCACTTCTTTTTAGGCACTTCAATATAGGAAGCAAAAGCCTTAAAATAAGAAGCAATAGCTTAAGAGTCTAGACCATAAGCATTTTTAATATTTTGAAAGTCATCAGTTCCCATAAAAGATTCAATGCATTCATAATCATAATTTATAGCTGACTTTCTACCTTTGTCATTCTCCCAAGCTTCAGCATTGTCTTAAATACGGTCCAGAAGATCCCATTTAGCTTCTTCTTCCATGCGAGTGAATGATCCAGCGCAAGAAGCATCCAATAAATCTTTATCATGTAGAGGGAGCCTTGCATAAAAGTTATTGATAATAATATTGTTGGGGAGCTCATGAATGGGACATTTGAGCATCAGTAACTTCAATCTCCCCCAAGCTTGAGCTGTACTCTCTCATCAAGAGGCCAAAAGTTGTATACTTGATTCCGATCTTTATGAATCTCACTAGGAGGATAAAACTTTGAATAAAAGAGAGGCACTATTTCCTCCCATTCCAGAGCTTGACCATTCTTCAGCAGCTTATACCATTCCTCAGCTCTTCCTTTCAGTGATAATGAGAATAACTTCTTCTTAACTTGATCTGTAGTAATACCTACACACTTGAACAACCCGCATAATTCGTGTATAAAGAGTAAATGATCACCGGGATGGACAGTTCCATCCCCAACATAGTAGTTATCCATAACACGATCAATAATTCTTGTAGGTATTTTGAAAACATCATTCTCAGCAGGTGGTGGCTTATCTACTACCTTAGCAGTGGTAGTAGCATTACCAAATAAGAAACTCAGCGAATTATCCATAACGAAAATAAAGCAACTAGCAGAAGTAAACAATACTCACAGTAGAAGTTTCCTTTACCAGTTCCGCTCTCCAATAACGCTTCACTCCCCGGCAACGGCGCCAGAAAATAGTCTTGATGACCCACAAGTATAGGGGTGTATCGTAGTATTTTTGATAAGTAAGAGTGTCGAACACAACAAGGAGCAGAAGGTGCTGGCTAGTGGTATGGATCAGGAATTCTCTGCAAATACTTAGCAAACGGATTTTTAGGGGTTTTCGATAAAGCAAGTAAACAAAGTACGAGTAAATAAAAGACAGTAGGAATAAATGCAGCAAGTGGCCCAATCCTTTATGAAGCAAAGGACAAGCCGGTTGTATTACTTAAGATGACCAAACATTCTCGAGGACACATGGGAAGACTGTCAAGTGCTTTTGCTTCATATAGTTGATTAATCTTCTTTAGCTTGCTAAGTGTTGTGTGGGTGAACCTGTGCTAATGTACCGCCCCATCCAAGACTAATACATACTTGTGATTATACCCCTTGCAAACATCCATAAGTACAAGAAAGTAATTAAGGTAGAGACCTAACCATAGCTTTAAACTCTAAGACCCTTACGTCCCTTGTGCAATGGTTTCCTAACGGGGGTTTAGGTTTTTGTCACTCCGGCAACCCCTACGATTAGTAGCGAAATACACAATGCATTCCCCTAGGCCCATATAGGTGAAGTGTCATGTAGTCGACGTTCACATGACACCACTAGAAGAAGTACACCACAACTTAAATAACAATCTATTGAATCTTTCTCAACGCAACTCCACTACTACCAACAAGACTTCTCCCATGTCCTCAAGAACAAAACGAACTACTCACAAGACATCATATGGATCATGATCAGAGATGAAATAATGATTTATAACAATCTGAACATAAACAATAATTCAATGGTTCACTCAACAGCATCAACTACAAAGAGTAATCAACACCAGGAAAGTTTCCCCTATGAACTATGCAAGATTCAACTCAATTGTTACAGCAATATGGAGATGGTGATGAGGGTGCTGATGGTGATGATGGTGGTGATGATGATGATGATGATCCCGATGAAGTCCAGCTTGATGGTGGTGTTGATGGCGACGATCTCCCCTCTCCGGAAGGAATTCCCCCGGCAGAAATCTGTCTGCCGGAGAGATCTTTCTCTCTCGGTGTTTTCCGCCCCACAGAGGCAGCATAATCTTTCTATGGTCGCTCCTCGAGTCTTAGGGTTTCGGGAGGATGATATACGCCAGAGGGGAGAGGCTGGAGTGGTCCAGGGTGGCCACACCACCTCCAGGCACGGCCTGGGCCTGCCCGCGCCATGGGGTGGTGTGGGCCCCTGTGTCCCACCTCCACTCCATCTTCTGGCATCCTTAGTCTTCTGGAAAAATAGGATTTTCTGTATATTTTCCCTGATTTTCTGATCTTTGCGAATTTTGCCTCCAAACAGCACCTTTTCCATCAGAATCCTGACTGCAGCGGTCCATGCTCCAAAAGTCATCAACCATGCAAAAATAGATGAAATAACATAAGTATCACCTCTCAATACGAAATATATCAATGAATAGTAGTGAATTAAGACATAGAATAGTGATGCAAAATGGACATATCACCAATCTATGTTGCGTATATGCTTGCGCTTTATAAGTTGTGAATTAGCAAAACCATGTTACCATGGGGAACGCTTTCAACATTGCACATCATTTAGTTGATATCATGTTCTTTTGCTTATGGATCCCGGCGGTGTGAAATAAAAGGGGAGCTTGTAAGATCATGGAGTTTGTATATGTGTTAGAGAAACGCCTGGGTGGCTAGCCTAAGCCATGCCTAATCATGGTGGAAACTTGCAGCATAACCATAGTGAGCAATCTGTGAAGCATCCTCAATAAAGACATATGTAAATAGCAAATAAAAAGATCGTTGAGATGCTCATTGTTTGTTGCCTTGTCATTTTGATATGGGATAACTCCTGTTTCATGGGGCAAGGGGTACCCCGTTAGCAGTTCCCTATGATACACATGTACTTACAATGACAAGAACTTACTCATGACTAAAGTTGAGTAGCATGAGGTTAGGTACTCATAAGCAAGGGGCATGAGATTTTCAACTTATAACTTGTGAAGCATATCCTCATATTTGTTCACTTTAACCTTAATCACCTAAATATGCTTATGATAGGGCCAATGAGAGCTGAAAGCTAATAAGTACCATAATTTTTGGAAGCTCTTTATGAAGCTTGAATCCCTGCTTCCTTCTATGAAGGGCCTTTCTTTTACTTTTATGTTGAGTCTCCATCTTCTATCTTTATGCACCTATTAAGAGAGCATAGTGGTCATTCTTAGTTTAATGTGCATTGTCCCAAAACTTGTTGATTGATTCATAACTTTGATATTGCTTGTTCTTAAATTATTTGGATCTAGTCACCCTTATGAACTTTGAAGGTGTCCTATGCATTTATGTTTTGCTATACCATGAGGGACAAGCCGAATACCATTCTCATTATGTTTTCTATATGTGAAACAAACAAACATCTTTCAAAGCATTGTTATTCCTGAATCTTTTGTTTGTACCTTTTGATGTTACAACATAGTTGCTATGTCTTATTGTTAGAACTATATCTTTCATGTCTATGTTAGAGTACTATGGTCCCAGCTATCAATGTTTTAAAAATACCCTGATCAAGATTGTGATGGTGCATGTCACCTAAAAATTATTCTTTTTTATCACTTACCTACTCGAGGACGAGCAGGAGTTAAGCTTGGGGATGTTGATACGTCGTAAACGTATCTATAATTTTTGATGTTCCATGCTTGTTTAGTATCTACTTTCTTATGTTTAGTTCATACTTTGAGGTATTTTTATACATTTTTTGAAACTAACCTATTACCAAGATGCCATAGTGCCAGTTGCCTGTTTTCTGCTGTTTTTGGTTTCAAAAAAGCTAGTAAGGAAATATTCTCAGAATTGGACCGGACAAAAGCCAAAGTCAATATTTTACCCGAAGCAACACGGAGTCCAGAGGGGAGACAAAGTGGTGCACCAGGGAGGCCACACCTGGTGGCGACGCGGCCTGGGGGAGCCACCAGGGGTGTGGGCGCCCTGGTGCTCCACCGACCTTTCCCCTTCGCCTATAAAAGCCTCCCGGGATGAAAACCCTAAGTACCCGATCAAAGACCCAATCAAAAATCCATGGAAGAGTCTGTAGCCGCTGCCATCTCGATCCCTAGATCGGGGGGATCCGAAGCTCTTCCCGGCACCCTGTCAGAGGGGAGAGATCACCCTGGAGGCCTTCTTCATCACCATGTCTGTCTCCGATGTGATGCGTGAGTAGTTCATCCCTGGACTACGGGTCCATGTAGTAGCTAGATGGTTGGTTCTCCTCCTTTGTTCTATCATGTTTAGATCTTGTGAGCTCCGTTCATGATCAAGATCATCTATTTGTAATCTTACATGCTATGTTTGCGGGAATCCGATGGATATTGAGATGCCGTTTCAGATTGATTATTGATTCTATCATGTATATGTTATTTGTGATCTTGCATGCTTTCCGTTGTTAGTAGCTACCTTGGCCAAGTAGATGCTAGCAACTCCAAGAGGGAGTATTTATGCTCAATAGTGGGTCCATACCTCTAGTAATCTGGGGAAGTGACAGGAATCTCTAAGGTGCTAAATGTGCTATTGCTACTAGGGAGAAAACAGCAATCCTTTGTCCATAGGACAATAGTATTGTTTACTTTACACACTTTGCTTAATGCAATTATCTATTGCTTGCAACTTAATACTGGAGGGGGTTCAGATGATTACCTGAAGGTGGATTATTAGTCATAGATGCAGTTGGATTACGGTCTATGTATAATGTTGTAATGCCTAATCAAATCTCATAGGAGTCAAGATGATTAGTATATGCATGGTATGCTTTCTCGAGTCTGTCAATTGCCCCGCTGTAATTTGTTCACCCAACATGCTATTTATCTTAAGGAGAATCACCTCTAGTGAACTATGGACCCCGGTCCATTCTTTTACCATTAATCTACTATATACTATTTACTGTTTACTATCTACTTTCTGCAAGCAATTACTATCTTCCACACAATACGTTTAATCCTTTGTTTTCAGCAAAACCGGTGAGATTGACAACCTCACTGTAAGTTGGGGCAAAGTTCTGTGGTTGTGTTGTGCAGGATTCCAAGTTGGTAGCAACACCTTGGAGTTGTTTCCTTGCTCCTACTGGTTCGATAACCTTGGTTTCATAACTGAGGGAAACTTGCTGCTATGCTCATCATACCTTCCTCTTGGGGTTCCCAACGAGCTCAACATATCCTAAGCCATCGATGGTACAGCGTTTGCGTCTACGACCGGGAAGGATTGGAGATCCACTATGGAAGATGACCTCTCGGCCATACCACGTTTATGTATGCAATGCGGCTTCTATCCACCAAAATATCAAGTCTGAAGACATATTCAACTCACCCATGTCCGAGGACATATTATGCGTATGCACCAAATGGAAAACCAATTTGTGACCCTCTAGATAAACGAATAGCGTCGGTAGTTGAGGGAGGGATCCCAGGGGCCCCACTTTTGCTTAGCGCGATCAACTCAAAACTAGTATCATAGAACGAACGGGTCCTAGGTCGGCTCAAGCAGGTCCCAAAGGTGGTCCCTGTCGGGGCCTTATCATTAGGTGAAACCTTAACCATAACCAACATCACCAATTTAATTTATCATGTTATCTACCATAATCAGACATCATGGTTCACCTGTATGAGAGCGGGAAGCAGACCTAAGCATGCACTACGACTCACAAGGACAAAGCTAGCTACTCATACAAGGGCAATAGGATAACTAAGGCAATATAGTAGGGCAGGTAAAATAAGGGAACGACACTAAAGCATCGACAATAAGGATAACAATAGATCAAAGGAAGGAAGTAAAGACTATAAATGCAAAATAGGTAGAAGGGGGGAGAATGCTCACCTGAGAAGATCCACCGAAGGCTCGTCATATCTCACATCGACTAATCGTCCTATCCGATGAAGAGGCAAATCACTAGAAGGAACAATCGATGCAATATTTAATACTACGGTGGAAGATCCGGCATGTTCATGATATGATGCATGGCATGGAAATATGCGACCTAACTAAGCAATATTAAGCGGAATCAAAGTCCCGATAAATAAATGTTATGCTTCAAGTTGTTTATCTACTATGCAATTTAAATGTTAGATTAACAAGATAAAATATGGCACCGGTTCGCTACACCAATTTAAATGGAGGAGATATAAGACAAGAATAGCCCTCATATAGTCTCCATATGTATTTATTAGTTGAGTCGACAAAATACCCCCAATCGACAAAGTATGTATGCAAGCATGTACATTTTATATGCAATAAGTTGTATATCATATTATAAAAATAGGGCGGATAGGGGTCACACATTGGGTCGGATATCTTGGGTTCTGAGGGTTGTGGGTTCGGTTTCGATCTTCAGACTCTGGGATCGGCGTCTTCGAATTCCAGGAAGGAGAACTTGAAGTCCTGATAGATATGTTCATGTCCATGATGGAGATCTCGACAAAGCGGTACTTGGCATCGATCCGCGAAGAGCTAGGGGTTCACGAACATGAGGCCATCCAACATCAACATCTGCAGAACATCACATCTTCACTTGTCCTCCCCAAAGCCTCACCTTATCAGAACAATAGTACCACCACACACAAGCGCCCCAAAGGGAGCTCTCGTAGCAGCGGGCATAACTCGCGAGGGAAGGAGGCGGCTGCGCAGGACCTGCAGGAAAAGGGGAGGCCACCATCGATGCGGCACGGACGGGGCATGCAGAACTTGGGACCATGGGCATCTGTGTCAACCTTGTCGATGGAGACGAGCATGAGGGAGCACCAGGGTTAGGGCGAGCTCGAGGCCGAGGACGGCGCGAGACTAGGGCGAGGTTGACGACGACCGATTCTGAGATATGGATAGACCCGATTCTGGGGCGTTACATCCATGGTCACGGTCGACCGATGTCTCCAGCCGAGGTGTTTCTGGTGTGGTCGTGGGAGGTCAGGTGACTTGTCGCGACATAGGCTCTAGTCGCAGACATCTTGGATGCGGCATCAATGAGCACGGTGACAGAGCATTACATCGACATAGCCACCACAATCAGGGTGACGACGAGCATGCTCACGACGTAGGAGCTGGTGTAGCTAATTCAATTCAATCGATTGTGGTTTTTGTTGTTTCACTTTTGGCAGTAATGTTCTGTTATTGAGTTATTGTACAGAAAGGATTGGATAGTTGATGGCTCGGTGTTGATGTAGAGCTCGTTGGGAACCCCAAGAGGAAGGTATGATGAGCACAACAACAAGTTTCCCTCAGTTATGAAACCAAGGTTTAATCGAACCAGTAGGAGCAAGGAAACACCCCAAAGGTGTTGCTAGCTGAGCCTTGGTATGCACTACCGGTGCTAGTAGCAACGTGGAAACCTGCACAACACAACCACAGAACTTTGTCCCCAACTTGCGATGAGGTTGTCAATCTCACCGTGTTTTGCTGAAAACAAAGGATTAAACATATCGAATGGAAAGAAGTAATAGTTTGCAGAAAGTAAACACAAAGCAGTAAACAGTTTATAGATTATATGTAAAAGAAAAGGACCGGGATCCATAGTTCACTAGAGGTGGCTCTCCATAAGATAGATAACATGCTGGGTGAAGAAATTACAGCGGGGCAATTGACAAACATCGAGAAAGCAATACATGCATATACTAATCATCTTGACTCCTTTGAGACTTGATTGGGCATTACAACATTATACATAGACCGCCACCAACTGCATCTATGACTAATAATCCACCTTCAGGTTATCATCCGAACCCCCTCCAGTATTAAGTTGCAAGAAACAGATTATTGCTTTACGAATTGCGTGTAATGTAAACAATACGATTGTTCTATGAACAAAGGATTGTTGTTTTCTCCCTAGTAGCAACAACACATCTAGTACCTTAGAGATTTATGTCACTTCCCCAGATTAACAGAGTCATGAAACCACTATCGATCACAAATAATAACTCTTGGAGTTGCTAGCATCTACTTGGACAAGATAGCTACTAACAACGGAAAGCATGCAAGATCACAAATAACAAAGACATGATAGAATCAATAATCAATCTGAAATAGCATCTCAATATCCATCGGATCCACGCAAACACAACATGCAGAATTACAAATAGATGATCTTGATCATGAATGGAGCTCACAAGATCTAGACATGAAAGCACAAAGGAGGAGAACCAGCCATCTAGCTACTACATGGATCCGTAGTCCAAGGATGAACTACTCACGCATCACACCGAAGGCTTGCATGGTGATGAAGAAGGCCTCCAGGGTGAATTCCCCTCTCCAGCAGGGTGCCGGGAAGAGCTTCAGATCCCTCCCCATCTAGGGATGGAGATGACGGCGGCTATAGACTCTTTTGTGGATTTTGATCTGCACTTAGGGTTTTCGTCCCGAGGGCATCTTATAGGCGAAGGAGAGGCCGAGGGGTGCACTGGGCATCCACCACCTCGGCGCTGGCCAGCCTGGCCTGGCGGCCAGGTGGTGTGGTGGCCCCCTGGCTCCTCTCCGTCTCGTATTCTAGCCGGAAAAATAGGCACATTGGCTTTTGTCCCGTCCAATTCCGAGAATATTCATTTTCTGACTTTCCTGGAATCAAAAACAGCAGAAAACATGCAGCTGGCAGTGTGGCTCTTGTTAATAGGTTAGTCCAAGAAATCATATGAAAAGTACTCCAAAGTGTGGACCAAACAACAGAAAGTGGATAAAACCAACCATGGAACATCAAAAATTATAGATACATTTGCAATGTATCAACATCCCCAAGCTTAACTCCTGCTCGTCCTCGAGTAGGTAAGTGATAAAAAGAAAGAATAATTTTTGAGGTGACATGCACCATCAAAGACTTGATCAAAGTATTTGTAAAACATTCAAAGCTGGGATCATAGTACTTCAATCATAACATGAAATACAAAGTTCTAGCAATAAGACAAAGAAACTATGATGCAACATGAAAAGGCACAAACAAAAGATTCATGAATAACAATGCTTTGCAAGACGTTTGTTTGTTTCACATAAAGAAAACATAGCATAATAGTATTCAGCTTGTCCCTCATAGAATAGCAAATATAAATGCATAGGACACCTTCAAAGTTCATAAGAGTGACTAGATACAAATAGTTTAAAACAAGCAATGTCAAGATATGCATCAATCAACTAGTCTTGGGACAATGCACATAGAACTAAGAATGACCACTATGCTCTCAAAGTAGGTGCATAAAGGTAGAAGGTGGAGACTCAATATAATGGTGGAAGAAAGGCCTTCATAGAAGGAAGCAAGGATTCAAGTCTCATAAAGAGCTTCCAAAAATTATGTTACTTATAGCTTTCAGCTCTCATTGCCCCTATCATAAGCATCTTGAAGTGATTAAGGTTAAAGTGAACAAACTATGGTGTACATGCTTGACGAAGTATAAGTCAGAAATCTCATGTCCCTTGTATATGAGGGCCGCTCCTCATGCTACTCAAGTTTAGTCACCGATAAGTGCTTGTCATCATAAGTACATGTGTATCATAGAGAACCGCCAACAGGGTACCCTTGCCCGATGATTCGGAAGAATCCCCATATCAAAATGACAAGGCAAGCAGACAACGAGCATCTTAGCAATCTTCTTATTTACCATGGGAATATGGTGCTTTTTTATCTCTTTCCTCTTTTCATAATCTTTTTTTTTCTTTTTCTCTCTTTTTTCAATATAGGACTCTTTTTTTATAAGAAGAATGCTTCATAGATAGCTCATTATGGTTACGCTGCAGGTTTCCACCATGTCAGCATGGATTAGACCAATGCCCAAAGCGCTTTCTAACACATATACATAACTCCATGGACTTACAAGCTTCCTTTCATTTCACATCGATTTACATCCATACACAAAAGAGCATGATATCAACTAGGTACAAAGTACCAAGTGCAATGTTGAAAGCGTTCCCCATGAAAGCATGGTTCTGCTAATCCCCAACAAATAAGTGCAAGCATATACAACATAGACGACATAATGGTTCAAGTTTATTAAGGGCAAGAAAAGTAAAGTGTGCCATCAAGTTCGTGAGAGCTTTAATCACTAGTTTTCTCATAACAAGTTCAATTTGGAAGGTAAACAAAAGCATGAATATACTTGGAATAGCATAAGCCAGTAGGTAGGTATGGTGGACTCTTTGGAATAACTTGGTTTAGGGAGTTGGATGCATGAGTGGAACTCATACTTGGTTGTGGAGGCTAGCAAAAGACTGGGAGTGACAAACTAAGAGAGCAATAATGGCCATAATCATGCAGAGCGACAAAACATCATTGATCAAAGCATAAAGTGATATACAAGTTGAAAACTAAAGGATCATAAAGGCTTATGTTGACTTGAGATAGTCATAACATGGTGTGAGCATGCGCCAAGTCAACCCAAATAAAGCATCAAAAGAGAATACCACTATACTATGCTTTAATATGCTAAAACAACGCATGATTCATCCAAGGCACATTAAGCAATCTCAATTGTTTATAAAAAGTCATGCTACAGCAAAGAATACTAAGCATAAAGCCAAAACAATATCAAGCATGGCATGACAGAGCATAGGCCACAGTCAAAAACGAGCTCTTTTTACCACATAAGTATGAACTTTCCTACTCTTTTCCAAACCAAACCAAACTATTTGAAAACCAATGTATGAAAGAGGGGTCCAACCAATTTATTCAGCAAACTAAGCAAACAAAAGCAAACGAAAAACCAAAACAAAAACAAAAAAGAAGACGCTCCAAGAACAACACAATTGTGCATGAAACAATAAGAATGAAGCGTTTGGAAGAAACCTGGGATTTTTATTGATGAAGAAGGGGATGCCTTGGGCATCCCCAAGCTTTGACGCTTGTACTTCTCGGATATTTCTTGGGGTGACATATGTGGCATCCCCAAGCTTGAGATTTAGTCCATCCTTCATCTCATTACTCATTCCTTCCATACACCTAAATTTTTTCCTTCATACAAAACTTCACACAATCTTTATTAGCAACATTAGTGCACTCAAGATAATAAGTCTTAAGGTTCAGTTCTAACACCAAAAAACTTCCATTAGAACACTAGCTACTGAAGCACTTTCCTCAAGAAGCTCAATTCCCCAAAAGAACTCAAAAAGGAACCAACAAGAAGCAAATGCAGAAAATGGCAGAAATCTGTCAAAACAGACCAGCAGGTAAAGACGAATTTTTTCGAAGACCTTCTGTTGCTCAAATCAAAAAGTGTTGAACTAACGGAAGTTAGATAACAACCTGGGGCAGAAGCACAAAAATTCATGCCTCAAAACAACGTTCAGAGATTTTACACGAATTGTTACGGTGAAGCACAGAAATCTGTTTCGGGACAGCAACTTTCCCAATCATTACTTCTCTCTCATTAGAGGTTACTCTTGGCACAAAAAGCAAATAAAAAGGATAAGGAGCGGTTATTACTGAAGTAATAACTTCTAAGACTCATCTAAAACTTTTGGGTTATCTCCCAATAAGTACTTTTTTAACGCCTTTAAGTTAGGCATAAGAAGCAAGAAAGAATCAAGTGTTTTCAAATGAAGAAGCATTAAAACCAAATTTTGTTTTCATAGGAGAGGCAAAATAAATCTTTTCTCTCTTATTAGGGAAGTGTTCTATACCTTTCTTGAGTGTGAGTTGATATTTCATGGTGCCTTCTTTCATATCAATAATGGCACCAACAGTTCTAAGAAAAGGTCTTCCCAAAGTAATAGGACAAGAAGTATTGTATTCAACATCCAAAACATAGAAATCAACGGGGACATAGGCATTGTTAACCATAATAAGAACATCATTAAGACTCCCCATGAGTTTCTTTTTAGCATTATCATCAAGTGGGACATTCAAATAACAATCTTCAAGTGGAGGCAAATCAAGCATATCATAAATCCTTCTAGGCATAATAGAAACACTACTATCAAGATCACATAAAGCTTTGAAATCAAAGTCATTCACTTTCATATTAATGATGGGTTCCCAACCATCTTCTTGTTTTATAGGAATAGAAGCTTTATGTTTCATCTTTTCTTCTTTAATCTTTATGAGAGCATCAGTAATGTGTTTTGTAAAGGCCATGTTCATAGCACTAGAATTAGGACTCTTAGCAAGCTTTTGTAGGAATTTAATAACTTCAGAGATATTGCAACCATCAAGATCAAAATCAAATTTATCATCTAAAGTAGTAGAACTATTACTAGCCTCAACACTAGTGGTGGTAATAGTAGAAACACTAATGTTTCTAGCTATTTCATCTTCTCTTTCCCACTTAGCATGTAATTCAGCTAATAGTCTAACATTTTCATCAATTCTTACTTATATAGCATTAGTAGCTGCAAAGGGATTATCATTAGTTTTAGGTTTAGCAGCCATTTTATTCAAAGAAGATTGAGCTTTAGCCAAAGATGCTATATTTCTTTTAGCATTAGAGAGTTTTTCCTCAATAGTTTTATTGAAAGCAGTTTGCTTACTAATAAAGTCTTTAAGCATAACTTCAAGTTCAGAGGGTGCACTCCTATTATTGTTGTAGGCACTTCCATAAGCATTACCATTGTTGGGAGGATATGGCTTATAATTGTTGTTACCAAAATTGTTCCTATAAGCATTATTGCCAAAATTGTTATTTCTTATGAAGTTCACATCAACTTGCCCTTCTTGAGCAACCAAAGAGGCTAAAGGAACATTATTTGGATCAATATGGGCTTTCCCATTAACAAGCATAGACATAATAATATCAATCATATCACTCAAGGAGGAGGTTTTCTCAACAGAATTTACCTTCCTACCTTGTGGAGCTCTCTCAGTATGCCATTCAGAATAATTAACCATCATATTGTCCAGAAGTTTTGTTGCAGCACCCAAAGTGATGGTCATAAAGGTACCTCCAGCAGCAGAATCCAATAGGTTCCTTGAAGAATAGTTCAATCCTGCATAAAAAGTTTGGATGATCATCCAAGCACTCAGTCCATGAGTTGGACAATTCTTTACCAAATATTTCATTCTTTCCCAAGCTTGAGCAACATGTTCATTATCCGATTGTTTAAACTTCATTATTTCACTTCTCATAGATATAATCTTAGCGGGAGGATAGTATTTTCCAATGAAAGCATCTTTGCACTTAGTCCAAGAATCAATACTATTCCTAGTTAAGGAATTCAATCATTCTTTAGCTTTTCCTCTCAAAGAGAAAGGAAACAATTTCAGCTTAATAATATCACCATCTACATCCCTATGCTTTTGCATCTCACAAAGTTCACCAAAGTTATTTAGATGGGAAGCAGCATCTTCATTACCACTACCAGAAAATTGTTCTCTCATAACAAGATTGAGTAAAGCATGTTTTATCTCAAAGAAAGTATCTTCAGGCACAGGTGGAGCAATAGGTGTGCTCATAAAATCATTGTTGTTGGTGCTAGTGAAGTCACACAACTTAGTGTTTTGAAGAGTAGTCATTTTTTTGGGTTTTCAAATAAGAAAGCAAACTAGTAAAACTAATTTTTTGTGTGTTTTTGATAAAGAAACAAGCAAACAAAGCAAAAAGAAACTAAGCAAAACAAAAATAACAAAGTAAAGTGATTGGTTATGAGGGACTCCCCTTGTGAAGATGTCCTTGACTCCCCGGCAACGGCGCCAGAAAAATGCTTGATGGATCGGTGTTGATGTAGAGCTCGTTGGGAACCCCAAGAGGAAGGTATGATGAGCACAGCAGCAAGTTTCCCTTAGTTATGAAACCAAGGTTTAATCGAACTAGTAGGAGCAAGGAAACACCCCAAAGGTGTTGCTAGCTGAGCCTTGGCAGGGCGCACTACCGGTGCTAGTAGCAACATGGAAACCTGCACAACACAACCACAAAACTTTGTCCCCAACTTGCGATGAGGTTGTCAATCTCACCGTGTTTTGCTGAAAACAAAGGATTAAACGTATCAAATGGAAAGAAGTAATAGTTTGCAGAAAGTAAACACAAAGCAGTAAACAGTTTATAGATTGTATGTAAAAGAAAAGGACCGGGATCCATAGTTCACTAGAGGTGGCTCTCCTTAAGATAGATAACATGCTGGGTGAAGAAATTACAGCGGGGCAATTGACAAACATCGAGAAAGCAATACATGCATATACTAATCATCTTGACTCCTTTGAGACTTGATTGTGCATTACAACATTATACATAGACCGCCATCCAACTGCATCTATGACTAATAATCCACCTTCAGGTTATCATCCGAACCCCCTCCAGTATTAAGTTGCAAGAAACAGATTATTGCTTTACGAATTGCGTGTAATGTAAACAATACGATTGTTCTATGAACAAAGGATTGTTGTTTTCTCCCTAGTAGCAACAACACATCTAGTACCTTAGAGATTTCTGTCACTTCCCCAGATTACCAGAGGCATGAACCCACTATCGAGCATAAATACTAACTCTTGGAGTTGCTAGCATCTACTTGGACAAGATAGCTACTAACAACGGAAAGCATGCAAGATCGCAAATAACAAAGACATGATAGAATCAATAATCAATCTGAAATAGCATCTCAATATCCATCGGATCCCCGCAAACACAACATGCAGAATTACAAATAGATGATCTTGATCATGAATGGAGCTCACAAGATCTAGACATGAAAGCATAAAGGAGGAGAACCATCCATCTAGCTACTACATGGATCCGTAGTCCAAGGATGAACTACTCACGCATCACACCGGAGGCTTGCATGGTGTTGAAGAAGGCCTCCAGGGTGAACTACTCACGCATCTCCGACAGGGTGCCGGGAAGAGGTTCAGATCCCTCCCAATCTAGGGATGGAGATGACGGCGGCTACAGACTCTTTCATGGACTTTTGATCGGGTACTTAGGGTTTTCGTCCCGAGGGCATCTTATAGGCGGAAGGAGAGGCCGAGGAGGTGCCTGGGCTAGCCACACCACCCCCTGGCGCGGCTAGGCCTGGCCCGCGCGGCCAGGTGGTGTGGTGTCCCCCTGGCTCCTCTCCATCTCGTATTCTGGCATCTGATGACTTCCAAAAAAATAGGCACTTTGGCTTTTGTCCCGTCCAATTCCGAGAATATTCATTTTCTGACTTTCCTGGAACCAAAAATAGCAGAAAACAGGCAGGTGGCATTGTGGCTCTTGTTAATAGGTTAGTCCAAGAAATCATATGAAAAGTACTCCAAAGTGTGGAAAAAACACAAGAAAGTGGATAAAACCAAGCATGGAACATCAAAAATTATAGATACATTTGCAATGTATCAATAGTCACAAACAATTTTTTGTATAGTTAGTATGCGACAATAATGGCGCTCAGATGACCAATAGAGGGGATATATACACCATGTTTTGGCGAGGTGTGGTGTACCTGGCATTTTAAAATGAGGTGTGTCGTTATGAGTGGCAGATGACATGGGTGTTTATCAAAGGCTTCAAAGGTGGTGTCACATCCACGGGAACTAGGGTATACCGGGACCCGTGCGAGGAGTGCGCCCTAGGATCAGTGCCTACGCGGGGGCTCGGGAAGAACTCTTCTCGAGATCCCGATAATGATCTCAGCGGTGGGTCGACCCCAGGTAGCCACATGGGGACAAGCACCATACTACACTGGGAAGGCTCTAAGCGACACGCAGCACCAAGGCAGAATTGCAAGGCCATGTTGCAGGCCATAGCCCGCCGGGTGGCTGAGCTTGCACCGCCGTGTGAGATCTGACCCCTGTGGTGTCCCCTTGTCCATATAAAAGGAGGCCCATGTCAGACTTAGAGAGGGGGAGAGACTAGAGAACCCTCCTGGGGAAGGAACCCAATGTAACCTTGTGATAATCAGATAGTAGCTAGTTGCAGGATGTAGGGATCCGCTCACTGCGGACATGAACCTGGGTAAAAAACCATGTGTCTCACTATGTGATTGTGTTCGTATAGCTCATCGATCGAGTTCACTGGACGTTGTGTCCCTGGCCAAACAACAAAGGGGCACTCATACCCCCGGTGTTGAAAATCAAGACACGACATCTGGCGCGCTAGGTAGGGGGCGCTCCCAACGCAAGCTCGCTGACGCGACTCCCATGCCCGGGCTCTTGCGGCCTAGATCATGGGTGATATTTCGACTCCTCAGCTCGAACAAAGAACCAGAGGATGACTCCATTGTACCGTCAAGGTCTTCACCTGCTGGTGGCTGGCCCCCCTCCAGGGTCTGATCCTCGGGGAAAGTTGTTTAGAAGAAACCTCGTTGTCCCCTCGAGGCCTCCACCACTAGGTGTTGCCATGCGGAGAAGGGAGTGGAGAGGCATCGACTACCTCATCCTCCTGCGGGTACGACAGCAGGTGAGCGAACCGTTGAGTATGTTTACCCTGAGTACTCGCTGCCCTCCCCCAGGAATCGGCTGAACGAGTGGAGCTTGCCTTGTTTCGGGGGGTGCAAAGCCCCCTGATGAGAAGGCTCATGATCACTCGCGTATTCGACTCCATCCTAGAGATCTTCGATGTTGCAGAGGCCTGTGCTAGGATCGAGGAGGTGGAGCCGCATCATCTCCCGTAACCGCGGGCGTGCTGCAATGACCCCCCTCTTCGATAAGCTCTGGCACGAAAGTCCTCTCCATTCGTGTGGGAAGGGCGGTTCCGGGGAGTGTGACCAGTTGGGTTAGGAAAGGAGATGGCTCAAGAGCCATCATTGGCAGTCTTGGCGGTACTCCGGGCCAGGGGATCCTACCCGAAATGCGTCGGGTAGGGCTACCGCCTTTGGAAACGCGTTGGCGCCTCTTTCCACCCCCGCCTGGGAAGGAACCGTGAAGGGAGATGACATGTCATCGCCCAAGGCCCCGAAGGTTACTCTGAGCCATTAATGTTGCCCAGGCTTAGGCTTGTAAAGCCGCATTGGAAGCCTGACAACGCCCCCTTCCTGGTTCCCGCGGTTCCACCACCCCCGTTCCGGTAAAGCGGTTGTGATAGAACCCTGTCAAGAAGCAAGAAAACTACAAGCACCAACGTCCAAGTCAGCAAACTGGAAGCCCCTGCACCGATCTCCTACAATGACTATCGGGGCACGCACCCTTTTGCTTGAGGCAGGACGGAGGAAGATGGCCCCGGCCATCGTCAAGGGCCCCGGATTAAACCTCGAGCTAAGAAGCGCCTCCTAACCCTGAGTTGGTAGAACCTACTCGGATGCCTAAGACACCTCCTCTTGTCACCCACAGCCTCGACACAACAACTTCAAGATTACTAGGGACTACTCATCGAAAATATGTTATTCCCCCTCCCGATTCACGACTGAGCCCTGGAGGTGCCCCTGAGCGGCACCCGGGGCCCTTCCGCCCTTGCTAACCCAACAACCACCCTTGATTGGAGAACCAACAAGATGCCCCGTGGGGCATCGCCCATGGCCCTGGCAATGTGCTGAGCAGGGGGATACCCTATGGACTCCCCGGGAGCCTGAGAACGGCCCCAGATGCCTGAAAGCGCCTCTCCCTATTTAGGAAAGGGTCTGGTGCGATGAAGCTTCTTCCTCAGCAAAAGCACTATGCCTCCAAAGATGTGGAGCTACCCACCCCCAAGAAACAAGCAGAAAGGAAGAATCGCCACCTGCCGGTGCCTTAGCTATGAAGGTTTGGGAGAGAATGGCTGTTAAAGTCATCGCCCATGACACTAGTTAAAATTCGAGCCTAGCTTTCTCCCTCTTGGCTTCAAGGGGACAGGAAACAAAGGTTGGGATGCCTGAAGGCGCCTCCTCCCAGCCCATCGCATCATTCGAGCTGGGAAGCCCTTGAACGACATTCCCCTTCAACGCTTGACTTCCATGAACAACAAGCATTAGTAGAAGAAGTTACCTCGTGGCCGTGGCATCTCCCTCCTAAGAGATGCCCGGCTAGAGATCCCCTTTGGGGTCGTCACCAGAACAATGAGCTACCTCGGCAAGCCGCTTCATCAACAGAACCAGAAGGGGCACTCTGCCCAAGCTGGCAATACCACAAGAAGCCAAGTTAAGATGGGCACCTATGGCAGAAGGCTGACGGTTCCCCTCTCTCCCTCAAACAAACAAGACTAGAGGGACGGGCCCCATGAAAGCGCGGAGTGCCCCCCAGAAGAATAGGTGCCCCTGTCTGCTCGACGAGGTCACCCGAAGACCAAGATACCAGGGGGCTACTCCTAACCGGAGTAACCCTCGCCCGGAGGTGCCTGGCCGTCGTTGCCTCGTGCCAAAGGGCCCATCACGAAAACAAGCGGTGGCTGCCCATTCCCCTACACCTGCTCAGGAATGTGGAGGGCGTAGGGAACATGTTAGCTCGCCAAGGGTGGGAACCTGAGCGGGCATTACTCATCCTCCTGAAAACCGGGTGGGGCCCGCTCGACACAGAGGAAGGGGAATGCCTGCCTAGGTTCTCCAAGACAAGGCATCACGACCCCACCTTGGCCGGGGCAAAGATGGAAGGTCATATTTATCTTGAAGAAGCGACTAGTGTGGTGACCTTTGATCTCCTCGTGATAGCGTAGCCAGGCTTGCCGGTGGTTGGTCTCTTATAGTGTTCGCATCACCAGAAGAGCAGAAATGCTCGGGGACTGCCCCCAAGAACCTAAAAGCCTTTTGCGTAGGCTGGGTCCCATAGCACAAGTATTGTATCCAGAAGCAATCCCCGTGGATGAATACGAATGAGTTGATCTTTCACGTGCTCATTTTGGTTATCTTTCATCCGGGCTGCTTCATCATGGAGAGTAGCGTTTGAAATGGTCGCGTGTTTTTCTCAGCGCCTCCTGGGGAAGGGAAGGCACAAACCCAACTCGGAGCCCTCCCGCCTCTTCCCTGATGCGAATCGGGAAGCTCTCCCTCCTAAACTAAGGGATTGGGCAGGGGGTCAATAGAAGAGCTCAACCTCGACCACTAAAGCAAGATAAGTCCCCTTTCAGAGCACGAATCCTCGGACATGTCTCCTTTTTTCATCCTGCCCACAGGAAGGCTCTTTCTCCTAGGCCCTCTTGGAGTGGCATCCTCCCCGTATGAGGATAGTAGGCGAGGGCACTTTCTCCATGAGTATCCCTCTAAGACCGCTGCTAGTAGTTTATAAAAAAGAAAGAATAAAGCCAAAAGGGGCAGTTGATTGAGTTATCTCCATTTTTTCTGATCCTAGCTTCCCTAGAAGGGGATGATTTGATTACACAGGAGAGGAGATTCAAGCAGGTGAAAGCAGTATGCGGTGCGTGTTCAGCGATCGGCCGTGCCGTTGAGCCTGAACCTCACTTACCTTTGGCAGACGTTGAAGGCTTTGACTAAGAACTTGCCGTGACCATCGAAGGAGAAGAAGACGAGATCTCTGAGCTCCAGACGGTGAGACAATACGAAGGGGTCCCACCCCCTCCCAAAGCACAGCCTCCCGCAGGTGCCAAGGAAGATCTTCACCGACTTCGTCCTACAGCCACATCCCTTGGCCACAAACATCACCACACGAGGGAAGTCACTGCCGAAGGCCTCAACCACTGCCTTGGGAAGTTTCAAAACTCCCTCAGGGTCACGGACCAACGTCAAGAAGAACTCAAAGCCAACAAGACGAGTCCACCCCTTGGGGGAGTGATCGCTCGAAGGACCGTAGCCCCCTAGGGCACCTTCCATCGCCACCTAGATGCCCTCGCCCGAACGACCGGGTTCACCCTTGGAGCGACAGGATGGCGGAATCCAACGGAGAAGCTCGAAGAACAGGACGATGCATCTTGGGAGAATACGAAGAGGGGCAGCCGCCGTGTTCCATGACGAAAGGGAAAAAAGTGACGGCACGAGAGATGGGGTTATAAAGGGAGGCACAAGCCCTTACCCTAGGGCAGTGCTTGAGGCTACTTTCAGCATCCTTCTCTTTTTACCTCGGCTGCATAACCTGGGTCACGACCCCCCTAAGATAGTATGCAACCCCAGCCTATCCCGCCTAGGCTGAGGCACGTCCGGGGGATACTAACACATCCACGGGAATCGGGGTATCCCAGGACCCACGGGCAGAGCACGGTGCGGTGACCCAGCATACCACTGCATATTGTAGTACACTATAGTCATTGACATAACACCAATGAAACACTAATCACTAGTATTACATCCCTCAGAATGGCACAACATAAATATCGCGGGTCCAAAACATGTCTTTAGATTACATATATCACATTATAGACGATCCAAAGAACTTCCTCGACACAACGAGGGTTGTAATTACAGAATAGAACTAGAAATAGAAACTCTAAGTCTATTATGTAAATATCACTACTATATATATCTATGGCTTGCTATTGCTACTAAAGCGATACTCTAAAGAAGTAGGTTTTGGTTTCTAATATTATTTATACTCTACACTTCAGCATGACTTCCTTGGCTTCAGATGTAGACGTCGACCCCGTTGATCTCATTAGTTCTTCATAGTAATTCACCTCCTAGATACACCATTGGTTGCTCCGGAATCTAGCAAGGGTTAAGAAGGTACGGTTGAGTACAGACGTCCTCAGCAAGTTCACTAAAAAGGAGTGTTTGATGCACTAGCTACAACCACAGACCAATGGTTGTAGGTTATGCAGGTTTTGTAAACATTTCTTTAAATATTGCTTTTATTCTGAAAAACTATATCCGTCAGCCTTCACAGGTTGATTAGAACTTCATGGAGTTCCTTTCCTGCAACATTTGCAGCTCCTTCCTAGAACAAGGAGTAACATGTCACACTTTTATAAACTCTGTAGTGGTGTGTTGCTTTACCCATGAGAGATCCTTATCCATGTTTCACAACCGGACGAATCTTTCCCGTCCATACTTCTGTAGGTGTGGGGCCTAGTATAAGAACCCAAGCCAATCAATGCCCTTTTTTGTGACCCCACATGCCCCCTTGGTGTAAGCCATGCCCACCTAGTGTATTATTGGAAACATCACTACATCGGGACAGAGCTTTGGTAACACAGTCATTTGTTACTATAGGTCCAAAATAGTGTTACTAGGTCCTAGAGTAACACATTATGGGAAGTGTTATGTTAGGTTAGGCCGTGTTACTAGGAGGCGTCCACTATCACACATAATAAATGTTCCAGTACGTTGAAAACAGTGTTACAATTTTGTTGTCATAACACACGTCTTATGTGTTACTCATTGCACCAGTAACATGTTTTTATAACTCTAGCAACACAGGTGGTAACATAATTTCATAAATGTAAACATGGGTAGTAACACGTTTTTCACGACTATAGTAATACAAACAATAATACTTTTTTTTAGCTTCAGTAACACAGTTAGTAACATAATATTCCATAACTAATGATTGTCAACTACCCTAGTAACACCATCGGTAACACAATTATATCATAATCACAACATAACTAGTGTGTTTATTTTTATTTATCAGATGCAAAATTGGGTAATTGTTTTATGAAATATATTTATTTATTTTAACAATTTGAACAATTAGGTACAACGATATTTTCATTGTTGACACCATGAAGGTAACATAGAAATTAAACCATGAGACCATCAAAATAGCATTTGTTACACTTTAATTCTTTATGAGGCACTCTAATAAAAAATACATTCTTTGATCCATCAATATAAACTATAATATTGCCACTTCTGGTCTTGTGTTGAAAAAACGATTCTTGAATTCATCAGGAGGACAACCATAGCATTCAGCTGTAGGACCTTGCTACTAAATTATCTTTCCAATCTGTGATGAGAAAATAGAAGAAAAAAATACGTTCATTGTTGCAAGTCCAAGAAATGGAAGAAAGTGAAGATACACACGGCAAAGAGAACTATAGTTAAAAATACATACCACCTTGTAGGGTATACATGTGTAGTGGTTGATAATACTATGAAATTTGTACCTTGTTGTCCTTTATTCTCCATCGATGTATATTTGTAGCACACAGATATAGTAGAATGTAGACTACAATAGGTCAACAGTCCTAAATATAGTAGAATGTAGACTACAATTAGTTCAACAGTCTAGTAGTTGAGTTCAGCATTATCAGTATAAAATTTCTACTACTAGAGAGACAGATATAACAAAATAAAAAGCTTAACATCATTGAACAAATGACACGGAGACTCGTAGCAAATCATAGCACTATACGGTAATAAATTCATAAAAAATGTAACTACAGGGTTCCATAAATAACTTACCTACGGAAAAGAAAGACTAAGGGTATTTCGATTGTCGACCGAACTGGATTTCTATCAGCTATGGACTAGCTGCACTCACTAACTACACTGCTTTAATAACATCCACTACAAAGTACAGCTAAACAAATAGGCAGATTTAACCATATTAACAAGACATAATAGAAAATAGTGGAGTATTTGTAAAATAAGAATTTAGCAATATCAAGTAAGTTATATATAACCTAACATAATAGAATTGGCTAAGAATATATCTATCCATGACCGAACTAGCATTTACCAATCTCTAGAGGATAGCGACGGTAAGTAAATACATCTCTTTGATGTAAATAAGAAATTAATGCAATAGATGCACTATGAAACACACCAAACGTTTGCTTTATGTGCCACACAATCTAGAAGATTTGCTGCAATATGCTCATACATATTATTTGAAAGTGAGATATTATGAATAGCATTAGTGAAACAAATTTTAGAGAGATTAGGGGCTAGATATAGTTGCATCAGCACCTAAGCACCCATTGAGAAGTAACTGGCAATAGATCATAACATTATTGCATGTCTACGTCCACAACTACAAGAATGATGTGTTTGTTATTATCCCTGTGCCACTTCCGATGTGTCGAACAAGGATGACATGTTTTCTCCTGCTAGCTTGCCGATACTTGATGTTGCAATAAGGTGTATAAAGTTACCAAGGTAGCAAATATTAATTCATCGATTTTGGCGGTACCTAGCGTAGCAACTGATAGGGAATTAATCAATAGGAAAACAATGCTCGGAAATAGAATAGCACAAACCAGATTGTTTTTTCCTCAAACACGTAAACTTCATTAGGTATTTTCTCCTATATTTAGTGCAGTAGGTTATAAGACATTTTACAAACTATGCACTTGTACATGGCACAAAACGATGACTAAAGAACAACTAGGACTTACGTATCTATGGCATGGAAGCCAGATACAGATGGAAACTATGTTTTAGAATCAAACACAAACCGGATGTTGTAGATTATTTCACATTTATTAGAATTAAGCCACCGAATTTTAGTAATTCTTTTGTTGGCGCAGATGCATGTGGTTTTACCTAGGAAAACATGAAAAGGATTGTAATGCTCGTTGGAATAATAGCAGTAAGTATATTACCTCAATTATTGCAAGAAGATTAAATAACACACTCACCATGTTAGCCCCTTTTCTTCCGAAATTAGAACCATCCCATGTAGAGAAGAAATGTTTTGCATATATGAAGGGAACAAAGCAGGAGCGGGATCAATTCCTTCATTTGCACGAGCGCAATCAAGTGAGAGTTCTCATCTTTCTAACCCAAGAGGGCCTGCAAGTTCGTTCAAATTATGAAATGTTTTTCTGCTCAACATTGAAATGACACGGGACTATTATCTTTGGAGACGTTTGCATCTATAAAATTTACAACCATTTACACAGATTCAATTATGTTCTATGATAGGTATTTAACCATGCAACAACCACAAGGTCTGCATGATAATTATCTATGGTAAATAAGAAAGAGTAAATTTGTAGAAATAATAATCTTGTGAAGTCCCAACAGTAAATAAAAGTATAAACAGTACAACAAAAGCAACGATTAAGAAATCACGGATGCCCATGAATGTGATATACATGTACGAGAGGGTGAGCATTACACATCTACTCCAAATGTGAAATTAGGAACTCATTTACGAAACCTGCAGTTCCGGCCGCTGAACTACGGGAGTCGCATTTCACTGCATTTAATTGAACAAACATGCATGTTATAGGAAGTTGAGATCTTACGAGATTGTGTGGCAGGCTAGGCCTAGCTAGCAGGGTTAGGGAGAACACTGTCAAAGGAAAAACAGGGTTAGGGAGGATGTACCGTACCGTAGTCATCACTGAGTGGCATCAGGAAGGAGGACGACGCAAAGCAGTTCCACATTGTTCCTTCCGGTCAGTCTCGATCTACGCCAGTTTTCATCACCTAGACAAGAGGCATTCAGTTCCCGTCAGAAGAGAGGTTGAGAAGAAACAAGAACCACATGTATGGTACATGATCCCTACTTGTGCTGATGATTTACAACTCGATCCAGGACATGAAATTCCACGCCAAAGAGGAGCAATACGAACAATCCGATTATAAATTGGACTGCATGAACTAGGTGGATTGAACACTAGATCTGGCGGCCTAGGAGATCAGCAAAACTGCCAACGCATATGCACTTGACTGAGACGTACCCTGGATTTGCAATGTCAAATAAAAGATCCCATAAATTAGTATCAGATAAATGAGTTAAGGGAAAAGGAGAATCAACCTAGGACAAACTTGTAGTCTCGGACAGAGAAATCAAACAGAAACATTGTAGTCTAGGGGAAAGAAACTGTAAATTGTATCAGTGATTAGGTAAGGCAGAGAGAGGGAAAAAATGGTCTGACCTCTGCTCTGCTTCTGCTTGGAGACGGTGAAGGCGATGGTGAGCAACACCACGCTGGTTGCGGCGAGGACCTACGATCCGGCGAGTTCCTGCATCTTCCTGCCTTCGAGCTGCTGTTGGATTAGGTGGCGCCGCCCAAGATTCAGCGAGGGAGGAGGAAGGTGGACGAGCTTGGGGCGCTGGGAGAATCTATGGGGCGGCGGCGGCGGTGGTAAATGGACCGAGGGAGGGCGACATGGTTGGGCAGATGAGTTTTTCAGGGTTTTTTTTGAGATCAGTTTTTCAGGGGTTACGGAAGGGCTCGGTGTATAGGAGCAGTCAATGGAGAAGAGGAGTCCGGGGAAAGAGTATAAGCGGGAATAATTAGATTTCCCCTCGCATGATTTTTGGTCTCCACCAAAATAACCATGTCGATGGAGAGAAAGGATTATATTCGCTACTTGTAGATGGATGATAATTTGACTCGAACGAAATTAAAATATAAACTACATAAGTTTTTTCTTTGAATAAAGACGAATATTAGAACAAAAACCTTTAAATTAAAAAATATTCATGGACGTGGAGAGTGTTGTACAGGAAGTTTTTTCTCGAGAGAGAACCGGCACTTTATTGATTAAATCACGTTAATACAAAATGTTCTCCAGATGCAGTCCGGAATAAAATTGAAAATATTACTCCCTCCGATCCAAATTAATCGACTTGGATTTGTCTATATTCGGATGTATCTAGCACTAAAACATGTCTAGATACATCTAAATCTAGATAAATCCAAGTCAATTAATTTGGGTCGGAGGGAGTACTAGAAAATGAATTAATCTTAGTTAGGATATGTGGCGCCTCATTCAGATTCCTTTTCACGTGGCAGGACACCGACGAGAACCGCTTCACCATATGTTTAACTCAGTTACCACAATACCAACGGTCGAACGATCGATCATAGGAGAGTTGAGTCGCAGTTCCAGCGACAAACAGTCAGAAGCAAAGACACCCTTTTCATAGCCTTCATCTTGAGCTAGAAAGACAACTTGTTAGAGTGCTAGGGTTTTCGCATATTCAGGTGTTGGGAAACCTTCCGTATGTTCGTGACAGACCCTAAGAAACTCATCAAGATGGTTGTGTATTAATAAATCGCCCCCAGGTCCTTGTGGCCTTGAAGGTTGTATCAGAATTGACCAAGACTATGCCTGGCGGTGGTGGAATCCAACATGGAGCTAAAGAACTGGATTCACACCTTTCTATCTGATCTAACTTGGCAAGATTCGTTCTCATCATGTCGACATAGGCTAGCGCTCTACCCACCGTCCGACTTGGACTCCCCTTAGGTTCAGAATTCCGAGACTCAGTGCATGATTCCCAGATATGCTAGAAGCCCACTCACAATGATGTCCTCTGAATTCTAGACGATCGGTCGAGTAAGTCGAACAACCATTGCTTGCATGTGGACAAGAACTTCTTGTTTAGCTACAATGGCATGTGCTAGTGGATTTCCCGGCAAACCACTCGGGCAAACTAGCAGAACAAAAGAGCATGCTCGATACTTTTCGTCCTACCACAGAAAATGCTTGCACCATTCGCAGGGATGTGCCTGTTGTAACATAAGGTACCCGCACATAACTAAGTGTTACTATATTGATATTTTGTAACACGTTTTGCATAACACATATTTATATGTTACTATAGTGATACTCGTGTAACACCTTCTCGGATCCTACCGCATTTGTGTTACGGTCTATCATTGTAACACAAATTATGTGTGCCTGCAATTTTACTTGTAACACGATTTTTCATGTGATACATGATTGTGTTACCAAAGCTCTGTCATGTTGTAGTGCATATAGACCATTATAGATGCCAGAACGATCGTGAGACCTTGAGGGATCCCACCCATATGCTGCATATCCTCTATGAATTAACTATGCTACAAGGATAACAGCCACAACCCGCGCATCCATTCAAAAGGAAGAAGATCTAGCTGACTTCCCTAGAGCCCATATAGATCTCATGGTGTTAACGCGTAATATACGGCGCAAGACTCACTAGCGACATTGGTTATTAAATCCTAGATGATACATTTTTGAGCAAAGGCAGTTCCATTACCGGACATAATAGATTAGCTGATCACCCTAGACCAGTAACCAATAGTTCAAGTTAATTATGAAAATAGTGTTTTCTGCCATCCTTTTCGAAATTCAGGTGTCAACAGTAACAATTTGCAAATACTTGATAGAAAATAATCAAAGGACATGAGAAAGTGTGAACTTTCCTGTTTGACCACAAGGTTATGTAGTTAAGGTCTTCTAGTCGGTATAAACTCCAATATCTGAAATCAGCATCATTGGTCCAATAAGGACTAATGTTTAAAGAAGCAACATGCTATTATGCATAGTTAATGAGATGCATTTTGTATAAATCCCTATGTAAATTCCCATGTTTAAATAAGGATTGAGTTTGGTGATTTATGAAAGATTTGTTTTGTAATCAAGTTTACTTTACAAATAAATACCTAATAAGATTATAAAAGTAATTTGTAAGTGATGAAAGTAAAATACAACAACATTTGATGGTAACTAGTGATTAACAAGTATCCTTAAGAACAATCATATTTCAAGTTGGTGGTTTTTAGCAGAATGGCTAAAGCTTTTCTTTGTAGTGGCAAAAAGGAATAACTTTTGGAGAAAATACTTATTACATTAAGTTTAACAAATTGTAGTGACAAACCAAAGTTAACTAATGATTTGATGGTTATTTGAATCGCATTTGATGGTTATTTGAATCGCTCTAACGATCTTAAGTTAATGCGCTCATCGCTGATCGAGTGACAAACCAAAGTTAACTATAAAATATAAGTAGGACTAAGATATCGTAATTTTATATTGTGGCCGAGTTCAAAAGTTTTCCTCGATACGATTGATGACGGAATCGTATAGATATTGAGTATAGCCCTAGGTATCTATACCTAGCAAGTTGAGTTTAGGTGACTATAGAGTTAGAGCTAATTATGAGATATGGTGATCTCATTTTATAGTTTGTTTTACTTCTATTAGGCTTTCAAATACACATTTTATTTATTATCAAATTAAAATACAAATAATATTTTACTTACATAAAGTATTTATTTAGGATCTTAAAAATGAATTTTATTTATTTTTAAGTATTATTCTCTATTTTAGAAAATTCCATGAAGGAATTGTTGCCCTAAAATAATTAAATTAATTTTATTATTCTAAAGTACAAGTTAGTATTTTCATTGAATAGCTCATATTTTTATGAACCTTCAGAGATATAATTTGTATTTTTAGAATTTTTATTTATTTTTCTAGAGCTAAAGTAACATTAGGAGTATATTTGTATTTTAGTATGGATTTAATTTTACTTAAAACCTTAGCCTGGCCCGTTGGGCTAGCCCAGCCCTGGCTTGTCCCAGTGGGTTTGGGCCAAACCCATAATACGTCTCACTGGGTTGGTCCATCGCCCAGTTGCTCTCTTCCCTCCTCTCTCTCGCTCGATTTCATCCTTCTCCTCTCTGGCGACCTTGTGCATTGCTGTAGTTGCCGCTTGATTCCGACTGGCCCCGCCTCCCCGGCCGCCGTCATGGTGCGTGACCACTCAGTCGGTAACACCGTTTGTCTAGTCCTGCTCAATTTGTGGTGCGCACCTCGCCTCGCTCGCTCCGCTACCTCACTAGGCTAGGGTTTTGCTCCCTCGCCGCGGTGTTGTACTCCGGTGATCTCGTGGCGTTCCCCTGGTGTGTTGGTGGCGTGGTGGTGCTTGTCTATGCCGCTGCCCTTCTCCTGTGGCCGCCAAGACCGTGACATGGCACGGGTTGTAGCGCCCCTATGTGCTCCTCATGACGTCGTGGTTCTGTCTCCGGCGTCCGCCTCTACTTCCTCTTCTAAAAATCTAGCAAGGACTACAGGTGAGTTGTTCCTCTGGCTCACTTCTCTCTGTCCCTCTCTAGATTCCTTAGTATGGTGAAGTGGTAACCCTAAGTAGGGTTTGTGTTCTTTATTAGGGTTTATCTTGCTGCTTAAATTATCTATGAATAATATCTAGACGAAATTGATCTAGAGAATTCCCTGTGGTGCCATTTATGTATTGGTATCTAACTTGTTAGTGGCTGACGTTGCTCAATATTGTTACTAGCCATGATAGTGTTTATGATCTTGCTGTGGTTGGTCTATTATCTCTTAGAGTGTGGTTAACCTACGATTACTGTTGTGTTGTGGTGAATTCCTTCCTGGAATTAGACTCTGAAATGTTCTGTTAATTACCTTTGGGCTTTATCTATTTTTATCTATTCCGGCAGTGATGACAAAATCATGCTATATGTTTATAGGATAAGATATGATTTATCTCTGGTATAAGCTACTAGCCTTGATGCTTAATTATTGTCCCAATAATGACATAAAGATAATATTATGATTCCTAGCTTATTTAGTTAGGAAAATGATTAATGCTTGTTGCTTTGGAATCAAAGCTTGCTCTGTTGGATTGATAATGGAAACAAATTCGGTGATGGTTAAATCTTTACTTAAATGGTGTTAGCAATCAAATATAACTATCTTAGGAGAGATAGTTAATTACTAATGATTCCTAGTAATTTAGGAAGATGATTCTTGCTGTTGGTTATTTTGATTCATGTGTGATATTTTGGTTGGATGCCACTGTGATGCCTCCTATTGGATGGTACACTATGGTACCCCCCACTAGATCATGTGGTTGCCTTGTTAAGCTGTTGGATTCAAATCCATGTTATAAAGATTGAGATTCGAAATTAGAATGGTTAAAGATTGGACACTATTATTTATCCTTTATCTTCCTTGGATGAGTATACACCCCATTTGGGTGTAGCTTTGAGGATGCTACCCCTCAGTAGATGAGATGCTGATGGTTTAAGAAACTCAGATGTAAGAATATCATAATGGCTGTTGGTATTTACCAACTTGTGGTGAGAAATGGATGTGTAGATTGATTCTACTACAGTTGTTGACCTTGGTAACTCTTGACTGTGAAGAACTTGCCCTTCTTGCTTGATCTCCTTCTCCTCCTAGCTCATGTCTGCCCTTGCTTTACACCCAAACCATCCCCTCCTTTAGGTGACCATCTTGTGTGGTGATCTGATGGTTTTCTATGGTGATTTGCTGGTGGATCTGGTGAGAATCTGTAGCACCCCGGTAAAACCACTACTAGAAAATCACTGTGTTTTACCCTTGTGCATCATCATGATAGAATGCTCATGTCATGCCACATTGCATTTGAGCATTGCCATGTCTGCATGTATATTGTTTGCCTAAAACTATTTTGCTAAAAGCCCTATTTTATTTTCTACACTAATTTCCTCCCTTTTATTCCAAATTAAAACCCCGGGTCGAACTGGATATTTTATTTGCCTAACAACTATTTTTGAAAGATTTTTTATAGGCCCAAAGGCCTAGCTAGCAGCAGCATACTACCCAAAAATCAAACCCTAGCCTAGACCTAACTCTAAACTAGACAAACCCTAGACTAAACCTAGACCTAACCAGACCCAACCAAGCTTCCCCGCAACCTAGCCCTAAACCTAGCCCTAACCAGGCCCCACCTCACCCGGCGCGGTCAACAACCGCGCATACACGCGCGCGTAGCGCCACCTATCGCCCCGCTCCATCGCTCGCGGCCCTACCACTCTCCATCTTCCCCGCAATCCACGTGACCCCCACCTCTCGCTCCTCACCCCGACGCGACCCGAGCCCCACATCCTCTCGATCCCCAAGTCCCGCCGCCGGGCCTCCCTCTCGTCCTCCTCCCGCGCGTGGCTGCGCCGCCGGCGACCTCGCCGCCTCCCGTTGACCTAGCGCCACGACCACCTCGACCCCGACTGTCTCCCTGCCGCCCGAGCTCCGCCGGCCGCAGACCCCCGTCTCCCTGGCCGACTCCGGAACCAAACCTCGCCGCCATCACCCTCCTCGACAGTCACCGAGCCACCCGCCAGCCGCCGCACAGCTCCGGCCTCCCCGTGCCATGCAATCGTCCCCGACGCCCCTGCTTCCACCCGATCCCGCCTTCTGCAGCAAGTCCTGTGGCCTTCCACGGGACGACCTTGTCCGCACGCCAAGTTCTCCTCGCTGCCGTGCCCGTCGCTCCGTCGTCGACCGTCTCTCTCCCGCATCTCCTTCTCGCCTTCGTGGCCCTGAGCTTGCCCTGTGTGTGCCTCTGTTCTTCCAGGTTCCTTGTGTTTGGGCCCTCCGGTGAGATGATGTGACGGAGTACTGATGATGCGGTGATGACCATGTAGTGCCTCCCTCTTTTCACCTGGCTGATGCTAGAGACCGAGGCAAACATCTGCGTTCCCCATGTTCCTCCATGACAAGATGTGCTTTGGTCACTCGAGACTTTCTAGTGGTCATGATTGATGTGTTGAACAAGGACCTTGCCAAGTTTGAGTGATGCCAAGATCTCCAACAAGGCCAACAAGACCTTCCGAAGACTGATCCCGACGGACCCCGAACCCCACGGAACGACATGATCTTCTTCATGGACGTCGAGACCCCCGACTCAAAGATCCTCGGAATCGAAGTTCATTGACACAGGGTCCGGACCCCCAGAACGCCAAGTTCTCCATCCTAAATCCGAAGATTCATCGGACCCGAAGATTGAACCCCGACGCTTTCTCCTTCCATTCGAAGATCGATCCTAGAGTCCGAACCGAACCCCGTCAAACCCTCGGAACCCAAGATTTCTGAAACCCCAATGTGTGACCCTAATCCGAGACCCCTATTTTTATAAATGATATCTATCTTGTTGCATAAGTGAATCATCATGCTTGCATGCATATTTCACGGGTCCGGGTTATTTCGTCGATTCACCTTATAATTAAATATGGAGACCATATGCGGGCTATTCTAGTCTTATATTGACTCCATTTAAATTCGTGTAGCGAAACGGTGCCATGTTTTGCCTTGTTAAGTAAACATTTAACATGCAAGGTAATTAAATAACATGAACCTCCTAATTAATTATTGGGACCCCAGTTCCGCTTAATATTTCCTAGTTGCATTGCACCTTTGTCATGTCATACATCATACATGCATCATGCCCAATCTTCTATCGTAGTATTAAATAGTGCATCCGGTGTTTCTTTTAGTGCTTTGCTTCTTCACGGATTAGGCTGTTGAGTTGATGCGAGTATCGACAAGTTCTCCGGATAATGTATCTTAGACAGTGTTTTTCAGGCGAGCATTCTCCCATTTCTACCTATTTTGCTTTTATAGTATTTATTTCCTCCCGTTGATCTATTTTTATCCGTATTATGATGTTTTAGTTTTCGTGCACCATTTATATTCCTTGCAGCCTCTATATTGCCTTGCACACATCCTATTGCCTATTGTTTGATAGACAGTCGGCCTGGCGACTTGTAGTTGCTTGCTCAGGTGCTGCTTCGTGTCGTTGTCGTTCCACCATTGTTGGAAGGTTGACACATGTTTAATGGTGGAGATGATCATGACATTAATTACAACTTGTTAAATAAAATACTGGGAATAGATATAACTAATGCAGAGGCACCGGTGGGCAATAGATATTATTTGGTTCTTCCACGCTCACTTGTGTCCCATAGGCCCCGAGTACTTGATACCTGTTCCTTGACTATTCGCATTATCCACATACGGGAGACTCTATGGATCCCCTTTGTCTGAGCTTGATTCGCACTTTATTTCTTGGAGCCACAAACTGGGCTTTATTACTATCATGTACTTATGCCATGCTTTACTGCTTTATTTACGATTGTGCGTGTAGCACCTGTACTATTTAGGACTTGTGACACGTTTCCGCGGTATCGACAAGCCCAACCACACTTTCGGGTTTCCAGTCGTTTACAGCCATCTACACAAACCCTGGGTCAGTCTCGGAGTCGGCCAACTTCGCTGCGGGTAGTTTAGTGGGGTGGCTCCCTGAAATAATTTATAAATCCTGTTAATGCTTTGTCGTGAGGCCTCGTTGCTTTTTATTTGGTTCTTCCCGATGTTGATCGTGTGTGTGTTGCTATTTGTGCACCCATGCAGGGTAAATATTTCTGAAAGCCGTGTCCGCGGTTATGGATGACTTGGAGCACAATATCTCAATCATAGACAACCATAACTAAAGTAGTTCTATAAATTTGACCTTAACATGTCTAGTAATCAGTTTCACTACAATGGAATGAGTAAATAAAAGTGCCAATAACTGCTGGTTTTGGGATGTCTCATGCTAATTGTATCTGACTAGTAATTATTGCAACTACAAATGAATGGTTAACTAAAACTGTCCACTACTTATGATACCAGGATGACTCATGCTATCTATATCTGAGTAGTAAGTGTTGCAACTATAATGGAATAAATAAAACTGCCAACTGCGTGAGTTCCTCGATTTGGCTTCCTCGTTTGGTCTCGAGGGGGGAAATACTAGGATGGGTATGTTTGGTGTTACTATCAGGTTGGATCCAAATATGTCTTCCTTATCTCTCTCTAATAGCCAATAGTTGAATCGGGTCTCTATAGTTTGGTTAGTGCATGCTTCGCTGCCGCTTCAGTCCACCATACCTATGTAGGCGAGAACCGCCGAATTCTAGACTCGCCGTGTACTGGCCTCAGTACTGGCCACTCTCTTTTTCCTTTGCCCCTTGTCGGCACCCCTTTTGTTTTAGCAGGTTTGAGATCGACGTCGTTAGCAGGGTTACCCTTCCGGCTTGGTCTGGGCAGGGTTATGGACGCCATTAGTTATTCTTCAGGGCTCTTAGCTCAATTTGCTTCTTATCCGTACTCGGATGTTGTAACGTTTTTAAGGTGATTTGGATCTTTGTACAGTATATCTATATTCTTGACTCTTTGAGTCGTTGTTGTATATATATGTTCTGTGGGTTCCATCATGGACTATTGTGTAATGATATTACTTTGTTTTCCACCCGCACGCAAGTGCCTGGTGGGCATCTTTGAATTATTTCTATGCGGGTTTAGCGGAAATCACTAAAACTTGCATAGGGACGATTCGAGGGTGTTACAAAATCTCTCTAGTACTAGTGGTGTGTTATTTGTGTTCTTGCTAAGAGGAAAGTTTGGTTAACAGGAAGCAACTCTCTGTGCTCCTACGGTTGTTCCTTTTATTCATTCTCTGCCTGCTCCCTTGTTTCGACAACTATGTAGTTCTACATGTGTAACTGTGTTGTGTGTCTATGTGTTGTGACTATGGATCAATTCAAGTGAAATATCTAATGTACTTATCCTTTTACCTCTATCTGCCCTAGTGAAACTTTCCCCTGTGGTTTATGATGTGGTACTGAAACCATTTGAATAAAAAGAACAGATACTTCTCCTTTGGTGAAACTTGCCCCTTTTATTTGAATTGCTCAATGATGCAATTTAAATAGTGCACTTCACTGTTTATAGATGAGAGCAATACTTCTAACGAACCTTTCTTTTAGTTTGGGTTCCTTTTTTATTTTTTTACAAGTACAATATTAAACAAGGAAGATCAAGAAGATTAGATGTAGTACTTAGTTAGGGATTAGTTTAGGGTTTTTTCATTTTATCACTTTTGTAATCTTTTTATTTTCCTTCTGTAAGAACAATGTAATATTGTATAATATTAATAAAGTTAAATTTCTTTGTTTTATGATTATATATCTTGTTTATAAATAAGAATTCAATTCTTATTTATTATTATACTTCACCTTCCATATATAATTAGTTTCAATTTTATTTTGTTTAAATTTTTGTAAAGTTAATGTGACTTATATATATTTTAGTTATAAAGAGCAATGTAATGCATGTATTATATTAAAGAATTATTTTTTATTTCTTTATAGTACTCGTTTTATTTTTGAAACATGTATGAACAAGGTATAAAGTTTTCCTTTATTTATTTAATTACATTACTTTGCTGTATTGCACTTATTCTTGTTGCATTTTCTTAGTTAATCTCAATTATGTGAATTACCTTAAATAAATTAATTCTAATATAAGCTTAAAACTAATTTAAGTTTCAAATTCATAATTCAAATACTCTTTGAATTCCTTTTCCCAAAACAATAAAAAATGAGCAAAGATCATATCGAAATATATCACACTTGTCCCCTCGTTTCCTACCAGAACAACAAAGATCTTGATCCCTCTACACGAGTTTAGTTTTGCATGAAATTTCTCCAGATTCTCTTATACATGAATGCAATGCACATACATGTGTTCTCGCTATTTCTAGCTGCTAATCCTGGGATGTTACACGCAGCCCGAGATCAGTGCCCGTGCAGTGGCTCGGGAAGAACTCTTCTCGGGATCCTGGCAATGACCCTAGCGGCAGGTCGACCCCGGGTAGCCACATGGGGACAAGGACCTGACTGATATGACGCATCCTAGCGCTAGACTGCACTGGGAAATCTCCAAGTGACACGCGATACCAATGCAAAATTGCAAGGCCACGTTGCAGGCCGTAGCCTGCCACGTGGTTGAGCTCGCATCGCCGTGTGAGATCTGACCCCTGTGGTGTCCTCTTATGTTCTTTGAGAGGGGGAGACTACATAACCTTCCTCTCGGGAAGGAACTCAGTGTAACCTTGTGATAATCAGATAGTAGCTAGTTGCAGGACGTAGGGATCAGCTCACTTGGGACCTGAACATGGGTAAAAAACCTGTCTCTCTCTCTATGATTGTGTTCGTCTAACTCGTCGATCGAGCTCGCCGGATGTTGCATCCCTGGCCAAACAACAAAGGGAACTCATTCCTCCGGTGTCGAAACACAAGACACGACAAGCGGTGGCCTAAATGCGTATAGCCTGGTTTTTTAGGACGCGTGAATAAAATCACTTAGCATCTATTTTCGTTAGGAAAAATGATCATTGGCCACATGCACGGAGCATATATTGTGGAATGAGACTGATGTCAAAAAGTGGAAGAAACAACCAAAAAACATGTTACATGCCTTATATTTTAGAAAAAATAAGGAGTGGTTAGGGCATGTACAATGGTAGGAAATGCATGCTTTCTTTTAGCCATCCAAATCAAGCAGAGAAGACAATATATATAAATTATACAATGTATTATCTCTTATTATCTTCTCTAACGATTAATAAAACATAGAGATTTCTACTTTCGTACCCTCGGTTTGTTAGTTGTACTCAGTTTTCCCCAACCGCCCAGTTTTCCTCACTTTTGCCCATATCCTTGTACGAAACTCTCACATGGTCTGAAACTCGCCATCCGTCAGCCTTGTCATTACGTGCTGACAATTGGGGCCGCGTTCAGTCAGGTCCCGTAGTAGACCCTCGCCGTTACGTGCTGACGAGTAGGGTCGCGTTCTCTCGGGTCCCGTAGTGTACCCTTGTCGTTACATGCTGACAAGTGGGGCCGTTTCAGTCGGTTCCCGTAGTGAACACCTTTCTCAACTTATTCAGATCAATATCGGACTCACAGCTTATCCACGTGAGCGCCGGACCCAGAGCTTACCTAGGCCGGTGTCGCAAGATGGGACCTTGAGCCAGCCCCGCGCCCGCTCTCTTTGTCTAGCTTCATTTTCATATAGTGAAATGTAATACATATACGAAAATTATACACTTTGAACTCTTTTAAATCACACTTAGGACATGATAATGTTGTGCTAATAAAATCCTGATCATTTATCATTTCTATGGAGTGAAATATAATGCATAAACTTGTGTATACGAAAATTATACACCTTTGAACTCTTTGAAATCGCACTTAACACGTGATAATGTCGTGCTAAGAAAATCTTGAGAGATTATCATTTTCATAGAGTGGAATGTAATGCATAAACTTGCATATGCGAAAATTATAAACCTTTAAACACTTTTAAATCACACTTAATATGTGATAATAATGTGCTAACAAAATTTTGAGAGATTATTATTTTCTTCCCCATTTTCATACAATAGAATGTAATGCATAAACTTGCATATACGAAGTTTATACACCTTTGAACTCTTTGAAATCACACTTAATACGTGATAATATTGTGCTGAGAAAATCTTAAGAGATTATTATTTTCATAGAGTGGAATATAATGTATAAATTTGCATATACGAAAATTATACACCTTTGAACTCTTTGAAATCACACGTAATACTTGATAATGTTGTGCTAAGAAAATCTTGAGAGATTATCATTTTCATATAGTGGAATGTAATGCATAAACTGGCATATATGAAAATTATACACCTTTAGACTCTTTGAAATCGTACTTAGGTCATGATAACGTTGCGCTAATAAAACCCTGATCATTTATCATTTTTGTGGAGTGAAATATAATGCATAAACTTGCGTATATAAAAATTTTAAACCTTTGAACACTGTGAAATTGCACTTAATAACGAGATAATAATGTTCTAGCAAAACTTTGAGAGATTATCATTTTCTCCCCCATTTTCATAGAGTTGAATGTAATGTATAAACTTGCATATACGAAAATTATACACATTTGAACTCTCTGAAATCGCACTTAATACGTGATAATATTGTGCTAAGAAAATCTTAAGAGTTTATTATTTTTATAGAGTGGAATGTAATGCACAAATTATACACCTTTGAACACGTTCCAAATTATATTCAAGTTTATTTATTTATGGAGTTAAAGTACCGGTGGCAAACTCATTATTTTGCATGGATAGAGGGGTGCCCCTCGACAGATATAGGGGTTATCATGTCCGCTAGATCAAAAAGGATCAACGGTTGGTGAGCACGATCCGTGTGACAACTGTCTCAACCAATCAGACGCAACAGCGAAGATGAGTACATGTGCGAGAGATTGATACTAAGAGATGGCAAAACTGAGTAGAACTTAAGAACCAAGGGTAAAACTGAGTAGAACTTTAAAACCAAGAGCAAGACTGACAAAGGGATTTAAATAGAAAATAGAAAAAAATTTAAAAAATGAAAAATGCGTCTTTTATACAATAAAATACATCTTAGCATACATCAAACTATTTGCAATTCAAATATACACCAGTTTAATAATTATTGCCGTATTCAGACAAACTATGTTTTGGGAAGAGATATTTTGGGAAGAGGCTTGAGTAGAGAAAGCGATGAACTTTCATAGATAGCAGATGATTTGAGAAATGGTGATTTAGGTTAAAACTTGATTTATATACATTTCTTACGGTGGCAGGTCACATAATAAGACTCCCTGGATAGATGACACTATGTTTTGCTCTTTTTGAATTTGTTGTGCATAAAATGACTTAGTTAGCTAGCTAAAACCTATTCGTTGACTCTCTGTTGACCAGCCACCGGAGGGTAAAACTGAATATATTGCATACGACAGTGTTAGTACTGGAGGGAAAAACTGAGTACAACCAAACTGCTAGTGTTACACTCGAGGGCAAAACTGAGCATAACTAAGTCGTCAGGGTTAGACACGAGGAAAAAACGTGACTCATGGTACGCGTGTACGGTGCACGGGACGGTAGCGGACACGTGTAGCCATGCATGATGCGGTTGCGTACGCGGTTATTCGGTGCATGGTGGTGCAATGAAACATCACTTTCTTTCTCCTTTAATAGAGGCCTTCTCACTCTCACTCACCACTCACTCGCTCAGTCAACCGTCTCCACTATCTCATCACCTTTTGCAAACCCTCAAGAAAACCCCAACCACGCCGGTGATGGAGAAGAACGATGCGGTGGCCATCAGCGCCTCCAAGGCGGTCGGCGAGGAGGCCCCTGTCCCCGTACAGGCCCCCGTCCAGGCATCGAAGGCAGCCGTCGTCCCATCCCCGCATCCGTCGTAGCTGCCGGCGAGGAGGCACCAGTCGGTCTCGGGCAGATCCCGCTCGGCTGGGACCCCTACGAGGAAGTTGATTACATAAGGCCGGAGAACCCCTATGACACCAGCATCGCCAACCCATGGTCGGAGGTAACCAGGGTTTTCTCCCCTTCCCTTGTACTTCCCCCGTTCCCATTGTTGGATGCTAGATCGTATGTTATTAGGGTTTGGCTGTTCGTATTTTTACAGTAGCTAATCCTCTTGTGTTACATCTCATACTTCGATGAATCCCTCTGTTCGTATTTGAACCCCCTTGTTTGTAGTTGGGATCAGTATTCGATTTGGTTTAAGATTTGGGGAATAATCAGGAGATCTCAATCGGTTAATTTATGCAAATAATCAATCCCGATAATTAAAGTATCTCAATCATGTCCTTATTGCACTCTACTGTTTTTTCCAACAGGAGGATAGCAGCGACGACGAGTCCAAGGACACCAAGACTCGTCATGTGCTGAGGAGGCTAAAGTCTGGCCAGTACAAAAACTACTTCGCCGGCGATGTCTACAGGTGCCCCTTCTTCCCCACCAGAAGACTCTGCGCCACGGACTTCAACTCCCTCGTGAAGCATGCCGATAACGTGAGGACCTGCAGCGAGTCCGTGAATGTCCACGACTTCAGAGCCAAGCACCAGACGCTCGGCCTTCACCTCCGCAACCTCCAGAAGGTGGCTATCAAGGAGGGTCGCATGCCCCCGATCAAGCCTAAGGCGCCCAAGGTCAAGGACTAGGCAGCAAGAAGTGGAGGAGGCGCCAGAGGGAGGAGGCGGAGGCCATGAGGGGCCACTAATCTTGTGATGCTGCTGTAAAACACCTTTTTTTTGTCTTGTCTGTGTTGAACTTGTCCGCTGCTGCCACTGAGCAGCCTAATTGTCGAACCTCGTTAAGTACCGTACTATATAACCTATATTAGCTGCTTTATCTATATCTGTTCTGTTTACTGAATTTATTTATGGTGCTGGTTAAATTTACTGCTCTAGATTTGCTACCAGATTGGGATAAAACGAGGGCCAAAAGAAACAATGAATGGAGAAAGAAGCTGTTCTAGATTCGCTATCTTTTTAGACAAAAAAACACAACTGTTAGCGAGAGAGGGGAAAAGACGCTTTTAAAAAGGCCAATCATAAAAATAATAAAAAATAAAACTTACAATTTAGGCGACATGGCGCACGTAACCACCAAACACGCCCCACATGGTCCCACACTACGTCCCCCATAATCAGCGAAAGATGGATGGCTGATCCGCTGTGTATCCTGGCCACACCTGTCACAATGTGACGGTCAAGACGACGTAACGTAACGCTCAACGCACGACCCGCCCCAACATGGTCCCACCAGTCAGCATGTAACGGTCAAGGCTTTGACCTGGCGGCACCCCCCCTCCCCCCGTCTGAGCGCCTGTGAGGGTTTCAGAATAGAGGGAGGGGAAAAGTGAGGTAAAACTAAACGGCTGAGAAAAACTAAGTACAACTAACGAACCGAGGGCATGAAAATAGAAAACCCTAAAAATTAACTATTTTACTAAGAGAAGACATATGGTATAATAGAGAAAATAATATTCTTTTATTTTTAAGAGATCGTCCCTTAGCTAAGGGAAGACAACTTTATCTTTCTTATTTATCTCACATTCAACTAAGCAAAAATTTAAAACATGTCAACCGTAAGAAAAGAATGACGTCCCCCATTATACATGACCTTTAGTCACCTTACATATTGGGATAGAGGAAGTAATGATGTAGATCTGAGTTTTCAGAAAAAATGACCGATGATTCATATGGAAGGGGAACAACATTAGGTCCACCTTCATGTGGCGTCCAATGGGGGAGTGAAAACCGTGACAGTAGTTCACGTGAAGCATTCATTCGGTAATACTACCTTAGCTCATGCCCTTATGTTCTTGAGCGATTGTTACTCATATATTTATTTATTTTTAATAACGTGAACTAATAAGTTGGTTTCTTTTAAACACAGCACTCTTGAACTCTCGAGCAGGTTGGTTACGAGGTTTTTTTACATGGAACACTCGTATTCCATTAAGACACGGCACGATCGCCGGATTACAGAATTAGGGTAGCCCGAAGTCCACATAATATGGTTTTCCTGAGCTACACTACCACCCAAAGCTACTAGTTCATGAGCAGGCTTATTACAACCCCATGGGACGTACATCACATGGGTGTCGATGAAATTAACGCATAATTGATACCTCAAATCACCGAAAAGGATACCTAAAGGACTAAGATCATAGTCCGAGCTTGTCATGGCAGTCTTCAAATTAGTGCAGTTTGTTTCAAACATAACTCACCCCACTCCCATCTGATCTGCAACCTGGATGGCATTTGACATGGCCAAAGCTTCAGTATGGAAAGCATTCTCCACAAAAAAAAGTTGGTTACGAGGTGAGGAAGAATTTTCACATGCATATTAAATCAATAGTACAATGCAAATAAAGATGAATACAAGATCAAATATTGCACAAGAATATCTTAAATGTGTCGTGGAGTACATCTTAATTAATAAGGTATATTTAGTTGTGTTCCTGATTTACATGCATGCAGTTTTGAAATGTCTATAATAGAAATGCATTTCAGGCAAATTGGGGTTTTAATATTATTAAATTATGTATGGCTATCTTTTCATACATGTGAGACACGTGAATTCTCACGTACATTATGTTTACATGTGTAAACGAGGAAATGAATTTTACAAACCGTGACAATGCACAGTCACTCTGCTAGTGATAGGTAGTAACTGAATTCTATGATCTTGGATTAAAAATACATCCTCCCTTATCTGTGTTGCCAAGATTGAACCAAACAAAATTTTCAGTGTCAAACATATCTCCATCCATCTAGATCAACCCATTTGTGCAAAAACAATCTAAAGACCTCTTAGTTGCATACAAATCTCATGTATCATCGTGCCGTCCAAGGGGAAGTGTGGGCTGGGCGACCGCACGGGCCCCCCAATTTTTTGGCCCCCCGAATCCCAGCGCGAGACCCTCATTTCATACGACATTTTATGCGCCTATTTCTCCAAACGCCAGTCTAGTACCGATTCCTGACGTGTGTAGGTTTCTAGAAAGCCCAAAGTCTCTATCGGTCGATCAAATCATGTCCAATTCGGATCGACGATCGATCTATTCTACAAAATTTCTCTTGATCAAAGATTCACCCCTCATGACCATGTTGTGCACGCTGAACGCCCACGTTGCAAGTACGTATCTCCCTAATGCAGTTCACCTGCCTCTGCCCAAGGCACGCATGTTGCACTAGGGCATCGATTGATCTATGCATTGGTGAGCCAACGTCTACTCAAGTTCCATCTCTAAACACTAGCAACGCTATGGACACGGGTCAAAACCTCCTTCGGCAATAGAGAAAAGTTATGTTGCCAAGAACATGCCAGTGATGTGAAGACCTCTATGTCAACAGAGGCAAAACCCATCACAGATAAGGGGTTTTTCGGCAATGGTTTTCTTCTTATGCTGTTTCCTTTGAGTGGTGATCATCGATTACGATTACATTGCTTTCAATCGTTTGCACTCAGATTTTTATGGGTACTTTTCTGTCAGCCACTGCCTTATATTATTTGCATCACACTAAAATGTCGCACTAAAACAGTAACATATTTTATTTATTCATATCATAGAAGATTGTCACAATTACATTTCCAACACAATATGACCTAATCTACAACTTTTCTTGGTTTTGTCTTTATCTCTGTGACGACTATCTTGCAATTATGAATTTATCCTTGAAATCTTGCAAGCATTGCTCCAAGTATCTAAAAATATAGTACAAAATGTTTTTCAATATGAGAATTGTAAACACATATAGAAAATATTGATTTTAAACACAACTAGATATGAGAACAATTTCTCATCGGAGCATGTTTTAAATAGAGCTTCTCGAGATGCTCGATCCAAGTACTTCTTTATGCATAGTGCCCGAAACAAACTCCTGGTTTCAATCGAACCCTGATTAAGCAACATACATGCACACTAATAAACCGAAACATACATATAAATACTATTTAATAAGAAACATAATCTAACACAAACAAATCACGTACAATATTCTTTTTTACATAATCACATAGATTTTTTATGGCTAAATAGAACATAAATAATAAAACAACTAGAGAAACCCTAATTAATCGTCACTAAGGATGGTCATAGAAAGATTTAAACCTTTGCGTCAGCGGGAGTATCTTGTCATAGTCCTTCGGATCGAGGCACCATGGGATAGTGGAAACCTCCGCGTCGATGCCCGACATCGGCCGGATGCAACCGCATCCGGATACGCCACAAACCGACCAGTTGCAGCCACAACAGGATACGCTCGGCACCGGCTGGATGAAACCATAGAGGAGGAGCTTCTTCAATATATCCTTCTGGGGAGAAGACAACGTGGAGCTGTCGTGCCTTGACCTGATCAAGACGAAGAGGAGAATAGGACTAGGAGCCATCATGCCTTGACCAGATCTGGACAAAGAGGATAAGAGGATGAGGAGTCGTCGTGCCTTCACCAGATATAGACAAAGAGTAGAAGAGGACGAGGGGCATTGTGCCTTGACTAGATCTGGAAGACGAGGAAAAGAGGATGAGCAAATGTCGTGCCTTAACCATATCTAGAAGAAGAGGAGAGAGGGACGAGAGAGACGCCACTTCCAGATGTGGGAAGAGAGTGAGAGGAAACTTTCTTGGCGGGTTAAGGAGAATTATATAGATGGGTCGTGAAACGTGGACAATGGGCCATTTTGAACAAACATTGTCGTAGAGCCCTTTTCAGTAATGGATAAAAACAATCCGTTGGCAATATGTTGGTGATGGAAATGAAAATTTCTTTATGGTCTACAATGCACGGCCTGTATTGAGCAGCCCTCGTTGGTGTTTTTCTCCGTGAGCCATATCGTTGTTGTTTTCGACGGGGGTATCCTTACTTTTGCTCTATACTAGTGATAGCTCCAGACTGTATTTTAAATGGCCCTTGTCTTGCCTCTTCTATTTGTCACAATCCTAGATTAGGGTTTGATTTTCTTCTAATACTAGATTTCTCTTTGTGTCTCATGGGGCTCGGCTTAAAGACAAATCGTTTGATGAGAAAAACAAACTGGTGAACCCGACTTCCTAAACCGAGGCGCGACGATCGCCTAAATAGGAAAATGTTAATACCATGCCACACGTTATGGTGATAATTAGTCGGCCATTCGTCTAAGCAAAACAATGGACAAAGGTAACATAAATAATACATAAAGATAAATGCTAAACCTTTATATGATAGAAGAAGCATAAACTGATATATGATAGAAAGAGAGTGAGAACTTCTGAAGATGGAAAGCTGTCGAGACACGGCAGGCGGCTATTCTAACTAAATGTACGTTCTACTCAAGCTATCTACTAGAGGACTTTTCTATCCTTTTTTCTAAGCCTAGGCCAAGTTTGATGCTCTTTGTGACTCGCAACTAGTGAAGGGTAGTTCTATCCTCCGCAAACACGTCCACCACGAGGAAAAATTATTCTTCCCTTTGTTCTGTCCTCCGTGAGCACCTTCTTTATTTCGCACCACATTGTCACATCCTTCATCTTCTTTGTATGACATAGATGCTCTTGCTCCATAAGCCGTCGATGGTGAAGGAATAAGAAAGCCTTCACCTTTGCTCTATCCTCCGCGAGCACCTCCTTCGTTTCGGACCACACTGTCACATCCTTCATCTTCTTCGTCCGACATGGACGCTCTTGCTCCATAAGTCGCTGACACACAACACCATCCCGTCCCCACCCCTCAGAAGGCCGGTGAAGGAAGAAGAACGCCTTCACCTTTTTGACGCTCCTTCACGGGACATTGTCTAGAGGAGACGAACAACAAACGATGCCACATCTGTCAAGCATGGCCTTCTGAAATAAGAGAGAGGAGACATTTGTGGTGTTCCTTGGTATAAGAAGCTTACACCGTGCAAGGAGGAAGATGTATAAATAAGAGCATGGAAAATAAATAAGAGGAGATAACCTGCAAAACCACGACGACGTCCGCAGGCAAACACGTTAAACAGAGTCTGCCACGTTGGCAGCAATAAAACACGTGAGTTGAGGAGGCGACACACATACCCAGGCACTGTAAGCAAAACTTACGAATTCGCCATCGATAACCGCATAAAACAGGCGAAAATGCCTCTAGAGTGCCACACGTGGCCACACCACCTAGCACAGCTAGGTCTAGAGTGCCGCAAACGCCACACACCGACCCTGAGGCCGCGCATCACGCGAGCCGACACTAGTGGAAACGAGGCCTTTGGTTGAGCCTGGAAATGAGCTTTAACACCGGTTCTTCTACGAACCGGTGTTAAAGAGGGGGCCTGTACCAGCGTGGCCCGTGCAGCAAAAAGGAGCCCCCCCTTTAACACCGGTTCGTGGCGCGAACCGGTGTTAAAGGCCCACCGTGGCTCACACCCCTTTTAACACCGGTTCGTGGCTTGAACCGGTGTTAGAGGGCTATATAAGAGCCACACCCCCCACTCTTCCATTTTTCACTATCTCATTTTGGAGCCTAGCAAGAGGTGTGAAGTGTGCTAGTTTGTGTTTTTTCGTATGCACAAGAGGTGTTCGTGAAATGCCGAGAGCTCAAAATAAGTTTTCTCGTTGCTCTTTCCTTCTCCGAGGTCGGCAACTATCCTTTCCTGTGTCATTGATGTACTATATATATAAATGGTCATCTCCCTATTATTTTTTGATATATACTATATATTAATGCAGATGAACCGGCAATGGATGTACGGTGACCGCCGCACTTCCGAGTACATTACGGGCCTCCAAAATTTCATCGTTGTGGCTAATGCAAACCGTGGTCACACTGGTTTTATGTGCTGTCCGTGTGTTCACCTTTGTCGAACAAGAAAGACTACTCAAATACCAGAACCATTCACGCCCACACCTTCGATCCGGTTTCATGCCCGGCTATAATTGTTGGACCAAGCAGAGAAAAAGGGGTTGTGATGGAAGACAACGAAGAAGAAGAGGATGATGACAACTATCATAATATGTATCCTGAATATGATGATCTTGTAGAACGGGGTAGATAATGAAGATCAAGAGGCAGATGGGCCCGTGATGACGATCTTGGTCGGGCCATTACTGATGCAAAGGAAGAATGTGAAACTGAAAAGGAGAAGGAGAAGCTGGAGCAGATGTTAAAGGATCACAAAACATTGTTGTATCCAACTTGCGAAGATGACCACAAAAAGCTAGGTACCACACTGGATTTGCTGCAATGGAAGGCAGAGAACGGTGTGACTGACAGCGCATTTTCAAAGTTGTTGGTAAAAATGAAGAATCTTCTTCCAAGAAATAATGAGTTGCCCGATTACATACCAAGCAAAGAAGGTTATGCGCCCTCTAGGATTAGGCGTGCGAAGATACATGCTGCATTAATATCGTGCATCCTCTACCGTGAGAAATCGAGAATTTGGATGCATGCCGGTATACGCCTTTGCGGTATAAGATAAGACGAGACGATCCTGGCGATGTTGAGGGCGAGGCCCCTAGGAAGAAGGTTCCTGCCAAGGTTATGTGGTATGCTCCTATAATACCACGGTTAAAACGTCTCTTCAGAAATAAAGAGCATGCCAAGTTGTTGTGATGGCACATGGAAGACCGTAAGAAAGACACGATGTTGAGACACCCCGCTGATGGGTCACAGTGGAGAAAAGTCGAGCGAGAGTACCCGGACTTCACACGTGACGCAAGGAACTTAAGGTTTGGTCTAAGTACAGATGGCATGAATCCTTTTGGTGAGCAGAGCTGCAGTCATAGCACCTGGCCTGTGACTCTATGTATCTATAACCTTTCTCCTTGGTTGTGTATGAAGAGAAAGTTCATTATGATGCCAGTGCTCATCCAAGGCCCGAGGTAACCCGGCAACGATATTGATGTGTACCTAAGGCCATTAGTTGAAGAACTTTTACAGCTGTGGGCCAAACCAGGTGTACGTATGTGGGATGAGCATAAAGGGGAGTCATTTGACCTACGAGCATTGCTTTTCGTAACCATCAATGATTGGCCTGCTCTTAGTAACATTTCAGGGCAGACAAACAAGGGATACAATGCATGCACACACTGTTTAGATGAGACTGAAAGTGTATATTTGGATAAATATAAGAAGGTTGTGTACCTAGGGTATCGTCGATTTCTTACGAACACGCATCCAAGAAGAAAGAAAGGCAAGCATTTCAAGCGTCTGGCGAGAACCGGAGGAAGCCCGTCCTCCGTGCGGTGAGGAGGTATTTGGTATGGTCAAGGACCTAGAAGTAATCTTTGGAAAAGATCCTGTGTCTATCTGTTCGAATAGCGATGCCGGACACGCGCCCATGTGGAAGAAGCAATCTATATTTTGGGACCTACCCTATTAGAAAGTCTTAGAGGTCCGCTCTTCAATCGACGTGATGCACGTGACGAAGAATGTTTGCGTGAACCTGTTAGGCTTCCTAGGAGTGTATGGGAAGACAAAAGATACACCGGAAGCACGGGAGGACCAGCAACGTCTGAAAGACCCTGAAGAGCCTATGCATTCTGAGAACGAGAAGGGTAAACGATGCCACTTAACTCCTGCCAGCTACGCTCTTACTAAAGCAGAGAAGAAAATCTTTTTTGAATGCCTGAGCAGTATCAAGGTCCCGTCTGGCTTCTCGTCGAATATGGTGGCGCGGTCGGACTCTCCAGAGCGTCATGGCCTATGACACTGCCGCCGACTCTAACCCCCGTCTGCGCTACCCTCAAGTCCAGCCCACGCGTACTCAGCCTTCAAGGTTCAATTCTGGCGACCTGACGGCCAGCGATGACGGCAATGGCGAGTAATCTGACGACTACAATGGCGAGTATTACAGGCGAGCGGGAGCATGACTGAATCACTCCAACATTCCGAAACAAGTTCGGCCGATTGTTACTTAATCTGGCCATGTATCTTAATTTTCAGTTCTTTTATGTATCTTAATTTTCAGTCGTGCTTTATGTAACTTACTATTAGACCACCTTATATGGACAATGTACCAACAAGGGGATCTGAAACCTTTCCGTCCACCTCTGGTGAAAAAGACAAATTCCTGCCGAATCGGCAGGAAGTGGGTCAGATATGTAATACATGTTCATTATACTATGCTCTTGATTTTTTACTAATATCTTTTTTAGGTTCACAATATGATATTTCATCAATATTCCAATTCTAGTTGAGCTAGGCTTTGTCAGATTCAAGTGTATACAAAAGATGCGGCATTTAAATATCCAATCAATTCAAAAATGTTAATACAAAATAAAATATGATTTGCTCTAATAAAATAGGGTTAGATTCCTTTTTAGATGCTTAATATTTCTTATGTTCAAAGTTTTAGGATTTGACAATTTATTTTTGTTTGAATTGAATAATCAAAATTTATATGTAAGTGTTTTAATCATTTTGAAAATTTTCATCTAAAGTAAATATAAAATGTTTTTACATGAATGAATAGATATTATTTTTCTGAAAACTATGATATATTATTCATATTTTTTTGAGTTGAAATGAATAAGATATGAATTTTCTAAATTCATATCCTATTTTTTGAATTATAAATGCCCCCACCCATTTAATGCATGAAATAAATGCCCCCCCTTTAACACCGGTTCCAGCCACGAACCAGTGTTAAAGGAAGCGCATTTATTCGTTTTGGCATACCCTCCCTTTAACACGGTTCGTGGCTGGAACGGTGTTAAAGGAGAAATGCCGGCGTGAAACGAATCCCCCCTTTAACACCGGTTCCAGCCACGAACCGGTGTTAAACGGGGGGAGGGGGGGTTATAACGCGCGCGCCACCCCTTCCTTCTTCCCCCAGCCAGATCGATTCTTCCCCTAGCCCTACGAGAGGGAGCAACTCGTCCGCGCCGCCACCCGCAGTCATCCGCCGCCTCAACTCCTGCCATCTAGCCTCTTCCTCCTCCGTCCCCACGGTCCTTGCCGTCCTCCCTCGTAGTCTCCGGTCGGATCCCATTGTCCTCGCCCACCTCCGTCCTCTCGCCCGCTCCCACAAGGTCAACAGCGCCAAGAACCTCCGGGCCGCCCCCGTCTTGCCGGAATACGCCCTCCTAGGCCGAGCTCGACTCCGCCGCTCCTCCCCAGCCGACCTCCGCAAGGTGAGCCTCCCGTCCCTCTCCCCATCAGCTTCGGTTGGATTCAGAGGATTTTGTTTACACAAGATTATTTTGTAAGCTAATGGGCCTCCTAGCACAAGATTATTAGTAGTAAATTTTTTGTTTACAATATCGGAGGGCAGGCTTCAGCCTGTTTAAGCCTGCTTGCTGGCCTCGCCTTTTGGCGAAGGACACGGCACAGCGTGGCGTGGAAGGGCTTGTCGAGGAGGTGGAGATGGCCGAAGAAGGGGATGGCCCTCGGGCTCGGCGGGACCCTTATTATTATGTTCTTCTTCTTGCCGGCGATGACGAGGAAGCGGAAGAGGAGAAGGGAGGCGAGGGATTAGTAGTGATTTAGTTAGGGATTTTAGTGTGATTTTGTTAGTTAATTAGTGTGATTTTGTTAGTTAATTAGTGTGATTTTGTTAGTTAATTAGGGATTTAGTAGTGATTTAGTTAGAGATTTTAGTTAATTAGGGATTTAGTTAATTAGGGATTTTAGTAGTGATTTAGTTAGGGATTTTAGTTAGGGATTTTAGTAGTGATTTAGTTAGTGATTTAGTTAGGGATTTTAGTAGTGATTTAGTTAGGGATTTTAGTAGTGATTTAGTTAGTGATTTAGTTAGGGATTTTAGTAGTGATTTAGTTAGGGATTTTAGTTAGTTTATTATTAGGCTTAGGGTTTTATTAGGGATTGGGGTTTATTAGGGATTAGGTTTAGTTAGAATACTTAGTTAATGAGGTTTAGTTTAGTTAGTGATAGGTTTAGGGTTATTGTTATTAGGGCAATATATACTTAGTGATTTAGTTACTGTTTATGTTTTATGATTGTTTATTGCTATTATTTAGTTATGCCGCGTCCATCTCGTCCGAGCCTACTGGACTCCGTCGGGGATGTCCGAGTCTGGGCTCCGCCGGGTTGGCACTAGGAGGTGCTACCTGTCGGGACTCGTACCTTGGTGAGGAATCCGGGTATCATCGTCGACCCGGAGCTTCTTTGATGGCGTCCACGAGGTCCAGGAGCGGTGCAGAGGGAGCCAGCCCCCGAGGAGGTGGTACGTCGTCGTATCAGGGAGGAGACGAGCATGTCTGGCGATACATGTATCTTTTGGAGACTAGGTTCTCCAATATTTGGCAGGTTCACGGATCTCACCGAGCTATTCTCCGTGATGGTTCCTCTTACGTGGCTGCAGAGCTCCGTATAGCAGCGGCAGCAGCGTTAAGCTAGTTTATCTTAATAATGTACTTTATCTTATACTTTATCCTATAATGCACCGAGCTATTCTCGGTGATGTATTAATAATGTACTTTATATTATACTTTATCCTATAATGCACTAAGCTATTCTCCGGTGATGTATTAATAATGTACTTTATCTTATACTTTATCCTATAATGCACCCGAGCTATTCTCCGGTGATGTATTAATAATATACTTTATCTTATATTATTGTACTTTATCTTAATCACTAAAATTTTGTATCCGAGAGTTGTCACGTATGAATCCAAGTCCACTTGAATGTTTACTCTCTTACTCTAGATAATATTATTGTTTTAGAAACTATGGATCCACTTAGTAGAAACCTTGAAGAAGAAGAAATAATGGAGAACATTATCGATGAGGACACCTCACAATATCTAGACTTGGAGGGAATGATGACAACTCAAGTAGTCATGGAGAAGATGAAGACTCCGGTGAACGCAATTTAGTGATTACAAAGTCCGGCGAGGTATATGCATTGATTAAGCCTCTGCTGACTTCCACCAACAATCTTCTTCTACATGTATTAATTAACGCTTCTTTCTTCTTTTAGCCCTCTGGATCGACCAGCCAGCAACCATCTTATTCTACGAAAAAGAGCAAGCGAGGCACGAGCCATCGGTTGAAAGATCGTGCAAAGTTCACGATCGAAGCAGTCCGTATTGATGGCAGGCCGATGGAGCCTAAGAAGGCCACAGACAAATTTGTACGTCAGGCTGGAGTTGTTGTTAGGGACCAAATCCCAATCATAATTGAATATTGGAATAAGCCGAAGAAGGGCGACGATACCTTTGTCGATGAAAGATCTAAAGAAACGCTTTGGAATTCGCTGTTGGTAAATTTCACCCTTCCGCCAGAGGAGGATGAAAACAAACCGGTTATAAAGGAAAAGGTCAAAGAGTGGACTCTAAAGAAGATGGTGGCGCTTTCCAAGCTGGAAGACAAAATTGAACAAATTTGTCAAAGCTTGAGACTCAGATTTCAAAGACGCATATTATGCGAAGATAAGACCTCACCGCGCGAATTTGTGGCATACAAGGAAGGTGCTATAGCTACAAAGAGGTCGAAACCAATACGCTAAATGCCCGGAAGAAGGAATATTACGGAGGACAGGGTCGGTGGCTACATATCTCGAGAGGTCTAAGTGGGAGGAAGCTGAGAAGGCCTGCGTGATGAGGGATCACACCGGACACATGGGTGGGACCTACGTGCAAAGACTTGGTTCTCTGGAATCGAGGCAAGGTTGGACCGAAGCAGGATTGTGTATCTTCCCAACCCTCCTTGCCAAACCCGTCGAACTCATCACGCGGCATACGAGGAAACAGCCGCCAGGACCTTCCATCCCGACAGAGAATGACCAGCTCACACGCGCCATCGGTAAAAAGAACACCTGGACATGCACGAGGCACGGGGGTATGGCGTGGAAGGATGGGTTTGCGAGTGGGCGACTCTTACAGATGGCGCGGCAGAAAAGAAGAAGAGCGTCTGAGCGGATGACACAGATAGAACATGCACTTGTGGCGCTGAAGGCGCAAGTGAATGCACTGTGAAACCATCAAGCTACGGCCCATCTCAGCAGCACGAAGAGCACGCATTGGAAAGCCGTGACCGGACTCTGCGTGGAAAAGCGGTGTGGCTTCCACGGAGAACGTCACCACGCTTGAAATGGCGGGTCCTCGATACCCCGTGGATGAGATCACGGAGAGCAAACACGCTGAGCTGCATGTGAGATTAATGGGCTTATCCATTAAGGTGGCTGTCGGCTATGCCTTACCTCCTGTAGCTGGTGGAACTTACCACTGCCGACCGATTCGGATGGCTATGCTATTGTCGGGTGGATGAGGTTGTGAAGGAATATGAGGAAGCACAGCTTGACCATGCTACAAGTGAAGGGAAACTCAACTCAAATTTGCGTGAAAACAACCATTCTTTGGAAGAAGGAACACATCGTGCTTCCAAATTGAGGCCACTGGCACCCGCCGTCTCATAGCGTCGTGATCTGAGCCGCTTCAGCCATCTCTCTGCGACGACCATCTCTGCGCTTCAGCCATCTCTGTGGCAGCCATCTCCTGCCCGTCACCATCTCCGCGCTTCAGCCATCTCCTCGGCGTAAGTGGAAGAGCACGCCACGAAGAGCATCACTAGCACGCCAGAAGAGTTCAAAAACTACGTCCCGCAGCCTTCCGCTAAGCCATTGCGGTTTTACCGTGGAATCGCAGCGACGAGGAGACCAATAGGATCTCGGAAGAAGAGGTCAAGAAATTCTTTGCACCTAGATGGGCGAGCCAAGGAGAAAATAGATCGGCGGTGGTGGAGAAGTTTTACAAAATTTTTGAAACCTGAAACCCCACTTGTGCGGACTCTGCGCCAGATTTTGAAGGCGGATGCAAGGCGCCGTGGGAGACTGAAAGTAGCGATCGTCGGCACCCGAAAACAGTTCCCATGCTCGGAGAGCAGGAAAACCAATCATGCGCCCGCTCCAAGTGTTCGACACGGGGACGCTCCTCCCATAAATGATTACGGCAGAGCTACAAAGAAAGGCCAATGAGATGGGGATGACTTACATTGCATACTTGAACATCATGGAGACAACTTGCCCAAATGCGATGCCAACCCCATACGACCATGGAAGTATGGGAAGAATCTAATCAAGAAACAGGAGCTCAAGAATCTACCAACAAAGATGCGAAGATTGCACAAGTGGTACCTTGATTTCTGCAAGGCGAAAGGAAGAATGGATCACGGCGCATATAAGAGATCAGATTTTCTTGTGCGGAGATCGCCTTCAACATTCAAGACTTGCATTTTCTATTCAATCAGAAGGAACTCGACAAAGCTGCCATCAGCCTTTATTGTGTGTAAGTACTATTTCTGTATTTTCTATCTCATCTCATTCACTTCATTAATTGCATGTATATATATATGCTCACCATATATGTATATACTATTATGCAGGAAAAAGGTTATGGAATGCATGAAAGGAGGACCTTTTGACATTGGGTTCGTTGACCCAAATAGAGTTCATGAAGAAGTGGTAAGAACCAAACCCGGGCAAATAGAAGATTTATTGCTAAGGTCTTTACTGAGACAACAAACCAAAAGGGAAATACTATTGCCTTACAACTTCTCGTGAGTACTGTTACCCTCTGTTGTACACATTCTGTTTCGGCTTACTCGATGTTAAGTGTAACTGATGATGAGTTATGCGTGCGTAGGTTTCACTTTATTCTGCTAGTCATTCAACCTGACTCAGGAAAAGTCCTTGTCATGGACTCGTTATGAAAATAAAAAGAGCTATGGGCAGACTTTAGAGAGATGCTCCAGAGGTAATTTCAATCATATTATCGCACTAGATCGGCAACTTTCGTGACAACAAGTAATTAATTACTCCTTTATCCATTTTCTTTGCCGGACAGGGTTTGGAAAAGGTTCACGGGAAGGACCGTGGGTGAATGGTCAGAAGAACTAAAATTTGTAGACCAAAATGTAAGTAATACTAGCTAGCTAGGTCTGCGTATCTCTTTGATTCTGCTTCCAATTCCATTATATCATGCTTTATTGATTATTATTTTGATTGAACTCTCTATTCTCGTAAAGTGCGCGCATCAGGGACACGACAATAACTTATGTGGGTACTATGTTTGCGAGTTCATTCGCAACACGATATGTGCGACGGGCCAAGCCGCACTAGAACAACTTAGAGTAAGTAAACAAAGTACACAACATTATTTTATTACCATCAATTGTGTTGAGTTTTATTCTTATATATATTGACCCCATTCTTCATATATATTCAGATCGAACGGATGCAGGACTCCTACCATTTGACCGCATACGAGCCATTCAAGAGGAATTGGCGGGGTTCATACTTGATGAGGTCGTCACGCCTGGCGGAGAACTCTTTAGATATCCACCAAAATGAATGTTGTATATATGCTTGAACGTGTTTGTCTTGTACTTGATGCTTCAACGTTTACGGAGAATACCATACAATGACGATGTTGTGTATAATAATAGTTGCTTAATTATTCATGTACTCGTATGTACCGATGATGATGTATGTGTATACCGCTCCCGATCGATTCCCCCTCCCCCCTCCCTGTCCCCGCCGTGCATAAATCGGAAGCAGGGGCAGGGCGTAACTCTCTGCGGCAGAGATTTAGGCCGTTTTCCTGCCACGGTAGAACTCTGCCGCGGCAGAGATTTATCTCCTTTTCCTACCGCGGCACAGAACGAACCGGTGTTAAAGGGGGGCCTGAGCCCTACGGCAACCCCACGTGCGCCACCCTTTAACACCGGTTCGTATAAGAACCGGTGTTAAAGGGGGGGCCCCTCTAACACCGAACCCTCAACAGAGGTTCTACAACCGCTGTTAGAGGGCCCTCCAAACCGGTGGTAGAGGGGGGGGGGGTGTGCACTAGTGCGACGACACTTCCGCCCAAGCAAGAAGGAGCGCCACTCAAAGCATAAAGTCCCGGAGCCGCCGCTCCGGCGTCCACACCGGCCCCGAGACCGCGAACACTAGCGAGAACCAAAGCAACCCAAACACAACACGCCGACCCCGAGGCCGTGCACCACACGAGCCGTCGACACTTCTGCCCAAGCAAGAAGGGAAGACGCTCAAAGCGGAAGGGTCCGGAGCCGCCGCTCCGATGTCCACACCGGTCCCGAGACCGCGCACCCGCCTGGCTGGCGAAGCAGCTGCCAAGTAGAGCAAGCCAAACCTAGGCGAGCAGAGTACCAGACCTCCAAAGGCATCGCCCCCAAGAGGGAGATGACGATGACGCCGCCGATGCCCACTCCCACAAAATTCAAAGCTCAGGTTTTCACCTGAGACCCAAAACAATGAGGAAGGTGAAATTAGCTCCTCGATGATGCCTACAACAAGGGGCGCGACGTCCGAAGACGCCGACATCGCCGGCTTCAACCTAGGTCGATGCAGTGCTTTCGCGCGGAGTTCACCATGCCCAGGTCCAAGGAGCCTATCCACCGCGACGAAGAAACCAAGATCGCTTGTAGCGTGACACCACCACCACCGCTGGGCCACCGAAACGGGAGATTGATAGCCCGACGACCCATCACCGGTAGCTCCGCACCATGCTAAGGCCACACCAGCTCGAGGCCGAGAGCCCCGCCCAACACCATGCTGGCAGGAGCACCACCCAACAAGGCGGTAGCAGCACCACCTCCACCGCTGGCCGACGCGCCGGTCCTCGCAGCCACGCCGACCACCCCCTTCCTGCACGAGCCCAAGGGCACCGCCGCACCACACCCCGCATGCCCGTGCCGCAGGCCCAGGGAACCATCCAATGCCGGGGGCCGCCGCCCCGACATCCACATGCCGGCAAGCAAGCACCGTCCGCCCCTGCTGCCCACGCAGCCAGGGAGCAGCAAGTCCGACGCCGGAGAAGCGCCGACGCGTTTCGGGGCCGCCGCCCCGGCTTCCATAGCCAACAGCCGACGCCGGCCCTCCAAGCCCATCTGGGCCTAGATCTGGCCCTGGCGGCGCCTGCTGCCGTCAACAGCGCCGACCCCGCCGAAGGACGGCACCTCCACCACCAGGCGCCAAGCACGCTGGCCGACGCCCCCCTTCGCGTCCCGCCGTGCTGCCTCGCAGCCAAGCCGCCTCGCATGCCCGAGAAGAAGGCCGGAGGCCCCTGCAGGCTCGCGTCCACCGTTGGTTCCCCCAGCCAACTTTGGTGGCGGGGGCCGCCGCCACCGCGGCCACGCCAGCAGCAGCGGCGGAGGAGGGGAGAGGGTGGGGTGGGGGGCCGCCGGCGGCGTGTGCAGGGCTGCCCCGAGTCGCCCTCCACCGAGACAAATTATATCATCGTGTAGACTCAGGCCCTAGCTACAGGCTTAAACGATGATGATAAGACTGCGAGGCCTAGGCTGTATCGTGGAGATTCAAACCGTAGCAACAGCCTTAAACGATGATGATAAGAATGCGAGCCATAGGTTGTACAACGGGTAACGATTAGACATTATTTGTTCAAAAGTTGAATAAACTAAATAGACATTATCAACTTGTAGACCAACGAATTCTATACTACGTCAACTTTCTCGTTCATTTCATCTAGAGCAAACAATTTTATTTTCATATAAACGACATCTAGTTCGTTTATTTAGACCATTCCGTTTATGCAATCCTTCACAGTTCATCTTCATGCACCATAGAGTACTTTTTACGGCTGCACATTTTGGTCATCCAGTGCCTCTCACGCCATGATTTAACATCCTCCGCCTCGACTTCCAGCAACAGGGCCCCTTGCAGCACCACCCCGCCCCCTGCAACTGCTGCCCCACCCACACGTCGCTCCGCCGCAGCTTCCCTCCTTCTGTTGCTTTCCCATCAGCCTTCGTCACCGGCTGCCGCGACCGCAGTCCACCCTACTGCAAGAATCAGATTGGGTTGCAGTTTAGTAATCTTTGATCTGGTAATTTCTGCTCACGTTTTTTACTTGGATTGTATCTGTGTGTGCATGTGTATATACATGAATGAGAGAGCTAAGGGTAACGCAGAGATGCTGGTATGTTAGGCTTTGGAAACATGTTAATTTAGTCTATCTTGTGCATTATGTCCCCTTATTACTTCTAAATTTCTCTGTGTATGCACACACGCGTACAGCTTGGTTGGATAAGATGGCTTGCTTCTAGGTTACCAAGGAGTATTTATTATTGCTTTGTGTGCTCGCTAATTTAGTGTTTTCAAGAAGGGAGAGGTTCACATGATAAAGGAGCTTGCTTACCTTGCAGCAACTATTTGAATAATACTAGGCATGCCATCTCTTGCCTCCAACGCTAATAATTTGTTATTTAAGCATCAAATGAATAGACTTAACCAGATTGAATGGGTGCTACTGAATTTCAATTACCTTTTTTAATTGTATTTCCAGCCAATTTAATGTTTGTTTACCCAGAAGGGATTAACAGTACCAACCGTATAAAAAGTATTCAATCCAGGTATACGTGATCAGCAAGACAAACAACCTACAACATATCTTTAAAATATCAGATGAATAAACATTGTCGTTCCTACGCTTAATTAAGTAAAAGGTAGTTTCACATATATTTAGAGTTTTATAGAGGCTCATGGTTTTTAAAGTGGCGACCTGGGGATATGCTAAATGGGTATCATCATAACATGTCTTTAATCCGGCTAACCTGGGTGGCTCACAGTTGGTAGCACAGCCCATGGCCTGCTGGGCGGTCCAGTTAGACGGATCCAGAAGGGAGGTCCATTCCGGATATAGGAAGGCTACATGGGAGTCACCGACATACTCGGAGCCTTGGAGTACAAGACACGAAGACTAGTTAGTATTAGTGTAGGACTCTGTAACTTGTCCGGCAAGGTCCTTTCCCTGTAACCCTATGTTCTGGTGCCTTTATAAGCCGGGCCTATGGGAACCTTTAGGGCACGATTCATAAAACCCTCGCACAACGAACCAATCTCTGTAACTCGGTGTATTGCCATTATAGTGATTTATAGCAGGAGTAGAGTTCCGCCACCGTTGTGGGACTTGAACATGGGTAAGCTGTGTTACCTCGTACCCGCCAACTCACCGTCTTCCCCCACCTCTCTAAACATGCTCTGTAAGGATCCCTCCATGGCGTATTCGTCAGCAATACCATGAAAGTTGGCGCCCACCGTGGGGCAAGAGGCGCTTCGAGCTCTACACCGGGCGAGGTCCAAGATCTTAGCAGGAACCGGCGACACCGTAGCCATTGGGCGCGTTCTCTTCTTCGGAAACGTCTAGATCGTCCCTCCTAACAAATTCTGGGTCCTGACAAAGACGAACCCTACCCGCTGCTCCGTCGTCCTAGTCGGAGACATCCACATCTTCATCGGTGAAACTGACTCGGGTCCTAGCTCCCAGGAAGTCAGAAACTCGTCAAGGCCCGCACGGACTGCCTACGGGCAGGATACGTTCGTGGAAGAATCTGGGTCGTATCTCTCTCTGGAGTATGCCGAGTCAGATCGGAAAAATTCAAGGCCCACCCAAACCGCCCCTATGCAGGATATAACGGTGGAATGACCCCGTATATCCGCTTGGCTTCCCCGAGCGTTAGGGACACGGAGGTCACACTTTGTCGACATCGTTACCATCTTCGATCTGGCTAGATGTGTTCAGAGGAAAGGAGAATATCCATGTGAATACCTCGTCAGATGGACGAGGGTGAGGGAAACCCTGGAGGGTGACCATGCTGACGAACTCGTCTACCACTTTGTGGAAGGGCTCATGCCCGGAACGCTCCTCCGGCATACACTCAGGAGGCGGCAGGCCGCCGGTTCGCTCACCATTGGCGAGATAGTTCAAATTGTTAATAGTTATACGGACGCTGAGGAGAACACCAAGGTCATGCCTGGTCCTGAAGTCGAAGGAAGTAATAACAACGCCCCCCCATCATCCCCCTCCACCTCCGCCATCGACAACACCGAAGCCAACTCTGATTCAGTACTTGACGCACTATACGCCGACATCAAAATGGATGGCGGCGGCTCAGATGCTCATTCGGAGGAATACGACGCTGCTATGAGGGAGATTGAGCAGGAGTTCGAGAGGGAGGAGCGCGCCAAAAAAGCTACCACTTCCCGCCAGGTGCTAGTCGCCATCGGGAACTTGATGGTAGAAGGCAGACAAGAACCAGAACCTGAAAGAGCTCCGCCCATGCCTGGGTTTACCAGAGCGGCAGCGGCAAAGAAAGCCACCGATCCTCCGGGTCTGGCCAAAGCCATGCCTCCTCCAGCTATTACCCCGCAGCAGGCGCAGGAACTTACAACAAGCCCTAGTACTGCCAATCAAACAAATCTGCCACCACCACCATCAACGTCTGCAGCTGGCAACCCTTTGGCTAATCCCGCCAACAAGGCGATGTATGGTCCACTCCTCGACAAGCCCATAACCGTCTCCCATATCTAGAGCGTTACTGAGCTTGATGAGAAACATGCAGAAATCCTCGCGGAGGCCAAATGCATCGCAGAATAGGGCGCCCAGCTGGACAGAGATTTTGCCAAAGTACAACAATCCATCAAGGCGGCACGAGTAATGGAGGCTGAATACAAGCAGTTGCTGTTAAAGCACAAGTCAAAGAAGGCACCAGCTCACATCGTCGAACATCCCGGCGTTCGATGCAAGTTAGGATGGGTGATACGTCCATTTTGCATCACTATTCTATATCATAATTCACTGTTATTCATTGATATATTTCATATTAAGAGATGATACTTATGTTATTTCATCTGTTTTTGCATGGTTGATGACTTTTGGAGCATGGACCGCTGCAGTCAGGATTCTGATGGAAAAGGTGCTGTTTGGAGGAAAAATTCGTGAAGATCAGAAAATCTGGGAAAATATATGGAAAATCCTATCTTTCCAGAAGACGAAGACTACCAGAAGGAGGAGTGGAGATGGGCCATAGGGGGTCCACACCACGCCCTGGCGCGGGCCACCCTGGGTCGCGCCACCAGGTGGTGTGGCCCCCCTGGTCCACCTCCAGCTCTCCCCTCTAGCGTATATTATCTCCACAGAACCCTAATACCTAGGGAGCAACCACAAAAATATTCCGCCGCCTCTGTGGGGCGGAAAACACCGAGAGAGAAAGATCTCTCCGGCAGACAGAATTCTGCCGGGGGAATTCCTTCCCGGAGAGGGGAGACCGTCACCATCAACACCACCATCAAGCTGGACTTCATCGGGATCATCATCATCATCACCACCATCTCCACCAGCACCATCATCACCACTTCATACCGCTGTAACAATTGGGTTGAATCTTGCATAGTTCTTAGGGGAAACTTTCCCGGCGTTGATTACTCCTTGTAGTTGATGATATTGAGTGAACCGTTGAATTATTGTTTATGTTCAGATTGTTATACATCATTATTCCATCTCTGATCATGATCCATATGATGTCTTGTGAGTAGTTCGTTTTGTTCTTGAGGACATGGGAGAAGTCATGTTGTTAGTAGTGGAATTGTGTTGAGAAAGATTCAATAGTTTGATATTTAAGTTGTGGTGTACTTCTTCTAGTGGTGTCATGTGAACATCGACTACATGACACTTCACCTATATGGGCCTAGGGGAATGCATTGTGTATTTGGCTACTAATCGTAGGGGGTTGCGGAGTGATGTAAACCTGAACCCCCGTTAGGAAACCATTGCACAAGGGACGTCAGGGTCTTAGAGTTTAAAGCTGTGGTTATGTTTCTACCTTAATTACTTTCTTTTACTTACGGATGTTTGCAAGGGGTATAATCACAAGTATGTATTAGTCCTAGGAAGGTCGGTACATTAGCACAGGTTCACCCACACAACACTTAGCAGTCTAAAGAAGATTGATCAACTATATGAAGTGAAAGCACTTGATAGAATTCCCGTGTATCCTCGAGAACGTTTGGTCATCTTAAGTAATACAACCGGCTTGTCCTTTGCTGAATAAAGGATTGGGCCACTTGCTGCATTTATTCTTATTGTCTCTTATTTACTCGTACTTTATTTACTTGCATTATCAAAAACCCCTAAAAATCCGTTTGCTAAGTATTTGCAGAGAATTCCCGATCCATACCACTAGCCAGCACCTTCTGCTCCTCGTTGGGTTCGACACTCTTACTTATCGAAAATACTGCGATACACCCCCTATACTTGTGGGTCATCAATAGGAAGCATCTAAACCGGAAAAGGCCACCCCATACATTGATTCATAGGGGAGGCAAGTAATGCAAACTCCCGCCCTCAACATGGTCGTCGCCAAGACCCTCCTTGAACAGGACAAGTTGCCAGAAGTGGTGGCTCAGGTCTATTACCTTGTAGCCAAGGCTTGCAAGCAACAAGAGAAGGCCACCTCACAAAGGCTTGATTCCAATCCAGAGCTTTGCCAGTCAACCCTAAACAACCTCCAAAGGCCAAGGTCTCCCCGCGACGAGGGATCCCATACGGGCTCCACGGAGCGAAGGCGGAGGGATGCGCGTAGCAGGGCTGATGCCATACCCATATCTTCTGACAAGGGAGAAAAGGCTCGCCCTTGCTGATCGCCGCCACACCCGCCATCCCGGCATCACGAGGAACAACAACCGCGCCACCGCACAAACATGCCACCTCCCAGGCGTCCCCAGGTCGGTATTGTCATACGTGACTAGGGTGAGCAACCTCGGCATGACGGAGAGCACAGAGGCAATGAAGGACATAGGAGCAGATCCCACAAGGAAGCACCACGTCCGACAATAAATCACGATAGGCGTGAGGACTTGCATGGAGGGAGCAGCAAGAAGGCTAACCCACCACCGCCACCGCCACCATCGCCACCCAGTAGCCACCATGGTGGAGGAAATGGCGGGTCCAATAGATCGCACGACAACTTCCTTCCCCATGACGTAAAAGGGAAGCAACCGTAGCCGTACGACGCATGTTCGTGGCTGGACAAGATCCAATAAGCACAGGAGCTCCCATACCTAGGGCCACGTTGTTTTGGACCGGTAATACAGACCACAACTTACCGCAAGGGTCTCCGGATTGACAAGACTATTAAGCCCTATGACGGCACTGCCAGGCTAGCTACATGGTTGAAGGAATACATTGAAGCAATTCACATCACCGGGGGAAACCCTAATGTCGCTGTCAAGTACCTCCCACTATTGCTCACCGGCATTACCCGACAATGGATCGACGACTTGCCAGAGAAATTAATCTGCAATTGGTTGGACATGCATGAAGCGTTTAACAAGAACTTAGAGGGTACGTACACACGTCCCTGCATCGTCGGTGACCTACAACGGTGTGTGCAAGAAAATGATGAATCCTCTCATGCTCACCTATCCCATCGGCTTGATATGAAATATTCATGCGTGGGGGTGCATGAGCAAACCGCCATGGCCGCCTTCATCGATGGCCTGGAGAAAGGGACATTGCTCCGACATACGCTAAAGCACCATCAGGACAACAACAAACTCAACCTCAATGCGATGATCACCATGGCTAGCGAATTCACCGCCGCTAACGATGATGCTCGCGGCTCGTTGCCGGTAATAGCCATCCCTACCCAGGCACCCAGGCCAAGAGGAACAATAACAATAAGTGGAAAACTCCGATAGAAGAGAAGCAAGCATCCTACATGATCGCCACAATGTTCCCTGGTAGAGGCGGAGGCAGACAATGTGGCCGTGGATGGGAGGCTAGCAATGGGTAACAAAGGAGTGATTCAACACCTTCAACACCCCGCGTTCCCCAAAAGTACGAAGAGTACCGCGATATGACGTGTTTCGTCCACCTCGATGCAAACGGCAAGGCCACCCACACCAACCGCCAATGCATGTTCGTCAACGACCTCAAGGAAGACCCTAAGTCTAGCTAAAAGCAAAGTCATAAGAATAGACCCTGCGTAAAGGGTAATGGGAAGAAGAAGGAGGAGGAATCCAAGGAATCAAGTGACATGGACGAAGATGTGGAACCCAAGTCCGCCGACAAGGGCGATGGCAAGGGAAAGAACCCCTTCGAAAAGAAGGATCCGGTCTACCATACTTTCCTTGGCAATCCCACTATCCGGGCCCAGAAAACCTCGTTGAGGATACTAATGGATACCCTCCCTCCTGTCCCCCAGTACGTCAGGTGGTCAGAGATTCCAATCACTTGGGACAAACAAGATCATCCAGACCTTACCCCAACAGAGAACTAGTATGCCATGGTCATCAACCCATTGATTAATGACACATAGTTCACCAAGTGCCTCGTGGAGAGTGGAAGCAGCATCAACATCATGTACCTGGATACACTGCACATATGAACTTGACCGAGACTCAGCTAAGAAAGAGCAACACCATGTTCCATGGCGTCGTTCCTGGCCGGCAAGCTAATTCCCTTGGCTGCATCACCCTTCCGGTAGCCTTTGGTGATGTCAACAATTACCGCTAAGAGAGCATGACATTTGAAGTGGTGCCCTTCAAGAGCATGTACCACATCATCTTTGGACATGACATCTTCCACTCCTTCCATGCCAGGCCATGCTTTGTCTACAACAAGCTCAAGATACCCGGACCAAATGACATCATCACCATTGATGGCAGCTTCACCAAGGCAAGGGAGTGCGAGCTAAGAGAATCCACCTTCATCGAATCGGTCCTCTACAGTAAAGAATTCAAGGAGATCCAGAGCCAGGTCGACGCCTCGGAGATGCCGGCTATGCAGAAGCAAATTACTGCTGCCGAACCCGCATTCAAGGCCGCCATCAAGACCAAGCAAGTGGAGCTTGTTGAAGGATATTCCTTCAAGACCACTGCCATTGGGACCTAGATCCTAAATAGGAAAGCGTGCTCGTCGAGTTTCTCCATGAGAAAAGGACATCTTCGCCTGGCAACCTGGCGACATGAAAGGTCTACCTAGGGAACTTGCCGAGCACAACTTGAATATTGGTCCTAAGGCCAAACTGGTGAAGCAACCTCTACGATGTTTCGGTGATAAAAGATGACGGGCTATAGGCAAAGAGATAGCTAGGTTACTTAAGGCTAGTTTTATTCGAGAAGTCATTCACACCCAATGGGTGGCAATTCCTATACTTGTCCCCAAAAAGGGAACCAACGAACTAAGAATGTGCGTTGATTACACCGGCTTGAACAAAGCATGCCTGAAGGATCCGTTTGCTTTGCCTCGCATTGACCAAGTCATTGACTCGACAACTTACTCAGAACTTTTGTGTTTTCTCGATGCATACTCAGGATACCACCAAATTAAGATGCGAAAGTTGGACCGATTGGCTAGTTCGTTCACCATAGCTTATGGCACATATTGCTATGTCATGATGCCCTTTGGGTTGAAAAACGCTGGTGCTACCTACCAGCGGACGATGCAGCGCTTCCTACATGACCAGATAGGTCGCAACATACACGCTTCAATGGACGGCATCACGATAATGTCAAAGAAATCAAATGACCTCATCACCGACTTGCATGAAACCTTTGACAATCTTCATAAGTACAACATGATGCTTAACCCTAAGAAGTGCATCTTCGGGGTGCCATCCGGCAAATTATTGGGCTTCATCATTTCACATCATGGAATTGAGGTCAACCCAGAGAAAATCAAGGCCATCCTTGACATCAAACACCCAACATGCTTGAAGGACATACAGAGGCTCACAGGCTGTGTTGCAGCAGTAAGCCGGTTCATCAACCGACTTGGAGAGAAGGCTATGACTCTCTACAAGTTGCTCAAGAAGGCGGACAAATTCATATGGATAGATGAAGCAGATGCAACACTTCAGGATTTGAAGAGAATACTCTCCTCCACACCAATACTTATAGCACCAGTATCAAGGGAGCCTATGTTAGTTTACATGGCGGCAACCAACCGGGTTATCAACATCGTCATCATGGTGGAGCGCAAGGAGTCAACGCATGAATACGGAGTTTAGCGGCCAATTTACTATGTAAGCAAGGTCTTGACGGAATCCAAGCAGCGTTAGCCGCACTACCAGAAGATAGCTTATGGAGTTTTCCTCACTTCGCGGAAGCTAAGGCATTACTTCCAGGAGCACCCTATCATAGTAGTGAGCAAAGCTCTGCTGTCCGACATCATCAACAACAATGACGCAACAGGAAGAGTGTCAAAGTGGGGCATTGAACTTGCTGCCTTTGAAATCACCTACAAGTGGCGCGACACTATCATATCGCAAACATTGGCTGATTTTATCGTAGATTGGATAGAACTGCCAGAAGACACTCCTGTACCAGAGCCAGAGTATTGGATCATGCACTTTGATGGATCCAAGTTACTCAATGGCTTGGGAGCTGGTGTATTATTACAATCACCAACAGGAGAAAAGTTACAGTATGTCCCGTAGATCCACTTCAATGCTACCAACAATATGGCGGAGTATGAGGCCCTCATTCACAGACTTTTTATAGCCAAGGATATTGGCATCGAGCGCATAGTTTGCTGTGGAGATTCTGACTTGGTTTCCTAGTAGGTGGCTGGCACCTGGAATGCGCGGAACCCTATGATGGTGGAATATCGAGACGAAGTAGACGAGATAGCCAAGTGCTTTGACGGCTACGAAGTCAAGTACGTCAAAAGGAAGGATAATGAAGCGGCAGATCTACTATCAAAGCTTGGATCAACTCGCCGACTAATTTTTCCATGCGTTTTCCTAGAGCATTTGCGGACCCCATCCGTGAAAGGAGTGGACCCCGACAACCCGGATAGAGTAGATTCATTTGTTAATGCAGTAACAATGACCTCTCTAGCTTGGACATGAACGTTCATGGACTATCTTCAAGATGGAACTTTGCCCGCCGACGAAGTTGAAAGCCGGCAGATAGTACACAGAGCAAAAGGCTACGTCATCATTGACGGCCAGCTATACAAAAGAAGTACCACTGGAGTTTTCCTACGGTGCGTCTCCCAATAGAAAGGTATAGATATCCTCAGAAAAACACATCTCGGAGATTGCGGGCATCGCGCTGCTCCCCGATCGCTAGTGGCAAAAGCCTCCCGGCAAGAATTCTACTGGTTAACTGCCAAGCCGACAAGTTGGTGCGAAACTGTCTTGGGTGCCAGTTTTATGCAAGACAACCGAATGTTCCAGCTGAAGAATTGCGACCCATACCAACCACTTGGCCGTTTGCAGTCTGGGGGCTTGATATAGTTGGTCCTTTGCAAATAGCACCTTGTGGATTTACACATCTTCTAGTAGCACTTGACAAGTTCACAAAATGTATTGAAGCTAAACCTATTAGAAAGCTCGATGGTGCAACAACCCTAAAATTTGTCTAGGATTTGGTGGTGAGATTTGGTTTGCCACATAGCATCATCACTGACAATGGCAGAAACTTGTCTCTCAGAGAAGTTGAGGAGTATTGTCATGGAAAAGGCATCCATCTTGACCTAGCATATGTGGCACATCCATAGTCCAATGGGAAATTTGAACGGGACAATGGATTAATTCTGCAAGGAATCAAGCCACGCTTAGAGGCACCGCTACATAGAGAAACTGGATCCTGGGCGGAGGAGTTGCCATATGTATTGTGGAGTTTACGAACAACACCCAACAGATCTACCGACTTGACCCCTCCATGGTTTATGGAGCAGAATCTGTCCTACCATCCGACATCCTCCACGATGCACCAAGAGTCGCTGCCTACGATGAACATGACGTTGAAGAATCCAAAAGCTTATATGTTGACCTACTAGAGGAAGAGCACGTGCTGGCATGCCAGAGATCCGCCATCTACCAGCAGAAGCTACGTGGCTACCATAGTCGCCGCGTTAGGCATCGCTCATTTAAAGAGGGAGATCTGGTACTTAGACTCAAGCAGGAAAAACCACGCAAACTATCCCCGCCCTGGGAAGGACCATTCGTCATAAGCAAAGCATTGCTCAATGGTCCTATTACCTCATCGATATTCGTGAGTTGAAAGATAGGCCAAAAAAGCGCAAGCGCAAGAAACATGACTCTGATGATGATTTCCTAGAGATAGATCGGCCATGGAACATAGCACAGCTACGTCCCTTTTATATTTAGCATATTCTATATTATGTAATAACTACTTTATATGATTGATGAAATAAAGCATTTGGTTCACTCATATTTTCTAAGTCTTTTACCTCCTTTAGTTGTTCATTTTTGGATCATATAAACCCTTTATGCACAAGCTTGCATTTGCACTTGTGAAAATTCCGCCTATGGACGTCAGCTTAAGTTTTCTAGTATACACATTTTCTGATGTTTTTATGTGGATTTCGGAGTAGTGACTTTTTGGCACTCAAAGCCAGTGATTTTGCTCTTAGGTTCTTGACGGTGCTATTAAGCATCATCACCTTAGGGCATAGTTCTGCGCCGAGGGTATTCCGTCTCACGAAAGGTCAAGCATACGAACTAGAATAATGGATAAGCCAACACTTGCTTAAAAATATATACACGATGGATCTAGTTAAGTAGAAGGAGGCTTGTAGCCATGTTTTCCGCCTTACCCATACATAAGTTTTTAAGCATACACACTGCAGAGATACATTTAATACATCAATGTTTCCGTGGCTCTGCTGCAGGGGACTTCACTACTACATCATCAACAGCAGGAGAGCCAGACCTGGAGAGCTCATCAAACTCAGAGGGGCCTAGGTTGGATTCTGAAGATGCCAGTTCGTCATCCATCTCCTCAGTGGGCATGAAGACGTCCGCCTTGGTCATCTTGGAAACCTTGGTGTCATAGCCGGCTAGGGAGTTCCATATAGCATCGATATCAATTTCATTCCCTTCCTCGTCCAACTTCAGCATGCCAGAGGTTATCAAGTCCAAGTTGGCATTGTCATAGTGTGCTTTGACCAAGGAGAAGGCCATCCTTGCACCAGCCCAGTCACAACAGGATTTCCAGCTCTTGACCTTATCGGGGGCTCGGCGCAGGATCTTCGAGTACTTGGCCACATAATTCGCCGCCTTGATGGTGACGTCCAGATGCTGGGCTATCTCCTTGGCTTGAGTGATGACAATGTTGATGAAGTTGCTGGCAAGAAACATGCATTCCTTTGGATCCGGAGAACCTTCACCCATGTTGGTTAAACCAATGGGAGCTGTGTTTTTGTTGGAAACAAGGATCATGAGTATAACAATACAAGTGTCCACCTTACATAATTGACAAAGTCGGAGGGAAGTTATAGAAGATGATCGTCTCAGCTTGCTTGCAGGTCTCCTCCAAGATGTCATGCTCCTTCTAAAGTTTCTTGTACATCTCAAGGTTCCTATCGTTCTGCTCTTTGGTAGCTTGGTTCTATCCCTTGAGCTGTTCAATTGCATTCTTCAGGCGCTACATCTTGGTGTCAGCAGATTCTTGCATCACCTTCATTGCCTCTTCATGGCCCTTTATAGCATCAGCCAGGTCTTTCTTCAAGATTTTATTTTCATCATCGAGCTCCTGGATATGCTTGGATTCCTCAATGATGCTCTTGGCTTTGGCAATGGCTTATGTAAGACGGAACATGGAAAGCATTGTGAGATTTCAGACGAAATGGATCCATGAGAAAAGAAAGGAGCTGTTAGAAGAAAACATACGTTTGCTATTTTTGATTTGTTCCTCCAGGAAGGCTGTTTTACCCTTTTCAAGATCCAGATCTTTTGCAGCTTGGCATATTTCTCATTGGCGGTCTTTCTCCGGCTATTTTCATTCTGCAAAGAATATAAAGTGCTTAGTTTCTCTAGATCATCTAGTTGGAACTATTCAGTTTCAACTAAATGGTCGTGGGCTACAATATCGGATTTTAATCGAAAGGTGTTCTCTCTTAGAGTATCTAGTCGGAATTATTTCTCACCAGAAACTCGGGGGATACACTGCCAAGTTCTACACTTAGTTCTTTGGAGAACTCAGATAAAAAACTATTGGTTTTCCACCTAAGAGCTCGGGGGCTACAGTGGGATATATTACAAAGTAAAAGAAGTAAATTTTAGAGACTTACAATGGCAATAACCTTCAGATTGTTGGCCAAATGAGCGTATGCATTGTGGAAGGTTCAGGCATTGTTATAAATAGCGTCTACCTGTTTAATGAGATCATCTAGGCATAGAGTTGGAGGAGTCAAAGACAAAGGAGTTGTCGAAGCCGTAGGCATGGGTGAAGCCCTGGCCACCTGCTGTGTAATAATGGCAGTTTATGGCGCAAAAGCTTTTGCCTGGTCTGTTGCTATGGCTGCCTCTCCCTCCATCGCCTGCTTCCCTTTCTCAGTGGGATCCTTAGCTAGAGCTTCAATCAATTTGGAGGAAATGCTCTGCTGCATTGCCTGGCCACTAGGAGCAACGTCCATGCCGGTAGAACCTGAGACATCTGGAGTCAGATTAATGTCTATCTCCATGGCAGAGGTCTCAGGATTGACGGGGGACGAAGGCCCAGTGTGGCCTGTGACAGGCTTGGCGCCAGGGGTCGGGGGAGCAGCAGCGGGAGATGACTTGGAGAACATATCGTGGATATTCTTGGAACCTCCAACATCTTTGGAGGTTCGCTTCAATCTAACACCAAACTTCTTCCTGAAACGTACACAGTATAAGTACAAGAATTGAATAGGTGCAATGTAAATTAAAGACGGAGAATGAATATACTTACACTATGCCAAATGCCTTATCTAAAGGGATGCCGGTGGATTTATTATTCTCTGACTCTAAGGTGGCAGTGGATTTCTTGGAGACTCCACTCTCTGTTCTCTTCGCCTTGCCCTTGGTAGCAGCGTTAGCGGTAGATCTCTTCCGCTTTTGCGCTGCCGGAGCTGGCTGATCCTTGGGTGCATCATCATCAGACACAACATGGATGTCTTTCAGCTTTGGGTCATAGACCTAGGAGGTCATTTGATCCGCCGCCATGGTCGCCAAATGATAGATCCAATAGTCAGTTAAATGAGTAACGCGTTCAAGACAGAAGACCTTAGAGTATAAATATATAACGAGCAACAAAGGAAACACAATTACCTCTGGGCACTTGCCTCATTCAAACATGTCGAAGGTGATTTTGAAGCCATGCTTCCTGTCTTTCACCTTGACGATGTCCTTAAGCCGGAGCTTGATGGAGTCATTGGATAAGTTGTCCTATGAGATTCACATAGGATCTTCCCTGCTCTTGGAATACTTGTGCATCAGCTTGGTGCGGTGCTGCAGAGGTTGGATCCGCCTCGTGAACCAACACATGGCTAGGTCCAAGCCGGTCAGTCCTCTGTCTACCAGCCACTCGATCCACCTCACAACGTGAGAGGCTTCATCGTCGGATGGGAGGGGGCCTTGGGATCTCTAGGTGCTGGCCTCGACGGCTTACCCATCGACAAAGTCGGGGTATGAGTCTTGGCGGCTAGCCAGAGGGATATTTGGGCCATAGAAGTATGTTTACTGTCAGTTCTTGCAGGACTCATGGCCGACGATGTCGGGGAATCACCGGTGAGGACAAATCTTAAAACTAATTGTTCCGCAAATCCGCAACTCATCCTTGGATTCTACCGACTCTCTCTTGACGGTGAATAAATAAATAAACAGATCTAACCTAGGCTTGATTCCTAGGTATCCTTCGCACAAAGCTATGAAATTGCTGAGTACGAGGATGCTGTTGGAAGAGAGGTTGTGGGGAAGTACCCGGAAGTGCCGGAGGATCTCGAGGAAAAAGTCGGAGACTAGCAGGCTTATGCCACGCAGCAGCTAAAAATTGAGGTAGACCTTCTCTCTGGCTTGCGGAGAAGGGACCACCTCGCTTGCCGGTGCCGGCCGCTAGTCCAGGCCCTCCGTCGCAGGAAGGTAGCCTTTTGCGATAAGTTCTTGGAGCTATTCAGCGTAGAGGTCAGAGCCCCTTCACACTCCCTTGTGGGAGTCAACATCTTCTTCTGCAGCGTCTGGTGCCACCCGTTTCTCGTCACCGTCGGTGGATTCTACCACGGCAGAGACCGGGACCACCAATCCTTCCGGCGGGTCGGAAACACCCCGTGAAGGCTCAGCCGTAGCCTCGGGGACCGCCGCTATTGAGGGAGTACTGCTGCTGGAGGCCATTACATGGATGGGTGGAGATTTGGGGGAAGGAAGTAATGGCTAGGGTTTTCCGCTGGGAAGCTCGAACGGTCGCGTGATGCGAGGAAGAAGAAGACGTAGGGGAGAATGCGGGTGAAGGAAAATGCCTAAGCCACAGTAAATATTTATAGACCCAAGTGTCAAGATTCGTGCAAAAAGATCTAACGAACACAACATTGCCAATGTGCGGATGAACGTGCACGGTAATTTTGCCACATCCTGCGATTTGCCGCTTAAATGTTTTAGATTTTGCGCGCGCGAAAATAGCTAATGATTAATTTACTGCTATATGCGAGTTTCAAGGTATCGAAGGCTGCAACCTATGTCATCCCTCTGACTGTTGCAGTGTAAGAGTCACATCTGAAGATTCCATGGAAGGCGGAAGATATCCGACTCTAGAAGAAAGGACTTGAATAATCTCCGGCTACATTACGAAGATGGAGAGGATTGTAGGGTTCTTTGGGAGACCTTCGAGATATTGCTTGATGGATTGCCGGCATCGCCTAGATGGAGCATTCAAGATTGAAAGGCAAGACGATGCAAGATCTCAAAGTCCTCCGGGGACTACTGTTGGGGATATGCTAAATGGGTATCACCATAGCATGTCTATAATCCGGCTAACCCGGGTGGCCCACAGCTGGTAGCACGGCCAAGGCCTACTGGGCGGCCCAGCTAGCCGGATCCAGAAGGGAGGCCCATGCCGGATATAGGAAGGCTACGTGGGAGTCACCGACATACTCGGAGACTTGGAGTACAAGACACGAAGACTAGTTAGTATTAGTGTAGGACTCTGTAACTTGTACGGCAAGGTCCTTTTCCTGTAACCCTAGGTTCTGGTGCCTTTATAAGCCGGACTTATGTGAGCCTTTAGGGAACGATTCATAACACCCTCGAACATCGAACCAATCTCTATAACTTGGTGTATTGCCATTATAGTGATTTATAGCAGAAGTAGTGTTCCGGCACCGTTGTGGGACTTGAACTTGGGTAAGCTGTGTTACCTCGTATCCATTCCCCCACCTCTCTAAACATGCTCTATGAGGACCCATCCATGGCGTACTCATCGGCAATAACACGACTCGACCTAAGGCGATCTAGGGGCGCTCTGAGGCCTAGGCAGGCGCTTTGGATGCCTAGGTGCCTAAAGCGGCCATTTTTTCAAAGCGGAGGAGGGGCACCTAGACGCCTAAGCGTCGCCTAGGCAACGTCTTTAAAACCATTTTCTATTGGTCTGAGCCATTAATTCAGACAAACTTGTTATATTTTCCCTTCCGCTGCCTTTAATGATGTTACCATCGTTTTCTCTGGGTTACCTTTCCTTTGTTCATTAAGTAAAAGATTGTATCTCCTATATATTTAGAACTTTATCTTCCTTTTCCTACTTGAAAACTGATTTGCCGATTTTTGCGTGTAAGGAGATTAACTACGTCTCGGTCGATGTTAGAAAACTTTGCTGGCGAAATATCTTATATGAGAAACAATTCTCCCCTTGAGTTTGTTTTTGTGAATCAATGAGGTTTAGTTGTTTAGTTGATAGTGTGGTTGAGCTATTCAATTGATAGAGATGTGGAATGGGTAAACTAATGTTATTGGTTGGTTTTGATAAGCTAACTGCTATGCAAAAAAAAATATTTTAGTTTCTTTTTTATATCTAACAGACTTCTTATCCAATGGATATAATTTTGGGCTATCAATATTAAACATGTCATGGCCAAATAAATGTGTAGTAGCGAACAATTATAGAATCTTAACAATAAGCTGAATATTTCATTTGATGTGTGTGTTGAAATCATCCCATGATGTATGCAACATCGGTGCAAGGAAGATGGTCCCGCCGTACTTTATTCCACCTGAAACCCAATAGGACGAACAACCTCCTATTCAAGTGTGCCTCTCGATTCTCGCTTTTGTTTCATTTTGTTTGTGGTTTTATTTTTTGTTGTTGACTTTATAGTGTGCCTCAATGCTAACACTAACTGCTTTTCCTTCTAGTATGGATGCCAGGCGGCAAATGTTGACCTCTTGGTTGGCTGCGCTGGCTCCGCCTTGGTGAATGGATTCATGACTATGACCCTAGAGCAATCTTCTCTATCCTACTAATCTAGACACTTGAGCGCTGCTGTGGTCCTTGATTCAGTACCTGCCCTATCGTGTTGTACTGGCCGCATGCAACACTTGCTCAGTGGTCTGGCTCAATGCCTACTCTTCGAACAAGATGCAGGTAACACATGGTTGTTCATTCTTTTTGCATCTTAGGTTTTAGCATTTGTTTTTCTCAGTTGAACAGTTGTGTACATCAGGATAATATTTATATGAAAGTATTACATATTAATACCGCCTATATGAGTTGATTATATATTGATTTTTTTGATCTATACCTAGGGGAATATGTGCATTGTTTCTGTGGTAGCTATAAATTTTGCGTTCATATGTGAACATCTATGGGATCATTGTCGACCCGCTATTCTGGTTTCTCTACAGGGACCATCTTCCCGAACCATTGAGCTAGACTAAGGAGCCCCCTCTACCTGCATCGTCATAGCCACTCCCCCGCTCTCTATCGCGGCCTCTCTGCAACTTCGACATATATGCAAAATGAGAGGGAGGTGTTCAGGCATGTTCATTGGAGCTGAGGGTCTTCAAGGGTGTGTTGAGTGCCATTAGAAGTAGCAGCGACCGATAGCAGCAGCTGGGCTGCCAGGGTCATCTAGGACGACTTCCGTCGCCTTCACCCCATGTCTGCTCTTCCTCCATGCTCTGCTATACCTACCAGCAGGGGGGAGCAGTGCGTGACAGCCTCCGCCAACCACGATTTGAAAGTACAAACTATGCTACTCCCTCAAATGCCTCCTTACTATAATTTGCTTAAGTATTCTGGTGTGTTTGCTACTTACAATCTCCACCAACCATAGTCTAAAAGTACAAGCTATGCTATTCTCACGAATGCTTCCTTACTATAATTAGTCTAAATTTTGTGGTGTGTTCTGTAATTATAATCCGTAGGATAATGTATTCATCATACTTAATCTTCTAGAGATTGTTGGATGCACTATTTGTTTGTAAATGCTACCAATGCTGTTGTGGAATTCCAGAGAGAAAGTTAAGAGAGTATGGAGAGATAAGCTTACCATTGCGATGTGTGTTCCTTCCAACTATGTAGGAACAATAATCTTCTGATGTGATGTGGAATCAACATCATAATCACCTTTCCACGCCCACTGGGTGGGGAATATTCATTCAGATCGACTGAAATCTAATGTGTTCGCAACTATATATCTTGGCGGTTTCAACACCGGTCACATGTCTGCTCCAGACACAAGTGAGAAGACCATCGTCCCTCCTAGCAACAAGACAGGTATACTCTAGCTCCAGGAGGTCACATTCTTCTCAGGGTGTGCTGTTCTTGCTAAGGCGGTTGCTTCCAGCAAGGCAGCAACGTGCTCACTTCACCCGGGCTTTGGGAATCAGGCCACAACTGGCAGCAATTTTGAATATTGGTGCTTTTATTCCCAACAGTACTCATGGCATCTCCAGAAGTTCCAACTTGAAAGCTCACTTTCAGGCTAGGATTGCTGTCAAAATTCAAGACAAAGCTTTTTAGTTTCAGATGCCTAGCCAACACAGAAATGAAGCTCTCGGGCTGAATATGTTGCTCCATGCATTGACTTCTCTATCTAAAATGTTGTTAATTAACTTATTAAAAAATCCTTTAATGTCCAAAATAATGTTTTTGTTGGATTGTCGAACAAGATTTGTAAGCCTGATCATGTTTCAGTACGTAGTTTTGATATAGATTGTTAGATTCTAACATGAACTATAATATATTTAAATATATATATATTATGTATATTGTATCATATATGAACCGACCCGTACAAGTGTGCATGCTGATCTTTGCTTTCAACATAATAGAGATTGGTTTCTACGCTGAAATGCTAGTGCGGACATCCTTTTCTTATGCTACCCCAGAGAATACATTTCCCCTTTTCTATTTTGTATGCAATTCTATTATCTGTTTCATCTATTTATAAATATTTTTTATATTTCATTTAAATTGTGTTTGCATATGCATGTTTTTTTTTCCGAATGGGAGTCGAAGTGCCTATAGTTAGATTGCCCATGAGTTTCTTGGTACCAGCGTAGTGCAGTGTGCTCAGATTCAGTTGGCCATTTAGTTGATTCTACCGGTATGAAGATGATCAAATGGTGTAAGATATAAACTCATAAAAAATTAGTGAAAATTCTTCTTACGGGATCAACGTTGTTCGGTCCATCTTGAAATCATGCAAAAACAGCAAACAAATTCATATTTCACCGGCCCAAGCATTGTTTTCCACTTTTCCACTATATAGGGAACCAGGAACGCATCCGTGCTCCTAGTAAATCTTCCTAATTGAGTCCACAAGGGTGACATACAAAATACATGTGCCTCCGCTGCGTCGACACACCTACACCGACCGGCGCATAAACCCCTCCTTCCACACCACGGTAAATGACACTTCCAATTGACCGGTGGTAATTCGTAAATGACACTTCCAATTGACCGGTGGTAATTCGAAATAACAGGAAAAATTAAGCGTTTACAACTGACAGCAGCAGTTCAGCACGCACATCATACACATGCTGTCAAAAGCAGCGTACGCGGCAGTGAAGCGCGCTTACTGATGTAGTAAGGCATACGTGGCTACACAAGAAAAATTAAAAAGCAAGCAATAACGAAGAAGAAAATGAAAATGGTATAATAAAAAAATGAAAAAAATACGGTAAAAAGACAAAGACTAGTCGTGGCTGCCGTACTCTCCTCCCGTCACCTACAGGCAAACACCCGCACCCTGCATAGAAAACACACACTGTTTTTCTGTGCACACCCGTGCGATGCACCACCACCGGTCGAAAGGTAGCGTGTTTGCAAGAGCGTGCTAAGAAAACAACACGGTTTCTCTGCCTAAGCCGACGTTCGCCTCATGATGCTTGCTCAGGCAAAATCAACCCAAGGAGCAGCCTCAGACGATCGTGACCAGCGCACCGCCTTGTGGTAAGAGGGGGACAGCATACCAAACAAACGCATGCTGTTTCCGCTCACTTCCGTGGTCAGCGGCAGTGCCAGCTCCGGGCATGATCACCGGACTTATGCGTACGACTGACCATGCAAGCGATAGGAAACATTGCAGAGGCGAGGGAGGAGAGAGACATTGGGAGGAGAAGGCGAGGTGTGTTCTATAACAAAAGCATGTAGCATGGAGGTTCGCCGGATCCTCACGTACATTAATCGTACGTGATAGGCATTCTTCTGCAAGAACGCGACTGATCTTATTGCGATAATTCTCTACCACTAGGAGAACCAGCGACCGAAGAGGGATTCCGCTGCCAGATGAGCTCTCGCCCGCGAGAACCCATGTTGGCCGAGGGTTTCCGTGGCCACATCAGCACCCTACGGGCACACCACCCGGCGGGCGTGGAGCACTTGTATCCCTCGAAATACCTCTCACGGAGTGCGTCCCCACCCGCGTCCGTCGAAAATGGGCCCATGCCACGCAAGTGGTCCATCGACCAGCAAAGGGAAGCAGGAAAGCGCGCGCGACCTCTCCGCGACAGGGAATCTCGGGCTGCGAGGCCCACCTTCTCGGGAGACCCGTGTTTCGTGGTGATGCCGAAACTTGTCCTCCCTATCAATCATTCCATTGCCAGAAAGAACCGGAGAGACGTGGATAGCAGAACCCGACCGGAACTTTCATGTGCTATTATTGACTCTGATCTTTTATTGGTAAGCCTAGATTCATGTTGAAGTGGGCATACCCTACAGGTACTCGAGTTTTGCATATACGGTCCAGGTATGGCAGAAGCCCACGGTGTTACCAGGGCCCAATATAGGATTCGGGTGACACACGGACTCCGATTGCTTGCAGCACAAGACGAAGCTTAAGATAAAAAGTTTAAAGGGACAAACCCTAATCTGTAACCGACTCGACCTGCTACCCGAGACCTAGCCTATCTATATAAAGGCTAGGAGGGGGCGGCGAGGAGGACAATCACAACCCTAGTTTACACAACCATGCTAGATTGCATCTGCGCACCCCTGTAACTTTCGACTCCCTCGATAATTTCAAGAGCAGATAAGCAGGAGTAGGGACCTCTACGAGGCCTGAACCTGGGTAAACCTTTCATCCCTGTGTGCTTGTTTGCTAGCCGATTGATGCCTCAAACGCTCCCTCCTTCTCCAAAACCCAAGTCCATAACAATGGGCATTGATGAGTTCAACCCTCGTCAATTGGCGCCATCTATGGGAACCGGGAGTGATGATGTCGCGTCTTGTTCGGCCCCATCAACCGCGATCTACAACTCTACAACAATGGAGATTCGCTTCCTCTTCGGCGCCTTCGACTTCACCGTCCACATGCCGGCCACTCGCCCGACTTTCGAGTCTGTGGGCGATGGGATCGGCCTGGCGATCGGGAGCTTATGCTTCCAAGTTGGTTAGGTGGACACACTTTGCCTCAATGATCAGCCGATGGTTCCCGCAATTGCTCCAGCATCATGGTTCCCACCTACAATCGGCACCCTAAGAGAGCTCAATGCTCCGACAATAGTTGGGGGCACGAACAGCGACATCAGTCGCGGATCCGATCTGGGTGACCTGGCCATAGAAGATGGAGCCTACGGCTCAGGATCTGAAAGTTGCGGGAGCAACAGCTTCCCTAATCACTTCATGTGTGCCGTCATCAATGCGGGCGACACCTGTGTCAATCACGACAACACTGGCATTGGACCAACCAATGGCGAAAACGGTGGCCCCGCCAACGGCACGCCCACCAATAATGGGACAGAAGGAGACCCGAACCTCACGGCGAATGAGCGCACCGAGGAGAGCATGTTGATCAAGCTCAACAACAACTGGTGGGCCCGCTATCGGGAGGCTCTACGGGGCAATCCCCTTCCCCTAAACTCATCACCACAGATGTTGATGGGTTACCATTGGCTGCTCAAAGAGGAGTACAAGCGCCAACGACAAGTAATCGTGCAAGTTGACGCGCGTATAAAGGCGGCAGAAGAGTCGAGTCTTCGACGGGCTCAACTCTCTTCCATGGGAGGATCCTCCTCCAAGGGCAACGACTATGTGGCCGCCAAACGGCGATCTTGACTGGACCACCTCACCAACAAGGAGCGAGAAGAAGCCGCGCGAGTCCTCGACTTTGACTCCATGACGGTGGATACACAGGGCAACATACTCCCAAAGACACCGCAAGAAGCGGTGACAATGGCCACCATGTACCTCCTCAACAACCAACCACCGGCTAGGGATCCGCGAGCCGCCATGCACCGATCTACGATCGTAGGCTTGGGGCTAGTCGAAGCTGCCCTCGTGAAGGAGCCAACACCAGAGCCGAAGAAAAGTGATGACAACCATGATCTGTCACGGCGGTGCCGCTCACGGCGACATGACCGCGACTACGACGTGCGTGATGACATCACGCAGTGCAAGGTCAACAAAATGTGTGCGAGGCATGCCCATTCGACTGACTCGCAAGACGAAGAAGTAGAGCTCTGCGGCGCTAGATGCTTCAGCCTTCAGGAAGAAGCGAATGCCTAAAGGTTTCAAACTCCCATCGGAGAACCCGAAATTCGACGGCCTACAGGACCCGAAGATTTGACTAGAAGATCACATCTCCTCCGTCAGGCTGCATGGCGGAAGCTCAAGCACGACAATGCAATGCCTACAGCTACAGCTACAAGGCACCGCCCACGCATGGCTCAACAATCTCCCGCACGGATCAATTCGTAGCTAGGAAGAGCTGGTCTATAGCTTCGTGTGCAACTTCAAGGGCACTTACAAAAGGCCCACATCAATCGAGGAACTAAGAGGCTGCCACCAGAGGTCTGGTGAGTCGCTGCGCTCGTACATCCAAAGATGGTCCATTATCAAGAATTCAGCAGAAGATATCTCTGAGGATCGCACAATCGACGTGTTTAACGACGGTGTTTGCCGCAAAGAGCTCAGGGAGGAGCTGGGCCGCTCGAAGCCCAAGACAATCGACCACCTGATGGAGATAGCGAATCGGTGGGACGATGGAGAGGACTCGGTGAAAACCGTGCCTACTCTGATGATGACGACGGCCTCGGGCGCAGACATGATCGCCAGGGAAAACGTCGAATGCGCATCTACGAGGACCGGGAAGAGGTCGACATGGTCGCGTCTGGATACACCGATAAACGCGATGATAACCGCAACAGCGGATACCGCAACGGTGGATACCATGATAGTGGAAAAACCACGCAGGTGTGGCAACGCTGCACTCGCGATGAAGCACCTGGAACATCCATCCAGGAAAAACTGTTTGGACCGTGTAACGTACACTTCTACATTGACAAGCACGACGGCAAGAAAAACTCCAGCCACCTTCTCAAGGACTACCGTGAGTTCCTCAAGCTCCACGAAGGCCTGGCCCAGATGAATCGCAACGCGATCAACCAGGGCTACGGAGCTGCCCCGGGCGCTGTGGCTCACGGAGCACCACCGCCACCACCTGGACCACCTCCACCTGCGGCTTCACCAGTCCAGAACCATGGAGGAGAGATGTACCCGCGAGCGCTGGGAAACATGGGGATGATCCAAAAGGGTCGCCCCTCCAATCGAGTGCAGAAATCAATCACTCGCCAGATGAATCTGGCGATGAACTCTCCGCCCTCCACCACTGAGTACCTCAGTAGCAGCGAGTCCTGCATCACCTTCGACAAAAGAGACCACCCGCGTCAAGTACCTCGCCTAGGCCACTGTTCCTTGGTGCTCGAGGCACAGATCGGAGGCTTTGAGATGAGTCACGTCTTCATAGACGGTGGAAGCGGCATCAACCTCATGTTCGCAAGTACCTTACGCGCATTGAGGATCCCTCTAACATGTCTAGAAGTTTCAAACACGATGTTCCACGGCATCGTCCCAGGGAAGGGCATGTATCCCCTGGGCAAGATCAACCTTGACGCCATCTTCGACACACCGCAAAATTTCCGGCAAGAGCACATCGACTTTGAAGTTGTTGACTGGCCTTCACAGTACGACTGCATCCTCGGACATGTCGCATTTGCGAGGTTCATGGCGGTACCACACTACGCTTACCTGTAGATGAATATGCTAGGCCCAAACAGCGTCATCACAACCAACGGAAGCTTCGAGAGGTCTGACAGTTGCGATAGGGAATTCAACAGAATCTCCCAGTCCTTCGGCATGCAAGAGGAACTCACAAGATTGAAGGAGTCGACAGACAACAGTCTGCCTCCCCTGAGCAAGCCAAGCTCACCCGACCAATCCTTCGACTCGTCGGTGCACACCAAGAAAGTCCAGGTCCACCCAATGGACCCGACCAAGACGGCCCTCATCGCCAACAACTTGAGTCCCGCATAGGAACTCGCGCTCGTCAAATTCCTCCATGAGCGCTGGGAAATCTTCACCTGGTGTCCAGCGGACATGCCAGGAGTTCCCAGGGAATTCACCGAGCATTCACTAAACGTGAATCCAGACGCAAGGCCAGTCAAGCAAACAATACGGTGTCTGTCTGAACCAAGAGCAAAAGCGGTCGGTATGGAAGTCAACAGACTCCTCGATGCAAAATTCATATGCGAGATCGAGGAAAGCACCTGGCTTGCAAATCCAGTGCTTGTGCCTAAAAAGGACACGGATATCCTGCGGATGTGCATGGACTTCACCTCCTTGAACAAGAACTGTACGAAGGATCACTTCCCGTTGCCACAGATCGATCAAATAATCAATTCCACTGCGGGATGCGAGCGCCTCTGCTTCCTCGATGCCTACTCAGGCTACAATTATATTCGAATGAAGGAGGAAGACCAGGAGAAAACGACGTTCACAACAACATTTGGTGTGTTTTGCTACAACACGATGCCCTTCGGGCTAAAAAACGCAGGAGCCACCTATCAGCGATGTATGCAGGCCTGCCTCAAGAACCAACTTGGTCGCAATATTCAAGTCTATGTCGATGACATCGTCGTCAAAACCAAAGAGGAAGCCACGTGACTCGATGATCTCTGCGAGACCTTCGATAACCTCGATCGCTACCGGATCAAGCTCAATCCGGAGAAATGCACCTTCGGCGTACTATCTGGGCAACTGCTCGGGTATCTCATCTCCGCGAGGGGGATCGAGGCAAATCCGAAGAAGATAAAGGCCATACTAGCCATGGAGAAGCCGAAGAACGTAAAAGGCGTCCATCAGCTGTTTGGGCGAATCGCGACGCTCAGTTGATTCATCAGTCGAATGGGTGAAAAGGCACTGCCCTTCTATCAACTTCACCGTAAAGCTGACAAGTTTGAGTGGATGATGGCCCAAAATATATCGAGCTCGTTGGGGAACCCCAAGTAGAAGGTATGATGAGCACAGCAGCAAGTTTTCCCTCAGTTATGAAACCAAGGTTATCGAACCAGTAGGAGCAAGGAAACACCTCCAAGGTGTTGTTTCCAACTTGGAATCCTCCACAACACAACCACCGAACTTTGCCCCCAACTTACAGTGAGGTTGTCAATCTCACCGGTTTTGCTGAAAACAAAGGATTAAATGTATTGTGTGGAATAAAGTGATAGCTTGCAGAAAGTAAATAGAAAACAGTAAATAGTTGTAGAATGATAGTAAAAGAAAGGACCGGGGTCCATAGTTCACTAGTGGTGATTCTCCTTAAGATAGATGACATGTTGGGTGAACAAATTACAGCGGGGCAATTGACAAACATCGAGAAAGCATACATGCATATACTAATCATCTTGACTCCTATGAGATTTGATTGGGCATTACAACGTTATACATAGACCGTAATCCAACTGCACCTATGACTAATAATCCACCTTCAGGTTATCATCCGAACCCCCTCCAGTATTAAGTTGCAAGCAACATATAATTGCATTAAGCATTGTGTGTAAAGTAAACAATACGATTGTTCTATGAACAAAGGGTTGCTGTTTTCTCCCTAGTAGCAACAACACATCTAGTACCTTAGAGATTTCTGTCACTTCCCCAAATTACTAGAGGCATGAACCCACTATCGAGCATAAATACTCCCTCTTGGAGTTGCTAGCATCTACTCGGCCAAGATAGCTACTAACAACAGAGAGCATGCAAGATCACAAATAACAAAGACATGATAGAATCAATAATCAATCTGAAATAGCATCTCAATATCCATCGGATCCCCGCAAACACAACATGTAAGATTACAAATAGATGATCTTGATCATGAACGGAGCTCACAAGATCTAAACATGGTAGCACAAAGGATAAGAACCAGCCATCTAGCAACTACATGGATCCGTAGTCCAGGGATGAACTACTCACGCATCACACCGGAGGCAGGCATGGTGATGAAGAAGGCCAACAGGGTGAATTCTCCCCTCCGGCAGGGTGCCGGGAAGAGCTTCAGATCCCTCCTGATCTAGGGATGGAGATGGCAGAGTCTATAGACTCTTTCGTGGAATTTTGATCGGGTACTTAGGGTTTTGTGTATCAGAGTTATCTTATAGGCGAAAGGGGAGGCCGAGGGGGTGCCCTAGGCGGCCACACCACCCCCTGGCGCGGGCCAGGCCTAGCCGCGCGGCCAGGTGGTGTGGCCGGCCTCTGGCCCCTCTCCGTCTTGTCTTCTGGCTCCGTGTCCCCCTCGGTGAAAAATTGACTTTGGCTTTTGTCCCGTCCAATTCCGAGAATATTTATTTTCTGACTTTCCTGGAACCAAAAACAACAGAAAACAGGAAGCTAACACTATGGCATCTTGTTAATAGGTTAGTCCAAGAAAGTGTATAAAAATACTCCAAAGTGTGGACACAACATAAGAAAGTAGATATAAAACAATCATGGAACATCAAAAATTATAGATACGTTAGCAACATATCAACATCCCCATGCTTTACTCCTGCTCATCCTCGAGTAGGTAAGTGATAAAAATGAAGAATAATTTTTGAGGTGACATGAACCATCATAAACTTGATCAAAGTATTTGTAAAACATTAATAGCTAGGATCATAGTACTTTAACATAACATGAAAGATATAGTTATAACAATAAGACATAGCAACTATGTTGTAACATGAAAAGGCACAAACAAAAGATTCATGAATAACGATGCTTTGCAAGACGCTTGTTTGTTTCACATAAAGAAAGCATAATGAGAATGGTATTCAGCTTGTCCCTCATAGAGTAGCAAAACATAAATGCATAGGACACCTTCAAAGTTCATAAGGGTGACTAGATACAAATAGTTTAAGAACAAGAAATATCAAAGTTATGCATCAATCAACAAGTCTTGGGACAATGCACATTAAACTAAGAATGGCCACTATGCTCTCTTAATAGGTGCATAAAGATAGAAGATGGAGACTCAACATAAAAGTAAAAGAAAGGCCTTCATAGAAGGAAGCAGGGATTCAAGTCTCATAAAGAGCTTCCAAAAATTATGGTACTTATTAGCTTTCATCTCTCATTACCCCTATCATAAGAATCTTGAAGTGATTAAGGTTAAAGCGAACAAACTATGGAGTATATGCTTGAGAAAGTATAAGTTGGAAATCTCATGTCCCTTGAATACGAGGGCCGCTCCTCATGCTACTCAAGTTTAGTTACCGGTAAGTTCTTGTCATAGTAAGTACATGTGTATCATAGAGAACTGCCAACGGGGTTCCCCTTGCCCGATGATACGGAAGAATCCCCATATCAAAATGACAAGGCAAGCAGACAATGAGCATCTCAGCAATCTTCTTATTTACCATGGGAAAATGGTGTTTTTTCTCTCTTTCCTTTGTTCTCATCTCTTTTTTTTCTCTTTTTCTCAATCTCTATCTCTTTTTCTATAAGAAGAATGCTTCATAGATTGCTCATTATGGTTACGCTGCAGGTTTCCACCATGATTAGGCATGGATTAGACCAGCGGCCTAGGCGTTTTTCTAACACACATACATAACTCCATGGACTTACAAGCTCCCCTTTCATTTCACACAGACGACATCCATAGACAAAAGAGCATGATATCAACTGGGTACAATGTACACGTGTAATGTTGAAAGCGTTCCCCATGACAACATGGTTCTGCTAATCCCCAACATATAAGTGCACGCATATACACATAGACGACACAATGGTTCTTGTTTATTAGGGGCAATAAAAGTAAAGTGCGCCATCAAGTTCGTGAGAGCTTTAATCACTAGTTTTCTCATAACAAGTTTAATTCGGAAGGTAGATAAAAACATGAATATACTTGGAATAGCAAATGCTAATAGGTAGATATGGTGGACTCTTTGGAATAACTTGGTTTTATTCGGAGTTGGATGCATGAGTGGAACTCATACTTGGTTATGGAGGCTAGCAAAAGACTGGGAGCGACCAACTAAGAGAGCAACAATGGCCATAATCATGCAAAGCGACAAAACATCATTAATTAAAGCATAAAGTGATATTACAAGTTGAAAACTAAAGGATCATAAAGGCTATGGTGACTTGGGATAGTCTTAACATGGTGTGAGCATGCGCCAAGTCAACCCAAATAAAGCATCAAAGGAGAATACCACAATACTATGCTTTAATATGCTAAAACAACACATGATTCTTTCAAGGCACATTAAGCAATCTCAATTGTTTATAACATGTCATGCTACAGCAAAAATCACTAAGCATAAAGCCAAAACAATATCAAGCATGACATGAGAAAGCATAGGCCACAGTAAAAAACAAGCTCTCTTTACGACTTAAGCATGAACTTTTCCTACTCTTTTCCAGTCCAAACCAACTTATTTGAAAACTAATGCATGAATGAGGGGGTCCAACCAATTTATTCAAGCAAACTAAGCAAACCAAGCAAATGAAAACCGAAAACAAAAACAAAGACGCTCCAAGAACAACACAACTGTGCATGAAACAATGAAAATGAAGTATTTGGAAGAAACCTGAGATTTTTATTGATGAAGAAGGGGATGCCTTGGGCATCCCCAAGCTTTGACACTTGTACTTCTTGGATATTTCTTGGTGTGACACGGGTGGCATCCCCAAGCTTGATATTTAGTCCATTCTTCATCTCATTACATCTCTTTCCTTACACCTGAAATTTTTCCTTCATATAAAACTTCACACAATCTTCATTAGCAATATTAGTGTACTCAAGATAATAAGTCTTTGGGTTCAGTTCCAACACAAGTAAAACTTCCATTTAAACACAAGCTACTGTATCACTTCCCTCAAAAAGCTCAATTCCCCAAAAGAGAACCCAAAAAGGAATCAACAAAAAGCAAATGCAAATAATGACAGAAATCTGTCAAAACAGACCAGCAGATAGAAACCGATTTTTTCGAAGACCTTCTGTTGATCAAATCGAAAAGTGTTGAACTAACAAAAGTTGGGTAACAAACTTGGTCAGAAGAACAAAAAATTACAGCTCAAACTGAGGTACAGAGATTTTACACGAATTTGTACAACGAAGCACAAAAATCTGTTTCAGGACATCAACTTTCCCAAGCATTACTTTTCTCTCATTAGAGGTTACTCTTGGCACAAAAAGCAAATAAAAAGGATAAGGAGAGATTAATACTGAAGCAATAACTTCCAAGACTCATCTAAAACTTTTGGGTTATCTCCCAATAAGTACTTTTCTTTAACGCCTTTAAGTTAGGCATAAGAATCAAGAAAAGAATCAAGTATTCTCAAATGAAGAAGCATTACGATTAATACCAGAAATATCTTCAACAAGGCAAGGTATTTCATCCAAATAAGTTCTAGAGGATCCTCTCTCAATGCTCTTGGGTTCACTATTTTCATCAAACGGGTTTTTAGGAACAATCCAATCAAAATTCTTTTCTAAGGCTTCATGCATTGCTACAAGTTTAAAAGGTATTGGTATCTTAATTTCCTCCCCATTAGGTTCGGTTTTGTTCATCTTTTCTCGTGTACCAATAACATCTACACATGAGCCTAAAATATTAAAACGATCAAAGACTTTTCTAGCTTCCTTAGCAACATCATAGAATTCTTTAAGCAAGGTTTCCAGAATAAAATCTCTCTTTTCAGGGTCCTCAATTTCCTTAAGTTTAAGAAACATTACTTGCATTATGGGGTTTATATTAACAAACCTAGATTCCAACATGTGAACTAAAGAAGCTGCAGAAATTTCATAATTTGGAGCAAGGGGATATATCCTCAATATCCTCATGCTTACTAACATGATTAAAGAATTCTTTAATATTATCTTTCCCAATTATAGAGCCACTACCTATTGAAAGGTCTTTCAGGGTGAACTTAGGGATCAACATGGTGAGCTAAGAACGAGGAATTTTTTTTTATGTTTTTGATAAAGAAAGCAAACTAGTACAACTAATTTTTGTGTGTTTTTGATAAAGAAACAAGCAAAACAAAGCAGAAATAAACTAAGCAAAACAAATAAAACAAAGTAAAGAGATTGGTTATGAGGGACTCCCCTTGTGAATATGTCCTTGACTCCCCAGCAATGGTGCCAGAAAAATAGCTTGATGGCCCAAAATATATCGAGCTCGTTGGGGAACCCCAAGAGGAAGGTATGATGAGCACAACAACAAATTTTGCCTCAGTTATGAAACCAAGCTTATCGAACTAGTAGGAGCAAGGAAACTTCTCCAAGGTGTTGTTTCCAACTTGGAATCCTGCACAACACAACCACAGAACTTTGCCCCCAACTTACAGTGAGGTTGTCAATATCACCGGTTTTGCTAAAAACAAAGGATTAAACGTATTGTGTGGAAGATAGTAATAGCTTGCAGAAAGTAAACAGAAAACAATAAATAGTTGTAGATTGATAGTAAAAGAAAGGACCAGAGTCCATAGTTCACTAGTGGCGATTCTCCTTAAGATAGATGACATGTTGGGTGAACAAATTATAGCGGGGCAATTGCCAAACATCGAGAAATCATATATGCATATACTAATCATCTTGACTCCTATGAGATTTGATTGGGCATTACAACATTATACATAGACCGTAATCCAACTGCATCTATGACTAATAATCCACCTTCAGTTTATCATCCGAACCCCCTCTAGTATTAAGTTGCAAGAAACAGATAATTGCATTAAGCATTGCGTGTAAAGTAAACAATACGATTGTTCTATGAACAAAGGATTGCTGTTTTCTCCCTAGTAGCAACAACACATCTAGTACCTTAGAGATTTCTGTCACTTCCCCAGATTACTAGAGGCATGAACCAACTATCGTGCATAAATACTCCCTCTTGGAGTTTCTAGCATCTACTCGGCCAAGATATCTACTAACAACGGAGAGCATGCAAGATCACAAATAACGAAGACATGATAGAATCAATAATCAATCTGAAATAGCATCTCAATATCCATCAGATCCCCGCAAACACAACATGTAAGATTACAAATAGATGATCTTGATCATGAATGGAGCTCACAAGATCTAAACATGGTAGCACAAAGGAGAAGAACCAACCATCTAGCTACTACACGGACCCGTAGTCCAGGGATGAACTACTCACGCATCACACCGGAGGAAGGAATGGTGATGAAGAAGGCCTCCAGGGTGAATTCTCCCCTCCGGCAGGGTGTCGGGAAGAGCTTCAGATCCCTCCCGATCTAGGGATGGAGATGGCGGTGGCTATAGACTCTTTCGTGGAATTTTGATCGGGTACTTAGGGTTTCTATATCGGAGGCATCTTATAGGTGAAAGGGGAGGCCGAGGGGGTGGCCTAGGTGGCCACACCACCCCCTGGCGCGGGCTAGGCCTGGCTGCGCGGCCAGGTGGTGTGGCCGGCCTCTGGCTCCTCTCTGTCTCGTCTTCTGGCTCCATGTCCCCCTCGGTGAAATATTGACTTTGGCTTTTGTCCCGTCCAATTCCGAGAATATTCATTTTCTGACTTTCCTGGAACCAAAAACAGTAGAAAACAGGCAGTTGGCATTGTGGCATCTTGTTAATAGGTTAGTTCAAGAAAGTGTATAAAAATACTCCAAAGTGTGGACAAAACATAAGAAAGTAGATATAAAACAAGGATGGAACATCAAAAATTATAGATACGTTAGCAAGGTATCAGTGGACAGACAAAGCACAAGAAGCATTCGAAGACCTCAAGTGTCTACTGTCCACCTCGCCAGTATTGGTGACGCCTCACAAATGGAGCTGCTATTGCTATATATCTCCACCACCAACCAAGTGGTCAGCATGATGCTTGTGGTGGAGCGAGCCGAAGAAAATAAAGTCCACGGGGTACAACGCCCAGTCTACTACCTCAGCGAGGTTCTCACACCAACAAAACAATGGTACCCGCACTACCAGGAGCTAGCCTACGACGTCTTCATGATGGCCAAGCAACTGCGCCACTACTTCCAGGAGCACCCAATCGTGGTGGTGAACGACGCCCTGCTCGCGCACATACTCAACAATCCCGACGCCACTGGATGAGTCACGCTCTAGGGAATCGAACTATCTCCACGAGACATCACATATGAGAAGCGCGACACGATCAAATCGCAAGTTCTCCCGGACTTCCTCGTGCACTGGATGGAGAACCAGCTCCTCGACAAGCCAGACATGTTCTACGTATGGACAATGCACTTCGACAGATCCAAGCGAAAGGAAGGAGCTGGTGCGGACGTCATCTTGACATCGCCGCAAGGTGACAAGATGAGGTACGTTCTACGAATGTAGTTCACCACCTCCATCAACAAAGGTGAATATGAAGCCTTGCTCCCTGGGATGCGGATGGCGAAAGCCTGCAGTGCCAAGAGACTTGTCATCTACGACGACTCCAAACTGGTGGTCAACCAAACAATGAACGAGTGCGATGCCCTAAGCGACAACATGATTGCCTACCGTGACCTCTATGACACACTCGAAGGGGACTTCAACGGCTGCGAGCTGCGCCACGTTGGCCACAAGAGCAATGAGGAGGCGGACATACTCTCCAACATTGGCTCCACCTATGCCCAAGTGCCACCTGGCGTATTTATAGAGCACATTTGCAAGCGCTCCATCAAACCAAAGGCTATAGAGCCTAAAGCTAGCATGACAAAGGACTCGGGGGATACGCCATCGAGCGAGCCCATGGCACTCAACAACACGGAGCCAGACACAGGACTTGAAGGCCCCATGGAGGTTATGATGATCGAGCCATCTTGGACGCAACCGTACATCACATACCTGCTCAGCAAAAGGCTACCAGATGACCCGACTGATGCGCGACATATAGCGCGACGATCCAAGGCATTCGCCCTTATCAACGGTGAACTGTACAAGCACAGCATCACATGAGTCCTTCAGCAGTGCGTCTCCAACGGGGACGGAAGAGCCATCCTCCTCGACATACACGAAGGCACTTGCGGGCACCATGCCCGCAGTCGCGCTCTCGTCGCCAAAGCTCTACGAGCTAGATTCTACTGGCCAACGGCCATGCGTGACGCTAAGGACATCGTCTAGCGCTACAACACTTGCCAGCGATTCACGGACAAACCACACGCACCTGGCGTGGAGCTCAGGCCAATACCTGTGGCTTGGCCTTTCGTGCAATGGGGACTCGACATGGTCGGCAAGCTCCAGAGATCCTCACGAGGAGGATACGTCTACCTCCTAGTTGTGGTCAACAAATTAACCAAGTGGATTGAGGCCATACCGATGACAAACCAATCGGGAGCCAGTGCTGTCAAGTTCTTCGAGTCCATTGTCTTCCGCTTCAGGGTGCCACATAGCATCATCATAGACAATGGGACGAACTTCACCTCTAAGGAGTTCCAGGAATTCTGCGAAAACCTCGGAATAAACATTACCTATGCCTCGGTGGCCCACCCTTAGACCAACAGTTCAGTCAAAAAGGCCAATGACCTCGTCTGTGGCAGAATCAAGAAAAGGCTCCTTCGGCCACTCAAACAAGCTGTTGAGTCTTGGAGCTGGCAAGACAACTCCAAACAGCGCCACAGGCTACACTCCGTTCTTCATGGTGCACGGTGCCAAAGCGGTACTACCCACATAAGTGCGTTACAAAGCCCCACGGGTGGTTGCATATAGTGAGAAAGAATCAACTCTCGCACTCAAGGACTCTGTCGATCTCCTCGATGAGGCACGTGAGATTGCAGAAGAGAGATCTACGATCTACCAGCAGAACCTCCATAACTACCACAACAGAAGGCTATGCCCCAGATCCTTCGTCGAAGGAGACCTGGTCCTTCGACTGAAGTAGAAACGACACCTCAAATTCATGTCCCCTTGGGAAGGATCTTACATGATTACTGAAGTAATCCCAGGTGGCGCCTATTGCCTTAAAGACTTCAAGAGCAGAGTCGCATACTCCAACCCCTGGAATGTCGTGCAACTGTGCCATTTCTACCCTTAGATGTTCTTTTTTACTTTACAAATAAGGCTATACAGCCAGGCTACTTAGCCACATATTGTACCTCGTGATATTCTGCGAATAAATAAAGCTAAGTGCCCCAAACCCTGTGTTTTTCTGCTTTCCTTGCAATTATTTTACTCGGGGCTGCACCACCCTTTACATATTGTTCCACGAACAACACAGTATCCTGAGTAGCTGACGCACTACCAATCGAACCCTTGATAACACCAACCCAGCTGTAACGCACCTGACAGGTTGGCAAGGTGCTGAGATGAATATACGTCAGGCTAACGAAAAGGACCTGTATCTTACAATACACTCAAAAATTATACAAGCTAGCAAGCTCTTTACACATTAATGGGTATCAAACACACCCGACACGATCATGTGAATTTTACAACACTTATACATCTATGTGCAGGATACAAACTACACTACTGCTTCAAAAGGAGAACATTTGTTTGATCTTCAAAGAAATCAATGATATCTTCGGCTGGCCGATCAACTGCCTGGTAGTGTGGGACCATGTTCCAGGTCATCCCTTCTGGCGGCAGTGGCGGCCCAGTGGCAATAGCCGCAACATCCATATTTGGTCGATGCAATCCAACAAGCGCCAACGCAGCCTTGGCACCTGCGACCAATTGTTGGCGCACACACTCGCGGACTGCGCTGATATCTTGGAAGTTCGCCAGCAAAGCTAGCAAGCTTGATGGCACCACGTACAGAGGAAACATCACTTGGAAGATATGCCTAAGACACGATTGCACGTTCTTTAAACACTGAAGCACCCGCGACGCGCGATCCTGCAATGTCGCTAACACGACTGCACGATCATGATCCACCCAGAAGTAACCGCTGGCTTACAACTGCTCTTGGGTCAGATTATGCAGGCGAATGGCAACCCGATCCCTCTCATCCTGCGGATGGCAAGCGCTAACAACTACAAAAAGCAAGGGAATAGCATAAGACAGAGCATCGCCGTGAATGGCCAAAGAAAAGGAAAATAAGATAGAAAGCTAACATTTATGGTCATTCAACTGCGCAACTTCGTCCAGTAGATACTTCTCGCGAGCAGTGGATCCGTCGGCCTTCGACTTCCACACGTCCGCGTTATCGCGGACAATGGGCAACTCTCGCTCCAACTTCTTTATGCGATCACACAGTCGCGCAAGCAGCGGCAACTCCTCCACCTTTGAACACGGTTACACCATAGTTTCATCAGGGGGAGGAGAGTTAGAAGGACCACTCGAAGGACCCTATTACAGTGAAACAAGAGGAAAATAACACCAACTATACATTGATAAATGGGCGGAGTACATTCAAATTCAGCAAAGTATCAACAGGGGTACCCCCATAAAACGTGGTTCAACAAAAGGGAAGCTACACTATTACATATGGCAGCTAAGGCACGATCTGCTTCTTTGACTTTGACTTTGACTTCGGGGGCTCTCTCGAATCCGTGTCAGTCTCTGATGCCACAAACTTCTCAGTGGTAGCCCCAGACGCCACAGCCTTTGCCACATTCACTCGCCGCAGCTCCTCAGAATATTTAGAGACTATCTCAATGCGACAAGGCCCATACTTACGGCAACTAGTGGCTAAGGGAGCGAACACTACCTGCTGGCCATCTGCGTCGACAAGCATCACCTCGTAGATCACGCTCGGATTCAGCTCTGCACCATGTGCTTGCGCCATCACGAGTGCCATTGTGTCACCGACAGACCGCTACGCATTCTTGAAGTCCATCGGGATGCCTTCTGCAAAGAATTCCACCAAGACATCGAGATTTTTGATTAATATGGCCTTGGGAACCATATCTTCTTGGAGGCGGCTCAGCACGCCCTTGGCTTTTTCGAGCGTGTCTTAGAGGGAGACACTGTGGTCCTCGACTACAGCCACGGCGCCAGCCAAAGGCATCTGCGTGGCGCAAGGCCTGGGCGTCGAAGCTTATGCCAGCAGCATCTGAAAAACACAGGGTATCAGCACAACAACATAAAAACAAAAATAGGAAAAATACAAGTGAAGCAGAATAATACCTAAGAGCGCTTTCACAATCGAGAAAGCTGTTCTACGAACAACTTCTCCCTTTTGGCAGTGGAAGCATGCAGATCTTCCTCGCGCTTTTACGACTCCTCTAGAGCCGCGATTGCCGCATCGCGCTTCTTCTCTGCCGCGACAAGTCCCTTTTCGAGGGAAGTAATGCGACGAAGAAGCTCATTATGCTCACCTACAAGGGGCAGAACACGACAATGCATGAGTCTACAAACCTCTATTCAAGAAGAGCAGAGAGACAAGATTAACACAAACCTTCGACTGCACGATGGCAGTTGTCAAGCAAGGCATGCTGTCGACCCAAGGCAAGAATCTGCTCCGCGAAGCGAGTGGAATCCTTCACGATGGGCTACATCAAAAGATAAGAAGCATCAGCGTTAGCAAAAATGAACAAAGCGTGTACATCAATCAAAATTCGAATGACAGCGGCAAAAGACACTTACATGCTCCTCCAGGGACTCCGAAGGTTCCTGTTGAGTGGGCGTCCATGAAACCATCTGGTGCCCCCCATCGCGTGGGAACTCGAAGAGTTGGTGCTAGAGTGGGCCGCCACCGGAGGAGAAGGAGACCGTATCGCCACCTCCTTGTTCTTGGAGTCTACAACTCCAGATTCTTTCACAAACTGGCAGTCGTCGGAAGATGATGACGCTGTTTGAGTGCAAATACCAAGCACAACTTCAGAAGAGAAAACTTCGAGGAAAACAAGACGAACTCGAGAAATATAAAGACGTACCCGTCAAAATTCTCGAGGTCAAAGGAATCTCCTGACGACTCCTTCAGCAACCTTAGTTCTTCCTTGCAGGAGGAGCCATGATGCGCACAGGCACGGCAGGGATTGGCTCCTCTGCAGCAGTAGAGGGATCCTCTAGCATCGACAGTGAGGAGGCATCCGAATCCTCGCTATGGGAGCACTTGCGAGTCCCGTGATCACTAGACTCGGGGGCTTCTTGCTCCTCCCCAATAGGGACAGTGGAGCCTGACTCATCCTCTTCCTCCGCCTAGCATGGGATAATTCCTTCCGGCTGGGGCGGTAAGCTGGCGCGCACTTTCCAGCCCTACAATCAGGAAAATCATCAGTATACAAAAAGACCTACAAGCAATCGAAAAAACACGGAACTTCAAAGAGAAATCCACCTCAGGCGGAAGATTGCTAGTGCAAAATGGAGGCACGACTAAGTCACCTGGGAGATCCTCCTTGGCGGTGTACTTGGTCACCAGTCGCAACCTCCTGTCCACTTCACCAGATGAAATGCCCTCTGCAGAGATGCGAGTGACATCACCAGCATCGGTCCAGCGGAACATTGGGTGTACCCTAGCCTGCAGAGGCTATACGCGGTGACACATCCAAGTGCGAATGAGCTCTGCGCTGCCTACTTCTTTCCCTATGCGATGTTCGAGGTCACAGACACGCTGATACAGCATCTCCGTTTCCTTGACTTTGCTGGGCATGCCGATGTTCTTCCAGGATTGCCTCCTCTTGCAGATCGCCACCGGATCGGCGGGCGCGAGTCTATAGTGCTCTCCATCGGCCTTCTGGTCGCGGACGTAGAACCACTTATCCCTCCACCCTTGGATAGATGTGGTGAGTTTAAGGTCGAAATAAGTGACATTGGAGTCAACGTGGATCCCGCAGCCTCCTACGTCATAGACTACTGAACCCGACCCCGACTGGCGTTTAAGCTTAAAGAGCTTCTTGAAGAGACCGAAGTGTGGATCAATTTCGAGCCAGCACTCGCAAAGAGTGATGAAGCAGGCGATGTGGAGAATAGAGTTTGTAGATAGCTGGTGCAACTGGAGCCCGTAGAAGCAAAGAGGACCCCTAACAAACGGATGTAGGAGGAGAGAAAGACCGCGAATGATGAACGCAAGGAACATCACTCGAAAACCCGTTGGAGGACTGGGGATTACCTCGTCGCCGGGAACGCGAGAATCGTCCTCCACGGCAGAGAGCACCCCTTCATGACGCTCAGCTCCGAGGACTTGATAATGTACTGGCGCCACGACCCGTTGGTGACGCGAGTCCCCGCGCCCTTCTTCTTCCCAGCTCCAGCGGCACTGGTGCCCGTGGCGGCGGCACCTCCCTTCTTCTTGGCGGCGACAATGGTAGCCGCAGATCCAGCGACGACACCTCCTTTCTTCTTGCCCATCTTGCGCTAGCGATGTGAGCGCATGAAGTAACTATGGAAGGTGCGGAGTTGGTCCAGTGCCACAAAGGAGAGGTGTGCAATGGAACAGCATGAGCAGCAATGCGAAGGTGCACGAAAGGAGAAGAATATGCAGATAAAATTACCGCACGGTGAACCCCTACTTAACCTCCCAGTAGATGCCATCCAACGGCCAGGAGAAAATCAATCCAGCATGTGGCACACATCGACATCCACACGCGGCATGGGTAGCCCATGTACCGTCGCCCCACTCCGCCCATTACACGCGAGAATCAAGGAGACACAGTTAAAACAGAAGATTACGCACGCCCGGTGAAATCAAAGTCAAAAAGTGGGACCCACTACTTGTCATGTCCCGTCAAAGCCGCTCACGTGAGTAACTGAGGTTATTTCATCGTCAACACTGCCATCATTAACTCCAACAAGAGCAACTTTTTAACTACTTTAGTCCTTACTCGAGTCTTCGAATCAACCAAGCACTCGGGGGCTACTCCTAACAGGAGCGCTGGCCGTGCACCCGAAGAAATTTATGAAGACATCCAAGCATCATGAAAACCCTTCACTCGAATCAACGACTCGACTGTGGACTTCGGGTTACTCCCATAGGGAGCGCTGGAAGCACATTCGACTGAAAAAGCAAAGACAACAGTAGTCGCAAAGTACTTATAGTCCCCCCTCGAGTCTAAGACTCAAATAAGCACTCGGGGGCTCTTCCCATAGGGAGCGCTGACCGCACACCCTATGACTTTTTCTTATACATTACACTGTGTGTTGATAACATCCACACTCGAATGCTCTGGCGACTCCACCGCATATTTTTCCTGCAAAGAGACTACGTCTCCTAGGTCACCCGAATCATCTCCGCGATGACAAAATTCGGATGTCGCGTCTACGACGTGAAGATAAGACCTGCATAAGGTCTGACAAAGCATCTGCTGCGCTCTACTAGAAAATATCCATGCCTGTAGGTACAATGAAATATGCCTTGAAGGACGCGTCTAGTGCTCACAATTATATATACTGGGATTCGACTCCTGTAAGACCTCCGCGACCTGTGTCGAATTACCCCAACACTTTTCCGAATTCGAGTCCGGGGACTCGAGTTTGAGTAGATTGCGTTGGTTTTCCCTAAGGCAGTGAACTGATCCTGATGCATCGGATGAATCAGGCACGTATATGAACAATCCCTATGACATCAATCAAAGCACTTGAAAATATGCTTAGCTGTGTAGTCGAAAGACTTCATAAAGTCTCCACTCGAATCTGCGATTCCACTAGACACTCGGTGGCTACTGACGTGGGCATACCCTACAGGTACTCGAGTTTGGCATATACAGTCCAGGTATGGCAGAAGCCCATGGCGTTACCAGGGCCCAATACAGGATTCGGGTGACACATGGAGACTCCGATTGCTTGTAGCAGAACATGAAGCTTAAGATAGAAAGTTTAAAGGGACAAACCCTAATCTACAACAAACTCGACCTGCTACCCGAGACCTAGCCTATCTATATAAAGGCTAGGAGGGGGCGGCGAGGAGGAAAATCACAACCCTAGTTTCCACAACCATCGCCAGATTGCATCTGCGCACCCCCTGTAACTTTTGACTCCCTCGATAATTCCAAGAGCAGACAAGCAGGAGTAGGGACCTCTACAAGGCCCGAACCTGGGTAACCCTTGCGTCCCTGTGTGCTTCTTTGCTAGCCGATTGATGCCTCCAGGGCTCCCTCCTTCTCCAAAACCCAAGTCCATAACAATGGGCATTGATGAGTTAAACCCTCGTCACATGTAGTGTTTGAATTAATTTATATTATTTTTCGATCATAAAAAGTGACTTATATAAAGTATTACACTCCTCTTTTCGTCCCCTGGGGTGTGGCTTAAACACAATTCGTTTGATGAGAAAATTGGTTCATGACTTGGTGAATCCATATTTGCGCATCGGGGCGCGACAGTCACACAAATAGTCAGATGGTGATACTGTGTAAGATTTTATCGCACACATTATGATAGGTAACCAGCCATTTTGCGTGACAGTGCTTACGTAGACATACTTCTCGCCATTGTCTATGTAAAATGTTAGACAAAAGTAAACTAAATAAATACTATTATAAGTTGCGTGGATTTTCTTTGTTCTCCGATTTTTGGGGCTCCATAGATTTTGTGCGCGTGACACGTGCATGATGCCGTCTCTCTATTCCGTTTGTGGCTAACCACGTGAGTTGGTTTCGTTCCTTCGGCAGTGCCACTAGGTTACATGTATGTTTGACTGCGTTCTGCCTCGAAGTGTGTGTAGTGTTGCACGGTCTTGGCATGTCGATCAGATCGTCGCCCTTTGATATGTGTTCCGATGTCTTCCCTGCATGTGCCCTTGTGTCTGTTTTGCTTCCTTGTGTCAACCGTCTTCATCCACACCTTCGTTTTCACTGCATGGTTTCACTTGCATGTGTCCTTGTGTTGATCACCTTCATCCATTCATTGGTTCTCCTACAACGTGTTGGTTCGCTTACACCTATATAAGGTTTCCCCAATGTCTTGCCTACTCCCGTGGTCCATGGTTTTTTTGTGTTTTGTAGGTGGAGGAGGTGTTTTTCTCCTTTTGGTGTGGTCTTTCTGCTCTTTCCGCAGGGTGGCGTTCTCTTGACGGGGGTGGCTGCTTGGTTCTGCTTTGGCTGATTGCGGGCATTCCCGGCCATAGGATTTTGTTCCATGCGGTGGGAATGGTATTTTTATTCCTACGGTGGAGCGAGATGTTGGGGAACGTGCTATGCAAAACAAAAAAATTTTAGCGCATAACCAGGATCATATGCAAGGGGAGAGGCAATAGATCATACGCTCGAAGATCGAACTAGCGGAAGTTTATCGATGACGAGGTTGGATATGCATCGATCGCCGAAACAAGCCTTAGCGAGCCACTAGGAGATGTATTATCCCACAGACGGCTCCCATGAACATGCACCGATGAAGACGTCATTGTCGAAGTAGTCGGTATGTTGATTCCCACAGCTAGTCGATTAGCCGCTAGAAGGTTTCTCCTTGTGAAGAAGCCCACAATCAAGTGCTCCCAGTGTTGCACCTCCACTGGTATCCACACGTATGAGATCATAGGAACCGCATCTAGGTGTGATCAAGAACACACAGTCAAAGTGGGAAGATGTCGATGAAGATCCGGTAGCGCTTCCACAGTCCCGTCTAGATTAGATCCAAACGGAGGTAGAAATTGGCAGCGCTCTAGCGTCGTAGAAGAAGAAGTACCCAGGACACACCCGCCCTTGGGTTTAGCACCACACCATGGTGATGGAGGAGAGAGGTGGCGGCGGCGCATGAGGCGATGGTGCACAGGAGGATATAATTTTAGGGCCCGAAAGTTGAGTCGCCAGTGCATAGTGGGGCCCGAGTTGCTTTTAATCACCGCGATTCGAAAAGTTTGGGGGGATTGCCGAGAGGGGTATATCAAGTGAACGGTGGCCAAACCAAATATTTTCAAATCTTCCCCACTAAGTCAGGATATTTCGTACACTAGTTCCTACCGTGCCCCTTATTAGCCATCCTACACGTGTTGTAGGGCCAAATCCATTACTGTACTCTCCTAACCCCCGACACTGAATCTGGCTATGGTGGCGGTGGTCCTTTTTCTCTCTTACCCAACACTGAATCCGACGGTGGCAGAGGTCCTTTTTTCTCCCTCCCCCAACACTGAATGTGTTGTAGGCGGTGGCGGCGGCGGAGGCCCAACATGTCTTTCAAGGCGAAGGTGGTAGCTACGTCAGCGAATGATTCGGGTCCATCAGAGCCAGTCTTGGGTTCAACACGCAGTAGTGGCAAGGTCTTCAGCCCCTGTTAGCGAGGAGGTCAGCCAGAAGTCTGCTCCCAATGTACCCACAAGCAGCGGGTTGAAGAGAAAAGCAAGGATGGTAGCAGATTGTTTGGCGGCAGTGGGGGTTACGGCACCTAGTTCTCAAAGAAAAAACCTGGGAGAAGAGCGAGAGGTGATTTTTTTCTTATCTATGCCTTATCTTACAAATAGACTAGTTAGTACAAAATAGAATCAAATGAATTGAAAAGTCCCCTTTTTAATCAAATTAGGCACAACTTCGATACGACAAACCTATATGAGTTCACAGTTCATGTCCGCCAGTACACTACAAAACTAGATTTTGATTGTGAGAGGGTTGTGTTCGGGTAGGATGTGCATCTGCTTATGAATTTCAAAGAGGTTGTGTCTGTTTCACAGCTGGTAGATATGCTTCATGCTAGGATTTCTTGGGGTTCTAGATAGAGGACAAAATTGGTGTGGCGCAACATGAGTGATACCTATATGCAAATTGAGCACCCCCATGAGCTTCAGATGGTTTGGGAGTGTTGTGCAGCTGATCATAAGGTGAAAGTTAAAGCGATGGTTGATGATATGTATGCATATGCTAGAGATCTTCCTGCCAGAGCTTCGGCTCCTAGAGACTATAGACCAATAGATGCTGATCTAGCTAAGTTCATTATACACTTAAATATGGATTCATACATGGAAAAACTTGATGAGGGAGTTAATAAGCCAGTTTCATCATGTACTGTGGAGATCACTATCGATTTGAAAAAAAATACTCTTGATGAAATGAGAGCGATGATCAGTACGGAAATTAGTATTCCCCCCTAAGAAGATGGCACAACTCTGGTGGTGGCATCATAAGAAGCAAGAATTCATAGAGGTTTTGGATACTGAAGGTCTGTTGCAGATTATGCGACGGAAGAAGCCAACTAGGAAGATGTTCTTCTTAGCTACCATTTTTGATGTTGATCAGGTTATAATGGATGTAGAGGCCCCTGTAGTGGCTGAGCAGAATGAGGTGATCGACGTTGATCAGATCTAATGAGAGCTGCTACCCTAGGCTTGTCATATGCACCGCGGGGTCTCCTGCCTGTATTTTTAACATAGATTGCTGTTGCATTTAGATCGTGTTTCTGTGATTATGTTTGTTGAGAGATTGCGATATAATGTTGTGCGATCTGTTGAGATTTTCGGACATATTACTCACTGAAACCATCATTGTTGTAATAAGACATAAGTACATTGTAGTTGACATGATTATGTTTCTTGAGATGATGTACTATACTTGTTTCTGTGATTATGTTTGTTGAGAGATTGTAATGTAATGTTTTTTGAAACCATGATTGAACAAGTGATGCATAAGTACCTTGTAGTTCACATGATTTTGTTTCTTGAGATGATGTAATATACTGATATGTTGCTATTAGTCAAATAAATTGGGATGGAGGAAGTACGGATTTAATATTTGAAATAATAATGTAGGAAGAGAAAACCTATTAGGTAGGAGACAATAATCCAGTGAAAGGGCATGATATACATTAAATTATTGTAACATGCCAATTTTAGTTAATGTTGCAGCGGTGATGCACTTCACTTTCTCGACTCTTGTGTTCTCTGTCTCTCTTACTCACTCGCCTCCTCTCTCTCCTCATCATCGCCGACACCGACGCATTCTCCATGCCATCCTAGAATGACGAGGACGACCAGTCGAGCAGCGACAACCTTCTCTCCGACATGGAGTCTTCCTTCCCCCATGTGACTTCCTCTGTTTTCTCGGCTAGCACTACTAGGGAAAATCTTACTCAAGTCACATCTCAAAAGCCATTAGAGGCACATATGGGATGCGACTCGAGCGCCGCGCTGCTAGTATTTTTTAGCCGAGTCGCATTTCAGATGCGCCTCCTATAACCTATATATAGGAGGCGCATATATATCATATGCGCTTCCTATAACCTATAGATGCGAGGAACATATCTAGGGTATACAAGGCGCATATCAGATGCACCTTGAATATGTCTGAAAGATGCGCCTCGAGTATGTTTGAAAAATGTGCCTCTAATAGCTTTTTCGAATTTCAAATTTACCCATGGGGCCACCGCCATCAAAATACAAAAAACACCCTCGTTTTGAATTGCAAAATCATTTGAGTCCATGATATCACCGCCATCGTGTCTCCTCGCCGGAGCATGATGGTCATGGCCGCGGCCACAACCTACCACCGCGGGGGAGGTGCGGGAGGCCGTGGCCGTGCTAGTTCTCGAGTTGGAGGAGTCGGGCTGAGGAGGAGGAGGTGGCAGCAGGAGGAAGATGTGGCAGCCGGAGGAGGAAGTGGTGGCCGGAGTGGTTCTCGGAGGAGGAGGAGGAGGTGGTGACCGGAGGAGAAGAGGAGAAGGGAAGGAGAAGGAGAAGGTGAAGAGGAGGAGAAGGAGAAGGTGAAGGTGAAGAAGAGGAGAAGGAGAAGGGGAGGAGGAGAAGGAGAAGGAGAAGGAGAGGAGGAGAAGGAGAAGGAGAAGGAGAAGGGAATGGGAACTTGAGACGAGGAGTAGGGGAAGGATAGGAGGAGAAGGAGAAGGGAATGAGAGGAGGAGAAGAAAAGAATGGGAGGAGAGACTCAGATTTGTAGTGTCCAGCCACGCTTATCCGAGGCGCACCAAAATAGGATGCGCCTAAGTTTGCTCAATTTTTTTCTGTAGGACAAAATCTTCCTTTTGCCATATCTTTTTTCCTTTTTGAATTTTGAGAATCTAAGAAATCGCTAAATGGTCTCCATAACCATTGGATAGAAAACTTCGTGCTCGTCGTTTTGATATATTATAGATTTTTCGACATCGTATGCAAAAGTTATGGCCGTTTTACCGTGGCATAACCATTTTTTGCAAAAAAAGTCGAAATTGATGTTTGCTAATTTTCCTACAAACTGTATCACATTACCAACCTACATGTCAAAGGATTTTAAACTTTCAAGTGTTTTCATTTTCTTTTATTTTTTGTAAGACAGAAAAGGCGATCCATAGGGAGAGGGGAGCAGAATTTGGATGGTCCACCTTATTCGAGGCGCATATATGCTTAATATGCGCCTCCTATATTGCAAAATACTCGAGGCGCATATATGGTGATGTGCCTCCTATATTGTGGCAACTACCACCACCGGACCCACCTCATTTACTCGAGGCACATGTAACAGTGATGCGCCTCCTCTATTGCAAAATACTCGAGGCGCATATGTGCATATGCGCCTCCAGTATTGGGGCACCAACCACCACCAGGCCTACCACACTTACTCGAGGCGCACCTGTTCATATGCGCCTCAAGTAGTTGAACTACTCGAGGTGCATATGGAGAAGATGCACCTCGAGTAAGGGGGGCAGCCAGATCTGGTCCTTACATGCGATATAGGAGACAGATCCCTCAAGAATGCACCTCTAGTATTAATATATAGGACTCGCACCGTGTAGACATGCACCTTGTATATTTAGTGGAGGCACATCCCTCAAGCATGTGTCCTATAGGCTTTTCCCTAGTAGTGTAGGGTTAGACATTAGTAATTCCTTCGATCTGAGCTCCATTTGTGCATGCAAGCGTGTTCTATTCCAGCTTTGCATTTCCTTTTAGGTACCACAGATGATCTATGACCCCAAATGGGAAGGCCTAGATCTCAATGGAGAAGTACCATGTGACCATGGGCTAAAATTGAGGAGATATGTTGCATTCGAAGGCAGTAACAGTGGGAGGAGGTTTTTGGGCTATACAAATCTGGTTTGTTTACATTGTGTGCAACGGTGACATGACGGAAAATGTATCGTGTTATGTTCATAACACAACAGTGTGTGTTTTTTTAGGTTGGCCCGGTGTGTAAAACAATATAGTGGGCAGATCTTGAGTGGCCAGATGCACTTAAAAAAATGTGTGGCCCAGTTATGGGAGATGTATGAGTTGGAAAGGTCGGGGAGATTTACTGATGCTTGTGATGCAGCTGAAAAAAAGTACATGCTGTCTGTACAAAATAAGGAGCTAGAACAAGAAATCAAGAATTTGCATTTAGAACTAAGTGACACAATCAATGTGAGCTTGGTTGTGGGAACTGCACAGAAGGTTCAGGATAGTCACATGTTGCTGATTTAGAATGCAGAAAAGGAGAGGGATCAGCTCAGGGAAGACAAGAAGAAGCTAGAGTACTAGATTGCGGATCTGTTGAAAGAACTGAAGAAGGCGCGCGAGGTGAACAAGGACAGACTATAGAGGATAAAGGAAATTCTAGATGAATAATTTATGCCATGTCAATGCCTGAAACAAGTTAACTGTAAGACTTGCAATTATGCTTTCTTAATTAAGACAAACTCAATCCTCGAGCAAATTAATGCCAGATGAACACATATTGTGCATAGAGTTAAGTTCACGTTTACAAAATCACCACTACAGAGGATAAAACAGGCAGTTTAGTACTAAATAGATATATGTTGGGTTCAAGCGAGCTTGGCCCGGAGCTACTTGTTTTCCTTCCTAAGATCATCCAGTCCGAGGGTATGTTTGATCAGGTTCGCTTTGGTCTTTGCTTGCTCCCTCAGTACTTGAACGTGTGCCTCCCGCAGGTTCAAGCGTTCCATCTAGGATCCGAGAAGTTGTTCCGTAAGCTTAAGATTTTCCTCCATGAGCCCTTTCATGATCGCTGTCTACTTATTAGCCGAGATGCGGCCTTTCTTATGATGTTTCGCCCAACCAGCGTTTTCCACCTTCATATTGTGGCACTTGTCTAAAAGCACCGCGACTTCAGCGCGCAGGTGGTCAAAGGCTAGCTTTTGAGAATTGTTCTTCTCCCTTTGGATGGCTATCTTGTCATTTAGCCAGGTTGCCAAGTCCGGGTTGAGCTTTTGCCTCTTTCTCTGCAACAAAAATATATGGTTTGTTCAGTTCACTAGGACAAGGTGGTTAGTTTCCATAATTAACTAAATCAACTAGTGACACAATCATAATTTCAAGGAAGAAGCAATCTAGGACTAATCAACATTTTATGAATCGACTAGTGGCACTTTCATAATTTCAATTTCAAAGCAACCTAGGTTTTTCTACAATTTAGGGTGCTGTGGATTTTTCCAATGGCACCAAATAGTAGTGGCAAACTCATAATTCAGAAACAAACTTAGATACAGAATGGAAAGAGCTCATGGTGTCCATTCATGAACTTGAACACCAATCCATGTCTAGATAGATAAGGAGTTGCTCTAGGATTCCTTAAATGCACAATGTGTGTATATATATTACAAAAGTAGTGGAGCATGAACTAATATTCATGCCCCCTCTAATGGGAATCAGACTTGGGCATTGCCCGATATGCCTCCAGACAAGCCCTTAGCTCATCGTTCTCTTTCCAAACACCCTCAAGTACGGTGATCCCTCGGCCCATGTCCTACTTCATCCCTTTCAATGCATCCAGGAAACAGTTCCGATCATGGTAGTCTTGGATGGAAGCCTTTGGTTTATCGATGCATCCTTTGAGTGCCTTGGCGATTTCCTCTTGCTAGAGGGTGCATCTTATCTGGAGATTCTTCTTGTCCTCCATGAGCTCATTGATTATGTTGATGGCATGTTATTGCTTGTCCAAGTTATGGTCGAGAAGCTTCTGCAACCTCACGATGTCACTTGCAAAATCTAGTGAGATCTCCTTCTACATAGATAAACGCCTGCGTAGGCTCTCATTAGCATGGGTGAGGGAGCATGCACACTCCTGTCGGTTGTCAATCTTGGCATTGATCGTGGCCACCTTGTCATGGTACTCAGCCTTCGCTCACTGCATCATTCATGTTATTTAAAATAGAAATTCTATAATTCTACTCTAGGTTCCAAGGGAAAATTAATACAAATCACAAAATCCCCATTGAAATATATGAACATCAGTATTAAAAAAAATACCAAGAGATCCAGTCATAATCATGAAAACTAATCCAAATCACAAAATCCCCATTGAATCTATGAACAATAGTATTAAAAAAAGATCAAAAGATCCATCCATAATCATGAAAACTAATACAACTAAAAAACCCCAATGCGGGGTGGACACGATCTATGAAATCCACATTAATACTCAAAGAAATAAAAGTGTGGAGATTTCCGACCTTGCTGAGATTTGGAACAGGGCCGAACGGGTCCTACAACACCGCTGTCGTAGTGGATTCTGGGTCCACGGCCGTCCTGTAATACATAAAAGAGGAAGAGGAAGAAGAATAACAAGATGAAGAAGAATAAGATCATGATGGAGAAGAAGATGGGGAAGAAGTAGAACAAGAATACCGTACCAGGAGGAGCCCTCTCCTGCTGGAACATTCGGCACCATTATCAGGGAGATTGGGCCTCTATGAGAGGGGGAGCTTGAGGGGCTGGTAGAGCAAGAACTGCCAGGCAACAAGCTCTCTCCTTCTTATCCACGCGGATGGTCGATAGACCTCTCCTTATGGGTGCCATGGCTTGAAGGGGGGGGGGGAGGTGGTGCCAGGAGGAAGAAGAAAGTGATTCGTGTGGGAGAAGAGTCAAATAGTATAGGCCATGGTCTAGTATTATACAACACCACCATCTACCTTCTCAAAGAAGCTAGGGAATCGATGGGACTTGTATTTATTGCGATGGATAGTTCAATGGGCTTCGGCTCCACCTAAAATCCAGTAGATAATAAAAGGAGTGGGACCTTCCCTTAAAAAAGGAGTGGGACCGGGTGGTAATCACGGTCACGGGCAACGCCGTGCACATACCGTAAATATCCCGTGCCACTTTTGTTGTGATCAAATTATGTTCAGTAGCGAGATAATACATTTTTTAATAATCGACAAATGCATGCGCATACACGACACATGAACTGACGTGTAAAACCGCTGCTCGCCCCTTGATTAGATCGGCACCCAACTCTGCGTACCTTCCATCCCTCATCTCGGAAAACTTCCTCAAGCACGATGTCCCCTCTTTGTGGCAATGGCAGATCCAAGACGACCACTGACCATCATGTGTCCCCTACTATTCGTGGCATCGTTCGCGCCAACGAGTCGCCAACTGAGGCCACCATGTCGTGTCCAACCACACCAGGATCCCTCGACATCGGTACTCATGGATAGCGTGATGTTGAAGCTCGTACCAGCTGTGCAGGAGGAGCGTGGTGCACCTACAACGACAGACGAGTGCAAAGAAGCAGCCAAGACGGGGGTGTGTGTTGCACTGACAACTACGAACAACAAGAGGAACGAGAGGAAGACCTACAATATCACCATGAAGAAGACCAGGAAGAAGAGAGGAGACAACTATTTGGATGACTCCAACTCAGTCAACGAGGAGACGTTCATAGATCAGTTGGAGGCAGAAGCGGAGGAGAGTGACATGGACCCATGGGACTACGAGGAGGAGGAGGACTCCGACGAGGAGAGAGCGTGCTTATACGAAGAAGGGGGTGGTGACGAGTCATCAGAGGAGGACACCGACACTGGTGACGGTAAGGACCATGACGGTGATGAAGATGACGATGATCTAGAAGATGACGACGAGGGATTCTTCAAAATATGATCGCGAAACACATGGAGCATGCCCAAAGAGTGCACTAGGCCTCACCAGTACTAGACGGAGCATGTACTCTGGATCGGATGGAAACGCGTGTAGCAGGAAAACCATGCACCACTCGATCGATTGAGAGCAAAACCATCAAGCTCCCTCTAGGCATTCCATGCCACTTCTCCAAAATTGTGTACAACTCTTGAACACTTTCAAATTGCACTCTTGACATGATAATGTTGTTTTTTGAACACGTTCCCTTCATTTTCATTTTTTAGATGGTTTTCATTTGTTTATGGAGGTAAAGTATCAGTGGAATGGATAGAGAGGTGGCACAGATAGAGAGGGGTCATCCTGCCCATTAGATCATAGAGGATCAACAGTTGGTGGGCATGATCTGGGACATCTGTGTCGGCCAATCAGGGCATAACAGCCAGAGAGAGAACACATTTGGGCTTTTGTGAGAGAGGGAAAAACACACTAAGGGATTCAGATAGAAAATATAACATATTTAAAATGGAGAATGCATGTTTGATACTACCTCTGTCCCAAAGCTTAAGGCCTATATTTTTTGAAAACGTAAAACTATGTAAACCACATTGATCCACATGACCATGGTTTGATACATGGAGTCCCTAGAGTCATTGCATGTGTTCTTTTCCTAAACCACATTGATCCCCTAGAGTCATTGCATGTGTTCTTTTCCTAAACCACATTGATCCCCTAGATTCATTGCATGTGTTCTTTTCCTAAACCACATTGATCCACATGACCACAAACACTCCAGTGGATTCTGTAATGCAACTTCTACCACACTGGTGCAACATGTAATGTGGAAGCTGCTTTCATAAGTGTTTTTGATCTTTGTGACCATGGGTTAACACATGGAGTCCCTAGAGTCATTGCATGTGTTCTTTTCCTAACCACATTGATCCCCTAGAGTCATTGTATGTGTTAGTTTCCTAAACTACATTGATGCCCTAGAGTCATTGCATGTGTTCTTTTCCTAAACCACATTGATCCACATGACCACACACACTCAAGTGGATTTTGTGATGCAACTTCTGCCACACTAGTGCAACATGCAATGTGGAATCTGCTTTCCTATGTGTTTTTGGTCTCTGTGACCATGGCTTGACACACGGAGTCCATAGAGTCAATGAAAATTGTTATTTTCTCACACCACATGGATCCACTAGTCTCCTTGCATGTGCTCTCTTCCAAAAACACAATGATCCACATGACCACTCATCACTCTAGTGGATTCTATGATGCAACTTCTGTCACACTGGTGCAACATGCAATGTGGAAGCTGCTTCCCTATATGCTTTTGGTATATGTGACCATGGCTTGACACATGGAGTCCTGAGAGCCAATGATAGTTATTCTTTCCCAAACCACATGGATCCACTGGTGTCATTGCATGTGATCACTTCCAAAACCACACTGATCCACATGACCACATATCACTCTAGTGGATTCTGTGATGCAACCTCTGTCACATTAGTGCAATATGCAATGTGGAAGCTGCTTTCCTGTGTGATTTTTGTCTCTGTGACCATGGCTTGACACATGGAGTCCCTTGAGTCAATGACAACCATTGGATCTTAACCCTAGAGTCCAATGGTAGCCATTGGATCGGGTCTTCTAGAAGCCCCGAGCGGTTGCAGGTTGGTTTTGCATCCCGATTGTTAGGATCCCTTGGATCAGGGAGCATCGACGATAAGTATGTCATTCGTAAGGGCGACCCGTAAGTAGTATGTTCTACCACCTGATTGGCAGTGGCATGAGTGGGCCTACCTCCTTGCCCTTATCCCCATAAACATGGGGCCGAAGGTCATATCGTGTTCTATCCTTACCATGGAGAGGCCCAAACTCAGGAGAATATCATTTTGCGGCCCAAAAGTTGGGGCGCCCAGGCCACGCGGTACCCAAGTTCCCTGAAATCAGCCGTGATGACTACAATTGGTGTGCCAAATACTCAGAGGGTCTTTTTCAGCACGAATTCAACTTTATGTTTCAATACAAAATATCAGGGTAACTACCGTCAAGTTGGGCCCCCCTGTCAGTTCTCGCCGTTATGTCGCTTCCGTCGCTTAGGTGTCAATTAGGCTTGTAGCGTTGGCGCATGCATCCATTACACATCTTCTTCTTCCCCGGAGCGGCAATCTGTGGGGCGTCGCAGCCATGGCGCGGAGCTGGGACATGGACGAACCTGCTGGGTCCAGCTCTCCTCCCTGTAGGCTTGCAGCGTTGGCGCCTGCATCCATTACGCATCTTCTTCTTCCCCGGAGCGGCAATCTATGGTCGCGGCCATGGCGCAGAGCTGGGACATGAAGAACCTGCTCGGCCCCGCTCTCCTCCCCATCCCGAGTCAGAGCTCGCCCTCACCATGGACACACCCATGGCACGGTGTGGGGACGAGAATTGGTTCCCGGTGAGATCTGTCACCATGTCGACCATGCTCGGTTCTGTTTTCCTCCTCTAGAATCTGAGCTCGCCGTCGCCATGGTTGCACCCGCACCAATTCTGCCACCTCTGTCGAGGTCTCTGTGGTAGCTCAAGTTATGCCATGTTGGACCTGTAAGAGAATTCGGAGCTGGGCGGCGACAACCCGTTGTTGAACCTGTAAGGAATTTGTTGAAGACTGTGTGCCGCTCCGAGGTCTTCGGCTGATGCCTTCGGCTTCTGCCAACGTCCACCGCCGATGTGAGATCATTTAGTTACTTCAATACAAAATTTCGACCAATTTAACTTGTTGATGTATTCCTTGACAATTATAATATAATCGAGCACTAGAAATATTTTGTAGTGTGCATGAGCATGATCAGTAATATATTTGAACACTAGAAATTTTAAAGCACTCCATATAAAGGAGTACATTAATAGAGAAGGTTCACCAGAGACACCACGGATATATTGTCTTACATGCCACACACAAGTAATAATTAACTAAAACAAAATAAAAGCAGGGGCAGCAGCAGGAGGACGGGACACGGAGACGCCTAGCAGGGCAGGGGCATATCAGCAGGAGGCAGCGACAACCTAGTCGATGGGATACAGGCCAATCCTGACATACTCCCGGAGGAATTTGCCGAAGGCTGCGTGTCGCGCCAAGGTAATCGGCCTCTGACTTCTGCTTCCGCCTCTGGCAACACCCACCGTCTGCTGGATCATGCTGTCGAGGTCCACGTTGATTGCTCTCCCACAGAATGGGCAAAACAGTCTCTCCCTACGGTGGAAACGGATTAGCACACACTGTAACTGCCTCAGCACATAGCGGCACTTGTTGTCCCTAGATACCTTGCTATCGTCCACTTCATCATCATCCTCCTGTTGATTTTTAAGAACATAACTTAGAACTCATACATATGATTGAATTGTATTACAACTCAAGAATTGACAACATGTATATGTAAGACAATATATCCATGGATATCAAAGATAAAGCATCTCAGCAATAGTTTGATCGGTTCATATATCATTTCATCTCAACACAATGACAAATAATTGTATCAAAGTGTATATAGAATAAAGATTGCAGCCTCATAAGTTTCTTCAGGGATGGCGTGAGTGAACCAAGTAACAATTGCACAACCTATATTGTTCTTGTACATCGCCCCAGGTTCACTAACTCATCCCTGAAAAAATCTGACACCAATGTGTCTGCCTCTCTTTTGGAACAAATTTGAATCATTGGCCACAATAAGAAATTGAAATGTAACGTATAAAACAACATTCAGGGATATACATAGCCAGGTACAAAAACAAGCCTAAATATTGTAATTATAAATAAAAAAACCAAACAATTAATCTTCAGGTACATGTTAAAAATACTTATGATCAAAACCATTCATATACATATGCATCATACGAATCATTAAAAGATCAGAAACAATTCAAGGATCATATATGTAGTTCCATATGAGAATAAATCTAGGGCCTCATAATTTGTTTCAAAGATGGAGTTGGCGAACCAAAGTACCAACAACACAACCTATATTGTTTGTGTGCATTGCTGCCTCAGGTTCACCAACCCATCCCTAAAACACGACACCATCATATGTGTCTCCCCTTGAACTCTTTTGGGGCAAATTTCAATTATCGGCCTCGGTGACAAACTGAAATGTAATTCTTATACACTATGAATGCATGGAATAGATAATTCAAATATCATAGTTCTATGAATGTAGAATAAAGATTGCAGCCTCATAAGTTTCTTCAGGGATGGTGTAAGCGAACCAAGTAACAATTGCATAGCTTATATTGATCTTGTACATGGCCCCAGGTTCGCTAACTCATCCCTGAAAAAATCTGACACCAATGTGTTTGCCTCTCTTTGGGGCAAATTTGAATCATTGGCCACAATAAGAAATTGAAATGTAATCGTACAAAACAATATTCAGGGATATACATATGCATCATATGACGCATTCATAGATTAGAAACAATACAAAGGTTATATATAGGTTCCATATGAGAAAAAAATTAGGGCCTAATTTTTTCAGAGATGGAGTCGGAGAACCAAAATACCAACAACATAACCTATATTATTTATGTGCATTGTTGCCTTAGGTTCACTAACCATCCCTAAGAAAACGACACCATCAGATGCCCTTGCACTATTTTGGGGCAAAATTGAATCATTGGGCTCAGTAAGGAATAAAAATGTAATGTTATAGGCATGTTGTGTATTGAAATCAACACTCAACTAGAAAACTCAACTAGATGGCAGATGAGCAGATTGGGGTTTTGTGACTAGACGGATTGGGGTTTGTGACTAGATGGCAGATGCATCAATCGACCGATCGAACCATATATACTACCCTACTTCAAGAGCAAAAGAATCTGTACACGATTGAGCAAATCCTCTGTATGAATAGTTCCACACACAGAGCTCCAGAATTTAACCGAATTACATATATAGGTTCAAGTTCAACACATTACTATGCATCTTCATTGCCAGCAGCCTTCTTCCGCAACCTGGGTACCAAGCCTTCATGTCCACTGGCTTCTTCATTTCCTGCCTTCTTCCTCTTCCTTGGTGCCAATTTTCTTAGCTTCATGTACTCTGCATTGCCGGGACAATGGGCACCAGAATCGTGTCCAATATCATCTTTCCACTCGTTTTTAATTTCTTCGGGCAACAAAATGACTGACCCGGCAGTCATGTTTCTAACCTTGCGGTGCTTCCTGTCAAAGAAACAAGACTATTGCATAACTACCCAATATCTACAGAGTAAATAAAACAAAAATTACAATTCAGCACAAACATGCGAACCCCAAGAGACTTTTGCTTACCAGAAGCTAATTGGGTTTGAGCAACCACCATTTCCAAGAATAGAAGGGCGACTCCTAGTTGTAGCAGCTTCCACATCTAGTACATCACAATTCAGCTCAAATATGCAAGCCGAAGCATACCTTTTCATCAACCCAATTAGCTGACTGTCACACGTTAGAGGAACCATGATGCCACATTCATCCATGAAGCTGAACTTTGTAGTCTGCTTCGGCCATAATTCATCATGATTACTCAGAGCAGCAACCATACCAGATATAGTGCAGATCTGCGCAGGCGCTTCTTCCATCGTGATACAATGGAGTCCATTCCACTTGCCCTTAGAGTCGTACCTGAAGAGTACTACCGTAACCATGTAAGGGTGGTCCGTGGAGATCCCACTTGACAGAAAACTATGGACAAAATATGTTTGTCAGCGTTGGGCTAACAAACAATTTTAGGTTCAGTAGCCAGCTAACAGTTATAATTAGTGCGAATAGCAAAGAGAAGGGTAGCTCACCCGCTTGTAGCCAGAACTTCTTCTTCCTTGGTAGTAGGATCTGCCATCCTCTGAGCTGCTCGGCTCGTCAGCGGCGGAGGCGGGCTAGAGCCTCGCAACAGCGGCTACGGCATGCGCCATTGCAGCTCGGGATCAGCGAATGGGCACAACAACTTGGCGCTAGAAGTCAAATGTCCGAAGGGATCATCCTGCCTGGAGGGTGGATTCCGACCCCGCCGGTACTATAGGAAAGGTGGGAATGGATTTGTGAAATTGGTCCACACATCCAATCCACTTAGTTCCTCGATTTGGCAAAGAGGTTGCCGCGTTGGCGCTCGCGTCACGGACAGATGACCGACATGAGGGTCTGATACATTGCAAATGTATCTATAATTTTTGATGTTCCATGCTTGGTTTTATCCACTTTCTTATGTTTTGTTCCAACTTTGGAGTACTTTTCATATGATTTCTTGGACTAACCTATTAAAAAGAGCCACAGTGCTAGCTGCCTGTTTTCTGCTGTTTTTGGTTCCAGGAAAGTCAGAAAATGAATATTCTCGAAATTGGAGGGGACAAAAGCCAAAGTGCCTATTTTCCCCAAGGGATCAAGTGCCAGAATACGAGGCGAAGAAGGGCCAGGGAGCCACCGTGCCAGGGGGTGGTGTGGCCGCTCCCGGCACCCCCTCGGCCTCTCCTTCCGCCTATAAGTTTCCCTCGAGACGAAAACCCTAAGTACCGGTAAAAAATCCCCGAAAGAGTCTGTAGCCGCCGTCATCTCCATCCATAGATCAGGAGGGATCTGAAGCTCTTCCCGGCATCCTGCTGGAGAGGGGAATTCACCCTGGAGGCCTTCTTCATCACAATGCAAGCCTCCGGTGTGATGCTTGAATAGTTCATCCTTGGACTATGGATCCATGTAGTAGCTAGATGGCTGGTTTCTCCTCCTTTGTGCTTTCATGTTTAGATCTTGTGAGCTCCATTCATGATCAAGATCATCTATTTGTAATTCATACATGTTGCGTTTGCAAGGATCCGATGGATATTGAGATGCTATTTCAGATTGATTATTGATTCTATCATGTCTTTGTTATTTGAGATCTTGCATGCTTTCCGTTGTTAGTAGCTATCTTGGCCAAGAGATGCTAGCAACTCCAAGAGTTAGTATTTATGCTCGATAGTGGATTCATGCCTCTGGTAATCTGGGGAAGTGACAGAAATCTCTAAGGTACTAGATGTGCTGTTGTTACTAGGGAGAAAACAACAATCCTTTGTTCATAGAACAATTGTATTATTTACTTTACACGCAGTTCGTAAAGCAATAATCTATTGCTTGCAACTTAATACTTGAGGAGTTCGGATGATAACTTGAAGGTGGATTATTAGTCATAGATGCAGTTGGATGGCGGTCTATGTATTATGTTGTAATGCCCAATCAAGTCTTAGAGGAGTCAAGATGATTAGTATATGCATGTATTGCTTTCTCGGTGTTTGTCAATTGCCCCGCTGTAATTTGTTCACCCAGCATGTTATCTATCTAAGGAGAGCCACCTCTAGTGAACTATGGATCCCGGTCCTTTTACTTTACATACAATCTACAATCTTTTACTGCTTTGTGTTTACTTTCTGCAAACTTTTACTTCTTTCCATTCGATACATTTAATCCTTTGTTTTCCGCAAAACACGGTGATATTGACAACCTCATCGCAAGTTGGGGACAAAGTTCTATGGTTGTGTTGTGCAGGTCTCCACGTTGCTACTAGCACCGGTAGTGCGCCCTGCCAAAGCTCAGCTAGTAACAACTTCGGGTGTTTCCTTGCTCCTATTGGTTCGATTAAACCTTGGTTTCATAACTGAGGGAAAACTTGCTGCTATATTCATCGTACCTTCCTCTTGGGGTTCCCAATGAGCTCTACGTCGAAAATAGAGCGCATCAGGGTCCCGACCGTCTACTTCACGGGGCAGTTTCACGGAATGTTTGAATTTGGCAGGGGTGACATGAGTTTGCATCGAAATGGCCCCTCTCGATAGTTGGCGGCCCAACGTTTTGAAACGCGGCAATTTTAGGCAACTTAGGTACCGCCATGCGCTCACCCGGGAACTATGGTACCGCAGATGAACAACCCCCAAACTCAGCTTGTACGACGCTTAGATGTTCGCCCACTATGACATACTCGCACCGCCACTTGCGAGGCTTCCATCTGGCTTCGAGCTCAGTTACGCCAGGGTGCCTGTCGTGCCGGTCTTCCGTGACAACACGTTGGCGAGGCAGATCGAGGAGCGCCGCCGCCAACTGTTGGAGTGGAAGAGGGCAATGGCTCGGTACTCGCGCACGAGCACGTACTGGCCAAAGCGGTCTAAGAAGGAGCAGATGGTGTTAATTTTGCTATGCGGAGTCCACGATAGGAGGTCCACCCGGATCTGCGCAACGCCGAAGGGAGGCAGTGCTTCTAGGCAGTGCCTGTGCATACGACCTCCATAGTTATCGAGGCGGCACAACATGAAGAATTCACGAGGAGGATAAACAGGGCGGGGAATGCGACATCAATTCCGACACGGAGGAGGCATACGGCAACATGGCCGACGTCGTCGATGATGAAGACAGCGGGAGCGTCATAGTCGATTATGGTCACTTGATCCTAAATTTAATCTATGTATGGTAGCTTAATGGCCTCTTTGGATTGAAAGTTTTTCAAAGGAATTTTCTGAGGAATTCAATCCATAGAATATTGCAAGGCATATATTGGCCATGTTTTAGGTGTGTTTGTCTTTGAAACTAATCGAAAGTCATTCGATTCTGAAAAACAAAGTTCGCGCATTCCTGGCACATCTGATGGGACAATACGCTGACTCTGCTCCCAGCACTTGATGGCACAACCATAATTTTGGAGTGCACTAGAGGAGAAGGAGACGAGCGTGTTGTTCCAGATGGGAATCCATGGGAGATGGGAGCCAGTGGCTGCATCCATGTATAGATAAAAAATTAATGTAATAATATTTAAATAGTGAAAATCTGGTCTAGATGACCCCATCACAGACACGTTGCACGCAGCAGATATAAATAAATACGACATGACTAGTTTAGTTTTAATGATAATTCAAGAAACGACATTACTATGCCTGTTTTTTTCTGCTCCTCTTATTAGTCTTCGAGCCTGCGCTGCATTAAACAAAAATTGATGAGGATGGAAACAAAAATGATCAAATAAAGCAATTTTTAAGCTTATCTTTCATCTGGGAATCGTACAACGATGAAATTGTTAGGGATTTATTATTTCTCCTGTAGTTAGCCAAAAGATCCTCAAGAACATCCTCAATCACCTCTACAACTTTTCACCCCCTATCCTCGCTGGCACCTCCACTTCTTCATAAATTTGCTGCTTACCGACGTTTTCCTCCGAATGCTCATCACTGTTTTCCTCCACCTATTGCACTTCCTCAAGTTCTTCGTCTTCTCCTTGCTCTTCCTCTAGTTCTGGATGAGAAGCCTCATTTTCTGCCTCCGAGGTGTGAACAGGGACAAGATCATGTGGAACTGGGTTTTTGCACAACCTCTTGATATGGCCGAATCCTCCACACCATTTGAATTTCCTTTTCCTTGCTCCTAGCCTTGAACCTTTATTAGTGAAGGCTTTGATCTTTAGCTTTCTAGGCCTCCCAGGTGGCCTCCTAAGAATAGGTGGTTGAAGTTTGAACCCTGGATTAACAATCTCCCAATCATTTTCATCAGCCATAGGTGGTATGTTTTCTGCATAAGTTGCAGCAAACTTGTCCATGGAGAAATAGTTATGAACATAGTTCTCTGCTTTAAGATGAAGTACAGTGCATGGTGACATGGCAGACCAGTAATCTGCCACTTCCTGCACAAACAAGTCTTGTTTCTAATGTCTACAGTATACCTCCATTCAGTTTTATGCTTGTATTCTTCATAAACCTTAGCCAATGTACTAGAACTTCTAACCATCCTCATCTTTATCATTCTCATTACCCTAGTTCTTGCATTCAGTAACATAACCATCTTTGGAACTATTTTATGGCCTAAAAATTTTCTTGAAAAAATTCTTTGCCTTAAATCTATCTTCACCATTATGCACTATCTTATTGCATCCAAAAAAATAACAATTTCAAGTGTCTTCATGCTCGAAATCTTAGCATTGAAACTCTGCCAAATTATTGCAAACATAACCCACCTTCACCAAACTTTCTTCTGGCACATAGCTTGGTGTGATGTTCTTCAAGGTATTTTTTCACCTTTGGCACTATATACATGTTCTGCATATAAGTAGCATGCGTTCTTGGGTGTATGTGTATGAGGATTGCCACAAGTTCTCTTCAAAGACCTTTCCTTTGAAGTTCTTCATGAAGTTAGTAATGAGGTGCCGCATGCGTTCCCTATGCTCAACCCTAGGAAACATATCATCAACAACATTCTCAAGCCCCTTGCATTCACTAGTGTGTATCACCAAGCCTTCAGGGTGACCAATTACTGCTCGTAGTCTCTACATGAACCATGCCCAACTTTCATTTGATTCACCCTGAAGAACAACATAAGCTACGGGAAGAAGTCAATTATGTGCGTCCACAACAAATGAAGAAGCAACATGTCCCCTGAGCTTCTCGGTCAAAGAATTTGCATCTATTTCAAAGTATGACCCGCAACCGTCTAGGAGCCCCTTCCAGCATGCCTTCAGGCAGACAAAACATCTCCTGAAGCATTTCTTATACGCCTGCTTATACCTGACCCCCTTGAGACCTTTTCTCTTCCTTTCACAACCTCATAATCAATGTCAACAACACTACTAGGTGATGTTTTCTCTACCTTAGCTTTGAAACTATACAACATTTGAAAACTGTCATTCCACTTGCCTTGAATAAAGTCTAGATCCTCTCCTTTCCATCAAAGACTCTGTGGTAAGGAATCAGAACGTGAAACTTTTTGCTAATCTTTGTTCTGAGTTCAGCAGGTCCAATGTATGATCCTTCCTCACCTAGTCATGTACAGTAGCAACAATCCATTTGGTTGTCGCTGGTCTATTTTTATTATTTAAAAAAGTACTAGGGCAGTTGTGTTTCTTCATGTTTCCCTTGATCTGCATTCGATAAGAATCCAAATAAATCAAAGGACATATCAGCAGAATAAATATGAGAAAGACTGAAACTAAATGTAGCTATTGCAACCTGAAATGGGTGTCCACCCCACATTGGAGATGCATTCAATCTCCATTTACACACATTACTTTCCCTACAATGCACCCTAAATCTCTTTTGGTCACTCTTTTCAATGATAAATTCGAACCCAAGTCTTATTGCATACGTAGCAACTGCATATCTGCAGTCCTCCACAGTCTCAAAGACAGTCCCCTCATCAATTGTAGGATGGTCCCTATTAAAGTGTATCACTGACCTGTCCTCATCTTCATCATCAATTTGCATCCCATTTCCACATCTTCCCATTCCTATTCCTTATCAGTCCAATAGTCAGGCTCAAAGTTTGAATCAACCAAATATTCCTTACTCTCCATCCTATCAGGGCCAGCAGCCATGTCTGGATATGCTTTCTCATCATCGTTAACATCTTCGAGCACAAAATCATCCACACCGCCACCCATTTCAATGTCTTCATGCTCGGTTGACAAAGCATCATGCTCAAAGACAAGCTAGGCAGATGTCATGCAGTTACCAACACATATCCTCGCCATCACCATGGGACTAGAAACGTTAATTGGAGAATGCGTAGAAGGAATTATAGTTCTTACCCTTCAAGGAGGACATATGACATCTTCACTGGGCTCTCGACCTCCAAAGCTTTGCACCCCGCTTCCTCTTCCCCTGTTTCGTTCTCCTCTATGCTCTCCAGACTTGAAGGAGATTTCGTGCTCTCCAACTACGCAGGACCCATCTCCGTGTTCTCTGGCCACGCATGATCCATATCCGAGCTCAATATCTTGCTGCAACATCTCCTCCACCGCTTCTCCCTATTGCCAATGTGGTCAGGACCGAATCCGGTCAGGCCTCCTGTGGTTGATCGTTGCAGCACAGGACCGAATCCTGCTATGGCTCGCAGTAGGCTGGATTGGAAGGAGCAACCAAAGTGCTGGAGGGGTAGTAGCTGCAATAGGAAGAAGAGTAGGAGCAGAGAGCCCATCATGGTTCCTGTAGTTATACGCTTGTACCTTCTGATCACTAATTCACTAGGCAATTCTACTACTAGATGGAAGTGTGTGACTGCTAGCAGCAGATTAGAGAAGGAGAGGAGTTTCCGGCTCGAGCGCCAAACCCCATCCTCAGCCCCATCGCGGATGCCCCCGCCCCCTCCATCCTCTGCCTTGTCGGCTCTGCAACGCATTGAGATCATCAGCAAGAAGCGGGTAGGCCGGCAGGGTAGCCATGTGGCTGGCCAACGGGGGAGTCACGGGCGGTCGACCCTATGTTGGATGACCACTGTATTTTGGCGCATGGTTTCTGTGATTGGGCTTAGGGCCTCCGTGATTTCTTGCACAGATGCCTCGATTTGCCAGCAGCGGGAGGCCAAGGGCTCTGCAATCTAGCCTCCACTGCCGCCCCTCCATCCCCTACCTCACCGATCTATTCATCCTCTTCTTTGCTGGCTATGCAATCTGTAAGCCCCTCCCATTCGTTCCATTCCGTCCTGTTTATCGGCGGAGCTCTTGACCTATGGAAAGATTAAAGGGGAGAAGGAAGGATGGTGGGCCAATGCGATGAACTAGATCGGGGTGGATGCTTTCCCTGTCCTCATGCTCGATGGAGTCGGGGACCGAAGCGTAGGTTGGAAAGATGCCACCAGGGAGGGGAGGAGGCGCCTGCTGCTATGCCTAGCCGGAGAGGAGGAGAGTGGACATGGATTTTCTCTATCATTGTAGCCTTTGGGGGAGGGTGCGGTGCTGCCGTCGTGCCTAGATGGAGATGAGGTAAGCGACCATGACTTCTCTCGACTAGTGCAGCCCGCGCGTGCAAGCACGCTTCCCGTCTGAGATCATCGATCTGTACCGGTGGTTGTTTATCTAGCCCCAAGCAGGGATGCAACACGAGAGGCCGGAGAGGGGAGTCACCGATGATGCTTGAAGCTTTGAGTGGTGGAGCATGAAAGGGGGGAAATCTGTGTGCCGCTGGCTGCTCGGATTGGACGGATAAAAAAATGGAACGTTCTTTTAACTTGCCAATGGCAGAGGTGGGTAATTTCTATGAACTCTAGGGAAAAATCATCCTAAAAAGGCTGGTTGATAGAAGTGATCCTTCCTTTATTAAGATTCACACTCTTATGCTGAGAAGGGAAATAAAGATTGAGTGGTTAGTGCAACGAGTGTTGAATTATTACCCTCTCAGGAAATAGGAGAGGATTATTTTCACGCGTGCCCGGACTCCACACCTACTATCACTCCCCTTCTCTATCGAACCCCACTTCTCCTTGCATAGCTCCGCCCTAACACAAAACCTAGGGTAATATGGCCCCACCGAAGCAGCCGCCGCGGCCACCGCTGAAACTTCGGTATTTGGCACCTGTAAGGCAGGCCATGAAGCTGTACTTCAAGGCTAGTCTCCCATTGCCATCCCAGGAAGCTGATTTTGCACAATGTGCTGCATCGGCAGCGACATCGGAGGTGGCGGCTGTGGCGAGCCGGGCCAAGCGAGCGCTATGGAGAAAGTGCGTGGCAGCATTATGGCATTCTCTATGCAGGGGGAACAAGGTACATCTCAAATCACTCATGGGAGCATGCCGCCGAGGGTACAAACCCTTGAACAGGGCAGCACCAATGTCTAGGAATTCTCGCGTCCATGCTTCGGCGTGGGTGACCTTACCGTAGTAGGGGGCTGGGAACACGCCGTCTGTGGCAAAGACGATCCATCCAACACATCGTCGGAGGCTGGACCACGTACCATCCGTCTACACTCAGCCTGTTGGATTGTTCGACAACTAGAGCACATGGCGAGCAATAGCGCAGCACCGGAATTCATGTTCCGATTCACACAGACCTACAATTCCTGCAATGAGATGCTAGATTTCAGGTTCGAAGAAATCGTTGCAGTGGCGCAGATGGTCATACTGAACCGGGCCTAGTTCAAGCTGAGCGGACGTGCTTGAACGATGCAGATCTCTTGAAGTTTGGCAAGAAGGAAAAATATCAGTTGGGGTTGCATGATCACCGAACTTACGTCCTCTCAAGGCAATTGGCTAGCCAACTTTTCTGGTGGATATCTGTAGTTTCTTAAGTGAAGAATAGTTAAGTTTAGACTGAAGAATGGCTTTTGTATATGGATGTTGATGCATTGTTATGAAACTAGTAGGAAATTTAGCCCACTTTTGTGTAGCTATCACACCCTTTTGTATGCAAGTATTACTGATGTAAAAAAATACTATCAAGTATCTATTTAGTCAATTACTACTCGTGGTTAAATCCAGTTAACTGCCATATTTATCCCAGACAAACAAAATTCAGACAACGTTTATGTACTGATTTTCCATGGTTTATTCATGCACATTCCATAAAACATCAAGGACCAATTCGAACAAACCTCGATAAATATTATTGTCAAGCAATTCAGACACAAAAGTTTGCATTTTCAATGGAACTGGATCAATCTGAAGACACTGTCTCGCAGGCATGGCCGGGTTGAACATGACCCTTCCAACAAACTGAGTCCTAGTGGCACAGTCCAAATTACGGGGTTTGAACTACGGATATAGTCCTATAAAACCCCATTTTTCATTTGTCTTGTGTTGTCTACAAAATGGTCCTGCAGTTCACCGTGTTACAAAACCAGTAGACAATGTTAGAAGGATCATCTGGAAATCTTTGTTTGAAACAAGAATCATTTATTGTCTTCCGGATCGCTCATCACTTGGCAAAATAATCTAGCTAACTTTACTTGAAGAGGAGATGAACTACATTTCATGGAAACCACACAATTGACATTGCTCATTGCTAGTCCACCCTCTTTTCAGGAGGTTGTCCTTGGTTATTCACAGAAATTATAAAGCACGATGCTCAATACAGATGCATTAGACATACATACTTCAAATTCATTAGCCACACATACTACGTCAATTCAAACTATTACATAATTTTAGTCTATGATAACTACCTTCTCCGCTCTCCATACTACAAATTCATTAGCTAGTAGCCACCTATACTACACCAAATCACTAGAGCTCTATCTTCACTCGAGGAAAATCAGAACCACTAGCTTATCCACGCCTAGTTCCCCTACCAAAACTGTTGTGCCATCACGAAACGGTGGTGGTCCTATGCTATCGATCCTTCCAGGCAAACACTACAAGCGATGAGGACGCTTTCTGGCCACCTCGTCGAGGTCCTGAATGCCATGTACCGATTCCAGAACCTCCTCCGGGTGGATGATGACCGGGTGCTTCCAGCTAAGATGTCGTCGTGCCCTTCTTGGAATCTCCACCTCATACATCTTAGCAATGTCGTTGGATATTTTAGCCATGCCTTTACCTCGACGATCCATATGTCGCTCGGTGGCACAATCTCCACCAGCTCGCCGCCAAGGCTATTGACGACCTGCTTGAGGGCCTCCAGCTCCCAAGCATCCAATGGGAGGCCATCAAAGCCGAGTTTGGAGAAGAAACTAAGTTGTCCCACCCACAGGCGTGATGCCAACACATGAAGCTCATTTTTGCCCCCCATCACTCAAAAGAACGGGAAGAATGCAGATCGCGCTCGGTAGCTAAGCTTTGCTCGAATCGGACGAAAAAAATCAAATGGCAGCGCACATACCTCAATCTTGACCACATTTTGTCTAATCCCAAAACGAGAACTCAAAGCCGACATCAAGTATGCCGGCGACACAACGGGACATATTCCTAGCATGGTGGCCATGAGAGCATGGTCACTGAACTGCTATGTGAGGGCTACCATGCCTGGGGTGCGCAATAGCACGCAACCGCCCAAGGTTGGTCACTGACCATGATCGCCCGACGGGACTCACCCTGCCATGCGAGAAGGACTAGCCAGAGGCGAGAGACTAGACTGGGACGCGAAGCTTCGATATGGCGGACGATGCGATGGCGATGGCTGCGAGCTTCGATTAGGGGCGTGGGAGGTTTACTAGACATGGAGGGGACGCAAGGAGAGAAAGTGCAAGCTCCGATCTAAGACGAGCAGCCGAAACTAAGCAAAGGTTATGGGGAGGGGAGCAGGGGAGAAGAGCAGGGCAGAGAAGTATATATGGTCCATACAGGAGTAAACTAGTCCATGACTGCAAAGGATAATAGGGAATACTAATACGGCGGGCCAAGAAGTGTTGACCTAATGGTGATATTTGAGTTCAACTGTATTTCATCTAGTTCAAACAACTGTTTGCCTGCTAGATTTGTATTCACCCCCATTTGGCCCCTTTGGGAAATTGGCGAAGCTACTACAGCCCCGCCGCAAGCTTACAAGCAATTCGGACCCCGTGATGCACGCTCCAAACATCTTTGTGGCCGCAAACTAACAAGCCAGGTGCGCGGGCGGTGGGCGGCGCGCGGCGACGGCTACGGTTTTGGGGCAGCGGGGTGCATCAGCTTGGTGGAGGCACAGGCCACGACTTGAGTACCTCTTGGGGTGCCCCTTGGTGCCCTTTTATAGGCGAAAAGGTCCCATGGGTCGTCCTTGACCCAGCCCAAAGGTTTGGACGAGTTCCGATAGGTGTAGGTCAATTCAAACCTTCTCCAAAACTGCCTCCTTTGACCAATCCGAATTGGGGTAGGGGATATCTCCTTGTCCCTTGCGGCAATGTGGATGTACCTATTATGGAAACTCCAGACATTCTAAGATGATCCGGGTCACCCCGTTACCTTCTAGAACCTTCCGTAACATTCTAGAACCTTCCGCTCCTTCCAACACCTTTCATATATGTCTGGAACCATTGCGGACACTTCTGGGACCATTGCAGACACTTCCGGAATCATCCGGGACCTCTCGGAACCATTTCGAGACCATCTGAGACACTCTCATAACCCTTATCTCATCTAATTAATGCTCAGAACTTATTTTCAACACTCTCGGTAATATTTCGGACACCTCCGATATATTCCGAGATGCTCCGAACCCCTTCAGAATTACTTCTCTACTAAATCTTCATTCGCACTCATATTCTGAATGCCATTGAACTCTTAAGTGTGTGACCCTGTGGGTTTGGATATTTGCAAACATTTCCGGAACTCTTTCCGCGACAATGATTACTATTGGTGTCTGGATACATGTAGTAACCACCACAAATAACACACGATCCTTATCGTGTGAACCATTGTATTATGTCCGATACATATTGTATTGCATTGTCGATAATTCACATTTACCGAGATGAAACACTAGGTCATTATTGTTACCCGACATGTACTCTTTACTCATACCGCAGTATCGATGTTCATGTGTTCAACAACTTGATCACTTGTCTAGCCAGATGATGACGAACACTGTAGTACATGAGTGGGACCAGAGTGTATCTCTCCATCTTCAAGAGTAGCAATTCCCGCAAGCACACCATGTGAATAATTGGCGTCCCATCCGATAAGAGAAAGTATCAACTTTACGATTACTTCGTTAAGAGCAACATTTCATGAATCTTACCACGTCCATATTATACCCAAGTTCACATGTATTTCACGGTCAAACGATCTTTAGTAAATGCAATACATTATTTATGAGAAACTACCGATAATAATATTGATGACGTGTTTCACGGTAGATCATGTTGGGTCTATCCATCGTCGTTGTTCTCCCAATAACTCCGATCTCATATATCACTGGCAACTCCACAACACATTGTCATTTTTCCCATAGTCAGAAAACCGGGACCATCAATGATACATGAACTAGTCTTAGAGGCGAGACTAGGGATATATAAATGGTGTTTATGATTCCATGCATGTATTATGGTTTTCCTCCAAATACTCATTATCTGGAAATAATACAATTATAGCACAAAATAATAAACTTAACCATGAACATGAAATATAGAATAATACAATTATTATTGCCTTTAGGGCATATTTCCACCAGTCTCCCACTTGCACTAGAGTCAATAATCTAGTCAATATTTCAGCACTTAACACCTATGGCATCCCGATGTCTTGAATGCTTTGCATGTGGTAAACTTTCTCAACAGATCTGACAAGTTTAGGTTCATGTGTATTTGCATATCTTTCCGTCTTCACGCATCACTCATTTTTAATGAGATGGCATTTGTATATGTATGGTGAACTAGTGGGACCTTAGTTCATCGGCCGAAACTATGTGTCCTCTGTTGTTTCACAATAGATATTCATAGTACTAGCACGCTGAGAAATACACTAAGCTCAAAATGAACCTTTTGACTCAAAATGCCCTCCTTTGTCGTTATCATGACAATGATATACTCAACCTTTCATAGTAGTATCCGTCATAGTATTTAACTTTGGAACTCATCCAAATCCAACATGGAACTTACTTCCATCCCACTGCGTAATTCACATAGCCTAATTGAGATAAAATTATTTGTATATGTAACTAGCCGAGTATCGATCTAACACCTTACAACGAACCGTTTTTCACCTATGCATACAAAACATATTCTTTGTCCTTATAAAGTACATAAGAATATACTTACTATTGTCATGTGATCATCATATGTATCACTCTAGTATATGCTGATAACAATTTATAGCATAAGCCATATCTAGTTATGTACATATCATGGTGAACATAATTGATATAATCGTTCATGCATTTTTACTCATCAAGTGTCAAAACACTTGATTCTTGCTCCAACCTCTTCCATGCAGCAAGAACTCTTTCTTGCCGTGTCTATATTTAACCAATTCAATATCTCATCTATGTACTTTGGCATAACTATATTAGACGCCTCAATCTATCTACATAGATATTGATGCCCAACATTCCTGTTTTGCCTAAGACTTTCACACAAATCTATTTTTGTGAAATCTTACTTGTGTCAAGAAAAGATACATCATTTCCAATTAATGATATGTCGTCCACATAAAGTATTAGAAATATGTCTTAGCGCTCCCACTTAATTGCTTGTAACCATACAAGCATCTTCACCATTCTTGATGAAACTAAACTCTTTCAAATTCATCAAAGTAAAGATTCCAACTCCGTGATGCTAACTTCTACCATTGAAGTTTGCACCAATTTCTAGCATACTTTGAACTAACAAAACCCTTGGGTCGTGTCAATACACGTCCTAGGTTAACACTCCATGAAAGGAACTTTGTTTTGTTATTCAACTATCATATCTTGTGAATATGTAGTGGTTACTAGAAGAATCCCAATAGACTTAAGCACCGATATGGAAGATCCAATCTTATCGTAGTCAACTCTTTGAACTTTGTCGTACAATCCTTTTTTACAAGTCCGGATTCTATGGATATGAACATCCACGTCTATCTCTTTATACATCCATTTATGTTCGATAGGCTCAATTCCTTCCGGAGGATCTACCAAGTATCAAAACTTGATTTCCGTACATGGATACTATCTTGGATTTTATGGCATCTAGCCATTTAATAGATTTAGGGCCCATCATTTCTTCTTTGTAGTTGGTTCATCATTGTCCAACAATAATGTTTCATGGTCAAATCGTACTATTTGAGTACAAACTTTACCCAACCCATTTTTGGTTCAATAGGAACTTTGATTTCCGGGACTACAACATTTTGTAGATGCGGGAGCCTCAGGCGCGATAGCCATCTCCAGAACACTTTCCGGTGCTGCGCTAATTTGCTCATCTTGCTCATATTCAATGAACTCATCAAGTTCTATTGTCCTCCGACTCAAAAACTTCCATGAGGAACTTCTTTCTCAAGATATATGCTGTACTTGGCAAAAAAACACTTTTGTCGTTTTGCTTTTAAGGTAGAAGGAATCACTAGATGTTACCAAGAGATAACCTACAAAGAGACGTTCATCCTATTTTGTTTTGTAAACAATTTACATATGCCTAGCATACCAAAAGTTAAGAAAATACATCTTGGGTTTGATCCCATGCCATAACTCATATGGTGTCATTTCAATGGATTATGATGGCGCACTAATAGCTCCAAATTTCAACACTTTTTATCATTTATTTTCCAATTGGTTATTGCCGGGTTTCACTAAATTTCACCCTTTTTACTAACGATAACATTGCAATTAGCGAAACCTTGGTTTATTGTGATGGCTTTCAAGTAATGAGCATTTTTGGAAGATCTGATAGCATTTATGGGCTGATTACACCTGAAGAAACAAATCCCCAATTGGATCCCCCTTCATTAGAGGCGTTCTGAACGCATAAGGACCAGTAGTACGGTCGGGATGCACCCATACCATCCTCCCATAGGACCCTCCTTTGGCTCCACTACATCAACACAAGCAATTTTCATGAAGAGGACACACGAAAAAACACAACACAGCCGCCACAAACACATCCAGAAGAGGAGAGATCAGGTTTGGAGAAGGAGAAGAACATCGTCTCATTCTTCGATGATCCCTAGCCTCTAAACCATTCACTCCACCATCATCCCCATTTGTACGCAAAGAGAGAGAGAAATTGGCACTTGTAAGATTAGGGTTTGATTCCTTGATCTACCTCGGTTTGTATTTCATTCGAGCTTCAAACGGTATTGTGGCTTGCTACGGTAACTTTGAGATGATTTCTATTTGCAATACAATTATGCCTTTGTTCTATCTTGATCTCATGTCTGAGTAAATCCCCATAGGCATGGGAGATGTAGAGGATTGGTAAAGATGTGTTGTGCCTCCTTTGTTTCCATCCATTTGTGATTGTTGTCGTGATTATTATATTGTGAGAATGAATATCTTTGTTTGCCTAATGCTTGTTTTCCAATTTAAGGGCTAGGATAACATGATCCAGATATCTCATAGGTATGAACTTGTATACTAGCGAATCGGCGACACCTCGAGTGACACAACCGATATCAATGAGGAGCTAGTACTACTTGAGGATAACAAGGAACCATCAATATTAAAGCCTTGATCTGGTCGAAAGACCTTAATTAATGCACTAACCATTACTGTGGTAACAGGCAGATGGATCATTAGGACTGGGAAGAATTTGCCATGAGGACTCCTACTCAGTATATGGGTTGCTTGCCTACTCATTTATAAATAAAAAATATCACAATCCCTTATTCCATTTTATTCATCTAGCACATTCACTATACCATGAACCGTTTCTCTCCGTGCCTAACTTCTCATCTACAGGAACCTCGAATACTTCCCTTCCTTTTACTTTTATGTTGTTTACACAAGCATTTTCCTTTACTCAAGTTTCCTCTATTATTTACTCACCCCTTCCACTTCCAACAATTGTAGTCAATTCACTCAAGACAATGTGATACCTTGAGTGCGACAGAAACACCACATAAAGACACTTACCTAGGCTCCTTATTGGGATCGATATAAAAAACTAGAATTAATACTTTCGCGAATACATGCTTAAAAAAACCTATGCACTTGTAGGCGATCAAGTTATTTTATGGCGCTGTTGCGGGGGAGCTAAGCGCTAAGTGTTGTTTCTTGACGTTCGTGATTGTTGACACCACTCATGATCTCCATTGAAGGTAGAGGTACTACTCGTTCTGGAAAAACTTATTTACCTCCATATATTGACCGTTTTCCGACTGAAAGACGCCTAGAATTTATTGAAAGATTGTCTAACTCACGTACTATATACATGAACAACTTGATTCCTTTGATGGCAGACTTGACCATCACCCAGGAGGCCGAAGAGCCTGAGCAACCTTTGGGAGAATATGGGAATCTATCTAGGCACCTGAGAAAATGCCTATTCTTTATCCTGACCTTGAGAGCCAGGAATTTGAAATATATCCCGAGCTAATCTATATAATGAAAGAAATTTCTTTCGTAGGAAAAGAAGATGAAGATCCTAGTGATCATTTGACGAAGGTCTTCAACCTTTGTGCTACTCTTAAACGAGCTAATCTACCAATAGAGTTTGTACTCCTTAAACTTTTTCACTAGTCTTTAAAAGATAATGCTTTTACTTGGCAACAATCATTACCCAATCACACTATAAAAAACTAGGGAGATTGCATCCAAGAGTTTATGCATAAATATTGTCCTTTTACTAGAATCATGCAAATCAAACGCAACATTACAAACGTTCTTCAAGGGATTGGAGAAAACTTTATTAAGCATGGAATAGATTTTATGGAATGATTATGAATGTCCCAAATCATGGCTTCTAGGAGCATTTAATTATCCAATACGTTTATAATGGGCTTAATGAAGATACAAAAGAAATGATTGACTTATCTAAAGGAGGAGCTATTAGAAACTTGACGTTACCAGAGTGCACAAAGCTTTTTGAGATAAGATCCTTCAACGATGAACAATACAACCCAGCTGAGGATGTTAAACCACAAAAAGGTATGTTTCACATACCCCAAAAACTTATGCCCGAAGTTAAAAATTCCATGGAAGAAAAAGGGATAGCAGCGGAATTGTTGAAAATAAAGTAGATGTTCTTCAAAATTATGTTGTAGAAGATGAAATAAATCTTATAACACAAAAATTTAGATATCAACAAAATCAGTTCAGTGAGAAATATGATAAACGTTTAATGACTCAATAAAAGAATATAAAAGAGTTGAATGAAGTTTTTGATGACTTAGGACATGCCACGAGGCATTTGGATAAATACTTGAGTATGGTTAAAACTCAATACAATCAAATAGTTGAAACTCAAGCTCTTATTTTAGATCAAAATAATTTATTATAATACTATTTCTACTAACATTGTCACTAGATGTGGTATAGATACATAAGAACCCTAGGGGCTACCGTGGTATAAAAAGAATAGGCCCGGAAAGCAAAAGAGACTCAAGAAATGAGTCTAGAAGATGATGACCTCGTCGATCCAAAAAATTATATTGATTACATCAGAGAAGAGAGCATGAGGCATCTAAAGAAGACAAAGAAGAAGAAGAAGGAGATAAACATAAATGATATTATTTAGATGCTGAGATGGTCAACTCAAGAGAAGAAACCGATCTTAGGAAGGAATAAGAGGATCAAGCTATCACCTCAAGTGAAGAACACACACATAAGCAAAAACCTTTAGCAAAGAAGAAAACTAAAAAGGATGCTGAACCAGTGGCAAAGGTAAAGGAGAAGGTAATATGCACTAGAAAGAAAATTCCTTATCCTAACTGATGCGATTCAAGTTCCTACTTATAAAAAGTTTATGCGAGATATTCTTAATAGAAAAAGAAGGTAACTAATATTGTAGTAGTGATGAGAAGATTTGGTGACAAGATGCCTGCTAAGCTTGGGGACCCAGGTATACCAACTATCTCTTACGCAATTGGAAAAACTAATATCCTTATTGCTCTTTGTGACCTAGGTGCAGGTGTTAGTGTCATGCCTTATTCCCTATTAAAGAAGTTGAACCTTGGAGAGTATTCTCCTACTTCAATTTCTTTGCAAATAGCTGATAAGACAACTAAACAACCTGTCGGTATGATCGAAGATGTTTTACTTAGAATTGACCAACATGTTATACCTACTGATTTTATCATATTAGATGTTCCCGAAAATGACAAACTTTCAATTATCCTTGGAATACCTTTTCTTAGCACTACAGGAGCTAATGTTGATTGCTCTAGTGGTAAGATTGTCTTCAATATTTATGATGATCATATTGTTCGTTATTTTCCAAAGAAAAAGAGCAATGTGATAAATATATACCACCGCCTAAATGCATCCAAGTGGTAAATTCCATCAATGAAGGGCATCTTGAGGTAAACACTAATGATCTTAGAGGTTGATTGATAAGCCAACCCTCCTTAATAAAATGCTTAATGGGAGTCAACCCATTCTTAGTAGTACATTTTTTTATTTTTGTGTGTTTTAATAAATTTGTTCAAGTTTTAGATTTACAGAGAATTTATACTTTCATGAAGTTTAAAGAAAAGTGAAAGCAAGTCGAAAGGAAGAATAAAATAGGGTTCAGATCACACAACGAGTATCGGTACGACCGGAGGTGCCCGTACCGCTGAAACAAATCAAGTCGATAAATTCTGCCGAGGAGAGCATTTGTAACAAAGCATTGGTACGGGCGGAATAGCCCGTACTATCCACCCATACCAAACTTCGACAATTTGTATCAACTTGTCTGGCATGGTAACAGGCATTGGTACGGATGGAGGTACCCATACCGTCTGCCCATACCAGACCCCCCAGTTTTGATCGTCAACCCTAATCTTGATCCAACAGCGACGACCACCAGTACGGGCGGGACGCACCCGTATCGACTACATCGCTAGGTAAAGGCTTTGGCGGCTAGCTCATAGTCATCCCCTTTCTCCTTCCTCCCTCATTCTTTCTTTCTCTTTCTCTCTCCCCCTCAAACCCTAATCCTCTAGAACGTTTGATTCTTCACCGATTTCATTTTTTTGAGTGAGGGAATCTTCATATCGGTAAGTTTCTCATCCAATCCACGCTTTATTTTCTGAAATCCATGGTTGAATTACTCATATTGACTATCTAGATGAGTTCATCATATTTTAAGATTATTTTTGATTCCTCGCATTAGGATTTATAATTTCTGCCTATAATCGTTTGTTTGTATGATAGAAATTAAACCTGATGCCTATAGTTTTCTTTGAAAATTTTGTAGCACAATGCATAACATTGGGAGGATTTACCTCTCAGGCAAGGGCTCGGGAATGATAGGGACCTCGGGCTCCACTAGGCCGCATGGCTCGAAGAAGAGACGCTCGGAGGAAGAAAACTTAAGAGAATCCATGAACAAGGACTATGAGAGGGTGAGCGAACGGAAGGTTTTACCCACTAAGTGGGTAAGCCAGAAGTTTCTTTCTTGACAAGGTCTACTGGAGGACTTCGATAGAATGACCCTGCAAGCTGGCATGGTCCCTTTCTCCTACCTCTCCACCGACACATACGAGGTTGCCACATAGGAGTTCCTGTCATTGTTCCATGATGACCTTGATACCCAAGAGCGTAATTATACTATAAGTTTCGTGCTCAACAGGCAACCCCACAACCTCTCTTTCTATCAATTTTGTGATTGTTTCGGGTTCTCTCATGAGGGAGAGCTCGATACCACTGATGATTTCCTCGTAGAGGCAATGCATGCTTGGGAACAGATTTCTTTCCACATGAACACTGATTATTTGTGCAAGAAGAGCGCCACTATCCATAAGTGGAAGAAGCCAGTCGCTCCTCAGTAGCCGCAACTTGTAATAGTTAAATAGATTATGTATTTTGTCAAGAACATGCCTGTTGGCGAGTGTATCTACTAATACTTTTGTTAATCTTGAATGCACTCGAATCTTTGTTTATGCCTCGCCTTAGTCCTCTTATTTTCTCTTTCTTGACTTGTGGTAGGGCACTTTGAGTTATCCTTTGAGGGAGCCTCAGGATTCGCCGCCCTTTGATGACACTTTGGCACCACCGCGTTCAAGGGTGGATGAGCTTTCTCTACTCTAGCGACTCCGTGACCGCGTGAAGCAATTGGAGCGTGAATTGCCCATACTTCGTGGAAATGGAGATGTATGGAAGTCGAAAGCAGAAAAATCCGCCGCCCGAGAGTAGTCTCTGCTAGGGGAGGTGACCCAGTTGGGTGACCAATTCAAATGTCAGTCTTCTTCCCTCCTGTCGTTTCCTTGTAGTCACTCGCAGTAGTTTGTTGTTCTCATATTTTTGCCTTTGACCTGACCCAAGAGCAGCTTCAGGAGAGTGGATACTTCTGGGTGGATCATGATCATGCAATCGCACTGGCGACCCTACAGGATCGTGCGTCGCGAGTGCTGCACTTCCTGAAGAAGTCGCAATCATGTTTGAAGAACATTTATCGAACGATGTTTCCGCTGGATGTTGCTCCATCGAGCCTGCTGTCCCTCCTTGCCAAATTCCAAGACTTGACTACGGTACGCGAGTGTGTAATACAATAGTTGGTGGCTGGTGCCAAGGCCGCTCTGTCGCTAGTGCGACTGCATAGGCCTGATGTGGACGTTGCGGCAATTGCGGCTGGACTAGCTGCGCCACCAGCGGGTTCTGCTTGGAATATGGTGCCGCACTATTAGGCGGTGGATCGCCCAGCAGAGGAGATCGTCAACTTCTTTGAGGAGCAAACCAACATTCTCTTGTTGCAATAGTATTTTAGTTTGTATCCTGCACATAATTGTACCAATGTTGTAAAGTTCATATGTATGTTGTGTATAATTGATTGTCGATGATGTATATAAGAGCTTGTTAGCATGTATGTTTTGTGAGTGTGTTGCACTATGCGACTCCTTTTCGTTAGCCTGGCCATGTATTTATCTCAGTCCCTTGTCAACCTGTCAGGTGCGTTGCAACTGGATTGATGTTTTTCAAGGGTTTCGATTGGTGTGCCAGCTACTCAGGATATCTCGTTTTAGTTCGTAGAACAGATGTGTATAGGGTGGCGCAGCCCCCGAGTGGATAAGTTGCGAAAAATAAAGGAAAACACAGAGTTTTGGGGCACTTAGATTTATTTATTCGCGGGATAGTACGAAGTACAATGTGTGGCTAAGTAGCCTTGGCTGAGTAGCCTTATTTTCAATGTAAAAGTAAAAAGCGACTAAGGGTAGAAGCGTCGCAGTTGCGCGACGTTCCAGGGGTTGGAGTAAGCGACTCCTGTCTCTAAATCTTGAAGGCGATAGGCGCCACCTGGGATTACTTCTATAATCACGTATGGTCCCTCCCAGGGGGACTCGAGGTTGAGATGCCCTTGCTGCTTCAGCCGCAGGACCAGGTCGCCTTCGACGAAGGATCTGGGGCGTAGCCTCCTACTATGGTAGTTGCGCAGGTTCTGCTGGTAGATCATTGATCTTTCCGCGGCGATTTCCCTTGCCTCGTCTAGGAGGCCGACGGAGTCTTCGAGTGACAGGGTTGACTCCTGCTCGCTGTAAGCGACCACGCGCGGTGCTTTGTACCGCACTTCGACGGGTAGCACCGCTTCAGCCCCGTGCACCATGAAGAAAGGGTGTACCCTGTAGCACTGTTTGGAGTTGTGCGTAGGCTCCAGAGGACTGATTGTAGTTTGTCTGGCCAGCAACCCGCGGCTTGTTCGAGTGGCCGGAGGAGTCGCTTCTTGATGCCGCCGCAGACGAGCCGGTTCGCTTTTTTGACCTGACCGTTGGTCTATGGATGTGCTACCGAGGTGTAGCTGATGTTGATTCCCAGATTCTTGCAGAATTCTTGGAACTCTTTAGATGTGAAGTTCGTCTCATTGTCGGTGATGATGCTGTGCGGCACTCCGAAGCGATAGACGATGGACTCGAAGAACTTGACTGCGTTGTGCCCTGATTGATGGGTCACTAGCATGGCCTCTATCCACTTGGTGAATTTGTCGACTGCGACCAGGAGATAGACGTAGCCTCCTCGTGAGGACTTGGGGAGTTTGCCAACCATGTCGAGTCCCCATTGCGCGAAGGGCCAGGCCAATGGAATTGGCCAGAGCTCTGCGCCAGGTGCGTGTGGCTTGTCCACGAATCGCTAGCACGCGTTGCATTTCTGGACTATGTCCTTGGCGTCACGCATGGCCGTAGGCCAGTAGAATCGAGCTCGTAGAGCTTTGGCAACGAGGGCGCGATTCCCGGCGTGGTGCCCGCAGGTCCCTTCATGGATGTCGAGGAGAACAGCTCTTCCATCGGCCATGGAGACGCATCGTTGGAGTACTCCTGTGATCCTGCGCTTGTATAGTTCGCCGTTGATAACAGCGAATGCCTTGGATCACCGCGCGATGTGCCGTGCATCAGTCGGATCGTCCGGTAGCCTCTTGCTGAGAAGATACGTGATGTATGGTTGAGTCCAGGACTGCTCGATCATCATGACGCTCATTGGTCCTTCGAGTCCTGTGTCCAGCTCCAAGTCGTCGAGTGCCATTGGCTCATTGGTTGGCGTAGCCCCCGAGTCCATTGCTGTGCTTGTTTTCTTCCCTGCGGCCTTTGGCTTGATGGAGCATTCGCAGATGCGCTCGAGAAATACCCCAGGTGGTATGGGGGCGCAGGTGGAGCCTATGTTGGCGAGTGCGTCTGCCTCTTCATTGCCTTCGCGACCTATGTGCCACAGCTCGCAGCCGTCGAAATCCCCTTCGAGTGTGTCGTTGAGGTCGCGGTAGGCGACCATGTTGTCGTTCAGTGCGTCGCACTCATGCATTGTCTAGTTGATGACTAGCTTGGAGTCGTTGTATATTATGAGCCTTTTGGCGCCGCAGGCCTTTGCCATCCTCATCCCGTGTAGCAGGGCCTCGTATTCAGCTTCATTGTTGGAGGCGGTGAACTGCATTCACAAGATATATTTCAGCTTGTCCCCCTGGGGCGATGTCAGTATGACACCTACGCCAGCTCCGTCCTTCCACTTGGGTCCGTTGAAGTGCATTGTCCAGAGGTAGGACATATCTGGTTTTTCGGTGAGCTGGTTCGCCATCCAGTGCACCAGGAAGTTAGGGAGAACTTGCGACTTGATTGCGTCGCGTTTTTCATATGTGATGTCTCATGGAGACAGTTCAATTCCCCAAAGTGCGACTCGTCTAGTGGCATCGGGATTGTTGAGGATGTGCCCAAGCGGGGCATCGTTGACTACCATGATTGGGTGTTCTTGGTAGTAGTGGCGCAGTCGTCGGGCCGTCATGAAGACGTCGTACGCCAGTTTCTGGTAGTGCGGGTACCGCTGCTTTGTTGGCATAAGTACCTCGTTGAGGTAGTAGACTGGGAGTTGTACCCTGTGGACCTTGTTTTCCTCGGCTCGTTCGACTATGAGCGCTGTGCTGACCACCTGGTTGGTGGCGGAGATGTATAGCAACAACGGTTCCCTTTCTCGTGGGGTCACCAGTACTGGCAAGGTGGATAACAGGCGCTTGAGGTCTTTGAATGCTTCCTGTGCCTCATTGGTCCGCTCGAACTTGTCAGCTTTCCGGAGGAGTTGGTAGAAGGGCAGTGCCTTTTCACCCATTCGACTGATAAATCGGCTGAGAGCCGCGATTCGCCCAGCCAGTTGTTGGACGCCTCTTATGTTTTTCGGCTTCTCTATGGCCAATATGTCTTTTATTTTCTTCGGGTTCGCCTCGATCCCTCTCGCGGAGATAAGGTACCCGAGTAATTACCCAGATGGTTCGCCGAAGGCGCACTTGTCAGAATTGAGCTTGATCCGGTAGCGATCGAGGTTCGCGAAGGTTTCGCGCAAATCGTCGATTAGTGAGGCTTCCTCCTTGGTCTTGATTACTATGTCACCGACATAGACTTGAATGTTGCGACCGAGTTGGTTCTTGAGGCAAGCCTGCATGCACCGTTGGTAGGTGGCTCCTGCGTTTTTTAGCCCGAAGGGCATTGTGCTGTAGCAGGACACACCAAAAGGCATTTTAAACATTGTTTTTTCTTGATCTTCCTCCTTCATTTGAATCTGGTTATAGCCTGAGTAGGCGTCGTGGAAGCAGAGGCGCTCGCATTCCACGGTGGAGTCGATGATCTGCTCGATTCGCAGTAACGGGAAGTGGTCTTTTGGGCAGTGCTTATTCAAAGAGGTGAAGTCCACGCACATCCGTAAGATATCCATGTCCTTATTTGCTACTAGCACCGTGTTGGCGAGCCAAGTGCTTTCCTTGATCTCGCGTATGAATTTGGCGTCGAGGAGTCTGTTGATCTCCATTCCAACTGCCTTTGCTCCTGGCTCAGATAATCGCCGGATTGTTTGCTTGTCTGGCCTTGCGTCTGGGTTGATGTTGAGTGCGTGCTCGGCGAATTCCCTGGGAAGCCCTGGCATGTCCGCTGGACACCAGGCGGAAATTTCCCAGTGCTCACGGAGGAATTTGACGAGCGCGAGTTCCTATGCGGGACTCAAGTTGTTGGCGATGAGGGCCGTCTTGGCGGGATCCGATGGGTGGACCTGGACTTTCTTTGTGTGCACCGATGAGTCGAAAGATAGATCGGGCGAACTTGGTCGGCTCAGGGGAGGCAGACTGTTGTTTGTCGACTCCTTTAGTCTCGCGAGTTCTTCCTGCATGCCAAAGGACTAGGAAATTCTGTTGAATTCCCTGTCGCAACTGTCGGATCTCTCGAAGCTCCCGTTGACTATGATGACGCCATTAGGGCCTGGCATCTTCATCTGCAGATAGGCGTAGTGTGGCACTGCCATGAACCTAGCGAACGCGTCACGTCCGAGGATGAAGTGGTACTGTGAGGGCCAGTCAACAACCTCAAAGTCGATGCGCTCGCGCTGAAAGTTTTTCGGCGTGCCGAAGATGACGTCGAGGTTGATTTTGCCAAGGGGATACACGCCCTTGCCTGGGATGATGCCGTGGAATGTTGTGTCTGAGGCCTCTAAGAAAGTCAGAGGGATCCTCATTGCTCGCAAGGTACTCGTGAATATAAGGTTGATGCCGCTTCCTCCGTCCATGAAGACGCGGCTCATGTAGAAACCTCCGATTTGCGCCTCGAGTACGAGGGGAGAATGGCCCGGACGAGGTACTTGAGGCGGATGATCGCGCTTGTCGAAGGTGATGCAGGACTCGCTTCCGCTGAGGTACTCAGTGGTAGATGGTGGCGAGTTTGTGGCCAAGTTCACTTGGCGAGTGATGGCCTTCTGCACTCTATTCGAGGGGCGTCCTTTTTGGATCATCATGGTACCCATGGCTCGTGGGTATGGTTCGCCTCCCTGGTGCTAGTCCGGCGCAGCTGCATTTCGGGGTAGTCCAAGTGGTGGTGGCGGAGCGCCATGTGCCACGGCGCCTGGAGCGGCTCCATAGCCCCTTTCGACTGTGTTGCGATTCATCCGAACCAATCCCTCATGTAGTTTGAGAAACTCGCGGCAGTCCTTGAGGAGGTGGTTGGACTTTTTCTTTCTGTCATGCTTGTCGATGTAGAAGTGCACAGTGCATGGCCCGGACAATTTGTTTTCAATGGATGTTGCGGGTGCCTCATGACGATTGCGGCGCTGCCACACTTGCGTGGTCTTTCCGGAGTCGCGGTATCCACCGCTGTGGTAGCCGCTGTTGTGGTTATCGTCGCGTCTGTCGGCGTAGCCAGCTGCGACCATGTTGACGTCGTCGCGGTCATCGTAGATGCGCATGAGGTGTTTGCTTTGGCTGTCGCGTCTGCGCTCGAGTTCTGCCTCGTCGTCAGAGTGAACGCGATTTTTCACCAAATCTTCTCCATCTGCCCAGCGATTCGCGATTTCCATCAGGTGGTCGATGGTTTTGGGCTTTGAGCGGCCCAGCTCCTCCCTGAGCTCTATGCGATGCACGCTACCATTGAATGCATCAATCGCGCGATCCTCCGAGATGTTCTTTGTGGAGTTCATGATGATGGACCACCTTTGGATGTAGGAGCGTAGCGATTCGCCCGATCTTTGCTGGCAGCATCTCAACTCTTCGATCGATGCGGTCCGTTTGTATGTGCCCTTGAAGTTACACATGAAGCTGTAAACCAGCTCTTCCCAACTGCGAATGGATCCATGTGGGAGGTTGTTGAGCCATGCTCGAGCGGCGCCTTGCAGCTATAGCTGTAGGCATTGCATGGACGTGCTTCAACTTCCGTCGTGGAGCCTGACGGAGGAGATGTGGTCCTCCAGCCAGATCTTCGGGTCCTGTAGACCGTCAAATTTCGGGTTCTCTGACAGGAGTTTAAACCCCTTGGGCATTCTCTTTTCCCTGATGGCCCCGCTGAAGCATCTGGCGCCGCAGAGCTCCACATCTTCTTCTTCCGAGTTAGTCGACCGAGCATGTCGCTCCCTTGATTTGTCGATCTTGCGCTGTGTGAGGTCATCACGCGCATCATAGTCGTGGTCGTGTCGCCGTGAGTGGCGGCGTCGAGACAGGTCATGACTGTCGTCGCCGGATGAGGGCGAGGAGTAGCGCTTTGCTAGCGCTTTGCCTTTTTTTCGGCTTCGGTCTTGGCTCCTTGTCGAGGACGGCCTCGTATATCGGTGCATGGCGGCTTGGGGATCTCCATCCGGCGGCTGGTTGTTGAGGAGATACATGGTGGCTGCTGTCACCGCAGCCTGCGGCGTCTTGGGGACCATATTGCCCCGTGTATCGACTGTCACAGAGCTGAAGTCGAGGACCTTTGCAGCTTCTATGCATTCTTGCTCGGTGAGATGGGGCATCTGGGATCGCCTCTTGTTTGTGATGTATTCGTTGCCCTTTGAGGAGGATCCTTCGTGGGAGGAGAGCCCAGCACGTCGATGACTCGACTCATCTGCCGCCTTTTTGCGCGCCTCAAGTTGAGAGATTGTTTGCACTTGACGCTTGAATTCTTCCTTCTGGAGCCAATGATAGCCCATTAGCAGCTCCTGCAGGGAGCCAAAGGGTAGAGGGTTACCCCATAGGGCCTCGCGGCAGCGAGCCCATTCGAGTTCATTGAGCTTAATCACGATGCGTTCGCCAGTCTGCTCGTTTGTTATGGTTGGAGGCTCAATCGCCCCCTGTTGTGGGGGGCGTTCGGTGATGGTCTGCCGTTTGGCGGTGGTCCGACATTGGGTATGCCGCCATTTGGCGGGTCAGCTCCATGGCCGCTGTTGCCTGTGTTGTCGTGATTGGTGGAGGTGTCGCCTGCATTGATGACGGCGCACATGAAGTGGTTGGGCAAGCTACTGCTCCCGCAACTCTCAGATCTGGAGCCATATGCTCCATCTTTAGTTGCCAGATCGCTCAGATCGGAGTCGCGACTGCTGTCGCTGACCGTATTCTCGATTATTGTCAGGGCGTTGAGCTCACTGAGGGTGCCGATCGATGGAGGGAACCACGATGCTGGACCAATCGATGGAACCGTCGGCTGGTCAGGAATGCGAAGCGTGCCCATCTGAACAACTTGGAAGCAGAAGCTCCCGATCGCCAGGCTGATTCTGTTGCCCACAGACTCGAAAGCTGGGCGAGTGGCCGGCGTGTGGACGGTGAAGTCGAACGCGCCGAAGATTATCAAAAGGAATCGAAGATTACAATGGTGCGCAGATGCAATCTGGCAAGGATTGTGTAAACTAGGGTTGCGTGTGTCCTCCTCGCCGCCTCCTCCTAGCCTTTATAGATAGGCTAGGTCTCGGGTAGCAGGTCGAGTCGGTTACAAGTTAGGATTTTCCCCTTTGAACTTTCTATCTTTAGCTTCTTCTTGTTCTTCAAGCAATCGAGAGTCTCTAGGTTACTCGAGTTCTTCATTTGGGCCTTGGCGAGACCGTGGGCCTCTATGTATTCAGGCCATATATACCAAGCTCGAGTACCTGTAGGGTATACCCATGTCACCCACTATCCACTACTTCGCCACCTTCTTGGTGAATTCTATTTTTGGGAAGGGAGATACCGAGCAATGGCAGGTCCCGAGATGAGTGTAATTTATATGGCTCTCCATCCTGAGATGGAGCATAAGGTAAACTTGGGTGCTTTGCTCATCCAGCACTTCCGTCGCCAAAGGACGGCTCCCTCGGGTGAAATCCGCCGTGGAGGCTTGATCACACAAATCGCCTATGCAAGAAGGTTTGTCTTGCCCCATGAGAGAGTTGTGGCTGGCAGTAAGATTCTAGATGACATTCTGATACGTTGCTAACGTATCCATAATTTTTGATATTCCATGCTTGGTTTTATCTACTTTCTTGTGTTTTGTTCCAACTTTAAAGTACTTTCTATACACTTTCTTGGACTAACCTATTAACAAGAGCCACAGTGCCAGCTGCCTGTTTTCTGCTGTTTTTGGTTCCAGGAAAGTTAAAAAATGAATATTCTCGGAATTGGACAGGACAAAAGCCAAAGTCAGTTTTTCACCGAGGGACACCCGGAGCCAAAATACGATACGGAGAGGGGCCATAGGTCGGCCACACCACCTGGCCGCGCAGCCAGGCCTGGCCCACGCCAGGGGGTGGTGTGGCTAGCCCAGGCACCCCCTCCGCCTCCCATTTTGCCTATAAGATGCCTCCGATATAGAAACCCTAAGTACCTGATCAAAATTCCACGAAAGAGTCTGTAGCCGCCGTCATCTCCATCCCTAGATCGGGAGGGATCTGAAGCTTTTCCTGGCACCCTGCCGGAGAGGGGGAGTTCACCCTGGAGGCCTTCTTCATCACCATGCGAGCCTCCGGTGTGATGCGTGAGTAGTTCATCTCTGGACTATGGGTCCATGTAATAGCTAGATGGTCGGTTCTCCTCCTTTGTGTTATCATGTTTAGATCTTGTGAGCACCGTTCATGATCAAGATCATCTATTTGTAATTCCTACATGTTGTGTTTGCGGGGATCCGATGGATATTGAGATGCTATTTCAGATTGATTATTGCTTCTATCATGTCTTTGTTATTTGTGATCTTGCATGCTTTCTGTTGTTAGTAGCTATCTTGGCCAAGTAGATGCTAGCAACTCCAAGGGTTACTATTTATGCTCGATAGTGGGTTCATGCCTCTAGTAATCTGGGGAAGTGACAGAAATATTTAAGGTACTAGATGTGCTACTGCTACTATGGAGAAAACAACAATCCTTTGTTCATAGAACAATCGTATTGTTTACTTTACATGCAATGCGTAATGCAATTATCCGTTTCTTGCAACTTAATACTGGAGGGGGTTCAGATGATAACCTGAAGGTGGATTATTAGTCATAGATGCAGTAGGATTACAGTCTATGTATAATGTTGTAATGCCCAATCAAGTCTCAAAGGAGTCAAGATGAGTAGTATATGCATGTATTGCTTTCTCGATGTTTTCAATTGCGCCACTATAATTTGTTCACCCAACATATTATCTATCTTAAGGAGAGCCACCTCTAGTGAACTATGGATCCTGGTCCTTTCTTTTATCATCAATCTTAAACTGTTTACTGTTTTCTGTTTACTTTCTACAAACTATTACTTTCTTCCACTCGATACGTTTAATCCTTTGTTTTCAGCAAAACTGGTGAGATTGACAACCTCATCGCAAGTTGGGGGCAAAGTTCTGTGGTTGTGTTGTGCAGGTCTCCATGTTGCTACTGGCACCGGTAGTGCGCGCTGCCAAAGTTCGGCTAGCAACACCTTTGGGGTGTTTCCTTGCTCCTACTGGTTCGATTAAACCTTGGTTTCATAACTGAGGGAAAACTTGCTGCTGTGCTCATCATACCTTCCTCTTGGGGTTCCCAATGGGCTCGATATATTTTGGGCTTAGCAACTGATTTTCTGGCACCGTTGCCGGGGAGTCAAGGACATCTTCACAAGGGGAGTCCCTCATAACCAATATCTTTACTTTGTTATTTTTGTTTTGCTTAGTTTACTTTTGCTTTGTTTAGTTTTGCTTTGTTTGCTTGTTTCTTTATCAAAAACACAAAAAAATTAGTTTTACTAGTTTGCTTTCTTTATTAAAACACAAAAAAATTTGTTCCTATCTTAAGTTGCCATTATGTCTAGCCTTTCTCCAATCACTATGTCACCTGAGGAAATGATTTTCACTTTCAAACAAGGAATTGAAGAAAGTTTCAAAGAAGCTTGGTCTAGAATCTCTGATCTACATGAAAAAACTGAACCTAAAATGACTCAAAGCTTGTTCCTTAGCAGTTTTTACCTTGGAATCGCTCTTTGCTATAGATATGCTTTGGATGCTATAGTGGGAGGATATTTCCTCCAATGCAATGAGGATGATGCTATTAATGCCATAAAGAAGTTGGTCTTTACTTACAACTTGCCTAGCAAATCTGATTCTTCCTTCATAAACATATTTTCTAGATTGAATACTCTTGACACCAGCACTGCTAGTTTGAAATATTGCTATAATACACTTAGAGAGCATCATAACTATGTTCCAATAAATTCTGAACCCTCAAAATGGCTTCCCACAGTAAAGATTGCTATAAATAATGAAACTTTTCATGCTCGCTGTGATATCATGTCTGAATTTTGTCTTATGCCCAAAGATATCTATGAATCTTTGAATCTTTGGGGGCTTTCTGAAGGAGGAGAAGAAATATTTCTTGCTAATAATGCCACAATATTACCCATTGGAATAGCTGAAGGAGTGTTTACAAAGGTCCTAGGGAAAATGGTTTCTACTGATTATCTTGTTATTGAATGTGTAGGAAAAGGACAAATCACACTTGGAAGATCCCTATTGAAACTCCTTGGAGCAATAATAGATGTGGAAAAGGGCACCATGCACTTTGCTTCTCCACCAAGAAATCATATGTTCCCCAAAGTTAAGAATAAAAGCAAGAGAGGTAAGGGCAAGAAATTTGGTTTTAATGCTTCTTCATTTGAGAACACTTGATCCTTTTTCTTGCTTCTTATGCCTAACTTAAAGGCATTAAAGAAAAGTACTTATTGGGAGATAACCCAAAAGTTTTAGATGAGTCTTCGAAGTTATTACTTCAGTAATAACTGCTCCTTATCCTTTTTATTTTCTTTTTGTGCCAAGAGTAACCTCTAATGAGAGAGAAGTAATGATTGGGAAAGTTGCTGTCCAGAAACAGATTTCTGTGCTTCACCGTAAAAATTCGTGTAAAATCTCTGTACGTCCTTTTAAGGAATAAATTTTTGCGCTTCTGCCCCAGGTTGTTATCTAACTTTCGTTAGTTCAACACTTTTTTATTTGAGCAACAGAAGGTCTTCGAAAAAATTCGTCTTTACCTGCTGGTCTATTTTGACAGATTTCTGCCATTATTTGTATTTGCTTCTTGTTGGTTTCTTTTTGAGTTCTTTTGGGGAATTGAGCTTTTTGAGGGAAGTGCTACAGTATCTTGTGTTTTAATGGAAGTTTTTATTGGTATTGGAACTGAACCTAAAGACCTATTATCTTGAGTGCACTAATGCTGCTAATAAAGTTTGTGTGAAGTTTTGTATGAAGGAAAAATTCCAGGTGTATGGAAGGAATGAGTAATGAGATGAAGGATGGACTAAATCTCAAGCTTGGGGATGCCACGCATGTCACCCCAAGAAATATCCAAGAAGTACAAGCATCAAATCTTAGGGATGCCCAAGGCATCCCATTCTTCATCAATAAAAATCCCAGGTTTCTTCCAAACACTTCGTTTTTTGTTTCATGCACAGTTGTGTTGTTCTTGGAGCGTCTTCATTTTTTGTTTTGGGTTTTCGTTTGTTTGGTTTTCTTAGTTTGCTGAATAAGTTGGTTGGACCCCCTCTTTCATGCATTGGTTTTCAAATAGTTTGGTTTGGATTGAAAAAGAGTAGGAAAAGTTCATGCTTAAGTGGTAAAGATAGCTTGTTTTTGATTGTGGCCTATGCTTTGTCATTCCATGCTCGATATTGTTTTGGATTTATGCTTAGTATTCTTTGCTGTAGCATGACTTGTTATAAACAATTGAGATTTCTTAATGTTCCTTTGAAGAATCATGCGTTGTTTTAGCATATTAAAGCATAGTATTGTGGTATTGTCCTTTGATGCTTTATTTGGGTTGAATTGGCGCATGCTCACACCATGTTATGACTATCCCAAGTCACCATAAGCCTTTATGATCCATTAGTTTTCAACTTGTAATATCACTTTATGCTTTGATTAATGATGTTTTGTCGCTCTACATGATTATGGCCATTATTGCTCTCTTAGTTGGTCGCTTCCAGTCTTTTGCTAGCCTCCATAACCAAGTGTGAGTTCCACTCATGCATCCTACTCCTAAAACCAAGTTATTCCAAAGATTCCACCATACCTACCTATTAGAAATTGCTATTCCAAATATATTCCTGTTTTTGTCTACCTTCCAAATTAAACTTGTTATGAGAAAACTAGTGATTAAAGCTCTCACGAACTTGATGGCACACTTTACTTTCTTGCATTTAATAAACTTGAAACATTGCGTCCATCTTTGTTGCGTATATGCTTGCGCTTTATAAGTTGAAGTTAGCAGAACCATGTATCATGGGCAACACTTTCAACATTGCACTTGTACTTTGTACCCCGTTGATATCATGTTCTTTTGCTTATGGATCCCGGCGGTGTGAAATAAAAGGGGAACTTGTAAGATCATGGAGTTTATATTTGTGTTAGAGAAACGCCTGGGCCGCTAGCCTAAGACATGCATAATCATGGTGGAAACTTGCAGCATAACCATAATGAGCACTCTATGAAGCATCCTCAATAAAAACCTATGCAAATAGCAAATAAAAAGATCGCTAAAATGCTCATTGTCTGCTTGCCTTGTCATTTTGATTATGGGATAGCTCCTGTATCATGTGCAAGGGGTACCCCGTTGGCGGTTCTCTATGATACATATGTACTTACAATGACAAGAGCTTACTTGTGACTAAAGTTGAGTAGCATGAGGTTCGGTCTTCGTAAGTAAGGGGCATGAGGTTTCAACTTATAACTTGTCAAGCATATCTTCTTAGTTGTGTCACTTTAACCTTAATCACCTTCAAGATTCTTATGATAGGGGCAATGAGAGCTGAAAGCTAATAAGTATGATAATTTTTGGAAGTTCTTTATGAAACTTGAATCCCTACTTCCTTCTATGAAGCCTTTCTTTTACTTGTATGTTGAGTCTCCACCTTCTATCTTTATGCACCTACTTTGAGAGCATAGTGGCCATTCTTAGTTCTATGTGCATTGTCCCAAGACTTGTTGATTGATGCATAGCTTTGATATTGCTTTCTTTAAACTATTTGTATCTAGTCACTCTTATGAACTTTGAAGGAGTCCTATGCATTTATGTTTTCTACTCTATGAGGGACAAGATGAATGCCACTATGCTATGTTTTCTTTATGTGAAACAAACAAACGTCTTGCAAAGCATTGTTATTCATGAATCTTGTGCCTTTTCATGTTGCAACATAGTTGCTTTGTCTTATTGTTAGAACTTTGTCTTTCATGCTATGATTGAAGTACTATGATCCCAAATATCAATGTTTTACAAATTCTTTTTATCACTTACCTACTCGAGGACGAGTAGGAGTTAAGCTTGGGGATGTTGATACGTTGCTAACGTATCCATAATTTTTGATGTTCCATGCTTGGTTTTATCTACTTTCTTGTGTTTTATTCCAACTTTGGAGTACTTTCTATACACTTCCTTGGACTAACCTATTAACAAGAGCCACAGTGCAGCTGCCTGTTTTCTACTGTTTTTGGTTCCAGGAAAGTCAGAAAATGAATATTCTCGAATTGACGGACAAAGCCAAAGTCAGTTTTTCACCAAGGACACCCGAGCTTAAACGGAGAGGGACGGAGGCCACACCACCTGGCATGACCAGGCTTGGCCCAGCCTTTGGGGTGGTGGCTGGCAGGGCACCCCTCGGCCTCCCTCTCGCCTATAAGATGCCTCCGATACAGAAACCCTAAGCACCCGATCAAAATTCCACGAAGAGTTCAGAGTCAGCTGTCATCTCCATCCCTAGATTGGGAGGATCAAGCTCTTCCCGCACCACGGAGAGGGAATTCACCCTGGAGGCCTTCTTCATCACCATGCAAGCCTCTGGTGTGATGCGTGAGTAGTTCATCTCTGGACTACGGGTCCATGTAGTAGCTAGAAGGCTGGTTCTCCTCCTTTTTGCTATCATGTTTAGATCTTGTGAGCTCCGTTCATGATCAAGATCATCTATTTATAATTCCTACATGTTGTGTTTGCGGGGATCCGATGGATATTGAGATGCTATTTCAGATTGATTATTGATTCTATCATGTCTTTTTTATTTGTGATCTTGCATGCTTTCCGTTGTTAGTAGCTATCTTGGCCAAGTAGATGCTAGCAACTCCAAGAGTTATTATTTATGATCGATAGTGGGTTCATGCCTCTAGTAATCTGGGGAAGTGACATAATCTCTAAGGTACTAGATGTGTTGTTGCTACTAGGGAGAAAACAACAATCCTTTGTTCATAGAACAATCGTATTGTTTACTTTACACGCAATGCGTAATGCAATTATCAGTTGCTTGCAACTTAATACCGGAGGGGGTTCAGATGATAGCCTGAAGGTGGATTATTAGTCATAGATGCAGTTGGATTACGGTCTATGTATAATGTTGTAATGCCCAATCAAGTCGCAAAGGAGTCAAGATGAGTAGTATATGCATGTATTGCTTTCTCGATGTTTGTCAATTGCCCCGCTTATATTTGTTCACCCAACATGTTATCTATCTTAAGGAGAGCCACCTCTAGTGAACTATGGACCCTGGTCCTTTCTTTTATCATCAATCTTAAACTGTTTACTGTTTTCTATTTACTTTCTACAAAGTATTACTTTCTTCCACTCGATACGTTTAATCCTTTGTTTTTAGCAAAACCGGTGAGATTGATAATCTCATCGCAATTTGGGGGCAAAGTTCTATGGTTGTGTTGTGCAGGTCTCCACGTTGCTGCTGGCACCGGTAGTGTGCCCTGCCAAAGTTCAGCTAGCAACACCTTTGTGGTGTTTCCTTGCTCCTACTGGTTCGATTAAACCTTGGTTTCATAACTGAGGGAAAACTTGCTACTGTGCTCATGATACCTTCCTCTTGGGGTTCCCCAACGGGCTCGATATATTTTGGGCTTAGCACACTCACATGGCTAGCACCAAATTCATGGGGGTCTATAGGCCCCAATGCTCCCTTCATGTTTAACGGTTTTATTTTGAGCCTAATGGTGATCTCCACCAAGTTTTGCTTCCATTTGTCCAAGCTTTTGGTTTGCCAGGTAAACTGAGTTGGGTCCTCAATGAGGAAGAGTTCCAGCACACAATGATCTCCTTAGGAAGGATTGCACCATCGGAAGGACACCCCAATTAGGAGGAAGTAGGCGCCGGCATGCAGCAGCAGGAGCAACGAGGATATGACTAGAACACCATGGGCTGGGATGACTACGGACAAAAACATAATCATCAACTACCTTTTCCCCGTCAACAAGGTATGCCTCCACCTCGGCCGGGATTCAACTACGTCCTGGGGGAGTGACTTTGACTGGATGGTGCATCACATCCACAACGTAGAAAATACGTTGCACGATGTGAATGCCAACATTGTCAACCTCGCCCAAGAATTCACCACCTTCATAACTTACTTTCCAAGCAGCTATCCGTACTTCCTATACTAGTAGACGCCACCCAAAGATGGTGGCGATAATTGATCCAAGTTAGGCCAAGATCCTAAGCTTGGGGAGGTTGAACTCCTCCCCGCCTTTTGCATTCATATTTTTATTCTTATTTTGATTTATTTGTTTTTTCTTCTAGTGCATGTTTACTTTCAGTTTGCAATGATAAAAGAAAAACTCAGAAATATTAGAGTAGCTTTTATCTTGATTTGTGCAAATTTCTCTCACCTCTCATTAATTTTTCTGTAGGTTATTCACTCCTATAGACTTAGCTATAGAGACGAACGCGAGGAGTTGACCCAAGTGGGAGATGAGCAAGCAAGAGGAGGTACCATATTCCTATTTTCCCTCTTTCTATAAGTTTATTCATGAACATATTATGTTTATTCGGTTGCACTTGAGGTCCTCTCCATGCTTAGCTCATTATCCTTTAGGACATAATCTGAAGGTTACTATCACTACTTTGGTTTCGACTTATGACAATTACGATCGGTTAGAAAAACAACCCATTGGATTAAATTCCAACTATTTGAGAACAAGGGAAAGTGTCTTTTGACAACTTTAGTTCCATGTTTTTGTCTTAAGGGCTTAATCTTAGTTGTTCTCAACCCCGCATCCTAATCGTTTGACTTGATAATACCTTCTGAAAAGAATTGTTTGATGGAACGAACATTTTTGCGGTGGTTGAGGGAGATGCCAAACCTGTTTTGATCAGCTGAAAAGAGATACTTTATGTGAAAGAGAAATATGAGAGTACCCAAAATTCATGGAACTAACAACTCCTATGGCCTACGAACAATCTTGATTTTATCTCAGACTTTGCTAACGAGTTTTTTAGACATTGGCAACATTGCTGAGATGGGCAAAATTTTAGTTCCATGGTCCCAAGTACATGAGAAAAAAAAGAGAGAGAAAAGAGAGAACTACAATCAAAATATGAGCTAAAAATATTCAATTCTTATGAGAGTATTGGTATCACCTCACCACCTAAAAGGAAAGACTAGAGTTCTTGAAAAACAAGGAAGTGGGTGTTAATGAAAATATATAAGTTTATCCTTTTTTTTACATATACTTGCGCACCTTAATATGACTAAAGCATCCTTTCTTGAAAATGTTTTTAATCTCATAAAAGAGGGGCGCTGAAAAGAATTGATTCGCAAGCCTAGCCAAATTTTTGGTAGTTTCTTTTGAGTTTAAGAACTATTAGCTAGCGAGTTACTTACGGTTAGGAAGCCAACTTAAGTGCAATTGTTCAAATATATTATGCTCATGTTTAAGGTTGCAGGATTTGTGACAATGGAATATGATACAACCTCGAACTTGTGAATTTTTTCTCTTGATTCAATTTCTCGCTATTATTCATTATAGCTTGGTCACTCAAGGGCGAGTAAGACCTAATCTTGGGGAAGTTCATAGCTCCAAGTTTCAACACTTTTTATCATTGATTTTCCTTTTGGTTATTGCCGGATTTCACCCTTTTTACTAATGATATCATCGCAATTAGCGAAACCTTGGTTTCTTGTGATGGCTTTCAGGTAATGAGCATTTTAGGAAGATCTGATAGCATTTATGGGCTAATTAAACTTGAAGAAACAAATCCCCAATTGGATCCCGCTTCATTAGAGGCATTCTAAGCGCATGACGACCACTGGTACGGTTGGGATGCGCCCTTACCGTCCGTCCGTATGATCATCCTTTGGCTCCGCTACATCAATACAAGAAACTTTCGTGAAGAGGACACAATGAAAAAACGCAACACAACAGCTACAAACACATCCAGAAGAGGAGAGACCAGATCCGGATAAGGAGAGGAACACCGTGTCATTCTTCGATGATCCATAGCCTCTAAACCATTCACTCCACCATCATCCCCATTTGTACTCAGAGAGAGAGAGAGATTGTCACTTGTAAGATTAGGGTTTGATACTTTGATCTACCTCGGTTTGTATTTTACTTGATCTTCAAATGGTATTGTGGCTTGCTACGGTAACTTTGAGATGATTTCTATTTGCAATGCAATTTTGCCTTTGATCTGTCTTCCTCTCATGTCTGAGTAAATCACCATAAGTGTGGGAGATGTAGAGGATTAGTAAAGATGTGTTGTGCCTCCTTTGTTTCTGTCCATTTGTGATTATTGTCGTGATTATTATATTGTGAGAATGAATATATATGTTTGCCTAATGCTTGTTGTCCAATTTAAGGGCCCGGATAACGGGAATGTTTGTTTGTGGCTCGAAAGTTCATGGGCGAGTGCATGGCGGTACCCAAGTTCCCTGTAATTGCCGCGTTTCGTAAAGTTGGGCTGCCAACTACTCAGAGGGGCCATTTCGAGGCAAACTTATCTCACCCCTGCCAAACACAAACATTCTATTAAACAGCCCCGTGAAGTAGATGGTCGGAACCCACATGTCGGTCATCTGTCCGTGATGCGGGCGCCAACGCGGCAACCTCTTAGGCAAATTGAGGAACTAAGTGGATTGGATGCATTGACCAATTTCACAAATCCATTCCCTCTTTTCCCCTAGCACTGGCGGCATCAAAATCCACCCTCCAAGCAAGACGATCCCTTCGGACATTTGACTTCTGGCGCCAAGTTGCTGCGCCTAGTTGCTAATCCCGATCTCCAATGGCGCATGCCGTAGCCGCCATTGCGAGGCTCTAGCCCGCCTCCGCCGGTGATGAGCCGAGTAGCTCGGAGGATGGCAGATCCTACTACCAAGGAAGAAGAAGTTCTGGCTACATGCGGGTGAGCTACCCTTCTCTTTGCTATTCGCACTAATTATAACTGCTAGCTGACTAGTGAACCTACCATTGTTTGTTAGCCCAACACTGATAACATATTTTGTCCATAGTTTTATGTCAAGTGGGATCTCTGCGGACCACCCTTACCTGGTTACGGTAGTCCTCTTCTGGTACGACTCTAAATCAGCAAGGGTGAAGGGCAAGTGGTATGGACACCATTGTATCACGATGGAAGAAGCGCCTGCGTAGATCTGCACTATATCTGGTATGGTTGCTGCTCTGCATAATCATGATGAATTATGGCCAAGGCAGACTGCAAAATTCAGCTTCATGGATGAACGTGGCATCATGGTTCCTCTAACGTGTGACAGTCAGCTAATTGGGTTAATGAAAAGGTATGCTTCGGCTTGCATGTTTGAGCTGAACTGTGATGTACTGGATGTGGAAGCTGCTACAACTAGGAGTCTTCCTTCTATTCTTGGAAAGGGTGGTCGCTCGAACTCAATTTGCTCCTGGTAAGCAAAAGTCTCTTGGGGTTCACATGTTTGTGCTGAATTGTAATTTTTGCAAGTATTTACTCTGTAGATATTAGGCAGTTATGCAACAGTCTTGTTTCTTTGACAGGAAGCGCCACAAGGTTTGAAACATGACTGTCGGGTCAGTCATTTTGTCATGGTGGTGGCACGGCAGATGCCATGGATAGGCTAAACATGGGGCCAATGAGTTCTAGGGGAATCCAGGGAGGGAGAACATGGTGATTCCATGCACAAAAGTTCTTGTATTTTCTCTATCAATGGTGTTTACAAATGCTCTTGAGGCTCTCAGTAAGAAGGAGACAATGTCTCTTACTCCCTACCAACTAGCCCTAGAGTTTTACCTTCGACAGAGAGAATGATCCATCCCCTTCTATGGAGGCCCCGGTGCTCCTTATATAGGGGAGCCCGGATTACAATTCTAGGACATACGCGGCAGCATATTCTATGAATATGCTCCTCGCCTAAAGCAGATGCTTCTTTATTCTCATTAACGGCTCGTCGAGACTTTGGACGTAATCCACAGTGTAATCTTCGTCTTTTGGCGTCACCAGACACGGGCTACGTCATCCAGGTTTGCCCGTGTCACCTTGGTTGCCGCTGACCCGTTGGTCCTCTTCTTTACTTTGCTTCGCTAATGCTATAGCTAGTAAAGCCACCTTTTGACCAGCGGGGGATTCCTTCTCTTGGAAGCTATAAGATAGTCTGGCTAGCATATAGCTAATTCGGCTTGTCAAGTTACCTGCAAAATAGCTAGATAAACATGGCCGGCATATAATTTATGCTGGCCGGACCATAGTTAAAGAGATGCTCTGTGGGCCGGGTCACACCATGGTTCGGCCTGCCTTGAGGATGACCCGGTCAGCACTTGCTTTGACCGCGCCGTACCTCGGCTAACTCGGCCCTTATACCCTGGCGTTACCCTACCCGGGGGTATCCCCCAAACATTAGTCCCCGAAGATGGTGCGGTCTTAGCAACTTTTAGTTGTTAATGCCACAGCAGGTTCCCATATCCGAATCTTTTGCCTCTTAGGCCGAGTTACCTCATAACCTAGAGTTTCTCATCTTGCGATCCCTTAGCTCATTCCGAGTTATTCCTCGCTGGCCAGGTCTCTTGCTCGCTTATCCGGGTTACCTTTCCTTCCCTTGTACGCTTCCCCACATCCTACATGGAGGGTAATCATCATTTTGCCTCATTTTATGGGCCACGCGCATTTAATGCGCCGGTTACTATCGCAATGTCAGGAATAACTGCTGTAAATGTCCCTTCACTGCAGCACCTTGTTAACTGTAGCATCCCAATTGTCTAACAATTGCAATGCTAGCCTAGTCTATATAAATGCTAGTTCCTACATATAATTGTTGCATCATAATTATATCATGCTCATGTCATCATGCCACCTTGCATTTGAGCATCATATAAAACCCTTTTTGTTTTGGATCTTCTCTCTTATGCATTGTAAATTGTATTTGTCTCTTGATAATTGTATTTGGTTTTTGATATATTGTTTAAATGCCCAAGTTGAGTTGGGGGCATATCTTTTATTCCACTCCACTACCCTTTCTTTCACCACCTTATAATTCCACCATCCCATTATCCATGAGCTTGTTTCTCTTTTTCTTTCGATTTTATTCTAGCTCATGTGGGTGGGGTGGATCTAGATCTATAAATTCTTTTGCTTGGCCTATTTCCATTTCTTGGGAATGCATAAGGATAATGCTATGCTATTATTTTGTTTTCACAAGAATTTAATCATGGCATTTATTAAATTGCATGGGCCATGCAAGAGTACCTCTACCTTAGCCAATTGTTTCTCTCTTGTGTTAGATGGGTTTTCTCTTCTTGGGGTCATCTCCATCCCCCACCACCATCTCTCTCTCTACCCCTCTTCATGTTTGTTTTTGTTTGAGCTTGCTAAAACCCTGCAACCATCTCCATCTTTTGACCTCCTTTGTTTTTGTTTGATCTTTTGAGTGAATCATCTATCTCCCTCTCTACCACTCCTTTGGCTTGATCTAGTTTGGTCTTGCTAAAAAGCCAACCCCACCCCTCGCTCACCGCCTCTCTAACCCTAAACACCCTAACCACCCACACAACCCTAAGCCCCCTCTCTCTCTCTCTCTCTCTCTCTCTCTCTCTCTCTCTCTCTCTCTCTCTCTCTCTCTCTCTCTCTCTCTCTCTCTCTCTCTCTCTTTCTCTCTCTACCATGAGCACCACCTAACCCTAACCCGAAGCACCATCTAGCCTAACCCTAGCCCCCTCTAAGCTAACCCTAGCTACCCACACCTCTCTCACCTCTCCCTCTCTCCACCGTGATGACCCCACCTGGCTACCCCTCTTCCTGGTCCCACACCCCATCTACCCCTCCTCCTAGCCAAACCCTAAACCGAGCTACCCCATCTAACCTAGCTAAGTTAAAACCGAGCTCCCTACCCTCTCTCTTCTCACCACCTGCCAGGTAGCCCCACCGCCATGCCGGCCCCACCCTGCAGCCTCTCTGCCTGCCTCTGTTCTGCCCTAGCTGCGCCAGCCCGAGCACGTGAGAGGAGGAGGGAAAGGTGGCACCGAGGCCACCTTTATCTCTGCCATGTCCCAGCTACCTCCTCCCTCTCTCCCTCTTTTCCTCCCTCCACACGGCTCCTCTGCCACTCCCAGATCCGCCCAGAGCCCTGCCGCTCCTCTACTCCCTCTCCACCGACACCATCTACCCCATCGCCGGCCACCGTCTGCACCGTCGCCTACTCCTAGCTCCTGCTGTCGTGGTTGACGTGGGAGTGGTCGAGGCGCTCGAGGACGCTCCCCTGCTTCACCTCGTACGCGCCAGCGAGGAGGAGGAGGACCCCAGCCGCTGCACGCCGAGACGCCCGCCGAAACCCTAGCTCCGCCCCGGCCTCTGCTTCCTCGCCGATCCGTCGACTCCCAGCCCGATCCACCTCCGTCGTCCACCTCGCGGTGAGCTCCTCTACCTCCTGGACACGCTCCGCCTCGCCGTACCGCCCTAGCTCCGCCGATCTTTTCATCGAATGCCCACCGTGCGTGTCGTTGCCGTTGTCTGCAAGTTTTCCGCCCTGCGCAGAACCATATCTAGCCTGCGCCCTCCTCCCAATCAACTCCCCTAGCCTACCAGACTGATCCGCCGCTTGCACAAGGCTCCGCGTCGCGGGATCGAGTCCCTGTCTCGCCGCTCTGCGCGGCGTGCTGTTTTTTTCGTCAGATCGAGGAGAACGAAGTACAGTACCAGCCGCCGTCGTTTTGCAGATAGCCCCCTCCGTTTTTCTCGCGCTCAACCCGCGGTCCCGCCGACCCCACCTGCCAGCCAGTGTGCGTTTTGGAGCACTGGTTTCAGAGCTCTCAACCCGCTCCTCCATCGTCCCACGCTTGTCAGTCACTGCGGGTTAAGTCGCTGTCACGTGGACCCGTAGCCACCGGCCCCACCTGTCAGCCGCATAGGCTAGCGCAGCTCGCGGTGAGAAAGGCCTCTCCGCGTCGTTTGTTTTCGCCAGTCGTGATGGCCCACCGTCGGCGTCTGTGGCTAGGATTACCTGAGTGTAAAACGCGTTTTCGTTTCTTTTAATTTAAACTTTTCAGTTTGTTTTAAAATTCAAATTTAAATCTGTTTTTAAATAACTTTTAAAATATAATTCCAAATTAAACATGTAATATATGTTTTGAAATCAGAAAAATGTGAGGATTTCAATTATGCCCCTAAAAATATATTTTGAACACTTTAAATTTCGAGTTGATTAAAATTACAATAAAATGTCCTTTGCCTTAATTAATTAATAACTTTTGTTGTATAACTCCGATTTTGACAAATAATATGTCTAAATCGATCAGCGCGACGAGCCCGTTCTATCTATGCATTCCATGTTCTGAATTGCAGCATGCATCATATAAATATAAAGTATACAGCAACTTATTTGAGTATAAAATGTGACTAAAACTCCATAAAATGCTTTATTTTTGTATTCCACACCTCACCCATGCCATGCTACATTATTGCCACGCAAATTGTGCATCATTCATCATGGCATGATTGTTTGCTTGACGCATTTTATTCATATGCTTGTGCACTTTATTTATGTTGGCCATTGTTTGTTTGGTTCTTCTTCGAATAGACGCTGAGCAGGGGATATATCAAGAAACCCAGGAGCACTACCTAGATCCTTCTCTCGCTTCAACTGAGCTGCCAGGCAAGCACTACCACATGCTTGCATACATATAGTACCTATTGCCCCTATCTTATTCTTGCATCATTGAGTCGCGATTGCATTAAACTGAATCCCAAGTACTGCAAAGCCTTTACTTTTAAAACCCCACCAAAGCTTGTTCCTCCATCCCATGAGCCATTACTACAGGAATTGTTTGAGCCATGCGGGTCGTAGAACAGCATGTGTAGGGTATGTGAGTGTCTGATGGATAACGAGGTACCTAAACAACTTAACCTGAGTAGTAATGGGATAACTAATGAAAGTGGCACCGATGAGCAATATCTGCTATTTGGTTTTTCCTGCTCACTTGTGTCCCGTAGGACCCCGAGTACTTGATTCCTGTTCCTTGAATATTCGCGCTATCCACATCCGGGAGGCTTATGAACCCCCCTGAGCCAGAGCTTGATTCATTCTTATTTCTTGGGGCCACAAAGTAGTTTGGGGCTTTATTACTATCCTGTACTTATGCCATGCTTTCTTCGCTTTATTTAAGATTGTGCGAGGAGCACCTGCATCGCTTTGGAGGCGGAGTGTTTTCGGTATCGACAAGCCCACCACACTTTCGGTTCCCAAATTCTGCCACGACGCAAACCTTGAGTCCGTCGAGCCGCCAACTTCGTTGCGGGTAGCTTAATGGGGTGGCCCCCTGAAATATTTCTGAATCCTGTGATTGCTTTGTCGTGAATGCCTCGTTGGGTTTTGATTTGGTTTTTCCGAGGTTGATTGAGTGTGTGTTGCTATTTGTGCACCCTCAGGTAAAACTTCTCAAAGCCGTGTCATGTTATGGACGACTTGGAGCATGGGCTCGATCATAGACAAGTATAACTAAAGTACCGCTTTTAATTTGACTAAGTACCTGACTAGTACATAGTGCAACACTCATGGAATGGATAATAAAACTGCCAATGGATGGGGGGTTGTTCGTCCGCTTCCTCGTTGGTAAGCGAGGAGGAGGATGGATCTGTTAATAATACTGTTATAACTGTTGATATTAATTTAGGGACATCCGTCTATCCTTGGTTAGGCGGATGGTTAGCGAGTATCCCTAGAATTGTTAGGTATTATCTTTTGCTGCAATTGCGTCACCCCAGGTTGTGTCCCCTTTAGAGGCATAAAGACTTGCTAAGTACCCCTAGGGTCTCACACGATAAATTGTTTGATTCAGATGAACAGTAAACTCGCAAGATGGATCTTGGGTGGAGGAGGCAGACGATGTGGCAACGATCATTCGGTGTAGAGATTACGGAACGGGATCCGTGAGATCCGTGGCGGATGTGATTATTTATGGGGCATCTTATGCCGATTTGCTTCTTATCCGTACTCAGATCTTGTTTCCGCTTCCGCCTGATACTCTGATGTTTGATGTATGAGGAGATATCCTAAACTATTATATCTATCTAGGATATTTGGATCTTGCCGTATGGCGTTGCAATATTTCTATTTCTTTTAGATGGAATGGCTCTGAGGACTGTTGTATGGTGGCTTGCATACATACTCATTTGTGTATGTAGTTGATCCCTTCGCCTGCCGATTACGCCGCTCGTTCTGGTCCCGATGTTTGGAAATGGTTAGGACGGCCGAAAGGTCTACCTGTGAGTGGCATTTGGCCCCACCGTACTATTTTAACCATTTCCGCTTATCCAGGCTTGTAACTAAGAGCGTAATTCACCGAGGTAGTTACAATTGGTATCAGAGCCATCCCGCCCTTCAGGGTCTCAGCCAAATGGTCGTTGTCAGTCTAGCAAATATTTTTGGTAGCTATGTATACTAGGGAAAAACAAAACGTGAGAGTAGGACTGCTTCCATTTTTTCTTACCCACCCACCCACCCTTTTCTGGTAAGGAAGTGTAACGTTTTCAATCCTCTTCTAAAAATTCAAACTAGGATTCACGTGTTCTGGGTTCCGTAGTACCATAGGTTGTGTGTGTGTGTGTAATTCCTTGTCTATCTGTTGCATCCAACATGTTATCTTTATCTGCCTTTTGGTTATCAACTGTTGGTACATTCCATACTGACAGGCTTTTGAAAACCGGCGCGATCTATCTGACTCCTTGTTAACCGGTGCCATCTTCTTAAGGGTGTTCTTCCTTCCAGCATGTTTTCACAGAATGTGGAGTTGCTAATCTCTACCTGATAAGTGATTTTTGCGCATCTATTGGTATTTTAATGCCAAAAAATGCGGAAAAATTTTCTTTGATACATCTGTGCTTCCACACTCCTTTCCAGTCGTGTGTGAAACATTATCTATCTCCCTTTTATCAGCATGTCCATGCTAACTCATTCTTTTGTCACCGGCGCTTAATCCTGGAGTTTTATTTCATCTCCAATTCTCTTGGGCTAATTACATAACATGTGTCGATCTGATGCTGGTGATTGTAATTTGGTTCTCGGCATAGCTATATGACACTTATCATGAGTGGACTATGGAAAATGCAATCACCACTATCCTCCAAATGGTGACGGTTATCTCCTATGATTTTGAGTACACCGTGATCATATCTATGCATATTCAAGCATCTTTGGCAATCCGGAGTTTCCCAAGGCACTACGGCGGTCTATCATCTGTTCATCATGCTGCACATCTTTTTAAACCCCATATCTGCACAATTCTCCTGGATACGAGGGAATTGCACATTTTCGTCTCTGATAGCTTTGCTTAAGGTATGAGCTATCATCGGTTCTTATCCAAGATCTCTTTATCTTTGTAACCGGTGATCCAATCGACAATGTGAACCAGGTGACATCTCTTTTCCTTCCGAAGGACCAGATAATCTATTCTTCCAGTGCATCTTCTTCAACACGAACCCGTGCTCTTAATATTGATCTTTCTAAGAGCGTTGAGCTCAGGAAGTGTTTCGGGCATTTGTTTTTTTCTCCCGCCTCTTGAACTTGATATTCTGGGAATATCCTGTTAATCCGTGGTGGTATATGTTGAAAATATGCTTGCCTATTCGATATCAATGGAAGGACATGGAAGATCATCTGTGTCTCTTTCTCTCAAGCTTCGTGAGCACTGCCTGTGTGCAAAGTCTCAAAGTGAGAATTCTGACTTTTTGAAGTCACCTATCTCGGCCACGTCCTTCTGCTAAATAGATCGCTTCAATTCTGGAATCAGCAAGTTCATTGTTAATTCCAGCTTTCATCTTCAATCAACCCGGAGCTTTCCTTGTTGGCAAGTTATCATTGTCGTTTCGCTAAAGATTTTCCTCAAAACGGCTAAATCTTTCTCAATCATTTCAAGAACAACATGGAGTTCTTTTCACCTCTATCTCGTTAAGTAATCTCTTGAAACCCTCTCGCTCTATCGTCTATGCTCAATCCACTGGAGGCCATGAAGACCTTCCAGATCTTGTAGTCCTTCCGTTCAAGTTGTTGCTATCTTTTCTGTAGCTGTTGAATCTTGCAGTTGTTCTCCGTAATCTTCCTTCACATCTTTCCGGTGGCTTGGTACTTCCGACATGATGACAACATCATCATCTTTATCTATCTGTGAACCCGGCGAATCGTTTGCATCTATCCTTGTTTTCTAACGAAGTTCCATGAGTTATTGTCGATACCTTTAGTCTGTTTCGGTAGCTGGGTTGCTTAGTTTTCCTATTCATGTGCGGAGTAATGCTTTGAGTGCGGGATGGAGTAGCTACCATACCACTACTCTTATCATTCGCTCTTGTACATTGAATTGGTGAATTAATGTGATTTCACTCATTCCACGGAAGTTAGAAGTGGCCTTTATCCCTCGATACTTTTACTTCCGTCTTTGTTTTTCCGGAGTGCTCTCTCGAAGAAAGTAATCAATAATCTCTTGTTGGTGGTCTGTCTATTCTAGATGGAGCAAAATCTTCAATTATCTGGTGGAAACAAACGCAAACTCTTTTCTGTCCTCGTCATTCTACCGATGCTCGGCATCCCCAAACAAGATGAAAGGAAACTATCTCTCTTTGTTTCATCAATTCTTTTTCTGTGGTAAAGCAAATTATGGTTGATGCCATCAGCCGCAAATCTATTGCGTTAGCCTCAAGGCTAAAGAAAGCAATAAGTATCTCTACAATAAACTCCAGATCCTCCACATTCTTTGCTTCTCGGGACTCCACCATGTTCTGGCTTCACATCCGTCTCTGGAAGTTATATCCGCGCACCTCAATTGCGTGATCCGTTGGGTCTTACCGCCGCAAGAAGAATCTAATCCGACGATGTCTAACTAAATCTTTCTGTTGATATCAAGGGACTCTATTGTTTGAAGGCAATATTGTTTCCGTACTTCATTTCTCAAATCCGAGAGAAGATACGATGCTATTGTCATAGTGGTTCAAAACCTCTCCAATCTAGCTCTTTTCTTCTAGCAAGACAAAGTTTTCATCCTCTCTAGTATCGATAAATCTTTAATCTTAACGGTATGTCTTTCTTTACCCAGGATACATCATCCTTTCTATTTCTTTCACAAGTGGTTCTATTCTTTTATCATGTTCCTTGAGAAAACCGAAGCTATGTCCATCCTATCCTTCTTGTCTCACGACAATCCTACAATTCTTCTAATTCGTTGTTCTTGAAGCAAAACGCAAGACTCGCAACAAGTCTAGCAAGTTTTGCAAGGTGTAGTGGTCGCACCATTCCATGGTTCATCAACATGGGAATGTGAGGGTCACCTTCGTTCCAAACACCCGCCTCTCCTCGTGTTCTTTTCTTTTTCCTAGGAATCTCGGGGCGAGATTCTTGTTTAGTGGGGGAGAGTTGTAGCATCCCAATTGTCTAACAATTGCAATGCTACTAGCCTAGTCTATATAAATGCTACTTCCTACATATAATTGTTGCATCATAATTATATCATGCTCATGTCATCATGCCACCTTGCATTTGAGCATCATATAAAACCCTTTTTGTTTTGGATCTTCTCTCTTATGCATTGTAAATTGTATTTGTCTCTTGATAATTGTATTTGGTTTTTGATATATTGTTTAAATGCCCAAGTTGAGTTGGGGGCATATCTTTTATTCCACTCCACTACCCTTTCTTTCACCACCTTATAATTCCACCATCCCATTATCCATGAGCTTGTTTCTCTTTTTCTTTCGATTTTATTCTAGATCATGTGGGTGGGGTGGATCTAGATCTATAAATTCTTTTGCTTGGCCTATTTCCATTTCTTGGGAATGCATAAGGATAATTCCATGCTATTATTTTGTTTTCACAAGAATTTAATCATGGCATTTATTAAATTGCATGGGCCATGCAAGAGTACCTCTACCTTAGCCAATTGTTTCTCTCTTGTGTTAGATGGGTTTTCTCTTCTTGGGGTCATCTCCATCCCCCACCACCATCTCTCTCTCTACCCCTCTTCATGTTTGTTTTTGTTTGAGCTTGCTAAAACCCTGCAACCATCTCCATCTTTTGACCTCCTTTGTTTTTGTTTGATCTTTTGAGTGAATCATCTATCTCCCTCTCTACCACTCCTTTGGCTTGATCTAGTTTGGTCTTGCTAAAAAGCCACCCCCACACCTCTCTCACCCCCTCTCTCTAACCCTAAACACCCTAACCACCCACAAAACCCTAAGCCCCCTCTCTCTCTCTTTCTCTCTCTACCATGAGCACCACCTAACCCTAACCCGAAGCACCATCTAGCCTAACCCGAGCCCCCTCTAAGCTAACCCTAGCTACCCACACCTCTCACTGAGCAGGGGTTATATCAAGAAACCCAGGAGCACTACCCAGATCCTTCTCTCGCTTCAACTGAGCTGCCAGGCAAGCACTACCACATGCTTGCATACATATAGTACCTATTGCCCCTATCTTATTCTTGCATCATTGAGTCGCGATTGCATTAAACTGAATCCCAAGTACTGCAAAGCCTTTACTTTTAAAACCCCACCGAAGCTTGTTCCTCCATCCCATGAGCCATTACTACAGGAGTTGTTTGAGCCATGCGGGTCGTAGAACAGCATGTGTAGGGTATGTGAGTGTCTGATGGATAACGAGGTACCTAAACAACTTAACCTGAGTAGTAATGGGATAACTAATTGAAGTGGCACCGGTGAGCAATATCTGCTATTTGGTTTTTCCTGCTCACTTGTGTCTCGTAGGACCCCGAGTACTTGATTCCTGTTCCTTGAATATTCGCGCTATCCACATCTGGGAGGCTTATGAACCCCCCTGAGCCAGAGCTTGATTCATTCTTATTTCTTGGGGCCACAAAGTAGTTTGGGGCTTTATTACTATCCTGTACTTATGCCATGCTTTACTGCTTTATTTAAGATTGTGCGAGGAGCACTCAGATCGCTTTTGGAGGCGGAGTGTTTTAGTATCGACAAGCCCAGTCACACTTTCGGGTTCCCAGTCGTTTCTGACCATCGACGCAAACCTTGAGTCCGTCTGAGCTGCCAACTTGCTATGGGTAGCTTAATGGGGTGGCCCCCTGAAATATTTCTGAATCCTGTGATTGCTTTGTCGTGAATGCCTCGTTGGGTTTTGATTTGGTTTTTCCGAGGTTGATCGAGTGTGTGTTGCTATTTGTGCACCCCTGCAGGGTAAAACTTTCTGAAAGCCGTGTCCGCGGTTATGGACGACTTAGAGCACATTTTATCGATCATAGACAAGTATAACTAAAGTACCGCTTTTAATTTGACTAAGTACCTGACTAGTACATAGTGCAACACTCATGGAATGGATAATAAAACTGCCAATGGATGGGGGGTTGTTCGTCCGCTTCCTCGTTGGTAAGCGAGGAGGAGGATGGTTCTGTTAATAATACTGTTATAACTGTTGATATTAATTCACGGACATCCGTCTATCCTTGGTTAGGCGGATGGTTAGCGAGTATCCCTAGAATTGTTAGGTATTATCTTTTGCTGCAATTGCGTCACCCCAGGTTGTGTCCCGTTTAGAGGCATAAAGACTTGCTGAGTACCCCTAGGGTCTCCGCAGCCGGGTCTCCCCCCTTCAAAAGCGAGCCCACAAGATTTGCTACTTGAGCGGCCCTCTCGACCCCCACCATACTTCTTCTATTGAGCTAGATAATTCGGCGGTTTACCGCCGGGTTAAGTCCATATTCAATGTGGAGAAGGAGTTCTCCGAGGATTGGGAGTGGGGACTTGAGCCCTTCACCTGTGACAACCCTCCTCCGAAGGTGAATTTACTTTTTCTTGTTCTCCAGATCTTCTCTGTATGTCGGTTTACTTTTGTAACTTGTCAATTGTTGTCTTGTTCTCAGCGATTCCTCTAGCATCCAGTAGAGGATGGTGAGGTGCTGGCGAGCAAATGGTTTCCGGACTGCACCAAGGAGGACGAGGTGGAGCCTGATCCGGAGACCTCCCTGCCTACCCCGGACATCGTCAAACGCAGCGCTAGTAAGGCCTCTTCTCTAAGGGATTGGCCAGACGACGATGACTCGGACGTTGAGGTCCTGGAGGTACTTGATCCGGTTCTCATCTCTTACACGCATCTGGTTATGTCCGAATGTTTAGCTAACTCAGACGGTCAGGTCCACGAGGTTCCTCCCCTTGCCACTGGTGACCTGGCCCCTGCTTCCTCCCAGAAGCGCGGCTACCTCGGCCGCACCTTCGGAGGTGCCGCAGCCTAAGAAGAGGCAGAAGAAATCCAGGGTGAAAGCCTCGTCTAAGCCGGCCGTCAAGAGCACGGTCCGGAGGGCGCCCAAACCTCGGGCTCCCCCAGCCGCGGATGAGTAAGTCCTTTTGCACTGATACTTGGGGATTTTTCCTTTGCTTGCCTTTGTCTCTTATTGGTTCTCTCTTTGACTTGGTGCTTTTTCTTCCTTTTCAGAGCTCCTAGGGTCATCCCATAGAGCGGATTCGGCATTGCCTCCCCACTCCGGAGCAGCCCTTCCCCCCTCGCAATGACGATACTCGCCCACTCAGCCCTATTCGAGAGGGCTCCGCAGCTGCGCCTGACCAGAGCCCACCTCGCCAAGAGGCGGGCAATGTCGGCTCGGGGGGTAGTGGGGCGGCTCTGGATATGGCGATGTCAGATCTCCCCAGTTCTTCGGCCTCAGCGCCAAGTCTTGAGGTGCCAGTTTCATCGGCGCCGCCCCCAACAAGTTCTTTTGTCCTATTGTTTCCAGAATCCATAGCCTCAGCACTAGAACCAGCATCAGCAGCAGCAACAGCAACAAAAGCCTCCACCAAGCCTCCCAAGAGGAAAGCCCCATCGGTTCCCTCCGGGTCTACTCCTTCGGTCGCAGATATCTTCTAGACAGCTCCTCAACCTTCATCTGGCAAGATTAAGAAGGTTTCCGGGTCAGCTATAGGAACTTCATCCGGGTCTACCGCCTCCGAGTCAGAGGGCAGCAAACAACTGGTTCTGCATACCAGCCCCGCTGCAGCTCAATCCACCAGGCGAGAGGCCCACGTGAAGGGCCTTGTGGCAAACTATTCTCCAAGCGGTGAAAGTTACAGTCCACTGCTCCTTGAGTATGTGAAAAGTGGTACAATGCAGAGTTCATCGACCCGCAAGATGATCTGCCGGAGAAGTTCGGCCCGGCCGAGTTCAGCGCCCAGATGAACTCCGCTACCAAGGCTATTTCCTTAGCTGGCCGGATGATGGAGGTAACTCTTTGCCTCTGCTGTTGATACTTTGCATAACTGAGAACTTGTAGATATAGCCCCTAGTCCCCGAGCCTCCGAGGGAATAACTTGTTATTCGGTCGGATGCTCCTTATAGAATCTAGTTTTTGTCCGTAGCAACGTCAAATTTTGATAGTTAGAGCCGGGTTAAGTTCCCTTGGACCGGATCTTGTAAACTTCGAATATCCACACACCTAGAGCCGGGTTAAGTTCCCTTGGCCCGGATCTTGTGCACTTCGAATATCCACACACCTAGAGCCGGGTTAAGTTCCACTTGGCCTAGATCTTGTGTACTTCGAATATCCACACACTTAGAGCCGGGTTAAGTTCCATTTGTCCCGGATCTTGTAGAATTCGAATATCCACACACCTAGAGCCGGGTTAAGTTGCACTTCGCCCGGATCTTGTAGACTTCGAATATCCACACACCTAGAGCCGGGTTAAGTTCCACTTGGCCCAGATCTTGTATAATTCTAATATCCACACACCTAGAGCCGGATTAAGTTCCACTTGGCCCGGATCTTGTAGACTTCGAATATCCACACACCTAGAGTCGTGCTAAGTCTCACTTGGCCCGGATCTTGTAGACTTCGAATTACTTTGCCTTTGAACTTCTTCCATTGCCTTGCTTATTTCAGATTACCACCAACCGCCGATCCGCTGAGTTCTAGTGCTTGCTAGACTCCTATAAAGACATTCGGGCGCGTTATGGTAAACTCCTAGAGGAGTACCAGAAGAGGGGTAATTTTCCCTTCTTCCTCTTTCGTATTCACTTATTCAAACTTCCTAGGATCCATATTAACTTGTTATTCAAATCATGCAGCCGAGGTTGAAGCTGAAAACATAATCATGCGGAAAAACCTTGTTGTGATCAAAGGTAAATTTATCCCCTTTACACGATTGTTGTGTTTTCCTTCCTTTATTCGGTGGACACTTATACTTTGGGTCCTCCGGATCATTATGCTGTTGCAGTTGCTCTCGAGGATAGCGTCACTATGCCTGAAATGATGACTCATTTCCTCAAACAAGCAGGGAGGCATGAGGCTGAGCTGAAGAAGAAGGATGAAGAGATAGCTCGGCTCCAGCTCCAGGACTCGGAGATCACTCGGCTGAATGCCAAAATTCATAGGCTTAAGGGCCTCCATGAGTCCGAGTTGGAGAAGGCCGACCAAGAGTTTGCCGAGGAGAAAGAGCATTTAACCACGCAAATCTCCAAGGACAAGAGCTTATTGCAGGAAGCCGACATTAAACATACATCGGTGACCACTGAATATGAGAAACTACAAGCCCATAGCACCGACGTTCACTCCGAGCTTCAGCGACTCCTCTTCCAGATTGCACCTGAGTTTTCTACCCTTGCTTACCTTTCATTTCTCTGGATTTGGTACTCTTAGTTACTACTCCCTTTGCTTTATTAGGCAAATTTCCAGAAAGCGATACGCTCGGTGCCGCTGCCATACGCCAGTCCCGCGAGCAACGTGGTATTCTTGCTGCCCCTGGTCCCGAGCCAATCCCATATAATATGGAGGATCTACTGGCGAGCCTCACCGCTCGTCTTGAGGTAGTGAAGAACCATGGCGCGGATATTATCCCGGCGGCAACATGAATGTTTGGCTGCCTCTGGCCCAGTGAATCCATTCCAAAGAAAGGCTCGGCTTTCATAGCCAAATTAATGGAGTGCGATACGCAGCTGCATCTGTGGCGCGAATCTGCCGCACGGGCTGGGGCCGACATTGCCTTACAATTTGTCCTTTCGTGGTATGAAGGAATTGATCCGGGGTTGCTCACTCGCATGCGCACCGGGTCTAAGTGGTGCGAAAATCCGGACTGGATCGCGTGTCGCAAAGCCTGTGCCAACAAGCTCATCCAGTACTCCTTCTGCCACGCTTGGAATGAAGGGCCGAGTTATCTCGATGTTGTTGATGAAGAAGCTGTTTCTGAAGGTGAATAGGAAGGAAGTGAAAGTGAGGGCTCCAAGCTTGGCGATGAAGCTGAAGACCCAGACGACAGCGAGGTTAACCCTGAGGATGAAGCCGAGGCTTGCGCCCCTCCTCCACACGCCGAAGTACCTCCTTCATCGATGGATGATTCGTCTGCTGCTCCTGCTCCTTAGAAAACACTCATCATATTTACCAGATCCCCAGAATGCCGGGCGTAAATGTATCAAAATACTTTAGTTTGGTTGTGCTAAAATTTGATGTTCTGAACTAAGTTTTATTACTGGATTATCGTGGGCGATGTCCCCGAGTTTCGCTTTCTTATTCCCCCAATTTTTTGACTCGGCTCGCGTCTACCTTGATTCGGTTTTTCGACTTACAAATTCGAGGTTCAAAAAATTGATTGAACAATACTTGAAACTTTGAGATTAGCTCAAAATGATCTGGTGTTTTAGTGATCAAAACGAACTAAGTGTTAGCCAAAAAAGCAATGCCGGCCCGCTTAAGTTCTTTTCCTTAGTCGTTTTTCATGTGCTTTGCCATTCCAAACTTGTTCTCTTGCTTGCCATGAAGCCAAATCTTATTGGACAGCAGCAAAGTCGAAGAGTTATGTTTTTGGTGCTCACACATTACTAATTCGACTAAGATATAAGTGACTTAACCCAGCCGACATAAAAATACAAAAACAAGAGACAATTATTATAGCAGTCCCCGAGTCTTTGCTCGGGGTGGCAACGTTTTTATTGATAACCTCATTGCCGACATACATACCGACATACGAGTAGTTTTGATACATTCACCTCTTAGTTAGGTGTAGAAAGGACGAAGTAGTGCTACGTTCCACGGTCGTTTGGACTCCTCTCCGGACCTGTCCGCCTTGTTCTTTTGTTGGGGTTGTGCATCAATAAGATAGTAGGAATCATTGTGCAAGGCTTTGCTTACAATGAAAGGTCCTTCCCATGGAGGGGATAGCTTATGCATGCTAGCAGTGCGCTGTATTAGCCAGAGTACCAGATCACCTTCCCGGAAGACTCGGGGGGTTACTTTCCGACTATGATAGCGTCGGAGATTTTGCTGATATATGGTGGATCTGGACAAGGCCAGTTCTCTCGCTTCTTCCAGCAGATCAACATCATTTTGCCGGGATTCACGCACTTCGGCTTCTGTGTATTGGGTAACTCTTGGCGAATCATGTTCTATGTCAGCTGGTAATACAGCTTCTGCCCCATATACCAGAAAGAATGGCGAATAGCCTGTTGATCAATTTGGAGTTGTTCTTAAGCTCCATAGTACTGCTGGTAGTTCTTCTTTCCAGCACCCCGCTGATCTTTGCAGCGGCTCTATGAGCCGGGGTTTTATCCGAGCAATACCATTCCGTTGGATCTTTCCACTTGCCCGTTCGATGCGGGGTGGGCGACTGAGGGGACATCTAACCGGATCTTCTTTTCTTGGCAGAATCTCGCAAACGCTCCTTCAGCGTAATTTGTTCCATTATCAGTTATGATGCTATGGGGATAGCCATATCTCAGGATTATATCCTTGAGGAATCTTACTGTTGCCCCATCACATTTCTGAATTCGTTTCACCTCAATCCATTTGGTGAATTTGTCAACCATGACTAGGATATGGGTCATCCCTCCTTTGGCTGGCTTAAATGGCCCTACCATATCTAGGCACCATATAGCAAATGGCTAGGTAATGGGTATAGTTTTTAGCTCTGACATTGGTAGATGAGTATTTGTGGCGTATCTCTGGCAGCCATTGCATTTTCTCACCAAATCCTCTGCTTGCTCCAAAGCACTGGGCCAATAAAATCCATGCCGGAAAGCTTTTGCCACTAATGCCCTTGAGGAGGCATGGTGGCCACATTCCCCTTGGTGAATATCCCAGAGTATGTCAAGTCCTTCCTCCGGATCAACACACCGCTGTAATACTATTGTCACACTTCTTTTGTATAGTTCGGCATTGATAATTGTATAGGCCTTTGCCCTTCTCTGGATTTGCCTTGAGCTTATTTCGTCATCTGGCAAGATTCCCTCTTTCAGGAAATCAAGAATTGGCTTGGCCCAAGTTGGTACAGTCTGGACGGGAAATGATTCCTCATCAATTTCCATTGCATCCACCGACATAATTCCCGTCAGATCAGGCTGATCAGTCCCCGCGTTCGCTGAGGCAGTCCCTGGGTTTGCTGAAGCAGTCCCCGGGTTTGCTGAGGTGCTTCCCCACTCTATCTCCATAGGTGCAGCTCCTGATCCGGAGAGTGCCAGGATATAAATTGAATCTGATTCGGGTGAGGGCGCGATAGATGGTTTTCTCAGGTGCTCCAAAGCAACATTTGGCGGGATTGCCTACCGGGACGAGCTTAACTTGGACAGCGTATCTGCCGCCTTGTTTTCAATCCGGGGTATGTGATGGAACTCACACCCCTCGAAAAACCCACTTATGTTTTGAACATGGAACCTGTACAGGGCCATGTTACATTCCAAGGCATCCCAATTTCCAGACACTTGCTGTACCACAAAATCGGAATCTCCAAAGCATTGTATCCGACGTATCCCCACTTCTTTCACCACTTTGAGTCCATGCACCAACGCTTCGTACTCCGCCACATTATTCGAGGCACTGAAATGGATTTGAAGGATGTATTTCAGTTGATCCTTTTTGGGCGAGGTAAGCACTACTCCAGCGCCCAACCCATCTTTCAGTTTTGATCCATCGAAGTGCATTTGCCAAAAATTGGACTTCGGCAGGGGTGGCTCGTACTGCATTTCAGCCCAGTCCACAAAGAAATCCGCCACAGCTTGTGACTTGATAGCATCCCTTCTGTCAAATTGTGGTGAATAGGGAGCTAACTCGATTACCCACTTTGCTATCCGGCAACTTGCATCTTTGTTACTCATAATTTCCGAAATGGGTGCCTCACATATCACCTTCATGGGGTGTTCCTCAAAATAGTGCTTGAGTTTCTTGGCTGACATATATACGCCGTACACCATCTTCTGATAGTGAGGGTAATTCTGTTTCGAGACTGATAATACCTCACTCAGATAATACACCGGCCTTTGCACGGACTTTGCTTCCTCTTCACGCTCCACTACGATTACTGCACTTACGACTCGGTTGGTCGTGGCTATGTAGAGCAACATTGGTTCCTTGGGTAGTGGTGCTGCTAAGATTGGCGCAATAGATAACATCTTCTTCAACTCTCGAAATGCAAGATCCGCCTGTGGCATCCATGTGAATTTGTCTGCCTTTTTCATTAGTTGGTAGAGGGGCAAGGTGTTCTCTCTCAACCGACACACGAACCGACTTAACGATGCCAGGCAACCAGTGAACTTCTGCAGATCGTTAAGGCATTTTGGCAGTTCCATTCTTTCTATGGCCCGGATTTTCATCGGGTTAGCTTCAATGCCACGACTAGATACCAAAAAACCGAGTAACTTTTCGCCGGGCACACCAAAGGTGCATTTCTCCGGGTTCAGCTTCATTTGGAACCTTCTCAAGTTCGCGAACGTCTGCCGGATATCATCAAGGAGCGTATTGCTTTCCTTGCTTTTTATTACCACATCATCCACGTAAACCTGCACGTTCCGACCTATCTGATCATGTAAGCATTTTTGCATGCATCGTTGGTACGTTGCTCCTGCATTACGTAATCCAAACAGCATAGTGCTATAGCAATAAGCCCCATACGGGGTAATAAATGCAGTGTTTATTTGATCATCCGGATTTAGGGGTATCTGGTGGAAACCAGAATACGCATCAATGAATGACAGTAGCTCACATCCGGCCATTGAGGATATGACTTGATTTATCCTAGGAAGCAGAAATGGATCTTTGGGACACACCTTATTCAGGTTTGTGTAATCAATGCACATGCGCCATACCACAGCCACATTCGGATCATCTTTATTTTTCTCCACAAGCACCGGATTAGAGAGCCAATCCGGATAGAGCACTTCCATGATAAATCCAGCCACTAGGAGCCTAGATATTTCGTCTCCAATGACTTTCCTTCTGTCTTCGGCGAGACGCCAGAGAGGTTGCTTTACCGGCTTAGCTCCGGGTCTTATGTTCAATGAGTGCTTAGCCAATTCCCTCGGTACACTTGCAGATCCTGAGTAGACCAAGAAAAAATATCCCGATTCTCATGGAGGAAGTTGACGAGCTCGCTTTCCTATTTGTTGCTTAACCGGCACCAATGGTTACAGTGCGCTCTAGGAACTGATCATCGATTGACACTTTCTTCGTGTCCTTGGTTGATTGGAACGATACGCTCCCGTGCGGGTTGGTCAGAGCCGGCATATGTTGTTGCGCGGATTGAGCCAGTGCTGCCACTTCCAGTATCTTCCTTTTTTCTTGAGCTATCACGAGTGACTCAGCTAAGTTAGATCCGACTGAGGCGCACTCGATCAAACACCGGAAGTCCCCTGATACAGTTATCACGCTCCTTGGCCCGGGCAACTTTATCTTAAGGTAACTGATGTGGCTGGTTGCCATGAACTTGTTCAGCGCTGGCCTACCGAGTAACGCGTGGTAAGCGCTCTCCAGATTCACCACTTCGAATTCCAAGTTTTTAGTCCGGCAGTTGTCTCTCGTGCCAAATAACACGTCTACCCGGACCTTACCAATTGGCTCAAAGGAAATACCTGGTACAATGCCATGAAAGGTGGTCCTCGTTGCTTGCAACATGTTCTCTGTTATTCCCAACTTGTGCATGGTATCCTTGTACATGATGTTGATACTACTGCCATTGTCAATCAGTACCTTAGAAAACCTTACATTGAGATTTGGCCCGATGAACGTCGGATCCAGGACCAGAGCATAGGTTCCCGGGCTTGGCATGATCTTTGGGTGATCCTTGATACTCCATGTAATATCTTGATCCACCGAGGGCATATATCTCACTACTACTGGCATTACTGCGTTCACCTCCATATGCGGCGCTGCAAGCTTTTTCGGTCATTCTCTTCCGTTGTAAACACACAGTAGCTCTGATGATGTTCCCTGTACTCGTTTCGTCCCTCACTCTCATGGTGACTCTGACCTTGTTGCTGGTTATTGCCTACTTGATGTACCACATCCCTTCTTTGCGGATTCTCGTACCTCGGTGGAGGCGGTGGCAACATCAATTGCTGTCCATTCCCCCTGTCAGTAATGGTGGCCGTGGTGCTTCATTTCTAGGTGCCTCCTTCTGAGGTGCCTGAGCATTCCCCGAACTGCCCTGTTCTAACTTCCTCATCCATTCACATTGCCGGGTTGTATGATTTTCCGAGCTATTCGGGCTTGGTGTATAGAATTTGCAAGGTTGATCCAGCATGGACTCAAACGTATACCTTGGTCTATCCTTTCGCTCTTGCCATTGCTTCTTCTGCTCCGAGGTCCAAGGCTTTTTCCCTTCGATTTTTCTGCTGCTAGTTTTGCCCCCAGTTTTTTGGCGTTGGCTGGCGCCGACATTGGATTGATCCCGGTCTACCGCTGCTACCTGTTGCGAGTTATACCGGTAATCTGGGCGCTCATCCCTTCTCTTTCCTCGAAAATCATTCCTCCTTGATGATCCGGAGCCATCTCGGCCATAATATTCCTCGTTTGCCTCGCTCGACATTAGCCAGGGTTGCGTTGGATCTCCCAAGGCATACTGATGGCTCAATACACGGCGCCCAGAAAAGTGCTTGGTGCGTGGTGTTGATGTAGAGCTCGTTGGGAACCCCAAGAGGAAGGTATGATGAGCACAGCAGCAAGTTTCCCTCAGTTATGAAACCAACGTTTAATCGAACCAGTAGGAGCAAGGAAACACCTCAAAGGTGTTACTAGCTGAGCTTTGGCAGGGCGCACTACCGGTGCTAGTAGCAACGTGGAGACCTGCACAACACAACCACAGAACTTTGTCCCCAACTTGCGATGAGGTTGTCAATCTCACCGTGTTTTGCGGAAAACAAAGGATTCACCGTGTTTTGCGGAAAACAAAGGATTAAACGTATCGAATGGAAAGAAGTAAAAGTTTGCAGAAAGTAAACACAAAGCAGTAACAGTTTATAGAATGTATGTAAAGACAAAGGACCGGGATCCATAGTTCATTAGAGGTGGCTCTCCTTAGATAGATAACATGCTGGGTGAACAAATTACAGCAGGGCAATTGACAAACGCCGAGAAAGCAATACATGCATATACTAATCATCTTGACTCCTTTGAGACTTGATTGGGCATTACAACATAATACATAGACCGCCATCCAACTGCATCTATGACTAATAATCCACCTTCAGGTTATCATCCGAACCCCCTCCAGTATTAAGTTGCAAGCAACAGATTATTGCTTTACGAACTACGTGTAAAGTAAACAATACAATTGTTCTATGAACGAAAGATCATTGTTTTCTCCCTAGTAGCAACAACACATCTAGTACCTTAGAGATTTCTGTCACTTCCCAGATTACCAGAGGCATGAACCCACTATCGAGCATAAATACTAACTCTTGGAGTTGCTAGCATCTACTTGGCCAAGATAGCTACTAACAACGGAAAGCATGCAAGATCTCAAATAACAAACACATGATAGAATCAATAATCAATCTGAAATAGCATCTCAATATCCATCGGATCCCCGCAAACACAACATGTATGAATTACAAATAGATGATCTTGATTATGAACGGAGCTCACAAGATCTAAACATGAAAGCACAAAGGAGGAGAAACCAGCCATCTAGCTACTACATGGATCCGTAGTCCAAGGATGAACTACTCACACATCACACCGGAGGCTTGCATGGTGATGAAGAAGGCCTCGGTGAATTCCCTCTCCGCAGGTGCCGGGAAGAGCTTCAGATCCCCGATCTAGGGATGGAGATGACGGCTCTGCACTCTTCGTGGATTTTTGATCGGGTACTTAGGGTTTTCGTCCCGAGGGAAATATATAGGCGGAAGGAGAGGCCGAGGGGGTGCTGGGGTCGGCCAGACCACCCCCTAGCACAGGCCAGTCCTGGCCGCACGGCCAGGTGGTGTGGCCGGCCCCTGGCCCCTCTCCGTCTCATATTCTTGCTCTTGATCCCTTCTAGAAAAATAGGCACTTTGGCTTTTGTCCCGTCCAATTCCGAGAATATTCATTTTCTAACTTTTCTGGAACCAAAAACAACAGAAAACAGGCAGCTGGCACTGTGGCTCTCGTTAATAGGTTAGTCCAAGAAATCATAATAAAAGTACTCCAAAGTTGGAACAAAACACAAGAAACTAAGCATGGAACATCAAAAATTATAGATACATTTGCAATGTATCAACATACCCAAGATTAACTCCTGCTCGTCCTCGAGTAGGTAAGTGATAAAAAGAAAGAATTTTTGAGGTGACATGCACCATCAAATACTTGATCAAAGTATTCGCAAAACATTCAAGGCTGGGATCATAGTACTTCAATCATAACATGAAAGACAAAGATCTAGCAATAAGCAAAGAAACTATGATGCAACATGAAAAGGCACAAACAAAAGATTCATGAATAACATGCTTTGCAAGACGTTTGTTTGTTTCACATAAAGAAAACATAGCATAATAGTATACAGCTTGTCCCTCAATAGAGTAGCAAATATAAATGCATAGGACACCTTCAAAGTTCATAAGAGTGACTAGATACAATAGTTTCAAACAAGCAATAACAAGTTATGCATCAATCAACTAGTCTTGGGACAATGCACATAGAACTAAGAATGGCCACTATGCTCTCAAAGTAGGTGCATAAAGATAGAAGGTGGAGACTCAATATAATGGTGGAAAAAAGGCCTTTTGTAAAAGGAAGTAGGGATTCAAGTCTCATAAAGAGCTTCCAAAAAATTATGATACTTATAGCTTTCAGCTCTTATTGCCCCTATCATAAGCATCTTGAAGTGATTAAGGTTAAAGTGAACAAACTATGGTGTACATGCTTGACGAAGTATAAGTCAGAAATCTCATGTCCCTTGTATACGAGGGCCGCTCCTCATGCTACTCAAGTTTAGTCACCGGTAAGTTCTTGTCATCGTAAGTACATGTGTATCATAGAGAACCGCCAACGGGTTACCCCTTGCCCGGTGATACGGAAGAATCCCCATATCAAAATGACAAGGCAAGCAGACAACGAGCATCTCAGCATTCTTCTTATTTACCATGGGAATATGGTGCTTTTTTTCTCTCTTTCCTCTTTTCATAGTATCTCTATTTTTTCTTTTCTCTTTTTTCTCAATAGGACTCTTTTTTTATAAGAAGAATGCGTCATAGAAAGCTTATTATGGTTACGCTGCAGGTTTCCACCATGTCAGCATGGATTAGACCAGCGGCCCAGGCGTTTCTCTAACACATATACATAACTCCATGGACTTACAAGCTCCCCTTTCATTTCACACCGACGACATCCATATACAAAAGAGCATGATATCAACTAGGTACAAGTACCAAGTGTAATGTTAAAAGCGTTCCCCATGAAAGCATGGTTCTGCTAATTCCCAACAAATAAGTGCAAGAATATACAACATAGAAGACACAATGGTTCAAGTTTATTAGAGGCAATAAAGTAAAGTGTGCCATCAAGTTCATGAGAGCTTTAATCACTAGTTTTCTCATAACAAGTGGAAGGTAAACAAAAGCATGAATATACTTGGAATAGCATAAGCTAGTAGGTAGGTATGGTGTACTCTTTGGAAAAACTTGGTTTAGGGAGTTGGATGCATGAGTGGAACTCATACTTTGTTGTGGAGGCTAGCAAAAGATTGGGAGCGACAAACTAAGAGAGCAATAATGGCCATAATCATGCAGAGCGACAAAACATCATTGATCAAAGCATAAAGTGATACTACAAGTTGAAAACTAAAGGATCATAAAGGCTATGGTGACTTGAGATAGTCATAACATGGTGTGAGCATGCGCCAAGTCAACCCAAATAAAGCATCAAAGGAGATTACCACTATACTATGCTTTAATATGCTAAAACAACGCACGATTCATCCAAGGAACATTAATCAATCTCAATTGTTTATGACAATTCATGCTACAGAAAAGAATACTAAGCATAAATCCAAAACAATATCAAGCACGGCATGACAAAGCATAGCCACAGTCAAAAACGAGCTCTTTTTACCACATAAGCATGAACTTTCCTACTCTTTTCGAAACCAAACCAAACTAGTTGCAAACCAAAGTGTGAAAGAGGGAGTACAACCAACTTATTCAGAAAACTAAGCAAACCAAGCAAACTAAAAACCAAAACGAAAACAAAAAAAGAAGACGCTCCAAGAAAAACACAACTGTGCACGAAACAATAAAAATGAAGCGTTTGGAAGAAACCTGGAATTTTTATTGATGAAGAAGGGGATGCCTTGGTCATCCCCAAGCTTTGACGCTTGTACTTCTTGGATATTTCTTGGGGTGACACGCGTGGCATCCCCAAGCTTGAGCTTTAGTCCATCCTTCATCTCATTACTCATTCCTTCCATACACCTGAATTTTTTCCTTCATACAAAACTTCACACAATCTCATTAGCAACATTAGTGCACTTAAGATAAATAAGTCTCAAGGTTAAGTTCTAACACCAAATAAAATTCCATTAGAACACTAGATACTGTAGCACTTCCCTCAGAAATCTCAATTCCCCAAAGGAACTCAAGAAGGAACTAACAAGAAGCAAATGCAGAAAATGGCAGAAATCTGTCAAAACAGACCAGCAGGTAAAGACGAATTTTTTGAAGACCTTCTATTGCTCAAATCAAAAAGTGTTGAACTAACGAAAGTTAGATAACAAGCTGGGGCAGAAGCACAAAAAATTACAGCTAAAACCGATGTACAGATCTCTCTCAGGAATTTTTACGGTGAAGTACAGAAATCTGTTTCGGGACAACAACTTTCCCAATCATTACTTCACTCTCATTAGAGGTTACTCTTGGCACAAAAAGCAAATAAAAAGGATAAGGAGAGGTTATTACAGAAGTAATAACTTCCAAGACTCATCTAAAACTCTTGGATTATCTCCCAACAAGTACTTTTCTTTAACGCCTTTAAGTTAGGCATAAGAACCAAAGAAAGAATCAAGTGTTCTCAAATGAAGAAACATTAAGATCAATACCAGAAATAGTTTCAACAAGGCATGGTATATCATCCAAATAAGTTCTAGAGGATCCCCTCTCAATGCTCTTGGGTTCACTATTCTCATCAAAAGGGTTTGCAGGAACAATCCAATCAAGATTCTTTTCTATGGCATCATGTATTGCTACTATTTTAAAGGGTATTGGTATCTTAGGTTCCTCCCCATTAGGTTTGGTTTTGTTCATCTTTTCTCGCGTACCAACAACATCTACACGTGATCCTAGCATATTGAAACATTCAAAGACTTTCCTAGCTTCCTTGGCAACACCATAGAACTCCTTAAACAAAGTTTCTAGAATAAAATCCCTCTTTTCAGGATCCTCAATTTCTTTAAGCTTAAGAAACATTACTTGCATTAAGGGGTTGAGGTTAACAAACCTATCTTCTAACATGTGAATTAAAGAAGCTGCAGCAATCTCATAATTTGGAGCAAGTTCTACAAGGGATCTATACTCAGTATCTTCATGTTTGCTAACATGATTAAATAATTCTTCAATATTGTCTTTCCCAATTATAGAACCACTACCAATTGGAAGGTCTTTCAGGGTGAATGTAGGGATCAACATGGTGAGCTAAGGGAGAGGTGACAACTAAGGGAGACTTAATTTTTGTGTGTTTTCAAATAAGAAAGCAAACAAGTAAAACTAATTTTTTTTGGATTTTTGAAGAACAAAACAAGCAAACAAAGCAAAAAGGAAACTAAGCAAAACAAAAACAACAAAGTAAAGAGATTGGTTATGAGGAACTCCCCTTGTGAAGATGTCCTTGACTCCCTAGCAACGCGCCAGAAAATCGCTTGATGGCTCAATACACGGCGCCCAGAAAAGTGCTTGGTGCGTGGTGTTCATGTAGAGCTCGTTGGGAACCCCAAGAGGAAGGTATGATGAGCACAGCAACAAGTTTCCCTCAGTTATGAAACCAAGCTTTAATCGAACCAGTAGGAGCAAGGAAACACCTCAAAGGTGTTACTAGCTGAGCTTTGGCAGGGTGCACTACCAGTGCTAGTAGCAACGTGGAGACCTGCACAACACAACCACAGAACTTTGTCCCCAACTTGCGATGAGGTTGTCAATCTCACCGTGTTTTGCAGAAAACAAAGGATTAAACATATCGAATGGAAAGAAGTAAAAGTTTGCAGAAAGTAAACACAAAGCAGTAGCAGTTTATAGATTGTATGTAAAGAAAAAGGACCAGGATCCATAGTTCACTAGAGGTGGCTCTCCTTAGATAGATAACATGCTGGGTGAACAAATTACAGCGGGGCAATTGACAAACACCGAGAAAGCAATACTTGCATATACTAATCATCTTGACTCCTTTGAGACTTGATTGGGCATTACAACATAATACATAGACCGCCATCCAACTGCATCTATGACTAATAATCCACCTTCAGGTTATCATCCGAACCCCCTCCAGTATTAAGTTGCAAGCAATAGATTATTGCTTTACGAACTACGTGTAAAGTAAACAATACAATTATTCTATGAACAAAAGATCATTGTTTTCTCCCTAGTAGTAACAACACATCTAGTACCTTAGAGATTTCTGTCACTTCCCCACATTACCAGAGGCATGAACCCACTATCGAGCATAAATACTAACTCTTGGAGTTGCTAGCATCTACTTGGCCAAGATAGCTACTAACAACGGAAAGCATGCAAGATCTCAAATAACAAAGACATGATAGAATCAATAATCAATCTGAAATAGCATCTCAATATCCATCGGATCCCCACAAACACAACATGTATGAATTACAAATAGATGATCTTGATCATGAACGGAGCTCACAAGATCTAAACATGAAAGCATAAAGGAGGAGAAACCAGCCATCTAGCTACTACATGGATCCGTAGTCCAAGGATGAACTACTCACACATCACACCGGAGGCTTGCATGGTGATGAAGAAGGCCTCCAGGGTGAATTCCCTCTCCGCAGGGTGCCGGAAGAGCTTCAGATCCCCGATCTAGGGATGGAGATGACGGCAGCTCTGACTCTTCGTGGATTTTGATCGGTGCATTAGGGTTTTCGTCCGAGGGCAATATATAGGCGAAGGAGAGGCCAAGGGTCTGGGTCGGCCAGACGACCCGGCTGGAGCCTGGCCGTGCGGCCAGGTGGTGTGGCGGGCCCTGGCCCCTCTCCGTCTCGTATTCTGGCTCTTGATCCCTTTCGAAAAAATAGGCACTTTGGCTTTTGTCCCGTCCAATTCCGAGAATATTCATTTTCTGACTTTTCTAGAACCAAAAACAACAGAAAACAGGCAGCTGGCACTATGGCTCTCGTTAATATGTTAGTAAAAGAAATCATAATAAAAGTACTCCAAAGTTGGAACAAAAGACAAGAAAGTGGATAAAACTAAGCATGGAACATCAAAAATTATAGACACATTTGCAATGTATCACATACGAATCCGCGATCCGGATTATTTCAGCCAAGGTAGTTGGCATCTCTCACTGTAACCTCTGCCATAGCATACTTTCTTATCTGCATCCCTTTTCTAACCATACAATAGCTTGTGATTCAATTACTCCCTCGCACGAGTTTCGCACATTGCACCACTGAGTCAGGAAATCTAGGTCTGGCTCATTTGGTCTCTGCCGGCACAATGCAAGGGTCTGTGGCCTGTTGGGTGTCTTGTAAGTGCTTGAGTAGTTACTAACGAACAACTCCTCGAAATGCAACCAACAGTTGACACTCCGTAGTGGCAAATTGTTCAGCCAAACTCGCGCTGGTCCTTCCAGCATATGTGGTACATATCTTACTGCCATCTCAAATTTCCTGTCGCGATCTTGACTGCTATGGCGTAGTTAATTAGCCAATCTTCTGGACTAGTACTACCATCATAAGTTCGGGTTCCTCTGGCCAGCTGAAAGTTTGGCACTAGTGGCTTGTTCATGATCCGGGGCCCAAAGCATGCTAGACCCGGTGGACCTTGTACCTCAATTAGCTCCGACCTATAAATCCTATCCAATTTCAGCCTAGCATCATCTGGCTGCAAGTTCCTGCTTCCCAGTCTTGACCAATTATGTGGTGATCCGGTCTGGGGTATCCGTCGTTGATCATGGCCGAATAACCATCATTGTATCTTTCCTGATCCGGACAAGCATTTTGTTGTTGTGTTGCTTGTCCTGCACTCCCCTCTTGCCGAGGTGCACGTTGTTGCTGCGTCCGAGGTAAATTTTGCCCTGTTCCCACGGGATCACGTTGTCCGGCATTGCCATTGGCAGCATTTCTCTGACCGGCATTGCCTTGGTCTCGGTTACCTCGGCCGAGCACACCTCGGCTGGTACTGTGCCGATCTTCATCAACTTGCACTTCTTTGCCTTTTCCAGCCCTTACCGGATCATAAGGAACCATATGTTTATCTCTTCTCCCGGAGTTTACTACTTCTTCTCTCCTGGGATTGTGACTCGGAGATGACGCGGCTCCTCCGGATCTTGCCGGGTTATTCCTGGCCAAATGTACCACCTGTGAAGCTCCTGGTGGCGCCGGGTTTGCCTTGTTCATTTCTTCATTTTGCTGGCAAGCAACTCTTAGCAAGTGATTCACCCTCTCTTGTTGCCTTTGTCGGGCCTCTCTAGTTAAACCTTCTAACTCGGATGCGGTCGCATTTGCTGCCCTGAGGTTCTTTGCCGGAGTACTGTACCGATCCAGCCCTCCTGTTACTATCATGGCTATATGACCTGGCTTAGGCTCATATTCCTTGTCAATCTCAGTGATCAGGTTCCTTACTTGGATTTTCACTCCATCTATGCGGTTTGCCTTAGGATACTCTCTCAAGGTGATGTTCAAAGACTGATGCAACTCTGCTACCTTCTTTGCCCCAGCTAACATTTTTCGCCTAGTTTCCTCTAACTTAGCTTGTGCCTGAGCCAGATCTACCACAAGTGCTATTGGCGTCGCTAGGCTATCTATTGCTTGCTGGTGCACATTCTCTAGCCTTTCTAGTGGAGGAAACCTAGACCTGGTCTGCTTTGGCGTTACCTTCGGCTCTGGCACCGGGCCCTTGCTTGGTTTCGCGTCAGGTGCGGTCATCAGGACCTCAACGCTGCTGGTGGGGCGAGTGATACGCACTCCACGAACTGCGCTGAGAGGAGGTTCGCCTCTCTCGACGATGTCCCGCGGATGAACGTAGGACTCGTCCATGCCGACATAGATCTTGTACGCGCCAAGCTTGATGAAGACGCCGTTTCCCGGAGGAGGGTGCCTGCTGAAACTTCCTGCATTGTCGCTGCCGTAGTCCAGTGTTCCAAAGCGCTGGCGCCAACTGTCATGGTGGTGGCACGGCAGATGCCATGGATAGGCTAAAGATGGGTCCAATGAGTGCTAGGGGAATCCAGGGAGGGAGAACGTGGTGATTCCATGCACAGAAGTTCTTGTATTTTCTCTATCAATGGTGTTTACAAATGCTCTTGACGCTCTCAGTAAGAAGGAGACAATGCCTCTTACTCCCTACCAACTAGCCCTAGAGTTTTACCTTCGACAGAGAGAATGATCCATCCCCTTCTATGGAGGCCCCGGAGCTCCTTATATAGGGGAGCCCAGGTTACAATTCTAGGGCATACGCGGTAGCATATTCTATGAATATGCTCCTCGCCTTAAGAAGATGCTTCTTTATTCTCTTTAACGGCTCGTCCGGACTTTAGATGTAATCCACAGCGTAATCTTCATCTTTTGGCGCCACTAGACACGGGCTACGTCATCCAGATTTGCCCGCATCACCTTGGTCGCCCCTGACCCGCTGGTCCTCTTCTTTACTTTACTTCGCTCATGCTATAGCTAGTAAAGCCACCTTTTGACCAGCGGGGGATTCCTTCTGTTGGAAGCTATAAGATAGTCCGGCTAGCATATAGCTAATCTGGCTTATCAAGTTACCTGCAAAACAACTAGATAAACATGGCCGGCATATAATTTATGCCGGCCGGACCATAGTTAAAGAGATGCTCCATGGGACGGGTCACACCGTGGTTCGGCCTGCCTTGAGGTGACCCGGTCAGCACTTGCTTTGACCGCGCCATACCCCGGCTAACTCGACCCTTATACCCTGGCGTTACCCTACCCGGGGGTATCTCCCCAACACATTTTGCTGCCCGAAGAAGGTAAAAACGAGTGGAAAGATGATGCTGGACATGATTCTGGTGCTGATTGTCCCGGCGATGCAGAGTACGTGAAGCTAAGAAAATTGGCACCGAGGAAGAGGAAGAAGGCATGAAATGAAGAAGCCAGTGGATGTGAGGGATTGGGACCCAGGCTGCGGAAGAAGGCTGCTGGCAATGAACATGCATAGTAATGTGTTGAACTTGAACCTATATATGTAATTCGGTTAAATTCTGGAGCTCTGTGTGTGGAACTTTGCTGGGCGAAACAATCTACCCACATTCTCTGAGTAAAATGTGTCGCGACTTAGGGTTTGCAAACACCCGATTCAGTAGTTGACATGGGTATACCCTATAGGTACTCGAGTTTGGTATATACGGTCCAGATACGGAGAAGGCCACGATGTTGCCAAGGCCCAATGGAGAATTTGAGTGGCCTACGGACTCTCGATTGCTTGCGAGACAAGAAGAAGCTTAAGATAGAAAGTTCAAAGGGAAAACCCTAATCTGTAACTGACTCGACCTGCTACCCGAGACCTAGCCTATCTATATAAAGGCTAGGAGGGGGCAGCGAGAAGGGCAATCACCACCCTAGTTTCCACAACTCTCGCCAGATTGGATCTGCGTGCCCCTGTAATCTTCGATTCCTTCATTAATTCCAAGAGTAGACAAGCAGAAGTAGGGACCTCTACGAGGCCTAAACCTGGGTATAACTTGTGTCCCTGTGTGCTTGTTTGCTAGCCAATTGATGCCTCCAGCGCTCCCTCCTTCTCCAAAACCCAAGTCCATAACAATGGGCATTGACGAGTTAAACCCTCGTCAATTGGCGTCGTCTGTGGGAATTGGGAGTGCTGATGTCGCGGCTTCTTCGGCTCCGTCAACCGTGATCTACAACTCCACAACAGCGGAGATTCGCCAGCTCTTCGGCGCGTTCGACTTCACCGTCCACACACCGGCCACTCCCTGGCTTTCGAGTCTGTGGGCGATGGGATCAGCCTGGCGATTGGGAGCTTCCGCTTCCAGGTTGGTCAGATGGGCACGCTTTGTATGCCTGACTAGCCGACGGCACCCGCGACTGCTCCAACATCGTGGTTCCCGCCACCAATTGGCACCCTCAGCAAACTCAACGCCTCGGCAACAGCTGGGAGCACGGACAGCGATAGTAGTCGCGGATCCAATCTCAGTGATCTAGCCACTGAAGACGAAGCCTACAACTCTGGATCTGAAAGTTGCTGGAGCAACAGCTTCCCCAACCACTTCATGTGCGCCGTCATCAACTTGGGCGATACTACCGCCAATCGTGAAAACGTTGGCACCGGATCTGGTACCGGACCACCCAACGGCAGCACGCCTAATAGCACCGGACCACCCAACGGCAGCATTCCCAACGGTGGCAAAGGCGCGCCCTTCAACAATGGAGCGGGAGGAGAACCACCAACCATAGTGAACGAACACACTAGAGAGTGTGTAGTGATCAAGCTCAATGACAACGAGTGGGCCCGCTGTCGAGAAGCTCTACGAGGCAATCCTCTGCCCCTCAACTCCCCGCAAGACATGCTGATGGAATACCACTAGCTACTGAAGGAGGAATACAGACGCCAGCTACATGCAATCGCGTAACTCGAGGCGCGTAAAAAGGCAGCGGACGAGTCAAGCCTTCAGCGAGCCAGGCTCTCCTCCCACGGAGGATCCTCCTCCAAAGGCAACGAGTACCTGGCCAACAAGAGAAGATATCGACTGGCCGACCTCGCTGAGGAGGAGTGCGTAGAAGCCGCAAAAGTCCTCAACTTCAGCTCCATGACGGTGGATACGCGGGGCAACGTGCTCCCGAAAACGCCACAAGCCGTGGTAACGGCGGATACCATGTACCTCCTCAACAACCAGCTGCCAGCTAGAGATCCACGAGCTGCCATGCACCGATCTACGATCGCGGGCCTAGGACTAGTCGAGGCCGCCCTCGACAAAGAGCCCACACCAGAGCCAAAGAAAACCTAGGCTCTGGCAAAACGCTACTCCTCGCCCTCATACAACGATGATAGCCATGATCTGTCTCGACGTCGCCGCTCACGGCGGCATGATCACGACTACGATGCACGCGATAACCTCACACAGCGCAAAGTCGACAAGGTCCGGGCAAGACGTGCTCGTTCGACTGACTCAGAAGAAGACGAGACTGAACTCTACGGCGCCAGATGCTTCAGCAGGGCCATCAGGCAGAAGCGAATGCCTAAAGGGTTCAAACTCCCGTCGGAGAACCCAAAATTTGACGGTCTACAGGACCCGAAAATCTGGTTGGAGGACCACATCTCCTCCGTCAGACTACATGGAGGGAGTCGAAGCACGGCCATGCAATGCCTGCAGCTATAGCTATAGGGCGCCGCTCGCGTATGGCTCAACAACCTCCCGCGCGGATCCATCCGCAGTTGGGAAGAGCTGGTCTATAGCTTCATGCGCAATTTCAAGGGAACTTACAAAAGGGCCGCATCAATCAAAGAATTGAGAAGCTGCCAGCAAAGATCAGGCGAAGCACTACGCTCGTACATCTAGAGGTGGTATATCATCAAGAACTCCGCAGAAAACATCTCGGAGGACCGCGCAATTGATGCGTTTAACGGAGGTGTTCGCCGTATAGAGCTCAGGGAGGAGCTGGGCCTCTCGAAGCCCAAAACGATCGACCACCTGATGGAAATCGCGAATCGGTGGGCTGACGAAGAAGACTCGGTGAAAAACCGCACCTACTCCAATGACGACGACGACCTCGGGCGCTGACGCGACCGCCGAGGCAAACATCGGATGCGCGTCTACGACGACCGTGATGAGGTCAATATGGTCGCAACCGGCTACACCGACAAACACGATGACAACCGCAACAACAGATACCGCAGTGGTGGATACCGTTACAGCAGAAAAACTACGCAGGTGTGGCAACGCCGCACTCGTGAAGAGGCACCCGCAACATCTATCGAGGACAAATTGTTCGGGCCGTGCAACGTGCACTTCTACATCGACAAGCACGATGGCAAGAAGAAATCCATCCACCTTCTCAAGGACTACCGTGAGTTCCTCAAACTCCACGAGGGCCTGGCCTGGATGAATCACGACGCGGTCAACAGGGGCTACAGAGCTGCCCCAGGCGTTGTGGCACATGGAGCTCCTCCACCACTGCCCGGACCACCACCACCTGCGGCCGTGCCGGTCCAGCATAACGGAGGCGAGCCATACCCACGAGCTGTGAGCAACATGGGGATGATCCAAAAAGGACGTCCCTCAAATCGAGTGCAGAAGGCCATCACTCGCCAAGTCAACTTGGCGATAAACTCCCCACCTTCCACCCCTGAGTACCTCAATGGAAGCGACTCCTTCATCACCTTCGATAGGCATGACCACCCACGCCAAGTTCCTCGTCTAGGCCACTATCCCCTCGTACTCGAGGCGCAGATCGGAGGCTTCGACATGAGTCACGTCTTCATGGACGGCGGGAGCGGCATTAACATCAGGATCCCTCTAACGTGTCTGGAAGTTTCAGACACGATGTTTCATGGCATCATCCTAGGGAAAGGCATATATCCCGTAGGCAAAATCAACCTTGACGTCATCTTCGGAACGCCACAAAATTTTCGGCGAGAGCGCATCGACTTTGAAGTGGCCAACTGTCCTTCACAATATCACTGCATCCTTGGACGTGTCGCGTTCGCAAGGTTCATGGCATTGCCGCACTACGCCTACCTACAGATGAAAATGCCAGGTCCAAATGGCGTAATCACAATCAACGACACTTCGAGAGGTCTGACAGCTGCAACAGGGAATTCAACAGAATCTCCCAGTCCTTTGGCATGCAGGAGGAACTCGCAAGAATAAAGGAGTCGACAGACAACAGTCTGCCTCCCCTGAGCAGGCCTAGTTCACCCGACCTGACCTTCGACTCATCGGTGCATACGAAGAAAGTCCAGGCTACCCAACGGACCTGACCAAGACAACCCTCATCGCCAACAACTTGAGTTCTGCATAGGAACTCGCGCTCATCGAATTCCTCCGTGAGCACAGGGAGATCTTCGCCTGGTGTCCAGTGGACATGCTAGAAGTTCCCAGGGAATTCGCCGAGGACTCACTCAACGTGAATCCAGACGCAAGGCCAGTCAAGCAGACAATTCGGCGAGTGTCTGAACCACGAGCAAAAGCAGTCGGCATGGAGATCAACAGACTCCTCGACGCAAAATTCATACACGAGATCAAGGAAAGCACTTGGCTCGCTAATACAGTGCTTGTGCCTAAAAAAGACACGGACATCCTGCGAATGTGCGTGGACATCACCTCCTTTAATAAGCATTGCCCAAAGGATCACTTCCCATTGCCGTGAATTGATCAAATCATCGACTCCACCGCGGGATGTGAGCGTCTCTGCTTCCTCGATGCCTACTCAGGCTATAATCAGATTCAAATGAAAGAGGAGGTCAAGAGAAAACGGCGTTTACAACGCCCTTTGGTGTGTTCTACTACAACACGATGCCCTTCGGGCTAAAAATGCAGGAGCCACCTACCAGTGGTGCATGCAGGTTTGCCTCAAGAATCAACTTGGTCGCAACATCCAAGTCTATGTTCACGACATAATCATCAAAACCAAAGAGGAAGCCTCGCTAATTGACGATCTACGCGAGGCCATCGCCAACCTCGACCGCTACCGGATCAATCTCAATCTAGACAAATGCGCCTTCGGTGTGCCATATGGTCAGTTACTCGGGTACCTCATCTCCGCAAGAGGGATCGAGGCAAACCCGAAGAAAATAAAGGCCATACTGGCCATGGAGAAGCCGAAGAACATGAGAGGAGTCTAGCAGCTGGCCGGGCGAATTGCGGCGCTCAGTCGATTCATCAGTCACATGGGCGAAAAGGCACTACCCTTCTACCAACTTCTCCGCAAAACCGCCAAATTCGAGTGGACAGACGAGGCGCAAGAAGCATTCGAGGACCTCAAGCATTTACTATCCACCTCGCGAGTACTGGTGACTACACGCGAGAAAGAGCCGCTGTTGCTCTACATCTCTGCCACCAACCAGGTGGTCAGCACGGTGCTTGTGTTGGAATGAGACGAAGAAAATAAGGTCCACGGGGTCTAGCGCCCAGTCTACTACCTCAGTGAGGTGCTCACGCCAACAAAACAGCAGTACCCGCACTACCAGAAGCTGGCGTATGGCGTCTTCATGACAGCTAGGTGATTGTGCCACTACTTCCAGGAGCACTCAATCGTGGTGGTCAATGACGCCCCACTCGGGCATATACTCAATAACCTTGATGCCACCGGGCGAGTCGCGCTTTGGGGAATCGAACTGTCTCCACGAGACATCACATACGAAAAGCGCGATGTGATCAAGTCGCAAGTCCTCCCTGATTTCCTCTAGCACTGGATGGAGAACCAGCTCTACGACAAGCCAGATATGTCCTACCTCTAGACAATGCACTTCGATGGGTCCAAACGAAAGGACGGAGCTGGTGTAGGTGCCATACTGACATCGCCCTAGGGAGACAAGCTGAAATACATTCTGCGAATGCAGTTCACCGCCTCCAATAATGAAGCTGAGTACGAAGCTCTGATCCAAGGGATGCGGATGGCGAAAGCCTGCGGCGCAAAAAGGCTCATCATCTACGGCGACTCCAAACTGGTGGTCAACCAAACAATGCACGAGTGCGACACACTGAACGACAACATGATCGCCTATCGCGACCTCTACGACACACTCGAAGGGAACTTCAACGGTTGTGAGCTATGACATGTGGGACGTGAAAAAATGAAGAGGTGGATCTCCTCGCCAATATTGGCTCCACCTACGCCGGCATACCACCTGGGGTATTTCTCGAGGGCATCTGCGAACGCTCCATCAAGCCAAAGGCTCTAGAGAAGAAAGCAAGCGCGTGAACGGACTCGGGGGCTATGCCACCCAATGTGCCAATGGCACTCGACGACTTGGAACTTGCTACAGGACTCAAAGAACCAGTGGGTGTCATGATGATCGAGCCATCTTGGACACAACCCTACATCACATATCTACTCAGCAAAAGGCTGCCAGATGATCCGACTGACACGCTACGCGATGATCCAAGGCATTCGCCATCATCAACGGCGAATTGTACAAACGCAGAATCACAGGAGTGCGCCAACAGGGACGGAAGGGACGTCCTCCTCGACATCCACGAAGGCACCTGCGGGCACCATGCTGGCAGTCGCGCCCTCGTCACCAAGATTCTACGAGCTGGATTCTATTGGCTCACGGCCATGCGCGATGCCAAGGACATCATCCAGCGCTGCAACGCTTGCCAGCGATTCGCGGACAAACCGCACGCACCTGGCGCGGAACTCCGTCCAATACTATTGGCTTGGCCCTTCGCGCAATCGGGCCTCGACATGGTCGGCAAGCTCCCGAAATCCTCGCGAGGAGGTTACGTCTTCCTCTTGGTCGCAGTCGACAAATTCACCAAGTGGATCAAGGCCATGCCGGTGACAAATCAATCAGGGGCCAGCGCTGTTAAGTTTTTCGAGTCCATTGTCTATGTTTTGGAGTGCCACACAGCATCATCATGGACAATGGGACGAACTTCACCTCCAAGGAGTTCCAGGAATTCTGCTAAAACCTGGGAATCAACATAAGCTATGCCTCGGTGGCTCACCCATAGACCAACGGTCAAGTATAAAAGGCCAACGGCCTCGTTTGCGGTGGAATCAAGAAACGAATCCTTCGGCCACTCGAACAAGCCGCCGGATGCTAGCCAGACGAGCTGCAATCCGTACTCTGGAGCCTGCGCACAACTCCAAATAGCGCCACAGGAGACACCCCGTTCTTCATGGTGCAGGGTGTTGAAGCGGTGCTACCCGCAAAAGTACGCTTCAAAGCCCCGCGAGTGGTCTCTTACAGCGAGCAGGAGTCAACTCTTGCACTCGAAGACTCCATCGACCTCCTTGACAAGGCACGAGAAATCGCAGCGGAGAGATCATCGATCTACCAGCAAAACCTCCGCAACTACCACAGCAGAAGGCTACGCCCAAGATCCTTTGTCGAAGGAGATCTGGTCCTGCGAGTCAAGCAACAAGGTCATCTCAAGCTCGAGTCCCCTTGGGAGGGACCTTACATGATTACATAAGTAATCCCAGGTGGTGCCTATTGCCTTAAAGATTTCGAGATAGGAGTCGCATACTCCAACCCCTGGAACGTCGCACAGTTGCGTCGCTTTTGCCCCTAGTCGTTTTTTCCTTTACATTTACAAATAAGGCTATTCAGCCAGGCTACTTAGCCACATGTTGTACCTCATACTATTCTGCGAATAAATAAAGCTAAGTGCCCCAAAACTCTATGTTTTCCTTATTTTCATGCAAATTGATCACTCGGGGGGATGCGCCACCCTTCACACTTTTGTCCTACGAACAAATCGCAATTTCCTGAGTAGTTGACGCAACATTAATCGAACCCTTGATAAACACCAACCCAGTTGGAACGCACCTGACAGGTTGCCAAGGAGCTGAGATAGCACAAGTTAGGCTAACGAAAAGGAACTACAGAGTACAAATACACTCGCAAAAAATAAAGCTAGCAAGCTATTCACATATCAATGAGTATTAATTACATCCAACATATTCATATGAACTTTACAACACTTGTACAATTATGTGCAGGATACAAGTCATGCTACTACTGCAACAGAAGAACGTTCGTTTGTTCCTCGAAGAAGTCGACAATTTCTTCCGCAGGGCAGTCAACCGCTTGGTACTGCGGAACCATGTCCCAGGTCATACCTTCTGGCGGAGGTGGAGGCCCAGCGGCAACAGCTACAACATCTACGTCCGGCCTATGCAGCCGCACCAGCACCAACACAGCCTTAGCACTAGCTACTAACTGCTATCGCACGCACTCGCGAACCGCCCTCAAATCTTGGAACTTCGCCAGAAGAGCCAACGGGCTTGAAGGGACGGCGTCCAGCGGAAACATCGTTTGATAGATATGCCAAAGGCACGACTGCGCCTTCGTCAAAAGAGAAGTACTCGAGAAGCACGATCCTAGAGGGTCGCAAGAGCAATTGCACGATCGTGGTCCACCCAAAAGTACCCACTCACTTGTAGTTGCTCCTGGGTCCGATCGTTCATTCGAATGGCAATCCGGTCTTTCTCATCCTGCGGATGACGAGCACTGACAACTACACCAAACAAAATGATAAAGTGTGAAGACAAGGCATCGCCGTGACTGACTAAAAGAAAAGATAAGAGGGAAGAAAGCTAACATTTGAACTGCTCACTCAGCTGCGCTACCTCCTCTAGGAGATACTTCTCGCGGGTGGTGGGCTTCTCCACCTTCGACTTCCATACATCTGCGCTACCGCGAAGGATGGGCAACTCACTCTCCAGTTGCTTAATGCGATCGTGCAGTCACGAAAGCAAGGACAACTCCTCCACCTTCGAACGCAGCCGCGCCAAGGTTTCCTCGGTGAATGGAGGATCACGAGGATCACTCAAAGGACCACTCGACGTACCCTATCACAAACCAAGCAAGAGCAAATAAGGGACCAAGAATACACTGATAAAAGGCTAGAATGCATTCAAGCACGACAAAGTCTCGACAGGGATACTCCCACAAAAGCATGTTTTCAACACAAAAGTAAACTACAACTATTACAGATTAGCTACTAAGGAGTAGCCTGCTTCTTCGACTTCGACTTGGACTTCGGGGGCCTCGTCAAATCTGTGCTAGTCTCTGACGCCACAGACTTTCCGGTGCCAGCCCCTGATGCCGCAGACTTTGCCGCATTCTTCACCCGCTGCAGCTCTTCAGATTATTTGGCGACTGTATTGATGAGCTGCGGCCCATACTTACCACAACCAGTAGAGAAGGGAGCAAACACTACCTGTTGGCCATCTACGCCGACGGGCATCGCCTTGGAGATCGCGACGGGGTCCACCTCCACGCCATGGGCTTGCACCATCATGAGTGCCATGGTGGCACCAACAGACCGCTGGGAGTTCCTGAAGTCCATGGGAATACCCCCAGCAAGTGATTCCACCAGGTCCTTAAGGTTGTCAATCAGCTCAGCCTTGGGGGTTAGATCCTTGCGTATGCGACTGAGAACACCCTTGGCCTTCGTCAGCGTCCCCTGAAGGGAAGCGTTGTGGTCTTCGACTGCGGCGACAGCACCAGCCAATGTATCTTCACGGCGAAGAGCCTGGGCGTCAAATCTCAGGCCACTAGCATCTGTATACAGCAAGGTGTTAAAACAATAACATGATGTCAAAGCAAGAAACAACGAAAATTCAGCTGAAGGAGTACCTGAGAGGGACTTGGCAATCAAGAAAAGTTTCTCCCCGAGCAACTTTTCCCTCTCAGCATTGGAGGCGCGCAAGTCCTCTTCGCTCTTTCGCAAGTCCTCTTCGCGCCTTTGCAACTCCTCTAGGGCCACGATTGCCTCGTCACGACTCTTCGCCGCTGCGGCAAGCATCTTTTCAAGGGAAGCAGCATGACAAAGAAGTTCATTATGTTCAACTGCAAAGCACAAGACGTATCATCAATCAAATCTAGAAACTTCGTGAAGACAAAGACAAAGCCAAAACTAACCTTCAACAATGCGATGGCGATTGTCTAGCCGTGCATGCTATCGACCCATGTCAAGGACTTGCTCCACCAGGCGAGCAGCTTCCTTCACGATGAGCTGCATCATAAGAAAACAAAGTTCATCAAACAGCACCAAGTGTATATTCGACTGCCAAAACAACAAAAGGATGCTTCCATGATCCTCTAGAGACTCCGAAGATGACTATTTTCCAGTCATCCGGGAAACCACCTGGTGCTCCCCAGCATGCGGGGAACTCGACGAGTTCGTGCTCGGAGTGGGCCACCAATGGAGGAGAGGAAGATCGTTTGGCCACTTCTTTGGCCTTGGAGTCTGCGACTCCGGATTCCTTCACAAATTGGACGTCGTCAGAAAACGACGACGCTGCTTGACTACAAAACACATCCAAAAAAAATCAGGGAAAGCAGCTCCAAAAATAAACCAATGCAAATTCGCGAATGCAGAACTCACCAGTCAAATCTATCAAGGTCGAAGGATTGATCCTCCGACTCCGACGACTCCTTCGGTAGTCGCATCTTTTTCCGGGCAGAAGGAGCCATGGAACGCATAGGAACGATGGGGATTGGTTCCTCTGCAGCAGCAGAAGGACCTTCAGGCATCGTCGAAGAAGTAGCGTCAGAATCCTTGCTGTGAGAACGCTTGCGAGTGACCTGGTCGATAGACTCGGGGGCCCCCTCTTCTTCTTCGATTGGGACGGTTGACTCCGTCTCGTCCTCTTCATCCACTTCGCGAGGAATAACCCCTTCAGGACGAGGGGGCATATTGGGAGACACCTTCTAGTCCTATATTCAGAATACAATATTATATTTCAAAGCATCATAAAATGAAATCGACAAAGAAACCTACTTCGTAGTACAATTCTACCTCAGGAGGAGGGTTTGAGGCGTCGAAAGGAGGCACGACTGGTTCACTCGGGAGAACCTCCTTGGTGGTGTATTTGGTCACCAGTCTCACCCTCTTATCAACCTCACCCGCAGAAATGCTATCAGCAGATACGCGAGTGGCATCGTTTGCACCGGCCCAGCGAAACATGGGGTGGACTCTGGCCTGCAGAGGCTGGACACGGTGGCTCCCTCTTCTTTACCTATGCGACTCTCGAGGCCGCAAATGCATGCTTATACAACACCTTCGTTTCCTCGGACTCGCCAGGCATCACGATATTCTTCCAAGATCGCCTCCTCTTGCACGGCATCACGTGATTGAAGGGCGGGAGTCTGTAGTGCTCTTCATCGGCCTTCTGGTCACGGATGTAGAACCACTTCTCTCTCCACCCTTGGACAGACGTAGTGAGCTTGATATCAAAGTAGGTGACAGAGGAGTCGACGTGGATTCCGCAGCCTCCTACGTCATAGACTACCGAACCAGACGCCGACTAGCATTTCAGCTTAAAAAGCCTCTTGAAGAGGCCAAAGTGCGGGTCGAGATAGCCAGCACTCGCACAGAGTAATGAAGCAGGAGACGTGGAGAATAGAATTTGGGGACAGCTGATGTAGCTGGAGCCCGTAGAAACAAAGAAGGCCCCTGAAGAAAGGATGCAGGGGGAGGGAAAGACCTCGGATGATGAACGCAAGGAACATCACCCGGAAACCAGGAGGAGGACAAGGGATTTCCTCCTCACTGGGCAATTGTGAATTGTCCTCCACAGACGGAAGAACTCCATCTTGACAATCAATATGTAGCTTAGCGGGCTTGATGATGGACGGACGCCAAGCGCCATTGGTAACGCAGGTTCCCACACCCTTCTTCTTCCTAGCGTCGGCGGCGCTGGTGCCCACGGTGGCGGTACCGCCCTTCTTCTTGGTGACGGCAATGGCGATCGCGGACCCAGCGGTGTCGCCTCCCTTCTTCTTGCCCATCTTCCGATGGCGGTGAGAACGGAGGAAGTAGCTAGGGAAGACACGAAGCTGGTCCAGTGCCACAAAGAGAAAGTGCGCAGGGAAGCAGAGAGCAGCAGAAATGGCGATGGAGCCACGAGCAAAGAAGACAGATGGGGAAATTGCCGCAGCTACGCTGCTACTTAACCTCCTCGCGGAAACCATCCAACGGCCATCAGAAACTCTACTACACGCGTGGCGCACATCGCCATCGGCACGTAGCAAAGCTAAAGCATGAACCATCACCCCACTATTCCCATTACACGCAGAAATCGAGGAGACACAGTTAAAACAGAAGATTACGCACGACTGGTCAAATCAAAGTCAGAAAGTTGGACCCACCACTCGTCACGTCCTGTCAAAGCCGCTCACGCGGGCAACCGGGGTCATCACATCGTCAGCACTGACGTCATTAATTTCAGCAATAGAAGATTTCGACTACTTTAGTCCTCGCTCGAGTCTTCGACTCAACCAAGCACTCGGGGGATACTCCCATAGGGAGCGCTGGTCGTGCACCCTACGATTATCTTTATGCAGGTATATATGAAAATTCAGGACATACCCACCACTCGAATCTACGATTTGATTGTGAATAATGGGTTACTCCCATAGGGAGCGCCGTAAGCAAATTCGACTGAAACAAGTAGCAAAAGATGACAGCAGTCGCAAAAGGTCTTTAGTCCCCTCTTGAGTCTTATACTCAACCAGGCACTCGGGGGCTATTCCCATAGCGAGCGCTAGTCGCGCGCCCTATGATTATTTGTACATTGTACTGTGTGTTGATAACATCCACACTCGAATGCTATGGCGACTCCGCCTCATACTATCCCTACAAAGAGACTGCGTCTCCTAGGCCACCCGAATCATCTCCGAGATGATAAAAATTCGGATGCCGCGCTCACAGCGTGAAGATAAGACCTGAATAAGGCCTAGCAACGCATCTGCTGTGCACTACCAGAAACATATCCATGCCTGCAGGTACGATGAACATGCCTTGACGGACGCGTCGAGTGCTCACACTTATATACTGGAATTCGACTCCTGTAAGACCTCCACGGCCTGAGTCGAATTATGCTAGCACTTTTCCGAATTCGAGTCCGGGGACTCGAGTTTGAGTAGATTGCGTTGTTTTGCCCTAAGGCAGTTAACTGATACCGATACATCGGTTAAATCAGGCACGTATATCAACAATCCCTATGACACAAATAGAACACTCAAAAATGCTCAGTCATGCACTCGAAAGAGTTCATAAAGTCCCAAGTCGAATCTGTGATTTCATTGGACACTCGGGGGCTACTGACATGGGTATACCCTACATGTACTTGAGTTTGGTATATATGGTCCAGATACGGCAGAAGCCCATGGCGTTGCCCAGGCCCAATGGAGAATTCGAGTGGCCCACAGACTCTCGATTGCTTGCGAGACAAGAAGAAGCTTAAGATAGAAAGTGCAAAGGGAAAACCCTAATTTGTAACCGACTCGACCTGCTACCCGAGACCTAGCATATCTATATAAAGGCTAGGAGGGGCGGCAAGGAGGGCAATCACCACCCTAGTTTCCACAGCTCTCGCCAGATTGCATCTGTGTGCCCCTGTAATCTTCGATTCCTTCGTTAATTCCAAGAGCAGACAAGCAGGAGTAGGCACCTCTACGAGGCCTGAACCTGGGTAAAACTTGCGTCCCTGTGTGCTTGTTTGCTAGCCGATTGAAGCCTCCAGCGCTCCCTCCTTCTCCAAAACCCAAGTCCATAACAATGGGCATTGACGAATTAAACCCTTGTTAGTAGTTGAATCCGAAATTGTGATTGTGCCACTACTATCTGAAAACACGTAGCACCGGTTCCACGATTGTTGAGGGGCAGGATGTCTCCAAATTCGATGGAATGTAAGTGGAACATAAATAAATTATTTAAGCTGCTACACTCTGTGAAGCAGTAACTTATTTCAGCTGCTGCACAACGACATGACAACATAAATAGCAATGGCAAACGATAATGCCCAGATGCTTGAGCCCATCTATCTCACCGCCTCCCTGCTCCTGCATCCCCTGTGTCTGGCGAAGCTCCCGGATCTCCATCAACCGGGTGCACGTGCTTCCACTTTATAAATTGTGGCTGTGCCATTTGCATGCGGCACAATCCACGTAGATTACATTTAAACAAACCACCAATGTCAGAATACCACCATGATCAGACAAAAGGAAGTAATGCAGGGTTAAGACAGATTAACGGGAGACCAATTTTTTTACTCCCAGGACTCCGGGACCACTAGTTCAGACCGCTAGGTCAACAAGTACTACTATTACAACTTAAAAAGGCACGGAGCTCGAGCTAAAGAGAACTAGTTATCACACATCTCCTTGATCTTCCTAATCTTAGCACGATGCGCATCTTCCTACGAGAGCAAGGATCGAATCGTCTGCTCCTTCCTTTTAGCATCTTCCTTGCACAGCTTCAATTGTTTCTCTGCATTTTTCCTCATGCACTTGTCAATACTCATAGTTGTGAACTGCAAGACTTTGGCCTGGTGAAGATCATTCCTTGCTTGAGTCAGTTCTTGCTCTTCTTTAGCCTTCAGGGCCAACGCCACGTCCCTCTCCTTCTCAAATTTGCTAACCTTGTCTTGCACCCTCCTGAGATCTCGATTAATCTTTGGTCGTGTCAACTGGGTCCCATAGCTTCATCTCAACACTGTCAAGAAGTGAGCTGACTATGGATTCTTTCAACTGAACAGTCATATCCCCTAGTTTGTCCAGCGTTTTCTGCGTAGATTTGGGCCACTCTGGATCTACCCATTTGACAACACCGCAATTTCCGCATTGCATCATTGCACGATGTCCTTGACACCGTAAAAACCTCATGTCTGCGTTTCGTCCTTTGAACACTACAAATTTAGCAGGCACATATCCATGTTTACATAGCAGAGGATTGTCTTCATCCGCTAAACCGTGATAGTCGGAGTCATACAACGTCTGGTTGGCCTAACACATCATACGCGCATGAGTAAACAGAGTAGATCTAGCTCAAAATAGATAACTAGCCACAAATGATAGAGATATAGATGAGACGACTCACATCAAAATCACCGTCCCAATCATCAAGACGCGTTTCCTCACCGTCTCCCCTTGAACCCATGGCGAGAGAGAGAGAGGGAGAGGGGGGTGGCTACTAGAGAGATATTTGGAGGCGCTGTCGACTTGCGGCTATGGCAGGATGGGAGTGAAGTGGGGAAAGTGGCTTCGAGGGGAAGAAGGAGAAGTACAGGGAGGAAGAGAAGTAATGAGGATGTGACACTGGAATATGTCTCACTGAACTCGTGAGTCATGACACTCGCAACAGGGTAGCGCCGGTCTTGCTAGTTTGTCTAGAGCAAGCGCACAGCAAGCATGGCCAATCATGCCGCAGAACAGCCTACTCACGTATCCCTCTCATGAAGAACATCCCAATCATCCAAGCGCCCCGATCGAACAATATGTAACAATCGTCAAGCTAAACAACTGTGTTAGGGCATGCTTTCTAGAAGACTCGGTCTAACGGCCACCATTGGGGGGCTAAGGTTAGGGCTCTCCTAAGGTTAGGCTCCATATGTGGTTTATGAGAAGAACACACATGCAATGACATAGGTGGATCCATGTGTGGTTCACGAAAAGAACAGACATGCAATGACTCTGGCCGTGGTTTGTGAAAAGAACACACATGCAATGACACTGGTGGATACATATGTGGTTTGTGAAAAGAACACACATGCAATGACACATGGTGTGGTTCATGAAAAGAAAACACATCCAGTGACACCGGTGTATCCTTATGTGGTTTGTGAGAAGAATACACATGCAATGACTCTAGCTGTGGTTAATGAAAAGAACACACATGCAATGACACTGGTGGATCCATATGTGGTTTGTGGAAAGAACAAACATGAAATGACTCTAGCTATGGTTTGTGAAAAGAACAGACATGCAATGACACTAGTGGATCCATGTGTGGTTTGTGACAAGAACAAGCATGCAATGACACTGGTGTATCCTTATGTGGTTTGTGAGAATAACACACATGCAAGGACCCTAGATGTGGTTCATGGAAAGAAAACACATCGAATGACACCGGTGGATCCATGTGTGGTTTGTGAAAAGAACAGACATGCAATGACTCTGGGTGTGGTTCATGAAAAGAACACACATCCAATGACACTGGTTGATCCATATGTGGTTTGTGAAAAGAATAGACATGCAATCACACTAGTTGATCCATGTGTGGTTTGTGAGAAGAACATAAATGGAATGACTCTAGCTGTGGTTAATGAAAAGAACAGACATGCAATGACACTGGTGGATCCATATGTGGTTTGTGAAAAGAACATACATGCAATGACTCTAGCTGTGGTTTGTGAGAAGAAAGACATGCAATGACACTGGTGGATCCATGTGTGGTTTGTGAGAAGAACACACATGCAATGACACTGGTGTGGTTCATGAAAAGAAAACACATCCAATGACACTGGTGGATCCTTATGTGGTGTTTGTGAGAGGAACACACATGCAATGACCCTGGGTGTGGTTCATGAAAAGAACACACATCCAATGACACTGGTGGATCCTTATGTGGTTTTCGGCAAGAACAGACATGCAATGACTCTAGCTGTGGTCTGTGAAAAGAACAAACATGCAATGACTCTAGCTGTGGTTTGTGAAAAGAACACACATCCAATGACACTGGTGGATCCTTATGTGGTGTTTGTGAGAGGAACACACATGCAATGACACTAGGTGTGGTTCATGAAAAGAACACACATCCAATGACACTAGAGGATCCTTATGTGGTTTGTGGAAAGAACAGACATGCAATGACTCGAGCCGTGGTTTGTGAACAGAACAGACATGCAATGACTCTAGCTGTGGTTTGTGAAAAGAACACACATCTAGTGACACTGGTGGATTCATATGTGGTTTGTGAGAAGAACAGACATGCAAATGACTCCATATGTGGTTTGTGAAAAGAACAGACATGCAATCACACTGGTGGATCCATGTGAGGTTTGTAACAAGAACAGGCATGCAAATGCCTCTAGCTGTGGTTTGTGAAAAGAACACACATGCAATCACTGCGGTGGATCCATGTGTGGTTTGTGAGAAGAACACGCATGCAATGAAACTGGGTGTGGTTCATGAAAAGAACACACATCCAATGACACTGGTGTATCCTCATGTGGCTTGTGAGAAGAACACACATGTAATGACACTGGGTGTGGTTCATGAAAAGAACACACATCCAATGACACTGGTGGATCCTTATGTGGTTTGTGAAAAAGATCACACATGCAATGACTCTAGCTATCGTTCATGAAAAGAACAGACATGCAATGACTCTAGCTGTGGTTTGTGAAAAGAACACACATCCAGTGACACTGGTGGATCCATATGTGGTTTGTGGAAAGAACATACATGCAATGACACTGGTTGTGGTTTGTGAAAGGAACAGACATGCAATCACACTGGTGGATCAATGTGTGGTTTGTGGGAAGAATAGACATGCAATAACTCTTGCTGTGGTTAATTAAAAGAATAGACATGCAATGACACTGGTGGATCCATGTGTGGTATGTGAGAAGAACACACATCCAATGACACTGGGTGTGGTTCATGAAAAGAACACACATCCAATGACACTGGTGGATCCTTATGTGGTTTGTGAGAGGAACACACATGCAATGACACTAGGTGTTGTTCATGAAAAGAACAGACATGCAATGACTCTAGTTGTGCTTTGTGAAAAGAACACACATCCAGTGACACTGGTGGATCCATATGTGGTTTTGTGGAAAGAACATACATGCAATGACACTGGTTGTGGTTTGTGAAAAGAACAGACATGCAATCACACTGGTGGATCAATGTGTGGTTTGTGGGAAGAACAGACATGCAATAACTCTTGTTGTGGATAATTAATAGTAGAGCCATGCACTGACACTAGTGGATCCATATGTGGTTTGTGGAAAGAACATACATGCAATGACTCTAGCTGTGGTTCATGAAAAGAACACACATCCAATGACACTGGTGGATCCATATGTGGTTTGTGGAAAGAACACACATGCAATGACACTGGGTGCGGTTCATGAAAAGAAAACACATCCAATGACACTGGTGTTTCCTTATGTGGTTTGTGAAAAGAACACACATGCAATGACACTGGGTGTGGTTCATGAAAATAACACACATCCAATGACACTGGTGGATCCTTATGTGGTTTATGAAAAGAACACACATGCAATGACATTGGTGTATCCTTATGTGGTTTGTGAGAAGAACACACATGCAATGACTCTAGCTATGGTTCATGAAAAGAAGACACATCCAATGACACTGGTGGATCCATGTGTGGTTTTTGAAAAGAACAGACATGCAATGACTCTGGGTGTGGTTTATGAAAAGAACACACATCCAATGACAATTGTGGATCCATATGTGGTTCATGAAAAGAAAACACATCCAATGACAATGGTGTATCCTTGTGTGGTTTGTGAAAAGAACACACATGCAATGATACTAGGTTTGGTCCATGAAAAGAACACACATCCAATAACACTGGTGGATCCATGTGTGCTTTGTGAGAGGAATACACATGCAATGACACTAGGTGTGGTTCATGAAAAGAACAGAGATGTAATGACACTTGTGGATGCATGTGTGTTTGGTCAAAGGAACACACATGCAAGGACACAAGGTGTGGTTTATGAAAATAATAGAGATGCAATGACATCGGATCCATATGTGGTTTATGAAAGGAACACACATGCAATGACTCTAGTTGTGGTTCATGAGAATAACACACATCCAATGACTCTAGCTATAGTTTGTTAAAAAAACACACAACCAGTGACACTGGTGGATCCATATGTGGTTTGTGGAAAGGACATAAATGCAATGACACTAGCTGTGGTTTGTGAAAAGAACACACATGCAATCACACTGGTGGAACCATGTGTGCTTTGTGGGAAGAACAGACATGTAATGACACTGGGTGTGGTTAATGAAAAGAACATACATGCAATGACACTGGTGGATCCATGTGTGGTTTGTGAGAAGAACACACATGCAATGATACTGGGTGTGGTTCATGAAAAGAACACACATCCAATGACACTGGTGGATCCTTATGTGGTTTGTGAGAGGAACACACATGCAATGACACTAGGGGTTGTTCATGAAAAGAACAAACATGCAATGAATCTAGCTGTGGTTTATGAAAAGAACACACATCTAGTGACACTGGTGGATCCATATGTGGTTTGTGGAAAGAACATACATGCAATCACACTCGTGGATCCATGTGTGGTTTGTGGGAAGAACAGACATGCAATGACTCTAGTTGTGGTTAATGATAAGAATAGACATGCAATGACACTGGTGGATCCATATGTTGTTTGTGGATAGAACATACATGCAATGACTCTAGCTGTGGTTAATGAAAAGAACAGACATGCAATGACACGGGTGGATCCATGTGTGGTTTGTGAGAAGAACAAACATGCAATGACACTGGGTGTGGTACATGAAATGAAAACACATCCAATGACACTAGTGTATCCTTATGTGGTTTGTGAAAAGAAAACACAGGCAATGACTCGAGCCGTGGTTTGTGAACAGAACAGACATGCAATGACTCTAGCTGTGGTTTGTGAAAAGAACACACATCTAGTGACACTGGTGGATTCATATGTGGTTTGTGAGAAGAACAGACATGCAAATGACTCCATATGTGGTTTGTGAAAAGAACAGACATGCAATCACACTGGTGGATCCATGTGAGGTTTGTAACAAGAACAGGCATGCAAATGCCTCTAGCTGTGGTTTGTGAAAAGAACACACATGCAATCACTGCGGTGGATCCATGTGTGGTTTGTGAGAAGAACACGCATGCAATGAAACTGGGTGTGGTTCATGAAAAGAACACACATCCAATGACACTGGTGTATCCTCATGTGGCTTGTGAGAAGAACACACATGTAATGACACTGGGTGTGGTTCATGAAAAGAACACACATCCAATGACACTGGTGGATCCTTATGTGGTTTGTGAAAAAGATCACACATGCAATGACTCTAGCTATCGTTCATGAAAAGAACAGACATGCAATGACTCTAGCTGTGGTTTGTGAAAAGAACACACATCCAGTGACACTGGTGGATCCATATGTGGTTTGTGGAAAGAACATACATGCAATGACACTGGTTGTGGTTTGTGAAAGGAACAGACATGCAATCACACTGGTGGATCAATGTGTGGTTTGTGGGAAGAATAGACATGCAATAACTCTTGCTGTGGTTAATTAAAAGAATAGACATGCAATGACACTGGTGGATCCATGTGTGGTATGTGAGAAGAACACACATCCAATGACACTGGGTGTGGTTCATGAAAAGAACACACATCCAATGACACTGGTGGATCCTTATGTGGTTTGTGAGAGGAACACACATGCAATGACACTAGGTGTTGTTCATGAAAAGAACAGACATGCAATGACTCTAGTTGTGCTTTGTGAAAAGAACACACATCCAGTGACACTGGTGGATCCATATGTGGTTTTGTGGAAAGAACATACATGCAATGACACTGGTTGTGGTTTGTGAAAAGAACAGACATGCAATCACACTGGTGGATCAATGTGTGGTTTGTGGGAAGAACAGACATGCAATAACTCTTGTTGTGGATAATTAAAAGAACAGACATGCAATGACACTAGTGGATCCATATGTGGTTTGTGGAAAGAACATACATGCAATGACTCTAGCTGTGGTTCATGAAAAGAACACACATCCAATGACACTGGTGGATCCATATGTGGTTTGTGGAAAGAACACACATGCAATGACACTGGGTGCGGTTCATGAAAAGAAAACACATCCAATGACACTGGTGTTTCCTTATGTGGTTTGTGAAAAGAACACACATGCAATGACACTGGGTGTGGTTCATGAAAATAACACACATCCAATGACACTGGTGGATCCTTATGTGGTTTATGAAAAAGAACACACATGCAATGACATTGGTGTATCCTTATGTGGTTTGTGAGAAGAACACACATGCAATGACTCTAGCTATGGTTCATGAAAAGAAGACACATCCAATGACACTGGTGGATCCATGTGTGGTTTTTGAAAAGAACAGACATGCAATGACTCTGGGTGTGGTTTATGAAAAGAACACACATCCAATGACAATTGTGGATCCATATGTGGTTCATGAAAAGAAAACACATCCAATGACAATGGTGTATCCTTGTGTGGTTTGTGAAAAGAACACACATGCAATGATACTAGGTTTGGTCCATGAAAAGAACACACATCCAATAACACTGGTGGATCCATGTGTGCTTTGTGAGAGGAATACACATGCAATGACACTAGGTGTGGTTCATGAAAAGAACAGAGATGTAATGACACTTGTGGATGCATGTGTGTTTGGTCAAAGGAACACACATGCAAGGACACAAGGTGTGGTTTATGAAAATAATAGAGATGCAATGACACTGGCGGATCCATATGTGGTTTATGAAAGGAACACACATGCAATGACTCTAGTTGTGGTTCATGAGAATAACACACATCCAATGACTCTAGCTATAGTTTGTTAAAAAAACACACAACCAGTGACACTGGTGGATCCATATGTGGTTTGTGGAAAGGACATAAATGCAATGACACTAGCTGTGGTTTGTGAAAAGAACACATGCAATCACACTGGTGGAACCATGTGTGCTTTGTGGGAAGAACAGACATGTAATGACACTGGGTGTGGTTAATGAAAAGAACATACATGCAATGACACTGGTGGATCCATGTGTGGTTTGTGAGAAGAACACACATGCAATGATACTGGGTGTGGTTCATGAAAAGAACACACATCCAATGACACTGGTGGATCCTTATGTGGTTTGTGAGAGGAACACACATGCAATGACACTAGGGGTTGTTCATGAAAAGAACAAACATGCAATGAATCTAGCTGTGGTTTATGAAAAGAACACACATCTAGTGACACTGGTGGATCCATATGTGGTTTGTGGAAAGAACATACATGCAATCACACTCGTGGATCCATGTGTGGTTTGTGGGAAGAACAGACATGCAATGACTCTAGTTGTGGTTAATGATAAGAATAGACATGCAATGACACTGGTGGATCCATATGTTGTTTGTGGATAGAACATACATGCAATGACTCTAGCTGGTTAATGAAAAGAATGACATGCAATGACACTGGTGGATCCATGTGTGGTTTGTGAGAAGAACAAACATGCAATGACACTGGGTGTGGTACATGAAATGAAAACACATCCAATGACACTAGTGTATCCTTATGTGGTTTGTGAAAAGAAAACAGTGCAATGACTCGAGCCGTGGTTTGTGAATGAGCAGACATGCAATGAATCTAGCTGTGGTTTCTGAAAAGAACACACATCTAGTGACACTGGTGGATTCATATGTGGTTTGTGAGAAGAACAGACATGCAAATGACTCCATATGTGGTTTGTGAAAAGAACAGACATGCAATCACACTGGTGGATCCATGTGAGGTTTGTAACAAGAACAGGCATGCAAATGCCTCTAGCTGTGGTTTGTGAAAAGAACACACATGCAATCATCTGGTGGATCCATGTGTGGTTTGTGAGAAGAACACGCATGCAATGAAACTGGGTGTGGTTCATGAAAAGAACACACATCCAATGACACTGGTGTATCCTCATGTGGCTTGTGAGAAGAACACACATGTAATGACACTGGGTGTGGTTCATGAAAAGAACACACATCCAATGACACCGGTGGATCCTTATCTGGTTTGTGTGAAGAACAGACATGCAATGACTCTAGCTCTGGTTGATGAAAAGAACAGACATGCAATGACTCTAGCTGTGGTTTGTGAAAAGAACACACATCCAGTGACACTGGTGGATCCATATGTGGTTTGTGGAAAGAACATACATGCAATGACACTTGGTTGTGGTTTGTGAAAGGAACAGACATGCAATCACACCTGGTGGATCAATGTGGTTTGTGGGAAGAATAGACATGCAATAACTCTTGCTGTGGTTAATTAAAAGAATAGACATGCAATGACACTGGTGGATCCATGTGTGGTTTGTGAGAAGAACACACATCCAATGACACTGGGTGTGGTTCATGAAAAGAACACACATCCAATGACACTGGTGGATCCTTATGTGGTTTGTGAGAGGAACACACATGCAATGACACTAGGTGTTGTTCATGAAAAGAACAGACATGCAATGACTCTAGTTGTGCTTTGTGAAAAGAACACACATCCAGTGACACTGGTGGATCCATATGTGGTTTTGTGGAAAGAACATACATGCAATGACACTTGGTTGTGGTTTGTGAAAAGAACAGGACATGCAATCACCTTTGGTGGATCAATGTGTGGTTTGTGGGAAGAACAGACATGCAATAACTCTTGTTGTGGATAATTAAAAGAACAGACATGCAATGACACTAGTGGATCCATATGTGGTTTGTGGAAAGAACATACATGCAATGACTCTAGTTGTGGTTCATGAAAAGAACACACATCCAATGACACTGGTGGATCCATATGTGGTTTGTGGAAAGAACACACATGCAATGACACTGGGTGCGGTTCATGAAAAGAAAACACATCCAATGACACTGGTGTTTCCTTATGTGGTTTGTGAAAAGAACACACATGCAATGACACTGGGTGTGGTTCATGAAAATAACACACATCCAATGACACTGGTGGATCCTTATGTGGTTTATGAAAAAGAACACACATGCAATGACATTGGTGTATCCTTATGTGGTTTGTGAGAAGAACACACATGCAATGACTCTAGCTATGGTTCATGAAAAGAAGACACATCCAATGACACTGGTGGATCCATGTGTGGTTTTTGAAAAGAACAGACATGCAATGACTCTGGGTGTGGTTTATGAAAAGAACACACATCCAATGACAATTGTGGATCCATATGTGGTTCAAGAAAAGAAAACACATCCAATGACAATGGTGTATCCTTGTGTGGTTTGTGAAAAGAACACACATGCAATGACACTAGGTTTGGTCCATGAAAAGAACACACATCCAATAACACTGGTGGATCCATGTGTGCTTTGTGAGAGGAATACACATGCAATGACACTAGGTGTGGTTCATGAAAAGAACAGAGATGTAATGACACTTGTGGATGCATGTGTGTTTGGTCAAAGGAACACACATGCAAGGACACAAGGTGTGGTTTATGAAAATAATAGAGATGCAATGACACTGGCGGATCCATATGTGGTTTATGAAAGGAACACACATGCAATGACTCTAGTTGTGGTTCATGAGAATAACACACATCCAATGACTCTAGCTGTAGTTTGTTAAAAAAACACACAACCAGTGACACTGGTGGATCCATATGTGGTTTGTGGAAAGGACATAAATGCAATGACACTAGCTGTGGTTTGTGAAAAGAACACACATGCAATCACACTGGTGGAACCATGTGTGCTTTGTGGGAAGAACAGACATGTAATGACACTGGGTGTGGTTAATGAAAAGAACATACATGCAATGACACTGGTGGATCCATGTGTGGTTTGTGAGAAGAACACACATGCAATGATACTGGGTGTGGTTCATGAAAAGAACACACATCCAATGACACTGGTGGATCCTTATGTGGTTTGTGAGAGGAACACACATGCAATGACACTAGGGGTTGTTCATGAAAAGAACAAACATGCAATGAATCTAGCTGTGGTTTATGAAAAGAACACACATCTAGTGACACTGGTGGATCCATATGTGGTTTGTGGAAAGAACATACATGCAATCACACTCGTGGATCCATGTGTGGTTTGTGGGAAGAACAGACATGCAATGACTCTAGTTGTGGTTAATGATAAGAATAGACATGCAATGACACTGGTGGATCCATATGTTGTTTGTGGATAGAACATACATGCAATGACTCTAGCTGTGGTTAATGAAAAGAACAGACATGCAATGACACGGGTGGATCCATGTGTGGTTTGTGAGAAGAACAAACATGCAATGACACTGGGTGTGTTACATGAAATGAAAACACATCCAATGACACTAGTGTATCCTTATGTGGTTTGTGAAAAGAAAACACAGGCAATGACACTGGGTGTGGCTCATGAAAAGAACACACATCCAATGACACAGGTGGATCCATGTGTGGTTTGTGACAAGAACAGGCATGCAAATGACTCTAGCTGTGGTTTGTGAAAAGAACACACATGCAATCACACCGGTGGATCTATGTGTGGTTTGTGAGAAGAACATACATGCAATGACATTGGGTGTGGTTCATGAAAAGAACACACATCCAATGACACTAGTGGATCCTTATGTGGTTTGTGAGAAGAAAACACATGAAATGACACTGGGTGTCGTTAATGAAAAGAACACAAATCCAATGACACTCGTGGATCCTTATGTGGTTTGGGAAAAAGAACACACATACAATGACTCTAGCTATGGTTCATGAAAAGAATTGACATGCAATGACTCTAGCTGTGGTTTGTGAAAAAAAAACACATCCAGTGACACTGGTGGATCCATATGTGGTTTCTATCAAGAACATACATGCAATGACACTGACTGTGGTTTGTGAAAAGAACAGACATGCAATCACACTGGTGGATCCATATGTGGTTTGTGGGAAGAACACACATGCAATGACTATAGCTGTGGTTAATGAAAAGAACAGACATGCAATGACACTAGTGGATCGAGTATTGGTTTGTCGAAATAACACACATGCAATGACACTCGCTGTGGTTCATGAAAAGAACACACATCCATTGACACTAGTGGATCCATATGTGGTTTGTGGAAAGAACACACATGCAATGACTCTAGCTATGGTTAATGAAAAGAACACACATCCACGGACACTGGTGGACCCATATGTGGTTTGTGGAAAGAACAGACATGCAATGAATCTAGCTATGGTTTCTGAAAAGAACAGACATGCAATGACACTGGTGGATCCATGTGTGGTTTGTGAGAAGAACACACATGCAATGACACTTGTGTATCCTTATGTGGTTTGTGAGAAGAACACACATGCACAGACTCTAGCTATGGTTCATGAAAGGAACACACATCCAATGACACTGGTGGATCCATGTGTGGTTTGTGAAAAGAACAGACATGGAATGACTCTGGGTGTGGTCATGAAAAGAACACACATCCAATGACACTGGTTGATCCATATGTGGTTTGTGAAAAGAATAGACATGCAATCACACTAGTGGATCCATGTGTGGTTTGTGAGAAGAATAGACATGCAATGACACTGGTGCATCCATGTGTGGTTTGTGAGAAGAACACACATGCAATGACACTGAGTGTGGTTCATGAAAGGAACACACATCCAATGACACTAATGCATCCATGTGTGGTTTGTGAGAGGAACACACATGCAATGACACTGGGTGTGGTTCATGAAAAGAACAGAGATGCAATGACTCTTATGGATCCATGCGTGGTTTGTGAGAGGAACACACATGCAATGACACTGGGTGTGGTTCATGAAAATAACAGATATGCAATGTCACTAGTGGATCCATATGTTGTTTATGAAAGGAACACACATGAAATGACTCTAGCTGTGGTTCATGAGAATAACACACATCCAATGACTCTAGCTATGGTTTGTGAAAAGAACACACAACCAGTGACACTGGTGGATCCATATGTGGTTTGTGGAAAGAACATACATGCAATGACACTGGATGTGGTTTGTGAAAAGAACACACATGCAATCCCACTGGTGGATCCATGCGTGCTTTGTGAGAAGAACACACATGCAATGCCACTGGGTGTGGTTCATGAAAAGAAAACACATCCAATGACATTGGTGTATCCTTATGTGGTTCGTGAACAAAACACACATGCAATGAAACTGGGTGTGGTTCATGAAAAGAACACACATCCAATGACACTGGTGGATCCATGTGTGGTTTGTGAGAGGAACATACATGCAATGAACTGGGTGTGGTTCATGAAAAGAACAGAGATGCAATGACACTGGTGGATCCATGTGTGGTTTGTGAGAGGAACACACATGCAATGACACTGGGTGTAGTTCATGAAAATAACAGAGATGTAACGACACTGGTGGATCCATATGTGGTTTATGAAAGCAACACACATGCAATGACTCTAGCTGTGGTTCATGAGAATAACACACATCCAATGACTCCATCTGTGGTTTGTGAAAAGAAAACACAACCAGTGACACTGCTGGATCCATATGTGGTTTGTGGAAAGAACATACATGCAATGACACTGGCTGTGTTTTGTGAAAAGAACACACATGCAATCACACTGGTGGATCCATGTGTGGTTTGTGGGAAGAATAGAGATGCAATGACATTGGGTGTGGTTAATGAAAAGAACAGACATGCAATGACACTGGTGGATCCATGTGTGGTATGTGAGAAGAACACACATCCAATGACACTGGGTGTGGTTCATGAAAAGAACACACATCCAATGACACTGGTGGATGCTTATGTGGTTTGTGAGAGGAACACACATGCAATGACACTAGGTGTTGTTCATGAAAAGAACAGACATGCAATGACTCTAGTTGTGCTTTGTGAAAAGAACACACATCCAGTGACACTGGTGGATCCATATGTGGTTTGTCGAAAGAACATACATGCAATGACTCTAGCTGTGGTTTGTGAAAAGAACAGACATGTAATGACACTGGTGGATCCATGTGTGGTTTGTGACAAGAACAGGCATGAAATGACTCTAGCTGTTGTTTGTGAAAAGAACACACATGCAATCACACTGGTGGATCCATGTGTGGTTTGTGAGAAGAACACACATGCAATGACACTGGGTGTGGTTCATGAAAAGAACACACATCCAATGACACTGGTGGATCCTTATGTGGTTTGTGAGAAGAACACATATGCAATTACACTGGCTGTGGTTCATGAAAAGAACACACATCCAATGACACTGGTGGATCCTGATGTGGTTTGTGAAAAAGAACACACATGCAATGACTCTAGCTGTGGTTCATGAAAGGAATAGACATGCAATGACTCTAGCTATGGTTTGTGAAAAGACCACACATCCAGTGACACTGGTGGATCCATATGTGGTTTGTGGAAAGAACATACATGCAATGACACTGGCTGTGGTTTGTGAAAAGAACAGACATGGAATCACACTGGTGGATCCATGTGTGGTTTGTGGGAAGAACATACATGCAATGAATCTAGCTATGGTTAATGAAAAGAATAGACATGCAATGACACTGGTGGATCCATGTGTGATTTCTGAGAAGAACAGACATGCAAAGACACTAGGTGTGGTTCATGAAAAGAAAACACATCCAATGACACTGCTGTATCCTTATGTGGTTTGTGAAAAGAACACACATGCAATGACACTGGGTGTGGTTCATGAAAAGAACACACATCCAATGACCCTAGTGGATCAATGTGTGGTTTGTGAGAAGAACACACATGTAATGACACTGGGTGTGGTTCATGAAAAGAACAGATATGCAATCACTCTAGCTGTGATTTGTGAAAAGAACACACATCCAGTGACATTGATGGATCCATATGTGGTTTGTGGAAATAACATACATGCAATGACACTGGCTGTGGTTTTTGAAAAGAACACACATGCAATCACAATAGTGGATCCATGCGTGGTTTGTGGGAAGAACAGACATGCAATGACTCTAGCTGTGGTTAATGAAAATAACAGACATGCAATGACAATGGTGGATCCATATGTGGTTTGTCGAAAGAACATACATGCAATGACTCTAGTTGTGGTTAATCCAAAGAACAGACATGCAATGACACTTGTGGATCCATGTGTGGTTTGTGAGAAGAACATACATGCAATGACTCTAGCTATGGTTTGTGAAAAGAATAGACATGCAATGACACTATTGGATCCTTATGTGGTTTGTGAAAAGAACACACATGCAATGACACTGGGGGTGTTTCATGAAAAGAACACACATCCAATGACACTAGTGGATCCTTATGTGGTTTTTGAAAAAGAACACACATGCAATGACTGTAGTTGTGGTTCATGAAAAGAACACACATGCAATGACACCGGTGGATCCGTGTGTGGTTTGTGACAAGAACAGGCATGCAAATGACTCTAGCTGTGGTTTGTGAAAAGAACACACATGCAATCACACCGGTGGATCCATGTGTAGTTTGTGAGAAGAACACACATGCAACGACACTGGGTGTGGTTCATGAAAAGAACACACATCCAATCACACTAGTGGATCCTTATGTGGTTTGTGAGAAGAACACACATGCAATGACACTGGGTGTCGTTCATGAAAAGAACACACATCCAGTGACACTGGTGGATCCTTATGTGGTTTGTGAAAAAGAACACACATGCAATGACTCTAGCTGTGGTTCATGAAAAGAATAGACATGCAATGACTCTAGCTGTGGTTTGTGAAAAGAACACACATCCAATGACACTGGTGGATCCATATGTGGTTTGTGGAAAGAACATACATGCAATGACACTGGCTATGGTTTGTGAAAAGAACAGACATGCAATCACACTGGTGGATCCATGTGTGGTTTGTGGGAAGAACAGACATGCAATGACTGTTGCCGTGGTTAATGAAAAGAAGAGACATACAATGACACTGGCGGATCGATGTGTGGTTTGTGGAAAGAACACACATGCAATGACACTGGGTGTGGTTCATGAAAAGAATGCACATCCAATGACACTAGTGGATCCATGTGTGGTTTGTGGAAAGAACACACATGAAATGACTCTAGCTGTGTTTAATGAAAAGAACACACATCCAATGAGACTGGTGGACCCATATGTGGTTTGTGGAAAGAACAAACATGCAATGACTCTAGCTATGGTTTGTGAAAAGAACAGACATGCAATGACAGTGGTGGATCCATGTGTGGGTGCTAAGAAGGACACACATGCAATGACACTGGTGTATCCTTATGTGGTTTGTGAGAAGAACACACATGCAATGACTCTAGCTGTGGTTCATGAAAAGAAGACACATCCAATGAGACTGGTGGATCCATGTGTGGTTTGTGAAAAGAACAGACATGCAATGACTCTAGGTGTGGTTCATGAAAAGAACACACATCCAATGACACTGGTGAATCCATATTTGGTTTGTGAAAAGAACAGACATGCAATCACACTAGTGGATCCATGTGTGGGTTGTGAGAAGAACAGACATGCAATGACACTGGTGGATCCATGTGTGGTTTGTTAGAAGAACACACATGCAATGACACTGAGTGTGGTTCATGAAAAGAACACACATCCAATGACACTGGTGGATCCATGTGTGGTTTGTGAGAGGAACACACATGCAATGACACTGGGTGTGGTTCATCAAAACAACAGAGATGCAATGACATTGGTAGATCCATGTGTGGTTTGTGAGAGGAACACACATGCACTGAAACTGGGTGTGGTTCATGAAAATAACAGAGATGCAATGACACTAGTGGATCCATATGTGGTTTATGAAAGGAACACAGATGCAATGACTCCAGATGTGGTTCATGAGAATAACACACATCCAATGACTCTAGTTGTGGTTTCTGAAAATAACACACAACCAGTGACACTGGTGGATCCATATGTGGTTTGTGGAAAGAACATACATGCAATGACACTGGCTGTGGTTTGTGAAAAGAACGCACATGCAATCACACTGGTGGATCCATGTGTGGTTTGTGGGAAGAACATACATGCAATGAATCTAGCTATGGTTAATGAAAAGAATAGACATGCAATGACACTGGTGGATCCATGTGTGGATTGTGAGAAGAAAACACATGCAATGACACTTGTGTATCCTTATGTGGTTTGTGGGAAGAACATACATGCAATGACACTGGGTGTGGTTAATGAAAAGAACAGACAATGAATGACACTGGTGGATCCATGTGTGGATTGTGAGAAGAACACACATGCAATTACACTGGGTGTGGTTCATGAAAAGAACATACATCCCATGACACTAGTGGATTCTTAGGTGGTTTGTGAGAAGAACACACATGTAATGACACTGGGTGTGGTTCATGAAAAGAATAGATACGCAATAACTCTAGCTGTGATTTGTGAAAAGAACACACATCCAGTGACACTGATGGATCCATATGTGGTTTGTGGAAATAACATACATGCAATGACACTGGCTGTGGTATTTGAAAAGAACACACATGCAATCACACTAGTGGATCCATGCGTGGTTTGTGGGAAGAACAAACATGCAATGACTCTAGCTGTGGTTAATGAAAATAACAGACATGCAATGACAATGGTGGATCCATATGTGGTTTGTGGAAAGAACATACATGTAATGACTCTAGTTGTGGTTAATCAAAAGAACAAACATGCAATGACACTGGTGGATCCATGTGTGGTTTGTGAGAAGAACATACATGCAATGACTCTAGATATGGTTTGTGAAAAGAATAGACATGCAATGACACTATTGGATCCTTATGTGGTTTGTGAAAAGAACACACATGCAATGACACTGGGTGTGGTTCATGAAAAGAACACACATCCAATGACACTAGTGGATCCTTATGTGGTTTTTGAAAAAGAACACACATGCAATGACTCTAGTTGTGGTTCATGAAAAGAACACACATGCAATGACACCGGTGGATCCGTGTTTGGTTTGTGACAAGAACAGGCATGCAAATGACTCTAGCTGTGGTTTGTGAGAAGAACACACATGCAATCACACCGGTGGATCCATGTGTGGTTTGTGAGAAGAACAGACATGCAATGACTCTGGGTGTGGTTCATAAAAAGAACGGACATCCAATGACATTGGTGGATCCATGTGTGGTTTAATGAAAAGAACACACATGCAATGACACTAGTGGTTCCATGTGTGGTTTGTGAGAAGAACAAACATGAAAAGACACTGGTGGATCCATGTGTTGTTTGTGATAAAAACACACATGCAATGCCACTGGGTGTGGTTCATGAAAAGAACACACATCCAATGACACTGGTGGATCCTTATGTGGTATTTGTGAGAGGAACACACATCCAATGACTCTGGCTGTGGTTAATGAAAAAGAACACACATGCGATCACATTGGTGGATCCATGTGTGGTTTATGAGAAGAACACACATGCAATGACACTGGGTGTGGTTAATGAAAAGAACAGAGATGCAATGTCTCTAGCTGTGGTGTATTGAAAGAACACACATGCAATGACTCGGGTGGATCCATATGTGGTCTGTGAGAAGAACAGACTTGCAAATGTCTCCATATGTGGTTTGCAAAAAGAACAGACTTGAAATCATACTAGTGGATCCATGTGTGGTTTATGAGAAGAACAGACATGCAATGACACTGGTGGATCCATGTGTGGTTTGTGCGAAGAACACACATGCAATGACACTTGGTGTGGTTTATGAAAAGAACACACATCCAATGACATTGGTGGATCCATGTGTGGTTTGTGAGAGGAACACACATGCAATGACACTAGCTGTTGTTCATGAAAAGAACAAACATGCAATGACTCTAGCCGTGGTTTGTGAAAAGAACACACATCCAGTGACACTGGTGGATCCATATGTGGTTTGTGGAAAGAACATACATGTAATGACACTGGTTGTGGTTTGTGAAAACAACAGCCATGCAATCACACTGGTGGATCAATTTGTGGTTTGTGGGAAGAACGGACATGCAATGACTCTAGCTGTGGTTAATGAAAAGAACAGACATGCAATGACACTGGTGGATCCATGTGTGGTTTGTAAGAATAACACACATGCAATGACATTGGGTGTGGTTCATGAAAAGAAAACACATCCAATGACACTGCTGTATCCTTATGTGGTTTGTGAAAAGAACACACATGCAATGACCCTAGTGGATCCAGAAAAGAACACACATCCAATGACACTGGTGGATCCATGTGTGGTTTGTGGGAAAAACAGACATGCAATCACTCTAGCTATGGTTAATGAAAAGAACAGACATGCAATGACACTGGTGGATCCATGTGTGGTTTGTGACAAGAACAGGCATGCAAATGACTCTAGCTGTGGTTTGTGAAAAGAACACACATGCAATCACACTGGTCGATCCATGTGTGGTTTGTGAGTAGAACACACATGCAACGACATTGGGTGTGGTTCATGAAAAGAACACACATCCAATGACACTGGTGGATCCTTATGTGGTTTGCGAAACAGAACACACATGCAATGACTCTAGCTATGGTTCATGAAAAGAACAGACATGCAATGACTCTAGCTGTGGTTTGTGAAAAGAACACACATCCAGTAACACTGGTGGATCCATATGTGGTTTGTGGAAAGAACATACATGCAATGACACTGGCTGTGGTTTGTGAAAAGAACATACATGCAATCACACTGGTGGATCCATGTGTGGTTTGTGGGAAGAACAGACATGCAATGACTCTTGCTATGGTTAATGAAAAGAACTGACATGCAATGACATTGGTGGATCCATATGTGGTTTGTGGAAAGAACATACATGCAATGACTCTAGGTGTGGTTCATGAAAAGAACACACATCCAATTACACAGGTGGATCCATATGTGGTTTGTGGAAAGAACACACATGCAATGACACTAGGTGTGGTTCATGAAAAGAAAACACATCCAATGACACTGGTGTATCCTTATGTGGTTTGTGAAAAGAACACACATGCAATGACACTGGGTGTGGTTCATGAAAAGAACACACATCTAATGACACTAGTTGATCCTTATGTGGTTTGTTAAAAAGAACACACATGCACTGACTCTAGCTGTGGTTCATGATAAGAACACACATGCAATGACACTAGTGGATACATATGTGGTTTGTGAAAAGAACACACATGCAATGACACTTGGTGTGGTTCATGAAAGGAAAACACATCTAGTGACACTGGTGTATCCTTATGTGGTTTGTGTGAAGAACACACATGCAATGACTCTTGCCGTGGTTTGTGAAAAGAACACACATGCAATCACACCGGTGGATCCATGTGTGGTTTGTGAGAAGAACACACATGCAATGATTCTAGTTGTGGTTAATGAAAAGAACACATGTCCAATGTCACTGGTGGATCCATATGTTGTTTGTGGAAAGAACAGACATGCAATGAATCTAGCTATGGTTTGTGAAAAGAACAGACATGCAATCAAACTGATGGATCCATGTGTGGTTTGTGACAAGAACATGCATGTAATGACACTGGTGTATCATTATGTGGTTTGTGAGAAGAACACACATGCAATGACTCTAGATGTGGTTCATGAAAATAAAACACATCCAGTGACACTGGTGGATCCAAGTGTGGTTTGTGAAAAGCACATACATGCAATGACTCTGGGTGTGGTTCATGAAAAGAACACACATCCAATGACACTGGTGGATCCATATGCTGTTTGTGAAAAGAATACACATGCAATCACACTGGTGGATCCATGTGTGGTTTGTGGGAAGAACAAACATGCAATGACTCTAGCTATGGTTAATGAAAAGAACATCATGCAATGACACTGTTGGATCCATATGTGGGTTGTGGAAAGAACATACATGCAATGACTCTAGCTGTGGTTCATGAAAAGAACACACATCCAATGACACTGGTGGATCCATGTGTGGTTTGTGAGAAGAACAACACGCAATGACACTGGGTCTGGTTCATGAAAATAAAACACATCCAATGACACTGGTGGATCCTTAAGTGGTGTTTGTGAGAGGAACACACATGCAATGACACTAGCTGTGGTTCATGAAAAGAACACACATACAATGACACTGGTGGATCCTTATGTGGTTTGTGGAAAGAACAGACATGCAATGACTCGAGCCGTGGTTTGTGAACAGAACAGACATGCAATGACTGTAGCTGTGGTTTGTGAAAAGAACACACATGCAATGACTCTAGATGTGGTTTGTGAAAAGAACACACATCCAGTGACACTGGTGGATCCATGTGTGGTTTGTGGAAAGATCATACATGCAATGACACTGCCTATGGTTTGTGAAAATAACACACATGTAATCACACTGGTGGATCCATGTGTGGTTTGTGGGAAGAACAGACATGCAATGATTCTAGTTGTGGTTAATGAAAAGAACAGACATGCAATGACACTTGTGGATCCATATGTGGTTTGTGGAAGGAACATACATGCAATGACTCTAGCTGTGGTTAATGAAAAGTACAGACATGCAATGACACTGGTGGATCCTTATGTGGTTTGTGAGAAGAACACACATGTAATGACACTAGGTGTGGTTCATAAAAAGAACACACATCCAATGACACTGGTGGATCCCTATGTGGTTTGTGAAAAAGAACACACATGCAATGACACTGGGTGTGGTTCATGATAAGAACACACATCCAATGACACTGGTGGATCCTTATGTGGTTTGTGAAAAAGAAAACACATCAATGACTCTAGCTATGGTTCATGAAAAGAACACACATGCAATGACACCGGTGGATCCATGTGTGGTTTGTGACAAGAACAGTCATGCAAATGATCTAGCTGTGGTTTGTGAAAAGAAGACACATGCAATCACATCGGTGGATCCATGTGTGGTTTGTGAGAAGAACACACATGCAATGCAACTAGGTGTGGTTCATGAAAATAACACACATCCAATGACACTGGTGGATCCATATGTGGTTTAATGAAAAGAACACACATGCAATGACATTGGTGGATCAACATGTGGTTTATGAAATAACACACATGCAATGACATCAGTGGATCCATGTGGTTTATGACAATAACACACATGCAATGAACTCTAGTGGGTCCATGTGGTTTATGAGAAGAACACACATCCAATGAATTCTAGTGGATCTATATTGGCATAATTTGATGTATGCCACGATGTATTTCATTGTACAAGACACTCACTTTCCATTTTTATACTACTCAGTTTTGCCCTTGGTTTTTTGATACTACTCAGTTTTGGCCCCCTCTCTCTATCTTTCGTAGAAGCCCAAACCTGTGCTCACTCTGTCTGCTACTCCCTGATTGGTTGTCACAGTTGTCACGCGGATCGTGCGCACCAACCGTTGATTCTATGTGATCCAACTTGATCGTTGCATAGGTCGTGCCCTTCATAGTACAACGTGAGACAGCACGAACGTCTCCCTCAGCGAGACTTCTACAAGAAGGAACACGAAGCCGTCCATGGAAAAAGTCGTCGACTGGTCATGTCATCTTTAGTCAAGTCTGAAAAGCCTACTACTGCTACTACTATGCCACAACACATGCGTCATCGAGTGCACGGTCGTCGATGGACAGCTGCAATTTATTGCCACTTGATTTTAGTAAGACATATCCCATTTTTTATGCAGCGGCTCTCAATCTCACTTCCCACTGGGCCCCACCGTAAGAAACTTGTACGCGCTAGCCGGAGGCCGAAGAGCTGAGCTCAACGAGACCTAACGTCTCTGCCTTCATCGAGTCACTCACAGTCATCAACACATCCCTCTACCTGATCTAGCACAACCCCACAAATCTCGCCGTACAACCACCTACCTTCCCCTCTACATTTCAACTTTTAATTATCGCCAATTTTAGAGCCGTGTCAAACTTCGTACATAGAAATTGTGTATGCGCCCTTTGCATGCGGCTCAATACAGAACTGCCATGCATGGCCCGGGAAAAAAATGTGACGTACCGTGCGCGTGTCGCGGTGCATGCGCAGTCTGATGGCGGCGTTGCACGGTGGTGCAACGAAACGTGCCTTGCTTCCATTCACCTTAACTATCAAGCCCCTCTCCGCACACCCACTCTCACTCTCGCTCACTATCCCCACGCAACCCTATCCACTGTCCCACCAGCATCTACAAATTCCCTAGAATACCCCGTCCATGCCGGCAATGGCGGAGGAGGATACGACGGCCATCGTCGCCTCCGAGGCCACCGGAGAGGAGGCCCCCGTCTCCTTGCCGGTCCCCCTCGACGCGTTGAAAGCAGCCTCCATCCCTGTCCAGGCCCCAGTCGAGGCATCGATGGCATCCGCCATTCCTGTCCAGGCCCCCGTCCCCGCTACCGACGTAGCCACCGACGAGGCCCCCGTCTCCTCGCCGGTCCACGTCGGCGCATTGAAAGCAGCCGTCGTCCCCATCCAGGCCCCATTCGAGGCATCGATGGCATTCGCCATTCCTGTCCAGGCCCCCGTCCCCGCTACTGACGTAGCCGCCAAAGAGGAGCCCCCACCTACAAGGAGACTCCCGCCGGTCACGAGCAGATCTAGCTCTTCAGGGGCCCCTACGATCCAGATGAGTACATCGCTCCGCTGAACCCCTACGATACCGGCATCGACGACCCATGGTCGGAGGTAACTAGGGTTTGCTCCCCTTCCCTGGTTCTTCTACTGTTCCCATCATTGGATGCGAGATCTTGGTTTATTAGGATTTGCTTGTTCGCATTTCGATTGCTCGATCTTCTTACATCATCTACTCCCCCATTTTACTTTTCTTCCAATAGGTTTACGACAGTGACGTCTATAGCGTTGATGAGTCCAAGCACACCAAGACTCGTCAGGTGCTGAGGAGGCTGCAAGCCGGCTAGTACGACGCCTTCTTCGCTGGCGATGACTACAGATGCATCTTCTGCAAGGGGATCGCCTTCTACTGGGTGAGTCTCGCTAGCACCAACTTCATCTCCTTAGTGAAGCATGCAGAGAGCCGGGCTTCGGCACCCACAAAGGCGGCCAGACCATGAATGTCAACGCCTACATCGCTGAACACTGGGCTCTCAATATTCACCTTTGAAACCTCCAGCGGGTGGCCATCAAAGAGGGTCGCATGCCTCCAATCAAGCCCAAGGCCCCCAAGATTAAGGGACTTGGCATCAAGAAGTGGAGGAAGCGCCGGAGGGAGCAGGTGGAGGCGCATGCGCATGCAAGGAGGGCTTGAATGTGTCTGCTGCTCCTGATGCTAAGAAGCTTATTTTGATTTTCTATATTTTGCTTGCATCCTATTTTTGGTTGAATGCATCGAACGTCGTGAAGCAACCTACTTTCTATCACTATATCCTATTTAGCTGCGCACAGCTATATCTACATTTGTTTTGTTTTCTGAATGAATGTATTCTGCCTACTGTGATTTGCTACTCTAGATTTGCTACCAGATCGGAGGCAAAAAGAGGTCCAAAAGGGAACAAATTATCAAAGAGAGAATCTTCTCTAGATTTGCTACCAATTTGTGCAAAATGAAACATATCTGTTTAGCGAGAGAGGAAAAAGGTACTCTTTCAAACTGCCAGTTAACGAGCTACCACCTTGACAAGCTACAAGACACATACAGAAACATAACACAAAGAATTAAAATTTATTTTACTACTCTCACTTGAGGCGCTAGACATCTTGACAAGATAAATGAGTTCCACAAAATAACGTAACACAAAGGAGTAAAATTTAATTCACTTCTCATCAGCCCACTTGAGGCGCTTGCCATCGTTCCTAGGCGACCAACTGCAATCATTCCAGGTGGATCTTACATTATTGGCACTCCACAGCTCACGAAATGCTTCGCCCCACCTGGGATCTGACTTGGCTTCCCTATCTTCAGCGTCCTGCGGCACAATTAGCGGTGCATCACAAGCCTGATTGTTGCCGCTAGAAGATGCTGCCTCTTTGTTTGCTGCTTCAGCTGCAGCCTCTCTGTCAGCTTCTTCTGCTTCAGCTGCAAGCTCTCTTTCAGCTGCCTCTGCAGCCTCTCTGTTAGCTGCTTCAGATACAACCATTTCCTTTGCATATGCAGCTTAAAAGTCGGCTATTCTGCATTTTCTACAAAGGGCTCCCCTAAGCTCGTCTTCCCTCTTGCAAATAGGGCAAAACACAAGGTAACGTAGAAAAAATGGATCTTCTTGTATAGCTGGTAGGTCACGTAAGCATCTATGGCTGCATACTTCAGGTTTATATCAGACAGCGGCCACTCGTCCCAAAAATCGTGCCTATCCGTAGGGAAATCTACCTTCATTCTGTCGTACAACTCATCGAGGATTCTAGTTGTGAGTGATGCCATTCCATCCTTCCTCGAGCCCCCTAGGATCTTGACAAGACTCTTAATATCGATGCAGTTGTGCAGGAATTGTAATTCCCTCTCGATGAAATTTTGAAAAATTAGTTGTATTGTTGACAGTGTAGAAAACAATTCCCTTTTCTACAAGGAACTGGCACAGCGCCGGACAATTCCTATCAGTCCTGAAAGTATGTAGTTGTCATCACAAGATCATCATCTGAATATAATTTTTAAAAGTTTAGTAAATGCAAGATCAAGACTCTCAACATTGTCTTGTCATAATTTATTTGGTCCTAAATAAAATCCAGTAGTTGCAAGATGAGCAAATGGATAAAGAACAAGAGGAGAAAACCCTCAAAGCGGTTAGCTAGAAAGAGGAGATCTACAAACCAGGAGAGGTGGTAGACGAGGACGTGTTTCCTCATGGCCAGTTGAACGACGGTGACTTCACTCCCTTCATATGGGTCCTCCCGGGTGTACTCGAGGTCCAATCCCACAAACTTGTCCTCGTCTTTCTCAAGCCAACCCTCATACATCTTCAGGACTCGCACCACTGTCTCCTCCTTGTTGATGTAGACGGCATCTATCTTCTTATTGTCATGGGTAGTGAAGCTTGTCTCTAGAGTGCGACGACCTTCCATGGCGGCAAGGAGAAGACGGGAAGAAGACAAATGATAGGAAGAAGAAGAGTGGTTTCTGCGAGGCAGGGGAACGGTGGAACCGTCAATGTGCTTTTAAGGTAGTGGTTAATGATGGAGACGAAAGTCCAAAGGAGAGACGCGTGGAAGTGGCCCTTCCAGCTTCTGAGTAAACAAAAAAATAATTATAACAATGATATATGTGCCCTGTTTTGTCACGTCAATACACTGGGCCGGTCGCATTGTCCTATCCACTGTGGCAGTGCTACAAGCCTACGTGACAGCCACCCCGCGTAAGAAACGGGAGCAACATAACAATGAGAACTGACAGGGGGCCCAACTTGACGGTCGTTAGCCTGATATTTTGTATTGAAACATAAAGTTGAATTCGTGCCAAAAAATACCGTCTGAGTATTTGGCACGCCAACTGTAGTCATCGCGGCTGATTACAGGCAACTTGGGTACCGCGTTGCCTAGGCACCCCAACTTTCGGGTCGCAAAATTATATTCTCCTGGATAACATGATCTAGAGATATCATAGGTATGAACTTGTATACTAGTGAATTGGCGACCCCCGAGTGACATGACCGATATCAATGAGGAGTTATTACTACTCGAGGATAACAAGGAACCATTACTATGGTAACATGCATATGGATCATTGGGACTAGGAAGAATTGTCCATGAGGACTCCTAGTCGGTATATGGGTTGCTTGCCTACTCACTTATCAATAAGAAATTTCACAATCATTTTATTTTATTCATCTGGCACATTCACTATTAGCATGAACCGTTTCTCTCCGCGCCTAACTTCTCATCTACCGGAACCTCGAACACTTCTCTTCCTTTTAATTTTATGATGTTTACTTCAAGAATTTTCCTTTACTCAAGTTTCCTCTATTATTTACTCACCCCTTCCACTTCCAATAATTGCAATTAGTTCACTCAAGACAACGTGAAACCTTGAGTGCGACAGAAACGCCGCATAAAGACACTTACATAGGCTCCTTATTGGGATCGATATAAAAAAATAGAATTAATACTTCCGCAAACACATGCTCTGATGAACCTATGCACTTGTAGTCCATCATGCACTATTCAGTGTAAAGCGGTAGTCTCCAAAGCATAATCCACAAAAATATAACGGCAGTTTTATTTGCTTCATCATAGATCTAACCATGTCAAACAAGGTTTGGTTACATCTCAAGAACACTCCACATTCTTGTGGTGTTTTGAGAGGCGCAAGTTGTGGAACAATTCTGCAACTCTTAGATGCTTGCTAAACTTGTAACTCAAATATTTCTCCTCTATGATCCAATCATAGACTCTTGGTTTTCTTGGTACGATGATTTTCCACTTCATGTCAAAATACTTTGAACACTTTTCGAATGTGTCATACCTCTTTCTCATCAAATAGATATACCCATATATATCTACTCAAATCATCGGTGAAAGTAAATGAAGTAGAAGAATCCACCATGCATGGCTACACATAATGGACTACACACATCAACATGTATGATCTCCAACAAGTTAGTCGTCCGTTCAATATTGGCATGTGAACGGAGTTTTAGTCTTTTAGATAAGTCTCACAAGCGTCAATTGATTCAAAGTCAAATTACTCCAAAAGTACACCAGCGTGGATATTATTCATGTGTTTCTTTCCAATATGACCTAAACGGTGGCGTCACAATTAAGTGAAATTCAATCATTGTCTTGCGATGTTTAGCGTTAGTGTTACGATGTGTGTATCACCATCAAGATTTATAATAACTAATCCATCCACTATAGATCACAACTTCAAGTTGAACAACCATTGTTCTCATAAAGCCAGAGCTATGTAACAATTACTAAGCTCTTATAAAAAATCTCATAGGATAGGTAAGATGCCGATGATGAACACAATAACATTTTATTTTCTTCTCGGCATGCATCATCACCACATCCTCTTTCTAGTTACTTAGGCCATTGTAGTTATTGCATTGTGTTGCTATGTATGACACTTCACCAACCAATTCGGTATCCAATACCCAAGAATTACATTGTTAAGCAGCAAAGAATACATCCATAACTTGTATATCATCTATATACTCCCGAGCTGGATATTTCTAGACTTTCTTTTCTGCCATATAATTTTGCAATTTTCTTTCAATTTTTTCCTCTTTTTGTAGAAGAAGCATAAACATCAATAGTGGTGCCAGCTACATTGGCACAATGATCCTATGCATGTTAGACAAGTACTATCACTATTGGATTAACACTTCTGAAGTTGATTTTTTATTCACTATCATCATATGACTACGTTCTTTTGGATTCAACTTTTAGCAATCTTTAAGTATAGTAAACAATTTACCCATACATTTTTAGCCATCCCATCATGACTACTTCATGATGAAGCTAGTATAGCTTGATAGGAGGGATAAGAACAAGATCAGTGCTTCAACTTCTGATTGATTTAGGCGCCTAGCGTCTTCATTCTTTGCATACACTCATACAATATGATCACATGTTGCACCTAAATAATTCTCAATCATCTTGAAACAAAACAAGGTTTTAGATATCAAATATCTTTCACTCCTTGCTTGTTTTTGAAAAAATCTTTTCAGTTCTTGGAACACTTAGATTCTAAAAACATCTTTTGAAGATCAAGTTTCATGGAGGCAAGCATCATGTAGATACTAATTGGAACTATTCACTTTGATGAAATTTCATCGAGCATGGGAGGGTTTACCAAAATGTTGCAGTAGGAATCAATCTTTAATTGTCACTCTAACATTACGGTATTAGACTGTAAAGTAAAATTACCAGATATCTATAGTTCTTCTATCTCAATTAGCAAACTAAGTGAAAGGTGGATAACGGATGCAAATGACTACTATGAACTATGCAAATTCTCTTGATTAATAGTTCATGATTAATGATCTACTCAAAATTAACAACTTAATAATTTTGTAGCTCCCACTAAAATCAATATCTCTCCTGACTGATACTTATAATACTAGGAAAAGCCTTATCTGTGGCGCATCAATTTTGACATCCTGTGGCGCATATGGGATGCGCCACTGTTACCCCGCCACTAAATTGTAATTTTGTGGTGCATATTGATATGCGCCACATAATTCTTAGATTTCGGTGGTGCATTTCTCGATATGCGCCACCGAATTATTTTCAGTGGTGCATATCAATCTATGCACCACAGAAACACTGTGCCCCACAGAACGCTAAACATATGTGCCGCAAATTATGCTCTAGGTATTTGAAATAAAATGCAGTCCTGGTACAATAGGTATTTATATAGGAATTAATCAGGATTTATACGGATTAGTAGAAATAGTACATTGCACATAGTATATGAAAACCGACATATAATACAAACACAAGTATAATGTCATCACACTTAGAGCCTGATCGAGATACATATATAGTGTCAAATGTTGAATTATTACACAAGTGCTGAATACAAAGTTCATCATCTCACATCACAAATGAAGTGGTCACTGCCTACACTAGGATCAAATAGAATACAACTGTGATGACGGTGAGAAAGAGCAGGAGCACAACCAATATCTTCATCCGGTTCTTCTTCCACAGGTGGTTCCTCCACTTGGCTACCACCTCCTCTCTAGTCGTGTACCTTTTGTAGTTGTTGCCTCTGAACTTGTTCACTTGTTTCTGACACTCCTACCACTCCTCGTAGAATCCTAGAACCCAACACTTGTACACCACGTACCACTTCGCCATCTCTATAGGAAAGGCATATTAGTAAATCATGGAACAGAAAGAATTAAAGGGTTCACATGCATATATGTTCACAAAAATTAAAGCAAAGGATTCATAAACCTAAAATATAGCATCACGATCATCATAGAAGTATGTTCAACGACAACGACCACAATATAGTTAAGTCCAACAACAACGACCATTTCGATCTAGGGAAGTTAAGTTTATGACACACTACACGTCCATCGATACACAAACTCATGAAGATAGTAAAGTTTATGACACACACTACACATGTCCATCGATAATACACACACACTCAATCATGCTAGGCACACATCGATCATGAAGACTTCTTCTTGCTCGTCTTTGGAAATGGTTGATATCCCTCTTTCATCATCCATGTCCTGGTGTCACCCTACTTATGGAGGCGTTCTTCGATCTCCCTCTTAGTCAACCCTCTGGCTTGTTCTAGGCCTCCTTGTGTTGACATCTTCAATGATGATTTCTGATAACTTTATCTAGATGCGATGGAATTCTTCTCTAAGATCATCATCGTCGATTTGCGCCAAATTTTCGGCCCATCCTTGGAGACTAGAAGACACCAATAGGTTATGGCAATCTCAGACAAACCCTTTAAGGTGATGGAGGACGTAGAAGGCCTCTTTGGCGCTACCAGTAGCTGGCTGATTGACGCAGGGGAACTCGAGCACGTGCTTGAACACGTGTCTACCATCCCTGAAACAACCCCTCTTATTGGCGAAGGGGCATACCTTTTTGGTGTAGCTCTCAATAGCCTCATCGAGAACACCCCTAATTCTGGTGTAGTCTTTCTTCTTCATCAAACTCCCCGAGTAGAAATACGTAGCTAGCGAATACCTTGGGGAAATGATGATGATGAGTGTGCAGTATTTGTCTCTGCGCAACTCAATTGGAACAAAATGTTGGAAAAGGAGCAAAGGAAGAAATCTATAAGAAAGTAATAAGTTACGGTGGCGAGCGGGTGTGTACTTACTCGAGAAAGAAAGGCAAAAGAAGTGTGTCCTTCCTATTGTTGTCCACCATGAACTTCTAGAGGTACGTCGTCGCCATGGTCTGTGTCTCTGATCCTTCCACCAGCTGGATGTCATGCATGTAGTAGGGATCCACTATCGTGATGTACGGGGTTTGCTCTCTCTTGATCTTCATCGCTAGATTGAGCGTGTATAGGAGGACCAAGTTATAGTCCAACCATTTCGAGAGAAACAACTTGAAGACGTCCTCGTACGCTATGAAGAATAGATCCATAGGGGTTCATGGATGAAGCCCATGTCTGTTGGAACCTTGGCCGTGAAAACCGGGTAATTTGGATATTTGTCTTTAAGAAGGAGGCCCTCTAGTGTCTTGATACCCTCATGCAAAGTTACCATGGGTCCACGCGCGACGCGGAGAAGATCCAGAGTAAATATCGACTCACCAGCTACATGCACTCGGGGCAAGCCATGTTGGCTGGCTGGTACGATGTTGTCCTGAGCCCGGATCCTCTTCGGAGGAGGCTAGCTCGTAGCCTTATTATTATTATTCTTACTTCTCTTCCTGGGCTTCTTATTCGCAATAGGGTCCTCCACTGGGGATGCTATCTGCTCAATGGTCACCTTTTGGAGTGTGTTAGGGCTGAAAACGAATCCCAGTTTGTCCCGCGGATCAGCGGTCGGAGGCGTCTCTTGAGAAAATCCATAGAAGACCAGTCACTGTGTGCATGTACTAGGACGACCAGCTTTATTGTCGCGAGCGGTGAAGGGTTCTTCATCCACACAAGGCATATACAGGCCTTTGTTAGTGCTGATGTTGATGAAGTCGTCGACGTCGACCAATTCATCATCATCTTCATGGTTAATTTCCATCATGTGGTGGTGTTAGCGAGGGTGATGGCGGTTGTAGTGCAATGTCTTCACCTTGGGGTGGTACACACGCTGCCAACAGTTGTTGTTGACGATTAGTTGTGGCGACGATGACGACTGGCTCACAAGACGGTGGCCGGACAATCGAGGTGGCGCCGGTGCACCCTCCCCTCACAAGACGAATCTGGGTCTTCGGCCATGTCAAGGTCCAATTGTGGCATTCTGCAAGGGTCTTGTGTTCATCGGCTCCCTGAGGTTGAAAGGGGGGTCCATGTCATCGCACCCTGGCAACACCCGAGCCAGTCTAAACCTCATCACATCATCCTCCATTGGATTGTTGTGCATCGTGCGGCTCGCTGGTTGTATGAGAGTGCCCTTGGGAACATCCTTCAACTCACCGCCGACAACTTTAAGTAGGGGTATGCAAGTAGTGTCCTTGAGTCAAAACATGTTGGGCATCATGAGATGGCAGTCATCAAAGGCATAAAGAAGATGACACGGACTAACTAATTAGTAATCTTGGTGATGGAGTTGAGCTCGGATAATGTCAAGACACGGCTGGTGCCAGCAGCCGGCCTATTAGCATTCTCCCACTTGGGTGGATTATCAAGAACCACCACCGCTGGCTGCGCCTTAGTATCGTTGGCGGGAGGTGGCATCGGTGCTACAAAAATGAGCGGATGCGCCGCAGTGTTGGCGGCTGGCGGGGTCACTATGTCCGGCGACATGTTGATGCTCGAGTTGCTGTCCCTGAAGCTAGGCAGCTATATCGGCCCCTGTGGACCAGCCGCATTCCAAGAAGATAGCCCCTCGGACAACCCAGGGGGATGATTGCATGGAGATTCTCTTCCACTAACTTGTCTTCTCGTCCAATTTTTATCTAGTGTCCGCACCTTCAACATCAGCTCTTCAACAACGGTTTTATCCTTAGCCGCCGACTGGTTCTTCCTGTCCCTTCTTTTCTTGGCGTCCTCTTTGTAGTACTAGGTAAACTTCATGCTTGTACCAAAGCCAGACACACGGCCTACTAAGGACGGCGGTAACCACTTGTCCCTCTTCTTGTAAGTGTTCATTGCCTATTTAAAACCGTGTCCCATGGCTCCGTCGAATCCTGGGACGATGACTCGGTAGTAACATTCAATTCCTTTTCCTAAAGTGACAAGGAAAGGTGAATCCATTTATATTCTTGGCTTCATTATTTTAATTAGAATGCAATATACTTGAGATTCGCAGTAAATTCCTTACCAGCTCCTTCTCGAAGTCCTTCACCTCCGGATCGTTGGTGACGAACTCCCCTGTAATCGGGTTAGGTAGTAGTAGGCCCGGACAAAGTTCCTTAGCTGCAAGTCCGTGATTTTATGCCATGGGTTTTCTTTACCTAGGCATTCAAGCTTGGCGTCCTCCTTGTCCCAAATGGACTGTTTCCCTCTGTAACCCCCGCTTCCAAGCCGGTGGTTACCTATGTTCTAATCTGGCATTCTCCTCCCCTAGTTAGTCCATTTTATAGCGTCATTGGTAGCTATATCCTCCTTGAATATATTGAACTCTTCTTCGTCGAGCATCGGATTTTTCTTACTTATAATCTCCTAGCTTTCATCTTTGTCAATGTTGTTCTTTACCCGGGTTTTCCAGCTGCTCAAGGCGTTGCTCATCTTCGTGATGGCTAGTTTGTTCACCGGGTTCTTTCTCTCCAGGTTCTTGAATGGGTCTAGGAATGTGTATTGTTTGTGAAGATTCTTAAGGAGGTTCTCGACCAGAGCCTCATTGGCAACACTTCTGATGTGCTTCCTGTTGATCGACATGCTTTCCCGGATGATGCACCCAAGTTGCATGCCGTACCCTTTGGCAATCGCCTCAGGCACCATGGGTAGGCCACTTTCTGTGACTTCAGTGAACTCATCGCAGATGTTGGAGAGCACTTGCGTCTTCCGATCCTTCCTTTCCTTCTTCTTCTTCCTCTTCTTATGCATAGTGGTAGGGTTGCCACTACGGCCATCCATGCGCTCGCCGCCATCGGTGCATGCGCCGCCATCGATGGTGATGTCATCCTCCTCACCGCCTTCACTAGTTTCATCGTAGTCGTCATCGTCCCCCTCGTAATCATCATCGCCCTCATTGCCCCAGCAGCTCCGATAGCGTTCGCCCTCATCGATGGTGGTGTCATCCTCATCTCCTCCTCTGCCTCCTCTTGCTCCTGGGACGCTCGCTAGAACGACTCATTTTCTTCTCTGGCTTGTTCTTCGACGCTCATGTTCTTAGAAGGGCTGGCCTCATTATTGGTGGACATGTTTGCACTTCATAAAAAAGAGGGGAAAAGTTAGCACAAAAATTGACCAAAAAATTCAGCATGACCTTTGCTAATTTTTTGACCTAGGAGTCCCCATTTGTCAACCGAAACAGAAGTGAATCGATACTTCGGTAGAAATGGACAACTCAATTGAAATACCTCCAAGAAAAAACAACCCCAGCCCCATTGATAGGCCCATTGACCCCATCCATCATCCGTTAACAGATACATGTATAACAGATCCATCATCTATCATCCATCATCCATGCAGCCCCATCCATCATTCACACAACAGTATAATAGATACATTTATAAGAAGAACTTAAAAAACTTAAAAAGTACATCAAATATTTAAGCAGTATATATTCATACTTGTGCTTCTGTTGAATTAAAATTTAGTAGCAGTTGCTGCTGCAACTAGTACAAAGTAGAGGAAAACCACAGCTAGGCAATAGTGCATAGTTGTGACAATGTGATTCAAAATCATCAATCTGCTACTAGAACTATTAGTACCTAGCATCAAGCTAGCCAAGTGCTTGATGATAGGGTAACAGTCCTTGTCATCACCATTATCATGAGATAATAATCCTTGCACTGCTCAGTACCAAAAAACATGAAATGTAGCCTCTCTGTTTTTGGTCACACACAGCCTGACCCAGGGCTGCATTTTTGCAGCTCCTAGCTTCCTACTCATCAAATTGTGATAAGCAGGAGCAAACATCCACACAACTAATGAACAAGTAAACATAAAACACCATGTACTAATACAGTAATCCAAGAGTTCATCTTGTTCATGTGAGGTATCTAAACCTACAAAACTGATGGAAATCTATAGTAGAACCACCATATAACCTGCAACAACTATACACACAACCATAAAGCAACAAACAATACCCAATTACTAACCCTGATTATGCACCAAACAGTACCCAATTACTAACCCACTAAGTACCAAACGGTACCCAATTAATGAGCATCAAAGCATGGAATATGTATAGTACATGGGAGCTGAAAAGAAATAGTGAAACAGGGACAAATTGATTAAACAAAATTCAAACCCAGACAGCTAGACTAGAAAGCCCTGATACCACAGACATGAAGAGTTTTGTGTTTCTACGCAACCAGTAATTTGTAGAACTTTATATATTGCAGTCAACAACCAGTAAATTTAAGTGACATGCCGATGCAGAGCTATTTTTTATGGGGCTGCCAAATATGGGGTTCTGTTTTGATTCCTTCTGTCCTTGAGCACACTCTCTGGGTAATCAGTATTGTACATGTTTCTGCTTACCAAAAATAAATAAATGAGTTGTTACTAATTGTATACAATGCCTAGACCTGTAATTAATAGAGCATTGTATTACACTATTTTCCTAGCTGATGTTAAATCATGTATCATTGCTTAATAATGCTCAAATTAAATTGTCGTGCTATTTGTATCACATTCTCCTCTTGACTGGACATGATGCATACCTCTGGTTTGACCATGCTTCATATTACTGAAATATATATAAACCAGACTTTTCTTGTAAGAAACATTACCCTAAATTATACTACAAAGGATAGTGTACCATGCATTAATTTTTTTTGCTGCTTATATAGGCTAAATGAGTTCCATGACTTGTCCGAGTGAATATGTGATTAAACTGAACAACATCAGGACATATATAGTAGGTTGGTAACACTCTCACTTTGGCACTGGCAGGATTGCAGCAGAAACTTGTTAAGATTTGGGATGCTTTAGAAAAGGAAGCTAACACAATTTAAGTGAATTTAAGTGAACATGTTCACTTAAATCAAAACAGAACAGCATATTGCACACGTTTGGCACATAAGAGATGTGCAGAATTGACTAGCTGAAACAAAAGGCTTCATGCAAAAAACCCCAAACTTAATCGCTTTAGTTTTAGAGTTTGACAGTGTCAATAATTCAGACAAGAAGGTTGATTTTATATGCAGAACCGGGACTCAACCTGGGTGTTTAGGGTTGATCTAGTGCGGCTAATCAAACTAGTGCAGGAAAGAGATAGGTGAGGTGTGGTGCAGGCAAGAGACGGTGAGGCAGAGATGACGAGATGTACCTGCGGATGGGGAGGTGGTCGTCGACGAGGTGGCAGTGGTGCTCCTGCTACAGGATGGGCGCGGGACTGGTCTCCTCCTCCTAGGTTGTGCGTGGGACTGGCCTCCTCCTCTTAGGTCGCATGCGGAACGGGCCTCCTCCTCCAGTGAGAGCGCGGGATGGGCCTCCTTCTTCTCCAGTGCGGTGGGTGTGCGCACGTGTGGGTGTGCTTGGAATGTGTCTGTGAGGGCGGCACTAGGGTTCGTCGTCGGGCAGGTTGGGGAAAGCAAGGGAAAATGAAAGGAAAGGTGACAGGGAAGGGCTAAACCGGTTATTTGGCTAAGTGTCAAAGTTCTATGGCGCATACCAGAAGGATGCGCCATAGAAATCGTGCAATTCTGTGGCGCATCCTTCTAATATGCGCCATAGAAATTTGGCACTTAGTATAAATAGCAGCTGCGCTGGTCTGTGACACAAAACAGATGATACCCTAGTGGTATTAGTTTGCTCCACTATTATAAACCTCAGGCAACCATATTCAAATCCTGGCTGTCTCCTAGTTTTTATTTCTTTTTTAAAAAGTAATTTCAATTATGTTATATCATGCAAGAACATATACATATTTGCAACTACACATAATTATATTATTCTCAAAAAACCCGAACCATATACATCAATATCCGTATACACACACGGATATCATGATATATATGTAGTTTTAGCCCAGCTAGCGTAGTTACTCCAGAGTTTTGATATTCGCTATTCTTGTCCTTTTCCTCAGTGTAGAATCTATAACCGTTGATGTCGTACGACTGATAGGTCCTTAGGTTGTGTCTAGTTTCTGTGACAAGGAGAATATGAGTTTTTGATCTTCCGTAGAAGGCGTCTGCAGGGAATTGTCCAGTAGACTTTTCTTGAACCAATCCGTTAAGCTAGAGTTGTGCTCTCTGGTTATGTCTCCCATCTTCCTCAGCTGACCCAGGTTGACGTACTCCTGCTAGTTTAAGCTTTTGTGCTCTTCCAACCAAGGGCCGACCAATTCAGTGTGTTGTAGCGCGACTCGGTGTGCCCTATCAAAGTCGGCGCGTCGACCAACAATGCCAACATGCAGTGAGCGGTAGCCCTCGTGGTGACAATATCCAGCAAGCCTGCCGAGGTGCTTCTTGGTGGGTATTCCAACATCCTCGTTCTCGGTGGTTAGATAATTCTGGCAGAAGGAGATGCACTTGTAGATCAGAAAGCCCTTGTCTATGCTTTCATCTGGACGAGACTTGTTGCGAACAAATCCTATGATGACACTGTTCATCCTTTCAAATGACATCATGTTGTGCAAGAATGTCGGCCCGAGCTAGATGATGTCATCCATGACATGGACAAGCAGATGCACCATGATGTCGAAGAATACGGGCGGGAAGTAAATCTCGAGCTCGCATAGTATCACCATGATCTGTCCCTGTTGCCTATCGAGCTGCTTCATGCCGATAGACTTCCTAGAGATGATGTTGAAAAAGTTGCAGAGGTCAAGTAGCATCTCACGGACATGCTCGTCCATTATCCTTCGGATCGCAGCGGGAAGTATCTGCGTCATTGGCACGTGATAGTCGTGAGACTTCATACCGCTGAACCTCTTCTTCGCTACGTCCAGATATTTGTTTATCTTCCCTGAGTAACAATGAGGAACTTTCACTCATAGGAGGCACATGAAAAACTGCTCGAGCTCCTCCTGACTCAAAGTGAAGCAGGCAACACGAAGCACCATCTCATTCTTCTTAACCCTTTTGAGGTGACCTTGAGTCCCTTCCATCTGATCATCATCATCACTATCAGGGTACTGAAGTGATTTCTTGATGCCAAGCAATTTTAGGTCGTTTCTTGGTCCTCTTCGGCATGTTGAGCAGAGTGCCAAGCAGAATCTCGGTAATGTTCATCGTGATGTACATTACATCGAGGCTATGGGTCATGTGGAGGACCTTCTAGTACGGAATGTCCCAGAAAATAAACCTCGCATTCCATACACCCAGCAGCGGCTTTGTCCTTGGTCACTTCTTTCCCGGTGCAGGGCACTCTTGCCAATTATTCAAAAGCTCCTTGATTTCTTAGACGCTCCTCGGACATGGGGCTCTTTCGAGCTCGTCTTTACCATTGAACAGTTCACCATGTTTTTTCCATGGGTGATCCATGCGGAGCCACTTTCATGTCCCGTGGAACATGGTTTTCGAAGACCCTGGATCCTTTGGTAGATGGAGATGCGGGGTCTAATCCATGCACTTGACACATGCATTGTGTTCGTGGTTCACTTGGTCCGATACATATGCGTAACCAGGATAGTACTGCACCGTCCTGAGACATGTGGCTCTTAGAGGGAAATATTCTCGAGTGTAGGCATCCCACGTACGGGCTGACATCTCCCACAATGTGGCTAACTCCTCTTTCAACAACCCGAGATACAGATGCATATCGATACCTAGTTGTTTTGGATCCTAAATAAGAATGCTCATGGTTACGTATCTTTGCTTCGTGCACAGCCACGGGGGGAGGTTTTACGACCATACAAACACGATCCAGGTGCTATGCGTGCTACTCTGGTTGCCAAAAGGATTCAGTCCATCGGTTCTCATACCTAGCCTAACGTTCCTTGCATCATCCCCGAACTCTTCGAAATCGATGTCCAATGCATTCCACTAGCTAGCGTCTGAAGGGCATGTCAGTATCTTGCCCTTCTCCGGATCGTCTTCGGGTTTCTCCCTTTCCACGTGCCATTGCATGAGCTTTGCTTCCTTAGGTTCCACGAAATATCGCTGCGGACGGGGGGGGGGGGGTGGTGATAGGAAAGTACGATACCACTTTTCTAGGAACTTTCTTGTTCCCTCTCTTGTACCGTCATTGGCCGCACACTGGACATGTGCTTCTCTCCGCATATTCGTTTTGATAAAGTGTGCAATCATTGATGCAGGCGTGGTATTTAACATGTGGTAGGTCGAGAGGGCACACAATTTCTAGGCCTCCTCGATACTTGTTGCCAATGTGTTCCCCTTAGGAAGTCGACCGTGCCAGAATTCCATGTTCGTGTTGAAGCTCACGTCGGTCCATTTGTGTTACGCATTCATCTCTAGATCCTTGAGCGTTCCATTCAAGCGTGTATCCACGGGCCGACTCCTAGGATACAATGGAGTCATCCCGTCTATCTCCATTTGCACCGGCATGGCTTTCTCTCTGGCTACAGCTTTGGCGTTGCTCGTCTCCTTGAGGAGCAGTTCTTGAATATGAGGGTCCTGCAAGGCGGAAGTTAGCAACATTTGGGTGTTCACGTCTTCTCCTTCTTCATGATGATCATGCCCACTGGCATCTCCTTCTTCATGATGATCATGTCCGCCAGCATCTCCTTCTTCATGATGATCATGTCTGCCAACATCTCCTTCTTCATGATGACCATGCCCGAGAGACTCTTCATCTTATCGCCCGCCCTCGTCTTCATGACCACCATTTGCTGCCAACACCTCATTGAAGTAATGCATGAAACCATGCCTGAGAATCAGGGTCGATCCAACGCTGGAGTTTGCATGTTCTACATGGAAATCTTATCTGGGTCTTGTTATTCCGAATCATGTCTGCCTTTGCGTCTTTCTTGTACCTAGAAACTTGACCTGTCATGATGACCATGGTTTCCTGCGTGGTATACACATATAGATCACAAGCGAGAGTAGGTTAGAACCACACCATATGCACACACACATGCATGGTCTCTAGAAAAATTCGGCATGACCTTTCCTAAAAGTAGGATATATGGATAGTGCAAAAAAATTGCCGAAATGAAAATGAATCAACATTTCGGAAAACATCCATCCACCACACCGGGGAAACAAGCAACAAAAAAACTTCTTCCCATGCAAACATTCATGCACCACACAAGCTTCATGTATAAACACCATCTCGCCATCACACACCGCCCGTGTGACAAGCTTCACCTACAAAACATGCATATTCATGGCCAACTACTCACCTAGTAGATTCAATACCGAGACGAGACCGCGATGAGAGAGTGTGGACAAATATATCTACAAGTTATAGAGGAAAATAATAGATAAATAGAGATGTGGAGGAGAAAAGTAAGTGCATTTTAGATCTACAACTTGGAGAGAGGCTTCCCTCACCAATCTATCAACTAAAGTAGGTTTAAGTACAAAAAATGGATAAAAGTATGGGGAAAATTGGGTGGGAGGGAGGATGAACACGAGCTGGGTGTGGAGGAGGGGGAGAAGGATGTGAACTGGGTGGTGGTAGGTAGAGGGGTGCAAGCTGCAACCTTTTTATACATAGATCTAAAAGCATAGTTCTGTGGCGCATATAACAGATACGCGCCATAGAAGTTCACATTTCTATGGCTCATACTGCTATATGCGCCACAGAATAAGGGGCAACACTTTCTGCGGTGGGACCCGCGTCCACTTTCTGTGGCGCATATTGAAATATGCGCCACAGAAAACAAACATTTCTGTGGCGCATATTGCCATATGGGCCACAAAACGTTGGTCACCCAAATTCTATGGTGGGCCCTCTTCACTTTATGTGGCGCATATGGGGATATGCGCCACAAATATATAAATTTCTATGGCACATAAAGAGATATGCGCCATAGAAAGTTGGTCGCCCAACCCTAGTGGTGGTCCCCACCCTATTTCTGTGGAGAATGGTTTTCTCTATGTGCCACAAAATGATGAAGTTTCTGTCACACATGGCCCTCGCGTGCGCCACTAGATTTCTTCTGTGGTGCATGGTCTAAAATATGCGCCACAGAATAGCTGTCTACCTATAGATATTTTACTAGTTGTGTTAGTGATTCAAGATCCACGAACTTGTTTTCCCAGCACCAATGTTACATCGCGCATTGGGAACAAGACCAGTAGGTAATCATACCAATCATATCACCATATGACTCTTGTTAATCTTTTGATTCTTGTGTTCTATACTCTAGACGTTCTAGGTAGAATGTCAGTGAACCTTAGTATACCAGTAGTGCGATAATTTCACACCCACATTGTGAATGTCGCTAGGTGAACCCATGTTACATGACCCACACCAGTTTAAAGCCCATGTTATGTGGTGCCTAACTTAGGGATAACACATGATACCTTGATAATTTTAATTGAGATATCACCCTATGTATTATGACTACCACACAACAAATAAAGTGCATAAAAGTATTAACATGACATGTAATTCATATAGTGATATGTTATACACTTTGTGTCAATGATCTCCATCATCAATGTCTTCCGGCTCCATGTAGTCCTCCACGCACCTTGCGCATAGCATAGAGGTCCATCGTTTCTTGATCATCATCGCCAAGTCTTGCTTTTACAACTATTGCTACTCTAGCTAATAAAATAAAAACAACTATGGCTATTACAATAATAATATTACAATCATCATGGCTCCTACCACTCATGCCTAACGAGATTACAACATAACGCATCTCATACATCACATTGCAAACATCTCATAGCTATACCACATCACTTTCTGCAAAAACAAGTTAGACGCCTCTAACACGCTTTGCTAACCTATGGGGCTCTATGGTGACGTAGAGAACCATTCTTTTACCTTCGGGGTAAGAAAGCATCATCATAAATCGACCTGATTTTTAACTTGTTTGGGGTGTGTCCCTATTGCACTATAAATAGTACAATAGCTTCACTAGACTTCGTCAATACGTGATACCCCCATGTGAACTTCACCAAATTCACAAAATCCCAAAGTGCAAAATTTCCCTCGACTATTGCGGAAAAATAGGCACCCGACAAAGTTGTTTTGTGCACCCAAAGTACACTTCACAAACCAGTCTCGATCCAAAGATTGTAAAGTCGTCTCGGGCCGCTAATCACACAATACCGCCAAGATCCAAATTGCAACAATTGGATAGCAAGAAATATATTAACAATGTCGGAATTCGATGATTCCTCTATCCATACCTGTGCCTACGCATAGAACACTCTGATACCACTATTGGGGAACGCGCAACGCAAAAAAATTCTAGCACATAACCAGGATCATATGCAAGGGGAGAGGCAACATATCATACCCTCGAAGAGCGAACTAGCGGAAGCTTGTCGATGATGAGGTTGGACGTACGTTGATCCCCGCAACAAGCCTTAGAGAGTCGCAAGGAGATGTATTATCCGATGGATGGCTCCCACATACATGCACCTATAAAGACGTCGTTGTCCAAGCAGCCGGTACATCGATTCCCGCAACTAGTCGATTAGCCGCAAGAAGGTTTCTCTTTGTGAAGAACCCCATGATCAAGTGCTCCAAGTGTCGCACCTCCAGCGGTATCCACACGTACAATATTAGAGGCACCTCATCAAGGTGTGATCAAGAACACACAGTCGAAGTGGGAACATGTTGATGAAGATCCGACAGTGTTTCCGCAGTCCCGTCTTGATTGGATCCAAACAGAGGTAGAACTCGGTTGTGCTCTGGCATCGTAGAAGAAGTACCTAGGGCACACCTGCCCTAGGGTTTAGTGCCACGCCATGTTGATGGAGTAGAGAGGTGGCGGCGGTGCACAAGGCAGTGGTGCATGGGCGGCGCACGGCGGTGGCTAGGGTTTTGGGGCAGCGGGGTGCAGCGGCTTGGTGGAGGAAAATTCCACGACTTGAGTACCTCTTGGAGTGCCCCTTGGTTCCCTTTTATAGGCAACAAGGTACCTTGGGTCGTCCTTGACCCAGTCCCAAAATTTGGACGAGTTCCGGTAGGTGTAGGTCAAGGACTGCCTCCTTTAACCAATCCGAATTGGGGTAGGGGACATCTCCTTGTCCCTTATGGAAACATGGATGCACCTATTATGGAACCTTCTGGACATCCTAAGATGACCCGGGTCATCCTGTACCTTCCGGAACCTTCCATAACATTCCGCTCCTTCCAAAACCTTCCATATATGTCTGAAACCATTTCGGACACTTCCGTGATCATCTAGGACCTCTCGGAACCTTTCCGAGACCATCCGAGACACTCTCGAAACCCTTCTCTAATCTCATTAGTGCTCAAAACTTATTTCAAACACTCTCGGCAATATTCTGGAGACCTCCGATATATTTCGAGACACTCCAAACACTTTCGGAATTACTTCTCTACTAAATCTTCATTTGCAATCATATTTTGAATGCCATTGAACACTTAAGTGTGTCACCGTGTGGGTTCAGATATTTGCGGACATGTCTAGAACTCTTTCCGTGACAATGATTACTATTGGCATCTTGATACACGTAGTAACCCCCGGTAATAACACGAAGATCTTTATCGTCTGAACCGTTGTTGTAACATCCCACTTTCAGCAACCCTGATTAGTTGTCCAGAATGCAAAAATCCGGAAAAAAAGATTTTTCTTGTTTATTGATGCAGTATTTACTTGTTTGTTGCTTGTGCTTGTGCAACTGAATGTGTAGTAGAAGATGTACTCCTTACCTCACCCTCAGTTGACAAAAGATATTTCACAAAACTATCTTGGCTTATTTTTACATATTCTCAAAGTTTTTGGAATTTCAAAAACCTGAGCCAAGATTCCTTTGTAACCCTAACCATTTTATTAGCTTTTATTGACAAAATTACGGAGATCTATAAGATACAATCTCCTTATGTTTTCAATGATAGAACCTTCAACTACCCTTACCCCTAGGCTTTCCAAAACCCTTTATAAAGCTTTTGAACTCTACTCTTGGTAGAAGTACCAAGGACTCTTATATACTTCAAAACACAACCATTTTCAAAATACCCATCCTTATATCAAGCTAGGCTTGATGGTAACCCTAGTAGTAGGCTGAATTGCCTTGATCTGCTGTTTGATGAATTGTCTTGATCTGCTATCTAATGAATTGCCTTGATCTGTTGTTTGACTGGTTTGCTTAGGAAGTAGAATGAGATACTCTAGGAGCTCATACTCCTAAGTTAAGAAACACAAATCTCAACCAAATTACCCATGCTTGATCTAATCTCTAGTCACTAGAGTACCCCTCAATTCTCTTAGCCAGCTCACTCCAAAGTTAATCCTTTCTAACAGATTCGAAGTCAATGAAGACCAATTATAAGCCTGGATCCTTTCTACTCAATCTACACTTCAACTTCATCTACTTGACGATGAGTTTTGAACCTTACATCTCCTCAAAACCATCCCCTCCTATATTCTAGTCAAAACCCCCAAATCTGCCAAATTTGGGAGAATATCATTTTGTGGCCCAAAAGTTGAGGCGCCCAGGCAAAGCGGTACCCAAGTTGCTTGTAATCAACTGCGTTGACAACATTTGGCGTGCCAAATACTCAAAGGGTCTTTTTCGGCACGAATTGAACTTTACATTTCAATACGAAATATCTTGCTAACGCCCGTCAAGTTGCCCTCCTATCAGTTTTCGCCGTTATGTCGTTGCTGTCGTGACTGCCATGTAGGCTTGCATCATTGGTGCCTGCATCCATTACGCGTCTTATTCTTCCCCGGAGCGGCAATCTGTGGGGCGTTGCAGCCATGGCGCAGAGCTAGGACATGGACAAACTTGCTCGGCCCTGCTCTCCTTCCTGTAGGCTTGCAGCGTTGGCGCCTGTATCCATTATGCTTCTTCTTCTTCCCCGGAGCGGCAATCTGTGGTCGCAGCCATGGCGCGGAGCTAGGACATGGACGAACCTGCTCGGCCCCGCTCTCCTCCCCATCCCGAGTCGGAGCTCACCCTCACCATGGCCGCACCCATGGCACAACGCGGGGACGAGAATTGGTTCCCGGTGAGATCTATCACTATGTCGACCATGCTCGGTCATGTTTTCCTCCTCCAAAATCCGAGCTTGCCGTCGCTATGGTCGCACCCGCACCAATTCTGCCACCCCTGCCGAGGTCTCTATGGTAGCTCAAGTTCTGCCATGTTGAACCTCTAAGAGAGTTCGGAGTTGGGCGGCGGCAACCCATTATTGAACCTTTAAGGAATTTGCTGAAGACTGCGTGTCGTGCCAAGGTGTTCGGCTGATGCCTTCGGCTTATGCCAACGTCCATCGCTGATGTGAGATTATTTAGTTACTTCAATACGAAATTTCAACCACTTTAACTTGTTGATGTATTCCTTGAAAATTATAATATAATCGAGCACTAGAAATATTTTGTAGTGTGCATGAGCATGATCAGTAATATAATTGAAGACTAGAAATTTTAAGGCACTCCGTATAAAGGAGTAGATTAATATATATATAGAAGGTTCACTAGAGACACCACGGATATATTGTCTTACATGCCACACATAGGTAATATTAACTAACACAAAATAAAAGCAGGGGCAGCAGTAGGAGGCCGGGACACGGAGATGCCTAGCAGGGCAGGGGTATCAGCAGGAGGCAGGGACAGCCTAGTCGACGGGATACATGCAAATACTGACATAATCCCGGAGGAATTTGCCGAAGGCTGTGTGCCGTGGCAAGGTAAGCGTCCTATGCTGTCTACCTCTGCCTCTGCCAATGCCCACCGCATGCTGGATCATGTTGTCGAGGTCCACATTGATTGCTCTGCCACAGAATGGGCCAAACAGTCTCCCCTATGGTATTAACGGATTATCCAACACCGTAACCGTCTCAACACGTAGCAGCTCTTGTTGTCCCTGGATTCCTTGCTAGCGTCCACGTCATCATCATCCTCCTATTGATTTTTAAGAACATAACTTAGAACTCATACATATGATTGAATTGTATTACAACTCAAGAATTGACAGCATGTATATGTAAGACAATATATCCGTGGATATCAAAGAGAAAGCATCTCAGCAATAGTTTGATCAGTTCATATATCATTTCATCTCAACACAATGACAATTAGTTGCATCAAACTATATGTAGAATAAAGATTGCGGCCTCATAAGTTTCTTCAGGGATGGCGTGAGTGAACCAAGTAACAATTGCACAACCTATATTATTCTTGTACATCGCCCTAGGTTCACTAACTCATCCCTGAAAAAATATGACACCAATGTGTCTGCCTCTCTTTTGGGGCAAATTTGAATCATTGGCCGTAATAAGAAATTGGAATGTAATCCTACGAAACAATATTCAGGGCTATAAATATTCAGGTACAAAAACAATCCTAAATAATGTAATTATAAATAAAAAACCAAACGATTAATCTCTAGGTACATGTTGAAAATACTTATGATCAAAACCATGCATATACATATGCATCATACAAATCATTCAAAGATCAGAAACAATTCAAGGATCATACATGTAGTTCCATATGAGAATAAATCAAGGGCCTCATTTTTTTTCATAGATGGAGTTGGCAAACTAAAATACCAACAACACAACCTACTCAGATTCACCAACCCATCCCTAAAAAACGACACCATCATATGTGTCTCCCCTTACACTCATTTGTGGCAAATTTCAATCATCATCCTCGGTGAGAAAATGAAATGTAATTCTTACACACTATGAATACATGCATGCAATAAGAATTCAAAGATCATAGATCTATGAATGTAGAATAAATCTAGGGGCCTCATAAGTTTCTTCAGGGATGGCGTCAGTGAACCAAGTAACAATTGTACAACATATATTGTTCTTGTACATCACGCCAAATTCGATAACTCATCTCTGAAAAAATCTGACACCAATGTGTCTTCCTCTCTTTCGAGTCAAATTTGAATCATTAGCCATAATAATAAATTTTAATGTACTCCTATGAAAAAATATTCAGGGATATACATATTCAGGTACAAAAAAAATCCTAAATATTGTCATTATAAATAAAAACCAAAAAATTAGTCTTCAGGTACATGTTAAAAATACTTATGATCAAAACCATGCATATACATATGCATCATACGACTCATTCAAAGATCAGAAACAATACAAAGATTATATATATAGGTTCCATATGATAATAAATCAAGGGCCTCATTATTTTTTTCAGAGATGGAGTTGGTGAACCAAAGTACCAACAACACAACCTATATTGTTCGTGTGCATTGCTGCCTTAGGCTCACCCACCCATCCCTAAAAAAATGACACCATCATATGTTTCTCCCCTTGCACTATTTTGGGGGAAATTTCAATCATCGGCCTCGGTGACAAACTGAAATGTAATTCTTATACACTATGAATGCATGCAATACATAATTCAAATATCATAGTTCTATGAATGTAGAATAAAGATTACAGCCTCATAAGTTACTTCAGGGATGGCGTAAGCGAAGCAAGTAACAATTGGACAACCTATATTGTTCTTGTACATCGCCCTAGGTTCGCTAACTCATCCTTGAAAAAATATGACACAAATGTGTCTGCCTCTCTTTTGGGGCAAATTTGAATCATTGGCCACAATAAGAAATTGAAATGTAATCCTACGAAACAATATTTAGGGATATACATATGCATCATATGACTCATTCAAAGATCATAAACGATACAAAGATTATATATATAGGTTCCATATGCGAATAAATAAAGGGCCTCATTATTTTTTTAGAGATGGAGTTGGTGAACCAAAGTACCAACAACACAACCTATATTTTTTGTGTGCATTGCTACCTCAGATTCAGTAACCATGCCTAAGAAAATGACACCATTAGATGTGTCTCCCTTGCACTCTTTTGGGGCAAAATTGAATCACTGGGCTCAGTAAGGAATAGAATATAATGTTATATGAAGTTGTGTATCGAAATCAACACTCAACTAGCAAACCCTAAAACCCCTAAATCAAAGGTTACATATCGAATAAATTTACCGCACAAGAAGAACCGTATGAATAACAACGAGTTAAGAAATAGTAAATTTACTAGATGACAGATGAGCATTGGGGTTTTGTGACTAGACATATTGGGGTTTTGTGACTAGATGGTATATGCATCAATTGACCGTGTGAACAATATATATACTACCCTACTTCAAGAGCAAAAGAATCTATACACAATTGAGCAAATCCTATGTATGAACAGTGAAATCTACAGCTGCAACTAGAGAAGCTAGCAATGTAGTACCTTGGACTCCTCATCAGGGACCTCCTCCTCGAACTCGTCATTCTCTGTGATTGCATCGATGATTTCTTGTATGGCGATGGGGTCGTTGATCTAGAGCACCGGATTGCCTCCTCCTATCGTCTGCCCCTCATCCAGATCTGTCGCTGGCACCACGACAATGTCGGCCACCTTTTGCTCAACAGCGACGGCTACTGGCTGGATGGATGAGCTCGAAGCCTCGACGGTGTAACGACGAGCGGCGTGCGAGCCTAGAGAAGACGCCTCCGCCTGCTTGGCGACGACCGAGCCATCTGCTACTACGCCTTCAACTGGCTTCACCTCTAGCTCGTCTCCACGCGTACGCTTCATGGTGCACCTGGGGAATGCCGTGGTGCAAGCGAAGGAGCTTCGGCGTGTGCGGTAGGTGCAGATTGGGGTTTTGGGACTAGACAGATTGGAAGAAATGACACGAGCTCACGGAACAAGAAGGCCGAGCGGGTTTATAAACATTGGACCTTTGGTAGTCCTCGAGTGGACATGTGTGGTGGGCATGGGGATGGGGCTACCACGATCTCCACTTTTTTAAAACAACCACGATCTCCACTTTATAACTGCATTGAAAACATGCACATGGAAGACCTCGATTCCACTGCATGCAAGTGGCATAGAACCAATTTCTAGCAATGTTAGGTCTCCTCGAGGGGCCCCCTGACGCGTGGAAGTTACTTGCGGTAGGGCCTAGTTGGAAGTGAGATCGAGAGCACACTGCGTAAAAATGGGATATGTCTCATTAAAATCAAGTGGCAGTCCCGTCGACAACCATGCACTCGATGACCCCGTTGCCCTGTGCATGTGTTGTGGTAGTAGTAGTATGCTTTTCAGACGTGATTAAACATGACATGACCACTCGACGGCTTTTTCCATGGACGGCTTCGTGTTCCTTCTTGTAGAAGTCTCACTGAGAGAGACGTTCGTGCTGCCTCACGCTGTACTGTGAAGGGTAGGACGTGTGCAACCATCCACGTTGGATCACACATGATCCACGGTTGGTGTGCACGATCCGCGTGACAACTGTGACGACCAATCAGGGCGTAGTAGCCAGAGTGAGCACATGTTTGGGCTACTTCGAGAGAGGGGGGGGGGGAACTGAGTAGTACCAAAAAAACCAAGAGAAAAACTGAGTAGTATAAAAATGGAAAGTGATTGTCTTATACAATGAAATACAATGAAATGTTGCATCACCACACCTCATTGGATGTGTGTGTGTCAGTGTGCATCATTGTATTTTTGGAAAAGAACACATGCAGTGATGCCACCACAACATATGTCCAACCATGTCCAGGATCCACTAGAGTTCATTGCATTTATGTTCTTTTCATACACCACAAATTTGGTGTCATTGCATGTGTGTTCTTTTCATAAACCACATGGATCCACTAGAGTCGTTTCTTCTGTGTTCTTTTCTTAAACCACATGGATCCACCAATGTCATTGAATGTGTGTTCTTTTCAAAAACCACATGGATGCTCTAGAGTTCATTGCACGTGTGTTCTTTTCATAAACCACATGGATCCACTAGAGTTCATTGCATGTGTGTTCTTCTCATAAACCACATGGATACACTAGAGTTCATTGCATGTGTGTTCTTTTCATAAACCACATGGATCCACGAGAGTCATTCCATGTTTTTTTTCCTAAACCACATGGATCCACTAGTGTCATTGCATGTGTGTTCTTTTCATAAACCACATGGATCCACTAGAGTCATTGCATGTGTGTTCTTTTCATAAACCACATGGATCCACTAGCGTCCTTACATGTGTGTTCTTTTCATAAACCACAACTAGAGTCATTGCATTTGTGTTCTTTTCAAAAACCACATGGACCCACCAATGTCATTGCATGTGTGTTCTCTTCATAAACTACATATGGATCCACCAATGTCATTGCATGTTTGTTCTTTTCATAAACCACCACTAGTGTCAGTGCATGCGTGTTCTTTTCATAAACCACAGCTAGAGTCATTGCATGTGTGTTCTTTTGATAAACCACCTAGATCCACTAGAGTTCATTGCATTTGTGTTCTTTTCATAAACCACAAATTTGGTGTCATTGCATGTGTGTTGTTTTCATAAACCAAATGGATCCACTAGAGTCATTGCATGTGTGTTCTTTTCATAAACCACATGGATCCACTAGTGTCATTGAATGTGTGTTCTTTTCATAAACCACATGGATCGACCGGTGTGATTGCATGTGTGTTCTTTTCATAAACCACATGGATCCACCAGTGTCATTGCATTTGTGTTATTTTCATAAACCACATGGATCCACTAGAGTTCATTGCATGTGTGTTCTTTTCATAAACCACATGGATCCACTAGAGTTCATTGCATGTGTGCTCTTTTCATATACCACATGGATCCAATAGAGTTCATTACATACGTGTTCTTTTCATAAACCACATGGATCCACCAGTGTCATTGAATGTGTGTTCTTTTCCTCAACCACATGGATCCAGCAGTGTCATTGCATGTGTGTTCTTTTCATAAACCACATCTAGAGTCATTGCATGTGTGTTCTTTTCATAAACCACCACTAGAGTCATTGCATGGGTGTTCTTTTCATAAACCACATGGATCCACTAGAGTTCATTGCATGTGTGCTCTTTTCATAAACCACATGGATCCACTACATTCATTGCATTTGTGTTCTTTTCATAAACCACAACTAGAGTCATTGCATGTGTGTTCTTTTAATAAACCACATGGATCCACTAGAGTTCATTACATGTGTGTTCTTTTCATAAACCACATGGATCCACTAGAGTTCATTGCATATGTGCTCTTTTCATAAACCACATGGATCCAGTATGTTCATTGCATTTGTCTTCTTTTCATAAACCACAACTAGAGTCATTGAATTTGTGTTCTTTTCAAAAATTACATGGATCCACCAGTGTCATGGCATGTGTGTTCTTTTCATAAACCACATCTAGTGTCATTGCATGTGTGTTCTTTTCATAAACCACATCGATCCACTAGTGTCATTGCATTTGTGTTCTTTGCATAAACCACATGGATCCACTAGAGTGCATTGCATGTGTGTTCTTTTCATAAACCACATGGATCGACTAGAGTTCATTACATGTGTGTTCTTTTCATAAACCACATGGATCCACCAGTGTCAATGCATGTGTGTTCTTTTCATAAACCACATGGATCCACCATTGTCATTACATGTATGTTCTTTTCATAAACCACATGGATCCACCAGTGTCATTGCATGTGTTTTCTTCTCCTAAACCACCACTAGAGTTCATTGCATTTGTGTTATTTTCATAAACCACAACTAGACTCATTGCATTTATGTTCGTTTGAAAAACCACATGGATCCACCAGTGTCATTGCATGTGTGTTCTTGTCATAAACCACAGCTAGAGTCATTGCATGTGTGTTCTTTTCATAAACCACATGGATCCACCAGTGACATTGCATGTGTGTTCTTCTCCTAAGCCACCACTAGAGTTCGTTGCATGTGTGTTCTTTTCATAAACCACATGGATCCACTAGAGTTCATTGAGTGTGCGTTCTTTTCATAAACCTCATGGATCCACCAATGTCATTGCATGTGTGTTGTTTTCATAAACCACAAGGATCCACCAGTGGCATTGCATGTGTGTTCTTTTCATAAACCACATGGATCCACTAGTGTAATTGGATGTGTGTTCTTTTCATAAACCACATGGATCCACCAGTTTCATTGCATGTGTGTTCTTATCCTAAACCACCACTAGAGTTGATTGCCTATGTGTTCTTTTCATAAACCACATGGATCCACTAGAGTTCATTTAATGTGTGTTATTTTCATAAACCACATGGATCCACCGGTGTCATTGCATGTGTGTTCTTTTCATAAACCACACGAATCCACCGGTGTCATTGCATGTGTGTTCTTTTCATAAACCACATGGATCCACCAGTGTCATTGCATGTGTGTTCTTTTCATAAACCACATCTAGAGTCATTGCATGTTTGTTCTTTTCATAAACCACCACTAGAGTCATTGCATGTGTGTTCTTTTCATAAACCACATGGATCCACCAGTGTCATTGGATGTTTGTTCTTTTCATAGACCACATGGATCCACCAGTGTCATTGCATGTGTGTTCTTTTCGTAAACCACAGCTAGAGTCATTGCATGCGTGTTATTTTCATAAACCACATGGATCCACCAGTGTCATTGCATGTGTGTTCTTCTCCTAAACCACCACTAGAGTTCATTGAATGTGTGTTCTTTTCATAAACCACATCTAGAGTCATTGCAACTGTGTTCTTTTCATAAACCACATGGATCCACCAGAGTCATTACATGTGTGTTCTTTTCATAAACCACATGGATCCACTAGAGTCATTCACTACAAGAAAAGTTTCCTTCTGCAATGACTTGGCCCGACGGTCACCATAGAAGGCGCGTCTTCCACGACGGAATTCTCGGCTCGGTCGTGGCCGATGGAAAACTTTTTTTTCTGGTTTCGCGACCATCTACTATGATGGATCTGCTAAAACATGGAGGAAGCTCGGCCAGCACGTGGCAGAACCAAGATTTTCATTTCCTCGCGCGATGTTGACTCGCCGAAGTATTTTGAGGCGTGTGGGTCCCGGACGTCAGTGTCTCTACCAGACCATACTTTTTGGTCACGCTTCCCTGATTTGAATTCGATAACGTTGCTCGATCTGTCTGCCATTTAGTCAGGCTACTAGGGCCCACATGTCAGCCTCCCATTAGAAGGATCGTGTGTATGATTGAATTTTTTGTTCGCTCATGCTACCCTATTCTGAAGTTGATAGTGCTGCTCGATGCATCTACCATTTAATCAACCTCCTGGGACCCACATGTCATCCTCTCATTAGAAGAAACATGTGTATGATGGAATTTTTTTCCTTTGCTGGCTACCCCGTTCCGAAGTTGATAGCACTGCTCGACGCATCTACCGTTTAACCAACCTCCTGAGCCCCACATGTCGTCCTCTCATTAGAAGAAACCTGTGTATGATGGAATTTTTTTCCTTGGCTCGCGCTACCCTGTTCCGAACATGATAGTGCTCCTCGATGCATCTACCGTTTAATCATGCTGTTGGGCCCACATGTCATCCTCTCATTAGAAGAAACGTGTGTATGATGGATTTTTTACCCTCTGTCACACCTTCATGTTCTAAACTTGATAGTGTTGCTCGCTGCATTAGCCATTTATTTAGGCTGGTGGGTCCCTTATGTTAGCCTCACATTAGAAGAATCGTGGGTATGATGGAATTTTTTCTTCGCTAGCGCTACCCTATTACGAACTTGATAGCGTTGCTCGACGAATCTGCCATTTGCTCACGCTGCTAGGTCCCCCATTTCAGCCTCTCATTACAAGAAATGTGTGCATGCTGAACTTTTTTCTCGCTCGCGCCTCCCTGTCTCGAACTGGCAACGTTGCTCGATGTAGCATCTGTATAAGGTCGCGCTGCTGGGTCCCACATACTCGCCTCTCTGTAAATGAAACATTGATTGCTCGATGCAACATCTGTATAAGGTCTCTGCTAGGTCCAACATGTCAGCGTTTCTGCAAATGCAAAGTGTGTATGATGAACTCCATTGTTTTGACCTTGGCAACATTGCTGAGTCCCAGATGTCAGCTTTCTCTGTGTAGGAAACATGTGTATGCTGGAAAAAATGTAAAAGAACGACAAAGATTATACTATATATTATATATTTATATTGAAAAAATAGGAATCTTATAACTCAAGACTTCAACAAATGGGAACCGCGTGTGCTTCCACTATGTCAGAACCATCTATGCCACTACTAGAAAAGATTACATTTAGAAATGTTGAAATCACTTAAAATGAAAAGGCCGCAACCCTGATGACTTGCCATAAAAAATGCTAAATGCTTTGTACAAATACAACATGGGTAGGAGAAGCTTGTCCTATCCTTTATCAGAATGGCACGAAAATACTAAATTAAGACGATTTTGGGTGATAAAAAAATAACTTGGGTCCAATCTTGTGAACTAATGGGCTTCTTATCATGGGCTCCTTACCGAAACTTCTTCAATGTGGTTCATGCTTAAAAAACCAAGTAACATTGTGTTGAGGGTTGGCGTCCCACGGCCAACCTGAACCTGGAAGGATAAATTAGCGAGGTTTTGGTCCATAGTTGGCCTCACTGAAAATTCAATGTACTCAATATGTCGGGGGTTGGTAGTCCACCTGACCCGAGAGGCTAAATTTGCAAGGTTTTGGGCCAGTGTTGGGTCGAATGTGGAATCTTTTCGCTAGGTCCTTGTGCGAATGCAATGTAGTTCGTACCCCATCCTCAAAAATATGCAGTTGGTAACCTAAAAAATATATACTATGCTCACCATGAAAGGTAAATTAAGGGTTTTTAAACAATAATATGGGAAGTTTTTTGTCCAAAGTGGGGTTGAAATATTCATTTTCATAGGCTGAGTAGTAAAAATATATTGTACTGATGGTTGATGGTCCACCTGACTTGGCGGTACCTACGCCGAATCCAAAAGAATGAAGTTGGAAATGGAGAAAAGTGAACAATATTATGCCTTATTATACATAGCAAACATAGTGAGGAACTTAGGCAACACAGGATTCGAACATGGAAAGTACTGGGGGGAGTTTGACTAATTGACATAAAATCGTGTCATATCAAGTCTTACAGCGTGCAATCATCTTTTCAACAAAGGATATATTTCGAGATGGTTTCGGTGGATTTGAATCGGCATAAGTGCCCAATCGATTTGATGTACTCAAAACCTTGTAATCATGCCATATAAACTGTTGGCGATAAAGACACGGTGGCCTTGACTTGCCCCGCTTTAGGCAGCTCGGGTAAGCACCAGCTTATACTGATCACTCGAAGTTGTATGCTTCTGTACGATCAAATTAGTACATGCCATAATTAGCGCCAATATGTGGCATTATCATCATGCAAAAAGGCTCAGAATTCGCACATTTAGTACACAGTTTCGAACACAATAATACAACCAGTTTGTACACTAGCACAGACAGTACAATATCAGCACATTAGAGCTTGACTTTATCATGTCACATCAGATCTTGACTTGTTCATTTCACATACAAAAGCATGAGCAAGGATACATACTATATTGAATAAGTAATTTCACGGTAGTGCCAAAAGGAAGCCATGTATCAGAGACAATATGGGGTCTGCGTAAACAATTTTTCTTTTTTTGGAAAGGTGTGCATTAACTCTTTTCTTTAGAATACCGGCATAAACATTTGCGGCTATAATCCTAGGGCGTCTCGACCTTCTTTGGCGTACCGAGCCAATATCAATTACAACCCAGTTAAGGCCTATTTTGTGGACCTATAAGAAGCAGTGACCTACTTTTCCCGTTCACTAAGAGGAAAGAAGGAATATTCCTATCAAAACACAAAGCTGCAAGAGGTGCGATGGTTCAGAAAAAAAACTGCACGAGTCACGTATATACAAGCCAGTAACAGTACAGAAATCACGCTACGAAATAAGCACTTCTACATGGATTATACCGTGGAAGGCAGTACTAAATACAAAAGCATGGTAGGGCTCAAATAAACTGATTCAAGCTGGCCACTCAAACCAGTGTGCTAATAGTCAACTGTTGAACCATGATGCAAAAAAAGATGACACAATGATACACTAGAAAGATCCACATCTCAGTCTAGGGACGGCACAACGAGCATACCACACCTAAACTAGGTATAAACCAAATTGCCGCATGTCGCACACAGTACCAACTATCTTTGGGAAGGTTGATAACTGCCACATGCTCACCTTCAGTTGGCTGCAGGTTACAACATTTAATCTGAGGGAACTGTATTCCGCAAAAGCTCCTGTATGTTGTGTACACATAGTTTTTCCTCATGAATGGGAACAATGTGCCATCAGAAGCCTTGCGTCCGTGTTTCTTCATCATCTTGTCAATGATTGGATAATTGAGACCGAGAAACAGAGAGTTGTCCCCCAGGCTGTTAACCTACCTCCACACGATGACCCTTGGAGGTCCAGTAGAGCTAGGATCCTCTTAAAAATGTAGACACGAGAGGACGGATATAGGCATAGGTTAGTCCTATTTTGAGCACGAGGAATGATTTCACCCTCTTCGCCATGGGTAACCCCCATACCATACATTGTAATTATGATCATCAAGTGTTCACCATCAGCTGATCGAGCGAGGAACCACATGCCTGATCGATCATTCAGAATAGGTGCTAGGATTACAAACGGAAGCTCCTTGTTTCCTGCAACATCCGAATTCGAGACAAAACATGCATTATCTTAGTTTCCTAGTTGTTGTAAGTTTCAAAAGAGGAAGCGCCACTTTTTGATATAGAGGCATGTCCACTAGAATTCTATAGGATTAGATGCCTATAGTATTTTGGATCAACTAGTGTTTGATTGCAAAGGAAAACCAAAGGAATTGTACAAAGAGGTTGGAGTGGATGAAAAATTTCCTCCAAAATAGAGTGCAAAGGAATCCTTTGAAGGAATTCCTAAGGATTATACTCTTTCGAATCAAGCAACATTTTATAGAAAAAATATCTTAAGGATCCAAATCCTACACAATTTCTCTGAATCCCAAGGCAAAATCCAAAAAGGAAAGATTGGTGTCCTACAAAAATCCCATGTGATTCCTACAATTCGAGGAGGGCCTGAAAGTACAAACAGATAAAGAAACTTGGCTTCATTGTGTTGTTCTCACAATTGAGATGCTGGTTAATAATACATTTCATATTCTAACAATGAACAAAGTTAATAGTGTAGGGATGCCGTCATACACTATATTTTTGGAAGGCATATTACTAGTACTAATTCATTATTGGCAATGGTTCATTCATTTTTTTAGGACATAAGGCATGTGCTCATTCAGTCATATGAAATGTAAAACATAAACAAGGTAGTTAAAGAACAACTTCACTGAATCCCTCACAATGTATCATAATGGAACTAGAATTACCTTCCGATGTGGGATCCCAGCAGTAGGTACAACCTTGACTTGCGACCGCAAAAATGAGGCCACCGTGTTCAATGGCATCATAGTACTGTCGTCTTCCATGACCTGAATCCTCTAGACATCTCCAAACTTGGCTACCGCCTTCCACATAGGCGATTTTACCGTCGAACAACGTGAGAAGCTTATAGTCAGTGTAACCCCCAGCTTCTGTGGGCACTCTGCAGATTACGATCTTCAACAGCTCAAGAGATCCATCCCATGACTTATTAAACTTTTCTCCATACCTGCAGATTCGCTAAAAAAAAACTTTTGAAATGTGAATGAGCTCAGGAATGACTACATGTAACTGGGGGAACCATGGCTGGATAGTAGCATTACAGGTTATATACTGGATGTGAGGCGGCCTCAATGCGCAAGTATCCGTAGATGGAACGTCGATTACTCGATAGGTGTAGATGTTCTCTAGGCACCAGGCCTGGCGCTGGTCCACGGCTGCGAGCCAGTCGCCGTTCATGCCAACCTTGAATTTTTCGTGCATGAAGGACAGGATGGCGGTGCGCCGAGGATGGTCGAGGGGCACCATGTCGTACACCGTGTCGTGCAGACAATGTACCCTCGTACCATCATAGTTCCTGTCGAACCAATAAGCAGGCTGAGGCATCAGTAGGTAGGGTTCATTCCAATGGTGAAAATTCCATTTCGTACCTTCGTTGTTGGCGATATGATCGTATAGCAGCTTGCAGCATGCGGCTAGCCTGATGGCACTGGAAATGTCCAGACGCTGAACGATGAGGGTGACATCGTCCGCGCTGAGTTGATCCCACTTGCATCGCCCGCTGAGCTTCGAATCGGCCATCACAACCGGATGGATTTAGGCGGATGCCAAGTGCGACTGGGGTTTTCTGCAGGAGGAGGGGAGCGTTAGGAATGGGTGAGAAGAGAGAGCATGGGGGATATCGTGGGCGGAGTGGGGATTGGGGAACAAGATGGAGAGGCAAAGAAAAATACGAGGGAGGATATTTTACTTGCTTGCTCTGTCTAGTCAACAGCAGCATCAAGGACACCGCCACCTAGACTTCACTGTATGTTAGACTAGCACGCTACGTAGCTAGTAATTTGACAATACTCCTACTTACTACGTATCAGAGGTGCAGTATTGTCTAGTCACATCAGTTTGACCAGAGTGTTTTCTTTTTATAACTTTCATTTCAACATAGTGTACTAGTATTTTTAATGGAAAATAGGAGTACGAACTACTAGTAGTAGTAGCCGCGACATGGACACATGTACTTTCATCTTGTCCATACATGCAGAACTCATAGCACAAAACCGAAAATATATACACCAGATATAATGCACAGTATGGGTTTGTCCGTGGTATTTTTGGCACGTTGCATGTGTTCATATATGTTCTAGTACAAGGTACATGGAATTACTCGTCTACATCATGCAACCGCGCAGCAAAATGAGAGACATGCACGAAACCAGATTTCGCTCAAATCAGGCAACGTGCATGACTTTTTGTGTCTCTGATTCACTGACATGTGGGCCTGTTTCGGGCGGCCCCACCTGCCAGTGAGAATCTGTATGCACTATGCGCTTGGAGCCACTAGGTACGTCCACGACAGAAATTACAATTTGCAACTAGTTGCACCGGCAACAAGCTGTTGCATGTGGCACTTCCAAGTTTTCAGAAAATGTGAAATAAATCATGAACATAGATCATATTTATATAGTTCATCTATAAAGTTTCATCCCAAAAATATTACTAGTACATGGCCTGGCCACCACAAAATGAACAAACGAACACAAGATATTGTTCGCTTAGGTTTTTTCTTTTTCATTGCCACAGGTCACATAAGATCTTATTGTGGGACTGAATATTGTAGATGCACAAGATACAACATAGCAAATGTTCCACATTTATTTCACATTTTTGGAGAACTCGAAAGTGCAACAAATAATAAAGGGGTGCGGGCTAAACGAGTTGCAGAATATTCAACCCGCACTGACTAAAACTATGGCTTGCATACAGAAGGAGTTTGATCAAATCGCATGCCTTGCACTATATTGCGGTGAAATGAGTGTTAGAGTACAACAAGTTAATGGCTGAGGCCACACGATACAAATAAGGCGAAGGAAATAATTCAAGATACGCAAATCCCTATTCCATATGATCTCTCTTGAACCGTTATTTATGCTGGTTCCAATCCTTCGCGTTGGCCAAGCTTGGGACGGACCACAACAGGGTCTGCCGCCAATTCCAGCCAATGTTTTTTTGAGGGAAATTCCATCCAATGTTGGTTGAGAAACCAACAATGGCGTCTTGAGCATTCATACTGATACGGCATATTTCAGGACAAAAATTAAATCCATCGAGCCTAACTGCATGCGGCGAGGTGTATACACAGTTGCTCCTCGTTAGATATCCAGAGCCAACTCCTTCCACGCCAGCTAGAATGGTAATCAGATAGTTCAATCCCAGGAAGATAGAAAATGCTCCAAGGTCTAAAACCCTCCACCATTGCCTCGGTGGAAGTAACCTACTAGTGTCGATCGAGAACACATGGCAGCAAAACCCAGTAGAATAGGTGTGAATATTGCGGCCGTGATGATAACCAACATTTTCAGCCACATGATAACCACCATAAGTAGTGTCATACCACCTAGCATTAACGCCCATAGTATTGATTAGAATAAGGCTACCACCATCAGAAGATCTTGCTAACCACCACAGATTAGGACTGTACTCACGATTACTGTCTAATTCAGGTGGCCTCGAAGGACGCACAGGACCTTGCAAGGAAAGCACATTCAGAGGTCCGTTGAGCAAAATTTGAATGATGAAGCTTGAAAATTTAAGGATGGAAATTTTACCCCATGCCCAAGGATCCCATGCATAAACATTGCCAATCTGAGTTACAGCATAGACAACTCCCTTTTGGATAATTGCATCATGGTAGCTGAACATGCTGAACAGGTTCTCAAGAACCATCCACATACTGTGAAAACCATCAAGGAAGGCAATTACCGTGTCGAAGATGGCCAGGACAGAGAAATTCTTATAGTTCCCAGCAATTGTGGGAACTCGACAAATGGCTACCTTAAGTAGATTAGTAGGCTGACCAGCCGCGATAAACTTAAGTACCTCGGGTGTGGCCTCAAAATCAAAGATCGCTAGTAGAGGAATCCAGCAACGAGTGAACACATTCACAAGCTCCCAGTTCCAGGTGAGGCCAACAGTGGTGATCCAATCTCCATGGGCGCCTGCCCACTTCTTACCCTCACAATCTGGCATCACAGCATCTGAGGAGGACCTGTCCAGCAGCATTAGCTCGCACAAGGTCCACCCAAACTTCTTTGGCTTCGCTACCCCCGCCAATAGTAGCTGCCTCAGAGAACTTCATGCGATTGTCATGGTAGAAGACATTGTACTCACGCGATACCTCAGTTGAGTGAGAGTGAAGAACACAGGGGAGACCAAACGGATGAGATTTCAATAGGGATGCACTATGTGTTTCTGAGTAAAGATAATGTTTGCAGCAGGCGACGAGGCTCGCGGCGGTGATGACGTTGCATATAGCAGAGATTTCTTCAAGGGGGCCATCGTAAAACACCCTAGAAGTGTCACTGTCATCGATCAATTGGGCCATCATGAGGAAGAGCTCGAGAAGGTGGGGGCCGATGGTGTTTGGTTTTGATTGGGGGTTTTGGAGGAGAGAGAAAGCGGCAGCTGGCAGGGCGAGATGGAAAACAGTCTATCAAACTAGGCACCGGAGCTGATCCTAAAGCGGCATGGTTGCGTTGCCGCGTGCCTGTATTGGTGTGCGAGTGGTAATGGCTGTCGCTAGGATGCTAGAGGTGAAGTGAGGATGGATATCGAGGGAAAGAGAAATACCGAATGAAATAAAACCAAGTGTGCCTTCTTTCTCTCTGCTAAATCTAATGTGCCTATCGAACTGGGCTACGGAGATGCTCCGAAAGAGGCATGGCGGCGTTGGCGTGTGCTAAAGGTGGGCGAGTGGGGATCAGTGAGAAGATGGAGAGGAAGAGGACGGAGAGCAAAGGAAAATAGAATAAATCGATTGAAATCGTACCGCCTACCGAGCATGGTTTTTCTCTCTTCTCTATGTTTCCTGGTGCCTATCGAGTAAATATGTCAGGCCTTTCTAGGATTAGTACAACATAAGCTAGCCTAGCACAGGATAGAGCTGTACTATCCTCTCAAATAAATGGTCATGGCGGAGAGACGGTTTGGAGTATACTCAGAGCTCCTCTTGCCAAACGTAATAATCCTTGGATCTTCTACATTCATCATCTTGTGCAGGTACATTTGGAACAAGTACTACTGTAACTAATAAACACATAAAAGGTTCCACCGGTATTTAAGGAACCAAAACTGGAATATTACTACTCTCGAACTCTTGTGTATTACAACAACAAAATGCTCACAAAATGGGCTACCAGTACCATATGTACACCCACACACTACCACCTCAAATAAGCTTGCCTGCCACACCGCCAATCTACTCTCCCCTGTCGGCTGTCGGCATATACGCCCTGTTACCGGACCCCAAATCGAACATCTCTCATTTTAATAAAGAAAAAAAGTCGATAATCTCTCAAAAAAAATCAAACATCCACCAAAAGAAAATCCATTGTCTAATGCTTCCTGTTCAATATGAACGGACGGTCGCAATTGCTCGAGCGTCATGTGAGAGTAGTAATCGTCTAAGCTACTGGTTGTAGCTCCGCGAAAGCACACGCCTAGAAGCGGCAAAAGAATTTATTCTCTGTTAGTGACGGAATAAGATCGACAATATACAATACCAAATCAACAAGGTAGTGGCTTTATCCGTCTGACCAGTGAGAGCCGACACGAGTGGTGAACAACTTGAAGCACAGCGGAACATGTGCCTTTAAGCCATACAATACGTACACCTCCGTTCTGATTTAGAATGGTCACATAGTGCTAAATAACTTAGACTAGTAACTTGCACATGTACCTTCATAGTGGGTAACAACATTTGTGTAGTGTCACGCAAATGCCTAATTAATTAGGTAGTAGAATCATATACTACTAGTCTTGGTATGTGTGATGTTATGGTAACTATCTAAGTTAATACATTTAATCCGAGACAAGTATCTACGCTTACTTGTAGTTCAAGTTTGTCAAGACGCAAAATCTTAGGAAGAAGTTTAAACTCTTGTCAAAACTCTTTGTGGTTTCTAATACGGAGTATATTAATTGACTGTCTGATGGGTGCCTCCAAAAGCTTTTTCTTAAAACATTCAAAGCAACCTACAATTTACTTGTAGTTCAAATTTGACCTAATTTTTATGAATCTACATAGAGTCATTCAAGTGGCGGAGTTAGCTAGGAAGTTTGAAAACTCATAAAACATAGAAATCGTTAGTACAATATGTTGGTCCACTATATATACTAGTAAGTTGCACGTGCCTTGCACGTGAGACTCAAATAGTAGACGTATGCCATATGATCACTATATACAATTATAATTGATAAAGCAAAAATTATAAATTTGATTAACATCTATAAAGTGTGGGTGTATATTTGGTCCTTGTCCTTTGTATCATCATGTAGAAGTTAAAGATTATTAGCTACCTAACACATGATTTTTTTTATAAGATGGTCTAGAGAAACAAGGGAGAAGATTCTAGTATGATGGATAAGTGTGTTTTCAGGTTTGTGCATATAATTCATTATACCGAAGACTATTAATAGAATCTTCTAGATTCTAGAATGGAAAACAAGATACAACGACTGGAAATATTGGGATTCGCGAGTCTTGATCCAATAGTCAATATTCAAAGTTCTTTGTACAATATATAGTGGTAAGATCATGTAGAAGTCAACGATTATTAGCTACTAGTAAGTTGCACGTGAGACTCAGATAGTAGACGTATGACATATCATCACTATATAGAATTATTATTGGTAAAGCACAAAAACTATAAATTTGATCAACATCTATAAAGTATGGGTGTATATTTGGTCCTTATACTTTGTATCATCATGTAGAAGTCAAAGATTATTAGCTAGCTAACACATGAAATTTTTTATCACATGGTCTAGAGAAACAAGGGAGAAGCTTCTAGTATGACGAAGAAGTGTCTTTTGAGGTTTGTGCATGGCATTCATTATGCCAAAGACTATCAATAGAATCTTCTAGATGCTAGAATGGAAAAGAAGATCCAAAGGCTAGAAATGCAGGGATTCACGAGTCTTGATCCAATGGTCAACATTCAAAGTTATTCATACACTATATAGTGGTAAGATAACATACTAGTAAGTTGCACGTGCCATGCACGTGAGGCTCGGATAATAGACGTCTGACATATTATCACTATATAAAATTATAATAGGGTAAAGTGGAAAAAATATATTTGATCAACATCTATAAAGTATGGGTGTATATTTGGTTCTTCTACTTTGTATCATCATGTGTAGAAGTCAAAGATTATTAGCTACCTATCACTTGAAATTTTTGGTAACATGGTCTAGAGAAACGAGGGAGAAGATTCTAGTATGATGGAGAAGTGTGTTTTGAGAGGTTTATGCATAGTGCATTCATTGTGTTCAAGACTATCAATATAATCTTCTAGATACTAGAATGGAAAAGTAGATCCAATGGCTGGAAATGTTCAGATTCGCGAGTCTCGATCCAACGGTCAATATTCAAAGTTATTTGTACACTATATAGTGGTAAGATGTCTAAAAACATGGCTTGTGGCATTAAGATCCATACTCTTCAGACTGTCTTTACAAAAAGGAACAATCTCGTCATCACTTAGAAAATTAAGAATGATATTTCCTGATATTTGGAAACTCACATCAATGACATTGTTTACTACAAGAAGATGCACCCCTACCTCTGAAAAGAAAATTAATTCAAGAGCAATCTATTGAATTTACTTATAGGTCAAGTTTGATCTAATTTCATTAAATTGTCAAGATGCAAAATCTTAGCAAGAAGTTCAACTTATTGTAAAAACTATCGGTAGTGGTTTGTGATATATTAAATTAGCCCCCAATGGTTACCCCCAAAAAACGTAAAACTTTCAATGCAAACTACAATTTACTTGTAGTTCAAAATTGACCTAATTTCAATAAATCGACATAAAATCAATTTCAAGTGGGCAAAGGTAGCTATAGGAATAAGTTTGAAAACTCATAAAACATGGGAATCATAAGTACAACATGACAGTCCACTATATATGTCTGAAAGCTTGGCTTGTGGCGTTCATGTACATATCCTTCGGACGTTGTTTGTGAATACTAACAATAATCTCATCATCACTTGGAAAATTGAGAATGTTCTTTCCTGATAGCTGGAAACGCACACCGGCGGTACTGATTACTACAAGAAGATGCATCCATCTACCTCCAAAGAGACATTTAATTAAAGAAAAATCCATCGCGCTTACTTGTAAGTTTGAGCTAATTTTTCGATAAATTGTCAAGATGCAAAATCTTAATTAGAAAGGAGTTAAAAACCTATTGTCAAAACTCTCGGTTGGTTTCTGATATATTACCTGAGCCCCAAATGGTACACCTCCAAAAGTTTTTTGTAATTCTTTAGAAGAAACCTACAATAATTTAGTTGTTGTCTTTCAAGTTTGACCAAATTTTGATAAATATAGGCATGAAGTCATTCAAGTGGGGCAAAGTTAATTAGTTATATAGGGAGTTTGAAAACTCATAAAACACGAGAATCGTAAGTAAAACACGTTGGTCCACTTAATATGTCTAAAATCTTGGCTTATGGCATTGAGATCCATATTCTTTAGACCTCCTTTACATAAAAGAACCATCTCGTCATCACTCAGAAAACTGAGGATTTTCTTTCCTCATAGTTAGAAACTCCCACCGACGACATTGTTTACTAGAAGAAGATGCACCCATCTACCTACGAAAATACATTTAATTCAAGAGTAATCTATCGCGCTTACTTGTAGCTCAAGTTTGATCTAATTTTGTTAAATCGACAAGAAGTCAGTGAAGTGTGCAAACTTTGCTAGGAAGCTTTAAAAATCCTAGTACTAAAAACTTGGCATTACGTATAAGAAACCATTGGTCCAGTTTGTGTGATAATTAGGGTGGTTGCATTTTCTTTTAAATATGGTAGGTCTCATAGGAGAGAGGTGCTTGAGAGTTAACACGATCGATGGAAGTACAACTTACATCAAGGACCTCATAAAAAATCAAAATTGCATCAAAGTCCATCCATTTAACACAATGACCCTAAAACTGAATAATGAAGTGTGTGTGTTTTGAGGTTTGCGCATACTAGCGTTCATCATGCTAAAGACTAGCAGTAGAATATTTCTCGATGGTAAGGGAAAATAGAAGATCTAACTGTTATCAATGTTTGGATTTGCCAGTCTTGATCCAGCGGTCAATGTTCGAAGTTAATTCGTACACTATACAATGGTGGTATGGTATTGTAAGATATAAGACAAGATAAAGATAAGATAAGAAGTACCACGAATGGCTGATCTAATGGTTGGTCTCGTAGGAGCGAGGTTCTTGAGAGTTAAGATGGTCGGTGGAAGTACAAGTTACATCAAGGACCTCATAAAAATGAAAATTGCATCCAAGTCCATGCATGCATTTAGCACAAGGACCCTGAAACTAAGCAGTGAAGTGTGTGTTTTGAGGTTTGCGCATACTAGCGTCCATTGTGCTAAAGACTATCGGTAGAATCTTTCTTTATGATAATAATGGAAAAGAAGATCCAATGGTTAGCAAAGTTTGGATTTGCCAGTCTTGATCCAACGATCAATGTTCAATGTTTGGATTTGCCAGTCTTGATCCAACGGTCAATGTTCAAAACGAGTTCAAAATTGCCTTCCCTCCCGATGTTTGGCCGATCTTTTGAATAACCTTCCCTCCCGATGTTTGGGAAGCAAGTGAAAATTTCGAAAACCGGAAAATTTTGAATTTTTGTGCCGCCAAGGACCAAAGTGGTTTCCTTCCTATGTACTCCTCGTGCCTACTCCACACCAATGCGCGGTTGGCGGACACGCCAGAGACACAGAGTCGTCGTACTAAGGCACACGTGCGTAGCTCCACGCCGTGGACGAAGGGAGAGAGATCAGCCAGACCGGTGCGAGAGGGGTACGGGGAGGAGACATGGACCGTAGGGAAGGAGAGAGAAAACACACGATTTGTTTTGTGTGCATAGGTCCTGAAATTTACTACTAGTAGAGTGTACACTGTAAGGCCGCAGGAGTACCTCGTGTTATAAACCCATCATAACTTTGCTCTGACATGGAAACGCCTTCAACTTCTCTTCGCTGCTGCCCTCTTCCCCTGCCAAAGTTTTATTGTCTCAGCATGTACAGCGCGTAGACAGAGGTGACCATATGTCTAAGCAAAGAAATATACGTACCACTCCCGCATTGTGTAAAAAATCAGATCTTAATAAGGATCAGATAGTAAACGTATGACATATCATCACTATATAAAATTATAATTGGTAAAGAACAAAAAATTATAAATTTGATCAACATCTATAAAGTATGGGTGTATATTTGGTCCTTTTACTTTGTATCATCATGTAGAAGTCAAAGATTATTAGCTACCTAACACATGAAATTTTTGATAACATGTTCTAGAGAAATAAGGGAGAACATTCTAGTATGATGGAGAAGTGTGTTTTGAGGTTTGTGCATACCATTCATTATTCCGAAGACTATCAATAGAATCTTCTAGATGCTAGAATGGAAAAGAAGATCCAACGGCTAGAAATACTGGGATTCACGAGTCTTGATCCAACGGTGAACATTCAAAGTTATCCGTACACTATATAGTGGTAAGATAAGATAAGATAAGATCATGTAGAAGTCAACGATTATGAGCTACGAGGGAGAAGATTCTAGTATGATGGAGATGTGTGATTTGAGGTTTGTGCATAGCATTCATTATGCTGAAGACTATCAATAGAATATTCTAGATGCTAGAATGTAAAAGAAGATCCAACGATCAATATTCAAAGTTATTCGTACACTATATAGTGGTAAGATAAGATAAGATATCTCTATCTCTACTACTATAGTGGAGTAGTTTCGAATTGGATCCATAGCACCAATCCTGACCATTGGGCTGTTGGATCCAATGGTTTAGAGAAGTTGGCTTCGTGTTGAATAGTACCTAGAGCAAACTCCACCATGCATGTCCTAGAACCATCAAGTCACCACCCCCAAAGTTTCATAGCACAATAGGTTGTATTCTCTCTACTACTATAGTGGAGAAGTTTTGAATTGGAACCATAACACCAATCATGACCGTTGGGCTGTTAGATCCAATGGTTCAGAGCAATTGGATTCGTGTTGAACAATACTCCCTCCGCCAAAATATAAGGCGCCTAAGGATTAGTCAAAATTCAACATTTTTTAAGTTTGACCTTGATTATACACAAAAATATAAAAATTATAATACTAAACTAATATCAATAGATTCACCATAAAGTATATTTTCTTAATATGTCTATTCAATATTGTAGACGTAGATGTTTTTTTCTAAATATTTGGTCAAAGTTAGTAAGGTTTGACATTTGACCAATCCTTAGGTGCCTTATATTTTGGGACGGAGGGAGTACAAACCTAGAGCAAACTCCACCGTGTTCTAGAACCATCATGTCACCACCCCCAAAATGCATAAATTAAGTCTATTAATAATAACTATCTACACATATTGAGAATACAACCTACTGTACTTTGAAATTTTGTGGTTGGTGACATGATGGTTCTAGAACATGGTGGAGTTTGCTCTAGGTACTATTCAACACGAATCCATCTACTCTAAACCATTAGATATAATAGCCCAATGGTCAGGATTGGTGCTATGGATCCAATTCAAAACTGCTCCATTGTAGTAGTAGATAAAAAGCACACTTTAATAAGGCCTACTATGTGGCATCCGCTAAGGTTCACCTTATACATAGTGGAAACTATAAAGTATTTTTAAGCCTAAGGTGCACCTCAAGCTTGTGTGTTGACCATAGAGAATAGAAAAATCATTTTCCCTCTCTCCTTATGTCATGTGATTGTTTTCAAAAGGGGTTCAAAAAAATTTCAAGATGCAAAATCTTAGTAGCTAGAAGTCGAACAGTCTCAACTGATATATTAATTGACTGCTCGATGGGTACCCCCAAAAGCTTTTTACATAAAATTTTCAAACCAACCTACAATTTATTGCTTGTAGTTCAAATTTGACCTTTTATTTCGATACATCGACATAAAGTCATTCAACAAGTGGACGGGGTCAGCTAGGAACCTTGAAAACTCATAAAATATGGGAATCATAAGTAAAACACATGTCTAGAAGTGAATGTTTAACTTAATTTTGTTAAATTGATAAGAAGTCACCAAAGTGCGCGAAGTTAGCTAGGAATCCTAGTACGAAAAACTTGGGTATTACGTATAAGAAACCGTGGTACAATTTGTGTGATAATTGGGGCGGTTGCATTTTCTTTTAACCTTGGTAGGTCTCATAGGAGGCAGGTGCTTGAGAGTTAACACGGTCAGTGGAAGTAAAGTTACATCAAGGACCTCATAAAGAATGAAAATTGCATCCAAGACCAAGCATTTAGCATAAGGTCCCTAAAACTGAGCAATGAAGTACTGTGTTTTGAGGTTTGCGCATACTAGCATTCATCGTGCTAAAGACTATCCGTAAAATCTTTCTAGATGCTAAGAATGGAGAAGAAGATCCAACGGTTAGCAATGTTTGGATTTGCTAGTCTTGATCCAACTGTTAATGTTCAAAGTTAATCTCTACACTATATGTAGTGTATGGTATTGTAAGAGATAAGAGACAAGATAAAGATAAGATAGAAGTACTGCGAATGGCCGATCTAATGGTAGGTCTCCTGAGAGCGAGGTGCTTGAGAGTTAACACGGTCGATGGAAGTACAAGTTACATTAAGGACCTCATAAAAAATGAAAATTGCATCCAACAAGTCCGTGCATTTAGCACAAGGACCCTTAAACCGAGTAATGAAGTAGTATGTGTTTTGTGGTTTGCGCATACTAGTGTTCATCGTGCTAAAGACTATCAGTAGAATCTTTCTAGATGCTAAGAATGGAAAAGAAGATCCAACGGTTGACAATGTTTGTATTTGCCAGTCTTGATCCAACGGTTAATGTTCAAATAAGTTAATCCCTACACTATTTAGTGGTGGTATGCATGGTATTGTAAGAGATAAGAGACAAGATAAAGGTAAGATAAGAAGTACTGCGAATGGTTGATCTAATGGTAGGTATCATAGGAGCGAGGTGATTGAGAGTTAACACGATCAGTGGAAGTACAAGTTACATCAAGAACCTTGTAAAAAATAAAAATTGCATCCAAGTCCATGCATTTTAGCACAAGGACCCTGACACTAAGCAATGAAGTACTATGTATTTTTGGGTTTGCGCATACTAGCGTTCATCATGCTAAAGACTATCAATAGATCGAATCTTTATCGATGCTAAGAATGGAAAAAAAGATCCAATGGTTAGCAATGTTTGGATTTGCCAGTCTTGATCAAGGACCTCATAAAAAAATGAAAATTGCATCCAAGTCCATGCATTTATCACAAGGACCCTGAAACCGAGTAATGAATTACTGTGTGTTTTGAGGTTTGTGCATACTAGTGTTCATCATGCTAAAGACTATCAATAGAATCTTTATAGATGCTAATAATGGAAAAGAAGATCCAATGGTTAGAAATGTTTGGATTTGCCAGTCTTGAGATCCAACGGTCAATGTTCAAAATAAGTTAATCCCTACACTATGTAGTGGTGGTATATATGGTATTGTAAGAGATAAGAGACAAGGTAAAGATAAGAAGTACTGCCAATGGCTGATCTAATGGTAGGTCTCGTAAGAGCGAGGTGCTCGAGCAGTTGGTGGAAGTACACGTTACTTCAAGGACCTCATAAAAAATGAAAATTCCATCCAAGTCCGTGCATTTGGCACAAGGACCCTGAAATAGAGTAATAATGAAGTACTGTGTGTTTTGAGGTTTGCGCATACTAGTGTTCATCGTGCTAAAGACTATTAGTATAATCTTTCTAGATGCTAAGAATGGAAAAGAATATCCAACGGTTCGCAATGTTTGGATTTGCCAGTCTTGATCCAACTATCAATGTTCAAAGTTAATCAGTTAGCAAAGTTTGACCTAATTTCATGAAACGATGAGCAAAGTTTGACCTAATTTCATTAAATAGTTAGGATGCAAAATCTTAGAAAGAAGATGAACCTGTCATCAAAACTCTCGGTGGTTTCTGATATATATTAATTGACCCTCCACCCGATGGGTACCTCCAAGAGCTTTTCGTAAAATTTTCAAAGCAACCTACAATTTACTTGTAGTAGTTCAAATTTGACCTAATTTTAATAAATCGACATAAGGTCATTCAAGTGGGCAAAGTTAGGTAGCGAATTTGAGAATTCATAAAACACAGGAAATCATAAGTACAATATGTTGGTCCACTATATATATATGCATGAAAACTTGGCTTCTGGCATTTATATCGATATTCTTCAAACTTCCTTTATGAGAGAGAATAATCTTGACATCACTTAGAAAATTCAGAATGGTCTTTCGTGATAGTTGGAAACTCACACCGACGACATTGTTTACTACAAGAAGTTGCACCTATCTACCTCCGAAAAGACATTTAATTCAAGAGCAATCTATCGCGCTTACATGTAGCTCAATTCTGACTTAATTTTACTAAATTGTCAAGATGCAATCTCTTAGAAAGAAGGTGAACCTATCATCAAATCTCATAGTGGTTTCTGATATATTAATTCACCCCCTCCCCCGAAGGGTACCTCCAAAAGCTTTTTCATGAAACTTTCAAAGCAACCTACAATTTACTTGTAGTTCAAATTCGACCTAATATAATTTTGATAAATCCGGATAAAGTCATCCAAGTTGGCAGAGTTAGATAGGAAGTTTGAAAGCACATAGAACACAGGTATCGTCAGTACAACATGTCGGTCCACTATATATGTCTGAAAACCTGGATTGTGGTATTCAGATCTATATTCTTCAGACTTTCTTTACGAAAAAGACTAACCTCGCTTGTCATCTCTCGGAAAATTGAGAATTGAATGTTCTTTCCCGATAGTTCGAAACTCACACCGATGATATTGTTTACTGTATACTGATTTTTTTAATGAGTATACTATTTAATACTGTATATAGTTGGTCAAACTCTGTAACGTTTGACTTTGACTAAACCTAATATGCTGAGTAATACTCCCTTCGTTTAGAAATATAAGACGTTATAGCTTTGTGAATCAAATGTATCTAGACGTCTTTTAGTGTATGGGTTCGTAGAGTTTCAGAGTGAACCTATACACTAAAAGGAATCTAGATACATTCACTTCACAAAGCTAAAACGTCTTATATTTCTGAACGGGGGGAGTATTAAATAAATGGAGTATAGGATAAGATTAGGAAAACAACATATTTTTTAGAACCCTCACAAGCTTTTTCTTAGCATCACAGATCTGAATATTACATTGACACTGATGATTAACCAAACTACAAACAGAGCAAACCCAAACACATAAGGGGTAGTAGTAGTACAACTTAACAACTTCTAGGGGGACTCTGCGGTCTTCTCAGGCGACTTGGCAGCATCCTCCGTGGGGAACTTGGCTGCATCCTTCGTGGTACCATCACCAAGCAGGGACTCGTGGATGTTGGCCAGCACGCCGCTGTGCGTGATGGTAACACCGGCCAGCAGCTTGTTGCGCTCCTCGTCATGCATGACACGGAGCATCACATGCCTCGGGATGATGCAGATCTTCTAGCTGTCCTTCGCGGCTTTACCGGCGAGCTCCAGCACCTCGGCGGTCAGGTACTCGAGAATGGCCGTGAGGTAGACGAGAGGCCCCGAAGCCTACATGCTAGGAGTACCGACCCTCCTTGAGGTAGCGCCCGATTCGGCCGTTAGGGAAATGCAGCCCGACCTTGATGGACCTCGACACGTGCTTCTTCCTACGGCTGCCTAGTTCGAGATTGCGACTTGGAGTGGCCAGAGAAGGATTCGAAAGCCGGTGACATGTCTTCTTTTTCTCCACGGCCTTTGTCGCTGCCACATGGGTCTTCTTCTTCTTCCCATGGGGAGCTCCGGTCTTTGGAGCCAATAGTTGCAAAGTCTTAAGAGGAAGAAAGGTTAATTGTGGAGGGCTGGTGAAGGTGCCCAGGTCACTTGTATTGAAACTTTAACAGTGCCGTCTCTACTGTTTTACAAGTATGAATTTTTAATACTACTAAAAGGCTGTGTGCATGTTTCCTTATTTTCTTTCACTTTTTTTGAAACATGGTCAGATGTGTCAGCATGAAAATTCATACAAAGAAGTTGTATCTTTCAAAACAATAGTCGGTTTTCAGTATGACTGCGTGGGTACAATAATTAGTGCCATATGAATTTCTGACAAATTTACAAGCAATCTGTCACGCACTTGTAGTTCAAAATTTACCTACTTTGGTTTTATCGACAAAATGTCATTTAATTATGCGAAATTAGCTAGAAGACTTGAAAATTCATGAAACTTGTTAACCATGAAAAATACTCTATTTTGTGTGAAATTTAGTGCGTTGTGGCATTTGGAGCCATACTCTTTGCCTTTTATTTAAAAAATAATTATATGTGGCACTTCTAAAATAATTTAACAAAATTCTATACATAAAAGTTGAAAAGTCCAGTTAACAACATTAGTACGCCATGCCAGGATGCACCCCGTCTACCCGAAATGTACACGACCTTTGTCATTATTTAACTTGAAACCCAAGTATGTTAACACATCGCTTGTCATATTGGGAAGAAGTATTTTTAAACCTTGTCAAATTTCATGTTTATCATTTACGGAAGAGGACACCATACATAATTGCTTAACATTTTTTTTGTTTTCTTTACTTTTCTTTAATTTATCCCAATAAACGGGACGAGTGATGCAGATATGACCTTGACATTGGTAACTTGGCTTAAAATGTGAACAATCTTCATACATGGTTATGACCATATTGTGTAGCAAGTTTTTCGAAAGTTGTCCAAATCCATGTTTGTAGTTTTTGTCCAAACAAGCAAAAATATAAGAGGACACCATTTAAGTTTCAAGTATGTACCATTACCACCCCCCGTCCCGCAAAAAAACTATGTATCATTACACACATTGAAATAAGTATTTTCATATAGTACTAACATGGGATGGAAATTATCTATATTTTGCTAGAATACAGTGAGTGCACTCTAAGCCAAGTTATCTGGACGTACTTAATTACTAAAAACAAATCCTATCACTTGGAAATTGAAAAGCATTTTCCTAAAAGTTCGGAACTCCCATTGACAACATTATTTACCAAAGCCAAGATACTTCCTAGAACGAGATATAGTACACTTCCCGCCTCTTCTCTGGATGCCATTTAATTTTGCACTCGAGCATGCTTCTTCGGGGGGAGGGGGCAGGAAGAGACCTCCTCATCGTCATCCTCGGCCTCCTCCCTGTCGTCATCTTTAACCTCCTCCTCAAGGTTAACCTCAGACTCCTCCTCTTCCTCAGTCTCATCTTCCGTCTTATCGGAGTCGCTCGGTGTTGGTGGTGGCATCCCTTCGAAAAAGCGCTGCTAGTGGCTATCTTCTTCATCAGAGGAGTCAGACAACGGTGACAACAATGGCCCGTTGACTGAGTCTGGGCTTCTAGGTGGAGTTTCGAGGCCTTTCCCATTTTCCAGGTCAATCGACGTGTCCTGGAGAGAGTTGTCACACGACATTTTGGAAGGAAATAGAGAGAGATCGAGTTCTAAGCAACGGTGGGTTGGGTGTTTTGGGTGAATGTAGGGGTGCGTATTGTTGCAATTTATAATGTCTATTTATAGTCATGCTTGTGTTAATACCCTAAAAACTATCCCAAAATATCATAAATAGATTGTACTAGACTTGTCCCGTCAACAAAAAAAGGATTATACCAGGCTTGTTGGTTCTTGATTTTTCTCGGCCTAGAGAATTCAGGAGGCACCCCGCTTTATTCAAAAATGAAGAGAATCATGCAGATCATGCTGAATTACTCATTGTCTCTTACTTCCTCCATTAAAAATTAAGTGTCTATAGTAGTACATACTTATCTAGCTATAGTACTACTAGTATACGTATACTCTTCACAAAGTTGCGTCACCGAACTTGATTGATGGTGATATGGTGTGGGCTTCATCTTTTTCTGCACCACTGCATCTCAGACTAGAAGTATAATCATTGCGTGAAAGCTTACACGGGAAGGAAGGAGAAATGGAGAGGATAGTGGATGGATGGTGAGAGGGGGGTGAAGGAGAGAGAAAATCTACTAGTAGTATGTGTACTTGTACCGCGTGTGATGACCCATCGTAATATGTATTAACTTTTATGCCGAAGTTAGATAGGAACCATGATCAACTACAGTATGTGTGAAACCATATTATTTGGACTTTCTTCATAAAAAAAATCACCGTCCTCACTAGGAAAATTGAATTTCTTTTTTTCCTAATTGTTGGAAACTCCCACATGCAACAATGCTTACTACGCCAAGATGCATCCATCTACACCAAGTTTGGATTTGCCAGTCTGGATCCAACGGTCAATGTTCAAAATGGGTTCGAAATTGCCTTCCCTCCCGATGTTTGGCCGATCTTCTGAATAACCTTCCCTCCTGAAGTTTGGGAAGCAAGTGAAAATTTTGAAAACCGGAAAACTTTGAATTTTTGTGCTGCCAAGGACCAAAGTGGTTTCCTTCCTATGTACTCATCATCCCTACTCCACACCAACGCGTGGTTCCTGAACACGCTGGAAACACATAGCCACAGTACCAAGGCACACGTGCGTAGCGCCATGCTATGGATGAGGGGAGAGAGATCAGCCGGACCGGTGCGCGAGGGGAAAGGCAAGGAGAGATGGAGCATAGGGAAGGAGAGAGAAAACACACAATTTGTTTTCGTGCATAGGTCCTGAAATTTACTACTAGTAGAGTGTACACTGTAAGGCCACAGGAGTACCTCGTGTCAGAGACCCATCATAACTTTGCTCTGACATCGAACCGCCTTCAACTTCTCTTCGCTGCTGCCCTCTTCCCCTGCCAACGTTTTATTCTCTCAGCATGTACATCACGTGGACATGGGTGACCATATGTCTAAGCAAAGAAATATACGTACTACTCCTGCATAGCATTCTAGTATGATGGACAAGTGAGTTTTGAGGTTTGTGCATAGCAATCATTATGCCGAAGACTATCAATTGAATCTTCTAGATGCTAGAATGGAAAAGTAGATCTAACAGCTAGAAATGTTGGGATTCGCGAGTGTTGATCCAACGGTTGCTGGCTCGTGGTTGATGTCGATCTCGTTGGGGAAACCCAAGAGGAAGGTATGATGAGCACAACAATAACTTTCCCTCAGTTATGAAACCAAGGTTATCAATCCAGTAGGAGCAAGGAAACACCCCAAAGGTATAGCTAGCCGAATGTTGGCAGGGCGCTCTACCGGTGCCAGCAGCAACGTGGAGACCTGCACAACACAACCACAGAACTCTGTCCCCAACTTGTGATGAGGTTGTCAATCTCACCGGTTTTGCTGAAAACAAAGGATTAAACGTATCGAATGGAAGGAAGTAATAGTTTGCAGGAAGTAAACACAAAGCAGTAAACAGTTTGTAGATTGTCTGTAAAAGAAAGGACCAGGATCCATAGTTCACTAGAGGTGGCTGTCCTTAAGATAGATAACATGCTAGGTGAACAAATTACAGCGGGGCAATTGAGAAACATCGAGAAAGCATACAAGCATATACTAATCATCTTGACTCCTTTGAGACTTGATTGGGCATTACAACATTATACATAGACCGCCATCCAACTGCATCTATGACTAATAATCCACCTTCAGGTTATCATCGAACCCCTCGGTATTAAGTTGCAAGCAGCAGATTATTGCTCTCACAATTGCGTGTAAAGTAAACAATAGGATTGTTCTATGAACAAAGGATTGTTGTTTTCTCCCTAGTAGCAATAGCACATCTAGTACCTTAGAGATTTGTCACTTCCCAGTTACGGAGGCATGAACCCACTATCGAGCATAAATACTAACTCTTGGAGTTGCTAGAAACTACTTGGCCAAGATTTCTACTAACAACCGAAAGCATGCAAGATCACAAATAACAAAGACATGATAGAATCAATAATCAATCTGAAATAGCATCTCAATATCCATCGGATCCCCGCAAACACAACATGCAGAATTACAAATAGATGATCTTGATCATGAACGGAGCTCACAAGATCTAGACATGAAAGCACAAAGGAGGAGAACCAGCCATCTAGCTACTACATGGACCCGTAGCCCAGAGATGAACTACTCACGCATCACACCGGAGGATTGCATGATGATGAAGAAGGCCTCCAAGGTGAATTCCCCTCTCCAAATAGGTGCGGAAGAGCTTGCACCCGTCCGATCTAGGGATGGAGATGACGGCGGCTACAAAATCTTTCGTGGATTTTTGATTGGGTACTTAGGGTTTTGGTATCAGAGGCAATATATAGGCGGAAGGAGAGGCCGAGGGGGTGCTGGGGTCGGCCAGACCACCCCAAAGCTGAGCTAGGTCTGGCAGCTGGCCAGTGGTGTGGTGCCCCAGCCTTCTCCATCTCGTAGTCTGGCTCCAGATGTCTTCCGGTAAAATAGCAACTTTGGCTTTTGTCCCATCCAATTCCGAGAATATTCATTTTCTGACTTCCTGGAACCAAAAATAGTAGAAAACAGGCAGCTGGCACTGTGGCTCTTGTTAATAGGTTAGTCCAATAAATCATATGAAAAGTACTCTAAAGTGTGGACAAAACACAAGAAAGTAGATAAAACCAAGCATGGAACATCAAAAATTATAGATACATTTGCAATGTATCAACATCCCCAAGCTTAACTCCTGCTCGTCCTAGAGTAGGTAAGTGATAAAAAGAAAGAATAATTTTTGAGGTGACATGCACCATCATAAACTTGATCAAAGTATTTTAAAACATTCAAAGCTGGGATCATAGTACTTCAATCATAACATAAAAGACAAAGTTCTAGCAATAAGACAAAGAAACTATGATGCAACATGAAAAGGCACAAACAAAAGATTCATGAATAACAATGCTTTGCAAGACGTTTGTTTGTTTCACATAAAGAAAACATAGCATAGTAGTATTCAGCTTGTCCCTCATAGAGTAGCAAATATAAATGCATAGGACACCTTCAAAGTTCATAAGAGTGACTAGATACAAATAGTTTAAAACAAGCAATATCAAGTTATGCATCAATCAACTAGTCTTGCGACAATGCAAATAGAACTAAGAATGGCCACTATGCTCTCAAAGTAGGTGCATAAAGGTAGAAGGTGAGAGTCAATATAATGGTGGAAGAAAGGCCTTCATAGAAGGAAACAGTGATTCAAGTTTCATAAAGAGGTTCCAAAAATTATGGTACTTATAGCTTTCAGATCTGATTGCCCCTATCATAAGCATCTTGAAGTGATTAAGGTTAAAGTGAACAAACTATGGTGTACATGCTTGACGAAGTATAAGTTAGAAATATCATGTCCCTTGAATACGAGGGCCGCTCCTCATGCTACTCAAGTTTAGTCACCGGTAAGTTCTTGTCATCGTAAGTACATGTGTATCATAGAGAACCGCCAACGGGGTACCCCTTGCCCGATGATACGGAAGAATCCCCATATCAAAATGACAAGGCAAGCAGACAACAAGCATCTCAGCAATCTTCTTACTACCATGGGAATATGGTGCTTTTTTATCTCTTTCCTCTTTTCATAATATCTTTCTTTTCTCAATATAGGACCCTTTTTTTATAAGAAGAATGCTTCATAGACAGCTCATTATAGTTACGCTGCAGGTTTCCACCATGTCAGCATGGATTAGACCAGCGGCCCAGGCGTTTCTCTAACACATATACATAACTCCATGGACTTACAAGCTCCCCTTTCATTTCACACCGACGACATCCATAGACAAAAGAACATGATATCAACTAGGTACAAAGTACCCGTGCAATGTTGAAAGCGTTTCCCATGACAGCATGGTTCTGCTAATCCCCAACAAATAAGTGCAAGCATATACAACATAGACGACACAATGGTTCAAGTTTATTAAGGGCAAGAAAATTAAAGTGTGCCATCAAGTTCGTGAGAGCTTTAATCACTAGTTTTCTCATAACAAGTTTAATTTGGAAGGTAAACAAAAACATGAATATACTTGGAATAGCATAAGCTAGTAGGTAGGTATGGTGGACTCTTTGGAATAACTTGGTTTAGGGAGTTGGATGCATGAGTCGAACTCATACTTGGTTGTGGAGGCTAGCAAAAGATTCGGAGCGACAAACTAAGAGAGCAATAATGGCCATAATCATGCAGAGCAACAAAACATCATTGATCAAAGCATAAAGTGATACTACAAGTTGAAAACTAAAGGATCATAAAGGCTTATGGTGACTTGAGATAGTCATAACATGGTGTGAGCATGCGCTAAGTCAACCAAAATAAAGCATCAAAGGAGAATATCACAATATTATGCTTTAATATGCTAAAACAACACATGATTCATCCAAGGAACATTAAGAAATCTCAATTGTTTATAGAAATTCATTCTACAACAAAGAATACTAAGCATAAAGCCAAAACAATATCAAGCATGGCATGACAAAGCATAGGCCACAATCAAAAACAAGCTCTCTTTAGCACTTAAGCATGAACATTCCTACTTTTTTCCAAACCAAACCAAACTATTTGAAAACCAATGTATGAAAGAGGGGTCCAACCAATTTATTCAGCAAACTAAGAAAACAAATAAAACAAAAAACCAAAACGAAAACGAAAGAGAAGACGCTCCAAGAACAACACAACTATGCATGAAACAATAAAAATGAAGCGTTTCGAAGGAACCTGGGATTTTTATTGATGAAGAAGGGGATGCCTTGGGCATCCCCAAGCTTTGACGCTTGTACTTATTGGATATTTATTGGGGTGACACGCGTAGCATCCCCAAGCTTGAGCTTTAGTCCATCCTTCATCTCATTACTCATTCCTTCCATACATCTGAAATTTTTCCTTCATGCAAAACTTCACACAATCTTTATTAGCAACATTAGTGCACTCAAGATAATAAGTGTTTAAGGTTCAGTTATAACACCAATAAACTTCCATTAAAACACTAGATACTGTAGCACTTCCCTCAAAAAGCTCAATTCCCCAATAGAACTCAAAAAGGAACCAACAAGAAGCAAATGCAGAAAATGGCAGAAATCTGTCAAAACAGACCAGCAGGTAAAGACGAATATTTTCGAAGACCTTCTGTTGCTCAAATAAAAAAGTGTTGAACTAATGAAAGTTATATAATAACCTGGGGCAGAAACACAAAAATTCACGCCTCAAAAGGAGGTTCAGAGATTTTACATGAATGTTTACGGTGAAGCACAAAAATCTATTTCGGGACAGCAAATTTCCCAATCATTACTTCTCTCTCATGAGAGGTTACTCTTGGCACAAAAAGCAAATAAAAAGGATAAGGAGCGGTTATTACTGAAGTAATAACTTCCAAGACTTATCTAAAACTTTTGGGTTATCTCCCAATAAGTAGTTTTCTTTAACGCCTTTAAGTTAGGCATAAGAAGCAAGAAAAAGAATCAAGTGTTCTCAAATGAAGAAGCATTAAGAGCAATACCAGATATATCTTCAACAAGGCAAGGTATATCATCCAAATAAGTTCTAGAGGATCCTCTCTCAATGATCTTAGGCTCACTATTTTCATCAAAAGGGTTTTCAGGAACAATCCAATCAAGATTCTTTTCTATGGCTTCATGTATTGCTACCAGTTTAAAGGGTATTAGTACCTTAGTTTCCTCCCCATTAGGTTCAGTTTTGTTCATCTTTTCTCGTGTACCAACAACATCTACACATGAGCCTAGCATATTGAAACGTTCAAAGACTTTTCTAGCTTCCTTGGAAACATCATAGAATTCCTTAAGCAAAGTTTCAAGAATAAAATCCCTCTTTTCAGGGTCCTCAATTTCTTTAAGTTTAAGAAACATTACTTGCATTAAGGGGTTAAGGTTAACAAACCTAGCTTCCAACATGTGAACTAAAGAAGCTGCAGCAATCTCATAGTTTGGAGCAAGTTCTGCAAGGGATCTATCCTCAACATCCTCATGTTTGCTAACATGATTAAAGAATTCTTCAATATTATCTTTTCCAATTATTGAACCACTACCTATTGAAAGGTCTTTTAGGGTGAATTTAGGGATCAACATGATGAGCTAAGAAAGAGGTAACAACTATAGCAAGACTTAATTTTTTGTTTTTTTTAATAAAGAAAGCAAACTAGTAAAACTATTTTTATGTGTTTTTGATAAACAAACAAGCAAACAAAACAAAAGTAAACTAAGCAAAACAAAAAAAACAAAGTAAAGAGATTGGTTATGAGGGACTCCCCTTGTGAAGATGTCCTTGACTCCCCGGCAACGGCGCCAGAAATATACATGCTAGCTCGTGGTTGATGTCGAGCTCGTTGGGGAACCACAAGAGGAAGGTATGATGAGCACAACAGTAAGTTTACCTTAGTTATGAAACCACGGTTATTAATCCAGCATGAGCAAGGAAACACCCCAAAGGTGTAGCTAGCTGAATGTTGGCAGGGCGCACTACCGGTGCCAGCAGCAACGTGGAGACCTGCACAACACAACCACATAACTCTGTCCCCAACTTGCGATGAGGTTGTCAATATCACCGGTTTTGCTGAAAACAAAGGATTAAACGTGTCGAATGGAAGGAGGTAATAGTTTGCTGAAAGGAAACACAAAGTAGTAAATAGTTTCTAGATTATATGTAAAAGAAAGGACCGGGATCCATAGTTCACTAGAGGTGGCTCTCCTTATGATAGATAACATGCTGGGTGAACAAATTACAGCAGGGCAATTGACAAACATCGAGAAAGCATACAAGCGTATACTAATCATCTTGACTCCTTTGAGACTTGATTGGGCATTACAACATTATACATATACGGCCATCCAACTACATCTATGACTAATAATCCACCTTCAGGTGATCATCCGAACCCCCTCCAGTATTAAGTTGCAAGCAACAGATTATTGCTTTACGAATTGCATGTAAAGTAAACAATACGATTGTTCTATGAACAAAGGATTGTTGTTTTCTCTCTAGTAGCAACAACACATCTAGTACCTTAGAGATTTCTGTCACTTCCCCAGATTACCAGAGGCATGAACCCACTATCGAGCATAAATACTAACTCTTGGAGTTGCTAGCATCTACTTGGCCAAGATAGCTACTAACAACCGAAAGCATGCAAGATCACAAATAACAAAGACATGTTAGAATCAATAATCAATCTTAAATAACATCTCAATATCCATCGGATCCCCGCAAACACAACATGCAGAATTACAAATAGATGATCTTGATCATGAACGGATCTCACAAGATCTAGACATGAAATAATAAAGGAGGAGAACCAGCCATCTAGGTACTACATGGACCCGTAGTCCAGAGGTGAACTACTCACGCATAACACCGGAGGCTTGCATGATGATGAAGAAGGCCTCCAGGGTGAATTCCCCTCTCTGGCAGGGTGCCGGGAAGAGCTTTAGATCCCTCCTGATCTATGGATGGAGATGACGGCGGCTACAGACTCTTTCGTGGATTTTTTGATTGGGTACTTAGGGTTTTGGTATCATAGGCAATATATAGGCGGAAGGAGAAGCCGAGGGGATGCTGGGGTCAGCTAGACCACCCCCTGGCGAGGGCCAGGGCTGGCCACGCGGCCAGGTGGTGTGGCTGCGCCCTAGCCCTTCTCCGTCTCGTATTCTGGATCTAGATGTCTTCTAGTAAAATAGCAACTTTGGCTTTTGTCCCGTCCAATTCCGAGAATATTAATTTTCTGACTTCCTGGAACCAAAAACAACAAAAAATAGGCAGCTGGCACTGTGGCTCTTGTTAATAGGTTAGTTCAAGAAATCATATGAAAAGTAGTCCAAAGTGTGGACAAAACACAAGAAAGTAGATAAAACGAAGTATGGAACGTCAAAAATTATAGATACATTTGCACTGTATCAACGGTCAACGTTCAAAGTTATCCGAACACTATATAGTGGTTTAAAGTAATGAAGACTATCAGTAGAATCTTCACGATGCTAGAATGGAAAAGAAGATCCAACGACTGGAAATGTTGGGATTCGTGAGTCTTGATCCAACGGTCAATATTCAAAGTTGTTTGTACATTATATAATGGTAATATCATGTAGAAGTCAACGATTATTAGCTACTAGTAAGTTGCACGTGAGACTCAAATAGTGTACGTATGATATATCATCACTATATACAATTATAATTGGTAAAGCACAAAAAATTATAAATTTGATCAACATCTATAAAATATGGGTGTACATTTGGTCCTTGTACTTTGTATCATCATGTCGAAGTCAAAGATTATTAGCTACCTAACACATTATTTTTTTTGATAACATGGTCTAGAGAAACAAGGGAGAAGATTCTAGTATGACGAAGAAGTGTGTTTTGAGGTTTGTGCATAGCATTCATTATGCCGAAGACTATCAATAGAATCTTCTAGATGCTAGAATGGAAAAGAATATCCAACGGCTAGACATGCAGGGATTCGTGAGTCTTGATCCAACAGTCAACATTCAAAGTTATTCATACATTATATAGTGGTAAGATAAGATACTAGTAAGTTGCACGTTCCCTGCACGTGAGGCTCAGATAATAGACGTCTGACATATCATCACTATATCAAATTATAATAGGTAAATTAGAAAAAATATAAATTTGATCAACATCTATAAAGTATGGGTGTATATTTGGTTCTTCTATTTTGTATCATCATATGTAGAAGTCAAAGATTATTAGATACCTAACACTTGAATTTTTTTGGTAACATTATCTAGAGAAACGAGGGAGAATATGCTAGTATGATGGAGAAGTGTGTTTTGATAGGTTTATACATAGTGCATTTATTCTGTTCAAGACTATCAATAGAATATTCCTGATGCTAGAATGGAAAAGAAGATCCAATGGCTGGAAATGTTCGGATTCACGAGTCTCGATCCAATGGTCAATATTCAAAGTTATTTGTACTATATAGTGGTAAGATAAGATGTCTAAAAACATGGCTTGTGGCATTCAGATCCATACTCTTTAGACTGTCTTTCCAAAAAGGAACAATCTCGTCATCACTGGAAAAATTAAGAATGATATTTCCTGATATTTGGAAACTCACATCGACGACATTTTTTACTACAAGAAGATGCACCCGTCTACCTCCGAAAAGCCAATTATTTCAAGAGCAATCTATCGCATTTACTTATAGCTCAAGTTTGATCTAATTTTGTTAAATTGTCAAGATGCAAAATCTTAGCAAGAAGTTGAACTTGTTGTAAAAACTATCGGTGGTGGTTTGTGATATATTAAATCAGCCCCCAATGGTTACCTCCAAAAAACGTAAAAATTTCAATGCAACCTACAATTTACTTGTAGTTCAAAATTGACCTAATTTCAATAAATTGACATAAAATCAATTTCAAGTGGGCAAAGTTAGCTATAGGAATTAGTTTGAAAACTCATAAAACACGGGAATCATAAGTACAACATGATGGTCCAATATATATGTCTGAAAGCTTGGCTTGTGGCATTCAGGTCCATATCCTTCAGACTTTGTTTATGAAAACGAACAATAATCTCATCATCACTCGGAAAATTGAGAATGTTCTTTCCTGATAGTTGGAAACTGACACTGGCGTTACTGATTACTACAAGAAGATGCATCCATCTACCTCCAAAGAGACATTTAATTAAAGAAAAATCTATCGTGCTTACTTGTGGCTCAAGTTTGAGCTATTTTTTTGTTAAATTGTCAAGATGCAAAATCTTAATTAGAAAGGAGTTAAAAACCTATTTTCAAAACTCTTGGTTGGTTTCTGACATATATTAACTGAGCCCCCGATGGGTTTTTTGTAATTCTTTAGAAGCAACCTACAATAATTTAGTTGTTGTAGTTCAAGTTTGACCAAATTTCGATAAATATAGGCATGAAGTCATTCAAGTGGGGCAAAGTTAATTAGCTATATAGGGAGTTTGAAAACTCATAAAACATGGGAATTGTAAGTAAAACACATTGGTCCACTTAATATGTCTAAAAGCTTGGCTTATGGCATTGAGATCCATATTCTCTAGACTTTCTTTACATAAAAGAACCATCTCATCATCACTCGGAAAACTGAGGATTTTCTTTCCTCATAGTTAGAAACTCACACCGACGACATTGTTTACTAGACGAAGATGCATCCATCTACCTACGAAAATACATTTAATTCAAGAGCAATCTATCGCGCTTACTTGTAGCTCAAGTTTGGCCTAATTTCGTTAAATCGAAAAGAAGTCACTGAAGTGTGCAAAGTTTGCTAGGAATCTTGAAAAATCCTAGTACTAAAAACTTGGGCATTACATATAAGAAACCATTGGTCCAGTTTGTGTGATAATTGGGGTGGTTGCATTTTCTTTTAACTATGGTAGGTCTCATAGGAGAGAGGTGCTGGAGAGTTAACACGATCGATGAAAGTACAACTTACATCAAGGACCTCATAAAAAATGAAAATTGTATCCAAGTCCATCCATTTAACACAATGACCCTAAAACTGAATAATGAAGTGTGTGTGTTTTGAGGTTTGCGCATACTAGCGTTCATCGTGTTAAAGACTATCAATAGAATCTTTCTCAATGCTAAGGGAAAATAGAAGATCTAACGGTTTAGCAATTTTTGGATTTGCTAGTCTTGATCTAGCGGTCAATGTTCGAAGTTAATTCGTACACTATACAATGGTGGTATGGTATTGTAAGACATAAGACAAGATAAAGATAAGATAAGAAGTACCGCGAATGGATGATCTACTAGTTGGTCTCGTAGGAGCGAGGTGCTTGAGACTTAAGACGGTCGGTGGAAGTACAAGTTACATCAAGGACCTCATAAAAAATGAAAATTGCATCCAAGTCCATGGATGCATTTAGCACAAGGACCCTGAAACCGAGCAATGAAGTGTGTGTTTTGAGGTTTGCGCATACTAGCGTCCATTGTGCTAAAGACTATCGGTAGAATCTTTCTAGATGCTTGGGAAGCAAGTGAAAATTCCGAAAACCGGAAAACTTTGAATTTTGTGCCGCCAATGACCAAAGTGGTTTCCTTCCTATGTACTCCTCGTCCCTATTCCACACCAATGCACGGTTGCCGAACATGCCAGAGACACAGAGCCACCGTACCAAGGCACACGTGCGCATCACCATGCTGTGGACGAGGGAGAGAGATCAGCCCGACCGGTGTGCGAGGGGAAATGGGAGGAGAGATGGAGCATAGGGAAGGAGAGAGAAAACACATGATTTGTTTTGCGTGCATAGGTCCTGAAATTTACTACTAGTAGAGTGTACACTGTAAGGCTGTAGGAGTACATCGTGTCAGAAACCCATCATAACTTTGCTCTGACATGGAACGGCCTTCAACTTCTCTTTGCTGGTGCCCCCTTCCCTTGCCAATGTTTTATTCTCCCAGCATGTACAACACCTAGACAGAGGTGACCATATTTCTAAGCAAAGAAATATACGTACTACTCGCGCATTGTATAAAAATCACACCTTAATAAGGCTTAGATAGTAAACATATGACATATCATCACTATATAAAATTATAATTGGTAAAGCACAAAAAATTATAAATTTGATCAACATCTATAAAGTATGGGTGTATATTTGGTCCTTATACTTTGTATCATCATGTAGAAGTCAAAGATTATTAGCTAGCTAACACATGAAATTTTTGATCACATGGTCTAGAGAAACAAGGGAGAAGCTTCTAGTATGACGAAGAAGTGTCTTTTGAGGTTTGTGCATGGCATTCATTATGCCAAAGACTATCAATAGAATCTTCTAGATGCTAGAATGGAAAAGAAGATCCAAAGGCTAGAAATGCAGGGATTCACGAGTCTTGATCCAATGGTCAACATTCAAAGTTATTCATACACTGTATAGTGGTAAGATAAGAAAAGACAAGATAAGATAAAATCATGTAGAAGTCAACGATTATTATCTACGAGGGAGAAGATTCTAGTATAATGGAGAAGTGTGTTTTGAGGTTTGTGCATAGCATTCATTATGCTGAAGACTATCAATAGAATATTCTAGATGCTTGAATGGAAAAGAAGATCTAACGGCTGGAAATGTTGGGATTCAAAGGTCAATATTCAAAGTTATGCGTACGCTATATAGTGGTCAGATAAGATAAGATATCTCTATATCTACTATTATAGTGGAGCAGTTTTGAATTGGATCCATAGCACCAAACCTGACCATTGGGCTGTTGGATCCAATGGTTCAGAGAAGCTGGATTCGTGTTGAATAGTACCTAGAGCAAACTCTATAATGCATGTCCTAGAACCATCATGTCACCACCCCCAAAATTTCATAGCATAGTATGATATATTCTCTCTACTACTATAGTGGAGCAGTTTTGAATTTGATCCATAGCACCAATCATGACCGTTGGGCTATTAGATCCAATGGTTTAGAGCAATTGGATTCGTGTTGAATAGTACTTCCTCTGCCAAAATATAAGGCCCCTAAGGATTAGTCAAAAGTCAACATTTTTTAAGTTTGACCATGATTATACATAAAAATATAAAAATTTATAATACTAAATTAATATCAATAGATTCACCATAAAGTATATTTTCCTAATATGTCCATTCAATATTGTAGATGTAGATGTTTTTTTTTCAAAATATTTGGTAAAATTTAGTAAGGTTTGACTTTTGACCAATCCTTAGGTGCCTTATATTTTGGGACGGAGGGAGTACAGACCTAGAGCAAACTGCACCGTGTTCTAGAACCATCATGTCACCACCTCCAAAATGCATAAATTAAGTCTATTAATAATAACTATCTACACATATTGATAATACAACCTACTATGCTTTGAGATTTTGGGGTTGGTCACATTATGGTTCTAGAACATGGTGGAGTTTGCTCTAGGTACTATTCAACACGAATCCAGCTGCTCTGAACCATTGGATCTAATAGCTCGACGGTCAGGATTGGTGCTATCGATCCAATTCAAAACTGCTCCATTATAGTAGTAGATAAAAAGCACACCTTAATAAGGCCTACTATGTGGCATCCTATAAGGTTCACCTTATACATACTGGAAACTATAAAGTATATTTAAGCCTAAGGTGCATCTCAAGCTTGTGTGTTGACCATAGAGAATAGAAAAATCATTTCCCCTCTCTCCTTGTTTCATGTGATCGTTTTCATAAGGGGTTCAAAATTTTCAAGATGCAAAATCTTAGTAGCTAGAAGTCGAACAGTCTCAACTGATATATTAATTGACCGCTCGATGGGTACCCCGAAAAGCTTTTTACATAAAACTTTCAAACCAACCTACAATTTATTGCTTGTAGTTCAAATTTGACCTTTTATTTCGATACATCGACATAAAGTCATTCAACAAGTGGACGGGGTCAGCTAGGAACCTTGAAAATTCATAAAACATGGGAATCGTAAGTAAAACACATTGTACCACCTAGCTAATATGTCTAGAAGCTTGGCTTATGGCATTGAGATCCATATTCTTTGGACTTTCTTTACAGGAAAGAATCATCTCGTCATCACTCAGAATATTAAGAATTTTCTTTCCTGATAGTTGGAAACTCACATCGACGACATTGTTTACTACAAGAAGATGCACACATCTAGCTCCGAAAAGACAATTAATTCAAGAGCAATCTATCACACTTACTTGTAGCTAAAGTTTGACTTAATTTTGGTACATTGATAAGAAGTCACCGAAGTCCGTGAAGTTAGCTAGGAATCCTAGTACTAAAAACTTGGGTTATGTATAAGAAACCGTGGTCCAGTTTGTGTGATAATTGGGGCGGTTGCATTTTCTTTTAACCTTGGTAGGTCTCGTAGGCGCGAGGTGCTTGAGAGTTAACACGGTCGGTGGAAGTACAAGTTACATCAAGGACCTCATAAAGAATGAAAATTGCATCCAAGTCCATGCATTTAGCACAAGGACCATGAAACCGAGCAATGAAGTACTGTGTTTTGAGGTTTGCGCATACAAGAGTTCATCGTGCTAGAGACTATCAGTAGAATCTTTCTAGATGCTAAGAATGGAAAAGAAGATCCAACGGTTAGCAATGTTTGGATTTGCCAGTCTTGATCCAACTGTTAATGTTCAAAGTTAATCTCTACACTATATGTAGTGGTATGGTATTGTAAGAGATAAGAGACAGGATAAAGATAAGATAAGGAGTACTGCGAATGGCCGATCTGATGGTAGTTCTCGTAAGAGCGAGGTGCTTGAGAGTTAACACGGTTGGTGCAAGTACAAGTTACATTAAGGACCTCATAAAAATGAAAATTGCATCCAACAAGTCCGTGCGTTTAGCACAAGGACCCTTAAACCGAGTAATGAAGTGTTATGTGTTTTGAGGTTTGTGCATACTAGTGTTCATCGTGCTAAAGACTATAGTAGAACCTTTCTAGATGCTAAGAATGAAAAAGAAGATCCAACAGTTAGCAGTGTTTGGATTTGCCAGTCTTGATCCAATGGTCAATATTCAAATAAGTTAATCCCTACACTATGTAGTGGTGGTATGCATGGTATTGTAAGAGATAAGAGACAAGATAAAGGTAAGATAAGACGTACTGCGAATGGCAGATCTAATGGTAGGTCTCGTAGGAGCGAGGTGGTTTGAGATTTAACACGGTGGGTAGAATTACAATTTACATCAAGGACCTCATAAAAAATGAAAATTGCATCCAAGTCTATGCATTTAGCACAAGGATGACCCTGAAACTGAGGAATGAAGTGTGTGTTTTGAGCTAGAGGTTTATGCATACTAGCGGTCATTGTGCTAAAGACTATTAGTAAAATATTTCTAGATGCTAAGAATGGAAAAGAAGATCCAACGGTTGGCAATGTTTGGATTTACTAGTCTTGATCCAACGGTCAATGTTCAAAGTTAATCCATACACTATATGTAGTGGGTGGTATGGTACGGTATTGTAAGAGATAAGACAAGATAAAGATAATAAGAAGTACTATGAATGGTCGATCTAATGGTTGGTCTCGTAGGTGCGTTGTGGTTGAGAGTGAACACAGTCGGTGGAAGTACAAGTCACATATCAAGGACCTCATAATAAATGAAAATTGCATCCAAGTCCATGCATTTAGCACAAGGACCCTAAAACTGAGCAATGAAGTGTGTGTTTTGAGGTTTACGCATACTAGCATTCATCGTTCTCGTCAAGACTATTAGTAGAATCTTTGTAGATGCTAAGAATGGAAAAGAAGATCCGACAGTTAGCAAAATGTTTGGATTTGCGAGTCTTGATCCAATGTGTCGTCAAAACTCTTGTTGGATGGTTTCTCATATATTAATTGTGACCCCCGATTGGTACCTCTAAAAGCTTGTTCGTAGAACTTTCACAGTAACCTAAAATTTACTTATACTAGTTCAAATTTGACCTATTTTCGATAAATCGACATAAAGTCATTCAAGTGGGTGTAGTTAGTTAGGCAGTTTTGAATTGGATCCATAGCACCAATCATGACCATTGGGCTATTAGATCCAATGGTTCAGAGTAGTTGGATTCGTGTTGAATAGTATCTAGAGCAAACTCCACCATGTTCTAGAATCATCATGTCCCCCTTACCCCCCCCTCGTCAAAAAAATTGATTAGGTTGTATTCTCAAGATGTGTAGATAGTTATTATTAATATACTTAATGTATGCCTTTTTCTCTAACAGGACTATTGGTTAATAACAACTTAATGTTTGTTAAAACACATTTCATACATTATATACGAGTGTGGCACATGTCTGTGTGTGTGTGCATGTGAAAACTTTGGCTTGTGGCATATTTAGATCAACATTCTTCGAGCTTCTTTTACGGGAGAGAATGATCATGACATCACTTGGAAAATTGAGTATGTCCTTTCCTAGTAGTTTGAAACTCACGTCGACGACATTGTTTACTACAAGAAGACGCACCCATCTACCTCTAAAAAGACATTTAATTCAAGAGCAGTCTATCACGCTTTCTTGTAGCTCAAGTCTAACTTAATTTCATTAAATTGATGCAAAATCTTAGCAAGAAGTTGAACCATGCCTATATATCATCAAAACTCTTGGTGGTTTCCCATATATTAATTGACCCCCTCCCCCCAATATATGGGTACCTCCAAGAGAGATCTTTCATCAAACTTTCAAAGCAACCTAAAATTTACTTGTGGTAGTTCAATTTGTACCTAATAATTTCGATAAATCGGCATAAAATCAATCAAGTGTTAGAAGTTAGCTAGGAAGTTTGAGAACTCATAACACATGGGAAATCGTAAGTACAACATGTTAGTCCACAATATATGTCGGAAAACTTGCCTCGTGTGTCATTCAGATCCATATTCTTCAGACTTGCTTTATGAGAAAGAACAATCTCGACATCACACTCAGAAAATTGAGAATGTTCTTTCCTGAGTTAGTAGGAAAGTCATACAGATGGAATTGTTTACTACAACCAGATGCACCTATAGACCTCCAAAAAGACATTTAATTCAAGAGCAATCTATATCGCGCTTACTTGTAGCTCAAGCTTGACCTAATTTCGTTAAATTGTCAAGATGCAAAATCTATCTTAGCAAGAAGTTAAACCTATTGTCAAAACTCTTGGTGTTTTGTGATATATTAATTGACCCCCCGATGGGTACCTCCAAAAGCTTTTTTGAAAAATTTCAAAGAAACCTGCAATTTTCTTAGAGACGAGGCTAGTAAATTTCTAAGCTACGTATAGTAAGTATGTGTGCAGTGTCTAGAAGTAGCTATGAAAACTACTTTTGGTCCAGCGTTTAGAACTAAAGTGGGTTCAGACAACCATGCTAAAAATAAAAACAGACTATTATCCACTGAATAGTGGGACCTCCCAATTGATTCTCTTAGACATAAGTCTAGTACTAGAATCACCTTGAAGAATCTTTTTGTTAGCACTACCCACTCCACCATTAAGATATATGTTTAAGACTTGATACCGTGCTTGCTTTGATGTCTGGGGCCAATGGGCTTACTACCGTGGGTCCCCGTTGTTATTAGTGGTCTAGTTATATCCTATAGCAGCCAACGAATGTTAGCTCTAACTCCTCTAGATATTCCTTCTCGATGAAGCCTCGATGCTCGGCTTTGAAGGATGGTTACGAGGGCAGTATGAGGCGATGTTCCCGTCGATAGCGAGGTGCCTATGGTGACTTCGTCAAGCTCAAGCCCCCCATCGGACAGTCTGAAGACACAATCTTTCGGAGGTGCTCATAGGGATAGGATGTGCGTTCATGCGTTCATAGGGGTGTGTGTCTATGCATTTGTGAGCGTGTGCATTTTGTAGTGGATTTTCGCAAAAATGGGAGAGATGGGCCTTCCATTTGTATTAAGTTTTGCTCGGTTTTCCCAAAGTAATTGTAATGGTCATTGGTGTCTAGGTTCTATGGGCTCACTACCGGGGGCCACATTATTAGTTCTTCAATTACATCCCATAGCAGCAAACAAATATGACCTCCAACCCCCTAGCACTTCCTTCGCCATGAAGCCTTGGTGCTTGACTTTGAAGGATGGTTATGAGGGTAGTAAGAGGCGATGTTCCCGTCAATATATAGCGAGGTGCCTATGGTGACTTCGTCAAGCTCAAGCCCCACGGGATTAGTCTCAAGATCCAGTCTTTTTGAAGTGCTCATAGGTGTAGGGTGTGCGTACCTGCATTCATAGGGGTGAGTGTGTGTACGCATTTGTGAGCGTCTCCATTTTGCAATGGGTTTTCGCAAAAAGAGAGGGGGCCTTTGATTTATTTATTGAGTTGTGATCTGTTTTCCAAAAGTACTCCATGTAATGCCAGTGAAAGTAGGCGAGTGATGTTTGGGGGCCCACGAGCTCTCTAGCATGGGCCCCGGTTATTAGTGGTCGAGTTAAATCCAATACGGAGTAGTAACCATCGAATGTGAGGATCGGCTCCCCTACCTCTTCCTTCTCCATGAAGCCTCTGCGCTAGGCTTTGAAGGCGCGCTCTTTTTTCGAGCAATGTTGGTGGATTCAGTCATGCCAGTCCAATGAACAATGGGGGACCTTGATGCACAAGGAGGATGGGTTAGGGTAAGTATGCCAAAGTTCACGGTCTCAATTTATCTTCTCGAATTCAGCTTATGGGTTCTCTCCTTTTGGGGTTTTTCTCTATTATGCCCGTCTCGGTCGATGATGTTTCCTAGGTTCAGATGCCGGCACTGATGGTAGACACGGGGTGGTATGGCATCGTTACCGATGCAGATCTCCGGCTCTAGTGCAACTGCGCCCTGGCTCCCCGTCGCCGCATCGCGTTCGAGGGAACGAACTTCGACCGCAGGTTCTTGGGTTGCAACTATGAATGTGAGCGCTGCACGTTCGTCCACTGGGTAGTTCTACCGCACTCACTTTCGCTACAGCGCGCGATGATGTTGTTGTGGTTACAGCTCGAGATCCGCGATGACCTCGAAGAGGAGGAGCAGGAGCGCCATCAGATGCATGCCGAGGAGATAGCTATAGAGTTAACGGATGTCTCCAACTCACTGCACTCGGTCATAAATAGGATAGATGATCTTAGATTTGGGTAATCAGAGCTGGACATTAGGTTCTTAACCAAGTATGGTCTGCAATCTAGATATTTAGCATGCTCATGATGCTTTTGGTGGCTGGCTGTAGATTCCACTAATAATTAAGAAATCCCCCTTTGTTTACTAGTAGTCACTATCTCATAGTACTGCCACATTAAATTACACTAGGTTAATTAATATGGGAGTAGTTGACAATCTTCTTACAGCCTGTCTAGAGTTTGTGGTTACTACTAATTGATCTAGTTTATGTGTTACTGCATCTCTATCTATATACGAGTATCACTACATTTTTTGCACATTTGTGCACCTCCCCCATTGCACACCTTCTTTACCCAGCAACATCCACCTTTCCATCGCATCAGTGCAATCTCCGGTGAGTCCACAACCATATGGATAGTTGTTTAGGTCATTGATATTTGAAATAGTAGATCTATGTGCCACATTAGGAAGTTGGGATCACCATGGATGTAGCCATGGAATTAGTTATAAGGTCCACTGAAAATAGGTAAGTATATGCTGCCAAGAAGAGTCTTATGAGGATGGGAAGCTTGCCCTGACTTTATTTCACCAAACGGTCCTCTGCTGAACAATACATATGTAATTTGCTGCATATCATTCATAAACATATTGTTGATTGCTAGTGTCCTGCATTGCTGAGTTCTTTAAATTATATTTTTCGTTAAAGGGGAACACACCCAATCCTTGGCATCAGATTAATGCACGTATCCTTCTTTGCATTGCAAAGTTGATGTGTTCTTTCCTAAAATTTACTGGTTTTTCTGCATTTCATTTAGCATCATGCGCATGTCCCACCCGTGGAGGAGGCATTATCGAGTGACAAGTGTTTTTATGTATCCAGCTTCTTGGCTGGAATTTCAGTAACCTACACTTTGTCCCTGAAAACATTTTTTCGATAAAGAGTGCTTTATTACTTAAAATGTCCCCTAAAATATACTGATCATTTTTGTTGCTTCATGATTTGTAGAAACAAAGTCATTCTGATTTGTTGCCACTTATTACTAAGGCCAGGACTGCTCATGTGCTAGCTAAGAAGGCAAACCCTGAAGTACGGCCCTTTTCATGTCGGTTTTGTTTCCCATGTTTGGGAAATATGCCTCTATGGTTCTTTGCCATTTGCGGTACCAGTATGGAGCTTGCACGATGTGTGCAGCTGAATTTGGATTTTTTTGTGAAACAAGAATTTGGTTTATTTTTTTGAAATGAGAATCTGGTTTAATTTTGGATTTGTTATCTGAAGTTTCCACCTTACTCATATTGCTCATGGCATAATGGTGCTGGTCACTAAAAGGATTTGACAATTGCCAATCTCCGATAGAAATACAAAGCTCATAGACACATGATTTCCTGCCTTCAAGAGAAAGCGAAACACCAGGACAAACAGATTAGGCGCCTGAAGGAAGAAGTGTCAACATTCACTAAGCGGATAACTGATTTGACTGCAGGATAGAATACATCAATTTCAGTTGCTCATGATGTTGCTGTTGATTTTCAGAAGTTCGTGGCTAACAACTTAGTTCCCGAGTTGCCTGATGTGGATGGTGACGAGATGATTGGCCAGGTGTACGACCAGATATTGGAACAAGTGGGAATGCAAGATGACAATCTTTTCAATTCAGCTCTAGAAGCATATGAGACCCTGATAGAAATTCGAGACTCTCCATGCCCATACAGTCCTGATCCTGCAAAAGATGAGGAAGTTTGTAAACCATATTGACCGCTCTACTTTCATTTTTGAAGGGTTTGGGTCTCTTGTGAGGATGACTATTTGTTAATTTAGGTACTATAACTGTTTTTTTGCTCTACTGGTGTGTGGTGTCCACAAATCTATATAATTGATGTACTATTATGACATATATATTGGACCTGGCTTTATGTGACTATATTTGGCAACAACAGTCATCTTATTCGAACTTGCAGTGGTTTTTTATCTTTCAATTTTTCTTCTGAGATCTATTAATGATGATGTTAATGCCAGTTGCGAGTGATTTGTTAGCATGTTTCTGGTAGTAAACCAAAACTTGTAGTTGTAGATTGTGGAATTTCAGGTCAATGTTTGAACTCTATATATTGATGTCATAGAAAGGGCAGGCTTGTACCACCTGTAATATTTTACCCAGCAATTGATTGTATCACGCGAATAAGTGCACAAACTTGATGTCTGTAGGCGGGAAACTGAGCAACGCAAGTGCACAAACTTGTATGAGGCGTGTGGTTGCTAAAAAAAGAGCGGGGTTCGCAAAAAAAATATAGTGGGGAGAAAGTTAGTTTCGAGTTCGAGGAAGCTCAGTCGTGTGCCCCTCGACCCCATCGTCATCTTCTCTGCCTGGCCGCCCTTCCTCGACCAGACCGTCCCTGCCGCTCCACCATTGAACACCACCGCACCGCCGTTCGCTGGTATGTAGGTCCCCAACCTCTAGCCATTACGAGCTTTCTGAACAATATAATGCATTTTTTGGGCATTGCGAGCTAAATAAGCTGGTTGCATTTATATGAAATGGAATCAGCGTTGGCGGATGCATGTGATGTGTCGACGGATGCTTGTAAAGCAGAGGTGGATGCTGAAGAAGCACCAGCGGATACATGTGAAGCAGATGTGGAGGCCGATGATTGTACCGCATCAGAGGCTTGGGCAGTGTTGAGTGATGCTTGGAAAGCGGTGGAGGCGCAATCGAAATCCTCGTCAGCTGCTACTGGAACAAATTTGGCTATGTTGGCTGCCGCTGCCAAAGCAACGGCTGCGTGGGATGCTAGGAATGCGTCAGCTCGTGGTCATGCTTCTTCAGCGTCAGCATCGGCAGCCTGTGGCTCATCATTCGTCAGTAGTGCCTGCTCCATCTGCTCAGAACTCGTCGACCCCATTGTAAGTTCCGCGTTGGATTTTGTATCCCTAACTTCCTTCATCTTTTGTGTATTCTGCTCTGGGGTTTTTTCTAGACGCTGTGGATATTAGTTTAAACTAGTAGTACTGGGAACATAAAAATCTATTTAATCACAAACTAGTGATCCGAATGGGATGAAACTTTCACAGGATTCAAACCTAGGCACTGGTGATTTACTGATTTTTTGTCAATTTTTTCCAAATAGTTTTACTTTTTACTTCAAAATCTGAGCTATTGTCATACGTTTGATCTAAGATGGAAGGTGGATCCTAGGGCAAGTCACCGTGAGACTTGAGTTCACCAAGTCATTGAAGTTGTGTCCGTTTTTTCTCCCTTCTTTATAATGAAACCAGAAAATTCAGGTGGGGGCCTTTCTGTCCTCCCCGGTGACCTAAAAAAAAGGTCTTCATTCCCTTTGCCTAGTTCCGACATGCTGAAGAATTTTGCGGTGCTTTTGTACTACTCTGGTTGATTCCTTATGCTATTTAGGTTATTTTCTTGACAGACTCTGCTTTTTAGGTAGTTTTTTAGATGCGTGCAGTTTAGGAAATTTTGATGATAAATTTTCTCTCAAATTGTATGATGCATTGTGGTGTTTACTTAATTTTTTAGGGTTGTGCATTGTGCATTGTGCTATTTACTTAATTCTGATGATGCACTTGTGCTATTTGCATCATCCTACCAGCTTTGGTGGAAGAACATATGCAACAATCAACGACTTGCCAGGCGATGTATTTGGTCAGATTCTTGCCAGGCTTCCTCCACCCTGCATACTAAGGGCATCAGTCGCCCAAAAATGTTGGATGGACTTCATGGGAAGCAACGATTTCAAAAGGCTAACCCTGTCACAAAACAGAGGAATGCCATTACTTCGGTTTTTCACCAACATCTCCGAGGACGCTCGATTCTTAACAGATCTTAATCTTGACCAATCCATCTTCCAGAAGCTGAACAGGCTGGTGGAAGTACATAAAGCCTACAAACCATATTTACTCGGATGTCGCAATGGTAGGGTGCTACTTCATTATCCGCAAGTGTCTAACATGATAAAGGCCTAGGATCCAATCAGTGGAAGTGAAACAGTGATACCAGAACCACCAATTTGGCAGAGACGTTAGTATGATAGCGGCACAATTCTCTATTCGAGAAATCATGGACAATTGTATTCACACTGTTGCAGCAATTTCTAGGTTGTTTGGATAGTAACCAATGGTAACCAAGAACTGGTGTAGATGTACTCATTATAGTTAGGAAAATGGGAGGACTAGATTGAACCTGCTGAGATGCTGGCTAAGATTGATCGTAGACCGTCAACTCTCATAGGGGACATTTTGTACTAGCCAACAATGAACTCCAGATATATAATTGCGTTTGATAACATGCCAACAAAACTGTGTTATATTTAGTGCCCCCATGAGACACATGATATTTCCATACACAATTTTGTCATTCCTAAGGGGCATAATGGAGATGTTGCCATTGCGATTATAAGAGACTTCACTCTAAACATGTGGTCCAGTGCAAGATCATCAACAGGCAAATGGGAAGCTTGGGTGCCTCATATAAAGGTTGAGTTGGATACTCTCCCTAGCCTTGAGAAATCATGGGCATATGGTGGGGAAGATGCAGTAAGGTTACTCTGCGCATTTGAGGATAGAGAAATGGTGGTTATATGTGCAAAGGATGAGTATTCGAATTACATCTCAGCAGCATGAAGTCTGAGAATTTCAGATCTCGTAAACGTTGGTGTACATTACATCCCTACATTATGATACCTGGTTAGTCTAGTCATTGATGTGCAACCCTTGCATTTTTGTACACCTATGATTTTGCTGATCATTTTGTTCATTTCCTTCAGTAACCGACGGGATTCGGGGTGCTAAATCAAAGAAACAAAAAGGAAGTCTTGTTAGTAACACATCTGATTCAGACTACAACATCAAGGAGATGAAAATAACACTAGGGTGAACAAGCAAGGCTTTTTTGGGCAAGCATGTGTTTTCCCAAGTTGTGTTATTTGGAGCTACAGTCTGATATTTGTTTATTTTGGTAGCTGATGGAACTTTGGCGACACCTTTGTTTGTGCTGCATTCATAGTGGTAGGGGCTGGAATATTAGAGTTGTCTGTTCATTTTGGGGGCCTATGTGTGTATGATAAAACATTGTTTTATATGATGAAATGGTATTCTCTATATAGTAGTGTATGCGTGATGAAATCTTGTTTTATTTGTTCTACATATACTTTAGCTAGACTTTGTGTTTTGATAGTATGTTGTAGTAGGAGTATTTGTTTCCCAGCAGGCTTTTTATTTGATCTGAATTAGTACTGCCATTTAGTTAGTGCTTCCTATAGAAGAGTCTGTGCCGACACCTAAATAATTAGTAGACCTTGGTTGCACACCATTTTCAAATGCTTGAATTAGAGCTACTTCAGACATTTGTTTGTTGTTATGTTAAACAAACATTATTGTATCAGAGATCTGCATTTTCATACACGTGGTAGATAATCACTCTCCCTGACTTGGATCCCTAAAATAGAGGGAGAATGGCCTATTTTTTTAATTATTCTTTGGACAATCTCTAAATCCAAAATCATTGCCGACCGCCAAAACCTATCGGCAACCCCGTTTGAATCGGAGGCATCATTTGATGTGAGTCTTGCGTTAAGTTCTTGACCAGATGGTGTTCGACCTACACAACCTTTTTTCTAGTAATCAAAACTGGGCCGGTAGCCAAATTCAAAATTGTAATCTAGCAGGAAAATAACCCATCGACCCCGAATCATTTCGCACCCCTCTGTTTTAAATATTTTCAGGAAAAATCACCCACCCAGGTAGTACCATTTTTATATTATTACATGGACGCTAGCCAAATTTAAAATCTGAGTCAAGCGGCAAAATTTACCACCTATGCTATGTGAATGGAAGGTATCCAAGTTTCTATGCAAAAAAATGTTTATGGATGATTAGTTGATGTGACTCTCGGCCTTTAATTCCTGAACAAATAGCGTACAGTCTACTACCTTTTTTCTATTACTAGATGGAGGCTAGCCAAATTCAAAATCTCAATCGAGCGGCAAAATTACCCACCTACCAAGCATTTCCCGCCCACCGTTTCAAAAACTTTGAGCCAAAATATCCCACCGACCAAGGGAGTACCATTTTTCTATTTTTATTATTAGATGTGCACAAGACAAATTCAAATTCTCAATCGAGCGGGAAAACCACACACCGACATTGAAGCATTTCGCGCCCTTCCGTTTCAAAAACTTTACAATTTAAAATTCCAAATCTACCCATTGTTGAGACGACAAATGGGCATGCTAAAGTCGGTAGCTCAGGGGCATGATCATAATTATCTTTTCTGCTCACCTCTATGGTCCCGATTCCCCTAGTTTTTCCCGCCAGCCGTCCCAAAAATCCCAAATTGCTATGTCCCCTCCATGACCACCGCGCGCACCGGCTTGAGCTGCGTTCTCGTGCACTGCCGCGCAGCTGCTTCACTGACACTCACCCACCAGATCTAGGAGCTGCGGTGTCGTTCACCATGCCGATGGCGTCATCGACCGCCCAAGCTCTACTTCCTCACCGCCAAAAGCTACCCAACCGTACCGGATCCACTTCACCGATATCCACCGGGATTGATCTACTTCAAAGAGTTCCATGTCCACCGCCCTAGACCAGCTGCACATCCATCACTGTTCACTGCATCGGATCTTCCTCAGCGACGCTCTTGACCACCACTTTTAAGCCGGCATCGACCGCCCAAGATCTGCTTCCCCGACGCCAACAGCCACCGCAACAGCAGCACCCACGGTGACCTGGATGTCACTCGCATGGTACCGATGATGCTTAGACACCTATCCAACCAAGGTTAACCAAATCTCCAACCCATTTTTGTTTTGTCAGCGGTATAGCAGGTTCAAGCCTGTCGCAGTGAACTGCATTTTTGTAATCGTGCTAGTACATAGTATCTCCGTTTCAAAATATAAGATGTTTTAGCTTAGTGAAAGAAGTGTATCTAGACTCCTTTTTAGTGTGTAGGTTCACTCCAAACCTAGATGATCCTACACACTAAAAAAGGTCTAGATAAACTCCTTTCACAAAGCTAAAACATCTTATATTTTGAAATGGAGGGAGTACAAGTCACTGGGCACGCATGTTCTTCGTGCTAGTACATGCAAGGTCATTAGACATGTTGGTTTGAATTCGCGGCTCTAAAAATTTCAAGTCATGCACATGTTTGTTATTTTGGCATGCACATGTTCTTAGCTACTCCATACACCAGTAATTGCCTGCTACTGTGTAATTCTTGCAAAATCTTTAGTTAGTGGAAAATATTACTATGGATTCCCTACTCTACCGTTGCTGAATCTATCTGGTTCGTCCTGAGATCAGTTCCTGCTATTATTTCCTCCTTGGCATCGTTTTGATATGTTGTAGTAGCCGTTTAAACTCTTCGTACTAATTCAATTATAATTTTGTTGTTGGCATAATGCCATTTGGTTCTTCAAAAGCTGCATCACTAACTATTTCCTTTTTCTTGCATAGAGCTCAAAATGGAACAATGAACATGTTGGTTTGCATAGCCTATTCTACAGGTTCACAAGGGATGCCATTACTTTCTTATCTGGTGCTGGTTTGTCCTGAGCAATGGCATAATTGTCCTCTACTATGTAGTTCACTCATGGGTTGCATTCCTGCTCTAGAATTTCTCTTATGATGCCATTATAATTTCTATCTCGTTGATTTTTAGCTATGATAGTAACTACATGCCATTGTGTAGCTCACCGCAAATTCTGAGTCACCCAACAACTCTATACATTCCAGGAGATGCCACTGCTTCCATAAATATTTGCTGAAATTCTAAGAAACACTTTGTTTGATTGCTCATTTCATTCTAGGCATACTTGTCTAATGCTTGTTTGTCCTGTTCTACAGGTTCACGAGTGACGCCATTATATCTCGCATCTGGTTCTGGGTCTGGTTCGTCATAAGTCACGACATAACTATCCTCTACAATATATAGTTCATTCATGGTTTGGATTCTTGCTCTACAGGTTCTCATATGATGCGGTTATAATTTCTATCAGGTTCATTCTTTCCTATGACAGTAACTGCATGCCATTTTGTGGCTCAGCACAAATTCCGAGTCACCCAACGTCTCTTGCATTTAGGGTATAGAACTCCTTCCATATATATTTGTTCAAAATGACCCGGCTAGTTTATATCTGCTAAAATTCTAAGCTAGACACACACATTTTTTGATTGCTCGTTTCACGGTAGTCACACTTGTTTAATGCGCGCTTGCCTGTCATGTTTGTTTGATGTCTTGGTCAATAATTGAACCATTGATCAGTTGTAAACTCCAGTTCATAGCTCCTGTCATATCAGTCAAGTGAGTAGTTTGTCTTGTTTGATGCATTAACTTGTTATTACTTAGTTTCAGACTACAATTATTGCTATCCCCACCAAAGAGGGGGGTGCAAGATCATATCTCCTCTAATGTAGTTGTCAGACTCAATGGAATATTCAAGTGATTGATTGAGAAAGTAAATTGAGGACTCTGCTATCAACTTGATTGTCAACTGAAATGCCGATTTTTCTTTCCCCTAAGTTGATAATATGTAATAATTTTAAGAAGTTTGCAACAGATGTAATATCTAGATAACTCGCGTAGGCTATGTAGGTATTTAGTTAACGTTGTCCACACATTGCGGTAGTCATTACGGTAACTACGCCAGGTAGGTCGATTAGGGAACAATACTGTGCTTTGTTATTGGCTTGTCGTGTATTCGACCGACGACAAACAGTAAAAAATGCTAGACTATTATACACATTTTATGATATTGGCATGGGCTTCAGAAATGACGAAACTGTAAAAGGCCGTAAATGTAACGGGCCAATCGGTTTGGGGAATACCCCCCGATAGGGTCACGCCGGGGTATAAAGGCCGAGTTAGCCGAGGTACGGCACGATCAAAGCAAGTGCTGGCCGGGTCTCCTCAAGGCAGGACGACTTACGGGGTAACCTGGCTTGGCGGGTATTCACCTAACACTAACCCGGCCGACATATAACGTATGTCGGCTATACTTGATTTTCCATATATGCAGGTACCCTAGTAGCCGAGTTAGCCAAGCATTAACCGGGTTACCACTTGGCTTTGGGGAGAAGGAAGGAATCTCCCGCTGGTCAAAAGGTGGTCTTTGTCAATTGTAGCATGAGCGAAGCGAGCAGAGGGAAGGACCAGCGGGGCGTGGCCGACAAAGGTGATGTAGCCAATGTCGGCTGATGCTACCAATGTCGGCTAACGCCAAAAGCGACGCAACTCACAGAGGATTACGTCCATAGACCGGACTAGCCGTTTAAAGTGAATAAAGAGGCATCTAGCTTTAACCAAAGGGCATATTCGGGGAATATTCCTCCACATATGCCCTAACTTTGTAACCTGGTTTCCCCTATATAAGGAGGACTAGGGCCTCCTTAGAAGGGGATCGATCATTCTGTCTAGGAAGAGCTCTGGAGCTTGGTAGTGGGGGGGGGGTAAGATAACTAGTCTCCTTCTCACAAACAGCTCAAGGAGCCCTTGTAATCCACCATTGATAGAGTGTAAATACAAACATCTGTGTGTGGAATCACCACACTATCCCTCCCTCGATTCCTCTAGTGCTCATCGGCCCCATCTTTAGCCTATCCATGGCATATGCCGTGCCACTACCACGACAGTTGGCACCCACTGTGGGGCTAGCGGTGCTAGTAGGGGTAAAAATCTGGACAGGAAACATCTTCGGCACTAGCGAGTGCGTCGTTTCTGGGCTTGTTCAGCGCTTTGGAGCGCTGGACTATGTCAGCGACAACGTGGGGAGCTTCGGCAGGAACCCTCCACCGCGCAACAACCTCTTCATCAAGCTTGGCACGCACAAGATCTACATCGGCATCGACGAGTCCTGAGGCACATCATCGAGGGAGGCGAACCACCTCTCAGCACGGCTCGCTGCATGCGTATCACTTGCCCCGCAAGCAGCGTTGAGGTCATGATGACAGCACCAGACGCAGGAGCGAGCAAGGATCTGGCGCCAGAGCCGGAGGCAACACCAAAGTAGGCAAGGTCTAGCTTTCCTCCACTAGAAAGGCTAGAGAATGTATTGCAGTAGGCAATAGATAGCTTAGCAACACCCACGGCGCTAGTAGTGGATCCAGCTCAGGCACATGCCGAGTTAGAGGAAACTAGGAAAAAGATGCTAGCTGGTGTGAAAAAGTAGCTGAGTTGCAGCAGTCACTGAACATCACTCTACGGTAGTATGCAAAGGCAAACCACATAGATGGGCTGAAAATCTGAGGTAGAAACCTGATTACTGAGATTGACAAGGAATATGTGACTAGGCTGGGTTAGACAGCGATCATAGTAACAAGAGGGCTGGAAAGGTACAATACCCCGGCAAAGAACCTCAGGGCCGCCAACGCGGCTGCGTCTGAGTTTGAAGGCTTAACCGGAGAGACCAGAGAAAGGCAACAGGAGAGAGTTAACCATTTGTTGAAAGTAGCATGTTAGCAGAACAAACAGATAAACAAAGCAAACCCGGCGCAGCTCGGAGCATCACGTGTGGTTTATTCAGCAAGGAATAACCCGACAAAATCCACAGGAGCAGCGTCGTCTGCGGGTCATGGCCCTAGGAGAGAGGAAGTGGTAACCTCGGGGAGATGAGATAAATAGATGGTCCCATATGACCCGGTAAGGGTAGGGAAAGGAAAGCAGTACAAGCTGATAACGATCGCCATAGTGCTAGCCGAGGTGAAGTGGGCCGAGGTAACCGCAACCAAGGCAATGCCGGTCAGAGCAACATTGTCAATGGCAATGTCGGGCAGCGTAATCTGGCAGAAACAGGGCAAAATGCGCATCGGCAACATCAACAGCAATACGCATCTCGGCAGGAGAGAAGTGCAGGCCAAGCAATGCAATTGCAAAATGTTCGTCCGAATTAGGACAGATACAATGATGGTTATTCGGCAATGGTAGACGACAGATTCCAGAGACCAGAGCACCATTTGATTGGTTCGAGATTGGGAAGCTGGAACCTGCAGCCGGATGGCGTAAGGCTGAAGTTGGACTAACTTTACAGGTCAGAAATGATCGAGGTACAAGGTCCCTCGGGTCCGACATGCTTTGGACCTCGGATCATGAGAGAACCCCCTGTGCCAAATTTTCAGTTGGCCAGAGGAACAAAGACATACGATGGCAGCACAAAGCCAGAGGACTGGCTCATTGACTATGCAACTGCGGTTAAAATTGCAACAGGAAATTTGAGATGGGCTGTGAGATATGCGCCTAGGATGTTGGAAGGACCTGCAAGGGTTTGGCTGAACAACTTGCCACCGGGAAGCATCAACTGTTGACTTGATTTCAAGGATTTGTTCGTCAGCAACTTCTCAAGCACCTACAAGAGGCCAAACAGGCCACACACTTTGGCACTATGCAGGCAAAGACCAAATGAGCCAGACCGAGATTTTCTGACTCGATGGTGCAACGTGCAATTCATGTGAAGGGGTAATTGAATCACAAGCTATAGCGTGGTTTGCCCAAGTATGTAGGTATGGGAGTATGTTGTGGCAAAGGTTACAACAAGATATGCCAACCACCCTGGCTGAGACGATCCGGATCGCAGATTCGTATGCCCTGGGAGACCCAACGCAACGCCGGCTAATGTCAAGCGAGTCCAACGAGGAGTACTACAACAGAGATGGTTCCAGATAATCCAGAAGGAATGATTTCGAGGTAAAAGAAGGGACAATCGTTTGGATTACTGGTACAGCTCGCAGAAAGTGGCCGCTGTGGACCGAGATCAGCCCAATGCCTGCGCAAGCCAACGCCAGAAAACGGGAGGACAATAGTGGCAGCAAAATAGCAAGGATAAGAAGCATTGGACCCCGGAACAGAAGAAACAGTGGTAGGAAAGAAAGGACCGCCCGAGGTATACATTCGAGTCTATGCTAGATCAGCCATGCAAGTTCCATACACCAAGTCCAAATAATCCGGCAAACCATACGACCCAGAAATGCGAATGTATGAGGAAGTTAGAACAAGGTAGTTCGGGGAATGCTCAGGCACCTCGGCACGAGGCACCTCGGCATGATGGACCTTGAAATGAAGCACCTCGGTAGCAATTGCTCACTAGGGGGAATGGACAACAACTTATGTTGCCTCCGCCCCCACCGAGGTATGAGAATCAGGAAAGGAGAAATGTTGTGCACCAAGTCAATAATCAACAACAACAAGACCAAGGGTATCACGACAATGAGGGGAGAAATCAGTACAGGGAGCATCATCAAAGTTACTGTGTGTTTACCACAGAAGAGACTGACAGGAAGAGTTTGCAGCGCCGACATATGGAGGTAAATGCGGTAATGCTGGCCGTGGTAAGGTATATGCCTTGGTCAGATCAGGAGACTATTTGGAGTATCAAGCATCACCCAAAGCTTATGCCAAGTCCAGGGACCTAAACGCTGGTACTAGATCCGACGTTCATTGGGCCAAATATCAATGTAAGGTTCTCCAAGGTGCTGATAGACGACGGAAGTAGCATTAACATAATGTACAAGGATACCATGCACAAGTTGGGGATATCAGAGAATATGCTATAGGCAACAAGGACCACGTTTCATGGCATCGTGCCAGGTATTTCCTACGAGCAATTGGTAAGGTCCGGGTTGATGTGTTGTCGGTATAAGGGAAAATTGCCGGACTGAGAACTTGGAGTTTGAGGTAGTCAACTTGGAGAGCGCATATGATGCGTTACTCGGCAGACCTGCTCTGAGCAAATTTATGGCGAGTACTCATATCAGGTACCTGAAGATGAAACTACCCAGACCAAGGGGGTGATTACCATAGCTGGGGACTTCAGGCATTCTATCGAATGTGCTTCCGCCAGATCTAACCTGGCCGAATCACTCGTGATGACTCAGGAGAAGAGGAAAATCATGGAGGTGGCCGCACTGGCTCAGTCCGCGCAGCAGCATATGCCGGCTCTGAGTAACCAGCATGGGAGTGTTTCATTTAAAGCGACGAAAGACACAAAGAAAGTGCGTGTTGATGATCAGTTTCTGGAGCGCACCATAACTATTGGTGCCAGGTTAGGCGACAAATAGGAAAGCGAGCTCGTCAACTTCCTCTATGAGAATTAGGATATCTTTGATTGGTCTACAGAGGACCTGTAGGGTGTGCCGAGGGAGTTGGCCGAGCACTCTTTGAATGTGAGACCCAGGGCAAAGCCGGTGAAGAAGCCTCTCCACCGCTTCGCCGAAGACAGGAGGAAATCCATTGGAGATGAGATAGCTCAGCTCCTTGCAGCCGGATTTATCATGGAAGTACTTTATCCGGATTGGCTCTCTAATCTGGTGCTTGTGGAGAAAAAGAAGGATGATCTGAATGTGGCAGTGGTATGGCGCATGTGTATCGATTACACGAACCTAAATAAGGCATGTCCAACAGATCCATTCCCATTGCCAAGGATAGATCAGGTCATAGATTCAACTGCTGGGTGTGAGTTGTTGTCATTCATAGATGCATACTCTGGTTTCCACCAGATACCCCTGAATCCGAATGAGGAAGGAAAGTCAATGCAAAGGCCGGTGTATTACTTGAGCAAGGTATTGTCTGCTTCAAAACATAATTACCCTCACTATCAGAAGATGGCATATGGTGTATATATGTCGGCTAAGAAACTCAAACACTGCTTCGAGGAACACCCCATCAAGGTGGTGTGTGAAGCGCCCATATCCGAAATTATGGGCAACAAAGATGCTAGCGTCCAAATTGCAAAATGGGCAATTGAATTAGCCCCGTACGCACCGCAATTTGATAGAAGGGATGTGATCAAGTCACAAGCAGTGGCGGATTTCTTTGTGGATTGAGCTGAGATGCAGTATGAACCACCTCTGCCAGACTCAAATTATTGGTGGATGCATTTTGACGGATCAAAGCTAAAGTAAGGACTAGGCGATAGAGTAGTGCCTACCTCACCCAAGAAGGACCAGTTGAAATACATCCTCTAGATCCATTTAAGCACATCAAACAATGTCGCCGAGTATGAAGCACTTGTGCATGGGCTTAAAGTAGCAAAGGAGGTAGGCATACGTCGGATACTGTGCTTTGGTGATTCGGATTTGTTGGTACAGCAAGTGTCTGGCAACTAGGATGCTCTGGATGCAAACATGGCACTTTACAGATTTTACGTCCAGAAGATAAGTGGTTTCTTTGAGGGGTGTGAATTTCATCACGTACCCCGGATTAAAAATGGGGCAGCTGATGTATTATCCAAGTTGGGTTCATCTCGACAACCAATCCCACCAAGCTTTGCATTGGAACATTTGAGAAAACTATCCATTACAACATCACTAGAATCCAAATCAATTTATATCCCGGCCATCTCTGGACCAGAAGCTACTCCTATGGAAATAGACTAGAGGAAGTTATGTCGGTAGATACAATGGAAGTTGACGAGGAGCCTTTCCCCATCCGAGCTATACCTGAATGGGCAAAGCCGATATTTGAATTCCTAAAGGAGGGAACTTTTCCGGATGATGAGGTGCTCTCAAGGCAAATCTAGAGAAGAGCAAAGGCATATACTATCATCAGCGCTGAGCTATACAAAATAAGTGTAACCACTATGCTGCAGCGATGTGTAGACCGGGAAGAAGGGCTTGACATACGCCGGGATATTCATCAAGGGGAGTGTGGTCATCATGCATCTTCGAGAGCACTAGTGGAAAAGGCTTTCTGGCATGGATTTTAGTGGCCAAGTGCCCTGGAGCAAGCAAAGGACCTAGTGAGAAAATGCAATGGCTGTTAGAGATACGCCACAAAAACCCATATGGCAATGTTGGAACTCAAAACCATCCCCATTAGCTGGCCATTTGATGTGTGGTGTCTAGATATGGTCAGACCATTTAAGCCGGCAAGGGAAAATATGACCCACATCTTGGTCATGGTGGACAAATTCACCAAATGGATTGAAGTTAAGCCAATCAGTAAATGTGATGGGGCAACAACAGTAACATTCCTCAAATACATAATCTTGAGATATGGCTACCCCCACTGTATCATAACTGATAATGGCACAAATTTTGCTGAAGGAGCATTCGCAAGGTTCTGCCAAGAGAAGAAGATCCGGCTAGATGTTGCCTCTATAGCCCACCCCACATCGAACGGGCATGTGGAAAGATCCAACAGACTAGTCTTGTCTGGGATGAAACCCCGGCTCATTGATCCGCTGCAAAGATCAGCAAGGTGCTGGATAGAAGAACTACCAGCGGTACTTTGGAGTTTGAGAACAACTCTGAATCGATCAACGGGCTATAGGCCATTTTTTCTAGTATATGGGGCAGAAGTTGTACTACCATCCGACATACATCATGATTCACCAAGAGTCATGCAATACACAGAAGCCGAAGTGCATGAAGCTTGGAAAAATGATGTTGATCTGCTACAAGAAGCGAGAGAACTGGCCTTGTCCAGATCCGCCATATATCAGCAAAACCTCCAACGCTACCATAGCCAGAAAGTAAACCCCCGAGTCTTCCGGGAAGGTGATCTCATATTTCGGCTGGTATAGCGCACTACTGACATGCATAAGTTATCCCCTCCATGGGAAGGACCTTTCATTTTAAGTAAAGCTTTGCACAATGATTCCTACTATCCTATCGATGCACAACCACACGAGAAGAACAAGCCGAACATGTCCAGAGAGGAATCTAAGCGTCCATGGAATGTAGCGCTACTTCGTCCATTTTACACCTGACAAAGAGGTGAATGTATCCGAGTTTGTCATCTGTCGGTATGTATGTTGGCAATGAGCTTATCAATGAAACCTTGACAACCCTAGCAAAAAATTGGGGACTGCCTTAATAATTGTCTTTCCTATTTTTATTTTTTATGTTGGCTGGCTTAAATTGCTTATACCTTAGCCATATTAGTAAGCAAGAGAACAAGTTTGGAATCGCAAAGCACATGAAAAACGACTAAGGAAAGGAAAGTAATAGAGCCTACGTTTGTTATTCGGACTAACCCTGTATTTACTTTATCTATTTTGTGTCGGATTATTTTGAGTTAATCTCAAAGTTTCAAGTATTGTTAAGTCAATTTTTTGAACCTCGGACTTATAAGCAAAAACCGAAGCAAGGTAGATGCGAGACGAGTCATAAAATTGGAGGAACAAGAAAAGGAAACTCGGGGACTTCACCCACATTAATCTGGCATTAAAAACTTATTAGAAGAACGAAACTAATTGTAGCAAAACAAACCATTGTGCATAGATACAATTCCACCCGACATACCGGGGATCTGACGAATATCATCAAGTGTTTATAAGCTCAGGGAGCAGCAGCTGGAGCCAAACCATCGGTTGAGGGAGGAGGTACTTCGACATCAGTAGGCGGGGAACTAGTCCCGACCTCGTCTTCTGGGTTAGCCTCTTCATCCTCCGGGTCTTTAGCATCATCGCCAAGCTCGGAGGCTTCCTCCTCATCCTCTTCACCTTCAGCACCCTTAGAAACATAGTAATCATCAACTGCATAAAGGTAGATCGGACCGTTCCAGCTATGGCAGAAGGCATATTGGATAAGCTTGTTGGAACATGCCTTGCGTTGAGCGATGCACTCTGGATCATTGGACCATTTAGATCCAGTGCGCAGGCAATCAAGCAAGCCCAGGTCCAGATCTTCATACCAAGAGAGAACAAAGTTCAGCGCCGTATCAGCTCCGGCTCGTGCAGCAGATTCCCACCACTGGTGCACCTGGATCTCACACTCCATCAACTTTGCTATAAAAGCAGTGCTTCCTTTAGGGGTGGGCTCAGTGGGCCACAGGGTGTTGAACATCCGAACTACTGCCAGCATAATGTCTACGCCCTAGTTTTTCATAATTTCAATGCGGGCAGCGAGGCTCACCAACAAATCCTCCATGTCGTAAGGAATAGATCCGGTAGCTGGACCAGTTGGAATACCCCGTTGAAGGCGAGACGTAGGCACAACAGCAGAAGCAAGAGAGTCACTTTCTGGGAACTTGCCTGTGAGAAAAACATAAAGTATCAATAAGGAAAAGCACGTGACCCAGAGAAACAAACATCAGAGGAAGGAAAAGTACTCACGGGCGATGTGGCTGAGAATCAGAGTTAGCTCGTTATGCACATCTGCATTTCTAGCCTAGAGCTTCTCATATTCGGAGGTCACCGACTTAAGTTTTATGTCATTTTCCTGCAGCAAGTCATTGTCCTTGGAGATCTAGGTTTTTAGGCGCTCTTTCTCCTCGGAGAACTTCTGGTCGGCCTGGTCCAGCTCAGATTTATGCAGATCCATGAGCTTCTAGAATTTGGCGTCCAGCCGAGTAATCTCCGTGTCCTTGAGGCGCAGTTGAGAGATTTCCTCATCCTTCTTCTTCAGCTCGGCCTGGTGCTTCCTTGTTTGCTCGAGAAAGTGAAGCATCATGTCAGGGATGGGCATGCTATCTTCAAGTGTAACTGCAACAGTGAGTTGACCCGGTAGACCCGAGGTATAAATATATGTCGACTCAAGAAAAGAGCATGCAGGGCCTAAGGGAACAAGATAGGTTACCTTGGATCCCAGCCAAATTCTTGTGCATAATAACATTCTCAGCCTCGGCCTCGACTGCGTAATCCGGATAATAAGTTAATACTGACGGAAATTAACTCAAAGAAACGAAAATGTGAAGGTCTTAAGAAAAAAAGTCTACCTTTGTTCTGGTGATCGACCAACAACTTGCCGTATCTGGCACGAAGATCTTTGTATGAGTCCAGCAGGCGCTAGAACTCAGCAGTTCGACGGTTGGTGGTGATCTAAAACAAGCCAATGTTAGAGCAGAAATAGGAAGAAGGGTATTCGAAGTCTACAAGATCCAGGCCAAGTGGAACTTAACCCGGCTCTAGGTGTGTGGATATTCGAAGTCTATAAGATCCGGGACAAGTGGAACTTAACCCGGCTATAGGTGTGTGGATATTCGAAGTCTATAAGACCAGGCCAAGTGGAATTTAACCCGGCTATAGGTTTGTGGATATTCGAAGTCTACAAGATCCGGGCCAAGTGGAACTTAACCTGGCTCTAGGTGTGTGGATATTCGAAGTCTACAAGATCTGGGCCAAGTGGAACTTAACCCAAATCTAGGTGTGGGGATATTCGAAGTCTACAAGATCCGGGCCAAGTGGAACTTTACCCGGCTCTAGGTGTGTGGATATTCGAAGTCTACAAGATCCGGGCCAAGTGGAACTTAACCTGACTATAGGTGTGTGGATATTTGAAAATACAAAGGAGTTGCACAAATTCTCTAAGAGCATCCAAACGAGTAATGAATTACTCCCCCAGAGGCTCAGGGACTAGTGGGTATATCGCTAAGTGTTTGCGTACATAAAAGGCATAGCAGAAAAGGGATTACCTCCATCACTCGACTGGCAAGGGAGATGGCCTTGCTAGCGGAGTTCATCTGAGCACTGAACTCTGCCGGACCAAACTTCTCCAGCAGATCGTCTTGCAGGTTGATAAACTCGGTGTCATTCCAATTATTGACGTACTCAATGAGCGCCCGACTATAACTCTCCCCGCTGGCTGATTGGGTCGTCACCAGGCCCTTGGCATGGGCCTCCCTCCTCGTGGACTAAGCAGCAGCTAGACTAGTATGCAAGGTCAGTTGCTTGCTGCTCTCAGATCCGATAGTAGAAGGGCTGGAGGGTGAATCCTTAGTTGTCTCGGCGGACTTCTTGCTTTTACCGGATGATTTCGGCCGCTGCAGAAGAGCAGAGGCTGCTGCTCCGGATTGAGCTTGGGAGGTCGGCTGAAATATGTCTTGGACAGACATGGTGGATCCCGAGGCAGCAGCCTGAGACTTGTTTTTGGTGGCTAGCTTAGCTGTGGCTGATGCTGGCGCTGCTGGTGTTGATGCTGCTCGTGCTGCTCGTGCTGCTAGTGTTGTTGCTGGTGCTGGTATGGGGGCTACTAGTGCTGGTACTGGTGCTGGTTTTGCTGGTGCTGTTGATGCTGATGGTGGTACTGCTGGTATGGGAGAAACTAGAACAAAAGAGAAAGTTGTCTGGGGCGGTGCCGATGAAGCTGGCACCTCGGATGTAGAAGACTACGGCAGAGCCGGAGAACTAGGTTTGTCCGGCATAGCCGTATCCCCGGCAGCTCCACTGCCCCCGCATCGACATTGCACCCCTCATGGTGAGGTGGGCTCTGATCCGGTGCTGCCACGGAATCCTCTTGGATAGGACTCGGTGGACGAACGTCGTTGTCGCGAGGGGGATATGGGGCGCTCCGGATTGGAGAGGAGATGTTGGGGCCACTCTGGGGAATGATCCTTGGAGCGCTGCAGAAACATAAAACACCAAATCAAAGGGAGAAATAAAGGCAAGTAAAGGGCAAAAGCAAAAGGAGCAAGACCCGGAAATGAGCATGGAAAGAAAAGTGACTTACTCATCCGAGGTTGGGAGCTCCCGAGGCTTGGGCGCTCTCGGGACGGTGCTCTTGGCCGCAGACTTGGCCGGACCCTTGACCCCGGACCTCTTCTCCATGTTCTTGGTCGGTGGCGCCTCCGAAGCTACAGCCAAGGTAGCCGAATGCTTTTAGGAAGGGGAAGGAGCTGGATCATCCATATCAAGAGGAGGAACCTCGTGGACCTGACCGGCCAGGTTAGATGATGATTCAGAGGTAACCGGAAATGCGTAAGAGATGGGCACCGGATCAAGTACCTCCATAACCTCAACATCCGAGTCCTCGTCATCCGGCCAATCCCTTAAAGAAGAGGCCTTACGAGAGGTTCGCTTGGTGCTGTTCAGAGTAGGCAAGAACCTTTCCGAGTCAGGATCCTCCGCGTCCGGTTCTACGTGGTCCGACACCCATTTAAGGGTCGGCTCCTTGCCGTCCTCAAATGTCTGCTGGAGAAACAGCGGAGAGAAAAAGTACTAAATGGTTAAGTTAGGATGCTACCTGACATACCGCAAGACTAGGAAAGAATGCCAGGAGAGGAGTATACCTTATGAGGCAAGTTGGCCCGGGTGAAGGGTGCAAGCCCCCACTTCCACGCCTCAGAGAACTCCTTCTCTACCTTAAAAATGGCCTTGACCCGGTGGAACACCTCGGAGTTGTTAAGCTCGAAGGAGGAGGTCCGATTGGGGTCAAGGGGGCCGCTCAAGTGGAAGATCTTGTGGGAGCGCTTCTGAAGGGGGGGAGACCCGGCTGCAGACAAAGGTGATCATAATGTCCTCGCTGCGCTGCTGCAGCCCGACAAGCTGCTTGATCCGGCGATCTACCTGGTTCGATAGTGTAGTAGGTCGCTTCGGGATCTTCTCCCACAAGGAGGTGTCCGGGACACCCATCATGAAGGGGAGCCACCGGATTAGGTCTTCATCTGAATTATTCCTGACGTAGAAGAAGGTTCGGGCCCAGCCTTTGTAAGATTCAAGGACGGAAACCCGGGGAAAGGCGGAGTTCTTGCTGGGAGAGCTTGAGGCTCCACCACACTGGGTCAGATGTTTATCGGCAGGAGCAAGATGTTTATCTAGGACAACATTTTTCTTGAGACCAAAGAATTTGATCCAAAGTTCTTTGGTAGGCCAGAGGCCGACGTAACCCTCAATGTCGGAGGAGAAAGAGGAAAGAGATGTGATTGCGTTGGCACGAAGGTGGTGAGGGAGATGAAATCACGGAAGAAATCAGTCAGAGGCAAACCGAAGCCGCGCTAGAACTGGGAAAGAAAGACGACGAACTCACCGGGATTTGGAGAGGGAGCTATTTCCTTGGTAGCGAGGCAGTAGGTGATGCTCAGAAGGATGCAGCGGGTCGCATACAACCAATCAATATCGTCCTGGCAGATGAACGCACCTGTCTAGGCGCCGCGCTCGTGAGCTTCGTCTTCCTCCTCCTCTTAAGCAACAATGGTGGCCTCCTCCTCTCTCATGGCTAGATCAATCTCTTCGAGGATGTAATCTGAGAAGGAATAGACGGCCGTGGGGAACTTGGAGCTACAGGGTCCCGTGACGAAGAGCTTGTGGGGAATCTGCGTCGTGGATGCGGAGGAGCAGCGAGACGCGGCAGCGGTGGTATTGTGCTCAAGCAGAAGCAGCAGCGACAGTGGCGTCATTGTGGAGAGAAAGGGGCAAAGGGCAGGGGCGCGTGCAAAGTGGGGAACTTCCCCAAGAGCCGCCCTTGGCCCCTATTTAACCGCACCTCAGAGGCGCGTAGTGGGATCGAATGTTGTGGCGCAACCGCATGGTGTTTCCGTGTATTTTCCAAACCGACCAATCAGCATCGTGCCACACCAAGGGCCACAAGGAGCATAGGATCCCACGATACAACGTTATGATACAGTTAACGAGGGGCTGCCGTGACGTGACACGCGCAGCAGTTATTCCTGACAATCAATACCGTAACCGGCGCAGTAAACTGGTGTGACCCTTAAAATGAGGCAAAGTGATGATTACCCTCCACATGGAATGTGTGAAGCGTATGAGAGAAGGAAAGATAACCCGGATATATGGACAATGACCCAGCCAACGAGAAGTAACTCGGATGGAGTCAAGGGAATGTCACATCGAAGAGACCAGGTTACGGAATAACTCGGCAAACAAAGTGATGGTCTCGATAATTGGAACCTGTTGTGGCCTTAGCAGCTGAAGTTGCTAAGACCGCACCAGCTTTGGGGACTAATGTTGGGGGGATACCCCCGGATAGGGTGACTCTAGGGTATAAAGGCCGAGTTAGCCGAGGTACCACATGGTCAAAGCAAGTGCTGGGCAGGTCTCCTCAAGGCAGGCCGACTTATGGGGTAACCCAGCCTGGCGGGTATTCACCTAACACTAACCCGGCCGACATATAACGTATGTCGGCTATACTTGATTTGCCATATATGCAGGTACCCTCATAGCTGGGTTAGCCAAGCGTTAACCTGGATACCACTTGGCTTTGGGGAGAAGGAAGGAATCTCCTACTGGTTAAAAGATGGTCTCTTTCCACTGTAGCATGAGCGAAGTGAGCAGAGGGAAGGACCAGCGGGGCATGGCCGACAAAGGTGACGTAGCTAGTGTCGGCTGACGCTACCAATGTCGGCTTACGCCAAAAGCAAAGTAGCTCACAGAGTATTATGTCCATATTCCAGACTACTCGTTTAAAGTGAATAAAGAGGCATCTAGCTTTAACCAAAGGGCATATTCAGGGAATATGCCTCCACGTATGCCCTAACTTTGTAACCTAGTTTCCCCTATATAAGGAGGACCAGGGCCTCCTTAGAAGGGGATCAATCATTCTGTCTAGGAAGAACACTGGAGCGAGAATATCATTTTGCGGCATGAAAGTTGGGGCGCCTAAGCAACGCGGTACCCAAGTTGCTGTAATCAGCCACGATGACCACAGTTGGCGTGCCAAATACTCAGAGGGTATTTTTCGGCACGAATTCAACTTTACGTTTCAATACAAAATATCAGGCTAACGATCGTTAAGTTGGCCTCCCTATCAGTTCTCGCCGTTATGTCGATCCCGTCGCTTAGGTGTCAATTAGGCTTGCAGTGTTGGCACATGCATCCATTACCCGTCTTCTTCTTCCCCGGAGCGGCAATCCGTGGGGCGTCGCAGCCATGGCGTGGAGCTGGGACATGGACAAACCTGCTCGGCCCCGCTCTCCTCCCTGTAGGCTTGCAGTGTTGGCGCCTGCATCCATTACACGTCTTCTTCTTCCCCGGAGCGGCAATTTGTGGTCGCGGCCATGGCGTGGAGCTAGGACGTGACGAACCTGCTCGGCCCTGCTCTCCTCCCCATCCCGAGTCGGAGCTTGCCCTCACCATGGCCGCACGCATGGCACGGTGCAGGGATGAGAATTGGTTCCCGGTGAGATCTGTCACCATGTCGACCATGCTCGGTCCTGTTTTCCTCCTCCAAAATCCGAGCTCGCCGTCGCCATGGTCACACCCGCACCAATTCTGCCACCTCTGTCAAGGTCTCTGTGGTAGCTCAAGTTCTGCCATGTTGAACCTGTAAGCGAATTCAGAGCTAGGAGGCGGGAACCCGTTGTTGAACCTGTAAGGAATTTGCTGAAGACTGCGTGCCGCTCCAAGGTCTTCGGCTGATGCCTCCGGCTTCTGCCAACGTCCACCACCGATGTGAGATCATTTAGTTACTTCAATACAAAATTTCGACCAATTTAACTTGTTGATGTATTCCTTGACAATTATAATATAATCGAGCACTAGAAATATTTTGTAGTGTGCATGAGCATGATCAGTAATATAATTGAACATTAGAAATTTTAAGGCACTCCATATAAAGGAGTAGATTAATATATATATAGAAGGTTCACCAGAGACACCACGCAGAAATATTGTCTTACATGCCGCACATAGGTAATAATAATTAACTAAAACAAAATAAAAGCAGGGGCAGTAGCAGGAGGCCGGGACACGAAGACGCCTAGCAGGGAAGGGCATCAGCAAGAGGCAGGGACAACCTAGTTGAGGGGATATAGGCCAGTCCTGACATAATCCCAGAGGAATTTGCCGAAGGCTGCGTGCCGTGCCAAGGTAATCGGCTTATGGCTTCTGCCTCCGCCTATGGCAAGGCCCACCATGTGCTGGATCATGTTGTCGAGGTCCACGTTGATTGCTCTGCCACAAAATGGGCAAAACAGTCTCCCCCTACGGTATAAATGGATTAGCCCACACCATAACCGCCTCAGCACGTAGCGACTCTTGTTGGCCCTGGATTCCTTGATATCATCCACGTCATCATCATCCTCCTGTTGATTTTTAAGAACATAACTTAGAACTCATACATATGATTGAATTGTATTACAACTCAAGAATTAACAACATGTATATGTAAGACAATGTATCCGTGGATATCAAAGAGAAAGCATCTCAACAATAGTTTGATCAGTTCATATATCATTTCATCTCAACACAATGACAATTAATTGCATCAGAGTGTATGTATAATAAATCTAGGGTCCTCATAAGTTTCTTCAGTGATGGAGTGAGTGAACCAAGTAACAATTGCACAACCTATAATTTTCTTGTACACGCCCCAGGGTCGCTAACTCATCCCTGAAAAATCTGACACCAATGTGTTTGCCTCTCTTTTGGGGCAAATTTGAATCATTAGCCACAATAAGAAATTGAAATGTAATCGTACAAAACAATATTCAGGGATATACATAGTTAGTTACAAAAACAAGCCTAAATATTGTAATTATGAATAAAAAACCAAACAATTAATCTTCAGGTACATGTTAAAAATACTTATGATCAAAACCATTCATTTACATATGCATCATACGAATCATTCAAAGATTAGAAAGAAATCAAGGATCATATATGTAGTTCCATATGAGAACAAATCAAGGGCCTCATAATTTGTTTTAGAGATGGACTTAGAGAACCAAAGTACCAACAGCACAACCTATATTGTTTCTATGCATTGCTACCTCAGGTTCACCAACCCATCCCTAAAACACGACACCATCATACATGTCTCCCCTTGAACTCTTTTGGGGATAATTTAAATCATCGGCCTCGGTGACAAAGTGAAATGTAATTCTTATACACTATGAATGCATTGACTAGATAATTCAAATACCATAGTTCTATGAAGGTAGAATAAAGATTGCAGCCTCATAAGTTTCTTTAGGGATGGCGTAAGCTAACCAAGTGACAATTGCACAACTTATATTGTTCTTGTACATGGCCCCAGGTTCGCGAACTCATCCCTGAAAAAATCTGACACCAATGTGTCTGCCTCTCTTTTGGGGTAAATTTGAATCATTGGCCACAATAAGAAATTGAAATGTAATCTTACAAAACAATATTCAGGGATATACATATGCATCATACGACTCATTCAAAGATCAAAAACAATACAAAGATTATATATATAAGTTCCATATGAGAATAAATTATGTTCCTCATTATTTTTTCAGAGATAGAGTTGGAGAACCAAAATACCAACAACACAACCTATATTGTTTATGTACATTGCTGCCTCAGGTTCACTAACCATGCATAAGAAAACGACACCATCAGATTACCTTGCACTATTTTGGGGAAAAATTGAATCATTGAGCTTAGTAAGGAATAGAAATGTAATGTTATAAGCATGTTGTGTGTCGAAATCAACACTCAACTAGCAAACTCAACTAGATGGCAGATGAGCAGATTGGGGTTTTGTGACTAGACAAATTAGGGTTTTGTGACTAGATGGAAGATGCATCAATCGACCGTTTGAACCATATATATACTACCCTACTTCAAGAGCAAAAGAATCTATACATGATTGAGCAAATCCTATGTATGAACAGCGAAATCTGTGGCTGCGACCAGAGAAGCTAGCAATGTAGTACCTCAGACTCCTCATCAGGGACCTCCTCCTCGAACTCGTCATTCTCCATGATTGTGTCGAAGATTTCTTGGACGGTGATGGGGTTGTTGATGTAGAGCACCAGATTGCCTCCGCCTGCCGCCTGCCCCCCATCTAGATATGTCGCTGGCACCACGATGTTGTCGGCCGGGACGTTGTCGGCCACCTGCTGCTCGACAGCGACGGCTACTGGCTGGACGCATGATCTCGAACCCTCGACGGCGTGGCGACGAGCGGTGTTCGAGCCCGGAGAGGACGCCTCCGCCTGCTTAGCAACGACCAAGCCATCTATTGCTGCGCCTTCAACTGGCTTCACCTCTGCCTCGTCTCCACGCGTACGCTTCATGGCGCACCTAGGGAAGGAGGTGGTTCAAGCAAAGGAGCTTCGGCGCGCGCGGTAGGTGTAGATTGGGGTTTTGGGACTACATAGATTTGGGAAAATCACACGAGCACATTGAAGAAGAAGGCCGAGCGGGTTTATAAACACTGGACTGTTTGTAGTCCTCGAGTGGACACGTGTGGTAGGCCGGGGGTGGGGCTACCATGATCTCCACCTTTTTTTGGGTTCCCTTTTTTGAAACAACCAGGATCTCCCCTTTAGAACTGCATTGAAAACACGCTCATGGCAGACCTCGATTCCACTGCATGCAAGTGGCACGGAACCAATTTCTAGCAACGTTAGTTCTACTCGAGGGTTCCCATTGAGTCATGGAAGTTACTTGCGGTAGGGCCTAGTTGGAAGTGAGGTTGAGAGAGCTGCGTAAAAATGGGATATGTCTTATTAAAATCAAGTGGCAATAAATTGCAGCGTCCCGTCGACAACCGTGCATTCAATGACCCCGTTTCCCTATGTATGTGTTCTAGTAGCCCTAGTAGCCTTTGCAGACTAGATTAAACGTGACATGACCACTCGACGACTTTTTCCATGGACGGCACCGTGTTCCTTCTTGTCGAAGTCTCGCTGAGGGAGACGTCCGTGCTATCTCACGCTGTACTATGAAGGGCACGACGTGTGCAGCGATCCTCGTTGGATTACACAGGATCAACGGTTGGTGCGCACGATCCGCGTGACAACAATGACAACCAATCAGGGCGTAGCAGACAGAGTGAGCACATGTTTGGGCTTCTACGAAAGGGAGAGATAGAGGGCAAAACTGAGTAGTATAAAAAACCAAGGGCAAAACTGAGTAGTAAAAAAATGGAAAGTGAGTGTCTTGTACAATGAAATACATCGTGGCATACATCAAATTATGCCAAGATAGATCCACTAGAGTTCATTGGATGTGTTTTCTTCTCATAAACCACATATGGATCCACAAGAGTCATTGCATGTGTATTAGTGTCACAAACCACATATGGATCCACCAGTGTTCATTGCATGTGTGTTCTTTTCACAAACCATGTATGGATCCGCAATGTCATTGCGTGTCTGTTCTTTTCATTAACCACAGCTAGTGCCATTGCATGTGTGTTCTTTTCACAAACCACACAAAGATCCACCAGAGTCATTGCATGAGTGTTCTTTTCACAAACTACATATGGATCCACCAGTGTCATTGAAATGTGTGTTCTTTTCATTAACCACACATGGATCGCCCAGTGTCATTGCATATGTGTTATTTTCACAAAGCACATAAGGATCCATCAGAGTCATGTCATGTTAGTTCTTTTCATTAACCACAACTAGTGTCATTGCATGTATGTTCTTTTCACAAACCACATAAGGATCCACTAGAGTCATTGGATGTGTGTTCTTTTCACAAACAACATATGGATCCACCAGTTTCATTGGATGTGTGTTCTTTTCATGAAATACAACTAGAGTTAGTGAATGTATGTTCTTTCACAAAGAACACATGGATCCACCAGAGTCATTGTATTGCTTGTTCTTTTCACAAACCACAGTTAGAGTCGTTGCATGTCTGTTCTTTTCACAAACCACATAAGGATCCACTAGAGTCATTGGATGTGTGTTCTTTTCACAAACCACATACTGATCCACTAGTGTCATTGCATGTGTGTTCTTTTCACAAACCACATAAGGATCCACCAGTGTCATTGGACGTGTCTTCTTTTCACAAACCACACGAGCATGTGTGTTCTTCTCACAAACCACATATGGATCCACTAGAGTTCATTGCATGTGTGTTCTTTTCATAAACCACACATGGATCCACCAGTGTCATTGCATGTGTGTTCTTTTCACAAACCATAGCTAGAGTCATTGCATGTGTGTTATTTTCACAAACCACACATGGATCCACAAGTGTCATTGCATGTGTGTTCTTTTCATTGACCATATCTAGACTCATTACATGTGTGTTCTTTTCACAAACCACATATGGATCCATCAGAGTGATTACATGTCTGTTCTTTTCATCAACCACAGCTATTGTTAGTGAATGTCTGTTCTTTCACAAACCACACATGGATTCACCAAAGTCATTGGATTGCCTATTATTTTCACAAACCACGGTTAGAGTCATTGCATGTGTTTTTTTCATAAACCACATATGGATCCACCAGTGTCATTGCATGTGTGTTCTTTTCATTAACCATAGCTAGAGTCATTGCATGTCTGTTCTTTTCACAAATCACATAAGGATCCACTAGTGTCATTCGATGTGTGTTCTTTTCACAAACCACAGCTAGAGTCATTGCATGTGTGTTCTTTCCACAAACCACATATGGATCCACCAGTGCCATTGCATGTGTGTTGTTTTCACAAACCACAGCTAGAGTCATTGCATGTCAGTTCTTTTCACAAACCACATATGGATCCACCAGAGTTCATTGCATGTGTGTTCTTTTCACAAACCACATATGGATCCACCAGTGACATTGAATGTGTGTTCTTTTCATGAACCACAACTAGAGTTAGTGAATGTCTGTTCTTTCACAAACCACACATGGATCCACCAGAGTCATTGTATTGCCTGTTCTTTTCACAAACCAAATTTAGAGTCATTGCATGTCTCTTCTTTTCAAAAACCACATATGGATCCACCAATGTCATTGCATGCGTGTTCTTTTCACAAACCACGTAAGGATCCACCAGTGTCATTAGATGTGTGTTCTTTTAACAAACCACAGCTAGAGTCATTGCATGTGTGTCCTTTTCGTAAACCACCATATGGATCCATTAGTGTCATTGCATGTGTGTTCTTTTCATTAACCACAGCTAGTGTCATTGCATGTTTGTTCTTTCCACAAACCACATATGGATCCACCAGTGTCACTGGATGTGTGCTCTTTTGACTGACCACAGCTAGGGTCATTGCATGTGTGTTCTTTTCACTAACCACATATGGATCCAGTAGTGTCATTGCATGTGTGGTCTTTTCATGAACCACAGCTAGAATCATTGGATGTGTGTTCTTTTCATGAACCACAACTAGAGTTAGTGAATGTCTTTTTTTTCATGAACCACACATGGATCCACCAGAGTCATTGTATTTCCTGTTCTTTTCACAAACCACATATTGATCCACAAGTGTCATTTCATGTGTGTTCTTTTCACAAACCACATATTGATCCACCAGTGTCATTGCATGTGTGTTCTTTTCACAAACCACATATTGATCCACCAGTGTCATTACATGTGTGTTCTTTTCACAAACCACATAAGGATCCACCAGTGTCATTGGATGTGGTGTCTTTTCATTAACCACAGCTAGTGTCATGCATGTCTGTTCTTTCCACAAACCACGTATGGATCCACCAGTGTCACTGAATGTGTGTTGTTTTCACAAACCACAGCTAGAGTCATTGCATGTGTGTTCTTTTCACAAACCACACATGGATCCACCAGAGTCATTGTATTGCCTGTTCCTTTCACAAACCACAACTAGAGTCATTGCATGTCTATTATTTTCACAAACCACATAAGGATCCACCAGTGTGATTGCATGTCTGTTCTTCTCACAAACTACATAAGGATCCACCAGTGTCATTGAATGTGTGTTCTTTTCACAAACCACATGAGCATGTGTGTTCTTCTCACAAACAACATATGGATCCACCAGAGTTCATTGCATGTGTCTTCTTTTCATAAACCACATATGGATACACCAGTGTCATTGCATTTGTGTTCTTTTCAATAACCATAGCTAGAGTCATTGCATGTATGTTCTTTTCACAAACTCCATGAATGCACTAGTGTCATTGCATGTGTGTTCTTTTCATTAACCATAGCTAGGGTCATTGCATGTGTGTTCTTTTCACAAACCACATATGGATCCATCAGAGTCATTGCATGTCTGTTCTTTTCATTAACCACAGCTAGTGTCATTGCATGTCTGTTCTTTCCACAAACCACATATGGATCCACTAGAGTCATTGGATGTGTGTTCTTTTCAAAAACCACATATGGATCCACCAGTGTCATTGGATGTGTGTTCTTTTCATGAACCACAACTAGAGTCAGTGAATCTATGTTCTTTCACAAACCACACATGGATCCACCAGAGTCATTGTATTGCCTATCCTTTTCACAAACCACATATTGATCCACCAGTGTCATTGCATGTGTGTTCTTTTCACAAACCACATATTGATCTACTAGTGTCATTGCATGTGTATTCTTTTCACAAACCACATATTGATCCACCAGTGTCATTGTATGTGTGTTCTTTTCACAAACCACATATGGATCCACCAGTGTCATTGGATGTGTTTTCTTTTCACAAACCACATATTGATCCACCAATGTGATTGCATGTGTGTTCTTCTCACAAACCACATAAGGATCCACTAGTGTCATTGGATGTGTGTTCTTTTTACAAACCAAATGAGCATGTGTGTTCTTCTCACAAACAACATAAGGATCCACCAGTATCATTGGATGTGTGTTCTTTTCATTAACCATAGCTAGTCTCATTGCATGTCGGTTCTTTTCACAAACCACACGAGCATGTGTGTTCTTCTCACAAACCACATACGGATCCACTAGAGTTCATTGCATGTGTGTTCTTTTCATAAACCACACATGGATCCACCAGTGTTATTGCATGTGTGTTCTTTTCACAAACCATAGCTAGAGTCATTGCATGTGTGTTCTTTTCACAAACCACACATGGATCCACAAGTGTCATTGCATGTGTGTTCTTTTCATTAACCATATCTAGACTCATTACATGTGTGTTCTTTTCACAAACCACATATGGATCCATCAGAGTCATTACATGTCTGTTCTTTTCATTAACCACAACTATTGTGAGTGAATGTCTGTTCTTTCACAAACCACACATGGATCCACCAGAGTCACTGGATTGCCTGTTATTTTCACAAACCACAGTTAGAGTCATTGCATGTGTTTTTTTTCATAATCCACATATGGATCCACCAGTGTCATTGCATGTGTGTTCTTTTCTTTAACCATAGCTAGAGTCATTGCATGTCTGTTCTTTTCACAAATCACATAAGGATCCACCAGTGTCATTGGATGTGTGTTCTTTTCACAAACCACAGGTAGAGTCATTGCATGTGTGTTCTTTTCACAAACCACATATGGATCCACTAGTGTCATTGCATGTGTGTTGTTTTAACAAACCACAGCTAGTCATTGCATGTATGTTCTTTTCACAAACCACATATGGATCCACCAGAGTTCATTGCATGTGTGTTCTTTTCACAAACCACATATGGATCCACCAGTGTCATTGACTGTGTGTTATTTTCATGAACCACAACTAGAGTCAGTGAATGTCTGTTCTTTCACAAACCACACATGGATCCACCAGAGTCATTGTATTGCCTGTTCTTTTCACAAACCAAATTTAGAGTCATTGCATGTCTGTTTTTTTTCAAAAACCACATATGGATCCACCAATGTCATTGCATGCGTGTTCTTTTCACAGACCACGCTAGGATCCACCAGTGTCATTGGATGTGTGTTCTTTTAACAAACCACAGCTAGAGTCATTGCATGTGTGTTATTTTCATAAACCACATATGGATCCATCAGTGTCATTGCATGTGTGTTCTTTTCATTAACCACAGCTAGTGTCATTGCATGTCTGTTCTTTCCGCAAACCACATATGGATCCACCAGTGTCACTGGATGTGTGTTCTTTTGACATACCACAACTAGGGTCATTGCATGTGTGTTCTTTTCATGAACCACAGCTAGAGTCATTGGATGTGTGTTCTTTTCATGAACCACAACTAGAGTTAGTGAATGTCTTTTCTTTCACAAACCACATATTGATCCACCAGTGTCATTGTATGTGTGTTCTTTTCACAAACCACAAATGGATCCACCAGTGTCATTGGATGTGTTTTCTTTTCACAAACCACATATTGATCCACCAGTGTGATTGCATGTGTGTTCTTCTCACAAACCACATAAGGATCCACTGGTGTCATTGGATGTGTGTTCCTTTCACAATCCAAATGAGCATGTGTGTTCTTCTCACAAACAACATAAGGATCCACCAGTGTCATTGGATGTGTGTTCTTTTCATTAGCCATAGCTAGTCTTATTGCATGTCGGTTCTTTCCACAAACCACATAAGGATCCACCACTGTTACTGGATGTGTGTTCTTTTCACAAACCACAGCTAGAGTCATTGCATGTGTCTTCTTTTCATAAACCACACATGGATCCACCAGTGTCATTGCATGTGTGTTCTTTTCACAAACTATAACTAGAGTCATTGCATGTGTGTTCTTTTCAGAAACCACGCATGGATCCACCAGTGTCATTGCGTCTGTATTCTTTTCATTAACCACAGCTAGAGTCATTGCATGTGTGTTCTTTTCACTAACCGCATATGGATCCATCAGAATCATTGCATGTTTGTTCTTTTCATTAACAATAGGTAGTGTCAATGAATGTCTGTTCTTTCACAAACCACACATGGATCCACCAGAGTCACTGGATTGCCTATTCTATTCACAAACCACAGTTAGAGTCATTGCATGTGTGTTCTTTTCATAAACCACATATGGATCCACCAGTATCTTTGCATGTGTGTTCTTTTCATTAACCATAGCTAGAGTCATTGCATGTCTGTTCTTTTCACAAACCACATAAGGATCCACTAGTGTCATTGGGTGTGTGTTCTTTTCACAAACCATAGCTAGAGTCACTGGATGTGTGTTCTTTTCACAAACCACATATGGATCCACTAGTGTCATTGCATGTGTGTTCTTTTCACAAACCACAGCTAGAGTCATTGCATGTCTGTTCTTTTCACAAACCACACATGGATCCACCAGTCATTGGAATGCCTGTTCTTTTCACAAACCACAGTTAGAGTCATTTCATGTGTATTCTTTTCATAAACCACATATGGATCCACAAGTGTCATTGCATGTGTGTTCTTTTCATTAACCATAGCTAGAGTCATTGCATGTCTGTTGTTTTCACAAACCACATAACGATTCACCAGTGTCATTGGATGTGTGTTCTTTTCACAAACCACAGCTAGAGTCATGGCATGTGTGTTCTTTTCACAAAACAAATATGGATCCACCCGTGTCATTACATGTGTGGTCTTTTCACAAACCACAGCTAGAGTCATTGTATGTCTATTCTTTGCTCAAACCACATATGGATCCACGAGAGTTCATTGCATGTTTCTTCTTTTCACAAACCACATAGGGATCCACCAGTGTCCTTGGATGTGTGGTCTTTTCATGAACCACAACTAGAGTTAGTTAATATCTGTTCTTCAACAAACCACACATGGATCCACTAGAGTCATTGTATTGCCTGTTCTTTTCACAAACCGCAGTTAGAGTCATTGCATGTCTGTTCTTTTCACAAACCATCTAAGGATCCACTAGAGCCATTGGATGTGTGTTCTTTTCACAAACCACATATTGATACACCAATGTCATTGCATGTGTGTTCTTTTCACAAACCACATAAGGATCACACACTGTCATTAGATGTGTGTTCTTTTAACAAACCACAGCTAGAGTAATTGCATGTGTGTTCTTTTCATAAACCACATATGGATCCACCAGTGTTAGTGCATGTGTATTCTTTTCATTAAGCAAAGCTAGAGTCATTGTATGTATGTTCTTTTCACAAATGACACATGGATCCACCAGTGTCATTGCTTGTGTGTTCTTTTCACAAACCACAGCCAGAGTCATTGCATGTGTGTTCTTTTTATAAACCACATATGGATCCACCAGTGTCATTGCATGTGTGTTATTTTCACAAACCACATAAGGATCCACCAGTGTCATTGGATGTGTGTTCTTTTCATTAACCACAGCTAGTGTCATTGCATGTCTATTCTTTCCACAAACCACATATGGATCTAGCAGTGTCACTAGATGTGTGTTCTTTTCACAAACCACAACTAGAGTCATTGCATGTGTGTTCTTTTCACAAACCACACATGGATCCACCAGAGTCATTTTATTGTCTATTCTTTTCACAAACCACAGCTAGAGTCATTGCATGTCTGTTCTTTTATCAAACCACATAAGGATCCACTAGAGTCATTAGATGTGTGTTTTTCTCATAAACAACATATGGGTCCTAACAGTGTGAATGCATGTGTGCTCTTCTCACAAACCACATAAGGATCCACCGGTGTCATTGGATATGTGTTCTTTTCACAAACCACATGAGCATGTGTGTTCATCTCACAAACCACATATGGATCCACCAGAGTTCATTGCATGTGTGTTATTTTCACAAACCACATATGGATCCACCAGTGTCATTGGATGTGTGTTCTTTTCATGAACCACAACTAGAGTCAGTGAACTGTTCTTTCACAAACCATACATGGATCCACCAGAGTCATTGCATTTCCCGTTCTTTTTGTTGGAATTATGCCCTAGAGGCAATAATAAATATGTTATTCTTATAATTCTTGTTCATGATAAAGTTTATATTCCATGCTAGAATTGTATTAAGCGGAAACATTAATACTTGTGTGGTTTGTGAACAACACCGTGTCCCTAGTACGCCTCTATGGACTAGCTCATTGATTAATGATGGTTAAGGTTTCCTAACCATAGACATGAGTTGTCAATTGATAATGAGATCATATCATTGGGAGAATGATATGGTGGATGCACCAAACTAAGCAATTAGATCGTGTCATTGTGTTCATCTTTGCGAAGCTTTTCCTATGTCAAATATTGTATTCCTTAGACCATGAGATAATGCAACTCCCTGGTATCGGAAGAAAGCTTTGAGGTCATCAAACGTCATCCAATGAGAGGGTGATCATAAAGGTGTCTCTCAGGTGATCGGAAAGTATCTGTTGGTTTGTATGTATCGAGATGGGATTTGTCCCTCCCAAGTCGGAGAGATATACTTCGGGCCCACTCGGTAATCGATATCAACACCGCTTGCAAGCATGTGGTTAAGGAGTTAATCACAAAGTGATATCGGATTACGGAACGAGTAAAGTACTTGCTGTGAACGAGATTGAACTAGGTATGACGCAAGACGATCGAATCTCGGGCAAGTAAAATATCGCGAGACGAAGGGAATATATATATGGGATTGATTGAATCCTGGCATCGTGGTTCATCCGATATGATCATCGATGCATGTATGGGAGTCAATATGGGTGCCCAGACCCCGCTGTTGATTATTGATAGAAGATCATGTCTGCATATTCTCGAACCCGCAGGGTCACACACTTAACGTGTCTCGACGCTAGGATAGATTGGATACTTGGTTTATGAATTTTTGTTCGGAGTCTCGGATGGGATCCGGGATATCACGAGAGGTTCTGGAATGGTCCGGAGAATAAGATTCATATAAGGCAAGGCAGTTTTGGAGTTCGAATTGTTCCGGTTAATCGGTATTGGAAGCTTCTAGAACCTTCCGGAAGGGGCCAAGGTGGTCCCACCTTCCGGGTGGGGGCATGGGGCTATGAGGGAGCGCCCTTGCCTAATTGGGCCAGGGTCACAAGGCCCGATAGGGCCCAGCCGATTCTAGAGAGATTTAACTCGTTTAAATCTAGAGATAGAATTTCTAGATAAGGGAGAGTTTAAATTGTTTAAACTAGAGATAGAGACCTAGCCCCCCACTCCTCCCTCCCTTGGCCGCCGGCCCAAGGCTTGGAGGAGGGGCTAGGGTTAGCCGCCCCCTCCACCTCTATATATAGAGGGCTAGGGCGCCCCCTTCCCAACAGACCTTCCTCCAAACCCTAGTTGCCATGCTGCCCTCCTCTCTCCCTCCCGACTGTTTGTAGGCGAAGCCCTGCTGCAGAAATTCTCCACCATATACACCACGCCGTCGTGTTGTAGATCCAATCTATCTCTCCACCCTACTTGCTGGTCCGAGGAAGGAGGAGACGTCGAGGTGCTGCACGTGTGCATCTCACGGAGGCACCGCCACTTGTGGTGCTAGATCGGATCGGATCGCGAGGAGGAGAAGCGAGTACGACTACATCACCCACGTTCGACGAAGTGCGAATCTTCAAGGGTATGAAGATCTAATCCAATCTCTCTCGTTGTTTGCATCTCCTAGATTAGATCTTGGCTTTCCCTCTGTTCGCTTCCGTAGAAAATTTTGATTTACTATGCTGCGAAACCCTTCACTTTTCACAAACCACATTTAGAGTCACTGTATGTATGTTCTTTTCACAAACCACCTAAGGATCCACTAGAGTGATTGGATGTGTGTTCTTTTCACAAACCACATATAGATCCACCAGTGTCATTGCATGTGTGTTCTTTTCGCAAACCACGTAAGGATCCACCAGTGTCATTGGATGTGTGTTCTTTTATCAAACCACAGCTAGAGTCATTGCATGTGTGTTCTTTTCATAAACCACATATGGAATGGCCAGTGTCATTGCATGTGTGTTCTTTTCATTAACCACAGCTAGAGTCATTGCATGTCTGTTCTTTTCATAAACCACACATGGATCCGTCAGCGTCATTGCATGTGTGTTCTGTTCACAAACCACAGCTAGAGTCATTGCATGTGCGTTCTTTTCATAAACCACATATGGATCCACCAGTGTCATTGCATGTGTGTTCTTTTCATTAACCATATCTAGAGTCATTGCATGTGTGTTCTTTTCACAAACCACATAAGGATCCACCATCGTCATTTGTTGTGTGTTCTTTTCATTAACCACAGCTAGTGTCATTGCATGTATTTTCTTTCCACAAACCACATATGGATCCACCAGTTTCCCTGGATGTGTGTTATTTTCTCAAAACCATAGCTAGACTCATTGCATGTGTGTTATTTTCACAAACCACATATGGATCCAACAGTGTCATTGAATGTGTGTTCTTTCCACAAACCACACCAGGATCCGCTAGTGTCATTGGATGTGTGTTATTTTCATTAACCATAGCCAGTGTCATTGCATGCCTGTTCTTTCCACAAACCACATATGGATCCACCAGTGTCACTGGATGTGCGTCCATTTCACAAACCACAGCTAGAGTCATTGCATGTGTGTTCTTTTCACAAACCACACATGGATCCACCAGAGTCATTGTATTTCCTATTCTTTTTCACAAACCACGGCTAGAGTCATTGCATGTATGTTCTTTTCACACACCACATATGGATCCACTAGAGTCATTGGATGTGTGTTCTTCTGATAAACTACATATGGATCCTAACAGTGTGATTGTATGTGTGTTCTTCTCACAAACCACATAAGGATCCACAAGTGTCATTGGATGTGTGTTCTTTTCACAAACCACATGAGCATGTGTGTTCTTCTCACAAACCACATATGGATCCATCAGAGTTCATTGCATGTGTGTTCTTTTCATAAACCACATATGGATCCACCATTGTCATTGCATGCGTGTTCTTTTCATTAACCATAGCTAGAGTCATTGCATGTCTGTTCTTTTCACAAACCACATGGATCCACTAGTGTCATGGCATGTGTGTTCTTTTCATTCACCACAGCTAGAGTCATTGCATGTGTGCTCTTTTCACAAACCACATATGGATCCATCAGAGTTACTAGATGTCTGTTCTTTTCATTAACCATAGCTAGTGTCATTGCATGTCTGTTCTTTCCACAAACCACATATGGATCCACTAGAATCGTTGGATGTGTGTTCTTTTCACAAACCACATATGGATCCACCAGTGTCATTGGATGTGTGTTCTTTTCATGAACCACAACTAGAGTCAGTGAATGTCTATTCTTTCATAAACCACACATGGATCCACCAGAGTCATTGTATTGTCTGTTCTTTTCACAAATCACATATTGATCCACTAGTGTCATTGCATGTGTGTTCTTTTTATAAACCACATATTGATCCACCAGTGTCATTGCATGTGTGTTCTTTTCACAAACCACATATTGATCCACCAGTGTTATTGCACGTGTGTTCTTTTCACAAACCACATAAGGATCCACCAGTGTCATTGGATGTTTGTTCTTTTCATGAACCACAACTAGAGTCAGTCACTGTATGTTCTTTCACTAACCACACATGGATCAACCAGAGTCATTGTATTGCCTGTTCTTTTCAGAAACCACTTATGGATGTGTGTTATTTTCACAAACCACAGCTAGAGTCATTGCATGTGTGTTCTTTTCACAAACCACATAAGGATCCACCAGTGTCATTGGATGTGTGTTCTTTTCATTAACCACAGCTAGTGTCATTGCATGTCTGTTCTTTCCACAAACCACATATGGATCCACCAGTTTCACTGGATGTGTGTCCTTCTCACAAACCACGGCTAGAGTCATTGCATGTGTGTTCTTTTCACAAACCACACATGGATCCACCAGAGTCATTGTATTTCCTATTGTTTTTCACAAACCACAGCTAGAGGCATTGCATGTGTGTTCTTTTCACAAACCACATAAGGATCCACCATCGTCATTTGTTGTGTGTTCTTTTCATTAACCACAGCTAGTGTCATTGCATGTATTTTCTTTCCACAAACCACATATGGATCCACCAGTGTCCCTGGATGTGTGTTATTTTCACAAAACCATAGCTAGACTCATTGCATGTGTGTTATTTTCACAAACCACATATGGATCCAACAGTGTCATTGCATGTGTGTTCTTTCCACAAACCACATCAGGATCTGCTAGTGTCATTGGATGTGTGTTATTTTCATTAACCATAGCTAGTGTCATTGCATGCCTGTTCTTTCCACAAACCACATATGGATCCACCAGTGTCACTGGATGTGTCCATTTCACAAACCACAGCTAGAGTCATTGCATGTGTGTTCTTTTCACAAACCACACATGGATCCACCAGAGTCATTGTATTTCCTATTCTTTTTCACAAACCACGGCTAGAGTCATTGCATGTATGTTCTTTTCACACACCACATATGGATCCACTAGAGTCATTGGATGTGTGTTCTTCTGATAAACTACATATGGATCCTAACAGTGTGATTGTATGTGTGTTCTTCTCACAAACCACATAAGGATCCACAAGTGTCATTGGATGTGTGTTCTTTTCACAAACCACATGAGCATGTGTGTTCTTCTCACAAACCACATATGGATCCATCAGAGTTCATTGCATGTGTGTTCTTTTCATAAACCACATATGGATCCACCATTGTCATTGCATGTGTGTCTTTTCATTAACCATAGCTAGAGTCATTGCATGTCTGTTCTTTTCACGAACCACATGGATCCACTAGTGTCATGGCATGTGTGTTCTTTTCATTCACCACAGCTAGAGTCATTGCATGTGTGCTCTTTTCACAAACCACATATGGATCCATCAGAGTTACTAGATGTCTGTTCTTTTCATTAACCATAGCTAGTGTCATTGCATGTCTGTTCTTTCCACAAACCACATATGGATCCACTAGAATCGTTGGATGTGTGTTCTTTTCACAAACCACATATGGATCCACCAGTGTCATTGGATGTGTGTTCTTTTCATGAACCACAACTAGAGTCAGTGAATGTCTATTCTTTCATAAACCACACATGGATCCACCAGAGTCATTGTATTGTCTGTTCTTTTCACAAATCACATATTGATCCACTAGTGTCATTGCATGTGTGTTCTTTTTATAAACCACATATTGATCCACCAGTGTCATTGCATGTGTGTTCTTTTCACAAACCACATATTGATCCACCAGTGTTATTGCACGTGTGTTCTTTTCACAAACCACATAAGGATCCACCAGTGTCATTGGATGTTTGTTCTTTTCATGAACCACAACTAGAGTCAGTCACTGTATGTTCTTTCACTAACCACACATGGATCAACCAGAGTCATTGTATTGCCTGTTCTTTTCAGAAACCACTTATGGATGTGTGTTATTTTCACAAACCACAGCTAGAGTCATTGCATGTGTGTTCTTTTCACAAACCACATAAGGATCCACCAGTGTCATTGGATGTGTGTTCTTTTCATTAACCACAGCTAGTGTCATTGCATGTCTGTTCTTTCCACAAACCACATATGGATCCACCAGTTTCACTGGATGTGTGTCCTTCTCACAAACCACGGCTAGAGTCATTGCATGTGTGTTCTTTTCACAAACCACACATGGATCCACCAGAGTCATTGTATTTCCTATTGTTTTTCACAAACCACAGCTAGAGGCATTGCATGTGTGTTCTTTTCACAAACCACATAAGGATCCACCATCGTCATTTGTTGTGTGTTCTTTTCATTAACCACAGCTAGTGTCATTGCATGTATTTTCTTTCCACAAACCACATATGGATCCACCAGTGTCCCTGGATGTGTGTTATTTTCACAAAACCATAGCTAGACTCATTGCATGTGTGTTATTTTCACAAACCACATATGGATCCAACAGTGTCATTGCATGTGTGTTCTTTCCACAAACCACATCAGGATCTGCTAGTGTCATTGGATGTGTGTTATTTTCATTAACCATAGCTAGTGTCATTGCATGCCTGTTCTTTCCACAAACCACATATGGATCCACCAGTGTCACTGGATGTGCGTCCATTTCACAAACCACAGCTAGAGTCATTGCATGTGTGTTCTTTTCACAAACCACACATGGATCCACCAGAGTCATTGTATTTCCTATTCTTTTTCACAAACCACGGCTAGAGTCATTGCATGTATGTTCTTTTCACACACCACATATGGATCCACTAGAGTCATTGGATGTGTGTTCTTCTGATAAACTACATATGGATCCTAACAGTGTGATTGTATGTGTGTTCTTCTCACAAACCACATAAGGATCCACAAGTGTCATTGGATGTGTGTTCTTTTCACAAACCACATGAGCATGTGTGTTCTTCTCACAAACCACATATGGATCCATCAGAGTTCATTGCATGTGTGTTCTTTTCATAAACCACATATGGATCCACCATTGTCATTGCATGTGTGTCTTTTCATTAACCATAGCTAGAGTCATTGCATGTCTGCTCTTTTCACGAACCACATGGATCCACTAGTGTCATTGCATGTGTGTTCTTTTCATTCACCACAGCTAGAGTCATTGCATGTGTGCTCTTTTCACAAACCACATATGGATCCATCAGAGTTACTAGATGTCTGTTCTTTTCATTAACCATAGCTAGTGTCATTGCATGTCTGTTCTTTCCACAAACCACATATGGATCCACTAGAATCGTTGGATGTGTGTTCTTTTCACAAACCACATATGGATCCACCAGTGTCATTGGATGTGTGTTCTTTTCATGAACCACAACTAGAGTCAGTGAATGTCTATTCTTTCATAAACCACACATGGATCCACCAGAGTCATTGTATTGCCTATTCTTTTCACAAATCACATATTGATCCACTAGTGTCATTGCATGTGTGTTCTTTTCACAAACCACATATTGATCGACTAGTGTCATTGCATGTGTGTTCTTTTCACAAACCACATATTGATCCACCAGTGTCATTGCATGTTTGTTCTTTTCACAAACCACATATTGATCCACCAGTGTTATTGCATGTGTGTTCTTTTCACAAACCACATAAGGATCCACCAGTGTCATTGGATGTTTGTTCTTTTCATGAACCACAACTAGAGTCAGTGATTGTATGTTCTTTCACTAACCACACATGGATCAACCAGAGTCATTGTATTGCCTGTTCTTTTCACAAACCACTTATGGATGTGTGTTATTTTCACAAACCACAGCTAGAGTCATTGCATGTGTGTTTTTTTCACAAACCACATAAGGATCCACCAGTGTCATTGGATGTGTGTTCTTTTCATTAACCACAGCTAGTGTCATTGCATGTCTGTTCTTTCCACAAACCACATATGGATCCACCAGTTTCACTGGATGTGTGTCCTTCTCACAAACCACGGCTAGAGTCATTGCATGTGTGTTCTTTTCACAAACCACACATGGATCCACCAGAGTCATTGTATTTCCTATTGTTTTTCACAAACCACAGCTAGAGTCATTGCATGTCTGTTCTTTTCACAAACCAGATAAGGATCCACTAGAGTCATTGGATGCGTGTTCTTCTGATAAATGTCGTGGTGGTGGCATGGTAGATGCCATGGATAGGCTAAAGATGGGGCCAATGAGTGCTAGGGGATTCCAGGGAGGGAGAGCATGGTGATTCCACGCACGAAAGTCCTTGTATATTCTCAATCAATTGTTTTTTCAAGTACTCTTGAGGATCTTAGCAAGGAGACAATGTCTCTTACTCTCTACCAACTAGCCCTAGAGTTCTACCTTAGACTGAGAGTGATTCCTCTATTTGCCGTCCCTCTCTATAGCCCGAGTTACAATTCTAGGGCACAGGTGGCAGCATATTCTACGAATATGCTCCTTTCCTAAAGAAGATGCTTCTTTATTCTTCTTTAACAGCTCGTCCGGGCTTTGGACGCAACCCGCAGCGTCATCCTTGTCTTTTGGTGTCACGGGCTACGTCATACGGCTTTGCCCGCGTCACCTTGGTCGCCATTGACGCGCTGGTCCTCTCCTTTACTTTACTTTGCACATGCTTCAGCTAATAAATCCACATTTTGACCAGCGGGGGATTCCTTCTCTTTGAAGCCAAGATAGTCCGGCTAGCATATAGGTAATCCGGCTTACCCAATTACCTGCAAAATAGATAGACATGGCCGGCATAGATCTTATGCCGGCCGGACCATTGTCAAGGAAATGCCACATGGGCCGGGCCACACCGTGATTCGTCCTACCTTGAGGTAACCTAGTCAGCACTCTCCTTTGACCGCGCCGTACCCCGGCTAACTCGGCCCTTATACCCCGGCGTTTCCCTACCCGAGGGTATCCCCCCACCATTAGTCCCCGAAGCTGGTGCGGTCTTAGCAACTTTTAGTTGTTAAGGCCACAACAGGTTTCCATATCCGGATCTTTCGCTCCTTTGGCCGAGTTACCTCGTTGCCCGGAGTTTCTTTTCTTGCGACCCTTTCGCTCTTTCCGATTCATTCCTCGTTGGCTAGGTCTCTCGCTTGCTTATCTGGGTTGTTTTTCCTTCTCTCGTATGCTTCTCCACATCCTACGTGGATGGTGATCATCATCTGCCTCATTTTAAGGGCCATGCGCATTTACCGCGCCGGTTACTGTCGCTGCGTCGGGCATAACTACTGTGAACGTCCCATCACTGCAGCGCCTCGTTAACCGTAACGCCATGTCCCGTCATGGGATCATTTGCTCCCGTGGCCCCTCTTGTGGCCTTGTTCTGATTGGTTGCTTGGGCCGCATACACGCTCGTTGCATGCGGCACGCCACCCGCAAAGGATCCCATGACGCGCGCGTGGCAGGGTTAAGTAGAGGGTGCGGTGCACTCCCAAGGGAAGTTCCCCCATTCACGCCGCGCTCCATTGCTCTCTCTTTCACTACGACTCCGCTGCCGCCGGTTTTCTTCTCCACGAGCGCCACTGTGACCGTGCTCCGGCAGTGTTTCACGCTTGCGCCACCGTTCCCAGTGCTAATCTCCACCACGGGGCCTTGTGCTTCCCGTTTCCCTTCTTTCGGCTACCATTATTCCGATTACCCTCTCGAAAGCTTCGATCTCACCATGACTGAGGCAGAGCCTTTGATGGTGGTGCAGCAGGAAGAAGGGACGGAGGGCCACGAGCGCGGATGCTAGGACGACTCCACCGTCCACGAGGAGGACCTGGCTTGGCTCCACGCCTCCCGTCGTATCCCCGCCGGCGTCTCCTGCCGCCGGTGAGATTACTCCTTCCCCCAAATCTAGGGAGTATGTGGTTTTCTTGTCGCATTTCCAGTGTGGCTTCGGCCTCCCCACTTCTGATTTCTTCTTCGATTTCATTTCCACCTACAAACTGCAACCGCATCATCTTCCCGCAAACGCTATCACTTCTCTGTCTTGCTTTGCCTCTGGCATTTAGGGATACATCGGCCTCTAGCCAACCAAAGAACTTTGGATCAAGTTCTTTGGTCTGCGGAGGAATGTGGTTCCAGATAAGGAGCTTACCCCGGAGGACAAGCACCTGACCCAATGTGGCGCCGCCTCCATCTCGCCCCGGAAACAGTCTGTCTTCCCCCGGGTCACTGGGCTCGAATCTTGCAAGGGCTAGGCCTGGACCTTCTTCTACGTTCAGAACACCACCAAGGAGGACCAGATCCGGCTGCTACCCTTCAGACTTGGTCCTCCAGACACCTTGCTCTAGGAAAGTATTCCCAAGCGCGCCATGGCCCTGGCGAATCAAGTGGCTCGCCGGATCACAGAGCTGCTTAAGAAGCACCTCTGGGGGCAGGATATCATGATCACTTTCCTCCGTAGCCGGGTCTCTCCCCTCCAGAAGAGAGCCCACAAGATCTGCTACCTTAGCGGTCCTCTTGACCCTCACCGAACCTCCTCTTTTGAGCTGGATAACTCGGCGGTTTACCACCAGGTTAAGTCCATTTTCAACATGGAGAAGGAGTTCTCCGGGGCCTGGGAGTGGGGACTTGAGCCCTTCACTCGCTCCAAGCCTCCTCCAAAGGTAAGTTAACCCTTCTTTGTTATCCGGATTTTCTTTGTATGTTGATTTCCCTTTGTAACTTGGCGATTATTCTTTCAGAAATTTCTCTAGCAACCACTGGAGGATGGCAAGGTTCTGGCCAGCAAGTGGTTGGAGGACCACCCCGAGAGAGACGAGGTGGAGACTGATCCAGACGCCTTCTTGCCTACCCTGGATGTCGTCAAATGCAGCGCTGGTAAGGCCTCTTCTCTAAGGGATTGTCTAGACGATGACGATTTGGACATTGAGGTCCTTGAGGTACTTGATCCGGTTCTAATCTCTTATTTGCACCTGGCTTATGTTCGAATGTTCAGCTAACCCAGACACTCATGTCCATGAGGTTCCTCCGCTTGCTACTGGTGGCCCGGCCCTGGCCCCTTCCTAGAAGCACACAGCTACCCCGGCCGCAGCTTCAGAGGCGCCGCTGCCCAAGAAGAGGCAAAAGAAGTCCAGGGTTAAACCCTCGGCCAAGCCTGCCGCCAAGAGCACAGTCTGGAGGGCACCCAAACCTCGGGCTCCTCCCATCGTTGATGAGTAAATCCTTTTAGCATTGCTACTTTGGATTCTTCCATTGCTTGCCTTAGTCTCTAGTTGGTTCTCTCTTTTTGACTTGCTATCCTTCCTTTTTTCCAGAGCTCTTGTGGATATTTCCCAGAGCGGTTCCGGCATAGCCTCCCCACTCCGGAGTGGTCCCTCTCCCCCCAGCAACAATGATTATTGTCCGCTTAGCCCTATTCAAGAGGGTTCTACGGCCGCGCCTGACCAGAGCCCACCTCGCCAAGAGAGGGGAAACGTCAGCGCGGGGGGTAGTGGGCCAGATCTGGATATGGCAACGCCAGATCTCTCCAGCTCCTCGGCCTCTGTGCCTAATGTTGAGGCGCCGGCTTCATCGGCGCCGCCCCCAGCAACCCCAGCACAAGCACCAGCAGCAATAGCACCAGCACCAGCAACAGCACCAGCAACACCAGCACCAGCGGCATCACCAGCAGCAACAGCACCAGCAGTAGCAATAGCAAGAGCTCCCAAGCCTCCCAAGGGAAAAGCTCCTTCGGCCCCCACCGGGTCTGCTCCTTCAATCACTGACTTCTTTGAACACGCTCCTCAACCCCCATCCGGCACAGCCAAGAAGACTTCTGGGTCAGCTTCGTCCGGGCCAGCTTCGAGATCAGAGGGCAGCAAACAGCTGGTTTTGCACACTAGCCCCACTGCGGCTCAATCCGCCAGGCGTGAGGCCCATGTGAAGGGCCTAGTGACGAGCCATTCCCCGAGCGGCGAGAGTTACAGTCCACTACTCCTTGAGTACGTGAAGAACTGGAACGATGCCAAATTCGTCGACCCTCGAGACGATATCCTGGAAAGGTTCGGCCCAGCCGAGTTCAGCGCCCAGATGAACTCCGCTACTAAGGCTATCTCCCTGGCTGGCCAGATGATGGAGGTAATCCTTTTTCTCTACTGTTGGTGTTTTTCATAACTTAGCATTTGTAGATACATCCCCTAGTCCCCGAGCCTCCGAGGGAATAACTTGTTATTCGGTCGGATGCTCCTTAGTTTTTGTTCATAATGTCATTAATTTGCAAGACTTTGGGCCGGGTCTAGTTCCTTTGGCCCGGATTATGTAGTCTTGAAATATCCACACACCTAGAGCCGGGTTAAGTTCCACATGGCCCGGATCTTGTAGACTTGGAATATCCACACACCTAGAGCCGGGTTAAGTTCCACTTGGCCCGGATCTTGTAGACTTCGAATATCCACACACCTAGAGTCGGGTTAAGTTCCACTTGGACCGGATCTTGTAGACTTCGAATATCCACACACCTAGAGCAGGGTTAAGTTCCACTTGGCCCGGATCTTGTAGACTTCGAATATCCTCACACCTAGAGCCGGGTTAAGTTCCACTTGGCACGGATCTTGTAGACTTCAAATATCCACACACCTAGAGCCGGGTTAAGTTCCACTTGGCCCGGATCTTGTAGACTTCGAATTATTTCTACCTTACCTCTGAATTTTTGTCTCTTTCTTGTTTCAGATTACCACTAACCGCCGAACCGCTGAGTTCCAGCGCCTGCTGGACTCCTACAAAGACATGCATGGGCGTTATGGTAAACTCCTGGAGGAGTACCAGAAGAGGGGTCAGTTTCCATTCCTCTTCCTTCTTTGTTCATTCAAACTTCTTTAGACCTTATATGAATGTTTTGTCCAAATTACGCAGCCGAGGTTGAGGCTGAGAATATAATTATGAGGAAGAATCTTGCGGATATCAAAGGTAAATTCATCCCCTTTATATGATCATTGTTCCTTCCGTGTTTTATCCGGTGGACACTCATATTTTGGGTCCTCCGGATCATGTTGCAGTTGCTCTTGACGACAATGTCCCCATGCCTGAACTGATGACCCACTACCTCGAACAAGCAGGGAAGTATGAAGCTGAACTGAGGAAGAAGGACGCTAAGATAGCTCGGCTCTAGCATCAGGACTCGGAGATTACTCGGCTGAATGCCGAAATCCAGAGGCTCAAGAACTCTCATCAGTCCGCGCTGGAGAAGGCCGATCAGGAGTTTGCCGAAGAGAAGGAGCGTTTAGTTACCCAAATCTCTAAGGACAAGAGCCTACTGGAGGAAGCCGACGTCAAACTTACGTTGGCAACCACTGAGTACGAAAGACTCTGGGTCCACAATGCCAACACTGATTTCGAGATTCAGCAACTCCTCTTCCAAATTGCGCGTAAGTTCTCCCCTCTTGCTTGATCTGTTATTATTCGGATTTGGTCCATCCGCTCACTGTTGCTCCTCTTATTCTTAGGCAAATTTCCAGAGAGCGATACGTTCGCCGCCTCTACCGTACGCCAATCCCGTGAGCAGCGTGGAGTTCCTGCTGGCCCTGATGCCGAGCCAATTCCCTATACCACAGAGGATCTCCTGGCGAGTCTCACCGCTTGTCTTGAGGTAGTAAAGAATTTCGGCGCAGACATTGTCCCAGCGGCAACACGGATGTTCGGCTGTCTCTGGCCCAGTGAGACCATTCCCAAGAAAACCTCAGACTTTATAGCCAAACTCATGGAATGTGACACGCAGCTGCATTTGTGGCGCGAATCTGCGGCACGGGCTAGAGCCGACATTGCTCTGAAGTTTGCGCTCTCATGGTATGAAGGGATTTACTTGGCATTGCTCAGTCATATGCGCACTAGGTCCGGAGTGGATCGCGCGCCGCCAGGCCTGTGCCAACAAGCTCATCCAATACTCCTTCTGCCATGCCTGGAATTATGGGCCGAGATATCTTGATGTAGCTGACGACGATGTTGTCTCTGGAGCTGAAGAGGAAGGGAGCGAGAATGAAGGCTCTGAGCTAGGCGTAGAGGCTTAAGACCCGGAGGGCAACGAAGTTGACCCAGAGAATGAAGCCGAAGCTAGCGCTCCTCCCCCACACTCCGGAGCACCTCCCTCCTCAACAAATGATTCGCCTGCTGCTCCTACCCCTTGAAAAACACTTACCATACTGATTAGATCCACGGAATGCTGGGCACAGATTTAATTAAATACTTTGGTTTGTTTGTGGTACAATTTTATGTTCTGAACTAAGTTGTATTGCCATATTATCATGGGCGAAGTCCCCGGGTTTCATTTTCTTGTTCCCCCAATTTTTGACTCGGCTCGCGTCTACCTTGATTCGGTTTTTTGACTTACGAGTCCGAGGTTCAAAAAAATGATTTAACAATACTTAAACCTTGAGATTAGCTCGAAATGATTCGGCATATTAGTGAAGAAAATAAACTAAGGGTTAGCCAAAAAACCAATGCCGGCCCACTTAAGCTCTTTTTCCTTAGTTGTTTTTCATGTGCTTTGCCATTCCAAACTTGTTCTCTTGCTTGCCATGAAGCCAATTCTTGTTGGACAGCAGCAAAGTCGAAGATTTAGGTTTTTGGTGCTAACACATTACTAATCCAACTAAGACATAAGCGACTTACACCAGCCGACACAAAAAATATGAAAACAAAAGACCAGTGCTATAGCAGTCCCCAAGTCTCTGCTCGGGGTGGCAAAGTTTTTATTGATAAGCTCACTGCTGACATACATACCGACATACGAGTAGTTCGGATACATCCACCTCTCAGGTGTAGAAAGGATGAAGTAGTGCTACGTTCCATGGTCTTTTGGATTCCTCTCCGGACTTGTCCGCCTTGTTCTTTTGCTGGGGCTATGCATCAATAAGATAGTAGGAATCATTGCACAAAGCTTTGCTCACAATGAAGGGCCCTTCCCATGGGGAGGATAACTTATGCATACCAGCGGTGCGCTGTATTAACCTTATCACCAAATCACCTTCCCGAAAAACTCGGTGGTTTACTTTCCGGCTATGATAGCGTCGGAGATTTTGCTAGTATTTGGCAGATCTGGACAAGGTCAGTTCTCTCGCTTCTTCCAGTAGATCAACATCATTCTGCCGGGCTTCAAGCACTTCGGCTTCTGTGTATTGGGTGAACCTAGGCGAATCATGCTCTATGTCGGCTGGTAATACAGCTTCTGCCCCATATACCAGAAAGAATGGCGTATAACCCATTGATCGATTCCGAGTTGTTCTTAAACTCCATAGTACCGCTGTTAGTTCTTCTATCTAGCACCCCGCTGATCTTTGCAGTGGCTCTATGAGCCGGAGTCTTATCCCGGACAATACCAGTCCGTTGGATCTTTCCACTTGCCCGTTCGACCCGGGGTGGGCGACTGAGGCGACATCTAACCGGATCTTCTTTTCCTGGCAGAATCTCGCAAATGCTCCTTCAGCAAAATTCGTCCCACTATCAGTTATGATGCTATGGGCATAGCCGTACCTTAATATTATATCCTTGAGGAATCTTACTACTGTTGCCCCATCACATTTTCGAATCAGTTTTACTTCAATCCACTTGGTGAACTTGTCAACCATGAGCAGAATATGGGTCATCCCTCCTTTGGCTGGCTTAAATGGTCCTACCATGTCTAGGCACCATACAGCAAATGGCCACATAATTGGGATAGTTTTCAGCTCCGACATTGGTAGGTGAGTTTTCGCGGTGTATCTTTGACAACCGTTACATTTTCTCACCAAGTCCTTTGCTTGCTCCAAAGCACTGGGCCAATAAAATCTGTGCCGGAAAGCTTTTGCTACTAAGGCCCTTGAGGATGCATGGTGGCCACATTCCCCTTGGTGAATATCCCGGAGTATGTCAAGTCCCTCTTCCGGATCAACGCACCGTTGTAGTATCGTTGTCACACTCCTTTTGTATAATTCGGCATTGATAATCGTATAGGCCTTTGCCCTTCTCTGAACTTGCCTCGGACTTATTTCATCATCCGGCAAGATTCCCTCTTTCAGGAAGTCGAAAATTGGCTTTGCCCAGGTTGGTATATTCCGGACAGGGAATGGTTCCTCATCAACCTCCATTGCATCCACGGATAGAACTCCTGCCGGATCAAGCTGAACAGTCCCCGGGATTGTGGAGGTGCTTCCCCATTCTATCTAGATAGGTGCAGCTCCTGATCCGGTGAGCGCCGGGATATAAATTGAATCTGATTCGGTGACGGTGTGATAGACGGTTTTCTCAAGTGCTCCAAAGCTACATTTGGTGGAATGGGTTGCCGGGATGAGCCCAGCTTGGACATTGTATCTGCCACCTCGTTTTCGCTCCGAGGTACGTGATGGAACTCACACCCTTCGAAAAACCTGCTTATCTTCTGGACATGGAACCTATACAAGGCCATGTTAGCATCCAGGGCATCCCAATTTCCAGATACTTGCTGTACCACCAAATACAAATCTCCAAAGCACTGTACCTGATGTATCCCCACTTCCTTTGCCACTTTGAGACCATGTACCAATGCTTCGTACTCCGCCACATTATTCGAGGCACTGAAATGGATCTGTAGAACATACTTCAGTTGATCCTTCTTGGGCGAGGTAAGCACTACCCGAGCGCCTAATCCATCTTTCAGTTTCGATCTGTCGAAATGCATTTGCCAATAATTGGAGTCCGGCAGGGGTGGTTTGTATTGCATTTCAGCCTAGTCCACAAAGAAATCTGCCACAACTTGAGACTTGATCGCGTCTCTTCTATCGAACTGTGGCGCGTATGGAGCTAAATCGATAGCACATTTTGCTATTCTGCCGCTTGCATCCTTGTTACTCATGATTTCTGAAATAGGCGCCTCACATATCACCTTGATGGGGTGTTCCTCGAAATAGTGCTTGAGCTTCTTGGCCGACATATATACGTCGTACGCCATCTTCTGATAATGAGGATAATTCTATTTAGACTCTGACAATACCTTGCTCAGACAATACACCGGCCTTTGCACCGACTTTCCTTCCTCCTCGCGCTCCACTATGATCACTGCACTTATGACTCGGTTGGTCGCGGCCACGTAAAGCAACATTGGTTCCTTAGGTAGTGGTGCCGCTAAGATTGGCGCGGTAGATAGCATCTTTTTCAATTCTCGAAAAATAAGATCTGCCTATGGTGTCCATGTAAAATTATCTGCCTTTTTCATTAGCTGATAGAGGGGTAAGGCCTTCTCTCCCAGCCGGCATATGAACCGACTTAATGATGCCAGGCAACCAGTGAACTTCTGGACATCGTTAAGACACTTTGGAAAATCCATTGTTTCTATGGCCCGGATTTTCGTCGGGTTAGCTTCAATGTCGTGGCTAGATACCAAGAAACAGAGTAACTTCCCAGCTGGTATGCCGAATGTACATTTCTCCGGGTTTAGTTTCATTTGGAACCTTCTTAAGTTCGCGAATGTCTGTCGAATATCCTCAAGGAGCATATTGCTTTCCTTGGTTTTTATCACCACATCATCCACATACACCTGCACATTTCGACCTATTTGATCATGCAAGCATTTTTTGCATGCATCGCTGGTACGTTGCTCCTACATTACGTAGGCCAAACGACATAGTGCGATAGTAATAAGCCCCATACGAGGTAATGAACGCAGTATTTATTTGATCATCCGAATTCAGGAGTATCTGATGGAAACTAGAATACGCGTCAATGAATGAAAGTAGCTCACATCCGGCAGTTGAGTCTATGACCTGATCTATTCTAGGGAGTGGAAATGGATCTTTTGGGCACGCCTTATTCAGGTTCGTGTAGTCAATACACATGCGCCATACCACTGCCACGTTTGGATCATCTTTATTTTTCTCCACCAGCAACGGATTAGAGATCCAATCCAGATAGAGTACCTCCATGATAAATCTGGCCGCTAGTAATATTGCTATCTCGTCTCCAATAACTTTTCTTCTGTCTTCTGCAAAACACCTGAGAGGCTGCTTTACCGGTTAGCCCCGGGTCTTACATTCAATGAGTGCTCAGCCAACTCCCTCGGTACACCTTGCAGATCTTGCGTAGACCAAGCAAAGATATCCCGATTCTCACGGAGGAAGTTGACGAGCTTGCTTTCCTATTTACTGCTTAACCCGACACCTATGGTGACGGTACGCTCTGGGAACAGGTCATCAACTGGCAGTTTCTTCGTGTCCTTAGTTGCTTGGAATGACATGCTTCCGTGTGGGTTGGTCAAGGCTGGCATATGTTGTTGCGTAGATTGAGCCAATGCGGCCACCTCTAGTATCTTCCTTTTTTCCTGAGCTATCACGAGTGACTCGGCTAAATTGGATCCGGCTGATGCGCACTCGATCGAACACCGGAAGTCCCCTGATATAGTTATCATGCCCCTTGGTCCGGGCAACTTCATCTTAAGGTAGCTGACGTGGGTTGTTGCCATGAATTTGCTTAGCGCTCGCCTGCCGAGTAACGCGTGATAGGCGCTTTCTAGATTTACTACCTCGAATTCCAAGTTCTCAGTGCGACAGTTGTCTCTTGTGCCAAATAACATGTCAACTCGGACCTTACCAATTGGTTTACAAGAAATACCTGGCACAATACCGTGAAAAGTGGTCCTTGTCGCTTGCAGCATATTCTATGTTATCCCCAACTTGTGCATGGTGTATCCTTGTACATAATGTTGATACTGCTGCCATTGTCAATCAATACCTTGGAAAACCTCACGTTGAGATTCAGCCCGATGAACGTCGGATCCAAGACTAGAGCATAGGTTCCTGGGCTTGGCATGATATTTGGGTGATCCTTGACACTCCAGGTGATATCTTGATCCGCCCAAGGCATATATCTTGGCACAGCCGGCATTACTGTGTTCACCTCCATATGCCAGCGCTGTAAGCTTTTCCGGTCATTCTCTTCTGTGGTGAACATGCAATAGCTTTGATGATGTTCCCTATACTCATTTCGTCCCTCATTCTCGTTGTAACCTTGGCCTTATTGCTGGTTGTTTCCTACCTGATGTACTGCATCCCTTCTTTCCGTATTCTCGTACCTCGGCGGAGGTGGTGGCAGCATCAGTTGTTGTCCATTTCCCCCTGTTTGTAATGGTGGCTGGGATGTTTTGTTTCTAGGTGCTTCGTTCCCCGAGGTTCCCGAGCATTCCCCGAACTCCCCTGTTCCAATTTCCTCATCCATTCACACTACCGGGTCGTATGATCCGCTGGACTGTTCGGACTTGGCGTATGAAACTTGCAAGGTTGATCTAGCATAGATTCGAATGTATACCTCGGCCTATCCTTTCGTTCCTGCCATTGCTTTTTCTGCTCCGGGGTCCAAGGATTTCTCCCTTCGCTTTTCTGCTGCCAGTTTTGCCCTCCAGTTTTCTGGCGTTGGCTTGCTCCAGCATTGGGCTGATCTCGGTCCACTGCTGCAACCTGCTGCGAGTTATGCCGATAATACGGACGCTCGTCCCTTCTTTTTTCCTCAGAAATCATTCCTCCTTGATGACCCGGAGATATCTAAGTTTTAATATTCCTCATTTGCTTCGCTAGACATTATCCGGGGTTGAGTTGGATCTCTCAAGGCATATGAATCTTCAATCCGGATCGTCTCTGCCAAGGTAGTTGGCATATCTCGCTGTAACCTTTGCCACATCATACTTCCATATCTGCATCCCTGCGCGAACCACGCAATTGCTTGTGATTCAATCACCCTTTCACACGAGTTTCGCACATTGCACCACCAAGTCAGGAAATATCTATCTGGCTCATTCGGTCTCTGCAGACATATTGCAAGGGTCCATGGTCTGTTGGGTCTCTTGTAAGTGCTTGAGAAATTGCTAACGAACAGCTCCTGGAAATCCAACCAGCAGTTAAGGCTACCTGGTGGCAAATTGTTCAACCAAACTCGCGCTGGTACTTCCAACATCTGTGGTACATATCTCACCGCCCATCTCAAATTTCCTGTCGCGATCTTGACTGTTGTGGCATAGTCAATCAACCAATCCTCTGGTCTGGTACTTCCGTCATAAGTTTGGGTTCCCCTGGCCAGCTGGAAGTTCGGCACTGGTGGCTCATTAATGATCCGGGCCCCGAAACATGCTAGACCCGGTGGGCCTTGTAACTCGATTTGCTCCGACCTATCCAACTTCAACCTCGCATCATTTGGCTGCAAGTTCCTGCTTCCCAACGGTGATCCAATTACGTGGTGATCCGGTGTGGGGTATCCATCATTGACTATAGCCGAATAACCATCATTGTATCTTTCCTGATCTGGATGCGCCTGACGCTGATGTGCCACTTGTCCTGCACTTCCTCCTTGCCGAGGTACGCGTTGTTGCGTCTGAGGTACATTTTGCCCCACTCCCACGGGATCGCGCTGTCTGGCATTGCCGTTGGCAGCATTTCTTGGACCTGCATTGCCTTGGTCATGGTTACCCCGGGCAGCCACGCCCCGGCTGGTACTGTGGCGATCCTCATCTACTTGTACTACTTTCTCTTTTCCAGCCCTTACTAGGTCATAAGGGACCATTTGCTTGTTTCTTCTCCCAGAATCCACTACCTCTTCTCTCCTGGGATCGTGACCCGGAGACGATGCGGCTCCTCTGGATCTCGCCGGGTTATTTCTGGCCGAATGTACCACCTGTGAGGCCCCTTGTGGTGCCGGGTTAGCTTTGTTTATTTCATCATTTTGTTGGCATGCGACCCTCAACAAGTGATTCACTCTCTCTTGCTTCCTCTGTCGAGCCTCACCGTTCAAGCCTTCTAACTCGGATGCAGTTGCGTTTGCTGCTCTGAGGTTCTTTGCCGGGGTACTGTATCAATCCAACCCTCCTGTCACTATCGTAGTTGTCTGACCCGGCCTAGTCTCATACTCCTTGTAAATTTCAGTGATCAGGTTCCTGCCCCGGATTTTCACTCCATCGATACGATTTGCCTTAGCATCTCTCTCAAGGTGATGTTCAGCGACTGATGCAGCTCTGCTACCTTCTTCGCTCCGGCTAACATTTTCCGCCTAGTTTCCTCTAACTCAACTTGCGCCTGAGCCGGATCTACCACAGGTGCTATTGGTGTTGCTAAGCTATCTATCGCTTGCTGGAGCACATTCTCTGGCTTCTCTAGCGGAGGAAACCTAGACCTGGTCTGTTTGGGTGTTACCTCTGGCTCTGGCGCCGGATCTTTGCTCGGTCCCGCATCATGCGCGGTCATCAGGACTTCAACACTACTAGTGGGGCGAGCGATGTGTCATTGGATGTGTGTTCTTTTCACATACCACAGCTAGAGTGATTGCATGTGTTTTCTTTCCATAAACCACAACTAGAGTCATTGCATGTCCGTTATTTTCACAAACCACATATGGATCCACCAGAGTTCATTTCATGTGTGTTCTTTTCACAAACCACATATGGATCCACCAGTGTCATTGGATGTGTGTTCTTTTCATGAACAACAACTAGAGTTAGTGAATGTCCGTTCTTTCACAAACCACACATGGATCCACCAGAGTCATTATATTGTCTGTTCTTTTCACAAACCACAGTTAGAGTCATTGCATGTCTGTTCTTTTCACAAACCACCTAAGGATCCACTAGAGTCATTGGATGTGTGTTATTTTCACAAACCACATATTGATCCACTAGTGTCATTGCATGTGTGTTGTTTTCACAAACCACGTAAGGATCCACCAGTGTCATTGGATGTGTGTTATTTTAACAAACCACAACTAGAGTCATCGCATGTGTCTTGTTTTCATAAATCACATATGGATCCACAAGTGTCATCGCATGTGTGTTCTTTTCATTAACCACAGCTAGAGTCATTGCATGTCTATTCTTTTTACAAACCACACATGGATCCACCAGTGTCATTGCATGTGTGTTCTTTTCACAAACCACAGCTAGAGTCATTGCATGTGTGTTCTTTTGATAAAAACATATGGATCCACCAGTGTCATTGCATGTGTGTTCGTTTCACAAACCACAGCTAGAGTCATTGCATGTGTGTTCTTTTCATAAACAACATATGGATCCACCAGTGTCATTGCATGTGTGTTCTTTTCACAAACCATAGCTAGAGTCATTGCATGTGTTTTCTTTTCATAAACAACATATGGATCCACCAGTGTTATTGCATGTGTGTTGTTTTCATTAACCATAGCTAGAGTCATTGCATGTGTGTTCTTCTCATAAACCACATATGGATCCTAACCTTAGGAGAGCCCTAACCTTGCCCCCAATGGTGGCCATTAGACCGAGTCTTCTAGAAGGCACGCCCTAACACAGTTGTTCTCCATGACGATTGTTACATACCAATTGATCGGGGCGCTTGGATGACTGGGATGGTCTTCGTAAGAGCGATACGCGAGTAGGCTGTTATGCGACATGATTGGCCATGCTTACTGCCCGCTTGCTCTGGATAAACTGGCAACATCGGGCGCTCCCCTTTTGCGAGTGTCACGACTCACGAGTTCCATGGGCCATATGCCAGTGTCACGTCCCCTTTTCTTCTCTTCCTCCCCATATTTATCTTCCTTCCAATCGAAGCCACTTTCCCCACTTCTCTCCCATCCTGCCATAGCCGCAAGCCGACGGTGCCTTCAGCTATCTCTCCCGTAGCCACCCTAGTCCCGCACCCCCCCCTCTCACCATGGGTTCAAGGGGAGACAGTGAGGAAACGCGTCGTGATGACACGGACAATGATTCCGATGTGAGTCGTCTCATCTTTATCTCTATCATCTGTGGCCAGTTATCTATTTTGAGCTAGATCTACTCTGTTTACTCATGCGCGTATGATGTGTTAGGCCAACCAGATGTTGTACGACTCCGACTATCACGGTTTAGCGGATGAAGATAGTCCTCCGCTATGTAAACGTGGATATGTGCCCGCTAAATTTGTAGTGTTCGAAGGACGAAACACAGGCAGGAGGTTTTTACAGTGTCAAGGACATCGTGGAATGATGCAAGGCATAAGTTGCGGTGTTGTCAAATGGGTAGATCTAGAGTGGCCCAAATCGCTGGACAAACTATGGGATATGACTGTTGAGTTGAAAGAATCCTTAGTCAGCTCACTTCTTGACAGTGCTGAGATGAAGCTATGGGACCCAGTTGACACGACCAAGTTTAACCAAGATCTTAGGAGGGTGCAAGACAAGGTTAGCAAAGTCGAGAAGGAGAGGGACGTGGCCTTGGCCCTGAAGGCTAAAGCAGAGCAAGAACTGACACAAGCAAGGAATGATCTTCACCAGGCCAAAGTCCTGCAGTTCACAACTACGAGTATTGACAAGTGCATGAGGAAAAATTCAGAGAAACAATTGAAGCTGTGCAAGGAAGATGCTGAAAGGAAGGAGTAGATGATTCGATCCTTGCTCTCGCAGGAAGATGCGCATCGGGCTAAGATTAGGAAGATCAATGAGATGTGTGATCACTAGTTCTATTTAGATTGAGCTCTGTGCTTTTTTAAGTTGTAATAGTAGTACTTGTTAACCTAGCGGTCTGAACTAGTGGTCCTGGAGTCCTGGGAGGAAAAAATTGGTTGCCCGGTAATCTGTCTTAACCCTGCATTACTTCCTTTTGTCTGATCATAGTGGTATTCTGACATTGGTGGTTTGTTTAAACGTAATCTACGTGGATTGTGCCGCATGGAAATGGCACAACCACAATTTATAAAGTGGAAGCACGTACACCTGGTTACTGGAGATCCGGGAGCTTCGCCAGATGTAGGGGATGCAGGAGCAGGGAGGCGGTGAGATAGACGGGCTCAAGATTTGGCCAGAAAGTGGTACCGCTTTCCTCGTCATCTAGGTATTATAGGTTGCCATTGCTGTTTATGTTGCTATGTCATTATGCAGCAGCTGAAATAAGTTGTTGCTTCGTGGAGTGTAGCAGCTTAAATAATTTATTTCTATGCTACTTAAATTCCTTCGAATTTGGAGACCTCCTGCCCCTCAACAAACATGGAACCGGTGCTGCGTGTTTTCAGATAGTAGTGGCACAATCAAAATTTCGGATTCAACTACTGACTCGGGCGTTTCCAAACCCTAAGTCGCGGTACATTTTACTCCAAGAACGTGGGTAGATTGTTTTGCCCCACAAAGTTCCACACATAGAGCTCCAGAATTTAACCAAATTATATATATAGGTTCAAGTTAACACATTACTATGCATCATCATTGTCAGCAGCCTTCTTCCCCAGCCTGGGTGCCAGGACTTCACGTCTACTGGCTTCTCCATTTTCTACCTTCTTCCTCTTCCTCGGTGCCAATTTTTTTAGCTTCACGTACTCTACATCGTTGGGACAATTGGCACCAGAATAGTGTCCAACATCATCTTTCCACTCGTTTTTATTTTCTTCGGGCAGCAAAATGACTGACCCGGCAGTCATGTTTCTAACCTTGCGGTGCTTCCTGTCAAAGAAACAGGACTGTTGCATAACTGCCCAATATCTACAGAGTAAATAGAACAAAAATTACAATTCAGCACAAACATGTGAACCCCAAGAGACTTTTGCTTACAAGGAGCTAATTGGGTTCGAGCAACCACCCTGTCCAAGAATAGAAGGGCGACTCCCAGTTGCAGCAGCTTCTATATCTAGTACATCACAATTCAGCTCAAACATGCAAGCCGAAGCATACCTTTTCATCAATCCAATTAGCTGACTGTCACACGTTAGAGGAACCATGATGCCATGTTCATCCATGAAGCTGAACTTTGCAGTCTGCTTCGGCCATATTTCATCATGATTATGGAGTGCAGCAACCATACCAGAGATAGTGTAGATATGCGTAGGCGCTTCTTCCATCATGATATAATGGTGTCCATACCACTTGCCCTTCACCCTTGCTGATTTACAGTCATACCTAAAGAGGACTACCGTAACTAGGTAAGGGTGGTCCGCGGAGATCCCACTTGACAGAAAACTGGGGACAAAATATGTTTGGCAGCGTTGGGCTAACAAACAATTTTAGGTTTAGTAGCCAGCTAGCAGTTATAATTAGTGTGAATAACAAAGAGAAGGGTAGCTGAACCGCATGTAGCCAGAACTTCTTCTTCCTTGGTATTAGGATCTTCCATCCTCTGAGCTGCTCAGCTCATCAACAGTGGAGGCGGGCTAGAGCCTCGCAACGGCGACTACGGCATGCGCCATTGGAGCTCGGGATCAGCGAATGGGCGCATCAACTGGGCGCCGGAAGTCAAATGTCCGAAGGGATCGTTCTGCCTGGAGAGTGGATTTCGACGCCGCTAGTGCTAGGGGAAAGGAGGGAATGGATTTGTGAAATTGGACAACGCATCCAATCCACTTAGTTCCTCGATTTGCGTAAGAGGTTGCCGCGTTGGCGCTCGCGTCACGGACAGATGACCGATATGTGGGTCCTGACTCTCTGCTTCACGGGGCAATTTAACAGAATGTTTGAATTTGGCAGGGATGAGATGAGTTTGCCTCGAAATGGCCCCTCTCAAAAGTTGGCAGCCCAACTTTACGAAACACGGCAAGTACAGGGAACTTGGGTATGAGAAATTACATGTGTCATTGCATGTTTGTTCTTTTCATAAACCACCACTAGTGTCATTGCATGTGTGTTCTTTTCATAAACCACAGCTAGAGTCATTGCATGTGTGTTCTTTTCATAAACCACCACTAGTGTCATTGCATGTGTGTTCTTTTCATAAACCATAGCTAGAGTCATTGCATGTGTGTTCTTTTCATAAACCACATGGATCCACCAGTGTCATTGCATGTGTGTTCTTCTCCTAAACCACCACTAGAGTTCATTGCATTTGTGTTCTTTTCATGAACCACAACTAGAGTCATTGCATTTGTGTTGCTTTAAAAAACCACATGGATCCACCAGTGTCATTGGATGTGTGATCTTTTCATAAACCACAGCTAGAGTCATTGCATGTGTGTTATTTTCATAAACCACATGGATCCACCAGTGTCATTGCATGTGTCTTCTTTTCATAAACCACCACTAGAGTCATTGCATGTGTGTTCTTTTCATAAACCATATCTAGAGTCATTTCATGTGTGTTCTTTTCATAAACCACATATGGATCCACTTGTCATTGCATGTGTGTCCTTCTCCTAAACCACCACTAGAGTTCATTGCATGTGTGTTCTTTTCATAAACCACATGGATCCACCAGTGTCATTGCATGTGTGTTCTTTCCATAAACCACATATAGAGTCATCGCATGTGTGTTCTTTTCATTAACGATATCTAGAGTCATTTCATGTGTGTTCTTTTCATAAACCACATATGGATCCACTAGTCATTGCATGTGTGTTCTTCTCCTAAACCACCACTAGAGTTCATTGCATGTGTGTTCTTTTCAAAAAGCACATGGATCCACCATTGTCATTGTATGTGTGTTCTTTCCATAAACCACATCTAGAGTCATTGCATGTGTGTTCTTTTCATAAACCACATGGATCCACCAGTGACATTGCATGTGTGTTCTTTTCATTAACCACATCTAGAGTCATTGCATGTGTGTTCTTTTCATAAACCACGACTAGAGTCATTGCACGTGTGTTCTTTTCATAAACCACCACTAGAGTCATTGCATGTGTGTTCTTTTCATAAACCACATATGGATCCACTAGAGTCATTGCATGTGTGTTATTTTCATAAACCACCACTAGATTCATTGCATGTGTGTTGTTTTCATAGACCCCATCGATCCACTAGAGTTCATTGCATTTGTGTTCATTTCATAAACCACATGGATCCACTAGAGTTCATTGCATGTGTGGTCTTTTCATCAACCACATTGTCGTGGTGGTGGCTCGGCAGATGCCATGGATAGGCTAAAGATGAGGCCAATGAGCATTAGAGGAATCTAGGGAGGGATAGTGTGGTGATTCTACACACATGTGTTTGTATTTTCACTCTATTAATGGTGGATTACAAGGGCTCCTTGAGCTGTTTGTGAGAAGGAGACTAGTTCTCTTACTCCCCACTCTAATGCTCCAGAGTTCCTCCTAGACAGAATGATCGATCCCCTTCTAAGGAGGCCCTAGTCCTCCTTATACAGGGGAAACCAGGTTACAAAGCTAGGGCATACATGGAGGCATATTCACTTTAAATGGCTAGTCCGGACTATGGACGTATCCCTCTGTAAGCTCATTGTCTTTTGGCGTCACCGGACTATGGACGTATCCCTGATACATTGCAAATGTATCTATAATTTTTGATGTTCCATGCTTGGTTTTATCTAGTTTCTTGTGTTTTGTTCCAACTTTGGAGTACTTTTCATATGATTTCTTGAACTAACCTATTAACAAGATGCCACAGTGCCAGTTGCCTGTTTTCTGCTGTTTTTGGTTCTAGGAAAGTCAGAAAATGAATATTCTCGGAATTGGACCGGACAAAAGCCAAAGTTCTTATTTTCTCAGAAGACTCATGGAGCCAGAAGGAGTGTCGGAGAGGGGCCACAGGGTGGCCACACCCCCCTTGGCGCGGGCAACCCTAGGCCGCATTAGGGCATGGTGTGGGCCCCCTGGCCAGCCACCGACCTTGCCTCTCTCGCCTACAAGAGCCTCTCGATGTAGAAAGCCTAGATAATCAATCAGAAATCCACGAAAAGTTCCACAGCACCGCCGCCACTGAAGGGGAGATTCAGGGGATAGAAAGTATCTGTTAGGCCCTCACGGGACGGGAAATGCTCGGAGCCATCTCCATCGATCTCCACCACCATCTCCATCACCGTTGCTGATTCCCATGATGAGGAGGGAGTAGTTCTCTCTCGAGGCTAAGGGTTCTACCGGTAGCTATGTGTTCATCTCTCTCTATGCATGATCTTATTGAGATAATGAGCCTGTAATCTATAGATCTACCTTGCTACTCAAGTGCTTTAATAGATCTCTGCTCTCCCCATGTGTGTGAAAGTGACAACGTGCACAGCGTGGTGGCACTTAGGCTAGAAATTACAAATAATTGTTATGAGTTATATTTGGAGTTGGATGTGTTTATGAAATTGTGGTGTTTGTTGGAACCATCTAGTGCTCAAGGTGACAGTGTGGGGTTTTCTAGATGGGAAAGGCTTACTTTGAGGTGTGCTGTTATAGCCCTACCATGGATTAGAGTGTCCAACCAGAGAGTAGTTAAGAGTAGTATCATAAAGAAGAATATATTTATATGAGAGTGTTCACTAGTGAAAGTATGATCCCTATGCCTTGTTTCTAAGCACTGAAACACCGTTTGCTATTAGATTTGTTACATGTTTGCTTGCTTCCATCTTTATTTCAGTTTTCCTTTAGTCTTTTCCACGCCGTCAAGCTATTTTCTATCACTGTTACCACTTATAATTATATATACCACTTGTATTTCACTATCTCTTCGCCGAACTAGTGCACCTATACACCTGACAAGTGTACTGGGTGTGTTAGGGTCATAAGAGACTTCTTGTATCTTGATTGCAGGGTTGCTTGAGAGGGGATACCTTTGACCACTTCCTCCCTGAGTTCGATAAACCTTGGGTGATCCACTTAAGGGGAAACTTGCTGCTGCTCTACAAACCTCTGCACTTGGAGGCCCAACAACTTTCTACAAGAATAGTAGTGCGTAGACATCATGCCCCGCTGGTCCATCCCTTTACTCGCTTCGCTCACGCTACAGTGGACAAAAGCCACCTTTTGACCAGCGGGAGATTCCTTCCTTCTCTTGGAAGACAAGATGTAACCCGGCTAGCGCTTGGCTAGCCCAGCTACGAGGGTACCTGCATACATGGAAAATCAAATATAGCCGACATATATCATATGTCGGCCGGGTTAGTGTTAGGTGAATACCCGCCAGGTCGGGTTGCCCCGTAATTCGGCCTGCCTTGAGGAGACCCGGCCAACACTTCCTTTGACTATGACGTACCTCGGCTAACTTGGCCTTTATACCCTGGCGTAACCCTACTCGGGGGTATCCCCCAACATTAGTCCCTGAAGATAGTGTGGTCTTAGAAACTTCAGCTGATAAAGCCACGGTAGGTTCCAATTATCAAGATCTGCACTTTCTTTGCCGAGTTAATCCGTAACCTGGTCTCATTGGTTTGACATTCCCTTGACTCAATCTGAGTCACTCTTCATTGGCCGGGTCACCGTCCATATATCAGGGTTACCTTTCCTTCTCTCATACGCTTCCCCACGTCCTACGTGGAGGGTAATCATCACTTTTCCTCATTTTAAGGGCCGCGCCAGTTTACTGCGCCAGTTACTGTATTGATTGTCAGGAATAACTTATACATGCGTCACGTCGTGGCAGCCCCTCGTTAACTGTATCATAATGTCGCGTTGTGGGATCTGCTGTTCCTTGTGGCCCTTGGCGTGGCGCGACGCTAATTGCCCTGTTTGGGAAATACACGGCCACACCGTGCGGTTGCGCCACAGTGCTCGATCCCACTACGCGCCTCTGAGGTGCGGTTAAATAGGGGGCAGGGGAGCCTCTTGTGGAAGTTCCCCCACTTTGCACGCGTCCGTTCCCTTTGCCCCTTTCTTCTCCACAGCACCGCCGCCGCCGCTTCTGCTTGAGCATAGCGCCGCCGTTTCTGCTTGATCATAGCACCACAGCTACCGCGCCTCGCTCCTCCTTCGCATCCAAGTCGCATATTCCCCACAAGCTTTTCGTCACGGGGCCCTACAGCTCCAAGTTCCAGGAGGAGGACACCGTTGTGGCTCAGGAGGAGGAAGAAGATGAGGCTCACGAGCACGGCGCCTGGGCGGGCGCATTCGTCTTCCAGGATGATATTGATTGGTTGTATGCGACCCTCCGCATCCCCGCGAGCGTCACCTACCGCCTCGCCGCCCAGGAGATAGCTCCCTCTCCAAATCCCGGCGAGTTCGTCGTTTTTATCTCCCATTTCCAGCATGGCTTCCGTTTGCCTATGAGTGATTTCTTCCGTGATTTCATCTCCACTAATCAACTTTATCCTCACCACCTTCCTGCCAACGCAATCACATCTCTTTCCTCTTTCACCTCCAGCATTGAGGGTTACGTCGGCCTCTGGCCTACCAAAGAACTTTGGATAAAGTTCTTTGGTCTCAAGAAAAACATTGTCCCAGATAAACATCTCGCTCCTGCCGACAAGCATCTGACCCACTGCGATGGAGCATCAATCTCTCCCCGCAAGAACCGTGCCTTTCCCCGAGTCACCAGCCTTGAATCTTGCAAAGTCTAGGCCCGAAAATTCTTCTGTGTCCGTAACAACTCAGATGCAGACTTGATCCGGCTGCTCCCCTTCAAGATGGGTGTCCCGGACACCTCCTTGTGGGAAAAGATCCCGAAGAGACCTACTACCCTAGCGAACCAGGTAGATCGCCGGATCAAGGAGCTTGTTGGGTTGCAGCTGCGCAGCCAGGACATTATGATCACCTTTGTCCGCAGTCGGGTCTCTCCCTCTTGACGCCAACCAGACCTCCTCCTTCGAGCTTAATAACTCCGAGGTGTTCCGCCGGGTTAAGGCTATTTTTAAGGTAGAGAAGGAGTTCTCCAAGATGTGGAAGTGTGGATTGCACCCTTCACCCGGGCCAACTTGCCTCCCAATGTATACTCTTCTCCTAGCATTTTGTCTGAGTCCTGCAGTATGTCAGGTAGCATCCTAACTTAACCATTTAGTACTTTTGCTCTCAGCTGTTTTTTTAGTAGATGGTTGAGGACGACAAGGTGCCGGCCCTCAAATGGGCGGCAGACCACGCAGAGCCGGATGCGGAGTAGCCTGACTTGGAGAGGTTCTTGCCTACTCCGTACAGCACCAAGTGAACATCTGATAAGGCCACTTCTCTAAGGGATTGGTCGGATGACAATGACTCTAATGCTGAGGTTATGGAGGTACTTGACCTGGCGCCCAACTCTGACGTGTTTCTGATTACCTTAGAATCTTCAGCTAACCCGTCCGGTCAGGTCCACAAGGTTCCTCCCCATTCTATGGACGATCTGGCTCCTGCCTCCTCCTAGAAGCATCTGGCTACCTCGGCCACAGCTTCGGAGGCGCCCCCGCCCAAGAAGAGGTAGAAGAAATCCGGGGTCAAGGCTCTGGCCAAGCCTGTGGGCAAGAGCACCATCTGAAGAACACCCAAACCCTGGTAGCCCCCAATCTCGGATGAGTAAGCCACTTTTCTTTCCTTGCTTATTTCCAGGTCTTGCTCCTTTTGCTTTTGCCTTTTACTTGCCTTTCTTTCTCCCTTTGATTTGTTGTTTTCCGTTTCTGCAGCACCCCCAGGGTTATTCCCTAGAGTGTCCCCAGCATTTCCTCTCCAATCCGGAGTAGCCCATCTCCCCCCGTGAAGGCGACGTTCGTCCGCTGAGTCCTATCCAAGAGGATTCTGTGGTAGTGCCGGATCAGAGCCCACCTCACCATGAGGGAGGCAACATCGTCATTGGGGGCAGTGGAGCTGCCGGGGATATGGCTATGCCGTACACACCCAGTTCTCTGGCTCTGCCGCAATCTTCTACATCCGAGGTGCCAGCTTCATCGGCATCGCCCCAGACAACTTCCTCTTCTGTTCCATTTTCCCCCATACCAGTAGTACCAGCATCAGCAACACCAACAGCACCAGCAGCAATGCCAACAACACTAGCAACAACACCACCACTAGTAGCATCAACACCAACAACAACATCCGCCACAACAAAGCCGGCCACCAAGAAGAAATCTTCAGTTGCTGCCTCTAGATCATCTATGTCTATCAAAGACATATTTCAGCCGGCCTCTCAAGCCCAATCTGGAGCGGCACCCTCGGTTCTTCTATAGCAGCCAAAATCACCTGGCAAAAGCACGAAAGCCACCGAGCCAGCCGAGGATTCAACTTCCGGCCTTCCTGCTACCAGATCAGAGAGCAGCAAGCAACTGACCTTGCATACTAGTCCAGCTGCTGCTCATGCAGCGTGAGGCACATGAAAAGGGCTTGGTGACGTGCCAGTCGCCCAGCGGGGAGAGTTACAGCCCGACGCTCATTGAGTATGTCAACAATTGGAATGACACTGAGTTTATCAACCCGCAGGATGATCTACCGGAGAAGTTTGGTCCAGCGGAGTTTAGTGCTCAGATGAACTCTGCTACCAAGGCCATCTCCGTTGATGGCCGGATGATGGAGGTAATCCCTTTTCTGCCATGGCTTTTATGTACGTAAACACTTATAGATATACCCACTAGTCCCCAAGCCTCCGAGGGAGTAATTTATTACTCGGTCGGAAGCTCTTAGAGAATTAGCGTAAGTCCTTAGTATTTTCGAATATCCACACACTTAGAGCCGGGTTAAGTTCCGCTTGGCTCGGATCTTGTAGACTTCGAATATCCACCCGCCTAGAGCCGGGTTAAGTTCCACTTGGCCCGAATCTTGTAGACTTCAAATATCCACACACCTAGAGCCGGGTTAAGTTCCACTTGGCCCAGATCTTGTAGACTTCAAATATCCACACACCTAGAGCCGGGTTAAGTTCCACTTGGCCCGGATCTTGTAGACTTAGAATATCCACAGACCTAGAGCCGGGTTAAGTTCCAATTGGCGTGGATCTTGTAGACTTCAAATATCCACACACCTAGAGCTGGGTTAAGTTCCACTTGGCCTGGATCTTGTAGACTTCGAATATCTTTCATCCAATTTGTGAACTAATATTTGCTTGTTTGAGATCACCACCAACCGCCAAACTGTTCAGTTCCAGCGCGTGCTGGACTCATACAAAGATCTTTGTGCCAGATATAGCAAGTTGTTGGTTGATCACCAGCAGAAAGGTAAATATCTTTGCTTAAGGCCTTTTCATCTTTGCTCCCTCTAGTCGTTTGCTATCCGTATTAACTTAATATCCGAATTATGCAGCTGAGGCCGAGGCTGAGAATGTTATTATGTGTAAGAATTTGGCTGAGATCCAAAGTAACCTATCTTATTCCCTTAGCCCCTGCATGCTCTTTTCTTGACTCGGCAGATATTTATACCTCGGCTCTGCCGGGTCAACTCAATATTGCAGTTACACTCCAAGAGAGCGTGCACATCCCTCACATGATGACTCACTTTCTCGAGCAAATAGGGAAGCACCAGGCCGAGATGAAGAAAAAGGACGATGAAATTGCTCAACTGCACCTCAAGGACACGAAGATTACTCGGCTGAACACCGAAATCTAGAAGCTCAAGGATCTGCATAAATCTGAGCTGGATAAGGCCGACCAGGATATCTCCGAGGAGAAAGAGCGCCTGAAAACCCAGATCTCCAAGGAAAATGACTTGCTGCAAGAAGCCGACATAAAACTTAAGTCGGTGACCTCCGAATACGTGAAGCTCTAGGCCAGAAATGCAGATGTCCATAACGTGCTAACTCGGGTTCTCAGCCACATCGCCCATGAGTTCTTTTCCTTCTTCCGACGTTTATTTCTCCGGGTCATGTGCTTTTCCTTATTGATACTTTCCGTTCTACTCACAGTCAAGTTCCCAGAAAGTGACTCTCTTGCTTCTCCTGCTATGCCCATGTCTCGCCAGCAGCGGGGTATTCCAACTGGTCCTGCCGCCGGGTCTATTCCTAATGACACTTCTGTTGGTGAGCCTCGCTGCCCGCATTGAAATTATGAAGAACTATGGCGCAGACATTATGCCAGCATTAGTTCGGATGTTCAACGCCCTATGGCCCACCGAGCCCACTGCCAAAGGAAGCACAACTTTTATAGCGAAACTGATGGAATGTGAGACCTAGTTGCAATTGTGGTGGGAATCTGCTACACGAGCCGGAGCTAATACGGTGCTGAACTTCGTTCTCTCTTGGTACCAAGAGCTAGGCCTAGGCTTTCTTGATCGCCTGCGCATCGGATCTAAATGGTCCAATGATCTGGAGTGCATCGCTCAGCGCAAGGCCTATGCCACCAAGCTTATCCAATATGCCTTCTGCCATAGCTGGAACGAGGGTCCAAAGCTACCTCGATGCAGTTGATGATGACTATGTTTCTGAGGGTGCTGAAGGTGAAGAGGAGGAAAAGGAATCCTCCGAGCTTGGCAATGATGCTGAAGACCCAGAGGATGAGGAGGCTAACCCTGAAGACGAGGCCGGGACTAGTGCCCCGCCTAGTGATGTCGAAGTACCTCCTCCCTCGACCGATAATTCGGCTCTAGCTATTGTTCCCTGAGCTTATAAACACTTAATCGTATTCATGAGATCCCCGCTATGCGGGTGGAATTGTATCTATGCACAATGGTTTGTTCTGCTACAACCAGTTTCGATTTGTTACTAAGTTTTTAATGCCGGATTAACATGGGCAAAGTCCCCGAGTTTTCTTTTCTTATTCCTCCAATTTTATGACTCGGCTCGCTTCTACCTTGATTCGGTTTTTGACTTATGAGTCTGAGGTTCAAAAAATTGACTTAACAATACTTGAAACTTTGAGATTAGCTCAAGATAATCGGCGTAATATAGATAAAGTAAATACAGGGTTAGTCCGAATAACAAATATCGGCTTGATTACTTTACTTTCTTTAGTCGTTTTTCATGTGCTTTCCGATTCCAAACTTGTTCTCTTGCTTGCCATGAAGCCAATTCTTGTTGGACAACATCAAAGTCGAAGAGTTAAGTTTTTGGTGCTTACACACTACTAATCTGGCTAAGGTATAAGCAACTTAAGCCAGCCGACATATAAAAAATAAATACAAGAAAGAAAATTATTAAGGAAGTCCCCGAGTTTTTGCTAGGGGTGCTGAGGGTTTATTGATAAGCTCATTGCTGACATACATACCGAAATATAGGTAACTCAAATACATTCACCTCTTTGTCAGGTGTAAAATGGACGAAGTAGCTCTACATTCCATGGACACTTAGGTTCCTCTTCGGACCTGTCCGCCTTGTTCTTCTCCTGTGGCTGTGCATCAGTAAGATAGTAGGAATCATTGTGCAAAGATTTTCTTACAATGAAGGGTCCTTCCCATGGAGGGATAACTTATGCATGCCAGCAGTGCGCTGCACCAGCCGAAGTACGAGATCACCTTCCCGGAAGACTCGAGGGTTTACTTTCCGGCTATGGTAGCATTAGAGGTTTTGCTGATATATGGCGGATCAGGACAAGGCCAGTTCTCTTGCTTATTCCAGCAAATCAACATCATTTTGCCGGGCTTCCCGCACTTCGGCTTCTGTGTATTGGGTGACTCTCGGCGAATCATTCTCTATGTCGGCTGGTAGTATAGTTTCTGCCCCATATACCAGAAAAAATGGCGTATAGCCTGTTGATCGATTTGGAGTTGTTCTTAAACTCCATAGTACCACTGGTACTTCTTCTATCCAGAACCCCGCTGATCTTTGCAGTGGATCAATGAGCCGGTGTTTTATCCCAGACAATAGTAGTCCGTTGGATCTTTCCACTTGCCCGTTCGATGCGGGGTGGGCTACAGAAGCAACATCTAGCCAGATCTTCTTTTCTCGGTAGTACCTCGCAAATGCTCCTTCAGCAAAATTTGCGCCATTATCATTTATGATACTGCGGGGATATCCATATCTCAAGATTATATCTTAGAGGAACGTTACTGTTGTTGCCCCATCACATTTCCTCATTGACTTAACTTCAATCCATTTGGTGAATTTGTCTACCATGACCAAGATGTGGGGCCTACCTCCCCTTGCCGGCTTAAATGGTCCGACCATATCCAGGCACCACACAGCAAATGGCCAGGTAATGGGGATGGTTTTGTGTTCCGACATTGGCATGTGGGTTTCTGTGGCGTATCTTTGACAGCCATTGCATTTCCTCACCAAATCCTCTGCTTGTTCTAGGGCACTTGGCCAATAAAATCCGTGTCGGAAAGCCTTTGTCACTAATGCTCTAGAGGATGCATGATGACTACATTCCCCTTGATGGATATCTCGGAGTATGTCCAGCCCTTCTACCGAGTCTACGCATCGCTGCAACAGAGTGGTTACACTTCTTTTGTATAGCTCAGCGTTGATGATAGTGTATGCCTTTGCTCTTCTCTGGACTTGCCTTGATAGTATCTCATCATCTGGTACCAGCTCCCTCTTTTAGGAATTCAAATATTGGCTTTGCCCATGTAGGTATAGCTCGGATGGGGAAAAGCTCCTCGCCAACTTCCATCGCATATCCGGACATAACTCCCTCCGTACTAAGCTGAACAGTCCTCGGGTTACGTGATGCAGTCCCCGGGTCTGCTGAAGAAGTCCCGAGTTTGCTCAAGTGCTTCCCCAGTCTATTTCCATAGGAGTAGCTTCTAATCTGGAGATGGCCAGGATATAAATTGATTCGGATTCCGGTGATGGTGTAATCGATGGTTTTCTCAAGTGTTCCCATGCAACACCTGGCGGGATTGGCTACCGAGATGACCCCAACTTGGATAATACATCAGCTGCCTCATTTTCATTCTGGGGTACGTGATGAAATTCACACCCCTCAAAGAAACCACTTATCTTCTGGACGTAAAATCTGTAAAGTTCCATGTTTGCATCCAGAGCATCCCAATTGCAGACACTTGCTGTATCACCAAATCCCAATCACCAAAGCACAATATCCGATGTATTCCTACCTCCTTTGTTACCTTAAGCCCATGCACAAGTGCTTCATACTCGGTGACATTGTTTGATGCGCTGAAATGGATCTGGAGGACGTATTTCAACTGGTCCTTCTTGGGCGAAGTAAGCACTACTCTGGTGCCTAGTCCTTCCTTTAGCTTTGATCCGTCAAAATGCATCCGCCAATAATTTGAGTCCGACAGAGGTGGTTCAAACTACATGTTGGCCCAATCCACAAAGAAATCTGCCAGTGCTTGTGACTTGATTGCATCCCTTCTATCAAATTGTGGTGCGTACGGGGTTAATTCAATTGTCCATTTTGCAATTCGGCTGCTAGCATTTTTGTTGCCCATAATTTTGGATATGGGTGCTTCACACACCACCTTGATGGGGTGCTCCTCAAAGTAGTGTTTGAGTTTCTTAGCTAACATATATACACCATACGCTATCTTCTGATAGTGAGAGTAATTTTGTTTTGAAGAAGACAGTACCTCTCTCAAGTAATACACCGGCCTTTGCACCGACTTTCCTTCCTCATCGCGTTCCACTACTATTACTGCACTTACGACTCGGTTGCTCGTGGCTATATAGAGCAACATCGACTCCTTGGGTAGTGGCGCAGCTAGTATTGGTTCATGATGACCCACAAGTATAGGGGGTGTGTCACAATATTTTCTATAAGTAAGAGTGTCGAACCCAATGAGGAGCAGAAGGTGTTGACGAGTGGCTTGGAGCAGGAATTCTCTGTAAATACTTAGCAAACGGATTTTTAGGGTTTTTTGATAATGCAGATAAATAATGTGCGAGTAAATAAAAGACAATAATAATAGATGCAGCAAGTGTCCCAATCCTTTCTTTCGCAAAGGACAAGCCGGTTGTATTACTTAAGATGACCAAACATTCTCGAGGACACATGGGAATATTCTCAAGTGCTTTTGCTTCATATAGTTGATTAATCTTCTTTAGTTTGATAAGTGTTGTGTGGGTGAACCTGTGGTAATGTACTGACCTTCCTAGGACTAATACATACTTGTTATTATACCCCTTGCAAGAATCCGCAACTACAAGAACGTAATTAAGATAAAAAACTAACCATAGCCTTAAACTCTGAGATCCTGCACTTCCTTGTGCAAAGGTTTCCTAACGGGGGTTCAGGTTTCTGTCACTCCGGCAACCCCTACAATTAGTAGCCAAATACACGATGCATTCCCCTAGGCCCATAATGGTGAAGTATCATGTAGTCGACGTTCACATGACACCACTAGAAGAATAACACCACAACTTAAATAACAAACTATTGAATCTTTATCAACACAATTCCACTACTGACAACATGACTTCTCCCATGTCCTCAAGAACTAAACGAACTACTCACAAGACATCAAATGGATCAAGATCAGAGATGAAATAATGATAAGTAACAATATGAACATGAACAATAATTCAATGGTTCCACTCAATAGAATCAACTACAACGAGTAATCAATACCAGGAAAGTTTCCCCTAAGAACTATGCAAGATTCAACCCAATTGTTACATTGGTATGGAGTGGTGATGATGGTGCTGGTGGAGATGATGATGGTGCTGGTGGAGATGATGATGCTGATGATCTCGATGAAGTCCAGCTTGATGGTGGTGTTGATGGCGACGATCTCCCCTCTCCGAGAAGGAATTTCCCCGGCAGATTTCTGCCTGCCGGAGAGCTCTTTCTCTCTCTACAGTTTTCCGCCCAGCAGAGGAGGCGGAATATTTCTGTGGTCGCTCATGGAGTCTTAGTGTTTCGCCAAGGGTGGCCCGCGCCAGGGGGTGGTGTGGGCCCCTTGTGGCCCATCTCCGCTCCCCCTTCTGGCATCCTTCATCTTTGGAAAAATTTGATTTTCCATATATTTTCTGAGATTTTCTGATCTTCACGAATTTCGCCTCCAAACAGTGCCTTTTCCACCAGAATCCTGACTTCAGCGGTCCATCCTAAAAAGTCATCAACCATGGAAAAATAGATGAAATAACATAAGTATCATATCTTAATATGAAATATATCAATGAATAACAGTAAATTATGATATAGAATAGTGATGCAAAATGGACGTACAACTCCCCCCAAGCTTAGACTTCGCTTGTCCCCAAGCGAAAACCGAGCTCAATAAAGATGACCTTAGGTTTATGGAGTCAAGTGTCGATAGGAGAATACGGACAAGAAGTATCACATTCATCAATACACAAATCATAATAGAAGACAACTCACTATTATAAAACTTAACTTGCAATAAGTAAAAGAAACACAATAAAGATACACAAAGTAAATCATAATTGGTAATGGCAAATTTTGCTCTTGGTCAAAGAATAGTTAACAATTTACAGGAGTTCAAACATAATGGGGTTTTCAATGATAGCTTTCAAAGTACTACTCACTAAGATAGGAGAAGTGTGCAAAACAAGGAACATAAAAAACATGATTGATAAATCATCATATGAATGAATGAAACAAAACAACTCAAAGTACTTGCTGAGATAGAAAGGAATAGGTTTACTGACTCAACTAAAAAGTAAAAGATAGGCCCTTCATAGAGGGAAGCAGGGATTTCAAGTTTCATAAAGAGGTTCCAAAAATTATTCTACTTATTAGCTTTCAGCTCTCATTGCCCCTATCTTAAGCATCTTTAGGCGATTAAGGTTAAAGTGATCAAATATGAGGATATGCTTGACAAGTTATAAGCTGAAAATCTCATGCCACGAGTACCATTCCTCATGCTACTCGAGTTTAGTCATAGGTAAGTTCTTGTTATTGTAAGTACATGTGTATCATAGAGAACCGCCAACGGGGTACCCTTTGCCCGATGATACGGAAGATTCCCCATAGGCTTTTTTTCTTTTTCTTTCCTATTTGCATAGGTTTTTTATATATAGAGATGATGCTTCATAGATTTCTCACTATGGTTATGCTGCAGGTTTCCACCATGATTAGGCATGGCTTAGACCAGCCGCCAAGGTGTTTCTCTAACACATATTCGAACTCCATGAGCCTTACAATCTCCCCTTTCATTTCACACCGTCGGGATCCATAAGCAAAAGAACATGATATCAACTAAATAAAGTGCAATGTTGAAAGAGTTCCCTATGGTAACATGGTTCTGCTAATTCACAACTTACAAAATGCAACATAGATGGGCACAATGGTTCAAGTTTATTAAGTGCAAGAAATTAAAGTGTTCCTTCAAGTTCGTGAGAGCTTTAATCACTAATTTTCACATAACAAGTTTAATTCGGAAGGTAGATAAAAACATGAATTTACTTGGAATAGCAATAATGCTAGTAGTTAGGTATGGTGGACACAAATGGCATAGGTTTTGGTTTAAGGATTGGATGCACGAGAAGCATTCCCTCTTAGTACAGGTTTTTGGCTAACAAGGTTAGGTAGCAAGCATAAGAGTTGAAGGAAACAAACAAACATACAAGTGATAAAAACAAACATGCAATCTTCCTTGGAAACACAAAATATCTTAACTAGAGAATACTAAGCTTATGAGCCAATCAAGAAAGAATGATGATGAAATTATATTTCTTAAAAGTTTCCCCTTAAGTGTGTCACCCTACGGTTTGCGAATAATGCAGACATGATTGAGACCCCTCTCCAATCAATAATCAGCAGCGGGACCTGGAGATCCATACTGACTCCCACATATTCAACGATGACTCTTGTGATCGTGTGAACCTTTAACATCATAACTAAATCCCTTTGTCTCGCGATATATTACATGTCTGAGATTTGGTCATCGGCATCCAAATACCTAGTTTGATCTCGTTACCGACATGCAGTCTTTTCTCGTTCCCGTGATATAACATTCTAGTGATCTCATCACTTGCTTGCAAGCTAACCAAGGTGATATCACCAAGAGGGCCTAGAGTATATCTGTCCGTCATCGGGATGGACAAATCCCACTCTTGATCCATGAGCCTCTACATAACACTTTCGTAGCACTGAACCCACCTTCATAATCACCCTTTCACGGTGTGACGTTTGATGTTATCAAGATACTCTTCCAGTGTTAGTGATTGACATGATCTCATGGTCTAAGGACTAGCATTACTTTGTATGATGTTATAGAAATATAAACACAATAACTTTGATCGTAATGCTATACTTCGGATGAATGTTCATCACATCATTCCACTAATGTTGTGACCTCCTTATTAACAACATCCAATGTCCATGATCATGAAACCTTGATCATCCTGTTAATCAACGAGCTAGTTTATAAGAGAGGCATAACTAGGAACTTTCCTTTTGTTTATTAAACACACATGTTTTAATGTTTCTAAATTAATACAATTATAGCATGCAAAATAAACATTTACCATAAACAAGGAATAAGATAATAACCACTTTATTATTGCCTCTCGGGCATATTCCCTTCAGTCTCCCACTTGCACTAGAGTCAATAATCTAGTTTGAAAAACTTTGCGTATTGAACACCTATGGCTTTCTGGTGTTGCATATACGCGATTGCTAGTGGTTAACATAATCTCCAGATCTGACAGTTTCAGGTCCGTGTGTGTTTGCATGTCTTTGCGTCTCTACGCATCACTCATTCTCAAATGAGATGGCAATTTATAAATTTGGTCCTTTGGTGAGACCTTTAGTTCGTTCGGGTTAAAATATGTTGATATTATTGTCATACAATATATCTTCATAGTATTAGCCCACTTTGAACCACACCTAGTTTGATAACAAACTACTTAACACAAATACCCTCCTTTGCTACTACTATAGCAGTCATATACTTAGCCTTTTGTTGTAGTATCCGTCACAATGTCTCAACTTTGGAACTCATCCAAATCCATCATGGAACATCCTTTGCATTACATTGTTCCACCCATAGTCTAAATTGAGATAAATTATAATTTGTATATTGTGACAAAACTAGTATAAATGTAACACTTTAGAATGAACTACCTTTAATAATTTGTCACTTATACATGATATATTATTAGTTCTTCCAAAGCTCATAAGAACATCTTTACTATCGTCCAGTGATCATCTTATGAATCATTCTGGTATGTGCTCATAACTTTTAGAGCATAGGACTTATCTGGATATATACACTTCATGGTATAATCGATCAAAATCTTCATGTGATTTTACTCACCAAGTGTTGAAACACTTAAATCTTGATACAACCCTTTCCATACAGCAAGAAACTTTCTTGTTGTTTCCATATTGAACCCTTTCAATATCTCATATATGTACATCTGGCACAACCATATTAGTGCCTCAATCTATCCATATAGACATTGATGCGAAATATTCCCAGTTTTGCCCAAGTATTTCATCAAAATCCTATTTTAATGAAATTCTTAACCTGTGTCAATAAAAGATACATCATTTCCAATCAACAATATGTACTCTCAAATGTATTAGAAATTTGTTTCAGCACTCCCACTTAATTTCTTGCAAATGCAAGCATCTTCATCGTCTCCGATGGAATTAAACTCCTTTTACATTTTCATCATGGTGAAGATTCCAACTCCGCTATGCTCACTTCAACTATTGAAGTTTGCATGCCCTTTTAGCACCCTTTTAATTAACAAAACCCTTTAGACCGTGTCTTGTACACGTCCTAGGTAACCATTCTATTAGAAGAACATTGTTTTTTTGTTCAACTACCATACACCAAATTATATGTAGTGGTTGCTACATTAATCTGTCAAGACTAAATATCGCTATGAAAGATCAAATCTTGTCATAGTCAACTCCTTGAACATTGCCGTAAACTTCTTTCTGGCATGTCGAATATTTCATAGATGTTAAACATCCATGTCTATTTCTTTATAGATCCAAACACGACCGATAGGCTTCACGCTATTCTGGAGGGTCTTCCAAGTTCAGAAATTTGATTTCTCGTGTATGGATACTACCACGGATTCTATGACTTCTAATCATTTTATGTAGTCAGGTACCATAATCGCTTCTTTGCATGCAGTCGGTTCATTATTTTCAAAACAATATTGACTTGTTTATCAAATATCACTATTTGATTCTTACCCGATCCATATGGTTCAAATAGGAACTTTAATCTCCAAGATCACACCCTTTGTAATCACGGGAGCCATGAGCATTGTGGCCGCCACTGGGATATTTTCCAGCGCTGTGCTACTTACCACATATAGCTAAGGTTCAACAACCTTATCAAAGTTCTATTGTCCTCCCACTTAACTTTTTGCGAAAAATTCCTTCTCAATAAACTTGACGTTCCAAGCGACAAACTCTTTTGTCCTCGGTGTTATGGAGGAATGCCCAACAAATTATTTGGGATAACCTACAAAGACGTGCTTATCCAACTTTGGTTGTAAACATTTTACTTATGCATAACATACCAAAATTTAAGAAAAGACAATTTGGGTTTTATCCCAAACCATAACTCATATGGTGTCATTTCAACGGATCACAATGGTGCTTTTTTAGTCTAAAAGCGGTAGTCTCTAAAGCTTTAATCCTTAAAAAATAATGGCAGTTTTATAAATGACACCTTTGATCCTACCATGTCAAACAAGGTTTGATTTGATCTCTCGAACATACCATACTCCTGTGGTTTATCAGGAAGTGCAAATTCATGGAACAATTCCTGAAACATTAGGTGTTTTGCTAAACCTATAACTCAAATATCTTCATTTATGATCAAATCATAAACTCTTGTATTTTCTTGTTACAATGATTTTTCACTTCATATTGAAAGTCTTTGAACAATTTTCAAATGTTTCATACTTCTTCCTTATTAAGGAAATATATAGATATATTCACTCAAATTTCTGGAGAAAGCATATGAAGCAAAAAGATCCATCGCATATGGCTACACATAATGGACTATGCACATTAGCATGCACAATTTCCAATAAGCTAGTCATTTGTTCCTCTTTGGCCTATGAACGGACTTTCAATTATCTCAAGGAAAGTTTCACAAGCATCAATTGATCAAAATCAAAAGACTCCAAAAATCCATCAACATGGAGTTTCTTCGTGTTTACTTTCCAATAGAATTCAAACAGTGATGTCACTTCATAAGTGATCTTCCAATCATTTGTCTTACAACATTTTAGCAATACTGTTTATGGATGTGATTTCTCCAACTAGCTTATAAAAGTTCATCCATCCTTTATGGAATACGGTAATTATTTGAACAACCATTATTCTCGTAATAACGGAATAAAATAACAATTATTAAAACAAATCTTGAAGGCTAGGTTTGACGACAACGAAAAACACAATAACACTTTATTTGTTTTCGATGAACATCATCACTTATTCTCTTGCTAGTTACTTAGGCCATTACAGTTCATGAATTGTGTTGTTCTGTATGACACTTCACACCAACAAATTCGGTATCCAATACCGATATCCAATACCTAAGAACCACATTGTTTAACAGGCAAGGAATACAACCATAACTGTATATCTTCTATATACGTAAGTTTGACATCTCCAACTTTTTCTTTTCTGCCAAATATTTTATAGATTCTCTTTCAGCAGTTCCTTTTCCTTTTAAAATAATCTATCAACATCAATAGTGGTGTGATTCACATGACACATAGTACAAAGCGTGTATAGTCAAATACTAATACCGACTTGCACTTTGAAGTGGATCACCATCATCAAATGTTTGGCATTCTTTCAAAAATCCATTCTTTAGTAATCTTTGAGTGTAGTAAACATTTTACTTACATATTCTATTCATCCTTATCATGACAACTTTCATGATCAAGCTACTATAGCCTATAAGGATGAATCGTGAGTATAATTTCAGTTCCCAAAACCTTTTTGGTAGATTAGGACGCCTAGCGTCTCTAACCTTCACAAATTCTTATACAATATGCGAACGTATATTTTGTTAAATTTATACTCTATCATATTGCAACCATAAACTTTGTTTTAGATATCACAATATTTTTCACACATGATGGTTTCTGAAACAATTATTTCAGCTCCTAGATAACCTCGATATTAAAACAACTTTTGAATATCAAGAATCATGGAGGCAAACATGATACTTTAGATACTAACATTGGAATTCTTACTCTTAATTTAATACTAATTATTGAACTTCATGGAGTAAATAGAGTTTGCTGAAAGTTTGCAATAGGACTTCTAAAATTTAAATTGACATTCAAAACAATATGATACCAGTTCGTAAAGTAAATATCCAGAATTCTATAGTTCTATCATCTCAATTAAAACTAAGCACAAGGTAGTAAACAGATGCCAATGACTACAACAAATTATGCAAATTCACTTTGATTTAGTTTATGACAAATTTGGTTCGACTAATCCAAATTAGAAATGAACTCCCACCCAAAAATGACATCCCTCGTGCCTTTTTGGTGATTACATGAACCAAATCCACTACACCAAGTCCGATCATCACGTGAGTCGGTGTAGCTTCAAAGGAGAGTGTCAATATGGGCATCACATCAACTATATGACTCATGCTTAACCCTTTGGTCCGTGTTCCGAGGCCATGTTTGTACATGCTAGGCTCTCCAAGTAAGAACCTTTGTACTCGCGTGTGTAAAACTGTCTTACACCTGTTATATGAACGTGGATTCAAGTACACCCGATTATCACGTGATGTCTTGAAGCGACAAAACATAAACGGTGCATACTAGGAAGCACACATTTTTATCTTGATATCTAAATGAGGGATCATCTTATATTGCTACTAAAAATGCCAAACTAACAATACAAGATGTGAACATCATATGTGTAAAGTGGGATGATATGGTCCATGCATTTGATCACCATCATATGCATCGTGGTATGATCTCTATCATTCCTTTGTGTGTAAGGCCAAGGTCTATGTAAGTTACACGTTAGGTATGTTGTAAGGGTATCAACTATACATCAACTTAAAATATTTCCATATCATGACACTAGCCCAGCAATGACCTAAACTAGATGCCTCTAATTTATCAATTGCAAGTTTTTACGTGGCTTAGGGCTTTAGAAGATAGAATCGGTCTTACCTACGAACATGGAACCACAACGATGATAACTAAGTTATTAGAAACTCGTTGTAAATCAGATATTGACTATAGTAGGAGAAACAGACACCCACCAACCACTTATGCAAAACTAGTTGCATGTCAGTCATGGAACCGGTCTCATGTGCGATGACATGTAAAGTTGGTCCGGGCTGCTTCATCCCACTATGCCACCAATATCCAAAATACATGAAAGAAGCAATAACATGAGCATCATCGCCCACATATAAATATATGTGTACTAGCCGTGCAAAGCACCTACGCATAGACCTGGCTCTAATACCACTGAAGGGTTCGCAACATAGAAAACAAAAATTTTCCTACGATGGGAACTATTATACGCCAAGATCTATCTATTAGATACAAGCAACGGGTGGATATACATCCATAGAGAACATACCCTCGAAGACAACAAAGCTTTGCTAATGAGATGGAACTCATGGATGATGTAGTCGTACACTTGCCGATCTCAAGATCATGATGAAGTCCAGCAGGTCCAACTCCAGCACGTCCATTAGATCCAGCTCCAGCAAGTCCAGCATCACCAACTCCAGCACTACAAAGCAGCGGTGCATCCGTGATTGCACACATGTCCGGTACCCCGACAACCTCCGTCCCTCGCTCTAGCAAAGCAGCGGAAGCAGCAACTCGTTTCCAGATAAAGCCACCGGGAACATGTATCTCGCTAATCGGAGACCATGGGGGAAAATACTAGAGGGGGAGAGAGATCTTTCACGAGGAGGTGTGAGTAAGAAGTGAGGAGAGCGGGGGATTTTATAGGGGTAGGGGGGTGCCCCTCCCCATGTCCGACACCCAAGGGGTGACCCTTCACCTCCTCATTCATGTGGTGGTAACTCCCTCCACATAAATTTGCCTCTTCACATTCTCCATTAAAGTCTCCACTTTAAATGCATTAAATTTCTCCAAATTTAATGCTCTCTCATAAAACTCCTTTTATTAATTTTATTTCAAATTTTGTCAATTACTTTAATTAACAAACATTCACATAAAACCCCCTACAACATTTCAATATTACATGCAGAACCAATTTCAGCAATTTCACATGAAACAGTTTCGGTGTCTATTGAAATAATTCCAGCGCTTTCTTAAATCTTTATCTGAAACATATTTGCTCCAAATGGTGTCGGTATCCCTTAAGTGTGTCACACTATGGTTCGCGAATAATGCATACATGATCGAGACCCCTCTCCGATCAATAATCAGCAGCCGGACATGGAGATTCATACCAACTCCCACATATTCAACAATGAGTCTTGTGGCTGTGTGAACCTTTACCGTCGTAACTAAATCCCTTTGTCTCGCGATATATTACATGTCCGTGATTCGATCATAGGCATCCAAATACCTAGTTTGATCTCGTTACCGACATGCACTCTTTTCTCGTTCCCCTGATATAACATTCTAGTGATCTCATCACTTGCTTGCAAGCTAACCAATGTGATATCACCGAGAGGGACCAGAGTATATCTATCCGTCATCGGGATGGACAAATCCCACTCTTGATCCATGAGCCTCTACATAACACTTTCGTAGCACTGAACCCACCTTTATAATCACCCTTTCATGGTGTGACGTTTGATGTTATCAATATACTCTTCCAGTGTTAGTGATTGACATGATCTCATGGTCTAAGGACTAGGATTACTTCGTATGATGTTATAGCAATATAAACACAATGACTTTAATCGTAATGCTATACTTTGGATGACTGTTCATCACATCATTCCACTAATGTTGTGACCTCATTATTAACAACATCCAATGTCCATGATCAGGAAATCTTGATCATCTTGTTGATCAACGAGCTCGTTTATAAGAGAGGCATAACTAGGAACTTTCCTTTTGTTTATTAAACACACATATAATAACGTTTCGAAATTAATACAATTATAGCATGCAAAATAAACATTTATCATAAACAAGGAATAAGATAATAACCACTTTATTATTGCCTCTCGGGTATATTCCCTTCATATGGCGCTGTCATCAGGAACTCAACGCAGCTTGCAGGGCAAGTTATATGCATGCCACGAGCCACGCTGAGAGGTGGCTCGCCTCCCTCAACGATGTGTTGCGGAAGTACGCAGGACTCGTCGATGCCGACTTAGATCTTGTGCGCACCAAGCTTGGTGAAGAGGTTGTGTGGAGGAGGGTTCTTGCCAAAGCTCCCTGCGTTTTTGCTGACGTAGTCTAGCGCCCCAAAGCACTGAACGAGCCCGGAGAGGACGCGCTCATCGGTGCCGAAGATGTTTCCTGTCTAGATTTTTACCCCTACTAACGCCGCTATCCCCATGGTGCGTGCCAACTATCGTGGTGGTGGCATGGAATATGCCATGGATAGGCTAAAGATGAGGCCAATGAGCACTAGAGGAATCCAGGGAGGGATAGTGTGGTGATTCCACACAAAAGATTTTGTATTTTACTCTATCAATGGTGGTTTATGAGGGCTCCTTGAGTTGTTTGTGAGAAGAAGAGTAGTTCTCTTACCCCCCACTCCAATGCTCCAGAGTTCCTCCTAGACAGAATGATTGATCCCCTTCTAAGGAGACCCTGGTCCTGCTTATATAGGGGAAACCAGGTTACAAAGCTAGGGCATATGTGGAGGCATATTCCCTGAATATGCCCTTTGGTTAAAGCTAGATGCCTCTTTATTCACTTTAAAAGGGTAGTCCGGTCTATGGATGTAACCCTCTGTAAGCTCCTTGTCTTTTGGCGTCACCAGACATGGACTACGTCAGCCGACACTGCCCGAGTCACCTTTGTCGGCCACTCCCTGCTGGTCCATCCCTCTTCTTACTTCGCTCATGCTATAGTGGACAGAGGCCACGTTTTGACCAGCGGGAGATTCCTTCCTTCTCTTGGAAGCCAAGTTGTAACCCGGCTAGCGCTTGGGTACCTGCATACATGGCAAATCAAGTATAGCCGACATATATCATATGTCAGCTGGGTTAGTGTTAGGTGAATACCCGCCAGGCCGAGTTGCCCCGTAATTCGGCCTGCCTTGAGGAGACCCGGCCAGCACTTGCTTTGACCGTGCCATACCTCGGCTAACTTAGCCTTTATACCCCAGCGTGTCCCTACCCGAGGGTATCCCCCAACACACATGGATCCACCAGGGCCATTTGCATGAGTGTTTTTTTTCATAAACCACATCTAGAGTCATTGCATGTGGGTTATTTTCATAAACCACATGGATCCACTAGAGTCATTGCATGTGTGTTCTTCTCCTAAACTAGCACTAGAATCATTTCGTGTGTGTTCTTTTCATAAACCACATGGATCCACTAGAGTTCAATGCATTTGTGTTCTTTTCATAAACCACATGGATCCATTAGAGTCATTTGCATGTGTATTATTTTCATAAACCACGTGGATCCACTAGAGTTCAATGCATTTGTGTTCTTTTCATAAACCACATTGATCCACTAGAGTCATTTGCATGTGTCTTATTTTCATAAACCACGTAGATCCACTCGGGCCATTTGCATGTGTGTTCTTTTCGTAAACCACATGGATCCTAACCTTAGGAGAGCCCTAACCTTAGCCCACAATAGTGGCCGTTAGATCGAGTCTTCTAGAAGGCACGCCCCAAGACACTTGTTTTGCATCACGGTTGTTACATATTGTTCGATCGGGGTGCTTGGACGATTGCGATGGTTCTTTGTAAGAGCGATTTGCGAGTAGGCTGTTCGGCGACATGATTGGCAATGCTTACTGCCCGCTTGCTATGGAGAAACTGGTAATACCGCGTGCTCCCACTTGCCAGGGTCACACGTTCCTTGGGCCCACGTACCAGTGTCATGTCCAATTTACTTCTCTTCTTTATCCTCTAAGTCTCTTTCCCCACTGCGTGCAAATGGCACAAACACAATTTGTTCTCCCCCATCCTCTCAACCGCCACCGGAACGCTGCCCTCCCGGTCCAGCATGCGGGATATCTATGAATAAATAAATGGAGCTTGCAAGTATGAATAATGGTGTATGATTATGAACAATTATATTCTCTCTTATTCATCTTGTTAAGTTAACAGTTCATTTGGGCCAGGTGCAAAATTTTAATACACAAACTGTGTTTCTGTGTTTTGTGCATCAAATGCCACGAATGTTGGTGTTATCTGCAATTTTCCCTACACATTCACATGCTCCTAGGGATAATTATATACAATGAGGTTATGATTCTACTACTAGTATCCTCCTACACATTCACTTACTCCCAGGGGTCATACGCTGGTGTGCACGTCCATTGTCCGTAATTAGTGCACGTGCGCAAGCGCAGGCGCGTTCTCGTGCCAGTTTGATGAAACGCGGTTGCGGTGGTTGTGTGCCTGCCGTCGTCTCGTTTCTAGACGCTTCGCTAGGCTTTCATAGAATTTTTTTTAAATGCGTGTCTCTGGAACCGCTTCCTCTGCCAGTTAACAAGACGGAGACCACACGGACGCCATCATCCATGGACAGCAAGAAGTAGCAAGACTCACCGTGGGCTAGTATCCCTAAGGGACTCGTCCAGAAGATAGGTGACATCTTCCTTTCAACGGACGACTTCGACTATTACGTCGCCTTCCGGGTAGTATGCAATGCCTGGCACGGCTGCACGGAGGAGCACTTTATGCCAACCAACTAGATTGTTCTAGAGCACCAATTTTCGGAGGAGTATCCGATAGAAGATGCTTCCATCATGTTGATGAACGTGAGAACTGGCTACCACATTGAGTAGAAGATTAGCCAGGTTATTCGTAGGTGCTTTGTTGATATTCATCTGTATATATGTGATCCTTTTTTTGCATTCACCTCCTATACTATCTGTTTTTCAAGTTCTGTTTCTTCGTCTACTAGTTGGTTTACTTTGATTGAATCTCAGTCTGTTTACCTTTATTGAATCTGTGTTTCTCCTCTTGAAGGTGCTAGTTGGCGACCTGCTTGTGCTTGAACAGAGGGTGAAGCCGTACAAGACCCGGTTGTACAACCCCTTCTCGGGCACTATCAAGCGCCTGAGGGTGGAGATACTGACCGAGCAGGTGGCTTCTGTCGCTATGACGATGTTCCCGTTGTTGATGTTGTTTACATCAAACCATCTGCACAACAACATTCGGTGGGCAGATGAGGGCAGGTAGGAAGGGAGACGCCCGGTCTTTGGTGAAGGGTCGTACTCTTCGTATGACTTCATGGAACTCTGGAGCATGACTTCTTACACTGGTGTTGTTTTCATCGCAGACAGATACGGGTCTGTCCTCTTGACTATGTGTGGTGCTGCTCATGGAGATGTCCAGCTACAGCGCTCCGCACAGACCATGGAGATGCATCCCACCATTGCAGGCCCTGTTCCCAGAGAATCATTTTTACCTCATCGAGTCCGATGGAGAGCTGTTATTCATTGTGAGTGGACCGGTCTATGGCGGTAGGCCGGTTGTTTACCGGGTTGATACCCAGAACCGTGTCCTTCAGCCGGTCAGAGGCATCAGAAGTCGTGCTCCCTTTGTTGCTGACAATCGGTGCATCTACGTCGATAGCGCCAGGGTATCCACGGTGCAGGCGGGCAGCATATACTATGCGGACCTATCCGAGATTAGATCTTACAACTTTGAGGCTCTTGCGTTGGAAGAGGAGCCAAGGGTTGTATATGGGTATGGAGTAGGAGGATTACAGATCAATGACCATCCTTTGGAACACGTAAGATTGCTGGCGGAGTATTGCAGAATTTACGAGCATTCTGAGATAGAGATGGTGCCGCCTTATGACGAGGATGGTAACAACCATTACGATTACTACGACGGCTATCTGTCAGATTGATGGATCATGCGGGTCTGGTCCTGATGTATTCTCTTCAGGTCAGATCTTTGTGTGTTCAGTTTTTTGTAGTGAACGTCTATGAATTATGCAAGTTCTATGCGGTGCCCGTGTAATATAATCGATGTTCTACCTGTCTCTAGAAGATCGTGTGTTGTATCTCTTACAATTTAACTGTTTTTTCATGTTCGTGTAGTAATTCCGATAGATGCTGGGTTTGTAACAATCCTCAAACAACTCACAACTACGAATTACATCAGATTATTACAATCCTCAATAAACTTGACAGTAATTAAATGATGCATAAAATTTGCACTCGCACTAAACACAACCGAAATTGCAACCAGCCTAAACAATATATAAACCCAGATCACACCTACTATAAATATCGGTAACTCACCCGCAATTAGCCAAAACTACTTCTTCCTCGGTAGTAGGATCTACCATCCTCCGTGCTGCTTAGCTCATCGGGGGTGGAGGCATGCGGCATTGGAGCTTGGGAACAGCGAATGGGCACAGCAATCTTGCACCAGAAGTAAAATGTCCGAAGGGATCGTTATGCTTGGAGGGTGGATTTCGACGCCACCGGTGCTAGGGGAAGGAGGGAGATGATTTCTGAAATTGGTCAATGCACCAAGCCACTTAGTTCCTCGATTTGACTAAGAGGTTGCCACGTTGACACTCGCGTCACAGACATATTATTGACATGTGGGTCCTGACCATCTACTTCACGGGGTAGTTTAACGGAATGTATGAATTTGGTAGGTGTGAGATGAGTTTGCCTCGAAATGGCCCCTCTTGGTAGTTGGCATCCCAACTTTGCGAAATGCGGCAGTTTCAGGCAACTTAGGTACCGGGATGCACTCGCCAGGGAACTTTCGAGACGCAAACCAAGAAGCCCCAAAAGTCTGGAAACTAGTATCAACATCACTACTTTGAGACTCTCTTTCTCAACCCTTGAGAATTTTTGGAAATGCACTTGAACCATCTATTTATACCTTTCTAAATACTTCTAAACCCCACTCTTTCCCTTGGCTAGACCATATTTTGAAACACTTGTTCTCGATGGTTTGGTAGGCAATAAATTAACCTTTTCTGCAAATCTTACAAACAAGCCTAATTTGGCAGAAGCTCACATCTTCGTACCATTCTCTCTTTACAAAATCTGTGTATGGGTGTTCTCTACTCATAACTTTCTACCCATCCATATCTTACTTGTTCCAATTGGAGCTCTGAGCTGCTCAAAACCACTTTGTTTCTGAAGCTATTTGATATAAAGTTCTGACCACCTTATTTTTGTCAAACTTTGGCTCAATCTCTAGGATTCCCAATCCTGACCAACCTCAAACTTCTGATCTATGCTTATCTACATCAAGTTATCTATCCAACCTTATGCCCCATGAACCTTTTGGATACCTGGATCATTCCCTACAACTTGTCAAAGTAGGATTAAAAAATTTAAACACAATATGCCAAAACCCCCTAAAATTCAAATCTTCTCCATTTTATTCCATCCCAAAATCTACTAATTATCTACCCTACACTCCCTACCCTAGTAGATCATTCTCTCCTTCATCACTCTTGATCACATATGAATATAGCTAGATTTTTGAAATAAAACATCAATTGGTAACTATACCAAAAATATGCCCAAAACCACCAAAACCTTCTCTAATCTCTTGCATCGGCTCCACATCACTCCCACTTCTAATATAACATCTACTTAAGCACCCACATTGTTTCAAAACCAAAACCCAAATACATGCATGCATATATAAACCCCCTTCATAAAAATCCAATGAATCATCATCAAACCTTCCACAACAACTGGTGAATCACTCCAGCAACCACCAAAACTCCTCTGGTCGTGATCTACTGTTGTAGCACTATAGCGCCCCTCACACCCCATGTGAATAATTTGCATACCATCTGGTAAGAGCAAGTATCAAGTTTATGATTACTCCGTTAAGAGCAATCTTTGAAGAATCTTGACACGTCCATATTGTACCCAAGTTCACATCGGTTAAGCAATCTTTAGTAGAGGCAATACATTGTTTATGAGAAACTACCGATAACAATATTGATGTTATGTTTCACTGTAGATCATGTTGGGTCTATCCATCGTCGTTGTTCTCCCAACAACTCCGATCTCATATATCACCGGCAACTCCACAACACATTGTCGTTTTGCCCATAGTTAGGAAACGGGACTATCAATGATACATGAACTAGTCTTAGAGGCGAGACTAGGGATATATAAATGGTGTTTATGGTTCGACATTTCTTCATACCATCCTATTTTTACCAAATCTATGTACGGGTGTCATGGTGATGTCACGGCAGATGCCATGGTTAGGCTAAAGATGGGGTCAATGTGCACTAGTGGTATCCAGGGAGGGATAGTGTGGTGATTCCACACTCGAAGGTTTGTATTCTCAAGATGGATGAAGGTTTACATAAGCTCCTTGAGCTAAATCGTGGAGAGGAGGAAGATGACGTACTTCTCTGGTCACCACTCTCACTAGGGTTCTTCCTTCTAGTAAAATGGCCGACCCCCTCCTTGGGCGTCCTGGCTCACCTTATAAAGGGGTGGCCAGGTGACACTTATGGCATACGTGGACAGAAAATTCCACGAATATGCTCTTCCCAAAATAGCAAAACAGTGCTCCCCTTTTCCCCATCATAAGCCTCACTAAGATCATGCCATAAGCCTCTGTGCCGCCATGTGACCCGACCAGCAACGGCCTATCGACATCACCTTTGTTGGCCCGTACCTCTGGTCCTCGTCTATCTATATTCTGCGCTCTCTCTATAGTGGCAACAGTAGAGAGAGAAAAGCACTGGCCATGGGGAGACCCCTTACTTCTTTTGTAATCCAACTAATAACTCAGCACCCGCCTGGTTAACTCGGCGTAGTTGATACCTACACACACATAACATGGTCTTGTTGGGTGGACAATACCATGGCTAAGTCGGCCGTAACTCAGCTGGCCTTCAGGTACCTCGGTCAGCACTTGCTTTGACCTGATTATACCTCATAAGACATTGTTTTTATGCCCTTGCTCGACCCTCACTGAGGTCTTCCCCCCAACATTAGTCCCCGAAGCTGGTGCGGTCTTAGCAACTTCAGCTGGTAATGCCACAACAGGTTCAACCCACTTGGATCTTTGTTCTTCTCGCCGAGGTATTTCTATGTCGGCATGTTCTGAATTTAACTCGGCTGCTTCAATTGCTGACTTGATTTCCACTTTGACTTTCCTTGGCTCTTTCCAAGGTATTTCTTGTTGGCCGGGTCATAGTATTGCATCCGGGTATTCCTCTTAGATGCCTTCCTTCTCGTGTACACCTCCTTGTATCCTACATGGCAGGTAATCATTGCACTATATCTTATTTTAAGGCCATTGGTGCTAGTTACTACCACATTATGTCAGCTATCACTGCTGCATGTCCCTTTAATGCAGGGCTCCTCGATAATTGCCCCTAAAATCTGCCGTTTCCACTACGCATCGTGTAACCCTGTGCGTGGCTACATGCACACGTGGCAGGCCGCATGACGCAACCGATCCCGCTACCACGATTTGTTCGTGGTTAAATAGGGGAGTAGGGGAGGTCCTTAGCCACTTTCCCCCTCTCGCCTCTCCTTCTTCTTCCTCCTAAGGCTGCCTCCATTGCTCCCTGCTCTAGTGCTTGTGTTGCTCGTTCACTGCTCCCTCGTCTTCTCTTTTCCCTCTCTCTGCATCCAGGCTACCACGGTACCACGGCTCTGCATGCCTCAGGACCCCGCTGCAGCCAGTTTGCCAGAGAACATCGATTATGAGATGGATCCCCAAGATCCCATTATCGGTGAAGAACAGGAGGAAGACGCTAGCTCTAAGCGTGGCTCCTAGGAGGGGTCTTGCACTACCCAGAAAGAGATCGATTGGTTGAAGCGGACTCACCAGATCCCTGAGGCAGTCACCTGCCGTCTCCCTGGGGATGAAACAATTACCTCCCCGGATAAAGGTGAGTACGTGGTCTTCGTTTCTCACTTCACTCACGGTTTCGGTCTTCCCCTTAGTGACTTCAGCAAAGATTTCCTTGAGACTTTTGCTCTTCAACCTCATCATATCCCGGTGAATTCTTTCGCCTCCCTCTCTGGTTTCATCTTTAGGTTAGACGGATACCTCGGCCTTGTACCAACCGTCCACATTTGGGGAAAGTTCTTTCAATTTTGCACCAATGTCGTCCCTGACAAGGAAGTTCCCTCTAGTGAGAAATCCCTGACTCAATGCGGTGCTGCCTCTATTTCTCCTCGGACAAACTCCATTTTCCCCGGATCCGAGGTCTCGACTCATGTAAGAAGTTGGCGATATCTTTCTTTTATATGAAAAATATTACTACTGAAGATTTTATTTGGCTCCCCCTTTACTCTTGGTGTTCCTTCCCGACATAAGTGGGGTTTCAATCCGAAGAAAGACAATCCCCTTGTCAATATGATTGAGAAAAGGTCATCGACCTCAGGAAGTCCTGGTTATGTGGCAACAACCTGATGGCGACCTTTATCAGCCACCGAGTTTGCCCTCTATAGAAAAGCAGTCACAAGATCTTCCACATGAGCGGATCCTTGGACCCGAACCGAGTCTCCACCACCGAGTTTTCCAAAGCCCAAATCTTCAAGAGCGTCAAATCCATCTTCAAGACGAAGATGATAGAGGAATGGGAGTGGGGGATGGCTCCTTTTGATCGTGATCACCCTGTGCCCTAGGTAAGTTCTGCCGAGTTATTCTCGCCGAGTCAATATGTTGCCTGATCCATTTCTCTGTCCTCATTATGTTGTTTGTGTAGGAATTACTTCAACATCAAGTTGAGGATGCTTGTACCCCGGCCATTGCTTGGGGTAAGGACCGTGAGACTCCGGACTCAGAGGAGCTGAACCCCGAGAAATTTCTAACTGTTTCAGATGCAGGATCCGGTAGAGCCCATGGTACGACCTCTTACTTAAGAGATTGGTGGGACAATGATGCTGATGATTGTGTACTTCTTGAGGTAATTAACCCGGTGCCAATCTCTTACGCTTTCCCGGCTGACTTTACCCCAGCTAACCTGGCTGGGTAGGTGCATGAGGGACCTCCCCTTGCTATAGGGGGCCAAGATGTGGTCAAGAAACGTGTTGCAACCTCTGCTCCCCCTGCCGAACCAGGCCAGGACGAGAAATGATATAATAAAGCCGCCAACAAGGCCGCCAGTAAACCCCCCGTTAAGGTTACGACACAGAGAGCTCCAAATCCCAAGGTCCCGCCTGCTGCATCCTGGTAAATCTCCCTTTCTTTGTCTTTTCTTCAAGTTTGATGTTTTATTTCGACTGTATTTCTTGTTTCTCTATTTCCTTCTTTGATCACATTTTTTTGTTTATCTTGGCAGTGCCCCTCTGATTATTCCTTAGAGCGGGTCTAGCATGAGTTCGCCCATTCCCGTGTCGACGCCTCCCTAGTCCCAAGACGATACTTGGGCCACGAGCCCCATCCGAGGTAGCACTCCTCCTCCTGCACCAGATCATGGTTCACCTCAGCAGGACGACGCTGATTCCAACCTTGGTGGAGGTAACGGTTCGGAGGATGCGCCAATGCTCAATCTGCGGGAAGACTCATCTGCCCCCGGAAAAGATCATGGGACCGGTGCTGCTGATGCCGAGTCTTTATTAGCCGAAGTGCTAGTTACCTCAGCACCAGATCAACCTCCACCCTAGAAGAAAACAACCTCTGCTTCAAGCCAAAAAAAAAACAAACAACATCAACATCATCCGGACATTAGGCATCTTCTGATCCTTGGCCTGCGTCGACCTTGGCAACTAAACCTCGGCCGACTACTTCCTCACAAAAGGGTAGTCCTGCCGATAAACTGAAGAAAGCTGAAGGTGCTGCCAAGGTTTCCCGGAAGAAATCCAGGGTTGTTCCTGCGCAGCCCTCTGTCACTGCCATATTTCAGAAGACAACATCTCCTTCTGCCACGGCCGTTGAGAAACAACTCACTTTGCACAGCAGTCTGGCAGCTGCTACAGCTGCCTAGAAAGCTGCTCATGCAAAGGGGTTAGTGCTGACCTAGACCAGCAGTGGCGGAAGCCTCGGCTCATTGGCCGAATATGTTGAAAACTGGAATTACGCCGAGTACATTGAGGTCAGTTCCAGGAATCCGCAGAAGTTTGGTCCTACTGAAATTGGCGCGAAGATGTATACTGCAGGCCTAGCCATTAATGATGCTAGACGAATGATGGAGGTAAACCTCTCGCTTATCCTTTTTATACTTGCTTAAATACATATGTACCTATCCTACAGTCCCCGAGCCTCCGAGGGAGTTAGATATTACTCGGTTGGATGCTTTCATAGCTTCTAATTTTAACAAAGTGACTTTTTTAGCAGATTCGGCGTACCTAATCGAATAGTTTTAACTTAGATAGATTTTCCTTTTAGGAGTATATAACCAAGCCACCTAAAGCTGGGTTAAATTCCAATTTGATTCGGCTCTTCGGTAGCTTCGAAAATCTAACCCTCTAGAGCTGGGTTAAGTTCTACTTGACTCGGGTATAAATAAACTTTGAATATTTAACCCTCTATAGTCGGGTTAAGTTCCACTTGACTCGAGTCTTGATAAACTTCGAATATCTAACCCTCTAGAGTCAGGGTAAGTTACACTTGACTCAGGTCTTGATAAACTTCGAATATCTAACCCTCTAGAGCCGGGTTAAGTTCCACTTGACTCGGGTCTTGATAAACTTCGAATATATAACCCTCTAGAGCCGGTTTAGGTTCCACTTGACTCGGATCTTGATAAACCTCGAAATTCCCATTTTATTGATTGAGATTTGTTCCTTTCAGATCACCACGAACCGGCATACTGCTGAATTTCAACGTCTCCTTGATACTCACAGGCAGGTCTCCAAGAAGCATAATGCACTACTTTTGGAGTATAAGAAAAAAATATAAGTCCATGCCTTATCCCTTTTTAATCTGGATGTTTTTCTCCTTGACCAACGAGTTGACTTATATTTCGGTTACTGCCAGCTGATGTGGAAAAATAGAAGAAGCGCTGTCGAAGGAAGTGGCCGAGCAGAAAGGTATCGTTTCTCTTGACCTTTGCTTCTTGTGCTTCTAGTTCAGCTCCTAATCGTTCCTCGGGTTTTTCCGAGTCAAATACTATTGTAGTGTCTCTTTAGGATAGTATATCTATTCCTGATTTGATGCTTCACTTTCTCGAACAAGTAGGGAAACACTAGACCCAACTGAAGGAGAAAGATGACGAGATCTCTGAGCTTCACACCGAGATTGAGAAATTGAAGAACTTTCAGAAGACTAAACTTGATAAGGAGGATCAGGCTTATGTTGAGGAAAAGGAACGCCTAAAAACCGAACTTTAAAAGAGTCAGGATATGCTTAAGGAAGACGATGCCAAATTTGACTTGGTGAACATTGAATTTGAAAAGCTCAAGAAGAGGAATGCTGCATGGTTCACCGAGCTGACCCGGATCAACAGCTACATCTCTCGTGAGTTCCTCTTCCACTACCGAGATTTCTTTTTTGGATCTTGCTTTCCTTATTAACTTGTCTCATTATCTTACTTCCAAACAACTTCCCGGAGCCAGCTCCCGTGTCGCCACTATCGTTACCAAGTTTCAATCACATAGAGGTGTCTTGGCTGCTCCTTTGTCAACACCCAGATTTTTTATCCTAGATGCCTATTATGACATACCTCGCAATCCCAGGATTACCATTTTTGCGAGACATAAGAGAAGTAGTACCACAGTACATCATCCATTACAAACCATAATAAGGTCTTACAAAATAAAGGATCTCATGATCCATTCTTAATACAAATCAAGCAGCAGAAATTAAACGTAGTAGGGGCTCCATCTTCAAAGTCACAGGAAATGCTGACGATGGGAGATGATCCTAGTTGTCATAGACATCCCGCTATCCATCATCCTAATAGTCCTCCTCATAGTCTGGCCACGGGAATATCCAGGGACAAAGCCATGAGTACTCTTTAAGTACTCGCAAACTATCACTAGCAAGTAAGGTAGTTCTAGTAGGAATCTTAAGCTCTAGGTTTATTTGCAAAAAGATAGATTTATCTAAACTGAGTTTAGAAGTAAAGAAAACTAAGATAATGTTCTAAATCACTTAAGTGGGAACCTAGTTTTCATATCCACAACCCTGTTGTGGTCAAGTCAAAATCATAGTTCACTTCACAAGTATTTTTGAAAACATCTGACGACGGAACAGTATGGCCACTCCAAATGTCCATGACCACGGACGCGGCTATTCGAATAGTTTGACACTCTGCATAGGTGGTACACTTTAGACACAAAATTCGATACATCCGTCAGGGATAACCCTGAATCATCATACTTAGTATGTAGATAATCAATCATAACCTTTCTATTAGACACTCTAGTATAGGCACCTCCCCTATGAGCTTGGCCTCCCAGCCATGGCCATCTGCCATACTGGACACTGCATAGGTGGACATTTACACTCACGAGGTAGCCTCGTCTCAAACCTCTTCCACGAGGGAACCCATATTAATGCATATAAACTTCCAGTTAAGCCCTACCCAATTCAAGTATTGTGAATAAACGGTAAAATTGGAATGGTATCGCATCCGAACCTAGCCATCAGTTTTTATAAAGGGCTAAGGCTCATGCCTCAACATTTCCATCATCAAATCCTTTGGTGTTTCTCAACACATGTCAAAACATTTCAATAGAATGAAGCATCATTTCAAGGTTTTCATAATCCTTTTTCACCAAGTATTCCCATCTAAAGTGATCAAGTTTTATACTTAGCACTAGCCACTAAAGTAAAGAGTGTTCACTAATGAGGGGTGATAATCTCCAATCTCATGCCATGGAATGACATCTAAGTATAGGCCTAGTTTAATACTCTTTATGCTATTTGTACTACTTTTCCAATACTCACCAAGCACTAACTAAAAGTAAAGAACTTTGGTAAAGTAAAAAGAATAAAGCTTGCAAGTAAAACTTGGGATCGGTATCAATCAAAGGTATATAACGAAGAATGCCTAATGCAATTTTCTTAAGTTATCAAATTTTCATGTATTAGGTTGCATAGTTCTAGCTTGCCTTGAGTAGTGAAGTGGTTGAAGTTTTCTTCTTCTTCTTCTTGGTAGTACTCCTCCTCCTCGTAGCTTGGGTCGGTACTATTGTCTATAAATGAATACGGGGTACACAATCACCAAACAATACTTAACTATTTCTATTTAGCACACTAAGGCTCACACTTGATGATCTAGAATCATCACAAACATCACATGAATTAAGGACTTAATCTTGCTTATCTTATTTTAGAAAAGTAATTTCTACTCATTGAAAATACTTAAGATTTAATATTCTCCAATTAAAATATGGGATCATGTTGACACATGTCATCTCCACATATTCTAATACATGGGAATGTGATTTAAAGTGTTGGTCATATTTAATAAAGTTTAAGACTATCATTTAATAGAATTAAAGTGACTAGAAATGCCCATATAGCATTCTTTTAGTACTAGTCCAATGTCATTGCATGCAAACCTAAATATTTTTACATATTCAGATAGATCTTATCAAATGTGATTTTGGAGAGTTGGAATCAACTCAAAAGCATTTATGGTTGATTTTTGAAAAATGTTTGAATGTGCAAAAGTCTCTGTCTTGTTATTTTTGGTATAGGTGATCTCTAGCTCCAAATGATTTGAATCCAACAGGCTCTGATAGATATTTAAATACCTTTCTAACAAAACTAGAATCATGCAATTTGGTTCAGTGAATCTCTCTGAATGGATTTTTCAATTTACTGACAGAATGTGATTTTAACTAAATTGGAAAATACTAATTTGACTTCACTGGGTTGCGCGGGAAACTAAACGGGCTGGCCGAATCTACAGCGACTCCTCCTGCCGACACAATATGTCAAAGGAATCCTACTTCCTTTAACCAGAATTCACATTTGCTAAACTTGGTATACAACTGATGTTCTCTAAGGGTTTCAAGGATGGTTCTCAGATGTCGCTCATGATCTTCTTATGACTTGGAGTAGATCAGAATATCATCGATAAACACCACGACAAACTTATCCAGGAAGTTCATAAAAATCTTATTCATGAGGTTCATGAAATAAGCGGGGGCATGGGTTAATCCAAAATACATGACCGTATACTCATACAATCCATATCTGGTGGTAAATGCAGCCTTTGGAATATCCATTGCACGAATCTTGAGTTGATGATAACCAGTTCTAAGATCAATCTTAGAAAACACTCTGGCACCAGTCAACTGATCCAACAGATCCTCTATCTTTGGCAGTGGGTAATTGTTCTTGATGGTGACATCATTCAGCTTCCGGTAATCTATGCACAAACGGTTACCTCCATCCTTCTTTTCCACAAACAAAACATGTGACCTCCATGGCGATGCGCTTGGTTGAATCAAACCTTTCTCCAACATAGCATCAAGTTCCTTCTTCAGCTCCACTAATTCAGATGGGTTCATACTATAAGGTCTTAGAGCTATGGGGCCAGTTCTAGAAATTAGTTCAATGATGAACTCGATATCCCGATATGGGGGCATCCCGGGCAATTCATCTAGGAACACGTTGGGGTATTCACAGACTACTCTGACTTGGTCTAGGGTTGGCTGGGCTACACACTTGTTGCATTTGAATTGACGGGGCAAGGTTTCAGATACATGCTCTACTGATACTCCAGAGCTACTGGTCATGGTTATGGCTTTCTTGGCATAGTCGAGTAATCCTTTATGTTTCGACATCCAATCCATTCCTAGTACTACTTCCAAACCTTTGGTTCCAAGTACTATTAGTTGGCATAGAAATATATTCCATGGATTCTGATAGGTATAGCCTTCCAAATTTTTCTAGCTTTGGTGGTTGAACCAGGTATTTGAACTATCATAACATGCTTCAGTTTTGTTGGTTGAATATTACTAGTGCATGCAAAATATTTTGTAACAAACGAGTGCGATGCTCCAGAATCAAACAAAACTCTTGCAAGTACTGAGTTAACAGAAAACATACGCAGCACGATATCAGGCGCTTCTTGAGCTTCCTCAACATTCATGTGGGACAGACGGCCATTGCGGTTGAGCAAATTCCCTGGGGCAAATCTGCTTCCAGGCTGAACGCGGCGTTGTTGCTGAGCAGGTGCATTCACGTTGGTGGCTGCTGCAAGCTTCTTGGGGCACTCGTTGGAGTAGTGACCCTTGACTCCACATTCAAAGCAAGTAATCTTGGACTTGTCTTTGGCTGCAACAGGCACAACATTGCTTCCAGTCCTTGGGGCAGTATTGTTGTTGTTGTTGGTGGACTTGGGAGGTGCAAGGTTGAAATTTTTGGAGTTGCCGGGGTTGTTGTTGTGGTTTCCTCCAGAATTCAAGTTTCCTCCGCTACGATTTGGGTAGCTTGGACAGGACATAGAAGGTCTGTTGTTTCTTGGGGCATATCCCGCAGACGGGTTGGGGCGATACTTCTGAGTATTGTGGGATACAGAGTGGTGCATCATCCTGTGCTTGAGATTGTCATTGGCTTTGTTGATCTTTCCTTCCATCCGAATGGGAGAGTCTACTAGCTCTTCTAGATCTCCAAAACATATGTTGACTAACACAGTCTGCATCTCATCATTCAATCCATTAAGGAACCTTTCCTTCTTCTTGGCTTCAATGTTAATCTCATCAGGGGCATATCTCGCTAGGGATAGATATTTGTCATGGTACTCAACTACAGTCATCCTTCCTTGCTTCAGTTCCCTAAACTCATCTCTCATACTGGTGACCAAACCTTGTGGCACATGGGTGTGGCTGAACTTGAACTTGAATGCTTCCCAAGTCATCATCTGACCGTCGTTCATGGTACGAGTGCTATTCTACCAAGCTCGTGCATCTCCTGTCAGATAATGGGTGGCAAATAGTACTTTCTCATTGGCTTCAACTCCTACGACCTCCAGGTTGTTCTTCATGGTTTGCAGCCAGTCATCAGCATCTAAGGGATCCTCATATTTATTAAAGATAGGTGGGTTGGTATTCTGAAAGTTCTTGAGCTTGGATCCATGGTGATCCTGGTTTCCATGGCCTTGATTATTGTGGGCCATTTGAGCTATCTGTTGAAGAGTGGCTAGGTTGGCTTGGTTTTCGGATCTACTAGCTTCACGGTCGGAAACTAGCATTTGCATAATCTAAAACATTGGGTCCTGAGATGAGATGCTTCCTCCGGGATTTCCACGAGTCATCTCGAGATTGAGATAGATAATGAGATAAGAGGGAAATTTCTAAGGTTCATGGTTTTGTTTCAAAAGCTTTAAACTGTGAGTTTGACTCAGGTTTTGGCAAACTAACAATTTCCTCTCATTCATTCATTCAAAGAACACCATACAAACACACACCACACACAAATAGAAAACAGATGGTTTTAAGAAGCATTATGCGAAACTACGATACAGTGGGTCCAGTACAACTCATTCCTACGGTAGTGATCAAGTGCATCTAATCATCATCAATGAAGTCGGAATCATCATCATCAGTGTGGAACTCCATGGCATCCTCCTCTAGGTAGTCATCATCATCACTGAGGTAAGAGTAAAGATCTCCCTGGATATCATCCCCTTCCTCCTCCTCCTTTGCTTCAAGCTGCACTTCCTGTTCACAGATGGTCTTCTTGAGAGCATCCACCTTCTTGCAAAGGTGATCGATGGTACGATACTTCTTGTCACGTTGACGACGAAGTGATTGGCGCTCCCTGGAGAGGATGGCGAGGGTCTGGTCCTTCTTGACTGCAATGGCATGGTTGTGGTTGGCGTAGGCACGGGCATTGTCCAACTCCTTCTGAATATCGTACAACATGAAGTCAGGATAATCCACCTGGTGCTTCAGCTCCGGATGGCTTGGCATCTCCAAGGGCATTCCCATAGAATCACGCCTTGCATAGTGAGCAAAGCGAGTTCCCTGGATCTAGTTGATGTTTTGCCCACACAGACAGGCGAGAGCTTCTTGCATAGCCCTGGCTAATCCATCTAGCCAATTATTCTCCCGAATGCTGAATTGGAACTTCTCTAAAGTGGGAACTTCGATCTTGCCTCTGAGATCTGCAATTTTCATCCACGATAGCTCTCCTCCTTGTTGATCATTGAGTTGTGCCACGAAGAATTCCAGATGCGGGCGCTCAAGATACTCTGACAGTGCATCTAGATCCCCCTCAAAGATCAGTTGGCCTCTATTGCCTAGCTGGTAGAACTTGCTATAGGTGAATTCCATCTATAAGCATTTAGGATAAGTAAGTTAGTGAGGTGATCAAGTGTGTCAAATTTTATGTATGATTGAATTTTTGAGGAACATGACCTTTTTTGAAAGAATCAAGGATAAGAGTGGGAATAGGTTTTCATAAATACTCACTTCTTTTGTTTTGAAACTAGGTTTTTTGTTCGGACGTCCATTCTAACTAGGGTGTCCTATGGTCAGGATGGCTCTGATACCAACTTGTCAACACCTGGATTTTTAATACCAGATGCCTGTTATGCCATACCTCACAATCCATTTTTGCGAGACATAATAGAAGTAGTACCGCAGTACATCATCCATTACAAACCATAATAAGGTCTTACAAAATAAAGGATCTCATGATCCATTCTTAATACAAATCAGGTAGCGGAAATTAAACGTAGTAGGGGCTCCATCTTCAATGTCACAGGCAATGCTGACGATGGGAGATGATCCTAGTTATCATAGACGTTCTGCTGTCCACCATCCTGATAGTACTCCTCGTAGTCTGGCCACGGGAATAGCCAGGGATAAAGCCATGAGTACTCTTTAAGTACTCGCAAACTATCACTAACAAGTAAGGTAGTTCTAGATGGAATCTTAAGCTCTAGATTTATTTGCAAAAACCAGATTTATCTAAACTGAGTTTAGAAGTAAATAAAACTAAAATAATGTTCTAAATCACTTAAGTGGGAACCTAGTTTTCATATCCACAACCTTGTTGTGGTCAAGTCAAAATCATAGTTCACTTCACAAGTCATTTTGAAAACATCTGACGACGGAATAGTTTGGCCACTCCAACTGACCATGACCACGGACGTGGCTATTCGAATAGTTTGACAATCTGCAGAGGTGGTACACTTTCACCAAAAAATTCGATACATCCATCAGTGATAACCCTGAATCATCATACTTAGTATGCGGATAATCAATCATAACCTTTCCTTTACACAGTCTAGTACAGGCACCTCCCCTATGAGCTTGGTCTCCCAGCCATGGCCATCTGCCATCCTAGGCACTGCATAGGTGGACATTTACACTCACGAGGTAGCCTCAGCTGAAACCTCTTCCGCGAGGGAACCCATACTAATGCATATAAACTTCCAGTTAAGCCCTATCCAATTTAGGTATTGTGGTTGTTCAGTAAAATTGTAATGGTATCGCATCCGAACCCAGCCATCAGTTTTTAAAAAGGGCTAAGGCTCATGCCTCAACATTTTCATCATCAAATCCTTTGGTGTTTCTCAACACATGTCAAAACATTTCATTAGAATGAAGCATCATTCCAAGGTTTTCATAATACTTTTTCACCAAATATTCCATTCTAAATTGATCAACTTTTATGCTTAGCACTAGCCACTAAAGTTAAGAGTGTTCACTAATGAGGGGTGATAATCTCCAATCTCATGCCATGGAATGACATCTAAGTATAGGCCTAGTTTTATACTCTTTATGCTATATGTACTAATTTTCCAATACTCACCAAGCACTAACTAAAAGTAAAGAACTTTGGTAAAGTAAAAACAATAAAGCTTGCATGTAAAACTTGGGATTGGTATCAATCAAAGGTATATAACCAACCAAGCCTAATGAACTTTGCTTAAGTTATCAAATTTGCAAGTATTGGATTGCATAGTTCTAGCTTGCCTTGAGTAGTGAAGTGGTTGAAGTTTTCTTCTTCTTCTTGGTAGTACTCCTCCTCCTCGTAGCTTGGGTCGGTACTATCGTCTATAAATGAATACGGGGTACACAATCACCAAACAATACTTAACTATTTCTATTCAGCACACTAAGGCTCACACTTTGTTGGGGGGATACCCCCGGGTAGGGTAACAGCGGGGTATAAGGGACGAGTTAGCCGGGGCAGCGTACCAGCGATTTGGATTACGTAATGCAGGAGCAACGTACCATTTGGATTACGTAATGCAGGAGCAACGTACCAGCGATGCATGCAAAAATGCTTACATGATCAGATAGGTCGAAACGTGTAAGTCTATGTGGATGATGTCGCAATAAAAACCAAGGAAAGCAATACGCTCCTTGATGATATCCGGCAGACATTCGCGAACTTGAGAAGGTTCCGAATGATGCTGAACCCGGAGAAATGTACCTTTGGTGTACCTGCTGGAAAGTTACTCGGTTTTTTGGTCTCTAGTCGTGGCATTGAAGCTAACCCGAGGAAAATCTGGGCCATAGAAAGAATGGAACTACCAAAATGTCTTAACGATGTGCATAAGTTCACTAGTTGCCTGGAATCGTTAAGTCGGTTCGTATGTCGGTTGGGAGAGAAGGCCTTGCCCCTCTACCAACTAATGAAAAAGGTAGACAAGTTCACCTGGACGCCACAGGCGGATCTTCCATTTCGAGAGTTAAAAAAGATGTTATCTACTGCGCCAATCCTAGCCGCACCACTACCTAAGGAGCCAATGTTGCTCTACGTAGTCGTGACCAACCGAGTCGTAAGTGCAGTAATCGTAGTGGAGCGTGAGGAAGAAGGAAAGTCAGTGCAAAGGCCGGTGTATTACCTGAGTGAGGTATTATCAGCCTCGAAACAGAACTATCCTCACTATTAGAAGATGGCATACGATGTATATATGTCGGCCAAGAAACTCAAACACTGTTTTGAGGAACACCCCATCAAGGTGATATGTGAGGCACCCATTTCAGGAAATCATGAGTAACAAAGACGCAAGGGGCTGGATAGCAAAGTGAGCTATCGAGGTAGCTCCCTACGCACCACAGTTCGACAGAAGGGATGCGATCAAGTCACAAGTTGTGGTGGATTTCTTTGTGGACTGGGCTGAAATGCAATACGAGCCACCCTTGCCGGACTGCAATTATTGGCAAATGCACTTCGATGGATCAAAACTGAAAGGTGGGTTGGGCGCCGGAGTAGTGCTTACCTCGCCCAAGAAGGATCAACTGAAATATGTCCTTCAAATCCACTTCAGTGCCTCGAATAATGTGGCGAAGTACAAAGCATTGATGCATGGTCTCAAAGTGGCGAAAGTAGTAGGGATACGTCGGATACAATGCTTTGGAGATTCTGATTTGGTGGTGCAGCAAGTGCCTGGAAATTGGGATGCCCTGGACGCTAACATGGCCTTATACAGGTTCCATGTTCAATGGATAAGCGGGTTCTTAGAAGGATGTGAGTTCCATCACATACCCTGGATTGAAAATGAGGCGGCAGATATGTTGTCTAAGTTAGGCTTGTCCCGGCAGCCAATCCTGCCAAATGTTGCCTTGGAGTACCTGAGAAAACCATCTATCACACCATCACCCGAATCAGATTCCATTTACATTCCGGCACTCTCTGGATCAGGAGTTGCACCTATGGAGATAGAATGGGGAAGCACCTCAGCAAACCCAGGGATTACTTCAGGAAACCCGGGGACTGCTTCAGGAAACCCGGGGACTACCTCAACAAACCCGGGGACTGTTCAGCTTGATCCAGCAGGAGTTATGTTGGTGGATGCAATGGAAGTTGATGAGGAACCATTTCCTGTTCGGACTGTACCAACTTGGGCAAAGCCAATTTTTGATTTCCTGAAAGAGGGAATCTTGCCGGATTGTGAAATAAGTTCAAGACAGATTCAGAGAAGGGCAAAGGCCTATACAATTATCAACGCCGAACTATACAAAAGAAGTGTGACGTCAGTACTACAACGGTGTGTTGATCCGGAGGAAGGACTTGACATACTCTGGGATATTCACAAAGGGGAATGTGGCCACCATGCCTCCTCAATGGCCTTAGTAGCAAAAGCTTTCCGGCATGGATTTTATTGGACTAGTGCTTTGGAGCAAGCAGAGGACTTGGTGAGAAAATGCAATGGTTGTCAAAGATACGCCACAAAAACTCACCTACCAATGTTGGAGCTGAAAACTATTCCCATTACATGGCCATTTGCTGTATGGTGCCTAGACATGGTAGGACCATTTAGGCCGGCCAAGGGAGGGATGACCCATATTCTGGTCATGGTTGACAAGTTCACCAAATGGATTGAAGTGAAACAAATTCGAAAATGTGATGGGGCAACAGCAGTAAGATTCCTCAAGGATATAATTCTAAGGTACGACTATCCCCATAGCATCATAACTGATAATGGAACGAATTTTGCTGAACGAGCATTTGCGAGATTCTGCCAAGAAGAGAAGATCCGGTTAGATGTCGCCTCAGTCGCCCACCCAGCATCGAACGGGCAAGTGGAAAGATCCAACGAACTGGTATTGTCCGGGATAAAACCCCGACTCATGGAGACGCTGCAAAGATCAGCGGGGTGCTAGATAGAAGAACTACCAGCAGTACTGTGGAGTTTAAGAACAACTCCGAATGGATCAACAAGCTACACGCCATTCTTTCTGGTATATGGGGTAGAAGCTGTAATACCATCCGACATAGAGCATGATTCGCCAAGAGTCACACAATACACAGAAGCTGAAGTGCGTGAAGCCTGGCAAAATGATGTTGATCTGCTGGAAGAAGCGAGAGAACTGGCCTTGTCCAAATCCGCCATATATCAGCAAAATCTCCGATGCTATCATAGCCGGAAAGTAAACCCCCGAGTTTTCCGGAAGGTGATTTGGTACTATGGCTAATACAGCGCACTGCTGGCATGTATAAGTTATCCCCTCCATGGGAAGGGCCTTTCATTGTGAGCAAAGCCTTGCGGAATGATTCCTACTATCTTATTGATGCACAACCCAAGGAAAAGAACAAGGTGGACAGGTCTGGAGAGGAGTCCAAACGACTATGGGACATAGCACTACTTCGTCCTTTCTACCCCTAAGAGGTGAATGTATCCGAGCTACTCCTATGTCGGTATGTATGTCGGCAATGAGCTTATCAATAAAAACTTTGCCAGCCCGAGCAGAGACTCAGGGACTGCTATAATGCTTTTCTAGTTTTCATATTTTTATGTCGGCTGGGTTAAGTCGCTTATATCTTAGTTGGATTAGTAATGTGTAAGCACCAAAAACCTAACTCTTCGACTTTGTTACTGTCCAACACGAATTGGCTTCATGGCAAGCAAGCGAACAAGTTTGGAATGGCAATGCACATGAAAAACGACTAAGGGAAAGAGCTTAAGCGGTCCGACATTGGTTTTTGACTAACCCTTAGTTTGTTCGGATCACTAAAATGCCGGATCATTTTGAGCTAATCTCAAAGTTTCAAGTATTGTTAAGTCAAGTTTCTGAACCTTGGACTCGTAAGTCGAAAAACCGAATCAAGGTAGACGCGAACCGAGTCAAAAATCGGGGGAACAAGAAAACGAAGCTCGGGGACTTCGCCCACGAAAATACAACAATAGACTTAGTTCAGAACATAAAATTGTAGCACATTCAAACCAAAGTATTTAAATACATCTACGCCTGGCATTTCGGGGATCTGATAAGTATGACCAGTGTTTTTCAAGGAGCAGGAGCAGCAGACGAATCATATGTTGAGCAGGGAGGCACTCCGGATTGTGGGGGAGGAGCACTAGCTTCAGCTTCGTCCTCTGGGTTAACCTTGCTATCCTCCGGGTATTCAGCCTCGTCGCCCAGTTCGGTGCCCTCTCTTTCACTCCTTTCCTCTTCAGCTCCAGAGACAACTTCTTCATCAGCAGCATCAAGATAACTCGGCCCCTCATTCCAAGCATGGAAGAAGGAGTACTGGATGAGCTTGTTGGCACAGGCTTGGCAGCACACGATCCACTCCGGATCCTCGCACCACTTAGACCCGGTGCGCATGCGAGTGAGAAATCCTAGATCAATTCCTTCGTACCATGAGAGAGCGAATTTCAAAGCAATATCGGCCCTAGCCCGTGCCGCAGATTCGTGCCACGGATGCAGCTACATGTCACACTCCATTAACTTGGCTATGAAAGCCGAGCCTTTCTTTGGAATGGTTTCACTAGGCCAGAGGCAGCTGAACATCCGTGTTGCCGCTAGGATAATATCCGCACCATGATTCTTCACTACCTCAAGATGAGCGGTGAGACTCGCTAGGAGATCCTCTGTAGTATAAGGGATTGGCTCGGCACCAGCAGCAGCAAGAATGCCACGCTATTCGTGGGACTGGCGTACTGCAAAGGCAGCGAGCGTATCGCTCTCTGGAAATTTGCCTAAGAATAAGAAGAAAAATAGTGAAGAAAATAACCAAATCCGGAGGGCAGATGATCAAGCAACAGCAAAAAACTTATGCGAGATCTGGAAGAGTAGTCGCTGAAGCTCGGAATCAACATTGGCACTATGGGCCTGGATTTTCTCGTATTCGGTGGTCACCGACGTAAACTTGACGTCGGCCTCCTCCAATAGGCTTTTATCCTTGGAGATTTGTGTTGTTAAACGCTCTCTCTCCTCGGCGAACTCCTGGTCGGCCTTCTCCAACTCGGACTGATGGAAGACTTTGAGCCTCTGAATTTCGGCATTCAGCCGAGTGATCTCCGAGTCCTGCTGTTGGAGCCGAGCTATCTCTGCGTCTTTGTTTTTCAGCTAAGCCACATGATTCCCTGCTTGTTTGAGGAAGTGATTCATCATTTCAGGCATCTTGACGCTATCCTCGAGAGCAACTGCAACAACATAATGATTCGGAGGACCCAAAGCAAGGAAAATACAACGATCATGTGAAGGGGATAAGTTTACCTTTGATTTCCGCAAGGTTTTTCCTCATGATTATGTTCTCAGCTTCAACCTCGGATGCATGATTCAGACAACAAATTCATATGGGTCCTAAGAAGTTTGAATGAACAAGGAAGAGGAAGAATGGAAAATTACCCCTCTTCTGGTACTCAACCAAGACTTTACCATAACACGCACGAATGTCTTTGTAGGAGTCCAGCAGGCGCTAGAACTTAGCGGATCGGCGGTTAGTCGTAATCTGAAATAAGCAAGGAAAAGACAAAGTTCAAAGGCAAGGTAAAAACAATTTGAAGTCTACAAGACCTGGGCCAAGTGGAACTTAACTCGGCCCTAGGTGTGTGGATATTTGAATCTACAAAACCCGGGCCAAGTGGAACTTAACCCGACTCTAGGTGTGTGGATATTTGAAGTCTATAAAACCCGGGCCAAGTGGAACTTAACCCGGCTCTAGGTGTGTGGATATTCGAAGTCTACAAGACCCTGGCCAAGTGGAACGTAACCCGGCTCTTGGTGTGTGGATATTCGAAGTACCTAAGATACGAGCCAAGCGAACTAGACCCGACTCTAAATCTACTAAAATTTGATGTCATTATGAACAAAAGCTAAGTTCTATAAGAAGCATCCGACCGAATAACAAGTTATTCCCTCAGAGGCTCGGGGACTAGGGGCTATATTTACAAGTTCTCAGTTATGTAAAACATCAATAGCAGAGAAAAAAATTACCTCCATCATCCGGGCAGCTAAGGAGATAGCCTTGGTAGCGGAGTTCATCTGGGCGCTGAACTCGGCTGGGCCGAACTTCTCTGGCAGATTGTCTTGAGGGTCGACGAATTCAGTGTTGTTCCAGGTCTTCACATACTCAAGAAATAGTGGACTGTAGCTTTCGCCGCTCAGAGAGTAGTTCGCCACAAGACCCTTCACGTGGGCCTCCCGCCTGGCGGATTGAGCTACAGCGGGACTGGTATGCAAAACCAGCTGTTGGCTGCCCTCTGATCTGGAAGAGGTAGACTTGGATGAAGTTCCTTTTGCTAACCCGGAAGTATTCTTGAATTTGCCGGATGAAGGTGGAGGAATTGATTGAAAAATAGTTGGCATAGAAGGGGTAGACCCGGAGGGAGCCGATGGAGCTTTTCCCATGGGAGGCTTGGCGGTCCTTGCTGGTGCTGGTGGTGCTGATGCTAGTGCTGGTGGTGCTGGTGTTGCTGGTGATGTTGGTGCTACTGATGCTGGTGCTGCTGGTGCGGCTGGTGCTGCTGGGGCTGATGCTGGTGCTGGTGCTCATGATGCTGGGGGTACGGGAACAAAAGGATTTGCTGGGGGCGGCACCGATGAAGCTAGCACCTCAGGATCTGGCGCTGAGGACGAGGAACTGGGGAGATCCGGCATTGCCGTATCCAGATCCGCCCCACTACCCCTCCCGCCAACGTTGCCCTCCTCTTGGCGAGGTGGGCTCTGGTCAGGCGCAACCGTGGAGCCCTCTTGAATAGGGCTGAGCGGACGATAATCGTCTTTGCAGGGTGGGAGAGGGACTGCTCCGGAATGGGGAGGCAATGCCGGAGCCGCTCTAAGGGATATCCCTAGGAGCTCTGAGAAAAGGAAAAAGCACCAAGTCAAAAATCAGAGTAAAAAAGAAACAAAGGCAAGCAAAGGAAAAATCCCAAGAAGCAATATTAAAGGACTTACTCATCCGCAGTAGGAAGAGCCCGGGGTTTGGGCGCCCTATGAACTGTGCTCCTGGCGGCAGGCTTGGCCGAGGGTTTAACCCCGGACTTCTTTTGCCTCTTCTTGGGCGGCGGCACCTCCGAAGCTGTGGCCGAGGTAGCTGCGCACTTCTAGGATGGAGCCAGGGCCGGGCCACCAGTGGCAAGGGGAGGAACCTCGTGGACCTGATCGTCCGGGTTAGCTGAACATTTGAACATAACCAGGTGCGCATAAGAGATGTGAACCAGATTAAATACCTCCAGGACCTCAATGTTCAAGTCATCATCGTCTGGCCAATCCCTTAGAGAAGAGGCCTTACCAGCGCTGCGGCTGACAACGTCTGGGGTAGGCAGGAAGGCCTCCGGGTCAGGTTCCTCCTTGTCCTCCTTGGTGCGGTCCGGCAACCACTTGCTCGCCAGCACCTTGCCATCCTCTAGTGGCTGATGGAGGAATCGCTGAGAACAAAGCAATAGTCAATGAGTTACAAGAGTGAATCGACATACAGAGAAGATTCGGAAAACAAGAAAAGGAAAATTCACCTTTGGTGGAGGGTTGACCCGGGTGAAGGGCTCAAGTCCCCACTCCCAATCCTCGGAGAACTCCTTCTCCACATTGAATATGGACTTAACCCGGCAGTAAACCGCCGAGTTATCCAACTCGATGGAAGAAGTCCGGTGAGGGTCGAGAGGGCCGCTAAGGTAGCTGATTTTGTCGGATCGCTTTTGGAGGGGGGAGACCCGGCTACGGAGGAAAGTAATCATAATGTCCTCCCCCTGGAGTTTCTCCTCGAGAAGCTCCTTGATCCGGCGCTCCACTTGATTCGCTAGGGCCGTTGGCCGCTTCGGAATGCTCTCCCAACACAAGGTGTCAGGAGGGCCAAGTTTGAAGGGGAGCAGCCAGATCGGGTCCTCCTTGGTGGTGTTCCGGACATAAAAGAAAGTCCGGGCCTAGCCCTTGCAAGATTCGAGTCCGGTAACCCGGGGGAATATGGACTGCTTCCAATGAGAAATGGAGGCGGCGCCGCACTGGGTCAAGTGTTTGTCCTCTAGGGCACGCTCCTTGTTCGGAACTACGTTCCTACGGAGGACAAAGAACATGATCCAAAAGTGTTTGGTTGGCCAGAGGCCGATGTACCGCTCAATTCCCGAAGCGAAGGAGGACAGAGAGGTAATGGCATTTGTGGGGAGATGATGCGGTTGCAACTTGTATGTAGCAATAAAATCAAAGAAAAAATCGGAAGTGGGAAGGCTGAAGCCACGTTTGAAATGCGAAAGAAAAACAATTAATTGCCTAGATTTGGGGGAAGGAGTGACTTCACCGGAGGCGAGGCGGCAGGTGACGCCGGCGGGGATGCGCCGCGTGGAGCGGAGCCAATCGAGGTCCTCCTCACAGACAATGGAGCCGTCCCAACAGCCGCACTCGCGGCCCTCTACTCCTTCTTCCTGCCGCGCCACCACCGCTGCCTCCGCCTCTGACATGGTGGATTCGAGGTCTTTGAGGGAGTAATCGGAGTAGAGATATCCGGAAGAAGGAAAACGTGAAGCGCAAGGCCTCGTGATGGAAACTTTGAATGGGAACGGCGACGCAGGTGCGAATAGCTGCCTGAGCGTGGTCGCGGTGGTGCTCGTGTAGCAGAAGACTGGCGGCAGCGGCGAAGTTGCTGTGAAAGAGAGAGGGGCTGGGAAGCACAAAGGAAATGGGGGAACTTCCCCTGAAATCGCCCCACACCTCCTACTTAACCGCGTAGCACGCGCATCGTGGGATCCTTTGTGGACGCCATGTCGCGCGCAACGAGCGTGTACGCGGCCAGAATGGCCAATCAGAGCAAGGCCACAGAAAAGGCTACAGGAGCAGATGACCCCACGAGGTGAGGTAACGTTACAGTTAATGAGGCATTGTAGTGAAGGGACGTTTACATCAGTTAATCCTGACACTGCGACAGTAACCGGCGCATTAAATGAGCATGGCTCTTAAAATGAGGCAAAATGATGATTACCCTCCACGTAGGATGTGGAGAAGCGTAGAAGAGAAGGAAAAGTAACCCAAATAAGTGTGCAAAAGACCTGGCCAACGAGGAATAACTCGGAATAAGCAAAGGGTCACAAGATGAGAAACTCTGGCTACGAGGTAACTCGGCCTAAGGAGCAAAGGATCCGGATATGGGAACCTGCTGTGGCCTTAACAACTAAAAGTTGCTAAGACCGCACCAGCTTCGGGGACTAATGTTGGGGGGATACCCCCGGGTAGGGTAACACCGGGGTATAAGGGTCAAGTTAGCCTGGGTACGGCATGGTCAAAGCAAGTGTTGACTGGGTCACCTCAAGGCAGGCCGAATCACGGTGTGACCCGGCCCATGGAGCATCACCTTGACTATGGTCCGGCCAGCATAAGATTTATGTCAGCAATGTCTATCTATTTTGCAGGTAACTTGGTAAGCCGGATTAGCTATATGCTAGCCGGATTATCTTAGCTTCCAAGAGAAGGAATCTCCCGCTGGTCAAAAGGTGGCTTTATTAGCTATCGCATGAGCAAAGTAATGTAAAGAAGAGGACCAGCGGGTCAGGGGTGACCAAGGTGACACGAGCAAACCTAGATGACGTAGCCCGTGTTTGGTGACGCCAAAAGACAAGGATTACACTGTGGGTTACGTCCAAAGCTTGGACGATCCATTAAAAAGAATAACGAAGCATCTTCTTTAGGAAAGGAGCATATTCGTAGAATATGCTGCCACATGTGCCCTAGATTTGTAACCCGGGGATCCCTATATAAGGAGCACCGGGGCCTCCATAGAGAGGGGGGTTGATCAATCATTCTCTCTGTCTAAGGTAGAACTCTAGGGCTACTTTGTAGGGGGTAAGAGACATTGTATCCTTCTTGCAGAGAGCCTCAAGTGCATTTGTAAACACCATTGATAGAGGAAATACAAGAACTTCCGTGCGTGGAATCACCATGCTCTCCCTCCGTGGATTCCCCTAGCACTCATTGGCCCCATCTTTAGCCTATCCATGGCATCTGCTGTACCACCACCACGACACACTTGATGATCTAGCATCATCACAAACATCACATGAATTAAGGACTTAATCTTGCTTATCTGATTTTAGGAAAGTAATTTCTACTCATTGAAAATACTTAAGATTTAATATTCTCCAATTAAAATTGGGATCATGTTGACACATGTCATTACCACATATTCTAATACATGGGAATGTGATTTAAAGTGTTGGTTATATTTTATAAAGTTTAAGATTATCATTTAATAGAATTAAAGTGACTAGAAATGCCTATATAGCATTCTTTGGTACTAGTCTAATGTCACTTCATGCAAACCTAAATATTTTTACATATTCAGATAGTTCTTATCAGATGTGATTTTTGAGAGTTCGAGTCAACTCAAAAGCATTTATGGTTGATTTTTGAAAAATGTTTGAATGTGCAAAAGTCTCTGTCTTGTTATTTTTGGTATAGGTGATCTCTAACTCCAAATAATTTGAATCCAACGGGCTTGGATAGATAATTTAAATACCTTTCTAAAAAAATTGGCCAGCCCAATCTGCACTGCACAGCAGAGGGGCTCCACTAGTCAGGGAATTAAACTAACCGAAACAGTATCGTTAAATCTAGGCCGTGCGATTAAAAGATGATCCATCAGCGGCAGTTCATCGTCGACGACGAACAACTCCAGCAAGGAAATAAACCTAACGCAGCGGTGGGGGTCTGGTGAGGCTCACCTGGGCTCCAGCAAGGGTCAGCGATGGGGCCCAATGACATGGTCGATGACGGAAGTTCGAACGGTGGTCGCAGCAGCTCCTAGGGTGGCTCCAATCGACGACGCCCTTCTCCTTCTGTAGCGGTGTGCTCCGGCCAAATTCCGGCGAGGAAGAGCTTGCCTTGCTCCGGGGAATGGTGTGGGAGGCTCAGTGAGGAGTGGGGAGTGTGTTTGTGTGGAGAATGGAGGCGGAGGGGGCCTCTATTAATACATCTGCGAGGGGACTGAGCGGGATGGGCTTAGGCTCGTCGGTGACAATGATACAGGCGGCTAGCAGCACAGCTAAGGGTAGGGGCGGTGTGGTGTTCCCTGGTGCTCGTCACTGGCTTAATGGAGAGTCATGGGGCGGTCTAGGTTGGTCGGGCACGGGCGATGCTCTGCACGGGAGCCGTGGTGTTATGCTGACAGCATCGAGCTAGGTCAGGTCGCAATGCGAACGAGGTGTCTGGAGGTGGTGGTAATCATGGCGGCGGCGTGCAAGGCATACAGAGAGAGAGAGAGGCGCTGTCTCAGGCGAGCCCGGTGTGGTGCTCTGGCGCGTTCTTGGCACGGCAAAGAGACATTGGGCGCAACGTCGCTAGGGTGGTCCAGGGCCAGGCTGTGGTCGAGGCTGGGACATATGGTGGTTGTGGACGGTGGCGTGTCTGGTGCGTGTCGTGGGAGAGGGATGCGTGGTCGCCGGCGCTCTGTCCACTGTCAGCCAGCGAGGCTAGCTTCGGGCGGCGGCGCACTGGTGCAAAACGGCTAAGGGGGTCATGTTTCGTGCTTGGCTAGGTGCTGGGGAGACAGGGGAGTGAAGAGGGGACAGTGGGGTGGATGATCACTTCTCCAAAATAGTGAAGTTAGGTAGTTCTTAATTAGGGTAAGCAAGGTGTTTGATGAAATGGCCGCAAGAACTTTAGTTTGAAATTTTCAAATGAAATTTGGTGAGTGATTTGATCTTAAGCTTGAGTGTCTAAGGTTGCTTGGAAAAGTTAAGTGGAATTGATTTGATAGGTTTTTGCAAAATGGTGATCTTACCATATGAACTAGATTCAAATTTGAACTGTCTATTAAATTGATTTTCAAATAGTTTTTATGAGTTTGTAAAGTGGGCTTGGATTCACTTTTACTTGGTATAGCAAGGGGTGAAAAGAAGTGGAATTGTTTCTGTTAGAATTTCTCTTCTAGGAACACTCAAAGTGGCCTAGTGGTTAACTTTGGTCAAAATGACCATTTGGTTATTTAATTCATATTTGATTTCTTTTTCTTTTTATTTTGTTTGTAATTGGCCTAGATGATGTAGCATTCACCTTTAAACCATTTCTCATCATTTGTAACAATCAAGCATGGCAAATTCAATCCATCATACACTAATGGAAAACACACATGCATTCATATTGATTTTTTTTGGAATCAATGTTTTTGTTTACCCTAAATTTTGGGTGATTAGAACTTAATAATCTTGATTAACATTTTTGGGGTGTTACATCCTTCTATGGGCACAATTCCGTATAACATGGAGGATATGCTGGTTAGCCTCGTAGCTCGGGTAAAACCCATGAAGACCTTTGGAGTGGACCTCATGGATGCTACTATCCGAGTTTTCCATGCACTTTTGCCCACAAAGACTGCTTGCACATCTCGCTCCATTGATTGCGATATTGATGGAGTGTGAGACTCAAATCAACCTGTGGAGGGAATCCGATGTGCATGTTGGAGCTGATATAACCTTCTCTTTTGTACTATCCTGGTAGGATGCCCTTGACTTGGAGGCTCTCAGCCATATGCGCACTGGATCCAGATGGACGAATGACCCAGCCTGCATCACCCAACACCAAGCTCATGCCTATGATCTTATTCAGTATGCCCATTGTCATCAATGGAGCGAGAGGATGAGCTTCCTTGACGCCATTGATGACGAATATGTCGAATAAGGTGCATACATTGGCGAGGACCTCGGCAAGGATTTGGAAGACCCGGTCGGTGATGAGGAGAACCCGGATGACAATGAGGGAAACTCACATGATAACAAAGAAACTTCAGAGGGCGAAGCTGAAGCTGATGCTCCTGGCACCAAGACTGCCGTGCCTCCTCCTGCTGTGGATGATCAGGCAGCAGCTACTCCTTGAATCAACAAACATTGAGATTCGTTAAATCCCCAGTATGTTGGGTACATGATGTATGAAACAATTTAACTTTTTGTACTACTGCTATGCACTTATGTCGGATCTATTTGGCTGAAGTCCCTGATTTCCGTTTTCTTGTTCTCTCAATTTGATGATTCGGCTCATGTACTACTGCGTTCGACTTACGAGTCCGAGGTGAAAAAATTAAGTTAACAATACTTGAGACTTTGAGAATTGGCTCAAAATTATTTGGCATTATAATGAATAAATTAAATACATGGGTTAGTCCAAAAAATAACTACTAGCTTGCATATTTTTCCTCCCTTAGTCATTTTTCATGTGTTTAGCATTTCCAAGTTTGTTCTCTTGCTTGCCATGAAGCCAATTTTTTGATAGTAGCAAATCCAAGAGTTAACCTTTGGTGCCAGCACATTACTAATCCGCCGTAAGGGGAGAGAAATATAAGCCAGCCGACATATAAATACTGAATACGAAAGTGATAAGCAATTATTAGTAAGGCATTCCCCGAGTTACTACTCGAGGTGCCGAGATTTCATTGATAATCTCACTGCCGACATATAGGCCAACATATGAGAGTTCGAGATACATACACTTCTTCTAAGTGTAAAATGGACGAAGTAATGCTACATTCATGGCCTCTTTGATTCCTCGTCTGATATGTCCGCCTTATTCTTCTCCTGTGTTTGTGAATCAATGAGGTAATACGCATCATTTTGTAGTGCCTTGCTTACGATGAATGGTCCGTCCCATGGGGGGCAACTTATGCATGCCAGCAGTGTGCTGCACCAGCTGAAGTTCCAGATCTCCTTCTAGGAAGACTCGGGGGTTCACTTTCCGGCTATGTTAGCGTCGGAGATTTTGCTGATATATGGCGGACCTAGACAATGCCAATTCTCTTGCTTCTTCTAGCATATCAACATCATTTTGCCAGGCTTCTTGCACTTCGGCTTCCGTGTATTAGGTGACCCTAGGCGAGTCATGCTCTATGTCAGCTGGCAGTACAACTTCTTCCCCATGTAGCAGAAAAAATTGTCCTTAGGATCCTGTCGTGGTGTGGAACACAGCAGTACCATCGGGGATGGCTTGAGAGGGTATAATTAGGATGCTATCGGTGGCTACTCGCAAGAGGTTCGGCACAGATACTGCAAACACAGCGATATACCCAGGTTCAGAGCCCTCTTGGCGAGGTAACACTCCTACTCCTGCAAGGATCTACTATCAAGGGGCGAACGCCCAATTCAAATGCTCCTTGAGCTGTTTTCCTGGCTACTCCTTGCTAGAAGAAGAAGGGGAACTGCTCTACTTGTCCAATCTAGAGAACTTCTAACTTGTAATTGTCTACCTAGAACCCTAGCACTACCTCTCCTTATATACTGGTTGAGGAGGTAGCTTACAGGATGGGTTCTAGGGTTTACTATTTGGATTTGGGTTTTACAAAGTGGGCCGGCTAGACGGGCCCGAACGGTAGGCCCGGATCCAGTCAAGCCTCCAGTACAGGGGAGGATAGTGCTACAGTGTCCAGCGCCCTCGCCTTACTCGTCAGCCGGCTCTTTACTCATCAGCCGACACTTTATCCGTGAGCCGGAGCGTTTCTCGTCAGCCCTTTCTTTGCTCGTCAGCCTCCAGCTTTAGCCTAGTTGTCCGGTAGCACCGTTCGGGCTAGCCAGCCTGCCCGGTCAGAGGCGCGCTCAACAAGGAACGTCACCCCCACCGTACCATGGCGAGCGGATTCGAGGTGGCCGGCTAGGAGAGGCCTCCCAACTGGTTCTTCTGGCTACCCGGCTAGATGGGCCAGCCGAGAAAACTTGGATGTGGACCGGCTGGAGGGTTCCAGACGGATAGAGCTCTTTGGAGCCGGCAGGTTGGTCCCGTCTTGGCCTATCCGGGGGTTATCCCCCCGACAGCTCCATAGTACAACCGGGAGTTCATCTTTTCAACGGCTCAATGAGCCGGGGTTTACCCCGGACAATACCAGCCCATTGGATCTTTCTACTTGCTCGTTCGATGCAGGGTGTGCGACTGAGGCCACATCAAGTCTTATCTTTTTATGTTGGCAAAACCGAGCAAAGGATCCTTCGGCAAAGTTAGTTCCATTGTGGGGTATATGCTATATGGGTATCCTCATAGCATGTCACCAATCCTCCTAAGCCGGGTGACGAGGGTTTAACTCGTCAATGCCCATTGTTATGGACTTGGGTTTTGGAGAAGGAGGGAGCGCTGGAGGCACCAATCGGCTAGCAAACAAGCACACATGGACGCAAGATTTACCTAGGTTTAGGCCTCATAGAGGTCCCTATTCCTGCTTGTCTGCTCTTGGAATTAACGAAGGAATCGAATATTACAGGGGCATGCAGATGCAATCTAGCGAGAGTTGTAGAAACTAGGGTTTTGATTGTCCTCCTCGCTGCCCCCTCCTAGCCTTTATATAGATAGGCTAGGTCTCGGGTAGCAGGTCGAGTCGGTTACTGATTAGGGTTCGCCCTTTGAACTTTCTATCTTAAGCTTTCTTCTTGTCTCACAAGCAATCGAAGAGTCCGTGGGTCACCCGAATTCTATATTGGGCATTGGCAACACCATGGGCTTCTTCCGTATCTGGGCAATATATACCAAACTCGAGTACCTATAGGGTATACCCATGTCAGTAGCCCCCGTGTGTCCAGTGGAATCGCAGGTTCGACTGGGGACTTTATGAAGTCTTTCGAGTGCATGATTGAGCATTTTTCGTGTGTTATGTTTGTGTCATAGGGATCGATGATATACGTGCTAGATTTATTCGATGTATCGGTATCAGTTAACAGCCATAGGGCAAAACAACACAATCTACTCAAACTCGAGTCCTCGGACACGAATTCAGAAAAGTGCTGGCGTAATTCGACTCAAGCCGTGGAGGTCTTACAGGAGTCGAATTCTAGTGTATAAGTGTGAGCACTCGACGCGTCCGTCAAGGCATGTTTATTGTACCTGCAGGCACGGATATGTTTCTGGTAGTGCACAACAGATGCGTTGCCAGGCCTTATTCAGGTCTTATCTTCATGCTGTAAGCGCGACATCCGAATTTCTGTCATGGCGGAGATGATTGGTTTGACCCAGGAGACGCAGTCTCTTTGCAAGGAAAATATGAGGCAGAGTCACCATAGCATTCGAGTGTGGATGTTATCAACCCATAGTACGATGTACAAGGAGAAATAATCATAGGGTGTGCGGCCGGCGCTAGCTATGGGAGTAGCCCCCGAGTGCCTATTCGAGTCGTAGACTCGAGTGGGGACTAAAAACATTTGCGACTGCTATCGTCTTTTGTTGCTTGTTTCAGTCGAATATGCTTTTAGCGCTCTCTATGGGAGTAACCCGCAGTTCATAATCGAATCGATGATTCGAGTGAAGGGTTTGTCTTGAATGTTCATATACCTGCATAAAAATTCTTTTGGGTAAGCAGCCAGCGCTCCTGTTAGGAGTAGCCCCCGAGTGCTTGGTTGAGTCGAAGACTCGAGCAAGGACTAAAGTAGTCAAAATCTTCTACTTCTGGAATCGAAGACATTAGTGTTGACGATGTGATGACCTCGGTTGCCCGCATGAGCAGCATTGACGGGACGTGACGAGCGGTGGGTCCCATTTTCTGACTTCGATTTGAATGTGTGTGTGCGTAATCTTCTGTTTTAACTGTGTCTCCTCGATTTCCATGTGTAATGGAGATAGTGGGGGACGGTTCGTGATTCACCCTTGCCACGTGTCGATGGTGATGTATGCCACGCGTCTAGTAGGGTTTCTGCTAGCCGTTGGATGGAGTCCGCACGGCGGTTAAGTAGCACCGCAACTGCGGTAATTTTCCCCATTTGTCTTCTTGTTCGTGCCTCCGTCGCCATTTCTGCTCTCTCTGTTTCCTTGCGCACTTCCTCTTCATGGAACTGTACCAGCTCCGTGTCTTCCCCAGTTACTTTCTCCGTTCACACCGCCATCGAAAGATGGGCAAGAAGAAGGGAGGCACCGCCGCTGGATCTACGGCCACCATTGTCGCCGCCAAGAAGAAGGGCGGTACCACCATCGTGGGCACCAGGGCCACCGATGCTGGGAAGAAGAACGGTGCGTGCACCCATGTCACTAATGGCGCCTGACAAGCATCCATCATCAAACCTTCTGAGTTGCATCTTCATTGTCAAGATGGAGTTCTTTCACCCGCGGAAGATGACTCACGAGTGCCCGGCGACGAGGTAATCCTTTGTCCTCCTCCGGGTTTTCGGGTGATGTTCCTTGCATTCATCATCCGAGGGCTCGCTCTCCCTTGCACCCTTTCTTCACGGGTCTCCTTTGTTTCTATAGGCTCCAGCTGGACTATCTGTCCCCAAATTCCATTTTCCACATCTCTTGCTTCATCACGCTTTGCGAGTGCTGGCTTGGAATCAAGCCACACTTTGGCCTATTTAAGAGGCTTTTTAACCTGAAACGTCAGTCAGCGTCTGGTTCGGTAGTCTATGACGTAGGAGGCTGCGGGATCCACGTCAACACCTTTGTCACCTATTTTGACATCAAGCTCACCGCGTCCGTCCAAGGGTGCAGAGACAAGTGGTTCTTCATACGCAACCAGAAGGCCGACGGAGACCACTATGGACTCGTGCCCTTCGATCCCACGGCGAATTTTAAGAGGAGGCGCTCCTGGACGAACATCGTGATGCCTGGCGAGTCCGAGGAAACGGAGGTGTTGTATAAGCGTGTTTGCGACCTTGAAAGCCGCATAGGCAAAGAAGAGGGCGGCGCTGCTCTCATTCGCAAGTGGATGCGCCGCCGCGTCCAGCCTCTATAGGCCAGAGTGCACCCTACGTGTTGCTGGACCGGTGCTAACAATGTCACTCGCGTATCTGCCGAGCGCATTTCTGCGGGTGAGGTGGATAGGAGGGTGCGAGTTGTGACCAAGTACACCGCCAAGGTGGTTCTCCCGGGTGAACCAGTCATACCTCCTTTCGACGCCTCTAACCCTCCTCCTGAGGTAGAATTGTACTATGAAGTAGTTTCTTTGTCGATTGCCACCAAGCGCTTGATATATAATGATGCATCTTTTGATTGCAGGACTGGAGTGTGGAAGCCAATTTACCTCCTCAGCCCGAAGGGGTTATTCCTCACGAAGCAGAGGAGGAGGACGAGTTGGGGTCTACAGTCCCTATTGACGAAGAAGAGGAAGCCCCCGAGTCTGCTGATCGCAGGGCCCACAAGCGTTCCCGTAGTGAAGACTCGGATGCATCCTCTCTGTCAATTCCTGAGGATTCTCCTTTGGCGGTTGCAGAGGAGCCCATCCCTGCCGTTCCTGTCCATGCAGTGGCTCCTCCCGCTCGGAAGAAGCTACGACTTCCGACGGAGTCGTCGGAGGAATCATTCGACCTTGATAAATTTAACTAGTGAGTATTGCCTTTGCAAATGCGACTTCCATTCTTTTTGGAGTTGCTTTTCCTAAAGTTTTTGCTGGATGTGTTTTGTAGTCAAGTGGCATCGTCGTCTTCTGACGACGTCCAGTTTGTGAAAGAATCCGGAGTCGCACACTCCAAGGCCAAGGAGGTGGCCGAACGGTCTCCTTCTCCTCCAGTGGTGGCCCACTCCGAGCACAATTCTTCGAGTTCTCCGCATGCTGGGGTACACCAGATGGTTGCCGAACAACTGCGTGGCAGTCATCTCCGGAGTCCCTAGAGGATCACGTAAGCGTCCTTTTTGCTATTTTTGGCAGTCGAATTTATACTTTGTGCTGCCGCTGAACCTTTGTTTTCCTTTTGATGCAGCTCATTGTGAAGGAAGCTACTCGTCTGGCAGAGCAAGTCCTTGTCATGGGTCGACAACATGCTCTGCTGGACAATCGCCATTGTGTCGTCGAAGGTTAGTTTTGGCTTCGTCTTTGTCTTTTTGAAATTTATAAATTCGATTAATGATACACCCTGTGCCTTCTAGTTGAGCACAATGAACTTCTTCATCGTGTTGCCTCCCTCGAGAAGGCGCTCGCCGCGGCGGCGAAGACTCGTGACGAAGCAGTCGCGGCGCTGGAGGAGTCGCGAAAGCGTGAAGAGGATCTGCGCGCCTCCACTACTGAGAGAGAGAAGTTGTTCGAGGAACAACTTTTCTCGATTGCCAAGTCCCTCTTAGGTATTTTTTTCAATTGGATTTGCATTGTTCTTTTGCCTAATGTCATGCTGTTGTGCTAATACTCTGTGTATGCAGATGCGAGTGGCCTGAGCTTCGAAACCCAGTCCCTTCGCCGCACAGATGCGTTGACTGGTGCTATGGCCGTAGTCAAAGACCACAGTTTTTCCCTTCAGGATACGTTGACGAAGGGCAAGGGTGTGCTCAGTCGCATCCGCGAGGATTTAACTCCCAAGGCTGAGCTGATTGACAACCTTGAGAACCTGGTGGAATCCCTTGCTGGGGGTATTCCCATGGACTTCAAGAACTCCCAGCGGTCAGTCGATGCTACCTTGGCACTCGCGATGGTGCAGGCCCATGGCGTGAAGTTGGATCATTCCGCAATCTCCAAGGTGATGCCCATCAACGCAGATGGCCAATAGGTAGTGTTTGCTCCATTCGCTACTGGCTATGGTAAGTATGAGCTGTAGCTCATCGATACAGTCGCGAGATATTTCGCGGAGTTGCAACGGGCGAAGAAGGCGGCGAATACGGCGACATCAGGGGCTACCACAAGAAAGTTTGTGGTGTCAGAGCCTGCTACGGATTTGATGAGGCCTCCGAAGTCAAAGTCCAAGTCGAAGAAGCATATTGCTCCTTAGTCGCCGATCTGTAATAGTTGTTGTTGCCTTTTGTCGAAACTATGTTTTTATGGGAGTGTCCCTACCGAAACTTTGATGTGCTTGAATGCATTCATGCTTTTATCGATGTATCCTTGGTCCCTTATTTGATTCTTGCTTGATTGTGATAGGGTACATCGAGTGGTCCTCATGACTCTCCTCCCACCGATGAAACCACGGCGCAACCGCGTTCAAAGGGGGAGGAATTATCATTGCTTTCGCGATTGCACGACCGCATTAAGAAGTTGGCGCGAGAGTTACCCATCGTCCGCGGTAGTGCAGATGTGTGGAAGTCGAAGGCGGAGAAGGCCACCGCCCGTGAGAAGTATCTCTTGGAGGAAGTGGTGCAGTTGAATGAATAGTTCAAATGTTAGCTTTCTGCCTTCTCATCTTTTCTTTTAGTCAGTCGCGGCGATGCCTTGTATTCATACTTTGCCATTTTCTTGGTGTAGTTGTCAGCGCTCGTTATCCACAGGATGAGAAGGACCTGATTGCCATTCGAATGCATAACCTGACCCAGGAGCAACTGCAGGCAAGTGGGTACTTTTGGGTGGACCACGATCGTGCGATCGTGCTTGCGACCCTGCAGGATCATTCTTCTCGAGTGCTTCATTATTTGAAGAAGGCACAGGCGTGCTTTAGGCATATTTATCAAACGATGTTTCACTGGACGTCGTCCCTTTAAGCCTGTTGGCTCTTCTGGCAAGATTTCAAGATTTAAGTGCAGTCCGCGAGTGCGTGTGGCAGCAGTTAGTAGCTGGTGCTAAGGCTACGTTGTCGCTGGTGCGACTGCATAGGCCGGATGTAGATGTTGCATCTGTTGCTGCTGGGCCGCCGCCTCCGCCAGAAGGTATGACCTAGAACATGGTTCCACATTATCAAGCGGTTGACCGGCTAGCAGAAGACATTGTTGATTTCTTCGAGGAGCAAACTAACGTTCTTCTTTTGCAGTAGTAGCATGATTTGTATCCTGCACATAATTGTATAAGTGTTGTAAAGTTCGTATGATTATGGTGGGTGTAATGAATACCCATAGATATGTGAAGAGCTTGCTAGCTTTTATATCTTGCGAGTGTAATGTACTCTGCAGTTCCTTTTCGTTAGACTGACTTGTTTTATCTCAGCACCTTGCCAACCAGTCAGGTGCGTTGCAACTGGGTTGGTGTTTATCAAGGGTTTGATTGATGTTGAGTCAACTACTCAGGATACTGCAATTTTTTCGTAGAACAGAATTGTAAAGGGTGGCGTAGCCCCCGAGTAACAAAAAGTGCAAGAAAATAAGGAAAACAAAGAGTTTTGGGGCACTTAGCTTTATTTATTCGCAGAATAGTACGAGGTACAATGTGTGGCTAAGTAGCCTGGCTGAATAGCCTTATTTGTAATGTAAAAAGCGACTAGGGGTAGAAGCGACGCAGCTGCGCGACGTTCCAGGGATTGGAGTATGCGACTCCTATCTCAAAATCTTTAAGGCGATAGGCGCCACCTGGGATTACTTCTGTAATCACGTACGGTCCTTCCCAAGGGGACTCGAGCTTGAGATGCCCTTGTTGCTTATGTCGTAGGACCAGGTCTCCTTCGACGAAGGATCTGGGCATAGCCTTCTGCTGTGGTCGGCTCCAAAGGACCAATTGCAGTTCATCTGGCCAGCATCCAGCGGCTTGTTCGAGTGGTCGAAGGAGTCACTTCTTGATTCCACCACAGACGAGGCCGTTGGCCTTTTCGACTTGACTATTGGTCTGTGGGTGAGCCACCGAGGCGTAGCTTATGTTGATTCCCAAGTTTTCGCAGAATTCCTAGAACTCCTTAGAGGTGAAGTTCGTCCCATTGTCCGTGATGATGCTATGTGGCACTCCAAAGCGGTATACGATGGACTCGAAGAATTTGACAGCGCGGGCCCCTGATTGATTTGTCACCGGCAAGGCCTCGATCCATTTGGTGAATTTGTCAACTACAACCAAGAGGTAGACGTAACCTCTTGGCGAGGATTTTGGAAGCTTGTCGACCCTGTCGAGTCCCCATTGTGCGAAGGGCGAAGCCAATGGTATTGGATGGAGTTCTGCGCCAGGTGCGTGAGGTTTGTCCGCAAATCACTGGCAAGCGTTGCAGTGCTGGATGATGTCCTTGGCGTCGCGCATGGACATGGGCCAGTAGAATCCAGCTCGTAGAGCTTTGGCAACGAGGGCGCGACTGCCAGCATGGTGCCCGCAAGTGCCTTCGTGGATGTCGAGGAGGACGGCCCTTCCGTCCCTGTTGGAGACGCACCGTTGAAGTACACCCGTGATGTTGTGCTTGTATAGTTCGCCGTTGATGGGGGCGAATGCCTTGGATCGCCGCGCAATGTGTCGCGCATCAGTCAGGTCATCTGGCAGCCTCTTGCTGAGTAGATATGTGATGTAGGGTTGTTTCCAAGATGGCTCGATCATCATGACACCCATTGGTCCTTTGAGTCCTGTATCAAGCTCTAGGTTGTCGAGTGCCATTGGCTCATTGGGTGGCGTAAACCCCGAGTCTGTTGACGTGCTTGCTTTCTTCTCTGGGGTCTTAGGCTTGATGGAGCGCTCGCAGATGCACTCGAGAAAGACCCCAGGTGGTATGGGGGCGCAGGTGGAGCCAATATTGGCGAGTAGATCCACCTATTCATTACTTTCGCGTCCCACGTGTCGCAGCTCATAGTCGTCGAAGTCTCCTCCGAGTGTGTCGTAGAGGTCATGATAGGCGATCATGTTGTCGCTCAGTGCGTCGCACTCGTGCATCGTTTGGTTGACCACCAGTTTGGAGTCGCCGTAGATGATGAGCCTTTTGGCACCGCAGGCTTTCGCCATCTGCATCCCATGGATTAGGGCTTCGTACTCAGCTTCATTATTGGAGGTGGTGAACTGCATTCACCGAATGTATTTCATCTTGTCTCCTTAGGGTGATGTCAGTATGATGCCTGCGCCATCTCCGTCGTTTCGCTTGGACCCGTCGAAGTGCATTGTCCAGAGGTAGGACATATTTGGCTTGTCGGGGAGCTGGTTCTCCATCCAGTGCACGAGGAAGTCCAGGAGAACTTCGACTTGATTGTGTCGCGCTTTTCATATGTGATGTCTCGTGCAGAAAATTCAATTTCCTAGAGCGTGACTCGTCCCGTTGCGTCCGGGTCATTGAGTATATGCCCGAGTGGGTCGTCGTTTACCACCATGATTCGGTACTCCTGAAAGTAGTGGCGCAATCACCTGGCTATCATGAAGACGCCATACGCCAGCTTCTGATAGTGCGGGTACCGCTGTTTTGTTGGTGTGAGCACCTCGCTGAGGTAGTATACTGGGCACTGGACCCCGTGGACTTTATTTTCTTCGGCTCGTTCCACCACGAGCACCGTGCTGACCACCTGGTTGGTGGTGGAGATGTAGATCAGTAGTGCTTCCTTTTCGCGAGGCGTCACCAGTACTGGCGAGGTGGATAGTAGGTGCTTGAGATATTCGAATGCTTCCTGCGCTTCGTCTGTCCACTCGAACTTGTCAGTTTTGCAGAGAAGTTGGTAGAAGGGCAGTGCCTTTTCGCCCATTCGACTAATGAATCGACTGAGCGCCGCGATTCACCCAGCTAGCTGTTGGACGCCTTTTACGTTCTTCGGCTTCTCCATGGCTAGTATGGCCTTTATTTTATTCGGGTTTTCTTCGATCCCTCTCGCAGAGATGAGATACCCGAGTAACTGCCCAGATGGCACGCCGAAGGCGCATTTTTCTGGATTGAGCTTGATCCGGTAGCGTTCGAGGTTGGCGAATGTCAGGGGGATGATCCCCGGGTACCCCACCCGAATAAGAAACAGGACAGCCGGATCGAGTCCGGCTGACCAGATGCAGCCGGACAGGTTAGGATGGGCCGGCTACCACCCGAGAGCGGATCATAAGGAGGCAATGACACGACGGCCGGATCCAATCAGAGAGACAGGACGACGTGTGTATCAGTGCACGGTACGTCCTGTACAATGACGAGACGGGCAACCACCCACCCATGCCGAAGAATTTGCGTGAGTGACGCTGGAACAGTGGCCTATGCTGATGACGGGCTCGCACGGCGTCCACTGTACCTACGACAGCCATACCACTCATATACCGATGTGACATACCATACCGGCTACTGTAGATGACCAGCCGGCTGGGACCCGCTTGTGGGGCCCGCCAGTCGGACTGGCCAGGGAGACCATTGCCTCTCTGCCTATATAAGGAGAGGCAAGGCCTCTGTAGAAAGGGTTGGTCTCAGTGCATTTAAGGCAGTAGATAGAGAATACAGCACGAGGAGCACCTGTAGCTCGTATATCCCACATAGACAGATCAGGCAGGAGTAGAGGCTTTACCTCACCACGAGGGCCCCGAACCTGGGTACTTCTCGCGTCCCGCTACGCTCGCTTGTATCCAATCCCGCCTGCGGACGCCGTCGATAGCTTCCCTGCTAGTCCCCACACCTCTATCTAACCTCCTCAGGTACTGCCGTTCCCAATACAACGACAGTTGGCGCCCACCGTGGGGCAATGGCTTCGACCGGAGTCATGTTCCGCACGGGACCCCGCACTTCATCCGGTGAGCGCGTGGCCTCCGGCCTGGTGCTCACGCTCGGCAAGTTTGACGGCGTCATTGACAACGCCTCCTGCTTCGCCGGAACTTCCTTCCCAGCGAACGACACCGTCCTGCTATTCGGCGACCTCCCCATCTACATCGCCACCGTCCCGGAGCGTTTCCCTAGGGAAATCGTCTCTGTCGCGGGGTTGCCATGCTCAGGCGGCAGCACCTCCACCGCACCTCGCGGCGTGGAGGTCATGATGGCCGGATCTAGCTCGCAGCCCCGCCAGCCGCGGGAGCAAGGCGTGGACGAGGTCGGAACTTCCGCTCCCCCGCAGCCTCGGAACCCGGTGGAGGATGCCATTGATCGGCTCCTGATGCCGGTTAACCTCGGGGACAACCCGGAGGAGGCGGAGGCCAACTTCACCATGGAGAGACAGATCCTCCTCCAGGAGGCCATGGAACTGGCAGCAGCCCGCAAGCAACTGGAGATCGCAGGCGCGAGTACGACCGCGCGCATGGCCTCACTCCGGCTAACGTGGAGCCAAGCCGGTGCGGCCAGGTACGGCGTCGGGGCGGTGAGCTGGGCGGCAGGATGGAGAAGGACGGAGAACTGGATCCCGCGCCTGCCCCCACACGGCCCACCTACAGCACACCCATCAAGAACCTGCACGCGGCGCGAGCCACAGCAGAAGAACTATCCAGCCTGGAGGGCGAGGAGCGAGCCCGCCAGCATGCTCGCGTCCAGGAGCTCCTCCGCGTCGCGGACGAGCAGGCCGGCGCCAACCGGCAGACGCAGGAGGACCTTAGCTACTCCAGAGGAGGCAGGCTAGCTGCCAACAGCAGAGGCGCACCGCGCGACACACATCAGGCGTCCTCCCCTCCGCCGCCCAGGGCCCGTAGCAGGCGTCGCAACTCCAACAACAGGGGCCAGCCACGCCAGGAGCAGACGGTGAACAGCAACCCGCCACCTCCCCCACCACCAGTCGGAGCGCCCAGACCAGCCGACTCCCGCCTCTCCGGCCGGGTGGGCGCACCCAACCCGGATTGTCCGGATGCCCGCGACCGCATCGAGCTCCTCGCTCAAGCGCGCGTCACGGAGGAGCAAGATTCTACCGGAGCGGTTTGTTTCAGACCCCGCATCCGGAACGAGCCGTTTCCGGATAAATTCTCCCTGCCCAGGGACACCCCCAAGTACGACAGCAGCATGAAGCCGGAAGATTGGCTGACCGACTACGCTACGGCGGTCAGCATCGCCCACGGGAATAAGCGCACAATTGTGCGCTACGTCCCTCTCATGCTAACCGGGTCGTCAAGGACATGGCTCAATAGCCTCGCGCCCAACAGCATCAACGCCTGGCCTGATTTCGAGAAGGTGTTCGTCCGCAACTTCAACGGCACGTACAAGCGGCCAGGGCGCTCGCGCGACCTGGCCCTGTGCGTCCAGGGCGACCGCGAGACCGACCGCGAATACCTCGCCAAGTGGACGGAGCTCCGCAACACTTGTGAGGGCATTCTGGAGAGCCAAGCCATCAGCTTCTTCATCGAAGGATGCCGAGAGGGCACCATGCTTCGCCACCGGCTACTGTGTGACGAGCCGAAGACCATGGCGGAGCTCATGACGGTCGCGGACCAGTACGCCACGGCGGATTCCGCCATGAAGAAGCCCCTCCGAGTAAACGCGGACGGCCGTCCGACTCCCACGGAGCCGGCTCGCGACCGTCCGAGCAACCCGACTGGTGAAGCCGGATGCTCCAGACGCCACGGCAACGACAACCGGTTCCATGGGGACCGCCAGGACAGGCAACAGAAGCCTCGCTACCACGCGCGGCAGGTCAATGCTGTGGAGGGTGCGCCCGACGCACCGGCTAACGACGCTTAGAAGGCAGAAGCCCCGGCTCACCTTGGACCAGATGATTGACGGCCCGTGCAAGTGGCATAGCAGTCCCTTCAAACCGGCTACCCACACCACTCGGAACTGCAGCTGTACCCGCCAGCTAAAGGACTAGGGCAACCAACCTCGTCTCCCACCTCCCCCACTGGGTGGACCCCCACCACCGGCTAGGGGAGCCGGTAATGACGGTAACGGCGGCAACAACAACAACGGCTACCCCTAGCCGCACGCCGTTTACCACATCTTCGAGACGGAGCAGGACGACAAGCACAGCCGCAGGCGAAGCTCCAAGGAGGTCAACGCCATCGTTTCTCCGGTCCCCCAGTACCTGAACTGGTCGGAAACCCCCATCACCTAGAGCCGGGCAGATCAGCCTGAGCATCTGCCGACTCCCGGGGGCTACACCATGGTGCTCGACCCTCTCATCGTCTCCAACGCGCGCACCTGCCGATTCTCGCGTGTCCTCATCGACGGAGGCAGCACCCTCAACCTCCTCTACCAGTCCTCGCTGGAGAAGCTGGGCATTCGCGAAAGCGACCTGCGCCCAACTACCACGACGTTCCACGGCGTACTGCCGGGGCCAGCCTGCGCTCCGCTGGGAAAAATCTAGCTGGACGTCATCTTGGGGAACCGAGGAGAACTTCCTCCGCGAACCAATATGGTTCGAGGTGGTAAACTTGACGAGCTCCTACCATGCTCTCCTCGGGCGCCCCGCCCTCGCCAAGTTCATGGCCATCCCCACTACGCGTACCTCAAAACAAAGATGCTAGGACCCCATGGCGTGATCACTATCGCCGGCTGCTTCAGGCGATCGATGGAGTGCGCCTCAGCCGGTTCCAAACTAGCAGAAGCCCTCATCATAGCTGAAGAAAAGCGCGCGATCATGCGCAATGTGGCCATGGCCCAGCAGGACATCCCGGCTAGCAGCAAACCGGCTGGAGAAGGAGCCTTCCACCCGGCAAAGGAGACGAAGAGGATCCTGCTCGACCCCTCCGACCCAACTAAGTTCGTCACCATTGGTGTCGGCTTAGATATCAAATAGGAAGGCGCGCTCGTCGACTTCCTCCGTGAGAATCGGGACATCTTCGCATGGTCTCCCAAAGACATGCCGGGTGTGCCGAGGAAGTGTACCACCCGGACTGGCTGGCAAACCCAGTCTTGGTGTTGAAGAAGAAGAAGACCTGGCGCATGTGTATCGACTACACCAGCCTGAACAAGGCGTGCCCGAAAGACCCCTTCACCTTGCCCCGTATCGATCAAGTCATCGATTCCACGGCCAGCTGTGATTTATTGTCTTTTCTAGATTGTTATTCTGGGTACAATCAGATCCGGCTAAACCCGGCTGATCAGATTAAGACATCATTTATCACCCCCTACGGGGCTTTCTGCTATGTAACCATGCCTTTCGGCCTAAAGAACGCAGGCGCCACCTATCAGCGATGCATGCAGAAATGCTTGCACTTGCAGATAGGCTGAAATGTGCACGCTTACGTTGATGACGTAGTCATCAAAACCAAGGAGAAGCGCACCCTCCTCGAAGATCTGAGAGAGACATTCGGCAACCTCCGCTAGTACCAGATGAAGCTGAACCCGGAAAAGTGCGTCTTCGGAGTACCATCCGGCCAGCTACTCAGTTTCCTCGTATCTCAACGAGGCATCGAGGCTAATCCGGAGAAGATCGCGGCCATCGAGAGGATGCAGCCGCCCAAGAACCTGCTTGGAGTCCAGAAGTTCACCGGATGCCTGGCTTCCCTCAGTCATTTCGTCAGCCGGCTGGGGGAGAAGGCACTTCTGTTGTACCAACTGATTAAAAAGACGCACAAGTTCTCCTGGACTTCGCAAGCCAACACCGCGTTTCACGACATCAAGCGCATGCTATCCACAACACCGGTTCTAGCCACGCCGGCTAGCAAGGAGCCGATGTTGCTCTATATAGCGGCCACCAGCCGGGTCGTCAGCGTCGTCCTGGTGGTGGAGCGCAAGGCTCAGCCGGTTTAGAGACCCGTCTACTACCTCAACAAGGTTCTCTCCCTCTCCAAGCAGAACTACCCCCACTACCAAAAGATGTGCTACAACGTGTACTTGGCATGCAAGAAACTCAAGCACTACTTCCAGGAGCACCCGATCAAGGTCGTGTGCACTACACCCGTTTCGGAAATCATCGGCAATAAGGATGCCACCGGCCGAGTCGCCAAATGGGCCATCGAGCTCGCCGCCTACTCCATCCAGTACGAGCCCCGGCTCACGATCAAGTCACAGGCGTTGGCAGACTTCCTCGTCGACTGGGCCGAGACCCAGTACCTCCCACCGGTGCCGGATTCAGACCACAGGCGGATGCACTTCGACGGGTCAAAGATGCTCGGGGGCTTGGGAGCCGGCATCATGCTCACCTCGCCCAAGGGAGACTGGCTGGAGTACGTGTTGCAGATCCACTTCAAGGCCTCCAACAACGTAGCCAAATACGAGGTACTGGCGCACGGGCTCCGGCTGGCCAAGGAGATCAGTGTCAACCGGATCCTGTGCTTCGATGATTCGGACTTGGTGGTGCAACAGGTGTCCGGGGAATGGGACACCAGAGACGCCAACATGGCCCTGTACCGGTTCCACATCTAGAAGCTCAGCACCTCCTTCGACGGGTGCGAATTTCACCACGTCCCCCGCGCCAACAATGAGGCAGCCGACGCGCTCTCCAAGGTAGGGTCCACCAGGCAGGCCATCCCACCGGGGGTCTCCCTGGAGCATCTGCGGAAGCCATCCATCAACCTGTCGCCGGAATCAGATTCCACCGTCTGGGCGGGAAGCGTTCCGGCGGCCGGAGCAGCGGAAACAGAGCCGGCAGAACCGCCAAAGAAGAAAACTCGCGCCAACTCTGGCCAGGCGGTGCCCTCTGGCTTGCAGGACCCGGGGGCTGCCGGCTCGCCCAGTGGCTCGGGGGCTGCCGTCCCGGATATCCCACCCGGACGGCCCCCCGACACCCGTCAGCCGGAGGACAGGAGCGTCCTCGTCATCCAGGAAGTGCCATCCTGGGCACGGCCTTTCATGAACTACATCGCCAACAGCGAACTCCCGGACAACGAGACACAGGCTACCGGCTACTCAAGGACATCCACCAGGGTGAGTGTCGGCACCACGCTTAGTCAAGGGCGATAGTCGCCAAGGCGTTTCGCCATGGTTTCTACTGGCCCACCGCCCTCGAGGATGCCGAGCAGGTGGTCCGCGCGTGCAATGGGTGCCAACGCTTCGGGCAGCTCAGGCACATGCCAACCTCGGTGCTCAAGACCATACCGATCACCTGGCCCTTCGCAGTTTGGTGCCTCGACATGGTCGGGCCCTTCAAGCGAGCTCGCGCGGGAATGAACCACCAGCTGGTAGCGTGGACAAGTTTACAAAGTGGATCGAGGCCAAGCCTATCCGGAAGCTGGATGGAGCGACGGTTGTTACCTTCTTCACCGACATCATCAACCGTTTCGGCTACCCCAATAGCATCATCACCGACAACGGCATGAACTTCGCCAAGGGGGCCTTCGCCCGGTTCTGCAGCAACAAGGGCATCCGGCTAGACCTCGCCTCCGTTGCACATCCGCGGTCCAACGGGCAAGTTGAACAAGCAAACGGCTTGGTGCTAGCCGGCATCAAGCCACGTCTCATCGAGCCGTTGGAGCGGTCACCCGGATGCTGGATCGAAGAACTTCCGGCTGTGCTGTGGAGCCTCCGCACCACACCGAATAGGTCAACCGGCTAAACGCCATTCTTCCTGGTCTACCGATCGGAAGCCGTCCTCTCCGCCGACATCGAATTCGACTCCCCTCGCAAGCTCCTCTACGACGAGCAGGCCAACACAGAGGTGCGGGAGGACGGGGTGGATCTCCTGGAGGAGGCCCGCGAGCTGGCCCTGTCCAGATCTGCCCTGTACCAGCAGCGACTACGCCGCTACCATTCAAGCCGGATTTGCCCAGTCGCATTCCACGAGGGCGACCTGGTTCTCCGGCTGGTGCAAGACACGAAGGGCATGCACAAGCTAGTACCACCCTGGGAGGGCCCCTTCATCATCAGCCGGGCGGTGCCTAATGACTCCTACTACCTCATTGACGCACAGCAGTCGCGCAAGAACAAGATGGACAAATCGGACGAGGAGACTGAACGTCGTTGGAACGCGGCCCTGCTACGCCCGTTTTACACCTAGTCGCCAGGCAGTGTATGTATCCCGAAAACCCCATGAATGAAAATGCGGACTCCCACGAGAATCTCGGGGGCTCCTTCTAGAAATGTGTACGCACCTGTTCTTCGGTTCAAGTTTTCCGGCTCCGGCAACCCCCTACCCAGGGGATCGCTGGCTGGCCCGGCCTGTTAAACCAACAAACCGGCTGAGTAGTGCGCGATGATGCCAGAGGCCCACTCTTCGTCTCAGCTACAGACCGCAACCCGGCTGTCCGGCTAGCAAGAGCAAAAGCCCGAGGCATCCCACACGAAAAACAAGGAAGAGGCGTGAAAGATCGGGCGTCCCGGCCCCGCAACTAGCTCAAACCAATCCAGCTGCTAAGCCACTAGTACCGTGCGTAATGTACTGTCAGCTCCCTTCGATTCTGGCTGCAGACCGCAACCCGGCTGCCCGGCAAGGACGCAACGAAAACACCAGAACACACGAGAAGGCGACTAAGTGTGTAGAAAGGAGCAAGCCAGTTTTTGAAAAAATAAGCCATTTTCCGGCTAAGATTTGACAGACTAACCTATTAACCTGTGAAGATGTATGTGTATGCATATGTGCGTTCTTGTCCGACTACTTCGAGTCGGAATTCAGGAGAAGGAAAGAAGATTCGAAGTCCTTGCCTTCATCAAGCGCTCCGAATCTCGGTGGCTACATCCACTGGGTGCGCTCGCGTGCCCCTAGTGGAATCTTGTAGTTCCTGACTGACTAAGGGAGTTTAGCCGGCCGTTCGGAGCCCAGGTGAGGGCAAGGGCGGGAGCAAGAAAAGACAAGAAAGATTCGAAGCACACACTCGGCAGCTACTCGAATCTGGGCTACACCTGGAGGCGCTCGCCCCCACTGGAATGTTAGTTCCCTCGGCTGAAGGCGTCCAGCCGATGAAAGCAGCCGATTGGGATGAGGCCGGTCGGATAAAGTTAGAAGAGTGGGGGAAAAACAAGGAAGATTCGAAGCACCTGGCTACGCCAGCTACTCCGAATCTCGGGGGCTACCAAGAGGGCCGCGCCTCACCGAGGTAGTAATTCGTCCGGCTAAAAGTGTGTAGCCGGACGAGGTTAGCCGGGTGAAGTGAGACGAAGCTCCCATAAGTTAACATTAAGACTCAAGAATTCAACATTAACAAGCAAAAGGGAGACGAAACTCCCATAAGTTACCTGGCATCAAAGATAACCGGTACAGACAAACAAGTTTCACGAATAATCTAAGACAAGACAAATACACCCGGCATCCCGGGGTAGCAGCTAAATGGCAGGACCTTTGCCGTGGGGGGGTTCTTGGCCGGCAGAAGCTGGGGGCGGGGGTGGAGCCTCGGTGTTGCTCCGCTCCGGCTGGCAAAGCGGCGCACCGGGGACTCCACATCCGGAGTGTCGGGGGACTCCGAGTCGGTGAGCACCTCGTCCGGATCCATGTAGTCGGCGATCTTGATGGCGGACCCACGAAGCTCCGGATGGGCTTGGCGGATGGCGGCAAGATCAGCTCCGGCACGGAAGCCCCCGTCGATCTTCTCGATGCGAGCATCCTTATACCAGGAAAGCATCAGCGCCAGGGCCATCTCCGCTCCACCCCGCGCCGCCAGGTCCTGCTGCCGGTCCACCGCAGTCGATACCTCTCCTACCTTCGCCGCCAGCTGCGCCATCGTCTCCGGAACCGGAGCCTCCGGCCACATGAAGGAGAAGACGTCCCGTGCCGCCTGACGAAGCTTCACAGCCTCCTCGCCAACAAGGACGACGAGCTCCTGGGCCGTCGGCTGCGCCCGCCGATTCTCCTGCGGCGGTTGTAGGCCAGCAGGTCTATGCCGGGGTAAAAGGCTGTCAGAAAAGAGGAGTCAAATCCGGCTACCGGATCCGGAAAGAAAAGAAGACGGAAGAAAGAACTCACCTTTGGCAGTGTGGCCGACCTGCATCCGCTCCTCCACCAGTGCCTTCTCCTTGACCGCTAGACGTTTTATCTCTTTCTCTTAGTCCTTGTTCTGGGCCTCGAGAAGGGAGAAGGCTTCGTCCCGGCTAGCAAGCGAGGCGTCATACTCCTTGACGGTTGCCTCCAAGCCGTCTACTCGCGCGTGCCAGTCCTTGTTCTGCAAGCGCAGGGTGGAGTTGGACCTGCTCAGCCGGTCGTTCACTTTCTTCAAGCGATCGATCTCGCGCTGGGCGCACAAGAGGACAGCTGCAACGAAGCCGGCTATCAAAAAAAAGAGCCAGACGGATAAAGCAAACTCACTCTGGGAGGTCCCGTTGGTGGAAGCAAGCTTCTGCTCCAGGGTCCGGTTCCCACCGGCTGCGGCCTCAAGCAGCCGGATCTCCTTCACCGCCAGCTCGAGCGTAGCGGCAAGATCCGACAGCGAAGCAGCGGAGGAGGCGTCATCGTCCACGGCGTTGACGACCAAGGACTCCTTCGCCGCGAGCACCACTGTTCGCCACTCCTCCCCGAGCTCCTCGTCAGAGTTATCGTCGCCAACAACGACGAGCTCCTTGCCAGCAGCCCCCCGTGCGCCCGTGGAGGAACCTTCCGGTTGGGGATCCTCCGGCTGGTAGGGGGCAGCCGGCTCAGCTTGAGGAGGGGGCGGAGGCTGCGCCTCAGAGGAAGGAGAGGCGCCGGTTGGATCAGTCGAGGTGCGAGGCGGCGACCCGGCTGGCGTCCGGGCCAGGCTCGCGGCTCCGAAAGAAACCAGCACGCTAAAAAGAAGGAGGAAAAGGCAAGATCAAAACAAGCCAAAGTCAGAAAAGCAAGAAAGAGGATAAACAGGTAGAAACCACCGAGGGATGGGGGAGAAAAACATACCCCGGCATGACCGGGGGCAGCCCTTTCTTCCGGCCAAGACGGCTTGGCGGAAGGGCACCAGTCCGGCTCCTCTTCGGAGCCGGATCCTCCGCCGCAGGCCGGCGGGAGCCGCTCCCACCTGCTTCGCCGTCCGCCGCAGAGCGCGTCACCGGCTCCGCGGTCGGCCCGGCCTCCTCCTCCTCGTGCACTTCCGCGTGCGGGTTGGCGGTCCGCTCGTCGTTCCGGCTGGGGAAGGCGTCACCATCCCCATCCGATTCCTTGCCGGATCGCCGAGCGCGCGGCTCCGGCAAGTTCGGCGCGAATACCTCGAGGGGAGCCTCGCCCTCCTCGCGAAGGATGCAAAGAACATCCGATTTAACGCAAGAGGTCAACCAGACAGAACAAGAAGATAACACAGGGGGAATAAGCAAAATTTCCGGCTACAAGAACTTACCCGAGGCGCGCGGTTCTCCCGGCTGTAGGGATCCAGGCCGAACTTCCATTTCTCTGGCACCCGCTCCTTGCTGATCGTCCACAACCACTCCTTCAAGTTGTGGTAGCGGGGATCACGGCGCGACAACCGGGTCGGGTCCAGCCGGCCGGAGTAGAAGCACATCTTGTGCGCCCGTTGCTGCAGCGGCATCATCAGCCGGGACATCCAGCTAAGAGTGATGTCCCGACCGATTAGCTGGCAGGTGACAAGGGAGCACATGCGTGCCAGCATCACATCCGTCTCCGCATTGTCGCTGTAGATCTTCAGGTCCCAGTGCTTCCGGCTGGACTCGACGTCTTGGAAGGCCGGCAGGTTTATCCGGTCGACGTTGGTGACATTCTTGACGTAAAAATATGACTGCTGCCACAGCCGTACCGTGTCCTGGAGCAAGAATTTCGGGTAGCCGGATTGGGTGCGGGAGTATATGGAGGCGCCTCCGCAGACGACTAGCGGGCCCTTCGTGTACTGCACCTGCGGCCGAACTCGGAAGAGCCGGCAGAAGAGCCCGAGATCTGGCTGGATCCCGAGGTAGCTATCGCAGAACGCCATGAAGTGCGCCAGCATTCCGATTGCGTTGGCGCCGAGATGGTGGAGGCGGAGGTCGAAGAAGGCCAGGAACATGAGAAAGAAGGGATGCAGCGGCAGCGCAAACCCGAGCGCCAGGTGCGAAAGGAAGATGACGCGTTCCCCCTCCACCGGATGCGGCGACACCTCCCCCACCGGTGCCAACCGCACCGCCACCTCCTCCGCCTGCGGGAGGACGCGGGTCACGCGATACTTCGCGATCTGTTCCTCGTTGACGGAGGAGCCGCACCAGGCTCCGCGGTCAGCGGCCATTTCCTGCTGAGGGAGAGGGGCTGTAACGGAGGAGTGTCGGTGGCCCGTAACATCGACGACGGCGAGCGGGCGGCGCAGAGGGCAAGGGCGCAGGAGCAAGAGCATGCGAGGGAGAAGGAGATTGCAGCGGGGGAGCGAAGGAAAAGAACGGCCTCCCCCGCGGCGTCCCTTTAAAGGATCGGAAGGGCCACGTGGCGCGCATCCGGGCACCCCACATCCCAACCACCACCTAGATCCCGTGTGCCAGGACAAGATGCGCAGAAGATCCTGGAACGAGAACCGAAGCGCCGGACAGCAGTTCCCCGAGGCGACGGGCGACAGGACGTTACGCTGCCCGCCGCAGAGCAATGATGGCGCGTCAGCGTGGCGGCGTCGACGCGGCGCCACGGGTAGCGCAACCGCCAGGCTCAGCCGGATGAAAATTCAAAAAGCAAGAAGGAGCGCGTGCACATTTCTCCTAAGGGCGGAATCCACACGCGCTCGGGGGCTAGTGTCAGGGGGATGATCCCCGGGTACCCCACCCGAATAAGAAACAGGACAGCCGGATCGAGTCCGGCTGACCAGATGCAGCCGGACAGGTTAGGATGGGCCGGCTACCACCCAGTAGCCGGATCATAAGGAGGCAGCCGGATACGACGGCACAGCCGGATCCAATCAGAGAGACAGGACGACGTATGATGCGGGCACCGCACGTCTGTGACGATGAAGAGACAGGCAACCACCCTCCCATGCCGAAGACTTTGCGAGTGACGCCGAACAAAGGGCTGTGGCTGATGACGGGCTCGACGGCGCCCACTGTACGACAGCCATACCACTCATACACCGATGTGACATACCATACCGGGTACTGTAGATGACCAGCCGGCTGGGACCCGCTTGTGGGGCCCGCCAGTCGGACTGGCCAGGGAGACCGTTGCCTCTCTGCCTATATAAGGAGAGGCAAGGCCTCCATAGAAAGGGTTGGTCTTAGTGCATTTAAGGCAGTAGCTAGAGAATACAGCTCGAGGAGCACCTGTAGCTCGTATATCCCACATAGACAGATCAGGCAGGAGTAGGGGCTTTACCTCACCACGAGGGCCCCGAACCTAGTACTTCTCGCGTCCCGCTACGCTCGCTTGTATCCAATCCCGCCTGTGGACACCGTCGATAGCTTCCCTGCTAGTCCCCACACCTCTATCTAACCTCCTTAGGTACTGCCGTTCCCAATACAACGACAGCGAAGGTCTCCCGTAGATCGTCGATTAGTGAGGCTTCCTCTTTGGTTTTGATTACAATGTCATCAATGTAGACTTGGATCTTGCGACCAAGTTGGTTCTTGAGGCAAGCCTGCATGCACCATTGATAGGTGGCTCTTGTGTTTTTAGCCCGAAGGGCATTGTATTGTAGCAGAACACACCGAAGGGCATTGTAAACGCCATTTTCTCCTGATCCTCCTCCTTCATTCGAATCTGGTTGTAGCCTGAGTAGGTGTCGAGGAAGCAGAGGCGCTCACATCCCGCGGTGGAGTCGATGATTTGGTCGGTTTGTGGCAGCGAGAAGTGATCCTTTGGGTAGTGCTTATTCAATGAGGTGAAGTCCACGCAAATCCATAGGATATCCGTGTCTTTTTTAGGCACAAGCACTGTGTTAGCGAGACAAGTGCTTTCCTTGATCTCGCGTATGAATTTTGCATCGAGGAGTCTGTTGATCTCCATTCTGACTGCCTTTGCTCTTGGTTCAGACAGTCGCCGAATTGTCTGCTTGACTGGCCTTGCGTCTGGATTCACGTTGAGTGAGTGCTCGGCGAATTCCCTGGGAACTCCTGGCATGTCCGCTGGACACCAGGCGAAGATCTCCCAGTGCTCATGGAGGAATTCGATGAGCGCGAGTTCCTATGCGGAACTCAAGTTGTTGGCGATGAGTGCCGTCTTCGTCGGGTCCGTTGGGTGTACCTGGACTTTCTTCGTATGCACCGATGAGTCGAAGGACAGGTCGTGTGAACTTGGCCTACTCAGGGGAGGCAGACTGTTGTCTGTCGACTCCTTCAATCTTGCGAGTTCCTCCTGAATGCCGAAGCACTGGGAGATTCTGTTGAATTCCTTGTCACAGCTGTCGGACCTCTCGAAATTTCTATTGATTGTGATTACGCCGTTTGGACCAGGCATTTTCATCTATAGGTAGGCATAGTGCAGCACTGCCATGAACCTTGCGAACGCGACACGTCCGAGGATGCAGTGGTATTGCGAGGGCCAGTCGACGACCTCAAAGTCGATGCGCTCTCACCAAAAGTTTTGTGGCATGCCAAAGATGACGTCGAGGTTGATTTTGCCCAGGGGATATATGCCCTTCCCTGGGACGATGCCATGGAACATCGTGTCTGAAACTTCCAGACAAGTCAGAGGGATCCTCATCACATGCAAGGTACTTGCGAACATGAGGTTAATGCCACTACGGCCATCCATGAAGACACGACTCATATCGAAGCCCCCGATCTGTGCCTCGAGTATGAGGGGACAGTGGTTGAGACAAGGGTCTTGGCGCAGGTGGTCATGCCTGTCGAAGGTGATGCAGGAGTCGCTTCCGCTGAGGTACTCAGTGGTCGAGGGTGGAGAATTTATCGCCAGATTGACTTGGCGAGTGATGGCCTTCTGCATTCGATTTGAGGGACAGCCTTTTTGGATCATCCTCATGTTGCCCATGGCTCGTGGGTATGACTCGCCTCCGTGATGCTGGACCGGTGCGGCCGCGGGTGGTGGCGGTCTGGGCGGTGGTGGAGGAGCTCCATGTGCCACAACGCCTGGGGCGGCTCCATAGCCCATGTTGACCGCATCGTGATTCATCCGAGCCAGGCCTTCGTGGAGTTTGAGGAACTCTCGGCACTCCTTGAGAAGGTGGCTGGATTTCTTCTTGCCGTCGTGCTTGTCGATGTAGGAGTGCATGTTGCATGGGCCAGACAGTTTGTCCTCGATAGATGTTGTAGGTGCCTCCTCGTGAGTGCGGCACTGCCACACCTGTGTGGTTTTTCTGCTATCGCGGTAATCACCACTACAATATCTGCTGTTGTGGTTGTCGTCTCATTTGTCGGTGTAGCCGACTGCGACCATATTGACCTTGTCGCGCTCATCGTAAACGTGCATCTGACGTTTGCCTCAGCTGTCGCTTCTGCGCCCGAGGTCATCTTTGTCATCGGAGTAGGTACGGTTTTTCACCGAGTCTTCTCCGTCAGCCCACCGATTTGTGATTTCCATCAGGTGGTCGATCGTTTTGGGCTTCGAGCTCCCCAGCTCCTCCCTGAGCTCTATACGGCGGACGCCGCCGTTGAATGCGCGTTCCTCCCAGATGTTTTCTGTGGAGTTCTTGATGATGGACCACCTCTAGATGTACGAGCTCAGTGATTCGCCAGATCTTTGCTGGCAGCTTCATAGTTCTTCGATTGATGCGGGCCTTTTATAAGTGCCCTCGAAGTTGCGCAAAAAGCTGCAGACCAGCTCTTCCCAGCTACGAATGGATCCGCGCGGGAGATTGTTGAGCCATGCGCAAGCGGCGCCCTGTAGTTGTAGCTGTAGGTATTGCATGGCCGTGCTTCGACTCCTACCCTGTAGCCTAACGGAGGAGATGTGGTCCTCCGACCAGATTTTCGGGTCCTGCAGGCCGTCAAATTTTGGGTTCTCTAACTAGAGCTTGAACCCCTTAGGCATTCGCTTCTGCCCGATGGCTCTGCTGAAGCATCTGGCGCCGCAGAGTTCAGTCTCGTCTTCTTCCGAGTCAGTCGAACGAGCATGTCTTGTCTGCATATTGTCGACTTTGCGCTATGTGAGGTCATCGCACGCGTCATAGTCGCGGTCTTGCCGCCGTGAGTGACATTGCCGAGACAGATCGTGACTGTCGTCCCTGGAGGAGTACGAGTAGTACTTTTCCGGAGCCTTGGTTTTCTTTGGCTCTGGTGTTGGTTCTTTGTCGTGGGTGGCCTCGATTAGCCCTAGGCTTGCGATAGTAGATCGGTGAATGGGAGCTCATGGATCACCAGCCGGTGGCTGGTGGTCGAGGAGGTACATGGTAGCCGCCGTCACCGCAGCCTGCTTTGTTTTTGGGAGCACGTTGCCCCGCGTATCCACCGTCATAGATATGAAGTCGAGGACTTTTGCAGCTTCTACGCGTTCTTTCTCGGTGAGGTGGGCCAGTCGAGATCGCCTCTTGTTGGCCATGTACTCGTTGCCCTTGAGGAGGATCCTCCATGGAGGAGAGCCCAGCTCGTCGAAGACTCGACTCGTCCGCCGCTTTTCTGCGTGCTTCGAGTTGCACGATCACCTGTTGCTAGTGCTTGAATTCCTCCTTTAGCAGCCAATGGTAGCCCATCAGCATGTCTTGCGGTGCGTTGGGGGTAGAGGATTGCCCCATAGAGCCCCACGACAGTGGGACCACTCGTTGTCGTTGAGCTTGATCATCATGCGCTCGCCGGTGTTCTCATTCATCGTGAGCGCCGGTTCTTCCCTCGTCCCATTGTTGACGGGAGCACCATTACCACTGTTGGTGGGGCCGCCGATTGTGACTGGTATGCCACCATTGGGCGTACTGCTGCTGGGCAGTCCGGTGCTAGATCCGATGCCAGTGTTTTCGCGATTGACGCTGGTGTCGCCCGCGTTGATGACGGTGCAAATGAAGTGGTTGGGGAAGCTGTTGCTCCCGCAACTTTCAGATCCGGAGCCGTAGGCTCCATCTTCTATGACTAGGTCACCCAGATTGGATCCACGACTACTGTCGCTGTCCGTACTCCCAGCTATTGCTGAGGTGTTGAGCTTGCTGAGGGTGGCGATTGGTGGCGGGAACCATGATGTTGGAGCAATCGCGGGTGCCGTTGGCTTGTCACGCATGTGAAGCGTGCCAGCTGGCCAACCTAGAAGCGGAAGCTCCCAATCGCCAGACTAATTCCATCACCCACGGACTCGAAAGCCGGGAGAGTGGTCGGTGTGTGGACGATGAAGTCAAACGCGCCGAAGAGTTGGCGAATCTCTGCTGTTGCACAGTTGTAGATCGCGGTTGACGGGGCCGAAGAAGCCGCGACATCAGCACTCCCAATTCCCACAGACGATGAAAATTAACGAGGGTTTAACTCGTCAATGCCCATTGTTAGGGATTTGGGTTTTGGAGAAGGAGGGAGCGCTGGAGGCATCAATCGGCTAGCAAACAAGCACACAGGGACGCAAGATTTACCCAGGTTCAGGCCTCGTAGAGGTCCCTACTCATGCTTGTCTGCTCTTGGAGTTAACGAAGGAATCGAAGATTACAGGGGCACGCAGATGCAATCTGGCAAGAGTTGTGGAAACTAGGGTTGTGATTGTCCTCCTCGCCGCCCCCTCCTAGCCTTTATATAGATAGGCTAGGTATCGAGTAGCAGGTCGAGGCGGTTACAGATTAGGGTTCGCCCTTTGAACTTTCTATCCTAAGCTTTCTTCTTGTCTCACAAACAATCAAATAATCCGTGGGTCACCCGAATTCTGTATTGGGCCTTGGCAACACCATGAGCTTCTACCGTATCTGGGCCGTATATACCAAACTCGAGTACCTGTAGGGTATACCCATGTCACCGGGTGGCCCATAGTTGGTAGCAAGACCTGTGGCCTGCTGTGCGGCCCAGTTAGACCGATCCTGAAGGGAGGCCCATGCCAGATTAAGGAAGGCTACACAGGAGTCACCGACATACGTGGAGCCTTGGAGTACATGACACGAAAGACTACTTCGTATTAGTGTAGGACTCTTTACCTTGTCCGGCAAGGAACTTTCCATGTAAACCCTAGGTCTTGGAGCCTTTATAAGCTGGCATGTGGGAGCCTTTAGGGAACAACCTCTCAGATTGTTGCGTATAATGTGCAACACCTCGCATAGCAAACCTATCTCTGTAACTCGACGTGTTGCCATTATAGTGATTTATAGCAGGAGTAGAGTTCCGCCACCATTGTGGGAATTGAACCTGGGTAAGCTGTGTTACCTTGACCTGCCAACTCTCTGCCTTACCCCGTGTCTCTAAACATGCACTTTGAGGACCCCTCCATGGCATACTCGTCGGCAATACCACGACAGTTGGAGCCCACCATGGGGAAAGAGGCGCTTCGAGCTCTACACCGGGTGAGGTCTAATCTCTTCGCAGGAATCAACGACACCATAGCCATCGGTCGCATTTTCTTCTCCGGCAACGTCCCGATCGTCCCTCCAGATGAGTTCTGGGTGCCGGCAAAGACGAACCCCACGCGCTGCTCCATCATCCCCATCGGAGACATCCACATCTTCATCGGCGAAACTGACTCGGGTCCTAGATCCCAGGAACTTGGAAACTCGTCAAGCTCCGCATGGACCGCCTATGAGCAGGATACGTTCGCGGAAGGATCTGGGCCATACCTCTCCTTGAAGTATGGTGGCTCGGATCAGGAAATTTCAAGGCCCACCCAAACCGCCCCTGTGCAGGATATAAAGGTGGAAGGACCCCGCAAAGCCGCTTGGCTTCCTCGAGCATTAGATATGTGCAGGTCACACTTTTTCGGCATCGTCTCCATTATTGATCTAGCCAGATACGTTCAAAGGGATGGAGAACCTCCCCGCGAATACCTTGCTAGATGGATGAGGGTGAGGGAAACCCTAGAGGGTGACCGCGCCGACGAGCTTGTGTACCATTTCGTGGAAGGGCTCACGCCTGGAACACTCCTCCGGCATACCCTCCGAAGGCGGCATGCTGCAGGTCCTCTCACCCTTGGTGAGATGGTTGCCATCGTCAATGAATACACGCATGACAATGAAGAGGCCATGGCGGCAACCGCCGTCGTAGCCGGAGGAGGAAACAACAACAACAACAACAACAACGGCCCGCCTCCATCACCCTCCACATCCGCCATTGCCAACACTAAAGCCAACTCTGACTCCATCCTCGACGCACTTTATGCCGACATTAGTATGGATGCCGGTGGCTCAGATGCTAACTCGGAGGAATACAACGTTGTTATGACGGAGATTGAGCAGGAGATCGAGAAGGAGGAGCGCACCGAGAAGACCAACACCTCCCACCAGGTGCTAGTCGGCATTGGAACGTGATGGAAGAAGACGAACAAGAACCGGAACGTGAGAGAGCTCAGCCCATGCTAGTGGTCACCAGAGCAGCAGCAACTAAGAGGGCCGCCGAGCCTCCAGCTCCAGCCAAAGTTGTGCCCCCTCCGGTTATACGCCCGCTACCGGCGCAGGAACTTACCACGACCCCCAGTATGGCCCGACAATCAAATCAGCCACCAATGCCACTGTCAACGTCTGCAGCCAGCAACCTACTGGACACTCCTACTGACAAAGCAATCTATGGCGCACTTATTGTTGAGCCAATCTGGAGCATTACAGAACTTGATGAGAAGTGTGCGGAAATCTTGGCGTAGGCCAAGTGCATCGCAGAGCAGGGGGCTAAGATGGACGAAGACATGGACAAGGCGCAACAATCCATCAAGGCGGCGAGAGCTATGGAGGCCGAATACAAGCAAGTGCTATTAAAGCAAAATACAAAGAAGGTACCAGCTCACGTCGTCGAAGATCCCGGCGTTGGGATATAACGGGTCTAAGCCAACAAAAGCCACCCCTTACATAGATTCAGAGGGGAGGCAGGTCATGCCAACTCTCGCTCTCAACATTGCCGTCGCTAAGACCCTCCTAGAGCAGGACAGGTCGCCAGAAGCAGTTGCTCAGGTGTACGACCTTGTCGCTAAGGCATGCAAGCAACAGGAAAAGGCTACCTCGCAGAGGATTGAGTCCAATCAGGAGCTTTGCCAGTCAACCCTAAATAGCCGCAGAAGGCCAAAATCTCCCCGTGATGAGGGATCCCACACAGGCTCCATAGAGCGAAGACGAAGAGAGGCACGCAATAGGGCCGACACCATCCCCATATCCTCCGATCATGGAGAAAAGGCTCGTCCCCACCGGCTGCCACCTCCACCACCATCTCGGCATCATGAGGAACCAGAGCTACGCCACCACACAAGCATGCCACCTCCAAGGCGGTCCTAGCCTAGCGTCATTACACGCGATCAGGGAGAATAGCCTCGGCATGCCAGAGAGCGCAGCGGCAATGACGGACACAGAAGCAGGTCCCACTAGGAACCGCCACGTCCGACAAGCAAACACGATAGGCGTGAGGAATCACAGGAGGGGCACAGCAAGAGAGCTAACCCACCGCCTCCACCGCCGCCATCACCACCTAGCAGCCATCACGGCGGAAGACACGGTGGATCTCATAGATCACGCCACAATTCCCCTCTCCATGATAGAAAAGGGAAGCCGACAGAGCCATACGATGCACGTACACGGCTGGACAAGATCCAAGAAGCTCGGGAGATCCCATACCTTGGGCCACGTTGTTTTGGACCAGTAATACGGGCCACAACCTACCCCAAGGGCTCCGGATAGACTAGACCATCAAGCCATACAACGGCACGGCCAGGCCAACAAAGTGGTTGTAGGACTACAGCGAAGTGATCCACATCGCAGGGGGAAACCCCAATGTCGCTGTTAAGTACCTCCCACTCATGTTGACCGGCACTGCCCAACAATGGATCGACGACATACCGGAGAAATCAATATGCAATTGGTTGGACATACATGAAGCGTTCACCAAAAATTTCGAGGGTACGTACAAACGTCCCTATACTGTCGGAGACCTACATCGGTGTGTGCAAGAAAAGGACGAAACCTCCTGTGCCTACCTCTCTTGTTGGCTAGATATTAAAAATTCCTTTGGAGGGGTGCAAGAACAGACTGCTATGGCCGCCTTCTTTGATGGTCTATAAAAGGGAACTTTGCTCCAGCATACGTTGAAGCACAAGCAAGACAACAATGAGCTCAACCTCAACGCAATGATCACCATGGCTAGCGAGTTTGCTGCTGCTGATGACGACGCCCGTGGATCGTTGCCGGCGATAGAAATCCCTACCCAGGATAGGAAGAACAACAATAACAAGCGGAAGAATCTGTCCGAAGAAAAGCAAGTAGCTGACATGGTCGCCGCAACGTTCACCGGCAGAGGCAATGGCTGTCAGCGTGGACATGGTCGGGGGGCTAGTAGTGGCCAGTAGAGGAGTGACACTACACCCTCAGCGCGATGTGTTCCCCAAACTTACGAAGAGTACCGCGATATGCCGTGTTTCGTCCATCTCGATGCCAGTGGAAAATCCACCCACACCAACCGCTAGTCCAAGTTTGTCAATGATCTCAAGGAGGACCCTGAGTCCGGCTACAAGCAAAGTCAGAAAAACAAACCCCGCAGAAGGGGCAAAGGGAAGAAGAAGGAGGAAGAGCCCAAGGAATCAACTGACATGGATGAGGACATGGACCCAAAAACTTCCGACAAGGGAGAGGATAAAGGGAAAAATCCCTTCAAAAAGAAGGCTCCATGTTACCACGCCTTCCTTGGCACCCCAACCGTCCGGGCCCAGAAAACCTCTCTGAGGATACTGATGGCTACCCTCCCTCCGGTTCCCCAGTACGTCAGGTGGTCAGAAGTTCCAATTACTTGGGATAGGAAATATCACCCAAAACTTATCCTTACAGAGAACCAGTATGCCATGGTCATCAACCCTTTGATTGACGGCATGGAGTTCACTAAGTGCCTCGTGGATAGTGGAAGCAGAATCAACATCATGTACCTGGATACACTGCAGAAGATGAAGTTGATGGAGACCCAGCTAAGGAAGAGCAACAACGTGTTTCATGGGGTTGTCCCTGGCCGACAAGCAAATTCCCTGGGCTGCATCACCCTTCCGCTCGCTTTTGGCGATGTCAACATCTACCGCCAAGAACACATGACCTTTGAAGTGGTGCCCTTCATGAGCATGTACCACGTCATCTTCGGACGCGGCATCTTCCACTCATTCCTCGCAAGGCCATGCTTTGTCTACAACAAGCTCAAGATTCCCAGACCAAATGGTGTCATCACCATTGACAGAAGTTTCACCAAGGCACGGGAGTGCGAGATCAGTGAAGCCGCCTTCACCGAAGTAGGCATCTATGGTGAGGAGTTCAAGGAGATCTAGAACCAGGTCGATGCCTCGGAGATGCCGGCTTCGAAGAAGAAGATCATTGCTGCTGAACCCGCCTTCAAGGACGCCATCAAGACCAAGCAGGTGGAGCTTGTCGAAGGTGATTCCTCCAAGACCATCGCCATTGGCACAGACTTGGATCCCAAATAGTAAAGCGCGCTTGTCGAGTTCCTTCATGAGAATAGGGACATCTTTGCCTAGCTACCTGCTGACATGAAAGTTGTACCTAGCAAACTTGCCGAGCATAGCTTAAATATTGATCCTAATGCCAAACCGGTGAAATAACCTCTACGACGCTTTGGGGACAAAAGACGAAGGGCTATAGGCAAAGAAACATCTAGGTTACTTAAGCCTGGCTTTATCCGAGAAGTTATTCACACTCGATGGGTGGCAAATCCTGTACTTCTCCCCAAAAAGGGAACCAATGAATTAGGAATGTGCGTTGATTACACCGGCTTGAACAAAGCGTGTCCGAAGGATCCATTTGCTCTGCCTCGCATTGACCAAGTCATTGATTCGACGGATGGCTCGGAACTTCTGTGTTTTCTCGATGCCTATTCAGGATACCACCAGATCTGGATGCAAAAGTCGGACCAATTGGCCACTTCATTCACCACACCCTACGGCACATATTGCTACGTCATGATGCCCTTTGGGTCAAAAAATGCTGGTGCTACATACTAGCGGACAATGCAACATTTCCTGCACGACCAAATAGGTCGCAATGTACACGCTTGCCTGGACGACATCGCGGTAATGTCAAAGAAATCAAATGATCTTATCGCTGACTTGCAGGAAACCTTCGACAATCTCCAGAAATACAACATGATGCTGAACCCAAAGAAGTGCGTGTTCGGGGTACCATCCGGCAAACTGTTGGGCTTCATCATTTCGCATCGAGGAATCAAGGTGAACCTGGGGAAAATCAAGGCCATCCTCGACATCAAACGCCCGACATGCCTAAAGGACATACAAAGGCTCACAGGCTGCGTTGCAGCAGTAAGCCGGTTCATTAGCCGACTTGGTGAGAAGGCTATGCCGCTCTACAAGTTACTCAAGAAGGCAGACAAATTCACATGGACAGACAAGGCTGACCCAGCACTTCAGGAGTTGAAAAGAATACTCTCCTCCCCACCTATACTTGCAGCACCAGTGCCAAGGGAGCCTATGTTAGTTTACATGGCGGTGACCAACCGAGTAATTAGCATCGTCATCATGGTGGAGCGCAAGGAACCAACACACGAGTACGGAGTTCAGCGACCTGTTTACTATGTAGGCAAGGTTTTGAAGGAATCCAAGCAGTGTTACCCGCACTACCAGACGATATCTTATGGAGTTTTCCTTGCTTCACGTAAGCTAAGGCATTATTTCCAAGAGCACCCCATCATAGTAGTGAGCAAAGCTCCACTGTCCGACATCATCAACAACAACGACGCTATAGGGAGAGTGTCAAAGTGGGGCATTGAACTTGCCACCTTCAAAATCACCTACAAGCGACGCGACGCTATCAAGTCACACACTTGCTAGTAGTAGTGGATAAGTTCACAAAATGGATTGAAGCTAAACCCATTAGAAAGCTTGATGGGGCAACAACCCTAAAATTTGTCCGAGATCTAGTGGTGAGATTTGGTCTCCCACATAGAATCATCACCGACAATGGCAGAAATTTATCTCTCAGAGAAGTTGAGGAGTGCTGTCATGAGAAAGGCATCCGCCTTGACCTAGCATCTGTGGCACATCCACAGTCAAATGGGCAAGTTGAAAGGGCCAATGGACTAATTCTGCATAGAATCAAGCCACGCTTAGAGGCACCTCTACGTAGAGAAGCTGGAGCCTGGGCGGAGGAACTACCATCTGTCTTGTGGAGTTTAACAACAACACCCAACAGATCCACCGGCTTGACTCCTTTCTTCATGGTTTATGGAGCAGAAGCAGTTCTCCCATCCGACATCCTCCACGATGCACCAACACTTTCCACCTACAAGGAGGATGACGCTGAAGAATCTAGACGACTATCTGTGGACCTACTTTAAGAAGAGCATGTGCTGGCATGCCAGAGATCCGCCATCTACCAGCAGAAGCTGCGCGGATACCATAGTCACCGCGTAAAGCATCGCTCGTTTAAAGAGGGGGATCGGGTGCTTAGACTCAAGCAGGAGAAATCAATCAAACTATCCCTGCCTTGGGAAGGACCGTTTTTCATAAGAAAAGCATTTCTAAATGGTTCCTATTACCTCGTCGATATTCACGAGTTGAAAGATAGGCCAAAAAATAGCAAGGGCAAGCAACATGACTCCGATGACGATTACCTAGAGATAGATCGGCCATGGAACATAGCACAACTACGTCCCTTTTACACTTAGCACATTTATATTATGTAATAAGTTTCTTATATGATCAATGAAATAAAGCATTTGGTTCACTCATATTCTCTGAGTCTTTTACCTCCTTTAGTTGTTCATTTTTTGGATCATATAAACCCTTTATGCGCAAGGTTGCATTTTCCCTTGTGAAAATTCCGCTTACGTGCGTTAGCTTAAGTTTTCTAAAGTTTTTATGTGGATTCCGGAGTAGTGACTTTTCGGCACTCAAAGCCGGTGATTTTGTTCTTGGGTTCTTGACGGTGCTATTAAGCATCATCACCTGAGAGCATAATTCTGTGCTGCTAGTCTTCCGTCTCAAGAAAGGTCAAGCATACAAACCAGAATAATGGATAATCCAGCACTTGCTTAAAAAATATATACACATGCTGGAAACAAATAAATTGCAGGAAGCTTGAGTACAAGTTTTTCGGCCTTAGCCAAAACATAAGTTTTTTCCGCATACACATTGGAGAGATACATTTAATACAGACATTGTTTTTCATGGCTCTGCTATAGGGGGCTTCGTGGTGGCATCATCAGGAGAGCTAGGCCGGGGGAGCTCGTCAAACTCTGAAGGAGAGGGGCTAGACTCAGACGAGGCCATATAGTCATCCAGGATCTCGGCAGGCATGAAGACATCAGCCATTACCATCTTGGCAAATCTGGTATCGAAACCAGCAAGAGAGTTCCAAATAATATCGGTATCGATCTCTTGTCCTTCCTCGTCCAGCTTGGGCATGCTGGAAGTCACCAAGTCAATGTCGGCATTGTCGTAGTGATCCTTGATGAAGGACAGGGTCATCCTGGCACCAGCACGGACGCAAGAGGCTTTCTAGTCCTTGACTTTCTCGGGGGCTCGGCGTAGGATTTCCATACTTGGCTGCTAAGTATGCCGCCTTGATATTGATGCCCATAGGTTGAGCTATCTCTTTAACTTGAGCAATGGCGGTGCTGACGAAGTTGCTGGCAAGAATCATCCATTCCTTGAGGTCTGGAGCACCTTCTCCCAAATTAGCTAAGCCAATAGGGGCTATGGTTTGCAAAAGAAACAAGGGCCATGAGCACAAACCAATCAAAGAATCGTCTACAATATAGAAACGACCAAGATGGAGGAAGGTTACCGAAGATGCTTGTGTCTGCTTGAGAGCATGACTCCGCCAATGCATCCCTCTCCTTATGGAAGGTCTTGTATACCTCAAGGTTCCTAGTGTTCTGCTCTTTAGCAGCTTGGTTCTGTTCCTTAAGCTCGACAATCTTGCCTTTCAAGCATTGCATCTCGGAGTCAGCAGATTCTTGCAGCACCTTCATCACTGCCTCATGGCCTTTGACGGCCTCAGCCAGGTCCTTCTTCAGAATTTTGTTTTCATCATCGAGCTCTTGCATATGATTGGATTGCTCGACGATGCTCTTGGCCTTGGTAATGGCTTCTGTAAGACGGAAATCAGAAAGTGCTATCAGAAGACGGAAGAAATTATTCAATGATAAAAGCAAGGAGCTATTGTAGGAAACAGACTCTGGCTATTTTTCATCTGTTCCTGCAGGAATTTGGTTTTACCCTATTCAAGGTCCAGTTCCTTCCGAAGAGCAACAAACCTCTCATTGGCGGCTATCCTCCGTTTATTCTCATTCTGCACAAGATGTTAACATGCTTAGGTTCTCTAGAGCATCTAGTCGGAACTATCCAGTTTCAACTAAATGCTCGGGGCCTACACGGACAAGTTCTACACTTAGTTGTTTGGAGCACTCAGGCCAATAACTATTGGATTATCTGCCTAAGAGCTCAAGGACTACAGTGGGAGATACTACGCAAACTAAGGTAAGTGAAGTTCAAAAAACTTACGATGGCAAACTAAGGTCCAGGCATTCTTATAGATTGCGTCGGCCTGCTTGATGAGTTCATCCAGGCTCAACGTCGGAGGAGTCGCAGCCAATGGAGAGGTTGAAGCCGGAGGCATGGATGAAGACCTAGCTGCCTCCTGCACGTTCAAAGCAGATGATAGCTCGAAGGGTCCCGCCTCGATCATTGCTTCTACGTCCACCTCTTCCTTCCCTTTCTCGGTGGCATTTTTAGCCGGAGCTTTAGCCACTTTAGAGGAAGTACGCTCCTGCGTCGCCTGGCTGCTGGGAGAAACGTCTGCCTCGACAGAGCATGAGACATCAAGAATTGCATTGATATTTGTCTCGATGGCGGAGGTCTCAGGAATGACGGGAGATGACGGCCCAGCGGGACCAGTAGAAGGCTTAGCGGCAGGAGTAGGGGGAGCGGTGGCAGAGAGAACTTGGCAGACAGATCCTTGGTCAGCATATCACGAATGTTTTTTGACCCTCCAACACCTTTGGAGGATCGCTTCAAACTAACACCGGCTTTCCTCCTGAAACGTACAAAGTATAAGTACAAGAGTTGAAATAAGGTATGAGCTAAAAAATACAAGTCGGAGAATGAAAGTACTTATTCCACGGCAGGAGCCTTGGTGAGGGGAATGCCGGTGGTCTTATTATTCTTCTCCGCCTCTAAGGCGGCAGTGAAACGGTTGGAGACTCCACTCTCTAATTTCTTCTTCTTGGCCTCGGAAGTAGCCTTAAAGGTGGAGATCTTCCGCTTTCGTGCTTCTGGAGGTGGTTCATCCTTGGGGGCGTTGTCGTTGGACAACACTTGGATATCCTTCAGATTTGGATCATAGACCTGGGAGGCCATTTGATCCGCCGCCAAGGTCGCCAGCTGGGATACAGAGGAGTGTTAGATGGACAACTTCAAGTCAGAAAAACCTTAGAGCATATAACGAGTAACAAAGGAAATAGAAGCTACCTCTGGGCATGTACCACAATCGAACATGTTGTAGGTGATCTTGAATCCCCGCTTCTTGTCCCTCACCCTGACGATGTCCTTAAGCCGGAGCTTGATGGAGTCAGTAGAGAAGTTATCCCGTGAAATTCGCATGGGATCCCTCCTGTCTTGAGTATACTTATGCATCAAATCGGCGTGATACTGCAGAGGCTGGATCCGCCTAGTGAACCAGCACATGGCAAGGTTCAAGCCCGTCAGACCTCCGTCTAGGAGCCATTCGATCCGCCTTACGGCGCGATTGGCTTCGTCATTGGAGGGAAGAGAGTCTGGGGTCCGCCATGCTAGAACTTCAGTGGCAGCTCCATCGACAAAGTTGGGGTAGGTCTCAAGGCGGTCAGGAAGAGGGACATCTGGCCCATTGATACGTTGCAAACGTATCTATAATTGTTGATGTTCCATGCTTGGTTTTTATCTACTTTCTTATGTTTTGTCCACACTTTGGAGTACTTTCTATACACTTTCTTGGACTAACCTATTAACAAGAGCCACACTGCCAACTGCCTGTTTTCTGCTGTTTTTGGTTCCAGCAATGTCAGAAAATGAATATTCTCGGAATTGGACGGGACAAAAGCCAAAGTCAGTTTTTCACCGATGTGGAACAAATTGAAGAATTTAGTGCTTGGAAGGGTGCATTTCAACTTGCTAGTTTGCTTGAAAATACTGATGATTCACCTTATAAATATGAGGTTTATGATAGACTTAAATTTTTCTTTGATAAATACAAGGAAGAAAATGGCTACATTCTTCAATATATTAATAGATGTTTTCCACAAATGGAAGAGACTAATGCCTTGCAGGAGCTTATGGAAGAAGAAATTGCTGAAACGGGAAGCTCATTAGATGAAAAAGAGGAGGAGAGTGGTGAACAAAAGGAGGAAGAATGGATTAGCTACCCATGTCTACCTTCTAATGAGAGTAACTCTTTATCCCTTACATTATTTGATTGTCCCCCATGCTTACCAAAGGAGGATGAATGTTATGCTCATGTTATCTATGGTAATCCTTTATTTGTGCCTAACTTCGAAATGCATGGTACTAAAGAGTTTTGCTTAGAAAATGTTTATGATAAAGCTCTAGACGATGGTCCTATATTGAATGATCAGTCATCTTGTTATAGAATTGTTAAAAGTGGGTTTGAAGGTTTTAATCCCACTATTTTTGAGCTTGATAAAAATTATGTGTTTGTAGATCATGAAAAACATACTTTATGTGATATTTATATTGTTGAGTTTATTCATGAGGATACTGAAAATTATTATGAGAGAGGAAAATATGGTTGTAGTAGTTTTCATGGTATTGAAACACCTCGCTATGTGCTGAAAGTTTTGAAGTTGCTCTTGTTTTATCTACCCATTCTTGTTACCATGTGCTTCTTTGATTTAATTATTACAAGATTCCTATGCATAGGAAGTGGGTTAGACTTAAATGTGTTTTGAATTTCCTTCTTGATGCTCTCTTTTACTTCAATTCATATTTCTTATGTGAGCATCATTGAAATTTCTTATGCCTAACTTAAAGGCGTTAAAGAAAAGTACTTATTGGGAGATAACCCAAAATTTTTAGATGAGTCTCGGAAGTTATTAACTCTATAATAACTGCTCCTTATCCTTTTTATTTGCTTTTTGTGCCAAGAATAACCTCTAATGAGAGAGAAGTAATGATTGGGAAAGTTGCTGTCCCGAAACAGATTTCTGTGCTTCACGTAAAAATTCGTGTAACATATTTGTATGTTGTTTTGAGACATGAATTTTTGTGCTTCTGCCCAGGTTGTTTTCTAACTTCCGTTAGTTCAACACTTTTTGATTTGAGCAACAGGAGGTCTTCAAAAAAATTGGTTTTTACCTGCTAGTCTGTTTTGACAGATTTCTGCCATTATTTGCATTTGCTTCTTGTTGGTTCCTATTTGAGTTCTTTTGGGGAATTGAGATTTTTGAGGGAAGTGCTACAGTAGCTTGTGTTTTAATGGAAGTTTTATTGTTGTTGAAAATTAACCTAAAGACTTATTATCTTGAGTGCACTAATGTTGCTAATAAAGATTGTGTGAAATTTTGTATGCGGGAAAAATTTCAGGTGTATGGAGGGAATGATGTAATGAGATGAAGAATAGACTAAAGCTCAAGCTTGGGGATGCCACCCTGTGTCACCCCAAGAAATATTCAAGAGGTACAAGCGTCAAAGGTTGGGGATGCCCAAGGCATCCCCTTCTTCATCAATAAAAATCTCAGGTTTCTTCCAAACACTTCATTTTTATTGTTTCATGCACAGTTGTGTTGTTCTTGGAGCGTCTTCTTTTTTTTTTTTTGGTTTTCCATTTGCTTGGTTTTATTAGTTTGCTGAATAAATTGGTTGGACCCCCTCTTTCATGCATTGGTTTTCAAATAGTTTGGTTTAGATTGGAAAGAGTAGGAAAGTTCATGCTTAAGTGGTAAGAGGAGCTTGGGTTTTGACTGTGGCCTATGCTTTGTCATGCCATGGTTGATATTGTTTTGGCTTTATGCTTAGTGATCTTTGATGTAGCATGACATGTTATAAACAATTGAGATTGCTTAATGTGGCTTGGAAGAATCATCGTTGTTTTAGCATATTAAAGCATAGTATTGTGGTATTCTCCTTCGATGCTTTATTTGGGTTGACTTGGAGCATGCTCACACCATGTTATGACTATCCCAAGTCACCATAAGCCTTTATGATCCTTTAGTTTTCAACTTGTAGTATCACTTTATGCTTGGATTAATGATGTTTTGTTGCTCTGCATGATTATGGCCATTATTGCTCTCTTAGTTGGTCACTCCCAGTCTTTTGCTAGCCTCCATAACCAAGTATGAGTTCCACTCATGCATCCAACTCCTAAAACCAAGTTATTCCAAAGAGTCCACCATACCTACCTATTAGCATTTGCTATTCCAAGTATATTCATGTTTTTATGTACCTTCCTAATTAAACTTGTTATGAGAAAACTAGTGATTAAAGATCTCACAAACTTGATGGCACACTTTACTTTTCTTGCGCTTAATAAACTTGAACCATTGTGTCGTCTATGTTGTATATGCTTGCACTTATATGTTTGGGATTAGCAGAACCATGTTATCATGGGGAAAGCTTTCAACATTGCACCTGTACTTTGTACCTAGTTGATATCATGCTCTTTTGTCTATGGATGTCATCGGTGTGAAATGAAAGGGGAGCTTGTAAGTCCATGGAGTTATGTATGTGTGTTAGAGAAATGCCTGGGACGCCGGTCTAATCCATGTTGTCATGGTGGAAACCTGCAGCGTAACCATAATGAGCTGTCTATGAAGCATTCTTCTTATAAAAAAGAGTCGATATTGAGAAAAAATAGAAAAAGAAAAAAAAGAGATATGAGAAAAGAGGAAAGAGACAAAAAAAGCACCATTTTCCCATGGTAAATAAGAAGATTGCTGAGATGCTCGTTGTCTGCTTGCCTTGTCATTTTGATATGGGGATTCTTCCGTATCATCAGGCAAGGGGTACCACGTTGGCGGTTCTCTATGATACACATGTACTTACTATGACAAGAACTTACCGGTAACTAAACATGAGTAGCATGAGGAGCGGCCCTCGTATTCAAGGGACATGAGATTTCCAACGTATACTTCGTCAAGTATATACACCATAGTTTGTTCACTTTAACCTTAATCACTTCAAGATGCTTATGATAGGGGCAATGACAGCTGAAATATAATAAGTACCATAATTTTTGGAAGATCTTTATCAAACTTGAATCCCTGCTTCCTTCTATGAAGGCCTTTCTTTTAATTTTATGTTGAGTCTCCTCCTTCTATCTTTATGCACCTACTTTGAGAGCATAGTGGCCATTCTTAGTTCTATGTGCATTGTACCAAGACTTGTTGATTGATGCATAACTTTGATATTGCCTGTTTTAAACTATTTGTATCTAGTCACTCTTATAAACTTTGAAGGTGTCCTATGCATTTATGTTTGCTACTCTATGAGGGACAAGCTGAATGGCACTATGCTATGTTCTTTATGTGAAACAAACAAACGTCTTGCAAAGCATTGTTATTCATGAATCTTTTGTTTGTGACTTTTCATGTTGCAACATAGTTGCTTTGTCTTATTGCTAGAACTTTATCTTTCATGCTATGTTGAAGTACTATGATCCCAGCTATCATTGTTTTATGAATACTTTGATCAAGTTTATGATGGTGCATGTCACCTAAAAAATTATTCTTTCTTTTTATCACTTACGTACTCAAGGACGAGAAGGAGTTAAGCTTGGGGATGTTGATACGTTGCAAACGTATCTATAATTTTTGATGTTCCATGCTTGGTTTTTATCTACTTTCTTATGTTTTGTCCACACTTTGGAGTACTTTCTATACACTTTCTTGGACTAACCTATTAACAAGAGCCACAGTTCCAGCTACCTGTTTTCTGCTGTTTTTGGTTCGAGGAAAGTCAGAAAATGAATATTCTCGGAATTGGACGGGACAAAAGCTAAAGTCAGTTTTTCACCGAGGGGGACACGGAGCCAGAATATGAGACGGAGAGGGGCCAGAGGGCCGCCACACCACCTGGCCGCGCGGCCCGAAAGTTGGGGCGCCCAGGCAACGCGGTACCCAAGTTGCTTACAATCAGCTGCGTTTCCCAAATTTGGCGTGCCAAATACTCAGAGGGTCTTTTTCGGCACGAATTCAACTTTATGTTTCAATACAAAATATCAGGCTAACAGCCGTCAAGTTGGCCCCCCCTGTCAGCTTTCGCCGTTATGTCTCTGCCATGTAGGCTTGCAGCATTGGCACATGCGTCCTTGACGCGTCTTCTTCTTCCTCCGGGGTGGCAATCTGTGGTCGCGGCCATGGCACGGAGCTAGGACTTGGACGAACCTGCTCGGCCCCGGGTGAGATCTGTCACCATGCTGACCATGCTCGGTTCTGTTGGCCTCCTCTAGAATCTGAGCTCGCCGTCGCCGTGGTCGCACACACACTAGCCACGGCGCCTTCCTCTCCGAACCCCAAAGCCGCATCCACCCAGTTCGGCACAACGCCAACAAGGTGAAAATGCATCAAGTTTTCTTCTTGTGATTGTAGAAAAAACATGTATGTACCATGGCCGTAGCATACTCTAATAATGTACACATATGTTGTTTAGTAGATTTTCATTTGAAATTAGTAGCTCCGTGATGACGAAACATAGAGAACCTAAATGGAATGACGATGGCGACCATGTTCTGTACTTTGCATTGCATCAACAAGTGCTCGCTGACGAAGCAAGTTACCAAGAGAGTGAAGTTCATCAGCCATGACAAAAAATATGTGAACAAATCAATGAGCGATTCAATGCAAATACGCGGAGAAAAGCTAGATCCATGTCATCAATCATCAATAGGTGGCACATTCTAGTGAGGCATGCAAATACGTGCGTACACCATGTATCATTTGCTTGAAGTGGTTCTTATCCTGAGCAAAAATGCCTAGTATGCACATTACCTTTGTATGTTCTATGCTACAATTCTGTTGTTATGGGCGTGGAAAGAAAAGCTGGGCTTCACTGAATATTACACAGTTAGGCCTAACTTAGTCTTACACAAATAAGCACAGCTTAGTATTTACACAAATAATTGTAACTAATGATAAAGATAAAGACAAATGGTTCATCGGATCTGCCAGTATGAGCACTAGGTCCCTGGAGCTAGTGGTATCGTTGGAATGAACCAGAATGTTGCGTTTGGCCGTCTAGCATTCTCCATCAAATTGTACGACCCCACTGATGAGCCAATTATAGGCCCCCTCCCCTCGATGTGGATTCGGCTCCAGGTCAGATCTGGAGTGTCAACATGATAGGTGCGTGAGTGTGCAGCAAACACACAGTCTGTTATAAACACTCGAAGTGCTGGCACCTCAGCAACAACACTAGCATGTTCTTCCTAGGCTCTGGCAGCAGCCTCAGCAGTTATTTCGTCAGCTTCACCAGCAGTAGCATTATCAAGTGTTTCGTCAGCTTCACCAGCAGTAGCATCACCAAGTATTTCGTCAGCTTCACCATGAGCAGCAGCAGCTAGTTCTTCATCATCTCCACCACCACCAACACCAGTAGCAGCATCAGGAGCCAGGGCTTCCTGAGCAATTACAAGTTCAATAGCTCTAGGGGCTCCGACAAAGAAAGGGTAGTTGGTTCCAAGAAACACAGATTATCCCTGCATATTGTCAACTCTGCTCCAGACTTGCTCTACTGGGTCTTTGGATGGGCATGCGGACCTCGAGAAAACATGACACCGCAGCGATGGGTATGAAGAAAGTTGTGTCCCCATATGTTCTATTGTATCACCAAAGCTGTTTAGTGCTCCCCTGATATGAATCCACATGAGTTCATCATACTATTCTATGTCGCCTCCGAGAGGTGCCAGGAACCAGCGCCGTGTCCCAAGTTCAGCATCTTCTATTGCATCTTCGATGACCGGAGCTGGAATGATGCACGGGGCTGCGTGGGTACCTATGTGTTACTTACAGTCAATACGCAGAATTTTGAATGGGATTTTACATGCTATATGACACCATGCCTCACCCCAAATGGACGGCTCCTAAACATGCACGTCGCCGCTAGGTTCAGTGACCACATAAATGCGTTGCGGTTTGTACGAAGAGTAGTTGTAGGTGAAGACGGCGTCGACATACTTCTTCGGCCGTAGGAAGTCGTCGCGCAAGACTGTCCATTCCTTGTCTTCTGGGCATCTAATGAATGTGTTTTCCTTGATGAACACCGCTAAGAGGTCGTACTCCCAGGTCTTCCACGCCCCTCCTGCGGTCTATGTGGGAGTTGTACTTTCAGGATGTCAAGTTCTGCCATGTTGAACCTGTAAGCGAATTCGGAAATGGGCGGTGGCCACCCGTTGTTGAATGCAGTAATACCGACACCCTCCAAAGATGGAAATGCAAGTCTCACCGATTTGTAGCCATTTTTTAGAGTCCAAGTACTCCCATCCTATGATAAAAGGACCAGCCACTCGCCATTGCCACCCACCCAGTTCTGGTCATCTTCCATTTCCGTCTCTTCTTCTTCCTTGATATTCACAACTACTGATTCGGACCACTTATCCAGCAGCATCAGTTTTGCATGAATATTGTGCAGAGTTTGTTGTCAATTGGTACAATCACCTAGCATGGATTCCATTGCAAATACAATTTGATAACTAGACCTTCAGATTAAAGTACACAAAATATCGCCTAAATACGAGTGTCTCCTCAAATATTGCCTAAATTGTGCCTGTGTCACTACGAAGATACCAAATATATGGAGTAGTAGCAGAGCCCCCAGAACAAACTCCTGACGATGATCATAAACAGCTCGGGGCATAATAGCCTTAAATCGTCTAATCTGTTTGTTTTTATTTTAGGAAACAGAATATCACCTAGCAGGAATTCCATTGCAAATAGAAATTGACAACTTGTCTATCACCTAAAGTAAGATTATGTCACTACGAAAATACCAGAATATCAGGTACGAGCAGAGCTTCCGCTATACAGAATAGTATTAAATGGTTCGATTTGTCCAAACCGCGCGTGCACACAACACGATCGACGAAAGGAACATAGGATTACGATGAGAGTTCAGCACATATGAATCAACGATATGACTGAACGAATAATATAGATACTGGAACTTACGTGGCCATCATGGTCGTTTGGCCATTTGCTGTCATCGGGGTAAAGAAGGCCCGGCGTGCCGAACGGTTGTTCGTCCATGTCCCGCATCATGAAGCGGTAGCCAGGGATGCAGCGAGCGAGGCAGCCGGCAGAGATGATGTCCAACCCCGAGGCGATCCTGTGCATGTTCGTGGCGCTGAGGTTCGGCCGTCCCAATTCCTCGTGGTGGCGGTCGCCCTGGCCATCCACGTCGTTGTCGCATGCCTTTCGCTTCAGCCTGCTGCTACCCGCAGCTCTGCACATAGCGGCAAATGGAGTCTAGAATCCAGTAGATTAATGGAGGCATTGTGATAAGGACGCGGATGGATTCGAGAGGGGATGGAATCAGAGATGGGGGCAGTTGTTCGCGTGGGGAGTTGAATCTGCAAGGAACTGCTGCCGCCGGTTCTCGTACGCATGGAAGACAAGGAAGGGGGCGTAATTATTGAGGGCGGGCACCGGAACCGTCTAGAGGAAGTGAAAAAATAAATCATAAGAGAGAGAAATGTGCGGCCCTCCTGTCAGTGAGTTATGGTCGGCACGCGCAAACGTGCCTACGTTTGACTTGGATCGTGCATGGAAGACCTCGCTTCCACTGCATACAAGTGGCGCAGAACAAATTTTAGGAAGCGGTAGCGTCGACGTGTAAAACTGCCGTTTTTCTCCACCTTCACCCTACTACGAACGGTCGTGCACCATTCCAGATATTGGTAAGGGAGGTTCCAATCTTTCACTTCTCCGTCTCATTTCCTCCTCCACAGCCTCATCGTCTTTCTCCTCCATGGCCTCATCCATTTCCTCCACCACCGCATCACCCTCTTCCTCCGTGTCCTTTCCCTCTTGCTTGTAGTCATGAACTCTCCGGATAAGCCACTTTCTGAACTTAATCTGAAGTACGCTGCAATTGACGGGTATGTTAGCCACGAGCTGTACCGCCAGATTGTAAAATCTCGTTCTAGGCATCGCCTCATTGAACCACCACCAAGGCAGGTTGTTTGCCCCAGATGCTGGAGTGTAGATGAATCTACAAGCCGGGGCAAGCGATCGAAGGCATCCTAGGATCGGTTGCCTTCTCCAACAGGCTGGGATGTAGACTATTAGTGCATGATTATTGTGTTTATGAAAACATGTTATTTCAGAAGTACACTATGTGAGCAATTAAGAACTGCTGTGTATTACCTTTGTCAAACTATAATCTGGGTTTGGTTATGACTGTATCCTTCGCTATAATCTGGGTTTGGTTATGACTTATGATTTTATCACACTTTATGCATGGCAGTCCTGGATTCTGGCGCATGCAAATGGCACAGACAAAATTTGTAAGAATGAATGTTGAGCATACAAAAGGGGGAATGTAATTCATACAGGTTAAGTAGCTAATAGCATAAGGATCATACGAGCTTGGTTCTTACACACAGAATGCTTAGAATATACATGCGAGATAAAATACAGGAGAGATAAAACTAGGAATGAAATGCGAAACTAGTAGTGGTAAACAGCACACACACCCACCCGCCAGATCCAGTTGCGCATCTTGTAGCAGACATATGTGTCCCTAGATGCGTACTTGATCGCATCGTAATCCAGGTGCCTCCACTCCCATCGCTCGTGCAGGTGCTTGGGGAACTCGACTTTCATGCCGGTGTACTCATGGTCGATGATGTCGGCAGCGAGTCTAGCCATGTCGGCTTTCCCTGTACCGCCATCCGGGTACCTCCACAAACATTGGATATCGACGTGATTGATGACATGAACGAGGAGATCCTACTCTAGCTTAGGAGTGTCATTCTTGATGTCGACGCTGGAGAAGTAGATCTCCCTCCGGTGTAGGAACTCTTGAAGCTCCAGGCATACAGATTTGGCCCTACATACGTGGTATAGGAGGTAGTGGTTGCGCATGGACAGCTGCAAAAGCACCGTCCTCTTCCTATCTCCGGTATACTCGAGGTCAAGGCCGACGATCTTGTACCTGTCCATCGGCTCCTGTATCCACCACTCGTACATTGCGATGACCTTGGCGACCTCCACTGACGCATTTGTGTGGACGACCGTCAGCTTGGTGGTGCCATGGGCAGTTATGGTGTACTCGTCGGTGAAGTCGCTCCTGTTGCCGAACACGCCGTACTCTGCGTCCATGGCAGCAGCTAATGCGGCGGCGGTGGCCTAGGGTTGGTAGCGGTGGCTGGGACTGGGTGTGGCGGTGGAGTGATCTGTTGCGGTGGTATGGCCAGGCGGAGGCGGTGTCTGTGGCAGCATCGATGGTTCTTGCGGTGGCGGCGGTGGCAGCGGAAGGAATGAGTTGGCGATTTTTGCACAGTGATGTGCTGAGGAGACGGAACGCGATGCTTAAATTGCGTTTACCAATATTCCGGCCATACCCATGCAGAAGCAAGTTTGACTGGGCGAGCACCATTGGTTTCCAATCCTAGCAATTAAATTCGGCGTCCGTCCCGGTAGGCGATGGGACTGATGTGCGAAGTGGCTTTACCGTATTGCTAGATGGGCGATACATGGCTCTACCCTATTGCTAGATGGGCAAGTACCGCAACGCGGGTGATTACTCGGAGGGTGCATCTATGGTTTGTTTCTGACTCCGAGGGGTTTCAACTACTACAGATCCTCCGGGGTATGTGGGATATTCAGCTCGGCTTCAGTGAAGGTGAGAGTGGTGCCTTCACAAGGTGCAGGGCTGGATGCTGGCTCGGTCGGCGCGGGTGACTATATGATAGGGTGGTACTCATTGAGGAAGGGGAGTTCATCGTCAGTCCTGGGATTCTCGTCTTCAGGGGCTGGGGGTACTTCAATTGTCAGCTTCTTCTCTAAGCGAGCATTGGTGGCTCTAAGACTTCTTTCGCGCTTACGGAGCAGGTTGATTCCATCTTCAAAAGCAGATTCTCTCGCTTGGCCTTGTCAAGATCTTCCTGGGAATGTTGGAGTAGGTATTCCATGTTCTCTAACTGATTCCCAATGCAGCAGGTGAGGAAGGATTCAGTAGGAAGTCGATCTTGTTCGCGCTTTCCAAACAGGTGGTAAGAGGTATCCTTCAACTCATCTTCATGGATCTTGCAGAGGCGCGCCATGATATCCTGTATGGCTTGCACCATGCCATCTACCCAGTTGCTATTGAGGAAGGTGAAGACTGTGGGCGCGGTGTCCTCATCGGGGGAGGGAATCACCGCCTTGATGACCCATTGCATCACATTGGTGTTACTGTGAGGGAGTTCGGTTCCTTCAATTGTTGGCAAGGGCCTCTTGACTATCTTCAGCAGGTTGTGAAGTTGCTCCTCAAAAGGCCAGAAATTGTCTCCAATGATGATGCGTTCCGAGCGGAAAGAGGCCATCTACAGCAATTTTCGAGATGGGGTTGGGTTAGTGATAAATGTGCAAGATTTTAAGATTAGAAAATCATATTAATGCAAGTATTTTTCAAAACAGAGGGGGAAGAGGCATAAGCACTTTTGCAAATAGTCAACTCTTCTCCCTTGTCTTTTAGAAAATAGGTTCGTCGTTCCCTGTCTAACGTCCATGCTAACTAAGGTCTCCTATAGTCAGGATGGCTCTGATACCAAGTATGTGGGCTCCCCGGATTATCCATCCGAGAAATCCCTGTTATGTATATATCCATGTTCTAATGATCATTGAGCCGTGGAACATAACCGACAAGTATCATTATAACATCCGAAACATAACGAATTTACAAGACTTACATAAATGCCATTATGGCTACAACATCTTTAGCAGCCGAACATCATCACGCGCAGAGCCCAATCGTGCCTCAACCTACAGACGACTGACTAGGAAGACAACCTAGGTCGCTGGACATCACCTTAATCCTCCGATGTCAAACCTCTGAAAGTCTGGTCAAGTAAATAACCAGGGACAATGCCATGAGTACTTTTGAATGTACTCGCAAACCACCAAGATAAGTAGAATAAGGAAATGCAAATTCTGGTTGTGGCGAGATAGCTCTATCTAGGGTTGTTTTTGAAAAGTCTAGACTACCTCTTGTAGTTATGGCATATCCATATCTTTGTTGAAAAAGAGTTTTGAAAACATGCCTCTGTTTTATAAGTCAAGATATCCCCATATCTTTGTTGAAAACCTTTTTGAAAACAGTTTTGGAGTAAAAACCCTTTTTAAACCTCTTTGACCACCTCTGGTCAAAACAAGACTTCAAACTCAGGTTCCCCCGGAACCTCCATACTTTCATCCATTCTTTCCAAACAAACAATGTTTGGGTACTCCTAGCCAACACCTTTCAACCGTCCTTGACCGTGGACACGGTTATTCGAATAGATTATACTCTACATAGTTTGCGCACTTTCCCCACAAGAATCAATACATCCGCCGGGATAAAACCACGGCCCACTACCACTGTAGATTGGGGGTCTAGATAATCAAACCTAACCTTTCGCTTGTTGACCCTAGCAAATGCTGCTTTTCCTTTTGGGTTTGTTCTCCCCGACAACGAGTATGTGGCTCCCAGCCATAGTCCTGCCTTCCGTACATGCGTATACCCAAGCCGCAACTTGGCATATACCTTAATCTGGTGACTCCACTTCCTTCTGTACCACCTAAGTCATACCGTCCGCGGGAAACCCAATTGTTGCACCGGCATTCCTGCCAGAACAGGCTCACTTTTGCCGAGGCAAGCAACAGGCTTCAGATTCGTAGATCTGTCAGCGCCTGCCCGGAATTCAAGGGATCTCTCCCTGTAAGCATTGTACAAGCTGCCTCGGCTAATGAAGACAAACTACGAGCTAAGCCCCAGCACCTGGGGTAATGTGGTTGCACGGATAAAACTTGTTCCGGTAAAGGCGTAGAACATACCTTCACTTTCTCATTTCTCATCAACACCATTTCTGTAGTTAATACATCCGCTTAGAACGATGCCTCTTCCCAAGGGTTTTACAAAACAGTTTTGAAACATTTTGTAGTAGGGTAAATCCCAAAACAGTTTATTTTCTCAAAGCCGGTGTTTTCAAAGAGGTAGGATGCTGGTCATCGTACTCTTGGTCTAAAGGGATAAAATGGTAGGTACATCAGGGTGGTGCCACGAGGGACACAAAGTCATAACTTGGAGGAGCCAAGTCATTAGCGCAGTATTTATAAAACAAGACATGCAGTTAAATAATGCAGTTTATCAAGGAGGTACAAAACAGATGATAAAAAGAGTAGGACAAGTATCGGAATTCGGGAATGGTGGCTTTCCTGTGATCAGCAATAAGTCCCTCGACTTCCTTAGATAGCCAAGAACACCCAATAAATAATAATAATAAATCCCTTCCTTCATGTCGTCAAACACTCACGCTATCGCCGTCATCGAGTATACATGCAAGCAGACAATACCACAATCATTACAAGGCAATCAGGCATCAAACCATACAACAAACAAACATAAGGAATACTACTTAACTCAGTAGGTTTTGGAGAAGGTGGGTATTAGTAGGGGAATTACTAGATTGCCATTGAGGTGTTTTTCCCTGGGAAGACAGTTGTCTAGGTTATATACCAAGGACTTGTGGTGGAGAACTGGGGTCTATAGGATGTCAATGGGCAACAAGGATATCCTCAGATAGGTCTTGACAAAACTAGACCAACACAAGTGGTTTCACTAGATTATCAATTACCTAGATTTAATTATGCTTTTTATAGTGGGATAAACTCTAGTTTGAGGAAATAATTCACCAAAAAGGTTTTGGGGCTCCAAAAATTATTTACTTGGGTGGTTAGGTATTTTTTGATGTACTGAACCACATACAGTTGGAATCAAGTCTAAACAATTACCAGAATGCCCTTAATAAATCATCAAAGGCAGTTTCATATGGTTTATCTCTTTTTCACCAGATTAATTCTACAGAAGCACTTGAGTTGATTCCAAAGGCATATGATAGACATTTAGAATACCTTTCTGTAGGAATTGGATTCAGTCTTTTTGGAGTTGTCAAACTCCTAGAGTGATTTATTTAGTGATAATACCACTTATAGAAGTATTTAAATCACTAAAATCCAACAGAGGGTCAATAAATCCTTATCTCGTGGTTTTAGATGGGTAATAGTGTGCCACTTCTCTGGGGGTTGGAATCAGGTCAAAACCACATTGGGCTTGACTTAGACAATTTAACCGAGGCAGATAACGGTTGTTTTTGTTATTTATGCTAAGGACACACTACTGTTCACCTTGGCATAGGACCTATGCTAGATGGCAGGTATATCAAATACCTTCCAGTAGAGCTTTGGTTCTCCCCAATTGGAGGTGTAAGAATCTCTAAGGAAATTATTTAGATGTCAAAGTAATTTCTAGGAATTGATTTATCATGGACAAACTAAACCTAGTCTGGGATAACCAAAGGTATATTCTGTTAGACTAAATAGGTAGGTACCACCCAGATTTTGGATCCGGTCAAAATCATCTTTTTGCATTTTTGTTTGAATTTAAACCAATAGCAACTCTAGCAGATCTGGGGACAAAGAATAAAACAGAGGGGGGTATCGGGCTGGAGTTAGGAGGAGTGGGCATGAGGCGGATTCGCCAATGGCATGACGCTGGAGCCAGCATTTGAATTTGGCAAGCGGGGCCCGCTGGCCAGCGACAGGGGGCGGCGAAGGGGGTATCCGCAGATCTGGGCCGTCGGTTCAAGTGGGATCCGACGGTGTCAGGTCATCTTCAACCTCGGGACAGGCCGGTGGTGGGGGAAACCCTAGTGGGCGGCGAAGCTCGCCAGGGATGCTTACCAGGGGCTCGGGAGGCGACGGGGATTGGCGAAGGTGAACCGGTGCTTGACGGTGAGCAGATCGAGGGGAAGCACGGTCTGGTTCACGCCTGGGAAGGGGCTCGAGCAACGGAGACCGAACGGAGCTAGCCGGGGCTCGCCGGAGATCCTCCAGGGGTTGCTGCATGTCGACAAAAAGAGGCGGGTTAGCTGTAGGAGAGCGAGGAGGTGCCGGGAGAGGGACATGCAGGAGGAGAGGAGCTGAGAGGAGAGATCCTAACTCGATTTCTTGAGGAGGCCGAGAGCTCCTCCTTCTTCTTCTTCCGGGCAGCATAGAGCAGGGGAGGAAGAGGGGGTACTGGGGAAGGTAAGTGGAAGGAGAGAGGGAGCAAATGCAGGGCAGGGGAGTGCTGGGGTGGCCTACTGGCTTATAAACCGAGGAGGGGAGCTAGATGGTAGAAATGTCCACTTTGGACATGGGGAGGGATAGAGCTGGCCAGGGATTGGCCTAGAGGGCAGTGGAGAGGGGTAAGAAGGGGATTTGGTCGGGCTGAGAGGGGTAGGGCAGCTATGGTAATTAAATGGGCAAATCTTGTAAGATTTTGTTGGTCTCTCTCTCTCTCTCTACTAACCCAAGGGTAAAATGGGCAAGTGATGATGTGGAGCTACAGTGCTCACGACCAGGGGAGTGTGGATTGCTGTGGAGGAGGGCTTGACAAGCTTTGGGAAGGGCTTGGTCTTGGTTTAGCTCAAGTTTATTGGTGTTGCAAGATTTTGATAACAACAGAGCTTGTGAAGGAGTTCAAATATTTGCATTGGAAGATATGGGGGAGATAGTACTGGTGGATAGATGAGGTTAAATGACCTCTCTATGAATTATATGAGATTTTTCAAAGGAGTTTTAGCCCACTTAACACTATTTATTCAAAAAGGGCAGAAGTAGTTTCTAGAGGATCATTTGATATAATTACATTGGACAAGGTTGGTTCTTGGTGTGAGAGGGTCCCAAATGTGAATACACACTTAGGGGAATTTTCCAAAGATTTATTGGGGATTAAAAGTATTTAAAACAATTATTATTCCAATTGAGCCATTTAAGAAAATGGGCAAAAAGAAATAATAAAGCTCTTCAAGAATATTTATTTTTGAGATGTGAAGATAGGGTATGATATATGGAACTCACATGAGCCAAAAGTTGGGCGAAGTGTTTTGACAAAAACCAAACTTTCCATTGGGAAAGAGGTTTTGAGATTTGTCTATTAAAAGAATTAAATAGATTTGGAGCCATAATAATTATGGGTAATATTTGGTAAATCTTGATGATCAATGTATATGATGTAGAAAAGGTGTATCAAGCATTAGCAACCTTGAGAGATGGAAATCCAACTTGGATAAGATGGAAAACAAGGAGTTGTGGATCTAGGGAAATGTTATTTTTATACCACCTAAACCTTGTTGGATCTTGGAGCTCAGAGCTCACCTTGATCCTAGGGATAGATGGATAGGTAGACCAAGTCATATATATGATCATGGCAGAAGGATTTTGGATTAATTGCATTTGAGGTGATCTAGAAGTGATGGAAACTTTGTTGAAAATAAGGCTGCCATACCAGATGAGTCATGATGCCTTATAAACCATGTGGGTTTAATAAGCTCAAAGATCCACTTGGAACAAGTGCAGTAGATTTTGATAGAACTATATGAGTATAACACAACCATGCCAATAGTTGGTCCATAGAAGGTTGGATAATGGTGTGAGCTTCTGTCAAAGTAGGCATGATGATTAGATTTGCAGGAAAAGTTATTTTCTTGCCTGCAAAACCATCAAGAACAAGTGGGTTGGAGGAGGATCTAAACAGGGGCAATTGTGGGCCTTGGTAGTCCTTAGGATGGTTAACAAGATGGTTCAAATGCATTATCAAAAATGCACAAGGGTTGAGAAAGGGAGGCATTCAAAAAGGTGATGTTGGAACAGTTTCCAGACTTGGTCAAATTTGGCAGTTTTGAGGGTTTTGACTAGAGTATGAGAGGGAATGTTATTGGAGGGGTTGCAAGGTACCAAAGCATCATCAAGTGGATGATGTTGAAATGTAGATTGAGTATAAGGGATCCATGCTTGATATTGGTCTTTATGGACTTGGAAGCTTCTAGAATGGACCACTGCAGAATTGATCTGGCTAAGGGTTTTAGATGGTCACCTGGTGGCTAGGGATCATATCCAGATTTGTATTCTTGCTTAGGGGGGTTATGATTTGGAAACATCTTGATCCTAGTGATGAGCTCCTAGAGTAGCTCATACTACTTCCTAAGCAAACAAGTCAAACAGCAGATCAAGGCAACTCATCTTATAAACTAAACAAGTCCACTACTGGGGTTACCATCAAGCTTAGCTTGAGGTAAAGTCGGGGAATTTTGAAGAGGTAGGGGTTGGAGTCAGGTGAGATTCCTTGGTACCTCTACCAAGAGTAGAATTCAAAAGCTTTGAAGAGAGGTTTTGGGAAAACTAGAGATAAGATTAGTTGAGGGTCCTGTCTTGAAAACATAAGGAGGTTATATTATATATATCTCCATAGTTTTGTCAATAGAAGCTACAAAAATAGTTTTGGTTACATAAGCATCTTGGCTCATGTTTTGAAATGCCAGAACATTTGAGAATATGTAAATTAAGCCAGGATAGTTTTGGTAAATAGCTTTTGTCAACTGATGGTGTGGTAAGGAGTATCATAGGGTATACACTAACATGCACAAGTACAAAGAAACAACAAGCAAACATTGCACCCATGAACAAGATAAAGTTTTTGTTCCCCCTGATTTTTGCATTCTAGACGACAAATCAGGGTTGCTGAAATTGGGATGTTACAGTCCTCTTCTCTGGCGTGGTCTCCTTGGTGACGTTCTTCTTCGGGGTGCCTTTTCTGGGAATGCTCTTCCTGCTCCTCTTTATGACGCTCCTCTGTAAGACTCTCCTCTGTTCAAAGCTACCCTCAGTCGCACCAGCCCCAGTGATGCCATGGATCAGGTCACGCATGCCTTCTAAAAGTCCATCATCTCTATTGTCGAGTTCCAATTCCTCTCCAACCATTTGCACTATCAAGTGGAAGTACACTTCACGTCTATAATGTTTCCTTGTAAACGGTACGACTAAATCCCTGGTATCTTTCAGTTCGATAGCCTTTTTGCTCCTATAACCAAAATATAACAAACGTGCTTCCTGGGAGGACCCCCGCAGCACCTTCACACGTAATGATGCCATCAGGTCAGATAACTCTACCACTTCAGGATCGTATCTGCCAAGGATTACATCAAACTCGTCATAGAATTTTTCTGTGCCATCATCTAATTTTGTAGTATAATCCGCAACACCGATACGAACGATTACTTTGCCATCATCAGGTTCTTCATGATAGAAACCTCCGAGAGGTTCGAGAGGTGGAGCGGCACCATCAGACCCAGCCCTAATGCCACCGTTGCCATCACCAGCGTCATCGTTAGCTGGATCAACCTCAGTGGAAGTACCAGGACCAGGAGCAAGGCGAGGGCCCTTAGCAGCGGGAGCTACATTACATGGTGGACAGGAAGAGCCCCTTCTAATGGCAGCCACAATAGGATTAGCTACTGCCAAGCCACATCGACGATTAGGAGCAGTTTCCACAACAGTAGTGTTTCGAGTGCTAACAGAGTCCAGACCATGAGCTGTCTCTAGACCAGCAGCTCGCTGAAGCTAAGCATGGGTTCGAGGAGGACACAAGGCATCAGTCTTTGCAACAACAGTGGGGCAGCCTCCGGAAGCCTTAGTTTGCTCAACAGCGGCATGGATTGGGTCAACAACGGCCAAATCAACAACAACACAAGGACGACTAGTACCAGTAGATGCAGAGCACGGGTTCGCACAAGTTGAGGATGGTTTCGAGGAGGAGCAGCACACAAGGCGGTGGTCTTGGCAACAACAGCAGGGCAGCCTCCGGAAGCCTTAGTTTGCTCAACAGTGGCATGGATTGGGTGAGAATAAGCCGCATCAACACGAGCATGGGGACGGGGACGACCAGTACCAGCAGATTCCAGAGAAGAGTTTTCCACAACGGCAATACGGGGACTCCTACGAGGAGGTTGCGTGACAGAAGCATGTCGCGGAGGAGGAATCGCATTTTGCTCAACAACAGTAGGGGTTCGAGTTAGACCTCCCTGTCCAATAATAGCTGGGCGACTCCCAGTAGCCAGAGCTTCCTCATCCAGTATGTTACACATTAGCATAACCACGTGAAGCCCAGCATGCTGTTTTATCAACCCAATTAGTTGACTATCACACGCTATAGGAACCTTGAAGCCGGATTCATCAGCGATGCTGAATCGTGCAGTCTGCTCCGGCCTCATTTCAGCAAGTTCACACACAGCAGCAACCAAACTAGGGATAGTGCATAACTGCACAGGCTCTACTTCCATCTTCAGATTGTGAGCTTGATTCCACGTGCTCTTCCCATCTGCTAATTTAATGTGTTAGCCGCAGATGGTGAACAAAACCGTGTATTTGGGTTCAACGGAGATCCTACTTGACAGAAAATTGGAGACAAAAGATAAGAATTGTTTCTCAGCATCGTGCTAGCAAACAATTCTATGTTCGATATATCTTTGTAATGCCAATAGCCCGCTAGCAGTTATAGGTAGTGCGAATATCAAAGAGAAGAGTTACTCACCCGCAATTAGCTAGAAGTACTTCTTCCTCGACAAATGGATCTGCCATCCTTCGCGCTTCTCAGCTCGTCGGCGGTAGAGGCTGGCTAGATCGTCACAACGGCTGGCATGGCATTCGGCATTCGGCATTAGAGCTCGGTAGCAGCGAGTAGGCGCAGCAACTTGGTGCCGGAAGTCAAATGCCCGAAGATATCATTCAGGTTGGAGAGGGGATTTCGATGCTTCTTGTGCTAGTGTTCATGCGAAAGGAGGGAGGGAGTGGATTTGTGAATTTGGTCAATGCACCATGCTCCTTTACTCTCTCGTTCTGCCTACGTGGTTGCCGCGTTGGCGCTCGCGTCACGGAAATATTACTGACATGAGGGTCCCGACCGTCTACTTCACGGGGCAGTTTCACGGAATGTTTGCATTTGGTAGGGATGAGATGAGTTTGCATCAAAATGACCCCTCTCGTTAGTTGGCGGCCCAACATTTCGAAACGCGGCAATTTTAGGAAACTTAGGTACCGCGGTGCGCTCACCCGCGAACTTTGGGACCGCAGGGTAGCAGTCCCCGCGCCAGGTGGTGGTGTGGCCGCCTAGGGCACCCCCTCGGCCTCCCCTCGCCTATAAGATGCCTCCGATACAGAAACCCTAAGTACCTGATCAAAAATTCCATGAAAGAGTCTGTAGCCGCCGTCATCTCCATCCCTCGATCGGGAGGGACCTGAAGCTCTTCCCGGCACCCTGCCGGAGGGGAGAATTCACCCTGGAGGCCTTCTTCATCACCATGCAAGCCTCCGGTGTGATGCGTGAGTAGTTCATCTCTAGACTACGGGTCCATGTAGTAGCTAGATGGTTGGTTCTTCTCCTTTGTTCTATCATGTTTAGATCTTCTGAGCTCTGTTCATGATCAAGATGCTATTTCAGATTGATTATTGATTCTATCATGTCTTTGTTATTTGTGATCTTGCATGCTTTCCGTTATTAGTAGCTATCTTGGCCAAGTAGATGCTAGCAACTCCAAGAGTTAGTATTTATGCTCGATAGTGGGTTCATGCCTCTAGTAATCTGGGGAAGTGACAGAAATCTCTAAGGTACTAGATGTGATGTTGCTACTAGGGAGAAAACAACAATCCTTTGTTCATAGAACAATCGAATTGTTTACTTTACACGCAATGCATAATGCAATTATCTGTTGCTTGCAACTTAATACTAGAGGGCGTTCTGATGATAACCTGAAGGTGGATTATTAGTCATAGATGCAGTTGGATTACGGTCTATGTATAATGTTGTAATGCCCAATCAAATCTCAAAGGAGTCAAGATGTTTAGTATATGCATGTATTGCTTTCTCGATGTTTGTCAATTGCCCCGCTATAATTTGTTCACCCAACATGTCATCTATCTTAAGGAGGGCCACCACTAGTGAACTATGGACCCCGGTCCTTTCTTTCACCATCAATCTACAACTGTTTACTGCTTTCTGTTTACTTTCTACAAACTTTTACTTTCTTCCACACAATACGTTTAATCCTTTGTTTTCAGCAAAACCGGTGAGATTGACAACCTCACTATAAGTTGGGTGCAAAGTTTTGTGGTTGTGTTGTGCAGGTTTCCACGTTGCTGCTGGCGCTGTTAGTGCACCCTGCCAAAGTCCAGCTAGAAAAACCTTTGAGGTGTTTCCTTGGTCCTACTAGATTGATAACCTTGGTTTCATAATTGAGGGAAAACTTACTGTTGTACTCATCTTACCTTCCTCTTGGGGTTCCCCAATGAGCTCGTTAATACACGAGTCAGCACCCGTAGAAATATGTGCACTGCTAGTTCTTGCAAGACTCATGCCCTGCGATGTTGGGGAAGCGCCGGCTAAGCCGAATTTTGAAGCTAATGGTTCCACAGATCCATAATTCATCCTTGTACTCTATGGACTATCTCTTGACGGTGAAACAGTATACAAACAAATCTAATCTAGGATTGATACCTAGATATCCTTCGCACAGAGCTACAAAGTTGCTAAGGACTGGAATACCGTTGGGAGAGAGATTGTGGGGAAGTACCTAGAAGTGCCGAAGTACATCCAAGAAGAAGTCAGAGACTGGCAGGCTTACGCCACGTACCAGCTAAGATTTGAGGTACACCTTCTCTCCGGGTTGGGGAGAAGGGACCACCTCGCCGGCCGGCGCCGCCAACCAGACTAACTTCTCCATCATAGGGAGATATCCCTCGGCGACCAGCTCCTGCAGGTCTTCGGCGGAGAGATCAGAGCCTCTCCACGCCCCCTTGTGGGATTCGTTTTCCTCTTTAGCGGATTCGAGCGCCGCTCGTTCGTGGTCATCACCAGTGGATTCCATCATGGCAGAGACAGGAATGAACACCCCCTCCGGTGGGATGATCACTCCCTAGGGTGTCTCCAGTGTAGCCTCGGGAATTGCCACAGTGGAAGGAGCAGAGCTACTGGAGGCCATTACGATGAGAAGAAGGTGGAAGAAGAAAGGGCTCTAGTTAGGGTTTTCACAGAAGAGCTCAAACGATCGCTTGGCCGGAGGAAGACGAAGACAGGGAAGTGAATGCGGGTAAAAACAAATAAATTTACCATGGTGGAAATATATAAGCCTCGCATCAAGATTCGTGCAAAAATATCTAACAGATGGAATGTTGCCGACGTGGAAGTGAACGTGCGCGGTAATTTCGCCATGTCCTCCGTCTTTTGCCGCTCCGCCGTTTCAGATTTCGCGCGCGTGAAAATAGTTGATGATTAAATCTCTGATTTTCTGAGTTTCGAGGTAATGTAGGTTGTACCATACGACATCCTCCTGACAGTTGCAGTGAAGGGTCATGTCTAAAGATTCCATTGAAGACAGAGATTATCCGACTCTGGAAACGAAGACTCAAGGAATCTCCTGCTACATTGCGAAGCCAGAGAGGATTGCAGGGTTCTTTGGGAGACCTTTAAGATATTGCTTGGTGGATTGCCGGCATCACTTAGACGGGATATTCATAGATCAACGAGCAAGACGGTGCAAGATTTCAAAGTCCTCCGGGGGCTACTATTGGGGATATGCTATATGGGTATCCTCATAGCATGTCACCAATCGGCCTAACCCAGGTGGGCCATAGTTGGTAGCAAGACATATGTCCTGCTGGGCGGCCCAGTTAGACAGATCCCGAAGGGAGGCCCATGCTAGATTAAGGAAGGCTACGCAGGATTCACCGACATATGCGGAGCCTTGGAGTACAAGACATGGAAGATTGGTTCGTATTAGTGGAGGACTCTTTACCTTATCCAGCAAGGACCTTTCCCTGTAAACCCTAGGTCTTGGAGCCTTTATAAGCCGGCATGTGGGAGCCTTTAGGGCACAACCTCTCAAATTGCTGCGTACAACGCGCAACACCTCGAACAGCGAACCTATCTCTATAACTCGGCGTATTGCCATTATAGTGATTTATAGCAGGAGTAGAGTTCCGCCACCGTTGTGGGACTTCAACCTGGGTAAGCTGTGTTACCTCGTACCTGCCAACTCTTCGCCTTACCCCATATCTCTAAACACGCACTTTGAGAACCCCTCCATGGTGTAGTCGTCGGCAATACTACGATAGCCATTTTCTGTTATGATACTGTGCGGATAGACATATCTCAAGATGATATCCTTGAGGAATGACACACTAGTAGGTCCATCACATTTCCTGATTGGTTTAACTTCAATGCACTTTGTAAACTTATCAACCATAACCAAGATGTGGGTCATGTTTCCCCGTGCGACTTAAATGGTCCGACCATGTATAAACACCATACGGCAAATGGCCAAGTGATTGGTATGGCTTTTTATTCGGATGCTGGCATATGGATCTTGCTTGCATATCTTTGACACCCATTGCATTTTCTCACTAGGTCCTCAACCTCCTGCAAGGCACTTGGCCAATAAAATCCATGCCAAAAAGCTTATGATACTAGGGCCCTGGACGAGGCATGATGCCCACATTCGCCTTGATGAATATCTCAGAGGATCTCCTGCCGTTCTGCCAAGTCAACGTAGCATTACAAGACACTTGTGACACTTCTCTTGTATAACTCGGCATTGATTATGGTATATGCTTTTGCTCTCCTCTGCACTTTCCTCGAAAGTATATCATCATTTGGTAAAATTCTCTCTTTCAAGAATTCAAATATTGGCTATGCCCACACTGGTATAGCATGGGCCGGGAAGAGCACTTCGTCAACCTCCATTTGATCAATCGACATAACCTCAGCCGGATTAGGTTGAACAGTCCCCGAGTTCTGCAAGGCAGTCCCCGGGTTTGCCGAGGTAGTCCCCGGGTGCACCGAGGTAGTCCTCGGGTTTGCCGAGGTGTTTCCCCAGTTACTGTCCATTGGGTCAGCTTATGATCCGGGGTTTATCGGGATATAAATCGATTCGGATTCTGGTGAGGGGATGATAGTTTGCTTTCTCAGATGCTCCAAGGCAACTCCTGGTGGGATGTCTTGCCGAGATGAACCCAACTTAGATAACACGTCGGCTGCATCATTTTCAGCTCTTGGCACATGATGGAATTTGTATCCCTCAAAGTAGCCACCTATCTTTCAGATGTGAAATCTATACAGGGATATGTTTGCGTCCAGTGCGTCCCAATGACTAGAAACTTGCTATACCACTAAATCTGAATCTCCAAAGCATTGCATCTGACGTATCCTAATTTCCTTTGCCACTTCTAATCCATGTATGAGCGCCTCATACTCGGCCATATTGTTTGATGCTCTGAAATGGATCTGAAGCACATATTGGTCTTTCCTAGGCCAGGTAAGGAATACCCCGGCCCCTAATCCGTCCTTCAACTTTGATCCATCAAAGTGCATTCTCCAGTAGTTCAAATCAGGCAAGGGTGGCTCATACTACATCTCGGTGCAATCAAAACAATATTCACCCACTGCTTGGGATTTTATTGCATCTATTTTGTCGAATTGTGGAGCGTATGGGGATAACTCAATTGCCCATTTAGCCTCGCATCCTTTTTGCTCATTATCTCGGATAGAGGTTCTTCACATATCACCTTTACAGGGTGTTCTTCAAAATAGTGCTTAAGATTCTTGGCTGCCATATAGATGCCATATGGCATTTTCTGATAATACTTCGCCTCTACACTGACTTACCCTCTGTTATGCTCCACCACTATCACATCACTTACAATTCGGTTGGTCGCTGCTATGTCGAGCAACATCAGCTCTTTGGATAATGGCAAAGAAAACATAGGTGCAGAGGTTAGCATATTTTTGAGCTCATGAAACGCACTATCTTCTTGTGGTATCCATATGAACTTATCCGACTTTTTCATTAGCTGATAGAGAGGGAAAGCCTTTTCTCCTAGCCGACATACAAACCGACTCAACGATGCCAAGCAACTAGTAAACTTCTGAACATCGTTGAGACACTTCGGCAATTCCATGTGCTCAATAGCTCGGATTTTAGTTGGGTTAGCCTCGATACCTTGGTTGGACACGAGGAAGCCGAGTACTTTTCCAGCCGAGACACTAAAAGTGCATTTTTTGGGTTATGTTTCATTCGGAACCTCCTTAGGTTAACAAAAGTTTGCCGGATATCATCTAGGAGTGTTTTACTTTCCTTAGTTTTTATCACCACATCATCTACATATACCTGTACATTTTTTCCAATTTGATCATGCAACCATTTTTGCATACATCTCTGATACATTGGCCCTGCATTACATAAACCAAATGGCATGGTGTGATAGCAGTAAGCCCCATACGGGGTAATGAAAGAAGTCTTTATTTGATCATCTGGGTTCAAGGGTATCTGGTGGAAACTAGAATATGCATCTACGAATGACATGAGCTCACACCTAGTGGTTGATTTAATGACCTGATCTATCCTCGGTAGAGGGAAAGGATCTTTTGGACACGCCTTATTTAGGTTCGTGTAATGAATACGCATACGCCACACTACTGTCACGTTCGGGTCATCTTTCTTATTTTCTACCAGCACCGGATTAGACAACCAATACGGGTAAAGTACTTCCATGATAAACCCGGCTGCAACGAGCCTAGCTATCTCATCACCAATGACTTTTCTCCTATCTTCGGCAAAGCGACGGAGAGGTTGCTTCACCGGGTTTGTGCCGGGTCTGACGTGAAAGAGTGCTCGGCCAACGCCCTCGACACAACTTGCAGGTCCTATGTGGACAAAGCAAAGATATCCCGATTCTCATAGAGGAAGCTGACGAGCTCGCTTTCCTATTTATCGCTAATGCCGACACCAATAGTTACGGTGCAATCTGGGAATTGATCATTAATAGGCATGTTATTGGTATCCTTTGTCGGCTGAAATGGCACACATCCATGCGGGTTACTTAGAGCCATCATATTCAGCTACACGGACTGAGCCAGTGTCGCGACCTCTTGGATCCTTTTCTTCTCTTGGGAGATCATAAATGACTCAGCTAGGTTTGACCTGGCTGAAGCACACTCCATGGAGCGCATAAACTCCCCTGCTATGGTGATGACCCTGTTTGGTCCTGGCATCTTCATCTTTAAGTAATTGATGTGGTCACTTTCCATAAACTTTGAAAGAGCTGGCCTGCCGAGTATTGCATGGTATCAGCTGTCCAAATTCTCTATCCAACAATTATATCTTGTGCTGAATAAAACGTCAATTCGGACTTTCCCAGTAGGCTCATAGGACAAACCTGACACAATGCCATGAAAAGTGGTCCTGGTTGCCTGTAGCATATTCTCTGAGACTCCCAACTTGTGCATGGTGTCATTATACAATATATTAATGTTGCTACCATTGTCAATCAACACCTTGGAAAACTTCACGTTGATGTTTGGCCCGATGAAAGTTGAGTCAAGCACCAAAGCGTATGATCCCGGACTCGGCATGACCATGGGATGATCCTTGATACTCCATCTGATCTCCTAGTCAGACCAATGCATGTACCTCGGCACGGTCGTCATGACCACATTGACCTCCATATGTCGGTGTCGCATGCTTTACCTATCGGTTTCTTCTGTGGTAAACACACAACAAGTTTGGCGGTGTTCCTTATACTTATTTCTCCCGTCATTGTTGGGGTTTCCTCGGCTCCCCTGATTTTGGTTTTCCACCTGATGCAATGCATGCCTTCTGTCGTGATTCTCATACCTCGGCGGGGGCGGTGGCAACATCAGTTGCTACACATTTCCTCCAGTGGGCTACTCTGTCGAGGTGCATCATGCCAAGGTGCGTCATGCCGAGGTGCCCACGCATTCCTCGTGTTACTTTGTTTTATCTTCCTCATCCATTCACACTGCCGAGTCATGTGGTTTGCCAGGTTTATTTGGGTTAGGCATGTGAAACTTGCATGGTTGATCTAGCGTAGCCTGATATGTATACCTTGGCCTATCTTTCCTTTCTTGCCATTGATTTTTCTGTTCACTGGTCCAAGACTTCTTGCCATAATTTTTTTGTGCCCACTGTTGGCCTCCACTCTTTTGTTGCTACCTATTCCTAGCTCCGGGTTGATCTTTGTCCACTGTAGCAACCTGTTGTGATCCATACCTATAATCCGGCCTTTCATCTCTTCTCTTACCCCGGAAAATCATTTCGCTGCGATGACCCGACTCCATCTCGGGGGTAATATTCTTCATTTGACTCACTTTCCATAAGCCTAGGTTGAGTTGGATCTCCCAATGCGTATGAGTCGGCAATTCTAATCATTTCAGCCAATGTAGTTGGCATATCCCTTTGCACCTTTGCCATAGCACACTTGTATACCTGCATCCTTGTGCAAACCAAACAATTGCTTGTGACTCGATCACCCTTCGCATCAATGGCGCATGTTGCACCAGCGAGTCAGAAACTCTTGGTCTGTCTCATTCATCCTCTGCTTACACATCGCCAATCGCTGTGGCCTGTTCGGCCTCTTGTATGTGCTTATGAAATTGCATATAAACATTTCTTTGAAAACTATCCAACAGTTTATACTTCCTACTGGCAGGTTATTCAACCAAACTCTCGCTGGTCCCTCTAGTATCTGAGGTACATACCTCACCACCCATCTCAAATTGCCTGTAGCGATATTTACTGCGGTTGCATAATCAATCATCCAATCTTCTGGCTTCGTACTTCCATCATACATTTTTGTCCCTCTGGCCAACTAGAAGTTCGGCACTGGCGGTTCCCTCATAATCCGAGGTCCAAAACATGCTGGACCCGGAGGACCTTGCCCCTCCATTATTTCTGACCTAGAGATCTGGTCCAACTTCAATCTTGCATCATCTAGCTATAGGTTCCTGTTTCCCAGCCTCGACCCTATCACATGATGATCTGGCTTGGGAAATCCGGCATTTTCCATTGATGAATAACCATCATCATATCTGATTTGACCCGGATTAACATGTTGCTATTGCATACCTGGACCGACACTTTGCTCTTGCTGAGGTATGTACTATTGCTGGTGCTGTCGATGTAGATTTTGTCCAGCTCCTGCCGAGTTACACTATCCGGCATTGCCGTACCCAGCATTTCCCTATCGTGCATGTCCTTGGCCAAGGTTAACTCGTCCACCTTCACCTTGGATGGCACTGTGACGATCCTCATCATACTGTATTACTTTTCCTTTCCCTCCCCTTGCCGGGTCATATGGGACCATCTGCTTATTTTTTATTCCCAAGGTCACTACCTCTTCTCTTCTTGGGCTAGCATGTGGGGATGATGCTACCCCGGCGGATTTTGTCGGAGCGCCCCCCACCGAATGAACGACTCAGGAGCCCCTGCTCTTGCTGGGTTTTCCTTGAGCAACTCCTCATTTTACTTGTTAGCAATTTTCACTAACTCAGTGACTCTTTCTTGCTACCTTTGCCGGGATTCACCGGTCAGACCCTCTAACTCAGATGCTGCTACATCTGTCGCCCTGAGGTTTGTTGCCGGGGTGCTATACCTCGGCATACCCGTTGACATGAGGTTAATCGATTCCCCTGGCTTAGGTACATATTCCTTATCTATCTCATTGATGAGGTTTCTACCCCTAATCTTTACTCCATCCAAACGTGTGGGACTAGTAGTGATCTTGTTTGCCTTGGCGTACTCACGCAGCATGATGTTGAATGACTGCTGAGCCGCAACTACCTTTTTTGCACCCTCTAGTATTTTCTGTCGAGTCTCCTCTAGCTCGGCCTATACCTGAGCCGGATCAACTATGGGTGCTACAGGTGTAATGAGACTCTCTATTTCCTGTTCTAAGACATTCTGTGGCCTCTCTAGTGGAGGACCTCGAGCCCTAGGTACCTTTGGAGTTGTCTTCGGTTCATCTGCCAGATCTTTACTCGCTCCCACGTCAGGCGCATTCATCATCACCTCGGCGCTGCTAGTGGGGTGAGTGATACACGGACCGCGAGACACACTAAGAGGAGGTTCTCCTCCCTCGACGATGTGTTGTGGGTGCATGAATTCATCGACACTGATGTAGATCTTGTAGGTGCCAAAGCTGATGAAGAGCCTGTTGCACGGACAAGAGCAGTTTCCAATGATGCACGCGTTGTCACTAACATAGTCCAGCATACCATAGCGCTGAACAAGCCCGGAGACGATGCGCTCCCTAGTGACGATGAATTTCCCGTCCGGATCTTGACTCGAGCTAGCACCGCTGCTGGCCCCATGGTGGGTGCCAACTGTCGTGGTGGTGTCACGGCAGATGCCATGGATAGGCTAAAGATGGGGTCAATGTGCGCTAGTGGTATCTAGGGAGGGATGGTTTGGTGATTCCACACTCAAATGTTTGTATTCTCAAGATCGATGGTGGTTTACAGAATCTCCTTGAGCTGAATGGTGGAGAGGAGGAAGATGAAGTATTTCTCTGGTCACTGCTCTCAATAGAGTTCTTCCCTCTAGTAAAATGGTTGACCCCCTCTTTGGGCATCCTGGCTCACCTTATAAAGGGGTAACCAGGTGACACTTATGGCATACGTGGAGAGGATATTCCATGTATATGCTCTTCCCAAAATAGCAAAATATTGCTCCCCCTTTCCCTAGCGTAAGCCTCTACGAGACCGTGGCGTAAGCCTCTCTAAGACCATGTTGTAAGCCTCTATGCCTCCATGTGACCCGACCAACAACGATCAGTCGATCTCACCTTTGTCGGCCCGTACCTCTAGTCCTCATCTCTCTATCTTCTGCGCTCTCTCTATAGTGGCTCTAGTAGAGAGAGAAAAGCGCTAACCATGGGGAGATCCCTTCCTTCTTTTGTAAGCCAGCTAGTAACCCGGCTCCCGCCAGGTTAACTTGGCGTAGTCGATACCTGCAAACACATAACATGGTGGTGCTGACATGTGCTCAGTGTCAGCTGAGGTATTGTTGGGTGGACACAACCAGGGCTAAGTCGGCCGTAACTCGGCTGGCCTTCAGTTACCTCGGTCATCGCTTGCTTTGACCTTGTTATACCTCGGCATACATTGTCTTTATGCCCTGGCTCGACCCTCCCTGGGGTCGTCCCCCAACAATGGTTGTGTTCTACTCATAAGTGTCTACCCATACATATCTTACTTGTTCCAATTCGAGCTCTGAGATGCTCAAAACCAGATGGTTTTTAAAGCTATTTGATATAAAGTTCTGACCACCTTATTTTATTCAAACTTTGGCTCAATCTCTAGAAAATCCCAAGCTTGACCAACCTCAAACTTCTAATCTATGCTGATCTACATCAAGTGCTCTATCCAACCATATGCCCCATGAACCTTTTGGATACCTGGATCATTCCCTACAACTTGTCAAAGTAGGATTAATGTTTTTTAAACACAAGATGCCAAAAACCGCTCAAATTCAAATCTTCTCCATTTTATTCCATCCCAAAATCTACTAATGATCTACCCTACACTCCCTACCCTAGTATATTATTATCACCTTCATCACTGTTGATAACATATGAACGGAGCTAGATTTGTGAAACAAAACACGAAGTGGTAAATATACCAAAAATATGCCATAAACCACCAAAACCTTCTCTACTCTATTGCATCAGCTCCACAACACTCCCAAATCTAATATAACATCTACTAAACTATCATCTACTTAAGCACCCACATTGTTCCAAAACAAAAACCAAATACATGCATGCATATATAAACCCTCCTTCCTAAAAATCCAATGAATCATCATCAAACCTTCCCCAACAATTGGTGAATCACTCCAAGAGCCACCATCACTCCTCTAGTCGTGCACTACTATAGCAGCACTATAGCACCCCTGACACCCTCGTAGTTTAGCTCTTGGAGGAAGTATGAGAGAGAGAGGCCACCACATATCAATGCCTTGTCTTTCAAATCTTGCACTGCAGAAGCAGCCCTTCCCATGTCCCTCTCTGCTCGACCGTAGGACCATGCAACACTCCCTTACCCACTAGTCATCCTCCATGGCTAGCCCTAGCCCTCCCCTCTATATTTATATATTTTGGACAAAGATCAAAAGAGAGGGAAAGCTTACAACATACTACAACCCCACCCCTCTCTACCCTCCTATGACCCTACCTTGACCTCTCCACTGCCTCCCTCAATGAATTCGAGCCCTCCTCCCATCTCTAGCTTGAGCCTAGGCTCGGTTCACCATGGACAGCTAACCCTCGTGTTATAAGGCCCCGTGTTTGTCTTGCCCTAGGACGATCCCTGGCACCGACTCTGACGAGCTCCCGAGATAGCCGTAATAGGCGTCCGCGCACAAGGTCTCTCCCATCGATGGAACCATCAGTGATGCCCCTCGCTGGGCTCCCACGACGTGCCTCTCCTCCTCATCCACTTCTCGGCGTACCTCCCCCACTCTGGTGAGCTCCCTTCCCCTCGCAGTCGCCCCTAGGGTTTCGCCTTGTCACCGTTTAGAAAGAGGAGGAAGACGACGCACAACCATCGGTTCCTCCTAGATCCTATGGCCGAGGATGCCAGATACCCTTTTGCCCCCTCATTCTATTGACTAGCAGGCCCCGCTCGTCAGCTATACAAAAGCCCCTTCCCGTGCGCAGTGACGTGAGGCGTGGGCCGAATCCCCCTTCATCGATGCATCTCACTCTTGCACTGGCCCATGCAAGCTCCTGTTCTTTTTCTTTTACTTGAAAATTTTCCAGATCTGATTTCTGTTGCCTATTTTAAATCCAAACAAAAATGGAAACTGCTGGGAATTTCCCATATCTAATTTTTTTATATACGTACATGTTTTGTTCAACATGCAGTACAAGAGGTGGACCAAAATAACGTCAAGATTAGTTATAGTCATTTAAATACCTAAATGTGACCTATACAATATTAAATACTTCCATAAAGTAGGATAGATCCAAATGACATGAACTCAATTTGTTCAGCAAGGTATTGCAAGTACCTTGGCTATCTATTTGACCCCACCCCAAAAATTGTAATGTTCTATCTCTGGTATATAATGACAAAACCCCTTCATTTCTACCTTTAATAAATTCTCTAGGTCAAAACAAAGTGAGTTCTTACCTAATTCCAACTCTCAGTACACCTACACTACCATACCAAGCAAATTCTAGGAGCCCAAGATTTATTGAGCAACTGGCGATTTTAATAAATTAAATCCTTCTACATGTGGTCCTTTCACTAGATAAATCCTTGCAGGAGTTCTGCAAATCCAAAAATAGTGAATCCAATTCCTACAGAAAGGTATTTGGAATACCTACCATGTGCCTTTGGATTCATATCAAAAGCCTCTATAATTTTAATGTTGTGAAAGGAACAAAATAGCTACATAACTGACTTTGGGATTTTCCCAAGGGCATTCTGGTAATTGCTTTGAAGTTAATCCAACTCTCAATGAATCAGTACTCAAAACCCTTATTAACTATCCAAGGAAATAATGTGTGGAGATTCAGATCATTTCTGGTGAATTATTCCCTAAACTAGGGTTTATCTCACTAGAAAATCCTTATTAAATTAAATAAAAGAGCAAAAATAATGAAGCCACTTTTCGTGGATTTATTATGTCAAAACCCATCTGAGGATATCATTTTTGCACCTTGATATCATACTGATCAAGTCCTTGGTTAAAAATCCCTTATTGAAGTAGTTTTGGACTAATAAATCATAAAAGACATTTCACAAATCCAAATAATGTACTCCCACTTTCCTTGAACTCAAATTAATCAAACCTAATGAAGTTAGAGGTGTATTATATATTTGTATGCTGCATTGCATTGGTGCTTGTTGGCCTTGTATTGATTGTGGTACTGCTTGTTTGTATGTATGCTCTATGATGATGATAGTTGCGATTGTGGTGACGTCGAGAAGAAGGGGTCATATTATTGTCACTATTATCATTATTGCTATTCTAATAAAAAGTCCAAGGACATATTGCTGATCATAGGCAACCCACCTTCTTGCTCATAATCCTTGTCCTACTATTTTACTTATGCATGTTTTACCTACTTGTTTATAAAAACTGCATTGCTTTACTATATGATGATCTATATCGGGTAGTGGCTTGGGTCCTCCAAACTATTACATATTTGTACTACTAAGTACAATCCACTTTTATGACACCTACTTTCCCCTTGTATTGTAAGTGGCGTATAACACCATACCCCCTTGGAGACCCCGTTTTAGCCGAACAAAACTATAGGATGGGAAGACCCTGGAAAAGTTTACAAAAATGATTTATGATAAAATCTTGGTGTGGTTTGACCGACCAAGAGAGATTTGAGAAAGAAAAGGTTTTTTTACAAATGATGCTGAAGAGGAGGCTGATAAAATGTTTACGAAAATGCACCTGTTTCTTTGCAGCTTTAGCTATAACAACTAAACCCGTGCAACCACATTACCCCAGTATGGGACATGGCTTAACTCGTAGTTCATTTTCCTTAGCATGGTCTATGCCATAATACATACAAAGGGGTTCGAGACCCCCGAAGACAGTTCCTTTACACTTATGGGGTCATTGTACCCAGTGGGTTCTACCGCCTATGCGGAGGTCGACTAAAACTATGGGGCTCCCGTGGACGGTACGGTTTATGGGAGTACGGAAGGGGAAGTGATTCAGGAAGTAAGGCAGGGAGATTCGGACTTGGGAAGTCAAGTACTCTTCCCGGGAGAACTAAGACCATAGGGAAAGTGCCCATACTAAGGACGACAAATGAAAGGTTATGTTTGATTATTCAGATCCCCGTACACTCACTGTAGCGGGTCGTGGTGTCATGACGGCGGATGTATCAAATTGTGTGGGTAAGTGTACAACCTCTGAAGAGTGTAAAATCTATTCGAATAGATGTGTCCGCGGTTATGGACAGTTGTACAAACTATAGTAGAGCGGTGCTGGTTTTGTTTTCAAAATAGATTTTGGAAAAGAAAGAGATTTCTGAAAAAGGGTGGTAAAGCGTGACCAAGGAGGAAGTGAGGTGATCTCGAAATGATCAAGGAAGAAGGAAATATCATTCAGTGAATGATTGAGAGATGAGATATTGGTGACCCAATCCTAGTGTTTTCCAAAACTCTTCAAAAAGGTTTTACAAAAGTTTTGAACAAAGATATGTAGATGCTATATCTACAAGAGAAACTATTTTAGAAAATAACCTCTCTTGGAGCCCTCATACTACCATAACCATATTTCATATCATCTTTTTATATTGTTATTATCCTAAGGTGGTTTGTGAGTACATTCAAAGTACTCATTGGCATTGTCCCTAAATATTGACTTGGTCAGATTCGAGAAAAATGGTGAAGAAGAAGGTGATGTTGGCGACTATGCGAGCTAGGATGTTCTCCCAGTCAGCTACCTATAGGTTAAGGCATGGCTCGGGCTCCACGCTTTGATAAAGTTCCACTGAGGATAATTAATGTAGACATAATGGAAATTGAGGTATGACTTGTATCCGCTTAAGTCATGGATGTTTACTATGATACTTGTCAGTTATGTGCCATGACAAACTCATCATGGGATAGTGGTGTATGCATAACAGGGATTCTCGGAGGATTAATCCGGGGGCCCCACAGACTTGGTATTAGAGCCATCCTGACTATTGGAGAACCTTGGTTAGCATGGTCGTTAGACATGAAAACTATTTTGGAAACACCGTATTTCGAAAACTATATTTGCAAAAGCTCTTTGAAAAGTTCTACTTCTTATCTTCGCCTAATTGAACTACTTTCGGAAATGGTTTCTTCTATATCTCGTCAAAAATTCAAACCTATGGGTTTGAAACACATAGGACCTAGAACTAGGTGAATACAATGATAACGAGATAAATAAAAGAAAATACGAGCAAGCACAAGGAGACTACAAGATGGCCCTACCAGCGGAATCCCCATAATCAAAATAAATCAAGTGATGCACTACCAAGAAGCGTCCAATGATACGGCGAAAGCTTCATAAGAAATATAGTGACCCGACCACAATGACATGACGTCTAGGATCAATAGTTCTAAGATATGATTCCCTATATTGCGACTAGTTAACTCCTTCATCCCCATAGTAGGTCATGTTTGCTTGCCTAAGTGCCTCATGTGTTGCTTGATGTGTGTTGTTTGTGAAGGACCTTGCGACTCCATCGCTCTATTCATCTTGTATGTATGATCTGGCTTGTTTGACCCTAGTCAAAGGTGTTTTGGGAATAGATACACCACCTAGGTACTCAGGCACCCCATGCTAGTTGTTGATAACAAGATCCATATGAACCTCAGGAGTTATGAGAGGAAGAGTATCCCAAGAAAACAGGACCTCGACCTCGTCAAGTTAGAACCATCTAAGGACTTCTCCTTAGCAGGATGGCATACTTTGTGAAACTTAAATCTCAAGACTCATTATCAAAACTCCATGCTATCACACCTGTCAACAATAGCCAGAATGTCGTTGAAGCCGGAAGTCTACCACTGAAGGTTCCCCACTATCCACTAACCATAAACTTGCTTACCTAAACAGGAAGGAAAGAGAAAACTCCACTAACCTTTGATATATTAGAGCTTCTTACCATCTCAAGAGACTAACTATTTTATCGACCCTACCCAAACCAATGGGAAGATCCTCACTAAAAGTCCAAACTACTCCCCAAAATCTTGACAACAAAGATATATGAAGACATCTAGTCTACTCCACCATTGAGCAAAGGAAACACAAAGAACTCAAGTGAAGACCACACCTCTGAAGCTGGATGCCTGTAGTCTGATTGAAGACTAGGAAGAAGAGTCATTAACCGCTAATTTCCCCTAAACTAACTCCTTAGAACTTCGTTTGGAAACCAACCCGACACAATTTTTCGCAATATGGCTTCACTCGAAGACCTCAACACAAGACCCAGGGAAATATAGGCTTCCTCTAGCTTCACATCAGCACTCCAAGAAGCAAGATCTGAATCATCCCCGAGCAACCTTAGTGAAGCTCTAAGGTGAAAAGGCTGCATCTTTCCACCCAATTCAAGATCACTGCCTACCAGAAGATACTTCAGGTCCCATCTACAAGCATCAACTCAAGAGTCCTCATTTGATAAAATAACAGAAGACCGATCTCGGCAACAACGTCTGATGTCCACTCCAATTCTCTAATACCCACGAAGCTCATAATCAAGACAGCAAAATACATGAAGTTGATAAGGATATCTCCCACAAGAATGAAGATACCTAAAGTGACAGCATTGACTGAAGATGCTACGAAGCCCCTCCTCTGTTACTTTAGCCGAAGACTCACCTAAAGGACCGCTGATCCACTAACCCCCCTCAGTCGTGAAACGTTTAGAAGATTCGCTAATTCAATTGCTCGGATAGTCTAAGTACGAATAAAAGTAGTATCTGAGCCTCATAGGACCTAGTTGGCAGACAACATCTGAATATTTCAACTCCAGGCGGAAGATTATGTTAGTCACCTAACATCATCCGACGACTCCGAGAAGGAAGGGCTGACGTATCCGCGAGGTACCCTAGTTTAATCCTAAGAGGGAAAGACTGTGTCTTTCCCACAAAAATAGAGTAACCACCCGCCAAAAAACAACCTCAAGAGTTCTGACCCTAAGTTGTTAAATAGGATATGATAAGCCCCTAAGGAAAACGTCATGGATATTGACATAAAAGACATCAAACTCTAGATTCTATCCTCAGAAGGATACCCCACAGAGATCCAAACTAGAGGTAGTTCGCCTATCATAAGCCCCAAGATACTGAGTCAGAAAGGAAAAGAAGATCATCCATCGACACCAGGTCTGAAGCTTTCTCAACTCTCTATGCATCCAAGAAGATTGAAGTTCAACATCACTAATACAGTAATCACGACTAAAGACGAAGTCCGTGAGTTAGTATGTTTGAGACACATAGTGATTCTTTTAAGGGGGAAAGGTCTATAACATCCCACTTTCAGCAACCCTGATTAGTTATCCAGAATAGAAAAATCAAGGGGAACAATAGCTTTTTCCTGTTTAGTGATGCAGTGTTTGCTTTCTTGTTGCTTGTGCTTATGCAACTGAATGTGTAGTAGAACATGTACTCCTTACCTCACCCTCAGTCGACAAAAGCTATTTCACAAAACTGTCTTGGCTTCTTTTTACATATTCTCAAATGTTTTGGAATTTCAAAAACCTGAGCCAAGATGCCTTTGCAACCCTAACCATTTTAGTAGCTTCTATTGACAAAATTATGGAGATATATAAGATACAATCTCCTTATGTTTTCAATGATAGAACCTTCAACTACTCTTACCCCTAGACTTTCCAAAACCTTTTATAAAGCTTTTGAACTCTACTCTTGGTACAAGTACCAAGGACTCTTCTCTACTTCAAAACACAACCCTTTTCAAAATACCCATCCTTATCTCAAGCTAGGCTTGATGGTAACCCTAGTAGTAGGCTAAATTTCCTTGATCTGTTGTTTGATGAATTGTCTTGATCTACTATCTGATGAATTGCCTTGATCTGTTGCTTGACTGGTTTGCTTAGGAAGTAGAATGAGATACACTAGGAGCTCTGTAACACCCTCGAATCGGCCCTATGCAAGTTTTAGCGCTTCCTGCCAAACCCGCATAGAAACGATTCAAGGACGCCCACCAAGCACTTGCGTGCGGGTGGAAAACGAAGTAATACCATTACACATTAGTCCATGATGGAACCCACAAAACATATATATACAACAACGACTCCATGATCCAAGAATACAGATATACAATACAAAGATCCAAATCACCTTGAAAACGTTACAGCATCCGAGTACGGACAAGATGCAAATGGGGCTAAGAGCCCTGAAGAATAACCAATGGCGTCCATAACCCTGCCCATGCCAAGCGGGAAGGGTAACCCTGCTAACGACGTCGATCTCAAACCTGCTAAAACAAAAGGGGTGCCGACAAAGGGCAAAGGAAAAAGAGGAGCGTCGATCGAGGCCAAGACAGCGAGGCTAGAATTCGGCGGCTCTCGCCTACATAGGTATGGTGGACTGAAGCGGCAGCGCAACATGCACTAAACAACCTATAGAGACTCAATACATCTCTCGGCTATTAGAGAGGGGTAAGAAAGACCTATTCGAATCCAGCCTGAAGCTAACACCAGACATACCCATCCTGGTATTTCCCCCTCGAGACCAAACAAGGAAGTCGGACCAAGGAACTCACACAGTTGGCAATTTTACTCATTCCGTTTTAGTTGCAGCACTTACTAATCAGATATAGATAGCATGTGTCATCCTGAAGCATAAGTAGTGGGCAGTTTTAATTAACCATTCCGTGGTAGTTGGAACATTTACTAGTCAGATATAATTGTCCTGAGGAATCCCAAAACCCAGCAGTTGTTGGCACTTTTATCCCATTCCATTGGAGTTGTGATACTTACTAGGCAGGTATAACATGACACGATACACCCCAGTTCCACTAGTTGTTGGCACTTTTATTATCCATTGCATTGTAGTGAAGCTGATTACTAGTCATATATTAAGTCAAATTTATAGCACTACTTTAGTTATGCCTGTCTATGATCAAGATATTGTGCTCCAAGTCGTCCATAACCGTGGACACGGTTTCAGAAAGATTTACCCTACAGGGGTGCACAAATAGCAACACACACACGATCAACCTCGGAAAAACCAAATCAAAACCCAACGAGGCTTTCACGACAAAGAAATCACAGGATTCAGAAATTATTTCAGGGGGCCACCCCATTAAGCTACCCGCAACGAAGTTGGCCGGCTCCGAGACGGACCCAAGGTTTGCGCCAATGGCTGTAAACGACTGGGAACCCGAAAGTGTGACTAGGCTTGTCCATACCGCGGAAACACTCCGCAATCCTAAACAGTACAGGTGCTCCACGCACAATCTTAAATAAAGCAGTAAAGCATGGCATAAGTACAGGATAGTAATAAAGCCCCAAACTACTTTGTGGCCCCAAGCAATAAGAATGAATCAAGCTCTGGCTAAGGGGATTCATGGTCCCATATGCGGATAGTGCGATAGTCAAGGAACAGGTATCAAGTACTCGGGGTCCTACAGGACACAAGTGAGCGTGGAAGAACCAAATAACATCTATTGCCCACCGATGCCTCTGCATTAGTTATAGCTATTTCCAGCAATTTAATAGTTGTATTTAAAGTCATGATCATCTCCACCATAAACATCTGCCAGCATACCAACAACTGTGGTACTCGACAACACGAGATCGCACCTGAGAAAGCAACTACGACTCGCAAGGCCAGCTATCTACCAAACAACAGGTATTAGGAGGTGTCCATGGCAATATAGAGGCTGCACGGGATATAACTGGTGCACAGAAACTAAAGCATCGCGACACGGATAGCAATAGATCAACAGGAGGAAATAAAGACTATAAATGCAAAATAGGTAGAAGGGAGGGAGATGCTCGCCTGGGAACACTGTCGAAGATACATTATCCGAAGAAATTGTCGATACTTGCATTCACTCAACGGCCTAATCCGTGAAGAAGCAAATCACTAAAAGAAACAACGGATGCACTATTTAATACTACAGCAGAAGATCGGGCATGATGCATGTATGATGTATGACATGGCAATGGTGCAAAGCAATTAGGCAATATTAAGCGGAACCGCTGTCCCGACAATTAATTAGAAGGTTCAAGTTGTTTAGAAACCCCGCAATTTAAATGTTGTCTTAACAAGGCAAAACATGGTATCGGTTCGCTACACAAATTTAAATGGAGTCAATATAAGACTATATTTGCCCGCATATGGCCTCCATATTTAATTTAAGTGAATCGACTATCTAACCCAACCCACCAGATGACATGTATGCAAGCATGATGATTTAATGATGCAACTCGGATAGAGGTCACACATTGGCGTTTGGTGATCTTGGTTCGATGTGGTTCAGGTTCGGTCTTGGGGTTCGACGGGGACAGCGAGATCGTCCTTGGCCAACGGAAGTAGATCTTGTCGCATCTGTGGTCTTCGGGCCCATGTCGCTGGTGTGCCGGGAAGGAGGTCTTGGGACGCCGAGGGGTCCGGCATCGGATCGGTCTTGACGACGAGAAGAGCTTGGTGTACGAGGGTTTGGCGGGGTTCGATCCTCAGGCCCGAGGTTGGGGACTTGAGTGCCACCATGTGCATCCCTCGGACTCATCGGCATCGAGCCGGTCTTGTCGGTCTTGGTGAGGTATTCGTCTACTCGTCAAACTCGTAAAACGGAGCCTCGCCACAGATCCATCTGCACACGGGTGCCCTAACAAACATCACACCCCAACTTCTCGCGATCAGAAATAAAACACAACACATGGGCATCCCACTGGTACTAGAGGAACCCACCACGATTGGCACCAACACACCAAGGCAACAGACACAGATACGAGGATGAGGAACGGCAGGAGAGGGTGTTTCCCATGGCGATGCAGGGGCACGGTGAGGCAACGGCAAGCGTCAAGCGGTGGTCCCTGGGGCTTGGGCCAGCACCAGCGAATGGCGACCGGCGCAGGCTCGACGCAGAGGCGGCGCTAGGAGGTAGGGCGCGAGGTTGAGGCAGGAGGGGTCCTTGGCGGCGGTCATGGGCAGGGCCGGCGAGGTCACTGCCGGGGACACGCGGCGCCCTCGGGGGCGGGTCGGAGGCGCGGGGCAGAGGAGGCCGCCGATGCGGTGCTGCTCCATGGATCTGTGGAGGAGGCGGCAAAGCGGCGACGGAGCCCGCGAGGCAGGAGGCGCGGCACAGGCCCTTCCATGGCAGCGACGGGTGTGAAGGCAGTGGAGGCCAAGGAGGCTCGGCTGGGCCAGCTCGAGGGGGAGGGCCGAGGATCGAGCACGGGCTCGGGGGCGCGGACGACGCGGTCGCGACGGCAGCCGAGGAAGAGGAGACAGGGCGGCGAGCGCGGCAGCAGGGAGATCGAGCGGGGAGGTTGGTGAGGGAGGCCGAGGGGAGAGAGGGAAGGGGATGGGGACGGGAGCGTGACGCATGTGGGGTGGTGGGGCCGGGCATGACCGGACTGGCGGTGGGCGCGCGTGTGAGGTGGAGGGAGGCAGGAGGGAATCAGGTGGGGTTGGGAGACGTGCAGGTGGGCGGGAGATTAGGGGGGATTGGTGAGGTGGATGGGTGGTAGTCGGTGTGGGCGGGAGTGTGTGGTGTGGTTGGGGCCAGCGGGGTGAGGTGGCAGGCTGGGAGTGGTCGGGGTGAGGTGGAGGGTGGAGGAAGGTTGGCAGCAGGGCTGGATGGGTGCAGCTGGGTAGTGGGAAGTGGGGTAGCTAGGGTTTGCTCTAGATTTTTATCTGGAGGTGGCCGGCTGGGCTTTTGGGCCTAGCTGGCTGCCTCCCAAAAATAATGTAAATTTTTTATCTATTTAAAACGGGGCTTTTAAAATCCGTTTGTAGACGAAACAAATTATTCCGACCAAGCCGGGTTTTGTATTTGAATAATGACGGGGCTTATTTAGAAAAAGAAAATAGGTTTTCGAAAATAGTTTTAGACAAAACCATGCATAATGATGACGATGCTCTAATGCAATGTGGCATGATGACATGAGCATGCGGTCATGATGATGCAATGCACAAAAACACATCGATTTTCTAGTAGTGGTTTTAGCGGGGCGCCACAATTCGACACCACTAACAAGGGATCTCGCCCTCGAGATCCGCCTCGTGGTACCGGGAAGAAGGTCGGCAATCTGAATCTTCTCACTTCGTGTAGATGCTCGCGACACCACTAACAAGAGGTCGTTGTCCATGATCGTCGAGAGAACACTCCAGAAAACAAAGGACGAAGGTAAAGGTATCCAGAAATAAAGCCACCTCTAACTTCGATGGAAAGAGAGAACTGATGCATTCTCATCCACTTCAATGTACACGAGCAAATAGAGTGAGTAGTCGGCATGGGGGCCAATCCATCACGCACCCAAACTATTACTCCGCACAATCAGTAGAATAGCATGCAACCATTCTCGGAATCAGACTGAAGATCTCGACAATCGAGGTTCGGAACAAAGGAGTGATGCAGGATCTGCATCGGATCTAAGATAGAGTATGTCGTCGTGTCGGAAAAACACCGGAAGGCACAAACAAGGAGCAAAGAATGGTACCACAGATAAAGGATCACTCAGATAGCACTAATTCCGGAGGTAGAAGCACCGTTGCCAAAGGAGGAAGCGAAACCCTAAAGGTACGACGGAAACCCAACCACGAGAATTCCTGGACTCGAAGAATGGGAAGAGAGCAGATTCAAAACACACATAGGTAAGAGGAGAATAGCAGAGGGGTAAGGAGTAAAAGCAGACCTAATAAGATCTATCCAACCAATTTTGCAAAATAGTTTTGACACTCTACTTCGGCCGTTAGCTTGGCTATCCTATAGGCTGGACCAGTGGGGTATCGCTACTTCTATGCTTTGATACCACTATGTAACACCCTCGAATCGGCCCTATGCAAGTTTTAGCGCTTCCCGCCAAACTCGCATAGAAACGATTCAAGGACGCCCACCAAGCACTTGCGTGCGGGTGGAAAACGAAGTAATACCATTACACATTAGTCCACGATGGAACCCACAAAACATATATATACAACAACGACTCCATGAGCCAAGAATACAAATATACAATACAAAGATCCAAATCACCTTGAAAACATTACAGCGTCCGAGTACGGAAAAGATGCAAATGGGGCTAAGAGCCCTGAAGAATAACCACTGGCGTCCATAACCCTGCCCAGGCCAAGCCGGAAGGGTAACCCTGCTAACGACATTGATCTCAAACCTGCTAAAACAAAAGGGGTGCCGACAAAGGGCAAAGGAAAAAGAGGAGCGTCAGTACTGAGGCTAGTACACAGCGAGGCTAGAATTCGGCGGCTCTCGCCTACATAGGTATGGTGGACTGAAGCGGCAGCGCAGCATGCACTAAACAACCTATAGAGACTCAATACATCTATCGGCTATTAGAGAGGGGTAAGAAAGACCTATTCAAATCCAACCTGAAGCTAACACCAGACATACCCATCCTGGTATTTCGCCCTCGAGACCAAACGAGGAAGTCGGACCAAGGAACTCACACAGTTGGCAATTTTACTCATTCCTTTTTAGTTGCAGCAATTACTAATTAGATATAGATAGCATGTGTCATCCTGAAGCATAAGTAGTGGGCAGTTTTAATTAACCATTCCGTGGTAGTTGGAACATTTACTAGTCAGATATAATTGTCCCGAGGAATCCGAAAACCCAGCAGTTGTTGGAACTTTTATCCCATTCCATTAGAGTTGCGATACTTACTAGGCAGGTATAACATGACACGATACACCCCAGTTCCACCAGTTGTTGGCACTTTTATTATCCATTGCATTGTAGTGAAGCTGATTACTAGTCATATATTAAGTCAAATTTATAGCACTACTTTAGTTATGCTTGTCTATGATCGAGATACTGTGCTCCAAGTCATCCATAACCGCGGACACGGCTTTCAGAAAGATTTACCCTGCAGGGGTGCACAAATAGCAACACACACACGATCAACCTCGGAAAAACCAAATCAAAACCCAATGAGGCTTTCACGACAAAGCAATCAAAGGATTAATAAATTATTTCAGGAGGCACCCCATTAAGCTACCCGCAACAAAGTTGGCCGGCTCCGAGACAGACCCAAGGTTTGCGCCAATGGCTGTAAACGACTGGGAACCCGAAAGTGTGACCGGGCTTGTCGATACCGCCAAAACACTCCGCAATCCTAAACAGTACAGGTGCTCCACGCACAATCTTAAATAAAGCAGTAAAGCATGGCATAAGTACAGGATAGTAATAAAGCCCCAAACTACTTTTGTGGCCCCAAGAAATAAGAATGAATCAAGCTCTGGCTAAGGGGATTCATGGTCCCATATGCGGACAGTGCGATAGTCAAGGAACAGGTATCAAGTACTCGGGGTCCTATGGGACACAAGTGAGTGTGGAAGAACCAAATAACATCTATTGCCCACCGATGCCTCTGCATTAGTTATAGCTATTTCCAGCAATTTAATAGTTGTATTTAAAGTCATGATCATCTCCACCATAAACATCTGCCAGCATACCAACAACTGTGGTACTCGACAACACGAGATCGCACCTGAGAAAGCAACTACGACTCGCAAGGCCAGCTATCTACCAAACAACAGGTATTAGGAGGTGTCCATGGCAATATAGAGGCTGCACGGGATATAACTGGTGCACAGAAACTAAAGCATCGCGACACGGATAGCAATAGATCAACAGGAGGAAATAAAGACTATAAATGCAAAATAGGTAGAAGGGAGGGAGATGCTCGCCTGGGAACACTGTCGAAGATACATTATCCGAAGAAATTGTCGATACTCGCATCCACTCAACGGCCTAATCCGCGAAGAAGCAAATCACTAAAAGAAACACCGGATGCACTATTTAATACTACGACAGAAGATCGGGCATGATGCATGTATGATGTATGACATGGCAATGGTGCAAAGCAATTAGGCAATATTAAGCAGAACCGGGGTCCTGACAATTAAGTAGAAGGTTCAAGTTGTTTAGAAACCCCGCAATTTAAATATTGTCTTAATAAGGCAAAACATGGTATCGGTTCGCTACACAAATATAAGACTATATTTGCCCACATATGGTCTCCATATTTAATTTAGGTGAATCGACTATTTAACCCAACCCACCAGATGACATGTATGCAAGCATGATGATTTAATGATGCGACAGGTATATGTCATATTATAAAAATAGAGGCTCGGATAGAGGTCACACATTGGCGTTTGGTGATCTTGGTTCGATGTGGTTCAGGTTCGGTCTCGGGGTTCGACGGGGACAGTGGGATCATCCTCGGCCAACGGAAGTAGATCTTTTCGCATCCGTGGTCTTCGGGTCCATGTCGCCGGTGCGCTGGGAAGGAGGTCTTGGGACGCCGAGGGGTCCGGCAACGGATCGGTCTTGACGACGAGAAGAGTTTGGCGTACAAGGGTTCGGCGGGGTTCGATCCTCAGGCCCGAGTTCGGGGACTTGAGTGCCACCATGTGCATCCCTCGGACTCATCGGCATCGAGCCGGTCTTGTCGGTCTTGGTGAGGTACTCGTCTACTCGACAAACTCGTAAAACGGAGCCTCGCCACAGATCCATCTTCACACGGGCGCCCTAACAAACATCACACCCCAACTTCTCGCGATCAGAAACAAAACACAACACATGGGCATCCCACTGGTACTAGAGGAACCCACCACGGTTGGCACCAACACACCAAGGCAACAGACACAGATACGAGGATGAGGAACGGCAGGAGAGGGTGTTGCTCATGGCGATGCAGGGGCACGGCGAGGCAACGGCAAGCGTCAAGTGGTGGTCCCTGGGGCTTGGGCCAGCGGCGGCGAACGGCGACCAGCGCAGGCTCGACGTAGAGGCGGCGCTAGGCGGTAGGGCACGAGGTTGAGGCAGGAGGGGTCCTTGGCGGCAGTCATGGGCAGGGCCGGCGAGGTCGCTGCCGGGGACACGCGGCGCCCTCGGGGGCGGGTCGGAGGCGCGGGGCAGAGGAGGCCGCAGATGCGGTGCTGCTCCGTGGAGGCGCGGGAGGAGGCGGCGGCCGAGGCGACGGGAGCCCGCGAGGCAGAGGAGCGGCGGCGCAGCCGGGGCCCGCTCGCGGCGGCGACCGGGTGTAGGGGCCGAGCGGAGGCCGAGGAGGCTCGGCTAGGCCAGATCGAGGGGGAGGGCCGAGGATCGAGCATGGGCTCGGGGGCGCGTCTGACAGCAGCATGACGGGCGGCCGAGAAGGGAGAGACGGGCGGCGTGGTAGCAGGGAGATCAAGAGGGGAGGTTGGTGAGGAAGGCTGAGGGGAGAGATGGAAGGGGATGGGTCGGGAGCGTGTCGCATGTGGGGTGGTGGGGCGTGGCGTGACCGGACTGGCGGCAGGCGCGTTGGGCGCGCGTGTGAGGTGGAGGGAGGCAGGAGGGAATCAGGTGGGGTTGGGAGACATGCAGGTGGGCGGGAGATTAGGGGGATTGGTGAGGTGGCGGGGTGGTGGTCGGTGCGGGCGGGAGTGTGTGGTGTGGGTTGGGCCAGCGGGGTGAGGTGGCAGGCTGGGAGTGGTCAGGGTGAGGTGGAGGGTGGAGGAAGGCTGGCGGCAGGGCTGGATGGGTGCAGCTGGGTGGTGGGAAGTGGGGTAGCTAGGGTTTGCTCTAGATTTTTATCTGGAGGTGGCCTGCTAGTCTTTTGGGCCTGGCTGGCTGGCTCCAAAAAATAATGTAAATTTTTTATCTGTTTAAAACGGGGCTTTTGAAATCCGTTTGTAGACGAAACAAATTATTCCGGCCAAGCCGGGTTTTGTATTTGAATAAAGACGGGCGTATTTAGAAAAACAAAATAGGTTTTCGAAAATAGTTTTAGACAAAACCATGCATGATGATGACGATGCTCAAATGCAATGTGACATGATGACATGAGCATGGGGTCATGATGATGCAATGCATAAAAACACAGCGATTTTCTAGTAGTGGTTTTAGTGGGGCACCACAAGCTCATACTCTAGGATTCAAATAAGTTAAGAAACGCAAATCTCAACCAAATTACCCATGCTTGATCTAATCTCTAGTCACCAGAGTACCCCTCAATTTTCTTAACCAGCTCACTCCAAAGTTAATCCTTTCTAACAGATTTCAAGTCAATGAAGACCAGTTATAAGCCTACATCCTTTATACTCAATCTACACTTCAACTTCATCTACTTGATGATGAGTTTGTAAAATTACATCTCCTCAAAACCATCCCCTCCTATATTCTAGTCAAAACCCCCAAATCTGCTAAATTTGGCTAGGTCTAGAAACTAGTATCAACATCACTACTTTGATACTCTCTCTTTCTCAACCCTTGAGAATATTTGGAAATGCACTTGAACCATCTAGTATAGCTTTCTAAATACTTCGAAACCCCACTCTTTCCCTTGGCTAGACCATATTTTGAAACACTTGTTCTTGATGGTTTGGCAGGCAATAAATTAACCTTTTTTGCAAATCTTATCAACAAGCTTACTTTGACAGAAGCTCACATCTTCATACCATCCTATTTATACCAAATCTATGTATGGGTGTGTTCTACTCATAACTGTCTACCCATCCATATATTACTTGTTCCAATTGGAGCTCTGAGCTGCTCAAAACCACGTGGTTTTTTAAGCTATTTGATATAAAGTTCGAACCACCTTATTTTTTAAAAACTTTGGCTCAATCTCTAGAGAATCCCAAGCTTGACCAACCTCAAACTTCTGATCTATGCAGATGTACATCAAGTGCTCTATCCAACCATATGCCCCATGAACCTTTTGGATACCTGGATAATTCCCTACAACTTGTCGAAGTAGGATTAAATTTTTTAAACACAAGATGTGAAAAACCCCTAAAATGCAAATCTTCTCCATTTTATTCCATCCCAAAATATACTAATGATCTACCATACACTCCCTACCCTAGTAGATCATTCTCACCTTCATCACTCTTGATCACATATGAATATAGCTATTTTGTGAAACAAAACATCAAGTGGTAACTATACCAAAAATATGCCCAAAACCACCAAAACCTTTGCTAATCTCTTGCATCAGCTCCACATCACTCCCACTTCTAATATAACATCTACTCAACTATCATCTACTTAAGAACCCACATTTTTTCAAAACCAAAACCCAAATACATGCATGCATATATAAACCCCCTTCATAAAAATCCAATGAATCATTATCAAACCTTCCCCAACAATTGGTGAATCACTCCAGTAGCCACCATCACTCCTCTAGTCATGATCTAGTGTAGCAGAACAGTATCGCTCCTCACACCCCATGTGAATAATTTGTGTACCATCTGGTAAGACCAAGTATCAAGTTTATGATTACTCTGTTAAGAGCAATGTTTGAAGAATCTTGCCACGTCCATATTGTACCCTAGTTCACATCGGTCAAACGATCTTTGGTAAAAGCAATACATTGTTTATGAGAAACTACCGATAACAATATTGATGATGTGTTTCACTGTAGATCATGTTGGGTCTATCCATCGTCACTATTCTCCCAACAAATCCGATCTAATATATCGCTAGCAACTCCATAACACATTCTCGTTTTGCCCATAGTCAGGAAACCAGGACTATCAATGATACATGAACTACTCTTAGAGGCGAGACTAGGGATATCTAAATGGTGTTTATGATTCCACACATGTATTAGGGTTTTCCTCCAAATAATCATTATCTAGAAACAATACAATTATAACATAGAATAATAAACTTAATCATGAAAAGGAAATATAGAATAATACAATTTATTATTGCCTCTAAGGCATATTTCCATCACGGGCATGCCTAGATGTGGCGTCGGGGGTCCTACTTCATTAGACTGCGGTTCTCGGCCACCGCACTTTTTACATGTGGTGAGACCTGATGTTTTAGTTCCTGTAATGGGAGTGGAGGTGGCTAGCTGCGGTATCTGGGGTCCTGCTTCTTTGACTACAAGCTTTCCTAGCAGCACATTTTTGTTTGTGTGGTGGGAGCATTGTTGATTGGGATGGACATTAGGAAGGTCGCCAGGAAGGTCGTTGTCCTGGATGCTAGGCTCGCCACTAGGTTATCTCGCATCGTCTCTCTGGAGGTTAGGGTTTCCCTCCTTGAGGCCGACACACGCGTTTGAGGAAGGTAGTCGGTGCAAGAGATGTGTCGGGCATGTTGTTTACAGGTTCATCATTTTCATGTTCGGGATCACCGCCCTATCCTCGTGTGACCATGGAGCGGAAGGTGGATCTTGCCTCCCTGAGGAGAGGATGCTCGGTTGGGTGTCTATGTTCCCAAGGGAGATATTACTGTGGTGTAGGGGCTGTCAGGCTGATGCTTGGGGTGTGGGCACACATTTTTGTGCGTGACTTTGGCTGCTGGATGTCTTCCTTTTTTTGCTATCATGGGGTCTTGTGATTAATTGCGCTGTTTCTGCTATCGTGTGTGTGTTATCCACATGGTTTGCGTATTTTGTTCGTCTGTGTATGCTTCCTGCATTCTGTTAGTTTCCGCTCGCTGGTGTGTGGGTTACCTTGGCTTGTATGTTTGCGTATTTTATTATCTTAGATACTAATTTTGTCCATGGAGAGATTTCATTCTCTATTGGTCCGCTCTTGGGAAATGCCTTTTGCATGTTCTTTTTCTATGTGCGTGGTTTCGCTAAACCATATTTGATTCGTACCGAGTAAGTGCTCTTGGATGCATATCTATTTGTCTTTTCCCTTTCTTCTTTGTGGTCATCGCTATGTGGTTCTCTAGTTCATTTTGGGGAAATGTTCTTTTATATGGACGTGCTTCTTTTCTACTTGCTGGTGGCGTAGTCAGCCTTGTATGTCTTGAGATGTTCTTCGATCCGACAATATGCTGTACTAATATGCATGGCTAACCCAGGCCCACGGGATCTGAGTTTCACGGGATACGTTTGTTATGATGACAAGATGCATCATTCAGGAAATATTCGTCGAACCATTTCATATGCTTTTCTTGGATAGTTGGCTACCCCAAGTCCCCTTTTAAGAGTCATGCGTGATAGTTGGCTAAAGTGAAAGCACGAGTAGCACTGATGAGTATTGGAAAAAAGAACTAAGGTTTGCTCGTGTTCTCGATTTGGTCTATTTTTTTCTGGGGTACATTCTTTGAGATGGTACGTTGCATGCTTTAGAATTTTTCTCGATGCCCTGCTGTGTAAGTGGGTCAAATAAAGGCATAGGTATTGGTGCCACGAGTCGGTAGTATTGTCGGTGTTGGGATACGTGCCAAAGTAAACTAGTATAATTATCTTCCAGGTCGTGTCGTAGGTGTTCGTATTAGTGTAATAGTAGGGCGGGGTTTCTGCGAAAATGCGCCAGCATGCCTTGGATTGTGGCTTCATGCAGGTGACTTTGTGAGCCGGAAGTGTGGTCCGACCTTCTTGAGCTTCATTGCTTCGGTGCCTGGTTCGCTAGGCTGTATTTGACTAGTGATGTGGCGTGTAGAACGGACGTGTGTGCTTCTTGGACACTAGCCTGGTGCTTTTGGCTATTTTGGTAGCCAGTATGTGCATTGTTCATAGAGAGAGGTCAGGTGTGTATAGGCTTCTTTTTCTTTGGACTGAACGTGTCTGATGTCTGTCGATGTAAATCGGCGTTTGGTCCTAGCAGTGCACTTTGACGTGTGTTGGCGAGCATCTATATAGCTTACGCGCAACACATGTTGCGTCTGCGTGTATGTATGGGTGTTGGATGAGGAGGGTTATCGAAAGTGGGCTTCCCTATTCGTGTATATGTGAGGCTATGCGGTGGGACATGTGTGCCTGCTGTTGGCATTAGGAAACGTGCCGAAGCAAACTAAAAGAACCTCCCAGGCTGTGTCATAGGTGTTCGTACTTGCGTGTTAGTACGCAGGGTTTTTTCTAAAATGTGTCAGCATGCCCTAGATCGTGGCTTCATGCACGCGCCTTCTTCGCGAGACAAAAGTGTGGTCCGAACTTCTTACGATGTGTTTGTTTGGTGGCGGGTTGGTAGAGCAGACATCCGTGCTCCGTGGACATTAGCCCGGTGCTCTTGGTTATGTTGGTAGACAGAATGTGCATCGTGCCTAGAGGGAGTCCATGTGTGTATAGCCTCCTTGCTCTTGGGATTGAACGTGTCTTATCTCTTTAGATGTAAATCAGGCATCTACTACTGACATTGCTCCTTGATGCGTGTTGCCGAGTATCTATGTAGCTAACACGTCGGACACGTTGCGTCTGTGTGTGTATGCATGTTGGATTAGGAGGGTTATCAAAAGTGGGCTTATGTATTTTTTTTGTCAGTTCGTGCGGTGGGGCGCGTGTGTCTGTTGTTGGCGTTCAGACACATGCCGAATCAAACTAAAAGAGCCTCCCAAGTCATGTCATAGGTCTTTGTAGGTGCGTGTTAGTAGGTCATGGGTTCTATCAAAATATTCGGGCATGCATTGTGCCGAGGTGTCCGAACTTTTTATGCTCTATTGTTTTGGTGTCAAGTTCCCTAGGCTGCATTCAACCGGTGATGTGGCGCAGTAGTAGAACGGACGTCCGTGCGTCATGGACATTAAGTCAGTGTTCTTGGTTGTTTTGGTAGCCAGGCTCTGCATAGTTCCCAGAAGGAGGTCACGTGTGTATACTAATCTTTTTGCTCTTTGGGTTGAACGTGTTTAATATCTGTGGGTGCAGACTGTGATCCGGTCCTGGTAGTGCTCTTGGAGGCGTGTTGGCGACTACCTACATAGCGAACGCATGGACGAGTTGCATCTACGTTTTTATATGGGTGTCGGATGAGGATGGTTGTGGAAAGTGGGCTTCTGTATCACTGTTTTTTGTGAGGTCATGGGTGGGGCCTAGCTAGCTCGCGTTGTTGAGTTCCCGGGGTATTTCTATAAGAAGCCGTCGATTGCCGCCATGTTTGTTTGTTCGGGTTCTTTATATGATTGCCCCTGTTCTTTGTTTTCCTCACGCTTGTCTCTTCCGCATGTGTTATCCTTGTTATGCATTGTTTGTGGCTTCTCTCAGAATGTGTTGGACGTTTTGTTTTCGCCAGCGAACACTGACTGCAACTCTCGTTCGTCCATGATGGCTGTGAGTCCGACTATGTTTAACCCCGATAGGGACGTCATAGCTACCTCTGACCTATACCTCAGGCTACCTCGCTAAGGTCCATGATGACCCTTAGAGACGGCAGCGCAGGATCACCACGGTGAGACCAAGCACCCCTTGGCTGGCCGCGTGGCCAAGCCCACCTCGCCGCGTGTATCTCGACCCCTGTGGTGTCCTCTTCCTGTATAAAAGGAGACCCAGGAAAAATGGGTTGTAACCTTGTGATAAAAAGATAAAGACTAGTTGCGGGACGTAGGGCTAAGTGGACCTGAACCTGAGTAAAAACATCGTGTCTCTCTATGATTGAGTCTGTCTAGATCGCCGAGTGAGCTTGCCGGATGCTGCGTCCCTGGCCGAACAACAAAGGGGTACTCATATCCTCGGTGTCAAAAATCAAGACACAACATCTGCCGTGCTAGGTAGGGGGTGCACCTCCGGCACCACGCAACGGCGACCCCTGCCACCATGCATCGGAGCTCAGGAGGGGCCGTCCAAGGCATGATGGGGGCTACCACTCATGCTAGCGTCGCCCGACACCGGGCGGAGCGATACGTCAAGAAGAGAAGTCGCGAGCCAGCCCGCTTCCGACGAAGGGTCTGCTAGGGCTGCCCGCTTCCGACGTGGCCCCCAAAGTTTCGACCCGATGTGCCCGACAAGTACGACGGGAAGACCAACCCAAAGGACTTCCTCCAGATTTACTATATGCTGGTGCAGGCAACTGGAGGTGACGAGTAGGTCATGACCAACTAGTTCCCCCTTGCCCCGAAGAGCGAGGCCCGAGCCTAGCTCATCAACCTGCGAGCAGGCTCCATCAAGTCTTGGGAGTATATCTGCAATCAGTTCGTCGTGGCCTTCTAGGGAGGGTTCAAGCGCCCCGGCACAGTCAGCGACCTCCACAAACTCACTCAGAAGCCCGGGGAACACCCGCGCAAGTTCACCTTGCGATTCTGCCAGGTGCTGCACACCATCCCCAAGATCACCCCCGAAGCCATCTGTAACAACCAAGTTTTAGCTAATCCTTAATTAGGGTTTGATTGTGCATAGCATGAGCATCATATTCTCTAAATAAAATGCATGGAAGAAAAACAGTATGCAAACTCCTAAACCCTAGTTATTTTCCGCTCTCTGTAAAATGAATTCAAAAGGTTTTGAATATTTTGAAAATAACAAAAGTGTGGAGCCCAATTTAAATAAAAGGGCCCCTACAATATTTTCTATAATCTCACAAATCTCTGGTATTTTTGAATGACCTAAATCAGTTTTATAATTGAAAATATAAATAGAAAACCAGAAATAGAAGAGGAAAAAGGTTTTAGCTAAAAAACGGAGCCAGCAGCCTAACCAAGCTGGCCCATCTCTCCTCTCCCCTCTGCCTGCCTCCCAGTGCGCACCCCTGCGGTCCAGCCAGCAGCGTAACCAAGGCCCGGCCCACGTACCACTTTCTCCAGGTAATCGTCAACGTGAAGCTCGCGGTCCCCCTCGAAGCACCTGCGTGTCGCCATCTGTCGTGCTCTCTGGCGTCAAGATGAGCCCTGCTACCACCAACGCCCTGGACGAGGATAAGAACGCCACCGAGCCCTCTCTCTCTCCCCCTCTAATCTTATCCCTTCCCTACGACCTCTTCCTCTCGTGTTCCTCAGCTCCAGCCGAACCCTAGCCGCCCGTCGTCGCTATGTACCGCCGTTCTAGTCCTCCCTGGACCCCGCTGAGGTTGCGGGATGCTCTGCCTGGCCTCCCTCTTCATAACTGTTGAGCCGTGCTTGTTGGGATGCCTCTGTCTCGCCGGAATCGAGCCCAATGACCTCCTCCTCCGACGGACGTCATCGCTGAATACCGCCGCTCCCGGCCACGCCTTGCTTGTCCGACCGCACGATTGTGATCATGGTGAGCTCGCCGTCCCCCTGGACCCTTCCCTTCCTCCCCTTCCTCTCTGGTTCGTTCCCGCATCACGCGCCGCCGTCTTTCGCCGTTGTCCGTCGTCGTAGTGCTTGCTCCAGTGACCTTTCCATAGTGGCGCCACCACTAGTTAGTCCGCTGTGAAGCCCCGGTTCGAACACGCCTAGTCCCGCCGCCCCGCACGCCTCACAGCACCTTCGCTGGCGATCACCTGACGGTGGTCGTCGTGTGATGTCACGTCGACGTGGCCCTGACGTGGCCGTGGACCCGCTGACCGCCACGGTGGCACCTGACGTGGCCCGTGGCCCACAGTTCAGCCTCTATGGCTAACCTTTGCCCTGTTGAGAAAGAGGTCTTGGTGACGTCAGCCTCTATCACACTGGCGCAATAAACCTTTTAAATTGTTTTAATAATTTCAGAAATTGGTTTAATCTTATAAATTCAATAACTAATTATTTTAAGTCAGAAAAATATATATTATATATCAAAATGTTCAGAAAATGAGATCTAACTCATAGCATAAAAATCATGCATTTTTAAACAACTTTAATTACAAGTTTAATTAGAAGAACAAATGAACCCCTGCAGGTGATTCCGGGGTCTATCCTGTATTAGGGTTTGTGTTGGAGATATGCCCAAGAGGCCATAATAAAAGTGGTTATTATTATATCTTTGTGTTTATGATGAATGTTTGCATCCCATGCTATAATTGTATTATAAGGAAACACTAATACATAAAAGAGTCCCTAGTAAGCCTCTTGTTGAACTAGCTTGTTGATTAATTGATGATCATGGTTTCCTGATCATGGACATTGGATGTCATTAATAACAAGGATATATCATTAGGAGAATGATGTGATGGACACACACACCCATAGTAAGCGTAGCATAAGATCAAGTCATTAAGTTCGTATTGCTTCAAGATTTCAAATGCATAGTAACCTAATCCTTCGACCATGAGGTTATGTTAATCACCATCACCGGATGGGTACTTTGATGACATCAAACACCGCTCAGAATCGGGTGGTTATAAAGGTGTCATTGGGTATTCTGAAAGTATGTGTTGAAGCGCATGGACCAAGATTGGGATTTGTCCATCCATATGACGGATAGATATGCTCTGGGCCCTCTCAGTGGAATGTCATCTAGTTAGCTTGCAAGCATGTGACTAGGTCACAAGGGGATGACACAACATGGAACGAGTAAAGAGTACTTATCAGTAACGAGGTAGAACTAGGTATGGAGATACCGATGATCAAACCTCGGATAAGTAGAGTATCGCGTGACAAAGGGAATTGGTTTCGTATGTTAATGGTTCTATCGATCACGAAGTCATCGTTGAGTATGTGGGAGCCGTTATGGATCTCGGATCCCGCTAATGGTTATTGATGGGAGGTGTCTCCATCATGTGCATATTCACGAACCATAGGGTGACACACTTAAGGTTGAAGTTGTTTTAAGTAGATATTGAATGTGCGTTGGAGGAGACGAATGTTGTTGGTCTCGGATTGGATCTGGGACATCACGAGGAGATCTGGAATTGTCCGGGAATAAGATTCATATAATGGGGATCATTTTCTAAGTTAGGAAATGTTAGAGTGTTTGTATGGGGATTCTAGAAGGTTTGAATGTTAGGAAGGTTCTAGAAGATATTTGGAGTTTACTTGAAAACCAAGATAGGATAAGGAAACTTAAAGGGTAAGTAAAGGAAACTTGGGGGAAGGACTCTCCCCCAAGCCTACTTGTGGCCCTAAGGGTGGGCCTAGGGGTGGGAACCTAGGCGCAACCTCCTCTATATATAGAGGGTGGAGGCGCCACCGATCTGATCCTCCCAATCCAAACCCTAGCCGCCTCTCTCCTCCTCCTTCCATCTGCTGGCTTAGGCGAAGCCTGCAGAATTCTCTACTCCACCACCACCACCACGCCGTCTGCTGGGATTCCGTGGAGAGATCTCACGCCTCCATTTGCTGGAATGGGGAGAGGAAGGTCTGCCGACTCCGCACGTGTGACCGATCTTTGCGGAGCAGCGGCAGGAAGGATCGTCTACTCGATCTTGAGATCGGCAAGTGATCGTCTACATCAACCACAAGATCCGATCTCGCACAAGGCTTTCGGATCTACAAGGGTTAGTACAGATCTATCTCGTTGCACATGTCTAATAGATTAGATCTTTGCTTTTATCTATATTAGATCTGGGTTTTGTTCGTTCTTGCGGTAGAAATTTTTTGTTTTCCATGCTACGAACCCATCAGTGGTATCAGAGCCTTGTCTATGCGTAGATCTGTTGCACGAGTAGAACACAATGGTTTTGTGGGCGTTGGTGCTCGTCTTCTTTGCTTTGTGTACTTTGCATCTTGCGGTATGGTGGGATGAAGCGGCTCGGGCTAACCTTACATGTCATCGCACATGAGACTTGCTCCACGCTTGACATGTAACTTGCTTTGCACAAGTGGCTTTGCGCGTGTCTGTCTCTCCCACCATAGTATAGATCCAATCTACACTTTGCACTTGATAGCACTTGTATCAACGTTGTGGTTCAGTTTCGTAGGTAAGATCCGTTCTTATTCGAAAGCCCCAAACCACGTAAAACATGCAAAGAAAATTAGAGGCGTCTAACTTGTTTTTGCAAGGGTTTTGTGATGTGATATGGCCATCATATGGTTGTGATTATATTTGATGTATGCAATGATCCTTGATGTAATATGGCAACCGGCAGGAGCCTAATGGTTGTATTTAATTCTGTTAAGACCTGCATGTCTATTCATCTTGTAATAGCTTTATTCCAAGTAGTTGTAATAGTTGCTAGTGATGATGGACAACCATGAAGCGGCGCCACTGACCTTGATGCAATGCTGGTGATGATGGAGATCATGTGCGTGCTTTGGAGATGGAGATCAAAGGCATAAGAAGAAAGGGCCATATCATATCACACTAATTATGAATTGCCTGTGATGTTAATCCTTTATGCATCTTGTATTGCTTAGATCGCGACGGTAGCACTATAAGATGATCCCTCTCACTAAATATCAAGTAATAAAGTGTTCGTCCTTAGTTGGCACCGTTGCTAAGACTCGTCATTTCGAAGCATCTCGTGATGATCGGATGTGATAGATTCTACGTGTGCATACAACGGGTGCAAGCCAGATTTGCACTGTACAGACATGGTCTCGGAACACGGAATACCGAAAGGTAGAGCACGAGTCATATAAATGATATGATGAACATGAAGATTGGTCGCCGATGAAACTACATCTTCTCTCGTGAAGATCGGACTTGGTGTAGTGGACTTGGTTCGTGTAATCACTAAGACAATGTGAGGGATGTTGTTTTGAGTGGGAGTTCACCTAGTTAATTTAAGAATTAAAATTGAACTCAATTTATCATAAACTTAGTCTAAACTACTTGCAAATTTGTTATAGATTATGGCGAACCTCTCCATCAATTTCAATGCGTTCCTAGAGAAAGAAAAGCTTAAGAACAATGGAAGAAACTTCACGGACTGGCTCCGTGGACTGAAGATTGTCCTCAGGGCTGGTCAGTTGACCTATGTGCTCGAAGCACCGCTAGGTGACCCACCTGCAGAAGATGCCACCGATGACGTAAAGAATGTTTACGCCACTCGGAAAAATCATTACTCCATAGTTTAGTGTGCCATCCTGTACGGTTTAGAAACGGAGCTTCAGAAGCACTTTGAGCACCACGACCCGTTTGAGATCATTAAGGAGCTCAAGCTCATTTTTGAGACTCACGCGGCCGTGGAGAGCTATGAGGCCTTCGAAAAGTTCTTTAACTGTAAGATGGAAGAGGGTAGCTCCGTTAGCGAGCACGTGCTCACCATGTCTGGGCACGCAAACAAGCTCCAAGAGTTGGGGATAACGATTCCTAATGAGTTAGGGATTCACCATGTCCTCCAATCACTGCCACCGAGTTATAAGAACTTTGTGATGAACTACAATATGCACTGCATGAACAAGACGTTGCCTGAACTATCGTCCATGCTGAAAACTGCTGAAGTGGAGATCAAGAAGGAGCACCAAGTGGTGATGGTCAATGAGACCACCAATTTCAAGTAACAGGGCAAGCCTAAGAACAAGGGCAACTTCAAGAAGGACGGCAAGAAAGCTGCCGCACCTGCTAAGAAGCCCAAGGTTGGTCCTAAGACTGAAACTGAATGCTTCTACTGCAAGGGTGCCGGTCCTTTGGAAGCGTAATCGCCCCAAGTACTGCAGATCTCAAGAACGGCAACATCAAGAAGAAAGGTATATTCGATATACATGTTATTGATGTGTATCTTACTAGTAATCGTAGTAGTGCTCGGGTATTTGATACTGGTTCGGTTTCTCATATTTGTAACTCGAAACAGGACCTGCGGAATAAACAAAGACTGGCGAGAGACGAGGTGACGATGCGCGTTGGAAATGGCTCCAAGGTTGATGTGATCGTCATCGGCACGCTCCCTCTACATCTACCTTCGGGATTAGTTTTAAATTTGAATAATTGTTATTTGGTGCCTGCGTTAAGCATGAACATTATATCTGGATCTTGTTTATTGCGAGACGATTACTCTTTTAAGTCCGAGAATAAAGGTTGTTCGATTTATATGAGTAATATATTTTATCGTAATGCACCTGAGATGAATGGTTTATTCTTACTGAATCTCGATAGTAGTGATACACATGTTCACAACATAGATGCTAAACGAACAAAATTGAATGATAATTCTACATACATGTGGCACTGTCGTCTTGGTCACATTGGAGTGAAGCGTATGAAGAAACTCCATTCTGATGGACTTCTTGAATCAATTGAAAGATGCGAAGCATGTGTAATGGGAAAAATGACTAAGACTCCATTCTCTGGAATAATGGAGCGAGCTAGAGACTTATTGGAAATAATACATACCGATGTGTGCGGTCCAATGAGTGTAGCATCGTGTGGTGGATATCGTTATGTTCTCACTTTCACGGATGACTTAAGTAGATATGGGTATGTCTACTTTATGAAACATAAGTCCGAAACTTTCGAGAAGTTTAAGGAATTTCAAAGTGAAGTGGAAAATCATCGTAACAAGAAGATTAAGTTTCTACGTTCTGACCGCGGAGGTGAATATCTAAGTTATGAGTTTGGAATGCATTTAAAGAAATGTGGAATACTTTCGCAATTGACACCGCTAGGAACACCACAGCATAATGGTGTGTTCGAACGTCGTAATCGAACTCTCTTAGATATGGTTCAGTCTATGATGTCTCTTACAGATTTACCGCTATCGTTTTGGGGCTATGCATTAGAGACAGCCGCATTCACTTTAAATAGGGCACCATCTAAATCCGTTGAAACGACACCGTACGAATTGTGGTTTGGAAAGAAACCTAAGTTGTCGTTCCTTAAAGTTTGGGGATGCGAAGCGTATGTAAAGAAGTTACAACCTGATAAGCTTGAACCCAAAGCGGAGAAATGCGTCTTCATAGGATACCCTAAAGAAACAATTGGGTATACCTTCTATCATAGATCTGAAGGCAAAGTTTTCATTCCCAAGAATGGATCCTTTCTTGAAAAGGAGTTTCTCTCGAAGGAATTGACTGGAAGGAAAGTAGAACTCGACGAGGTTATTGAACCTTCTCTCGGAGTTGAGAGTAGCGCAGCACCGGAAGATGTTTTGTGCGCTGCACCAATTGGAGAGGAAGCTCATGATGGTGATCATGAAACTTCGAACGAAGTTGCTGCTGAACCTCGCAGGTCAACGAGGGTTCGTACCACTCCTGATTGGTATGACCCTGCCTTGAACGTCATGTTGGTGGACAACACTGATGACCCTGCGACGTATGAATAAGCTATGGTGAGCCCAGATTCCGACAAATGGCTAGAAGCCATGAAATCCAAAATGGGATCCATGTACGAAAACCAAGTATGGACTTTGGTGGACTTACCGGATGGCCGTAAGGCTGTCGAGAACAAATGGATCTTCAAAAGAAAAACAGATGCTGATGGTAATATTACCGTCTATAAAGCTCGACTTGTCGCGAAAGGGTTCCGACAAATTCAAGGAGTTGACTACGATGAGACTTTCTCACCAGTAGCAAAGCTAAAGTCTGTGAGGATTTTGTTAGCAATAGCTGCATATTTCGATTATGAGATTTGGCAGATGGATGTCAAAACTGTGTTCCTTAATGGTGACATTGAGGAAGAGTTGTATATGGTACAACCCAAGGGTTTTGTTGATCCTAAAGATGCTGACAAGGTATGCAAACTTCAGCGCTCCATTTATGGACTGAAGCAAGCATCCCGGAGTTGGAATCAATGTTTTGATAAAGTAATCAAAAACTTTGGATTTATACAAACTTATGGAGAAGCTTGTATTTACAAGAAAGTGAGTGGGAGCTCTGTAGCATTCCTAGTACTATATGTAGATGACATATTGTTGATTCGGAATGATATAGAACTTCTTAATAGTGTCAAAGCCTATTTGAATAATAGTTTTTCAATGAAGGATCTTGGCGAAGCGGCATATATTCTAGGCATCAAGATTTATAGAGATAGATCAAGACGCCTAATAGCGCTTTCAAAAAGTACATACTTGGACAAAGTTCTAAAAAAGTTTAGAATGGAAGAGAGCAAGAAAGGGTTCGTGCCCATGTTGTCAGGTAAGACCTTGAGTAAGACTCAAAGTCCAGCTACGGCAGAAGATAGATAGAAGATGAATAATATTCCCTATGCCTCGGCCATATGTTCTATCATGTATGCCATGCTTTGTACAAGACCGGATATAGCACATGCTGTTAGTTTGACTAGCAGATATCAAAGTGATCCTGGAATGGAGCACTGGACAGCGGTCAAGAATATCCTAAAGTACCTAAATAGGACTAAGGATATGGTTCTTTCTTATGGAGGTGATGAACAGCTTGTTGTAAACAGTTACACTGATGCTAGTTGGAACACCGATCCAGATGACTCGAAGTCACAGTCTAGATACATATTTATTTTGAATGGTGCTGCAGTGAGCTGGAGGAGTGCCAAGCAAAGCGTTGTGGCGAAATCTTCAACTGAATCGGAATACATAGCTGCTCCGGAGGCTGCACAAGAAGCCATATGGATGAAGGAGTTCATTACTGAACTTGGCGTGGTTCCTAGTGCGTTGGACCCGATGTCCATCTACTATGACAACACAGGTGCCATAGCTAATGCACAGGAGCCAAGGTCACATAGCAAGCTGAAGCACATCAAGCTACGTTTCCATGCTATTCGCGAGTATGTCCGAGATGGTGACATAAAGATTTGCAAAGTACACACTGATCTGAATGTGGCAGATCCGTTGACTAAACCTCTCCCTAGAGCAAAGCATGACCAACACCAGAACGCCATGGGTGTTAGGTATATTACCATGTAATCTAGATTATTGACTCTAGTGCAAGTGGGAGACTGTTGGAGATATGCCCAAGAGGCAATAATAAAAGTGGTTATTATTATATTTGTGTGTTTATAATGAATGTTTGCATCCCATGCTATAATTGTATTATAAGGAAACACTAATACATGTGTGTTTTGTAAACATAAAAGAGTCCCTAGTAAGTCTCTTGTTGAACTAGCTTGTTGATTAATTGATGATCATGGTTTCCTGATCATGGACATTGGATGTCATTAATAACAAGGTTATATCATTAGGAGAATGATGTGATGGACACACACACCCATAGTAAGCGTAGCATAAGATCAAGTCATTAAGTTCGTATTGCTTCAAGCTTTCAAATGCATAGTAACCTAATCCTTCGACCATGAGGTTATGTTAATCACCATCACCTGATGGGTACTTTGATGACATCAAACACCGCTTCATAACTGGGTGGTTATAAAGGTGTCATTGGGTATTCTGAAAGTATGTGTTGAAGCGCATGGACCAAGATTGGGATTTGTCCATCCATATGACGGATAGATATGCTCTGGGCCCTCTCAGTGGAATGTCATCTAGTTAGCTTGCAAGCATGTGACTAGGTCACAAGGGGATGACACAACATGGAACGAGTAAAGAGTACTTATCAGTAACAAGGTAGAACTAGGTACGGAGATACTGACGATCAAACCTCGGATAAGTAGAGTATCGCGTGACAAAGGGAATTGGTTTCGTATGTTAATGGTTCTATCGATCACGAAGTCATCGTTGAGTATGTGGGAGCCGTTATGGATCTCCACATCCCACTAATGGTTATTGATAAGAGAGGTGTCTCCATCATGTCTGCATATTCACGAACCATAGGGTGACACACTTAAGGTTCGAAGTTGTTTTAAGTAGATATTGAATATGCGTTGGAGACCGAATGTTGTTCGGAGTCTCGGATTGGATCCGGGACATCACGAGGAGATCCGGAATTGTCCGGGGAATAGGATTCATATAATGGGGATCATTTTCTAAGTTAGGAAATGTTCTGGAGTGATATGGGGATTCTAGAAGGTTTCGTAATGTTCCGGAAGGTTCTAGAAGATATTTTGGAGTTTACTTGAAAAACAAGATAGGATAAGGGAAAACTTAAAGGGTAAGTAAAGGAAACTTGGGGGGAAGGACTCTCCCCCCAAGCCTCCTTGTGCGCCGGCCCTAAGGGGTGGGCCTAGGGGTGGGAACCCTAGGCCGCACCCCTCCCTCTATATATAGAGGGGTGGAGGCGCCACCCCCCTGAGCCCTCCCCACTCCAAACCCTAGTCGCCTCTCTCCTCCTCCTTCCATCTGCTCTGGCTTAGGCGAAGCCCTGCAGAATTCTCTACTCCACCACCATCACCACGCCGTCGTGCTGCTGGGATTCCGTGGAGAGATCTACTGTCTCTGCTGCTCGCTGGAACGGGGAGAGGAAGGTCTACCGACCGACGCAGTGACCGATCATGAAGCGCCGGAATGCAGCGCCGGAAGGATCGTCTACTCGATCTTGAGATCGGCAAGTGATCGTCTACATCAACCATGAGATCCGATCTCGCACAAGGCTTTAGGATCTACAAGGGTTAGTACAAATCTATCTCGTTGCACATGTCTAATAGATTAGATCTTGGCTTTTATCTAGATTAGATCTGGGTTTTGTTCGTTCTTGCGGTAGAATTTTTTTGTTTTCCATGCTACGAACCCATCAGTTTGGACCCCTGGGATCCCGCTAATATTGCCAAGCATGCTTTAGGGTTTCATTTCAATATTATTAAACTTGTCATATCATCATCCTTTCCTGAGCATTGCGCAAATGCCATGTGTTGATTGTTTCTTTCCTTTCCAGTGTTTCTGCTTCTTCTCGGTAGACCTCGGAGTTGATGTGAGCAACGATATTGAGATTGAGATCGAAGAACAAGATCAACACCATTGAAGATCGACGAACAATACTTGACCAACTGTAACCAAGTCAATTACAAGGTTTCCGAAGATCTATATCTGGGTATCAACAGGCAAAGGAAAGCATAGCCCCACCATTATACAATCCTATGGTTTCGAAAGTATTTCATTCTTGCCATGATACATACGATAATACTGTGGTCTTTTCTCGATAGATAGAGTATCTTATATATTGCATTACTCCCTTGAGCTTATATTACCTGATCCACTGTTCCTAGCATAACTAGGTTTGGCTTGTGTGCACTGCTAGGGATTATATCTGCGTCTTGCTTAGCCCTGCTTAGCTATTAGTGCTAAGTTTCATGAACCTCTTAATGAAGTGATGCTTCTACACATATTTGCCCACCCTTCCGCTGAGCTTTCGTGCTCAAGAAGGATGCATGTGCATAATAATGTAGCCATTTAAGAATCTTCACAACCCTTATTGCTTTGAACTCTAAGGACATTTTATTCATTTTTAGCGTGACTGGTTAACCCTATCACTAAGCAAAGGATGATTGTGCTACCATGTCCGCTATTCTAGTCCACTCTCCTCGGTCAAAGAGTTAGGCTTGTGCTGAAGCTCTAAGACTATGTCTCCTTGCCTTACCAAGCAAGTTTCGTCTCGAACTATGTAACATATCGGTGGATCATGATATTCATGATGTCTTCCCAGAAGTATCGCCATGTTTCCACATGACCGTGTAGTCAAGTTCTTGAGCAAGCAAGTTCTTTGAACTTCTCCTTTCTCCAAGGATCCATGCTGGATACCCCTGAACTAGTTGGTTGAGCTTAAACAACAACTTGGAGAGTTGTAAGACAAATGTTCTATCCAACTCAGTTCCTCCTTAAAGGGATGTCTAGTTCTGTTCATGTTGAAGAAAGATAATATTTCCTTCATGGATATGTTATCTTCCCCCGCCTTTGATTTGATTGGGTTATCATCAAATCAAACTTAGTTCCCAAGACTATCTTGATGATGTTATTACTCATGATGTTTCACTCGAGTACATCCTCATGTTCTTTGGTCTAACCAATACTCTGCCTCGTTCATACAACATATGAGTCCATCTTCCTGGAGTGTATCGATAAGTTTGTTGTTGACACCATCGATGACATCCTTATCTTCTCCAATCTAGGCCAGATTTGTATGGAACAGCTGGCACTAATGATCGAACCTTTTTGAGAACCTTCTTCGAGTAATCTCGAAGTATGTGTTCTGGATGTTAGAAGTAACCTTCTCCATTTCACGCACAATTGTAGAAAGATGTCACCGTGGATTCGAGTAGAGTTATAGTTGTTCCTTAAGGACACATGTGTATTTTGTTGCAAGTACTTGACGTATAAGAAGATGTCTTCTGACAAGTTTCTAATACATGGGTCTAGGAATTTAGCTCAGTCTTTTGGAGCTTGACACTGTAGTCCATGTCTTGAGACTCTAGCCACTTTACCTTTGTGGTAAATGTTGCAAACTTTCTATTTAGACATGCCGAGTCTAAAGTATCATCTCACCTAACCAAATCTGAATCTCAAGCAGGTATGATGGTTGGTGTTCCTCAAGGTTTTAACATAGGTATCTATAAACCGGGCAAGATGATGTAATGGTCGGCACAATTAGTCGGAAGGCCTATTGTCATATTCGCTTGATTCAATAGTAACAACCACTCTTCATGAGGCTTCTTCTATGATTTATTATAGGAGTTGTGCTTATGATTTCCTTTGTCTCCGAAGTCTGACCTATACTTGATGACTAATTGAAGTCTTGTTAGAAGTCTAATATTAGTATTCCGAACATCAAGGAGAACATTTAAAGTAGCATTGCTAAATGTCTCTCGGTTAATTCTCTAGACCCTTTATTTTGGGAACCTTCTTGTTGTGCCAAGTAATTGAAGTCTGAGACTGATGTTTCTTTTTCCTCGTGTCATCAGGAATCTTCTTACCTCTTCATCCCGGTGGAGTAAAGTGATATCACAATCTTTGGCAAAGATTTTGGTAAACCTAGATGAATAAGGAGTATCCTTTGTGTCTCGATCATGTTCATAGACTGACTATGATTTTGGTAATAAAAGTTTCTCATGCTACATGTTCCTTGTGACTCTTTCGAGTCCTCGCCACAAAAAACCTTTCTGTCTTGGCCTTATGTTGAACGGAGAGTGATCCTTCTGTATCAAAAGTAGTTCAACAACTTGGTTCCCCATATCTCTATACCTGTGAAATCTCTACTTAAGTTGTTTAGTATAGGTTCATATTTCGAAGTCTATGGTCGTGTTCTTTCCGTTGTAAGCTCTTCCCTTTTCAGAAGCCTAAACTCTTCTAAAATTACATGGTCTCAATCCTTATGAAGACCAGCTATCTAACAACATGAAACTATCTTCTTTTGTTTCCTCCGTTACCTTGACGTGTTTCATGCTCGTTGGCTCTAGAGATGTTATGAAATATCTATCCATGAGGTGAACATGAGATACTCTGTTGTGGTTCTATGTATTTCCCTCTTTTATTTAGTGTGAGCAGCTACCTCGAAGAAAATGAAGCGCTTCATTCATTCAATGACGGTGGCATGGATCAACCTCTCCGAGAAGATCGTAGAAGTTTAGTGTAACCCTGTTCCTTCTATCTTCCTACCTAGGAATCTTGGGACGAGATTCTGTTAAGGGGGATAGAGCTATAACACCCCAGTTTTAGCTAATCCTTAATTGGGGTTTGATTGTGCATAGCAGGAGCATCATATTCTCTAAATAAAATGCATGGAATAAAAATAGTATGCAAACCCTAAAACCCTAGTTATTTACCCCTCTCCCTAAAATGAATTCAAAAGGATTTGAATATTTTGAAAATCACAAAAGTGTGGAGCTCAATTTGAATAAAAGGGCCCCTGCAATATTTTCTATAATTTCATAAATCTCTGGTATTTTTAAATGACCTAAAACAGTTTTGTATTTGAAAATACAAATGGAAAACTAGAAATACAAAAGTAAAAAGGTTTTAGCTAAAAAATGGAGCCAGCAACCTAACCAAGCCAGCCCATCTCTCCTTTCAACTCTGCCTGCCTCCCAGTGCGCACCCCTACAGCCTAGCCAGCAGCCTAACCAAGGCCCAGCCCATGTACCACTTTATCTAGGTAATCGTCATCGTCAAGGTCGCGACCCCACCCCCCGAAGCACCTGCGTGTCGCCATCCGCTGTGCTCTCCGGCATCAAGATGACTGCTGCTGCCACCAACGCCCTGGACGAGGATAAGAAGGCCACCGAGCCCTCTCTATCCCCCTCTGATCTTATCCCTTCCCTACGACCTCTCTCTCATGTTCCCCAGCTCCAGCCGAACCCTAGCCGCCTGTCGTCGCCGTGTCCCGCCGTTCTAGTCCTCCCCGGACCCTGCTGAGGTTGTGGGAATCTCTGCCTCGCCTCCCTCTTCATTCCTACTGAGCTGTTCTTGCCGGGACACCTCCATCTTGCTGGAATCGAGCCCGACAACCTCCTCCTCCGATGGATATCATCGTCGAATAACGCCGCTTATGGGCATGCCTCGCTTCTCTGAACGCACGATTGTGATCATGGTGAGCCTGCCATTCTCCTGGACCCTTCCCTTCCTCCCCTTCCTCTCTGGTTTGTTCCCGTCGTGCGCTGCCATCTGCCTCCGCTGTCCGTCATTGTAGTGCTTGCTCCGATGACCTTTCCATAGCGGCGCCACCACTAGTTAGTCCGTCGTGAAGCCCCGGTTCGAACACGCCTAGTCCCGCCACCCTGTGCGCCTCACAACACCGTTGCCGGCGACCACCTGACGGTGGCCATCGCTTGACGTCACGACAATGTGGCCCTGACATGGCCGTGGACCTGCTGAACGCCATGGTGGCACCTGACGTGGCCCCTGGCCCACAGGTCAGCCTCTATGGCTAGCCTCTGCCCTGGTGAGAAAAGTTTAGGATTAGGTCTTGGTGACGTCAGCCTCTGTCACGCTGACGCAATAAACCTTTTAAATTATTTTAATAATTTCAGAAATTAGTTTAATCTTATAAATTCAATAAATAATTATTTATAAGTCAGAAAAATATGTATTATATATCAAAATGTTCAGAAAAATGAGATCTAACTCATATCATCAAAATCATGCTTTTTTCAACAAATTTAATTACAAGTTTAATTATAAGAATAAATGAACCCCTGTAGGTGATTCCGGGGTCTCTCCTGTATTAGGGTTTGGACCCCTCGGATCTTGCTTAAATTGCCAAGCATGCTTTAGGGTTTAATTTGAATATTATTAAACTTGTCATATCATCATCCTTTCTTGAGAATTGCACAAATGCCATGTGTTGATTGTTGCTTTCCTTTCCGGTGTTTCTGCTTCTTCTAGGTAGACCTCGAAGTTTATGTGAGCAACGATATCGAGATCGAGATCGAAGACTAAGATCAACAGCATCGAAGATCGACGAACAATACTTGACCAACTATAACCAAGTCAATTACAAGGTTTCTGAAGATCTATATCTGGGTATCAACAGTCAAAGGCAAGCATAGCCCCACCATTATACAATCGTATGGTTTTGAAAGTATTACATTCTTGCCATGATGCATATGATTCTACTGTGGTCTTTTATCGATAGATAAAGTATCCTATTTATTGCATTACTCCCTTGAGCTTATATTACCCGATCCACTGCTCCTAGCATAATTAGGTTTGGCTTGTGTGGACTGCTAGATCTTATATCTGTGTCTTGCTTAGCCCTGCTTAGCTGTTAGTGTTGGTTCATCCAGATAATGTATCAGATGAAGAGAATCTTGTATGACAGGAGAACGAGGTATACTGATGAGGTAAGATCAGTGGTTAAGGTTAAACATGCTAAGGCTTGTATGGGAGGCCACGGTGGGATGTGTTTTTATAGTCCCATGCTTGCCACCACTAGGAACCGAGTTCTTGCCTTTGGACCAAGATGACCGTACAACCACACGGGGCCTAGAAAACCTCATGAGTAACTAGCTTTCCTAGTAGATTCCATGAGTCATATAGTTTGGGTGTTCCATTCGACATATGCTTACTGTGTTGTTCTCAAAGGAGGTGAAGGAGGTGCATCATAATAGGTAGGTAAGCCTGGTTAGGGTTGCTTGGGTTAGATAGCACCCCTGGTAAACCAACCTCGCCCACATCCCTAGGGACCGGCTTCAGGATTTGACCCATTACGGTGAAACCCTTCTTAGGGCGTGACTCATGGTTTTGGCGAAAGAAAGGTAAAGCTTGTGTCCAACCACCCTCTGCCCGCCTTCTAAGGAAGAGGGCTAAAACATTGGCATTAAGAGTCAGTTGGTACCCGTGGGTAAAGTTGTACACCCCTGTAGGGTTATATATATTCGAAAAGCCGTGTTCATGGTTATGAACGCTTGGTGACCAAATTCTAAGATCATAGAGAACATTAACCTAATCGTAAAACTTGGCAGTTCAACGTGTTCGTATGGATGCTTCCTCATGGTTATGAGGGGGTGATACTAGTTGTGAGATGAGGATTACTTTTGTGGATATCAAAAGATGATGATCAATTCTTTGGAGATGTTGCTCTCTTACCCCCTTTAAAAATGTTCTAATTAGACGAGCTTCTTCTCCCTCTTGTTTTACAAACAAAGATGGCTTTATGCAAAACAACCCCACCAGACATAAGTTTTGCGGAGTACATGATGTCTACACACTTCTATTCTTGTAGACAGCTGTTGGGCCTCCAAGTGCAGGGGTTCGTAGAATAGTAGCAAGTTTTCCCTTAAGTGGATTACCCAAGGTTTATCAAACTCAGGGAGGAAGTGGTCAAAGGTATCCCCTCTCAAGCAACCCTGCAATGAAGATACAAGAAGTCTCTTGTGTCCCCAACACACCCAATACACTTGTCAGGTGAATAGGTGCACTAGTTCGACGAAGATATAGTGAAATACATGTGGTATGGATATAAGTCAATGGTGGCAGAAAATAGCTTGATGGCGTGGAAGAGACTAAAGGAAAACTGAAATAAAGATGGAAGCAAGCAAACATATAATAGATCTAGTTGCAACCGGTGTTTCAATGCTTAGAAACAAGGCCTATGGATTATACTTTCACTAGTGAACACTCTCATATAAATATCTTCTCTTTATGATACTACTCTGAACTAGTCTCCGGTTGGACACTCTAATCCATGGTAGGGCTATAACAACACGCCTCAAAGTTCGCTTTCCCCTTCTAGATAACCCCACACTATCACCTTGAGCTCTAGATGGTTCCAACAAACACGTCAATTTCATAGAAACATCCAACTCCAAATATAACTCATAACAAGTAATTGAAATCTCTAGCCTAAGTTCCACCATGGTGTGCACGCTGTCACTTTCACACGCATGGGGAGAGCAGAGATCTATTAAAGCACTTGAGTAGCAAAGTATATCTACTTGATTACAAAGCTCATGATCTCAATAAGATCATGAATAGAGAGAGAGATGAACATATAGCTACCGGTAGAACCCTTAGCCTCGAGAGAGAACTACTCCCTCCTCATCATGGGAATCAGCAACAGAGATGGAGATGGTGGTGGAGATCGATGGAGATGGCTCCGGGGGCACTTCCCCATCCCGGCAGGGTGCCGAAACAAAGACTTTCTGTCCCCCGATCTCCCCTTCGGTGACGGCGGCGCTGCAGAACTTTTCGTGGCCGGAGGCTCTTCTCTTTAGGGTTTTTGCATCGGAGGCATCTTATAGGCCAAAGGGGAGGCGGAGGGGGTGCCCTTGGGCCAAGCAGGCCAGCTGGTGGTGTGGTGGCCCCCTGGCCCCTTTCCGTCTCGTACTCTGGCTCCGTGTGCCCCTCGATGAAAAACTGACTTTGGCTTTTGTCCCGTCCAGTTCCGAGAATATTCATTTTCTGACTTTCCTGGAACCAAAAACAACAGAAAATAGGCAGCTGGCACTGTGGCTCTTGTTAATAGGTTAGTCCAAGAAAGTGTATAGAAAGTACTCCAAAGTGTGGACAAAACATAACAAAGTAGATAAAACCAAGCATGGAACATCAAAAATTATGGATACGTTAGCAACGTATCAACATCCCCAAGCTTAACTCCTGCTCTTCCTCAAGTAGGTAAGTGATAAAAAGAAAGAATAATTTTTTAGGTGACATGCACCATCATAAACATGATCAAAGTATTTGTAAAACATTGATAACTGGGATCATAGCACTTCAACATGGCATGAAAGATAAAGTTCTAGCAATAAGACATAACAACTATGTTGCAGCAGGAAAAGGCACAAACAAAAGATTCATGAATAACACTGCTTTGCAAGACGTTTGCTTGTTTCACATAAAGAAAACATAGCATAGTGGCATTCAGCTTGTCGCTCATATAGTAGCAAACATAAATGCAAAGGACACCTTGAAAGTTCATAAGGGTGACTAGATACAAATAGTTTAAGAACAAGCAATATCAAAATTATGCATCAATCAACAAGACTTGGGACAAAGCACATAGAACTAAGAATGGCCACTATGCTCTCAAAATAGGTGCATAAAGATAGAAGGTGGAGACTCAATATAAAAGTAGAAGAAAGACCCTTCATAGAAGGAAGCAGGTATTCAAGTCTCATAAAGAGCTTCCAATAATTATGGTACTTATTAGCTTTCAGCTCTGATTTCCCCTATCATAAGCATCTTGAAGTGATTAAGGTTAAAGTGAACAAACTATGGAGTATATGCTTGACAAAGTATAAGTTGGAAATCTCATGTCCCTTGAATACGAGGGTCGCTCCTCATGCTACTCAAGTTTAGTTACCGATAAGTTCTTGTCATAGTAAGTACATGTGTATCATAGAGAACCGCCAACGGGGTACCCCTTGCCCGATGATACGGAAGAATCCCCGTATCAAAATGACAAGGCACACAGACAACAAGCATCTCAACAATCTACTTATTTACCATGGGAAAATGGTGCTTTTTTCCCCTCTTTCCTCTTTTGTCATATCTCTTTTTTTCTTTTTCTCTTTTTTCTCAATATCTAACTCTTTTTTTATCAGAAGAATGCTTCATAGACAGCTCATTATGGTTACGCTGCAGGTTTCCACCATGACAGCATGGATTAGACCGGTGGTCTAGGCATTTCTCTAAGACACATACATAACTCCATGGACTTACAAGCTCCCCTTTCATTTCACACTGACGACATCCATAAACAAAAGAGCATGATATCAACTAGGTACAATGTACAAGTGCAATGTTGAAAGTGTTCCCCATGACAACATGGTTTTGCTAATCCCCAACATATAAGTCCAGGCATATACAACATAGATGACACAATGGTTCAAGTTTATTAGGGGCAAGAAAAGTAAAGTGTGCCATCAAGTTCGTGAGAGCTTTAATAACTAGTTTTCTCATAACAAGTTTAATTCGGAAGGTAGATAAAAACATGAATATATTTGGAATAGCAAATGGTAATAGGTAGGTATGGTGGACTCTTTGGAATAACTTGGTTTTATCTGGACTTGAATGCATGAGTGGAACTCATACTTGGTTATGGAGGCTAGCAAAAGACTGGAAGCGACCAACTAAGAGAGCAATAATAGCCATAATCATGCAAAGCGACAAAACATCATTAATTAAAGCATAAAGTGATATTAGAAGTCGAAAACTAAAGAATCATAAAGGCTATGGTGACTTGAGATAGTCTTAACATGGTGTGAGCATGTGCCAAGTCAACCCAAATAAAGCATCAAAGGAGAATACCACAATACTATGCTTTAATATGCTAAAACAACACATGATTCTTTCAAGGCACATTAAGCAATCTCAATTGTTTATAACATGTCATTATACAGCAAAGATCACTAAGCATAAAGCCAAAAAAATATCAAGCATGACATGATAAAGTCTAAGTTACAGTCAAAAACAAGCTCCTTTTTTACCACTTAAGCATGAACTTTCGTACTCTTTTCCAATCCAAATCAACTTATTTGAAAGAACTCACAAAGATAATAATAAATAAAGGTCAGTGAGCTCGTCTCACAAATCCAAAAGGAAGAACTAAAAAGTTCTAAGCTGAAAGCACGAGAAAACTAAGGCTAAACACAGTGCTAGCAAAAGAGAACACTCGTAGAACAATAAAAGTTAAAACTAAAGTGTTCTAGGCAATGAATAACGGGGTGTATCTCTCTCTCAAAAGAAGTGTGTTGGGATACAACCAACTTATTTAAGAAAACCAAACAAAAGAAAACTAAAAACAAAAACAAAGACGCTCCAAGAAAAACACAACTGTGCATGAAACAATAAAAATGAAGTGTTTGGAAGAAACCTGGGATTTTTATTGATGAAGAAGTTGATGCCTTGGGCATCCCCAAGCTTTGACGCTGGTACTTCTTGGATATTTCTTGGGCTAACACGTGTGGCATCCCCAAGCTTGATCTTTAGTCCATTCTTCATCTCATTACATCATTCTCTCCATACACCTAAAATTTTCCCACATACAAAACTTCACACAATCTTTATTAGCAACATTATTGCACTCAAGATAACAAGTCTTTGGGTTTAGTTTCAACACCAATAAAACTTCCATTAAAAAACAAGCTATTGTAGCACTTCCCTTGAAAAGATCAATTCCCCAAAGAGAACCCAAAAAAGAACCAACAAGAAGCAAATACAAATAATGGTAGAAATCTGTCAAAACAGACCAGCAGGTAAAAACCAAGTTTTTCGAAGACCTTCTGTTGCTCAAATCGAAAAGTGTTAAACTAACAAAAGTTATATAACAACCTGGGTCAGAAGAAAAAAATTCACGCCTCAAAACGATGTACAGAGATTTTACACGAATTTTTATAGTGAAGCCCAAAAATCTGTTTCAGGACAGCAACTTTCCCAAGCATTACTTCTCTCTCATTAGAGATTACTCTTGGCACAAAAAGCAAATAAAAAGGATAAGAACAGGTTATTATTGAAGCAATTACTTCCAAGACTCATCAAAAGGGTTATCTCCCAATAAGTACTTTTCTTTAACGCCTTTAAGTTAGGCATGATAGTTTGAGAAGATGCTCACATAGGAAATATGAATTGAAGTAAAAGAGAGCATCAAGAAGCAAATTCAAAACACATTTAAGTCTAACCCACTTCCTATGCATAGGAATCTTGTAAAGAAAAAAGTCATGAAAGCACAAAGCAACAAGCATAGAAAAGCAAAACAAGTGCAACTTCAAGACTTTCAACATAAAGAGGGGAAACTTAATATTATTGAGATGCATAAAACCATGTTTCCCTCTCTCATAATAACTTTTAGTAGAATCATGAATAAAATTAACAATATAACTATCACATAGAACATTCTTATCATGAGCCACATGCATATAATAATTATTACTCTCCACGTAAGCATAGTCTTTCGTATTAATTGTAGTGGGAGAAAATTCAACAAAATAGCTATCATTATTATTCTCATCACCATAATCATCGAATATAGGAGGCATATTGTAATCATAATTAGTTTTCTCCTCAGTAGTAGGTGGACTTAAAATATCATATTCATCATTGTAATCATCATATATGTGAGGTTTGGTATCATCATAAGCAATAGAATAGCTATCTTCCAAAGCTGGGGAACTAAAAAGATCATTTTCATAAAAACTAGCTTCCCCAAGCTTAGACTTTTCCATAGCATTAGCAATAATGGTGTCCAAAGAATTCACACTAACAACATTGTTATTAGCATGCAAATAAAGTTCCATTGGTTTTTAATTTTCTCTTCAAACACTTCACGTCCTAACTCAAGATAAATACTATAAAGCTCTCTAATTATTTTGTTATTTTCCATTAAGCCAAACTAGTGAAAACAAGAAACAAAAAGATATAATTGCAAAATCTAAAGGAAATAACTTCAAGCACTCACACCGGAGGATGTGAGTACCTTTTTACTACCTCCTGCAACGGTGCGGAAAAATAGCTTGATGTCTACGCACTTCTATTCTTGTAGACAGTTGTTGGGCCTCCAAATGCAGAGGTTTGTAGAACAGTAGAAAGTTTTCCCTTAAGTGGATTACCCAAGGTTTATCGAACTCAAGGAGGAAGTGGTCAAAGGTATCCCCTCTCAAGCAACCTTGCAATCAAGATACAAGAAGTCTCTTGTGTCCCCAACACACCCAATACACTTGTGAGGTGTGTAGGTGCACTAGTTCGGCGAAGAGATAGTGAAATACAAGTGGTATGGATATAAGACAACGGTGCCAGAAAATAGCTTGATGGCGTGGAAGAGACTAAAGACAAACTGAAATAAAGATGGAAGCAAACAAACATGTAACAAATCTAGTTGCAAATAGTATTTCAATGCTTACAAACAAGGCCTAGGGATCATACCTTCACTAGTGAACACTCTCATATAAATATCTTCTCTTTATGATACTACTCTGAACTACTCTCCGGTTGGACACTCTAATCCATGCTAGGGCTATAATAGCACACCTCAAAGTTCGCTTTCCCCATCTAGATAACCCCACACTGTCACCTTGATCTCTAGATGGTTCCAACAAACACCCCAATTTCATAGAAGCATCCAACTCCAAATATAACTCATAACAAGTAATTGTAATCTCTAGCCTAAGTGCCACCATGGTGTGCACGCTGTCACTTTCACACACATGGGGAGAGCAAAGATCTATTAAAGCACTTGAATAGCAAAGTAGATCTACTTGATTACAAAGATCATGATCTCAATAAGATCATGCATAGAGAGAGAGATGAACACATAGCTACCAGTAGAACCCTTAGCCTCGAGAGAGAACTACTCCCTCCTCATCATGGGAATCAACAACGGCGATGGAGATGGTGGTGGAGATCGATGGAGATGGCTTAGAGGGCACTTCCCCGTCCCGGCAGGGTGCCAGAACAGAGACTTCCTATCCCCCAAATCTCCCCTTCGGTGGCGGCGTTGCTGCGGAACTTTTCGTGGTTGGAGGCTCTTCTCTTTAGGGTTTTTGCATCGAAGGCATCTGATAGGCAAAAGGGGAGGCCGAGGGGGTTCCCTAGGTGGCTAGACCACCCCCTGGCGTAGGCCAGGCTTGGCCTCCCGGCCATGTGGTGTGGCGGCCCCCTGGCCCCTCTCTGTCTCGTACTCTGGCTCCGTGTCCCCCTCGGTGAAAAACTGACTTTGGCTTTTGTCCCGTCTAATTATGAGAATATTCATTTTCTAACTTTCCTGGAACCAAAAACAGCAGAAAACAGGAAGCTGGCACTGTGGCTCTGTTAATAGGTTAGTCCAAGAAAGTGTATAGAAAGTACTCCAAAGTGTGGACAAAACATAAGAAAGTAGATAAAACCAAGCATGGAACATCAAAAATTATGGATACGTTAGCAACGTATCAGTATATCCTGTACTCACCCTTGCTTTCTTGATACTTTTGTAGCAGAATAAGTGTTCCCTTGAAGATGTGTTTGGTATGACATCGACACCGACGAGTAGCTTGGGGTTCCTGGCCGGCAACCCGAAATCTATGGAATGGGACGTCATCGTTATGCTTCAGGCCTCTTAGGACATTTGTTAAGTTTGCTATACATAATAGCATAATTTGCCTTCCATTGTTTGATGTTTGTGGTCAGTGACCTCTGCTTGTAATATTTTGGTTCTTCGCTCAGTTATGAGCTTGCTGTAATAATTTTTGTGTTGCAGGGTTACTATTGTGGTACCGATTTCTCATTGGATATCCTCGAGCTCTAAGTTAATGTTATGTCAGGCTAAGGTCTCGATTTGTTTAACCCTGATCCTGGGCATATCACACCATCGTAGCGGCATACCACATTGGCTTACGACATCATCGCATGAGGGAAAGATGTGTACATGCAACCTCAACACCACCTAGAGTTGTTCGCTCTGGCCGACAAATTTGCTCGAGCGGAAGAGGGGTGACTTCAACCCAGTGAAGCCATCGACGAAGATGAAAACACCATCAAGAAAATGAATCACAAGCGCCTGCCATGAAGCAAGCCTTAGCAATCAAACTAGAGCTCAAGAAGTCAAAGGCACCCAAGGTGGCTATTGCCGACTATGAGGGCAGGCCATGGTACCCCATCCAAAACTCACCAGCTCACTCCCTGAAGAACTACAGCTGAGTCAAATCCTTAGTGGAGATGCAAACCCACATGGATTGATTCATCTACCTCAATCCTAGCCACCGCACGAGGGACTACCCCAAACGACGATACCGAGAAGATGTGAAGGGTGAGCCGAGTCGTCACTGCGGGGCCTAGGACAACCGAGGCCAGCAGGACCACATCTCATGTCACGAATACGGAGGTCGGCCTGCTCAACCCTACGGGGACAACAATGATAGGCCTTTTCAGGAGGCCCGTGTGGAAGCATAAGCCAGGATAATCCTAGAAACTTGGTCGGGGCTTCGGCACCACGCCACGTCGGGGACCCTCACCTATCCCCATGGTGTGGTATTTCTCCTGTGCGAAGGGACAGTTGTCTTGTGTATGACGGGTAATCCCGGAGGACAGGCCCGGGAGCCAGATCTTTGCCGTGCCCAGAATCCTCACCCGTCGCCATGATGTGGCATTTATCCTATCCAAAGGGAGATTTTTCCCGTGGCGGTGAGTAACCCCGGGGGGTAAACCCGAGCCTCGACACTTCGCCGAGTCCAGGACCTTCATCCATTGCCACGACGTGGCATTTAACCTATGTGAAGGGCGATTTGTCCCATGGCCGGCGAGTAACCCCGGGAGGTAAACCAGAGCCTCGACACTTCACCGAGCCCGGAACCTTCAATCGACAACATGATGTGGCATTTCTCCTATGTGAAGGGATATTTTTCCAGTGGCCGGCGATTACCCCCGGGAGGTGAACCCGAGCCTCGACACTTCGCCGAGCTCGGGACCTTCACTCATCGCCATGACGAGGCATTTATCCTATTCGTAGGGAGATTTGTCCCATGAGCGACGAGTAGTCCTGAAAGACAAGACCGAGCCTCAGAACCCCACCGAGTGATGGGGTTCGTTGCATGGGAAAAAAATTCCTATGGTTGCAACCACCAAGATCATATCTAGGAGATACATGTTATGATTTCATATGAACTCACCCTCAAAGACCGTAACATAGGATAATGTTCCCGCAAAAAAATGTGGTTGTTATAGAATGTACACGACCATCCTCAAGGACATGCAGATGATCAGCACCATAAGAGGGCAGCACCTCCATAATCTGTCACACATATGGTGTGCCGACGGCTCCCGTACCCTCTCTCCAGTCGGGTAGCAGAAGTAGTGGATCCCCGGGAACTCCAATAGCGGTACACCATGGTAGAGATGGTGGAGGGGAAGATATCAAGCAGGGCTTCACCTAAGAACCTTTTATAGTGTCAATGGATAAGGCTAGCAAGAGGGAGAATATGCCAACCAAAGGTCATATGAGAGGAGTGGGCAAGTGTGTGTGGAGGAGGAGGTCTCCACCTCCTTTTATAGGGGAGAGGTGGGGGTAGCCCCAACCCATGGCCGACGCCATGAGTGTGCCCCCTCCCCTCCTCTCATTCATGTGGGTGGACACTCCACTCACAAATAATGAAGCTCCACTTTCTCCCATTAAAACTCTACTAAAAAACAAAGGTATTTCAGTTGAAGCACTTTAATTCTCTTGGTTTAATGAACTCAATTTAATGAACACTTCATTTAATGAGTACTTAATTTAATGAACACTTCATTTAATGAGTACTTCATTTAATGAGCACTTCGTTTAATGACACTTCATTTAATCAATACATTATCATTTTATTCCCTTGCTTTGTTTCGATACCATGAAACTATATCAGCAAAATTTGATAGAACAAATTCCTGCCATGTACATTATATTCTACTGCATTGCCTATCCATTCAATTGTGTCGACTAACCTTAAGTGTGTCTCCCTATGGGTTCAAGAACTATGTATACATGATCCAGACTCTTTACGATCAATAATCTTTAGCGGGACCTAGAGATCCATAATGACTCCCACTAGCTCCACGAAAATCCAATGATCGTCTGAACCTATTTCGTTGTAATCAAATTCCTTTTGACTCACAATATTTTACTTGTGTGGATCCGATCATTTGGTATCATCCATACCTTGTTTAATCTCGTTACCGACAAGTAGTTTTTCTCTCGTTCCTGTGATATAACATTCTAGTGATGAAATCACTTGCTTGCAAGCTATGTCAATGTGATATCACCAAGAGGGCCATGAGTATATCTCTCTATCATCTAGATGGACAAATCCCGCTCTTGATCCATGAGCCTCAACTAACACGTTCCAATTACCTGATGATACCTTTATAATCACCCTGTTATGGTGTGACATTTGATGGAATCAAAGTACCTTTCCGGTGAAAGTGATTGACGTGATCTCATGGTCTAAGGACATTGAGTTATTCCGAATGTGATTGCAATATAAACTGGAGGACATGATCGTATTGCTACATATACGTTGGGTGATTGTTCATCATATCATTCTCCAATGATATGACCCTGTTATTAACAAAATCCAATGTTCATGATTAGGAAACCTTGATCATCTGTTAATCAACAAGATAGTATTAAGAGAGGCATTACTAGGAACCTTTTTCTGTTTATAAATCACACATGTATTAATATTTCCTCTTAACAGAATTATAGCATGAAATATAAACATTTATCATAAACATGGAATAAGATAATAACCACATTATTATTGCCTCTCGGGCATATTCCTTTCAGTCACCCACTTGCACTAGAGTCAATAATCTAGTTTGAAAAAACTTGTGCATTCAACACCTATGGCACTTTGGTGTTGTATATACGTGTTTGCTAGTGGTGAACATAATCCCAGATCTGACACTTTCAGGTCTATGTGTATTTGTGTCTCTATGCATCAGTCATTCTCAAATGAGGTGGCTTTGTATAAATTTGGTGAGACCTTAGTTCCTTTGGGGTTTAAAACATGTTGATATAATTGTCATACAATATATATTCATAGTACTAGCCCATCAAACCACACCTAGTTCCTTTGCTGCTACCATAGCAGTCTTATACTTAGTCTTTCGTTGTAGTATCCGTCACAATGTCCATAACTTTGGAAGTCATCCAAATCCATCATGGAACTTTCTTCCATTACATTGTGCTACCTTAACCTATAGCCTAAATTGAGATAAACTTAGTTTGTACCTTGTGACCAAACTAGTACCAATTTAACTCTTCACAATGAACTATTTGTATAGTGCCAATGTAACACTTTACAATGAACTATCTTCCTAGCATCAATCTATCACTTTATAATGAACTATTTGTCACTTCTAAATACAAAATATATTCTTAGTTCTTCCAGAGATCATAAGAATATCCTTACTATCGTCCAATGATCATCTTACGAGTCACCCTGGTATATGCTCATAACATTTAGATCATAGGACATATCTAGATATGTACATATCATGGTATGATTGATTAAGATATTCATGTGATTTTACTCACTAAGTGTCAAAACACTTGAATTTCGTTTATCAAGATATCCATGTGATTTTATTCACCAAGTGTCACCACACATGAATCTTGATTTATCAACCTTTTCCATGTGGCAATAACCTTTCTCGTCGTTTCCATATTGAACTCATTCAATATTTCAACTATATACATTTGGCATAACCATGTTAGCATATCAATCTATCCATATAGACATTGATGCCAAATATTCTTGTTTTGCCCAAATCTTTCATTTAAATCCAATTTTAATGAAATCATTAACATGTGTCAATAAAAGATACATCATTTCCAATCAACAATATGTCTTATACATAATGTATTAAATACATGTCTCAGTGCTCCCACTTAATTTCCTGCAAATGCGAGCATCTTCATCGTCTCTGATGAAATTAAAATTTTAACATGTTCATCATGGTGAAGATTCCAACTCCGCTATGATTACTTCAAGTATTGAAGTTTGCATGCCATTCTAGCATCCTTTTATTTAACAAAACCCTTCGAACCATGTCATGTACACATCCTTGGTAACCATTCTTTTAGAAGAACGTTGTTTTGTTTGTTCAACTAGCATATACAACAATTGACATATGTAGTGGTTGCTACATTAATCTGTCCAGACTAAATATCGCTATGAAAGATCGAATCTTATCATATTCAACTCTTTGAACATTGTCGTAAACTCTTTACCAACATGTCAACTCCTTAAACATTGTCGTAAATTGTTTTCCGACATGTTGACTATTTCATAGATGTGAAACATCCATGTCTGTTTCTTTATAGATCCATATACAACCGTTAGGCTTCATGCATTTCCGGAGGGTCTTCCAAGTTCAATAACTTGGTTTCTCGTGTTCGGAACTATCACGATTTTATGGCTTCTAGCTATTTGACAGAGTCAGGGCCCATCATCGCTTCTTTCATGTAGTCGGTTCATCATTGTCAAACAATAATGATTTAATATCAAATCTTAGTATTTGATTGCTTATCCGACCTACGCGATTCAATAGGAACTTAGATCTCCATGACCACAACTTTTGAGGAACGTGAACTATGATCATTATGGCTGTCCCCAGGACACTTGTTGGTGTTGTGCCACTTAGCACACATAGCTTAGGTTCAATAACATTATCAAAGTTCTATTGTCCACCCACTTAACTTTTCATGAAAAATTCCTTCCCAAGAAACTTGACGTTCTAAGCGACAAACACTTTTGTCTTTGGTGCTATGGAGGAATACCCAACGGTTATTTGGAATAACCTACAAAGACAAGCTCATTTGACTTTGGTTGTAAACATTTTACTTATGCCTAGCATACCAAAATTTAATAAAAAGACAACTTGGGTTTTATCCCAATCCATAACTCATATGGTGTCATTTCAATAGATCACGATGGAGCTCTTTTCTTTGTAAAAGCGATAGTCACTAAAGCTTAATCTTTAAAATATAATGGTAATTTTATAAATAACACCATTGATCCTTCCATGTCATAAAGGTTTTATTACATTTCGCGAATACTCCATACTCCTATGGTTTATCAGGAAAACATAAATCAATGGAATGATTCCACAAATCGTAGGTGTTTTGCTAAACTTGTAACTCAAATATCTTCCTTTATGATCCAATCATAAATTCTTTATTTTCTTGTTACGATGATTTTCCAATTCATCTTGAAATCATTTGAACATTTTCAAATGTTTCATACTTCTCCCTTATTAACTAAATATACACATGTATTTACTCAAATTTCGGAGAAAGCATATGAAGTTTAAATACATAACTCACAATTACACATAATGGACAATGTATATCAACATGAATTGTGTCCAATAGGTTAGTAGTTCGTCCTTCTTTGGCCCATGAACGAGATTTTAATTATCTCTAGGAAATTTACACAAGCGTCAATTGATAAAAATCAAAAGACTACAAAAATCCATTAACATGGAGTTTTCTTCTTGTTTTCTTTCCAATATAATTTAAACAGCGATGTCACTCAAAAGTGATATTCCAATCATCCGTCTTGCGACTTTTTAGCATCAGTGTTTATCCAACTAGATTTGTAAAATATCATCCATCTTCTATGGAATACGGTAATTATTTGCATAATCATTATGCTCATAAGATCAGAACAAAATAACAATTATTAATACAGATATTAAAGGTAAGCTTTGATATCAACGAGAAACACAATAATACTTTATTTGTTTTTAATGAACATCATCACATTTCTATTGCTAGTTACTTAGGCCATTGTAGTTCATGAATTGTGTTGTCATGTATGACACTTCATACCAAAAAATTGGTATCCAATACCCAAGAACCACATTGTTTAACAAGGAAAGAATACACCCATAACGTGTATATCATATATATACCTAAGTTGGACTTTTCTAGTCTTTTTTACTTTCTGCCAAATATTTACCAGATTCTCTTTGAACATTACCTTTCCTCCTTAAAAGAATCTATCAACATCAATAGTGGTGCCATACATATGACACATAGTCTAAAGGGTGTATAGTCAAATACTAATACCTTTGGACTTGCACTTTGAAGTTGATCACCATCATAAAATGTTTGGCATTCTAGTAACTACAACGAACTATTCAAATTTACTTTGATTTAGTTTATGATAAATTGATTTCAACTTTAATCATATTACTATGTGATCTCTCACTCAGAAACGACATCCCTCTAGTTATTTTTAGTGATTACACAAACCAAATTCACTACGACATGACTGATCATCACGAGTGGTGGCGCATATCCAATGGCGAGCATCGTATGGGCATCATATCATCCATATGACTCGTGCTTTACATTTTGGTTCATGTTCTGAGGCCATGTCTGTACATTCTAGGCTCGCCAAGTAAGAACCTTAGTACTCATGTGTGTAAAACTGTCTTACACCCGTTGTATGCGAACGTAGATTCTATCACACCAAATCATCACGTGGTGCTTTGAAACGACGAACTTTCCTAACGATGCATACTAAGGAAGAACATATTATTTGCTTGATATTTAGTGAGAGGGATCATCTTATAATGCTACCGCCAAGTTCTAAGATAGACATAAGCAAAATAAGATGCAAACAAACATCATATGGATAAAGTGATATGATATGGTTCTTGCACTTGATCACTATCTTGTGCATCATGGTATGATCTCCATCATTCCATTTGTGTAGCTCCAAGGTCTATGGCTCTCCCACTTTGTTATAATTCCCAAGAGTATCTCACCATACTAAAATTATAACATTTACCATATCATGACACATACCCAGCAAAAATAAAACTAGACGCTTCTAATATATCTTTTCCATATTGTAAGTGGCTTTGGGCTTTCGAAGATAGAATCGATCTTACCTACCACTACAAGAATTGTTTCCTTCCGCAACGACTTGGCCCGACGGTCGTCGTAGAAGGCGCGTCTTCCGCGACGAAATTCTCGGCTCAACCATGGTCGATGGAAAACATTTTTTTCTGGTTTCGCGGCCCTCTACTCGACATAACCGCTAAAAACATGGAGGAAGCTCGGCTGGCACGTGGCGGAAGCAAGATTTCCGTTTCCTTGCACGATGTTGACTCGCCGAAGTCTTTTGAGGCGTGTGGGTCCCGGACGTAAGTGTCTCTAGTAGACCATACTTTTTGGTCGCGCCTCCTTGATTTGAACTCGATAATGTTGCTCGATGCGTCTGCCGTTTAGTCAGTCTCTCATTAGTAGAATCGTGTGTATGATGGAATTTTTTTCCTTTGCTTGTGCTACCCTATTCCGAACTTGATAGTGTTACTCGATGCATCTACCATTTTATCAGGCTACTGGGACCCATATGTTATCCTCTCATTAGAAGAATCATGTGTATGATTAATTTTTTTCCTTCGCTCATGCTACCTTGTTCCGAACTTGATAGCGGTGCTTGATGCATCTACCGTTTAATCATGTTGCTGGGCTCCACATGTCATCGTCTCATTAGAAGAAACGTGTGTATGCTTGATTTTTTGCCCTCGGTCGCACCGTCGTGTTCTAAACTTGATAGTGTTTCTCGCTGCATCAGCCATTTATTCAGGTTGGCGGGTCCCTTATGTCATCCTCACATTAGAAGAATCGTGGGTATGATGGAATTTATTTCTTCTCTAGCGCTACCCTGTTCCGAACTAGATAGCGTTGCTCGACGAATCTGCCATTTGCTCACGCTGCTAGGTCCCTCATCTCAGCCTCTCATTACAAGAAACGTGTGCATGCTGAACTTTTTTATCGCTCGCTCCTCCCTGTTTCAAACTAGCAACGTTGCTCGATGCAGCATCTATATAAGGTCGTGCTACTAGATCCCACATATCAGCCTCTTTGTAAATAAAACATGCGTATGATGGACTTTTTTGGCCATGTCCACTATTTTGACCTTGGCAACTTGCTAGGTCCTAGATGTCAACCTCCTCTATGCAGGAAACGTGTCTATGCTAGGTCCCAGATGACAGCCTCTATTTGAAAGAAACATGTGTATGTTGTACTGTTTTTTCGGGTCCGAGATGTCAGCCTCAAAGTACAAAAAATTCTCATAAAGACTGAATTAAAAAGATTATGGGCTAACTCGAGGCGGATTCCCTATTCGTCATGGCATATATTCCATAGGATCACTCCTAAATTGAATGGGATATGGTCAATGGCCACAAGACCACGAAAAAGCCGAATTAGAAGGATTTGGGCTATGCTTGGGGCTGATAGGCTAATTTCATGGGCTATGCTTGGGCCTACTGGGTTTGACATGTCGGCGTCTCTATAAGTGCATTGTGTGTATGATGGAATTTTTTTCGGCTGTGTCCGGTGTTTTCACCGTAGAAGCCATTTATGGTCTTACTGTTGGGGCACTTATGTCAGCCCCTTTGGTATGTTCTGGCTTGTGGGTCCCTGATGCAACCTTGTATGTTCTTTCTGGTGGGTCCCTGATGCCAGGCTCTCTGTACAAGTATTTAATTTTTTTCAAACCCACCCTAAAAAAACTCGACGGACCCTACAGGCTGGTGGGTCCATGATGTCTGCCTCTCCTTAATGCGATATTGCAAGAAGAAAAAATGTAAACCCAACACACACACACATATGTGATTCGAACAAAACACCTTCAAATCAAATAAATGTAAACTAAGTGGTGTTGCCACTACAACAAAAATATTTATAGAATAAATATCATAGGCCAAATTAAAAAGAGTTTGGTTATTCTACATAGGCTGCTCTACGTGGTTTATACTCCATACGCTATGCTCCATGGGCTTCTTTCTCAATTTTCACTGGGTTGTGCGTAACAGTCCCCTAATCCCTAAAAGGCCGAATTAATATGTTCTCGGCTATGCTCCATGGGATCCTTTCTCAAATTTCACTGGTTTGTGGTCAGCAGTCCCTTAACCTCGAAAAGACCGAATTAAGATGTTATGGACTAAAGAGGGTCCGAATGAGCTCGGCAGGATTCGAAACAAAGACCTTAGAGAGGGAGGGGAAAAGCGATAATTCTTTTTGGCAGATATTCATGTCAAAATTCAGCAGTACAGAATAAGATAGAAAAATTATCAAAAGATTCAAAGTTCATATTCAGTAGCTCTTGAACAATTCAGCAGCATTTCAAAAGAGACCAATTTCAGCAACACAGACACTGAAATACAATAGTAGTACAAGAAGAACCGGTTCTTATTTCAGCTCTAAAAACCTTTTGACGCGATCACTTTGCCCTTTTCAGTAGACACACTCGACCATTGGAGCAAGCAAAACCGATGATCAAGTCTGCTTTGAGTACCTTCTTCTCACATCAATGCCTGTGTGACCCCTGTATGCAACCCAAAATTCCCAAGTCTCATCTAGATTATGACAAGGCCATGTTCCAAAAGAAAAGCAAAACTATCTACTGCCCCTGATTTAAACAAGTACCAGTACATTAGTATTTTCACAAAATGCTTTAGTAATAGCAACAACAGAATATTTGAGAGATTCAGTAGCTTTCCTACTTGAAATTCAATAGCAGTACATGGAGAATCATTTCTTGTTCCAGCTAAAAAAACCTTGGCGCATGATCAGTTTGACCTGTTCTTTGAAGAGACTCAATCATTGGAGCAAGCAAAACTGACGATCAAGTTTGCTTCTGTGTGAGTACCTCCTCCTTACGTTAATGCTTGTGTGGCCGCCCATAGCAACCCAAAATGCCCAAGACTCATCTAGATAATTGTGACAATGCTAAGTTTCAAAATAAAAACAAGACAATATGATGACTTCATCTAAACAAGTACCAGTACATCACAGTTCGTTCTACAAAATATTATACTAATAGTAATAATAGACCATTTAACGAATTCAGTAGCATTTGAAAGGTTCTGCAGTACAAAATAAGACCATAAAAATATCAGACAGATTCCTAGTTCATATTCAGCAGCACTTGATAGAGTCAGCACGTCATTCCAAAGTGACCGGTTGGCATTACACAGACAGTGACCAAAAGAATTGATAGATTCAGCAATGCATACATTGAAATTCAGTAGATGTAGCAAGGCCTGATTCAAAAGGAAAGTGAGACCATATTCTGCACTCGGCCGATCAATAGTACCGAACAAAACTTTTGACAGGTTTAGTAGCATTTGAAAGATTCAGCAGTACATAATAAGAAAGAAAAATATCGACAGATTCTCAATTCTGATTCAGCGGCACTTGGACATATTCAACAGCATTTCAAAGTGACAGATTCAATTTGCCCTTTTCTCCGAACATTCGTCATTAGAAGAAACAAAACTGACGATCAAGTCTTCTTTTGTGTGCATGCCTCCTTATCACATCAATGTCTATGTGTGATCTCCATAGGCAACTCAAAATCCCCAAAGCCTCAACTAGATTATGAGTTTGTGACAAGCCCAATTTACAAAATGAAAGCAAGACCATCTATTGCACTTGATCTAAACAAGTACCAGTACATCAGTATTAGTTCTATAAAATACTTAGTTACTAACAATGATAGAACAAAGGCAAAGCAGTACCATCTCCTTCCCTTGATCTAAACAAGTATCAGTATATAGTAGAAAATATTCCAAAATAAAAGAACTACTACTATACTAGTACTACTCTGCAGCCAAAATAGTTCAACAAGGCCGATACCAACTGAGCTATCCTATTACATAGTATTACGATTACTTACAGAAGTTTGGTTCCAATCGCGGGCATTTGTGAATCTTGGGATGAACCATAATGGAGTCTCCGGAGATTTCCATGCAACGTTGGTTGAGAAACCAACAACTGCTTCTTCGGTATTTAGACTGAAGTAGCATATTTTAGGAAACAACGTATATCCAAGTCCTATTTCATGGTGGGAGGTGTAAAGACAGTTTCTTCTCGTCAGATACCCTGGGGCGACATCTGCACTGCCAACTACAATGTTAATCAGATAGTTCAATCCAAGAAAAGGGAATATGCTCCCAGGTCAACAATAGCTATCCATGGCTTAGGTCGATACAAGTAAGAAGTGTCATTTGAGTACGCCTTGCAGCCAAACCTAGTAGCATAGGTTCCATAAGTGCGACTACAGCGATCAACACTATGATCAGCAACAAGATTCCCATGACCATAATAAGTACCGCCATAAGACTCCTCATAAGTAATGCCCTCGGTATGGATAAGAAGAAGGCAAGATTCATCTGCAAATATTGCAAAGAACCATAAACCAGGTTCATTCTTGTCATCATCTATGGCATCAAGGTTGCCCTCCTCGAGATGCACACCAGGTGGTGACGGGAGGAGAATAGGACCTTGAAAAAGAAATGATGGCCAAATCAGCCAACACTAGTTTACATCCATTTAAACTGAAGCTAGTGTTTAGAACAGGAATGGATCAAACTTACCAAAATACAGATGATTCCAGACATAAACACTACCACTCTTAGTGTCTGCAAACACCAGACCCTTGCGGATAAGTCCATCGATGTATCTGAAATAGCATTGGAACTGGTTCTCAAGAACTTTCCATGCATACTCATCACCATCAAGGGTAGAAATTGAGTAGTCTAAGATAGCGACAAGAGAAAAATCTAAATAATCTGTCGCAGCTATGGGAGCTCGGCAAATAGCAATCTTCCAGCAGAGAATAGGGCCGTCATTATGCATGAATGTAAATTGATCATTGGTGGGTACAAACTCATTTACTTGTGGGAGAGGAACACGTTGATGAGTGTACACATTGACATGATCCCACTTGCACTCGGACCTAACAATGGCGATCCAATCTCCATTAGAACCTACCCACTGCTTACCAATACAATTCGGGAACACATCATCGGAGGAGAACCTGTCTAGTGGCTTCAGCTTACATGTCGTTCCCTTTCCCTGGAAGTACTCATTGCATTCCCATGGTTTCTTAGTCGGGTGAGAATGAAGAACACATGAGAGGACAAACGGCTAAGAAGCATGTAAAGTTGCACTATATTTTGCTGAGTCAAGAAGATGTTTGAACGAACCGGTGAGGCTTCCGGTGGTGATGATGTCGCATCTGGTTATGAGTTCTTCAAGCGGGCCTTCGATAAAAACCTCCTGGAACATCTCAGAAGAATCATTGTCCTTGCTCGGTCCTACCATCGCAGGGGAGCTAATGGAAGTTGGGATGGTGGCTTGATTTGGTTTTCTAGAAAAGAGGGAAGATCGATGGCCACATGTGGGACAGGGAGAAGAAAAAACACTCTCATACAGTGAATAGGATCAGAAAGAGGCATTGCGGAGGAGAAGAATGGCGGCGCTTGGCATAGAGGTAGGGTAATAGCGAATTAGGGTTAGAGCATATAGGCAAGGTTGAATAAAATGAAATCGGATGCATGTTCCTCTTCTCCAGCATGTTCCTCTTCTCCAGTTCCCTTCAGAATAGTACTACTCTACACCAGTTCCCTACACAATAAATATTTCTTGTAAAATGAAAATGGAGTACTACTGAGTAGAATGTACGGGTGGCTATAGGAGTAGTGATCCACCTGTAATAGTAGTTTCTCCCATTCTCAACAAAAAAGCTATTGTGTAATTTCTGGTCAAATTTACGGCTATGCCAATTTATAAGAAAGATTTCCATATATATAGATCGAAAAATATGTGGTGCGATTCCGATGTGTTTTATTTGTACTAATACTTACTTCGCAAAACAAGATATTTTTTGCACTTGGGAATTTAATATGCTATTTTTTGGACATAAAGGATCCAACCATACACTAGAAACGTTGTTTAGCATTCCACGATGAACCCATCTACAAAATATGGGCACATTATCCTAAACTATGAAATAGATATGGAATTTGGCCTGGCTTATCTTGCTTGAAACCCCTGAATGTTAATACATATAGTAGGCCATATTGCGAAACATGGTTTTTAAAACGCTGCCAAAATTTTTTTCTTGTTTTGAAAACAATCAAACAAAAAATAATGAGTACTAATAACAAAATAATTCACACGACGTTGTCATTCATGTACTACTTTCCTTGAAGGTAAACATGAGTTTCGACAACTGCTTAAAGATAAACGTGGGTAGGAACACTCTTGAATTTCAAGCCGAACGACCAAGGTCAAGGCCATATCTACATCAAACTTTATGCCGATGATCCCGTATCGAAGAATTTGCATGGCGACAAATTTTGCCATATTTTGAAAGCAGTCGAAGAGGAAGTAGTATGAAGATTAGGGCCAGAGCATCTGCTCTCTCGAGAAGGAGCCGAATGCGACTGTTTTCTTTTCTCAATGTTAGGGTCCTTTATGCTAAATGTATGGACCTTGATGTAATTTTCCCTTTTTTAGGTCCTTGATGTAAAATGTATTCCCGCCATCCGTGTAAAGTTCTAACCAAAAAATGTAAGTGGTGAATTTAAATGAAGTTAAGCTTACTTATCAATGATTATGAACATTCTTGGATTTGAAGCTGAACGACCAAGGTCAAGGCCAGATCAACATCATACTTTATGGTGATGATCCCATGTCAAAGAGTTCGCATGCTAATAGATTTGGACATATTTTGAAAACAATCGAAGAAGAAGTAGTATGAAGAGTATGGCTTGATCAGCTGCTCTCTTGAGAAGGAGCCATACGCAACAGTTTTCCTTGCTTAATTTTACGGGGGGTGATAAATGTATGGACCTCGATGTAATTTTAACTTTTTTAAGTCCTTGATGTAAAATATACTTCCTCCGTCGATGTAAAATTCTAGCATAAAAGTGTAAGTGGTGAAATTTAGACGATTTTAGGATTACATATCAATGACTATGAACATTCTTCGATTTCAAGCCGAATGACCAAGGTGAAGGCTATATCAACATCATACTTTATTTTGATGATCCCATATGAGAGAATTTGCATGGGGAAAATTTGGCTATATTTTGAAAACAATTGAAGAGGAAGTAATATGAAAAGTTTGGCTCGGATCAGCTAATCTCTCGAGGAGGAGCCGAACTAGAAAATTTCCTTTTAGGGTCCTTTATGCTAAATGTATGGACCTCGATGTAATTTTTGCTTTTTTCATGTGCCTGATGTAAAATGTACTCCAACTGACCGTGTAAAATTCTAACCTAATAGTAAGTAGTGAAACTTAAACGAATTTAATCTTAGTTGTCAACAAGTATGAACCGTTCTTGGATTTCAATACAAACGACAAAGGTTAAGGCCAAATCTACATAATACTTTATGCTGATGATCCCATATCCAAGAATTTGCATGCCGACAAATTTGCCCATATTCTGAAAACAATCGAAGATGAAGTAGTATGAAGAGTATGGCTCGATCAGCTACTCTCTCGAGAAGGAGCCGAACCCAACTTTTTCCTTTCTTAATGATAGGGTCCTTTGTGCTAAATGTATGGACCTTGATGTAATTTCCCCTTTTGAGGTCCTTGATGTAAAATGTACTTCGACCGATCATGTAAAATTCTTACCTAAAATTAAGTGGTGAAATTTAAACGAATTTAATCTTTGTTGTCAACGAGTATGAACCAATCTTGGATTTCAAGACGAATGACCAAGGTCAAGGCCATATCTACATCATAGTTTATGATGATGATCCCATATCCAAGAATTTGCATGCTGACAGATTTGGCCATATTTTGAAAACAATCAAAGATGAAGTAGTATGAATTGTATGGCTCGATTAGCTGCTCTATCGAGAAGGAGCCAAACCTGACTTTTTTCTTTGCTCAATTTTAGTGTCCTTTGTGCTAAATGTATGGACCTCGATGTAATTTTCCCTTTTTTAGGTCCTTGATGTAAAAGGTACTCCCACTGACCGTGTAAAATGCTAACCTAAAAGCAAGTGGTGAAATTTAAATGTATTTAAGCTTAATTGTCAACGAGTATGAATATTCTTGGATTTCAAGCCAAACGACCACAAGGTCATGGCAATATCTGTACATTATAATTTATGCTGATGATACAATATCCAAGAATTTGCATGACGACAGATTTGGCCATATTTTGAAAACAATGGAAGAGGAATTAGTATGAAACATATGGCTCGATCAGCTTCTCTCTCGATAAGGAGCCAAACCTGACTATTTTATTTTCTTAATTTTAGGGTCATTTGTGCTAAATGTATGGACCTCAATGTAATTTTCCTTTTTTAGGTCCTTTATGTAAAATGTACTCCCACCGCCCGTGTAAAATTCTAACCTAAAAGTATGTGGTGAAATTTTAACGAATTTAAGAATAGTTGTCAACAAGTATGAAAAAATTCTTGGATTTCAAGATGAACGACCAAGGTCAAGGCCATATGTACATCATACTTTATGCTTATGATCCCATATCCAAGAATTTGCATGCTGACAAATTTTCCCATCTTTTGAAAACATTCAAAGATATTAAAACAAAAAAGAATCAATTTCAATTTTCCAAGTGATAGGACTCTATTTTCTGAAAAGAAAGTAAGAATAATTTATTTCCTTTTTTCTTTAAAAAAATAAAGAGCGAGTAGTGACTATGAGCATAGAGGAGTCAGCAAGAGAGCTACGAAGAGGAGGATTTTTGGACATGAGGTGCATGGTAAAGTGAGTAGAGTAAATTTTTGGACCTTTGCAATATATATGTATGCAAAACAAATTGTGTTTTCTCTCTCCTTCAATCCCTCATCACCACCCACACCCCGGTCGGTTGATCTCGCCCTCGTCCACAACATGGCGCTTTGCATGTGCGTTGACCGACGACCTGCCTTGTGTTGGCGGCTCTGTGTTTGTATATAGCATGTTCGTCATCTGCATTGGTGGGAACCATTTTGGTCCTTGGCGGCAAAAATTATTACTACTACAATAGAGTAGCAATTTAAACTTTCCCGGTTTCAAAATTTTCACTTCCTTCACAAATATCTAGGGGGAGGATATTCAAAAGATCGGCATTCGTAGTACTACTAGTACAAGTACTAATTAAGTGCTGGACAAGGGATTGGTTGATCTGGCCAACCAAAAAAAAGTCCCATCGCATTGGATGCCCACCATTATGATCTGGCCAGCCTTCGTACTCCGCATTACTCCTCCTCCATACCTTAGGAAGAGGAAGCACCAAGCACACCCGCAGCAAGCTGGTTCGAAAGTGAGGAGCGCTCCTTTTTCCCGTGAAGCAAGTAGTACTCCCTCCTTCCCAAATTAGGATGCGTATTACTTCTAGTCAAAGTCAAATTTAATAAACTTTGACTATGTATACGACATCAACTAAGTGTTATTAGAATGGGATTTCTATCTTCGTATCCTCGGTTCGTTAGTTGTATTCAGTTTTCCCCAACCGCGTAGTTTTTCCTCACTTTTGACCATCTGCTTGTACGAAACTCTCACATGGTCTGAAACTCGCCGTCCGTCAGCCTTGCCATTACGTGCTGACAAGTGGGGCCACTTTCAGTCGGGTCCCGTAGTGGACACTCACCGTTACGTGCTGACCAGTAGGGCCACGATTTGTGAGGTCCCTAGTGTACCCCTGCCATTACATGCTGACAAGTGGGGCCGCGTTGAGTCGGTTCCCATAGTGGACACCTCTCTCAACTTATCCAGATCAGCATCAGAGTCACATCTTATCCACGTGAGCGCCGGACCCACAGCTTATCCACGTGAGCGCCGGACCCACAACTTACCTAGGTTGGCATTGCAAGATGGGACCCTAAGCCAGCCCCGCACCCGTGCCCTTTTTCTAGATTCATTTTCATATAGTGAAATGTAATGCATATACGAAAATTATACACCTTTGAACTCTTTTAAATCACAATTAGGACATGATAATGTTGTGCTAATAAAATCTTGATCATTTATAATTTCCATGGAGTGAAATATAATGCATAAACTTGCGTATATGAAAATTATACACCTTGGAACTCTTTGAAATCGCACTTAATACGTAAGAAAATCTTGAGAGATTATCATTTTCATAGAGTGGAATGTAATGCACAAACTTGCATATGCGAAAATTATAAACCTTTTAACACTTCTAAATCACACTTAATACGTGGGAATGATGTGCTAACAAAATTTTGAGAGATTATTATTTTATCCCCCATTTTCATAGAGTGGAATGTAATGCATAAACTTGCATATATGAAGTTTATACACATTTGAACTCTTTGAAATCACACTTAATATGTGATAATGTTTTGCTAAGAAAATCGCGAGAGATTATTATTTTCATAGAGTGGAATGTAATGCATAAATTTGCATATACGAAAATTATACACCTTTGAACTCTTTGAAAATGCACTTATTACTTGATAATGTTGTGCTAGGAAAATCTTGAGAGATTATCATTTTCATATAGTGGAATGTAAAGCATAAACTGGCTTATATGAAAATTATACACCTATGGACTCTCTAAAATCGCACTTAGGTCATGATAATGTTGTGCTAATAAAACCCTGATCATTTATCATTTCCATCGAGTGAAATATAATGCATAAACTTACGTATACGAAAATTTTAAACCTTTGAACACTGTGAAATCGCACTTAATAACGAGATAATGATGTGCTAGCAAAATTTTGAGAGATTATCATTTTCTCCCCCTATTTTCATAGAGTGGAATGTAATGTATAAACTTACATATACAAAAGGTATACACATTTGAACTCTTTGAAATTGCACTTAATACATGATAATATTGTGGTAAGAAAATCTTGAGAGATTATCCTTTTAATAGAGTGGAATGTAATGCACAAATTATACACCTTTGAACACGTTCCCTTCAAATTATATTCAAGTTCATTTGTTTATGGAGTTAAAGTACCAGTGGAAAACTCGTTATTTTGCATGGATAGAGGTGTGCCCCCGACAGATATAGGGGTTATCTTGTCCGCTAGATCATAGAGGATCAATGGTTGGTGGGCACGATCCGTGTGACAACTATCTCAACCAATTAGAGCGTAGCAGCGAAGATAAGCACATGTGCGAGAGATTGATACTGAGAGAGGGGAAAATTGAGTAGAACTTAAGAACCAAGGGAAAAACTGAGTAGAACTTAAAAACCAAGTGCTAGACTGACAAAGGGATTCAAATAGAAAAATAGAAAAAGATTTAAAAAATGTAAAATGCGACTTTTATACAATAAAATACATCTTGGCATACATCAAAATATTTGCAATTCAAATAAACACCAGTTTGACAAATATTGCATCATTTAGACAAACTATGTTTTTGGGAGGGATGTTTTGGGAAAAGTCTTGAGTAGAAATCCATGAACTTTCATAGATAGTAGGTGATTTGATAAGTGGTGATTTAGGTTAGAACTTGATTTATATACATTTCTTATGGTGGCAGGTCACAAAATAAGACTCCTTGGGTAGATGCCACAATGTTTTGCTCTTATTCGATTTGTTGTGCATAAAATGATACAAATAGCTAGCTAAAACCTATTCGTTGACTCTATGTTGACCAGCCACCAGAGGGTAAAATTGAATATATTGCACACGGCAGTGTTAGTACTGGAGGAAAAAACTGAGTATAACTGAACTGCCAGTGTTACACTCGAGGGAAAAACTGAGCATAACTAAGTCGCCAGGGTTAGACACGAGGGAAAAAACATGACTTACGGTACGCGTGTGTGGTGCACGGGACGATAGCGGACACGTGTGGCCGTTCACGATGCAATAGCGTACGCGGTCAAGCGGCGCACGGTGGTGCAACGAAATGTTGATCCCCTTCTCCTTTAATAGAGGCCTCCTCACCACTCACTCGCTCTCTCAACTGTCTCCACTGTCCCATCACATTCTACAAACCCCCAAGGAAACCTCAACCACGGCGATGATGGAGAAGAACAGCGCGGTGGTCATGGGTGCCTCCAAGGCCGCTGGTGAGGAAGCCCCCATCCCCATACATGCCCCCGTCCAGGCATCGAAGGAAGCCGCCATCCCCGTCCCGACATCTGCCGTAGCCACCGGCGAGGAGGCCCTCGCTGGTCTCGGGCAGATCACGCTCGACTGGGACCCCTCCTTGGAGGTTGATTACATAAGACCGGAGAACCCCTACGACACCAGCATTGCCGACCCATGGTATCTGGTCGAACTTTATAAAAGATTGAGTTTTACCAAACCTAATATGCATCCTAATTTTGGAAAGAGGAAGTAGTATGAAGAGTATGGCTCGATCATCTACTCTCTCGAGAAGGAGTCATACCCGACTATTTTTCTTGCTTGGTTTTATGGTCCTTCGTGCTAAATGTATGGACCTGGATGTAATTTCACCTTTTTTAGGTCCTTGATGTAAAATGTACTCCCACTATCCGTGTAAAAGTTTAACCAAAGAGTCTAAGTGGTGAAATTTAAGTGAATTTAAGCTTACTTCTCAACGAGTATGAAATCTCTTGGATTTCAAGATGAACGACCAATGACAAGGCCATATCAACATCATACTTTATGCTGATGATCCCATATCATAGAATTCGCATGTCAACAGATTTGGCCATATTTTGAAAACAATCGAAGAGGAAATAGTATAAAGAGTTTGGTTCATATCAGCTCATCTCTTGAGAAGGAGCCGTAGTACATGAATATTTTCCTTGCTTAATATTTGGGGGGTTGGTGCTAAATGTATGGACCTCGATGTAATTTTCCCTTTTTTAGGTCCTTGATGTAAAATGTACTTCCACCACCCGTGTAAAATTCTAACCTAAAAGTGTAAGTGGTGAAATTTAGATGGTTTTAAGCTTACTTGTCAACGAGTATGAACGTTCTTGGATTTCAAGCCGAACGACCAAGGTCAAGGACATATCAACATCATAGTTTATGCTAATGATCCCATATCAGAGAATTTGCATGACAACAGATTTGGACATATTTTGAAAGCAATCAAAGAGGAAGTAGTATGCAGAATTTGGCTCAGATCAGCTGATCTCTCGAGAAGGAGCTGAACCAAAAAGTTTTCCTTTTAGGGTCCTTTGTGGTAAATGTATGGACCTTAATGTAATTTTCCTTTTTTAGGTCCTTGATGTAAAATGTACTACCACCTAGCGTGTAAAATGCAAACCTAAAAGTAAGTGGTGAAATTTTAACGAATTTAAGCTTAGTTGGTAACGAGTATGAACATTCTTGGATTTCAAGCCGAACGACCACAAGGTCAAGGCCATATATCTACATCATACTTTATGCTAATGATCCCATATCCAAGAATTTACATGGCGATAGATTTGGCCATATTTAGAAAATAATCAAAGATGAAGTAGTATAAAACGTATGGCTCGATCAGCTGCTCTCTCGAGGAAGTAGTATGAAACGTATTGTCCTTGCTTAATTTTAGGAGAGTTTATGTTAAATGTATGGACCTCGATGTAATTTTCCCTTTCATTAGGTCCTTGATGTAAAATGTACTTCAACCGCCTGTGTAAAATTCTAACCTAAAAGTAAGTGGTGAAATTTAGACGATTTTGAGCTTATTTGTCAACGAGTATGAACATTCTTGTATTTCAAAATGGACGACCAAGGTCAAGGCCATATCAACATCATACTTTATTCTGATGATCCCATATGAGAGAATTTGCATGGTGACATATTTGGCCACATTTTGAAAACAATCAAAGAGGAAGTAGTATGAAGAGTTGGGTGATGTCTACGCACTTCTATTCTTGTAGACAGTTGTTGGGCCTCCAAGTGTAGAGGTTTGTAGACTAGCAGCAAGTTTTCCCTTAAGTGGATCACCCATGGTTTATCGAACTCAGGGAGGAAGTGGTCAAAGGTATTCCCTCTCAAGCAACCCTGCAATCAAGATACAAGAAGTCTCTTGTGTCCCCAACACACCCAATACACTTGTAAGGTGTATAGGTGCACTAGTTCGGTGAATAGATAGTGAAATACAAGTGGTATGGATAACTATAAGTGGTAACGGTGATAGATAATAGCTTGATGGTGTGGAAAAGACTAAAGTAAAACTGAAATAAAGATGGAAGCAAGCAAACATATAACAGATCTAGTAGCAAACGGTGTTTCAATGCTAAGAAACAAGGCCTAGGGATCATACTTTCACTAGTGAACACTCTCATATAAATATATTCTCTTTATGATACTACGCTGAACTACTCTCCGGTTGGACACTCTAATCAATGGTAGGGCTATAACAGCACACCTCAAAGTAAGCCTTTCCCATCTAGAAAACCCCACATTGTCACCTTGAGCACTAGATGGTTCCAACAAACACCACAATTTCATAAAGACATCTAACTCCAAATATAACTCATAACAAGTATTTGTAATCTCTAGCCTAAGTGCCACCATGGTGTGCACACTGTCACTTTCACACACATGGGGAGAGCAGAGATCTATTAAAGCACTTGAGTAGCAAGGTAGATCTATAGATTACAATCTCATGATCTCAATAAGATCATGCATAGAGAGAGATGAACACATAGCTACCGGTAGAACCCTTAGCCTCGAGAGAGAACTACTCCCTCGTCATCATGGGAATCAACAATGGTGATGGAGATGCTGGTGGAGATCGATGGAGATGGCTCCGGGGGCACTTCCCTATCCGGCGGTGGTGAACAGAGTTCTGTCCCGAATCTCCCTTGCGTGGTGGCCAAGCGGAACTTTTCGTGGATTTCTGATTGACGATCTAGGGTTTATGCATCGGGATGCTTCCTATAGGCGAAGAGGCAAGGTCGGTGGCTGTCCAGGGGGCCCACACCATGCCCTAGCGCGGCCTAGGCTGGCCCGCGCCAAGGGGGGTTGTGGCCACCCTATGGTCCCTCTCCGACTATCCTTCTGGCTACGTGAGTCTTCCGGGAAAATAGTAACTTTGGCTTTTGTCCCATCCAATTCAGAGAATATTCATTTTCTAACTTCCTGGAATCAAAAACAGCAGAAAACAGGCAACTGGCACTGTGGCATCTTGTTAACAGGTTAGTCCAAGAAATCATATGAAAAGTACTCCAAAGTGTGGACAAAACACAAGAAAGTAGATAAAACCAAGCATGGAACATCAAAAATTATAGATACATTTGCAATGTATCAACATCCCCAAGCTTAACTCCTGCTCGTCCTCGAGTAGGTAAGTGATAAAAAGAAAGAATAATTTTTGAGGTGACATGCACCATCAAAGACTTGATCAAAGTATTGATAGCAGGGATCATAGTACTTTAATCATAACATGAAAGACAAGGTTCTAGCAATAAGACAAAGAAACTATGATGCAAAATGAAAAGGCACAAACAAAAGATTCATGAATAACAATGGTTTGCAAGACGTTTGTTTGTTTCACATAAAGAAAACATAGCATAATAGTATTCAGCTTGTCCCTCATAGAGTAGCAAATACAAATGCATAGGACACCTTCAAAGTTCATAAGGGTGACTAGATACAAATAGGTTAAAACAAGCAATATCAAGATATGCATCAATCAACTAGTCTTGGGACAATGCACATAGAACTAAGAATGGCCACTATGCTCTCAAATTAGGTGCATACCGGTAGAAGGTGGAGACTCAATATATAAGTGGAAGAAAGGCCATCATAGAAGGAAGTAGGGATTCAAGTCTCATAAAGAGCTTCCAAAAATTATGGTACTTAATAGCTTTCATCTCTCATTGCCCCTATCATAAGCATCTTGAAGCGATTAAGGTTAAAGTGAACAAACTATGGTGTACATGATTGACGAAGTATAAGTTAGAAACCTCATGTCCCTTGTATACGAGGGCCACTCCTCATTCTACTTAAGTTTAGTCACCAATAAGTTCTTGTCATCGTAAGTACATGTGTATCATAAAGAACTGCCAATAGGGTACCCCTTGCCCGATGATATGGAAGAATCCTCATATCAAAATGACAAGGCAAGCAGACAACAAGCATCTCAGCAATCTTCTTATTTACCATGGGAATATGGTGCTTTTTTCTCTCTTTCCTCTATTCACAATATCTCTTTTTTTCTTTTTCTCTTTTTTTTCTCAATATAGGACTCTTTTTTATAAGAAGAATGCTTCATAGACAGCTCATTATGGTTACGCGGCAGGTTTCCACCATGTCAGCATGGATTAGACCAGCGGCCCAGGCATTTCTCTAACACATATACATAACTCCATGGACTTACAAGCTCCCTGATGCACTCCACGATCGACGTAGAGCTCGTTGGGAACCCCAAGAGGAAGGTATGATGAGCATAGCAGCAAGTTTTCCCTCAGTTATGAGACCAAGGTTTAATCGAACCAGTAGGAGCAAGGAAACACCCCAAAGGTGTTACTAGCTGAGCTTTGGCAGGGCGCACTACTAGTGCTAGTAGCAACGTGGAGACCTGCACAACACAAACACAGAACGTTGTCCCCAACTTGCGATGAGGTTGTCAATCTCACCGTGTTTTGCGGAAAACAAAGGATTAAACGTATCGAATGGAAAGAAGTAAAAGTTTGCAGAAAGTAAACACAAAGCATTAAAGATTGTAGATTGTATGTAAAGTAAAGGACCGGGATCCATAGTTCACTAGAGGTGGCTCTCCTTAGATAGATAACATGCTGGGTGAACAAATTACAGCGGGGCAATTGACAAACACCGAGAAAGCAATACATGCATATACTAATCATCTTGACTCCTTTGAGACTTGATTGGGCATTACAACATAATACATAGACCGCCATCCAACTGCATCTATGACTAATAATCCACCTTCAGGTTATCACCCGAACCCCCTCCAGTATTAAGTTGCAAGCAACAGATTATTGCTTTACAAACTGTGTGTAAAGTAAAAAATACGATTGTTCTATGAACAAAGGATTGTTGTTTTCTCCCTAGTAGCAACAACACATCTAGTACCTTAGAGATTTCTGTCACTTCCCCAGATTACCAGAGGCATAAACCCACTATCGAGCATAAATACTAACTCTTGGAGTTGCTAGCATCTACTTGGCCAAGATAGCTACTAACAACGGAAAGGATGCAAGATCTCAAATAAAAAATACATGATAGAATCAATAATCAATCTGAAATAGCATCTCAATATCCATCAAATCCCCGCAAACACAACATGTATGAATTACAAATAGATGATCTTGATCATGAACGGAGCTCACAAGATCTACATGAAAGCACAAAGGAGGAGAAACCAGCCATCTAGCTACTACATGGATCCGTAGTCCAAAGATGAACTACTCACGCATCACACCGGAGGCTTGCATGGTGATGAAGAAGGCCTCCAGGGTGAATTCCCCTCTCCGACAGGGTGCCGGGAAGAGCTTCAGATCCCTCCCGATCTAGGGATGGAGATGACGGCGGCTATAGACTCTTTCATGGATTTTTGATTGGGTACTTAGGGTTTTCGTCCCGAGGGCAACTTATAGGCGGAAGGAGAGGCCGAGGGTGGGGGTCTGCAGACCCACCGGCATCGGTCATGCTCGCCACATGCCAGGTGTTGTGGCCGGCCCCTGGCCCCTCTCCATCTCGTATTCTGGCACTTGATCCCTTTCGGAAAAATAGGCACTTTGGCTTTTGTCCTGTCCAATTCCGAGAATATTCATTTTCTGACTTTCGTGGAACCAAAAACAGCAGAAAACAGGCAGCTGGCACTGTGGCTCTTGTTAATAGGTTAGTCCAAGAAATCATAATAAAAGTACTCCAAAGTTGGAACAAAACACAATAAAGTGGATAAAACCAAGCATGGAACATCAAAAATTATAGATACATTTGAAATGTATCAACATCCCCAAGCTTAACTCCTGCTCGTCCTCGAGTAGGTAAGTGATAAAAAGAAAGAATTTTTGAGGTGACATGCACCATCAAAGACTTGATCAAAGTATTTGCAAAACATTCGAAGTTGGGATCATAGTACTTCAATCATAACATGAAATACAAAGTTCTAGCAATAAGCAAAGAAACTATGATGCAACATGAAAAGGCACAAACAAAAGATTCATGAATAACAATGCTTTGCAAGACGTTTGTTTGTTTCACATAAAGAAAACATAGCATAAAAGTATTCAGCTTGTCCCTCAATAGAGTAGCAAATATAAATGCATAGGACACCTTCAAAGTTCATAAGAGTGACTAGATACAATAGTTTCAAACAAACAATAACAAGTTATGCATCAATCAACTAGTCTTGGGACAATGCACATAGAACTAAGAATGACCACTATGCTCTCAAAGTAGTGCATTAAGATAGAAGGAACTAGCTACTGTAGCACTTACCTCAAAAATCTCAATTCCCCAAAGGAACTCAAGAAGGAACTAACAAGAAGCAAATGCAGAAAATGGCAGAAATCTGTCAAAACAGACCAGCAGGTAAAGACGAATTTTTTCTAAAACCTTATGTTGCTCAAATCGAAAAGTGTTGAACTAACGAAAGTTAGATTACAACCTGGGTCATAAGCACAAAAAATTACAGCTCAATCCGACGTACACAGCTCTCTCAGGAATGTTTACGGTGAAGCACAGAAATCTGTTTCCGGAGAGCAACTTTCCCAATCATTACTTCTCTCTCATTAGAGGTTACTGTTGGCACAAAAAGCAAATAAAAAGGATAAGGAGAGGTTATTACTGAAGTAATAACTTCCAAGACTCATGTAAAACTCTTGGGTTATATCCCAACAAGTACTTTTCTTTAACGCCTTTAAGTTAGGCATAAGAAGGAAAGAAAGAATCAAGTGTTCTCAAATGAAGAAGCATTAAGACCAAATTTTGTTTTCATAGGAGAAGCAAAAGAAATCTTTTCTCTCTTTTTAGGGAAGTGTTCTATACCTTTCTTGAGTGGGAGTTGATATTTAATGGTGCCTTCTTTCATATCAATGATGGCACCAACAGTTCTAAGAAAAGGTCTTCCCAAAGTAATAGGACAAGAAGCATTGTATTCAATATCCAAAACATAGAAATCAACGGGGACATAGGAATCACTAACCATAATAAGAACATCATTAAGACTCCCCATGAGTTCCTTTTTAGCATTAGCATCAAGTGAGACATTCAAATAACAATCTTCGAGAGGAGGCAAATCAAGCATATCATAAATCCTTCTAGGCATAATAGAAACACTACTACCAAGATCACACAAAGCTTTGAAATCAAAGTCATTCACTTTCATATTAATGATGGGTTCCCAACCATCTTCTTGCTTTATAGGAATAGAAGCTTTATGTTTCATCTTTTCTTCTTTAATCTTTATGAGAGCATCAGTAATGTGTTTTGTAAAAGCCATGTTCATAGCACTAGCATTAGGACTTTTAGCAAGCTTTTGTAGGAACTTAATAACTTCAGAGATATTGCAACCATCAAGATCAAAATCAACTTTATCATCTAAAGTAGTAGAACTATTACTAGCCTCAACACTAGTGGTGGTGATAGTAGATACACTAATGTTTCTAGCAATTTGATCTTCTCTTTCCAACTTAGCATCTAATTCAGCTAATAGTCTAACATTTTCATCAATTCTTACTTGTATGGCATTAGCAGCTGCAAAGGGATTGTCATTAGTTTCAGGTTTAGCAGCCATTTTATTAATCAATGAATATTGAGCTTCGGACAAAGATGATATGTTTCTTTCAGCATTAGAAAGTTTCAATTGTAAACTAGGAATTTCCCTATTTAGACTCTCAAGTTGATGGCTAATGTTCTTCAAAATGATAGATTATTCCTCCATTGTTTTAGTAAATAGTTTATTTTGCTCATATTACATTTGCATGAAGTTTTTAGTGGCTCTTTTAACTTCCAAAATTCTACCTTCACTAGGTAATTCAGATTTACCATTGTTGGGAGGATAAGGTTTATAATTGTTGTTACCAAAATTGTTCCTATAAGCATTATTACCATAAGCATTGTTGCCAAAGTTGTTATTTCTTATGAAGTTCACATCAACTTGCTCTTCTTGAGCAACCAAAGAGGCTAAAGGAACATTATTTGGATCAATATGGGCTTTCCCATTAATGAGCATAGACATAATAATATCAATCTTATCACTCAAGGAGGAGGTTTCTTCAACAGAATTTACCTTCTTACCTTGTGGAGCTCTCTCAGTATGCCATTCAGAATAATTAACCATCTATTATCCAATACTTTTGTTGCAGCACCCAAAGTGATGTTCATAAAGGTACCTCCAGCAGCTGAATCCAATAGGTTCCTCGAAGAATAATTCAATCCTGCATAAAAAGTTTGGATGATCATCCAAGCAGTCAGTCCATGAGTGGGACAATTCTTTACCAAAGATTTCATTATTTCCCAAGCTTGAGCAACATGCTCATTATCAAGTTGTTTAAACTTCATTATTTCACCTCTCATGGATATAATCTTAGAAGGAGGATAGTATTTTCCAATAAAAGAATCTTTGCACTTAGTCAAGGAATCAATACTATTCCTAGTTAAGGAATTCAACCATTCTTTAGCTTTTCCTCTCAAAGAGAAAGGAAACAATTTCAGCTTAATAATATCACCATCTATATCCATATGCTTTTGCATCTCACAAAGTTCAACAAAGTTATTTAGATGGGAAGCAGCATCTTCATTACCAATACCAGAAAATTGTTCTCTCATAACAAGATTGAGCAAAGCAGGTTTTATCTCAAAGAAAGTATTTTCAGCCACAAGTGGAGCAATAGGTGTGCTCATAAAATCATTGTTGTTGGTGCTAGTGAAGTCACACAACTTAGTGTTTTCAAGAGTAGTCATTTTTTTTGGGTTTTCAAATAAGAAAGCAAACAAGTAAAACTATTTTTTTTGTACTTTTTGAAGAACAAAACAAGAAAACAAAGCAAAAAGAAAACTAAGCAAAACAAAAACAACAAAGTAAAGAGATTGGTTATGAGGGACTCCCCTTATGAAGATGTCCTTGACTCCCCGGCAATGGCGCCAGAAAATAGCTTGATTGACTCGACGATCGACGTAGAGCTTGTTGGGAACCCCAAGAGGAAGGTATGATGAGCACAGCTACAAGTTTTCCCTCAGTTATGAGACCAAGGTTTAATCGAACCAGTAGGAGCAAGGAAACACCCCAAAGGTGTTACTAGCTGAGCTTTGGCAGGGCGCACTACCGGTGCTAGTAGCAAATATGGAGACCTGCACAACACAACCACAGAACTTTGTCCCCAACTTGCGATGAGGTTGTCAATCTCACCGTGTTTTGCGGAAAACAAAGGATTAAACGTATCGAATGGAAAGAAGTAAAAGGTTGCATAAAGTAAACACAAAGCAGTAAAAGATTGTAGATTGTATGTAAAGTAAAGGACCGGGATCCATAGTTCACTAGAGGTGGCTCTCCTTAGATAGATAACATGCTGGGTGAACAAATTACAGTGGGGCAAGTGACAAACACCGAGAAAGCAATACATGCATATACTAATCATCTTGACTCCTTTGAGACTTGATTGGGCATTACAACATAATACATAGACCGCCATCCAACTGCATCTATGACTAATAATCCACCTTCAGGTTATCACCCGAACCCCCTCCAGTATTAAGTTGCAAGCAACAGATTATTGCTTTACGAACTGCGTGTAAAGTAAACAATACGATTGTTCTATGAACAAAGGATTGTTGTTTTCTCCCTAGTAGCAACAACACATCTAGTACCTTAGAGATTTCTGTCACTTCCCCAGATTACCAGAGGCATGAACCCACTATCGAGCATAAATACTAACTCTTGGAGTTGCTAGCATCTACTTGGCCAAGATAGCTAATAACAACGGAAAGCATGCAAGATCTCAAATAACAAAGACATGATAGAATCAATAATCAATCTGAAATAGCAACTCAATATCCATCGGATCCCCGCAAACACAACATGTATGAATTACAAATAGATGATCTTGATCATGAACGGAGCTCACAAGATCTAAACATGAAAGCACAAAGGAGGAGAAACCAGCCATCTAGCTACTACATGGATCCGTAGTCCAAGGATGAAATACTCACGCATCACACCGGAGGCTTGCATGGTGATGAAGAAGGCCTGTGGTGAATTCCCTCTCCGTGGTGCCGAAGAGCTTCAAATCCCTCCCGATCTAGGGATGGAGATGACGGTGGCTATAGAGTCTTTCGTTGATTTTTGATCGGGTACTTAGGGTTTTCGTGCCGAGGGCAACTTATAGGCGGAAGGAGAGGCCGAGGGGGTGCTGGGTCGGCTGACCACCCCTAGCTGGCCAGGCCTGGCCGCACGGCCAGGTGGTGTGGCCGGCCCCTGGCCCCTCTCCGTCTCGTATTCTGGCACTTGATCCCTTCCGGAAAAATAGGCACTTTGGCTTTTGTCCCGTCCAATTTCGAGAATATTAATTTTTTGACTTTCCTGGATCCAAAAACAGCAAAAAACAGGCAGCTAGCACTGTGGCTCTTGTTAATAGGTTAGTCCAAGAAATCATAATAAAAGTACTCCATAGTTGGAACAAAACACAAGAAAGTGGATAAAACCAAGCATGGAACATCAAAAATTATAGATACATTTGCAATGTATCACTCCCTTTCATTTCACACCGACGACATCCATATACAAAACAGCATGATATCAACTAGGTACAAGTACCAAGTGCAATGTTGAAAGCGTTCCCCATGAAAGCATGGTTCTGCTAATTCCCAACAAATAAGTGCAAGCATATACAACATAGACGACACAATGGTTGAAATTTATTAAGGGCAAGAAAAGTAAAGTGTGCCATCAAGTTCGTGAGCGGTTTAATCACTAGTTTTCTCATAACAAGTTTAATTTGGAAGGAAAACAAAAGCATGAATATAGTTGGAATAGCATAAGCCAGTAGGTAGGTATGGTGGACTCTTTGGAATAACTTGGTTTAGGGAGTTGGATGCATGAGTGGAACTCATACTTGGTTGTGGAGGCTAGCAAAAGACTGGGAGCGACAAACTAAGAGACCAATAATGGCCATAATCATGTAGAGCGACAAAACATCATTGATCAAAGCATAAAGTGATACTACAAGTTGAAAACTAAAGAATCATAAAGGCTATGGTGACTTGAGATAGTCATAACATGGTGTGAGCATGCGCCAAGTCAACCCAAATAAAGCATCAAAGGAGAATACCACTATACTATGCTTTAATATGCTAAAACAACGCATGATTCATCCAAGGCACATTAAGCAATCTCAATTGTTTATAACAAGTCATGTTTCAGCAAAGAATTCTAAGCATATCAAGCATGGCATGACAAAGCATAGGCCACAGTCAAAAACAAGCTCTTTTACCACATAAGCATGAACTTTCCTACTCTTTTCCAAACCAAACAAACTATTTGCAAACCAATGTATTAAAGAGGGGGTACAACCAATTTATTCAGAAAACCAAAGAAAATGAAAAACCAAAACAAAAACGAAAAAGAAGACACTCGAAGAACAACAGAACTGTGAATGAAACAATAAAAATGAAGCGTTTGGAAGAAACCTGGGATTTTTATTGATGAAGAGGGGGATGCCATGGGCATCCCCAAGCTTTGTCGCTTATACTTCTTGGATATTTCTTGGGGTGACACGCGTGGCATCCCCAAGCTTGATCTTTAGTCCATCCTTCATCTCACTACTCATTCCTTCCATACACCTGGAATTTTTCCTTCATACAAAACTTCACACAATCTTTATTATCAACATTAGTGCACTCAAGATAAAAGGTCTTAAGGTTCAGTTCTAACACCAAATAAACTTCCATTAGAACACTAGCTACTGAAGCACTTCCCTCAAAAAGCTCAATTCCCCAAAAGAACTCAAAAAGGAATCAACAAGAAGCAAATGCAGAAAAAGGCAGAAATCTGTCAAAACAGACCAGTAGGTAAAGACGAATTTTTTCGAAGACCTTGTGTTGCTCAAATCAAAAAGTATTGAACTAACGCAAGTTAGGTAACAACCTGGGTCAGAATCACAAAAAAATTACAGCTCAATCCGACATATAGAGTTCTCTCACGAATTTTTACGGTGAAGCACAAAAATCTGTTTCGGGACAGCAACTTTCCAAAACATTACTTCTTTATCATTAGAGGTTACTCTTGGCACAAAAAGCAAATAAAAAGGATAAGGAGAGGTTATTACTAAAGTAATAACTTCCAAGACTCATCTAAAACTTTTGGGTTATCTCCCAATAAGTACTTTTCTTTAACGCCTTTAAGTTAGGCATGATAGTTTGAGAAGATGCTCACATAAGAAATATGAATTGAAGTAAAAGAGAGCATCAAGAAGCAAATTCAAAACACATTTAAGTCTAACCCACTTCCTATGCATAGGAATCTTGTAAATAAACAAGTCATGAAAGCACAAAGCAACAAGCATAGGAAAGCAAAACAAGTGCAACTTCAAGACTTTCAACATAAAGAGAGGAAACTTAATATTGTTGAGACACATAAAACCATGTTTCCCTCTCTCATAATAACTTTCAGTAGCATCATGAATAAAATTAACAATATTACTATCACATGAAACATTCTTATCATGAGCCACATGTATATAATAATTGTTACTCTCCACATAAGCATGGTCATTCTTATTAATTGTGGTGGGCGCAAATTCAACAAAATAGCTATCATTATTATTCTCATCACCATCATCATCAAATATAGGTGGCATATTGTAATCATAATCAATTTTCTCCTCAATAGTAGGTGGACTGAAAATATCATACTCATCATTGTAATCATCATATATCGAAGGCATAGTATCATCAACGTAAATTTTCTCCTCCGTACTTGGGGAACTAAAAAGATCATTTTCATAAAAACTAGCTTCCCCAAGCTTAGACTTTTCCATAGCATTATCAATAATGGTGTCCAAAGAATTCATACTAACAACATTGTTATTAGCATGCAAATAAAGTTCCATAGGTTTTTTAATTTTCTCTTCAAACACTTCATGTCCTAACTCAAGGTAAATACTATAAAGCTCTCTAATCTTTCTGTTGTTTTCCATTAAGCCTAACTAGTGAAAACAAGAAACAAAAAGACAAAATTGCAGAATCTAAAGGAAATAACTTCGAGCACTCACACCAGAGGATGTGAGTACCTTTTACCTTACCTCCCCGGCAACAGCGCCAGAAAATAGCTTGATGTCTACGCACTTCTATTCTTGTAGACAGTTGTGGGGCCTCCAAGTGCAGAGGTTTGTAGAACTGCAACAAGTTTTCCCTTAAGTGGATCACCCAAGGTTTATCGAACTCAGGGAGGAAGTGGTCAAAGGTATTCCCCAACACACCCAATACACTTGTCAGGTGTATAGGTGCACTAGTTCGGCGAACAGATAGTGAAATACAAGTGGTATGGATAACTATAAGTGGTAACGGTGATAGATAATAGCTTGATGGTGTGGAAAAGACTAAAGTAAAACTGAAATAAAGATGGAAGCAAGCAAACATGTAACAGATCTATATGCAAACGGTGTTTCAATGCAAAGAAACAAGGCCTAGGGATCATACTTTCACTAGTGAACACTCTCATATAAATATATTCTCTTTATGATACTACGCTGAACTACTCTCCGGTTGGACACTCTAATCAATGGTAGGGCTATAACAACACACCTCAAAGTAAGCCTTTCCCATCTAGAAAACCCCACACTGTCACCTTGAGCACTAGATGGTTCCAACAAACACCACAATTTCATAAAGACATCCAACTCCAAATATAACTCATAATAAGTATTTGTAATCTCTAGCTTAAGTGCCACCATGGTGTGCACGCTGTCACTTTCACACACATGGGGAGAGCAGAGATCTATTAAAGCACTTGAGTAGCAAGGTAGATCTATAGATTACAAGCTCATGATCTCAATAAGAGCATGCATAGAGAGAGATGAACACATAGCTACAGGTAGAACCCTTAGCGTCGAGAGAGAACTACTCCCTCCTCATCATGGGAATCAGCAATGGTGATGGAGATGGTGGTGGAGATCGAGGGAAATGGCTCCGGGGGCACTTCCCTGTCCTGGCAGGGTGCTGGAACAGAGACTTTCTGTCCCCCGAATCTCCCCTTCGGTGGAGGCGGTGCAGCGGGACTTTTTGTGGATTTCTGATTGACGATCTAGGGTTTATGCATCGGGATTCTTCTTATAGGCGAAGAGGCAAGGTCGGTGGCCAGCCAGGGGGTCCACACCATGCCCTGGCACGGCCTGGGCTGGCCCGCGCCAAGGAGGGTGTGGCCACCCTATGGCCGCTCTCCGACTCTCCTTCTGGCTCCGTGAGTCTTCCGGGAAAATAGTAACTTTGGCTTTTGTCCCGTCCAATTCCGAGAATATTCATTTTCTGACTTCCTGGAACCAAAAACAGTGGAAAACAGGCGACTGGCACTGTGGCATCTTGTTAACAGGTTAGTCCAAGAAATCATATGAAAAGTACTCCAAAGTGTGGAAAAAACACAAGAAAGTAGATAAAACCAAACATGGAACATCAAAAATTATAGATACATTTGCAATGTATCATTGGGCTCAGATCATATGATCTCTCGAGAAGGAGCTGAACTAGAAATTTTTCCTTTTAGGGTCCTTTATGCTAAATGTATGAACCTCGATGTAATTTTTGCTTTTTTTAGGTCCCTGATGTAAAATGTACTTCGATAGACCGTGTAAAATTCTAACCTAAAAGTAAGTGGTGAAATTTAAAGGAATTTAAGCTTAGTTTTCAACAAGTATGAACCATTCTTGAATTTCAATACGAACGACCAAGGTTAAGGCCATAACTACATCATGTTGTATGCTGATGATCCCATATCCAAGAATTTGCATGCCGAAAAATTTGGCCATATGTTGAAAACAATCGAAGCTGAAGTAGTATGAAGAGTATGGGTTGATCAGCTTCTCTCTCGAGAGGACCCGAACCCGACTATTTTCCTTGCTTAATTTTAGGGTCCTTTTTGCTAAATGTATGGACCTCGATGTAATTTCCCCATTTTTAGGTCCTTGTTGTAAAATGTTCTCCATCGACCGTGTAAAATTCTAACCTAAAAGTAAGTGTTGAAATTTAAAAGAATTTCAGTTTAGTTGTCAACGAGGATGAACATTCTTGCATTTCAAGCCGAATTACCATAAGGTCAAGGCCATATCACTACATCATACTTTATCTGATGATCCCATATCCAAGAATTTGCATTGTGATAGATTTGGCCATATTTTGAAAACAATCAAAGAGGAAGTAGTATGAAGAGTATGGCTCGTTCAGCTGCTCTCTCAAGAAGGAGCCGAACCCGACTATTTTTCTTGCTTAGTTTTAGGGTCCTTTGTGCTAAATGTATGGACCTCGATGTAATTTTCCCTTTTTTAGGTCCTTGATGTAAAATGTACAACCAGCGACCGTGGAAAATGCTAACCTAAAAGTAAGTGGTGAAATTTACACGAATTTAAGCTTAGTTGTCAACGAGTATGAACATTCTTGGATTTCAAGTCTAATGACCACAAGGTCAAGGCCATATCTCTACATCATACTTTATGTTGATGATACCATATCCAATAATTTGCATGGCGAAAGATTTGGCCATATTTTGAAAACAATCAAAGAGGAAGTAGTATGAAACGTATGGCTCGATTAGCTTCTCTCTCGACAATGATCTGAACCCGACTATTTTCTTTGCTCAATTTTAGGGTCCTTTGTGCTAAATGTATGGACCTCGATGTAATTTTACCTTTTTTAGGTCCTTGATGTAAAATTTACTCCCACTGACCATTTAAAATGCTAACCTAAAAGTAAGTGATGAAATTTAAACGAATTTAAGCTTAATTCTCAGCGAGCATGAACATTCTTGGATTTCAAGCCGAACGACCACAAGGTAAAGGCCATATCCCTACATCTTACATTATGCTGATGATCCCATATCCAAGAATTTGCATGGCGACAGATTTGGCCATATTTTGAAAACAATCGAAGAGGAAGTAGTATGAAATATATGGCTCGATCAACTGGACTCTCGAGAAGGAGCCGAACCCAACTATTTTCTTTGCTTAATTTTAGGGTTCTTTCTGCTAAATGTATGGATCTTAATGTAACTTTCCCTTTCACTAGTACGGAAAACCTTATACACGGATTCCTCACCGACGGCGAAGTGGTCACTGGGGTTACCAGCAGTAAAGCCAACCAGGCCTTCCTCCCGTTACCATCGGCGAAACATAATAAGGTGCACAGGATCTAGTCTAATTATGACTGACGAACTGCGGTTGCGTGCGCCGAGGCTATGGTGGGCAGCCTACCACTGAACGGGTCGATGTTTACCTCCGGCGAAACAAGTACACATGCACCGGGGCTACACCCCCTTACTACCGGCGAACAAATGACCCGGTCGCCGGGCAATGGTGAGAAAGATGGGCCCATCTGACCGAAAGTTTTCCGCCGGTGCCATCCTCCTAGACTCACCGGCGATAGGAACAATACCACCGACATGTAGGGTTGTCTTCGCTGGGGGTACTTACCTCCATCTGACCGCCCACTTCACGCCTCTATACCACCGGCATATATTGGCTTCGTTCGCCGGGGGTAATCTGGGACTTAAATGCAAGTCGAACTAGCCACCTACCCCCACCCCCTCACTCACTCTCTCGCTCTCTTCTCATGACAACTCCACCCAAACCTTTGCTTGCTCATTGCCCCACTTCTCCCAACCCACTCTATTCAACATGATGGATAGGACCAAAGACGGCCAGAAAGCAAGACATGACCTGATGGCCCTGAATATTAGAGAAGAGCTTCACCCTCCGCCTCCGTCTAGGGTTGAGGAGACGGACAATCGCAAGAGCACGAGGGCGGGGAAGCAGTCGGTTTAGGAGAAGACGGAAGATCCGAAGTGCAAAAGGGATAAGCAGAGCGAAACTCCGCAGCCCTCCTACTTCAATCTAAATCCTGACGAGCTCGAACAAATCTTCAATTGCCTTCTAGGAGTCATATTTCCCTTAGGGTATGCGGGGCTGATATGCTGGCTGGACCCGACGAAAAGACTCTGCAGCGGGATGAAGTCTCATGACTGTCACAACATGATGACGCAGATACTTCCGGTGGCAATCCGAGGGATAATGGAGCCATACATCCGTGCAATGCTGACCGGCCTTTGTAACTTCTTCGATATCACCACTCGAAAGTCGATAACCGTCAAGAAACTTGAGAGGTTGTAGGAAGAGATCATCACCACCATGTGAGATGGAGATGTACTTTCCACCCGCATTCTTTGATGTCATGGTCCACCTGATGTTGCATATAGTGGACAATATCGAGGATCTTGGGCCTCCGTTCCTTGACAAAATGATGGTGTTAGAAAGAATGAACGGGATCATCAAAGGATACGTCCATAACAGGAAACATTCAGATGGAAGCAACGTCTAGGGCTTTCTCACCGAGGAGTGCGTCTGTTTCTGCAAGAATTATCTAAATGAGGACAACCCACGTCCAGTTGGTTTGCCTGCAAACAAGCACCTCGGCAGGTTCAAGGGAGTAGGCCACAACACCGGCAATAGGGAAATGGGCGTGGATCAATCTGGTAGAAGAGCCGACTTTAACAGGGTCCACTTAGTAGGACTACAACACATGGACGTTGTCGGACCTTGCGTGGATCAGCACATAACCATGATCAAGAATAGTGCTGACAAGCTGATGACAGAAGAAGAGGTATTCAGAGTGCACAACTCCTCTTTCACGTGCTAGTTTAAAGACCAGATTGATTCTAATCCCCTACTAATGACAAGCGATACAGACAACATCATAGTGGCCTTGTCTTACGGGCCCTTGCCCAAGACGTATCAAGCATATGACATCAGGGGGTACACACTCGACACGGAGGAGGGAGACAAAAGGAGTGACTATCAAAACTCGGGTGTGACGATGGAATCTTATGCGGGTGAAGAGAAGAAACGATACTATGGAATGATCGAAGAAATATGGGAGCTCGGCTAATTCGGGGAGAAGCTACCGATGTTTCGTGTTAGATGGGCTACATATGTCACAAAAGAAGACGAGTATTTCACCACCATGCGTATGCCTAAGAAATCCAAGACCAAGAACCCCACCGTGCAAAATGAGCCACGGGTACTGGCTAAGCATGTCAAGCAATGCTTCTTCATTACTGACCCGTCAAGGCCTAGCCATGTCGTCGTAAGGAGAGGAAAAAGGGCCCTCATCGGAATGGATGGAGTCACCGATGAGAAAGACTTCGACGGCCTCGTCGGAGACCCGATGGTGGAAGAACCCGATGAAGACGATGCAACATACACAAAAATAAGAACAAGGACCACGCTACCTAGGTCGTCTGCTCTTCCTCAGTACATCCGTGGGGTCAAGTCAACAAAGACCAAGAAGAAGAGCAAGAAGACAAAGAGAGATCGAGTGTGATTGAACCATAAAACCCTAATTGTGTGTATCTCTCTAATTAATGATGTATGTGTACTACATATATGCAAACTCTTTAATTTGGATGGCGACAAGGAAGAACCATCATTTTATGTGTGTCCTCTTCAATGACATATTTGTGTTTATCAATCGATTATCTCTCCCATCATTTAAGTGTAGTTATCCCACGAGGGCCAAAAAGTGCGGGTCCCACTTGTATAAGTGGGTGTAAGATTATCGCAAGCGAATTCATACCAAGGCGCCAGGGGTACAAGTGGGACCCATGTGTAAGTGGGTGTAAGTTTAACACCGGTGAATATAGACTATGGTGCCGGGGGTACATGTCGGTCCCACATGTAAGTGGGTAGAAAGTTATCACCGACGAATATCTCTAAAGCATCGGGGGTACAAGCGGGTCCCATGTGTAAGAGGGACTGCCTCACCATCGAAGCGGCCCGAGAAAAATCCCCAATCGATCCCCAGCAGATTGAGTGCACGAACCCAAGCCCCACCGCTGCGACCCGCCCCGCTGCCCCCTCGCAGTCCGCCGTCCGCCGTAGTCCGTGAGGAGCAGTCCGCCGTCCGCCCCAGTCCGTGGAGGAGCAGCCCGTGCTGGAGCCTACCGTGGAGGGGCAGGCTCGTCATCGTCCCTGCACTTGTCCTCAACCGCGGTCGTCGTCCTTGTCGTCCGCGCTCATGGTGGTATCGCCCTCTTTATTTGATCTCTGCACTTTGTTAGTGTTCATTCAGTTAGTACTAGTGTAATTTCAATTAGTACTAGTCTCTGATCTCTGCACTCCATTAGTGTTCATTCAGTTAGTACTAGTGTAATTTTGGTGGCTGTGAGATCACTTGTTTGCGCCTATATATATTGCTTGTTGGCTGTGAGATCGCGTGACTGAGTTTGGCTTGGCAACATCATATATATTGTGTAGGTACGATTAATTAGTTGCCAATGTTTTCCCGGGATGTTGATTAACTTCCATTCCAGCGAATTTCAGGCAGTATGGCATGACAATTTTTAGCAATTGTCATGCCGGATTTTCGCCCTGAATTTAAGTGTCCTAAATCTTTTCTTTTTGCTTGTGTAGGGATAGGTATAGCCATGTCGTATTCTCATCTAAACGAATACCAAGACGATCCCGCCCAGTGTTCTCAGCGAAACTTGGATGAGCACTACATGCTCATGGAGGAAGAGATAGAACTGGAGGAGATGGTAGTGGCAAAGAAGACGACGACACCACCGATGATGCCCTTGATGGTGATGACGAGAGGGCAAAACAAGATGACAAGACCACCGATAGTGGCATCCCCAGGGGTGGCTCTAAGAGTACTATAGAGGCCAATCAGCGACTGAAGAAGTAGCGCCCAAACGAGGTCGGCATCACAAAGGAAACATTCACCACTGTGGACCCCGAGACTGGTATTCCTATAGAGCAGAAGTGCCTCGCGAAGGGGTATGGCCTCTAGCTGGGAGCTATCCTTCGGGACATTGTCAATGTCAACGATACAAAACTCCGAACGAAGAATAAGAAGCATATGAAGGACCAACTCCTTTTGCGTCTACACGTGTGGTACCAGTTTCCTGAGGCTACACGAGTCTGGTTCCCAAGGAGAACATCGTGAACAGGCTAGCCCTCTCTAGGTTCACCAAGAACCTTAGCGGTTATAAAACCATGTTGAGGGGGATGATTGCTGACAACGAGAGCTTCGAAGAGATCAAGCGCCACTTCCCGTGGATTACGCCGGAGTACTACACGCTCTTCCTGCAAAATGAGGAACTAGCGTACATCAAGTCACAGTCGATCTAGGGGAAGGAGCTGGCGGAGAAGAACATCGGTCGCCACTGTCTCGGTTGCCGTGGCTACGACAACAAGCAGGAGAAGTGGCAGAAGGAGGACTAGACCTACGTAGACAAGGGCATCGAGAACCCTTGGGACAAGTACAAAGACCATCTCTTTAGGGCATTTGTCAGGTCCCGGTACCATAAAGAAAAGGATGGGAAACTTGTCACGATCCTAAAAGTGGTGGATGATGTTGTCTTAGTCACCGACCCGAAGGTGATGAAAGTTGAGAAAGCAGTGGTAAGCAATTTTACTAGCTTATTAGTTTGATTCTTCTCACCAGCTTTATCTAAAAAATTGTTCATGCTACTTCTTGCAGTTCGCACAAGAAGCGGCAGAATCTGTCTCCTCGTCCTAGACGTTGACAGGAAAAGTCCTGTGGGACAAACCTTTTATCAAAGGCATGAACATCGTGAAGGACCAGCTGCTGTTGAAGAAGGCACTTAGGCCATGTCCCCGGCACCAGGGGAGGTCGCAAGCTTTTCAGCCATGGCTTGGCCATGCCCAGCACCAAGGAGTCATAGCAGGCGAAGAAGGAGCGGGAGCATGTGGCTTTATTGGAAAAGGTGGCCAACTTGCAAGCAACCATGGACCAGCACGTCCAAGACGCGGTAGAAACCAGGATCCAAGCAGAGGTGGCCAGCAAGGTCGATGATGCGGTGGCCAGCCGAGTCAATGAAATCATCCCTGGAATGGTGCAGTCGATCTCCAATTTTTTCACCAACGGCCAAAAGGGACCGCTCCTGGTGATCAGCCTAGGCGGTAGCAACTTGGGCAACCTGCCTTCTGCAGCCATATTGGTGGCCACCGCTGACGCCAATGCAGGTGCTAGGGAGGATTCACCAGCCATGGGGGCCGGTAGCAGCCACTCAGTCACTTGCATGCCCTTCCTCGGTCCCTCAAGACGAGCCGAGCTCGACGCCCTCACGGTATAATTAGTTGACCCTCTCAAAGTCTCTGCAAATTAATTACTTCATCATCTCTAACCTAAATATTTTCACAGGAGCAAACGACTGCTTGCACCTTGCTCCTGAATGTGGACAACGAGTTAAAGGATGTTGCGAAGGGAAACGTCATCATGCCACTCAACCGATTGTACCACTTCAAGCCTATGGACGATAGCATGCATCGGGTTCAAGTGGATCGGTCATTACTGGGATGCTGAGACTTGGATCCTCCTTCTCAAACCGCGGATGCCACTTGCGTGCTAAAGGTCAGACAACTCAAGAAGCATATCCTTCTATGGCCGAAAACCCTAATTTGGCTGAACACCGCCAAGGTATCAGAGGGAAGCCAAGCTAGGGTCACTACGGTTGCATCGGGGGTGCCGAGCCAATCCAGGGTCACTCCAGCGTCTATGACTGCGGCAGGCCAAGACAATAAAGGACCTTGAATGGCTAATGATCCTCCCGAGACACATGATGACCACGACGATAACGCGTTGGACATCGGTTTGGATCCCATCAATTCGTTCATTGATGATTTGGAGGCTGACGCTCTTCCTTTCGAGGCACCCGCCCATGACACCCTAAAGAAGAAGCTCTTCCCTTCTCAAGAAACACCCGAGCAGGGCGACGATACCGCCTTCACCGCTTCGCCGCAACCTCAGGTTACCCCGAGGAAACTCCTTGGTGTGACCCTGTAGGCGATGAGAGAAACCGACACTCCCCCATGCAATAAGAAGGGCATGAGGAAGCGGAAGAATAAGTTGGGGAAAAACGATGCCGCAAGCAAGAACGTGGTTCTCGACAGGCTGCCGACCTAGTGGAGGACGATGCATTACATTGGTGAACCGATGCTGCCGGAACACATTGTCAAGATGCTGACACCGGACATGAGGTGCCTGCATGATTCTATTATGTATGTGGAGTGGGCACTTCTCAAAGATAAAAATCCCTCGTACCTGGTCTTCACGGTCAGGGTGCCCATTGACTGTGGCTTCGTCACCACCAGCCCCGCGGATTTGTTCTTCATTAGGTATGAAGACGTCTTCGGGCTCTTCCACATGTTCCGTCTTGAGCGAAACTTGGTTCGCCTAATATCGCTTAACATGGCGCACAGTATCATCGTGGAGAAGACCCCGCACATCGCTATCATGGACCGCTTCTACATGAATGCACACACCAACAACAAGGGATAGGCGTTTGACGCGAGGTATATCGATGATTTCTTGGTGGAGAATAAGGATAAGAGTTGATTTCTCATGCCATACTTTCCTAAGTAAATAGTCCGTCGCTAAATCACCCGCTATTACATTTCTTTCATGAATTTCCTTAATAGCCGAGGATGATGGTGTATTCAAACTATTTTGCGCAGACACAAGTATTGCATCCTCATCGTCTTTCAACCGTATTATTCCAATGTCGTGTATCTCAACTCCGGGAGAGATGCCATGAAGAAAGACTGCACCAACATCAAGTCTACTCTTGATAAAGCCCTCAACGGCTTCAGAGCCGCGGTTGGCACACTCAAGTATGAGAAGAAAGTTAAAGGCTGTTATGTGTGCTCCCACATAACCAATTTCCCCTGCCTCAAGCAATCGTCTGATGGGATGGATGCCTGGTTCACTGTCCTACAGGTCAGGGAGTTCGTAAAGGATCAAGAGCTTCTCTTGATGCCCTCTGGTCTCGAGAAAAGGGGCGTAGACATGGCGAATATCACCGATGCAAACATCAGAGCCAAGTTCCGTGCCATCCAACGGAAGATTGGCACGGTACTCATGAGGGATGTATTGAAAAGGGGTGCCTTGTTCAACTACAACGGTATCCCGCTGAGTAAGGCAGAGAGAGAAACTCGCTTAGAAGCGTGCTTTGACGTGAGGACATTCAGGATGCTCGATGGCATCCATCCCTTCCCACCGAATGCGTGTGATGGGAGTCGTGGTCCTTGCATCGAGTAACGGTAGGCCTTTATTAGTATATTTGTTGCTTTTCTTTTTGCATACTATCTCTCCCTGCAAATAAATGTTAGTCATATTGAATTACTTTAGTATATTTGATGTTTTTCTTTTTGCACAGATGTTATCTCTCTATTATGAATGTGCTAACAACTAACATTTCTTTCTTGTGTGTGTGTGTGTGCATATATGACGTGGTATGTCGTGTTCAAGGGCAAGGTTCCCGGAGTCTACGACGACTGGGAAGATTGTAGGAGGCAAGTCCACCATTTCAGCGGCAACAGCTACAAGGGCTACACCACTTTGGAGGAGGCAGAAACTCGATACGCCAACTTTCTAGCGCGACGGAGGAGAGAGGTATGGAGGAATTGGATGACTCCCTTTGTCGTGATGATGCTCGCAACCACCATCGCCTCTCTAGTCCATTATGTCATTATTGTTTAGCTAGTTGGAGTCATATGTTTAACCATATATGGTCGACTTTCAAGATGAGTGGTATCTGTTTGTGTTATTGATGCATGTTGTGAACATTTGGGTACTTTATGTATACGTTGTGTCACATATGTGTACATTTTGTTGTAATTCTGCTATTTTAGTGCATATTACTAGGTATACCGTGTGTATTCTGCTGTATATACTGTGTATTCTGAGCCCTTTTTTACTCCTATTAACAGTATCACAGGCGAACAGATTCACTACCCCTCGAGAGTAGGTGTTCACCTGTGGTAGTGGCACTATCCCTGACAAGCTTTAAAGGGCGCCGTGATACTGGACAATCTCTAGCGAATGTATTCGTTCGCCAGCAATAACTAATATTACCCTCGGCGAATTGGTGAACGCACCAGCGATGTGGCATTACCGCTAGCGAGATGGTCGCCGGCGAGCGAAGACTCGCCGGTGGTAGGCTTTTTTGGTGCGCCGGGGATGAGGTTTTCCCTACTAGTGTTTTTAGGTCCTTGATGTAAAATGTACTCACACCGCCCATGTATAATTCTAACCTAAAAGTAAGTGGTGAAATTTAAATGAATTTAAGCATAGTTATCAATGAGTATGAAAAACTCTTTGATTTCAAGACGAACGACCAAGGTCAAGCCATCTCTACATCATACTTTATGATTATGATCCCAATATCCAAGAATTTGCATGATGGGAAATTTGGCCATCTTTTGAAAACAATCGAAGATATTAAAAACAAAAAAATCAATTTCAATTTTCCAAGTGACATGAATTTATTTCCTGAAAAGCAAGTAAGAACTTTTTTCCCTTTCTCTGTTAAACTAGTAAACAGTGAGAAGAGACTATGAGCACAGATGAGGCAGCAATAGAGATGCGAAGAGGAGGATTTGAAGGTTGTGTGATGTCAGAGCAAAGCTGGGATGGGTTCCTGACACGAGGTATAGGGTACAATGAGTAGAGTAAATTTCAAGACCTTTACAATATATGTGCACGCAAAACAAATTGTGTTTTCTCTCTCCTTCACTGCCTCGTCAGCACCCATACCCGGCCGACTGATCTCTCCCTCGTCCACAATGTGGCGTTGCGCACAAGCATCGACCGACGACCTACCTTGTGTCGGTGGCTCTGTATCTGTGTCTGGCTTGTTCGTCAGCTGTTTTGGTGGAAATTATTTTGGTCCTTGGCGGCAAAAAGTATTACTACTATAATAGAGTAGAAATTCAAACTTTTCCGGTTTCAAAATTTTCTCTTCCTTCACAAACATCCCGGGGGAAGGATATTCAAAAAATCACCATTCGTAGTACTACTAGTACTACAAGGTACAATGAGTAGTCACTACAAGAAATATTTCCTTCCACAACGACTTGGCCCGACGTTCGTTGTAGAAGGTGCTTCTTTTTTGATGAATTTCTCGGGTCGACCTTGGCTGATGGACAACTTTTTTCAGTTTCGCGGCCCTCTACTACGACGGAACCACTAAAAACTTAGAGGAAGCTTGGCTAGCGCGTGGAAGAAGCAAGATTCCTGTTTCCTCGCGCAATGCTGACTCGCCGAACTCTTTTGAGGCGTGTGGTTCCTAGACGCCAGTATCTCTCGTGGACCATACTTTTCGATCGTGTCTCCCTGGTTTGAACTCGATAACATTGATCGAGGCATCTATTGTTTAGTCAGGCTGATGGGTCCCACATGTCCGCCTGTCATTAGAAGAATCATGTATATGATGGAATTTTTTTCCTTCGCTCGCACTACCCTTTTATGAAGTTGATAGCGTTACTCGATGCATCTACCGTTTAATCAGGATGCTGGGACCTACATGTCATCCTCGCATGACAAGAAACATGTGTATGATGGAATCTTTTCCTTCGCTCGCGCTACCCTGTTCCAAAGTTAATAGCGCTGCTCGTTGCATCTACCGCTTAATCAATCTCCTAGGCCCCACATGTCATCCACTCATTAGAATAAACATGCATTTGATGGATTTTTGGCCCTCGGTCACGCCTTCGTGTTCCGAACTTGATAGTGTTGCTCGCTGCATCACCCGTTTATCCAGGATGGTGGGTCCCCTATGTCAGCCTCACATTAGAAGAATCGCGGGTATGATGGAATTTTTTCTTTTCTAGCGCTACCCTGTTCTAAACTAGATAGCATTGCTCGACGAATCTACTGTTTGCTCACGCAGCTGGTTCTCTCATTTCAGCCTCTCATTACAAGAAATGTGTGCATGTTGAACTTTTTTCTCGCTCGCGCCGCCCTATTTCGTAGTGGCAACGTTGCTCGATGCAACATTTGTATAAGGTTGTGCTGCTGGTTCCCACATATCAGCCTCTATATAAATAAAATGTGTGTATGATGGACATTTTTTGGCCGTGTCCGCTATTTTGACCTTGGCAACTTGCTGGGTCCCAGATGTCAACCTCCTTCGTGTAGCAAACGTGTCTATGATTTGTCCAAGATGACAGCCTCTATTTGAAAGAAATGTGTGTATGTTGGACTGTTTTTTCAGGTCCCAGATGTCATCCTTAGAGCACAAAAAATGCTCATAAAGACTGAATTAAAAGGATTCTGGGCTAACTCGGGGCGGATGCCCTATTCATCATGGCTTAAATTCCATGGGCTCACTTCTAAATTGAATGGGCTATGGTCGGTGGCCACAAGACCACGAAAACATCGAATTAGAAGGATTTGGGCTATGCTTGGGCATGATACACTAATTTCATGGGTTATGCTTGGGCCTGCTGGGTCCGACATGTCAGCTTCTCTGTAAGTGCAACGTGTGTATGATGGACTTTTTTCGGCTATATCCGCTATTTTCACCATAGCAGCCATGCATGGTCTTACTGCTGGGGCCCTTATGTCAACCTCTCTGTTATGTTCTGGCTCATGGGTCCCCGATGCAGTCTTGTATGTTCTGTCTGGTGGGTCCCTGATGCTAGCCTCTCTGCACAAGTATTTAAACTTTTTTCAAACCCACCCTCAAAAATAAACTCGAGGGATGCTGCAGGCTGGTGGGTTCGTGATATCAGCCTCTCCGTAATGCGATATTGCTAGAATAAAAAAATGTAAACCCAAGACACACGCACAGGCGATTCGAACAAAATGCCTTCAAATCAAATAAACGTAAACTGAGTGTGTTGCCACTACAACAAAGATATTATAGAAAAATATCATAGGCCGAATTAAAAAGAGTTTGGCTATTCTACATAGGCTGCTCTACGTGGGTTATACTCCATAGGGTATGCTCCATGGGCTTCTTTCTCAACTTTCACTGGGCTATGCTCAGTAGTCTCCTGACCCCTAAAAGGCCAAATTAATATGTTCTCGGCTATTCTCCATGGGCCCCTTTCTCAAATTTCACTAGGCTGAGGGCAGCAGTCCCCTGACCCCGAAATACCAAATTAAATTGTTCTGGGCTAAAGAGGGGACGAATGAGCTACTAGATTTCTTCTCCAGGTTAATAAAAATTGCATTGTGATGTGCTCGGCCGGATTCAAAACAAAGACCTCGGAGAGGAAGGGGAAACGTGATAATTCTTTTTGGCAAATATTCATGTCAAAATTCAGCAGTACAAAATAAGATAGAAAAATTATCAACAGATTTGAAGTTCATATTCAGTAGCACTTGACCAAATCAGCAACACTCCAAAAGTGACCAATTCAGCAATACAGACACTGAAATACAATAGTAGTACAGGATGAACCAGTTCTTGTTTCATCTCTAAAAACCTTGTCGCGCGATCAGTTTGCCCTTTTCACCAGACACACTCGACCATTGGAGTAAGAAAAACTGACGCTCTAGTCTCCTTTGAGTACCTCCTTATCACATTAATGCCTGTGTGAGCCCCGTATGCAACCCAAAATGACCAAGTCTCATCTAGATTGTGACAAGGCCATGTTCCAAAAGAAAAGCAAGACTATCTACTGCCCATGATTTAAGCAAGTATCAGTACAACTGTATTTCCACAAAATGCTTTAGTAATACCAACGACAGAACATTTGAGATATTTAGTAGCTTTCCTGCTTGAAATTTAATAGCAGTACAGAGATAATGAGTTCTTGTTCCATCTCAATAAAACTTGGCGCACGATCAGTTTGCCATGCTCTACGAATAGGCTCGACCATTGGAACAAGCAAAACTAACGGTCAAGTCCACTTCTGTGTGAATACCACCTCATTTCGTCAATGCCTGTGTGACCCCCCATATGCAACTCAAAATGCCCAAGACTCATCTAAATAATTGTTACAATACTAGGTTTCAAAATAAAAGCAAGACAATCTGCTACACTTGATCTAAACAAGTAATAATACATCACTATTAGTTCAACAAAATACTTTGGCAATAGCAACGACGGAACAAAGGCAAAGCAAGACCATCTCCTGCCCTTGACCTAAACAAGTACTACCAGTATATAGTACAAAATACTCTGAAGTACAAGAACTATTACTATACTAGTACTAATATGCATCCAAAATCCACCATCCAACACACAGAAATCCCTAAGCGGGTTAAATAAATTTTGTGTCAATTGGGTATTCTCTCCTGCAATTTATGCATATTGAGTAATGCAGGCCCTGGGTAATATGAGATGGTTCATGGAACAACAAAAATGAATGCTTTTTCCTTCGGATGATGCCCGACACCACCTAGCTCCTAGGCATGGAGGAACTGCATACCAAAACCCCAGCTCTACTATCGGGTAATAGGCAGTGATCAACACATTATACAAGGGCAACGAGCATGCGTCTGGTTCACATTCAGCATCACTTGACATATTCAGCAGCAGTTTAAAGTGGCTGATTCAACGGTGTCAGAATATGACCAAAAGAATTGACAGATTCAGCAATGCTGACACTGAAATTCAATGGATGTACAACATGTTGGAATTTTGCCTAATAAAGGCCCATCCCATTTATACTATTCAACAATTCCTGAAATCCTAGAGGCCCACTTGGCCCATTCATGCAAGGCAAGAGGTGGGACAACAGTTTAGTCCCACATTGCTAGTTGAGTGGAAGTTGGACCAGCTTATAAGGTGAGCTATTCCACCACTTGTACGAGCTTGATAAGAGAAGATGTATACACGCACGCTCCTCCTCCTCCGCCGCCCGCCTCGCCACGCCTCGCCTCGTCACGACGTGCGCGTGATGTCTATGCACTTCTATTCTTGTAGACAGTTGTTGGGCCTCCAAGTGCAGAGGTTTGTAGAACAGCAGCAAGTTTTCCCTTAAGTGGATCACCCAAGGTTTATCGAACTCAGGGAGGAAGTGGTCAAAGGTATCCCCTCTCAAGCAACCCTGCAATCAAGATACAAGAAGTCTCTTGTGTCCCCAACACACCCAATACACTTGTCAGGTGTATAGGTGCACTAGTTCGGCGAAGAGACAGTGAAATACAAGTGTTATAGATAATTATAAGTGGTAACGGTGATAGAAAATAGCTTGCTGGCGTGTGGTTAACGTGGTAAAAGACTAAGGCATACTAAAATAAAGAAGGAAGCAAGCAAACATGTAACAGATCTAATTGCAAATGGTGTATCAATGCTTACAAACAAGGCCTAGGGATCTTACTTTCACTAGTGAACACTCTCATATAAATATCTTCTCTTTATGATACTACTCTTAATTACTCTCTGGTTGGACACTCTAATCCATGGTAGGGCTATAACAGCACACCACAAAGTTCACCTTTCCCATCTAGAAAACCCCACACTATCACCTTGAGCACTAGATGGTTCCAACAAACACCACAATTTCATAAAGACATCCAACTCCAAATATAACTCATAACAAGTATTTGCAATCTCTAGCCTAAGTGCCACCATGGTGTGCATGCTGTCACTTTCACACGCATGGGGAGAGCAGAGATCTATTAAAGCACTTGAGTAGCAAGGTAGATCTATAGGTTACAAGCTCATGATCTCAATAAGATCATGCATAGAGAGAGAGATGAACACATAGGTACCGGTAGAACCCTTAGCCTCGAGAGAGAACTACTCCCTCCTCATCATGGGAATCAGCAATGGTGATGGAGATGGCGGTGGAGATCGATGGAGATGGCTCCGAGGGCACTTCCCCGTCCCGGCAGGGTGCCGGAACAGAGACTTTCTGTCCCCCGAATCTCCCCTTCGGTGGTGGTGGCGCTGTGGAACTTTTCGTGGATGGAGGCTTGACAATCTAGGGTTTTTGCATCGGGAGGAATATATAGTCAAAGGGGCAAGGTCGGTGGCCGGCCAGGGGGGCCCACACCATGCCCTGGCGCAGCCTAGGGTTGCGCGTGCCAAGGCGGGGTGGCCACCGTGTGGCCCCTCTCCGACTCTCCTTCTGGCTCCATGAGTCTTTCGAGAAAATAACAACTTTGACTTTTGTCCGGGACAATTCCGAGAATATTCATTTTCTGACTTCCCTGGAACCAAAAACAGCAGAAAACAGGCGAGTGATACATTTGCAATGTATCAACATCCCCTAGCTTAACTCCTGCTCGTCCTTGAGTAGGTAAGTGATAAAAAGAAAGAATAATTTTTGAGGTGACATGCACCATCATAAACTTGATCAAAGTATTTGTAAAACATTCAAAGCTGGGATCATAGTACTTCAATCATAACATGAAAGACAAAGTTCTAGCAATAATACAAAGAAACTATGATGCAACATGAAAAGGCACAAACAAAAGATTCATGAATAACAATGCTTTGCAAGACGTTTGTTTGTTTCACATAAAGAAAACATAGCATAATGGCATTCAGCTTTTCCCTCATAGAGTAGCAAATATAAATGCATAGGACACGTTCAAAGTTCATAAGAGTGACAAGATATAAATAGTTTAAAACCAGCAATAACAAAGCTATGCATCAATCAACAAGTCTTGGGACAATGCACACATAACTAAAAATGGCCACTATGCTCCCAAAGTAGGTGCATAAAGATACAAGGTGGAGACTCAATCTTAAAAGTAAAAGAAAGGCCTTCATAGAAGGAAGCAAGGATTCAAATCTCATAAAGAGCTTCCAAAAATTATGGTACTTATTAGATTTTAGCTCTCATTGCCCCTATCATAAGCATCTTGAAGTGATTAAGGTTAAAGTGAACAAACTATGGAGTATATGCTTGACAAAGTATAAGTTCGAAATCTCATATCCCTTGAATACGAGGGCCGCTCCTCATGCTACTCAAGTATAGTCACCGGTAAGTTCTTGTCATCGTAAGTACATGTGTATCATAGAGAACCGCCAACGGGGTACCCCTTGCCCAATGATACGGAAGAATCCCCAAATCAAAATGACAAGGCAAGCAGACAACGAGCATCTCAGCAATCTTATTATTTACCATGGGAATATGGTGCTTTTTTCTCTCTTTCCTCTTTTCATAATCTCTTTTTTTTCTTTCTTTTTCTCTTTTTTCTCAATATAGGACTTTTTTTTATAAGAAGAATGCTTCATTGATAGCTCATTATGGTTACGCTGCAGGTTTCTAGCATGTCAGCATGGATTAGACCAGCGGCCTAGGCGTTTCTCTAACACATATACATAACTCCATGGACTTACAAGCTCCCCTTTCATTTCACACCTCCGTCATCCATAGACAAAAGAGCATGATATCAACTAGGTACAAAGTACCCATGCAATGTTGAAAGCGTTCCCCATGACAGCATGGTTCTGCTAATCCCCAACAAATAAGTGCAAGCATATACAACATAGACGACATAATGGTTCAAGTTTATTAAGGGCAAGAAAAGTAAAGTGTGCCATCAAGTGCGTGAGAGCTTTAATCACTAGTTTTCTCATAACAAGTTTAATTCGGAAGGTAGATAAAAACATGAATATACTTGGAATAGCATAAGCTAGTAGGTAGGTATGGTGGACTCTTTGGAATAACTTGGTTTAGGGAGTTGGATGCATGAGTGGAACTCATACTTGGTTGCGGAGGCTAGCAAAAGACTGGGAGCGACAAACTAAGAGAGAAATAATGGCCATAACTATGCGGAGCGAAAAAACATCATTTATAAAAGCATAAAGTGATACTACAAGTTGAAAACTAAAGGATCATAAAGGCTTATGGTGACTTGGGATAGTCATAACATGGTGTGAGCATGCGCCAAGTCAACCCAAATAAAGCATCAAAGGAGAATACCACAACACTATGCTTTAATATGCTAAAACAACGCATGATTCTTCCAAGGCACATTAAGCAATCTCAATTGTTTATAACAAGTCATGCTACAACAAATAATACTAAGCCTAAAGCCAAAAAAAATATCAAGCATGGCATGACAAAGCATAGGCCACAGTCAAAAACAAGCTCTCTTTACCACTTAAGCATGAACTTTCCTACTCTTTTCCAATCCAAACCAAACTATTTGAAAACCAATGTAAGAAAGAGGGGGTCCAACCAATTTATTCAGCAAACTAAAAAAACCAACAAACAAAAAACCAAAATGAAAACGAAAAAGAAGACGCTCCAAGAACAACACAATTGTGCATGAAACAATAAAAATGAAGCGTTTGGAAGAAACCTGGGATTTTTATTGATGAAGAGGGGGATGCCTTGGGCATGCCCAAGCTTTGACGCTTGTACTTATTGGATATTTCATGGGGTGACACACGTGGCATCCCCAAGATTTGACGCTTGTACTTCTTGGATATTTCTTGGGGTGGCACACGTGGCATCCCCAAGCTTGAGCTTTAGTCCATCCTTCATCTCATTACTCATACAAAACTTCACACAATCTTTATTAGCAACATTAGTGCACTCAAGATAATAGGTCTTTTAGGTTCAGTTACAACACCAATAAAACTTCCATTAAAACACAAGCTACTGTAGCACTTCCCTCAAAAAGCTCAATTCCCCAAAAGAACTCAAAAAGGAACCAACAAGAAGCAAATGCAGAAAATGGCAGAAACCTGTCAAAACAGACCAGCAGATAAAGTGTTGAACGAACGAAAGTTAGATAACAACCTGGGGCAAAAGCAAAAAAATACACACCTCAAAAGGACATACAGAGATTTTACACGAATTTTTACGGTGAAGCACAAAAATCTGTTTTGGGACAACAACTTTCCCAATCATTACTTTTCTCTCATTAGAGGTTACTCTTGGCACAAAAAGCAAATAAAAAGGATAATGAGCGGTTATTACTGAACTAATAACTTCCAAGACTCATCTAAAACTTCTAGGTTATCTCTCAATAAGTACTTTTCTTTAACGCCTTTAAGTTAGGCATGATAATTTGAGAAGATGCTCACATAAGAAATATGAATTTAAGTAAAAGAGAGCATCAAGAAGCAAATTCAAAGAACATTTCTGTCTAACCCACTTCCTATTCATAGGAATCTTGTAAAGAAACAAGTCATGAAAGCACAAAGCAACAAGCATAGGAAAGCAAAACAAGTGCAACCTCAAGACTTTCAACATAAAGAGGGGAAACTTAATAATGTTGAGATACATAAGACCATGTTTCCCTCTTTCATAATAACTTTCAGTAGCAACATGAATAAAATTAAAAATATAACTATCACATAAAACATTCTTATCATGAGCCACATGCATATAATAATTATTACTCTCGACATGAGCATAGTCATTCTTATTAATTGTGGTGGGAGCAAATTCAACAAAATAACTATCATTATTATTCTCATCATCATAATCATCAAGTATAGGAGGCATATTGTAATCATAATTAATTTTCTCCTCAATAGTAGGTGGACTAAAAATATCATATTCATCATTGTAATCATCATATATTGGAGGTATAGTATCATCAAAGTAAATTTTCTCCTCCATGCTTGGGGGACTAAAAAGATCATTTTCATAAAGACTAGCTTCCCCAAGCTTGGACTTTTCCATAGCATTAGCAATAATGGTGTCCAAAGAATTCATACTAACAACATTGCTATTAGCATGCAAATAAAGTTCCATAGGTTTTTTAATTTTCTCTTCAAACACTTCATGTCCTAACTCAAGATAAATACTATAAAGCTCTTTAATTTTGTTGTTGTTTTCCATTAAGCCTAACTAGTGAAAACAAGAAACAAAAAGACAAAATTGCAGAATCTAAAGGAAATAACTTCGAGCACTCACACCGGAGGATGTGAGTACCTTTAGCTTACCTCCCCAGCAACGGCGCCAGAAAATAGCTTGATGTCTACGCACTTCTATTCTTGTAGACAGTTGTTGGGCCTCCAAGTGCAGAGGTTTGTAGAATAGCAGCAAGTTTTCCCTTAAGTGCATCACCCAAGGTTTATTGAACTTAGGGAGGAAGTGGTCAAAGGTATCCCCTCTCAAGTAACCCTGCAATCAAGATACAAGAAGTCTCTTGTGTCCCCAACACACCCAATACACTTGCCAGGTGTATAGGTGCACTAGTTCGGTGAAGAGATAGTGAAAAACAAGTGGTATAGATAATTACAAGCGGTAACGGTGATAGAGAATAGCTTGCTGGCGTGAAGTTAACGTGGTAAAAGACTAAAGGCAAACTGAAATAAAGAAGGAAGCAAGCAAACATGTAACAGATCTAATTGCAAACGGTGTATCAGTGCTTAGAAACAAGGCCTAGGGATCTTACTTTCACTAGTGAACACTCTCATATAAATATCTTCTATTTATGATACTACTCTTAACTACTCTCCGGTTGGACACTCTAATCCATGCTAGGGCTATAACAACACACCTCAAAGTTCATCTTTCCCATCTAGAAAACCCCACACTGTCAACTTGAGCACTAGATGGTTCCAACAAACACCACAATTTCATAAAGACATCCAACTCCAAATATAACTCATAACAAGTATTTGTACTCTCTAGCCTAAGTGCCACCATGGTGTGCACGCTATCACTTTCACACACATGGGGAGATCAGAGATCTATTAAAGCACTTGAGTAGCAAAGTATATCTACTTGATTACAAAGCTCATGATCTCAATAAGATCATGCATAGAGAGAGAGATGAACACATAGCTACCGGTAGAACCCTTAGCCTCGAGAGAGAACTACTCCCTCCTCATCATGGGAATCAACAATGGTGATGGAGATGGCGGTGGAGATCGATGGAGATGGCTCCCGGGGCACTTCCCCATTCCGGCAGGGTGCCGAAACAGAGACTTTCTGTCCCCCGAATCTCCCCTTCGGTGGCGGAAGCGCTGTGGAACTTTTCGTGGCTGGAGGCTTGACGATCTAGGGTTTTTGCATCGGGAGGAATATATAGGCGAAGGGGCAAGGTTGGTGGCCGGCCAGGGGGCCCACACCATGCCCTGGCACGGCCTAGTGTTGCCCGCACCAAAGGGGGTGTGGCCACCCTGTGGCCCCTCTCCGACTCTCCTTCTGGCTCCGTGAGTCTTCCGGGAAAATAACAACTTTGGCTTTTGTTTGGTCCAATTCTAAGAATATTCATTTTCTGACTTTCCTGGAACCAAAAACAGCAGAAAACAGGCAACTGGCACTGTGGCATCTTGTTAATAGTTTATTCCAAGAAATCATATGAAAAGTACTCCAAAGTTGGAACAAAACATAAGAAAGTAGATAAAACCAAGCATGGAACATCAAAAATTATAGATACATTTGCAATGTATCAGCACGTGCCACGGGTTGCGGGAATGCCTCGAGCCGAGAGCTTCCCTCTCTTTTTGCCACGCATGAATGGATAATAATCTGAACAGTCTGCATGAGTGGATGTTTAATAGGAACTCAGTGGAGAATTAATTCGAGCTTAGTGGAGGCTGTTCGGTTTCGGCTGATGCCTGTTCATTTCCTCTCCCAACGCCGATTGTTCGCTTGCCTACCCATGACTATAAGAGTGAGAGGTCGCTCCTCTCCTCAGATGCACCAACGCACACCCTTGCACCTCCAATTCTAGAGCATTGCGCTGCTTAGATCTTCCCCATCCGTCTTTGGCGTGCACACCGCTGGAGACAAGAGGCTTCGGGACCCCGCTGCTTCGAGTCCTGTACGGGAGAAGGGCGATAATGTTTTTGGGGAGCGCTACCAACGCGACTACTGGCTTCATTATGGACTCCTTCACGGATAGCGACTGCGCCGACATCTTCCCCAAACGACGATTTCTCCCCCGACATCAACAACCTTTTCCTCGACAACATGGCTGATGATGGTGCCGACGCTAACCCGAACACCGGAAGTTCCTCTACTATGATGTATATCATCTTCCTTAGTCTTGTTTACCATATTCAGATTGTGTGTTGTATCTTCTAGTATCTTCTATTATTCTGCCTATGTTTTATCTGTCTTTTACTATGGTTAAATCTCTTGGAAAATTGCTCTTTTACTCAACAATCCAAAAACCTTATTATAGGCAATTTGCGCCAAGTGGTTTCGTTGCTTCTATGAAGCCACCTGTTTTTGAGGGTACACATTATAAGAGGTGGCATGTGAGAGCAGTTCTTTGGTTTCAGAACATGAATTGTTATGACGCCACTCTTGGCAAGCCTGAGGGATAGCTTACTCCTGCTCAGGAACAAGTTTTTCAGAAAACTGATAGCCTGTTCAAGGCTGCTTTGCCATCTATTCTATGGTAGAACATTGTTGAACCCTATATGTCATTTGATAATGGCAAGGACATGTGGGCTGCGCTCGAGGCCAAGTTTGGGGTCTCGGACGCTGGCAGTGAACTGTATGTCATGGAACAACTCTATGACTACAAGATGACTGATGACCGCTCCGTGGTTGAGCAGGCTCATGAAATATAGTCACTGGCCAAGGAGCTTGAGCACTTTCCTTGTGTGTTACCGGACAAGTTCATTGCCGGGGGCATTATTTCCAAGCTTCCCCCTTTGTGGAGGAACTTTGCTACTTCCCTAAAACACAAGAGACAAGAGTTTTCCGTATCAGATCTCATTGGAACTCTTGATGTGGAAGAGAAGGCGAGAGCAAAAGACACACGTGCTCGAGGTGTTGAGGAAGGTTCAAGTGCCAACCTGGTACAGAAAAAGAACTTCCATTCTCACAAGTTCAAGAACAAGGGAAAGTTTGATGGAAAAAGAAAGTTCAATGGAAAGAACAAATCCTCAAAGTCTACTAGTTTCAAGAAAAAGATTGATAAGAATAAAGGTGCTTGTCATGTGTGCGGTGATCCTGATCATTGGGCTCTTGCATGCCCCAACCGCTTTGACAAGCCCCATCATGGAAAAGGCAGCAAGGCTGCTAATATTGTCATGGGCGATGTTGAGATGAAAGATGTTGAGTATGGTATAATATTGTCCGGGTGCTAATGTACATGTTTGTTCTGATGTTTCCATGTTTTCTTCATATCAGGTCAGAGGGACTAAGTCCGTGTTGATGAGGAACGGCTCGCATTCTTCTATTCATGGTGTTGGTATGGTCGATCTAAAGTTCACTTCGAGAAATACTATGCGCCTGAAGAACGTGCATCATGTTCCCTCAATAAATAAGAATCTTGTTAGTGGATCACTTCTATGTCGTGATGGCTACAAGATTGTGTTTGAGTCCAATAAATTTGTACTGTCTAAGTTTGGAACATTTATTGGTAAAGGCTATGAGTGTGGAGGCTTGTTCCGCCTGTCAGATGTGTGTAATAAAGTCGTGAATCATGTTTCATCTGATCTTGCATCAAATGTCTGGCATTCACGTCTTTGTCATGTTAATTTTGGTTGCATGACGCGGTTAGCTAAAATGAATGTAATCCCAAAATTCACTACTGTGAAGGGATCTAAATGCCAAACTTCTGTGCAAGTGAAGCAACCTCGCGAGTCACATACGACTGCAAAGGTGAGAGATTTGGCACCACTAGAGCTCATACATTCAGATCTTTGTGAGATGAATGGTGTGTTGACAAAATGTGGAAAGAAATATTTTATGACATTGATCGATGACTCTACGAGATATTGTCATGTGTATCTTCTGAAATCAAAAGATGAGGCTTTGAGTTACCTCAAAATCTATAAAGCTAAAGCGGAAAACCAACTTGATCGAAAGATTAAGAGGCTTAGGTCCGATCGTGGTGGAGAGTACTTTTCCAACAAGTTTGATTCTTTTTGTGCGGAACATGGTATAATCCATGAGAGGACGCCTCCCTACTCGCCCTAGTCAACCGGGTTAGCCGAAAGAAAGAATCGTACTCTAACAGATTTGGTTAACGCCATGTTAGACACATCGGGTCTCTCCAAGGAATGGTGGGGGAGGCATTACTGACTGCATGTCATGTCGTAAACCGAGTTCCCACTAAGAACAAAGAGATTACTCCATTTGAAGAATGGGAAAAGAAAATATTAAATCGTTCTTACTTGCGAACTTGGGGCTGTCTGGCAAAGGTTCATGTGCCAATCCCAAAGAAGCACAAACTTGGACCAAAAACCATGGACTATGTTTTTCTGGGATATGCTTTTCATAGCATCGGCTATAGATTCTTGATAGTAAAATCTGCAGTACCAGACATGCATGTTGGTACAATCATGGAGTCAAATGATGTGACTTTCTTTGAGGATATCTTTCCCATGAAGGATATACCTAGCTCATCAAATCAGGAGATACCTGACTCATTGAATCAGGAAATACCCATAATTCCTGAACATACCATTCCTATTGAACACTCGGAAAAACCTGAGGAGGATGATAATGAAATTCCTAAGAGGAGTAAGAGACAGAGGACTGCAAAGTCTTATGGTAATGATTTCATTGTGTATGTTGTGGATGATACTCCTACTTCTATTTCAGAAGACTATGCATCTTCTGATGCTGACTACTCGAAGGAAGCCGTTCGTAGTGAGATGGATTCCATCTTAGCGAACGGAACATGGGAGGTCACCGATCGTCCTTATGGGTGCAAACCCGTAGGATGCAATTGGGTGTTTAAGAAGAAACTTAGGCCTGATGGTACTATTGAAAAGTACAAGGCAAGACTTGTAGCCAAGGTGAGGACTACTTTGATACTTATTCACCCATAGCCAGATTAACCACCATTCGAGTACTACTATGTTTGGCTGCCTCACATGGTCTTCTCGTTCATCAAATGGACGTTAAGACGACTTTCCTAAATGGGGAGTTGGATGAAATTTATATGGATCAGCCAGATGGATTTGTAGTGAGTGGCCAAGAAGGAAAAGTGTGTAAGTTGTTGAAGTCTTTATATGGCCTTAAACAAGCACCTAAGCAGTGGCACGAGAAGTTTGAGAGAACCCTAACCACTGCAGGCTTTGCTGTAAATGAAGTTGACAAATGTGTGTACTATCGCTATGGTGGGGGTGAGGGAGTAATTCTATGTTTGTATGTTGATGACATACTGATTTTCGGGACCAATCTTAATGTGATTAAGGAAGTCAAGGATTTCTTATCTCAGTCTTTTGAGATGAAGGATCTAGGAGTAGCTGATGTTATTTTGAACATCAAGCTATTGAGAGATGATAATGGTGGGATCACACTGCTTCAGTCTCACTATGTGGAAAAGATCTTGAGTCGCTTTGGGTATAGCAACTGCAAGTCTTCTCCAACACCATATGACCCTAATGTGTTACTTCGAAAGAATAGAGGCACTACCAGAGATCAATTGACATACTCTCAGATTATTGGGTCACTTATGTATTTAGCCAGCGCTACAAGGACTGATACGTTGTAAACGTATCTATAATTTTTGATGTTCCATTCTTTTTTATGTCTACTTTCTTATGTTTTGTCCACACTTTGGAGTACTTTTACACATTTTCGGAACTAACCTATAACAAGATGCCAAAATGCCAGTTACATGTTTTCTTCTGTTTTTGGTTCCAGAAAAGCCAGAAAATGAATATTCTCGGAATAGGACCGGACAAAAGCCAAAGTCGATATTTTACCAGAAGACTCACGAAGCCAGAAGACGAGACGGAGAGGCGCAAGGGGCTGGCCACACCATGTGGTGGCGCGGGTCCCCCTGACCATGCCACCAGGTGGTGTGGGCCCCTGGTCCACCCTCTGACATCGCCCTTTCGCCTATAAGAAGCCTCCGATGCAGAAACCCTAAATAGTGCAGCCTCCAGCCACGAAAAGTTCTGTAGCGCCGCCGCCACCGAAGGGGAGATTCAAGGGACAAAAAGTCTGTGTTCCGTCACCCTGACGGGATAGGGAAGTGCCCCCGGAGCCATCTCTGTCGATCTCCACCACCGTCTCCATCGTCATTGCTGATTCCCATGATGATGAGGGAGTAGTTCTTCCTCGAGACTAAGGGTTCTACCGGTAGCTATGTGTTCATCTCTCTTTCCATGCATGATCATATTGGGATCATGAGCTTTGTAATCAAGTAGATCTACCTTGCTACTCAAGTGCTTTAATATATCTCTGGCTCTCCCCATGTGTGTGAAAGTGACATCGTGCACATCATGGTGGCACTTAGGCTAGAGATTACAAATACTTGTTATAAGTTATATTTGGAGTTGGATGTCTCTATGAAATTGTGGTGTTTGTTGGAACCATCTAGTGCTCAAGGTGACAGTGTGGGCTTATCTAGATGGGGAAGGTGGACTTTGAGGAGTGCTGTTATAGCCCTACCATGGATTAGAGTGTCCAACCGGACAGTAGTTCAGAGTAGTATCATGAAGAGAAGATATTTATATGAGAGTGTTCACTAGTGAAAGTATGATCCCTAGGCCTTGTTTCTAAGCATTGAAACACCATTTGCAACTAGATCTGTTACATGTTTGCTTGCTGCCATCTTTATTTCAGTTTCCCTTTAGTCTCTTCCATGCCATCAAAGTATTTTCTGGCACCATTGAATTATATCCATACCACTTGTATTTTACTATCTCTTCGCCGAACTAGTGCACCTATACACCTGACAATTGTATTGGGTGTGTTGGGGACACAAGCGACTTCTTGTATCTTGATTGCAGGGTTGGTTGATAGGGATACCTTTGACCACTTCCTCCCTGAGTTCGATAAACCTTGGGTGATCCACTTAAGGGAAACTTGCTGCCCAACAACTGTCTACAAGAATATAAGTACGTAGACATCAAGCTATTTTCTGGGGAGGTAAGGTAAAAGGTGCCCACATCCTCCGGTGTGAGTGCTCGAAGTTATTTCCTTTAGATTATGCAATTTTGTCTTTTTTATTGTTTTTATTTTCACTAGTTAGGCTTAATGGAAAACAACAACAAAATTAGAGAACTTTATAGTATTTATCTTGAGTTAGGACATGAAGTGTTTGAAGATAAAATTAAAAAACCTATGGAACTTTATTTGCATGCTAATAGCAATGTTATTAGTATGAATTCTTTGAACACCATTATTGCTAATGCTATGGAAAAGTCTAAGATTGGGGAAGCTGGTTTTGATGAGTATGATATTTTTAGTCCCCCAAGCACGGAGGAGAAAATTTACTTTGATGATACCAAACCTTCAATATATGATGATTACAATGGTGAGTATGATATTTTCAGTCCACCTACTATTGAGGAGGAAATTAATTATGACTACAATACGCCTCCAATATTTGATGATTATGGTGATGAGAATAATAATGATAGCTATTTTGTTGAATTTGCTCCCACTATAATTAATAAGAATGACTATGCTTATGTGGAGAGTAATAATAATTATATGCATGTGGCTCATGATAAGAATGTTTTATGTGATAGTTATATTGTTAATTTTATTCATGTTGCTACTAAAAGTTATTATGAAAGAGGGAAACATGGTCTTATGTATCTCAACATTATTAAGTTTCCCCTCTTTATGTTGAAAGTCTTGAGGTTGCACTTGTTTTGCTTTCCTATGCTTGTTGCTTTGTGGTTTCATGACTTGTTTCTTTACAAGATTCCTATGCATAGGAAGTGGGTTAGACTTAAATGTTCTTTGAATTTGCTTCTTGATGCTCTCTTTTACTTCAATTCATATTTTTTATGTGAGCCTCTTCTCAAACTATCAAGACTAACTTAAAGGCGTTAAAGAAAAGTACTTCTTGGGAGATAACCCAATAGTTTTCTTGTGTCTTGGAAGTTATTACTTATGTAATAACCTCTCCTTATCCTTTTTAGTTGATTTTTGTGCCAAGAATAACCTCTAATGAGAGGGAAATAAGACTTGGGCAAGTTGCTATCCCGAAACAGATTTTTGTGCTTCATTGTAACAATTTGTGAAAAATCTTCATCGGCAAACAAACGAACCCTTGGGACCTTCTTCAACCCCAGGATGTGATGAGTCGATATCGAGGTGCCAAACGACTTCGTCGATAAGAGCTCTTGGGACTCATCATCCTGTTATCCCCGACGTACCTTTGATCCGTTGAGTGAGACCCCTTCCACATGGTGTCAGATTGAGCTGTAATTTTTTGTGCTTATGCCGCGGGTTGTTATCCAACTTTCGTTAGTTCAACACTTTTCGATTTGAGCAACATAAGGTCTTCGGAAAAATCAGTTTTTACATACTGGTCTGTTTTGGCAGATTTCTGCCATTATTTGTATTTGCCTCTTAATCTCTTTCTCTTTGAGTTCTCTTTGATTAATTGAACTTTTTAAAGGAGGTGCTGCAGTAGCCTGTGTTTTAATGGAAGTTTTACTTGTGTTGAAACTGAACCAAAATACTTATTATCTTGAATACACTAATGTTGGTAATGAAGATTGTGTGAAGTTTTGTATGAAGGAAATTTTCAAGTGTAAGGAAGAATAATTTAATGAGATGAAGTATGGACAAAAGCTCAATCTTGGGGATGCCACCAGTGTCACCCCAAGAAATATTCAAGATGTACAAGCATCAAAGCTTGGGGATGCCCAAGGCATCCCCTTCTTCATTAATAAAAATCTCAAGTCTTTCTAGACACATCGTTTTTATTGTTTCATGCACTGTTGTGTTGTTCTTGGAGTGTCTTTGTTTTTGTTTTTAGTTTTCTTTTCCTTGGTTTGCTGCAATAAGTTGGTTGGATCCCAGCACTTCTTTTGGAGGGAGACACACTCTGCTTACATTGTTTAGAACACTCTAGTTTTCATTCTTATTGTTTTGTGAGTGTTCTCTTTTGCTAGCACTATGTTTAGCCTTAGTTTTCTTGTGCGTTCAGCTTAGAACTTTTTAGTTCTTCTTTTTGGATTTGTGAGACAAACTCACTGATCTTTATTTATTATTATCTCTATGAGTTGTTTCAAATAAGTCGATTGGTGTTGGAAGAGAGTAGGAAAGTTCATGCTTAAGTGGTAAAAAGCAGCTTGTTTTGGAGTGGGACTTAGACTTTATCATGTCATGCTTGATATTTTTTTGGCCTTATGCTTAGTGATTATTGTTGTAGCATGACATGTTATAAACAATTGAGATTGCTCAATGTGCCTTGAAAGAATCATGCGTTGTTTTAGCATATAAAAGCATAATATTGTGGTATTCTCCTTTAATGCTTTATCTGGGTTGACTTGGCGCATGCTCACACCATGTTAATACTATACAAAGTCATCATAGCCTCTATGATCATTTCGTTTTCGACTTGTAATATCACTTTATGCTTTGATTAATAATGTTTTGTCGCTTTGCATGATTATGGCCATTATTGCACTCTTAGTTGGTCGCTCCCAGTCTTTTGCTAGCCTCCATACCAAGTATGAGTTCCACTCATGTATCCAACTCCAAATAAAACCAAGTTATTTCAAAGATTCCATCATACCTACCTATTAGCATTTTCTATTCCAAGTATATTCATGTTTTTATCTACCTTCCGAATAAAACTTGTTATGTGAAAATTAGTGATTAAAGCTCTCTCGAACTTGATGGGACACTTTACATTTCTTGCCCCTAATAAACTTGAACCATTGTGTCATCTATGCTGTATATGCTTGCACTTATAAGTTGGGATTAGCAGAACCATGCTATCATGGGGAACGCTTTCAACATTGCACTTGTACATTGTACCCAGTTGATATCATGCTCTTTTGTTTATGGATGTCGTCGGTGTGAAATGAAAGGGGAGCTTGTAAGTCCATGGAGTTATGTATGTGTGTTAGAGAAATGCTTGGGCTGCTAGCCTAAGCCATGAGTGATCATGGTGGAAACTTGCAGCATCACCATAGTGAGCAATCTATGAAGCATTCTTCTTATAAAAAAGAGACAGAGATTGATAAAAATAAAAAAAAGATGAGAAAATAGGAAAGAGAGAAAAAGGCACCATTTTCCCATGGTAAATAAGAAGATTGCTGAGATGCTCATTGTCTACTTGCCTTGTCATTTTGATTATGGGATAGCTCCTGTGTCATGTGCAACAGGTACCCCGTTGGAGGTTCTCTATGATACACATGTACTTACTATGACAAGAACTTACCGGTAACTAAAGTTGAGTAGCATGAGGAGCATCCCTCGTACTCAAGGGACATGAGATTACCAACTTATACTTTGTCAAGCATTTACTCCATAGTTTGTTCACTTTAACCTTAATCACTTCAAGATGCTTATGATAGGGGCAATGAGAGCTGAAAGCTAATAAGTACCATAATTTTTGGAAGCTCTTTATGAGACTTGAATCCCTGCTTCCTTCTATGAAGGCCTTTATTTTACTTTTATGTTGAGTCTCCATCTTCTATCCTTATGCACTTATTGAGAGAGCATAGTGGCCATTCTTAGTTTAATGTGCATTGTCCCAAAACTTGTTGATTGATTCATAACTTTGATATTGCTTGTTCTTAAACTACTTGTATCTAGTCACCCTTATGAAGTTTTAAGGTGTCCTATGCATTTATGTTTTGCTACTATATGAGGGACAAGCTGAATACCATTCTCATTATGCTTTCTATATGTGAAACAAAAAAACGTCTTTTAAAGCATTGTTATTCATGAATGTTTTGTTTGTGCCTTTTCATGTTACAACATAGTTACTATGTCTTATTGTTAGAACTTCATCTTTAATGCTCATGTTTAGAGTACTTTGATCCCAGCTTTCATGCTTTGCAATGGTTTGATCAAGATTATGATGGTACATGTCACCTCAAAAATTATTCTTTTTTTATCACTTACCTACTCGAGGACGAGTAGGAGTTAAGCTTGGGGATGTTGATATATTGTAAACGTATCTATAACTTTTGATGTTCCATGCTTGTTTTATATCTACTTTCTTATGTTTTGTCCACACTTTGGATTACTTTTACACATTTTCTGGAACTAACCTATTAACAAGATACCACAGTGCCAGTTGCCTGTTGTCTTCTGTTTTTTGGTTCCAGAAAAGCCAGAAAATGAATATTCCCGAAATTGGACCAGACGAAAGCCAAAGTCGATATTTTACCGGAAGACTCACGGAGCCAGAAGACGAGACGGAGAGGGGCCAGGGGCTGGCCACACCATGTGGTGGCACGGGTCCCCTGGCCGCTCCACCAGGTGGTGTGGGCCCCTGGTTTACCTTTTGACATCGCCCTTTCGCCTATAAGAAGCCTCCGATGCAGAAACCCTAAATAATCCAGGCTCCAGCCACGAAAAGTTCCGCAGCACCGCCGCCACCGAAGGGGAGATTCGGGGGACAGAAAGTCTGTGTTCTGGCACCCTGCCGAGACGGGGAAGTGCCCCCGGAGCCATCTCCATTGATTTGCACCACCTTCTCCATCGCCATTGCCGATTCCCATGATGATAAGGGAGTAGTTCTTCCTCAAGGCTAAGGGTTCTACCGGTAGCTATGTGTTCATCTCTCTCTATGCATGATCATATTGTGATCATGAGCTTTGTAATCAAGTAGATCTACCTTGCTACTGAAGTGCTTTAATAGATCTCTGGCTCTCCCCATGTGTGTGAAAGTGACAGCATGCACACCATGGTGGCACTTAGGCTAGAGATTACAAATACTTGTTATGAGTTATATTTGGAGTTGGATGTCTCTATGAAATTGTGGTTTTTGTTGGAACCATCTAGTGCTCAAGGTGACAGTGTGGTGTTATCTAGATGGGGAAGGCGTACTTTGAGGAGTGATGTTATAGCCCTACCATGGATTAGATTGTCGAACCGGAGAGTAGTCCAGAGTAGTATATGAGAGTGTTCACTAGTGAAAGTATGATCCCTAGGCTTTGTTTCTAAGCATTGAAACACCGTTTGCAACTAGATCTATTACATGTTTGCTTGCAGCCATCTTTATTTCAGTTTGCCTTTAGTATCTTCCACGCCATCAAAGTATTTTCTAGCACCATTGTCTTATATCCATACCACTTTTATTTTACTATATCTTCGCCGAACTAGTGCACCTATACACCTGACAAGTGTATTGGGGACACAAGAGACTTCTTGTATCTTGATTGCAGGGTTGCTTGAGAGGGATACCTTTGACCACTTCCTCCCTGAGTTCGATAAACCTTGGGTGATCCACTTAAGGGAAACTTGCTGTTGTTCTACAAACCTCTGCACTTGGAGGTCCAACAACTGTCTACGAGAATAGAAGTACGTAGGCATCAAAGCCTGACATCACTTTTGATGTGAGCAAACTCAGTCGGTTTGTTTCAAATCCTAGAGATGATCATTGGCAAGCTCTTCAGAGAGTCATGCGCTATCTAAATGGCACTACAATCTACGACATTCACTATACTGGGTACCCAAGGGTGCTGGAGGGATATAGTGATTCAAATTGGATATCTGATGCTGATGGGATAAAGGCCACGAGTGGATATGTATTTACACTTGGTGGTGGCGCTGTTTCTTGGAAGTCTTGCAAGTAGACCATCTTAACGAGGTCAACTATGGAAGCAGAACTCACAACATTAGACACAACCACTGTTGAAGCAGAGTGGCTTCAAGAACTCTTGATGGACTTACTTATGGTTGAGAAACCTATACCTGCAATCCCAATGAACTGTGATAATCAAACTATGATTGTTAAAGTGAACAGTTCTAAGGATAACATGAAGTCGTCAAGACATGTGAAGAGGAGATAGAAATCTGTCAGGAAAATGAGAAACTCTGGAGTTATTGCATTGGATTATATCCAAACATCTAAGAATGCTGCATATCCCTTCACAAAGGTTCTATCACGTAACGTGATAGAAAATGCATCAAAGGAGATGCGTATGAGACCCACAATATAAGTTTTCCACAGTGGTAAACCACTCTATGTGATTGGAGATCCCGTGAATTTGAATTGGGAGACAAGCTGTTGGTTAACTGAGAGGAAAGTATCCCTACTTTATTCACCACTCCGTGAATATGCAATACTTTCCTATTCTGCATGGCAGGTTGATTTATCTTAATGTGTTCTAAGTGACTTAGTTTAAGCAGAGATGTTGTCCTGCAGAACATATTTTGAAGAACACACCTATATGAGTCTGACTGTTAAACATCGCAGTCTATGAGAGTTGGCTGCTCTCTAATAAACTCATGAAAGGTTGTGGAGTATGACGCATAAGCTCCACCCGAGGGGAAGTCCCACGGTAGCCCAGTATTGGTCAAGGCTTTGTGTAAAGCTAGAATGCAACAAACTTGTAGTTCAAGGCATAGTCCACTGTATAAGTTGCAAACTAGTGTAGCATAGAGTTCTAGGTGGAAGTTCAACTTAATAGTCTCCACTAATACCAGTATATAAACAATGTTTTGGAACCATAGGAAAATTTATGTGTGCCTCTGGGATCTATTGGGGGATTGTTGGAATTTTTCCTAATAAAGGCTCATCCCATTTATACTTGACATGGGTATACCCTACAGGTACTCAAGTTTGGTATATGTGGCCCAGATACGGCAGAAGCTCACGGTGTTGCTAAGGCCCAATGCAGAATTCGGGTGACCCACACACTCTTCGATTGCTTGCGAGACAAGAAGAAGCTTAAAATAGAAAGTTCAAAGGGCGAAACCTAATCTATAACCGTCTCGACCTACTACCCGAGACCTAGCCTATCTATATAAAGTCTAGGAGGGGGCGGCGAGGAGGATGATCACAACCCTAGTTTCCACAACTCTCGCCAGATTGCATCTGCGCCCCTCTAATCTTCGATTCCTCCGTTAATTCCAAGAGAAGACAAGCAGGAGTAGAGACCTCTACGAGGACTGAACCTGGGTAAATCTTGCGTCCCTGTGTGCTTGTTTGCTAGCTGATTGATGCCTCCAGCGCTCCCTCCTTCTCAAAAACCCAAGTCCATAACAATGGGCATTGACGAATTAAACCATTGTCAATTGGCACCGTCTGTGGGAATTGGGAGTGCTGATGTCGCGACTTCTTCAGCCCCATCAACCGCGATCTACAACTATGCAACAACAAAGATTCGCCTGGCTTTCGAGTCCGTGGGCGATGGAATCAGTTTGGCGATTGGGAGCTTCCGCTTCCAGGTTGGTCAAATGGGCACGCTTCGCATGCCTGACCAGCCAACGGCACCCGCGAATGCTCTAGCATCGTGGTTCCTGCCACCAATCGGCACCCTCAGCGAGCTCAACACCTCAGAACAGCTGGGAGTACAGACGGAGACAGTAGTCGCGGATTCGATCTGGGCGACCTAGCCACAGAAGATGGAGCCTATGGCTCCGGATCTGAAAGTTGCGGGAGCAACAGCTTCCCCAACCACTTCATGTGTGCCTTCATCAACGCGGGCAACACTGGCATCAATCGCGAAAACACTGGCACCGGATCTTGCACTGGACCGCCCAATGGCAGTACGCCCAATGGTGGCATACCAGTCGCAAACAGCCGCCCCACCAACGGTGGTAATGGCGCGCCCGTCAACAACAGGATGAGGGAAGAACTGGCGAGCGCATGCTGATCAAGCTCAACGACAACGAGTGGGCCCACTGTGGCGAAGCTCTATGGGGCAATCCTCTACCCCCCCAACACACCACAGGACATGATGATGGGATACCATTGGCTGCTAAAGGAGGAATTCAAGCGCCAGCAATAGGTGATCGCGCAACTCGAAGCATGCAGAAAGGCGGCGGATGAGTCAAGTCTTTGATGAGCTAGGCTCTCCTCCTAGGAAGGATCCTCCTCCAAGGGCAACGAGTACGTGGCCAACAAGAGGCGATCTCGACTAGCCCACCTCACCGAGCAAGAACATGTAGAAGCTACAAATGTCCTCGACTTCATCTCTATGACGATGGATACGCGGGGCAACGTGTACCTCCTCAACAACCAGCCACCAGCTGGAGATCCGCGAGCTGCCATGCACCAATCTACGATCGCAGGCTTGGGGCTAATCGAGGCTGCCCACGACAAAGACCCAACACTAGAGACGAAGAAAGGCAAGGCTTTGGAAAAGTACTACTCGTACTCCTCTAGTGACGACAATCACGATCTGTCATGTAGACGTTGCTCACGGCGGCATGACCGCGACTATGACGCGCGCGATGGCCTCACGCAGCGCAAAGTCAACAAGATGCGGGAAAGATGTGCTCGTTCGACTGACTCGGAAGAAGAGGAGACTGAACTCTGTGGCGCCAGATGCTTCAGCAGAGCCATAAGGCAGAAGCGAATGCCTAAGGGGTTCAAGCTCCCGTCGGAAAACCCAAAATTTGGCGGCCTGCAGGACCCGAAAATCTGGTTGGAGGACCACATCTCCTCCATTAGGCTACATGGCGGGAGTCGAAGCATGGCCATGCAATGCCTACGACTACAGTTGCAGGGCGCCGCTCGTGCATGGCTCAACAACCTCCCGCGCGGATCCATTCGCAGTTGGGAAGAAATGGTTGATGACCCACAAGTATAGGGGGTGTATCGCAGTATTTTTGATAAGTGTCGAACCCAGCGAGGAGAAGAAGGTGCTAGCTAGTGGTATGGATCAGGAATTCTCTGCAAATACTTAGCAAACGGATTTTTAGGGGTTTTTGATATACCAAGTAAACAAAGTACGAGTAAATAAAAGACAGTAGGAATAAATGCAGCAAGTGGCCCAATCCTTTATGCAGCAAAGGACAAGCCGGTTGTATTACTTCAGATGACCAAACGTTCTCGAGGACACATGGGAAGACTGTCAAGTGCTTTCGCTTCATATAGTTGATTAATCTTCTTTAGCTTGCTAAGTGTTGTGTGGGTGAACCTGTGCTAATGTACCGCCCCATCCAAGACTAATACATACTTGTGACTATACCCCTTGCAAACATCCGTAAGTACAAGAAAGTAATTAAGGTAGAGACCTAACCACAGCTTTAAACTCTAAGACCCTTACGTCCCTTGTGCAATGGTTTCCTAACGGGGGTTCAGGTTTCTGTCACTCCGGCAACCCCTACGATTACTAGCCAAATACACAATGCATTCCCCTAGGCCCATATAGGTGAAGTGTCATGTAGTCGACGTTCACATGACATCACTAGAAGAAGTACACCACAACTTAAATAACAATCTATTGAATCTTTCTCGACGCAACTCCACTACTAACAACAAGACTTCTCCCCTCAAGAACAAAACGAACTACTCACAAGACATCATATGGATCATGATCAGAGATGGAATAATGATGTATAACAATCTGAACATAAACAATAATTCAATGGTTCACTCAAAAGCATCATCTACAAAGAGTAATCAACACCGGGAAAGTTTCCCCTATGAAGTAATGCAAGATTCAACGCAATTGTTAAAGCAATATGGAGATGGTGATGAGGGTGCTGATGGTGATGATGGTGGTGATGATGATGGTGATGATCCTGATGAAGTCCAGCTTGATGGTGGTGTTGATGGCGACGATCTCCCCTCTCCGGGAAGGAATTCCCCCGGCAGAAATCTGTCTACCGGAGAGATCTTTCTCTCTCGGTGTTTTCCGCCCCACAGAGGCGGCAAAATCTTTATGTGGTCGCTCCCCGAGTCTTAGGGTTTCGGGAGGATGATATACGCTAGAGGGGAGAGGCTGGAGTGGGCTAGGGTGGCCACACCACCTCACAGCCTGACCTAGGGCTGCTCAAGGGGTGGTGTGGGCCCCCTGTGGCCCATCTCCACTCCGTCTTTTGGCATCCTTAGTCTTCTAGAAAAATAGGATTTTCCGTATATTTTCCCAGATTTTCTGATCTTCGCAAATTTTGCCTCCAAACAGCACCTTTTCCATTAGAATCCTGACTGCAGCGGTCCATGCTCCAAAAGTCATCAACCATGCAAAAACAGATGAAATAACATAAGTATCACCTCTCAATACGAAATATATCAAGAAATAATAGTGAATTAAGATATAGAATAGTGATGCAAAATGGACGTATCACTGGTCTACAGCTTTGTGCGCAACTTCAAGGGCACTTATAAAAGGCCCGCATCGATCGCAGAACTAAGAAGATACCAGTAAAGATCTGGTGAATCGCTACGCTCGTACATCCAGAGGTGGTCCATCATCAAGAACTCTATAGAAAACATCTCGGAGGACCGCGTAATCGATGCATTCAATGGCGGCGTCCGCCATATAGAGCTCAAGGAGGAGATGGGCTGCTCGAAGCCTAAAATGATCGACCACTTGATGGAAATCACAAATCGGTGGGAGGACGGAGAAAACTCGGTGAAAAACCGTACCTACTCCGATGACAACGACGACCTCGGGCGTAGACGCAACTACGGAGGCAAACGTCGGATGCACGTCTACAATGATGGCGACAAGGTCAACATGCTCGCAGCCGGCTACGCCAACAAACACGACGACAACCGCAACATCGGATATCGCAGTGGTGGATACCGCGATAGCGGAAAAACCACGCAGGTGTGGCAGCGCCGCACTCGCGAAGAGGCACCCACAACATCTATCGAGGACAAACTGTCCAGCCCATGCAACGTGCACTTCTACATCGACAAGCACGACGGCAAGAAGAAATCCATCCACCTTCTCAAGGACTGCCGCGAGTTCCTCAAAGTCCACGAAGGCCTGGCTCGGATGAATCGCGATGCGGTGAACAGGGGCTATGGAGCCGCCCCAGGCGCTATGGCACATGGAGCTCCTCCACCACCGCCCGGACCACCACTACCCGCGGCCGCACCAGTCCAGCATCACGGAGGCGAGTCATACCCACGAGCCGTGGGCAACATGGGGATGATCCAAAAAGGGCGTCCCTCCAATCGAGTGTAGAAGGCCATCACTCACCAAGTTAATCTGGCGATAAATTCTCCACCCTCTACCGCTGAGTACCTCAGCGGAAACGACTCCTGTATCACCTTCGACATGCGCGACTACCGATGCCAAGTTCCTCGTCCAGGCCACTGTCCCCTCGTACTCGAGGTGCAGATCAGGGGCTTTGATATGAGTCACATCTTCATGGATGACGGCATCAGCATTAACCTCATGTTCACGAGTACCTTGCATGCGATGAGGATCCCTCTGACTTGTCTGGAAGTTTCAGACACGATGTTCCATGGCATCGTCCCAGGGAAGGGCATATATCCCCTGGGCAAAATCAACCTCAACGTCATATTCGGCACGCCGCAAAACTTTTGGTAAGAGCGCATCAACTTTTAGGTTGTTGACTGGCCCTCACAATACCACTGCATCCTCGGACGTGTCGCGTTCGCAAGGTTCATGGCATGTCCGCACTACGTCTACCTGCAGATGAAAATACCAGGTCCAAACGGCATAATCACAATCGATGGCAACTTCGAGAGGTCTGATAGCTATGATAGGGAATTCAACAGAATCTCCCTGTCCTTCGGCATGCAGGAGGAACTCGCAAGATTGAACGAGTCGACAGACAACAGTCTGCCTCCCCTGAGCAGGTCAAGTTCACCCGACCTGTCCTTCAACTCGTCGGTGCACATGAAGAAAGTCAAGGTCCAACCAACGGACCCGACAAGACGGCCCTCATCGCCAACAACTTGAGTTCCGCATAGGAACTCGCTCTTGTAGAATTCCTCCGTGAGCACTGGGAGATCTTCGTATGGTGTCCAGCGGACATGCCAGGAGTTCCCAGGGAATTCGCCGAGCACTCACTCAATGTGAATCCAGACACAAGGCCAGTCAAGAAGACAATTCAGCGACTGTCTGAACCAAGAGCAAAGGCAGTCGGAATGGAGATCAACAGACTCCTCGACGCAAAATTCATACGCGAGATCAAGGAAAGCACTTGGCTTGCTAACATAGTGCTTCTGCCTAAAAAAGAGACGGATATCCTACGGATGTGCGTGGACTTCACCTCCTTGAATAAGCACTGCCCAAAGGATCACCTCCCGCTGCCACGAATCGACCAAATCATCGACTCCACCGCGGTGAGCGCCTCTGCTTCGTCGATGCCTACTCAGGCTACAACCAGATTCGGATGAAGGAGGAGGATCAGGAGAAAATGATGTTTACAATGTCGTTTGGTGTGTTCTGCTACAACACGATGCCCTTTAGGCTAAAAAACGCAAGAGCCACCTATCAGCTGTGTGATATATTGGAAATGTATCTATAATTTTTGATGCTCCATGCTTGTTTTTATCTACTTTCTTGTGTTTTGTTCCAACTTTGGAGTACTTTTCATATAATTTCTTGGACTAACCTATTAACATGAGCCACAGTGCCAGCTGCCTATTTTCTGCTGTTTTTAGTTCCAGGAAAGTCAGAAAATGAATATTCTCGGAATTGGACGGGACAAAAGCCAAAGTGCCTATTTTTCCAGAAGACTCCTGGAGCTAGAATACGAGACGTAGGAGGGACAGGGGCTAGCCACACCCCCAGGCGCGGGCTAGGCCTAGCCGCGCTAGGGCCTGGTGTGGTGGCTCCAGGCACCCCCTCGGTCTCCCTCTTCGCCTATAAGAAGCCTTCTGACCTAAAAACTTTAGGGGGCTCGACATTTTTCCAGAAGGAGTTCCGCTCCGCCGCCACCACCAGATTCCACGAAACAGCACTAGAAACTCCGTTCTGGCACCCTGCCGGGACGGAGAATTTGAGGAGATCATCGCCATCATCATCACCATCGCTTCTCCATCGACCATCCATGTTTCTCCCATCTATGAGTGAGTAATCCCCCGCTGTAGGCTATGGGGATGGTAGGGATTGGATGAGATCGTTCATGTAATGGCATCAGGTTGTTAGGGCATGGTGCCTAGTATCTTTTATTAGTGCTTTATGACTTTGTTGGGACTTGTCGTGCTTAATGCAAGTCACTAGGGCCCGAGTGCCATGATTTCATATCTGAGCATGTTATTGATTCATTATGATAGTATTGTTCTTGGTCTTATCTACAAGTTGTATACACATGTCGTTGTCCGGAACCTATGGTCCCGAAGTGACAGAAATCATGGTAGCCGGAAGGGAAAGCCTTTGATGTGAGGATCACATGTGTTCACGAAGTGTTAATGCTTTGCTCCGGTGCTCTATTAAAAGGAGCACCTTAATTTCCAGTAGTTCCCTAGAGGCCTCGCTGCAAACGGGCTGGCAGGACAAAAGATGTTGTGCAAGTTCTCATTGCGAGCACGTATGACTATATATGGAACACATGCCTAGGATTGTCTAGTACTTGGATGCTTTATCTTATTTATCTGCAATTGCCCTATGTTCTGATTGCTATGTGAATTGTCTTATCCATGCAACGCCCGTCCATCCATCTCTATGCCTACTGCACTTGAATCCCACTGTTTACTTCTTTTGTTACTACTGTCTTTGCTTTGCTACTGCTATTACTTTACTATTCCTACTATAAAACTGTTGCTACTGATAAACTGCTGTGAGAAAGATTGTTTCTAGGTGCAGCTGAATTGACAACTCAGTTGTTAAGTCTGATAAGTATCCTTTGGCTCCCCTTGTGTCGAATCAATAAATTGGGTCTCACTTCCCTCGAAAATACTGCGATACACCCTCTATACTTGTGGGTCATCAAGACTATTTTCTGGCGGCGTTGCCGGGGAGCATAGCTTTATTTATCAAGTTCACTTGGATTCACTATTGTTCAAGCTAAGTTTATCTTTCTCCTCGTCTACCTATTTCTTTATAAAAAATACAAAAAAAATTAGTTCCTACTCTAGTTGTTGTTTTCATAGGTCTGTTATTGTCTTGCTTTATCATGCTTGATGTCAATGGTTGGTTTCTTTGAAACTGAATCTTATTGGCAAGGTGGGTTCATGGAAGATCAAAAATATTATTATAAGGAACACCGCTTGTCACAAAAAGGGAAACACTTATGGGAACAAATTGATAGATTGTATACCATTGCTAGAAACGTGTGCTCTACTTATAATGTTACTTATTGCTGCGATGAGTCTTGTTGCAGAAAGAGGTATAAACACCTCCCTTTTCAATGTGAGTATAGTGATAATGATACCATATCTTCCTATGCTAAAGGAATTTATGACTTTTATGATGTGGAACAAATTGAAGAATTTATTGCTTGGAAGGGTGCTTTTGAACTGCTAGTTTGCTTTAAAATATTGATGATTCACCTTATAAGTATGAGGTTTATGGTATACTTAAATTTTTCTTTGATAATTACAAGGATGAAAATAACCATATCCTTGAATATTTTAATAGATGCTTTCTACAAATGGAAGAGACTAATGTCTTGCAGGACCCTATGGAAGAGACTAATGCCTTGCAAGATCCTATGGAAGAAGAAATTGATGAACCTGAAATCTCATTAGATGAAAAAGAGGAGGAGAGTGATGAACAAAAGGAGGAAGAATGGATTAGCTACCCATGCCTACCTTCTAATGAGAGTGACTCTTTATCCCTTACATTATTTTATTGTCCTCCATGCTTACTAAAGGAGGATGAATGTTATGTTCCCAAGGTTTCCTTTGAAAATGTTTATGAAAAGGCTCTAGTGCTTGTAGATCATGAAAAACATACTTTATGTGATAGTTATATTGTTGAGTTTATTCATGACGCTACTGAAAATTATTTTGAGAGAGGAAAATATGGTGGTAGGAGCTTTCATGGTATTGAAACACCTCTCTATGTGCTGGAAGTTTTGAAGTTACTCTTGTTTTATCTTCCTATGCCTGTCACTTTGCTCTTTGCAAATTTATTTGCTTACATGATTCCTATGCATAGGAAGTGGGTTAGACTTAAATGTGTTTTGGATTTGCTTCTTGATGCTCTCTTTTACTTCACTTCATATTTCTTATGAGACCATCCACTCAAACTTTTATTCCTAAAGATGATAATATGTCTATTATTCTTGGGAGACCTTTTCTTAAATACTGTAGGTGCTGTTATTAATTGTAATCAAGGGAAGGTGACCTTCAATGAACACATTGTCTATTTCCTCAAGAAGATTGAAAGGACTTATGGATTGAATTCAATTGAGCATGTTGAGGGCATTCGAGTTGGAGAAATATATTGTCCCATACGAAGAGAAAAATGTGAAACTATTATGATTGGGACCATTGCTATCAAGGTTGAGGTAACATAATAATTTGTGGGATACAAAGTTTTGTCTCATATGGAATTGTTTTGGTAACAAGACCTGATCAACCTTGTTAACAAAAGGATTTCATTGAACAAAACAATGTTTTCACCATGATTATCACCGCTTACTTCTATTCTATCCATTTTAGTGTTTGCTTCTTTTGCCTAACTTAAAGGCTTTAAAGAAAAGTACTTGTTGGGAGATAACCCAAGAGTTTTAGATGAGTCTTGGAAGTTATTACCTCTTTAATAACCTCTCCTTATCCTTTTTATTTGCTTTTTGTGCCAAGAGTAACCTCTAATGAGAGAGAAGTAATGATTGGGAAAGTTGCTGTCCCGAAACAGATTTTTGTGCTTCACCGTAAAAATTTGTGAGAAAGCTCTGTATGTAGGATTGAGCTGTAATTGTTTGTGCTTCTTACCCAGGTTGTTATCTAACTTTCTCTAGTTCAACACTTTTTGATTTGAGCAACAGAAGGTCTTCGAAAAAATTCGTCTTTACCTGCTGGTTTGTTTTGACAGATTTCTGCCATTTTCTGCATTTGCTTCTTGTTGGTTACTTTTTGAGTTCTTTTGGGGAATTGAGCTTTTTGAGGGAAGTGCTACAGTAGCTAGTGTTCTAATGGAAGTTTATTTGCTGTTAAAACTGAACCTTGAGACTTATTTATCTTAAGTGCACTAATGTTGCTAATGAGATTGTGTGAAGTTTTGTATGAAGGAAAAATTTCAGGTGTATGGAAGGAATGAGTAATGAGATGAAGGATGGAATAAAGCTCAATCTTGGGTATGCCGCGCGTGTCACCCCAAGAAATATCCAAGAAGTACAAGCGTCAAAGCTTGGGGATGCCCGAGGCATTCCCCTTGTTCATCAATAAAATTTCCAGGTTTCTTCCAAACGCTTCATTTTTATTGTTTCATGCACAGTTGCGTTTTTCTTGGAGCGTCTTCTTTTTCGTTTTCATTTTGGTTTTTAGTTTGCTTGGTTTTATTAGTTTTCTGAATAAGTTGGTTGGACCCCCTCTTTCATACTTTGGCTTGCAAATAGTTTGGTTTGGTTTGGAAAAGAGTAGGAAAGTTCATACTTTTGTGGTAAAAAGAGCTCGTTTTTGACTGTGGCTATGCTTTGTCATGCCATGCTTGATATTGTTTTGGCTTTATGCTTAGTATTCCTTGTTGTAGCATGACTTGTTATAAACAATTGAGATTGCTTAATGTGCCTTGGATGAATCATGCGTTGTTTTAACATATTAAAGCATAGCATAGTGGTATTCTCCTTTGATGCTTTATTTGGGTTGACTTGGCACATGCTCACACCATGTTATGAATATCTCAAGTCACCATAGCCTTTATGATCCTTTAGTTTTCAACTTGTAGTATCACTTGATGCTTTGATCAATGATGTTTTGTCGCTCTGCATGATTATGGCCATTATTGCTCTCTTAGTTTGTCACTCCCAGTCTTTTGCTAGCCTCCACAACAAAGTATGAGTTCCACTCATGCATCCAAATCCCTAAACCAAGTTATTCCAAAGAGTCCACCATACCTACCGACTAGCTTATGTTATTCCAAGTATATTCATGCTTTTGTTTACCTTCCACTTGTTATGGGAAAACTAGTGATTAAAGCTCTCACGAACTTGAAGGCACACTTTACTTTTCTTGCCCTTAATAAACTTGAACCATTGTGTCTTCTATCTTGTATATGCTTGCACTTATTTGTTGGGAATTAGCAGAACCATGCTTTCATGGGGAACACTTTCAACATTGCACTTGGTACTTGTACCTAGTTGATATCATTCTCTTTTGTATATGGATGTCGTCGGTGTGAAATGAAAGGGGAGCTTGTAAATCCATGGAGTTATGTATATGTGTTAGAAAGCACTTTGGGCATTGGTCTAATCCATGCTGACATGGTGGAAACTTGCAGCATAACCGTAATGAGCTATCTATGAAGCATTCTTCTTATAAAAAAAGAGTCCTATATTGAGAAAAAAGAGAAAAGAGAAAAAAAAAGAGATACTATTAAAAGTGGAAAGAGAGAAAAAAGCACCATATTCCCATGGTAAATAAGAAGAATGTTGAGATGCTCGTTGTCTGCTTGCCTGGTCATTTTGATATGGGGATTCTTCCGTATCATCGGGAAAGGGGGTACCCCATTGGCGGTTCTCAATGATACACATGTACTTACGATGACAAGAACTTACCGGTGACTAAACTTGAGTAGCATGAGGAGCGGCCCTCGTATACAAGGGACATGAGATTTCTGACTTATACTTCATCAAGCATGTACACCATAGTTTTTTCACTTTAACCTTAATCACTTCAAGATGCTTATGATAGGGGCAATGAGAGCTGAAAACTATAAGTACCATAATTTTTGGAAGCTCTTTATGAGACTTAAATCCCTACTTCCTTTTTTACAAAAGGCTTTTCTTCCACCATTATATTGAGTCTCCACCTTCTATCTTTATGCACCTACTTTGAGAGCATAGTGGCCATTCTTAGTTCTATGTGCATTGTCCCAAGACTAGTTTATTGATGCATAACTTGTTATTGCTTGTTTAAAACTATTGTATCTAGTCACTCTTATGAACTTTGAAGGTGTCCTATGCATTTATATTTGCTACTCTATTAAGGGACAAGTTGAATACTATTATGCTATTCATGAAACATACAAACGTCTTGCAAAGCATTGTTATTCATGAATCTTTTGTTTGTGCCTTTTCATGTTGCATCATAGTTTCTTTGCCTATTGCTAGAACTTTGTCTTTTATGTTATGACTGAAGTACTATGATCCCAGCTTTCACTGTTTCGCAAATACTTTGATCAAGTCTTTGATGGTGCATGTCACCTCAAAAATTCTTTCTTTTTATCACTTACCTACTCGAGGACGAGCAGGAGTTAAGCTTGGGGATGTTGATACATTGGAAATGTATCTATAATTTTTGATGCTCCATGCTTGTTTTTATCTACTTTCTTGTGTTTTGTTCCAACTTTGGAGTACTTTTCCTATGATTTCTTGGACTAACCTATTAACAAGAGCCACAGTGCCAGCTGCCTGTTTTCTGCTGCTTTTGGTTCCAGGAAAGTCAGAAAATGAATATTCTCGGAATTGGACGGGACAAAAGCCAAAGTGCCTATTTTTCCAGAAGACTCTAGGAGCCAGAATACGAGACGGAGGAGGGCCAGGGGCTGGCCACACCCCCCCAGGCGTGTGCTAGGCCTGGCCACGCCAGGGCCTGGTGTGGTGGCTCCAGGCACCCCCTCGGTCTCCCTCTTCGCCTATAAGAAGCCTTCTGACCTAAAAACTTCGGGGGGGGTCGACGTTTTTCCAAAAGGAGTTCCGCTCCTCCTCTACCACCAGATTCCACGAAACAGCACCAGAAACTCCGTTCTAGCACCCTGCCAGGACGGGGAATTGGAGGAGATCATCGCCATCATCATCACCATTGCTTCTCCATCGACCATCCATGTTTCTCCCATCTATGAGTGAGTAATCCCCCGCTGTAGGATATGGGGATGGTAGGGATTGGATGAGATCGTTCATGTAATGGCATCAGATTGTTAGGGCATGGTGCCTAGTATCCTTTATTAGTGCTTTATGACTTTGTTGCAACTTGTCGTGCTTAATGCTTGTCACTAGGGCCCGAGTGCCATGATTTCAGATCTGAACATGTTATTGATTCATTATGATAGTATTTTTCTTGGTATTATCTACAAGTTGTATACACACGTCGTTGTCCGGAACCTATGGTCCCGAAGTGACAGAAATTGGGGTAGCCGGAAGGGAAAGGCTTTGATGTGAGGATCACATGTGTTCATGGAGTGTTAATGCTTTGCTCCGGTGCTCTATTAAAAGGAGCACCTTAATTGCCAGTAGTTCCCTAGAGGCCCAGCCAAGCAGTGGCAGGACAAAAGATGTTGTGCAAGTTCTCATTGCGAGCACGTATGACTATATATGGAACACATGCCTCGGATTGTCTAGTACTTGGATGCTTTATCTTATTTATTTGCAATTGCCCTATGTTCTGATTGCTATGTGAATTGTCTTATCCATGCAACGCCCGTCCATCCATCCCTATGCCTACCGCACTTGAATCCCACTGTTTATTGCTTTTGTTACTACTATCTTTGCTTTGCTACTGCTGTTACTTTACTATTCCTACTACAAAACTGTTGCTACTGATAAACTGCTATGATCAAGATTGTTTCCAGGTACAACTAAGTTGACAACTCAGTTGTTAAGGCTGATAAGTATCCTTTGGCTCCCCTTGTGTCGAATCAATAAATTGGGTTTCACTTCCCTCAAAAATATTGCGATACACCCTCTATACTTGTGGGTCATCATGGTGCATGCAGGCTTGCCTCAAGAACCAACTTGGTCGCAACATCCAAGTCTACCTTGACGACATCGTCATCAAAATCAAAGAGGAAGCTTCGCTAATCGATGATCTATGCTAAACCTTCGCCAACCTCGACCGCTACCGGACCAAGCTCAATCCGAACAAATGTGCCTTCGGCGTGCCATCTGGGCAGTTACTTAGGTATCTAATCTCTGCGAGAGGGATCGAATCAAACCCGAAGAAAATAAAAGCCATACTGGCCATGGAGAAGCCGAAGAACGTAAATGGCGTCCAACAGCTAGCTGGGTGAATCGCGGCGCTCAGTCGATTCATCAGTCAAATGGGTGAAAAGGCACTGCCCTTCTACCAACTTCTCCGCAAAATTGATAAGTTAGAGTGGACATACGAAGCGCAAGAAGCATTCGAAGATCTCAAGCGCCTACTATCCACCTCGCCAGTACTAGTGACGCCTCGCGAAAAGGAACCACTACTTCTCTATATCTCCACCACCAACCAGGTGGTCAACACGGTGCTCGTGGTGGAACGAGCCGAAGAAAATAAAGTCCACGGGGTCCAGCGCCCAGTATACTACCTCAGCAAGGTGCTCATGCCAACAAAATAGCGGTACCCGCACTACCAGAAGCTGGCGTATGGCGTCTTCATGACAGCCAAGCGACTGCGCCACTACTTTTAGGAGCACCTAGTCGTGGTGGTAAACGATGCCCCACTTAGGAAGATACTCAATAACCCTAACGCAACAGGACGAGTCACGCTCTGGGGAATCGAATTGTCTCCACGAGACATCACATATGAAAAGCGCTACGCAATCAAGTCGCAAGTTCTCCCGGACTTCCTCTTGCACTGAATGGAGAACCAGCTCACCGACAAGCCAGATATGTCCTACCTTTAGACAATGCATTTCGATGGGTCCAAACGAAAGGATAGAGCTGGCACAGGCGTCATACTAACATCGCCCCAAGGAGACAAGATGAAATACATTATGCGAATGCAGTTCACCGCCTCTAATAATGAAGCTGAGTACGAAGCCCTAATCCATGGGATGCAGATGGTGAAAGCCTGCGGCACCAGAAGGCTCATCATCTACGGTGACTCGAAACTGGTGGTCAACCAAACGATGCATGAGTGCGACGCTGACAAGGATTTAACTCGTCAATGCCCATTGTTATGGACTTGGGTTTTGGAGAAGGAGGGAGCGCTGGAGACATCTATCGGCTAGCAAACAAGCACACAGGGGACAAACGATTTATCCAGGTTCAGGCCTCGTAGAGGTCCCTACTCCTGCTTGTCTGCTCGTGGAATTATTGAGGGAGTCGAAAGTTACAACGGTGCGCCGATGCAATCTGGCGATGGTTGTGGAAGCTACGGTTGTGTGTGTCGTCCTCGCCGCCCCCTCCTAGCCCTTATATAGATAGGCTAGGTCTCGGGTAGCAGGTCGAGTCGGTTACAAGTTAGGGTTTTCCCCTTTCTAACTTTCTATCTTCAGCTTTCTCTTAATCTTCAAGCAATCGAGAGTCCGCAGGTTACTCGAGTCCTTCTATCTGGGCCTTGGCGACACCGTGGGCCTGTACGAATTTGGAACGTATATACCAAGCTCGAGTACCTGTAGGGTATACCCATGTCAGACGCACTGAGCGACAACATTATCTCCTATTGTGACCTCTACGACATACTCGAAGGAGACTTCGATGGCCGTGAGCTGCGACACGTGGGCCGCGAAAGCAATGAAGAGGCGGATCTACTCGACAATATTGGCTCCACCTGCACCCCCATACCACCTGAGGTATTTCTCGAGCGCATCTACGACCGCTGCATCAAGCCCAAGCCCCCTGAGAAGAAAGCAAGCACGTCAACGGACTCGGGGCTACGCCACCCAATGAGCCGATGTCACTCGATGACCTGGAGCTTGATACAGGACTCGAAGGACCAATGGGCGTCATGATGATCGAGCCATCTTGGACACAACCCTACATCATATATCTACTCAGCAAGAGACAGCAAGATGACCCGCCTGATGCGCGACACATCACGCGGCGATCCAAGGCATTTGCTGTAACACCCTCGAATCGGCCCTATGCAGATTTTAGCGCTTCCCGCCAAAGCCGCATAGAAACGATTCAAGGACGCCCACCAGGCACTTGCGTGCGGGTGGAAAACGAAGTAATACGATAACACAATAGTTCACGATGGAACCCACAACACATATATATACAACAACGACTCATTCAGTCAAGAATAAATATATACAGTACAAAGATCCAATTCACCTTGAAAACGATACAACATCCGAGTACGGATAAGAAGCAAATTGGGCTAAGATCCCTGAAGAATAACTAATGGCATCCATAACCCTGCCTAGGCCAAGCCGGAAGGGTAACCCTGCTAACAACGTCGAACTTATACCTGCTAAAACAAAAGGGGTGCCGACAAAGGGGAAAGGAAAAAGAGAGCGGTCAGTACTGAGGCCAGTACACGGCGAGGCTAGAATTCAGCGGCTCTCGCCTACATACATATGGTGGACTGAAGCGGCAGCACAGCATGCACTAAACAATCTATAGAGACTCCATTCAACTGTTGGCTATTAGAGAGGGATAAGAAACACCTATTCGGAGCCAACCTAAAAGTAACACCAAACATAGCCATCCCGGCATTTCTCCCTCGAGACCAAACGAGGAAGTCAAACCAAGGAACTCACACAGTTGGCAGTTTTATTCATTCCATTATAGTTGAATCATTTACTTGTTAGATATAGATATCATGAGTCATCCCGATAGCATAAGTAGTGGGCAGTTTTAGTTAACCATTCAGTTGTAGTTGCAGTACTTACTAGTTAGATACAATTAGCATGTGACATCCCAAACCGAGCAGTTGTTGGCACTTTTATTTCATTCCATTGGAGTTGCGATACTTACTAAGCAGGTATAACATGACACGATACACCCCAGTTCCACCAGTGGGGCACTTTTATAATCCATTCCATTGTAGTGCAGCTGATTACTAGTCAGATATTAAGTCAAATTTATAGCATTACTTTAGTTATGCTTGTTTATGATCGAGATACCGTGCTTCAAGTCGTCCATAACCGCGGACACGGCTCTCAGAAAGATTTACCCTGCAGGGGTGCAGAAATAGCAACACACACACGATCAACCTCAGAAAAACCAAATCAAAACCCAACGAGGCTTTCACGACTAAGCAATCATAGGATTCATAAAATATTTCAGGTGGCCACCGCATTAAGCTACCTGCAACGAAGTTGGCTGGCTCCAAGACGGACCCAAGGTTTGCGCCAATGGCTGTAAACGACTGGGAACCCGAAAGTGTGACTGGGCTTGTCGATACCGCGAAAACACTCCGCAATTCCTAAACAGTACAGGTGCTCCATGCACAATCGTAAAATAAAGCAGTAGAGCATGGCATAAGTACAGTATAGTAATAAAGCCCCAAACTACTTTGTGGCCCCAAGAAATAAGAAATGAATCAAGCTCTGGCTAAGGGGATTCATGGTCCCACATGCGGATAGTGCGATAGTCAAGGAACAGGTATCAAGTACTCGGGGCCTATGGGACACAAGTGAGCGGTTAAAAACCAAATATTTGCTATTGCCCACCGATGCCTCTCCATTAGTTATATATGTTCCCAGCAATTAATCAAGTTGTATTTAAAGTCATGATCATCTCCACCATTAAGCATCTCCACCATTAAGCATCTCCAGCATTTATCATGTCCCAACATGCCGTCAACGGTGGAACGACAACAACCCGAAGCAACACATAAGAAAGCAACTACGACTCGCAAGGCCGACTGTCTATCAAACAACAGGCAATAGGATGTGTCCATGGCAATATAGAGGCTGCAAGGAGTATAAATGTTGGACGGAAACTAAAGCATCGCAACCCGGATAACAATAGATCAACAAGAGGAAATAAAGACTATAAAAGCAAAATAGGTAGAAAGGGGGAGAATTCTCGCCTGGGGAACACTACCGAAGATACATATCCGAAGGACTTGTCGATACTCGCATCCACTTAATGGCCTAATCCGTGAAGAAGCAAACACTAAAAGAAACACCAGATGCACTATTTAATACTACGATAGAAGACCCGGCATGATTATGATATGATGCATGGCATGGCAAAGATGCGGTGCAATTAGGCAATATTAAGCGGAACCGGGGTCCCGACAATTAATTAGAAGGTTCATATTGTATAGGTAGCCCACAATTTAAATGTTGTCTTAACATGGCAAAACATGGTGCCGGTTCACTAAACAGATTTAAATGGAGCTAATATAAGAATAGAAAAGCCCGCATATAGTCTCCATATTTAATTATGAGTGAATCGGCATAATACCCCCAAACCACCGAACATGTATGCGAGTATGGATGAATTAATTATGCAACAAGTATATGTCAATATTATATAAAAATAGGGGTCTCAAATAGGGGTCACACATAGGGGTCTTGGCGATCTTGAGGTTCCGAGGGTTTTGACGGGGATTGGTCTTCGCCTCCAGGAACAGGGCTCCAGGATTCGTGAGGGGATCATGTTGTTCCGGGAAGGAGAGCTTGGTTGTCTTCGGGTCCGTGAAGGATATCTCGACATCCGGGTAGGTGACCTTGTTATTCCTTGATGGAGATCTTTACATCCGCAGGTGCAGGAAGGAGATCTTGTTGGATGTTTGTCCTGGAAGTTGTTTGTTTGATGGCACACCGAGGCTCTTATCCAGCTCTTTCCATCGAGAGGTAGCTTGTGTCATTGTTACTTCTTGTTGTCCTGCCGTTGTCCCGCGGTAGCAGATCATGGTCGCAGTAGCAGCCACGTGAACACATTCAGCAGAACACCCCCACATCTTCACACGCGTACCTGAGCAGCTGCACGGACGAGCGGTGCCAGGCTGCGAGACGAGGTCACCTGGGAGGGTACGACGAGCTTGCAGGGTGAGGACAGAGGATCTCGACCCCGCCTAGTTCGTGTGGTGGAGGTCATCGCTGCAGAGAGGGTCAAGGACGAGGGGCTCGCGGCCGAGGCGAGGATTCCGTCATGGTGCAAGGTGTGCCAGACGGAGGCAAACGCAAGAGAGGTCGCCACGGGGTTGAAGGGCTCGGGGGCGGTGTCCATGGCGACAGGGTCGAGCGCCGGTACTCGGGAAACACGGGGCTCGGCGGTGGCCTGGCGGGATTGAGGAGGTGCTCAGGGCACCGGCGCAAGAGCGGAGAGAGCCGCGGTAGCGGGGAAGCGGTCTTGCCGACAACCGGAAACAATGAGGCGGAGGCGAGCTCTGTGGCCCGGGGCGAGCAGAGAGGACGGTAAGTCGGAGCTTCCAGGCGGCGGCACGTGCTCGCTGGGGAGTCGGCGGCGCCAGGGGCTTCAGGGCGGTGTGGCAAGCGAGGCCGGGGAGCAGGGCTCGACGGGGAAGAGCGAGCCGAGCGGGCGAGGCGGACGGCGACGCCGGGGAGCAGACGAAGGCACCGACGACAGGCGGTGGCATGGGATCCTGGGAAAATGAGGGCGGCGGTGCCAGGGAGGGCCGAGCGAGGTGCAAGGTCGACGAGGGGCACGCGTGATGGCAGGGGTAGGTGGGGATCCCGTAGGGCGGTGGCGTGCGGGGTGGAGATGGTAGGTGGGGCTGCGGTTGCGAGAGGAGCAGGGTGAGAGGATCGATGCGGGGACTTGGTCATGTGCGGGCTTGGGGATCCGAGGCGAGGTGGTCGCTGTCGGCGGACGCGGGAGTGGGGCCGGATTACAGACGCGGCGGGGCTGGGCACGTGCGCATGATGGTAGGGTTATGTGGGGTGGTGCAGGCACGCTGTCATGCGTGATGTGTGTCACTCGACCGTGACAGGTTGGCGGTGTAACGCGGCTGCGCGCGCGGTGTGTGTGTGTCGTGTACCATGGTGAGGAGCGGGGCTAGGTAGGTTAGGGTTTTGGTCTAGGTAAGTTTTAGTTTTTAGGGTTAGGTTTTTCTTAGATGGGCCGGGTAGTAGGTGGCCTGGCCTAACGGCTAGGCTGCATCCCCAGTCTGACAAAAATAGTTTATTTATCTATTTTTGTTTTGAAATCCTTCTGTAAATTATTTCTAGACAAAACAAAATATCCGGAAGAGGCCCGGGGTTTTGATTTGAAATTAAGACGGGGAATATTTAGAAAACAAAACTAGGCTTTTCGAAAATAGTTTTAGATAAACATATGCATGATAATGACGATGCTCAAATGCAATGTGGCATGATGATATGAGCATCCGGTCATGATGATGCACAAAACAAAAATAGCAAGCGATTATTTAGTAGTGGTTTTACCGGGGTGCTACAATTCAACACCACTAACAATGGATCTCGCCCTCGAGATCTGCCTCATGGTACAGGGAAGAAAGCCGACGGTCTAAGTCTTTTCGCTTTTTGTAGATCCTCACGACACCACTAAAAAGGATTGTTTCTCCATCTTGAAATCGGTGACACCACAAATAAGGGGTCGTTGCTCATGTTCGCTGAGAGAACACTCTGGAGAAACACTTGCGAAGGTAGAGGTCTCAAAAGATAAGGCCACCTCTAACTTCCGTTGAAGGAGAGCAGAATGGTTCAACCTAATCCACTTCAATGTACGCGGGCGAATAGAATGAGTAGTCGTCATGGGGGCCAATCCATCACGCACCCAAACTATTACTCCGCACATGTAGTAGAAAAATCATGCAACCCACTCTCAGAATTCAGACTGAAGATCTTCATAAGCAATGTTGGACAACAAAGGTGTGATGCATGCTCTTCATAGATGATGTCGTAGCGTTGGAAACCACCGGAAGATACAAAGAAAGATTCCAGTGGATTTTGATCTAGGGAAAGGTACACAGAGGAAAAAAAATTCTCAGATAGCATGAAAACCGAAGGTAGCAACACCTTTACAAGAGGAAACGAAACCCTGAAGGTATGACGGAAACCCAACCACGAGAAATCCTGGACTCAAAGAAAGGATAAGAGAGAAGATTGAAAACTCGCAAAGGTAAGAGGAGATTAGCATAGGGGTAAGGAGTAAAAACAGACCTAATCAGATCTATCCAACCGATTTTGAAAAATAGTTTTGACACTCTACTTTATCCGTTAGCTAGGTTATCCTACAGGCTGGACCAGTGGGGTATCACAACTGCTGAGCTCTGATACCACTTTGTAACACCCTTGAATTGGACCTATGCAGATTTCAGCACTTCCCGCCAAACCCGCATAGAAACGATTCAAGGACGCCCACCAAGTACTTGCGTGTGGGTGGAAAATGAAGAAATACCGTTACACAATAGTTCACGATGGAACCCACAACACATATATATACAACAACGACTCATTGAGTCAAGAATACGGATATACAGTACAAAGGTCCAATTCACCTTGAAAACGATACAACATCCGAGTACGGATAAGAAGCAAATTGGGCTAAGAGCCCTGAAGAATAACTAATGGCGTCCATAACCCTGCCAAGGCCAAGCCGGAAGGGTAACCCTGCTAACAACGTCGAACTTATACCTTCTATAACAAAAGGGGTGCCGACAAAGGGCAAAGGAAAAAGAGAGTGGTCATTACTGAGGCCAGTACACGGCGAGGCTAGAATTCGGCGGCTCTCGCCTACATAGGTATGGTGGACTGAAGAGGCAGCGCAGCATGCACTAAACAATCAATAGAGACTCGATTCAACTGTCGGCTATTAGAGAGGGATAAGAAAGACCTATTCGGATCCAACCTGATAGTAACACCAAACATACCCATCCTGGCATTTCCCCCTCGAGACCAAACGAGGAAGTCAAACTGAGGAACTCACACAGTTGGCAGTTTTATTCATTCCATTATAGTTGAATCACTTACTACTCAGATATAGATAGCATGAGTCATCCTGATAGCATAAGTAGTGGGCAGTTTTAGTTAACCATTCAGTTGTAGTTGCAGTACTTACTAGTTAGATACAATTAGCATGTGACATCCCAAACCCAGCAGTTGTTGGCACTTTTATTTCATTCCATTGGAGTTGCGATACTTACTAAGAAGGTATAACATGACACGATACACCCCAGTTCCACCAGCGGGGCACTTTTATTATCCATTCCATTGTAGTGAAGCTGATTACTAGTCACATATTAAGTCAAATTTATAGCACTACTTTAGTTATGCTTGTCTATGATCGAGATACTGTGCTCCAAGTCGTCCATAACCCCGGACATGGCTTTCATAAAGATTTACCCTGCAGGGGTGCACAAATAGCAACACACACACGATCAACCTCGAAAAAACCAAATCAAAATCCAACGAGGCTTTCATGACAAAGCAATCATAGGATTCATAAAGTATTTCAGGGGGCCACCCCATTAAGCTACCCGCAACGAAGTTGGCTGGCTCCGAGACGGACCCAAGGTTTGCGCCAATGGCTGTAAATGACTGGGACCCTGAAAGTGTAACTGGGCTTATCGATACCGCGAAAACACTCTGCAATTCCTAAACAGTACAGGTGCTCCACGCACAATCGTAAATAAAGCAGTAGAGCATGGAATAACTATAGTATAGTAATAAATCCCCAAACTACTTTGTGGCCCCAAGAAATAAGAAATGAATCAAGCTCTGGATAAGGGGATTCATGGTCCCACATGCGGATAGTGCGATAGTCAAGGAACAGGTATCAAGTATTCGGGGCCTACGGGACACAAGTGAGCGGTTAAAAACCAAATATTTGCTATTGCCCACCGATGCCTCTACATTAGTTATATCTATTCCCAGCAATTAATCAAGTTGTATTTAAAGCCATGATCATCTCCACCATTAAGCATCTCCACCATTAAGCATCTCCGGCATTTATCATGTGCCAACTTGCCGTCAACGGTGGAACGACAACAACACGAAGAAACACATAAGAAAGCAACTACGACTCGCAAGGCCGACTGTCTATCAAACAACAGGCAATAGGATGTGTCCATGGGAATATAGAGGCTGCAAGGAGTATAGACGGTGCACGAAAACTAAAGCATCGCAGCCCGGATAACAATAGATCAACAGGAGGAAATAAAGACTATAAAAGCAAAATAGGTAGAAAGGGGGAAATGCTCGCCTGGGGAACACTGCCGAAGATACATATCTGAAGGACTTGTCGATATTCACATCCACTCAACGGCCTAATCCGTGAAGATGCAAACACTAAAAGAAACACCAGATGCACTATTTAATACTACGATAGAAGATCCGACATGATTATGATATGATGCATGGTATGGAAAAGATGCAGTGCAATTAGGCAATATTAAGCGGAACAGGGGTCCCGATAATTAATTAGAAGGTTCATGTTGTATTGGTACCCCACAATTTAAATGTTGTCTTAACATGGCAAAACATGGCGTCGGTTCACAAAACAGATTTAAATGGAGCCAATATAAGACTAGAAAAGCCCACATATAGTCTCCATATTTAATTATGGGTGAATCAGCATAATACCCCCAAACCACCGAACATGTATGCGAGTATGGATGAATTAATTATGCAACAAGTATATGTCAATATTATAAAAAATAGGGGTCTCGGATAGGGATCACACATGGGGGTCTTGGTGATCTTGAGGTTCCGAGGGTTTTGACGGGGATTGGTCTTCGCCTTCAGGGACAGGGCTCCAGGATCCGTGAGGGGATCATGTCGTTCCGGGAAGGAGAGCTTGGCGGTCTTCGGGTCCCTGAAGGATATCTCGACATCCGGGTAGGTGACCTTGTTATTCCTTGATGGAGATCTTAACATCCTCAGGTGCGGGAAGGAGATCTTGTTGGATGTTTGTCCTGGAAGTAGTTTGTTCGATGGCACACCGAGGCTCTTATCCAGCTCTTTCCACCGAGAGGTAGCTTGTGTCATCGTTACTTCTCGTTGTCCTGCCGTTGTCCCGCGGTAGCAGATCATGGTTGCAGTAGCAGCCGCACAAACACATTCAGCAGACGAGGTCACCTGGGAGGGTATGAAGAGCTTGCAGGGTGAGGACAGAGGATCTCGTGCCTGCCTAGTTCGTGTGGTGGAGGTCATTGCTGCAGAGAGGGTCAAGGACGAGGGGCTCGCGGCCGAGGAGTGGACGGCGTCGTGACGCAAGGTGTGCCAGACGGAGGCAAACACAGGAGAGGTCGCCACGGGGTAGAAGGGCTCGGGGGTGGCGTCCATGGCGACGGGGTCGAGCGGCGGTACTCGGGAAACGTGGGGCTCAGCGGCGGCCTGGCAGGATTGAGGAGGTGCTCGGGCACACCGGCAAAAGAAGCGGAAGAGCATGATGGCGAGAGCGGTCTTCTGACGACGGCCAAACAACGAGGCGGCGAGCTCTGTGGCCAGGGCGGCAGAGGCGGCGGAGCTTGCAGGTGGCGGCACGTGCTCGCTGGGGAGTCAGCGACACTAGGGGCTTTAGGGCGGTGTGGCCAGCATGGTCGTGGAGCAGGGCTCGACGGGGAAGAGCGAGCCGAGCGGGCGAGGCGGACGGCGACGCCGGTAGCAGACGGAGGCACGAACGATAGGCGGTGGCGCGGGATCCTGGGAAGATGAGGACGGCGGTGCCAGGGAGGGCCGAGCGAGGTGCGAGGTCGACGAGGGGCACACGTGAGGGCAGGGGTAGGTGGGGATCCCGTCGGGCGGTGGCGTGCGGGGCGGAGATGGTAGGTGGGGCTGCGTTTGCGAGAGGAGCAGGACGAGAGGATCAATGCGGGGACTTGGTCGTGTGCGGGCCTCGGGATCCGAGGTGAGGTGGTCGCTGTCGGCAGAACACGAAGTCTTGCGGATTGCGGATCTGGCGGGCTGAGCCTTGTATGTGATGGTAGGGTTAGGTGGGGTGGTACGAGGCATGCTGGCATGCGTGATGTGTGTCACTCGACCGTTATAGGTTGGCGGTGTAACGCGGCTACGCGCGTGGTGTGTGTGTGCCATGTACGGTGGTGAGGAGCGGGGCTAGGTAGGTTAGGGTTTAGGTCTAGGTAAGTTTTAGTTTTTAGGGTTAGGTTTTTCTTAGATGGGCCAGGTAGTAGGTGGCCTGGCCTAACGGCTGGGCTACCTCCCCGGTCTGACAAAAATAGTTTATTTATCTATTTTTGTTTTTAAATCCTTTTGTAAATTATTTTTAGACAAAACAAAATATCCGGAAGAGGCCCGGGGTTTTGATTTTAAATTAAGACGGGGAATATTTAGAAAACAACACTGGGCTTTTCGAAAGTAGTTTTAGACAAACATATGCATGATAATGACGATGCTCAAATGCAATGTGGCATGATGACATGAGCATACGGTCATGATGATGCACAAAACAAAAATAGCAAGCGATTTTCTAGTAGTGGTTTTATCGGGGTGCTGCATTTGCACTCATCAACGGCGAACTGTACAAGCGCAGCATCATGAGAGTACTTCAACGGTGCGTCTCCAACAGGGACGGAAGGGTCGTCTTCCTCGACATCCACGAAGGCACTTGCGGGCACCACGCTGGCACTCGCGCCCTCGTTGCCAAATCTCTACAAGCTGGATTCTACTGGCCCACGGCCATGCGCGACGCCAAGGACATCGTCCAGCGCTGCAATGCTTGCTAGCGATTCGTAGAGAAACCTCAAGCACCTGTCACAGAACTCCGGCTAATACCATTGGCTTGGCCCTTCGCACAATGGGGACTCGACATGGTCGGGAAGCTCCCAAAATCCTTGCTAGGAGGTTACGTCTACCTCTTGGTTGCAGTCAACAAATTCACCAAGTGGATCGAGGCCATGCTGGTGACAAATCAATAAGGGGCCAGCGCTGTCAAATTCTTTGAGTCCATCGTCTACCGCTTTGGAGTGCCACATAGCATCATCACGGACAATTGGACGAACTTCACCTCTAAGGAGTTCCAGGAATTCTGCGAAAACCTGGGAATCAACATAAGCTATGCCTTGGTGGCTCACCCGCAGACCAATGGTCAAATCGAAAAGGCCAATGGCCTCGTCTGCTGTGGAATCAAGAAGCGACTCCTTCGACCACTCGAACAAGCTGCTGGATGCTGGCCAGGTGAACTGCAATCAGTCCTTTAGAGCCTGCGTACAACTCCAAACAGCACCACGGTATATACTCTGTTCTTCATGGTACATGGTGCGGAAGCGGCGCTACCCGCAGAAGTGCGCTACGAAGCCCCATGGGTGGTCGTTTACAGCGAACAGGAGTCAACTCTTGCACTCGAAGACTCCATCGACCTCTTTAACGAAGCACGGGAAATTGTAGCGGAGAGATCAACGATCTACCAGCAAAGGCTCCGCAACTACCACAGCAGATGGCTACACCCCAGATCTTTCGTCTAGGGAGATCTGGTCCTACGACTGAAGCAACAAGGGCATCTCAAGCTCGAGTCCCCTTGGGAAGGACCTTACGTGATTACAGAAGTAATCCTAGGTGGCGCCTACCGCCTTAAAGACCTCAAGACAGGAGTCGCATACTCCAATCCCTGGAACGTCGTGTAGCTGCGTCGCTTCTACCCCTAGTCGTTTTTTACATTACAAATAAGGCTATTCAGCCAGGATACTTAGCCATACATTGTACCTCGTACTATTTCGCGAATAAATAAAGCTAAGTGTCCCAAATCTCTGTGTTTTCCTTATTTTTCTTGCAAATTTCTCACTCAGGTGCTGCGCCACCCTTTACACTTGTTCCACGAACACATCGCAGTATCCTGAGTAGCTGACATAACATCAATCGAACCCTTGATAAACACAAACCCAGTTGCAACGCACCTGACAGGTTCGCAAGGTGCTGAGATAAAACAAGTTAGGCTAGCGAAAAGGAACTGCAGAGTACATTACACTCACAAAATATAAAAGCTAGCAAGCTCTTCACATATCAAATGCGTATTAATTATGCCCAACATAATCATACGAACTTTAAAACACTTATACAATTATGTGCAGGATACAAATCATGCTACTGCTGCAAAAGAAGAACGTTCGTTTGCTCCTCGAAGAGATCGACAATGTCTTCTGCTGGCCGGTCAACCGCTTGATAGTGCGGAACCATGTTCCAGGTCATACCGTCTGGTGGAGGCGGGGGCCCAGCAACAACAGACACAACATCTACATCCGGCCTATGCAGTCGCACCAGCGACAACGCAACCTTAGCACCGGCTACTAACTACTGCCGCACGCACTAGTGGACCGCACTTAAATATTGAAACTTCGCCAGAAGAACCAACAGACTTGAAGGGACAGCGTCCAGCGGAAACATCGTTTGATAAATATGCCTAAGGAACGACTGCGCCTTCTTCAAATAATGAAGTACTCGAGAAGAACGATCATGCAGGGTCGCAAGCGCGATCGCACGATCGTGGTCCACCCAAAAGTACTCACTCGCCTGCAGTTGCTCCTGGGTCAGGTTATTTATTCGAATGGCAACCCGGTCCTTCTCATCCTGCGGATGACGAGCGCTGACAACTACACCAAGCAAATGGAAAAGTATGAAGATAAGGCATCGCCACGACTGACTAAAAGAAAAGATGAGAAGGCAGAAAGCTAACATTTGAACTATTCATTCAACTGTGCCACTTCCTCCAAGAGATACTTCTCACGGGTAGTGGCCTTCTCTGCCTTTGACTTCCACACATCTGCGCTACCACGGACAATGGGTAACTCGTGCTCCAACTGCTTAATGCGGCCGCGCAATCACGAAACCAATCACGAAAGTCATGAGGACCACTCGATGTACCCTATCACAATCAAGCAAGAAGCAAGTATGGGACCAAGAATACATTGATTAAAGCATGAATGCATTCAAGCATGGCAAAAGTCTCGACAGGGACACTCCCACAAAATCATAGTTTCAACAAAAAGGCAACTACAACTATTACAGACTGGCGACTAAGGAGAAATCTGCTTCTTCGACTTGGACTTTGATTTTGGAGGCCTCGTCGAATCTGTGGCAGCCTCTGACGCCACAGACTTTTCGGTGGTAGCCGCTGATGCCGCCGTCTTTGCCGCCGTCTTCGCCGCCTTCTTCGCCCGTTGCAGCTCCACGGAATAGCTCGCGACTGTATCGATGAGCTACGACCCATACTTACCACATAAAGTAGCGAAAGGAGCAAACAATACATGTTGGCCATCTGCGTCGATGGTGATTGCCTTGGAGATCGTGGAGGGATCCAACTCCACGCCATGGGCCTGCGCCATTTCGAGTGCCATGGTAGCACTGACAGACTGCTGGTAGTTCTTGAAGTCCATGGGAATACCCCCAGCAAGGTATTCCACCAGGTCCTCAAGGTTGTCAATCATTTCAACCTTGGGAGTTAAATCCTTGCATGACATCAGGCAAAAGAACAATGCAAATCCAACTAAAAATAATACCTGAGAGGGACTTGGCAATCGAGAAAAGTTGGTCCTCGAACAACTTGTCCCTCTTAGCAGTGGAGGCGCGCAAATCCTTATCGCGCTTTCGCGACTCCTCTAGAGTCGCGACTGCTTCGTCGCGATTCTTTGCCGCCGCAGTAAGCGCCTTCTCGAGGGAGGCAGCTGCTCAACTACAAGGCACAGGGTGTATCATCAATCGAATTTATAAATTCCACAAAGACAAAGAAAAAGCCAAAACTAACCTTTGACAATGCGGTGGCGATTGTCTAGCAGTGCGTGCTGTCGACCCATGATAAAGACTTGCTCTGCCAAGCGAGCAGCTTCCTTCACAATGAGCTGCATCAAAAGGAAAACAAAGGTTCAGCGGCAACACAAAGTATAAATTCCACTGCCACAACAGCATCAAGAACACTTACGTGATCCTCCAGGGACTCCGAAGATAACTACCGTGCAGTCGTTCGGGCAACCATCTGGTGTTCCCCAGCATGCGGGGAACTTGAAGAATTGTGCCTGGAGTGGGCCGCCACTGGAGGAGAAGGAGACCATTCGACCACTTCCTTGGCCTTCGAGTCTGTGACTCCGGATTCTTTCACAAATTATACATCGTCAGAAGACGACGATGCCGCTTGACTACAAAACGCATCCAGCAAAAACTTCAGAAAAAGCAACTCCAAAAAGAACGCAAGACGCATTCGCAAAGGCAATACTCACTAGTTAAATTTATCAAGGTCGAAGGATTCCTCTGACGACTCCTTCGGAAGTCACAGCTTCTTCCAAGCGAGAGGAGCCATTGCGTGGACAGGAACGGCAGCTATGGGCTCCTCTGCAACCACCGCTGGAGAAGCCTCCGGTGTTGACGGAGAGGACGCATCCGAGTCATCACTGCGGGAACGCTTGTGGGTTCCACGATCAGCGGACTCCGGGGCTTCCTCTTCTTCCTCCATGGGGACTGTAGACCCCGACTCGTCCTCCTCCTCTGCTTCGCGAGGGATAACCCCTTCGGGCTGAGGAGGTAAATTGGCAGCCACGCTCCAGTCCTGCAATCAAAACATGCATCATTATATATCAAACGCTTGGTGGTTATCGATAAAGAAACTACTTCGTAGTACAATTCTACCTCAGGATGAGGGTTAGAGGCGTCGAAAGGAGGAACGACTGGTTCGCCTGGGAGAACCTCCTTGGTTGTGTACTTGGTCACCACTCGCACCCTCCTATCCACCTCACCCGCAGAAATGCCCTCGGCAGATACACGAGTGATATCGTCAACACCGGTCCAGCAACATAGAGGGTGCACTCTGGCCTGCAGAGGCTGGACGCGGCAGCACAACCACGTGTGAATGAGAGTAGCGGCACCCTCTTCTTTTCCTATGCGGCTTCCGAGGTCGCATACGCACTTATACAACACCTCAATTTCCTCGGACTCGACAGGCATCACGATGTTCTTCTAGGAGCGCCTCCTCTTGCAAGTCGCCGCGGGATCGAAGGGCGCGAGTCCGTAGTGGTCTCCGTCGGCCTTCTGGTTGCGGATCTAGAACCACTTGTCTCTCCACCCTTGGACGGACGCGGTGAGCGTGATGTCAAAATAGGTGGCAGAGGAGTCGACGTGGATCCCGCAGCCTCCTACGTTGTAGACTATCGAACCAGACGCTGACTGACGTTTCAGCTTAAAAAGCCTCTTGAAGAGGCCAAAGTGTGGCTCGATTCCGAGCCAGCACTCGCAAAGCGTGATGAAGCAAGAGATGTGGAGAATGGAATTTGGGGACAGCTGGTGCAGCTGGAGCCCATAGAAAACAAAGAAGACCCCTGAAGTAAGGATGCAGGGGGAGTGCAAGACCTCGGATGATGAATGCAAGGAACATCATCCGAAAACCCAGAGGAGGACAAGGGATTCCCTCATTGCCGGGCACTTACGAGTCGTCTTCCGTGGGTGGAAGAACTCCATCTTGACGATGAAGATGCAGCTCAGAAGGTTTGATGATGGACGCTCGCCAGGCGTCATTGGTGACGCGGGTGCCCGCACCCTTCTTCTTCCCAGCACCAGTGGTGCTGGTGCCCACGGTGCTGGTACCACCCTTCTTCTTGGCAGCGACAATGGTGGCCGCAGATCCAGAGGCGGCGCCTCCCTTCTTCTTGCCCATCTTTCGATGGCGGTGTGAACGGAGAAAGTAATTGGGGAAGACATGGAGCTGGTCTAGTGCCACGAAGAGGAAGTGTGCAAGGAAGCAGAGAGAGCAGCAATAGCGACATAGGCACGAGCAAGAAGACAAATGGGGAAAATTACCGCAGCTGCACTGCTACTTAACCTCCTCGCGGACGCCATCCAACCGCCAGCAGAAACCCTACTACAAGTGTGGCGCACATTGCCATCGACATGTGGTGAAGCTGAACCACGAACTATCCCCCACTACTCCCATTACAGACGGAAATTGAGGAGACACAGTTAAAAAAGAAGATTACGCATGCCCGGTCAAATCGAAGTCAGAAAGTGGGACCCACAGCTTGTCACGTCCCGTCAAAGACCCTCATGTGGGCAACTGGGGTCATCACATCGTCAACACTGACATCATCGATTCCAGCAGCAGAAGATTTCAACTACTTTAGTTCTTGCTCGAGTCTTCGACTCAACCAATCACTCGGGGGCTACTCCTAACAGGAGCGCTGGCCGCGCACCCGAAAGAACTTTTATGCAGGTATATGAACATTCAAGACAAACCCTTCACTCGAATCATCGATTCGATTTTGAATTATGGGTTACTCCCATAGGGAGCACCTGAAGCATATTCGACTGAAACAAGCAACCAAAGATGACAGCAGTCGCAAATGTTTTTAGTCCCCACTCGAGTCTTCGACTTGAATAGGCACTTGAGGGCTACTCCCATAGGGAGCGCTGGTCGCGCACCCTATGATTATTTCTCCTTGTACATTGTACTGTGTGTTGATAACATCCACACTCGAATGCTATGGCGACTCCGCCTTATATTTTCCTTGCAAAGAGACTACGTCTCCTAGGTCACCCGAATCATCTCCGCGATGACAGAAATTCGGATGCCGCGCTTATAGCATGAATATAAGACCTGAATAAGGCCTGGCAACGCATTTGCTACGCACTACCAGAAACATATCCGTGCCTGCAGGTACGATGAACATGACTTGACGGACGCGTCGAGTGCTTACACTTATACACAGGAATTTGACTCCTGTAAGACCTCTGTGGCCTGAGTCAAATTACGCCAGCACTTTTCCTAATTCGAGTCCGGGGACTCGAGTTTGAGTAGATTGCGTTGTTTTGCCCTAAGGAAGTTAACTGATACTGATAAATCGGATAAATCAGGCACGTATATCAATGATCCCTATGACACAAATAGAACACTCGAAAAAAATGCTTAGTCATGCACTCGAAAGACTTCATAAAGTCCCCAGTCAAATCTGCGATTCCACTGGACACTCGGGGGGCTACTGACATGGGTATACCCTATAGGTACTCGATCTTGGTATATGTGGCCCAGATACGGCAGAAGCCCACGGTGTTGCCAAGGCCCAATGCAGAATTCGGGTGAACCACGGAGTCTTTGATTGCTTGCGAGACAAGAAGAAGCTTAAAATAGAAAGTTCAAAGGGCAAACCCTAATCTGTAACCGACTCGACCTGCTACCCGAGACCTAGCCTGTCTATATAAAGGGTAGGAGGGGGCGGCGAGGAGGACAATCACAACCCTAGTTTCCACAACTCTCATTAGATTGCATATGTGCTCCCCTGTAATCTTCGATTCCTCCGTTAATTCCAAGAGCAGACAAGCAAGAGTAGGGACCTCTACGAGGCCTGGACCTGGGTAAATCTTGCGTCCCTGTGTGCTTGTTTGCTAGTCGATTGATGCCTCCAGTGCTCCCTCCTTCAAAACCCAAGTCCATAACAATGGGCATTGACGAGTTAAACCCTCGTCAATACTATTCATCAATTCCTGAAATCCTAGAGGCCCACTTGGCCCATTCATGCAAGGCAAGAGGCGGGACAAGAGTTTAGTCCCACATTGCTAGTTGAGTGGAAGTTGGACTAGCTTATAAGGTGAGCTCTTCCACCACTTGTACGAGCTTGAGAAGAGAAGACATATACACGCGCTCCTCCTCCTCCGCCGCCCGCCTCGCCAGGCCTCGCCTCGTCATGATGCGCGCACGCTACTGGTTGCGGGAATGCCTCGAGCCGAGAGCTTCTCTCTCTTTTTGCCACGAATGAATGAATAATAATCTGAACAGTCTGCGGGAGTGGATGTTTAATACGAACTCAGTGGAGAATTAATTCGAGCTTAGTGGAGGCTGTTTGGTTTCGGTTGATGCCTATTCATTTCCTCTCCCAACACCAACTATTCACTTGCCTACCCATGCCTATAAGAGTGACAGGTCGCTTCTCTCCTTAGATGCACCAACGCACACCCTTGCGCCTCCAGTTCCAGAGCGTGCACCGCGAGCTGGGATAGTAGGCCTCTGAGACCCTGCTGCTTCGAGTCATGTATGGGAGAAAGGCGATAAGGTTTTTGGGGAGCGCTACCTGCGCGACAACTGGCTTCATCACGGACTCCTTCATGGATAGCGACTGCGCCGACATCTTCCCCAACGACGATTTCTTCCCCGACATCAACAACCTTTTCCTTGACAACATGGCAGACGATAGTCCCAGCGCTAACACGAACACCGGCAGTTCCTCTACTGTGATGTATATCATCTTCCTTAGTCTTGTTTACCATATTCAGATTGTCTATCGCATCTTCTGGTATTTTTCTATTATTATGCATGTGTTTTATCTGTCTTTTACTATGGTTAAATCTCTTGGAAAATTGCTCTTTGACTCAACACAACAATGCGGAAAGGCCAAGTTTCAAAAGAAAAGCGAGACCATGCATATTCTCCACTCGATCTAAACAAGTCCTAGTATGTAGGTATTAATATAAAATAGATTAGCATTAGCTGAACTCCATACAAAATACTTAATAGAAGTGTAAAACTACAAGCCTACACTAAGCTAGGAACCACTACATGTCCCATCATACGTAATCTAAGGATAGAGAATGCTTCAGCATGTCAAAGTGTTGGCCGGGCTGCGTGCTTGATTTCCTGCATGGGACTCATCTCTCGTTTCATTGTCGCCTGTCAGCCTCTAGGTCAGTAGTATACATGTAAAATTCATATGAAAAACCAAGAAATTTGGGATCCTTAGTAAAACATTACATACACTCAGATTAGTATCATCACAAGAGGATTAAGATGTGATATCTCACCGGTGAATCTTGTCTGACGACAAGTTCAGTAGTATGTCAGTAAAGTCGCGACTTCGATAGAAAATACATGAGCACTTCCTGCATGGCATTGGTTGGCGATGGCCTAATTGTTCTCTCTGATGACCTTGTTACTACAACCTGATTGAAACTAGCGACCAACGACCAAAACCTCACCTTGTACTATGGGAATTCGCACGCCGCTGACCTGACCGGCCTGACGGACATGAGAAAGTCCGTGCTATGCCCGTCAATTTGGGCGACGAACAACTTGCCCTCCTTCCTGACGCCGATGACCTCGGCTCTGAGCAAGCCCGGTGCACGAACCAGCACATACAAGTCACATTTTTTGGGGCTATATGTAGGCACGGTCATCGAGTGGGAAGATATGAGGTGCTCTACGAACACTTTCTTGACGCCAGTGAACTCGCCTCCTGGCTCTGTGTAGACACACCGGTGCTAGTTGCACTTAATCTTGTGATCGTAGATGTCCTTATAGGAGACCAAAGTGCAGCAGATGTTGTTGGGGCATCTAGTACCTTTTCCGGTAGCGACTTGGCGGTACAGCTCCTTGGAGCATGCGGCCAGCCGAACGTCGCTCGTAGTGTGAAGACGCTTAGCTATTTCGTTGAAGACATTGTCGCCGACCTTCGTTCAAACATTGTTCAGCTGGTTGTGCCTCAAAATCTCAGTCATCACGTATGGATGGATTGGGGGCAAGGACGAATCTATGTATGATTATTGGGCTCATTTGGAGGGGAGGGGTGGTGTCCTGGAAGGATTGATGCTGTGGGTGAGATGGCGAGAAAATGGGTGACGTGCGTGCTTGAGAAGATCCAAATGCGGCCTCTCGGAGTTGGGGATGGCTCTTTGAAGGAGGTGGTTTTGCCATGCTCCTTTAGCTGTCTTCTGCTAAGCAATGCATCGAGCACGCCGACTAGAGTTATGGAGTAGGGAGTACTATAGCTACTCTAGACTAGCAAGCTGCCATGGAGTGTTCTCTCATCACATCTCAGTTATTAGACCTAAGAGATGATTTATTTACTGCTTCCATTTATATACTACTCCCTCTAGTTCGTATTCTAATGGCCTCAACTTTTATCCAGATTCATATCAGTTAGACAGAGTAGTTGTAAGTTGAGGTTGAGTCACTTACGTTTTTCGGTACATCATATGTACCAAAATACCAAGATGCTGAACCTAATATGAAATTTCTAGAAAGGTACCTGACGTGGGTATACCTTAAGATTAGCCTATACGGTTCATCCCAAGAAGGAGTCCACGGTGCGATCCAAGCCCGACAAGGATTCGGGTGGCCCATTTTAATTTGACTTCTTGGAGGCCATGGAAAAGTATAGACATACACTTAAAGGGAAAACCCTAACTTATAACCGACTTGACCTGCTACCCTGAGATCTAGCCTCTCTATATAAAGGCCAGGTGGGGGCGGTGAGGAGGACCAATACACACCCACACATACACCTTGCTAGATTACATCTACGCACCCTTGTAACCTTCGATTCCCTCATAATCGAGAGCAGACAAGTAGGAGTAGGGTCCTCTACGAGGCTTGAACCTGGGTAAAACCTCGTGTCACCTGTGTGCTTGTTTGCTAGTCGATCGATGCCTCTAGTGATCCCTAGTTCCTCAAACCTAAGTCCATCAACGATGGGCATTGATGAGTTAACCCCTCATCAATTGGCGCCGTTTGTGGGAAGCGGCAGTGCTGATGTTGCGGCTTCCTCAGCCTCATCAATCGCGATCTATGACTCCGCTACAGTGGAGACTCTCCTCCTCTTCGGTGCCCTCAACTTCATTGTCCACGCGCTGGTGACTCACCCGTTTTTTGAGTCTGTGGGTGACAGGATCGGCCTGGCGATCGGAAGCCTACGCTTCTAAGTTGGTCGGCTTGGCATGCTTCACCTCCCTGACCAGCCGAAGACCCCCATGATTGCTCCTGCGTCGTGGTTCCCACCACCGATCGGCACCCTCAGCGAACTCAACGCCTTGCCATTAGTCGAGACCATGGATGGCAACAGTAGTTCCGAGTCCAATCTAGGCGATCTGGCGACAGAAGATGGAGCCTACGGCTCCTGATATGAGAGTTGTGGGAGCAACAGCTTCCCCAGCCACTACATGTGCACCATCATCAACACTGGCGATGGAGGCACTACAAGGGAGAACGCCAACGGCGGACCCACCAACAACGGGCCGATAAATAGGACCCTATCATCAGCCCTGTCCAAGAATACCATTAGCCGCCTAACTTTACGGGTGAACGTGCCAACGAACGACAGCTGATTGAGCTCAATGACCCCGAGTGGGCTCGGTGCAAGGAGCCCCTAGATTGCAATACACTGCCACCAAACTCATTGCAACAGATGCTGATGGGTTACCACTAGATGCTCATACAAGAGTTCAAGCACTAGCAACAGGTGATCGCTCAACTCGATGAGCATAAAAAGAGGGCGGGTGGATCAAGTCTCCAACGAGCAACGCTCTCTTCTATCAGAGGATCCTCCTCCAAGGGCAACGACTATGAAGCCACCAAAAGGTGCTCTCGACTGTCCCAACTCAACGACAACGAGAGAGACGAAGCCACTCGAGCCCTCGACTTCTCCTTCATGATGGTGGATACACGGGGCAGCGTGCTCCTGAAAACACCGCATGCGGCGGTGACAGTAGCCACCATGTACCTTCTCAACAACCAACCGCCAGCTGGGTATCCACGATCCGCCATGCACTGATCTACGATCGATGGCCTAGGACTGGTCGAAGCTGCACTCACCAAAGACCCAACACCGAAGCTGAAGAAAAGCAAGGCTCTAGCCAAGTACTACTCGCACTCCTCCAGCGATGACGAGCATGACCTTTTGCGGCGACGCTGCTCACATCGACATTATTACGACTATGACGCGCATGATTACATCACACACCACAAGGTCGACAAGATGCACGCAAGACGCTCCCGCTTGATGGACTAGGAGGATGAAGGGACGAAGCTCTGTGGCGCCAGTTGCTTCAGCAGAGCCATACGACAAGGGCGAAAACCGAAAAGGTTCAAACTCCCATCAGAGATCCCAAAATTCGATGGCCTCCAAGACCCGAAGATTTGGCTGGAGGACCACATCTCTGCTATCAGGCTGCATGGCAGAAACAAGAGCATGGCCATGCAGTGCCTCCAGCTGTAGTTGCAGGGCGCCACCTGCGTGTGGATCAACAATATCCCCCACGGGTCGATCCGCAGCTGGGAGGAGTTGGTCTATAGCTTCATGCACAACTTCAAGGGCACTTACAAAAGGCTCGCATCAATTGAAGAGCTGAAGGCTTGCTTTCAAAAGCCTAGCGAATCGCTATGCAACTACATCCAGAGGTGGTCCATCATTAAAAACTCCACAGAGGACATCCCCGAGGACCGCGCAATCGACGCGTTCAACGGCGCCGTACGCCGCAGAGAGCTCATGGAGGAGCTGGGACGCTCGAATCCCAAAACAATTGACCACCTGATGGAGATCGCGAATAGGTGGGTTGATGGAGAGGACTCGGTAAAAAACCGTGTCCACTCAGACGATGATGAAGACCTCGGCCGTCATCTAGGAAAATGTCAGATGCACAATTACGAAGACCGCGAAGAAGTTGACATGGTCACGGATGGCTACGCCGACAGACACGGCGACGACAACCGTAGCAGCGGGTACCACAACGGTGGATACCACAACAGCAGGAAAACCACACAGGTATGGCAACACCGTACCCGCGATGAAGCTCCTAGGACGTCAATCTAGGAAAAACTATCTGGACCTTGCAACGTCCACTTCTACATCAACAAACATGATGACAAGAAGAAATCCAGCCACCTCCTAAAGGACTACTGCGAGTTCCTCAAGATCCACGAAGGCCTTGCCCAGATGAATCGCGACACGATAAATTAGGGCTACAGAGCTGCCCCATGCGTTGTAGCTCATGGATCACCACCACCTCTGCCTGGACCACCGCCACCTGCGTCTGCACCAGCCCAGATAAACCGAGGTGAATAGTACCCAGGACCACTGGGGAACATGGCCATGATCCAAAAAGGACGCCCATCAAATCGGGTGCTCTCCATCCTCAACCACTAAGTACCTCAGTGGGTGCGGGTCCTGCATCACCTTCGACAAGCGCGATCATCCAAGTCAAGTACCTCGCCGGGCCATTCTCCCCTGGTGCTCGAGGCACAAATTGGTGGCTTCGAGATGACCCGCGTCTTTATGGATGGCAGTAGCAGCATACCCCTCTACTACCTAGAGGCCTCTGACACAACATTCCACAACATCGTCCTAGGGAAAGTCGTATACCCCTTGGGCAAGATCAACATCAAGGTCATATTCGGCACGCCAGCAAACTTCCGGCGAGAGCGCCTCGAATTAGAAGTGGTCGACTGGCCCTCACAGTACCATTGTATCCTCGGACGTGTCGCATTCGCGAGGTTCATGGCGGTGCCACACCATGCCTACCTGCAGATGAAGATGCCAGGACCAAATGACATTATCACCATCAGCAGAAGCTTAGCCAAGTTCGGCAGCTACGATAGGGAATTCAATAGAATCTCCCAATCCTTCGGAATGCAGGAGGAGCTGGCGAGGCTGAAGGAGTCGACAGACAATAGTCTTCCTCCTCCTAGTAAGCCAAACACATCTGATCATTCCTTTGAATTTTCGGTGCACACCAAGGCGGTCCAGGTCCACCCAACGGACCTAACCAAGATAGCCCTCATCGCCAAAAACTTCACTCCCACATAGGAACTCGCCCTCGTTGAATTCCTCTGTGAGTGCTAGGAGATCTTCGACTGGTGTTCAGCAGACATGCCAGGGGTTACTAGGGAATTCGCTGAGCACTCACTCAACGTGAATCCTGAGGCTAGACCAGTGAAGCAGTCGATACATCGACTATTAGAACCAAGGGAAAAAGCGGTCAGTATGGAAGTCAACACAACCCTCGATTCCAACGTCATACGATAGATCAAGGATAGCACCTGGGTAGAAAACCCTGTGCTTGTTCCTAAAAAGAACACGGATATCCTGCGGATGTGCATGTACTTCACTTCCCTGAATAAGCATTAGCCAAAGGACCACTTCCCAGTACCACGGATCGACCAGATAATCAATTCCACTGTGGGATATGAACGCCTATATTTCCTTGACCCCTACTCTAGCAATCACTAGATTCAAATGAAGGAAGAGTACCAATAGAAAATGGCCTTCATCACACCTTTTGGTGTCTTCTGCTACACAACAATGACGCAAGAGCCACCTACTAGCGGTGTATGCAAGCCTGCCTCAAGAGCGAGCTTGGTCGGAACATCCAGGTCTATATTGACGACATCATCATCAAAACCAAGGAGGAGACCTCATTACTCAACGATCTCTGCAAGACTTTCGACAACCTAGATCACTACGGGATCAAGCTAAATCCAAAAAAAATGCGCTTTCGGCGTACCATATGGGACACTTCTCGGGTAACTCATCTCTGCCAGGGGAATCAAGGCCAACCCAAAGAAGATAAAGGCCATAATGGCCATGGAGAAGCCGAAGAATGTCAAAGGCGTCCAGCAGCTGGCTGGGCGAATCGCGGCGCTCGGTTGATTCATCAGTCGAATGGGCGAGAAGGCGCTACCGTTCTACCAGCTCCTCCGCAAAGCTGAGAAGTTCGAGTGGATAGATGAAGCACAAGAGGCATTCGAAGATCTCAAGCGCCTACTCTCCACCTCGACCGTGCTAGTGACGCCCAGAGAAAAGGAGCCCATGTTCCTATACATCTCCGCCACCAACCAGGTGGTCAGTACTATGCTGGTGGTGGAACAAGCCGAAGAGAACAAAGTCCACAGGGTGCAGGGCCTAGTATACTACCTCAGTGAGGTGCTCACACCAACAAAACAGCGTTACCCACACTATTAGAAGTTGGCATACAGTGTCTTCCTGATAGCCCAGCGACTGTGCCACTACTTCCAGGAGCACCCCATCATGGTGGTAAACGATGCTCCACTGGGGCACATCCTCAACAACCCCAACGCCACAGGACGAGTCGCTCTTTGGGGGATCAAACTATCTCCACTTACAAAAGTCACAAGTTCTCCCAGACTTTCTTATTCACTAGATGGAGAACCAGATCCCCGATACACCAGATATGTCCTGCCTATGGACAATGCACTTCGACATTTCCAAACATCGAGAAGGAGAAGGCGCCGATGTCATCCTGACATTGCTAAAGGGTGACAAAATGAGATATGTTCTGCGAATGAAGTTCCGTGCCTCCAACAACGAAGCAGAATTCGAGGCCCTGCTCCATGGGATGCGGATGGCCAAATCCTGTGGCGCAATGCGACTCGTTATCTATGGAGACTCCAAGCTCATGGTGGACCAAACCATGAACCAGTGTGATGCCCTGAGCGACAACATGATCGCCTACCGCAACCTCTACGACGCACTGGAAGGAGACTTCAATGGTTGTGAACTACGACACATAGGCAGGGAATGCAAGGAGGAGGCAGATACACTTGACAACATAGGCTCCACCTGCGCTCTAGTGCAACCTGGGGTATTCCTGGAACAAATATGGGAGCGCTCCATCAAGCCAGAGGCTCTAGAAGAACCAGCTAGCACATCAAAGAACTTGGGGGCTGCGCCACCAAAAGGACTCGAAGGTCCTGATGATGAAGAACAAGGACCTAGACTAGAAGGTCCCATGGAGGTCATACTCATCGATCCATCCTGGATGGAGCCATACATCACATACCTGCTCAGCAAAAAGCTGCCAGACGACCCGACAGATGCGCGACGCTCAAAAGCTTTCACCATCATCAACAACAAGCTATAGAAGCGCAACATAATAGGAGTCCTTCAACGATGCGTCTCTAGTGGTGATGGGAGAGTCATCCTTCTCGATATACATGAAGGCACCTATGGTCATCACACTAGAAGTCGCGCCCTCGTCGCCAAAGCTCTACCAGCTAGATTCTACTGGCTAATGGCGATGCGCGATGCCAAGGACATCGTCTAAAAGTGCAACGCCTACCAAAGGTTCATGGATAAACTGCACGCACCTAGCGCAGAACTTAGGCCAATACCTGTGGCCTGGCCCTTTGCACAATGGGGACTCGACATGGTTGGCAAGCTGCAAAAGTCATCACCTGGAGGTTACACTTTCCTCCTCGTCACAGTCAACAAGTTCACCAAGTGGATTAAGCCCGTGCCGGTGACGAACCAGAAGGGCGCCACCGCCGTCAAATTCTTCGAGTTCATCGTCTTCAGGTTCGGGGTGTCACACAACATCGTCACCGACAACGGGACGAAATTCACCTTGAATGAGTTCCAGGATTTCTACGAAAACCTAGCAATCAACATCAACTACACCTCGGTAGCACATCCCTAGACCAACAGTCAAGTCGAGAAGGCCAACGGCCTCATCTACAATGGCATCAAGAAAAGGCTCCTCAGACCACTCGAATGAGCAGCTGGGTGTTGGCCTGAGGAGCTAGCATCAGTACTATGGAGCATGCACACAACTCAAAACAGCGCTACAGGATACACCCCATTCTTCATGGTAAATGGCGTTGAGGCAGTACTACCTGCAGAAGTGCGCTATAAGGCCAGAAGGGTCGTCGCGTACATCAAGGCTGAGTCAACGGTCGCACTCAAAGACTCTATCGACCTCCTCGATGAAGCACGCAAGATCGCGGTGGGGTGATCCACGATTTACCAGCAAAGCCTCCGCAACTACCATAGATGACAACTGCGCCGAAGGTCCTTCATCGAAGGAGACCTCATCCTGCGATTGAAGCACAAAGGTCACCTAAAGCTCGAGTCCCCCTGGGAGAGACCCTATGTGATTTTCGAAGTAATACTAGGTGGCGCCTATTGCCTTAAAGATTAGAGAGCGGAGTCGCATACTCCAACCCCTGGAACGTCGTGCAGCTGTGTCGTTTCTACCCTTAGATGTTTTTACTTTTACAATAAGGCTACTCAGCCAGGCTACTTAGCCAAACATTGTACCTCCTGATATAATACAAATAAATAAATCTAAGTGCCTCCAACATTGTTTTTCATTTACATTGCTAAAGCTAAGTGCCTCCAACATTGTATTTCATTTACATTGCTAAAGCTAAGTGCCTCCAACAGAACATTTGACAGATTCACTGTCATTTGAAAGATTCAGTAGTACTGTATAAGAAAGAAAAATATCAATAGATTCCCAGTTCATAATAAGTGGCACTTGACGGATTTAGCACCATTTTAAAGTGACCGATTTAGCAGTACAAATAATGACCAAAGGAATTAACAGATTCAGCAATGCAGACATTGAAATTCGGTATATATAACAAGTCCATGATTCAAAAGGAAAGATAGACCATATTCTACACTAGATCCGTCGGTCTGAACAAGTACCAGTACGTAGGTATTACTCCTACTACAAAATAGGTTAGCATGCAGTACCAAAACTCCATACAAAATACTTAGAACTACCTTAAGCTAGGAACCACATGTCCCAAAATGATAAGAAAATCTTATCGAGGAGTACATGTGTTCAAGTTAGGATCATCATAAGAAGATTAAGATGTGTTATTCTCTAGAGAATCATGTCGATATGAATCTTGTATTCCACGGTGAACTCCGATGGTCGATTCTGACAATGAGCGACTAGATTAGATCGAAAAACTGACAAAGAGCAAGTGGCTTTAGGATTTTCATATAATACCTTCTCACACAAGCCATTTGGATGTTCATAGCTCAACTTCACCCTGTAGTATGGATACAAGCATGCCACTGGCCTGATGCACACAACGGATATCAAGATGACTTTGTCACACCCGTAAAATAGCACACAGAACACCGTGCCATCGTCCTCGGTTACCCCAATATCTACATTATGCGAGCGTGGTGACGACACCGGCTTAGACATGTACCTGCCTTTCCTGCCGTAGTGGAAAATGTGCAACCTCATGGAGTGGGCTTCTCAGAGGTGGGAGTGGAGCACAAACGGCATTGCGGTGAACTTGTAGCCAGGCACCACGCAGTTCCACGGGACTGTAGTACCGAGCATTAAACATGAAGACATATTTGGCTGGATAGCCCAAACCAATTGGGTCTGTCACCAACATAAAGTAATTAATTAGTATGCATTACATATATTCATATTAGGATCATCACAAGAAGATTTATATGTGTTAACTCACTTTTGGTTGATATTCTTGTAATCCAGGGTGAATTCTGACGACATTTTGAGAAGCTCGTAGGTAATGTTGCAGTTTCGACAGGTACGACATGAGCACTTTCAGCGCGACTTCAGCCGACGAAGACCTGCTCGTCTTCTCAGATGTCATTGCCATTTCGACCGAATGGAGCTTATCCCATGACGGCAATGACCATAACATCACCTTGTACTATGGCGATTCGCACGCTTCCGTCCTAACATACCTGACAGATAGGAATATGTCTGTGGTGTACCGTTCAGTTAGGGCGGCAAACTCCGTGCCCTCTTTCCTGATGTCGATGATCTCTGGTGCGGGCACCAGGTCAGTCGGGTACCAGTGCTTGTTGGAGTAGGTCACTTCGGGCAAATACATCTTGTGGGCAAGTTTCAAGTGGTCAAAGAGCTTGTGCACAGTCAATGGCTAGGTGATGAACTCGCATCCTTGCTCCGTGCAGGATGCGCACGGGGCATAGTAGCACTAGATCTTGTGCTCATAGACATCATTGTAGGAGACCAATGAACAATAACTGTTGTTGGGGCACCTTCTACCTTTTCCGCCGGCGAGCAAGCGGTACAGCTCCTTGGAGCATGCGGCCAGCCTAACGACGCTGGTAGTGTCTAGACACATAGTGATTTCGTTGAAGACATTGTTGCCGACCTTGCTCCAGCCAAAGTATCACGGGTTGCACCTCGAATCCGCCATCTCGTCCGGACGGATTGCGGGCGAGGGTGGCTCTATGTAGATTTGTTGGTGGTTTTTGGAGGAGAGGGCTGGTGGCCAAGAGGGAGTGATGCAGTGGGCAAGATGGCGAATAAAATGTGTGAATTGCACGCCAGAGATGCGGCCAGGCGGCGTCAGCGAGTTGTGATAAACTAAACGGAGATGGGAAAGATGAGATGGCTCTTTGAAAGAGGTTTTTTTCTTTTCTTCTTCTATAAGAAGCGGCTGCATCGAGGACGCCACCTAGTGTGAATGCATAATAGACTAAAGCGCCCCTGTGCAATAAATTAAACATGTCACTTCCTAGCGCAGTACAGTCTCGTCACATAAGTTTGACCAGACATATTATTTACTATTTACGACTTCTATTTTCATACTAGTATTAGGGCATCACCTATGTATGTGGCAGAATTTCTCTATAAGCTGGGAAGTTTTAAGAAAAACCTTTTCGATAGTTTTTGATGTACTGAATTCCTTGTTAGCTTCAAAAGTTTTTTGTAAAATTTTAAGAGGAATCTATCGATCGTGCTTACTTGTAGTTAAAATTTGACACGGTTAGTGGGAGTACAGTTTACATCAAAGACCTCAAAAAAGAGAAAATAATATAGAGGTCTATAAATTTAGCACAAACAGCCTTAAAGTTAAGCAAGGAAAAGCACTTGGGTCCTTCTCGAGCGAGAAACTAAGCCATACCCTTCGTACTATTGTACTTGCTTTGCACAAACACACAAAATGCTCCTCACACTTTCGAACTAGCGTGGTGGCGGTGTGCTTGGTGCTTCCTCTTCGCGGGGTGTGAAATGGAATGACAACGCAGGTCGACACATGTGGGTAGCGCCACATTGTGGATGAGGGAGAGATCAGTGGGGCAGGGTGTGTGTGGATGGTGATGAGGCAGGGAAGGAGAGAAAAAACACAATTTGTTTTGTGTGCATATGTATATTAAAGGTCCCAAAATTTTGACAAGAGGTTTAATTTCTTGCTAATATTCTACATCTCGACAACTTAATGAAATTAGGTCAAACATGAGATACAAGATAGCGTGATAGATATCTTTTGGATTAATTGTCTTTTTGAAGGTAGATGGGTGCATCTTGTTTTAGTAAACGATGCCATTGGTGTGAGTTTTCCAACTTTTAGGAAAGAACATTCTTGATACTCCCATGTTTTGCGAATTTTAAAACCTCCTAGCTAACTCTGCCGACTTGAATGAGTCTTTGTGCCAATTTATCGAAATTAGGTCAAATTTGAACTACAGGTAAATTGTAGCTTCCTTGGAAGTTTTACAAAAAATATTTTTGGTGGTTTTCGATGTACTAAATTCCTGGTTAGCTTCAAAAGTTTTTTAGAAAATTTTAAGAGGAGTTTATCTATCGCACTTACTTGTAGTTAAAATTTGACACGGTCGGTGGGAGCGGGTATGGTTTACATAGAAGATCTCAAAAAGAGAAAATTACATAGAGATCCATAAATTTAGCACAAATGGCCCTAAAGTTAAGCAAGGAAAAGCAATTGGGTCCTTCTCAAGTGAGCAACTAAGCCATACCCTTCGTACTACTGTACTAGCTTCACACACCAAAAAAAATGCTCCTCACACTTTTGATCCAGCGTGCCAGGGGTGTGGAAAAAACTGCACCCAACCTTGTGATTCCACGTCATCCCGTAAGTTTGATTCCATAAAATTCCTCCATAAGTGTAGCAACACTCGTGTGCTTGGTGCTTCCTATTCGCAGGGTGTGAAATGGAACGACAAGGCAGGTCGACCCACGTAGGCAGCGCCACATTGTGGACGAGGAAGAGATCAGCTGGCCGGGGTGTGTGGATGGTGATGAGTAGGAGTACTACACCATGTACCCTATACCTGGGGTTAGTAACCCATCACATCTTTGATATTACATCGCACCACCTTCAAATTCCCCTCTTCGCTGCTCTCGCACCGCCTCCTGTGTGCTCTCAGTCTCTTCTCTCTCCTAGATTTTTTTTCAACAAGGGGGGAACTCCTATTGGCAATATTATTCATCATGCGAGGAATCACCTATGTACTCCTACCAAATACGGGAACACCACCACGGCAAGAACCATCATACGTAAAACATGGTCCACTATATCTGGAAACTCGGCTTGTGGCATTCAGAACCATATTCTTCGTACTTTCTATGCATAGTATTCATGGTGCTAAAGGCCAACGATGGAATCTTGTAGATGCCAGACACGACATAATCTAATGTTTTGAAAGATATCCAATGATCAACAATGTTGGGATTTTCCAATCTATATCCAACTGCTGATGTTCGAAGTTATTCGTACACTATATTGTGGTATATATTGATATGTTGAAGCAACAAAGAAGTTTTTTCTTTTGAAAAGAAGTCAAACACTTATTTCTGATTTTTTTATGGCAAGCAATACACGTAAGAGGCACTAGTGGAAAAAAGGGCTCTTGTCTCGGTCCGTAACTGCCACTAGTCCATATTTCGCACCCGGGACTGCCAAATCGAGACTAGAGACCACTATCTCTAGTTCCGGTTTGCTACGGATCAGGACTAGAAGCCACCACGTGGCAGCGGCAATGCGGCGGGGCTGGAGGACCTCTAATATCGGGCCGTAACACAACCCGGGACTACAGATCTTCCTGCTGCGAAAGAGAATTCGTGTGTTTCTCTGCCGCAACATGTTTTTGTGTTTTCCTTTTCATTTTGTTATGTTTTCAATTTGTGTTTCATTATAATTTCAAACATGTTTTTGTACACATATTATATGCTACTACATACACAATACACATTGTCGCATATATAATTAATATTCGATCTCATCGCAATAAAAACTTGTTGGCGCTTTGTTTCTTTGTTCGATCTCCATTCTTTCACCAAAAAAATTTAGAAACCGTGAGCCATCTTCGGCTACATCGTTTTCTACTCCACCCCGATATGCTCCACCGTCTTCTGCTCCACAAAGGGGATTCTGTATAACATAGAACACATCCTCCTCGCCTTCTCTTCCATTGAAGTCCATAGATTCACTAATACAGAACATAAAACAGTACAAATGAAACAGTATGTAAAGTTATTACATCTCGAATAATCCGATTAATGCAACAATAATATCGTAGTTTTCTTTGAAAGTTTTATGATAGTTCTTTTGGAGGTACCCACCGGGGGTCAATTAGGAGTATATCGGAAACCACTGAGATTTTGGACAGCAGGTTTAACTTCTTGCTAAGATTTTGATTTTGACAATTTAACAAAAGTTGGTCAAACCTAAGCTACACAAGTAAGAGAACAAGAGGGAGGCAGCGTGAGACTTTAAAAAAATAGAGGCAGCACGAGAGCAGCGTAGAGGAGGACTTGAAGGTGGTGCGATGTCAGAGCAAAGCTATGATGGGCTGCTGACACGAGGCACAAGGTACACTCCACTAGTAGTAAACATATGGACCTACTACTAGTATATGCATGCAAAACAAGTTGTGTTTTCTCTCTCCTTCACTAGCTCTCACCATCCATCCTCCATCGATCTCTTGTCTGTATCCGCGGGTGCATAGTCTAGCTTATCTCTTCCTCGTCCACAACGTGGCACTGTGCACGTGTGACTTGGTACGGCACACCGATCTATGTGCAGCAACCATTTTTTCTGTTCCAAATGCAAAATAATCATCAACACCAGTACAAAAAGGCTCAAAGGTAACAATAATTACAAAAAGGTCCTTGGACCACCTTGCGACAATAACAAACCCTAGCGCGATAACAGAAGCGTCTCACTCCTCCACGACCTCTAGTTCCAAAAAATAAATAAAGAATGCCACCACCGTAATTTTCAGACAAAGTGTACCATGTTTTCTTACAGTTCCAAACTTTTGGGATTTATCATGAGGATATAGAAAGGTTTTTCATTTTATTCATATTCAATCTTCTTGCTTTTTGACGAGGTTATTGCATCATAATGGTAGATGTTGTATAGTTTAATCGCTAGGTATTGTATATGCTGGTATAAGGCCGGTAGTATACAACGTATCACTTTGTTATACCTAAGACTCGGTTATACCATTGAACTTGCTCTCACGCAATTCTTGTAGATTATTAAATTAGACCTAATTCGACAAATGGATGGAAAGTCGTCTGAGTGGGTTAAATTAGGTTTTAAATAAAGGGTTTTCTATTTTTGTGCCCTTCGTTGGTTAGTTGTACTCAGTTTTCCCCAACTGCTTAATTTTTCATCACTTTTGGCCATCCCCTTATACGAAACTCTCACATGGTCTGAAACTCGCCGTCCTCAGCCTTGCCATTACATGCTGACTAGTGGGGCCGCGTTCAGTCGGGTCCTGTAGTAAACCCTCGTTGTTCCGTGCAGACGAGTAGGGCCGCGTTCTGTCGGGTCCCATAGTGTACCCTTTCCGTTACATGCTGACAAGTGGGGTCGCGTTCAATCGATTCCCGTAGTGGACACCTCTCTCAACTTATCCAGATTAGCATCGGACCCACAGCTTATCCATGTGAGCATCGGACCCACATCTTATCCATGTGAGCACCGGACCCACAGCTTACCTAGGTTGGAGTTGCAAGATGAGACCCCGAGCCAGCCCTATGTCCGCGCCCGTGCCATTGCTTCATTTTAATATAGTGAAATGTAATACATATACGAAAATTATACACCTTTGAACTCTTTTAAATTGCACTTAGGACATGATAATGTTGTGCTAATAAAGTCCTTATCATTTATCATTTCCATGGAGTGAAATAGAATGCATAAACTTGCGTATACAAAACTTATACACCTTTGAACTCTTTGAAATTGCACTTAATACATGATAATGTCATGCTATGAAAATCTTGAGAGATTATCATTTTCATAGAGTGGAATGTAATGCACAAAATTGCATATGCAGAAATTATAAACCTTTGAACACTTTTAAATCGCACTTAATACGTGATAATGATGTGCTTACAAAATTATGAGAGATTATTATTTTCTCCCCCATTTTCATAGAGTGGAATGTAATGCATAAACTTTCATATGCAAAAATTATAAATCTTTGAACACTTTTAAATCGCACTTAATACGTGATAATGATGTGCTAACAAAAATTTGAGAGATTATTATTTTCTCCCTCATTTTCATAGAGTGGAATGTAATGCATAAACTTGCATATACGAAGTTTATACACCTTTGAACTCTTTGAAATTGCACTTAATACGTGATAATGTTGTGCTAAGAAAATCTTGAGAGATTTTCATTTCCATGGAGTGAAATATAATGCATAAACTTGCGAATACAAAAATTATAAACCTTTGAACTCTTTGAAATCGCACTTAATACGTGATAATGTTATGCTAAGTAAATCTTGAGAGATTATCATTTTCATATTGTGGAATGTAATGCATAGACTGGCATATATGAAAATTATACACCTTTGGACTCTTTGAAATCGCACTTAGGTCATGATAACGTTGTGCTAATAAAATCCTGATCATTTATCATTTCCATGGAGTGAAATATAATGCATAAAATTGCGTATACGGAAATTTTAAACCTTTGATCACTGTAAAATCGCACTTAATAATGAGATAATGATGTGCTAGCAAAATTTTGAGAGATTATCGTTTTCTCCCCCCATTTTCATAGAGTGGAATGTAATGCATAAACTTGCATATACAAAAATTATATACATTTGAACTCTTTGAAATTGCACTTAATATGTGATAATATTGTTCTAAGAAAATCTTGAGAGATTATCATTTTCATAGAGTCGAATGTAACAAATTAAACACCTTCGAACATGTTCCCTTCAAATTATATTCATGTTCTTTTGTTTATGGAGTTAAAGTACCAGTGGCATACTTGTTATTTTTCATGGATAGAGGGGTACCCCCGACAGATATAGGGGTTATCATGTTCGCGAGATCATAGAGGATCAACGGTTGGTGGGCACGATCCGTGTGATAACTGTCTCGACCAATCAGAGCGTAGCAGCGAAGATGAGCACATGTGCGAGAGATTGATACAAAGAGAGGGGAAAACTGAGTAGCACTTAAGAACCAAGGGCAAAACTTAGTAAAACATAAAAACCAAGGGCAAGACTGACAAAGGGATTCCAATAGAGAATATAAAAGGATTTAAAAAATGGAAAATGCGTATTTTATTGAATAAAATACATCTTGGCAGACATCAAACTATTTTCAATTCAAATATACACTTGTTTGACAATATTGCCTCATTCAGACAAACTATGTTTTGGGGAGGGATGTTTTGGGAAGAGGCTTGAGTAGAAAGCCATGAACCTTCATAGATAGTATGTGATTTGAGAAGTGGTGATTTAGATTCAAACTTGGTTTATATACATTTATCATGTTGGCATGTCACATAATAAGACTCCCTGGGTAGAAGCCACTATGTTTTGCTCTTTTTGAATTTGTTGTGCATAAAATGACTCAATTAGCTAGCTAAAACCTATTCGTTGACTCTCTGTTGACCATCCACCAGAGGGTAAAACTGAGTATATTGCACACGGTAGTGTTAGTACTAGAGGGCAAAACTGAGTAGAACCAAACTGCTAGTGTTACACTTGAGGGAAAGACTGAGTACAACTGAGTCGCCATGGTTAGACACGAGGAAAAAACATGACTCACGGTACGCGTGTGCGATGCACGGGGCGGTAGTAGACATGTGTGGCCGGGCACGGTGCAGTAGCATACGCGGTTATGCAGTGCATGGTTGTGCAACGAAACATCGCTTCCCTTCTCCTTTAATAGAGGCCTCCCACTCTCACTCATCACTCAACCGTCTCGGCTGTCCCATCACCTTCTGCAAACCCCCAAGAAAACCACAACCACGTTGGCGATGGAGAAGAATGGCACGGTGGCCTTCGGCAACTCCATGGCCGCCGGTGAGGAGGCCCCTGTTGTTGTACAAGCCCTCGTCCCCGTCCCCGCATCCGTCGTAGCCGTTGACGAGGAGGCCCTCGCCGGTCTCGACCAAATCCCGCTCGGCTGGGACTCCTACGAGAAGGTTTATTACATAAGGCCGGAGAACCCCTATGACACCAGCATCACCGACCCATGGTCGGATGTAACCAGGGTTTTCTCCCCTTTCCTTGTTCTTCCGCCGTTCCCATTGATGGACGCTAGATCTTATGTTATTAGGGCTCGGCTGTTTGTATTTTTACAGTAGCTAATACTCTTGTGTTAGATCTCGTATTTCGATGAATCCCCCTGTTCATATTTGAACCCCCTTGTTCGTAGTTGGGATCAATATTCGATTTGGTTTGATATTTGGGGAATAATTAGGAGATATCAATCAGTTAATTTATGCAAATAATCAATCCTGATAATCAAAGTATCTCAATCATGTCCTTATTGCACTCTACTTGTTTTTCCAACAGGAGGATAGCAGCGATGTCTGCAGCGACGACGAGTCCAAGGACACCAAGACTCGTCATGTGCTGAGGAGGCTAAAGTCCGACCAGTACAACAACTTCTTCGCTGACGACATGTACAGGTGCCCCTTCTGCCCCACCAGGAGGCTCCACGCCATGAACTTCAACTCCCTCGTGAAGCATGCCGAGGACATGAGGACCTGCGGCGAGTCCGTGAACATCCACGGCTTCATAGCCAAGCACCAGGCGCTTGGTCTTCACCTCCGCAACCTCCATAAGGTGGCTATCGAGGAGGGTCGCATGCCCCCGATCAAACCCAAGGCGCCCAAGGTCAAGGGACTGGGTAGCAAGAAGTGGAGGAGGCGCCAGAGGGAGGAGGCGGAGGCCCTCCTGGCAGAGGCCATGAGGGGCCACTAATCTGCTGCTGCTGCTGTAAAGCAGCTTCTTTTGTCTTGTATGTGTTGAACTTGTCCGCTGCTGCTGCTGAGCAGCCTAATTGTCGAACTTCGTTAAGTACCGTACTATATAACCTATATTAGTTGCTTTATCTACATCTGCTATGTTTACTAAATTTATTTATGGTGCTGGTTAGTTTTGCTGCTCTAGATTTGCTACCAGATCGGGGAAAAACGAGGGCAAAAAGAACAATGAATGAAGAGAGATGCTTCTCTAGATTCGCTACCTTTTTGGGCAAAAAATAACACAACTGTTAGCAAGAGAGAGGGGAAAAGGTGCTCTTAAAAAGGCCAATCATAAAAATAACAATAAATAGAACTTCCAATTTAGGCGATAGGGCACACGTAACCACCAAACGCGCCCCACATGGTCCCACACCACGTCCCCCATAATCAGCGAGAGATGGATGGCTGGTCCGCTATGTATCCTGGCCCCATCTATCAGCATGTAACGGTCGAGGCGACATAACATAACGCTCAACACACGACCCGCCCCAACGTGATCCCACCGCTCAGCATGTAACGGCCAAGCCTTTGACCTGTTGGCATCCTCCCGTACGAGCGCATATGAGGGTTTCAGAATGGAGGGAGGGAAAAAGTAAGGAAAAACTAAGCGGCTGGGGAAAACTGAGTACATCTAATGAACCTGGGGAATGAAAATAGAAATCCCTTCAATAAATGGCACATGCTATGAACTCCAATTTAGCCATATTAACCGTACTTCGTTCTGAAAAAACTATTACTTCTTTACCATGCTAGCATGCACCGACCTATATCAAAATATGGACACACCATCATTATAGATATATAGAGTATGTCCATGACCTTGTTCACTTTCCATTAAACCCAAGAAAGTTCACATGGACTACATGGCATAGTAGGCCATATCATGAAGTGAGTTTTTCAAGTATTTTACTGGAAGAATAAATGAAACAACAAATAATCCCCCCCCCACACAAATTTTCGTACAAAGTGGACAATTCTTTCTTACAGTTTCCCAAGTTTAAGGATTTTTTCAAACTCCCAAGCCAAACCTCCATGCACTTAAACGACTCTATTACTCTTGAAAATTTCCAAAATTCTTCTGAAGGAACCCAACGACGAATATATCATGGGCCAACAATAGTTTTGAAAAATACCAGCACTAATTAGTACTTGCATAACGACAAATTGGCTTGAGCGACGAATCAAGGTCATGGCCATATCCACATCATAGTTTAGGACCCATAAGTCTAGCACGATTGGGAAGGGAGTACAAGGCATGAGTGTCTAAGGGCATCCGTAATGTAGGACTCACCCGGCTTATATGGAAATTTCCACAATGTATAAGGTCAACATTTGCCACAAGATATGACCCACATAGCTTATCATATTGCACCTTGCAAGTGAGAGGAGAGAGGGAAAATGATGTTTCTATTCTCTATGGCAACCCACAAGCTTGAGGCAACTTTATGTTCTCCATAATGTATAAGGTGAACCTTAGCGGATGCTACAAAGGCCCTAAGGTGTGTTTTTTACACATTGTGGATGCCCTAAGGAAAAAATCAAATAATGGGCCCACTTGGCAGTGTATGACCAAGCTATAAAACTCCTATGCAAAAGTAGCATCTTTAGTTTAGTAGGTCCCATGGATCATCTCGTTTAGACACTGTCTAAATGGTGGAGCTTGCTCGCGGTACAATAAGTAGTACCCTCAGTTTCAATATATATATAAGATGTTTTAGGTTTGTGAAGGTTATATATCTGGTCATCTTTTAGTGTGTAGATTCGGAGTGAACCTTTATGAACCTTCATTAAAATGTCATCTTGAAAATTTAACAAAATTAGATCAAACTTGAGCTACAAGTAAGCATGATATATTTCTCTTGAATTAAATGTCATTTCAGAGGTAGATGAGTACATGTTCTTGTAGTAAATATTATTGTTGGTGTGAGTATCCAACTATTAGGAAAAACATTCTCAATTTTCCGAGTGATGACGAGATTGTTCTTTTCCGCAAACAAAGCCCAAAGAATATTGTATCTGAATGCCACAAGCAAGGTTTCAGACATATATAGTGGGTCAACATGTTTTACTTACAATTCCCACGTTTTGTGAGTTTTCGATCTTCCTCTAGCTAACTTTGTTCACATGAATGACTTTATGTCGACCTATCGAAATTAGGTCAAATTTGATCTACAAGTAAATTGTAGGTTTCTTTGAAAGTTTTATGAAAAAAGATTTTGGAGGTACCCATCGGGCGGTCAATTAATATATGAGAAACCACCACAGGTTTTGACGATAGGTTCAACTTCTTGCTAAGATTTTGCATCTTGATAGTTTAATAAAATTAGGCCAAACTTGAGCTACAAGTAAGCGTGATAGATTGCTCTTGAATTAAATGTCATTTCAGAAGTAGATGAGTGCATCTTTTTGTAAAGAAGTGTCGTCAGTGTGAGTGTCCAACTACTAGGAATGAACATTCTCAATTTATGATGAGATCATTCTTTTCCGTAAAGAAAGTGTGAATAATATTGGATCTGAATGCCATAATCCATATTTTCACACATATACAATGGATCAACAACATGTTGTCCTTGCGATTCCGATGTTTTATGAGTTTTCAATCTTCCTAGCTAACTTCTCCCACTTGAATGACTTCATGTCGTCGATGTATCAAAATAAGGTTGAATTTGAACTACAAGTAATAAATTATAGGTTGTTTTGAAAGTTTTATGAAAAAACCTTTTGGAGGTACCCATCGAGCAGTCATTTAATATACCAGAAAACCCAAAGAGCTTTGACGACTAGTGAAAATTTTTGGATCTAAGATTTTGCATCTTGAAAATTTTGAACTCCTTGTGGAAATTATCACATGAAATAGGGAGAGAGGGGAAATGATTTTTCTATTCTCTATGGGCAACCCACAAGCTTGAGGTGCAACTTAGGCTTAAAGACACACTAGAAGAAAAGTTGGCTTTTACAATGGACAATTTTCGTGGTTGAAGACCCGTTTTTCGTGGCTACAAATTCTTCTATGATGGATGCCCTTTGTGGTAAAAGCCCTGTCATAAAAGAATCTACCACGTTTTTTCTGACCGTGGCGGATCGCACCCTTCAGCCACGAAAACTTGTTCTATTGTAGATCTGTTCGCGAGCCGCGTTGACTGCTGACGTCATGCAAAATCCCACATGGCAAACACCATTAACGCCTAGTTACCGCCGTTGACAGCCACAGAAACCGTGGTAGAAGCTAGGACCAGCCAAGGCCTGCTAAATATTAAGTGGGCTGACCCATTAAGAGAGCCCAATAAGATTACGGCCCGTTACTGTTTCGCCTAGCACTGTTTGAAATGGGCCCAAAAGATGCAGCCAGTAGCGGCCCGCGAACGTCAGGCCCGTTACTGTTTCAGCCCACAATGGTCGAATACTCTATAGCCCGTTAACAACCTGTGTCAAGTCGGCCCGATACTATTAAGGCCCACAGACAGCCTGTCACTATTCTCATAGCTCGTCCTGGGCCGCCTACGAACGGCCCACCTTTGAGATGGTCTGATATTGTTCTTGCCTTTTACTATTCTTGCAATCTACTGTTCACGTCCGTTACTGTTTTGGTCCTTTACTATTCTGGTATGTTACTATTATGGCCCATTACTATGCAGGGTTGTCGCTGTTCTGGCCTGCTGGTGTTCTGGTCTATTGCTGTTCTGGCCTGTTACTGTTCTGGCCCGTTACTGAGCGGGGTTGTCACTGTTCTAGCCTACTGATGTTTTGGCCTGCTATTGTTTTGGCCTATTACTGTTTTGGCCTGTTATTTTTTCTATCCAGTTACCATTACTGTTTCGACCTTTCTGAAGCCCATCCAGATATCATAAAAGAAGTATAATTAGCGAGCATCTTTTACTATTCATGGAAGGCGCAATACAAGAACGGCAAATAACAAAACCTTATATTGTTACCTGATCGACCTGGCTGTCGTAGTTATGGTACCGCCATGCGTGGACGGCGTCAACTAAATGCCTACATGGCCTATGCGAGTTATCTAGATATTACATTGGCTACAAACTTCTTAAAAATATTACATAATATGAACAAAAGGGAAAGAAAATTCAGCATTTCAGTTGCCAATCAAGTTGATAGGAGAGTCCTCAATTTGCTTTCTCAATCCATCAACTGCTTCTCCCTTTGAGTGTGACAGGTACATTGGAAAACCACCTTGAGACATGATCTTGCAGTACCCTCTTTGGTGGCGATAGCAATAATTGTAGTCTAAAACTAAGTAATAACAAATTAATACAGCAAACAAGACAAACTACTCATAGCTAAGAATGATCCAGATATGGATTATAACTGCATAATACGAACTTGTAGAGCAGGAATGCAAACCATGAATGAACTATATAGTAGAGGATAGTTATGTCGTTGCCTAGGACGAACCAGAACCAGATACGAGATATAATGGTGTGGCTTGTGAACCTGTAGAACAGGACAAACAAGCATTAGACAAGTATGCCAACAATTAAATGAGAAATCAAACAAAGTGTTTCCTAGAATTTCAGTATAAACTAGCTAGGTCATTTTAGCAAATATATATGGAAGTTGTGCTATCTCCTAGAATGCAAGATACGCTGGGTGACTCGGAATTTGCGTTGAGCTACACAATGGCATGCAGTTATTGTTGTAGCTAAGAATGAACCATATAGAAATTACAACCGTAGCATACCAGAACTTGTTGAACAGGAATGGAAAACATGAATGAACTATATAGTAAAGAATAATTATGAAGTTGATTAGGACGAACCAGCACCAGATACATAAAATGTATAATGGCATCGCTGGTGGACCTGCAGGCTGTGCAAACCAACATGTTCAGTGTTTCCTTTTTGAGCTCTACGCAAAGAAAAATAAAATAGTCAGTGTTGCAGCTTTTGAAGAACCAGATGACAATAACAAAATTATAATCGAACTAGTATGAAGAGTTTGAACGGGTACTACGGGATACCAGAACGATGCCAGGGAGGAAATAATAGCAGGAACTTAGCTCAGGAATAACTAGATAGAGTCAGTAACTGTGGGGCAGGGAATCCACACTAATATTTTCCAATGACATTACATTTTGCAAGAACTACACAATAGCAGGCAATTACTGGTGTACGGAGCAGCTAAGATAAGAACATGTGCATGAAAAAATAACAGACATGTGCATGACTTCAAATTTGTAGAGCAGCAAATGCAAACCAACATGTCTAATGACCTTCTATGTACTAGCACGAAGGACAGGCGTGCCTAGTGACTTGTATGTACTAGCACAATCACAAAAATGCAGTTGACAGCCACATGATTGAACCTGCTATAGAGCTAACAAAACAAAAATGGGTTGGAGATTTGGTTACATTGGTCAGATAGGCGTCTAAGCATCGTCGGTACCGTGCGAGTGACGTCTAGGTCACCAAGGGTGTTGTGGTTGCGGTGGCTGTTGGCGTCGGGGAAGCAGATCTTGGGCGGTCGATGCTGGTGTAGTCAACGGTGACGACCGTGTAGCTAGTCTAGAGCACTAGACATGTAACTTGTTGAACTATATCCCATCTGATGGACAATGGTGAAGCTTCTCCGGTACAGTTGGGTAGCTTTCGGCGGCGGGAAAGCAGAGAGTGGGCGGTCGACGATGCTATAGGCATAGTCAGCGAGACCACAACTCTGGTGGAGTGGCAGAGAGACCCGGTGAACTAGATCTGATGGGATAGGCGTCAATGAAGCGGCTCAGGTAGGCATGGAATTACCGTCGGGCAGTGCACGCGGTGGTCATGGAGGTGAGGGCGTGGGAGAGAAGCCTAGGATTTTGGGAGGGCGAGCTGGAAAAACTGCGAGAATCGGGACTATGGAGGTAAACAGAAAGGTAATTACCATCATGCCTCCAAGCTACCGACTTTAGCGTGCCCATAGGGCAGTGAAACAATGGGTAGAAAAGGAATTTAACGTCAAAAGTTTTTGAAATGGAGGGGCGCAAAATGCTTCAAAATCGGTCTCTGGTTTTGCCTCTCGATTGAGATTTTGAATTTGGCTAATAATAGAAAAATGGTAATCCCCCGGTCGGAGATTTTGCCTCAAAGTTTTTGAAACGGTGGGGCAGGAAATGCTTCAAGGTCGGTATGTGATTTTGCCGCTCGACAGAGATTTTGAATTTGGCTACTGGATAAATAATAATAGAAAAATGATTCTCCACAATGGGAGATTTTTCCTCAAAGTTTTTGAAACGGCAGGGTGGGAAATGGTTCAAGGTCAATGTGTGAATTTGCCGCCCAATTGAGATTTTGAATTTGGCTACTGGACAAATAATAATAATGTAATAGAAAATTTGTACTCCATGATGGGATATTTTTCCTCAAAGTTTTTGAAACGGTGGGGCGGGAAATGCTCAAGGTCGATGTGTGATTTTGCCGCTCGATAGAGATTTTGAATTTTGCTACAGGACAAATAATAATATTAGAAAAATATTACTCCCCGATTGGAGATTTTGTTCAAACTTTTTGAAATGGTGGTGTGGGAAATGCTTCAAGGTTGGTGTGTGATTTTTCCGCTCGATTGATATTTTGAATTTGGCAAGAGTCCAAGTAATACTAGAAAAATGGTACTCCACCGGTGGGAGATTTTGCCTAAAAATGTTTGAAACGGAGGGGCGCGAAATGCATATGAGTCGGTTGGGATTTTACCGCTCAATTTTATGATTTTGAATTTGGCTAGCGGCGAAGTAATAATGGAAAAAAATAGTTGTAGACTAGTAGGCTATCTGGTCAGGAATTGAAGGCCGAGAGTCACATCAACTAACCATCCATTACATAATTGCGCAGAACATTGGTAAATTTTGCCGCTCAACTGAGATTTTGAATTTGGCTAGAGTACAAGTAATAATTTGAAAAAATGGTACTCCCTATGTTTAGGAATAAAAATTCCCATAGAAAAAATAATGTTGACTCAGGTGAGTCAACATCCCCTGTGCCCGGTACACCAGTAGAAGGAGCAAGAAAGTATGATCTCGTTGTCGCTTTCTCTTTGCTCTAAGAAAAAAATGGACCTTCGCCAGAACGTGTTTCTATGGCCTGGTAATCTAAAGGTAGAGATCCTACTCTTCCTTAAGCGAAGGAGACAAACAAAGTCTTGCCGATGGAAGAAATTCCATCGTCGTAAGGGAAGGCCTTGGTCAATCAACTCACCGCCATTGACCAGGGGAGGGGGGAACAATCTGATGAGCGAGATCCTTCGCGGAATAAAATATTGGATCCTCGGGTAATCTATTTTTCTTGTTGCTTCATAAGAGTGAATCGAATAGATTAAAGTCGCGTTATAAGAGTAATAATTCCGCGGGTCCTTTCCGCTCTAATCAGATAAAGGGGGTAAGGACCCGCTAAGCTCCTACTTTTTCATGTTTACAATCTGGTCCCTCCAATTACTATAGAGATGAACCCAATCCAGAATATGAACCGTAAAAGAAAACACCTACTAAACCAATCACAGGAATACGATTCTGATTACCTATCAGCCAAAGAGGAATTCTTCCAGTAGTATCGGCCATTTCCCCTACTTTCCTCCACATTTTATCAAGTGCTCATGCTAGAGACAAAAACAGTCATGGATAGTTATAAGGACGGTATCCTTCCAAATGGGATAAGAGAATTCTTATTAATCTCTTACGAAATTGTTTGGGCTGTAGGTTTTTACCCTTGATTAAGATTTTGAATTTGTCTATAGTCCTAGTAACAAAAATTATGAGCGAACCCCACCACCCAACCCAGTAATTACATAATCACCATTGCTCATCAGTATGATAGGTCAAACGGAATTTCGCAGTATATGAAAGATTAAACATGGGGCCCAAATATTCCGTGTAGGCGGGAACTTTTTCCTCTCTATTCGGAATTTGAATTTGGTGACAGTCCAAGTAATAACTGCTAGTAGACCATACTTCCCTCTGTTCACGAATCCAAGGCCTGGTCACATCAACTGATCATCCAGGATCTTGCTCAAAGTAGCCTTTTTTTGGATGGAGGAGTAGAAAATTGGATACCATGATCTCGGATTCAAAAATATTATGAGGGACGGCGGGAGGATTTGCGGCTCAAGTACAGTTCTGAATGTGACTACTCTAAGTAATAGAACAGAAAAATTGTATAAGGTCTTTTTTTGCGGGTCATACTCCATCTGTTCATCAATCCATTTAGACGTGAAAGAAAATGTTGAGCTCTGATTCAAAAATGTAGTTCCATTTATCAGATAACGCGTATGAATATGGTGTGCAACAAAGGGATAAGGCATTATTTTGAGAACCTGAACCTTATGATCAATGATCCAGGATAGCAACACTTGTAACATAATGTATTGTATCATACTAGTACATATTGGTGCGTCCACACATAACCAGTTTGTGGCATTTGTTGCACAAAACATAGAAACAATTTATTTTTTGCATCTAGCACAGTTTCTTTTGTGTAACATAAAGATTCATAGTTCATATATATATATTATATAATATCATAAATTAGTCATACATAGTAATAGCATCATCCTAATTTGCTAAAATCTCACGTCAAATCATACTTAACAAGATGAATAAGAGAGAAGCTCAATGTTCATACACCATTATTCATACATGCAAGCTCCATTTATTCATAGATTTTTCATATTGGAGTAAATTACTAGCAAAGTCCACCTATTGATAATCGATACTAATGACCTTGCATCTCCACTAGTTCTTTCATTGAAATTGGCATGTATTTCTTCCCAAAATTGTTGGAAAGGCTGGTCGACTTCAACAATAGTTTGATGATGCCAAGCAAAGTACAAATCATTGTCGTCATCCTTGGATCATGGAGCTTCTCTCTTCTTCACCTTTCTACAAAGAACCATCTAGATTAGAAAATTGATGAGCTTTAACCAAAAATGCTACGAAGAACCCTGGATCTTATCTCTTCCTCACCTTGTTCCGGCGACACGGTTATGGGAAGGTGCCGGTGCGGCTGCTGGTGCTGGTGCTAGATCTAGAGCTAGTGGTGGTGCGGGTGCTCGCAGCGCCGCTCCTGCGAGCTCCGTCGGGGAGTTGCAATGGGGTGTAGTCATGCCGGAGGGTGCTTGGCCTCGGGGATCCGATCGTATCTCGGCAAATCCTAGCCACGGTGCGTTGAATCCGGTGAAGCTTGGTGACGCATTTTTGGCCGGGGAAATGGCTCGTGGCGGCCGATTCTGGTGATGTAGGCTACAAGGAGAAGCAAAGAGGGTATCTGTCACTACTAGGAAAACAGCTATAGGTAGACAGGATATTCTGTGGCATATATGCAAAACCATGAGCCATAGAGAAGTATCAGTGGCGCACTAGTTGAAATGCGCCACAGATACTAAAAACATATGTGGCGCATACCATAGCACATGCGCCACAAAAGTTAGGTGGGACCCATCAGCCGGGGTGGGGTGATACACCTTCTGTGGCGCATAATGACATATGCGCCACTGAAGAGACTAGATTTGTGGCGCATATTTCCTTATGCGCCACAGAAAGTGGAGGTGGGCCCCACCACAGAATCTATTTGACCCACTTTCTATGGCGCATGTGTGGATATGTGCCACATATATGTTTGATTTCTGTGGCGCATATCCACACATGCGCCATAGAAACCTAACCTGGTTCCCACCACTTTAACCTGCACGACATTGTTCTATGGTGCATTTTGCTATATGCGCCACATAAATTTTACCATCTGTGGCGCATTTCTACCATATGTGCCACACATGAGGGCATATAGATCCATGTGAAAAAGGTGGCAAGCTCCCACCCTATCTATCCACCACCACCCATTTCACATCTCTTCTTCCTTTCTACCTCCTCCTAGCTCGTCTTCCTCCTCCCTCCCACCCCATTTTGCCCATAGTTTCTTCATTTTTTGGTAACTAAACGTACTTTAGTCCATAGATTGGTAAGTTGGAATCCTCCCTCCAACATGTAGATTTAAAAGTTCCTTACTTTTCTCTATCACATCTCTATTTGTTTACTAATTTCCTCTCCACCAACTGGTAGATCTATTTGTCCACAGTCTCTCATCGCGCGGTCTCGTCTCGCTATTATTGAGTCTACTAGGTGAGTACTTGGCCATGAACATGTAGGTGAAGCTTGTCGCGTGGGTGGTGTGTGTGCGATGCATGGTGAGACCATGCTTGTGTGGTGCATGAATGTTTGCATTGGAAGGAAGTTTTTTGTTGATTGCTTGTTGTGGTCCCAGCTGGTGTGGTGCATGGATGTTTGCCGAAATATTGATTCATTTCCATTTCGGAAAATTTTTGCACTACCCATATGTCCTATTTTTGGAAAGGTCTTGCCAAATTTTTCTAGCTAGCATTCATGCATGTGTGTGTGCATATGGTGTGGTTCTAACCTATGCTCTCTGTTGTGACCGCTCAGGCAACCATGGTCCTCACAATGAGCGAAGGTCGAATTGATAGGTACAAGAAATACGCCAAGGAGGACATGATTCTGAACAACAAGCCGATGATAAGATGTCCATGTCGAACATGCAAACTACAGCGCTGGATCAACCCTGATTCTGGACAATTGGAGGGTCACCTGCTCAGACGCGGTTTCATGCGCGACCTCAATGAGGTGCCGGTGGGACATGGTGGTCACGAAGACATGGGAGGGAGAGAAGACGAAGAGTCTACCGGGCATGATCATCATGACGAAGGACATGACGGCAGGCATGATCAGCATCAAGAAGGAGATGGCGACGGGCATGATCATCATGAAAAAGGAGATGCCAGCCGGCATGATCAGCATGAAGAAGGAGTCGGGAGGAAGATGCTGCACTAGCGGCCACGACAACAGGTGACAGCGCGACATGCGCTACAGCAATACTCGCCTCACCGACAAGCACCGCGGTGAGGTGAGTCGATTTGTCTCTAACGCTAGTTACGGCCAACGCGAACTGAAGAACTTCCGCTGCAATGGAGGAAACTACCGTGACAGCGGAAACTACCATGCCAACAATGCGACGATTCTGAAATTCGACCTGGCCGCCCTGCTCAACCAGCACTGCGTATACCACAGCAGGGAGGGAAAACCTGCCACCCACACCACCGCAGACTGCTATTGTCTAAAGGAGATCGAAAAGGCAAGGCAAGCAAGGGAGGACCCCAATAACAACCCACCAAGGGACAACGGCAATGCCTCGGGTTTGGAAACGCCTTCGGCTCGCTACACACCTTCACCGGGCTCGGCACCAAACGCGAGAAGAAGGTGCTCACCCGTGCAGTCGCATTCAATGGGGTGACCCAAGTCGACATCCCCCGCTTCCTCAACTGGTCCGAGCAAAGCATCACCTGGAGTCACCAGGATCACGCGCCCAGGATCGAGTACCTAGGGCGAGTCGCCCTGGTGGTTAGGCCCAAAGTGGCTGACTACTGGCTACCGAAGACGCTAATGTACGGAGGAATCTCCATCAACACCATGTACTTGGACCATTCAAGAGGCTCCACCTCCCGGAGTTAGCGATCGAGCTGACACTCACCACATTCCACGACATCGTCCCTGGTTAGAAGGCGTATCCGATCAGCAAGGTGACGAAGCCAGTCACCTTTGGCACACCAGCAAACTTCCGCACTGAGCGGATCGTCTTCGAGCTGGTGAACTTCCACAAGCCTTACCACTACGTCCAAGGGCTCCAGGCGTTCGCCAAGTTCATGGCGACCCCGCACTAGGCTTACAACATGATGAAGCTCCCAGGGCCAAGCAGCAGCATCACCGTCCACGGCGACCCCGACATGGTCGTGGAGTGCGAAGACAAAGGGGCCGAGCTCGCCGACACAGTCATCGCTGTGGAAACAAACCACAAGGACGAGCTCATGAAATACGCGAGCAACATCGACAAGGACGACCCCACCATACTAGAGAAGCCAACCGCCGTGAGTTCCACCTTCGAGGCAACCACGCACACCCGCACCATCGAGGTCGTTCCAGGCGACTCCAGCCAGATGGTCACTATCAGGGCGCACATGAGCCCCGCATAGGAAAGCATGCTCATCGGGTTCCTACGTGAGAATCGAGACATCTTTGCATGGAAACCATCTGACATGCCTCGTGTCCGGAGGGAACTCGCTATGACAAACTCAACGCCGACCCCAAAGTGTGACTAGTGAAGCAGTCGATGCGGCCCTTCAATGAAGAGTCATTGACCAATCGCCGAAGAAGTACAGCGCCTGCTAGCCGCAGGCTTCATTCGGCCCATCAAGTACTCCAAGTGGCTGGAAAACCCGGTCCTGGTCCTGAAAAAGAACAACACCTGGAGAATGTGTATCGACTACACCAACCTCAACAGCGCCTTCCCGAAGGAGGAGTTTGTCCTACCGTGCATCTACCAGATCATCAACTCGACCGCGGGATCGGAGTCGCTGTGCTTCCTTGACACGTATTCTTGCTACAACTAGATCAAAATGGCGGTCGAGGATGAGGAGAAGACGGCGTTAAGCATGCCATTTGGAGCCTTCTGCTACATGGCCATGACGTTCAGCCTCAAGAACACCGGCGACACCTACCAAAGGTTCATGCAGGAATGCCTCGCGGACCAAATTGGCCGCAACATCCATGTCTACATCGACGACATGGTGGTTAAATCCACCCACGAGGACGACCTACTCGCCGACCTGGCCGAGACCTTCGCAAATCTGCGGAGGTACAACATCAAGATCAACCCAGGAAAATGCACCTTCGGCGTCCCCACCGGACATCTCCTGGGATACGTGGTCTCCAAGCGAGGCATCGAGGAAAACCCCACCAAGATCGACACCATCGCGTGCCTCGGGAAACCCGAGTGCCTGCGCGATGTCCATAAGTAGGCCGGGCGAGTCGTGGCTCTCAGTCACTTCATTCCCCGGTTTGGTGAGAAGGCAATGCCCCTCTACTGCCTGATGCGCAAGAATCCCACATTCCAATGGGACGCAGAAGCAGACAACGCACTCAAGCCACTCAAAGAAGTGCTACTCGCGGCTCCACTACTCGCCGCCCCAATCGACAAACTGCGACTTCAGGTGCCCCTGGAGCGAACCCCAGGATGTTGGGTCGAAGAGCTCCCCTCCGTAATATGGGGCATTCGCACCTCCGTCAACCGCTCCACGGGGTTTACACCCTTCTTCATGGTATACGGTGCTGAGGCTGTAATGCCAACCGACCTGGAGCACGATACACCTCGAGTCGTCAAATACGTCGAGGCGGCAAACGAGATCGCCCGCCAAGAAGGAATCGATCAGCTCGATGAGGCACACGACCTAGCTTGCTCCCGCACTGCCATCTACCAGTAGGGACTCCACCGCTACCACAGTCGCCGAGTCCGGACCCGCACCTTCCAGGAAGGCGACCTAGTCCTACGACTAGTCCAGGATAACAAGGGCATGCACAAGCTCTCGCCCCCATGGGACGGGCCATTCGCCATAGGATGAGTCCTCGGCAACAACGCCTACTACCTCATCGACATACGAGGCAATGGCTAGCTCGAGGTCAGGAGGCCATGGAATTTAAACCTCCTCTAAAAGTTCTATACATAGAACTCAAACTTGTACTCAGCTGCTATATAATGAAATACATTCAGATCGCACAAATTGTGTCCACTCGCCATATTCTTATGCCACTAGCACTCATACATTCAGCAATATGCTACCTATGGAAGTCAACCCTTGGTCGAGCAACCGGCATGGCTAAGTGGTGCGACCCAAGGGCACTGAAGATATTCGGGCCTTGTGTCGTCCATGAACACGCCACCATCGGAGTCGCCTCGCTCGACTGGCCTACCTGGCTAAGACGACCGATAAACGCTTCTCACAGCCACCTGTCCTCCCCATCCTCACGCAAAGCGACTCGAACAGTTAAGTACCACGCACAGGGACTTCGCAATAAGAAAACCTCAAACGGCTCGGGAACACACCAAGTAAGAGAGCTGCCTTGGACTCGCCACGCGACTGGCTTTCCGAGCCAGGGGTAGAGACGCGTTACAAACAACGTATCAGATCCTACGATGGACACGCGCCTAGAACGGCTAAGTACCATGCTCGGGGACTCGTCTAAAGCGACCCCACTTGCGCCCGGGAAAGTGACTGGCCCTACGCGCCACGACAAACCAGCCCCAACCAAAACGAAAACTCAAAGAAAACACACATGCACATAAACGAGTTATACCCCATTAAAAGGGCGGACGCGCTCGGAGACTCGCTCAAATAAAAATAAACATATAACACACTTGATCATACATTGCGAGTCGATTGACTCCTCTTACTTCCATACATATGTATTGTTCACATTACAAAAGTGGCCACTTGGCATAATTTACAAAAGCCCCCTAGGGAAACGATCTATTTTGCAGGCTTGATACGTCCAAAACGTATCTACTTTCCCGAACACTTTTGGTTTCTCCTCTATACTTGTGTGATTTGGATGCAACTAATGCGAACTGACGCTGTTTTTAGCAGAATTGCCTTGGTGTCTACTTTTTGTGCAGAAAATCAACTATCAGGAGAAATCCCGGAAAATATGCCAAAAATCCTATTTTACCCGAAGACTCCAGGAGCCAGAATACGAGACGGAGAAGAGCACTCGGGTGGCCACACCACCTGCTGGCGCGGGCCAGGCTAGGTGCATTTGTCACATATGCGCCTCGCCTATCTAACATATTGGAGGCGCATATTACCAGGATGCGCCTCGCATAATATGGGGGTGCCAGCTTTCGTCCGTACAGATGCTAGAGGAGGCACATCCTACAAATATGCGCCTCACCTATTTAAGTACTAGAGGCGCATGCTTGGCTGGTGCGCCTCACCTATTTTATCAGAGGCACATATAGTATAAATGCGCCTCTAATGTGCATGTCTCCTATAGCCTTTTCTCTAGTAGTGCACCATGTTCTAGAACCATCATGTCACCACCCTAAAAATTTAATAGCATAGTAGGTTGTATTCTTAGTATGTGTAGATAGTTATTATTAATAGACTTAAAGTATGCATTTTTCTCTAACAAAACTATTGGTTAGTAACACCTTAATGCTTGTTAAATTACAATTCATATAGACCGTTGGGCTGTTAAATCCATTGGTTCAGAGCAGCTGGATTCATGTTGAATAGTACCTATAGAGCAAACTCCACCATGTTCTAGAACCATCATGTCACCACCCCCAAAATTTCATAGCATAGTAGGTTGTATTCTCAATATGTGTAGATAGTCTTCATCACAATGAATGTTATGCACAAAACTCAAACCACACTTCTCCATCATTCTAGAATCTTCTCTCTCGTTTCTCTAGACCATGTTACCGAAGTTTTCAAGTTTTCGATAGCTAATAACCTTTGACTTATATATGATGATACAAAGTACAAGCATCAAATATACACCCATACGTTATAGATGTTGATCAAATTTGTAAATTTTTGTGCTTTACCCATACTATAATGGAGCAGTTTTGAATAGGATCCATAGCACCAATCCTGACCGTTGGGCTATTAGATCCAGAGCAGCTAGATTCGTGTAGTATTACCTAGAGAAAACTCCACCATGTTCTAGAACCATCATGTCAGCATCCCCAAAATTACATAGCACAATAGGTTGTATTTTCAATATGTGTAGATAGTTATTATTAATTCTTATATTATATTACCACTATATAGTCTACGAATAACTTTGAATATTGACCGTTGGATTAAGAGTCGTGAATCCCAACATTTCTAGCCGTTGGATCTTCTTTTCCATTCTAGCATCTAGAAGATTCTATTTTTTCAACGGTCTAGAAGATTTTATTGATAGCATTCATCACAATGAATGCTATGCTCAAAACTCAAAACACACTTCTCCATCATTCTAGAATCTTCTCCCTCATTTCTATAGACCATGTTACCAAAAATTTCGTGTTTTAGATCTCCACTACTATAATGGAGTAGTTTTGAATTGGATCCATAGCACCAATCCTGACCATTGGGCTGTTAGATCCAATGGTTCAGAGTAGCTAGATTCGTGTTGAATAGTACTTAGATCAAACTCCACCACGTTCTAGAACCATCATGTTACCACCCCCAAAATTTCATAGCATAGTAGGTAGTATTCTCAATGTGTAGATAATTATTATTAATAGACTTAATTCGTGCATTTTGGGGGTGGTGACATGATGGTTCTAGAAGATGGTGGATTTTGCTCTAGGTCTATACTACTCAACACGAATCATGTTGCTCTGAACCATTGGATCTAACAGCTCAACAGTCAGGATTGGTGCTATGGATCCAATTCAAAACTCCTCCACTATAGTAGTAGAGAGAATACAGCCTACTGGGTTATGAAATTTTGGGGGTGGTGGCATGATGGTTCTAGAACATGCATGGTGGAGTTTTTTCTAGGTATTAATCAACACGAATCCATCTTCTCTGAACCATTGGATATAATAGCCCAACAGCCAGGATTGGTGCTATGGATCCAATTCAAAACTACTCCATTATAGTAGTAGAGATAGAGATAACTTACCACTATATAGTTAACGAATAACTTTGAATATTGACTGTTCGATCAAGACTCGCGAATCCCAAAATTTCCAGCCATTGGATCTTCTTTTCCATTCTAGCATCTAGAAGATTCTATTGATAGTCTTCAACATAATGAATGCTATGCACAAACCTCAAAACACACTTCTCCATCATACTAGAATCTTCTCCCTCGTAGCTAATAATCGTTGACTTTTGCATGATCTTATCTTACCACTATATAGTGTACGAATAACTTTGAATGTTGACCGTTGGATAAAGATTCGCGAATCCCAGCATTTCTAGCTGTTGGAGCTTCTTTTCCATTCTAGCATCTAGAAGATTCTATTGATAGTCTTCGTCATAATGAATGCTATGTACAAACCTCAAAACACACTTCTCCATCATACTAGAACCTTCTCCCTTGTTTCTCTAGACCATGTTATCAAAAATTTCATGTGTTAGGTAGCTAATAATCTTTGACTTCTACATGACATACAAAGTACAAGGACCAAACATACATCCATACTTTATAGATGTTTATCAAATTTATAATTTAGTGTGCTTTACCAATTATAATTTTATACAGTGACGATATGTCATACGTCTACTATCTGAGTCTCACGTGCAAGGCACGTGCAACTTACTAGTAATAGCTAAAGCAAAAAAATTGATGAACATATATAAAGTATGGGTGTATATTTTTGGTTCTTGTACTTTGTATATCATGTAGAAGTCAACGATTATTAGCTATCTAAAACATTAAAATTTTAGTAACATGGTCTACAGAAATGAGGGAGAAGATTCTAGAATGATGGAGAAGTGTGTTTTGATTTTTGTGCATAGCATTCATTGTGATGAAGACTATCAATAGAATCTTTTAGATGCTAGAATAATGGAAAAGAAGATCCAACGGCTAGAAATGTTGGGATTCGCGAGTCTTGATCCAACGGTCAATATTCAAAGTTGTTCGTACACTATATAGTGGTAAGATCATGTAGAAGTCAACGATTATTAGCTATCTAAAACATGAATTTTTTAGTAACATGGTCTAGAGAAACGAGGGAAGAGATTCTAGAATGATGGTGAAGTGTGTTTTGAGTTTTGTGCATAGCATTCATTGTGATGAAGACTATCAATAGAATCTTCTAGACCGTTCAAAAAAAAGAATCTTCTAGATGCTAGAATGGAAAAGAAGATCCATCGGCTGGAGATGTTGAGATTCACAAGTCTTGATCCAACAGTCAATATCCAAAGTTATCCGTACACTATATCTCTACTACTATAATGGAGCAGTTTAGAATAGGATCCATAGCACCAATCCTGACCGTTGGGTTGTTAGATCCAATGGTTCATATTAGCTGGATTCATCTTGAATAGTACCTAGAGAAAACTCCACCTTGCATGTTCTAGAACCATCATGTCACCATCCAAAATTTCATAGCATAGTAGGCTGTATTCTCAATATGTGTAGATAGTTATTATTCATATGCTTAATGTATGCATTTTTTCTCTAACAAGACTTAAAGTATGATGGTTCTAGAACATGGTGGAGTTTTCTCTAGGTACTGTTCAACACGAATCCATCTACTCTGAGCAATTGGATCTTATAGCCCAACTGTCAGGATTGGTGCTATGTATCCAATTCAAACACGCTAGAGACTCTTGTCAAGAAAAAAAGGAAAAATCAGGCCACACACACAGCGTGGCCGTACCAAGGCACACGTGCCACGCAGTGGGATGAGGGAGCGATCATCCGGCCAGTGCACGCGAGGCACTGCACAGGACGGGAGAGAGAGGATGGACGGTGAGAGGCATCGAAGGAGAGAGAAAACATAGTAGTACTACTAGTAGTACTGTGCTACTAGTAGTAGGTACATGTACCTCGTGTCAGAAACCCGTCAAACTTGCTTTACTCTGACATTGCACCGCCTTCAACTCCTTCGCTACTCTCGCGTTTCCTCCTGTTTATATCCTTCCACATCGTACATTTTCAGCGGTGCCAAATTGAGTTTTGTCTTCCCTAGCTCGGTGCCCTCACGCTGCAGGAGCGGTGCCACCATAAATTTCCGGGGCACCAAAGCACCTACGTGCACCGATGCCACAAACCAAAAAACAATAAACAATTGGTCCTCGCTCCCTTCTCCCCCAAAGCAACTAGCGTGAATCCTTGTGTAGGAGACTTGATTATATTTTCCCAGCTGAGTTTAGCCATAGTGCAGTCCCAACTTCTCTGCCTAGCGGTGCCCTCCGCTTTGAGGCTGGTACCATATTTTTTCACCATGGCATCGGTGGTTAGGTGGCAACTTTTTGGTCAATTTGGCACCGACTACATTGTGGAAGGCCAATAATCTCTTCTCTCTCTTTGTTGTTTCTTCCTTTTTTCTTTGGCAGCTTTGGGGTCAATTTTTTGGTGCCCCTAGTTCAGTAGAAGTACGAACTACTCAAGTTTTGCACAATAGTCCTTTTTTCTGTGAAAATTGGGTCTAGGGCATTTAGATCTGAAATATTCGTGTGCAAAATAATTCTGGTCACTGGGAACTTTTTCTTTTTCTTTCTAATGAGGAATCTGCCCCGAAGTACCAAGAAGGTGCTCGTTATAATCCAAGGGTGAGCATAAAAATTACATAGTGGTCCAAAAATAAAACCAAAGTACATCTGGGACCTACACTTTTACAACACGGGACCTAAAGATATAACTCAGAAATTTGAACATGTTTTTCCTAATACTAGTTCGAAACTCCCACCCTAGCATTATTGTATACCATGGCAAGACACACCCATCTACCAAATATGGGAACATTACCATGAACTATGATGTAGATACGGCCATGACCTAATCGGTCGTTTGTCTCGAGAAAACCTCGAGTGTTTAGGCCATATCTAATGTGACTACGACTTTTTTGAATGTTTCAAATCTCATGTTTACCATTTTTTCATGGCTGGTACTACAAACGAGAGGATGTCATGTGGACCCTTTTCATTTATTAATTTTTCTTTATATTCTTTGTTTCTTAAATCTATGTAAGAGTTGCCAGCATGCAAATTCAAATATATCAAGATATTGAGTCGTTCAGAAATCTCGGCGATTTGCAAGATATTGACCCACAGTGTACACCTTCAAAATAGTTTCATAGTATAACTTCAAGAGGAAGCTTTGTGAGTCTCTATGTGTGTGTGCTTCTTCATCTCGGGGTGTGACATGGAGCAACAAGAGTAGTATATCTTACCACTATCTAAACTTTCCATTATCTTACCACTTTATAGTGTATGAATAACTTTGAATGTTGACCGTTGGATCAAGACTCGCGAATTCCAACATTTCCTTCCGTTGGATCTTATTTTCCATTCTAGGGCATCATGTTTGATTCAAAGGATTTACATGGGAAATTTATAGGATTAAATCCCATAAGAATTTTTTCTATAATGGTTGTTTGATTTTTATGATTATTGATTCCTATAGGAAATTTTCCTAGGGAATCCTTTCTTAGAATCCTTTGTTTCCTTTGGTGGAATCAAACAAACAATCTTGCATATATATATATGGGTTCCTATAGGATATAAGTGGGCATGAAATTGTAATCCTATTTTTTCCTATTCGTATGCCTTTCCTATCCTACGAATCAAACAAGCCCCTCACATCAAGAAGATTCTATTGATAGTCTTCAGCATAATGAATGCTATGCACAAACCTCAAAACACACTTCCCCATCATACTACAATCTTCTCCCTCGTTTCTCTTGACCATGTTAGCAAAACTTTGAAGTGTTTAGTAGCTAATAATCTTTGACTTCTACATGATGATACAAAAGTACAAGAACTAAAGTAATAAACACCCATACTTATTATCTTATCTTACCACTATATAGTGTAAGGATAACTTTGAATATTGACCATTAGATCAAGACTCACGAATCCCAATATTTCCAACCGTTGGATCTTCTTTTCCATTCTAGCATCTAGAAGATTCTATTGATAGTCTTCATCACAATGAATGCTATGCACAAAACTCAAAACACACTTCTCCAACATTCTAGAATCTTCTCCCTCGTTTCTCTGAACCATGTTACAAAAAAATTCAAGTATTGGATAACTAACAATCGCTGACTTCTACATGATATACTGTACAAAGTACAAGAACCAAATATACACCCATACTTTATAGATGTTGATCAAATTTATATTTTTTTCTGCTTTACCTGTACTATAATTTTATATAGTGATGATATGTCAGACGTCTATTATCTGAGTCTCACGTGCAGGGCACGTCCATTTTACTAGTAATATATATATATATATGTTTATCAAATTTATTAATTTTTGTGGTTTACCTATTATAATTAAGAGCTACATCCATAAAGTACCAGGTGTGTATTTGGTTCTTTGTACTTTGTATCATGTAGAAATCAACCTACTATTAGTTACCTAGTACCCGACATGCTCTATAGAAATGACGAAGATGATTCTAGAATTACCGAGAAGTGTGTTTTGAAGTTTGTGCATAACATTCAGTGCACTAAAGAACATCAATAGAATCTTCTAGATGCTAGAATGGATTCAAGATCAACTAAATTTTATTTAGCAGTGTTGGGATTTGCTAGTCTTGATCCAACGGTAAAAGTTCAAAGTTATTTGTACACTATATAGTGGTAAGATCAGATTATATAATAGGTTAAGCTCAAAAAGTTTTAAATTTGATGGACATCTATAAAGTATGGGTGTATATTTGTCTCTTGTACTTTGTATCATGTTGAAGTCAACATAGAAGTAAATGTTTGTTAGCTATACCTAGTACTTCAAATTTTGGTAACATCGTCTATAGAAATGTCTAAAATATTCTAGAATGATAGAGAAGTGTTTTGAGGCTTGTGCACATAGCATTCATTGTGCTAAAGACTGTCAATAGAATCTTCTTCTAGATGCTAGAATGGATTGAAGATCTAACAGTATGCAATGTTTGGATTTGCCAGTCTTGATCAACAATCAAAGTTCAAAGTTATTCATTCGTATAATATATAGTTGTAAGATTATATAATAGGTAAAGCTCAGTAAATTATAAATTTGATCTTCATCGTCTATAAAGTATATGGGTGTATATTTGCTTCTAGTACTTTGGAAGTGGTTGGTTCCTAGCCACAATTTGTCAAGCCAAAGTTTGACAATTTGGTATGTGTTTGTTTTTTGCCATAGTTTGGCTTGCCACATATTATTAAACACTAGCAGCGTTTATTGTGCTAAAGACTATCAATAGAATGTTCTAGGTGCTAGAATGGAAAAAAGATCCAACATCTAGCAATATCTGGATTTACTTGTCCTTATCTAATAATGGTCAATGTTAAAAGTTATTCGTACAGTATATAGTGGTAAGATAAGATAACATATATAAGTTTGGCAATTTGGTATGTGTTTGATTTTTTTGCCACATTTTGGCTTGCCACACTTTATTAAACACTAGCAACATTTATTGTGCTAAAGATTATCAATAGAATGTTGTGGATGCTAAAATGGAAAAAAAGATCCAACATCTAGCAATATTTGGATTTGCTTCTCTGGATCTAATGGTCAATGTTCAAAGTTATCCTACACTATATAGTGGTAAAATAAGATAAGATACGTCCCATCACATTTGGTGCACTTCATCAACAAGATCTGGCTAAAGTGAGCACCACGCTGATTTCCTTTGTTAAGCAAGTACAAGTGTTCTAGTACTCCGTACAAAGAGTATGCCTCGACTAGTGGGTGGAGAATGAGAGCCAGACCATACTGCTTTTCCATGCTTATTTTCAGGGCCCTCTGTATTACTAGTAAATTTCATGTACCCTGCACGTGAGACTCAGATAATAGACATCTGACATATCATCACTATATAAAAATATAATAGGTAAAGAAGAAAAAATATAAATTTGAACAATACCAATAAAGTATGGGTGTATATTTGGTTCTTGTACTTGTATATCATGCAGAAGTCAACGATTATTAGCTATCTAAAACTTGAAATTTTTGGTAACATGTCTAGAGAAATGAGGGAGAAGACTCTAGAATGATGGAGAAGTGTGTTTTGAGTTTTGTGCATAGCATTCATTGTGATGAAGACTATCAATAGAATCTTCTAGATGCTAGAATGGAAAAGAAGATCCAACGGCTGGAAATGTTGGGATTCACGAGTCATGATCAAACGGTCAATATTCAAAGTTATTCATAAACTATATAGTGGTAAGATAAGAAATATGTGGACTTGGATGTAATTTTTATTGAGGTCCCTGATGTAACATGCACTTCCATTGACCATGTTAAGTTGTGAACTGAAGTATCTAGCTTCTTCGAGGCCCACCCTACTTGAAAAAATTCCACAACCCCACATTTCTTACCACTATATAGTGTACCCATAACTTTAAATATTGACCGTTGGACTGAGAATTATAAAGAAACCACATGGTCCACTGTCCACTCTATGTGATAATTGGGACGTTGGCATTTTCTTTTAACTTTGTTAGAGCATCTCTAGAAGATACCGCATATCCCTATGTACCGCAAAATAACCGCACGTTTGCGGTACGAGGTGGGAAAATTGGTCATTCGATATACCCTAAACTGTACCGCATCCAAAGAAAAATTACGGTTTCCCGCAAACAGACGCTTCCGTGCTGCATATATACTGCACCGAGGGTTTGTACCGCATCCTGGCATGTCTGTTGGCGGGAGGGAAGTTTCCCCATTCCCGCTTCCCGCTCACAGCCGCCACCATCGTCAGCCATTTCCACCCCCAAATATCCCTCTCCTTCGTCCCATCACTCTGCCACCGTCCCCACAGCCATGGCTAGACCCAATCTGAATTACTACGAGGCGTCGATGTTCGCCCACCATGGTATCCTTGCACCGCCTCACACGACGATTTATGCAGGCTTCGAGCTCATCCACTTTGGGGTGCCGATGGCGCCCGTTCCACACGGTGCCGAGCTGTATCGCCGAATCAAAGATAGCCACCTCGAACTGCCGGACTGGAAGCAAGCAATGCCCGATACGTGGTTGCGAGCTCCTATTGACATAGGCTATTCAAGCTAGAGCACATGGCGGCGCTTGCCATCTACCTCGAACACCAGTGCAAGGTCCACCCCGACAATCGCAACACCGAAGCTAGGGCGCAATTCTGGGCGGTACCTGGGTGCACAATCAGCACTGCCATAAACGATGTGATCCGGGATGTTTTCATGCGGTAGGCTAACCGCACCGGAATCATCGAGATTTCCGATAGCAGCAGCGACGAGGAGGAGGCAAAGGACCACCGCATGGTGGACCGCGAAAGCGAGATAGTCGATTAGGGTTCCCATTTAATCATTCGCTATGTCGCTTTGTTCGCATTTAATCATTTGATGTGGATTGAAAAACTAGAATCCATGGTGTTTGCTAGTTCATACCCCGATGAATTCAGTGCTTTGTGGTACAAATAACTTTGCGGTATAGGTGACGAGGCGAAACAGATGCTGCAAAACTAAACGGTGAAATGGAATATTCTGTTTTGCGGTACGATTTTATAGCAAAGATGCGATGGGTTCTTTACACGAGGTATAGAATACGGGAGTAGTAAAATGCAATGAGATGGGGGGAGTAATTTCTAGCGCCCTAGTTATTGTAGCCCCTAATTTCTGGCATCTACCTTTTCTCTCTGCATGCGGTAGAGCACGAAGGAAAAAATAAACCAATGGGGAGACAATTAAGGTGCAGTTAAAAGGCTAGCTCTAATAACATTCCCAAGATTTTCTCACCGATTTTCAAGGCCACGTATTGGCTATGCGAGAGGCCGCACAATTATCAAGATAAGCATACAGGCTTGATTAGGTAGGCACTTAATACTTGAAGGTCAACTATATCGGTGGTAGTAGCTTTCTACCATTGATTGCTTGTACGAGTACTACTACTAGTAGTATATATGTACTACACTTCCAAAAGCAAGACTACAAAAGTACCTAGACTGAGCAGCGGTGGAATCCGTCGCAGAGCAATATCTAGAGAGAGAGAGAGAGAAGGAAAGATGGAGGTTGTGTGGGAGAGCGCCATCCGTCTGATAGAGAAAGCCAGGGAGGCCGACCCCCAGGTCGACTCTTTGCAGCGCCTCCATGTCGTGATAGCACGCGCCATGGCACACACCCATTCTGACGCCATCTTCACAACCTGGTCAAGAAGACGGTGGACTCATTCCTCACCAGGTTCGACGTTGCTAGAGGCATGGTGGATGACCTCACTACCCACCTTCATGCCATGCACCGTGACACATACCCAACAGGTACTTTGCCACAATGCATGCTACCGGTAGCGATATCGTTTTCTTCTATGGACTTCATTCATCTAGACTACCTATAAATGACTTTTAGCCATAATTTTTGGTCCAGGTTGTTGCCACGCTCACTGATACGTTGCAAATGTATCTATAATTTTTGATGTTCCATTCTTGGTTTTATCTACTTTCTTATGTTTTGTCCACACTTTGGAGTACTTTTCATATGATTTCTTGGACTAACCCATTAACAAGAGCCACAGTGCCAGCTGCTTGTTTTCTGCTATTTTTGGTTTCAGGAAGTCAGAAAATGAATATTCTCGGAATTGGACAGGACAAAAGCCAAAGTCACTATTTTACCGGGAGACATCTGGATCCAGAATACGAGACGGAGAGGGGCTGGGGCCTGGCCACACCACCTGGCCACGCGGCCAGGCCTGGCTCGTGCTAGGGGGTGGTATGGCCGCCCCAGGCACCCCTCAGCCTCTCCTTCCGCCTATATATTGCCCCTTATATGGAAACCCTAAGTACCCGATCAAAATTCCACGAAAGAGTCTTTAGCCGCTGTCATCTCCATCCCTAGACCGGGAGGGATCTGAAGCTCTTCCCGGCACCCTGCCGGAGAGGGGAATTCACCCTGGAGGCCTTCTTCATCATCATGCAAGCCTCTGGTGTGATGCGTCAGTAGTTCATCTCTGGAGTACGGGTCCATGTAGTAGCTAGATGGCTGGTTCTCCTCCTTTGTGCTTTCATGTCTAGATCTTGTGAGCTCCGTTCATGATCAAGATCATCTATTTGTAATTCTGCATGTTGTGTTTGTCGGCATCCGATGGATATTGAGATGCTATTTCAGATTGATTATTGATTCTATCATGTCTTTGTTATTTGTGATCTTGCATGCTTTACGTTGTTAGTAGCCATCTTGGCCAAGTATATGCTAGCAACTCCAAGAGTTAGTATTTATGCTCTATAGTGGGTTCATGCCTCTGGTAATCTGGGGAAGTGACCAAAATCTCTAAGGTACTAGATGTGTTGTTGCTACTAGGGAGAAAACAACAATCCTTTGTTCATAGAACAATCGTATTGTTTACTTTACACGCAATTCATAATGCAATAATCTGTGGCTTGCAACTTAATACTGGAGGGGGTTCGGATGATAACCTGAAGGTGGATTATTAGTCATAGATGCAGTTGGATGACGGTCTATGTATAATGTTGTAATGCCCAATCAAGTTTCAAAGGAGTCAAGATGATTAGTATATGCGTGTATGCTTTCTTGATGTTTGTCAATTGCCTCGTTGTAATTTGTTCACCCAACATGTTATCTATCTTAAGGAGAGCCACCTCTAGTGAACTATGGACCCCGGTCCTTTCTTTTACATTCAATCTACAAACTATTTACTGCTTTGTGTTTATTTTCTGCAAACGATTACTTCCTTCCATTCGATACGTTTAATCCTTTGTTTTCAGAAAAACCGTTGAGCTTGACAACCTCATCGCAAGTTGGGGACAGAGTTTTGTGGTTGTGTTGTGCAGGTCTTCACGTTGCTGCTGGCACCGGTAGTGCGCCCTGCCAAAGTTCAGCTAGCAACACCTTTGGGGTGTTTCCTTGCTCCTACTGGATTGATAACCTTGGTTTCATACTGAGGGAAACTTACTGTTGTGCTCATCATACCTTCCTCTTGGGGTTCCCCAACGAGCTCGATATATTTTGGGCCAGCACTCACCCCTTCCTTGGCTGGTCTCTCTGGAGACGATTTGTTCCATGCACTGATGGTCCTACATCTTTCCGAGGCTTTTCCCGCCACACCAGAGGACATCTACATGGAGGTAGCTGTTATCACACAGCATCTTGCACAGGACGACGAGCTGGACCTCTTCATCAGCCTCCTTGAGCAGTGTGTATTCCAGGGCACGTCGGGCGTGAACAACGCCTTCATGTCCGCCATCCTCCATCGCAGGGATATCCTCGACAGCTTTGCAAAAAAACATGTCAATCTGGTAGGTACCATTGCTCCTCGGGGTGTGGGAAACTGAGGTTCAAGACGAAGGGCATCTCAAGGATTTCAATGTAATTTTAGTTTTTGTTGAGGTTCTTTGTACTGTTTGATGTTTCTTTTAATGCCAGAATCCTTTTCGCAAAAAAAGGAGAAGGGAAGACGTATGATGATGCTCCATGGTTACTGTCACTGTGTCATTTATATGGGCAGATCACATGTGGGATTAACAAACATTATATTTTTATTAACCAATAGTCTTCATAGAGAAAAAAGGCATACATTAAGTCTATTAATAATAACTATATACACATATTGAGAATATAGCCTACGGTGCTATGGACTTTTTTTGGGTAGGGGTGTGACATGATGGTTCTAAGCATGGTGGAATTCGCTCTGGCTGTTGTTCAACACCAACACATAGAGCAGGACATTGTGAAATATGCGATGTCCTCTTCCTATATATGCACACCAAGGTAGCTGACCAACACGCTAGAGACACTTGTCAAGAAAAAAAGGAAAAAACAGGCCACACACACACAACGCGGCCGTACCAAGGCACACGTGTGCGGCACCACGCAGTGGGACGAGGGAGAGATCAGCGGGCCCGTGCGCGTGGGGCAGTGCACAAGAGGGGAGAGAGAGGATGGATGGTGAGAGAAAGCGAAGGAGAGAGAAAACATAGTAGTACTACTAGTAGTACTGTGCTACTAGTAGTAGGTACCTGTACCTCGTGTCAGAAACCCGTCAAACTAGCTTTACTCTGACATCGCACCGTCTTCAACTCCTTCGCTGCTCTCGCGCTACCTCCCGTTTATACTATCTAATAATATATTCTCGCTCTTTTTTTTCTCCGTTTTTTCTTTGGCAGCTTTGGGGTTAATTCTCTGGTACCCCTGGTTCAGTAGAAGTACAAACTACTGAAGTTTTGCACAATAGTCCTTTTTTCTGAAAATTGGGTCTGAGGCATTTAGATCCAAAATATTCGTGCGCAAAAAATAATTTAGGTCACTTGGAACTTTTTATTTTTCTTTCTAACGAGGAATCTTCCCCGAAGTACCAAGAAAAACTAAAATTACATCAAAATCCAAGGGTGGGAAGAAAAATTAAAGTTCAGACTACTCATGTTTACCATTTTTTCATGACAAGTACTGAATTCCTGATTAGTTTCCAGAACTTTCGGTGGTTATTGATGTACTGAATTCCTGGTTAGTTTCAAAAGATTTTTGGAAATTTTAAGAGCAATATATCGTGCTAATTTTAGATTCAAATTTTATACGGATGACGGTGGTAGTACATTTTACATCAATGACCAAAAAGGTAAAATTACACGGAGGTACACGGAGGTCCATACATTTAGCACGAAGCACCCTAAAATTAAGTAAGAAAAGCAGTCAGGTTCGACTCCTTCTCAATAGAGGAGCTGATCGAGCGTTATTCTTCATACTACTCTCTCTTCGTATTTTTTCAAAATATGGGAAAATTTGGTGGCATGCAAATTCTTGGATATGGGGCCATCATCAGCATAAAGTATGATGTAGATATGGCCATGACCTTGGTCGTTCGTCTTGAAATCCAAGAATTTTCATACTCATTGACAATTAAGCTTAAATACGTTTAAATTTTACCACTTACTTGTAGGTTCTAATTTTACATAGATGGTGGGTGTACATTTTACATGCATAAACTAAAAAGGGGAAATTTCATCGAAGTCCATACATATAGCATGAAGCACCCTAATTACACAAAGGTACTATTGATATTATTTCTTATCTTAACTTACCACTATATAGTGTACAAATAACTTTTAATATTGACTCTTGGATCAAGATTCGAGAATACCAACATTGAATACCAACATATAGAAGATAATTTTGATAGTATTTATTATCTTATCTTACGACTACATAGTGTACGAATAACTTAAACAACATTTACCATTGGATTGCTCAAGGGCTCGTGAATCCCAATATTAATTACATCTTATTTTCCATTCTATAGCATCATATAGAAGATACTATTGTTTATATTACCTTATCTTAGCACTATATAGTGTACAAATAACTTTGAATATTGACTGTGGGATCAAGACTTATGAGTCCCAACATTGTGAGCCATCGGATATTCTTTTCCATTTTATCATCTTGAAGATACTATTGATAATTCTAGAATCTTTTTAGTCATTTCTCTAGAGCATGTCGAGTATTTGGTAGCTAATAGGTTGGTCTCTACTTCCTATGTTTTGAAATATAAGATGTTTTAGCTTTTGTGAAATGAGTGTATATAGACACCTTTTAATGTGTAGGTTTACTCGGAACCTATGCATTAAAATGCATCTAGATGCATTCCTTCCACAAAAGCTAAAACATCTGATATTTAGAATGGAGGGAGTACATGATACAAAGTAAATGAACCAAATATACACCTGATGCTTTATGGACGTGGCTCAAAATTATAATTATTTCACCTAATATAAGTTTATATAAAAAATGATATATATCATACTTCTATTATCTAATTCTCACGTGTGTAAGGCATGTGCAACTTTATACTAGTAAGTTGCACGTGCCATGCACGTGAGACTCAGATAATACGCATCTGACATATCATCACTATATAATTATAATTGGTAAAGAAGAAGAAATTATAAATTTGATCAACTCGATAAAGTATGGGTGTATATTTGCTTCTCGTACTTTGTATATCATGTAGATGTCAACTATTATTAGCTATCTAAAACTTGAAAATTTTGGTATAATGGTCCAAAGAAACGAGGGTGAAGATTCTAGAATGATGGAGAAGTGTGTTTTGAGGTTTGTGCATAGCATTCATTATGATGAAGACTGTCAATAGAATCTTCTAGGTGCTAGAATGGAAAAGAAGATACAACGGCTGGAAATGTTGGATTGGTGAGTCTTGACCCAATGGTAAATATTCAAAGTTATTAGTACACTATATAGTGGTAAAATAAAATAAGATACATTACAGATGGCCTAAGTCTACAAGTCTTAAAGACATGTTTATTTTCTCCACAAGTATAATGTGAACCTTAGGAAATGCCATATAGGCCTTAAGGTGAGCTTTTTTGCACATTGCGGATGCCCTTAGCCATGAGAGCACGTCCAACATCATTGTTATTTTGGACTGCTAAAAACTAGCTATAGGAAGAGGAAAGTGAAGGTTCAGCAATCCCAAAAAAATCCTGCTTTCCCAGCCTTTGTATAATACTAGTAAGTTGCACGTGTCCTGCACGTGAGACTCAGATAATAGACGTCTAACATATCATCACTATAAAAAATTATAATAGGTAAAACAGAAAAATATAAATTTAATCAACATCTATAAAGAATGGGTGTATATTTGGTTCTTGTACTTTGTATACTAGTAAGTTGCATGTGCCCTGCACGTGAGACTAAGGTAATAGACGTCTGACATATCATCACTATATAAAATTATAATAGATAAAGCAGAAAAAATATAAATTGGATCAACATCTATAAAGTATGGGTGTATATTTCGTTATTGTACTTTGTATATCATGTAGAAGTTTACGATTATTAGCTATCTAAAACTTTAAAATTTTGGTAACATGGTCTAGAAAAACGAGCGAAAATATTCTAGAATGATGGAGAAATGTGTTTTCAATTTTGTGCATAGCATTCATTGTGATGAAGACTATAAATAGAATATTCTAGATGCTAGAATGAAAAAGAAGATCAATGGCCGGAAATATTGGGATTCACGAGTCTTGATCCAACAATCAATATTCAAAGTTATTCGTACACTATATAGTGGTAAGATAAGATCTTGTAGTAGTCAACAATTATAAGCTATCTAAAACATGAGATTTTTGGTAACATGGTCTAGAGAAACAAGGGAGAAGATTCTAGAATCATGGAGAATTGTGCTTTGAGTTTTGTGCATAGCATTCACTGTGATGAAGACTATCAATAGAATCTTCTAGACCGTTCGAAAAAATAGAATATTCTAGATGCTAGAATAGAAAAGAAGATCCAACGAATGGAAATGTTGGGATTCGCGAGTCTTGATCCAATGGTCAATATTCAAAGTTATTCATACACTATATAGTGGTAAGATAAGATGGTAAGATAAGATCAGATAAGATATAGCAATCGTAATTTTTTTGTGTGTGTGCTAACCGGTGGGGCGAGTATGTCATACATACAACACAATAGCACATATATATGTACTCCCTACGATCCATATTAGTTGACTTACGTTTGTCTAGACTCTAGATACGGATGTATCTAGCACTACAACTTGACTAGATACATCCATATCTAGATGAATCTAAACCAACAAATATGGGTCAGAGGGATTATATGTTTGTAGCACCGCTCGCTCTCATACATACACCCATACTAAAACATGTCATGTATATGGAAATGTATATGTACACGCTTGTATATGCTTGGCCACTCACACGTCACACACACGCGCAAACAGCTACACGTATACATGTACGTGGCTGCACACCACACACGCATACACAGACACACACAAATACATGTACATATGGCCACAAATGTACACATGACAAGACACATGTACAAAAATATAAGCCTTAAGCTCTAGAATGGAGGTAGTACAAATCAATTTTACGATATTTAGGACTTAATATTATATTGTTTGGAAGAAGGAAAGTTAGGGTCCTACGAGTTCTCTAGCTTTTCTTCTACAATATAAGTTAGAGGATCTGTATAACTTATTTCTTGCCAAAGATTGTGGTAAATATAGTTTTAGTCCCACTTCTCGCACCCGGGGTACAAATTAGTCCCATATCTTACAGAGTGGACAAAATCAATACCAAAACATGCATCCCTAGTGCAAATCAGTCCATTTAAAATAATTTTGAGCTACTTGACCAAATTCGTACACGTTTAGCTGTCCTGAACGCGCCTTTTTGTGAGTGAGATAGTAAAATAGTACCTGCCTGCAAGTGGTGTCCTTCCATGAATTCTATTGCTTTTGAAAGTTCATGTAGAATTTTTGTGTAGCTTGATGTCGTTTTAGCTTGGCTTAACACTGTCCTTTGCAATGCTCAAGTTAACTAAAACTGCACATGTGTGCATTTCACTCAATATTTCATCGTTAGTTCAAGTTAGCTGAAATCTAACCAAATTTGATTCTTTTCTTATACACTTCACAATCCATATGGATCAATTGTTTTATATGTGACGATTCAACTTGAGCATAGCGAAGTACGTTGGATGAGCACATGGACATATGTTGTTCGCATATCATGTCAAATTCCCATGATTTTGGCTTCAACACATGGAATTTTCTGTAAACAATGATGCCTTGCGTGGGACCATAAATTACCCTCGCCTCGCTTTTATTATCTTATCTTACATCTTACAACTATATGGTATACAAAGAACTTTGAACACTAGTCGTTGAATCAAGATTATCAAATCCCAACATTGCTAGCGGTTGTATCTTCTTTTCTATTATGGGATCTAGAAGATTCTGTTGATAGTGTTTATCACAATGAAATTTTTGCACAAACTTCAAACACATGTTACCAAAGTAGCTAATAAAGGTTGAAATCTACGTTATATAAAGCACAAGAACCAGATATACACCCAATACTTTATGGATCTGGTTCAGAAGTATAATTATTTTTCCGAGATTTACCTATTATAATTTTATAGTGATGACATGTCATACTTCTATTATCTGAGTCTGATGTGCAAGCCAAGTGCAAATTACTAGTATGGACTAACCCGCAAAACTGTCGGGTAAGGACAACTCAACATGGTTTTAAATTCGCTCAGTTCATTCAAATTCCATCCAATCCGTTTGAAATAGACTAAACTATGCGCGGGGTGCAAGGTGTGTGGCTAGTTTTTCCCATTTACAAGATGTGAGACTAATTTGCACCCTGGATGTAAGAAGTTCGACTAAAAGTGTAGCTCCTTGCCAAACTAGCTTTCCATGGGCATAGAATTGACAAAGCGAATACATAGCTCGTTCTTATAGGGACTGGAGCGCGTTTCGATGAATCCTTGCATGGTGCTTGTTGTAATTTTGTGGGATCTTGTTGTGCCTCCTTGTTTTCTACTAGTCCTTTCTGTAAAATGTACCTACAACTTCATTACCACTATGTGTGAAAAAACCACACCATAAGACAAAAAGTAGACCTTAAGGGCTATCCATATGCATAGTGGAGCTTGTCCACAAGCCAAAAAGCTTAAGGGTGACCCACAAGCTTAGGGCATCACCTATGTAATACAGATCTTGTTCCGTGAAAAAATAAAATAGAGCTCGTCCATGCAAGTAAAATAAAAATATAGAGATCGGATTTTCGAATTACAGCACAACCCGTACCCTAGACGTCTAGTACTAGGGAGTCAGGCTGGTCACAGTCTCCTTCAAATTAACTACTCCGACCGTCTAGACGTCTACTAGTACTTGGGAGTAGGGAGTCGGTAGGTCACTCTCTCCTCGAAATGCAGATGAGGAGCGCAAGCTCGTGTTGATTAATCTAGCTTCCCCCCTTGCATATTCCCCCGCCCCCTCTAGGGCATCTTCCACTTCTCTTCCCAGCGTCTTCCACTTCTGCACCACGCATCGCCGATAGCGCCAAATGCCGCTTTTGGATTCTCTTCCTCATCTCGCTCAGGCAGTTGCCACCGTCAATTCACCCTCTCTTACGAAACCCCAATCAATGAAATACAGATGCTACCTTGCGATGGCGTCATCGAGCAAGAACAGTGAGCATGATTCTGAGCTTTTTCACGACGTGTTTACCGAATGCCCCTTTGAAGAACTCATGACCTGATGCGATGTCATCACCCCCGCCAGCCTAATCGGTCCGTGCAAACTTTTTCTTGAATCTTCGAAAGCTAGTGCAACTATGGATGCTTCAATGCCATTTGGCCTCCCATGTGTTCTTCATTCCCCCTAACGAAAGGACCACTATATTTCTTGCATTACATCAAAATTGGTAGCCTCTTGCGCAAGCGGTCGCCGGTATACAGGTTCTCCTCCAATGCTATGGTACCAGGCTATACTTCTGGGCAGTGGGTAGGCGCCAATGGAGATTGGATTGCCACGGCTGGCTTTAGAGGCAAGTTGGAGCTTTGCAACGTGTACACTCCTTGCAAGATTCCCCTCCCAGCATTGTCGTTCCAAGAAACCGACCAGCCAACAACGTTCTTGTTGGATAATGATCTTCCAGTTGTAATGCAGAAGATTGCTATTTTCTAAGTTCCCATAGTTGCTGGGAGATATGAAGATTTCTCGCTTGTTGCGGTCTTCAACGTTAGGATTTCCATCCTTCAAGGCGATGATGATGGATGGAAAGTTCTTCCACTTCCTCTTAACCACACCCTGAGCCCTTACAGTTATAATGATGGAATTACCCACGACGGACTAGTGTTCCCCACAACTCTGTATGGCAACGTTCATGTTTGGGATCCTCTGCATCCTGGTAATTATTTCTTCATATGCATTGTACTGGCTTAATTACTCATGTGCCCAAGCTATTATTCTGAATTGACATTGGGAGTGTTTCGTTTAAATGAAAATACGAGTAGTTATTTTATACTATGAACTGTACGAATCATAGTTTTTCCGTAGGATTTTTTTATAGCACTCGTTTGATTCATCAGATTGAATTATGCATAGTAGATTTTTCCGGATGTCTTTTAGTTCATTCGATAGGAATTTAAGATACACTTGAAGCTCCCGAAAAGAATCCATTAAATGGTTTTTCTGTACAATGTAATCCAACACACCGTAATCTTGCAGGAGTATAAATGGACATGCAAATGTAAAATCTTATGTCTTTCCTATCCTATGTTTTCTGCATTTACACGAGTTTTCGTCAAGTTCCCCTACAAATGAACCAGTCAATTCTCTTTGCATTTTTTAGACAAAACAAGCCAAAAATTGTGCGTCTTGTTCAAAAAAAGATGAGTCCATTCTCTAGAAAATTTCCCTATTATATAATGCTTTGTTTCCTTTTTTATGATACTAGGCCATAGTTCTTTTTCCTATGTTCGAGCTACTTTGCATACAATTCAATTGGAAGAAAAAATTTCAGTAGTATTCACTATATCATGCTACCAGTCAATCCTGCTACCTTTTTCAAGGTCCTGCGCTGGTCTTGGCATGACTAGCTGTCGTGGATGAGTTGGTGGATTCATTTCTTAATGCTACTGGAGACAGGCACGACTAGTTTTTTGTGGTTAGCAAGATCTGTACATGGTTCAAGACTTCTTCATATATATAAGCTTGGCACTTCTTATGATCCCAGTTGTCTTACTTGTCATTGCTGCCATCGTATTGGTGTTGCTCATCCTCGTGTTGTACATTGCGGTCACACTATCTCCTCTTATACTTCTGGGTTTGGCTGCTTGGTGTTCTCAATAAACACTAGTCAGGTTGATCAAGCTAATCCATGGGAAAGGATTGCTGACCTTGGATCATATTCTCTTTCCCTTAGAGTGAAATATCCCATTATCATGCGTGTAGGCGGTGCAGATCTTACCTCAGGTCATCTGACGAGAGGCAACTTTGTCTACATATTACCAACTGTAGCATGGCTTTCCAAAGAGTGGCAGCTTGAATTATGCCGCTTTAGTCTGAGTGGCAAAGACCGCGGTTTACTTCTGAAATCAATGTCCTTGAGCTAATTAGTAACCCTCGCTTCTGGACAGGAATGGCGAAGCATCCGCTTTGGTTCGTAACAACCTTTGCGAACGCTGTCGATTGGAACCAGTCTCATGCTTAACTAAGAAACAAGACATGTTGCGACAGTACATTCTGATGCAATCCATATGTAATAGTTGGTACTACAATTAGAGAAATAGTTCTCAACCATGTTGAAATGTTTATTTTGTTTGATTGTCTGAAGTCATCGGCTTTCAACTTTTTGGTCTCCTCTCCTTTGAAACATGTCCTTGTATCGGTACTATGTTTGGTTACTCGTATGAACTTGACTATATTTTTTTCGACCTTTAGCATAATGCACTTTAGTCCGCCAATTCTAGAGTTACTTTAGAAATTGTGCAAATTTTAGCACCAACAGGATGTTACGGACCACATGCCATACACTTGAACAATCACCTCAATGCTTGTGTAAGGGTCGTACTCTATGAAAACAACCTTGGCTTCAACGATTCTAGCCTCATGCACATGTGTTTGGTTAAGGTGATATGACGAGACTATATTTTTTTAGAGATATAAAGATTTCTCGCTTGTTGCGGTCTTCAACGTTAGATTGCCATCCTTCAAGGCGATGATGATGAATGGACAATTCTTCCACTTCCTCTTAACCACACCCTGAGCCCTTACAGTTATAATGATGGAATTACCCACGACGGACTAGTGTTCCCCATAACTCTGTATGGCAACGTTCATGTTTGGGATCCTCTGCATCCTGGTAATTATTCCTTCATATGTACTATACTGTCTTAATTACTCATGTGCCCAAGCTATTATTCTGAATTGACATAGGGAGTGTTTCGTTTAAATGAAAATACGAGTAGTTATTTTAGACTCTATGAACTGTACGAATCATAGTTTTTCCGTAGGATTTTTTTATAGCACTCGTTTGATTCATCAGATTGAATTATTCATCGTAGATTTTTCCAGATGTCTTTTAGTTCATTCGATAAGAATTTAAGATACACTTGAATCTCCCAAAAAGAATCCGTTAAATGGTTTTTCTGTACAATGTAATCCAACACACCGCGATCCTGCAGGAGTATAAATGGACATGCAAATGTAAAATCCTATGTCTTTCCTATCCTATGTTTTCTGCATTTGCACGAGTTTTCGGCAAGTTCCCTACAAATGAACCAGTCAATTATCTTTGCATTTTTTATACAAAACGAGCCAAAAATTGCACGTCTTGTTCAAAAAAAGATGAGTCTGTTCTCTAGGAAATTTCCCTATTATATAATGCTTTGTTTCCTTTTTTTACGATTCTAGGCCATAGTTGTTTTTCCTATGTTCGAGCTACTTTGCATGCAGTTCAATTGGAAGGAAATTCTTCAGTAGGATTCACTATATCATGCTACTGGAATCATAAGTTAACGCATTCTGCTACCTTTTTCAAGGTCCTGCGCTGGTCTTGGCGTGACTAGATGTCGTGGATGAGTTGGTGGATTCATTTCTTAATGCTACTGGAGACAGGCACGACTACTTTTTTGGTGGTTAGCAAGATCTGTAGATGGTTCAAGACTTCTTCATATATATATGCTTGGTGCTTCTTATGATCCCAGTTGTCTTACTTGTCATTGCCGCCATCGTACTGGTGTTGCTCATCCTCGTGTTGTACACTGCGATCACACTATCTCCACTTATACTTTCGAGTTTGGCTGCTTGGTGTTCTCAATAAACACTAGTCAGGTTGATCAAGCTAACCCATGGGAAAGGATTGCTGACCTTGGATCATATATATCCTTCCCTTGGAGTGAAATATCTCATTATCATGCGCGTAGGCGGTGCAGATCTTACCTCAGGTTATCTGACGAGAAGCAACTTTGTCTACATATTACGAACTGTAGCATGGCTTTCCAAAGAGTGGCAGCCTAAATTATGCCGCTTTAGTCTGAGTGGTAAAGACTACGGTGTTACTTCTGAAATCAATGTCCTTGAGATAATTAGTAACCCTCGCTTCTGGACAGGAATGACGAAGCATCCGCTTTGGTTCGTACCAACCTTCGCGAACACCGTCGATTGGAACCGGCCTCATGCTTAACTAAGAAACAAGACATGCTGCTACAGTACATACTGATGCAATCCATGTGTAATAGTCGGTACTAGAATTAGATAAATAGTTCTGAACCATGTTGAACTGTTTATTTTGTTTGATTGTCTGAAGTCATCGGCTTTCAACTTTTTGGTCTCCTCTCCTTTGAAACATGTCCTTGTATCGGTACCATGTTTAGTTACTCGTATGGACTGGACTATATTTTTTTCGACCTTTAGCATAATGCACTTTAGTCCGCCAATTCTAGAGTTACTTTAGAAATTATGGAAATTTTAGCACCAACAGGATATTACGGACCACATGTCATACACTTGAGCAATCACCTCAATGCTTGTGTAAGGGTTGTACTCTATGAAAACAACCTTGGCTTCAACGATTCTAGCCTCATGCACTAGTGTTTGGTTAAGCTAATATGATGAGGCTATATTTTTTAGAGATTTATCTTATCTTATATTACCACTATATAGTGTACGGTAATATTTCAACATTAACCATTATATCAGGACTACCAAATTCCAACATTGCTAACCCTCAAATCTTTTTTTCCATTCTAGCATCTACTCACTCTGTTCCATAATATAAGATGTTTTAACTTCTACGAAACGAATGTATCTAGATGACTTATAGAGTCTGGTTCACTTTGAACCTACACACTACTTTTAGTGTGTAGTAAAAGATGTCTAGATACATTTTTTCACAAAAGCTAAACCATCTTATATTTTGAAACAGAGGAATTACGAGATTCTATTGATACTAGACTTTAGCACAATGAACGCTATGCACAAGTACAAGAACCAAATATACATCCCACACTTTATGGAAGCAGCTCGAAAATATAATTATTTTTTCAGCTTTACCTATTACTACTTTATGGAGTAGTACAATTTTATATTGTGATGATATGGCATTCTACTAGACAACATTGGTGTGCTAGACTAGCTAGCTAATTAGTAAAGTTTCCTCGATGCTACAGTACTAGACAGCATTGGCGTGTTACACTAGATAGCTAATAATTAAAGTCTCCTCGATGCAGTTGTGCCCTGCAGCAGAAAACCGACGAAGGAACACGCAAAAAACTCCTCGTTCAAAGAGCCATACCGTCTTCCCCATCTCCGGCAGTATTTGGTATCGTATCCAATTTGCGCTTCACTCATTTTCCTCGCCATATCGCCCGCAGCATCGGTCCTTCTAGGCCGCCACCCCTCTCCTGCAAAACCTCCCAACAGTCATAGATTGATCCGCCTCGCCCCCAAACCAACGGGACGCGGTGGCAGATTCGGGGTCCAACCGGCGGTACGGCAGATGGAGCAACATTGATACTGATGTGTTCGACAAGATCGTTATGCGTCTGGACACTACCAGCGCCGTCCGGCTAGCCGCATGCTCCAAGGAGTTGAACCTTCGTGTCACCAGCAGAAAAGGTAGCAGATTCCCTAATGACGGTTGCGGGACATTGGTCGCCTACCATCAGGTCCACAACCACAAGATTGCATGCTCGCACGACCCTTGCAACTGCATGGAGGATGGCTGCATTTTCGCCGCCTCGCCGGAGGCGCTCCTCGCCCACCTCCGTGAAGCTCACTCGATGAGGGTGTGCAGTTTCCGCTACGGAAAAACACACAGGTACTCATGTAAGCCTTTGCTGGCAATAGGCCTGTGGACAGTACATATCATCGGATTCAGGGACGATGGTACTATGTTCGCGGTGAGATTTGACATGCGCTAAATGCTACACGTTGTATTCGTCATATGCGTCAAGTCGGCGGTGTGCTTGTCACCGTGGTACATGGGGAAGTTTTGGTCGTCAACTGTGATTGAGGGGAGAAGGATAAAAAAATTCCAGGCTATGTGTACTGGAGAACACCACGTCGCCCGACGGCATCTTGTTCGATGAATTGTAGTGGCTCCTGCTGGTGCCGATGTCGCACCTGGTCGGTCGTCGACCGTCGGTGTTCACCCTTGAATAGTTTCTTAGGATTAACAAGATTGATGAGTGAGATAAACACATCTTAATGTTCGTTGGAGTATTTAAACTACTAGAAAGACTTACTACCTGTTCTTAGTAGTTGTTCTTAGGTATTTTTATGGAGTTCAACTACTGCTAATGTATTTTGCAGTAATACCTACTGTATGTACTGGTACTTATCATTTTGGGAGACGTGGTTCCTAGCTTAAGGTAGTTCTAATTATTTTCTAGGGAGTTCTTTCTCTGCTAATCTATTTTTCAATAATAACTATGTACTGGTGCTTGTTCCGATCGACCGACGAAGTGCAGAATATGGTCTCGTTTTACTTTTGAATCAGGCCTAGCTACATCTATTGAATTTCAATGTGTGCATTGCTGAATCTATCAATTATTGTCTGTGTACTGCTAATTCGGTTAGTTTGAAATGCTGCTGAATCTGTCAAGTGCTGCTGAATATGAACTGGTAATCTGTCAAGTGCTTCTGAATATGAACTGGGAATTTGTCGATATTTTTTCGGTCTTATTTTGTATTGCTAAATCATTTAAATGCTACTAAATTTGTCAAATGTTATGTTGTTATTATTAGTACGTATAATATAATATTTTATAGAACTAACTGTCATGTACTTGTACTTGTTTAGATCAAGTGCAGCAAATTGTCTTGCTTTTCTTTTGGAACTTGGCATTTTATAGAACTAATATTGATGTACTACTACTTGTTTAGATCAAGTGCAGTAGTTGGTCTTGCTTTTCTTTTGTAACTTGGCCTTGTCATAAACTCATAATCTTGACGAGGCTTTGGGCATTTTGAAAAGCCTCTGGAGGTCACACATAGGCATTGATGTGAGAAGGAGGCATGCATAGAAAAGCCGACTTGATCGCCAGTTTTGCTTGCTCCAATGATCGAGTGTACGGAGAAAAGGACAAGCTAAATCAGTCACTTTGTAATGCTGCTCAATATATCCAAGTGACACTGAATGTGAACTGTGACTGTGTCAATTTTATTTCTTATTATGTACTATTGCATCTTTCAAATGCTACTGAACCTATCAAACGTTTTGTTTAGTACTTGTTCATATCGACCGGTCGAGTGCAGAATATGGTCTCGCTTTCCTTTTGAATCAGTCCTTGCTACATCTATTGAATTTTAATGTATCCATTGCTGAATCTGTCAATTCTTTTGTTCACTGTCTATGTACTACCACAACCGGTCACTTTGAAATGCTTTGCTGACTCTGTTAACTGCTGTTGAATATGAACCAGAAATCTATCTGATATTTTTAAGTTCTTATTCTATACTACTGAATCTTTCAAATGCTACTGAATCTGTCAAATGTTCTATCGTTACTATTAGTACAATATTTTGTAGAACGAACTGTGTTGTACTAGTACTTGGTTAGATGAAGTGCATCGGATTGTCTTACTTTTCTTTTGAAACTTAGAATTTTCACAATTATTTGGACGAGTCTTGGGCATTTTGGGTTGCTATGGGAGGTCACACATGCATTGACGTAAGGAGGAGGTACTCACACAGAAGAAGACTTGATCGTTAGTTTTGCTTGCTGCAATGACTAAGTCTATTCGGAGAATAGGCCAAACTGATCGTGCGCTAAGGTTTTTTTAGCTAGAACAACAACTAATTCTCTATGTACTGCTATTGAATTTCAAGCAGGAAAGCTACTGAATCTCTCAAATGTTTTGTCATTGCTATTACTAAAGCATTTTGTGCAACTAATACTGATGTATTGGTATTGTATTTCATTGTTTGTATTGCTGCATTGGTTACTTTTGAAATGCTGCTGAATTGGTCAAGTGCTCCCGAATATTAACTTTGAATCTGTTGATAATTTTTCTATCTTATTCTGTACTGCTTAATTTTGACAAGAATATCTGTCAAAAAGAATTATCGCTTTTCCCCCGCCCTCGCTAAGGTCTTTGTTTCAAATCCGACAGAGCACATCACAATGGAATTTTTATTAATCAGGAGAAGAAATCTAGTACTCCCTCCGAACCAAATTAATGTTTTGATATTTGTCTAGATTCTGACATATCTAGTCATGTTCTAGTGCTAGATACATCCGAATCTAGCCAAATCCAAGAACATTAATTTGTATCAGAGGGAGTAGCTCATTCGGTCCCTCTTTAGCCCAGAACATTTTAATTTAGTCTTTTCGGTGTCTGGGACTGCTGACCACAGCTAGCGAAATTTTAAAAAGGAGCCCATGGTGCATAGCCGAGAACATATTAATTCAGCCTTTTAGGGTTCAACGGACTGCTGAGCACAGCCCAGTGAAATTTGAGAATGAAGCCCATGGAGAATAGCCTATGGAATATAACCCATATAGAGCAATAGCCAAATTCTTTTTAATTCGGCCTTTTGGGCATTGCCCCCACCTCTCATAATAATAAAAACTTTGCGTACCCATGTTTTTAACAAAATACCCCATTATGTGGCATTTTATAAATTTAGATGCCAGGAGTGCTGCCCTTTTAAATTTTCAAAGAGATAAACATAGACACACAAAATATTTTAAGTAGACTAATACAGAAGTTGTAGTACTAAATATCTTTGTTGTAGTGGAAATGTACTCGGTTTATGTTTATTTGATTTGAAGATCTTTTGTTCAAATCGCTTGTGTGTGTGTATCTTGGGTTTAATTTTTTTTCTTCTAGCAATATCGCATTACGGAGAGGCTAACATCACGCACCCACCAGCAAGCAGTGTCCCTGGAGTTTGTTTTGGGGGTGGGTTCGAAAAAAAGTTTAAGTACTTGTACAGAGAGGCTCGCACCGGGGACCCACCAGACAGAACATACAAGGCCGCATCAGGGACCCACAAGCCAGAACATGCCAGAGAGGCTGACATAAGGGTCCCAACAGTAAGACCACACACACTACCATGGTGTAAACAGCGGATGCGGCCGAAAAAAAGTCCATCATACACACGTTGCACTTATAGAGAAGCTGACATGTCGGACCTAGTAGGCCCAAGCATAGCCCATGAAATTATCCTATCAGCCCCAAGCATAGCCCAATACCTTCTAATTCGGCCATTTCATGGTCTTGTGGCCACCGACCATAGCCCATGGAATATAAGGCATGATGAATAGGGCATCCGCCCCGAGTTAGCCTAGAATATTTTTAATTCGTCCTTTATGAGCATTTTTGTACTTTGAGGCTGACATGTAGGACCCGAAAAAACAGTTCAACATACACATGTTTCTTTCAAATAGAGGCTGTCAGCTGGGACCCAACAAGTTGCCAAGGTCAAAACAGCGGACATGGCCAAAAAAAGTCCATCATACACACGTTTCATTTATAGAGAGGCTGATATTTGGAACCCAGCAGCGAGACCTTATATAGATGTTGCATCGAGCAACGTTGCTAGTTCGAAACAGGGAGGCGCGAGCAAGAAAAAAGTTTAGCATGCACACGTTTCTTTTAATGAGATGCTGAAATGGGGGACCTAGCAGCGTGAGCAAACGGCAGATTTGTCGAGAAACACTATCTAGTTCGGAACAGCGTACTGCTAGAGAAGAAAAAATTCCATCATACCCACGATTCTTCTAATGTGAGGCTGACATAAGGTACCCACCAGCCTGAATAAATGGCTGATGCAGCGAACAACGCTATCAAGTTCAGAACACGAAGGCGCGACAGAGGATAAAAAATCCATCATACACATGTTTCTTCTAATGAGAGGATGGCATGTGGGTCCTAGCTGCGTGATTAAACGGTAGATGTATCGAACAACGCTATCAAGTTCGGAACAGGGTAGCGTGAGCGAAGGAAAAAATCCATTATACGCATGTTTCTACTAATGAGAGGATGAAATGTGGGGCTTAGGAGGTTGGTTAAACGGTAGATGCCTCGAGAAGCGCTATCAACTTCGGAACAGGGTAGGGTCAGCGAAGGAGAAAATTCCATTATACACACGTTTCTTCTAATAAGAGGATGACATGTGGGTCAGAGGAGGTTGATTAAACGGTAGATGCATCGAGCAGCGCTATCAACTTCGGAATAGGGTAGCACGAGCAAATGAAAAATTCCATCATACGCACGATCATTCTAATAAGAGGCTGACATGTGGGACCTAGCAGCCCGACTAAACGGCAGACGCATCGAGCAACATTATCGAGTTCAAAGCAGGGAGGTGCGACCGAAAAGTATGGTCCGCTAGAGGGACTGACGTCCGGGACCCACACGGCTCAAAAGACATCGGCGATTCAACATCGCACGAGGAAACGAAAATATTTCTTCTGCCACGTGCCAGCCGAGCTTCCTCCATGTTTTTAGCAATTCTGTCGTAGTACAGGGCCACGAAACTAGAAAAAAGTTTTACATCAGTCACGGTCAAGCCGAGAATTTCCTCGCGGAAGACGCGCCTTCTACAGCGACCGTTGTTGTGGAAGGAAACTTTTATTATAGTGATAACTTTATTTTTTCCACTATGTATAAGGTGACCTTAGCGGATGCCACATAGTAGGCCTTATTAAGGTGTGTTTTTTTACACAATGCGGGAGTAGTATATTTCTTTGCTTAGACATATGCTCACCTATGTTCACGTGCTATACATGCTGAGCGAATAAAACGTTGGCAGGGGAAGAGGGCAACAACGAAGAGGAGTAGAAGACAGTTCCATGTTAGAGAAAAGTTATGATGGTTTCCTGACACGAGGTACTCATGTGTCTTACAGTGTATACTTTACTAGTAGTAAATTTCAGGACCTATGCATGCAAAACAAATTTTGTGTTTTCTCTCTCCTTCGCTATGCTCCATATCTCCTCCCCTTTCCCCTCGCGCATCGGCCCTGTTGATCTCTCCACCATCCACAGCGTGGCACTGCGCACGTGTGCCTTGGTACGATGGCTCTGTGTCTCTCGTGTGTTCGAAAGCCGTGTGTTTGTGTGCAGTAGGGACGAGGAGTACATAGGAAGGAAACCACTTTGGTCCTTGCCGGCACAAAAATTCAAACTTTTCTAGTATTCAAAATTTTCACTTGCTTTCCAAACATCGGGAGGGAAGGTTATTCAAAAGATTGGCCATTCGCAGTAATATACTTCTTAACTTATATTTATCTTGTCTTACCTCTTACAATACCATAACATTGCATATATTGTACAAATTAACTTTGAACATTGACAGTTGGATCAAGACTGGCAAATCCAAACATTGCTAACTGTTGGATCTTCTTTTCCATTCTTAGCATCTAGAAAGATTCTACTAATAGTCTTGAGCACGATGAACACTAGTATACACAAACCTCAAAACACACACTTAATTAATTGCTCAGTTTTCGGATGCTTGTGCTTAATGCATGGACTTGGATGTAATTTTCATTTTTTATGAGGTCCTTGATGTAACTTGTACTTCCACCGACCATGTTAACTCTCAAGCACCTCGCTCCTACGAGACCTACCATTAGATCGGCCATTCGCAGTAGTTCTTAACTTACAAAATCGCTAGAAAAAGCGCACCCTTTACAGAGCGCGCCGTGCGTTTCATCCTGTGTAACCACGTGGAGACCAAGTAGATGCATAACTCTTCTGTACAGACCTCCCCTGCTCGACAAGTGGCGACAGCCGATTGAGTTGATCATCTTTTTCTCTTTTCTTTGCGGATCCGAGTACGAAAACTGCGATATCTTTCGATCAGACAGTCCAAATCAAAATCCACTTTCACGGCTGTTTTAGTTGCATCGAGATCTTTAAAACAAGATCCGATGTTGATATGTTTTGACGGCATTCTTTTTTCGCACTGCCTTTCATACCTAGGTTGCACTGCCTTTTCAGTTGAAGTGCATGTTGCTATGTTCTAGCAGTGCATCGACCATGCACTGCCTTTCTTAACTATGTTGCACTGCCTCCCGTCGTAGTGCACAATGGGATGTCCTGGCAGTGTACCGGTAGTGCACTGCCTTTTTTATGTGCGTAGCACTGCCTCCTGTTGTAGTGCACAATGGGGTGTCCTAGCAGTGCAATGGTCGTGCACTGCTTTTCTCTACGGTATTGCACTGCCTCTCATCACAGTGCACGAAGGGGTATCCTGGATGTGCACTGCTCATACACTGTCTTTTTGTACTGCATTGCACTGCCTTTGGTCACAGTGCACAGTGCGGTATCCACGCAGTGCACCGTTCATGCACTTCTATTTTATAATATATTGCACTGCCTTTGGTGGCAGTGCAAGGCGTGGTGCCCTAGCAGTGCACTTCCTTTTTTTACTATGTTGCACTTTATGTGCACTACTAGGTTGTTTTGTTGCGATGCCTATTTTCTCGGTGCGCATCTTTTTTCTCTTTTTTGGTGCATGGTCGCGGAACAACAGCGAACCTGGCGCGTGATGCACTGCAGCCCTCTAGTGCGCCATTGCCCTGGCACCACGCCACGTGGCGAGCAGCGGCGGTCCCGCTCACGCGCTTCAACATGCTGTGCGCTGCTTCTGGCGCTGGAGCGCGCCCTCACCCTAGTCTCTCCCACCTTAACTTATCTTCATCTTGTCTTATCTCTTACAATACCATACCACTTCATAGTGTATAGATTAACTTTGAACATTCACCGTTGGATCAAGACTAGCAAATCTAAAAATTGCTAACCATTGGATCTTCTTCTCCATTCTTAGCATCTAGAAAGATTAAACTAAGATAGTCTTTAGCATGATGAACGCTAGTATGCGCAAACCTCAAAACACACACTTCATTTCTCAGTTACAGGGTCCTTGTGCTAAATGCATGGACTTGAATGCAATTTTTATTCTTATGAGCTCCTTGATGTAACTTGTACTTCCACCCACCGTGTTAACTCTCAAGCACCTCTCTCCTACGAGACCTACCATTATATCAGCCGTTCACAGTACTTCTTATCTTATCTTTATCCTGTCTTATCTCTTACAATACCATACCACTGTATAGTGTACGGATTAACTTTGAACACTGACCATTAGATAAAGACTTGAAAATCCAAACATTGCTAACCGTTGGATCTTCTTTTCCATTCTTAGCATCTAGAAAGATTCTACTGATAGTCTTTAGCACGATGAACGCTAGTATGTGAAAACCTTAGAACACACACTTTATTGCTCAGTTTCAGGGTCCTTGTGCTAAATTCATGGACTTGGATGTAATTTTCATTTTTTACGATGTCCTCGAAGTAACTTGTAGTTCCACCTACTGTGTTAACTCTCAAGCACCTAGCTTCTATGTTACTTACCATTAGATCGACCATTCGAATTCGTAGTACTTTTTATCTTATGTTTATCTTGTCTTATCTCTTACAATAGCATACCACTTCATAGTGTACATATGGACTTTGAACATTGAACGTTGGATCAAGACTGGCAAATCCAAACATTGCTAATAACCGTAGGATCTTCTTTTCCATTCTTAGCATCTAGAAATATTCTACTGATAGTCTTGAGCACGATGAAATTTAGTATGCGCAAACCTCAAAACACACACTTCATTGCTCAGTTCCAGGGCCCTTGTGCTAAATTCATGGACTTGGATGCAATTTTCATTTTTTATGAGGTCCTTGATGTAACTTGTAATTCCACCAACTGTGTTAACTCTCAAGCACCTCGCTCCTATGAGACCTACCGTTAGATCGGCCATTCGAAGTACTCCTTATCTTATGATTATCTTGTCTTATCTCTTACAAACAATACCATACCACTTCATAGTGTACATATGAACTTTGAACATTGAACAAGGGATGAAGACTGGCAAATCCAAACATTGCTAACCGTTGGATCCTCTTTTCCATTCTTAGCATCTAGAAAGATTGTATTGATAGTCTTTAGCACGATGAATGCTGGTATGTGCAAACCTCAAAACACACACTTCATTACTCGGTTTGAGGGTCCTTGTTCTAAATGATGCGTGGACTTGGATGCAATTTTCATTTTTTATGAGTCCCTTGCTATAACTTGTACTTCCACCGACCGAGTTAACTCTCAAGCACCTCGCTCCTACAAGACCTACCATTAGATCGGCCATTCGTAGTACTTCTTATCTTATCTTTATATTGTCTTATCTCTTACAATACCATATCACTTCATAGTGTACGGAACATTGACCATTTGATCAAGACTGGCAAATCCAAATATTGTTAACCATTGGACTTATTTTCCATTCTTAGCATCTAGAAAGATTCTACTAATAGTCTTTAGCACGATTAACGCTAGTATTCGCAAGCCTCAAAACACAGACTTCATTGCTAAATTTCAGGGTCCTAGTGCTAAATGCATGGACTTGGATGCAATTTTAATTTTTTATGAGGTCCACTTGTACTAGCTTAACAAAGGAAATCAGCGTGGTGCTCACTCCTGCAGCCTTATAGTGTGTTACTCGTCCTCTATGCAAGGAAAATAAATTGTGTACTACTCTCTGCTTTTCTGCATCACGTCCATCCTCCAGCTGATCTCTCCGTCATCCACAACATGGCACTACACACGTGTGTCATGGTACTACAGCGGCTCTGTGTCTATCTTTTTTGTTCATAACTTTGCTCTAACATCGAACCGCCTTCAACACCTCTTCGCTGCTTTCCTCTCGGGCTGCCTTCTCTAACCTCATAATCTCTTCTACATTAGATCTTCAATCGTTCCCCCTCCATTTCGATCCATCTTTTTCCTAGTACTACACTTTGCTTTACAGAAAACAACGTTCTAGTTTTCGCAAAAAAATCCTGTCACTTGGAGAATTGAGATCATCTCTTTTCATAATACTTCTTGGAAACTCCCCTTGGAAAAATATTGTTTACCATGCCAAGATGCACCAATCTACATAATATGGGGAAATATTGTTTACCATGCCAAGATGCCCAAAACTATGATGTGGATCACAGGATATGGCATTAAACTTGGTCGTAAGACCTGAAACCTATTCATACGTATTGCAGGATAATTTTGTGAATCTGGTTTTTGAAAAGTTATCAAAACTCAAGTTTATCAATTTGGATGGCATGTGATACATGCAAAAGTATGCCACGCACATGTATTCCGTAAAATTTTAAGAACAATCCACCTCAACCTCATGTTACAATTCTTTTACTTTCCTATGAATCAAACACTTCTTTAAGAAAAAATCCTGTAGGCTCCAAATCTTATAGCATTCAACTGAACATGATATTCTAATAATACTGCGTTTTCCCTATTTCTTTGTCTTTCCTATCCCGCGAATCAAATAGGCCCAATGTTGAGACTCCCACAGGCAACTTTGCTTACTACGCCAAGATGCACCCATATACCAAATTAATGTGGGAACAGTACATTAACTATGATGTCATATGGCCATGACCTTTTTTGGTCATCGGGGTTGAAACCAAATAATATTCATACATGGTGGGAAAATATCACGGGCCTGGTTTTCAGAAGTTGTCAAATCCCATGGTTATCAGTTTCGTGGCAGGCTGTACACGTGACGTGATAGGATGCCATGCGTAAATATTTGTTTTTTTGTTTTTATTTATTACTTGTGATTGTTTCAAAACGAGTTCAAAATTGTCAAGATACAAATTCTTAGCATGGACTTGAATTGGTCAAAACTCTCGATTGTTTCTGATATATATTAACTTCCTAATAGGTACCTCCAAAAGCTTTTTCTAGAACTTCGATCGCAATCTACCACTTTCTAGAGCTTCTAGTTCAAATATGACCTAATTTTGTTAAAAGATATAAAGTCATTTGAGTGGGCCGAGTTAGCTCAGAAGCTTTGAAAACTCATAAAACTTGGGAATCATACATACAACATTGTCCACTATATCTAAAAACATGGCTTGTGGCATTCAAAACCATGTTCTGTGTACTTTCTACGCATAGTATATTCATGGTGCTAGAGGCCAACAATAATAGAATCTTCTATATGCTAGACATGACATAATCAAATGTACTAAAAGAGATCCAATGGCAACAATGTCGGATTTTGGCAATCTCTATCCAACTATATAGTGGTATGCAAATTCTGAAGAAATATATCAGTTTATTCTTTTGAAAAGAAGTGTCAAGCACTTATTTCTGATTTTTTATGGTGAGCAATATGCATTAGAGGATGCCACATGAAAGTATTTGGTTTATTATTTGTTTTATTTCAATTTCTTCAAAACATTATAAAATTTGTAAGCATGCATATTCTTAGCACGAAGTTAGTTGCATTTTCAAATCTCGCGATGGTTCTCGATATATTGAAAACATTGGTACCAACAAATGACATCTGTAAAATTCAAGAGCAACCTATCACGCTTACTTGTAGTTCATATCTGACATAATTTTGTTAAATCGGCATAAAGTCCTCTAAGTGGGGGAAGTTACCTAGCTAGGAAGCTTCAACAATTCTAAAACTAGGAAGTTATAAGAAAGCATGGTCCACTTTGTCTAAAATGTGGGGCGGTGGCACCTTTTTTCAACTAGGTTAGGCCTAGAAGGAGCGAGATGCTTCAGTTAACAACTTAACATGGTACTCTCAAAAAAACAACAACTTACCATGATTAGTGGAAGTGTACATGTTACAACAAGGACCTCGAAAAAGAGAAAATTACACCCAACCCATGTTTTAGTATAAAGGGGCCTGAATATAACCATGGAAAAGCAGTCGGGATTGGATCTCCTTCTCTACCCACTAGCTGAGGCATACCGTTCATACTAGAACAACAACAACTTGCTTAACAAAGAGGAAATCAGCGCGGTGCTCACTTTTTGCCAGATCTTGCTGATGAAGTGGATAGAATGCGATGGGACGTGTATATATATGTATACATATCAAGTACAATATCCCTTCTCTAGTATTGCGAGTGTCGATCTTTGTAGTAACCTTCCATGTCGATGTTTGGTACGAAGCAATTGAAAAAATCGAAACCCGAAAAGTTTGATTCACGACTACTTTTTGCAGCCGCCCCAACCCAAGGCCCAAAGTGGTTCCTTCCTATGCACACCAACACAACGTAACCGACAAACACATGATAGACAGACACAGAGCTATCGTACCATTGCTAGAGATGAAAGTGGCATCCCGCGAAAGTTCTGCTTCTAGTTCATTTTGAAGTACTCTTATAGAAACTTCAAAATGAACTAGAGGTGGGACTTTCACGAGATCCTGTTTGCAACCCTAACCATGGCACATCTATTGAGCGCCATACTGCGGACGAGGGAGAGATCAACATGTATGTGTGCGCGCGAGTGCCGAGAAGATACATGTCAGGGGGATGACCCCCAGGTAGGCCAAGCCAGGCTCAACTGGTGGGCTCTAGGGAGACCTAGCAGGATTTGCGCAAGACGAAGAACCACATCCAGGTGGATCGCTCCACCCGATGCGCCTCAAGATTCCCTGGCTGGCCCGTCTAGTCAGGTGGCGAGGAGAGCTGGTGGGTGGCCACGTCTACCCGGCCACCTCGGATCACTTGGACAAGGGTACGAGAAAGGGTGACACTCTTTTCTGAGCGCACCCTTGACCAGACAGGCTAGCACGCCGCCCTGCCGACACTACCAGACGAGGATGCCAAAGCGCCAAGGCTGGAGACTGACGAGTAAATCACCGGCTGACGGATAAAGCTCCGGCTGACGGATAAAGCACGAAACTGATGGATAAAGCACCAGGTGATGCCTAAAACGGTAGCGCTGAGACGTTGTGGTGCTATCCCCACCTATATTGAAGCTTGACCAGGTCTTGGACCATCGTTTCGACTCGGCAGCCGGCCCTCTTTGTAAACCCAAAACCCAAACAACAAACCCTAGATCCCACATTGTAACCTATCCTTCCACGAGTATATAAGGAGGGGTAGTGCCAGGGTTCTGGGTAAGGCATTACAAGTTAGAAGTTAGCTAGAATCAACCAGTTGAGTAGTTCATATTCCTCTAGCTCTCGATAGTAGCTAGGGAAACAGCTCGTGGAGCACTTGTACTGAGCATCCGCTCCGGATATAGTAGATCATTGTAGGAGTAGGAGAGTTACCTCGAGAAGAGGGCTCCGAACCTAGGTACATCGTTGTGTGTGTAGTATCTATGCCTAACCCGTTGCGAATAGCCAACAATAGCACCCTGATTGTCCGCTCTCGTGCCATCCCCGATGGCACTGTCGTGCTCCACACCACGACAGTTGGCGCCCACCATGGGGCACATCACTTCGGCTGGGGTCATCTTTCGCACGGGACTTCCACTCGTCACCGGTGAGCGAGTCGCCTCTGGCCTCGTCCTCACCTTCGGCTCCTTCGACTATGTCTTTGACAACGCATCCTGCTTCAACGGGGAAAGCTTCCCAAGTGATAGCTCCATCATGCACTTCAGCGAGCGCCGCGTCTAAGTCACCGCCGTCACCAAGGATTTCCCTTGCAAGGTCATCACCGTCTCCGATGTGCCTCCCGGCTTCTCCTCCCTGCTTCTCGCTAGTGGCAGCGTCGAGGTCATGATGGTCGGCACAGGCGATGGCCACTGCCCACCTCTGGAGAGCGACGCGGGCGCCAACGACACCGCACCGCGCGAGCAAGACGTCGACCCCTTGGCCGCCTCCATCTAGAACCCCTGCATCCCCATCGCCCCCGAGGTGGACCCAGCGGCTGCAGCAGCTGTGCTGGATTCCACGTGCCAGAACCTCCTAGAGGAAGCCAGCAAGGTTGCCGCCTGCCAATGTCGCATGGACGCAACCATGCGTGAGTACAATACCACATACAGATTCTCCCGCTACCAGGCCAAGCGCGCAGCCTGGCTGCAACTTGTCTGAGTCGACTGCACTGCTGACTCGCATGTCTTTGCGGCTCAGCCAGTTTACAGTACTTCGGCTAAGAACATGAGGGCCACGGAAGCTGCCGCCGTGGAGCTTAGCCACCTAGAGGGTGATGAGCTACATCGCCAGCAGGCGCGCGTCCTACTCCTTGTCGCTATAGCCAATAGGCACTAGGCCAAGGCAGACACAAGCCTCGGAAGAAACATCAAAATCCAGCAGCCTCGCCGGGTGGGCGATCCGGATGTAGGTAGGAGCAAGGCCTCCTCTTCGAATGCTACAAAGCAGAACATCCATCCACGTGGCAGATCAGCCTGCCGTGGGAAAAATCCGCGCAAAGCCGCGGCCATCACCAGTAGAAACCATGATCGGGCTGACGAAACCAGAAGAACCAACACGCCACCCAAGTCCCACCTTTTAGGACGGCTTGGCCCGCTCAAGCCGGAGGAGCCGCGGGATGCGCACGCGCATCAACCTGTTGGTACAGTCATACAGTCACGCGCGCTGGAATAGGAATGTCCGGCTGGCCCAAGGTGTTTCGGACCGCGCATCCGAAACAAACCATTTCTAAAGGGAGCTTCACTCCCAAGGGACACACCAAAGTACAACGGCATGGTCAAGCCGGAGGACTGGCTGGTGGTCTACACCACAGCGGTGGGCATCGCAAACGACAATCGCCGGGTAGGTGTCTGCTACGTCCCGCTCATGATCCTCGATTCAACCAGGACCTGGCTCAATAGTCTCCCTGACAATAGCATCAGTTCTTGGATTGACTTTGAGAAGAGGTTCGTCCGCAACTTCACCGGCACCTACAAGCGCCCGGGTTGCACCGGTGATCTCGCCCTTTGCGTATAAGGCAAGGACGAGACCGACCGCTCCTACATCACGTGGTGGACAAGCATGCATAACTCCTGCGAGGGGGTGCGCGAGCACCAAGCAGTCGACTTCTTCTTCAACGGCTTCAGAGACGGCACTATGCTCAAGCTTAGGCTTCGCCGGGTGGATCCCGATACCATGGATAAGACCATGGAGATCACGTACAAGTACGCCACCACGAACATGGTGATGAAAAGGTCCATCCGGTTGGACGACCAGCGGCAGATCATCGTGGAGGTCGCCAAGGATCAATGCTAGCCGGAAGGGAACAACCACAACTTCGAGCGGCATGACAATCGTCATGGCAAGAGGAAAGACGACCAACCGGATAACCAATATGGTTCTAGGCAGGTGGCAGCCTCCAAGAGGACCCAACTATAGGCGGCGGCCAGAGAAAGCAGCCCGACAACTGACCACCCCAGCCCAAGTACACCTTCGAATCAATGCTTGATGGCCCATGCAAGTACCACAGTGGCAGCAGCAAGCCGTCTACGCATACAACTTGCCAGTGCACCTGGACAAATAAGATGGCCGAGGTTTGTGGTTTACCACCGCCACCCCCGCGTCCGCCAGCCAGTAACCAGCAGGAAAACCGTGAGCACCAGAACCACCAGGATGAAGATGGAGGGTACTATCCTCACTGGGTAGGGAACTAACACATCTTCACCACCGAGCCAGAAACCAAGCACAACAAAAGGTGCCATGAGGCGGAGGTGACCGCAATAGTTCCCCCGTCCCTTAGTTGCTGAACTGGTCTAAGCAAGAGGTCAAGTGGAGCCGGAAGGACCAGCCGGACATGCTGACGCATCCGGGCACATACGCCATGGTCCTAGATCCCATCATCATCTCTAAGAAGCACTCGTGCAGGTTCTCCCGCGTCTTGGTGGACGGAGGAAGCAACATCAACCTGCTATACCGCAGCTCCCTAGACCGGCTCGGCATTAGTGAGTCCCAGCTAGAACCATCCAGCACCTACTTCCACGGAGCCGTTCTGGGCCCATCACATTCGCCCATCGGAAGGATCCGGCTGGACATCATCTTTGGCACGGAGGACAATTTCCGCTGCGAGCCTATCTGGTTCAAGGTGGTCAACCTCTGTAGTGCTTACCACGCCATCCTGGGATGCCCAACGCTCACCAAGTTCATGTTAGTGCCGCACAACGCGTACCTCAAGATGAAGCTCCCTGGGCCAAAGGGAGTAATAACATCACAGGCGACTACATGCGGTCGGTGGAATCCGCCACTAACGGCTTCAAGATTGCCGAGGCCATGATCTTTGTGGAGAAGCGCGTCATCATATAGAACGTGGCGATCCTGCAGGCGGACATGCCGGCTGGCCAGCCAAAGCCAGCCGGAGAGGCACAGTTCTAGCCATCAAAGGGAACAAAGAATATCCTTCTCAACAAGCCCGAGCCGGACAAGTTCGTCCTGGTCGAAGAAGGCCTCGATAGCAAATAGGAAAGCGCTCTCATTGACTTCCTCCGTGAGAATTAGGATATCTTCGCATGGTCCCCCAAGGACATGCCTGGTGTTCCGAGGGAGCTCGCCGATCACTCTTTACATGTCAGGACGGATGCAAAGACGGTAAATAAATCACTACGCCACTTCGCCGAAGAGAAGAGAAGCACCATTGGTGAAGAAATCACCCGTCTGCTTGCAGCCGGATTCATCATGGAGGTTTTCCACCCAGAATGGCTAGCAAACCCAGTGTTGGTGCTGAAAAAGGACAAGACCTGGCGCATGTATGTTGACTACACCAGCCTCAACAAGGCATGCCCCAAAGATCCATTTGCCTTGCCAAGGATAGACCAAGTGATCGACTCCACGACCAGCTGCGAACTGTTTTTGTTTTTGGATGCATATTCCGGTTACCACCAACTCCAGCTGAACCCTACTGATCAAATAAAGCCAGCATTCATCACCCCATATGGGGCTTACTGCTACACCACCATGCCATTTTAGGCGCCACATACCAGCGCTGCTTGTAGAAGAGCCTCAATCGCAGATCGGCAAAAACGTGCACGCCTACGTCGATGACGTGATGGTCAAGACAAAGGAGAAGCAGACGCTCCTCGAAGACCTGAAGGAGACATTCACCAACCTTCACCGGTTCCAGACGAAGCTGAACCCAGAGAAGTGCATATTCGGTGTCCCAGCCAGCCATCTCTTTGGTTTCCAGATCTCAGAACATGGAATCGAGGCCAAACCGGAGAAGATTGGCGCAATCAAGCGCATGCAGCTACCGTAGAATCTGAGCGAGGTGCAGAAGTTCACGGGGTGCCTAGCCTCCCTCAGCCGGTTCGTCAGTCGGCTGGGCGAGAAAGCACTCCCCCTGTACCAACTCAGGAACAAAATAGACAAGTTTGTCTGGACGGTGCAGGCGCATGAGGCCCCTTCCAATACTGGTGGCCTCCACTGCAATGGAGCCAATGCTGATGTACATTGCACCAACCAACCAGGTCGTTCGCATTGTGCTGGTGGTTGAAAGGAATGAAGAAGGGAAGGCTCAGCCGGTTCAGCGCCTGGTGTACTACCTGAGTGAGGTACTCTAGATGTCAAAGCAGAACTACCCGCACTATTAGAAGATGGTGTATGGCATGTACATGGCTGCCAAGAAATTGAAGCACTACTTCCAAGATCACTCCATTTGGGTAGTGGCGTTAGCCCCCTATCAGAGATCATCAGCAACAAGGATGCCACATGCTGGGTGGCAAAATGGACAATAGAGCTCGTCGCGCACTACATCCGATACGATCCAAGAACAACAATCAAGTCTCAGCCCTGGCGGACTTCCTCGTCGATTGGGCAGAGACACAATACCTGCCTCCATGCCTCGACTCCATGCACTGGAAGCTACACTTCGACGGCTCCAAGATGTATTGGAGACTTGGAGCTGGGGTCGTCATCACCTCTCTAAAGGGAGATCGGCTGGAGTATGTGCTACGAATCCACTTTCGTGCATCCAACAATGTTGCTGAGTATGAAGCTCTTGTCCATGGCCTCAAGATGGAAAAAGAGATCGGCATCAGGCGCATCCTCTGCTTTGGCGACTCAGACTTGGTGGTGCAATAGGTATCAAGCAATTGGGACGCCAAGGACGCAAACATGGCGCTATACCACTCCTTCGTACAGCAGCTATGCACTTGCTTCGAAGGATGCGAGTTTCGTCATGTACCTCCGGCAAACAATGATGTCGCGGACGCACTCGCCTGCGTCGGGTCAACAAGTGCAGCAATTCCGCCTAGGGTCACCTTCGAACACTTGCGCAAGCCCTCCATAACAACATCTCTGGAGTCCGACTCCATCATGCTGGATGCAGACCCAGGGACTGCCGGCTCCAAGCAACCCGAAGCTGCAGCCAAGGTCGCGGGGACTGTCATGCCGCACCCGGGGACTGCCACGCTGCACCCAGGGACTACTACGCCGAACCAGGGACTGCCGCACCCAGGAACTGCCATGCCGCACCCAGGGACTGCCGCCTCCATCTCGGGGACTATTGGGCCAAAATCCGCGACAGTCCCAGCCGGCTCCAGTAGCCCGGGGGATGCCGGCTCCAGCCTCCCACCTGGTAGGGCACTTGACGAGCCTGAGCCGGCCGGGAGAGAGGAAGTCAAGCTGATCATGTAGACCATCTGCGCCATCCGGGAGACACCTCCATGGGGCAAGCCGTTCATGAACTTTCTAGTTAAAGGGAAGCTGCCCGAGGAAGAGGTTGAGGCAAGGCAAGTGAAGCACAAGGCAAGGCAAGTGAGGCATACACCATCATCAACAACAATATCTACAAGCGCAGCGTGGGAGGAATATAACAGCACTGCGTAAGCTAAGAAGAAGGAATCCGTCTGCTGGTGGATATTCACCAAGGTGAATGCGGTCACCACGCATCATGACGAGTCATAGTGGCAAAGGCATTCTTCCACAGGTTTTACTGGCCCACGATGCTAGAGGACGCCAAGCATCTAGTGAAGGCATGCAATGGGTGCCACTGATTTGCCCAGCAGAAACACACTCTATCCTCGGCACTCAAGACAATCCCTATCACCTGGCCATTTTCTGTCTAGGGCTTGGACATGATAGGCCCCTTTAAAACAGCGTGAACTGGCATGACGCACTTGCTGGTGGCCATGGACAAGTTCACCAAGTGGATCGAGGCAAAGCCAATCAAGAAACTAGATGCACCAACAATGGTCAAGTTCTTCACCGACGTCATCACACATTTCGGCTACCCCAACAGCATCATCATAGACAACGGAACGAACTTCGCCAAAGGGCCCTTCGCTCATTTCGGTGGTGACAAATGCATCCGCCTGGACCTAGCCTCCGTTGCTCACCCCCAATACAATGGGCAGTGCGAGCGAGCAAATGGTCTGTCACTAGCCGGAATCAAGCCAGGGTTGATCGAGCCACTCATGAGGACTCCCGGATGCTAGATAGAGGAGCTGTCGGCTATGTTGTGGAGCTTCCGCACAACGCCAAATCACTCCATCATCTACACGCCATTCTTCCTCGTCGACGGAGCAGAGGCAGTCCTACCAACTAACATCGAGTTCAACACACCACGCAAACTACTGTATAATGAGCAGTAGGCCAAGGAAGCACGGTATGACATTATCGATCTCCTTGATTAAGCATGAGAGCTGGACCTGTCTAGGTCCGCTATCTACCCGCAGATCCTATGTTGCAATGATGCTTGCCAGATCTGCAATGTTTCGTTGTGAGAGGGCGATCTAGTCTTGCGGCTGGTACAAGACACCAAGGGTATGCACAAGCTAGATCCACCTTGGGAACGGTCATTCATCATCAGTCGGGCATTGCAGAAGAACTCGTACTACCTGATCAACGCTCGTTAGCCGGCGAAGAACAAGATGGACCACTACGGCGAAGAAACTGAAAGCCTATGGAACACGAACCTTCTTCGCCCATTCTACACCTAAGTAAAGGGAAAACCCATCGAATGGAGGAAAACCTATTGCAATGAAGCCCTTCTAAGAGTTCTCAACTCTAACGCTAGATCGCTAAGTGTTTCTCTAAATATTCTCTTTTCATCCATGATGGAGGAAAACCCATCCAATGGCTCATACTCTATGTGCCTTATTCTGTAGAATACAAAATGTATCCCAACTCTCCATCGAATGGACAATGGCTTATTGGATGATTATGGAGAAAACACAAACATTCCAGAGTCATCTAATTATCTCCTAATGGTTATTGTATTAAGAAGAGAAGATCACCTTTTACGAGGATATCACTCAGGCGTGGGTATTAATCTATGAAGTTGGACCCTTTTGCTAAGTTCCAAATTAAGCAATATATTCCCATGGTCGCAAAGGACCTCAATAGGATAGGATAAGATCTACTAAGATATTTGTAAACAGACATCTAGACTAAGTTCATAATAAGAGATCAATTTATAATTGGTCTCAACCAAAATTGTCATCCCCTGGACGATTTTAGTGATCACATGATCCCTATCCTCTGCACCTCCCCCGATCATCACGGCCATCAGTGCAGCCTCAAAGGTAGACATTCAATAATGCCAATCACATCATCTATGTGACTCATGCTCGATCTTTCGATCTCTTGTGTTCCGAGGCCATGTCTACACATGCTAGGCTCGCCAAATCTAACTTGTGTGTATTCGCTGTGTAACATGGCTTACACCCACTGTATGCGAACGTAGATATGTTTGACCCCCGATCGTCATGGCCGGCCTCATAACGAAGAACTTTCCTGGTGGTGCACACACAAGGGGAACACGAAACATTGGAATTAAATAGGGATTATCTTATTTGCTACCGTTGAGTATCTAATACTAGCACACAATAAGATGTAAAATAGGTATCAACATCATATGTATAATGTGATATGATATGGTCCTTCTTGCTCCTTGATCACCATCGAGCGCTCCGACATGATCTCCATCTTACCCTTGGTTTGACACCAAGTCCACGACGCCTCCACTAGGTCATCCATCGAAACAATGACTATACTATACTAGTTAGTAAAAGAAAAATAAACTACTTTACCTTCGTAATGACCAATGCCATATAATAATCACATGCCCTCCTGCAAAATAAAGTTAGACGCCTCTACTTTATCTATTGCAAGTTTTACGTGGTTGTTAGGGCTTTCGCAATAGAACCATTTCTAATCTACGAACTTTCCAACCACAACACGGATCCAACAGTTGTCTATACTACAACCCTTTTGGGGCCCTCCGTTGTAAATGATATATCAACTATTGAATGAGAGAAAGACACCCGCTAGCCACTTATACGGTAAGTCATATGTTGAGTGTGGAACCAGTCTCGCGTACGACTACGCGTAAGGTCGGTCTAGGCCGCTTCATCAAACAATACCGCGATATAAACAAGTACACGTTAGAGGGTAACAACTGAGGGATCAATGCCCGCACAATACATATGCACTGGTCGTACATCACTCCTACGCATAGATCGGCTCCGGTACCACTGAAGGGGATCCGCAACAGAAAACAAAAAATTTCCTACGTTGGAACCCTAAAAACTGCGTAGGATCTATCTATGTAGTAATGTAGTAACGGCCGAGTGTATGGAATACATACCCTTGTAGACCGTACGTGGTCAATGTTTCGAGGGGAACGTGGTTGATGTAGTCGTACTCGTAGCCGACCTCAAGGTCGCGAAGCTCCTCGTAGGTCACCCCTTGCTCCTTCATCAACATGCAGCAGCTCCGGCTCACGACATTCAAGCGCCCCAAGTGTTGGGCCTCGTGTCTTCGTACACATCCGGTGCATGATGAGACCTCCGGCTCCCCGATCCCGCCGGGAGTGCGGAAGTTGATATCCGGCTAGGAATCCCTGCAGCGCAACGACGTACTGCAGGTGTGCCTTATTCGCACAACCCAAACTTGGGGCCATGGTCACAAGGGCTAGAGAGAGAAGGAAGGAGGAAGTCAACCAAAGGACTTCTCCAAATATTGGTGTGTCTCATCCCACCCATGGGAACCCCTTTATATAGGCTAAGGGGGTGTGCCTTTCTCAAAGGCTAAGCCATGTGGAACTAAACAAGGGGAAGAGAGGAGGGGGAGGCGCATGGGCCCTTAGGGCTTCATGGGCCAGCCGGCCAGGGGTGGGCCCCACCCTACGCACAGCCCTAGGCTGGTCGGGTGGGCCCCCTTGTGTCCGCTAGGCCTTGGCCCTCTTATCCCTTGGCCCTTCCCTCTTTTGGTTTTCCCTCATGGGCCCTTATTCACTAGGAAGTTTGGCCCATTAGTACATATATTAAGTAAATATATAGATATATTCACTTAAAATTCCGAACAAAGCATATGAAGCAAAAAGATCCATCGCATATGGCTACATATAATGGACTATATACATAAACATGCACAACGTCCAATAAGTTACTCATCCGTTCCTCTTTGGCCTATGAATGAAGTTTTAATTATCTCGAGGAAAGTCTCACAAGCGTCATTTGATCAAAATCAAAGACTCCAAAAATCCATTAACATGGAGTTTTTTCATGTTTTATTTCCAATATAATTTAAATGGCGATGTCACTTCATAAGTCATCTTTCAATCATTTGTCTTGCGACATTTTAGCATTAGTTTTATGGACGTGATTTCTCCAACTAGACTTGTAAAAGTTCATCCATCTTCTATGGAATACGGTAATTATTTGATGAACCATTGTTCTCATTATACTGGAACAAAATAACAATTATTTAACAAATCTTGAAGGCAAGCTTTGATGTCAACGATCAATACAATAACACTATTTGTTTTCGATGAACATCATCACATATTCTTTTGCTAGTTACTTAGGCCATTGTAGTTCATGAATTGCCTCATTTTGTATGATATTTCATACCAACCAATTCGGTATCCAATACCCAAGAACCACATTGTTTAACAAGCAAAAAATACAACCATAACATGTATATCATCTATTACCTTAGCTGGACATTACCAGTCTTTTATTTTCTGCCAAGTATTTTATAGATTCTCTTTCAGCATTTTTCCTTTTCTATTAAAATAATCTATCAACATCAACAGTAGCGTCATACATATGACGCACAGTCCAAAGCATGTATAGTAAAATACTAATACCTTTGCACTTGCACTTTCAAGTAGATCACCATCATCAAATGTTTGGTGTTCTTTCAAAAATCCATTCTTTAGTAATCTTTTAAATGCAGTAAACATTTGAATTACATCTTCTATTCATCCTTATCATGACAACTTTTATTATCAAGCTAATATGGCCTATAAGGACGAATTGCGAGTATAATGCCAATTCCCATAACCTTTTTGTGAGATTAGGATGTCTAGCGTCTCCAACATTCGCAAATTCTCATACAATGTGAGAACATGTATTTTGCCAAATTATACTCTATCATATTGCAACCATGAACATTGTTTCAGATATCAAAATATCTTCCACACATGATGGCTTCTGAAAAAATTCTTTCAGCTCCTAGATAACCTCAATATTAAAAAATAACTTTTGAATATCAAGAATCATGGAGGGAAACATGATACTTTAGATACTAACATTCGAATTCTTACTCTCAATTTAATGTTACTTATTAAACTTCATGGAGTAAATAGAGATTGCTGAAAGTTTGCAATAGGACTTCTAAATTGACATTCAAAACAATACGATACCAGTTCATAAAGTAAATATCAGAATTCTATAGTTCTATTATCTCAACTAAAGCTAAACCTAAGGTAGTAAACAAATGCCAATGACTACAACAAATTATGCAAATTCACTTTGATTTAGATTATGAAAATTTGAGTTCGACTAGTCCAAATTAGAAATGAATTCCCACTCAAAAATGACATCCCTTGTGCCTTTTTGGTGATTACATGAACCAAATTCACTACACCAAGTCCGATCATCACGTGAGTCGGTATAGCTTCAAAGGCGAGCATCTATATGGGCATCATATCTACCATCTAACTCATGCTTAACATTTTGGTTTGTGTTCCAAGGCCATGTTTGTACATGCAAGGGTCGCCAAGTAAGAACCTTAGTACTCATGTGTGTAAAACTATCTTACACCTGAAATATGATCGTGGATTCAAGTACACCCGATCATCACGTGATGTCTTGAAGCGGCGAAACGTAAATAGTGCGTACTTAAGGGAGAACACATTTTTATCTTGATATGTAAATGAGGGATCATCTAATAATGCTACTAAACGCCAAACTAGTAATATAAGATGCAAACATCATATGTGTAAAGTGGAATGATATGGTCCATGCATTTGATCACTATCATGTGCGTCATGGTATGATCTCTATCATTCCTTTGTGTCTAAGGCCAAGGTCTATGGAATTTACACATTAGGTGTGTTGTAAGGGTATCAACTATACATGAACTTACAACATTACCATATCAAGACACTAGCCCAGCAACAATCTAAACTAGACGCCTCTAATTTATCCATTGCAAGTTTTACGTGGCTTAGGGCTTTCGAAGATAGAACCGGTCTTACCTACGGAAATGGAACCACAATGATGATAACTAAGTTATTAGTAACTCGTTGTAAATTAGATATTGACTATAGTAGGAGAGACAGACACCTGCTAGCCACTTATGCAAAACTAGTTGCATGTCAACCATGGAACTGGTCTCATGTGCGAGGACATGTAAAGTTACTCCAGGCCGCTTCATCCCACTATGCCACCAATATCCAAAATACATGAAAGAAGCAATAACATGATCATCATTGCCCACATATGAACATATGTGTACTACCTGTGCAAAGCACCTACACATAGACCTGGCTCTGATACCACTATTAGGTTCGCAGCATAGAAAACAAAAAAATTCCTATGATGGGAACTATTATACGCTAAGATCTATCTATTAGATATAAGCAACGGGTGGATATACATCCATAGAGAACATACCCTCAAACACAACAAAGCTTTATTAACAAGATGGAACTCGTGGATGATGTAGTCGTACACTAGCCGATCTCAAGATCGTGATGATGTCCAGCAAGTCCAGCAGGTCCAGCTGCAACACGTCCATCAGATCCAACTCCAGCATGTCCAGCACTACCAAGTCCAGCACCGCAAAGCAGCGGTGCATCCATGATCGCACACACGTCTGCTACCCCGACAACCTCCGTCCCTCGCTCCAGCAAAGCAGCAGAAGTAGCAACTCCTTTCCAGATAAAGCCACCAGGAACATGTATCTCCCTAACCCGAGACCATGGGGAATAACTAGAGGGGGAGAGAGATCCTTCATGAGGAGGTGTGCATTGTGAGGAGGAGAGGCGGGCCTTTTATAGGGAAGAGGGCGGCAGCCAAGGGCCATGGCATGGCAACCATGGTGGTTCCCCCACCTCTTCCATCATTCATGTGGTGGATGCTTCACTCACATAAATATGCCTCCACTAACACTTCCACTCACATGCATTAAATTTGCACCAAATTTAATGCAAGATCTCATTAAATAAAACTATTTTATTTATTTTATTCAGAAAACATTCACATAAAACCCCCCGCAACATTTCAATATCACATGCAGAACAAGTTTTTGCAATTTCACCCGAAACAATTCCGGTTTCCATCGAAATGATTCCAGCGCTTTCTTAAATCTTTATATGAAACATATTTGCTCCAAATAGTGTCGGTATCCCTTAAGTGTGTCACCCTACGGTTCGCGAATAATGCAGACATGATCGAGACCCCTCTCTGATCAATAATCAGCAGCCGGACCTGGAGATCCGTACTAACTCCCACACATTCAACGATGACTCTTGTGATCGTGTGAACATTTAACATCGTAACTAAATCCCTTTTTCTCACAATATATTACATGTCTGATATTCGATCATCGGTATCTCAATAGCTAGTTTGATCTCGTTACCGACATGCACTCTTTTCTCGTTCCCGTGATATAACATTCTAGTGATCACATCACTTGCTTGCAAGCTATTTCAATGTTATATCACCGAGAGGGCCCCGAGTACATCTATCCGTCATCGGGGTGGAAAAATCCCAATCTTGATACATGAGCCTCTACATAACACCTTCGTAGCACTGAACCCACCTTTATAGTCACCCTGTTACGGTGTGACGTTTGATGTTATCAAGATACTCTTCCGGTGTTGGTGATTAACATGACCTCATGGTCGAAGGACTAGGATCACTTTGTATGATGTTGTAGCAATATAAACATAATTACTTTGATCGTAATGCTATACTTCGGATGAATGTTCATCACATCACTCCACCAATGCTGTGACCTCATTATTAACAACATCCAATGTCCATGATCAGGAAACCTTGATCATCTTGTTAATCAACGATCTAGTTTATATGAGAGGCATCACTAGGAACTTTGTATTTTGTTTATTAAACACACATGTATTAACGTTTCCAATTAATACAATTGTAGCATGAAAAATTAACATTTATCATAAACATGGAATAATATAATAACCACTTTATTATTGCCTCTCGGGCATATTCCCTTCACAAACTACCAGAGCCGGAGGCTAGCCACCCCCCACATGGCAAAAGAGTAGACAAGGAGCTTCGACCCGACTGAATTCTCCAGCCGGCCCAAACATCGGGGACTACACCCTGTGGGTGAGCTCGCGCGCCCCACGCAGAAAACCTGCAACAAGCAACAGCATAAAGGAGCTTCGACCCGGCTGGATTATCCAGCCAGCCTGAACATCAGGGACTACACCCTATGGTTGTGCTCGCGTGCCCCCACATAGCAAACCTGCAACAAGCAATAGTATAAAGGAGCTTCGACCTGGCTAGATTATCCAGTTGGCCCGAACCTTAGGGACTACACCCTGTGGGTGCCCTCGCGTGCCCCCACACAGAAGCAAGTGCAAAACATAGAAAAGTGCACGCACGAAAGGCACAAGACAATGTCGCAAAGGGAGACGAAGCTCCCGACAGAGTTCACTATAGAAAAAAAGACAAGTTGTTCACATCAACAAACAGAAGGACAAGTTTTTACCAAATATAAATACTCCCGGCATCCAGGCGATCAAGCTTGATGATCTGTAGAAGGACCAGTGGCATAGCCTGGAGCGTGGCTGCTGGAGGCGGCATCGGTAGAGGCAGGGCCTATTGCAGCCAGGGCGTCAGCGCCGGTTGGAACCGCTAGAGGGCTGAGTGGTACCCCTTCGTGCTGGCCAGATCGCTGAAGTCCCGGTCCAGCCGGACGAAGCTTCCAATCTTGAAACTACAGGAGCGGATGTCAAGAACTTCAGCATGAAGCTGGTCGTAGCTGGTCCCCTGACGAAACCCTCTAGAGATACTCCGTAGGTCCACATCGGGGTACGAGGACTTCAGCAGCACCAGGACCATCTCCACGCTGCCGCGACCATTAGCTTAGGAGTAGCGAGAAGCTTCTTCGTCAAGGACTCCATTGTAGTCGATGGAGTGGTTTCCGGCTAGACATACAAGTAGACGTCAAGGGCATCATCCCGTAGCTGCTTGCCCTCCTTGCACGTGACGGCCACCAACTCCTCCGGACAGAGGTCGCGTCCGGCATACGCCTCGGGGATGTGGGCTAGGGCCTAGTCAGTCGTCCTAGGATACTGGGCTGCACCTGGGAAAGAGACGGCTGTCAAAAATGGGCTGCAGAATAAGACGAGCAAGACCACTGAAGGAAGAACCACTTACTGGTGATGATTTCGGCGATCTGGCATAGCTCCGCCAGCGCCGCCTTCTCCTGCTGGGCGTGAAGTTTATCAATATTCTTCAGTGTCTCAGTCCAGGTATCAGCAAAATTCTTGGTCTGGCCGGTCTTGATCTCCATCTGCATCTGATGCTCCAATAGCTGACCGATCTAGGCCTGGCGAGTCTAGTTGGATTCGTCCAGTCGGGCCACCTCCGCCTTCAGCCTCTCCACCTCCCGGTCCATGTCCACTAGCCGAGCTGCAGGAGGGTACCCAATGGTCAACAAGAAACGTGAAAACTCGTGTAACAGGGAGGACATGGCAGAGCAAGCAATCTTACGCCCTAGGTCTTGGTGGCTTCAGCAAAAGCTTTCTGCAAGGAAGGCACAATGAAAAATAGAAAAAGATAACAACAACAAAGAAGGGCAACAAAAACAATGGAGAATATATTTTACCTCAAGGGACGCCCCTAGTGCCTTGGCCATGCCAAGCCACCGCTTCATCACCTCCACCAGGTGACGGGCCTAGCCAAGGGCAATGGGAGTTGACTCAGAAACCTGTGCCAAGATGGAGTCCAGTTGTGGTGCAACTGGAGCCTCCCTCTAGCCGGTAAGCTGGAGGTCCTCGTCGCTGCCGGAGGTCGTGCGCGACGCCTCAGGAGCCGCAACGCCTGAGTCGGGGGCCACCTCCCATCCGCCGGCTGCGGGGGAGCTTATTGTGCCGCCTCCACGGGCTCCTCCACCTGATAGGCGGCAGAACCCGGCTGAACCGGGCTTGGGGCCGAGTACAAATCGGAAAGCCTGGAGGTTGCAGAGGCCCGGTGCAGGGTCATGGGCGCGGTCGGCGCCACCTTCTCCACCGCAGCCTCAACCGTCTTGGCAATAGAGGTTGCAACCTCAGTTGGCTTGGCAATAGGGACTGAAGTCGATGGAGTTGGCCCCTCAGCACCAAACGGGTGAGGGTCGGACATAGTGGCCATGGTTGTGGAGCCGGCCAAGGACATCACCTCACTACACAAAGGATGAGAAGAACATAATGAGTAAAGCGCAAGCCAATAGCCACACAAAGAAAAGGGAGCAAGGGCACGTACCCAGCGACACTTGGCATGGAAGTCGCAGCCCACGGCCGGCGAGCCCTCTTCGATCCCCCCTGGCTAGGGCAGTGCTGGTCAAGGCAGCCCGTTTCCCCCTAGCAAGGGCAGTGCTAGTCAAGGCAGCCCGTTTCCCCCTGGCCCGAGAGGAGGTAACCTCAGTCGGGTCCATATCCATGTCGTGTGCGGCTGCTCCAGGGCACTGGGAGAACAACAAGCGTAAGTCATCGATAGGGAGATTCACCTCCCCACTAGTTGCAGCAGCTGAGAGATTCAATCGCCGCTCACACCCAGTGGGTGGGCCATCGGACCCGCAGCCGGTAAACTCCAGCTGGGGACAACAAGCGTCTCGAGCTGGAAAACGCCAAGCACTACAAGACATGCACTACGAAATAGTTTGCGATATGGTCTTCATTAGCAATCATTTCAGGCTCAGCCAATGAGCGTGTAAGAACTTCTCTATAGAGGAAAGTCCAAACGCGCTCGGGGACTAGTGTCGTGGGGATGAACCCCGGGGTGGCCAAGCCAGGCTCAACTGGCCGGCTCCAGGGATACCTAGCCAGATGGCCACGAGGCGAAGAACCACAGCCCGATGGAACGCTCCACTTGTTCCTCCCCGAGATTTCCCGGCTGGCCCGTCTAGCCGGGTGGCCAAGAGAGTCGGCTGGGTGGCCACCTCTACCCGGCCGCCTCGGATACGTTGGTCAATGGTACGGGGGAGGGTGATGCTCCTTGTTGAGCGTACCCTTGAATAGACAGGCTGGCACGTCGCCGTAACGACACTACCAAACGAGGATGCCAAAGCGCCAAGGCTGGAGGCTGACGAGTAAAGCACCAACCAATGGATAAATCTCCGACTGACGGGTAAAGCGCCAAGTTGATGGATAAAGCACCGGGTGATGCACAAAGCGGCGGCACTGAGACGCTGTGGCCCTGTCCCCACCTATACTAAAGTTTGATCGGGTCCTGGACCACCGGCTGGACCGAGCAGCCGACCCGCTTTGTAAACCCAAAGCCTAAACAATAAACCCTAGAGTCCACATTGTAACCTACCCTTCCACCAGTATATAAGGATGGGTAGTGCCAGGGTTCTAGGTAAGGCATTACAAGTTAGAAGTTAGCTAGAATCAACCAGTTGAGTAGTTCATCTTCCTCTAGCTCTCGATAGCATCTAGGGAAACAACTCGAGAAGAACTTGTACTGAGCATTCGGTCCCCATCTGGTATATCCTTGCAGGAGTAGGAGTGTTACCTCAAGAAAAGGGCTCTGAACCTGGGTACGTCGTTGTGTTTGCAGTATCTGTGCCCAACCCATTGCGAATAGCCACCGATAGCACCCTGATTATCCCCTCTCATGCCATTCCTAATGGCACTGCCGTGTTCCACACCATAATAATACATACTTGATTACATTGTGTAAAATTTGACTGAATAAATAGAGTAACTAATAAACTTGATTACTTTGTGTAAAATTAGTACTGTTGTAGGTAGAGTAATACTTTCTAATAATGCTAATTTTCTACCAATATTCTTTATATATATTTAGAGTAAATCTTGGTCAGAGAAAAAACACGCAAAACGAGGACGCCTTATTCCTCGGGACAGAGGTAGAGTAATACTCATATTTACTACTCCTACTTATGAAAATACTACAGTATAACCTATAAATAAATAATATGGCTAGTCAAACCGACGTGATGAGACTATACTATGCTAGGAGGTGACATGGTTAATTTATTACTACAAGAAAAGAAAAAACCTCTTTCAAAGAGCCATGCCATCTTCCCCATCTCCGTTTAGTTTATCCCCACTCGCCGATGCTGCCTGGCCGCATTTGGGATCCTCTCCACCGTGTGGTTCACACATTTTCCTCGCCATATCACCAAGTGCATCTCTCCTTCCAGACCACCACCCCTCTCCTCCAAAAAAAACCAAACAGTTCTATATAGATCCTCCCTCGCCCCGAATCCTCCTTGACATGATGGCGGATCGTTTGTTTATAATTTGGAGAGGTTCGAGGGAGAGCCGGCGGTGTAGTGGCTTTAGCAAGGTCGGTGATGATGTCGTCAACAAAATTGCTGAGCATCTGGATGCTAAAAGCACCGTCCAGCTGGCCGCATGCTCCAAGGAGCTACACCACCAAGTCACCGATAGAGAAGGTTACAACTGCCCAAACTACAACTTCTCAAAAGTGGTCTCCTTGAATGAACTCTATGCCCATATGATCTCCTATATCCACAGCCCGTTTATCTGCACATAGCTGGGATGCAACTAGGTTGGCAAAAATTAACGTTGTATCTACACCTCAAATCCACCCACTTGATCAATGTTCCTATAGTCCTCTACAACATCAAACAATGGGACCCGTCTAAGCAGGTGCCTGCAGGGTGCTCACAGAGAACAAATGTCATTGGCATCAGGAAGACAGGCACGCTGTTCATCGGCCAGATTGACGGGCAGAGCACGAAGATTGTCCTGTTCGTCAGCCGTGTCAGGTCGCCGGTGTGGGAATTGGAGGAGTACGAGGTGAGGATGTCATCATTGGTCTATTTTCGTGGGTTCTATCAGCTCAAGTTTTATTCTGAGCCAAAGATTGTGGAGACGCCGGCCGAAGCGGCGCTGGATGCGCTTAACCATTACCTACTGATGTCGCGGACGTATTGTCAAGTTCCTCAATCGTTGGTCGGAGTTCCTCGTGGAGTTACAATATTGGATCGACAACGACATCAACCCATTGTGAGATATCACATCTTAATACTCTCCTTATGATCCTAATATGAATGCTATAGTATGGAATTTTCTAGTCCCTCTATTGGAATATTAATTACTTTATTTATGTTAGTGGAAGATCCCCTTCGCGATCGGAGTGGTAAAAATTGCTGGAAATATCCATGAATTTTACATCTATCATGCTGAGGCTGAACAGACGAAAGCCTATTACGAGGATCCACATACAACGGTAAAACGAGAGAAGCGTGCCAGGCCAGAAAGCAAGCGCTACCCAACCACAACTTGGACACGCTGAATCGTTGGTATACAGATGTTGTGGTGATTCTGACCTCTCTCTTTTCTCTCATGCATGTTTGGAGTATATGATGGGACATGTAATCGTTCCTAGCTAGCTTAAGGTACTACTACAGGTAGTTTTATACTTCTACTAAGTATTTTGTATGGAGTTCTACAACTGCTAATATATTTTGTAATAATTCCTAAGTACTGGGAATTGTTCAGATCGAGTGCAGAATAAGGCCTGTACTGCTGAATCTTTCAAAAGCTACCGAATCTCTCAAATGTATTGATGTTGCTACTCCATCCGACCCAAATTAGTTGACTCAAATTTGTCAAGATATAGATGTATCTAGCACTAAGACATGTCTAGATATAGTTGAATCTAGACAAATCTAAGTAAAGTAATTTGGGTCGGAGGGAGTATTATTAAAGTATTTTGTAGAACTAATACTATTGTACTAGTACTTGTTTTGATCAATGGCAGTATATTGTTTTGCCTTTTCTTTTGAAACATGGCCTTGTCAATCTAGATGAGGCATGGGCTTCTTGGGTTGCATATATGTTGGTCACACATGCATTGATATAAGAACAAGGTATGCACACAAATGCAGACTTGATCGTCAGTTTTGCTTCCTCCAATGGAGTGTGTTCAGAGAAAAGGGGAAAACTCATCCTACGCCATGTTTTTGAGAGCTAAATCATGAACTGATTCTCTATGTACTACTATTGAATTTCATTGTATGTATTGCTGAATCGGTCCCATTGAAATGCTATTGAATCTGTCTAGTGCTATAAGTAAATTTGAACTATAAGTAAATCGTTGGTTTCTTTGAAAGTTTTACAAAAAAGCTTTTGGAGGTACCCACCGGGGGTCAATTAGGATTATATCAGAAACAACTGAGAGTTTGTACAGCAGGTTTAAATTCTTGCTAAGATTTTGCATCTTGACAATTTAACGAAATTTGGTCAAACCTAAGCTACACAAGTAAGAGAACAAGAGGGAGGCAGTGCGAGACTTTCAAAAAAAATAGAGGCAGCGCGACAATAGCATAAAGGAGGACTTGAAGGCGGTGTGATGTTAGAGCAAAGCTATGATGGGCTGCTGACGCGAGGTACATAGTACACTACACGAGTAGTAAATGTATGGACCTACTACTAGTATATGCAAGCAAAACAAGTTGTGTTTTCTATCTCCTTTGTTGGCTCTCACCATCCGTCCTCCATCGATCTCTTCTCTATAGCCTCGGGTGCACAGTCCGGCTTATCTCTTCCTCATCCACAGCGTGGCGCTGCGCACATGTGCCTTGGTACGGCATATCGATCTACTTCCAGCAACCATTTTTTTCTGTTACAAGATTCAAAATAATCATCAACACCAGTACAAAAAGGCTCAAAGGTAACCGTAATTACAAAAAGGTCCTTTTCCATCATGCGTCAACAACAAACCCTAGCACAATAACAGAAGCATCTCGCTCCTCCACGATCTCTAGTTCCAAAAAATAAATAAAGAATATCACCACTGCAATTTTCAGACAAAGTGTACCATGCTTTATTACAATTCCAAAGTTTTATGATTTTTCAAGCGGACATAGAAAGGTTTTTCATTTTATTCATGTTCAATCTTCTTGCTTTTTGATGAGATTGTTGCATCATAATGCTAGATGTTATATAGTTTAATTGCTAGGTATTGTATATACTGGTATAAGGCCGGTAGTAAACGACGTGTCACTTTGTTATACCTAAGACTCGGTTATACCTTTGAACTTTCTCTCACGCACTTCTTCTTGATTATCAAATTAGACCAAATTCGACAAATCGACGGAAAGTTGTTTGAGTGGGTTAAATTAGGTAGAGAATTAAGCCTGAAAAATAAAACATGTAATTTATCCAACCATTTTATGTACTAGTAAATAAATGGCACATGCTATGAACTCTAATTTAGCCATATTAACTTTATTCATTCTGAAAAAACTTCTACTTCTTTACCATGCTAACATGCACCGACCTATACCAAAATATGGACACACCGTCATTATAGATATATAGAGTATGTCCATGACCTTGGTCACTTGACTTTAAACCCAAGAAAGTTCACACGGAGTACATGGTATAGTAGGCCATACCGTGAAGTGAGTTTTCAAGTATTTTGCTGGTAGAATAAATTAAAGAACCAAGAATGCCCCCCCCACACACAAATTTTCGTACAAAGTGGACAATTCTTTCTTACAGTTTCCCAAGTTTAACGATTTTTCAAACTCCCAAGCCAAAGCTCCACGAACTTAAATGGCTCTATGCCGATAAAAAAATTAGGTCAAACTTGAATACACGTGAGTGCGATAGACTATTACTCTTGAAAATTTCCAAAATTCTTCTAAAGGAACCTGGACAGCTAATATATCATGGGACAACAATAGTTTTGAAAAATTCCAACATTGATTAGTATTTGTATAATGACAAATTGGTTAGGACCCACAAGTCTAGAACGATGGGGAAGGGAGTTGAAGGCAGTTGGATGTTAGAGCAAAGTTATGATGGGTTCCTCAAACGAGGTACTCCTTCCGCCTTATAGTGGATACTCTACTAGTAGTAAATTTCTTAGGACCGATGCATGCAAAAAAATCTTGTTTTCTCACTCTTTTGCTCCCTCTCATCTCCCCTCCCCTCTCCCCTCACACACTGCCTGACTGATCTCTCCCTCGTCCAGAGCGTGCCATGGTATGGTGCCTCTATGTCCCTTGTGTGTTCGGTAGCCATGTTGGTGTGGAGTATGAGGAGTAATAGGAAGGAAACCACTTTGGTCCTTGGCGGCAAAAAAATCACACTTTTCCGGTTTTGAATTTTCACTTGCTTCTGAAACATCGGGAGGGGAGGTTATTCAAAAGACCAGGCATTCATTGTACTTCTTATCTTATCTTTATCTTTTCTTATCTCTTACAATACCATACCACTATATATTGTACGGATAACTTTGAACAATGACCATTGGATCAAGACTGGCAAATCCAAATTATCACACAAAGTGGACCACGGTTTCTTATAATTCCATTTTTCAAGCTTCCTAGCTAACTTCGCACACTTCACTGACGTCTTGACGATTTAACAAAATTAGGTCAAACTTGAGCTACAAGTAAGCGTGATAGATTTCTCTTGAATTAAATGTCTTTTCAGAGGAAGATGGGTGCATCTTCTTTTAGTAAACAATGTTGTTGGTGTAAGTTTCCAACTATCACGAAAGAACATTCTCAGTTTCCAACCATCGAGGGGTCATTTAATATATCACAAACCACCAGCGAGAGTTTTGACAATAGGTTCAACTTCTTTCTAAGATTTTGCATCTTGACAACATAACAAAATCAGGTCAAACTTGAGCTACAAGTAAGCACGATAGATTGCTCTTTAATTAATTGTCTTTTCGAAGTTAGGTGGGTCCATCTTCTTTTAGTAAATGATGTCGTTCTTGTGAATTTCCTACTATCAGGAAAGAACATTCTCAATTTTCCCATGTTTGCGAATTTTAAAACTTCCTAGCTAACTCTACAACTTGAATGAGACTTTGTGCAATTTATCGAAATTAGGTCAAATTTGAACTACAAGTAAGTTGTAGGTTTCTTTGAATGTTTTATGAAATAGATTTTCGAAGGTTTATGATGTACTAAATTCCTCGTTATCTTCAAAAGTTTTTTGTAAAATTCTGCTCTTTACTGCTTTCGCGCTGCCTCCTCTATGCTCTCAGTCTCTTCTCTCTCCAAGATTTTTTTTTCAACACGGGGGAAACTGCTAGTGGCAATATTGTTCATCATGCGAGAAAGAACCTATGTACTCCTACCAAATACGAGAACACCACCACGCCAAGTTCTTGCATACTCCCTCCGTCCACAAATAAGTGTACTTCTAGTAACTCTTAGTCTAAGTCAAACTTTTTAATAATTGACTACTTTTTAAAACTAATCGAGTAATATATATAACATGAAATCTACATATTATGAAAGTACATTTCAAAACGAATAAACTTGTAGTACTAGTTTTGTGTCAAAAATATTACTACGTTTATAAATTAAAGTTGGTCAGAAATAGTTAAGTTTGATTTAGAACAAATGCTAGAAGTACACTTATTTGAGAACACATGAAGTATCTAAATGCACAAGATACAACACAGCCAATGTTCATGATTTATCTCATACTTTATGAGAACTTTAAAGTACGACAAATAAAAAGGGGTGCGTGCACAACTACTTTGTGTAACATACTTGAGAGATTGAAAAGAGATTGTGCAATATACTTGATAAATGTGAGACATCTATTTTGAGATGGAGGGAGTATTATCTGGGTGCTAGCCAAATTCAAAATCTCTGTCAAGCGGCAAAATTAACCACCTAGGCTATGTGAATCATAGGTATCCAATGTTGCGTGAAAAAATCTCTACTACTATAATGGGGCAGTTTTGAATTGGATCCATAGCACCAATCCTGATTGTTGGGTTGTTAGATCCAATGGTCCAGAGCAGCTAGATTCGTGTTGAAGCAGTAGTATCAATAGCAAACTCCACCATGTTCTAGAACCATCATGTCACGACCCCCAAAATTTCATAGCATAGTAGCTTGTATTCTTAATATGTGTAGATAGTTATTATTAATAGACTTAATGTATGCATTTTTTATCTAATAAGACTATTGACTTAATGTTTGTTAAATCACAATTCATATAGTATATATGTTTGTGGCATGTGTCTTTTACTAGTATGGATACGGATGATCAGTTGATGTGACTCTCGGCCTTAAATTCCTGGACAGATAGCTTACGGTCTATTACCTTTTTTATTACTAGTTGGACGCTAGACAAATTCAAAATCAGAAACGAGCGGCAAAACCACCCAGCGATCTTGAAACATTTCCCGCCCCACCGATTCAAAACCTTTGAGCCAAAATCTCCCACCGGATAATACCATTTTTCTATTATTATTAGTTGGACGCTAGCCAAATTCAAATCTCAATCAAGCGGCAATATCAAACACCGACCTTGAAGCATTTCGGTAGGCATGCTATAGTCAGTAGCTCGGGGGCTATTTGAAAAACTTTTGTCCTCAAATTTCCTATTCTACCCATTGTTTAGACGATAGATAGGCATGCTAAAGTCAGTAGCTCGGGGGCATGATCATAATTATATTTCTATTCACCTCTATGGTCCCAACTCGCGTAGTTTTTCCCGCTGGCCCTCCGAAGAATCCCAAGCTCCTCTCTCCCTTCCACGGCCACCGTTCGCACCAGCTTGATCTGTGGTCTCGTGCGCCGCCACGCAGCCGCTTCATCGACACTCACCCACCGGATCTAGTTCACCGGGTCTCTCTACAACTGAACCGCAGCTGTGATGTTGTTCACCACGCCGATGGCATCATTGACCTCCCAAGCTATGCTTCCTCGCCACCGAAAGCTACCCAACCGTACCGGATCCGCTTCATCGGTGTCCACCGGATGTGATCTAGTTCAAGGAGTTCCATGTCCACCGCTCCAGACCAGCTGCATGGCCGCCGCCCTTCACTGCACCGGATCTTCCTCAGCGATGCTCTCGTCCACCATGCTCAAGCCGACATCGACCACCCAAGATGTGCTTCCCAGACGCTAATAGCCACCGCAACCGCAACACCCTCGGTGACCTAGACGTCACCCGCACGGTACCGATGATGCTTAGATGCCTCTCCTACCAAGGTAACAAAATTTCCAACCCGTTTTTGTTTTGTCAGCAGTATAGTAGGTTCAAGCCTGTCGTAGTGAACTGAATTTTTGTAATCGTGCTACACACCAAGTCAATGCGCACGCCTGCTGTACACACTACATATAAGGTCACAAGACATGTTTGTTTGCATTCGCTACTCTACAAATTTTAAAGTCATGCACATGTGTTTTAGCTACTCTGTACAATAGTAATTGTCTGCTACCTTGTAATTCTTGCAAAATCTGAAGTCAGTGGAAAATATTAGTGTGGATTCCTTGCTCTATAGTTACTGAATCTATATCGTTCATTTGGAGATCCGTTCCTGTCATTATTTCCTCCTTATCATCGTTCTGCTATCCTGTATAAGCCATTTAAACTCTTTGTACTAATTCGATTATAATTTTGTTGTTGCAATCTAGTTCTTCAAAAGCTGCATCACTAACTATTTTCTTTTTCTTGCATAGAGCTCAAAATGGAATAATGAACATGTTGGTTTGCATAGCCTATTCTACAGGTTCATAAGCGATGCCATTATTTCCTTATATGGTGTTGGTTCGTCCTGAGCAATGGTATAACTATCCTCTACTATTAGTTCAATCGTAGTTTGCATTCCTGCTCTAGAAGTTCTCTTATGATGCCATTATAATTTCTTTTTGGTTGATTCTGAGATATGACAATAACTACATGCCATTGGGTAGCGCACCGCAAATTCTGAGTCACCCAATGACTCTTGCATTCCAGGAGATACCACTGCTTCCATATATATTTGCTGAAATTATATCGCTAGTTTATATTTGCTGAAAGTATAAGAAACACTTTGTTTGATTGCTCATTTCATTCTAAGCACACTTGTCTAATTCTTGTTTGTCCTATTCTATAGGTTCACGAGCGATGCCATTATATCTCGCATATGGTTCTGGTTCGTCCTAAGCAACGATATAACTATTTTCAACTATATATAGTTCATTCGTGGTTTGCATTCCTTCTCTAAAAGTGCTCATATGATGCAGTTACAGTTTCTACCTGGTTCATTCTTCGCTATGACAGTAACTACATGCCATTTTGTGGCTCAGCGCAAATTCAGATTCACCCAACATCTCTTGCATTTTATGGTATACAACTGCTTTCATATATATTTGTTGAAAAGACCTAGCTAGTTTATATTTGCTGAAATTCTAAGCCACACACACACACATTTTTGGATTGTTCGTTTGACGGTAGGCACACTTGTTTAATGTGTGCTTGCTTGTCCTGTTTGTTTGACGTGTTGGTCAATAATTGAACCATTGACCAGTTGTAAACTCTAGTTCATAGCTCTTGTCATATCAGTCAAATTATTGCTATCGCCACAAAAGAGAGGGCTGCAAGATCATGTCTCCTCTAATGTAGCTATCACACTCAAAGGAAGATGCAGGTGATCGATTGAGAAAGCAAATTGAGGACTCTGCTATCAACTTGATTGTCAACTGAAATGCCGAATTTTCTTTCCCTTTGGTTGATAATATGTAATAATTTTAAGAAGTTTGCAGCTGATGTAATATCTAGATAACTCGCATAGGCCATGTAGGCATTTAGTTGATGCCATCCTCACATGGCAGTAGTCATTACCATAACTATGCTAGGAAGGTCGATTAGGGAATAGTATCATGCTTCGTTATTGACATGTCTTGTATTCGGCCGATGATGAACAGTAAAAATGCTCGCTAATTATACACCTTTTATGATATTTCCATGGGCTTTAGAAAGGCTCAAACTTCAAAAGTAATGGGCCGACCCACATGTGGGACCCAGTAACAGTTGCAAGCCGTAATAGTAAGAGTCCAAAAAAGTAGCAGACCCGAACAAAAACATGATATAATAGTAACAAGCCACAACAATAAAAGGCAAGAAATTGTAGCATGAAAGAAAAGTAACAGGCTAGAGTATAAACGGGCCAGAACAGTAGCAGGCCACAATAGTAAAAGGCCGCAACAGTAAAGGTCCAAAGTAGTTAAAGGCCATAACAGTAACGAATCATGAAATTTCCTGACAAAAATAGTATAGGCCGACAAAATTACTAGGCTAGAAGAGTAACAGGCCGCCCGTGGCCTAAACAGTAAAAGGCTAGAATAGTAACGGACAATCGCAAAGAAGGGCCATTAGTAGGCGGTCCACTATGGGCTGCGAGAATAGTGATGGTCCGGCAGCAGGCTTACTTTGCCCAGGCTGGTAAGGGGCCACAGTGTTGGACCAACGTGGGACTCCTATAGGTCGAAACAGTATCAGGCATGAAAGTTCGTGGGCCAATGTTGGCTGCATTAATTGGCCCAATTCAAGCAGTGCAGGATGAAACAGTAATCGGTTATGTACTTATTAGGCTCTCCTCATGGGCCGACCCACTTAATAATTAATAGGCCTTAGTTGGGCCTTGTTTCTGCTATGGGTTCTCTGACCATTAACAGAGGTAACCGGCCGTTAACAGCGGCTACCACGTGGTAGTTTGCATGATGTCAGTAGTCAACATGGCTTGCGAGCAGATCTACGACAGAACAACTTTTCGTGTCCGAAAGGTGCTATCCGCCATGGTCAAAAAAAACCGTGGTCGATTCATTTGTGACGGGGCTTTTACCATGAAGGCCATCCACCGCGGAAGACTTTTTAGCCACGAAAATCATCCGTTGTAAAAGCCACTTCTCTTGTAGTGAGTACCAAAAGAAACTTTTTTGACGATAGTACCAAAAGAAACTTCATTCAACCATTACATAACAACACGAGTTTACATATATAGGACTCGATGTTGAACTAGTGCAGGTCTGGCGCCTCCTAGCACCTAGTCTGCGCCGCCAGCACCAGCTCGTTAGACATCGGCACCAATGCCAGCTCCAGCGACACAGCCAACTCCTAACTCATCGGCACCTCCAGATAAGGCAGCGGCACCTCCTGAGCCATCGGTAGCTTCGGGAGGACACTATGGATGAAGTTGTCGTTGTTGGGAAACTGGTCCCACTAGTTGGTGAAAATTTTGGTGCCGGTGAACACCACCATCTCATAGCCATAGTGGAAGGCATGGCCGTAGGGGAGACGGGCGTACCTGAACTTGACGAACTTGACCTTCAACGTCCCGTCCGGATTGTCGTAGATGTCGTACATATGGTACTTGTGGTGACCGTAGCCAGCGTCAAGGAAGGCGCATGCTAGCTTCCACGGTGTTCTCCACATGGAAAAGTCTCAAATGCATAGGGCATTGTCGTCTTGTGCGGTGATGTCGGGGTCTTTATGGTTCGGTATGACAGGCGGCAGCCAGAAGGTGGCCATGGATGATAAACGGGGACGGAGATGGTTGCTAGAAGCGGGGGATTAGAGACGATTTGGTGTGGGGAAGGGAGAGAATAAATAGTAAGGAGGTGATCTGAGATTAATGTGGCTGATTACCAAAGCGAGGGGATAATCAATGTCGTTAATGAAGCAGATGCCTGTGGCAAATATCGATGACGATGACTAGGGTAAGCAATTTGATAGAATGCTTACTCCACTTCCCGCACTCGATGGCCCAGTCATAATATTGTGGTGCATCCAAGGCGACTGTGACCTCCCCAATCTATGGGCCCTACGTGAATGACTGAGTTGATGGGTGAAAACAAATTGATAAAGTGAGCTCTTTCCTATTAAAATATTGTGGTTATGATATAGGGGAGCTAATTTAGGGTTGCTCCTGGAGATAATCAAAATTTAGGAGAATATTTTTTAGGGAAGGCCCCTACATACACACATATGTGAGAAAATGTAGGGGTGTTGCTGGTGCTCACAAAAAATAAGAATCTTCTAGATGTTATGATGGAAAAGAAGATCCAATGGTTTGGAATGTTTGGGTCTGCGAGTCTTGATTCAACGGTCAAACTTCAAAGTTATTCGTACACTATATAGTGGTAAGATTATATAATAGGTAAATCTCAAAAAAATATAAATTTAATCGACATCTATAAAGTATGGGTATATTAGGTTCTTGCATTTGTATCGTGTAGAACTCAACATTGATTAGATATACCTAATATATTTGAAAAAAATTGTAAGATGGTCTAGAGAAACGAGGGAGAGGATTCTAGAATGATGGAGAAGTGCGTTTTCAGGTTTGTGCATAGTGTCCGTTGTGCTAAAGACTACAAATAGTATCTTTTAGATGCTAGAATGGAAAAGAAGATCCAACAGCTAGCAATGTTGGGATTCACAAGTCATGATCCAAGGCTCAATATTCGAAGTTATTTGTTGAGCGTTGGATCAAGACTCGTGAATCCCAACATTTCCAGCCGTTGCATCTTCTTCTCCATTCCAACAACTAGAAGATTTATAGTATTAATTGATAGTCTTTGTTGTCTTATCATATCTTACCACTATATAGTGTACAAATAACTTTTAATATTGACCATTGGATCAAAACTCGTGAATTCTAACATTTCTAGCCATTGGATCTTCTTTCCATTTTATAGCATCGAGAAGATGCTATTGATAGTCTTTCTTTTCTCTTATCTTACCACTATTATATACAGTGTATAGATAACTTTCAATATTGACCATTCAATCATGTCTTGTGAATCCCAACATTTCTTCTAGCTATTGGATCCTCTTTTCCATTCCATCACCTAGAAGATACTATTGATAGTCTTTGGTATCTTATCTTACCACTATATAATATACGAATAACTTTGAATATTGACCGTTGCATCAAGACTCGCGAATCCCAAAATTGCTAGCCGTTGGATGTTCTTGTCCATTCTAGCATCTATTGTTAGTCTTTCTTACCTTATCTTACCACTATATAATTTACGAATGACTTTGAATATTGACCCTTGGATCGATCAAGATTTGCGAATACCAACATTGATAGCTGTTGGATCTTCTTTTCCATTCTAGCATCTTGAAGATACTATTGATAGTCTCTCTTATCTTATCCTACCACTATATAGTGTACGAATAACTCTGAATATTGACCATTGGATCAAGGCTCGTGAATCCCAACATTGCCAGCTATTGGATCTTCTTTTCCATTCTAGCATCTAGAAGATTATATTGATAGTCTTCAGCATAATGAATGCTATGCATAAACCTCAAAACACACTTCTCCACCATTCTAGAATCTTCTCCCTCGTTTCTCTAGACTATGTTACTAGAATTTTCAAGTATCAGATAGCTAATAATTATTGACTTCTACATTATATACAATGTACAAGAACCAAATATACACTCATAGTTTATAGATGTCGATCAAATTTATATTTTTTTGAGATTTACCTATTATATAATCTTACTAGTACTATATAGTGTACGAATAACTTTGAACTTTGACCTTTGGATCAAGAGTGACAAATCCCAACATTGCAAACCATGGATCTTGTATCCACTCTAGAAAATGCATATAGGAGACTTTATCGATAGTCTTCAGTCTATGAACATTCACTACAAGAAATGTTTCCTTCCACAACGACTTGGACATACGGTCATTGTAGAAGGTGCGTCTTTTGCGATGAATTTCTCGGCTCGACCGTGGCTAGTCAAAAAAATTGGTTTCGCGACCCTCTACTACGACGTAACCGCTAAAAATATGGGTGACGAGGGTTTAACTCGTCAATGCCCATTGTTATGGACTTGAGTTTTGGAGAAGGAGGGAGCGCTGGAGACATCTATCAGCTAGCAAACAAGCACACAGGTGACAAAGGATTTACCCAGGTTCAGGCCTCGTAGAGGACCCTACTCCTGCTTGTCTGCTTGTGGAATTATCGAGGGAGTCGAAAGTTACAATGGTGCGCAGATATAATCTGGCGACGGTTGTGGAAACTAGGGTTGTGTGTGTCTTCCTCGCTGCCCCTCCTAGCCTTTATATAGATGGGCTAGGTCTCGGGTAGCATGTCGAGTCGGTAACAAGTTAGGGTTTTCCCCTTCAAACTTTCTATCTTTGTCTTCTTCTTGTCCTTCAAGCAATCGAGAGTCCACAGGTTACTCGAGTCCTTTCATCTGGGCCTTGGCGACACCGTGGGCCTGTACGTATTTGGACCGTATATACCAAGCTCGAGTACCTGTAGGGTATACCCATGTCAGTAGCCCCCGAGGGTCTAGTGGAATCGCAGATTTGACTGGGGACTTTTGAAGCCTTCGAGTGCCTAAATGAGTACATTCCGATTGCCTTTATTCGTGTCATAGGGATTGTTGATATACGTGCCTGATATAACCAAAGTATCGGTATCAGTTAACCACCTTAGGGTGAAACAACACAGTCTACTCAAATTCGAGTCCCCGCACTCGAATCTAGAAAAGTGCTTGTGTAATTCGACTTAGGCCGCGGAGGTCTTACAGGAGTTCAATTCCAGTTATATGGGTGTGAGCACTCGACGCGTCCGTCAAGGCATATTCATCATGCCTGTAGGCACGGATACATTTCTGGTAGTGCGTAGTTAAATGCATTGACAGGCCTTATTCAGGTCTTACCTTCACGCCGTAAGCGCGACATCCGAATTTTATCATCGCGGAGACGATTCGGGCGTCCCAGGAGACATAGTCTCTTTGTAGGGAAAATTTGTGAGGCGGTGTCGCCAGAGGTTGCGAGTGCGGATGTTATCAACACACAGTTTTTGTGCAAATAATCATAGGGTGCGCGACATGCGCTCTCTTGGGAGTAGCCCCCGAGTGCCTGGTTGAGTCGAAGACTCAGGCAGGGACTAAAACAATTTTGCGACTTCTGTTGTCTTTTGCTTGCTTGTTTCCGGCGCTCCCTATGGGAGTAACCCACGTCCATAATCGAACTGTGTTTCGAGTGGTTGGGTTTGCTTTGTGATTGTCTACGTTCTTGCAACAAGAAAAGAAAAAGTCATAGGGTGCGCGGCTAGCGCTCCCTATGGGAGTAGCCCCCGAGTGCTTGGTGGAGTCGAAGACTCTAGCAAGGACTAAAAATAGTCAAAGTTTTCCACTGCATAGCCTTGGTGACGTAAGTGATGACGCTTGTATGACCTCAGTTGCCCGCATGAGCAAGTTTGACGGGACGTGACTAGCAGTGGGTCCCACTTTCTGACTTTGATTTGACTGGGTGTGCGTACTCTTATTTTTAACTGCGCCTCCGCGATTTCCGTGCGTAATGGTAGAAGTGGGGGGACGGTTCGCGCTTCCGCTTCTCCACGTGTCCAACACGATGCGTGCCACGCGTCCAATACGGTTTTTGTCAGCCGTTGGATTGCATCTCCCAGGGGTTAAGTAGCGGTGTTGTAGCGGTAATTTTCCATCTGCTCTCTTTCTTGCTTGCTTCCATCGCCATTGCTGCTGTTTTTCTGCTTTTCCCTGCGCTCATCTCCTCCACGGTGCTGGACCACCTTCGCTCGTTTCCAAGCTACTTTCTGCGCTCTCATCGCCGCCACGCAATGGGGAGAAAGAAAGGAGGTGTTGCCGCTGATTCTGTGGCCACTGTCGCCGCGACGAAGAAGAAGGGTGGCTCCGCTGCTGCGGGCACCAGCGCCGCCGCCGACGTGAAGAATAAGGTCGCGGGCACTCGCGTGACCAATGGTGCATGGTGCCCCTCCATTATCAAGGCGTCGGATATCCGTCTTCTTCGCTAGGATGGAGTTATCTCTGCGGCAGTCGCTGATGCGCGCGTCCCCAGCGGTGAGACCATTCCTCCTCCTCCCGCTGGCTTTCGAGTGATGTTTCTCGCATTCGTCATTCGCGGTCTCTCCTTGCCTCTCCACCCCTTGTTTTGTGCGACAGCTCCTTATAAAGGAAGCCGCGCAAGTGGCGGAGCAAGTGATGGCAATGGGCCGCCAGCATGCAATGCTGGAGTCGCGTCACCGCATCGTCGAAAGTGAGTGTTCGACACTTATTCTTTTTCGTCGCCTCCCTTTTTTGGTATAGTCGACTGATAGTCAACTTTTGGTTGCCATGTAGCTGAGCATAATGCTTTACTGCGCAATGTTGCCACCTTGAAAAAGACGTTAGCCGCAGCTATGAAGGGGCGCGACGAGGCAATCGCGGCTCATAATGATGCACAGAAGCGCGAAGAGGATCTGCGTGCCTCCTTTGTGGCTAGGGAAAAGTTGTTCGAAGAGCAACTGTTCTTAGTCGCCAAGGCCCTCTCTGGTACCTTTGCCGGTAGATATTTTATTGTTGTTCTTCTCTGCATCTGTAGTTTTGCCAGTGGCGCTAGAGATTTCATCCATGTGTGGGTTTTCTGTGCAGATGCTGGCGATTTGAGCTTTTACCCGCAGGCCCTTTGTCGCGATGACGCTCTGGCGGGCGCGATGTCTGCAATCGAGGACCATAGCACCGCTGTCCAAAATACGTTGTCCAAGGACAAGGTCACCCTTAGTCGCCTCCGGGAGGAGTTGATGCCGAAGGCGGAGCTGGTCGACAATGTGGATGAGCTGGTGGAGTCACTCGCCGGGGGTGTGCCTGCTACATACAAGAACTCCCTCCGCGCGGCTGGCGCGACCATGTCACTTGCCATGGTGCAAGCCCATAGAGTCGAGATAGATCCCTCTGCAGTGTCGAAGACGATGCCTGCTGGCGCGGATGGTCAGCAGGTAGTATTCGCTCCCTTTGCGACTGCCTGTGCCAAATATAGCCATTCCTTGATAAATACCGTTGCCAAGGGTAGAGGAGATGTCCTTGCTTTCGCGACTTCGTGATCGCGTTAAGCAACTGGAGCGTGATTTGCCCGTGATCCGCGGTAGCGCGGACATGTGGAAGTCGAAGGCTGAAAAAGCCGCCGCCCGCGAGCAATATCTGCTTGGCGAGGTGACGCAGCTGGGCGACCGGTTTAAGTGTTAGTTTGCTCATCCTCATCTTTTCCTTTATAGTTAGTCGCAATGGTACGTTGTACTCATGATGTTGATGCTCCTTCGTGTAGTTGTTAGCGCACGCCATCTGCAGGAGGAGAGGGATAGGATTGCCATCCGCCTTCATGATCTCACCCAGGAGCAACTTCAGGAGAGTGGATACTTCTGGGTAGATCATGATCGTGCGACTGCATTAGCGACCCTGCAGGATCGTGCCTCACGAGTGCTGCTCTTCCTGTAGAAGTCGCAGTCGTGTTTGAAGAACATCTATCGGGCGATGTTCCCGCTGGATGACACTCCATCAAGCTTGCTGGCTCTCCTGACCAAATTTCAAGATATGTCCGTGGTACGCGAGTGCGTGAGGCAGCAGTTGGTGGCTGGTGCCAAGGCTGCCCTCTGGATGGTGCGTTTGCACAGGCCTGACGTGGATGTCACCGCCATTGCCTCTGGGCCACCGGCGCCACCAGTAGGATCTTCCTGGAATATGGTGCCACACTATCAGGCGGTGGACCGCCCAGCTGAGGAGATCGTCGACTTCTTCGAGGAACAAACTAATGTTCTTGTATTGCAAGGGTAGCCAAATATGTATCCTGCACATAAGTGTACTTGTGTTGTAAAGTTCATATATATTTGTAGATAATTTATTGTTGAATGTGTACAAATAGCTTTGTAAGCGTGAGGTGCGTTGCACTATACGAGTCATTTTTGTTAGCCTGGCCATCTTTTCCCTTGGTCCCTTGTCAACCTGCCAGGTGCGTTGCAGCTGGGTAGGGTTTGTATTAAGGGGTTCGATTGATGTGCCAGCTACTCAGGATATCGCGTTACTGGTTCGAAGAACAGACGTATGGGTGGCGCAGCCCCCGAGTATAAAAAGTGGAAAAGTAAAGGAGAACACTGAGTTTTGGGGTACTTAGCTTTTATTTATTCGAAAAACAGTGCGAGGTACAATGTGTGGCTAAGTAGCCTTGTTTGCGATGTAAAAAGTAAAACTACTAGGGGTAGAAGCCTCATAGTTGTGCGACGTTCCAAGGGTTGGAGTATGCGACTCCTTCTCTAGATCTTTAAGGCGATAGGAGCCACCTGGGATTACTTCTGTAATCACGTACGGTCCTTCCCCAGGGGGACTCGAGCTTGAGATGCCCCTGCTGCTTCAGTCGCAGGACCAAGTCACCTTCGACGAAGGATCTAGGGCAAAGCCTTCTACTGTGGTAGTTGCGCAGGTTCTGTTGGTAGATCGTAGATCTTTCTGCGGCGATTTCTCTTGCTTCGTTGAGCAGGTCGACGAAGTCTTTGAGTGCGAGGGATGATTCTTGCTCGCTGTAGGCGACTACGCGCGGCGCCTTGTACCGTACCTTGGCGGGTAGTACTGCTTCTGCTCCGTGCACCATAAAGAATGGCGTGTAGCCCGTGGTGCTGTTTGGAGTTCTACGTAGACTCCAAAGTACGGATTGCAGCTCATCTGGCCAGCAACCCGCCGCTTGTTCGACTGGTCGCAGGAGTCGCTTCTTGATGCCGCTGCAGACAAGCCCATTTTCTTTTTCCACCTGACCGTTGGTCTGTGGATGTGCTACTGAGGCGTAGCTGATGTTGATCCCTAGGTTCTCGCAGAATTATCGGAACTCCTTGGATGTGAAGTTCGTCCCGTTGTTGGTAATAATGCTGTGTGGCACGCCGAAACGGTAGATGATGGACTCGAAGAACTTGACTGCGCTGTGCCCTGATTGGTTGGTCATTGGCATGGCCTCGATCCACTTGGTGAATTTGTCGACTGCCACCAAGAGGTAGACGTAGCCTCCGCGTGAGGAACTTCGCAGCTTGCCAACCATATCAAGCCCCCATTGTGCGAAGGGCCAGGCCAATGGAATAGGCCGTAGCTGTGCGCCTGGTGCGTGTGGCTTGACCGCGAATCGCTGACAAGCATTGCATTTTTGGACTATGTCCTTGGCGTCGCGCATGGCCGTGGGCCAGTAAAATCCAGCTCGTAGAGCTTTGGCGACGAGGGCGCGACTGCCTGCGTGGTGCCCGTAGGTCCCTTCATGGATGTCGAGGAGTATTGCTCTTCCGTCAGCCATGGAGACGCATCGTTGTAGCACTCCTGTGATGATGCGTTTGTACAGTTCGCCGTTAAAAATGGCGAATGCCTTGGAGCGCCGCGCGATGTTCCGTGCATCTGTCGGATCGTCCGGTAGTCTCTTGCTGAGGAGGTACGTAATGTACGGCTGCGTCCAAGATTGCTTCATCATCATGACGCTCATTGGTCCCTCGAGTCCTGTGTCCAGCTCCAAGTCATCGAGTGCCATTGGCTCATTGGGTGGCATAGCCCCCGAGTCCGTTGTTGCGCTTGTTTTCTTCTCTGCGGCCTTTGGCTTGATTGAGCGTTCGCATATGCGCTCGAGAAATACCCCAGGTGGTATCGGGGCGCAGGTAGAGCCTATGTTGGCGAGTGCGTCCGCCTCCTCGTTGCTTTCACGACCTATGTGTCGCAACTCGCAACCATCGAAGTCTCCTTCGAGTGTATCGTAGAGGTCGCGGTATGCGATCATGTTGTCGTTCAGTGCGTCGCACTCGTGCATTGTTTGGTTGACGACCAACGTGGAGTCGCCATATATGATGAGCCTTTTGGCGCCACACGCTTTTGCCATCCTCATCCCATGCAACAGGGCCTCGTATTCGGCCTTGTTGTTTGAGGCTGTGAACTGCATTCGCAGGATATATTTCAGCTTGTCCCCTTGAGGTGATGTCAATATGACACCTGTGCCTGCTCCATCTTTCCGTTTGGACCCATCGAAGTGCATTGTCCAGAGGTAGGACATATCTGGCTTGTCCGGGAGTTGGTTCTCCGTCCAGTGCACGAGAAAGTCAGGGAGCACTTGCGACTTGATGGCGTCGCGTTTTTCGTATGTGATGTCTCGTGGAGACAGCTCTATTCCCCAAATCGCGACTCGCCCCGTGGCGTCGGGGTTATTGAGGATATGCCCCAACGGGGCGTCGTTGACTACCACGATTGGGTGTTCCTGGAAGTAGTGGCGCAGTCGCCGGGCGGTCATAAAGACGCCGTACGCCAGCTTCTGGTAGTGCCGGTACCGCTGTTTTGTTGGCGTGAGGACTTCGCTGAGGTAGTATACTAGGCGTTGTACGCCGCGGACTTTTTTTTCCTCGGCTCACTGACGACGAGCACTGTGATGACCACCTGGTTGGTGGCGGAGATGTACAGCAACAGTGGTTCCCTTTCTCGTGGAGTCACCAATACTGGCGAGGTGGATAGCAAGTGCTTGAGATATTCGAATGCTTCTTGCGCTTCATTGGTCCACTCGAATTTTTCGGCTTTGCGGAGGAGCTGGTAGAAGGGAAGTGCCTTTTCACCCATCCAACTGATAAATCGACTGAGGGCCGCGATTCGTCCGGCTAGTTGCTGGACGCCTCTTATGTTCTTCGGCTTCTCCATGGCCAGTATGGCTTTTATCTTCTTCGGATTCGCCTCGATCCCCTCGCGGAGATGAGGTATCCGAGTAGCTGCCCAGATGGTATGCCGAAGGCGCATTTATCCAGATTGAGCTTGATCCGGTAGCGATCGAGGTTGGCGAAGGTTTCGCGCAAATCATCGATTAGAGAGGCTTCCTCCTCGGTCTTGATAACTATGTCGTCGACATAGACTTGGATGTTGCGACCTAGTTGTCCTTGAGGCAAGCCTACATGCATCACTGGTAGGTGGCTCCCGCGTTTTTTAGCCCGAAGGGCATTGTGTTGTAGCAGAACACACCAAAGGGCGTTGTAAACGCTGTTTTCGCTTGATCTTCCTCCTTCATTCGAATTTGATTATAGCCTGAGTAGGCGTCGAGGAAGTAGAGGCGCTCGCATCCCGCGGTGGATTCGATGATCTGGTCGATCTGTGGCAGCGGAAAGTGATCTTTTGGGAAGTGCTTGTTTAAAGAAGTGAAGTCCACACACATCCGTAGGATGTCAGTGTCCTTTTTTGGTACCAGTACCGTATTGGCGAGCCAAGTGCTTTCCTTGATCTCGCGTATGAACTTGGCCTCGAGGAGTCTGTTGATCTCCATTCCGACTGCCTGCGCTCGTGGCTCAGACAGTCGCCTGATTGTTTGCTTGACTGGCCTTGCGTCGGGGTTGATGTTGAGTGCGTGCTCGGCGAATTCCCTAGGAACTCCTCGCATGTCCACAGGACACTAGGCAAAAATTGCCCAGTGCTCACGGAGGAATTCGACGAGCACGAGTTCCTATGCGGGACTCAAGTTGTTGGCGATGAGGGCCGTCTTGGCGGGATCCGATTGATGGACCTGCACCTTCTTTGTGTGCACGGATAAGTCGAAGGAGAGATCAGGTGAGCTTGGCCTACTCAAGGGAGGCAGACTGTTGTCTGACGTCTCTTTCAGTCTTGCGAGTTCCTCCTGCATGCCGAAGGACTGGGAGATTCTGTTGAATTCCCTGTCGCAAGCGTCAGATCGCTTAGAGTTCCCGTTGATGTTATGACGCCGTTTGGACTTGGCATTTTGATCTGCAGGTAGGCGTAGTGGGGTACTGCCATGAACCTGGCGAATCCGACGCGCCCAAGGATGCAATGGTATTGTGAGGGCCAATCGACGACCTCAAAGTCGATGCGCTTGCGCCGGAAGTTCTTCGGCGTGCCAAAGATGACGTCGAGGTTGATTTTGCCCAGGGGGTATACGCCTTTCACTGGGACGATGCCGTGGAACGTTGTGTCCGATGCCTCCAAGCAGGTTAGAGGGATCCTCATTGCTCGCAAGGTACTCGCGAATATGAGGTTGATGCCACTTCCGCCATCCATGAAGACGCGACTCATGTCGAAGCCTCCAATTTGCGCCTCGAGTACGAGGGAGCAATGACATGGGCGAGGTACTTGAGGCGGGTGGTCGTGTTTGTCGAAAGTAATGCACGACCTGCTGCCACTAAGGTACTCAGTGGTGGATGGTGGCGAGTGTGTGGCCAAGTTGACTTGGCGAGTGATGGCCTTTTGCACCCTGTTGGAGGGGCGCCCCTTTTGGATCATCATGGTACCCATGGCCCATGGGTACGGTTCGCCTCCATGGTGCTGGTCCGGTGCATCTCCATTCGGGGGTGGCCCAGGTGGTGGTGATGGTGCGCCATGTGCCATGGCGCCTGGAGCGGCTCCGTAGCCTCTTTCGACTGTGTTGCGGTTCATCCGAACCAATCCCTCGTGTAGCTTGAGGAACTCGTGGCCGTCCTTGAGGAGGTGGCTGGACTTTCTCTTGCCATCATGCTTGTCGATGTAGAATTGTACCGTGCATGGCCCGGACAGTTTGTCCTCGATGGAGGTCGCGGGTGCCTCATCGTGAGTGCGGCGTTGCCATACTTGCGTGGTTTTCCCGGAGTCGCGGTATCCGCTGCTGTGGTATCCGCTGTTACGGTTATCGTCGCGTCTATCGGCGTAGCCGGCTGCGATCATGTTGACGTCATCGCGATCGTCGTATACGCGCATGCGTCGCTTTCCCTGGCGGTCGCGTCTGTGTTCGAGTTCTGCCTCCTCGTCAGAGTGAACGCGATTCTTCACCGAATCTTCTCCATCGGCCCACCGATTGGTGATCTCCATCAGGTGGTCGATGGTCTGGGGATTTGAGAGGCCTAGCTCCTCCCTGAGTTCCATGCGGCGGAGACCACTGTTGAATGCATCAATCACACGGTCTTCCGAGATGTTCTCCGCAGAGTTCTTGATGATGGACCACCTTTGGATGTAAGAGCGCAGCGATTCGCCAGATCTTTGCTGGCAGCATCTCAATTCTTCGATTGAGGCGGGCTGTTTGTACATGCCCTTAAAGTTGCGCACGAAGCTGTAGACCAGATCATCCCAACTGCGAATAGATCCGCGTGGGCTGTTTAAACCCTTTAGGCATTCGTTTCTGCCTAATGGCTCTGCTGAAGCATCTGGCATCGTAGAGCTCCCCATCTTCCTCTTCCGAGTCAGTCGACCGAGCACGTCGTGCCCTTTACTTGTCCATCTTGCGTTGTGTGAGGTCGTCGCGCGCATCGTAGTCGTGATCGTGTCGCCGTGAGTGGCGGCGTCGAGACAGGTCGTGACTGTCATCGCTGGACGAGGGCGAGGAGTAGCACTTTGCTAGCGCTTTGCCCTTTTTCGGGTCTGGTACCGGCTCCTTGTCCAGGGCGGCCTTGATTAGCCCCAGGCCCGTGATCGTAGATCGGTGCATGGCCGTTCGGGGATCTCCAGCTGGCGGCTGGTTATTGAAGAGGTACATGGTGGCTGCTGTCACCGCGGCTTGCGGTGTCCTGGGAACCACGTTGCCTCTCATGTCGACTGTCATAGAGCCTAAGTCAAGGACTTTCGCGGCTTCTATGTGCTCTTGATCGGTGAGGTGAGCCATCCGTGACTGCCTCTTCTTGGCGAGGTACTCGTTGCCTCTTGAGGAGGATCCTCCGTAGGAGGGAGCCCAGCACGACGAAGGTTTGATTCGTCCGCTGCCTTTTTACGCGCCTCAAGTTGCGTGATTGCTTGTTTTTGGCGCTTGAAATCCTCTTTTAGGAGCCAGTGGTAGCCCATAAGCAGTTCCTGCGGGGACCCGAAGGCTAGAGGCGCACCCCGTAGGGCTTCGCGGCAGCAATCCCACTCTTGCTCGTTGAGCCTGATCCCGACGCGTTCGCTGGTTTGCTCGAATAATCATGCTAGGAGGTTCGACTGCTCCTCCGTTGCCACTGTTACCGCTATTGCCGCTGTTGCCACCGTTGCCGGTGTTGGGTGGGTCGGTGCCATTGCTGGTGTTACCACCGTTGCCGCGATTGGGTGGATCGGTGTCGTTGCCGGTGTTACCACCGTTGCCGCGATTGGCGGAGGTGTCGCCCGCGTTGATGACGACGCACATGAAGTGATTAGGGAAGTTGTTTCTTCCACAACTTTCATATCCGGAACCGTAGGTTCCATCTTCAGTGGCCAGATCGCTTAGATCGGAGTCGCAACTGCTGTCGCTGATCGCGTTCTCAACTGCCACCAGAGCGTTGAGCTCGCTGAGGGTGCCGATCGATGGAGGGAACCATGGTGCCGGGGCAATCGTCGGTGCTGTCGGCTGATCAGGCATACGAAGCGTGCCCATCTTACCAACTTGGAAGCGGAATCTCCCAATCGCCAGGCTGATTCCGTCCGCCCATCAAGGCGAAGGCAGCGAGTGGCCGGCGTGTTGACGGTGAAGTCGAAGGCACCGAAGAGCTGGCGAATCTCCGCTGTTGCAGAGTTGTAGATCGCAGTTGATGGGGCCAAAGAAGCCGCAACATCAGCACTCCCAATTCCCACAAACGGTGCCAATTGACGAGGGTTTAACTCGTCAATGCCCATTGTTATGGACTTGGGTTTTGGAGAAGGAGGGAGCGCTGGAGACATCTATCGGCTAGCAAACAAGCACACAGGGGACAAAGGATTTACCCAGGTTCAAGCCTCGTAGAGGACCCTACTCCTGCTTGTCTGCTCGTGGAATTATCGAGGGAGTCGAAAGTTACAATGGTGCGCAGATGTAATGTGGCGATGGTTGTGGAAACTAGGGTTGTGTGTGTCTTCCTTGCCGCCCCCTCCTAGCCTTTATATAGATGGGCTAGGTCTCGGGTAGTAGGTCGAGTCGGTTACAAGTTAGGGTTTTCCCCTAACTTTCTATCTTTAGCTTCTTCTTTTCCTTCAAGCAATCGAGAGTCCACAGGTTACTAGAGTCCTTTCATCTGGGCCTTGGCGACACCGTGGGCATGTACGTATTTGGACCGTATATACCAAGCTTGAATACCTGTCGGGTATACCCATGTCAGTGGGGGAAGCTCGGCCAGCGTGTGGCAGAAGCAAGATTTTTGTTTCCTCGCGTGCTGGTGACTCGTTGAAGTCTTTTGAGGCATGTGGGTCCCGGACCTTAGTGTCTCTATTGGACCATACCTTTTGGTCGCGCCTCCCTGATTTGAACTTGATAACGTTGCTCGATGCTTCTGCCGTTTAGTCAGGCTGCTAGGTACCACATGTCAGTCTCTCATTAGAAGAATCGTGTGTATGATGGAATTTTTTCTTTCGCTCGTGCTACCCTTTTCCGAAGTTGATACCGTTACTTGATACATCTACCGTTTAATCACGATGTTGGGACCCATATGTGATCCTTTCATTAGAAGAAACGTGTGTATTATGGAATTTTTTCCTTCGCTCGTGATACCCTGTTCCAAAGTTGATAGCGATGCTCGAAGCATCTAGCGTATAATCAACCTCATGGACCCCACATGTCATCCTCTCATTAGAAGAAACGTGTGTATGATGGAATTTTTTTCCTTTGCTCGCGCTACCATGTTCTGAACTTGATAGTGCTGCTCGATCCATCTACCATTTAATCAACCTCCTGGGCCCCACATGTCATCCTCTCATTAGAAGAAATGTGTGTATGATGAATTTTTTCCCTCCGTCGCACCTTCGTGTTCCGAACTTGATAGCGTTGCTCGCTGCATCAGCCTTTTATTAAAGCTGGTGGGTCCCTTATGTCAGCCTCACAATAGAAGAATCGTGGGTATGATGGATTTTTTCCTCTCTAGCACTACCCTGTTCCAAACTAGATAGGGTTGCTTGATGAATCTGCTGTTTTCATGCTATTGGGTCCCCCATTTCAGTCTCTCATTACAAGAAATGTGTGCATGCTGAACTTTTTCTTGCTCGCGCTTCCCTGTTTCAAACTGGCAACATTGCTCGATGCAGCATTTATATAAGGTCGCGCTGCTGCGTCCCACATATCAGCCTCTCTATAAGTAAAACGTTGATTGGTCGATGCAACATCTGTATAAGGTCTCTACTGGGTCCAACATGTCAACGTCTCTACAAATGCAACGTGTGTACGATGGACTCCGATGTTTTGACCTTGGAAGCTTTGGTGGTTCCCAGATGTCAGCCTTCTCTGTGTAAGAAACGTGTGTATGCTACAAAAAATATAAAAGAACGATAGAGATTATATTATATATTATATATAGATAAACCTAGGAATCAAACTCAAGACTTCAACAAATGGGAACCGCGTGCACTTCCACTATGCGAGAACCATCTATGCCACTCCTAGAAAAGATTACATTTAGAAATGTTGAAATCACTTAAAATGAAAAGGCAGCGACCCTGAGAACTTGCCATAAAAATGCTAAATGCTTTGTATAAATACAACATGGGTAGGAGAAGCTTGTCCTATACATTATCAGAATGGCACAAAAATTCTAAATTAAGACGATTTTGGGCGATACAAAAAATAACTTGGGTCCAATCTTGTAAACAATGGGCTTCTTATCGTGGGATCCTTAGCGAAACCTATTCAGTGTGGTTCATGCTTAAAAACCAAGTAACAATGTGTTGAGAGTTGGCGGATCACGGCCTACCTGGACCCAGAAGGATAAATTAGCGAGGTTTTGGGCCACAATTAGCTAGAATAGAGTACTATTTTCTAAAGAGCTCCTCACTAAAAATTCAATGTACTCAATGTGTCGGGGGTCATCAGTCCACCTAACCCGGAAGGCTAAATTTGCAAGGTTTTGGGCTAGTGTTGGGTCGAATTTGCAATCTTTTCAATAGGTCCTTAGTGAAAATTCAATGTAGTTGGTACCCCTTCCTCAAAATGTAGTTGGTACGCTAAAAAAATATACTGGGGTTTGGCGGCTCTGCTCACCACGAAAGGCTAATTAAGGGGAAAAAATCTGAAACAAGATTATGGGACGTTTTTTGTCTAAAGTGGGGTTGAAATATTCGTTTTTATAGGCTGAGTAGTAAAAATACATTGTACTGAAGGTCGATGGTCCACCTGATCTGGCTGTACCTACGCCAGATCCAAAAGAATGAAGTTGGAAAGGGAGAAAATTGACCAATATTACGTCTTATTAAGAGTTTTACGTAGCGAGGAACTTGGTCAGCGCTGGATTTGAACATGGAAAGTACTGGAGGGAGCTTGACATAAAATCATGTCATATCAAGTCTTACACCGGGCAATCATCATTTCAGGAAAGGATATATTTCGAGATAGTTTGTGTGGCTTTGAATTTGCCTAAGTGTCCGATCGATTTGATGTACTCAAAACCTTGTAATCATGCCACATAACACGGTGGTCTTGACTTGCCCAGCTCCAGATAGCTCGGGTAAGCACCATCTTATACTGATCACTCGAAGTTGCATGCTTCCGTTCGATCAAATTAATACATGCTGCAATTAGCACCAACATGTGGAATTGTCATCATGCAAAAAGGATCCGAATTCGCACATTTAGTTCACAACTTCGAACACAGTAATACAACCAATTTGTACACTAGCACATGACAGTACAATGTCAGCACATCAGGGCTTGACTTGTTCATGTCACATCAGAGCTTGACTTGTTCATTTCATATACAAAAGAAAGAGCAACAAAACATACTGTATTGAACAAGTAATTTCATGGTAGCGCCAAAAGTATGCCCTATATTAGAGACAATATGGGGTCTGCATAAAGAATTTTTCTTCTTTGGAAGGGTCTTCATAAAATATTTTTTGATAAAATCGGTATAAACATTTGCAGCCATCATCGTAGAGCGTCTCGGCCTGCTTTGGTGTACCGATCCAATATCAATTACGACCCAATAAAGGCCTGTTTCGTGGCCCTATAAGAAGCAGTGGCCTACTTTTCCCTGTTCGCTAAGAGGAAAGAAGGAATATTCCTCTCAACACACAAAGCTGCATGAGTTGCGATGGCTCAAAAAACTGCATGAGGTGCATATATACAAGCCAGTAATAGTACGGAAAACTATAGTACAGAAATCACACTATGAAATAAGCATTGCTACATGGATTATACCGTTGAAGGCGATACTAATTAAAAAAGCATCACAGGGCTCATATAAATAGATTCAAGATGGCCACTAAACATAGTGTACTAACAATCAACTGTTGAACCATGATACAAAAAAACATGACACAACGATACACTAGAAAGATCCATAGCTCAGTCTAGGGATAGAACGACGAGCCTACCACACCTAAACTTGGCCTAAACCAAACTGCCGCATGTCGCATACTGTTCAAACCATCTTTGGGAAGGCTGATAACTCCCATATGCTCACCTTCAGTTGGTTGTAGGTTGCAGCATTTAATCTTAGGGAATTGTATTCCGCGAAACCTCCTGTATGTTGTTTACACATAGTTTTTCCTCATGAATGGGAACAATGTGCCATCAGGAGCCTTGCATCCATGGTTCTTCATCACCTTGTCAATGATTGGATAATTGAGACAGAGAAACATAGAGTTGTCACCCAGGCTATTAACCTGCCTCCAAACGATGACCCCTTGAGGTCCAGTAAAGCTAGGATCCTATTCAAAATGTAGACACCAGAGGCAGGATATAGGCGTAGGTTAGTCCCATTTTGAGCATGGGGAATGATTTCACCCTCTTCGCCATGGGTAACCCCCATGCCATACTTCGTAATTATGATCATCAAGCGTTCGCCATAAGCCGATCGAGCAAGGAACCACATGCCTGGCCGATCATTCAAAATAGGTGGTGGGATTACAAACGAAAGCTCCTTGTTTCCTACAACATCCGTATTGGAGACAAAAAGTGCGTTTCTGGCATACATATTCTAACACCAGCATTGTTCATTGTTCATGCTAACAGTGTGAATAGGAAAATCCTGACAATAATATTACTCAATAAATTAACAACATTAGAAATTGCATTTCTTATTCTGCTATTCCAAATATCTGGATTTCTTGCTTATCTTAGTTTCCTAGTTGTCATAAGTTTCAAAAGAGAAATCGCCACTTTTTAGTGATATAGAGGCATGTCCACTTGAATCCTATAGGATTAGATGCCTACAGTATTTTGGATCAAGTGGTGTTTGATTGCACATGAAAACCAAAGGAATTGTAGAAAGAGGTTGGAGTGGATGGAAATTTTCCTAAAAAATAGAGTGAAAAGGAATCCTTTGAAGGAATTCCTAAGGATTATACTCTTTCGAATCAAACAAAATTTTATAGAAAAAATCCTAACGATACAAATCATACAAAAATCCTACACAATTCCTCTGAATCCTTCAAGGCAAAATCCAAAAAGGACTGATTGATGTCCTACAAAAATCCTATGTGATTCCTACAATCCGAGGAGGGCCTGAAAGTACAAAAAAATAAATAAATCCGCCTTCATTGTTTTGTGCTCACATTTGAGATGCTACTTAATAAAACCTTTCATATTCTGATAATGAACGAACTTACTAGTGCAGGGACGCCGTCATACACTATATTTTTGGAAGATATATTACTGGTCCTAATTCATTACTGCAATGGTTCATTCATTTTTTTAGGACATAAAGGGTGTGCTCATTCATTCATATCAAAGGTAAAACATAAACAAGGTAGTTAAAGAACAACTTCACTGAATCACTCACAATCTATCATGGAACTAGAATTACCTTCCAATGTGGGATCCTAGCAGTAGGTGCAGCCTTGACTTGTGACCGCAAGAATGAGGCCACCGTGTTCAATGGCATCATAGTACTATCGTCTTACATGATCTAAATGGTCCAGACATCTCCAAACTTCGCTACCGCCTTCTAGGTAGGCAATTTCAGCGTTGAACAACGCGAGGAGCTTATTGTCTATGTAACCCTAGCTTCTGTGGGAACTTTGCGGATTATGATCTTGAACAGGTCAAGACATCCATCCCACGACTTTTGGAACTTTTCTCTGTACGTGTGGATTTGCCAATTTTTTTGAAATATGCAAGAGTTCAGAAATGAGTATAGATAACTGGGGGAACCCTGGATGGCTAGTAGCATTACATGTTATATAATGGATGTGAGACGGCCTGAATGCCACAAGTATCTGTGTGATGGAAGGTCGATTACTCGATAGGTGTAGATGTTTGCTAGGCACCAGTCCCCACTCTGGTCCACGGTGGTGAGTCAGTCACCGTTTAGGCCAACCCAAAAAAATTCGTGCATGAAGGGCAGGATGGCGGTGCGCCGAGGATGGTCGAGGGGCAACATGCCGTACACCGTGTCGTGCAGACAATGTACCCTCGTACCATCATAGTGCTCGTTGAACCAATGAGTAGGCTGAGGCATCAGTAGGGAGGGTTCATTTCAATGGTGAAAAGTCCATTTCATACCTTCGTTGTTGGCGATATGATCGTACGGCAACTTGCAACATGCGGCTCACCGGACGGTGCTGGAAATGACCATATGCTGAACGATGAGGTCGACATCGTCTGTGAGTTGATCCCACTTGCATCGCCCGCTGAGCTTCGAATCGGCCATCATAGCCGGATGGATTTAGGTGGATGCCAAGTGCGGCTAGGGTTTTCTACAGGAGGAAGAGGAGCGTTATACAAGGAATGGGTGATAAGAGAGAGCGTGGGGGAGATCATGGGCGGAGTGGGGAGGACTGGGGAAGAAGATGGAGAGGCAAATAAAAAATGAGAGGGAGGAGATACCTAGATAGTTGTGCTGATTGTGTTTTCAGGAATAGGACTCCCAAGGAAGCTGAGGAATTAATTGCTAAAATAAGTAAGAATTATGAAGATTGGACTCCTCCTAAACAAGTTATTCCTAAAGTAATTGTACCTGAACCATCTATTCCTGTGCCTATTCCAACATCAAAGAAGAGGGGAATTATTGAATTAAATGATGAAGTGGTGAAGGAAGCTAAGAAATGTCTTAAGGAGAAGGGAATTAAAGCTGCAGATGTCAAGAATTTACCTCCTATAGAAGAATTATGTAAGCCTATTCCCTACTCACCCACTATTGAGGTACACTCTCTCCAACACTTTTATGAAGGTGATATCCCTTACTTGAAACCTCCTGATCAATGCTTAGAAGAATTTGATATCTTTATTGTTAAGCAAGATAACTTTAATAAAAGGGTGCAAAATTATCTTATGGAAAACACTAGAGCTATTGTTGAGTTGAAAGATATTGTGGAAAGAACCTCTAATGATGTTAAAATGATTGTTAACCACTTTCAAATGGTTCAAACTCAAATAGATCAACTCGTTAAAGTGCAAAACGACTTGCTAGTTAATGCTGCTAAAGAAAAACATGCTTATGAAATTAGAACTAGAAGTGGTGCTGCTACCCAGGATCCTCTATATCCTGAGGGGCATCCCAAAAGAATTGAGCAGGAGTCTCAACATGCTGAAAATAGTGGTTCTACTTGTAAGAAAAGGAAAAAGAAACATAAAACTGTTGTAGAACCCTCTGAACCTGCTATAGATCCTAATAGTATATCTATCTCTGATGCTGAAACTGAAAGTGGTAATGAAGAAAATGAAGTTCCTAATGAAGAAAAAGTTGAAGGAGAACCTGAAAACCACACTAAGACTACTAAATACACCAAAGAAGATTTTTTTGCTAAGAAACATGGTAGTGAAAGAGAACCTTGGGTCCAAAAACCTATGCCTTTCCCTGATAAGAAACACAAGTCAAAAGGAAGATGAACACTATAATAAGTTTTGTGAGTGGATGACACCTTTATTCTTGCAAATTCCTTTGACTGATGCTATTAAATTGCCTCCTTACTCAAAGTATATGAAGGACATTGTCTCGAATAAAAGGAAGATCCCTAATGAAGAAATCTCTACTTTGCTTGCTAATTATTCCTTCAATGGTAAGGTTCCTAAGAAACTTGGAGACCTAGGGATTCCAACTATCCCTTGCTCTATTAAGAACAGTTATGTTAGAATTGCTTTGTGTGATTTGGGAGATGGAGTTAGTGTTATGCCTTTCTCTCTCTATAAGAGGCTTCAGCTTGAAAAATTGATACCGACTGATATATCTTTGCAAATGGCTGATAAGTCTACCATTATTCCTGTGGGTATATGTGTGGATGTACCTGTTCAGGTGGCTCACAATTGCAATTTTGTTGTGCTTTAAATGCATGAAGATGATAATATGTCTATTATTCTTGGGAGACCTTTTCTTAATACTGTAGGAGCTGTTATTAATTGTAATCAAGGAAAGGTGACCTTCAATGTCAATGACAAGGAACATACTGTCTATTTCCCCAAGAAGATTGAAAGGTCTTATGGTTTAAATTCAATTGAACATGTTGAAGGCATTCAAGTTGGAGAAATATATTGTCCCATACCAAAAGAAAAATTTGAAACTATTATGATTGGGACCATTGCTATCAAAGTTGAGGTAACATAATCATTAGTGGAATACAAAGTTTTGTCTCATATGCAATTGTTTTGGTAGCAAGACTTGATCAACCTTGCTAACAAAAGGATTCCATTGAACAAAACAATGTTTTCATTATGATTATCTCCGTTTATTTCTATCCTTTGTATTTTAGTTTTTGCTTTCGTTTAGTTTTCTTTGTGTTGTTAGTTTGCTTGCATGCTAGAGCTTTTGTGGTTCTAGCCTTGTTTTGTCCTTGCATCATGTTTCCAAAAAGAAAAAAAAACTGTCTGTCAGAAAAATCATTCTTCTATTTCTGAAAAATGCCCAAAAATAAAGTGTCTCGAAAAATTCCAGAAAATTCATATTAAATTTTTACGTGAAAAAAGGGGCAGAGGAGTACCTGGTAGGTACCAGGGGGGCCCACAAGGCAGGCACACCACATGGTGGCGTGGCCAGACCTGGGTGGCGCCATGCCTTGGTGTGGGCCACCCCTGGCCCCCCACTACCTCTCTCTCCTGCCACTTTCTTCTCTCTCCCGAGTAAGCTCTAGTTCATAGCTCAAAATCGCGTTCTCTCTTTGCTCAGCCCATCTATCTTGCTGAAATTTGGAGCAATTGTTCCTTGGTATGTGACTCCTCCCCTTGCCCAAGTAGATTTGTGTTTAGTGGATTGTATGTTGAGTATTTTGCTACTGTAGGTGACTGGTTATGAGAGCTTGTAAGCTTGTTTGATGCTTAGAGATATAGTTTTGATGCATGTTTTGGCCTCTTGCTAGTCCCTATGAGTAGAATCCTTCATTATAATTACTTTGCAATCACTTGTTTAATAGGTGTTTAAATTTCAGAATAAAAGATGAGTGAACACCACCTAAACCAACATGAGCTTTGGGTGCCTGAAGTCATGAAGGTCCACCGGGAAGAGGAAGTTTTTCCCTCCATTTATCCATGCTCTGAGATCATGAGAGCTGCAGGAATTGTACAAGACTTCCACACTTTGGTTTCTAATGCAGGGTTAGGGCACTTTTTGGAAGATGAGCCTTGTCAATTTGTGAAGCTAACCATGTCTGTGGTGAAGGATTTCAAATTGAGTCATTCTTTGCCTAACCCCATGGTCCATTACAAAATTTACAATATAGCTGTCGATCTTTCTCTCGATGATTTTTGTGCAGCTATTAAGGTACCTCAATGGGGATCATGTAAGGAGATTAAAGAGAGACCAGAACCACTCATGGATTTATACGCATAAATTTGTCAAGGGAGTAGATTCTCAAAGGAGAATGGAAAAATCCGTAACATTCATCTTCCCTCCATTCGCTACTTTGCCTACTTTATTGCAAAGTGTGTTCTTGCTAGGAAAACTGCCAATAAGTTATGTTCGTTTGATCTAGCATTTATCTCTGCTGCTCTTAGACGAGATAGGTCCTACAACTTGGGTGCTTTGATAGCTTTCTGTCTTGCTGCTAACCGTGAGAAGGGTGGAATTTGTGGAGGCCTCATTGCTTCTCGTTTGCTAGCATTGCATGGTTTAGTGCCTCATCATCTAGACCTACAATTTCCCATAGAGAGGCTTGATTTTAATTCCATGATACAGCATAAATTTATTTCCTCGTGGGCTAGTTTGAGTGAGATGTCTTATGAAATAACCTTTCTCAAAGCTGGTTGGAGAAAGATCAAGTCCGAGCGTGTTGTTCTTTTGCCTGCAACTGTTTTGTTTAACCTTGATAACAGGGAAGGATGGTCCCTCACTGAGGAGGAGCTTGACACGTACTTGGGAGAGCTCTCCCAACAGGAGCAGGACGCTAGAAGGGAGGTCACGGATGATTCGGTCCAGCCCTCGAATGAGGGAGAGTCTTCATATCAGCAGCCCACTTACGATTGGGGAGCTTCCTCTTCTTCTCATGGGCCCAGCTACGACCATTCTTACCAAGATCCACCCGCTTGGAACCCCTATTCATACATGGATTGATACCCACTTAGGCCAAAAGCCTAAGCTTGGGGGGAGGTACGCCGACACCGCTCTCATCTCCATATCATGTTGTGTCGGTTCTTTGTATATTCATGCTTTCGTTCTCTTTTTAGTTTTCGTTCTTCTTTGCTTTTGCTTTCTAAAACACAAAAAGACCAAAAATATTTTTGTTGCTTCTCTTTGGTTTGCTTTGGTTTGCTTGTTCCTTTTTGCTTTGTTTGAACTATTCAAAAAACCCAAAAAGATTTTGCTTTGCTTGTTTTTCTCTTTTGGTTTTTGTTTAAAAATCGAAAACACCAAAAATATTTGTCGTTCTTCTTTGGTTTTTGTGAGTTGGCTACAGGGTTCGGCAGTTCTCAGTGGATTATTGGTTTCATATTATTATTCAAGCCACACAAGTGAAGAGCAATAATGAGGATTAATGACAACTTTAGGCGTGGTAAGAGGCTGGTAACGAACTCTATTTGTTTTCATTTTTGTACGTATACTCATCATTGTGAGCTTGCTTAGTCCGTTCATGTAGAGTGTATGTTATCTTTGGATATTTAGTAGTTCTTGCTTTCTTGTGATTAGCTCCAGCTCGCTAATAGTTTGTAGCATGTCTCATGAATGTTTGCTTGCATTACTCTATTCATAAATTGGTATGACACTGTGGTATCCTCCTCTGAATGTTTCATTTGAACGACTTGGCACATGCTCATGCATGCACATGACTGTAATAATCTGTTAAGCCTTGACGAATTATTTTGCCTTGAGGATCTTGAATCATTTTCATGCCATGAGTAGTCTTGTTTTGTTGCAAGCATGATAATAATAGCTATTGCTCTCTCGTTTGTCGCTCCCTTACTTTTTCTAGCCTTCACTTCCACTGAGTGTCTTACTCATGTTTCCAATTCCCTAACCCAAATATTTCCAAAGTGTCCACCATACCTACCCATTAGCATCATTTGCTACTTCCGTGCATATTCAATATGCCTTGTTTTCTTCCGAATAAAATGTTTGCTTGTTATGAGAAAGTTAGTTAGTAAAGCTCTCACGAACTTGATGGCACACTTTATTTTCCGCACTTAATAAACCTGAACCATTGTGAACTCTCCATGAAAGTTATATGCTTGCTAATTGTAGGCTGGGGATTAGCGTAACTGCGTCTCACGGGAACGCTTTCAACACTTGTAAATATATACCCAGTTGATACCTTGCTCTTTTGTTTGCGGATGTCGTCGGTGTGAAATAAAAGGGGAGCTTGTAAGTCCATGGAGTTATGTATGTGTGTTAGAGAAACGCCTGGGCCGCTGGTCTAATCTATGCTGACATGGTGGAAACCTGCAGCGTAACTATAATAATATCTATGAAGCATTCTTCTTATAAAAAAAAGAGAGTTATAGCTATTGAGAAAAAGAAAAAAAATAGTTTTATGAAAAGAGGAAAGAGAGAAAAAAGCACCATTTTCCCATGGTAAATAAGAAGATTGGTGAGATACTCATTGTCTGCTTGCCTTGTCATTTTGATATGGGGATTCTTCCGTATCATCGGGCAAGGGGTACCCCGTTGGCGGTTCTCAATGATACTCACATACTTACGATGACAAGAACTTACCGGTAACTAAAGTTGAGTAGCATGAGGAGCGGCCCTCGTACTCAAGGGACTTGGGATTTCCAGTTTATAGTCTGTCAAGCATATAACTCAGATTGGACCTCACTTTCACCTTAACCACATTAAAAATGCCTATGATAGGGGCAATGAGAGCTCAAAGCTAACAAGTACCATACTTTCAGCATTTGGAAGCCTTTCAAATTTCTCAAAACCTTTTTCTTCTACTTGTTGAGTCTCCACATATTCTTTGAGCACCTTCTTGAGAGCATAGTTTTCATTCTTTATGTTTGTTTCATTACTTGATTATTTGTGTTATGACTTTGATGCTTGTATCCTTGATATATTTACTTATAGTCATCACTTGAACTTTAGAGGTGCCTTGACATTCATAATCAAAGGCAAGCGAGATACCACTCTATCATACCTTTCTATGAGCATTGTAATGTTGCTTATGTTTGTGCTTTGTGCTACTTATTATTCTTGAGTTGGAATCTCTTCATAGCTTGCAATGACTACTAAGTAGACTCAGTTGCATACTCTTTATTCTGAATTGTCTAAGTAGTTGATCACATTGCTGAGAATATTTACATCATATGAAGCAAATGTGTTCGTGAAAGTTCTTTTATCGCACTCAGTTTTCAACTGAATTGCTTGAGGACAAGCAATAAGCTAAGCTTGGGGGGAGTTGATAAGTCCAAAACGTATCTACTTTCCTGAACACTTTTGCTATTGTTTCTCCTCTATACTTGTGTGATTTGGATGCAACTAATGCGAACGGACACTGTTTTCAGCAGAATTGCCTTGGTGTGTACTTTTTGTGTAGAAAATCAACTATCAGGAAAAATCCCGGAAAATATGCCAAAAATCCTATTTCACCAGAAGACTCCGAGCGACTACAAGAGGGGGCTGGGCCTGAGCCACACCACCTGGTCGACGGCAAGCCAGGCCAGCGCTGTGGGGTGGTCCGCCTGCACTCCCTTGGCCTCTCTCTTCGCCTATAAGGAGCCTTCTGACCTCAAAACTTTGGGAGGTTCGATGTTTTTCCAGAAGGAGTTCCGCTCCGCCGCCACCACCAGATTCCACGAAACAGCACCAGAAACTCCGTTCTAGCACCCTGTCGGGACGGGGAATTGGAGGAGATCATCGCCATCATCATCACCATCGCTTCTCCATCGACCATCCATGTTTCTCCCATCTATGAGTGAGTAATCCCCCGCTGTAGGCTATGGGGATGGTAGGGATTGGATGAGATCGTTCATGTAATGGCATCAGATTGTTAGGGCATGGTGCCTAGTATCTTTTATTAGTGCTTTATGACATTGTTGCGACTTGTTGTGCTTAATACTTGTCACTAGGGCCCGAGTGCCATGATTTCAGATCTGAACATGTTATTGATTCATCATGATAGTATTGTTCTTGGTCTTATCTACAAGTTGTAGACACACGTCGTTGTCCGAAACCTATGGTCCCGGCGATGTAAATCGGGGTAGCCGGAAGGGAAAGGCTTTGATGTGAGGATCACATGTGTTCACGGAGTGTTAATGCTTTGATCCGGTGCTCTATTAAAAGGAGCACCTTAATTTCCAGTAGTTCCCTAGAGGCCCCGCTGTAAACGGGCTGGCAGGACAAAAGATGTTGTGCAAGTTCTCATTGCGAGCACGTATGACTATATATGGAACACATGCCTAAGATTGTCTAGTACTTCGATGATTTATCTTATTTATCTGCAATTGTCCTATGTTCTGATTGCTATGTGAATTTTCTTATCTCTGCAACGCCCATCCATCCATCCCTATGCCTACCGCACTCGAATCCCGCTGTTTACTGCTTTTGTTACTACTGTCTTTGCTTTGCTACTGCTGTTACTTTACTATTCCTACTACAAAATTGTTGCTACTGATAAACTGTTGTGAGCAAGATTGTTTCCAGGTGCATCTGAATTGACAACTCAGTTGTTAAGGCTGATAAGTATTCTTGGCTCCCCTTGTGTCGAATCAATAAATTGGGTTTCACTTCCCTCAAAAATACTGCGATACACCCCCTATACTTGTGGGTCATCACCGCTCTTTCCCGCCACCTGCCCGGTCGAACCCTCCCGCGTCGCCCGCTCGCCAACCTAGCACTGACCAGGATCCGACCCCACCCGCTCGACCTGGTCCAGCTTTGCAAACCCAGCGCCACCCCACCAACCCAGCGACCACACCCTACTCTCGAACCCCACCTGCCCCGCTCCGCTTCTTCCTCGTCACCGCTCCATCCCCAGGGGTACCGCCGCCTAGCCTCCATCCTCGCTCGGCCGCTACCACCATTCTCCGAGCCAACGTCGCCCGCGACCCCATCTCCTACGCCAAGCCCACCACCAGAGCGTCGCGGATCCCCTCCACTGTCACATCCCAATTATTAGAATTGGTACTGCATATCATACATGTCATTGCATCATGTTCATCTTTGCAAAAAAAATCAGTTTTAAAATCTATTTGCTAAAACACCACTCGTTTGCTTAGTATTCATATATTGAGCCTAGGTGTAGTTTTATCTAAAAATTTCTTCGATGATGTCATATGGTCATCCTAGATGCTTAGTTACATATGTTACTCGATTATGAAACCGTAGGTTTTTGTCTCGCTTGATTTGGAGCCCTAAATCAAAAGTTATGGCCAGTTCAGAAGTTGCAGAAATTTTAGATTCAGAACTTCAGACAGTTTCAGACTATGAGGTTCAGTTACAGTTCAAAAAAAGAAGAAAAAAAGCATCGGCGTGGCCCACCGCGGCAGCCGAGCCGGCCCAGCCGCGGCGGCCTGCCTGGGGTCCAGCAGTAGCCTTGGCGCTAGCTACGCTTTGCCAAGACGCTGGCAGGCAGTTTCACACAGCGGCCCAGAGCCAGCTGAAGTCGCCTTTTTTCACGACAGCGTGGCCCACCTGTCAGTCGCCACCGCCACCGTCTGTGTCGAGCACGGACGCCTCGATCACCCGCCGCCGCCGATTCTTGCGGAGCCTCACAAATCCGTTCGAGATTTCTCGCCCCACCCCCCGCCGAGCACGCACCCTTAAAGCCCTCAACCTCCCCATTAAAACCCCCCTAAAACCACCATCTACCCCGCCGCCACCTCGCGACGATTGCTTGCCGGAGTTCCCGGAGCCGCGATCGCCGTTGACGCCAGTAAGAAGCCCATAGCTGACCCTGCGCCCTCTTCCTTTCGCAGGAATACCGCAGTGTGCCGCTGCACCTTTTCTGACCCCCCCCGGCCTTCCCTGCACCTGACGAGGCGCCTGGCCGGAGCAGCATCGACCCCGCCGTCAGACCACCCTGCCGCCAGACGAGGTGAGCCAGGGAGCTCATCCTCCCACCATCGGATCCAGAGTGAGTGGCTCAGATCACGCACTGACCGCTGACCGGTCAACCGCCGCGTCGGTGGGACCCGCTCGTCACTGGAATATTCCCCCGAAATATTCCCTGGAAATTCTTAGATATTTAAAAAAGGGCCAAAAAACTACTAAAGCTTGTAAAATTCATAAGAAAAGTTTTACTAGTCCAAAAATAGCAAATGATATGTCGTTGGAAAGCTCTTTTCTTGTAGATTACTACTATGCACCTTGTTTAGACAGTTGCTGTCAGGTTTTGCAGTAGTTATTTAAATAGTTTAATACCCTTTTTGGAGTATTAAATTCATAATAAAATGACCACTACTCAGAAAATTGCAAATAAGGTGTCTTTGAATCACAAGAAAGTTTAGAACCTATTTCTGAATTAAAATTGCAGTTTTACTGTACGAATATGTTTAAAGTTAATTAAAGGCTTGTTGGACTATAAAAATTGCAGAAAAAGATCTGTAACACCTTTTTGCGTGATTCCAATTACCCCTGGCTTTATTTTGGTTTGTCCACACAGTAGTATTCTTGCCTAGGTTTTACAACCCTGTTTGCTACAGAGGCTTAGTGTTTTGTCTAAAGGCCTATTAAACTGGGTTAACAAATTGCATTGTTTTGTTTTCATTGCATTAAAGGTCTTTCCATGCATCATGCAACAGTAATAAACATCAGAGAACACCGAGAGGTTACTGAAACCTTTATTAAGCTATCATGCATGCATTTGTGCACTTGTCTATGGTTGTGTATGTTTGTTTATGTGTTGATTTGTATCGTGTAGATTGTGACGAGTGCAACACTTGTTTCTGTGAGGATTGTACTCTCGACTCCTACCGCCAAGGAAAGTAGATGCTATTTTTGTTCATACCTTGTCCTGCTATTTTATCCTATGCATGTGTAGTGTATTTCTGTAGATACTGTATAGGAATTATTATGCTATGCTAGATCCTATATATTGTGGTAGGAATTCCTTGTAGTTGAGCCCCGTTCAGTAGATGTGCTTAGACCTGCTGTGAAGACGGGGGAAGGGATCACAATATGGTGAAGTATGTGTTTATTTGAACTAAAACAACATAATGTTAATGAACTACCTGGGCGGAATGGTTGGATTGTCAACGGAGTGTAGATAATGGTGGAGAATGCCGCCCAGGGTACTGAGAAGGATTGGTTCTCTTTATTAAAGTAGCTTACGTGTGTAACCATGTGCCAGTAAGAAATGGGTGGCTGGTTGGACTTAGTAGGTCGTGGTGATCCGAACCCAGCGTAGCCAGAGATGTAGTGAATGGTAGGTTGGGACCGGTGCGTAGTGGGGTTTGGAGATCTGCTTCCCGAAAGGTCTCATCTTGGTCTTCTCCCTATCATCACACAATATGAGTGTGGTGGTACGAGCCGGGTTGGCCAGGTCATATGGGTAAAGTGTACAAACCCCTGCAGGGTGTAAAAACTAAGTACTTAGCCGTGTCGCCGGTTACGGACGATTGAGTTGCTTGATCTTGAGACTATGACATATTCTCACTCATCCTTATTTCCTGATTTCTAAAACTTGATGGGTGAACTTAATGGGTTGCTGTGAATCAAATGGTTTACGAAAGTAGGATAAATGTGTTTGAAAAGTGCAAGCTATCCAAAGCTCCACTAGCCAAATAAGCATGTAGATGCTAGGTGCATTGTCTCTTTTACCTTAGCGCTACTTGCCATAAATACCATGTATTGACCCTTCGGGGCTGCTACGTTTCATGTTGGAGGTTATTCTGATTCCGAGTGATCGTATAGGTCGCGGTACTCCACTCGACACTTGTTACCTTGTGGGCAATTTGAAGATGGATTAGTTATATTTATTTATGTTGCTATTTGAATAATGTGTAAGCTAGCCTACGAGCTAAGCGAGTATTGTAATATTGAATCTTCTAGATCTTCGATATTTATGATACACGGATTATTACTTTGTTATTTCATCTATGTTCTGTGTAAGCCAATGAACCGATCTAGGGATTGGCATATTTCATCTACATTCCGTCTTTATTCTTATGCTTTCATTCTAGTAAATTATTATCCTTTGTTGTTCTCATTCTTTCCTCTTTACAATTGATAGATGGGAGACGTCACCAGAGTTGAGCATGTTGGGTTCCAATCACCAAGACTCTTCGCAAGAGAGTTGGCAGAGCTCTGTCAGACGGTGGGCATGTTAATGTCCATGTTCAAAGGGAGGAGGATGAACGCATATGTGCTTAGAGATCGCGTGTGGGAGATCACCACTATTGTTCTTGCAGATCCCACCATGACCGACATTGGGAACCTGAACCGCATAAAGAAGTACCTCACCTAGGAGCAAGGAGTGGAATCAGCCATGCATGAGGCATTGTCACGCCTGTGCTATCTTCACCAGCACCGCCTTCCAGCATGTTCACCTTTCCTTTCACTTGGAAAGAGGAATGAAGACGGTAACGTGATGGTTACCGCAGGCAACCGGAACAACATGCCATTCCATGCATATAGAGGACATGGAAATTAAAGCTTGGGAGAGGAAAGAGAAGCTGATGCAGCAAAAGGAGGCGTTGGATTATTTTCAAGGCACTGTGCATTTACAAGGGTATGATATGGAAACTCTGAACACCGCTATTAATACAATGGAGCAAGCCCTCATTGGTAGGGATGCCACAATTGCAGCGCTGAACCAAACTATTGTGGAAACGAATCAAGTTGTGGATGAGCGAGATCAAACCATTGAAGATATGGCTACCCAGATTTCTGCCCTTCAAGCACAGCAGAATCCTCCACCAAATAATGGTAATGATGATGATGCAGATAATGGTGATGGAGGTAACAATGGTGGTGGAGGTAACAATGACGATGATGGAGGCAGTGACGATGATGGAGGAGATGTAGCGGGCGCTTTTGCTGAAGAAAGCGAGGAGGAGGACACCAAAGAGGTGGACTTCGAGGACTCGAGTGAAGAAGACTCAGGAGAGGTGTACACGCCACCACCGTGGCATGCACGAGGATCAAAGCATCAGCGCATGGACTCCAGAACCTATTGCAACCTGTTCATCGAATAGTTAGAGATGGTCCTCCAAAACTAGTCTTCGTTAGGGAAATTTGTTAGTCTTAGACATTGATCAATGTAAACTTATGCACTATTATCTTATTGTGTTTAGAATGCTAAGTTAAGTACCTTGAAGTTCCAGGAATTTTCGTGAGATTTATTAAATGATATTTGGACAAGTTGGGTAAAGTTCGTGTTTTTATCGCTGCAGTTTTCTGCTGAATCTGCTGTACTGTATGATTTTTAATGTTTTACTGGTAACTCCGAAAAACCTGAGAAATTGGGATCGGGTGCATAATTATCTGTAGTATCTGCAAAAAAATCAGCAAAAATTCCTGACGAGTTTAAGTCGGGCAGTAAAATTCGTGAACACAGCGAACTGTTCTAGCAGAAATCTGTTTATTGCTCTTTTGTATCTAGATGTTGATGCAAATGTTTTAAAACTATTTTGTAGCTATATACTGTTAAGATAAACACCTGAAATTGTGCTTGTTGTGTGTTTTCTTGCGTGATACCTGTTTGCCATTGTGTGTAAGCATATGGTTGTTGCATGAGCATTATACATGGGTAGGGAATATTTCCTTAGTTGCTTCTTTCTAATCATACCTGTGCTGAACCGCAGATGGCTCCTCGCCGAGTACCTGATGAGATATATCAGCTCATGGCCGCTCAGACATAGTTGACCCAAGTGATGACGCAGTTCATGGAAAATCAGAACAACAATAACAACAACAACGGGAACAATCAGCCACAGGGAGATGCTCTCACCAGGTTCCTGAGGCTGAGGCCAGCTAAGTTCTCCTCTGCACCTGAGCCCATGGTTGCTCTCGACTGGCTCCGTTATGTGAATAAGGACTTGGTGACCATTGGTTGCACTGATGCTGAAAAGGTGAGGTTTGCTGCTCACTTGATGGAAGGATCAGCTGCTTCCTGGTGGGATGCCTTCCAAATCACCCACCCGCTGGACACAGTTACTTGGGCCATGTTTGAGGAAGGGTTCAGGACGAACCACGTCTCTGCCAGGACCATGAGCCTGAAGAGGAAGGAATTCCGCAACCTGCACCAAACCAACCGCACTATGGCGGACTACATAGAAGAATTCAACAATCTCTCTCGCTTTTCCCCTGAGTATGTGGACGCTGATGCCAAGAGGAGGGAGAGGTTCCTGGATGGTCTCAGTGATGAGCTTTCACTTCAGCTATCTGTGGTTTATTGCCCGACATTTCAGGAACTGATGGACAAGGCCAGAATTCTAGAGGGGAAACATCAGTAGGTGGAGAGACGCAAGAGGAAGAATAGCCATCACTCCTCAGGATCACACCACCATGCTTGCACCTCTTATGATGGACACTCTGGATATTCTAGGCATGGCGGAGATGACCGCAACCACCGTGGAAGTAATGGACATCGCCACGATGGTCATAGAAGCAACAATCCCCACCATGGAGGAAATGACTGCCACCATAATGGTCCCAGGAGCCACCACAGCAACTCTGGGAGGAACAATGGACATGGCTATGTGAGAAAGAAGGACCTCAGCAATGTGGAGTGTTACAAGTGCAAGAAGCTGGGCCATTATGCGAGTACCCGCCCGGAGAAGAACACAGGAGTAGGACCCAATCTTGGACCCAACCAGAAGGTGAATGTGAACCATGTGGATGTGGAGGAAGTCCATGATGAGCCGGATCTCGTGATTGGTAAGTTTCCAATCGATTCCCATATTTCACTTGTTCTATTTGATACTGGTGCATCGCATTCATTCATATCAAGGGAATTTGTGGATAGACATAAGTTAGCCACTGATTCACTAAAAGGGACTATTAGAGTGAGCTCACTAGGAGGAGAGATGCTAGCTAGTAAGGGATGTCGTGATCTTACCCTAGGGATTGGAGCACACAGCTTCCCAGCACATTTGGTAGTTTTGGAGTCACAAGGACTAGATGTAATACTGGGCATGGATTGGTTGTCTGACCATGATGGCCAGATAGATTGTGGACAAGGTTCCATCTCTCTCAGGACACCACAAGGCATAAAGATTAAGTTCAAGTCGGCAGCACGTCTTAGGGGTGCTAAGGCGAACTCTGTTAAGGGGGTTAGCATGGACACCGTACCCATAGTGAGAGAATACCCCGATGTGTTTTCGGAAGAATTACCAGGGATGCCACCGGACCGTGATGTGAGGTTTCTCATTGACTTAATGCCGGGAAATGGACCAATAGCCAAGAGACCGTACACGATGGATGTGGATGAGCTAAAGGAATTGAAGAAGCAACTTAGAGAACAGTTGGACAAGGGATTCATTCAACCAAGTTCTATTTGTGGAGAAGAAGGACAGAAGTAAGAGACTGGTGGTAGACTATCAGTCGCTTAATGAGGTTACCATCAAGAATAAATATCCCCTGCCCAATATAAATGACTTGTTTGATCAGTTGAAGGGAGCTTTCCAAGATCGATCTAAGGTCAGGGTATTTCCAATTAAAGATCCGTGAGCAAGACATACCAAAGACCGCCTTCACCAAAGGTATGGTTTGTATGAGTATACAGTTATGTCTTTTGGACTAACAAATGCTCCAACATATTTCACCATGATGAACAAGGTATTCATGGAGTACTTGGATAAATTCTTCGTGGTGTTCATCGATGATATATTGATCTATTCTAAAGATGACAATGAGCATGAGAAGCATTTGCGCCTAATTATGGAAAAGTTGAGAGAGCATAAGCTATATGCTAAGTTCAGCAAGTACGAGTTTTGGTTGAACACTGTTGGTTTTCTCGGACACATAGTGTCGGTGAAGGAGTTGCAGTTGATCCAAGCAAGGTATCATCAGTCACTGAATGGGAGTCTCCCAAAAATGTGGGAGATATTCGGAGTTTCTTGGGGCTTGTTGGATACTATAGGAGGTTCATAGAAAATTTCTCCAAGGTTGCGAAGCCAATGACTGAGTTATTGAAGAAGGAGAAAAGGTTTGAGTGGACAGAAGAGTGCGAAGCTAGTTTCCAGGAACTGAAGCAACGCTTAGTGACCGCACCTATCTTGTGTTTGCCTGATATTCGGAAGGATTTCTAGGTGTACTGTGATGCATCTCGTCAAGGACTTAGAAGTGTGTTGATGCAAGATGGTAGAGTGGTATCCTATGCCTCACGCGAACTTAAACACCATGAGCAGAATTACCCCACGCATGACTTGGAACTAGCGTCATTTGTGCATGCGCTCAAGGTATGGAGGAACTATTTGATGGGTAAGCATTGTGATGTATTCACGGACCACCAAAGCTTGAAATACATATTCACACAGAAGGAATTGAATATGAGGCAAAGGAGATGGTTGGAGCTCATAAAGGATTATGACCTGAGCCTGCAATATCATCCCGGGAAGGCTAATCTTGTAGCAGATGCACTAAGCCGCAAAGTGTACGCTAATGGTTTGACTGTGGGAGCGTTACCCAAGGATTTGTGTGAACAATTCAAGGATATTATGTTGGAGGTAGTATCCGAGGGGTATTTGGCAACACTGGAAGTAAAACCAACGCTTCTGGACATGATCAGGGAGGCTCAAAAGAAGGATAGCGACATGGAAGGAATAAGAGCAAACATACCTGAGGGTAAAGCAAAGGGATTTCACGAAGATGAGCAAGGAGCTCTATGGTATGGACATCGTCTGTGCGTGCCCAACGATCAGGAAATTAGGAAGTTGATTCTCCAGGAAGCCCATGCCTCGCCATACTCCATATATCCCGGTAACACGAAGATGTACATGGATTTTAAGGAAAGGTTTTGGTGGGTTAATATGAAGGGAGATATCGCAGAGTATATCGCTTTATGTGATGTCTGCAGCAGAGTGAATGCTGAGCATCAAAAGCCAGCAGGATTGCTACAGCCATTGCCAGTACCTAATTGGAAGTGGGATAGAGTTGGAATGGATTTTATCACAGTACTGCCAGGACGAGGTCAGGATACGACTCTATTTGGGTAGTGGTTGATCATTTGACCAAGGTAGCTCACTTTATACCTGTGAAGACAACCTATACCAGTGCTAGATTGGCAAAGATCTACATGGACAAAATTGTGTGTCTACATGGAGTTCCCAAGAGTATTGTTTCAGATAGAGGCACCCAATTTACCTCTCACTTTTGGCGCCAGTTGCATGAGTCGTTGGGAACTAGGTTGGAGTTCAGTACAGCTTTTCACCCTCAGACGGATGGACAGACGGAGAGGGTGAATCAGATTTTAGAGGATATGTTGAGAGCTTGCGCTCTAGCTCATGGCTCTAGCTGGGATGAGAATTTGCTTTATGCTGAGTTTTCCTACAAGAGCTACCAGACTAGCATCAAGACGTCACCGTTCGATGTGCTATATGGTAAGAGGTGTAGGACACCATTATTATGGGATGGTGTAGGTGAGCATCAGCTGTTTCGACCTGATTTGACCAATTATGCTGAGGAGAAGGTCAGTTTGATTCGAGACAGACTGAAGGTAGCACAATCAAGGCAGAAGAGCTATGCTGATGCTAAGCGCAAGGAAGTGGTGTATGAGATTCGAGATCGAGGCTACCTCAAAGTTTCGCCTCTGCGTGGAATTAAGGGCAAGCTGGCACCTCGGTTTATAGGGCCCTACAAGGTCCTAGCACGCAAAGGAGAGGTTGCATATCAGTTGGAGATGCCAGAGGCTCTATCCGCTGTTCACGACGTGTTCCATGTGTCCCAACTGAAGAAGTGCCATCCGGAAATTGGTGGATACACAATTGAGAGACACTGTGTCACTAGAAGTGGTTCAGCTAGAGAATGACTTGAATTATGAGGAGAAGCCGGTCAAGATCTTGGAAACAGCGGAGAGGTTTACACACAGCAAGACGGTCAGGTTTTGAAAGGTGCAATGGATCCATCACACAGAAGAGGAAGCCACTTGGGAGCGAGAAGATGACTTCCGAGAGGACCATCCACACCTATTTGCTAGCCACGGCGAATCTCGAGGACGAGATTCATCTTAAGGAGGTTAGTCTTGTCACATCCCAATTATTATAATTGGTACTGCATGTCATACATGTCATTGCATCATGTTCATCTTTGCAAAAAAAACAGTTTTAAAAGCTTTTTGCTAAAACACCACTCGTTTGCTTAGTATTCATATATTGAGCCTAGGTGTGGTTTTATCTAACATTTGCTTGGATGATGTCATATAGTCATCCTAGATGCTTAGTTACATAGGTTACTCGTTTATGAACACGTAGGTTTTTGTCTCGCTTATTTGGACCCCTAAATCAAAAGTTATGGCTAGTTCAGAAGTTGCAAAATTTTCAGATTCAGAACTTCAGACAGTCAGGTTTAGTTACAGTTCAAAAAAAAAGAAAAAAAAGCATCGGCGCAGCCCACCGCGGCAGCCGAGCTGGCCCAACCGCGGCGTCCCGCCCGGGGTCTAATAGCAGCCTCGGCGCTAGCTGCTACCTTTGCCAAGGCGCTGCATGCAATGAGCCCACAATGCCCAGCCACCAGCCCGAGTCGCCCCTGTCGCTGATAGGCGTGGCCCACCTTTCAGCCGCCGCCGCCACCGTCCGTGTCGAGCACGGACGCCTCGACCACCCGTCGCCGCAGATTCTTGCGGAGGCTCGCAAATCAGTTCGAGATTTCTCGCCCCACCCCTAGCCGAGCACGCGCCGTTAAAGCCCTCGACCTCCCCATCGAAAACCCCCTAAAACCGCCATCTACCCCGCCGCCACCTCGTGACGATTGCTCGTCGGAGTTCCCGGAGCCTCCGTCACCATTGACGCCGGTAAGAAGCCCATAGCCGACCCCGCGCCCTCTTCCTTTCACGGGAATACCGCAGCGTGCTGCCGCACCTTTTCTGACCCCCCCGGCCTTCCCTGCAGCCGCCGGAGCATCGCCGACGCTGCCGTCGGACCACCCCGCCGCTAGACGAGGTGAGCCTGGGAGCTCACCCTCCCACCGTCGGATCCAGAGCGAGTGGCTCAGATCGCGCGCTGACCGTTGACCGCTGACCGGTCAACCGCCGCGTCGGTGGGACCCGCTCGTCTGCGGAATATTCCCTGGAAATTCTTAGATATTTAAAAAGGGCCAGAAAACTACTACAGCTTGTAAAATTCATAAGAAAAGTTTTACTAGTCCAAAAATATCAAATGATATGTCGCTGGAAAGCTCTTTTCTTGTAGATTATTACTATGAAACTAGTTTAGATAGTTAATGTAAGGTTTTGCAGTAGTTATTTAAATAGTTTAATACCCTTTTTGGAGTATTAAATTCATAAGAAAATAACCACTACTCAGAAAATTGCAAATAAGGTGTCTTTGGAATTACAAGAAAGTGTAGAACCTATTTCTGAATTAAAATTGCAGTTTTACTGTACGAATATGTTTAAAGTTAATTAAAGGCTTGTTGCACTATAAAAATTGCAGAAACAGAGATGTAACACCTTTTCGCGTGATTCCAATTGCCCTGGATTTATTTTGGTTTGTCCACACAGTAGTATTCTTGCCCAAGTTTTACAACCCTATTTGCTCCAGAGGCTTAGTGTTTTGTCTAAAGGCCTATTAATTGGGTAAAGAAATTGCATTGTTTTGTTTTCATTGCATTAAAGGTCTTTCCATGCATCATGCAAGAGTAATAAACATTAGAGAACACCGAGTGCTTACTGAAACCTTTATTAAGCTATCATGCATGCATTTGTGCACTTGTCTATGATTATGTAAGTTTGTTTCTGTGTTGATTTGTATCGTGTAGACTGTGACGAGTGCAACACTTGTTTCTGCGAGGATTGTACTCTCGACTCCTACCGCCAAGGCAAGTAGATGTTAATTTTGTTCATACCTTGTCCTACTATTTTCTCCTATGCATGTGTAGTGTATTTCTGTAGATACTGTGTAAGGATTACTATGCTATGCTAGATCCTATATATTGTGGTAGGAATTCCTTGTAGTTGAGCCCCATTCAGTAGATGTGCTTGGACCTGCTGTGAAGACGGGGTAAGGGATCACAATATGGTGAAGGATGTGTTTATTTGAACTAAAACAACATAATGTTAATGAACTACCTAGGCGGAATGGTTAGATTATCAACGGAGTATGGATAATAGTGGGGAATGCCGCCCAGGGTACTGAGAAGGATTGGTTCTCTTTGTTAAAGTAGCTTACGTGTGCAACAATGTGCTAGTAAGAAATGGATGACTGGTTGGACTTAGTAGGTCATGGTGATCTGAACCCAGCGTAGCCAGAGATGTAGTGGATGGTAGGTTGGGACCGGTGCGCAGTGGGGTTTGGAGATGTGCTTCCCGAAAGGTCTCATCTTGGTCTTCTCCCTATCATCACACAATATGAGTGTGGTGGTATGAGCTAGGTTGGCAAGGTCATATGGGTAAAGTGTACAAACCCCTGCAGGGTGTAAAAAGTAAGTACTTAGCCGTGTCCCCGTTTACGGATGATTGAGTTGCTTGATCCTGAGACTATTACATGTTCTCACTCATCCGTATTTCCTAATTTCTAAAACTTGATTGGTGAACTTAATGGGTTGCTGTGAATCAAATGGTTTATGAAAGTAGGATAAATGTGTTTGAAAAGTGCAAGCTAGCCCAAGCTCCACTAGCCAAATTAGCATGTAGATGCTAGGTGCATTGTCTCTTTTACCTTAGCGCTACTAGCCATACATACCATGTATTGACCCTTCGGGCCTACTACGTTTCATGTTGCAGGTTATTTTGATTCCGAGTGATTGTATAGGTCGCGGTACTCCACTCGACACTTGTTCCCTTGTGGGCAATTTGAAGATGGATTAGTTATCTTTATTTATGTTGCTATTTGAATAATGTGTAAGCTAGCCTTTGAGCTAAGAAAATATTGTAATAATTGAATCTTCTGGATCTTTGTTATTTATGATACACGGATTATTACTTTGTTATTTCATCTATGTTCTATGTAAGCCAATGGACCGATCCAGGGATTGGCATGTTGCATAGAAGCTATAGTCTTTTCAGTACTGTAGTATTACAGTCGCCGTCCTCCTCACGACCCCGTCTCGCTCTGCCACCCCGGCCATGATGCGTCGTGCCCTTGTATCCACTCGCGCTGTCGCTGTGCGTTCGTCCTCGCCGTGGCCTCTGCTCCGCGTGCCGCCATCCTCGGCCGCATCTCCGTCGAGCCCCGCCGCCTCTGCCTCACCACATCCCTGCTTCCTCTGCACCACAATCCGCGTCCCTACACGTCCTTGCCACAGTGGCCTGCCGACCGCTCCATCGCCTTTCATCGTCTGTGGCACCCCCCTCCGTCCTCCGGCCATGGCAATGTTCCTGTCATCCCCGAGCCCCACCTGCGGCCATGAGAACCAGAGACCCATCGCTGGTACCCACCTCTCCCGACCTCCTCTCCGCCTCGCGGGACCCCTACGCCACCACCGGGTTCCATGTCGCCGCGACCCTCCTTCTCAGGGCAGGCAGGCCTCACCATCACTCAAGCGCTACTATCGCCCCTCTGTTCCATGCATCTCCACCCAACAAGCACGACACCACCGCTGCTGCTGGACACCGACAGGGTGCATGTCATCATTCTTGTGGGCGTGCGATCAATCACGTTGATTCCCTATAGTACCTCTAGACAATTGTATCTACATCTTGTTGTGGCAATTCTGCCCAATCACCATCCGGGGATGTCCTAGTGTGTGTATCCGGCAACTACAAGAGTGTTACTGATGAACCGATAATACAAATCTGGTGCGGCTCGAAGAACCACCACCAAGATCAGCCACCCCCAGTCCCCAAGATCTACGCCCCAAATCATCAACACCATACCCGAATATCGCCATCATGGATGCGGAAAGACCTCCTTCTCAGAATGACAAGTTCTCTCCATCACGGATCTGACGGCCGAGACCCCCACCCTGGAGTTCGAAGAACAGACGCCAAGACCCCGGATGGAAACCCGAACCCCACGGAACGACATGATCTTCTTCACGGACGCCAAGGCCCCCTTCCCGGATGTGAAGACTGACCCTGCCAAGACCGAACCCGAACCCTGGTGAACCCCCAACCAACATCACTAAAACCCTATATGCGACCCTTTTTCCTAGACCCCTATTTTTATAATATATGATATCTACCTGTTGCATATAATTGTACATGCTTGCACACATATCATGTAGTTTGGGCACTTTTAGTCGACTCATCTCATAATTAAATATGGAGACGATATGCGGGATTTTCTAGTCTTATATTGGCCCCATTTAAATTTGTGTAGCGAACCGGTGGCATGTTTTGCCTTGTTAAGACAATATTTAAATTGTGGGGTATCCAAACAACATGAACCACCTAATTAATTGTCGGGACCCTAGTTTTGCTTAATATTGCCTAATTGCACCGCACCTTTGCCATGTCATGCATCATATCATGATCATGCTGATTCTTCTGCATTAGTTGTAATTGTTGCATTGCTTGTTTATTTTAGTGTTTTGCTTCTTTGACAAGTTCTTTAGATATGAACCTTCGACAGTGTTTTCAGGCGAGCATTCTCCCCCTTTCTACCTACTCGCATTTATAGTCTTTACTTCCTCCTGTTGATCTATTGTTATCCGTGTTGTGATGCTTTAGTCTTTCTGTAACCGTGATATCCCTTGTAGACTTTATATTGCCCCGGACACCTCCTATTACCTATTGTTTGGTAGATAGTCGGCCTTGCGTGTCATAGTCGTATGCTCAGGTGCTACTTCGTGTCGTCAAGTACCACAGTTGTTGGAAGGATACCATATGCTTTATGTTGGAGATGATCATCACTTTAATTACAACTTGATATTAAAATGTTGGGAGTAGATATAATTAATGTAGAGGCATCGGTGGGAAATAGCTAATATTTGGTTCTTCCATGCTCACTTGTGTCCCGTATGCCCCGAGTACTTGATACCTCTTCCTTGACTATTCGCACTATCCACATACGGGAGACCCTATGGATCCCCCTTTGCCTGAGCTTGATTCACACTTTATTTTTTGGGGCCACAAAATAGTTTGGGGCTTTATTACTAACATGTACTTATGCCATGCTTTAATGCTTTATTTACGATTGTGGGTGGAGCACCTGTATTATTTAGGAATTGTGGAATGTTTTCGCGGTATCGACAAGCTTAGTCACACTTTCGGGTTCCCAGTCATTTATAGCCATTGGCACAAACCATGGGTCCATCTCGGAGCCGGCCAACTTTGTTGCGGGTAGCTTAATGGGGTGGCCCCCTGAAATAGTTTATGAATCATGAGAATGCATTGTCGTGAGGCCTCGTTGCTTTTTATTTGTTTCTTCCCGAGGTTGATCATGTGTGTGTTGCTATTTGTGCACCCCTGTAGTTAAATCTTTCTAAAAGCCGTGTTTACGGTTATGGAATACTTGGAGCATAGTATCTCGATCATAGACAACCATAAACAAAGTAGTGCTATAAATTTGACTTTGACATGTTTAGTAATCAGATTCACTACAACGGGATGAGTAAATAAAAGTGCCAACAACTGGTGGTTTTGTGAGGTCTCATGCTATTTGTATCTGACTAGTAAGTATTGCAACTACAACGGAATGGTTAACTAAAACTGTCCATTGCTTATGATCTCAAGATAACTCATGCTACCTATATCTTACTAGTAAGTGCTGCAACTATAATGGAATGAATAAAACTGCCAACCGCGTGAGTTCCGCGGTTTGACTTCCTCGTCTGGTCTCGAGGGGGAAATACCAGGATGGGTATGATTGGTGTTAGTATCAGGTTGGTCTCGCATAGGTCTTTCTTACCTCTCTCTAATAGCTGATGGATGTATCGAGTCTCTATAGATTGTTCAGTGCATGCTTCGCTGCCGCTTTAGTCAACCATACCTATGTAGGCGAGAGCCGCCGAATTCTAGACTCGCTGTGTACTGGCCTCTGTACTGACCGCTCCCTTTTTCCTTTGCTCTTTGTCGGCACCCCTTTTGTTTAACAGGTATAAGTTCGACGTCGTTAGCAGGGTTACCCTTCCGTCTTGGCCTGGGCAGGGTTATTGATGCAATTGGTTATTCTTCAGGGCTCTTAGCCCCATTTGCATCTTATCCATACTCGGATGTTGTATTGTTTTCAAGGTGATTTGGATCTTTGTATTGTATATCTGTATTCTTGACTCATGGAGTCATTGTTGTATATATACGTTTCTATGGGTTCCATCGTGGACTATTGTGTAATGGTATTACTTTGTTTTCCACCCGCACGCAAGTTCCTTGTGGGCACCTTTGAATCGTTTCTATGTGGGTTTGGCGGGAATCACTAAAATCTGCATAGGGCTAATTAGAGGGTGTTACAAAGTGGTATCAGAGCTCAGCAGTTGCGATACCCCACTTGTCCAGCCTGTAGGATAACCTAGCCAACAACCGATGTAGAGTGTCAAAACAATTTTTGAAAAATCGGTTGGATAGATCTGATTAGTTCTGCTTTTACTCCTTACCCCTCTGCTATTCTCCTCTTGCTTCTACGTGTTTTGAATCTGCTCTCTTATTTTCTTCTAGTCCAAGATTTCTCGTGGTTGGGTTTCCATCGTACCTTCAGGATTTCTAATCATTCTTGTTACAACAGTGCTTCTATATCCCGTCTCCATGTTATCTGAGGAATCCTTCATCTGATGTATTTTTATTTATCCTTCATCTGTCGTGTTGGTTTCCAACACGACAACATCTTCTACGCTTGATCCGATAAAGAGCATGCATCATTCCTTTGTTTTCCGAAGCATTCCGAACATCGCTTGTTAGAATCTTTAGTATGAATTCTGACAGTTCGTTGCATAATTCTTCTATTCATGTACAGAGTAATGCTTTGAGTGCGGGATGGAGTCGCCACCATACCACTACTCTTATCATTCGCTTATGTACATTGAATAAGTGGATCAATGCAACTTCACTCCTTTCATGGAACTTAGAGGTGGCCTTGCCTTCGGAGACCTCTACCTTTGTCTTGGGTTCTTCAGAGTTTTCTCTCGATGAACGTCAGCAAAGACCCCATGTTGGTGGTGTCACCAATTTCAGGATAGAGCAAGAATATTTGTTAGTGGTGTCACGAGGATCTACATGAAGTGAGAAGATTCAGATCGTCGGCATTCTTCCTTGTACCATGAGGCGAATCTCGAGGACAAGATCCATTGTTAGTGGTGTCGAATTATAGCACCCCGAGAAAATCACTACTAGAAAATTGCGTGTTATTTTTATTTTGTGCATCATCATGACTGCATGCTCATGTCATCATGCCACCTTGCATTTGAGTATCATCATGACATCATGCATGGTTTGCCTAAAACTATTTCCCAAAAGCCTATCTTTTTTTTCTAAATACCCCATCTCTATTTCAAATTAGAACCCTGGCTTGTTCTGGATCTTTTATTTGTCTAAAACCTATTTGCAAATCTTTTTGTTTAAAAGAAAGAAAAATAAATAAATATAAAACATATTTTACCTGGGGAGGCCACCACCGGCCAGGCCTAAAGGCCTAGCTGGCAGTAGCCTACTATCCTAGATAAAGAAAACCCTAACCCTAATTCCAAACCCTAAGCCACCTACCTCACCCCACATTCCCCTCCCTGCCGCCGCCACTCACCTAGCACACACGACACACCTCTCTATCGCTACTCTTTCCCACCCCCTGCCTGATCAAACCCTCCCGTGTCGCCCGCTCGCCAACCTCGCGCTGACCAGGAACCGACCGCACCCTCTCGACCTGGTCCCGCTTTGAAATCCCGGCCCCATCCCACCAACCTAGCACCCACACCCTAGTCTTGAACACCACCTTCCCCGCTCCGCTTCTTCCGTGTCACCGCCCGATCCCTAGGGGCGCCGCCGCCTCGCCTCCAACCTCGCTCGACCGCAACCGCCCTTCTCCGAGCTAGCGTCGCCCACGACCCCGTCACATACGCTAAGCCCGCCAATGCAGCACCGCGGATCCCGCCACCATCCTCCTTGTGACCCCGTCTTGCTCCGCTGCCCCTGCCATGACGTGTCGAGCCCTTGTCTCCACCTGCTCCGTCGCCATGCATTCGTCCTTGCCGCGGCCTCTGCTCCGCATGTCGCTGTCCTCGACCACATCTCTGTCGAGCTCCGCCGTCTCTGCCTCACCACATCCCTACTTCCTCTACACCACGAGCCCGCGTCCTTGCACGTCCTCACCACAGCGGCCTGCCAACCGTGCCATTGCCTTTCGTCGTCTGTGGCTCCCTCCTCTCTCCTCCGACCGTGGTGTCATCCGTGTCATCCTTGTTGCTCTGCCCGCGGCCGCGAGAACCAAAGCCCCATCGACAGTACCCACCGCTCCCGACCTCCTCTCCGCCTCGTGGGGCCCCTATGCCACCACCTGGTTCCATGTCGCCACGACCCTCCTTCTCGGGGTAGGCAGGCCTCGCCATGCATCAAGCACGGCTGCCGTCCCTCTGTTCCATGCATCTCCACCCATCAAGCACGACCCCACCGCTGCTGCTAGACACCGATAGGGTGCAGGTCATAATTCTTGTGGGCGTGCGATCAATCGTGTTGATTCCCTACAGTACCTCTCGACAATCGTGTCTGCATCTTGTTGTGGAAATTCTACCCAATCGCCATCTAGGGTTGGCCTCGTGTGTGTATCCTGCAGCTACAGGACTACTACTGATGAACCGACAATACATATCTGGTGCGACTCGAAGAACCACCGCCAAGATCAGCCTCCTGCAGACCCCAAGATCTACATCCCGGATCATCAAGACCGTACCCGGATATCGCCATCACTTATACGGCAAGACCTCCTTCTCGGAATAAAAAGTTCTATCCATCAAGGATCCGATGGCCGAGACCTCGACCCTGGAGTCCAAAGACCGGACGACAAGACCCTAGATCGAAAGCCGAACCCCATGGAACGACATGATCTTCTTCACGGACGCCAAGGCCCTGTTCCGAAATGCAATGACCGACTCCTCCAAGACCGCCCGAACCCCGGCGAACCCCGAACTAAGATCACCGAAACACTATGTGTGACCCCTTTTCCTAGACCCCTATTTTTATAATATATGGTATCTACCTATTGCATATAATTGTACATGCTTGCACACATATCATGTAGGTTTGGGGATTTTAGTCGATTCACCTCATAATTAAATATGGAGACCATATTCAGGCTTTTCTAGTCTTATATTGGCCCCATTTAAATTTGTGTAGTGAACCGGTGCCATGTTTCGCCTTGTTAAGACAACATTTAAATTGCAGGGTATCCACACAACATGAACCACCTAATTAATTGTCGGGACCCTGGTTCCGCTTAATATTGCCTAATTGCACCGCACCTTTGCCATGTCATGCATCATATCATGATCATGCCGATTCTTCCGCATTAGTTTTAATTGTTGCATCGCTTGTTTCTTTTAGTGTTTTGCTTCTTCCCGGATAGGAAGATGAGATGTTGTGAGCTTTGACAAGTTCTTCAGATATGAACCTTCGACAGTGTTTCTAGGTGAGCATTCTCCCTGTTTCTACCTATTGCTATCCGTGTTGCGATGCTTTAGTCTTTCCATACCCATGATATCCCTTGGAGCCTTTATATTTCCTAGACACCTCCTATTACCTGTTGTTTGGTAGATAGTCGGCCTTGCGTCTCGTAGTCACTTGCTCATGTGATGCTTCGTGTCGTCAAGTACCAAAGTTGTTGGAAGGATAACATATGCTTTATGTTGGAGATGATCATGACTTTAATTACAACTTGATATTAAAATTCTGGGAATAGATATAGCTAATGTAGAGGCATCGGTGGGCAATAGCTAATATTTGGTTCTTCCACGCTCACTTGTGTCCCGTAGGCCCCGAGTACTTGATACTTGTTCCTTGAATATTTCCACTATCCACATATGGGAGACCCTATGGATCCCCCTTTGTCTGAGATTGATTCACACTTTATTTCTTGGGGCCACAAACTAGTTTGGGGCTTTTATTACTATCATGTACTTATGCCATGCTTTATTGCTTTATTTATGATTGTGCATGGAGCACCTATACTGTTTAGGAATTGTGGAATGTTTTCGCGGTATTGACAAGCCCAGTCACACTTTCTGGTTCCTAGTCGTTTATAGCCATTGGCACAAACCTTGGGTCCGTCTCGGGGCCGACCAACTTCGTTGTAGGTAGCTTAATGGGGTGGCCCCCTGAAATAATTTATGAATACTGTGAATGCATTATCGTGAGGCCTCGTTACTTTTTATTTGGTTCTTGCCGAGGTTGATCGTGTGTGTGTTGCTATTTGTGCACCCCTGCAGGGTAAATCTTTCTGAAAGCCGTGTCCATGGTTATGGATGACTTGGAGCACAGTATCTCGATCATAGACAACCATAAATTAAAGTAGTGCTATAAATTTGACTTTGACATGTCTAGTAATCAGATTCACTACAATAGAATGAGTAAATAAAAGTGCCAACAACTGTTGGTTTTAGGGGGTCTCATGCTATTTGTATCTGACTAGTAAGTATTGCAACTACAACGGAATGGTTAACTAAAACTGTCCATTGCTTATGATCTCAGGATGACTCATGCTACCTATATCTGACTAGTAAGTGCTACAACTACAATGGAATGAAGAAAACTGCCAACCGTGTGAGTTCCTCAGTTTGACTTCTTTGTTAGGTCTCGAGGGGGAAAATCCAGGATGGGTATGATTGGTCTTAGTATCACGTTGGTCTCGCATAGGTCTTTCTTACCTCTCTCTAATAGCCGATAGATGTATCGAGTATCTATAGATTGTTCAGTGCATTGTTCATTGCCGCTTCAGTGCACCATACCTATGCATGCGAGAGCTCCCAAATTCTAGACTCTCCGTGTACTAGCCTCAGTACTGACCGCTCCCTTTTTACTTTGCCCTTTGTCAGCACCCCTTTTGTTTAACAGTATAAGTTTGACTCGTTAGCAGGGTTACCCTTCTGGCTTGGCCTGGGCAGGGTTATGGACGCCATTGGTTATTCTTCAGGGCTCTTAGCCCCATTTACATCTTATACATACACGAATGATCGTTTTCAAGGTGATTTGGATCTTTGTATTGTATTTATGTATTCTTAACTCATGGAGTCATTATTATATATATATATATATGTTTTTGTGGGATCCATCATGGGCACCTTTGAATCGTTTCTATGCGGGTTTGGCGGGAATCACTAAAATCTCCATAGGGCCGATCCGAGGGTGTTACATCAAGGACCTCATAAAGAATGAAAATTTCATACAAGTCCATGCATTTAGTACAAGAACCCTGAAACTGAGGAATGAATTAAATGTGTGTTTTGAGGTTTGCACATACTAGCGTCCATCGTGCTAAAGACTATCAGTAGAATCTTTCTAAATGCTAAGAATGTAAAAGAAAATCCAACGGTTAGCAATGTTTGGATTTGCGAGTCTTGATCCAACGGTCAATGTTCAAAGTTAATCCGTACACTATATGCAGTGGTATGGTATTATAACAGATAAGACAAGATAAAGATAAGATAAGAAGTACAACGAATGGCCGATCTAATAGTAGGTATCGTAGGAGCGAGGGGCTTTAGAGTTAACACGGTGTATGGAAGTACAAGTTACATCAAGGACCTCATAAAAATGAAAATTGCATCCAAGTCCATTTATTTAGCACAAGGGCCTTGAAACTGAGCAATGAAGTGTGTGTTTTGAGGTTTGCGCATATTAGCGTTCATCGTGCTAAAGACTATCAGTAGAATCTTTCTAGATGCTAAGAATGGAAACGAAGATCCAATGGTTAGCAATGTTTGGATTTGCTAGTCTTGATACAATGGTCAATGTTCAAAGTTAATCCATACACTATATGCAGTGGTATGGTATTGTAAGAGATAAGTGATACGTTGGTAGCGTATCAATAATTTTTGATGTTCCATGCTTGGTTTTATCTAGTTTCTTATGTTTTGTCCACACTTTGGAGTACTTTTCATATGATTTCTTGGACTAACCTATTAACAAGAACCACAGTGCCAGTTGCCTGTATTCTGCTATTTTTGGTTCCAGAAAGCCAGAAAATGAATATTCTCATAATTGGACCAGACAAAAGCCAAAGTCGTTATTTTCCCAGAAGATTCACGGGGCCAGAAGGAGAGACGAAGGGGGGCCACAGGGTGGCCAAACCACCCCTAGGCTCAGGTCCCCCAGGCTGTGCTAGGGCATGGTGTGGGACCCCTGGCTGCCCACCGACCTTGCTTCTACGCCTATAAGATGCCTCCCGATGCAAAAACCCAAAATCGTCAAGCCTCCAGCCACGAAAAGTTCCGCAGTGCTGCCACCACCGAAGGGGAGATTCGGGGGATAGAAAGTCTATATTCTGGCACCCTGCCGGGACAGGGAAGTGCCCTTGGAGCCATCTCCATCGATCTCCACCACCATCTCCATCACCGTTGTTGATTCCCATGATGTCGAGGCTAAGGGTTCTACCAGTAGCTATGAGTCTATCTCTCTCTATGCATGATCTTATTGAGATCATGAGCTTATAATCTATAGATCTACCTTGCTACTCAAGTGCTTTAATAGATCTCTGCTCTCCCCATGTGTGTGAAGTTGACAGTGTGCACACCATGGTGGCACTTAGGCTAGAGATTACAAATACTTTTTTATGAGTTATATTTGGAGTTGGATGTCTTTATGAAATTGTGGTGTTTTTTGGAACCATCTAGTGCTCAAGGTGATAGTGTGGGATTAGAGTGTCCAACCAGAGAGTAGTTAAGAGTAGTATCATAAAAAGATGATATTTGTATGAGAGTGTTCACTAGTGAAAGTATGATCCCTAGGCCTTGTTTCTAAGCATTGAAACACCGTTTGCAACTAGATCTGTTACATGTTTTCTTGCTTCCATATTTATTTCAGTTTACCTTTAGTTGCTTCCACGCTATCAAAGTATTTTCTGGTACCGTTGTCTTATATCCATACCACTTGTATTTTACTATCTCTTCACCGAACTAGTGCACCTATAAATGATAAGGATTAGTTTAAAGATGAATCCCACATCATCTATGTCAATTCCAAAAAAAATCAAATAAAAAGAAAATCAAATATGAAGCATATGATCAAATGGTCAATTTGGCCAAAATTAACCACTAGCCCACTTTGGGCATCTCTAGTAAAATATTTCCAACAGTAACAATTATATTTCTTTTCACCCCTTGCTAGACCAAGTAAAAATATATCCAAGCAAACTTTAAATCTACAGAAACCAATTTCAAATCTATTTGATGGGCAATTCAAAATTGAATCAAGTATAGGTGCATAGATCACCATTTTGCAAAAACCACTAAAACCAACACCACTTGACAAATCCTAGCAACCAGAGACTCCTAAGCATGTGACCAGCACCCCCAACAAATTCATTCAAAAATTTGAATCTTTATCTCATGCGGCCATTTGATCGAACTCCTAGCAGACATAGTACAAGTTCAACAACTATACACTATTTGAATCAATCTTGTGATCACTCTTGTACTACAATCAGCCTCAGTTACTCACCCACGACCATCCCCAGTACCTAGTCGTGCAATGGAGCACCTCTCACTTGCCAATTACACCAATGTTGTTGTACCTGAGCATGTCCATGTCGGTCAACCATGGACACGACACCACACGCTGCACTTCCCTCTCCCACGACCACTAGCAGGTAGGCATGATCTCAACGCACCTCTCTGTCCACCCCTTGACCAACGGCGAGAAGTGGAGAAGTCAGCACAGCCGTACCCATTTAACTCACAGCCATGACAAGCGCATGCTAGAGCGTCGAAGCCGCCTCGCACAGCCACGCCCCGCACTCGCCGCATCACCTACCACCTCCCAGACACGACCATTCACCGCCGCACGCTCCGTGACCACCGTACTCGATGGCAAACACCGCCATACCCACACCGAGCATGGACCTCTCCCGACCAACTGAGACTGCGCCTTGTCGCGCCACCATGCGCGTGACGATCGTCGCAGTCCACCACATTGACCCATGCCATCTGCCATGCCTATTGCGACCTGTAGCAACATCGCCGATGAGCCCGAGCCACGCCGCACTACCTCTCCCACCGGTGTATAAATAGGACTCTCCCCAGACCTCAAATGGCACACCATTCCACTCCCCTCTCTCTCAAAAACATCCTAGACCCTTGCCCAGAGCAAGGCGATCACCACGTCGCCGAAATTTCGCTGGAGCCCGCCACTGCAGTGAAGGAAGGGCGCCATCGATTGGAGCCACCCTAGGAGCCGCCGCGACCACCATTCGACTTGTCGTCATCTACCAGCCCATTCGCCCCCATCACCGGACCTAGCTGGAGACCTGGTAAGCCTCCGACGACCCCCCCGTGTCGCTAGGTTTAGAATCCCCCGGCCGCAGTTCGCCGTAGACGATGAACCTCAACCATTGATCTTGTTCTAATCGTAGCACTGAGAATTGCAGATACCGTTTCTTGTTAGATCTGTCACTGACGTGTGGGACCAGCTTGTAAGCATCCCACTGCGTGCGTGCTGTGCAGTTGGGCCAGTCCAAGTTCTTTCCCGCGCATAGCCCAGTAATTCAAACTTAGTTTTTCTATTTTATTGAAAACCCTGTTCTGTAGGTGTATTCAAAATTGAAATCAAAGAGATGTACTGAACCAAATTGCATGATTCCAGTTTTGTTAGAAAGGTATTGAAAATATATAATAATTCCTGTTGGATTCAAACCATTTGAAATTATAGATTACCTATAGTAAAAATAACAAGACAGGGACTTTTACCACTTCAAACATTTTTATAAAATCAACCATAAATGCTTTTGAGTTTATTCAAACTCTCAAAAAACACATTTGCCATGCTCTGCATGAATATGTAAAAATATTTGGTTTTATAGATATTTAACATGGATTAGTATTAAACGAATGCTATCTAGGCATTTCCAGTCACTTTAATATTATTAAATAGTATTATTAAATCTTGTAATATATGACCACCACTTTAAATCACATTCTGAAGTATTGAAATATGTGGCAATGACATGTGTCAATATGATCCCATATTTTAATTAAAGAATATTAAATCTTAAGTATTTTTCAATGAGTAGAAATTACTTTTCCAAAAATAACATAAATAAGAATGTGTCATTATTTCATGTGATGATTGAGATGATGCTAGATCATCTAGTGTGAGCCTTTGTGTGCTAAATAGAAGTAGTGAAGGGTTGTTTGGTAATTGTGTACCTCGTATGTATTTATAGACACTAGTACCGACCTGGGCTATGACGAGGAGGAGTACTTCGAGGAAGAAGAAGAGAACTTCAATGACTGCACCCAACAAGGCAAGCTATCAGTGCAAGCTAACTAATACAAGCCATCCATGAAAGCTAACCTATGCAAGATGCACTATGCATGCTTGGTTATGCAACATTGATTATACCCATCCCAAGTTTTACTTGCAAGCTTTACTGTTCCTTTTACTAAAGTTTCATACTTAGTTAATGAATTGTGATTAGTGGAAAATAGGATGGATTCCATCAAGATCATAGAACTAGTCTTGGATACTTATACTTGATCAGCAACCATCAATAGTGATACCCTAAACACTAGTGGCTAGTGCTAAGCTAAAACTTGATCACTTTAGATGGGAATACTTGGAGGAAAATATTATGAAAACCTTGGAATGGTGATTCATTCTATTGAAATGTTTTGACATGTGTTCTGAAACACAATGGTTTGATGATGAAACTGAATGAGACAGGAGGCTTGACTTTGATAAAAAACTGATGGTTGGGTTCAGATGTGATACCATTCCAATTTTACCGTACACCCACAATGCCTGAGTTAGGTAGGGCTTAACTGGAAGTTTATATGTCTTAGTATGGGTTCCCTTGCAGAAAGATGTGAAGCTGAGGTTGCCTCATGAATATGATTGTCCACCTATGCAGTTCTCGGATGGCAGTTCACCATGGCTGGGAGGCCAAGCTCATAGGGGAGGTGCCCATACTAGGGTGTGTAATTGAAAGGTTAGGATTGATTATCCGCATACCAAGTATGATGATTCGGGGTTATACCTAACGGATGTATCGAGTTTTGTGGTGAAAGTGTACCACCTCTACAGAGTGTCAAACTATTTGAATAGCCGCTTCCGTGGTTATGGATAGTTGGAGTGGCCATACTGTTCCATTGTCAGATGTTTTAAAAATGACTTGTGACTTGAACACTGACTTTGACTTGAATACAATAGGGTTGTGAACTTGAAAACTAGGTTCCCACTTAAGTAATCTAGAGAACTAAACTAGGCTTTACAATGGGGTACTTATGAAATAAACCTGGCTTTTTGCAAACAAACCTAGAGCTTAATATTCCTACTAGTTTTACCTTACTTATACTAGTGATAGTTTGCGAGTACTTAAAGACTACTCATGGCTTTGTCCCTGGCTATTCGGATGGCCAGACTATCAGGAGGACTACCGGAAGATGGATAGCAAGAGGTTTATGATAACTAGGATCATCTCCCATCGTCAGCATTGCCTGTGACAATGAAGATGGAGTCTACTACATTATATTTCTGCTGCTCTGATTTCTATTAAGACTTGATCATGGGATCAACTATTTGTAAGACTATTATGGTTTGTAATGGATGATGTACTATGGTACCTATTCTATTATGTCTCGCAAAAATGGTAATCCTAGGATTGCGATGTACGGCATAACAGGCATCTGGACATAAACATCCGGGTGTTGACATTCCTCCACTGAGTCTCGCACCAGACGGCTTTCGGAAATCAGTGATTTGCTACACAATTTCCACCAATCATTGGAGGATATGGGAAAAGTTCTCAAAGTCCCGGACATGAAAAAAATTTCCGTCTTTGAAGTGCAAGATAAGGCGAAAGAGATGCCCCAGCTCATCCAGGACTGGAACATGTCCTATGAGCGAACCGCAGCAAAGAATGCCCTCACCATGGTTATGAGCCACCATGGAAGCATGGAGATCTAGCAAGTAACTAGAGGTTATTCGACTATGGATGAAGACGGCAAGGAGCAAGATATCAAGGCCATCATGGACTCCTGCACCGGATATGGATGTCACGTGGCTGATTTGACCAGCTATGACACTCCATTCTTCACTCTCGTGGTGACGCCTCTTTCGCCTGCCGAAGAAACAACTGAAGTTTCCGATGACGAGCAAACCGAATCTAATTTGCACGTCTCGGAAAGATATCAAGTTGAAGGGATGTCTCCAGTGAGCCGACATCTCTTATGTCTCCTCCTGCATCGTAGAGCATCAAAAAAACAATGTGTTATTCTAAAACAATCGGATTGTAAATAAGTAGTATAATACTTTTGCTAGTGCTAATATTTGCTGCTTATATTTAGCACATTTTGGCTTTATTTTTATGTGCCTGGAATGTTTACATAAGCACTTTTTGTTTTATCTACACATATCGCTTATCTGGCTTTCCGCCTTGTCCCTTTTGTGAGCCGGCCAACTTTCAACACGGAAACTTTGCCGAGCAACGAACCTCAATTGCTAAACCAATTTAAACTCGGAAACAAAGCCGGCTTCCAGTACCAACAATTCACTACCCGGAAAATGCCCGCATCCGGGAATCAGATAAAGAACCCAAGTATAGACTAGAAAATTTTAGATTTATACCCGAAGGTAGCATTTTTAGAATCAGAAAACTTAACCAGAACAAACATGAGCATAAAGTACTTTCAAGCATTCTAGGATTTTCGAGTGTGACATGATCATTAAATTAAGATGCTAATATAAAACTTATCAGAAAAAATTGAGGCAACCAATACTTCATTTCTCATTGAACATGTACACATATATGATTACAAAGAAAGAAATTTTAAAATTAAGAGGGACATAGCTGAGCAATATTCCACGGTATGTCTAATTATTCCGGGTATGTACTGCCTCCATCTCTCTTTCTCTTCTTAGTAGCAGGTCTTTCTCTGACTAGCCGCATATCAGTTAGATCGTAAGAACCATTGTGCAATACTCGGCTAACTAAAAAGGGCCCTTCCCATACTGGGGAAAGTTTGTTCTTTCATTTTTGCACGAGCCGGAGAACGAAATCGCCCTTATTGAAATACCGGTTTCTGACTCTCTGGCTATGATACTTGCGTAACTTCTGTTGATGGTCTGTTGATCTCATTTCAACAACGACACGAACTTCTTCGATTAAATCGAGATCATTTTGTCGAGAAATTTCGGCATCCTATTCAATGTACACAACAACTCGGGGAGAAGTATGAATTAAATCACTAGGAAGAACAGCTTTTGCGCCATATACTAAGAAGAAAGGTGTGTATCTGGTTGACCTATTCGGAGTTGTTCGGAAGCTCCATATTACAGATGGTAATTCATCTTCCCAAGCCCCTGAAGCATGACGAAGTGGTTCTTTGAGTCATGGTTTAAGTCCTTGTAGGATTAAATCATTTTATCTTTCAACTTGTCCATTAACCTGTGGATGTGCGACTGACGCAATGTTAAGCCGGATATTTTGTTCATCACAAAACTCGGCAGGTTCTCCCATAGTAAAATTTCTCCCATTATCCATGATAATGCTATGCAGATAGCCGCATCGGATTATGACATCCTCGACAAATCTTCTAGCTATTTCTCCATCAAAACTTGTGACGGGTTTAGCCTCAATTCACTTTGTGAAATTATCCACCATCACTAAGAGGAGAGTAAATCCACTTAGAGCCCGTTTAAACAGGCCTACCATGTCAAGCCCCCAGACCGCGAAAGGCCATGTTATAGGTATTGTTCATAGCTGATCAGCCAGAACATGAGCTTGTTTGGCGTATTTTTGGCATCCTTTGCAAGTCTTAACCAGCCGTTCGGCATCTGCCTTGGCTGTAAGCCCGAAAAATCCGTGTCTGAAAGCTTTTGCCACTACAGATTTGGATGCAGCATGATGACTGCATTCGCCATTGTGGATTTCCCTTAGGATTTCCACTCCTTCCGGAGATACGCAACGCTGAAAGACCCCAGATACACTCCACTTATAGAGCTCACCATTTATTATTGTGGTGCGGCTCTTTCACCGAGCCGGCTTACAAACCGACTGACTGCAACAATGCAACCAGTTAGTCTTTAAATGTCCTTCAGGCGAGTCGGCCTACAAATATTGAGTATAGCCTTAATTTTGTCCCGGTTTACATCTATGCCTCTTTGAGACACGATGAAACCTATCAATTTTCTGGCTGGTATTCCAAAAAAACATTTCTTCAGGTTAAGCATTGTGTTGTATTTTTTAATGTTTCCTCCAAGTCGGAAATTAAGGTTTCCTTCTTTTTGGACATCACCGCTATGTCATCCACATATGCGTGTACATTGCATCCAATTTGATCATGGAGGCAACGCTTCATAGTGCACTTGTATGTAGCTCATGTGTTCTTGAGCCCAAAGGGCATCATAACGAAACAAAAGGTTCCAAAGGGGGTTATGAATGAAGTTTTGACTTTGTATGATTCCTTCATCCGAATTTGGTGATAACCAGAATATGCGTCGAGAAAACATAGGAGTTCTGAGCCTGCAGTAGAATCGATAACTTGATAAATTCTAGGCAAAGCGAACGGTTCTTTGGGACAAGCCTTGTTCAAGGCAGTATAATCAACACACATCCTTAAATCAGTGGTGTCCTTTTTAGGGACCATTATAGGATTGGTCGACCACTCAGTGTGGATGACCTCTTCTATGAATCCAACTAACTCGAGTCGGGCTAGTTCCTTAGCTATTGATCTGCTTTTCATTGCCGAAACATTGTAAGGACTATTTCACGGGTTTAGCGTTTGGGTGTACATTTAGATAGTGCTCGGCAAGTTCCCTAGGTACTCCGGTCATGTTAGATCGCTGCCATGCAAAGATATCTTGATTTTCTTGGAGGAACTTGACGAGCGTGTTTTCCTATGCACTATCCAAACCTACACCTATCTGGGTCATCCTTGGAGGGGTCATCATCCTTCAATGGTGTTGTCTTCGTTTCTTCCGATGCCTTGAACTCCGGAATTGGCTTTGTCACATCCTTCTTCATCAAGGGCATCTCGGACGGGTCGATGGTCTTCTTGATCTCCTGGTACTTTGGGGCGTGCAGTGCAGCTTTAGCAAAGGCGTCATTTCCATTTTTGCACTCTCGTGCTTTCTTCGGGTCTCCCCTGATGGTGATCACGCCCTTTTGACCTGGAATTTTCATCATATTATAAATGTAACACGGACGAGCCATGAAAGCCCAGTAGGCCGGACGTCTGAATATAGCATGGTATGCGTTCTTGAATGGGACCACTTTGAAGGAAAGTGCTTCTGTCCGGTAATTCTTTGGAGTTCAAAAAGTAACATCCAAAGTGATCTCTCCCAGAGAATTTGCTTGTCTTCCTGGGTCAACTCCGTGAAAGATCACGGAGTTGTGATTCAGCTGAGTTTCCGAGATCCTCATCCGATGCAGCGTTTCGATGTAGAGGATGTTGATGCTGCTGCCGCCGTCCATGAGCGTCTTGGAGAAACCATAGCCATCAATGAGTGGATTGACGACTACCGCGTATTTTCCTTGCATGTGCAACTTAGGTGGATGATCAGCACGGTCAAAGGTGATTGTCACTTCCGACTTGTCCAAGAATTGAGGGACAGCCAGAACAGTTGCGTTGAGCTCATGCAAGACTGCTTTCTTGACCTTAGCTGGTTGAGACCCAAGGAAAGTGACATAAGTGTCTTTCTTTGTTGGGAAGTCCTTCTTTCCATCTGACTTGGGATTTGAAGGCTCTGCTTCCTCCATTCGGAATCTTCCTTGGTCTCTTTTTCTTTTTCAGGATTCTTCTTTCCCTTCTTCTCCTTAGCCCTGTAGCTAGTGGAATTATCTTTCTTGATGTTGTCATTGAAACGACACTCGGCATTTGTGTGGGATGAGCCCCCATTGACATCTAAGTGATGTACAAACGGATTGTTGGCAATGTCAGCCAGGAGTAGGTTTTGCTAGGTTGCTAGTCTCCACTACCCTAGACTCTTGACGTCCAACGACCGCGTCCGTGGCCGCCTCAGTGCCCTCCAGACCCGAAAGTAGCAGTGAAAATTGTGTTTTCTGCATTGGGATTTTCTTCCGAGGTGTTCTTGCACTTCTGAGCTTGTTGCTTTGGCTGTTTTGCCGTCTTTGGTACAGCCAGGACGTTCAGTAGTCCCTCTGCGTCATCATCGGCACCTTCATACTTGCTTTCTATTTCTATCATCTCTCCTAGATCAGTGACCTTGTCGCACTTCAAACAGTGATGTAGTAAACCAATTGGGAGCCCTGCAATGAAAGCTTCAATCGCAGTTTGATCATTTACCCCTTCACAGCAGTTCTTGGTGTCGATCCATCGTCCGAGATAATCTCGGCAAGTTTCTCCGGCTTTCTGGGTGCAACGCTGTAGGTCTCCTACCGTACATGGCTTCCGATATGTGCCTTCGAAATTCCTAAAGAATTTGCATGTCATACCAGTTGTGGATGGTGTTTTCTGGAAGTTCATTGAGCCAGGATCGTGCCGTCTTCCTGAACATAAGCGGGAGATACCGGGTCGTGACCAAGCTATTTCTGCCTTTGGTGATGCAGCAAGCCTGTAAAAAATCCTCGAGCCAAGTATCTGGCCGGGCCCCACTATCGTAGGCTTGGATGTGTCTTGAGATAGCAAATCCTTCCGGGAAGTGTGTTTGTCAAATTCGTGGTCCGAAGCATTTGGGACCGACGTATATATCATCGTTCTCGTAGCGCCGCGCCTCTATGTTAGAGTTGATCCGGTGTCTTGCGTCACCTGGTGACAGGCAACGCGATCTTGGTTGTTCGCTTTGGCTGCGGTGCCTTGGAGACGGACTTCTGATTCTGCCACCACCTCCTCCACCAGGGTGCCCTCCTTGGCCTCCTCGAGAGCTGGTATGATGGCTACTTGGCGGAGAGGGTGGTGCAAGTGGATTGTTTCTAGTTGAATGCCGGCCTCCATTCAGAGCGTCATTATTCCGGTTCCGGGGAGGGTCTTGCTTCCGACGAGCCCCCTGCCGACTTGACTCGGCACGGTGTCCGTCGTTCTTTCGTCCGTCGTTTCCCCCATTGTGGTGAGGTTTAGCCGGACGGCTTGTATGTCTAGGAGGTGGCATCCTTTGTCGTTCCTCCTCCCGACGTTGCTCTTTGTCGTCTTCCCTGTGATTGTTTGACTGTCACCGGGAAGGGTGTCTCGGAACTAGTGTCGCAACTGCATCTCGCTCTGCGGCTGGAGAAACATTGCTCTAGTCACGTGCGGTTCTGTGTCATTGCCCAGAAGATCCGGTTCTCGAATAGTTGTCTTCCTAACAGTCAGGGCGGTGATGTTGTGATGGGTCCCGTCAGGGCCTAATATCATCCCAAGCCGGATCCATGCGACATTGGTCGGATTTGGAGACCAGTTTTCCGCTTCCATATTTCGTGGCCTTTTGTTGCTCTAGACCCTTGGTAAGTAGCTTTACGCCAAACCGAATTTGATCTAGGTTTGGGTTGTTCGCCAGGATATCTCGAGTTGCAGCAATGTTTTCCACTGGCGTTCCATACACAAGATCTGCCTTGCTATCCAGCCGAGGTTCTCCTTTGATGGTGTCATCTCCCTCAAAGAGGGTCTTGTGGACTTTCGGATTTTTGTTAGCCCACACGGGGCCGTTCCGGGTCTTCTAATGCTGCAGGGAGTTGAACTGCCCCGTAGATGCAATGTGCTTCTTGTTTTTGATATGGTTATTAGCCTCATCCAGGAGTACTTGACAACACACTTCTAGGGCTTGGGCCCTTTCTTCCAATTCTACAGCTGTAAGCTCTGCAGCTATAGGGATAGGCGTAGTTAATGCAGCATCGATGAGTTTACGGGCACCAGCGGTAACCACGGATCCATCCATCAGAGTTTCCTTTGGCTTGTATGGGATTAGCGATCCATCCGATTCTTCTTCATATTCTTTGGCAACCACTTCCTCTACTGGAGGATCTTTTGCCGAAGTCTTTTTCTTCTTCTTCTTCTACTTCTTTGCCTTCTTGGTAGCGCCGGTAGCAAAGACGTCTTTGGGTTCTTTTCCCGGGGTCAAGCTCTGATCAGTAATTTCGGACATCTGGACGTCGGTATTGTCTCCGAGATCCATGTCATCCTGCGCTTTGGGAGAGTTTTTTCCGGATCCTTCGTCCATGGCTTCTACTTCTTCTGCAGCTTTGGAGTTGAACTCCTCTTCATATTCCACAGAGAATTTTCGGAAATCCACTGACGTCATTGAATCATCCGAAGATGTTGGTAAGTCGGTGTTTGTTCTGATCACCTCCAGCACCAAGTCTTTGTTGTCTCCAGCATCGGCAGAGCCGGTTCCGGATCCAACATATCCGACAAAGTGCGACTTGTGCGTCCTAAGGTAGTTGCGGCTTTCCTCGTGGGCTTCCTCGAAACGTCTGATGGTCTCGAGAACCTCATCCGCGCTTGCTCCTTGCAGCATTATGCGCCTCAACATATGCCTTAGGAAAGACTGATATGTTCCAGCGTTGGAAGATCCGGAACCAAAGTTGTTGTCTTGCTCCTCCTGGATTTCAACCTCGACGACTAGATCGATCTGGGATTCGGCCTCACTAGGGAGATCCACTCCAGATTCGACTTGCACCCCAAGATCTGCTTCAGGCTCAGCTTTCTCCACTATCTCCGCGATAGGTGTGGGTTGGGTGGGATTAGGGTTTTCCGAGATCCAGATCTCTGCCGCCTCCGTGGACAAAGTGGACCCTGAAACTTCTTCTTCCTCTATCATCATCGCTGGGGTGGGCGGGGCAGGTTCAGCGAAACCGATGTAAACATCGGTATCACCAAAAGACATGATGGTGTAGCCAGTCATGGCCTCCCTAGCCAGAATCGAGGTCTTGTCGAGAACGATGAGAGGGACGTCGCTAGCGTAGAGGACGCGACCAACGGTGATGGTTTCGCCGATTCAGATTCTTGCAGATTTCGCTCGAAATGTAGATCTGAAGCTCACTTGCCCCACAGTGGGTGCCAACTCTTGTCAGATTGATGACAAGTACGCCATGAGGGGGTCCTCGGGGCGTGCGGAAGAGAGGGGTGTGAGATGTACGGTGTTCCGGGACGGTGAGCACACAAGTTTACCCAGGTTTGAATCCGCCGGCTTTGGACGGATTCTACTCCTGCTAGGAATCCAGTAATACGGTATAGCCGGAATATGGGTTACAAGGGTTTCGCCTGTGCGAGTTGAGACTGTAGACTATTGTGGGGTGCCCTAGAGGCTTGCCCTAGGATGGCTTATATAGATATCCGGCCTATGGTTTACAGCGGAGACCTATCCGGCTACGACTAAGAGTCGGTTAAAGAGTACATCTTGAACTACAAGTAACATAACAGGCCTACGTCGGTAAGTCTTATGGGCCTTCCCGTAGCTGGACTAGACTACATCTCTTCTTCCTAACTGGGACGCCCGTGAAGGAAAGCTCTAATCCGAAGTGGGCCACCCTGGTCAGCGAGGCACAATGAGGATACCCGGAAAGTATATCCCCAACACCCTACACTATGTAATGGTATGGTATTGTAAGAGATAATAGAGAAGATAAATATAAGATAGGAAGTACTGTGAATGGCCGATCAAATGGTAGGTCTCTTAGGAGCGAGGTGCGTGAGATTTAACACGGTCGGTGGAAGTACAAGTTACATCAAGGACCTCATAAAGAATGAAAATTGCATCCTAGTCCATGCATTTAACACAAGAACCATGAAACTGAGCAATGAATTAAATGTGTTTTAAGGTTTGCACATACCAGCATCCATCATGCTAAAGACTATCAGTAGAATCTTTCTAAATGCTAAGAATGGAAAAGAAGATCCAACAGTTAGCAATGTTTAGATTTGCCAGTCTTGATCCAACAAACAATGTTCAAAGTTAATCCGTACACTATATGCAGTGGTATGGTATTGTAAGAGATAGGAAAAGATAAAGATTAGATAAGAAGTAAAATGAATGGCCGATCTAATGGTAGGTATCATAGGAGTGAGGTGCTTGAGAGTTAACACAGTGGGTGGAAGTACAAGTTAGATCAAGGACCTCACAAAAATGAAAATTGCATCCAAGTCCATGCATTTAGCACAAGGACCTTGAAACTGAGCAATGAAGTGTGTGTTTTGAGGTTCGCGCATACTACTGTTCATCGTGCTAAAGACTATCAGTAGAATCTTTCTAGATGCTAAAAATGGAAAAGAAGATCCAACGGTTAGAAATGTTTGGATTTTCTAGTCTTGATCAAACGGTCAATGTTCAAAGTTAATTTGTACACTATGAAGTGGTATGGTATTGTAACAGATAAGAAAAGATAAAGATAAGATAGTTAGCACTACGAATGGCCGATCTAATGGTAGGTCTCGTAGAAGTGAGGTGCTTGAGAGTTAACACGGTTGGTGGAAGTACAAGTTACATCAAGGACCTCATAAAGAATGAAAATTGCATGCAAGTCCATGCATTTTTCACAAGAACCCTGAAACTGAGCAATGAATTAAATGTGTGTTTTGAGGTTTGCGCATACTAGCGTCCATCGTGCTAAAGACTATTAGTACAATCTTTCTAAATGCTAAGAATGGAAAAGAAGATCCAACGCTTAGCAATGTTTGGATTTGCCAGTCTTGATCCAACGGTCAATGTTCAAAGTTAATATGTACACTATATGAAGTGGTATGGTATTGTAAGAGATAAGACAAGATGAAGATAAGATAAGAAGTACAACGAATGGCCGATCTCATGGTAGGTATTGTAGGAGCGAGGTGCTTGACAGTTAACACGGTGGGTGGAAGTACATGTTACATCAAGGACCTCGTGAAAATTAAAATTGCATCCAAGTCCATGAATTTAGCACAAGTACCTTGAAACTGAGCAATGAAGTGTGTGTTTTTGAGGTTTGTGCATATTAGCGTTCATCGTGCTAGAGACTATCAGTAGAATCATTCTAGATGCTAAGAATAGAAAAGAAGATCGAACGTTTAGCAATGTTTGGATTTGCCAGTCTTGATACAACGGTCAATGTTCAAAGTTAATCTGTATACTATATTCAGTGGTATGGTATTGTAAGAGATAAGACAAGATAAAGATAAGATACGAAGTACTGTGAATGGTCGATCTAATGGTAGTTGTCGTAGGAGCAAGGTGCTTGAGAGTTAACATGGTCGATGGAAGTACAAGTTACATCAAGGAACTCATAAAAAATAAAAATTGCATCCAAGTCCATGCATTTAGCACAAGGACTCTGAAACTAGTCAATGAAGTATTATGTGTTTGGAGGTTTGCGCATACTAGCATTCATTGTGCTAAAGACTATCAATAGATTCTTTCTAGATGCTAAGAATGGAAAAGAATATCCAACGGTTAGCAATGTTTGGATTCGCTAGTCTTGATCCAATGGTTAATGTTCAAAGTTAATCCCTACACTAAGTAGTGGTATGGTATTGTAAGAGATAAGACACAAGATAAATATAAGATAATAAGAACTACAAATGGTTGATCTAATGGTATGTCTCGTACGAGCAAGGTTCTTGAGAGTTAACACGGTCGGTGGAAGTACAAGTTACATCAAGGACCTCATAAAAAATGAAAATTGCATCCAAGTCCATGCATTTAGCACAAGGACCCTGAAACTGAGCAATGAATTAAGTGTGTGTTTTGAGGTTTGCGCATACTAGCGTTCATCATGCTCAAGACTATCAGTAGAATCTTTATAGATGCTAAGAATGGAAAGAAGATCCAATGGTTAGAAATCTGGATTTTCCAGTCTTGATCAAACAGTCAACGTTCAAAGTTAATCTGTACACTATGAAGTGCTATGGTATTGTAAGAGATAAGAAAATATAAAGATAAAATAGGAAGTACTACTAATGGCCGATCTAATGGTAGGTCTTGTTGGAGCGAGGTGCATGATAGTTAACAAGGTCGGTGGAAGTACAAGTTACATCAAGGACCTCATAAAGAATGAAATTTGCATCCTAGTCCATGCATTTAGAACACGAACCCTAAAACTAAGCAATGAATTAAATGTGTGTTTTGAGGTTTGCGCATACTATCGTCCATCATGCTAAAGACTATTAGTAGAATCTTTCTAAATGCTAAGAATGTAAAAGAAGATTCAACGGTTAGCTATGTTTGGATTTGCCAATCTTGATCCAACGGTCAATGTTCAAAGTTCATGCGTACATAATATGTAGTGGTATGGTTTTGTAAGAAATAAGACAAGATAATGATAAGATAAGAAGTACAACGAATGGCTGATCTAATGGTAGGTAACGTAGGAGCGAGGTGCTTGAGAGTTAACACGGTGGGTGGAAGTACAAGTTAGATCAAGGACCTCATAAAAAATGAAAATTGCATCCAAGTCCATGCATTTAGCAGAACGACCTTGAAACTGAGCAATGAAATGTGTGTTTTGAAGTTTGCACATATTAGCGTTCATCGTGCTAAAGACTATCAGTAGAATCTTTATAGATGATAAGAATAAAAAAGAAGATCCAACGGTTAGCAATGTTTGGATTTTCCAGTCTTGATACAAAGGTCAATGTTTAAAGTTAATCCGTACACTATATGAAGTGGTATGGTATTGTAAGAGATAATAAGACAAGACAAAGATAAGATAAGAAGTACTCTGATTGGTCGATCTAATGTTAGGTGTCGTAGGAGCGAGGTGCTTGAGAGTTAACACGGTCGGTGGAAGTACAAGTTACATCAAGGACCTCATAAAAAATGAAAATTACATCCAAGTCCATGCATTTACCACAAGGACCCTGAAACTGAGCAATGAAGTATTGTGTGTTTTGAGGTTTGCGCATAATAGCGTTCATCGTCCTAAAGACTATCAGTAGAATCTTTCTAGATACTAAGAATGGAAAAGAAGATCCAGTGGTTAGCAATGTTTGGATTCGCTAGTCTTGATCTAATGGTCAATGTTGAAAGTTAATCCCTACACTATGTAGTGGTATGGTATTGTAAGAGATAAGAGACAAGATAAAGATAAGATAATAAGAACTACGAATGGCCGATCTAATGGTAGGTCTTGTAGGAGCGAGGTGCTTGAGAGTTAACACGGTTGGTGGAAGTACAAATTACATCAAGGACCTCATAAAAATGAAAATTGCATCCAAGTCCATGCATTTAGCACAAGGACCCTGAAACTGAGCAATGAGTTAAGTGTGTGTTTTGAGGTTTGCTCATAATAGTGTTCATCATGCTCAAGACTATCAGTAGAATCTTTCTAGATGCTAAGAATGGAAAAGAAGATCCAACGGTTAGCAATATTTGGATTTTCTAGTCTTGATCCAACGGTCAATGTTCAAAGTTAATCCATACACTATATGAAGTGGTATGGTATTGTAAGAGATAATACAAGATAAATATAAGATAAGACGTATAGTACTGCAAATGGCTGATCTTTTGAATAACCTTCCCTCTCGATATTTGGGAAGCAAGTGAAAATTTCGAAAACCGGAAAAGTTTGAATTTTTGTGCTGCCAAGGACCAAAGTGGTTTCCTTCCTATGTACTCCTTGTCCCTACTCCACACCAATGCGCGGCTTCCGGACACGCCAGAGACACAGAGCCGCCGTAACAAGGCACATGTGCGCAACTCCATGCTGTGGACGAGTGAGAGATCGGCTAGACTGGCACGCAAGGGGAAAGGGTAGGAGAGATGGAGGATAGCGAAGGATAGAGAAAACACACGATTTGATTTGCGTGCATAGGTCCTGAAATTTACTATTAGTATAGTGTAAACTTGTCAACACCCGGATTTTTAATCCTAGATGCCTGTTATGCCATACATCGCAATACCAGGATTACCATTTTTGTGAGACATAACAGATTGGATATCACAGTAAATCATCCATTACAAACCATAATAAGGTCTTACACAAATAAATGATCTCATGATCCAGTCTTAATACAAACAAGCAGCGGAATAATAAGCGTAGCGGTGGGCTCCATCTTTAGTGTCACATGCAATGCTGACGATGGGAGATGATCCTAGTTGTCATAGATGTCTTGTTGTCCATCATCTGATAGTCCTCCTCATAGTGCAGCCAGGAATAGGCATGGAGAAAGCCATGAGTACTCTTTAAGTACTTGCAAACTATCACTAACAAGTAAGGTAGTTCTAGTAGGAATCCTAAGCTCTAGGTTTATTTGCAAAAAGCCAGGTTTATCTAAACTAAGTTTAGAAGTAAAGAAAACTAAGTAAATGTTCTAAATCACTTTATGTGGGAACCTAGTTTTCATGTTCACAACCCTGTTGTGGTCAAGTCAAATCATAGTTCACTTCACAAGTAATTTTGAAAACATTTGACGATGGAACAGTATGGCCACTCCAATTTGTCCATGACCATGACGCGGCTATTCGGATAGTTTGACACTCTTCAGAGGTGGTACACTTTCACCAAAAAATTCAATACATCCGTCAGGGATAACCCTGAATCATCATACTTAGTATGCGGATGATCAATCATAAACTTTCCTTTACACACTCTGGTATAGGCACCTGCCCTATGAGCTTGGCCTCCCAGTCATGGCCATCTGCCATCCTGGGAACTGCATAGGTGGACATCATCAAGAGGTAGGCTCAGCTCAAACCTCCTCCACGAGGGAACCCATACTAATGCTTATAAACTTCTGGCTAAGCCCTACCCAATTCAGATATTGTGGTTGTATGGTAAAATTGGAATGGTATCGCATCCGAACCCAACCATCAGTTTTTTTTATAAAGGGCTAAGGCTCATGCCTCAACATTTTCATCATAAAAATCCATTTGTGTTTCTCAACACATCTCAAAACATCTCAATAGAATGAAGCATCATTCCAAGGTTTTCATAATCATTTTCACCAAGTATTCCCATCTAAAGTGATCAATTTTTATGCTTAGCACTAGCCACTAAGGTTAAGAGTGTTCACTAATGAGGGTGTGATGCACTCGACTTTCAACGTAGAGCTCGTTGGGAACCCCAAGAGGAAGGTATGATGAGCACAGCAGTAAGTTTTCCCTCAGTTATGAAACCAAGGTTTAATCGAACTAGTAGGAGCAAGGAAACACCCCAAAGGTGTTACTAGCTGAGCTTTGGCAGGGCGCACTACCGGTGCTAGTAGCAACGTGGAGACCTACACAACACAACCACAGAACTTTGTACCCAACTTGTGATGAGGTTCTCAATCTCACCGTGTTTTGCGGAAAACAAAGAATTAAACGTATCGAATGGAAGGAAGTAATAGTTTGCAGAAAGTAAACACAAGGCAGAAACAGTTTATAGATTGTATGTAAAGAAAAGGACCGGGATCCATAGTTCACTAGAGGTGGCTCTCCTTAGATAGATAACATGCTGGGTGAACAAATTACTGCGGGGCAATTGACAAAGACCGAGAAAGCAATACATGCATATACTAATCATCTTGACTCCTTTGATCCTTGATTGGGCAATACAACATAATACATAGACCGCCATCCAACTGCATCTATGACTAATAATCCACCTTCAGGTTATCATCCGAACCCCTCCGATTAAGTTGCAGGCAACAGATTATTGCTTTACGAACTGCATGTAAGGTAAACAATACGATTGTTCTATGAACAAAGGATTGTTGTTTTCTCCCTAGTAGCAACAGCACATCTAGTACCTTAGAGATTTCTGTCACTTCCCCAGATTACGAGAGGCATGAACCCACTATCGAGCATAAATACTAACTCTTGGAGTTGCTAGCATCTACTTGGCCAAGATAGCTACTAACAACGGAAAGCATGCAAGATCTCAAATAACAAAGACATGATAGAATCAATAATCAATCTGAAATAGCATCTCAATATCCATCGGATCCCATAAACACAGCATGTATGAATTACAAATAGATGATCTTGATCATGAGCAGACTCACAAGATCTAAACATGAAAGCACAAAGGAGGAGAAACCAGCCATCTAGCTACTACATGGATCCGTAGTCAAGGATGAACTACTCACGCATCACACGGAGGCTTGCATGGTGATGAAGAAGGCCTCGGGTGAATTCCCTCTCGGCAGGGTGCGGAAGAGCTTCAGATCCCTCGATCTAGGGATGGAGATGGCAATGACTCTGAGACTCTTCGTGGATTTTGATCGGTACTTAGGGTTTTTCGTCCCAAGGGCAACTTATAGGCGGAAGGAGGCGAGGGGTGCTGGGTTGGCGGACCACCTGGCGCCAAGCCAAGCCACGTGGCCAGGTGGTGTGGCGGACCTGGCCCTCTCCGTCTCGTATTCGCACTTGATCCCTTAGGAAAAATAGGCACTTTGGCTTTTGTCCGTCAATTCGAGAATATTCATTTTCTGACTTTCCTGGAACCCAAAACAGCAGAAAACAGGCAGCTGGCACTATGGCTCTTGTTAATAGGTTAGTCCAAGAAATCATATGAAAAGTACTCCAAAGTTGGAACAAAACACAAGAAAGTGGATAAAACCAAGCATGGAACATCAAAAATTATAGATACATTTGCAATGTATCAACATCCCCAAGCTTAACTCCTGCTCGTCCTCGAGTAGGTAAGTGATAAAAAGAAATAATTTTTGAGGTGACATGCACCATCAAAGACTTGATCAAAGTATTTGCAAAACATTCAAAGCTGGGATCAAAGTACTTCAATAATAACATGAAAGACAAAGTTCTAGCAATAAGCAAAGAAACTATGATGCAACATGAAAAGGCATAAACAAAAGATTCATGAATAACAATGCTTTGCAAGACGTTTGTTTGTTTCACATAAAGAAAACATAGCATAAAAGTATTCAGCTTGTCCCTCAATAGAGTAGCAAATATAAATGCATAGGACACCTTCAAAGTTCATAAGAGTGACTAGATACAATAGTTTCAAACAAGCAATAACAAGTTATGCATCAATCAACTAGTCTTGGGACAATGCACATAGAACTAAGAATGGCCACTATGCTCTCAAAGTAGTGCATAAAGATAAAAGATGGAGACTCAATATAATGGTGGAAGAAAGGCCTTTTGTAAAAAGGAAGTAGGGATTCAAGTCTCATAAAGAGCTTCCAAAAATTATGGTACTTATAGCTTTCAGCTCTCATTGCCCCTATCGTAAGCATCTTGAAGGTGGTTAAGGTTAAAGTGACACAACTAAGAGGATATGCTTGACAAGTTATAAACCTAAATCTCATGCCCCTTACTTACGAAGACCGATCCTCATGCTACTCAACTTCAGTCACGAGTAAGCTCTTGTCATTGTAAGTATATGTGTATCATTAAGAACCGCCAATGGGGTACCCCTTGAACGTGATACGGGAGCTTTCCCATAATCAAAATGACAAGGCAAGCAGACAATGAGCATCTCAGCGATCTTTTTATTTGCTATTTGCATAGGTTTTTATTGAGGATGCTTCATAGAGTGCTCATTATGGTGATGCTGCAAGTTTCCACCATGATTAGGCATGGCTTAGGCTAGCGGCCCAGGCGTTTCTCTAACACACATACAAACTCCATGATCTTACAAGTTCCACTTTTATTTCACACCGCCGGGATCCGTAAGCAAAAGAACATGATATCAGCAGGGTACAAAGTAAAAGTGCAATGTTGAAAGCGTTCCCCATGAAACATGGTTCTGCTAACTTTAACTTATAAAGCGCAAGCATATACGCAACAAAGAAGGACCCAATGGTTCAAGTTTATTAGAGGCAATAAAGTAAAGTGTGCCATCAAGTTCGTGAGAGCTTTAATCACTAGTTTTCTCATAACAAGTGAAAGGTAGACAAAAGCATGAATATACTTGGAATAGCATAAGCTAGTAGGTAGGTATGGTGGACTCTTTGGAATAACTTGGTTTAGGGAGTTGGATGCATGAGTGGAACTCATACTTTGTGGTGGAGGCTAGCAAAAGACTGGGAGCGACAAACTAAGAGAGCAATAATGGCCATAATCATGCAGAGCGACAAAACATCATTGATCGAAGCATAAAAGTGATACTACAAGTTGAAAACTAAAGGATGATAAAGGCTAAGGTGACTTGTGAAATCCATAACATGGTGTGAGCATGTGCCAAGTCAACCCAAATAAAGCATCAAAGGAGAATACCACTATACTATGCTTTAATATGCTAAAACAACGCATGATTCATCCAAGGCACATTAAGCAATCTCAATTGTTTATAACAAGTCATGCTACAGCAAAGAATACTAAGCATAAAGCCAAAACAATATCAAGCATGGCATGACAAAGCATAGCCATAGTCAAAAACGAGCTCTTTTTACCACATAAGTATGAACTTTCCTACTCTTTTCCAAACCAAACCAATCTAATTGCAAACCAACGTATGAAAGAGGGGGTCCAACCAACTTATTCAGAAAACTAAGCAAACCAAGCAAACTAAAACCAAAACAAAACGAAAAGAAGGCGCTCCAAGAAAAACACAACTGTGCATGAAACAATAAAAATGAAGCATTTGGAAGAAACCTGGGATTTTTATTGATGAAGAAGGGGATGCCTTGGGCATCCCCAAGATTTGACACTTGCACTTCTTGGATATTTCATGGGGTGACACGTGTGGCATCCCCAAGCTTGAGCTTTAGTCCATCCTTCATCTCATTACTCATTCCTTCCATACACCTGAAATTTTTTCCTTCATACAAAACTACACACAATCTCATTAGCAACATTAGTGCACTTAAGATAAATAAGTCTCAAGGTTCAGTTCTAACACCAAATAAACTTCCATTAGAACACTAGCTACTGTAGCACTTCCCTCAGAAAGCTCAATTCCCCAAAGGAACTCAAAAAGGAACTAACAAGAAGCGAATGCAGAAAATGGCAGAAATCTGTCAAAACAGACCAACAGGTAAAGTCGAATTTTTTCGAAGACCTTCTGTTGCTCAAATCAAAAAGTGTTGAACTAACAAAAGTTAGATAACAACCTGGGTCAGAAGCACAAAACATTACAGCTCAATCCGACGTACAGTACTCTCTCAGGAATTGTTACGGTGAAGCACAGAAATCTGTTTCGGGACAGCAACTTTTCCAATCATTACTTCACTCTCATTAGAGGTTACTCTTGGCACAAAAAGCAAATAAAAAGGATAAGGAGAGGTTATTACAGAGGTAATAACTTCAAGACTCATCTAAAACTCTTGGGTTATCTCCCAACAAGTATTTTTCTTTAACGCCTTTAAGTTAGGCATAAGAAGCAAAGAAAGAATCAAGTGTTCTCAAATGAAGAAGCATTAAGACCAAATTTTGTTTTCATAGGAGAAGCAAAAGAAATCTTTTCTCCCTTTTCAGGGAAGTGTTCTATACATTTCTTGAGTGGGAGTTGATATTTAGTGGTGCCTTCTTTCATATCAATGATGGCACCAACAGTTCTAAGAAAAGGTCTTCCCAAAGTAACAGGACAAGAAACATTGTATTCAACATCCAAAACATAGAAATCAACGGGGACATAGGAATCATTAACCATAATAAGAACATCATTAAGACTCCCCATGAGTTTCTTTTTAGCATTAGCATCAAGTGAGACATTCAAATAGCAATCTTCAAGAGGAGGCAAATCAAGCATATCATAAATCCTTCTAGGCATAATAGAAACACTACTATCAAGATCACACAAAGCTTTGAAATCAAAGTCATTCACTTTCATATTAATGATGGGTTCCCAACCATCCTCTTGTTTTAGAGGAATAGAAGCTTTATGTTTCATCTTTTCTTCTTTAATCTTTATGAGAGCATCAGTAATGTGTTTTGTAAAAGCCATGTTCATAGCACTAGCATTAGGACTTTTAACAAGCTTTTGTAGGAACTTAATAACTTTAGAGATGTTACAACCATCAATATCAAAATCAACTTTATCATCTAAAGTAGTAGAACTATTACTAGCCTCAACACTAGTGGTGGTGATAGTAGAAACACTGATGTTTCTAGCAATTTCATCTTCTCTTTCCCACTTAGCATGTAATTCAGCTAATAGTCTAACATTTTCATCAATTATTACTTGTATGGCATTAGTAGCTGCAAAGGGATTCTCGTTAGTTTCAGGTTTAGCAGCCATTTTATTCAAAGAAGATTGAGCTTCAGCCAAAGATGCTATATTTCTTTCAGCATTAGAGAGTTTTTCCTCAATAGTTTTATTGAAAGCAGTTTGTTTACTAGTAAACTCTTTAATCATAACTTCAAGTTCAGAGGGAGCACTCTTATTATTGTTGTAAGAATTTCCATAAGCATTGGGAGGATAAGTCTTATAATTGTTGTTACCAAAATTGTTCCTATAAGCATTATTACCATAAGCATTGTTGCCAAAGTTGTTATTTCTTATGAAGTTCACATCAACTTGCTCTTCTTGAGCAACCAAAGAGGCTAAAGGAACATTATTTGGATCAATATGGGCTTTCCCATTAACAAGCATAGACATAATAATATCAATCTTATCTCTCAAGGAGGAGGTTTCTTCAATAGAATTTACCTTCTTACCTTGTGGAGCTCTCTCGATGCCATTCAGAATAATTAACCATCATATTATCCAATAGTTTTGTTGCAGCACCCAAAGTGATGGTCATAAAGGTACCTCCAGCAGCTGAATCAATAGGTTCCTTGAAGAATAGTTCAATCCTGCATAAAAAGTTTGGATGATCATCCAAGCGATCGATCCATGAGTGGGACAATTCTTTACCAAAGATTTCATTCTTTCCCAAGCTTGAGCAACATGCTCATTATCAAGTTGTTTAAACTTCATTATTTCACTTCTCATGGATATAATCTTAGGAGGATAATATTTTCCAATAAAAGCATCTTTGCACTTAGTCCAAGAATCAATACTATTCCTAGTTAAGGAATTCAACCATTCTTTAGCTTTTCCTCTCAAAGAGAAAGGAAACAATTTCAGTTTAATAATATCACCATTTATATCCCTATGCTTTTGCATCTCACAAAGTTCAACAAAGTGATTTAGATGGGAAGCAGCATCTTCATTACCAATACCAGAAAATTGTTCTCTCATAACAAGATTGAGCAAAGCAGGTTTTATCTCAAAGAAAGTATTTTCAGCCACAGGTGGAGCAATAGGAGTGCTCATAAAATCATTGTTGTTGGTGCTAGTGAAGTCACACAACTTAGTGTTTTCAAGAGTAGTCATTTTTTTGGGTTTTCAAATAAGAAAGCAAACAAGTAAAACTAATTTTTTTTGTGTTTTTGTAGAACAAAACAAGCAAACAAAGAAAAAAAGAAAACTAAGCAAAACAAAAACAACAAAGTAAAGAGATTGGTTATGAGGGACTCCCCTTGTGAAGATGTCCTTGACTCCCCGGCAACGGCATTAGAAAATAGCTTGCTGGCGCGTGGTTGACGTGGGAGCTTCTTCTTATTCTTCAGTCCCCGGCAACGGCGCCAGAAAAGATCTTGATGCACACGACTTTCAATGTAGAGCTCGTTGGGAACCCCAAGAGGAAGGTATGATGAGCACAGCAGTAAGTTTTCCCTCAGTTATGAAACCAAGGTTTAATCGAACCAGTAGGAGCAAGGAAACACCCCAAAGGTGTTACTAGCTGAGCTTTGGCAGGACGCACAACCGGTGCTAGTAGCAACGTGGAGACCTGCACAACACAACCACAGAACTTTGTCCCAAACTTGCGATGAGGTTGTCAATCTCACCGTGTTTTGCGGAAAACAAAGGATTAAACGTATCGAATGGAAGGAAGTAATAGTTTGCAGAAAGTAAACACAAAGAAGAAACAGTTTATAGATTATATGTAAAGAAAAGGACCGGGATCCATAGTTCACGAGAGGTGGCTCTCCTTAGATAGATAACACCCCTGGGTGAACAAATTACAGCGGGGCAATTGACAAACACTGAGAAAGCAATACATGCATATACTAATCATCTTGACTCCTTTGAGACTTGATTGGGAAATACAACATAATACATAGACCGCCATCCAACTGCATCTATGCCTAATAATCCACCTTCAGGTTATCATCTGAACCCCCTCCAGTATTAAGTTGCAAGCAACTGATTATTGCCTTACGAACTGTGTGTAAGGTAAACAATATGATTGTTCTATGAATAAAGGATTGTTGTTTTCTCCCTAGTAGCAACAGCACATCTAGTACCTTAGAGATTTCTGTCACTTCCCCAGATTACGAGAGGCATGAACCCACTATCGAGCATAAATACTAACTCTTGGAGTTGCTAGCATCTACTTGTTCAAGATAGCTACTAACAACGGAAAGAATGCAAGATCTCAAATAACAAATACATGATAGAATCAATAATCAATCTGAAATAGCATCTCAATATCCATCGGATCCCCACAAACACAACATGTATGAATTACAAATAGATGATCTTGATCATGAGCAGACTCACAAGATCTAAACATGAAAGCACAAAGGAGGAGAAACCAGCCATCTAGCTACTACATGGATCCGTAGTCAAGGATGAACTACTCACGCATCACGGAGGCTTACATGGTGATGAAGAAGGCCTCAGGTGAATTCCCTCTCCAAGCCTGGCCGCCGCCTGGCAGAGTGGTGGCGCCCTGGCCCCTCCGTCTTGTATACGCACTTGATCCTTCCAGTAAAATAGGCACTTTGGCTTTTGTCCCATCCAATTCGAGAATATTCATTTCGACTTTCTGGAACAAAAAATATCAGAAAACAGGCAGTTGGCTCTGTGGCTCTTGTTAATAGTTTAGTCCAAGAAATCATATGAAAAGTACTCCAAAGTTGGAAAAAAACACAATAAAGTTGATAAAACCAAGCATGGAACATCAAAATTATAGATACATTTGCAATGTATCTGGGTGCTAATCTCAATCTCATGCCATAGAATGGCATCTAGTATAGGCCTAGTTTTATACTCTTTATGCTATCTATACTACTTTCCTATACTCACAAAGCACTAACTAAAAGTAAGAACTTTGGGAAAGTAAAAGAGTAAATCTTGCAAGTAAAACTTGGGATGGTATAATCAAAGGTATATAACCAAAGCATGCCCAATGCATCTTGCTTGGGTTCAAAACTTGCAAGTGTTAGCTTTTAAGGTCTAGAATTCTAGTAATGATGGCTTGCCTTGATTGGTGTAGTGGTTGAAGTTTTCCTCCTCTTCTTGGGTAGAACTCCTCCTCCTCGCAGCTTGGGTACTATGATCGTATAAATAAATCGGGTACACAATCACCAAACAATACTTAACTAATTCTATTCAGCACACTAAGGCTCACACTTAATGATCTAGTATCATCACAATCATCACATGAAATAAGGAACTAGTTTTATTTATTTGAGAAAAGTAATTTCTACTCATTGAAATTAATTAAGATTTAATATTCTCCAATTAAAATATGGGATCATGTGGAAACATGTCATCACCACATATTCTAATACATGAGGAAGTGATTTAAGGTGTTGATCACATTTTATAAAGTGTAAGATTATTATTTAATAGATTTAAAGTGACTTGAAATACCCTAATAGCATTCTTTTGGTACTAGTCCAATGTCACTACATGCAATCCTAGATATTTAGATATTGTCAAATGTGATTTTGGAGAGTTGGAATCAACTCAAAAGCTATTATGGTTGATTTTTGAAAAATGTTTGAAGTTGCAAAAGTCTCTCTTGTTATTTTACTAAAGATTATCTCTCACTCCAATTTATTTAAATCCAGCGGGCTTGGATAGATAATTTAATTACCTTTCTAAAAAAATTGAATCATGCAATTTGGTTCAGTGAAACTCTCTGAATTGATTTTTGAATTGGTGGACTAAATAGGGTTTTAACTAAAATGTAAAAACAATTATTTGAATTTCCAGGCCAGCATGGGAAGTTAAATGGGTAGGCATTTGCACTACACTGACAATGACTGGCGACAAATGGGTTCCACAGTCGTTGCATCTAAGAAAAACGGTATCCACGCATCTGAGCCCTGCGATCTAATTCTAATCCAACGGCTGGGAGTCGTTGTCGATGATGAACTACTCCGGCGAGGAATCAACCCTAACATGGCAGTGGGGGTCTGGCAGGGCTCACCTGGGCTCCATCTAGGGTCGGTGACAGGGGCAATCAACGTGGTAGATGACGGCAAGGCGAGGCGCGATCATGGCAGGGCTTGGGGTGGTCGAAATTGTTGGCGCCCTTCTCCTCCAGTAGTGGCAGGCTCCGGACAAATTCCGGCGAGAGAGGGATCGCCTTGCTCCAGGAAGAAGTGGGGGAGGGTTAGTGATAGATGGTGAGCTGAATGGTGTGGAGAATGGAGGCGGGGGTGGCCTCCTTTTATAGTGTGGCGAGGGAATGGCGGCGGTGCGTGAGCTCGTCGATGAGGCTACGAGGCTGACTGCTCGGCATGGCGGTGGCTAGTGGACGGTGATATGTTCCCTGGTGGTTCTTATGGTCGTAATGGCGAGGCGTGGGGCGGTGTGGTTCGGTCGGGAGCATGCAGTGCTCCGCGTGGGCGCCGAGGTGTTTGCGGCGACGTGCGACAGCGGCGGGTCGCGCGGCGGCAAACGGGGGTGTCTGCGGGGTTGTGGTGATCATGGCGAGCGTGAGCGTGCGCGGAGAGGGTGAGGCGCAGTCTGTCTGAGGCGGTCGGGCATGGCGAGTTGGCGCGCTCTAGACATGGCATAGTGAGGCGGGGCGCGGCGTAGCTAGGGTGGTCCAGGGCTCAGCTGGGGTCGTGGCTTGGACAAGGGGTGGCGGTGGACCGAGGCGTGCTTCCTGGACATCATGGTTGGCTGCGGCGGTGTCTGCTGTGAGCTGGCCGTGGTCGGCCGGCCATGACCACAATCAGACGGGCGCTCACTGCAAACAGCAGAGGGGGAACTTGGTCTGGGGCTTTGTTAGACTCAAGGGAGACAGAGGGTTTAAGAGGGGACCAAATGCTGGACTAATTACTGTGGAAACAGTGAAGTTAGGCCATAGGTTAATTCATGTAATTAAGGTGTTTGATGAAATGGCGGCAAGAAACTTTCTTTGGAATTTTTTATTCAAATTTTTTGAGTGATCTTTAATTAAGCTTGAGAGTCTATATTTGCTTGGAGAGGTCAAGGGGAATTAATTTGATAGGTTTTTGAAATAGTGGGATCTTAACATATGAACTAGATTCAATTTTCAACCATCCATTAAATTGATTTGAAAGAGGTTTTGTAAGTTTGTAAAGTGGGCCTTGATACACTTTTACTTGGTCTAGCAAGGGGTGAAAACAATTGGAAAAGTTTCTATTAGAAATCTTCTTCTAGGAACACACAAAGTGGCCTAGTGGTTTACTTTGGTCAAAATGAAAATTTGGTTTATTTATTCATATTTGATTTCTTTTTCTTTTGATTTTGTTTGTAATTGGTGAGGATGATGTAGTATTCACCTTTAAACCATTTCACATCATTTAGAACAATCAAGCATGGCATAAGCACTCAAATCTACACTAATGCAAACACACATGCATTCATATTCATTTTATTAATAAAAGTTTTTGTTAACCCTAAACTTGGGTGGTTAGAACTTGATAATCTTGATTAGAAGTTTTGGGGTGTTACAAAACTGTAAGGCCGCAGGGGTACCTCATGTCAAGAACCCATCATAACTTTGCTCTGACATGGAACCGCCTTCAACTCATCTTCGTTGTTGCCCTCTTCCCCTGCCAACGTTTTATTATCTCAGCATGTACATCACGTGGAAAGAGGTGAGCATGTTTCTAAGAAAATAAATATACTACTCTCGCATTGTGTAAAAAAGCATACCTTAATAAGGCCTACTATGTGGCCTACAATTTCTAATCAACCTACAATTTACTTGTAGTAGTTCAAATTTGACCTAATTTCCATAAATCTACATCAAGTCATTCAAGTGGGCGGAGTTATCTAGGGAGTTTGAGAACTCATAAAATACGGGAAATCGTAAGTACAACATGTTGTTGGTCCACTATATATGTGTCAAAACTTGGCTTGTGGCATTCAGATCCAATATTCTTCGCACTTTCTTTACGGGAGAGAACAATCTCATCATCACACTCGGAAAATTGAGAATGTCCTTTCCTGGTAGTTGGACACTCACACCAACGACACTGCTTACTAGAGTCCAAGAAGATGCACCCATCTACCTCTCAAATGACATATAATTCAAGAGCAATCTATCGTGCTTACTTGTAGATCAAGTTTGACCTAATTTCATTAAACGGTTAGGATGCAAAATCTTAGCAAGAAGATGAACCTATCATCAAAACTCTCGGTTGTTTCTGATATATATTAATTAACCCCTCCCGATGGGTACCTACAAGATCTTTTTCGTAAAACTTTTAAACCAACCTACAATTTATTTGTAGTAGTCCAAATTTTACCTAATTTTGATAAATCGACATCAAATCATCAAACTGGGTGAATTTAGCTAGGAAATTTGAGAACTCATAAAACATGGGAAATCATAAGTGCATCATGTTGTTCCACTATGTATGTGTGAAAATTTGTCTTGTGGCATTCAGATCCATAGTCTTCGGACTTTCTTTACAGGAAAGAACAATCTCGTCATCACTTGAAAAATTAAGAATGTTCTTTCCTAAGATAGTTGGAAACCCACATTGGTGGCATTATTTACTACAAGAATATGCACCTATATCTATCTCTGAAAATACATTTAATTCAAGAGAAATCGATCACACTTACTTGTAGCTAATGTTTGGCCTAATTTTGTTAAACTAACAAGATGCAAAATCTTAGCAAGAAGTTGAACTTGGCATCAAAAATCTCATTGGATGATTTCTCATATATTAATTGTGACCCCTCGATGGGTACCTCCAAAAGCTTTTTCGTATAAGTTTCACAGTAACCTGCAATTTACTTGTAGTAGTTCAAATTTGAACTAATTTCGATAAATCGACATAAGGTCACTCAATTGGGCAGAAGTTTGAAAGAACATAAAACATGGGTATCGTAAGTACAACATGTTGGTCCACTATATATGTCTGAAAACCTGGATTGTGGCATTCAGATCCATATTCTTCAGACTTTCTTTACAAAAAAGAACAACCTCGCTTATCATCTCAAGGAAAATTGATAATGGAATGTTCTTTACTGATAATTCGAAACTTACACCGACGACATTGTTTACTACAATAAAATGCACCCATCTACCTCTGAAAATACATTTATTTTGAGAGCAATCTATCTTGTTATATTTTGACCTAATTTTGTTATATTGTCAAGATGCAAAATCTTAGCAAGAATTTAAACATGTTGTCAAAACTCACAGTGGTTTCTGATATATTAATTGACCCCCTGTTGGGTACCTCCAAAAGTTTTTTCTTAAATCTTTAAAAGCAACCTATAATTTAGTTGTAGTTCTAATTTGACCTAATTTCAAGAAATAGGCTTGAAGTCATTCAAGTGTGTGGAGTTAGCTAGGGAGCTTGAAAAGTCATAAAACATGTGAATCTAACTTCGGACTTCCTTTACAAAAAAGAACAATCTCTTCATCACTCTAAAAAATTGAGAATGTTCTTTCCTCATAGTTGGAAACTCACAACAACAACATTGTTTACTACAAGGAGATGAACCCATTTAACTTCAAAGAGACATTTAATTCAACAACAATCTATCGTGCTTACTTGTAGCTCAAGTTTAACCTAATTTCATTGAATGAGCAAAAAGTAACTTAAGTGTGCGAAGTTAGCAAGGAAGCTTGAAAATCCTGGTACTAAAAACTTGGAATTATAAGAAATCATGGTCCACTTTGTCTGATAATTGGGGAGGTGGAATTTTCTTCTAACTGTGGTAGGTCTCATAGGAGCGAGGTGCTTTAGTTAACACGGTCAGTGGAAGTACAAGTTACATCAAGGACCTCACTAAAATGAATATTACATCCAAGTGCATACATTTAGCATAAAGACCTTGAAATTAAGCAAAGAAGTGTGTTTTGAGGTTTGCGCATACCAACGTTCATTGTGCTAAAGAGTAAATACTATCAATAGAATCTTGTAGATGCTAGAATGTAAGAGATCCAACGGTTGAAAATGTTGGGATTTGCTAGTCTAGATCCAACGGTCAATATTCAAAGTTATCCATACACTATATAGTGGTACTCTCTCTGTTTCATATTTCTCGCATGTTTGACCAAGTCAAAGTCAAAAAATTAATGTTTAAGCAAACATAACATACAAAATATTAATATCTACAATATCAAACATATACTATAAGATATATTAAAGTATGTTTCAACAATATTGATTTTTTTCAATGAGTATGATTTTTAATACTACATATAGTGTGGTCAAACTTTGTAACGTTTGACTTTGACTAAACCTAATATGCTGAGTAATATTAAACAAAGAGAGTATAGGATAAGATTAGGAAAACATCATTTTTTAGAACCCTCACAAGGTTTTTATTAGCATCATAGATCAGAATATTACATTAACACTGATGATTAACCACTACAAGAAAAGTTAGCTTTTACAGCGGACGATTTTCATGGTTGAAGGCCCGTTTTTCGTGGCTAAAAATTCTTCTATGACGGATGCCCTTCGTGGTAAAATCCCTGTCACAAAAGAATCTACCACGGTTTTTTTTCTGACTGTGGCGGATCGCACCCTTCAGCCACAAAAACTTGTTCCGTCGTAGATCTGTTCGCCACCCGCGTTGACTGCTGACGTCATGCAAAAATGCCACGTGGCACCCGCCGTTAACGGCCGGTTACCGCCGTTAACGGTCACAGAAACCATGGAAGAATCCGGGCCCAGACAAGGCCTGCTAATTGTTAAGTGGCCGACCCACGAGGAGAGCCCAATAAGATTACGGCCCTTTACTCTCACGATGTGTACTATTTGACGTGGCCCATTAATGAATCCATCCAGGGCCCGTACATTTTTAGGACCGCTACAGTTTCATCCTAAAGAAGGCCCACTTTGGTAGAATAATATGCGGCCCATTAGGGGCCTACGCCAGAAGCTCAGGCACTGTTAAGGCGTGCAGGCAACCCGTTATTGTTCCTACGGCCCGTGGGGTCCGCTCCTGTTCTACCCATTTACTGTTATGACCTTTTACATTTCTAGGTTGCCACTGTTAGGATCCTTTATTGTTCTGGCCTTTTACTATTCTAGTCGTTCACTGTTTGGGCCTTTTACTCTTATGGCCTTTTACTGTTCAGGCCATTTACTGTTCAGGCCTTTTACTCTTCTGCTCATTTTACTGTGCGGGCCCTCTGCTGCGCGGGCTTTTTTACTGTTTAGGCCTTTTACTGTTTCAGCTCTTTACTGTTCAGGTATATCAATATTCTGGCCCATTACAGTTCGGACCCTTTACTATTCTAGCATGTTGCTATTCAGCCCAGTACATTTCCAAGGCCTTGGTCACTTATGAGGTCCACCAATATTCTGACCTGCCACTTACGGTCTTTTAGTGTTTATTTGACCCATCTCCTGGCCAGAATATTTGCGTATTCTCTAACTATGGCGAAATTCTGGATTTAAACACTCCGTTAATATTTCAGCCCGCTAATGGCCATGCTAGGATCACCCTATTACATCAACAGATATTTTTTGAAATTTATTACAGACTTTCAAGAAAAACAAGACGAAGCATTACAGAGACATCACGAGACATGTGTTGGAACAGGGTTTCTACTACGGATCTTACATCCCCATACAAGTAACAAATGGCATACCATGACAGTTGCAGAAGAGATTATCAAGTAGACGGTCCGTCAAATCTTGTCGATCTTTTAGTTCTTGTATTTGTTCATGTGTAATCGTGATTATTCCATCTATTTGCTCTGTTTCTTGTTCAATTAAATCAATGGTTTGGAGTGCAGCTGTAACACCTCTTTCTCGCTGAAAAACTGAAATCGTGGGCGATGCAAGCAATAATCACTATCACTGCTGCTTTGTGAAATGACCTCAATACTTAACGTAGGATTCCGCCCTTCTGCCCCCATAGCTTCATGTGCAGCCTAAAACAAAGAAAATAAGTCAGCACAGTGTACCAGCTAACTGGTTCCCATCTTATATGTATAATAATTCAAATTCATCATTGGCCAGGAACAATTAATGATGTGCCTCGTATATCTCTTTTTGGAATAACAAGAACTCCAATGTCACGGACCGATGCATATGTGCCATTATCATAGCCACTCTGGAAGAAACACTACAGGTTATTTGCATGTTGAAACTAAGACATATTAAGTTAGAGCAGCAAAGCACGCAAAAAAACCATGTTTGTTATCAAAGAATTTCAAAATTGGCATTGTCCTAATAAAAAAATCAAGTCATCAACATGTGTGTCTCATGCAGACTAACTGAACTAGTGAACTAGTGTGGTAATGAATGTATGGAATCAAGCAACTCGACTCGTTCCCTCATAAACTAATCATATCACTACATAACAGAAATATAGAAATATAAGAAAAACAGGTGCATGAGATTCCTTTAGCTGCTTAGAACTGGTCGGGACAACAAAGCATTAACCTAAAATATAAGAATAGCGTTTAAAAATGGTCTATAGTATGAACTAGCCAAAAAAGTGACCTCCAACCACTAGTGACATTGCTTTAATCATTAGGCAACTATGATAGTATCTTGGAAAAACAAGCAATATACCAAGTGTATTAAATAGACTACCAGAATTATTTCAGACAAACAAGATATCAACCATTCCTTTTCAGTAGCCAGATCATTCAAATATTTTGATCGTCGCGCCAGTAAATAAAAAAGAAGTGGTCATTTGCTGCCAAAACAATAGTTGGATGCATCAAAAAAGTAGCACAAACCTTCTTTGTAATGCCTATAGCTATTGTATTAAACTGCTGACAGTATCATTGTACATATAACCAGGCAAGAAAATCCAGTAGACAAATAAGCAAATGATACATTGTGCATCATGCAGGGTCAACGAAGTATTTAAACAATGTATGTCTAGGAACCACATCAGAATATAACATTGATGCAATCACAAGTCAACTAAAAATTCACAGGAACAATAACCAATTGAACCATATGGTGGGTAATATTAAACTCGCAAGATCATTTGATGATGTATAGATGAAAATCCCTTGTTTATTATTAATCAAACATTGTACTTCTCACAGAAATTGCCATCCCTAGTTTGGGACTGATGGGGCTCAAACCCGCAGCTTCTCCTTGATAGGGCGGTGCACTGACCATTTAAGTTAAGAAAATCATTACATTGCTTTAATGATGAGAAAACTAAAGAATCAAATTGGCAATAGACTCTATATGTGCATCATGTGGAGTAGCTATTGAGGTAATGAATTAAGCAATCAAACAATAGGTGCACGATAGACTTCCGGATCATATTAACATGGTCATAGTACATATATATAGTAACTGGGATCATATTAGATGATAATAGCTATGACAATCTCACTATGAGTTGTCTAGATAGAACTCCCTCCGTTTCAAAATATAAGATGTCATGCGTTTTGTGAAACGAATGTATCTAGACACTCTTTAGTGTTGGTAGAGTAACTTGGACTAGTATTGTATGTATTTTTACTAGTCCAAGATACTCCCCACCAAGACCAAGTAATTTATACTAGTCTCATACATATAACACTAGACTATGTTACTACCTCCAGAGTGCATATAAGCTCAATCATGGTGGTGATCTCTAATATTATAATAGAATATAGAATAGCATAAAAGTGGATATACTTAAATCACCACCACCTAATCATGGTCTAGTTAATGTATATATAGATATAGATAGAAGATCATCAGTCAAATATAGCAAAAAGAGATCTCCACCATGATTGAGTGAGAAAATTGAATTACAAATCAAGGGATTTAAGTTCGGTCTTTTTGTAGAACCGTTAAAGGACACCTTGTTCTAATCATTGGCCAACTCATGTGGTGCCGACACTAGACAATGTGACTACCTCTAGAGTGCATTCAAACTCTTAATTATAGAAGAAAATTACAATAATAGACTATAAATTAGCATAAAAGTGGATATACTTAAATTACCACCACATAATAGATAGATAGATAGATAGATAGATGAACACAAGTCAAATATAGAAAGAATAGATCATCACCAAAATCAAGTGAGCACATTGAATTATAAATCGAGGGATTTACATCTGGTTTTTGTCTAGTATTGGTTAAGGTCAACCTTGTTCTAGTCATTAGCCAAATCATGTGGTACCTCGTGCAAACAAGCATCTGACACTGTGCACATCTCAGTAAAAACAAGAGACTTACTATTTCTTTTTGTGTAGCCCCGTTGGAGGATATCCTGTTGTTAGTTCGTTTTTAAAGACATCCACCGCATTGAGTACTTGGATAGACGATCCATCTACTTTATTGTTGCTCCTCTGCATACAGGTTCAGGCCACTCATTCACATAAAACAGGTTTGCATTCAGTAATACAAAGCAACAAGTACTTACAAGATTGTAGGGGTGATTCACTCTACGATTCTCCATGTTCGATATGAAAGGAAATAATATCAGATAGTGGTTGTTTCTATTTACAAAGAACTAGATAGACATTATAGTATAATCACTTGTGAACATGTAGAGCAGGGAATGGGGAATATAAACAAACATTTAAATGACATAAAGATTGCCGTGGTGACAAAATAGAATGCAGTTACAGTCCTTAGCACGGACAAGAGAGAAATTATAATGAGGATTGCAAAAAAATATGAGAAGTTTCATAAAAAGTGTCACCTTCTACAGAGCAGGCAGTTACTGTACTAACATTTGGACAAACAAGATAGACATTGCAATGGTATATCTCATGAACTTATAGAGCAGGTAATGCTAACCCATCTGTGAAGTGACTTAAAATGCCATGAACTACATAATAGAAGGTAGATACTACTGCTACAGAAATTATAATTGAGAAACTTGAATTTATAGAGAAGGGCATGCCGATGACCATATAAAGTGCCTTAAAACATGCCATGTAATACTACATCCAATCCAAAGTAAATAAGGCATATAAATTTTCTGCAAGTCAATCGATGGAAAATTGGACCAAGTTTGTAGAAACTACCATGAACATCTACCATACCAAACCAACGCCATTCGATACATCAAGGCATATATTTTCATAGACGCAAATTCCACAAATTAACCCTTAATATATTTTTCTATGAGCTTGGTAAAAGTCATCATTGTTTGACTTTAAAGTTGTATAGGCCTTCTTTTACGGAATGGATGTACACCCTCCGTTTCAAAAAGTATAAGTCATCATCTAGACCACTTTTAGTGTGTAGGCTCATGTAGTTTGGAGTAAACCTACTCAGTAAATGGTGTCTAGATACACTCCTATCACAAAACTAAAACATCTTATATTTTGAAACGGAGGGAGTAGTACACAATAGGTGGCAGCTACTGTTGGAGCTTAATTGAAACAAACAATAAAGGCATAACCTGCAGAGGGAATGCAAAACCAACAAGTTTAATGACATAAATTTGCGATGAATTACATAAGAGAAGGCAGTTACTGTGTTTGCTTAGAACAACTAGATTGAAATTAAAATAGCATAAATTCTGAACTTGTAGAGCAGAGAATGTTAACCTACATGTCCAATGGCTTAAAACTACCAACAACTCCAAAATTACATGCAGTCAGTATTGTAGCAATAGACAAAGCAAGTGCACATTATGATGACATAACTTGTGAACTTGTTGAACAGGTAGGCAGCCTCAGATGTTCAGTGAACTAACATTTTCCATGAACGGCATAATACCAATGAACTCTAATGATGTTTGTTTTGTACTACCAAAATTGTTTATATATATTAAGAGTAATTGTTAGTCAAAGAAAAAGACGCATAACAAGGACGCCTTATACCTCGAAACAAAAGGAGTAGTTCAACGCCTGGATTTAACATAGACTATACCGGATTTATCAAGGGAGAGTGGGATATCCATTAAGCCAGTATTGAGGCAGGAATTTACCACCAATACAGAAATGTAGATCACTGTCGCAGTCTCATACCTGCTATATTGAAACGAACGAACAAGCAGATCTGGTTTACCTAGGCCACGGTGTCGTTTACGCATACACGGCATCTTTGCGGGTGATGTCAAGGACGCCGAGGGTGCCCGGTAGTGGTGAGTTGGGCTGAAGCAGATAGATCTCGGCGGCGTCTATGAAGCAGATCTATGGAGGTTGTTGATGGGTCTGGCTTGCTTAACAAGATGGTCGGTGAAGGAGATCCGGTGTAGTGCACGGCATCGTCGGTGAAGCGGATCTGTTACGACCGATTATGGATTCGAGGCGCGGCACAAGAGCGTCGGTGAAACATATCCGGTGTAGTGGAATGTTGAGTCCATGAAGCAGATCTAATGCAGCGCACACTGGTGTAGGTGAAGCAGGTCAGGTGTTGTGGACTAGGGAGTCGGCAAAACTAACATGGTTGTATGGAAGAGGGTGTCAGGCGAACTAGGGTTCGATAAGGTGGACGTCGGCTGATCCCGTAGACTGGTCAGGAGTATATGGTATAGAGGTATGGCGTGTAGGCCGTCAAAGTGTGGTGGTGCAGGAGCCGGAGGTGGGATAGGGGGTTTGGGGTGGCACGCGGGTCGATGAAGTGCGGCGGTGATGTTCCAGTGTGGTGGTGCAGGAGCTGGAGGTGAGATAGGGGGTTGGGTGGCGTGTAGGCGGGCGAAGTGCGGTGGAGATGATAATGGTGCGGTGGTGCAGGTACTGGAGGTGAGAGGGGGTTGGGTGGCGTGTAGGCCGGCGAAGCGCTGCAGGGATGGGCTAGTATGGTGGTGTAGGAGTCGGAGGTGAGAAAGGGGTTAGGGTTTTTTATAGAGCTTTGGGGGAAATAGCATCGGTGGAAGGTGGACTACCCAGCTTCAGAGTAGAGGGGACCCCCGGCCCCTCGGGGGGAGGGGGATTACGAACCATACAAACACCCCGACATTAGTAGATAGGCCATTGTCAGGGGTAGAAAAGGAATTTCGTACGGCTACAAGTTGGGGCGTGTGACCACTCGATATTTTTTGGTGGAGGTGAGGCGGGAGAATTTGACGCTCTGGGAATTTGAATTTGGCTATACAGTTCAAAAGATATAGAATAATAATATACCATCCTATCTTACGAGTATCTATAGTGCAATGACTAGAAAAAATAGTTTACTATAATGTCCTAGCCTTTCTAGGTACGGAATATTTCCGGAGCCATTTCTGCAAAAATAAGGTCTCTACCTTCGGCTCAATTACATACACACATGAAGGCACATATTAAGATGAACTAGAGTAGTATGTTTCCCACTATGACCATCCTAAGAGGATCTCTAGTGGCTAGTGGATTTTCTCTAGACGATATGGAAGTTATAGCGTGCTAATAACGCGCTATTTTACAGAACATCTTTTTGTAATAAAATAAAAATATAATAGGTATATCATGAATATAAACAATTTCAGCATGGAATGAATTGCCTAGAGTAATACTTCCACCTGCATAATCGATTCCGGTGCTATCTAAGTTGGAGGATAACCGGCAGGGCTAAATCTAGGTACAGCGCCAGGTGTTGTAGAAGGATGAGGCGGCTTGACACGATCACTTAAGTTTCACAATCAAATTTGCATTGTATGTTTGCTTACTCGACACATTCATCATATGTTATCTTACTCCACACCCGCCAACAAAAAAATAACATCCTATACTTGAAATAGCGCTAACGCTATGATGTTTTAGTACGATATAGCATGCTATTTAAAAAATAGCACCATACCGAGAAAAATCTTTAAAAAATATCGTGCACTCTCCAAATACGCTATATCACGCTACATAGCGTGAAATAGCGCACTATTTTTTCCATGCTAGAGATGCTCTAAGACGGGTCTGAGTGGTAAGTAACTTGGAGTAATAATATGCATACATTGTGCTAACGACTATCAAAAGTACTCCCTTCGTCCAGAAATAACTGAGTTGGTTTTGTCTAGATTAGAATATATTTAGACGCATTTTAGTGTATAGATACAATCGAATCTAGACAAACCAACTAACTTATTTATGGACTGAGGGAGTGGTATTTTTTAGATGCTAAAATAGAAAAGAAGATCCAACTTCTGGCAATATTGGGATTCAAGAGTCTTGATCCAAAGCTGGAAATGTGTACGAGTAACTTTGAATATTGACCGTTGGATCAAGACTCGTGAATCCCAACATTTTTAGACGTTGGATCTTCTTTTCCATTCTAGCATCTAGAAGATTTTATTGATAGTCTTCATGACAATGAATGGTATGCACAAAACTCAAAACACACTTCTCCATCATTCTAGAATCTTCTCCCTCGTTTCTCTAAACCATGTTACTAGAATTTTCAAGTTTTAGATAGCTCATAATCGTTGAATTCTAAATAATACATAAGTACAAGAACCAAATATACACCCATACTTTATAGATGTTGATAAAATTTATATTTTTTATGCTTTACCCATTAAAATTTTATATAGTGGTGATATGTCGGACGTCTAGGTACTATTCAACACGAATCCAGCTCCTCTGAACCATTGGATATGATAGCCCAAGAGTCAGGATTGGTGCTATGGATCCAATTCAAAACTGCTCCATTGTAGTAATAGAGAGAATACAACCTACTATGCTATGAAATTTTGGGGGTGGTGACATGATGGTTCTCGAAAATGGTGGAGTTTGCTCTAGGTACTATTCAACATGAATCCATGTTCCATGAACCATTGGATCTAAGAGCAAGCACGGCATTGCCAAAACATTGAGTCTAAGAAAGCTTAGACCCATGTCTAAACGGTAGAGATGGGGTGGCTAAGAAAAAGATTCCTAAGGTTGAGTCTAGTACTAGACACAAGGTCCATCTGATTAAAAAGTTATATCATCCAATAGAATGAGGGCAGTTTGATGAAAAAGTGGGGTATCCTTTGTTTTGCAGGTCCCATTAGTGGTGTTAGACTGTGTCTAAACGGTGGAGTAGTTTTGTTTTGTTAGACTTACGTCAGACATTTTTCTTAGCCATACCAGCACGTTGTACATGCTCTAATAGTCCAATGGTAAGGATTGGTGCTAAAGATCCAATTCAAAACTGCTCCATTATAATGGTAGAGATATAGTGATAAGATAAGATAAGATAAGATAAGAAATAACTAGTGAGTTGCAAGTGCCTTGCACATGAGAATCAGATAATATAAGTATGACATATCATTTTTTATATAAAATTATAGTACTAGGTGAAAGTCAAAAAATATTTATACTTTCAAGCTTCATTCATAAAGTATCCCGTGTGTTTGGTTCTTGTACTTTTTGTATAATCTAGAAATCAACCTATAGCCGTAAATAATCTGTGTCCGTAAAACTGATCCGTAAATAAATTATATTCTATAGAATTACGTGGGCGGGGCCAGGGGAAACTGCATGCCCTTTCGTCTCCAGAACCACTCATGCATGCATCTCCCGATCTTCCTAGCGGCTCCTTTCTTCTCTATCCCATTCCTTTTCTATCACCCGGCCGGACCTCTACAAAACAAAAGAAGGCGCCAATCACTGTCCATGGTGGTGCCATTGGACAAGGTGTACTACTTAGTGGACCCTGGCAACACCACACTATAGGTGGCGTATACCAACAGAGCGTCGGCGGTGAACGATTACATTGAGAAAATCCAAAAGCTCCTAGAGGAAACGGACGACAAGATTGTTGACCTTGACATCGAGTACACCAACGAGTAATCATCGACGTAGAAGGCTGATGTCGTCCAGCTATGTGTGGGCATGGATTTCCTGGTCTACCAGATCTGCCAGGCTGACCAGCCATGCTCAAAGCTAGCAGAGTTCCTCGCCAACCCTAACATTTCCTTTGTAGCCGTCAACATCGGCAACAACCGTATCAGGCTTAGGCATTCTCTAGTACCAGTGTCGAACTTTGTGGACATCCTAAAGAGGTGGAAGCCTGCTGGCTCCACGATGGAGAAGGATTCTTTGGCTGACTACACGGTGGCCCTCATAGACATCTGTTACAAAGTCATGAAGAAGAAGGGGGATGTGGACCACAAGCAGTGGGGGAACATGCCCCTGACCGAAGAGAAGATCAAGTATGCAAGCCTCAACGCTTACACGACCTACGAGGTATACAGGCGGATAGTGAACTTCGAGAGGGGTCAACAAACTCTCGAAATGTTCAACCAAAAAAAAGAACTAAGGAAGAAGGGAAAGGGTAAGGGCAAGGGCAAGAAGACCAAAGAAGAAGACGAAGACTCAGAATGGTACACCATGTGACCTTCGAGTATATCTTTGCGTGTCGGTATATCCTTGCTTGGTTCTACTCCTACTTGTACTATACTACTCACATATGGTAATGCATGTATATACTACAGGCATGCAAGGGGCGGAGGCAAGAATTAATTCAAGGAATCGTAGCTATTTCTTTTATTTTGACTGTAGAGTGATAGTAGGAGTAGGCATCGTAGCACACGCCAACAGCCCACCCCACCTCAATGAATTGTCCTGTCAATCAATAGCCATGGCAGATTATAATTTTATAGTGGTAGAGGCTTTCTTTGAGTAATTCCATTTATACTGCTTAGGCGGAGTACTACTAAAAGACAGATGGTGAATGGGCACCTAAAAAACTGCTAGTAGCACTGTAGCAGCAGAACTGCAAGATGAACATTTGTCGATTGCCCGAATGTATGTTGAGTTAGTACAATATAAACATAGTACTATATTACTACTACGTGCTACTCTAGTACTACTACTAGCAAAAAACCATCGTCCCTACTGCTGGAAAAAATATGAGTTCTTCCAACCAAACTAGTACTATTCCAAAAATGGCTATATTTACTTGTTGCAAAAATGGATGTATCTAGACATGTTTTAGTGCTAGATACGAGTACATCCAATCCAGTGACAATTAATATGAATCAGAGGGAAGTACTACTACTACCGTTCTACTCCACTATTATACTAGTAGTAGTACATACTAGTACTCCCGAATGTATGTTGACCAGTACTCCTACCTCTATTTGGGATTATTAGGCCAGAGAGCTTTTTAAAATTGTTAGAAATTATGTATATTAATACCTATCCTCTTTATCGTGTTAATTCCCGTGACTCATTAATTTAGATATCTCTATTTTCTCTCAATCTCCCAATGCATGTTGTTTCATCTCTCATCATGTTCCCCTTTTTTTAATCTAGCGTCTCGTGCATGTAAAACTAGTCGTGCATGAATAAATTAATTAGAGTTCATCTACTTTGTAGTATTGCGAATTAGCCCTCTGGCCTTCCTAAACAGAGAGCCTTAATCCTATTCAGCTTACTACTCAGCAGAGTAGATCCACTGATCCACCCAACCCATCGGAAGTTAAGACTTCATGAAAAATACTCAGGAGAGTACATCCACAAACTCATCTAGTACCTCTGTTTCAAGTAATAAGGTGCACACGCGCTCCAAAGTAAAGTTTAACCGAATAAATGGAGAAACTAAAATTTATTTATATGTGTAAAATATGTTTCGTTGAATTCGTATTGAAACAACTTTCCAATGATGCTAAATTTGTACAGTACCAACATTCTTTATATATATTTAGAGTAAAGCTTTGTCAAACAAAAAACAAAAATAAGGGAGCCTTATTTCTTGGGACGAAGATAGAGTACTAGTACTACAAAATCCACCATTCCTGGTATGCAAACGATCATTCTGCAATTAAACCAATTAACATCGGCTTACATCACCACTAAAACTCGACGCGAATGAAGAAACGCAGCTCCTTCACGGTAGCAGGACCGACAAGGTAATGAGGCGGCGCTGCCAAGTAATACGTAAGGTCCTCAAACGCGACCTCGCCCGGCTTAGCGGAGCTCGGCACGTTGAGTTCCACCGTCACGCTGCCAGTCCTCCTCCTACCGTCTGTCTAGGAGAGCAGCGGTGGGCATTCCACCCACATCCTTACCCTGTACACCGGCAAGTCGCCCATCGCGCCCCTAACACAGACTGCAGATAAGAGGGGGACCGTTCTTACTGAGCCAATCATCAGACCGAACACGGAGCCGTCCTGCTCCCCAATGACGATGAGCCAGCGGGACGGCTCGCCCGACAGCGGCACCAGCTCCTGGAAAGCTTTGGTGGTGGCATGCTGGATCTTGTGCACTTGGATCAAGTGGACCGCTTTGAGGTGGGCGACGAGCGCTGGCGGCGGGGCGGCGAAGTCGCAGCCAGTCTCCATGCAAGTGAAGGGAGCATATCGGCACATGATTTTGTTCTCGTGGAGTTCGTAGTAGGGAAGCAAACTACTGCAGCCTTTGTGGACACACTTGACCCTAGCCACTGATAGGACGGCGTCCATGGTGGGCTCGTGGGTCAATCCGCCGCTAGGGTGCTCGCACTTATGGTAGGAGGTGATCTTGTGGACGCAGCAGTGGCAGACTAGATGCATATCCATGCACTATAGAAACGGAAGTTCGAAAAATAAAATAGTTGCACAGACGGACCGACAAAAGAAAAATCAATGGATCGTGAGGGAGAAATAGAGAGACCTTGTAGACCCGCCGGGGCTTGAGAGGCTAGGAGCAGGAGGAACAATTGAGAACGATGGCTTCCATCTTCAGAGTGGTCGTCCCAAGCATTGCGATTTGGGTGGGGGAATGAAGACTCTGATCCAGCCTCGAGTCATGCCCTTCTTTTATATACCACAGCTGATAATCAATGAAGCTCTACCTGATTGCACCTTTTCTTTTTGTACTAGGGTCCTTTTTGTATATTTTGAGGCCTCATTATTTACAAATCCCTAGTTTAGTTGGACAAGATTAGTGTCCTCTTTGTATTTGTGCACCACCCTTTTATTAGTAAGTTGGCACGTGATACCCACATAATAATAAAGTATGACATATCATCACTATATAAAATTATGCTCTGTAATAGGTAAAGCTCAAAACAATATGAAAGAGCCACATCTATAAAAAGTAATGGTGTATATTTGTTTTCACCCAGTACACTTTGAAGGTACTGTAGTAACGTGTGAAAGTTTTACTAACCTAAGTTATTTAGCAGTATGAAGAGTAGCCTAATATGGAAGAGAAAGAAAACATCCAGCCAAAGCTCATTTTTGGGCAGAAGCACAAGGCAAACAGAAGGAAAGTTGGCCTAGATCACCACGGGCCCCAACCTTCTCTGCACTACTGCGCCTGCACGGTTGTACTCCATGGCACGGAATCTTACATGGGAAGGAAGAGGTGACTACTGCGATGCTTCCCTCCTAAACAAGTGCCAGGCATAGATGGACATAGCAGATCAACGGCTTAGATTACTCAATGTTGGGAAGGTTCTAGAACTTAAGGGAAAAAATTCAAAAATTGTTGTACTATATAGTGGTATAGATATTATAGATATAGAAAATCTCGGACCGGAGGGAGTAGGAAAGAGCTCACTTTATCAATTTGTTTTCACCCATCAACTCAATCATCTACGTAGGGCCCAAAGATGGGGGAGGTCGCGGTCGCCTTGGACGCACCAAAAAATTATGACTGGGCCATCGAGTGCGGGAAGCAGAGTCAGCGTTCCGTCCAATCGCTTACCCTAGTCATCGTCATCGATATTTGCCATACACATCGGCTTCATCAGCGACATTGATTGTCCCCAAGCTTCGATAATCTGCCACATTAATATCGGATCATCTCCTTCCTATTTATCATATCCCCTTCCCCGCACCACCAATCCATCTCTAATCCCCCGTTTCCAACAACCATCTCCGTCCTCATCTGTCATCCATGGCCACCTTCCGGCTGCCGCCCACCGTACCGGAGCGCAAAGACCCCGACATCGCCGCACATGAGGACAATTCCCTGCGCATTTGGGCCTTCTCCCTGCGGAGAACAAAGTGGCAGCTAGCATGCGCCTTCCTCGACGCTGGGTACGGTCGCTGCAAGTACCGCATGTATCACCTCCACGACAATCCGGACGGGACGTTGAAGGTCAAGTTCGTCAACTTCAGGGACGCCCGTCTCCTCTCTGGCCAGGCCTTCCACTACGGCTACGAGATGGTAGTGTTCATCGGCGCCAACATTTTCACCAACTACTAGGACCGGTTCCCCAACAACAACAACTTCATCCACAGTGTCCTCCCGGAGCTGCCGATGGCTCCGGAGGTACCACCTCCATATCCGCAGGTGCCGCTGATGGCTCAGGAGGTACCGCCGCCTTACCTGGAGGTGCCGCCACGTTATCCGGAGGTTCCGCCGCGTTATCCGGAGGTGCCATTGATGGCTCAGGAGGTGCCGCCGATGGCTCAGGAGGTGCCGCCGCGTTATCCGGAGGTGCCGATGAGTCAGGATCCGACTGTGTCACCGGAGCTGGCGTTGGTGCCAATGTCACAAGCTGCCACTGGCGGCGCGGACTAGTGCTAGGAGGCGCCAGACCTGCACTAGTTCAGAAGTGAATCCTTTATGTAAACTCGTGCTGTTATGTTAGGGGCTGTTTGGTTTAGAGGATGTCATATACGGATGAGGATATCCCCAACCAGCTGGTTAGGGGTAGTCTTTTTTGTTTTGTAAAGTGGGATAAAAAGTGGTTAGGGATAGTCAGTCAAATTCTATTAGCCCAACTATTTTTTTTCATTTTCCTCTTTCACCTTCTCTTCTTCATCCGCCTCACCACTTCCCTAGGAGCGGCCACGACCGCCGGCGGCTCGCCACCATCTTGCCCCTATCGACCCCGTGTTAACCTGCCTGCCTATGGACCTTCTGCCTGCCCACTCTATCCGGCAGACTATGCCCGCGTGCATATTCGAACACCTGCTCTGCCCAACAGCCTACGCTATGGCCGCCCTCGTGTCAAGCCCATAGGCAAGAAAAGATGGTTATTTTCTCTCGAGAGGAAGGGTGAATGAACAAGAAAATGCTTCGGATGAGCTATCCAAAAGTGGTTGAGCTCAACCAGCTCTTTTTTGTGGGATATGCTCAACCACCATTTTGAGCCAAAAGTGGTTATCCATATCCCCTCCACCCTCTAACCAAACACTACATAACCAAAAAAAGTGGATATCCCGTGTTATCCACTGGATAGACACTGAACCAAACAACCCCTTAATGATTGGATGAAGTTTCTTTTGGGACGTCCTTTCTTCTGGTACTATCGTCAAAAAAAGGTTTCTTTTGTTACTACTCATTGTACTGTGTAGTACTAGTAGTACTACGAATGACGATCTATTGAATATACTTCCCCCCGATGTTTGTGAAGGAAGTGAAAATTTCGAAACACAGAGAGTTTGAATTGCTACTCTATTGTACTCCCTCAAATTACTTGACTCAAATTTGTCTAGATTCGGATGTATATAAACATGTTATAGTGCTAGATGCATTCGAATCTGATAAATGCAAGTCAATTAATTTGGGCCAGAGGGAGTAGTAGTCGGGTTCGGCTCCTTCTCGAGAGAGCAGCTGATCGAGCCATACATTTCAAACTACTTCCTCTTCGCTTGTTTTACAAATATGAAAAAATTTGTCGCCATTCTAATTCTTGGATATGGGATCATAATGTTTGATGTAGAGATATGGCCTTGACCTTGTGGTCGTTCGGCTTAAAATCCAAGAAAGTTCATACTCGTTGACAGCTAAGCTTAAATTCGTTTAAATTTCACCACTTACTTTTAGGTTAGTATTTTACACGATCGGTGGGAGCATATTTTACATGAAAGACCAAAAAATGGAAATTTACATGGAGGTCCATACATTTAGCCCAAAGGACCATAAAAGGAAAACTTTCTAGTTCGGCTCCTTCTCGAGAGATTAGTTGATTTGAGCCAAACTCTCTATACTACTTCCTCTTCGATTGTTTTCATAATATGGCCAAATCTGTTGCCATGCAAATTCTATCATATGGGGCCATCAGCATAAAGTATGATGTTGATATGGCCTTGACCTTGGTTGTTCGACTTGAAATCCAAGAATGTTCATACTCGTTGACAAGTAAGCTTAAATTCGTTTAAATTCCACCACTTACACTGTTTGATTAGAATTTTACATGGATGGTCAGACTACATTTTACATCAAGGCCTAAAAAATGGAAAATTACATCGAGGTCCATACATTTAGCACAAACGACCCTAAAACCAAACAAGGGATTGAAAACAGTCGGGTACGTCTCCTCGAGAGAGCAGCTGATCAAAAAAATCTTCTTACTTGCTTTTCAGAAAATAATTTCATATCACTTGGAAAAATGAAATTGAGTTTTTTTTAATATCTTCGATTGTTTTCAAAAGATGGCCAAATTTGTCGGCATGCAAATTCTTGGATATGGGATCATAAGCAGAAAGTACATTCTACATAAAGGACCTAAAAAGGGAAAATTACATCGAGATGCATACATTTAGCACAAAGGACCCTAAAATTGAGCAAAGAAAACAGTCGGGTTCGGCTCCTTCTCAAGAGAGCAGCTGGTCGAGCCATACTCTTCATAGTACTTCATCTTCGATTGTTTTCAAAATATGCCCAAATCTGTCGCCATGCAAATTCTTGAATATGGGATCATCAACATAAAGTATGATGTAGAGATATGTCCTTACCTCGTGGTCGTTCGGCTTGAAATCCAAGATTTTTTCATACCCGTTGACAACTATGCTTAAATTCATTGAAATTTCATCACTTACTTATATGTTAGCATTTTACACGGTTGGTGGGAGTACATTCTACATTAAGGACCTAAAAAGGGGGAAAATTACATCGAGTTCCACACATTTAGCACAAAGGACCCTAAAATTAAGCAAGGAAAACTATCAGGTCTGGCTCCTTCTCACGACAATAGATGATCGAGCCATACTCTTCAAACTACTTCATCTTCGATTGTTTTCAAAATATGGCCAAATTTGTCGACCTGTAAATTCTTTGATATGGGATCATGAGCATAAAGTATGATGTAGATATGGCCTTAACCTTGGTGGTTTGTCTTGAAATTTGAGAATGGTTCATACTCGTTGACAACTAAGCTTAAATTCGTTTAAATTTCACCACTTACTTTTAGGTTAGAACTTTACACGGTAGACCGGAGTACATTTTACATCAGGAACCTCAAAATAGCAAAAATTACATCGAGGTCCATACATTTAGCATAAAGGACCCTAAAAGGAAAACTTTCTTGTTCGACTAATTCTCGAGAGATCATCTGATCTGAGCCAAACTCTTAATACTACTTGCTCTTTGATTGTTTCCAAAACATGGCCAAATCTGTTGCCATGCACATTCTCTAACATAGGATCATGAGCATAAAGTATGATGTTGATATGGCCTTGATGACCATGGTCGTTCGGCTTGAAATCCAAGAATTTTCATACTCGTTGATAAGTAAGCTTAAAATAATCCAATAAATTTCACCACTTACACTTCTAGACCTTAAAAGGGGGTAAATTACATCGAGGTCCATACATTTAGCACAAAGGACCCTAAAATCAAGCAAGGAAAAGAGTCGGGTCCGGCTCCTCACGAGAGTAGCTGATCGAGCCATACTCTTCATACTACTTCCTCTTTGATTTTTTTAAAATATGGCCAAATCTGTCATGATGCAAATTCTTTGATATGGGATCATCAGCATAACGTATGATGTAGAGATATGGCCTTGACCTTGTGGTCGTTCGGCTTGAAATCTAAGAAAGTTCATACTCGTAGACAACTAATCTTAAATTCATTAAAATTTCACCACTTACTTTTAGGTTAGCATTTTACATGGCTGGTGGGAGCATATTTTACATCAAGGACCTAAAAAAGGGGGAAATTACATTGATGTCCATACATTTAGCATAAAGGACCCTAAAAGGAAAACCTTTTGTTGCATTGGTTCGGCTCCTTCTCGAGAGATTATTAGCTGATCTTAGCCAAACTCTTCATACTACTTCCTCTTCGATTGTTTTCAAAATAATATGGACAAATCTGTTGCCATGCAAATTCTCTGATATGGGGTCATCAGCATAAAGTATGATGTTGATATGGCATTGATCTTGGTCGTTCGTCTTGAAATCCAAGAATTTTTCGTACTCGTCGACAACTATGCTTAAATTCGTTTCAATTTCACAACTTACTTCTAGGTTAGAATTTTACATGGGCGGTGAGAGTAAATTTTACATCAAGTACCTAAAAAAGGGAAAATTACATTGAGGTCCATACATTTAGCACAGATGACCCTAAAATTGAGCAAAGAAAATAGTCGGGTTCGGATCCTTCTCGAGAGAGCAGCCGATCGAGCCATACGTTTCATACTACCTCCTCTTCGACTATTTTACAAATATGGCCAAATTTGTCGCCATGCAAATTCTTGGATATGGGATCATCAGCATAAAGTATGATGTAGAGATATGGCCTTGACCATGTGATCGCTCGGCTTGAAATCCAAGAAAGTTCCTACTCGTTGACAGCTAAGCATAAATTCGTTTAAATTTCACCACTTACTTTTAGGTTACCATTTTACACGGTTGCGGTGGGAGCATATTTTACATCAAAGACCTAAAAAGGGAAATTTACATTGGGGTCCATACATTTAGCCCAAAGGACCGTAAAAGGAAAACTTTCTGGTTCAACTCCTTCTCGAGACATCAGCTGATCTGAGGCAAACTCTCCATACTACTTCCTCTTCGATTGTTTTCAAAATATATGGCTCAATCTGTTGGCATGCAAATTCTCTCGTATGGGGCCATCAACATAAAGTATGATGTTGATATGGCCTTGACCTTGCTCGTTTGGCTTGAAATCCAAGAATGTTCATACCCGTTGAGAAGTAAGCGTAAATTCGTTTAAATTTCACCACTTATTGGTTAGAATTTTACACGGATGGTGGGACTATATTTTAGATCAAGTACCTAAAAAAGGGAAAACTACATCGAGGTCCATACATTTAGCACAAAGGACCCTAAAACCAAACAATGAATTGAAAACAGTCGGGTACGACTCCTTGAGAGAGCAGCTGATCGAGCCATAGTCTTCATACTGCTTCCTCTTTCCCAATTTTGGATGCATGTTAGGTTTCCTAAAAGTCAATCTTTATAAAGTTCGACCAACTATATGTAAAAACATACTGACTTTTCGAATGACAAATGCATATAATATGAAAATATAGTTCTTGATGAATCTAATAACCTTGAGTTGATGTCGTACATTTAGTCAAAGTTTATTAAATTTGACTCTGACTAGAAGAAATATGCGTCCTAATTTGGGAAGGAGGGAGTATTACTTGCTTCACGGAAGAAAAAAAGGAGAGCTCCTCACTTTCGAACCAGCTTGCTCCAGGTGTACTTGGTGATTCCTCTTCCTAGGGTACGGAGGGAGCACTCCTCACTTTCGCCAGCTTGCTGCAGGTGTGCTTGGTGCTTCCTCTTCCTAGGGTATGGAGGTGGAGTAGTGCGGAGTAGGTAGGCTGGTCAGATCATAATGCTGAGCATCCAATGCGATGGGATGTTTCTGTTTTTTTTGCTGGCCAGATCAACCAATTTCTTGTCCAGCACTTACGTACTAGTACTCGTACTTATACTAGTAGTACTGCGAATGGTGATCTTTTGAATATCCTCCCCCCAGATGTTTGTGAAGGAAGTAAAAATTTCGAAACTGGGAAAGTTTGAATTGATACTCTATTGTACTACTACTTTAGTAGTAATACTTTTTGCCACCAAGGACCAAAATGGTTCCCACCGATGCAGCTGATGAACATGCCAGACATAGACATGGAGCTGCCGACACAAGGCAGGTTGTCGATCGACGCGCGTGCACAGCGCCACTTTGTGGAGGAGGGAGAGATCAGTCGGCGGGGGTGTGGGGGTGGTGATGGGAGAGTGGAGAGAGAAAACACATTTTGTTTTGCGTGCATATATATTGTGGTCCTGAAATTTACTCTACTCATTATACCCTGTACCTCATGTCAGGAACCCATCCCAGCTTTGCTCTGACATCGCGTCGCCTTCAAATCCTCCTCTTCGCAGCACTCTCGCTGCCTCCTTTGTGCTCATATAGTCTCTTCTCGCTCATTATTTTTTAATAGAAAAAGGAAATACAATTTTCTTACTTTCTTTTCAGAAAATAAATTCCTTTCAGTTGGAAAAATGAAATTGATTATTTTTTGTTTTTAATATCTTCGATTGTTTTCAAAAGATGGCCAAACTTGTCAGCATGCAAATTCTTGGACATGGGATCATAAGCATAAAGTACATTCTACATAAAGGACCTAAAAAGGGAAAATTACATCGAGGTCCATACATTTAGCACAAAGGACCCTAAAATTGAGCAAAGAAAACAGTCAGGTTCGGCTCCTTCTCGAGAGAGCAGCTGCTCGAGCCATACTCTTCATACTACTTCCTCTTCGATTGTTTTCAAAATATGGCCAAATCTGTCGCCATGCAAATTCTTGAATATGGGATCATCAAAATAAAGTATGATGTAGATATATGGCCTTGACCTCGTCGTTGTTCGGCTTGAAAATCCAAGATTTTTTCATACTTGTTGACAACTATGCTTAAATTCATTGAAATTTCATCACTTAATTTTAGGTTAGCATTTTACACGGTCGGTGGGAGTACATTCTACATCAAAGACCTAAAAAAGGGTGAAATTACATCAATGTCCATACATTTAGCACAAAGGACCCTAAAACTGAGCAAAGAAAACAATCGGGTTCGGCTCCTTCTCAAGAGAGCAGTTGATCGAGCCATACTCTTGATACTACTTTATCTTCGATTGTTTTCACAATATGGCCAAATCTATCGCCATGGAATTTCTTGGATACTCGATCATCAGAATAAAGTATGATGCAGAGATATAGCCTCGACCTTGTGGTCGTTCGGCTCAAAATCAAAGAATGTCCATACTCGTTGACAACTATAAGCTGAAATTCGTTTAAATTTCACCACTTACTTTTAGGTTAGAATTTTACATGATCGATGGGAGTACATTTTACAACAAGGACCTAAAAAGGGGGAAAATTGCATGGAGGTCCATACATTTAGCACAAAGGACCCTAATATTAAGCAAGCAAAACAGTAGGTATCAGTTCGTTCTCGAGAGAGTAGCTGATTGAGCCACACTCTTCATACTACTTCATCTTCGATTGTTTTCAAAATATGGCCAAATTTGTCGATATGCAAATTCTTGAATATGGGATCATTACCATAAAGTATGATGTAGATATGGCCTTGATCTTGGTCGTTTGTCTTGAAATACAAGAATGGTTCGTACCCATTGACAACTAAGCTTAAATTCGTTTAAATTCACCACTTACTTTTACGTTAGAACTTTACACGGACAATCGGAGTACATTTTACATCAAGGACCTCAAAAAAGCAAAAATTACGTCGAGGTCCATACATTTAGCATAAAGGACCCTAAAAGGAAAAATTTCCGGTTCGCCTCCTTCTCGAGGGATCAGCTGATCTAAGCAAAACTCTTGATACTACTTCCTCTTTGATTGTTTTCAAAATATAGCCAAATTTGTTGCCATGCAAATTCTCTCATATGAGATCATCAACATAATGTATGATGGGTGATATATATGGCCTTGACCTTGGTCGTTCGGCTTGAAATCCAATAATGGTCATACTCGTCGACCAGTAAACTAAAAAATCGTCGAAATTTCATCACTTACACTTTAGACGTAAAAAGGGGGAAAATTGCATCAAGGTCTACACATTTAGCACAAAGGACCCTAAAATTAAACAAGGAAAACAGTCGGGTCCGTCTCCTTCTCATGAGAGTAGATGATCGAGCCATACTCTTCAGACTACTTCATCTTCAATTGTTTTCAAAATATGGCCAAATTTGTCGGCATGCAAATTCTTGGATATGGGATCATGACCATAAAGTATGATGTAGATATGGCCTTGACCTTGGTGGTTCGTCTTGAAATTGAAGAATGGTTCATACTCGTTGACAACTAAGCTCAAATTCCTTTAAATTTCACCACTTACTTTTAGGTTAGAACTTTACACGGTCGACCGGAGTACATTTTACATCAGGAACCTCAAAATAGCAAAAATTACATCGAGGTCCATACATTTAGCATAAAGGGACCTAAAGGGAAAAAAATCCAGTTCGACTCCTTCTCGAGAGATCATCTGATCTGAGCCAAACTCTTAATACTACTTTCTCTTTGATTGTTTCCAAAACATGGCCAAATTTGTTGCCATGCACAATCTCTAACATGGGATCATGAGCATAAAGTATGATGTTGATATGGCCTTGACGACCGTGGTCATTTGGCTTGAAATCCAAGAATGTTCATACTCGTTGACAAGTAAGCTTAAAATAATCCAATAAATTTCACCACTTACACTTCTAGACCTAAAAAGGAGGTAAATTACATCGAGGTCCATACATTTAGCACAAAGGACACTAAAATCAAGCAAGGAAAAGAGTCGGGTCCGGCTCCTCACGAGAGTAGCTGATCGAGCCATACTCTTCATACTACTTCCTCTTTGATTTTTTTAAAATATGGCCAAATCTGTAATGATGCAAATTCTTTGATATGGGATCATCAACATAACGTATGATGTAGAGATATGGCCTTGACCTTGTGGTCGTTCGGCTTGAAATCTAAGAAAGTTCATACTCGTAGACAACTAATCTTAAATTCATTAAAATTTCACCACTTACTTTTAGGTTAGCATTTTACATGGCTGGTGGGAGCATATTTTACATCAAGGACCTAAAAAAGGGGGAAATTACATTGATGTCCATACATTTAGCATAAAGGACCCTAAAAGCAAAACCTTTTGTTGCATTGGTTTGGGTCCTTCTCGAGAGATTATTAGCTGATCTGAGCCAAACTCTTCATACTACTTCCTCTTTGATTGTTTTCAAAATAATATGGATAAATCTGTTGCCATGCAAATTCTCTTATATGGGGTCATCAGCATAAAGTATGATGTTGATATGGCATTGACCTTGGTCATTCGTCTTGAAATTCAAGAATTTTTCGTACTCGTCGACAACTATGCTTAAATTTGTTTCAATTTCACCACTTACTTCTAGGTTAGAATTTTACACGGGCGATGGGAGTACATTTTACATCAAGTACCTAAAAAAGGGAAAATTACATTGAGGTCCATACATTTAGCACAAATGACTCTAAAATTGAGCAAAGAAAATAGTCGGGTTTGGATCCTTCTCGAGAGAGAAGCCGATCGAGCCATACGTTTCATACTACCTCCTCTTCGACTATTTTACAAATATGGCCAAATTTGTTGCCATGCAAATTCTTGGTTATGGGATCATCAGCATAAAGTATGATATAGAGATATGGCCTTGACCATGTGGTCGTTCGGCTTGAAATCCAAGAAAGTTCCTACTTGTTGACAGCTAATCTTAAATTCGTTTAAATTTCACCACTTACTTTTAGGTTAGCATTTTACACGGTCGTGGTGGGAGGATATTTTACATCAAAGACCTAAAAAGGGAAAATTACATTGGGATCCACACATTTAGCCCAAAGTACCATAAAGGGAAAACTTTCTGGTTCGGCTCCTTCTCGAGACATCTACTGATCTAAGCCAAATTCTTCATACTACTTCCTCTTCGATCGTTTTCAAAATATATGACCCAATCTGTTGGCATGCAAATTCTCTCGTATGGGGCCATCAACATAAAGTATGATGTTGATATGCCCTTGACCTTGGTCGTTTGGCTTGAAATCCAAGAATGTTCATACCCGTTGAGAAGTAAGCTTAAATTCGTTCAAATTTCACCTCTTACACTTATTGGTTAGAATTTTACACGGATGGTGGGACTACATTTTAGATCAAGGACCTAAAAAAAGGAAAACTACATCGAGGTCCATACATTTAGCACAAAGGACCCTAAAACCAATCAAGGAAATTGAAAACAGTCGGGTACGACTCCTCGAGAGAGCAGCTGATCGAGCCATACTCTTCATACCGCTTCCTCTTTCCCAATTTTGGACGCATATTAGGTTTGGTCAAAGTCAATCTTTATAAAGTTTGACCAACTATATGTAAAAACATACTGACTTTTCTAATGACAAATGCATATAATATGAAAATATAGTTCATGATGATTCTAATAACATTGAGTTGATGTCGTACATTTAGTGAAAGTTTATTAAACTTGACTATGACCAGAAGTAATATGCGTCCTAATTTGGGAAGGCAGGAGTACTACTTGCATCATGGAAGAAAAAGAAGGAGCGCTCCTCACTTTTGAACCAGCTTGCTGTGGGTGTGCTTGGTGCTTCCTCTTCCTAGGGTACGGAGGGAGTGCTCCTCACTTTCGAACCAGCTTGCTGCGAATGTGATTGGTGCTTCCTCTTCCTAGGGTACAGAGGGGGAGTAGTGCGGAGTAGGTAGGCTGGTCAGATCATAATGGTGAGCATCCAATGCGATGGGACGTTTTTTGTTTTTTTGCTAGCCAGATCAACCAATCTCTTGTCCAACACTTAAGTACTAGTACTTGTACTTGTACTAGTAGTACTGCGAATGGTGATCTTTTGAATATCCTTCCTCCCCCCGAATGTTTGTGAAGGAAGTGAAAATTTTGAAACCGGGAAAGTTTGAATTGCTACTCTATTGTACTACTACTGTATAGTAATACTTTTTGCTGACAAGGAACAAAATGGTTCCCACCAACGCAGCTGACGAACACGCCAGACACAGACACGGAGCCGCCGAAACAAGACAGGTTGTCGGTCGACGCGCATTCGTAGCGCCACTTTGTGGAGGAGGGAGAGATCAGCCGGCGGGGGTGTGGGGGTGGTGATGGGGGAGTGAAGGAGAGAGAAAACACATTTTGTTTTGCGTACATATATATTGTGGTCCTGAAATTTACTCTACTCACTGTACCAGGTACCTCGTGTCAGGAACCCATCCTAGCTTTGCTCTGACATCGCATCGCCTTCAAATCCTCCTCTTCGCAGCTCTCTCGCTGCCTCCTCTGTGCTCATATAGTCTCTTCTCGCTCTTTATTTTTTTAATAAAAAAAGGAAATAAATTCTTCTTATTTGCTTTTTAGAAAATAAATTCATGTCACTTGGAAAAATGAAATTGATTATTTTTTGTTTTTAATATCTTCGATTGTTTTCAAAAGATGGCCAAATTTGTCGGCATGCAAATTCTTGGATATGGGATCATAAGCATAAAGTACATTCTACATAAAGGACCTGAAAAAAGGGAAAATTACACCGAGGTCCATATATTTAGCACAAAGGACCCTAAAATTGAGCAAAGAAAACTGTCGGGTTCTGCTGCTTCTCGAGAGAGCAGCTGGTCGAGCCATACTCTTCATACTACTTCCTCTTCGATTGTTTTCAAGATATGGCCAAATCTGTCACCATGCAAATTCTTGAATATGGATTCATCAACATAAAGTACGATGTAGAGATATGGCCTTGACCTCGTGGTCGTTCGGCTTGAAAATCCAAGATTTTTTCATACTTGTTGACAACTATGCTTAAATTCGTTGAAATTTCATCACTTACTTTTAGGTTAGCATTTTACACAATTGGTGGGAGGACATTATACATCAAAGACATAAAAAAGGGGGAAATTACATCGAGGTCCATACATTTAGCACAAAGGACCCTAAAATTCAGTAAAGAAAACAATCGGGTTCGACTCCTTATCAAGAGAGCAGTTGATCAAGTCATACTCTTAATACTACTTTCTCTTTGATTGTTTTCACAATATGGCCAAATCTATCGCCATGCAATTTCTTGGATACTCGATCATCAGAATAAAGTATGATGTAGAGATATAGCCTCGACCTTGTGGTCATTCAGCTTGAAATCAAAGAATGTCCCGACTCATTGACAACTATAAGCTGAAATTCATTTAAATTTCACCACTTACTTTTAGGTTAGAATTTTACATGGTCGATGGGAGTACATTTTACAACAAGGAACTAAAAGGGGGAAATTACATCGAGGTCCATACATTTAGCAAAATGGACCCTAATATTAAGCAAGCAAAATAGTAGGGTTCGGTTCCTTCTCGAGAGAGTAGCTGATCAAGCCACACTCTTCATACTACTTCATCTTCGATTGCTTTCAAAATATGGCCAAATTTGTCGATATGCAAATTCTTGAATATGGGATCATCATCATAAAGTATGATGTAGATATGGCCTTGACCTTGTTCGTTCGTCTTGAAATCCAAGAATGGTTCGTACCCGTTGACAACTAAGCTTAAATTCATTTAAATTTCACCACTTACTTTTAGGTTAGAACTTTACACGGTTAATCGGAGTACATTTTAAATTAGGGACCTCAAAAAAGCAAAACTTACGTCGAGGTCCATACATTTAGCATAAAGGACCCTAAATTGAAAAATTTATGGTCCGGCTCCTTCTCGAGAGATTAGCTGATATGAGCCAAACTCTTGATACTACTTCCTATTCGATTGTTTTCAAAATATGGCCAAATTTTTTGCCATGCAAATTCTCTCATATGGGATCATCAACATAATGTATGATGGTTGATATATATGGCTTTGACCTTGGTCGTTCGGCTTGAAATCCAATAATGGTCATACTCGTTGACCAGTAAGGTAAAAAATCATCGAAATTTAACCACTTACACTTTTAGGTTAGAATTTTACACGGGCATGGAAGTACATTATACATCAAGGACATAAAAAGGGATAATTACGTCAAGGTCCATACCTTTAGCACAAAGGACCCTAAAATTAAGCAAGGAAAACAGCCGGGATCGGCTCCTTCTCGAGAGTGTAGCGGATCAAGCCATACTCTTCATACTACTTCATCTTTGATTGTTTTCAAAATATGGCACAATTTGTCGGGGTGCAAATTTTTGAATATGGGATCATTATCTTGGTCGTTCATCTTGAAATCCGAGAATGGTTCATACTCCTTGACAACTAATCTTAAATTGGTTTAAATTTCACCACTTACTTTTAGGTTAGATTTTTACACGGTTGGTGAGAGTACATTTTATAGCAGGGAAGAGAAAAAAGCAATAATTACATTGAGATCCATACATTTATCATAAATCTCCCTAAAAGGAAAAAAACTCTGGTTCGCTCCTTCTCGAGAGATCAGCTGATCTGATCCAAACTGTACACACTACTTCCTCTTTGATTGTTTTCAAAATAGGGCAATTTGTCGCCATGCAAATTCTCTCATATGGGATCATCGACATAAATTATGATGTTGATATGGCTTTGACCTTGGTCGTTCGGCTTGAAATCCAATAATGGTCATACTCGTTGACAAGTAAGCTTAAAATCGTCGAAATTTCACCCCTTACACTTTTAGGTTAGAATTTTACACGAGTGTGGAAGTACATTTGACATCAAGGACCTAAAAAAAGTGAAAATTACATCGAGGTCCATACATTTAGCACAAAGGACCCTTATATTAAGCAAGGAAAACAGTCGGGTTTGACTCCTTCTCTAGAGAGCAGCTGATCGAGCCACACTCTTCACACTACTTCATTCTTCGATTGTTTTCAAAATATGGCCAAATTTGTTGGCATACAAATTCTTGGATATGGGATCATATGCATAAAGTATGGTGTAGATATGGCTTGACCTTGGCTGTTTGTCTTGAAAATCCAAGAATATGGTTCATATTCGTTGATAACTAAGCTTAAATTCGTTTAAATTTCACCACTTACTTTTAGTTTAGAATTTTACACGGTCGGTGGGAGTACATTTTACATCAAGGATCTAAAAAGGGAAAATTACATGGAGGTTCATACATTTAGCACAAAGGACCCTACAAAGGAAAACTTTTTGTTTCGTCTCCTTATCAGAGACCAGTTGATCTGAGTCAAACTCTTCGTACTACTTCCTCTTCGATTATTTTCAAAATATGGCCAAATCTGTTACCATGCAGATTCTCTGATATGGGATCATCAGCATAAAGTATGATGTTTATATGGCCTTGACCTTGGTCGTTCGACTAAAATACAAGAATGTTCATACTCATTGACAAGTAAGCTTAAAATCGTCTAAATTTCACCACTTACGCTTTTAGGTTAGAATTTTACATGGTGTGTGGAAGTACATTTTACATCAAGTACCCAAAAAGGGAAAATTACATCAATATCCATACATTTAGCACCCCCCCCCTAAAAATAAGCAAGGAAAATAGTCGTGTATGGCTCCTTCTCGAGAGAGCAGCTTATCGAGCCATACTCTTCGTACTACTTCATCTTCAATTATTTTCAAAATATGTCCAAATCTATCGGCATACTAATTCTTGGACATGGCATCATCACCATAAAGTATGATGATATGACCTTGACCTTGGTTATTCGGCTTGAAACCCAGGAATTTTCATACTCGTTGACAACTAAGCTTAAATTTGTTCAAATTTCACAACTTACACTTTTTGGTTAGAATTTACACCATGGACCTAAAAAGGGTAAAATTACACTGAGGTCCATGAATTTAGCATAAAGGACCATAAAATTTAGCAAAGAAAACAGTCGGGTTCGTTCGGCTCCTCGAGAGAGCAGATGATCGGGCCCTACTCTTCATACTACTTCCTCTTCGATTTACAAGAAAGATTTATTGTGGAGGGAACTAGGAGTAGAGTAGTACTATTCTGAAGGGAACTAGAGCAGAGGAACATGCGTCCGTTTTCATTTTATTCAACCTCGCCTATACGCTCTATCCCCACTTCTACGCCAAACGCTAGCATTCTTCTCCTCCACAATGTCGCTTTCTGATCCTATTCACCACATAGTATGAGAGTGTTTGTTCTTCTCCCTGTCCCGCATGCCGCCATCGATCTTCCCTCTTTTCCAGAAAACCAAATCAAGCCACTATCCCAACTTCCATCAGCTCCCTTGCGATGGCAGGACCAAGCAAGGACAGTGATGATTCTGAATTATTCTAGCATGTTTTCACTGAAGGCCCGCTTGAAGAAGTCATAACTAGATGTGACGTCATCACCGCTGTGAGCCTTGCCGGTTTGTCCAAATATCTTCTTGACTCGGAAAATATAGTGCAACTTTACATTCTTCTCAGCCGTTTGGCCTCCCCTATGTTCTTCATTCTCACCCGACTAAGAACCCTTGGGAATGCAATGAGTACTTCGAGGGCAAGGGAACAACATGCAAGCTGACGCTGCTGGACAGATTTTCCTGCGATGTTGTGTTCCTGAATTGTATGGGTAAGCAGTGGGTAGGTGCCAATGGAGATTGGATCACCATTGTTGGGTCCGAGTGCAAGTGGGAGCTTGTCAATGTGTATACCCATCAACGCGTTCCTCTCCCACAAGTCAATGAGTTTGTACCCACCAATGCTCTGTTTACATTCATGCATAATGATTGCCCTCTTCTCTTCCAGTAGATTCTTATTTGCAGATCTCCCACAAGTACAGCTGATTATTTAGATTTCTCTCTTGTCGCTATCTTCGACTACTCAATTGCTACCCTTTATGGCGATGAGTATGCATGGACAGTTCTTGAGAACCAGTTCCAATGCTATTTCAGATACATCGATGCACTTAACCACAAGGGTCTGGTGTTTGCAGCCATTGAGAGTGGCAGTGTTTATGTTTGGAATCATCTGTATTTTGGTAAGTTTGATCCATTCCTGTTGTAAAAACTAGCTTAAGTTTTAATGGATGTAAACTAGTGTTGGCTGATTTGGCCGTCATTTCTTTTTGTAGGTCCTATTCTGCTCTCGTCACCACTTGTCGCGCATCTCGAGGAGGGAAACCCTGATGCCATAGATGATGACAAGCACAAACCTGGTTTATGGTTCTTAGCAATATCTGCAGTTAAATCTCGCCTTCTTCTTATCCATACCATGGGCGTTACTGATGAGGAGTTTTATGGTGGTACTTATTATTGTCATGGCAATCATGTTGCTGATCATAGTGTTGATCGCTGCGGTCGCACTTGTGGCACCTATGCTACTAGGTTTGGCTGCAAGGTGTACTGAAAGGACAGTGCTTACTTGTATCCACCTAATCCATGGATAGAGATTGCTAACTTGGGAGCATATTCCCTTTTCCTTGGATTGAACTATCCGATTAATATTGCGGTAGGCGGTGCAGATGTTGCCCTAGGATATCTGACGAGAAGCAACTGTGTCTACACCTCCCACCATGCAATAGGACTTGGATATACGTCGTTTCCTGAAATATGCTGCTTCAGTCTAAATACCGAAGAAGCAGTTGTTGATTTCTCAACCAACATTGCATGGAAATCTCCGGAGACTCCATTATGGTTCATCCCGAGCATCACCAATGCCCACGACTGGAATCAAACTACCGTAAATAATCGTAATACTATGTAATAGGATAGCTCAGTTTAGATCAAGTGCAGTAGATGGTCTTGCTTTTCTTTTGTAACTTGGCCTTGTCATAAACTCATAATGTAGACAAGGCTTTGGGAATTTTAAGTTTCCTATGGAGGTCACACACAAGCATTAATGCGAGAAGGAGGCATGCACACAAAAGCAGACTTGATCGTCAGGTTTGTTTCTTCCAATGATGAGTGTTCGGAGAAAAGGGAAAACTGAATCTGTCACTTTGAAATGCTGCTGAATATGTCCAAGTGACGCTGACATGGGTATACCCTAAAGGTACTCGAGCTTGGTATATACGGTCCAAATACATACAGGCCCACGGTGTCGCCAAGGCCCGGATAGAGGGACTCGAGTAACCTACGGACTCTCGATTGCTTGAAGAACAAGAAGAAGCAAAAGATAGAAAGATTAAAGGGAAGGACACATGCAACCCTAGTTTCCACAACCTTCGCCAGATTACATCCGCACCATTGTAACTTTCGACTCCCTCAATAATTCCACGAGCAGACAAGCAGGAGTAGGGACCTCTACGAGGCCTGAATCTGGGTAAATCCTTTGTCCCCTGTGTGCTTGTTTGCTAGCCGATAGATGTCTCCAGTGATCCCTCCTTCTCCAAAACCCAAGTCCATAACAATGGGCATTGACGAGGTAAACCCTCGTCAATTGCCGCCGTTTGTGGGAATTGGGAGTGCTGATGTTGCGGCTTCTTTGGCCCCATCAACTGCGATCTACAACTCTGCAACTGCGGAGATTCGTCAGCTCTTCGGCGCCTTCGACTTCACCGTCCACACACCGGCCACCCGCCCGGCCTTCGAGTCTGTGGGCGATGGAGTCAGCCTGGCGATTGGGAGCTTCCGCTTCCAAGTTGGTCAGATGGGCACGCTTCGTATGCCTGATCAGCCGACAACACCGGCGATTGCCCCGGCATCATGGTTCCCTCCATCGATCGGCACCCTTAGCAAGCTCAACGCTCCGGTGGCAGTTGAGAACACGGTCAGCGACAGCAGTCGCGACTCCGATCTAAGCGATCTGGCCACTGAAGATGGAACCTACGGTTCCAGATCTGAAAGTTGTGGAAGCAACAGCTTCCCTAATCACTTCATGTGTGCCGTCATCAACGCAGGCGACACCTCCGCCAATCGTGGCAACGGTGGTAACACCGGCAACGGCACCGATCCGCCCAATCGTGGCAACGGTGGTAACACCGGCAACGGCACCGATCCACCCAACGCCGGCAACGGTGGCAACGGCGGTAACGGTGGCAACGGAGGAGCAGTCAAACCTCCTGGCATGATCAACGAGCAAACCGGCGAACGCGTCGTGATCAGGCTCAACGAGCAAGAGTGGGATCGCTACCGCGAAGCCCTACGAGGTGCACCTCTACCCTTCGGGTCCCCGCAGGAACTGATGATGGGCTACCACTGGCTCCTAAAAGAGGAATTCAAGCGCCAAAAACAAGCAATCGCGCAACTTGAGGCGCGTAAAAAGGCAGCAGACGAATCAAGCCTTCGCCGTGCTAGGCTCTCCTCCTATGGAGGATCCTCCTCAAGAGGCAACGAGTACCTCGCCAAGAAGAGGCAGTCGCAGATGGCTCACCTCACCGAACAAGAGCGCATAGAGGCCACGAAAGTCCTCGACTTCGGCTCTATGACAGTCGACACGAGAGGCAACGTGGTTCCCAGGACACCGCAAGCCGCGGTGACAGCAGCCACCATGTACCTCCTTAATAACCAGCCACCAGCTGGAGATCCCCAAACGGCCATGCACCGATCTACGATCGCGGGCCTAGGGCTAATCGAGGCCGCCCTCGACAAGGAGCCGGTACCAGACCCAAAAAAGGGCAAAGCGCTAGCAAAGCGCTACTCCTCGCCCTCGTCCAGCGATGACAGTCACGACCTGTCTCGACGCCGCCGCTCACGACGACACGATCGCAAGTACGATGCGCGCAACGACCTCACACAACGCAAGATCGACAAGTCAAGGGAACGACGTGCTCGGTCGACTGACTCGGAAGAGGAAGATGGGGAGCTCTGTGGCGCCAGATGCTTCAGTAGAGCCATTAGGCAGAAACGAATGCATAAAGGGTTTAAACTCCCATCGGAGAACCCAAAATTCGATGGTCTACAGGACCCTAAGATCTGGCTGGAGGACCACATCTCCTCCATCAGGCTACACGGAGGTAGTCGAAGTACTGCCATGCAATGCTTGTAGCTACAGCTACAGGGCGCCACCCGGGCATGGCTCAATAACCTACCACGCGGATCTATTCGCAGTTGGAATGAGCTGGTCTACAGCTTCGTGCCCAACTTTAAGGGCACGTACAAACGGCCCGCCTCAATCGAAGAACTGAGATGCTGCCAGCAAAGATCTAGCGAATCGCTGCGCTCTTACATCCAAAGGTGGTCCATCATCAAAAACTCCGCGGAGAACATCTCGGAAGACCGCGCAATTGATGCATTCAACGGTGGTGTCCTCCGCATGGAACTCAGGGAGGAGCTAGGCCGCTCAAAGCCCCAGACCATCGACCACCTGATGGAGATCGCGAATCGGTGGGCCGATGTAGAAGATTCGATGAAGAATCGCGTTCACTCCGACGAGGAGGCAGAACTCGAACGCAAACGCGATCGCCAGGGCAAGCGTCGCATGCGCGTCTACAACGATCGCGATGACATCAACATGGTCGTAGCCGGCTACGCTGATAGACGCGACGATAATCGCAACAGCGGATACCGCAGCGGCGGGTACTGCGACTCCGGGAAAACTACGCAAGTATGGCAACGCCGCACTCGCGATGAGGCACCCATGACCTCCATCGAGGACAAACTGTCCGGGCCATGCACGGTTTTCTTCTACATCGACAAGCATGATGGCAAGAGAAAGTCCAGCCACCTCCTCAAGGACTGCCGCGAGTTCCTCAAGCTACACGAAGGATTGGTTCGAATGAACCGCAACACAGTCGAAAGAGGCTACGGAGCTGCTCCAGGCGCCATGGCACATGGCGCACCACCACCACCACCCGGGCCACCCCCGAACAGAGCTGCACCGGACCAGCACCACGGAGGCGAACCGTACCCACGGGCCATGGGTACCATGATGATCCAAAAGGGGCGCCCCTCCAACAGGGTGCAGAAGGCCATAACTCGCCAAGTCAACTTGGCCACGCGCTCGCCACCATCCACCACTGAGTACCTCAGTGGCAGCGAGTCATGCATTACCTTCGACAAACACGACCACCCGCCTCAAGTACCTCGCCCGGGTCATTGCCCCCTCGTACTCGAGGCGCAAATTGGAGGCTTCGACATGAGTTGCGTCTTCATGGATGGCGAAAGCGGCATCAACCTCATATTCGTGAGTACCTTGCGAGCAATGAGGATCCCTCTAACCTTCTTGGAGGCATCGGACACAACGTTCCATGGCATCGTCCCAGGGAAAGGCGTATACCCCTTGGGAAAAATCAACCTCGACGTCACCTTTGGCACGCCGAAGAAATTCCGGCACGAGCGCATCGACTTTGAGGTCGTCGACTGGCCCTCACAATACCATTGCATTCTTGGGCGCGTCGCATTCGTCAGGTTCATGGCAGTACCCCACTACGCCTACCTGCAGATGAAAATGCCAGGTCCCAACGGCATCATAACGATCAACGGGAATTTTGAGCAATCTAACGCTTGCGACAGGGAATTCAATAGAATCTCCTAGTATTTCGGCATGCAGGAGGAACTCGCAAGACTGAAAGAGACGACAGACAACAGTCTGCCTCCCTTGAGTAGGCCAAGCTCACCTGATCTCTCCTTCGACTCATCCATGCACACAAAGAAGGTGCAGGTCCATCCATCGGATCCCGCCAAGACGGCCCTCATCGCCAACAAGTTGAGTCTCGCATAGGAACTCGCGCTCGTCGAATTCCTCCGTGAGCACTGGGAAATTTTTGCCTAGTGTCCTGCGGACATGCCAGGAGTTCCCAGGGAATTCACCGAGCATGCACTCAACGTCAACCCCGACACAAGGCCAGTCAAGCAAACAATCAGGCGACTGTCTGAGCCACGAGCGTAGGCAGTCGGAATGGAGATCAACAGACTCCTCGAGGCCAAGTTCATACGCGAGATCAAGGAAAGCACTTGGCTCGCCAATACGGTGCTGGTACCAAAAAAGGACACAGACATCCTCTGGATGTGTGTGGACTTCACTTCTTTAAACAAGCACTACCCAAAAGATCACTTCCCGCTGCCACGGATCGACCAGATCATCGACTCCACCGCGGGATGCGAGCGCCTCTGCTTCCTCGATGCCTACTCAGGCTATAACCAAATTCGAATGAAGGAGGAAGATCAGGAGAAAACAGCGTTTACAACGCCCTTTGGTTTGTTCTGCTACAACACAATGCCCTTCGGGCTAAAAAACACGGGAGCCACCTACCAGCGATGCATGAAGGCTTGCCTCAAGGAACAACTAGGTCGCAACATCCAAGTCTATGTCGACGACATAGTAATCAAGACCAAGGAGGAAGCCTCTCTAATCGATGATTTGCGCGAAACCTCCGCCAACCTCGATCGCTACCGGATAAAGCTCAATCCGGACAAATGCGCCTTCGGCGTACCATCTGGGAAGCTACTCGGATACCTCATCTCCGCGAAGGGAATCGAGGCGAACCCAAAGAAGATAAAAGCCATACTGGCCATGGAGAAGCCGAAGAACATAAGAGGCGTCCAGCAACTGGCCGGACGAATCGTGGCCCTCAGTCAATTTATCAGTCGGATGGGTGAAAAGGCACTGCCCTTCTACTAGCTCCTCCGCAAAGCCGAAAAAATCGAGTGGACCAATGAAGCACAAGAAGCATTCAAAGATCTCAAGCGCTTGCTATCCACCTCGCCAGTACTGGTGACTCCACGAGAAAGGGAACCACTGTTGCTGTACATCTCTGCCACCAACCAGGTGGTCAGCACAGTGCTTGTCGTCGAGCGAGCCGAGAAAAACAAAGTCCACGGCGTACAACGCCCGGTATACTACCTCAGCGAGGTCCTCACGCCAACAAAACAGCGGTACCCGCACTACCAAAAGCTGGCGTACGGCGTCTTTATGACCGCCCGGCGACTGCGCCACTACTTCCAGGAACACCCAATCGTGGTAGTAAACGACGCCACGTTGGGGCATATCCTCAATAACCCCGACGCCATGGGGCGAGTCGCGCTTTGGGGAATAGAGCTGTCTCCATGAGACATCACATACGAAAAACGCGACGCCATCAAGTCGCAAGTGCTCCCTGACTTTCTCGTGCACTGGATGGAGAACCAACTCCCAGACAAGCCAGATATGTCCTACCTCTGGACAATGCACTTCGATGGGTCATATTGACATCACCTCAAGGGGACAAGCTGAAATATATCCTGCGAATGCAGTTCACAGCCTCAAACAACGAGGCTGAATACGAGGCCCTGTTGCATGGGATGAGGATGGCAAAAGCCTGTGGCGCCAAAAGGCTCATCATATATGGCGACTCCAAGTTGGTCGTCAACCAAACAATGCACGAGTGCGACGCCCTGAACGATAACATGATCGCGTATCGCGACCTCTATGATACACTCGAAGGAGACTTTGATGGTTGCGAGCTACAATGCATAGGTCGCGAAAGCAACAAGGAGGCGGACACACTCGCCAACATAGGCTCTACCTGCGCCCCCATACCACCTGGGGTATTTCTCGAGCGCATATGCGAATGCTCCATCAAGCCAAAGGCCGCAGAGAAGAAAACAAGCGCAGCAACGGACTCGGGGGCTACACCACCCAATGAGCCAATGGCAGTCGATGACTTGGAGATGGACACAGGAATCGAGGGACCAATGAGCATCATGATGATCGAGCAATCTTGGACGCAGCCGTACATTACGTACCTCCTCAGCAAGAGACTACCGGACGATCCGACAGATGCACGGCACATCGCGTGGCGCTCCAATGCATTCGCCATTCTCAACGGCGAACTGTATAAACGCAGCATCACAGGAGTGCTACAACGATGCGTCTCCATGGCTGACGGAAGAGCAATACTCCTCGACATCCATGAAGGGACCTGCGGGCACCACGCAGGCAGTCGCGCCCTCGTCGCCAAAGCTCCACGAGCTGGATTTTACTGGCCCACGGCCATGCGCGACGCCAAGGACACTGTCCAAAAATGCAATGCTTGCCAGCGATTCGCGGACAAGCCACATGCACCAGGCACAGAGTTACGGCCTATTCCATTGGCCAGGCCCTTTGCACAATGGGGGCTTGATATGGTTGGCAAGCTGCCAAGATCCTCGCGCGGAGGCTACGTCTACCTCTTGGTGGCAGTCGACAAATTCACCAAGTGGATCGAGGCCATGCTAATGACCAACCAATCAGGGCACAGCGTAGTCAAGTTCTTCGAGTCCATCGTCTACCGCTTCGGCATGCCACACAGCATTATTACCGACAACGGGACGAACTTCACATCCAAGGATTTCCACGAATTCTGCGAGAACTTGGGGATCAACATCAGCTATGCCTCAGTAGGGCATCCACAGACCAACGGTCAGGTGGAAAATGCAAATAGGCTCGTCTGCAGCGGCATCAAGAAGCGACTCCTGCGACCACTCGAACAAGCGGCGGGTTGCTGGCCAGATGAGCTGCAATCCGTACTCTGGAGTCTACGTACAACTCCAAACAACGCCACGGGCTACACGCTATTCTTTATGGTGCACGGAGCAGAAGCAGTACTACCTGCCGAGGTACGGTACAAAGCGCCGTGCGTGGTTGCTTATAGCGAACAAGAGTCATCCCTCGCACTCGAGGATTCCGTTGACCTCCTTGACGAAGCAAGGGAAATCATCGCGAAAAGATCAACGATCTACCAGCAGAACCTGCGCAACTACCACAGTAGAAGGCTTCGCCCCAGATCCTTCGTCGAAGGTGACTTGGTCCTGCGACTGAAGCAGCAGGGGCATCTCAAGCTCGAGTCCCCCTGGGAAGGACCGTACGTGATTACAGAAGTAATATCAGGTGGCACCTATCGCCTTAAAGACCTAGAGACAGGAGTCGCATACTCCAACCCTTGGAACGTCGCACAACTACGACACTTCTACCCCTAGTAGTTTTACTTTTTACATCGCAAACAGGGCTACTCAGCCAAGGCTACTTAGCCGCACATTGTACCTCGCACTGTTCTTCGAATAAATAAAAGCTAAGTGCCCCAAAACTCCGTGTTCTCCTTTACTTTGTCAATTTTTATACTCGGGGGCTGCGCCACCCATACGTCTGTTCTTCGAACCAGTAACGCGATATCCTGAGTAGCTGGCACATCAATCGAACCCCTTAATACAAACCCTACCCAGCTGCAACGCACCTGGCAGGTTGACAAGGGACCAAGGAAAAAGATGGCCAGGCTAACAAAAAGGACTCACATGGTGCAACGCAGCCCACGCTTACAAAGCTATTTGTACACATTCAACAATAAATTATCTACAAATATATATGAACTTTACAACACAAGTACACTTATGTGCAGGATACATATTTGGCTACCCTTGCAACAGAAGAACATTAGTTTGTTCCTCGAAGAAGTCGACGATCTCCTCGGCTGGGCGGTCCACCGCCTGATAGTGCGGCACCATATTCCAGGAAGATCCTGCTGGTGGCGCCGGTGGCCCAGAGGCAATGGCGGCGACATCCACGTCAGGCCTGTGCAAACGCACCATTGAGAGGGCAGCCTTGGCACCAGCCACCAACTGCTGCCTCACGCACTCGCGTACCGCGGACATATCTTGAAATTTGGTCAGGAGAGCCAGCAGGCTTGATGGAGTGTCATCCAGCGGAAACATCGCCCGATAGATGTTCTTCAAACACGACTGCGACTTCTTCAGGAAGAGCAGCACTCGCGAGGCGCGATCCTGCAGGGTCGCCAATGCAGTCGCACGATCATGATCTACCCAGAAGTATCCACTCTCCTGAAGTTGCTCCTGGGTGAGATCATGAAGGCGGATGGCAATCCTATCCCTCTCCTCCTGCGGATGGCGTGCGCTAACAACTACACGAAGCAGCATCAACAACATGAGTACAACGTACCATTGCGACTAACTACAAAGGAAAAGATGAGGATGAGCGAACTAACACTTAAACTGGTTGCCTAGCTGCGTCACCTCGCCAAGCAGATATTGCTCGTGGGCGGCGGCTTTTCAGCCTTCGACTTCCACACGTCCATGCTACCGCGGATCACGGGAAACTCACGCTCCAGTTGCTTAACGCGATCACGAAGTCGCGAAAGCAAGGACAGCTCCTCTACCCTGGAGCACGGTGGTGCCACTGTATCCTCAAGATATGGCGAGTCCCGGGTTCCCCCCAGAGGACCACTTGATGTACCCTACCAAAAAGTCAAGCCAGAGGCAAATAAGGCGACCAACTTAACACAAAGTCCAAAGTAACAGATGCATTCAGGATCAGCATAAAGTATCCACAAACACACTCGCCAGCAGGCATGTTCTCTAATCAAAAGGACAATTCATCAACTATTACAAAAAACTAACTACGGAGCAGCTGGCTTCTTCGACTTCAACGGCTTCGGGGGCTTCATCAAGTCCATGGCAGTATCAGACGCCACTGACTTTCCGCCAGCTCCTGAGGACGAAGCCTTTGCGACCTTCTTAGCACGCTGGAGCTCCTCCGAATACTTGGCAACAGTATTTATCAAGGAATGGCCATATTTGGCATAGGTAGTCGCAAAGGGAGCAAATACTACCTGCTGACCATCCGCGCCAACAGGCATCGTCTTCGACACCGCAGAGGGGTCTATCTCAACTCCGTGGGCTTGCACCATGGCAAGTGACATGGTCGCGCCAGCCACGCGGAGGGAGTTCTTGTATGTGGCAGGCACACCCTCGGCGAGTGACTCCACCAGCTCGTCCACATTGTCGACCAGCTCTGCCTTCGGCATCAACTCCTCCCGGAGGCGACTAAGGGTGACCTTGGCCTTGGACAGCGGCGCTATGGTCCTCGACTGCAGACACCGCGCCCGCCAGAGCATCATCGTGACAAAGGGCCTGCGGGTCAAAGCTCAAATTGCCAGCATCTGCACAGAAAACCCACACATGGATGAAATCTCTAGCGCCACTGACAAAACTCCAGATGCAGAGAAGGACAACAATAAAATATCTACCGGCAAAGGTACCTGAGAGGGCCTTGGCGACTGAGAACAGTTGCTCTTCGAACAACTTTTCCCTAGCCGCAAAGGAGGCACGCAGATCCTCTTCGCGCTTCTGTGCATCATTACGAGCCGCGATTGCCTCGTCGTGCCCCTTCACAGCTGCGGCTAACGTATTTTCCAAGGTGGCAACGTTGCTTAGTAAAGCATTATGCTTTGCTACATGGCAACCAAAAGTTGACTATCAGTCGACCATACCAAAAAAAAGGGAGGAGACAAAAAAGAATAAGTGTCGAACACTAACTTTCGACGACGCGGTGACGCGACTCTAGCATTGCATGCTGGTGGCCCATTGCCATCACTTGCTCCGCCACTTGCGCGGCTTCCTTTACAAGGAGTTGTCGCACAAAACAAGGGGTTCGGAAAGGGCAACAGAAAGGAAGATATACTTACATGGTTCTCTAGCGACTCCGAAGAGGTTCGCTGAACCGTTATCCGAGCAACCATTCGATGCTCCCCTACGTGAGGAGAGCTTGAAGAATTGTGCCCGGAGTGGGTCGCCGCCGGAGGAGAAGGAGCGCGCTCGACCTCTACCTTGGCCCTTGAAGCCGCGACTCCTGATTCTTTCAAAAACTCGACGTCGCCAGAAGATGACGACGCCTCTTGACTACAAGACCAAATCCACATTGAGAAAAAGGCAAACTCCAGGGCAAAACCAACAAGAAGAAAAACAGAAAAGAATGAATGACCTAGCAAACTTACCAGTTAAAGTTGTCAAGATCAAACGTGGCCGCCGCCGATTCTGACTAAGACTCCTTGGGCAATCGCATCTTCTTGCGAGAAGACGGTGCCACAGCCCTCATAGGAACGGCTGGAATTGGCGACTCCGTACCAACAGCCGTGCCTCCTAGAGTCGAAGGAGTCGATGCGTCGGAGTCCTTGCTACGCGAACGCTTGCGAGTATCCGGGCTCTCGGACTCGGGGGCTTCCTCTTCCACATCAGAAGGGACAGTCGACTTAGACTCGTCCTCTTCCAAAGCTTCACGAGGAATAATCCCCTCAGGGAGAGGAGGCATACAAGGCGACACCGCCCAATCCTGCATACAAATAGAACAAGTAAGCAAACAGAAAAGCAATCGTGAAAATAAGCTACTGCGTAGCACAACTATACCTCAGGAGGAGGATTCGAAGCATCAAGAGGAGGAACAACTGGTTCACTCGGAAGCACATCCTTGACAGTGAACTTCGTGACCAGTCGAATCCTCTTATCCACCTCACTCGCGGACATGCCATCGGCAGACACGCGAGTGGCATCGTCAGTGCCACTCCATTGAAACATGGGATGGACTCTAGCTTGGAGAGGCTGGACGCGACGGCGCAGCCAAGTTCTGATAAGAGCGCAGCCTCCCTCTTCTGTGCCTATGCGACTTTCGAGGTCGCAGACGCGCTGATACAACACGTCCGTCTCCGCGAGTTTGCCAGGCATAACTACGTTCTTCCAAGAACGCATCTTCTTGCAGGGAGTCGCCGGATCGAAGGGCGCGAGTCCAAAGTGCTCATCTTTGGCCTTCTGATCGCGGACATAGAACCATTTGTCCCTCCATCCCTGGACGGACTTGGTAAGCTTGATGTCGAAGTAGGTGGCGGATGGGTCGACATGGATGCCGCAACCACCTACGTCATAAACTAAAGAGCCAGATGCGGACTGACGCTTCAATTTAAACAAGCGCTTGAAAAGACCAAAGTGTGGCTCGATTCCGAGCCAGCACTCGCAAAGGGTGATGAAGCAGGTGATATGGAGAATCGAATTTGGGGACAGCTGATGGAGCTGGAGCCCGTAGAAGCAAAGAAGACCCCTAAGAAAGGGGTGGAGAGGCAAGGAGAGACCGCGAATGACGAATGCGAGAAACATCACTCGAAAGCCAGCGGGAGGACCAGGAATGGTCTCACCGCTGGGGACGCGCACATCGGTGACTGCCGCAGAGATAACTCCATCCTGGCGAAGAAGACGGAGATCCGACGCCTTGATAATGGAGGGGCGCCATGCACCATTGGTCACGCGAGTGCCCGCGACCTTCTTCTTCACGCCGGCGGCGGCGCTGGTGCCCGCAGCAGCGGAGCCACCCTTCTTCTTCGTCGCGGCGACGGTGGCCGCGGAATCAGCGGCAGCACCTCCTTTCTTTTTCCCCATTGCGCGGCGGCGATGAGAGCGCAGAAAGTAGCTTGGAAACGAGCGAAGGTGGTCCAGCGCCATGGAGGAGATGAGCGCAGGGAAAAGCAGAAGAACAGCAGCAATGGCGATGGTAGCAAGGAAGAAAGAGCGCAGATGGAAAACTACCGCCACAACACCGCTACTTAAACCCTGGGAGATGCAATCCAACGGCTGACAAAAACCCTATTGGACACGTGGCACGCATCGTGTTGGACACGTGGAGAAGAGGAAGCGCGAACCGTCCCCCCACTTCTACCATTACGCGCGGAAATCAAGGAGGTGCAGTTAAAAATAAGATTACACACGCCCAGTCAAATCAAAGTCAGAAAGTGGGACCCACCATTCGTCACGTCCCGTCAAACTCGCTCATGCGGGAAACTGAGGTCATACAAGTGTCAGCACTGACGTCACCAAGGCTATGTAGTGGAAAACTTCGACTATTTTTAGTCCTTGCTGGAGTCTTCGACTCCACCAAGCACTCGGGGGCTACTCCCATAGGGACCGCTGCCCGCGCACCCTACGACTTTTTCTTTTCTTGTTGCAGGAACGTGGACAATCACAAAGCAAACCCAACCACTCGAAACACAGTTCAATTATGGACATGGGTTACTCCCATAGGGAGCGCCGGAAACAAATTCGACTGAAACAAGCAAGCAAAAGACGACAGCAGTCGCAAAAGTGTTTTAGTCCCTGCCCGAGTCTTTGGTTGAAATAAGCAAACAAAAGACGACAGCAGTCGCAAAAGTCCTTTAGTCCCTGCCTGAGTCTTCGACTCAACCAGGCACTCGGGGGCTACTCCCATAGGGAGCGCTGGTCACGCATCCTATGATTATTTGCACAAAAACTGTGTGTTGATAACATCCGCACTCGCAACCTCTCGCGACACCGCCTCACAAAATTTCGCTACAAAGAGACTACATCTCCTGGGACGCCTGAATCGTCTCCGCGATGATAAAATTCGGATGCCGCGCTTACGGCGTTAAGGTAAGACCTGAATAAGGCCTGGCAACACATTTAACTACGCACTACCAGAAATGTATCCGTGCCTACAGGCACGATGAACATGCCTTGACGGACGCGTCGAGTGCTCACACCCATATAACTGGAATTCGACTCCTGTAAGACCTCCACGGTCTGAGTCGAATTACGCCAGCACTTTTCCGGATCCGAGTCCGGGGACTCGAATTTGAGTAGATTGCGTTGTTTCACCCTAAGGTGGTTAACTGATACCGATACTTCGGTTATATCAGGCACGTATATCAACAATCCCTATGACATAAATAAAAGCAATCGAAATGTACTCATTTAGGCACTCGAAGGCTTCAAAAAGTCTCCAGTCGAATCTACGATTCCACTGGACACTCGGGGGCTACTGACATGGGTATACCCTACAGGTACTCGAGCTTGGTATATACGGTCCAAATACAAACAGGCCCATGGTGTCGCCAAGGCCCGGATAGAGGGACTCGAGTAACCTACGGACTCTCGATTGCTTGAAGAACAAGAAGAAGCAAAAGATAGAAAGATTAAAGGGAAAACCCTAACTTGTAACCGACTCGACCTGCTACCCGAGACCTAGTCTATCTATATAAAGGCTAGGAGGGGGTGGCGAGAAGGACACACGCAACCCTAGTTTCCACAACCTTCGCCAGGTTACATCTGCGCACCATTGTAACTTTCGACTCCCTCAATAATTCCACGAGCAGACAAGCAGGAGTAGGGACCTCTACGAGGCCTGATCCTGGGTAAATCCTTTGTCTCATGTGTGCTTGCTTGCTAGCCGATAGATGTCTCTAGCGCTCCCTCCTTCTCCAAAACTCAAGTCCATAACAATGGGCATTGATGAGTTAAACCCTCGTCAGACGCTGAATGTGAACTGTGAATCTGTCGATATTTTTCTTTTTTATTATGTACTGCTGCATCTTTCAAATGCTACTGAACCTATCAAAAGTTTTGTTCGATACTTGTTCAAATCGACCGGTCAAGTGCAGAATATGGTCTCGCTTTCCTTTTGAATCAGTCCTTGCTACATCTATTGAATTTCATTGTCCACATTGCTGAATCTATCAATTCTTTTGGTCACTGTCTATGTACTGCCAGAATCTGTCAAGTGCTATTGAATATGAATCGGGAATCTATCTGATATTTGTACGGTCTATTCTATACTGCTGAATCTTCCAAATGCTACTGAATCTGTCAAATGTTCTATCGTTTCTATTAGTACAATATTTTGTAGAACGAACTGTGATGTACTGGTACTTGGTTAGATGAAGTGCATCAGATTGTCTTGCTTTTCTTTTGAAACTTAGCATTGTTAAAATTATCTGGATGAGTCTTGGGCATTTTGGGTTGCCATGGGTGGTCACAGAGGCATTGACGTAAGGAGGAGGTACTCACACAGAAGCAGACTTGATCGTCAGTTTTGCTTGCTCCAATGATTGAGTCTATTTGGAGAACAGGCCAAACTGATCGTGTGCCAATTTTTTTTAGCTGGAACAAGAACTGATTCTCTCTGTATTGCTATTGAATTTCAAGCAGGAAAGCTACTGAATCTCTCAAATGTTCTTTCGTTGCTATTACTAAAGTATTTGTGCAACTAATACTGATGTACTGGTATTGTATTTCATTGTCTGTATTGCTGAATTGGTGACTTTTGAAATACTACTGAATTGGTCAAGTGCTCCCGAATATTAACTTCGAACCTGTTGATAATTTTTCTACCTTATTCTATACTGCTGAATTTTGATATGAATATCTGCCAAAAAGAATTATCGATTTTCCCCCGCCCTCGCTGAGGTCTTTGTTTCGAATCCGGTAGAGCACATCACAATGCAATTTTTATTAACCAGGAGAAGAAATCTAGTACTCCCTCCGATCCAAATTAATGTTTTCACATTTGTCTAGATTCTGACATATATAGTCATGTTGTAGTGCTAAGACACGTCTGAATCTAGTCATGTTTTAGTGGAGTAGCTCATTCGGCCCCTCTTTAGCCCAGAACATTTTAATTCAGCCTTTTCAGAGTCAGGTACTGCTGACCACAGGCCAGCGGAAATTTTAGAAAGGATCCCATGGAGCATAGCCGAGAACATATTAGTTTGGCCTTTTACGGGTCAGCGGACTGCTGAGCACAGGCCAGTGAAATTTGAGAATGAAGACCAAAGAGCACAACCTATGGAATATAACCCACGTAGAGCAATAGCCAAACTCTTTTTAATTCGGCCTTTTGGGTATTGCCCCCCACGTCTCATAATAAAAAAAACTCTGCCTACCTAAGTTTTTAAGAAAATACCCCATTATGTGGCATTTTATAAATTGAGATGCCAAGAGCACTGCCCTATTCTATTTTAAAATAGATAAACGTAAACACATAAAATATTTTAAGAAGACTAATACAGAAGTTGTAGTACTAATATAAGTTTAATGATATTTTTTCTATAAATATCTTTGTTTTATTTGGCACTCAGTTTACGTATATTTGATTTGAAGGTCTTTTGTTTGAATCCCTTTTGTGTGTGTGTGTATCTTGGATTTACATTTTTTTCTTCTAGCAATATCGCATTACGGAGAGGCTGACATCATGGACCCACCAGCGTGCAACGTTCTTGGAGTTTGTTTTGAGGGTGGGTTTAAAACAAAAGTTGAAATACTTGTACAGAGAGGCTCACATCAGGGACCCACCAGACAAAACATACAAGGCTACATCAGGGACCCTTAAGACAGAACATGATAGAGAGGTTGACATAAGGGCCCCAGCAGTAAGACCATACACGGATGCCATGGTGAAAACAGCGGACGCAGCCGAAAAAAAAGTCCATCACACACACGTTGCACTTACAGAGAACCTGACATGTCGGACCCAGCAGGCCCAAGCATAGCCCATGAAATGAGCCTATCAGCCCCAAGGATAGCCCAATACCTTTTAATTCAGCCTTTTTGTGGTCTTGCGGCCACCGACCGTAGCCCATTAAATTTAGGAGTGAGCCCATGGAATATAAGCCATGAAGAATAGGGCATCCGCCCCGAGTTAGCCCAGAATCTTTTTAATTCGTCCTTTCTGAGCATTTTTGTACCCTGAGGCTGACATCTGGGACCCAAAAAAATAGTCCAACATACACACGTTTCGTTCAAATAGAGGTTGTCAGCTGGGACCCAACATAGACATGTTTCCTGCATAGAGGTGGTTGACATCTGGGACCCAGCAAGTTTCCAAGGTCAAAATAGCGGACATGGCCAAAAAAAGTACATCATACTCACGTTTCATTTACAGAGAGGCTGATATGTGGGACCCAGCAGTGCTACCTTATACAGATGCTGCATCGAACAACATAGCCAGTTCGAAACAGGGAGGCGTGAGCGAGAAAAAAGTTCAATATGTACACGTTTCTTTTAATGATAGGCTGAAATGGGGGACCCAACAGCATGAGCAAACGACAGATTCGTCGAGCAACGCTATCTAGTTCGAAATAGGGTAGCACTAGAGAAGAAAAAAATTCCATCATACCCACGATTCTTCTAATGTGAGGCTAACATAAGGGACCCACCAGCCTGAATAAACGGCTGATGCAGTGAGCAAAGCTATGAAGTTCGGAACACGAAGGCGTGACAGAGGGTAAAAAATCCATCATACACACGTTTCTTATAATGAGAGGATGACATGTGGGGCTCAGGAGGTTGGTTAGACGGTAGATGCGTCGAGCAGTGCTATCAACTCGGAACGGGGTAGTGCTAGCGAACAAAAAAATCCATCATACACATGTTTCTTCTAATGAGAGGATGACATGTGGGGGGCAGCATCGTGATTAAACGGTAGATGCATCGAACAACACTATCAAGTTCGGAACAGGGTAGCCCGAGCAAAGGAAAAAAATCCATCATACACACGTTTCTTCTAATGAGAGGATGACATGTGGGGCTCAGGAGGTTGGTTGAACGGTAGATGCGTCGAGCAGCGCTATCAACTCGGAACGGGGTAGCGCCAATGAAGGAAAAAATTCCATCATACACACATTTCTTCTAATGAGAGGATGACATGTGGGTCCCAAGAGGTTGATTAGACGGTAGATGCATCGAGCAGCGCTATCAGCTTCAGAACAGGGTAGCGCGAGCGAAGTAAAAAAATTCCATCATACACATGATCCTTCTAATGAGAGGCTGACATATGGGACCTAGCAGCCTGACTAAACGGCAGACGCCTCGATCAATGTTATCGAGTTCAAATCAGGGAGGTGCGACCGAAAAGTATGGTCCGCTAGAAACACTGACATCCGGGACCCACAAGCCTCAAAAGACTTCGGCGAGTCAACATCGCGCGAGGAAACGAAAATCTTGCTTCTGCCACGCGCCAGCCGAGCTTCCTCCATGTTTTTAGCAGATCCTTCGTACTAGAGGGCCGCGAAACGGGAAAAAAAGTTTCCCATCAGCCACAGTCGTCCCGAGAATTTCGTCGCGGAAGACGCGCCTTCTACGACGACCATCGGGCCAATTCGTTGCGGAACGAAACTTTTCTTGTAGTGAACCAAATACAAACAGAGAAAAACCCATCCTCATACGGAGTAGTACAACTTAACGACTTATACGAGGACTCTGTGGTCTTCTCAGGCGACTTGGCAGCATCCTCTGCGGGCAACTTGGTTGCATCCTTCCAGTACAATCGCCAAGTAGTAACTTGTGGATGTTCGGCAGCACACCACTATGCACGATGGTAACGTCGGCCAGCAACTTACTGAGCTTCTCATCACTCATGAAGTCGAGAATCACGTGCCTCATGATGATGTGGGTCTTATTGTTGTCCTTCGCGGTTTGCCCGTCAAGCTTTAGCACCTTGGTGTGAGGTACTCGAGAGTGGCAGCGAGTTAGAAGGGAGCTCTGAAGCCTATGCGCTGGGAGTATTGACCCTCCTTGAGGTAACGCCCGATCCGGCCGACAGGGAAATGCAGCGCGACCTTGACGGACCTCGACACCTTCTTCTTCCTGTGGCTGCCTGGTGCGAGATTGCGACCTGGAGTGGCCATAGCAGGATTCTGAAGCCGGCGACATGTCTTATTTTTCTCCACGGCCTTTGTCGCCGCCACCTAGGTCTTCTTCTTCTTCCCACGGGCAGCTCCGGTCTTCGGAGCCATAGCTGCAACGTCTTAAAGGAGCAAGGGGCAGAAGAGGAAGAAAGGTTAATTGTGGAGGGCCAGTGAAGGTGCCCAGGTCCCTTATATTGAAACTTTAACAACGTCGTTTTTACTGTTTTACAAGTATGAATTTTGTATACTAAAAGGTTGTGTGCATCAACCAATGCATAAGATGGGGTTCGACTCCCCCTTTTTTTAAATACAGAAATTGTTTTGAGTTGTGACGATGTCCAATCTATTCTAGATCTAGCTCTGCGCCTCCATCCCTTGGATGTGAACCATTGTTTTTTGGAGTACTATTGTATAATATTGCCATGACCTTGGTCATTCTTTCCATGTTTCCTTATTTTTTTCACTTTTTTGAAACATGGTCAGATGTGTCAGCATGAAATTCAAACATAGAAGTTGTATCTTTCAAAACAATAGTTGGTTTTCAGTATGAGTGTGTGGGTACAATAATTAGTATATATGAATTTCGGACAAAGTTACAAGCAATATATCACGCACTTGTAGTTCAAATTTTACCTACTTTGGTTTTATTGACAAAATGTCATTTAATTATGCGAAATGCTAGAAGGCTTGAAAATTCATGAAACTTGCTAACCATAAAACATACTCAATTTTATGTGAAATTTAGTGTGTTGTGGCATTCAGAGCCATACGCTTTGCTTTTTCTTTAAAAAATAATTATATGTGGAACCTCTAAAATTATTTAACAAAATTCTATACATAAAAGTTGAAAAGTCCAATTAACAACATTAGTATGCCATGCCAATATGCACCTTGTCTACCAGAAATGGACTTTTTATTATAAACTATGTAGATAATGGCCACGACCTTTGTCATTATTTAATTTGAAACCAAGTATGTTAACACATCGCTGGTCATATTGTGAAGCAAGTGTTTTTAAATCTTGTCAAAATTCATGTTTATCATTTACATAAGAGGACACCAACCATAAGTGCTTACCTTTTTTATTGTTTTCTTTAATTTTGTTTAATTTATCCCAAATAAACGGGATGAGTGATGCAGATATGACATTGACATTGGTAACTTGGCTTAAAATGTGAACAACATTCATATATGGTTGTGACCATATTGTGTAGCAAGTTTTTCGAAAGTTGTCCAAATCCATGTTTGTAGTTTTCGTCCAAACAAGCACAAATATAAGAGGATACCATTTAAGTTTCAACTATGTATCATTACATCCCCTACCAAAACATCTATGTATCGTTACACACATGGAAATAAGTATTTTCATAAAGTACTAACATGCGGTGGAAATTATTTATATATTGCTAGAATACGGTGAGTGCACTCTAAGACAAATTATCCGGACGTACTTAATTACTAAAAAACAAATCCTATCACTTGGAAATTGAAAAGTATTTTTCTAAAAGTTCGGAAATCTCATTGATAATATTATTTACCGAAGCCAAGATACTTCCTAGAACGAGATATAGTATACTGCCCGCCTATTCTCTAGATGCCATTTAATTTTGCACCCGGGAATGCTTCTTCGGGGGGTGAGGGCGGGAAGAGACCTCCTTATCGTCGTCCTCGGCCTCCTCCCTATCGTCGTCTTCGGCCTCCTCCACAACGTTGACCTCAGGGTCCTCCTCTTTCTTGGTCTCATCTTCCGTCTTATTGGAGTCGCTCGGTGTTGGTGGTGGCATCCCTTTGAAAAAGCGCTGCTAGTGGCTATCTTATTCATTAGAGGAGTCAGACAGCGGTGACAACCATGTCCCATCGACTGAGTTTGGGCTTCCAAGCGGAGTTTTGGGGCTTTTCCCATTTTTCAGGTCAATAGACGTGTTCTATAGAGAGTTGTCATATGACATTTTGGAAGGAAATAGAGAGAGATTGAGTTCTAGGCAACGGCAGGTTGGTGTTTTGGGTGAAATGAGGGGTGCGTACTGTTGAAATTTATAATGTCTATTTATAGTGGTCCTTTTGTTAATGCCCTGAAAAGTATACCAAAATATCATAAATAGATTGTACCAGACTCGTTCCGTCAACAAAAAAAGGATTATACCACACTCATTGGTTCTTGATTTTTCTCAGCCTAGAGAATTTAGGAGGCGCCCACTTTATCCAACAATGAAGAGAATCATGCATATCCTACTCAATTACTCGGTGTCTCTTACTTCCTGCGTTAAAAATTAAGTATCTCTAGTAGTACATGCTTATCTATAGTACTACTAGTATACGTATACTCTTCACAAAGTTGCGCCACTGAACTTGATTTTTGGTGATATGGTGTGGGCCTCATATTTTTCTACACCAATGCATCTCAGACAAGAAGTATAATCATTGCGTGAAAGCTTACATAGGAAGGAAGGAAGGAGAAATGGAGAGGATGGTGTATGGATGGTGAGAGTGGGAAAGGAGAGAGAAAATCTACTAGTAGTACGTGTACTAGTACCGCGTGTTAGGAACCCATCATAATATGTAACTTTTATGCTGAAGTTAGATAGGAACCACGATCAACTATGTGTGAAACGAATGGATTTTAGCATTCTGACCATATTATTTGGACTTTCGTCACAAAAAAACATTACCGTCCTGACTAGGGAAAATTGAATGTATTTTTTCCTAATTGTTGAAATTTTCCACATGCAACAATGCTTATAATGCCAAGATACACCAATATACCAAACTATTGTGGAAAGACTATTAAATTGTAAACTATGATGTCAATGTGGCCTTGATGACCTAGGTCGTTCGGGTTAAAATAAACCCGATAATGTCCATACACATGGTAGGATAAGGTTGTGAAGCTGTTTTTCCAAAACATATCCAATCCCATGATTATCGTTTTCATGACACGTGGTGCACAAGACATGATATTACATGATCAGTAAAACTTTTCTTTTTTGTTTTTCGTTTATTTAATGTGATCATTTTCAAAACGGGTTCAAAATTGCCAAGATGCAAAATCTTAGTAAAATGTTGAACCTGTTATCAAAACTCTCGGTGGTTTTTATATATTAATTGCCCCCCGATGGGTACCTCCAAAAGCTTTTTCATAAAACTTTCAAATCAACCTGTAGTTTACTTGTTGTAGTTCACATTGTACCTAATTTCGAGAAATCAACATAAAGTCATTTAAGTGGGCGAAGTTAGCTAGGAAATTTAAGAACTCATAAAACATGGGCAATCGTGAGTACAACTTGTTGGTCCATTATATATATCTGAAAACTTCGCTTGTGGAATTTATATCCATATTATTGAGACTTTCTTTACATGAAAGAACAATCTCGACATCACTCGGAAAATTGAGAATATTCTTTCCTTATAGTTGGAAACTCACCCCGACAACATTGTTTACTATAAGAAGATGCCTCCTTCTAACTCCTAAAAGACAATTTTTTCAATATGAATCTATCACGCTTACTTATAGCTCAAGTTTGACCTAATTTCATCAAATTGTCAAGATGCAAAATCTTAGAAAGAAGTTTAACTTGTTGTCAAAAATCTTAGTTGTTTCTGATATATTAACTAAACCCCCGATGGGTACATCCAAAAGATTTTTCATAAAACTCTCAACACAACCTATAATTTACATGTATTTCAAACTTGACCTAATTTAGATAAATCGACATAAAGTCACTTTCAAGTGGGTAAAGTTAGCTATAGGAAGAAGTTTGAAACTCATAAAACATGGGTATCATAAGTACAACATGACGGTCCAATATATATGTCTGAAAGCTTGGCTTGTGGCATTCAGATCCATATCCTTCGGAGTTTCTATATGGAAAGGAACAATCTCATTATCACTCCGAAAACTGAGAATGTTATTTGCCAGTCTTGATCCAACGGTCAATGTTCAAAGTTAATATGTACACTGTATGCAGTGGTATGGTATTGTAAGAGATAAGACAAGATAAATATAACAAAAGAAGTACAACAAATGGACGATCTAATGGTAGGTCTCGTAGGAGCGAGGTGCTTGAGAGTTAACACAACCGATGGAAGTACAAGTTACATCAAGGACCTCATTAAAAAGTGAAAATTGCATCCAAGTCCATGCATTTAGCACAAGGTCCCTGAAACTAAATCTTTCTAGATGCTAAGAATGGAAAAGAAGATCCAGCGGTTAACAATGTTTGAATTTGCTAGTCTTGATCCAATGGTCAATGTTCAAAGTTAATCCCCACACTATATGTAGTGGTATGGTATTGTAAGAGATAAGATACAAGATAAAGATAAGACAAGAAGTACTGTGAATGGATGATCTAATGGTAGGTCTCATAGGAGATAGGTGCTTGAGAGTTAATACAGTCGGTGGAAGTACAATAAACATCAAGGACCTAATAAAAATGAAAATTGCATCCAAGTCCATGCATTTAGCATGAGGACCCTGAAACCGAGCAATGAAATACTGTGTTTGTTTTGAGGTTTGCACATACTAGCGTTCATCGTGCTAAAGACTATCTATAGAATCTTTCTTGACGCTAAGAATGGAAAAGAAGATCTGACGGTTAGAAATGCTTGGATTTGCTAATTTTGATCCAACGGTCAATGTTCAAAGTTAATCTATACACTATATGTAGTGGTATGGCATTGTAAGAGATAAGACAAGATGAAAATAATATAAAAGTATTGCGAATGGCCGATCTAATGGTAGGTCTCGTAGGAGCGAGGTGCTTAAGAGCTAGGACCTCATAAAGAATGAAAATTGTATCCAAGCCCATGCATTTAGCATAAGGACCCTGAAACTGCTAGATACTAAGAATGGAAAAGAAGATACAACGGTTAGCAATGTTTGGATTTTCTAGTCTTGATCCAAAGGTCCATGTTCAAAGTTAATCCGTAAACTATATGAAGTGGTATTGTATTGTAAGAGATAAGACATGATAAAGATAAGATAAGAAGTACTACGGATGGTTGATCTAATGGTAGGTCTCGTAGGAGCTTGTTGCTTGAGAGTTAACATGGTCGGTGGAAGTACAAGTTACATCAAGGACCTCATAAAAAATGAAAATATCATCCAAGTCCATGCATTTAGAACAAGGACCATGAAACTGAGGAATGAAGTACGGTGTGTTTTGAGGTTTGCGCGTACTAGCGTTCATCGTGCTAAAGACTATGAGTAGAATCTTTCTACATGCTAAGAATGGAAAAGAAGATCCAACAGTTAGAAATGTTTGGATTTGCCAGTATTGATCAAACGGTTAATGTTCAAAGTTAATTCGTACACTATATAGTGGTGTGGTATTTTAAGAGATAAGACAAGATAAAGATACAATAATAAGTACTGTGAATTGCCGATCTAATGGTATGTCTCGTAGGAGCGAGGTGCTTGAGAGTTAACACGGTGGGTGGAAGTACAAGTTACATCAAGGACCTCATAAAAATGAAAATTACATCCAAGTCCGTGCATTTAGCACAAGGACCCTAAATCTGAGCAATGAAGTGTGTATTTTGAGGTTTGCACATAGTAGCATTCATCATTCTAAAGACTATTAGTAGAATCTTTCTAAATGCTAAGAATGGAAAAGAAGATCCAACGGTTAGCAATGTTTGGATTTGCTAGTCTTTATCCAACAGTCAATGTAAAAAGTTAGTTCGTACACTATATGAAGTGGTATGTTATTGTAGGAGATAAGACAAGATAAAGATGAGATAAGAAGTACTGCGAAGGGCTGATCAAATGGTAGGTATCGTAGGAGCGAGGTGCTTGAGAGTTAACACGGTTGGTGGAAGTACAAGTTACATCAAGGACCTCATAAAAATGAAAATTGCATCCATGTCCATGCATTTAGCACAAGGACACTGAAACTGAGCAATGAAGTACTGTGTGCTTTGAGGTTTGCGCATACTAGCATTCCTCGTGCTAAAGACTATCAGTAGAATATTTCTATATGCAAAGAATGGAAAAGAAGATCCAATGGTTAGCAATATTTGGATTTGCCAGTCTTGATCCAACTGTCAATGTGCAAAGTTAATCCCTACACTATGTAGTGGTATGGTCTTGTAATAGATAAGAGACAAGATAAAGTTAAGATAAGAAGTACTGCGAATGGCCGATCTAATGGTAGGTCTCGTAGGAGAAAGGTGCTTGAGTGTTAACACGGTCGGTGGAAGTACAAGTTACATCAAGGACCTCATAAAAATGAAAATTGCATCCAAGTCCATGCATTTAGCACAAGGACCCTGAAACTGAGCAATGAATTAAGTGTGTGTTTTGTGGTTTGCGCATACTAGCATTCATCGTGCTCAACACTATTAGTAGAATCTTTCTAGATGCTAAGAATGGAAAAGAAGATCCAACGTTTAACAATGTTTGGATTTGCCAATCTTGATCCTTCAAAGTTAATCCGTACACTATATGTAGTGGTATGGTATTGTAAGAGATAAGATAAGATAAAGATAAGATAAGAAGTATAGTACTGCGAATATGTAACATCTCAAGATTTTAAAATTAGGACAAAAATAATTTGCATTTGCATGTCATTCATGATCATTGCATTGTATTTTGGCATCATAAACAATTCTCATATTGGATTAATGAATAAAACCCTAAGTTATATATGTCACTTTATTCCTAAAGGGAATCAATTAGGCTTTATTAAAACCCATTGTTGCTAAGAAATCAAGCATTCCTAAATATTAGCCTATGTTGTTCAACTTGAATTTTGAAAAAATTGAAAACAAGTTTGAGTTTATTTGGAAATCATATGGAAAAGATATGAGGGAAATAGTAAAACAGAAAAAAGAAAAAAAAACTAAACAGCCTACCTGTGCACGAGCGGCGGTGTAGCACCGCCGAAAAAACGGGTCGGTCCAATCCTTCCACAGGGCCACCCGGACAGATCCCCTTCCCCTCTGTTTTTTTTCTTTTCTTTTTTTCTCTCCGCCGCTCTCGCTGACATGCGGGTCCCGCCTGTCATCCCCGTCCCTCGTTCGAATCCTGCACGAACACGAGTTCGTTTCCCACCGAGGCAAAATCCTCGTGATTTCTCCGTATCTCGTTCAAATTTGTGAGCCCTACGGCACGAAACCCACTCCATATATACTCCCGCATCTGTCCCCGTCGTTTTTCCGAGATTTTGCTAACCCTGGCTACCTTTCAAGCTCCAACGGATCTCGTCGGTGTCCGTCTCTGTAGAAGCTCCAGAAGTCGAGGTTGCCGTTGCTGGGAGCTCCCAGAGCTCTGTTTCCCCCTCTATCCTTCTTTGCTCGTTCCTCCGCAGGCTCCAAACGTTTTTCCCCATCTACAGAGCGCCAGAGCTTGCCTATGACGCCACCAGAGCTCCGCTGGACATGAGCTCGACCAGCCAATAGCCGTTGTTGTTCGGAGAGGAGGGATACATCATCGAGCACGCCATCTTGACGATGAGGGGGAGGAGAACACCGTCGGAGGTTTTCCCGAACTAGAATAGCTTCATAGCATCATCACCGCCAACGCCAAACCCGCCGCCGCTGTCCTCGTCGTCACTGTTGACCGTTGGCGCTTCTGGAAAGTCAACCGCCGTCTTCTCCGTTCGATCGCAAGTATATGGTGTAGATTAGAAGATGTCGACGAAGGGGTACCGTCCAGTCACGCAGTGACACGTTGACAAGCATAGCCGAGTCTAGCCGGGAAGCCGCACCGATGAGCCAGCTGGAGACGAGCCGAGTCGAGGAGGAGCTGACACGTTTCAGCCTTTAGATTAGGATCTGACGGACGATTTTAATCGCCGTAAATTTAGAAAAAATAGAATATCTTGTTATCTTGCAAAATCCATAGTAAATTATCCACGCGGTCAAAAATTGCAAATAATATCCCGTTGGATTCGTAGAATTGTGTACATTGCAAATATATAATAATATTGCTAGGTTACTGTATTAATATTGCGGTAGGACTTAAACTCTAGATTGGAGTATTTTAATTCTTGAAAAATAACCATAATTCTGTTTTAGTTGATTCTTGTTGTGTTGGCTTAGTAATTATGATATATACTGCTTAAAATTGGTATATCTTGCTTAGAGATTTCAGATCTATTCCGTGGTATATTTGAAGGACATATCTCTTTATGGGCATATTTAATGAAGTAATAATCCAAATTACTTCAAATCTGTGGGAAATCGGTACTAATAACACCCTCAACACATTAACACTCTTGAATAATAATCTTGGTCGAAATTGAGCTCATCCTTGCATATTACCATGTTGCATGCATGCATATTTCTTTTTTGGCAATGTTTTTTGTGCAAGTTATGATAAGATCTATTTTTGTCTTCATTAGATTGTTCAGAGTGCGCTGAGGAGTACTGTTGTGTAGAGTGCTGCTCGGATCAAGGAAAGTTGCACCTCTTGTTCACATATTGTCCCAGTTTTGAATACTATGCATGTTTTGCTGTTCAAAATAGTAGTATGCATGTGTAAGGATTTCTTTGGTAGATCTACTTGGAAATATTTTGCAAGTGTGGCGATTTTGTAGTATGCCATGACAGTTCTATACTTAGGATTTTCCGTCCTAGTATGTTACCCCTGTTTTTCCTAAGTACTACTTGCTATGCTATATATATATCAAGTATTGTTGGGAGCGTTCGAAAGACTGAAAAATTTCTATGTAAAATCTCTCTCGAGCGAACCTTTTCCTCTCAAAACCCCCTTCAAAATAAAACTAAGTTTTCTTCTAGGCGGAATGGTTGTTGGGTAAACGAGTGGAATTTGGTGGAAGACGGCCGCACAGGAATCAAAGAAGTCTACCTTGTTTTAGAATTCAGAAGCTTCAAGTGCAACCACCATACATATGGGCTCTGTCTTGGATTAGTACTTAGTGGGAAACCTCACCTGGGTACTGTCATTTGGAGGTTACTTTGGCACGGGCGGATCCGGAAGGTAGAGGGGCTACTAAGGGAAGGCTTCGCCATGGTCATGTCTGTAAAAGGACTTGATCATGGATTGTGGGTAAAGTGCAAAACCTCTCGAGAGTATTGCAATCTGATCAATCAGCTGAGTTCACGGAAAAGAACACTTTGAGCATTTGAATGATGGATCCTCTGAAGGATTTCGTCTCTCTTTTTCTAAGGAACTATTTAAAAACTCTATGGCCATGGAATCGTCCATATATGGGATTTTGGGTTGCATAGTGGACTCCGTGTGTTTAGGTTGAGGGATGGTAGCCTGGTGGAATATAGTGCGAGCCACTTGACCTTATATTATTCAAACAATTATTTACAAAAGTAGGATAAACCTCTTTCTCTTTTCCTCTTACTTAGAGAAAATTGGCTTTATGCAAATAAAACCCCAAATCCTACTCCTAGCCTTGCATGTAGAGTTAGTCTTATTATTTTCTTGGTGTAATTTGCCAATACATTCAAAGTATTGACTTGCGATTCACATGATATTTATCGACTGTGAGTGCTAGCTATTGATCCAGGGACTAGCATGATAATCACAGGGACTTAGAATCTTTATCGATCCAAGGTCACTACAGATGGTATTAGAGCATAAGTTGACTGTAGATCGTGACCCTAGCCTCGGAAAAACCTTAGGAGTAATATTTTCTAAGTTATTTCAGAAAAACTCTCATTCTTCTCATCATCTATATTTGGGGTTTTAAAATTTCTTAAGTCTCTTCTTTTCAACATTAGAAATGACCACTATGAATTTCAAGAAGAAACTTCTCTCAAGACTACCTTTCCAAAGAAGACCATCTCGCTCAAGGCAGGACTTGAAGACCTCCGTAGAAGATGTTCCAAGACTAAAGCTACAAGAATAGAAGACTTCAAAGCTACAAGTACCAAGGACATAGAAGGCCTTAAGTCAAAGTTATTAACCGAAGACCTCAAAGACAATGAAGATTATGATGATCATGAAGGTATACAAGTGAACTATTAGGAACCAAACTTGGATAGACTACACTACGATTAGACGCGGTGATTTGGGAGCTGTCATTTTTGTGATTTTTTGATAGCAACAAATAAAACTTATTTTCAACACAAATTTTTTTTGTGTGCGGTAGCTACCTTATATGTTTTGAGGTTTGCGCATACTAGCGTTCATCGTGCAAAACACTATTAGTAAAATATTTCTAGATGCTAAGAATAGAAAAGAAGATCCAACGGTTAGAAATGTTTGTATTTGTCAGTCTTGATCAAACGGTCAATGTTAAAAGCTAATCCATACACTATATGTAGTGGTATGATATTGTAAGAGATAAGACAATATAAACATAAGATAAGAAGTACTACGAATTGTCGATCTAATGGTAGGTCTCGAAGAAGCGAGGAGCTTGAGAGTTAACACGGTCAATGGAAGTACAAGTACATCAAGTACCTCATAAAAAATTAAAATTGCATCCAGGTCCATGCATTTAGCACAAGGACCCTGAAACCAAGCAATGAAGTACTGTGTGTTTTGAGGTTTGCTCCAAAAGCTTTTTCATAAAACTTTCAAAGCAGCCTACAATTAATTGTAGTTCAAATTCGACCTAATGTAACTTCGAAAAGACATTTAATTTTGTTAAAATTTTGGCTCATGATATCACTCGAGAAATTGAGAATGTTCTTTCCTGATAGATGGAAACTCACATTGAAGAAATTGTTTACTACAATTAGATGCACCCATCTACCTCTAAAAATACATTTAATTCAAGAGAAATCTATCGTTCTTACTTGTAGCACAAGTTTTACCTCAATTCATTAGATCGGCAAGAAGTCTCTGAAGTGTGCGAAATTAGCTAGGAAGCTTGATAATTCCTAGCTAGTAATAAAAACTTGGGTATTATGTATAAAAAATAGTGGTCCACTTTGTGTGATGTATAATTAGGCCGGTTACATTTTCTTTTAACTATGGTTAGTCCCGTAGGACCGTGGTGCTTGAGTTAACACGGTCGGTGGAAGTACAAGTTACATTAAGGACCTCATAATAAATTAAAATTGCATCCAAGTCCATGTATTTAGCACAAGGACCCTAAACCTTAAAACGCTAAAAACTCCAAACCCTAAACCCTAAACACATGTCTACTCATTTGTCTAAAAGTGGGTGGTGGCAATCTCTCCCGTGGTAAGTTTAATGAGACCAAGCTCGTCTAGTCGACTCGTTTGAGCTTGGTTTGCTTTCTTAACAAACATATGTGAGCAACATTTTTTGCTCGTTAATGTTAACGTACTAAACAATATAGTATGGTGACTTTGTCAAGCTCAAGCACCCTGCCGCGGATTAGTCTCAAGACACAATCTTTCTTAGGTGGTCATATAGAGGTAGGGTGTGCGTGCGTTCATAGGGGTGAGTGTGTATGGATTTGTGAGTGTCTGTGTTTCGTATTGGATTTTCGCAAAAAAATATGTGAGGCCTTTCGTTTGTATTGTGTTTTGTTCGGTTATCCAAAAGTACCTATGATGCAAGTCAAACTAGGTCACTAAGACCATGGTTCATTGTTGGAATTTTGGGGTGTACTCTAAGAGAATATTTTTCTTAACTAGTAAGTTGCACGTGCCTTACACATGAGGCGAAGATAATAGACGTCTAACATATCATCACTATATAAAATTATAGTAGGTAAAGCGGAAAAATATAAATTTGATTAACATCTATAAAGTATGGGTGTATATTTCGTTCTTCTACTTTGTATCATCATGTGTACAAGTCAACGATTATTAGCTACCTAACACTTGAATTTTTTGGTAACATGGTCTAGAGAAATGAGTGAGAAGATTCTAGTATGGTGGAGACGTGTGTTTTGAGGTTTGTGCATAGCATTAATTATGTTGAAGACTATCAATAGAATCTTCTAGATGCTAGAATGGAAAAGAAGATCCAACGGCTAGAAATGTTCGGATTCGCAAATCTCAATCCAACGGTCAATATTCAAAATTATTTGTACAGTATATAGTGGTAAGATTACTAGACCTAGGTCTATACAATGGATAGGGCGAGTCTAGTTAAGTTTTTTGGACCCTGGGTCTATACAAGACACATGTCTAAGGGAATCAAATGACAGTCGGACCCACTCGTTAGTGTCTAGAGGGTTTTCTTTATTGTTTCTTTCTACTTAGATAAGTGGGTCCCCTATCTAGTCTAAACGGTGGAGCAGATTTTTATTTTCTTAGACACGAGGCTAGTAAATTTCTAAGCTACGTCTAGTAAGGGCGTGTGCTGTTTCTACAAGTAGCTATAAAAACTACTTTTGCTCCATCGTTTGGAACTGATGTGTATCCACATAGCAAGGCTAAAAATAAAAATAAAAACATATTGTTATCCAATGACTAGTGGGCCCTCCTGCTAATTGATTCTCTTAGACATACATCTTAGACTCATCTTGAAGAATATTTTTGTTAGAACCACCCACTCCACCATTTAGACATATGTTTAATACTTGACGCCGTTCTTGCTCTGATGTCTGGGGCCTATGGGCTCACTATCATGGGGACGCATTGTTATTAGTGGTCTAGTTATATCCTATAGCAGCTAACGAATGTTAGCTCTGACTCCTCTAGCTCTTCCTTCTCGATGAAGCCTCGATGCTTGGCTTTGAAGGATGGTTATGAGGGTAGTAGTATGCAACGTTCCCATCGATAGCGAGGTGCCTATGGTGACTTTTTCAACCCCAAGCCCCCCACCAGACAGTCTGAAGACACGGTCTTTTGGAGGTGCTCATAGGGGTAGGATGTGCGTTCATGCGTCCATAGGGGTGAGTGTGTGTACGCATTTGTGAGCTTGTGCATTTTGTAGTGAGTTTTTCCAAAAAAAGAGAGAGATGGTCCTTCCATTTATATTAAGTTTTTCTCGGTTTTCCCAAAGTAAATGCAATGGTCTCTTGTATCTAAGGTCTATGGGCTCACTACCGAGGGGCCACATTATTAGTGGTTCAGTAAAATCCCATAGCAGCCAGCGAATGTGAGCTCCGATCCCCTAGCACTTCCTTCACCACGAAGCCTCAGCGCTCGGCTTTGAAGAATGGTTATGAGGGTAGTGAGAGGTGATGTTCCCTTCAATATATAGTGAGGTGCCTATGGTGAATTCGTCAAGCTCAAGCCCCGACGGATCAGTCTCAATATCAAGTCTTTCTGAAGTGCTCATTGGTGTAGGGTGTGCATACCGGCATTCATAGGGATGAGTGTCTGTACGCATTTGTGAGTGTCTCCGTTTTGTAGTAGGTTTTCGCAAAAATATAGGGGGCCTTTGGTTTATTTATTTATTGAGTTTTGATATGTTTTCCAAAATTACTTGTAATGCAAGTAAAACAAGGTCAGTGATGTTGGAGGGCACGAGCTCTCTAGCGTGGGCCCCAGTTATCAGTGGTCGAGTTAAATCCAATAGTAGCCAGCGAATGTGAGCATCGGCTCCCCTACCTCTTCCTTCTCCATGGAGCCTTTGTGCTAGGCTTTGAAGGCGCGCTCGTTTTTCAAGCAATGTCGGCAGATTCAGTCATGCCAGTCCGACGAACAATGGGGGGTCTTGATGCGCAAGGCGGCTAGGTTAGGGTAAGTACGCTAGAGTTCATGGTCTTAGTTTATTTTCTCAAATTTAACTTATGGGTTCTATCCTTTTGGGGTTTTTCTCTATTTTGCTTGTCTCGATCGACGATTTTTCCTGGGTTTAGATACCGGCACGGATGGTAGACGCAGAGTGGTACGACATTGTTACCGATGCGGATCTCCGGCTCTGGTGCGAATGCTCCCTGGTGCCCGTCGCCCCTTCACGTTCGAGGGAACAAACTTCGGTCGCAGGTTCTTGGGTTGTAACTATGAATGTGAGTGTTGCGCATTTGTCCACTAGGTAGATCTACCTCACTCACTTTCACTGCAGCGCGCGATGATGTTGCTATGGTTATAGCTCGAGATATGCGAGGATCTCGAAGAGGAGGAGCAAGAGCAACATCAGATGCATGCCGAGGATATGGCTGCATAGTTAGTGGATGTCTCCAACTCGCTATACTCAGTCGTAAATAGGATAGATGCTCTTAGATTTGGGTAATTAGAGATGGACATTAGGTTCTTAACCAAGTATGGTCTGCAATCTCGATATTTAGCATGCTCATGATGCTTTTGGTGGTTGGTTGTAGATTCCACTAATAATTAAGTAATCCCCTTTTGTTTACTAGTACTCACCATCTCATAGTACTGCCACGTTAAATTACACTAGGTTAATTAATATGGAAGTAGTTGACAGTCTGCTTACAGCCTGTCTGGAGTTTGTGGTTAATACAAATTGATCTGGTTTATATATTACTGCTATCTCTATCTATATACGAGTATCTCTACATTTTTTGCACATTTGTGCACCTCCCCCGTTTCGCACCTTCTTTACCAAGCAGCGTCCACCTTTCCATTGCATCAGCGCAATCTCTGGTGAGTCCGCAACCATCCGGATAGTTGTTTAGATGATTTCTATTTGAAATAGTAGATCTATATGCCACATTAGGAAGCTGGGATCACCATAGATATAGCCATGGAAGTAGTTATAAGGTCCACTGAAAATATGTAAGTATATGCTGCCAAGAAGAGTCTTATGAGGATGGGAAGCTTGCCCTTGGCTTTATTTCACATAACGGTCCTCTCATGAACAATGCAGATGTAATTTGTTGCATATTGTTCATAAACAGATTGTTGTTTGCTGGTGTCATGCATTGCCGAGTTCTTTAAATTATATTTTTGGTAAAGGGGAACATGTCCAATCATTGGCATCAGATTAATGCACGTATCTTTCTTTGCATTGCAAAGTTGATGTGTTGTTTCCTAAAATTTACGGGTTTTGCTACATTTCAGTTAGCATCATGCGCATGTCCCACCCGTGGAGGAGGCATTATCGAGTGACAAGTGTTTTTATGTATCCAGCTGCTTTGCTAGAATTTCAATAACCTATGCTTTATCCCGGAAAACATTTTATCAATAAAGAGCGCACTTAAAATGTCCCCTAAAATATATTAATCATTTTTGTTGCATCATGATTTGCCGAAACAAAGTAATTCTAATATGTTGTCACTTACTAAGGCCAGGACTGCTCATGTGCCAGCTAAGAAGGCAAACCCTAAAGTACGATCCTTTTCATGTCGGTTCTGTTTCCCATGTTTCGGCAATATGCCTCTATGGTTCTTTGCCATTTGCGGTATCACCATGGAGCTTGCACGATGTGTGCAGCTGAATTTGGATTTTTTTTAAACGAGAATTTGGTTTAATTTTTTGAAACGAGAATATGGTTTAATTTTGGATTTGTTATCTGCAGTTTCCACCTTATTCATATTGCTCATGGAGTAATGGTGCTGATCACTACAAGGATTTGACAATTTCCCGTCTCTGAGAGAAATACAAAGCTCATAGACACATGATTTTGTGCCTTCAAGAGAAAGAGAAACACCAGGACGAAAGATTAGGCACCTGAAGGAAGAAGTGTCCACATCCACTAAGAGGATAGCTAATTTGACTGCAGGATGGAATACATCAATTTCAATTGCACATGATGCTGCTGTTGATTTTCAAAAGTTCATGGCTTACAACTTAGTTCCTGAGTCGCCTGATGTGGATGGCGACAAGCTGATTGGCCAGGCGTACGACCGGATCTTGGAACATGTGGGAATGTGATCTGATAATATTTTCAATTCGGCTCTAGAAGTAGATGAGACCCTGACTGAAATTCGAGATTCTCCAGGCCCATACAGTCCTGATCCTGCAAAAGATGGGGAAATTGGTAAACCATATTGACCGCTCTACTTTCATATTTTAAGGGTTTGGGTGTCTTGCAAGGATGACTGTTTGTTAAGTCGGGTACGATAATTGTTTTTTTGCTCTACTGGTGTGTGGTGTCCATGAATCTATATATTTGATGTATTATTATGACATATATATTGGACCTGGCTTTATGTGACTATATTTGGCAACAACAGTCATATTATTCTAACTTGTGGTGGTTTTTTATCTTTCAATTTTTCCTTCTAAGATCTGTTAATGATGATGTTAATGCCAGTTGCGAGTGATTAGTTAGCATGTTTTTGGTAGTAAACCAAAGCTTGTAGTTGTAGATTGTGGAATTTCAGGTCGATGTTTGAACTCTATATCTTGATGTCATAGAACGGGCGGGCTTCTTGCACCTGGAATATTTTGTACCGAGCAATTCATTGTATCACACGAATAAGTGCACACACTTGATGTCTGTAGGCGGGAAACTAAGCAACACAAGTGCACAAACTTGTATCAGTCTTGTGGTTACTACTATTAATACTCCAGGGGGTTCCCCTAAAAAAGCAGTGTTCGCAAAAAAATATAGTGGGGCGAAAGTTAGTTTCGAGTTCGAGGAAGCTCATTCGTGTGCCCCTCGACCCCATCATCATCTTCTCCGCCTGGCTGCCCTCCTTCGACCGGACCATCCCCGCCGCTCCACCATTGAACACCACCACTGTCGTTCACTGGTATGTACGTCCCCAACCTCCAACCATTACGGCCTTTTTGAAGGATAAAATGCATTTATTTTGGGCATTGCAAACTAAATAAGCTAGTGGCATTTCCAGGAAATGGAATCGGCATCAGCGGATGCTTGTAAAGCAGAGGTGGATGCTGAAGCAGCACCAGTGGATACATGTGAAGCGCATGTGGAGGCAGATGCTCATACCGCATCAAAGTCTTGGGCAATGTCGAGTGATGCATGGAAAGCGGTGGAGGCATAGTCAAAATCCTCGTCGGCTGCTGCTGGAACAAATTCGGCTACATTGGCTTCCACTGTGAAAGCGACGGCTACGTGGGGTGCTAGGAATGTGTCAGCTCGTGGTTGTGCTTATTCAGCGTCAATAGCTATGGCTCATCATTCATCGGCGGCGCCTGCTCCATCTGCTCAGAACTCATCAACCCCATCATAAATTCTGCATTGAATTTTGTCTCCCTGACTCCCTCCCTCTTTTGTGCATTCTGCTCCGGGTTTTTTGTGTATGAAGTGGATATTAGTTTAAACTAGTAGTACTGGAAACATAAAAAGCTATTTAGTCACAAACTAGTGATCCGAATGGGATGAACTTTCACAGGATTCAAACCTTTGCACTTATGATTTACTGATTTTTTTTGTCAATTTTTTGGAATAGTTTTACTATTTAGATCAAAATCTGAGCTACTATCATATGTTGGATCTAATATGGAAGGTGGATCTTGGGGAAAGTCATTGTGAGACATGGGTTCACCAAGTCACTAAAGCTGCGTCTATTTTTTTCCGCTTCTTTATGATAAAACCAGAAAATTCAGGTGGAGGCCTTTCTGTCCTCCCCGGTGACCTCAAAAAAAAGTTCTTCATTCCCTTTGCCCATTTCCAATATGCTGAAGCGTTTTGCGGTGCTTTCAAACTACTCTAGTTGATTCCTTGTGCTGTTTAGGTTATTTTGTTGACAGACTCTGCTTTTAAGTAGTTTTTCAGATGCGTGTAGTTTAGGAAATTTCGGTGATAAATTTTCCTGTCAAATTGTATGATGCATTGTGGTGTTTACTTAATTCTTTTTTAGGGTTGTGCATTGTGTTGTTTACTTAATTAGGATGATGCACTTATGCTATTTGCATCACCCTACCAGCGTCGGTGGAAGAACATATGCAACAACCAAGGACTTTCTAAGCGATGTATTTGGTCAGATTCTTGCTAGGCTTCCTCAATGGGAAGCACCCATCCAGCATACCAAAGGCATCAGTCGCCCAAAAACATTGGATGGACTTCATGGGAAGCAACGATTTCAAAAGGCTAACCCTGTCACACAACAAAGGAATGCCATTACTTGGAGTTTTCACTAATAGCTCTGAGGACGCTCGATTGTTAATAGATCATAATCTTGACCAATCCATCTTCCAGAAGCTAAACAGGCTGGTGGAAGTACATAAAGCCTACAAACCATATGTACTTGGATGTCCCAATGGTAGGTTGCTACTTCATTATCCGCAAGGGTCTAACATGATAACACCCTAGGATCCAATCAGTGGAAGTGAAACAGTGATACCAGAACCACCAATTTGGTGGAGACGTTAGTATGATAGTGGCCCAATTCTCTATTCGCGAAACCATGGGTAATTGTATTCACACTGTTGCAGCAACTTATGGGTTGTTTGGATAGTAACCAATGGTAACCAAGAACTAGTGTAGAGGTACTCATCAGAGTTAGGAAAATGGGAGGACTGGATTGAACCAGCTGAGATGCTGGCTAAGATTGATCGCAGGCCGTCAACTCTCATAGGGGACATTTTGTACTGGCCAACAATGAACTCCAGATATATAATTTCCTTCGACAACGTGACAACAAAACTGCATTATATTGAGTACCCCCATGAGACACATAATATTTCCGTACGCAATTTTGTCATCGCTAAGGGGCATAATGGAGATGTTGCCAAGAGGCTTCACTCTAAACATATGGTCCAGTGCAAGATCATAAACAGGCAAATGGGAAGCTTGGGTGCCTCATATAAAGGTTGAGTTGGATACTCTCCTTGGCCTTGAGAAATCATGGGCATATGGTGGGAAAGATGCAGTAAGGTTACCCTATGCATTTGAGGATAGAAAAATGGTGGTTATATAGACGAAGGAGGGAGTATTCGAATTAGATCTTAGCAGCATGAAGGATAAGAAGTTCAGATCTCGTAAACGTTGGTGTATTTTACATCCCTACATAATGACACCTGGTTAGTGTTGTCATTCATGTGCAACCCTTGTATTTTTGTACACCTATGATTTTGCTGGTCATTTTGTTCATTTCTTTCAGCAACCTACGTGATTCAGAGTGCTAAACAAAGAAACGAAAAGGAAGTCATGTCATCAACACAAGTGATTCAGACTACAACATCAAGGAGATGAACAAGCAAGACTTGTCTAGGCAAGCATGTGTTTGCCAAGGTTGTGTTATTTGGAGTTGTAGTCTAATGTTTGTTCGTTTGTTTTGGTAGCTGATGGAACTGTGGCAGCACCTTTGTTTGTGCTGCAGTCACAGCGGCGAGGGCTAGAATATTAGAGTTATCAGTTCATTTTGGCGGCCTATGTGTGTCTGGTAAAACATTGTTTTATATGATGAAATGGTGTTCCCTTTATATGTAGTGTATGCGTGATGAAATCTTGTTTTACGTGTTCTACATATACTTCTAGCTGGTGTTTGTGTTTTGATAGTATGTAGTAGTAGGAGTATTTGTTTCACAGCAGGCTTTTTATTTGATTTGAATTAGTACTACCATTTAGTTAGTGCTTCCTATAGAAGTGTCTATGCCAACACTTAAATAATTAGTAGACCTTGGTTGCACACCATTCTCACATGCTTGAATCAGAGGTACTTCAGACATTTGTTTGTTGTTATGTTAAGAAAACATTCTTGTACCAGAGATCTGCATTTTCATACGCGTGGTAGATAATCACTCTCCCCGACTTGGATCCCTGAAATAGAGGGAAAATGGCCTATATTTTTAATTATTCTTTGGATAATCGCTAAATTCAAAATCACAATCGACCGCCAAAACCTACCGCCTACCCCGTTTGAATCGGAGGCATCAGTTGATCTGACTCTCGCCTTAAATTCCTGACCAGATGGCATTCAATCTACACAACCTTTTTTCTAGTAATAAAACTTGGTTGGCAGCCAAATTCAAAATCATAATCGAGCGGCAAAATAATCCACCGACCCCGAAGCATTTCACACCCCCTCTGTTTCAAAACATTTTGAGGCAAAATCCAAAACCGAGGTAGTACCATTATATTATTACATGGACGCTATCCAAATTTAAAATCTGAGTCAAGCGGCAAAATTTACCGCCTATGCTGTGTGAATTGAAGGTATCCATGTTTCTGTGCAAAAATATGGTTATGGATGATCAGTTGATGTGACTCTAGGCCTAGAATTCCTGGACAGATAGCGTATGGTCTACTACCTTTTTTCTATTAGTAGATGGATGCTAGCCAAATTCAAAATCTCATTCGAGCGCCAAAATCACCCACCTACCTTGAAGCATTTCTCGCCCCACCGTTTCAAAAAAATTGAGCCAAAATATCCCACTGATAACCCACAAGTATAGGGGATTGTGTGTACCTTTTCGATAAGTAAGAGTGTTGAACCCAACGAGAATCTAAAGGTAGGATAAATGTTCTCTCAAGTTCTATCAACCACTGATATAACTCTACACACACTAAACGTTTGCATTATCTAGGAAATAAAACTAGAGCAACAATATGAGTAATAGAGATAGCTTTGCATGATAATAAATAACAAGAAAGTAAAGCTAGTTGCTGTAGCAATAAAATACAGTAAACTAACAGAACCATGAGTGTAGAATAGTGGTGGTAATTGTGGTGGCTTTGTCCAAGTTTAAATAGCGAATAGATCGAGTTCATTGTCTTCGATGCAGATTTCTATGTGGGAGAGTCTAAATATACATGTGCTTCACTACTTGGAATTACATGTACTATATGATTGGATTGTTAGCAAAGACTCGTAAGTACTAATCAATGCATTAAGGTTTCCCCAACCATAGCCTTAAGTTTAATGGTCCTCTTACTCCCAGACGTGCAACATTCCAGTTTGCGTCCTTAGGTTTCTGTCACTCCGGCAGAACTCCCCCCTTCCTTTTACACATACTACAAACCCTATGATGTTTAATCCATACGCGCACAAATATAATGGACACCAAAGGACTATACCATATCAACATGCAAATCTAATGAACCAAAGACGTTCAACCATTCAATCTAAGAACAGAGAAACTACGCAAACATGACGTAGATCATAGGATTATAACTTATATCATCAAACACAATGTTTACATAGGACGGTACAGGGGTGTGTGGGAGGATGAACCACTGCATACTAGGAGGATTAGGTGATGGAGATGGCGGTGAAGATGGTGAAGATGGTGAAGAGAGCGGTAGCGCCGGCGGCGGCGCGGGGGACTCCTTCCCCGCCGCCGGTATCATGGGGGAGCACCGCCCCTTAGCCCCCTTCCTTCATGGATTCTTGGGAGCCCTCCCCATGGAGATGGGATCCATGGGGGAGGAAAAACGTGGATTTGGTGGCTGCAAATTCGTGGGTGGAGATGCCCTGGGCGAATTAGGTTTCCTCCCTTTATATAGCTTCTCGGATTCCCGTCACCCCATCTTGGGCTACAGTAAATCGGGCCTAAAAGTCCCGTACGGACTCAGAATCAGCTAAATTTGTCGCAAAATTTCTGACAACTTTGTAGTTGAAGAGTTTTCCGTTTGACGCCGTCTTTGACCCGAAACGTTACCATATTCAAAAAGAGTTCTGAGACAGATTTCTGGAAAATCCCAATTTGACTCCAACAAGGTTTCCACTTGTATTCTTAGTAATTCCTACACATCAAAGTGTAAAACAAGAATAGTGTGCACTTTTGCAACTATTAGTAGGTTAGTCCAAATAAATCATAAAGTTTATACAAAAAGGAGTGTCAAAACCATATTATTAGCATAAAACCATCCAAAATTATAGATACGTTATGGACGTATCACCCACCGACTAGGGGAGTACCATTTTCTATTATTATTAGATGGGCGCTAGCCAAATTCAAAATCTCAATCGAGCGGCAAAACCAGACACCAACCTTGAAGCATTTCGTGCCCTTCCGTTTCAAAAACTTTAGTTAAAATTCCAAATGTACGCATTGTTCAAATGACAAATGGGCATGCTAAAGTCGGTAGCTCAGGGGCACGATCATAATTATTTTTTCTGCTCACCTCTATGGTCCAGATTCGCCCAGTTTTTCCCGCCGGCCCTCCTAAAGATCCCAAGCTCCTCTGCCCCCTCCATGACCACCGCGTGCACCGACATGATCTGCGGTCTCGTGCACAGCTGTGGAGCCTCTTCACCGATGCTCACCCACCGTATCTAGGAGATACAGTGTCGTTCACCACACCGATGGCGTCATCGACCACCCAAGCTCTTCTTCCTCGTCGCGGAAAGCTACCCACCCGTACCGGATCTGCTTCACCGGCGTCCACCGGACGTGATCTAGTTCAAAGAGTTCCATGTCCACCGCTCCAGACCAGCTGCATGGCCATCACCGTTTGCTGCACCGGATCCGCCTCAGCGACACTCTCGGCCACCGCGCTCAAGCCGGCATCGACCGCCCAAGATCTGCTTCCTCGACGACAACAGTCACCGCAACCGTAGCACCCTCGGTGACCTGGACGTCACTCGCATGGGACCAACAATGCTTAGACGCCTCTTCGACCAAGGTTAACCAAATCTCTAACCCGTTTTTGTTTTGTCAGCAGTATAGCAGGTTGAAGCCTATCGCAGTGAACTGCGTTTTTGTAATCGTGCTAGTACATACAAGTCACTGGGCATTCCTGTTCTTCGTGCTAGTACATACAAGGTCAATAGACATGTTGGTTTGCATTCACTGCTCTACAAATTTCAAGTCATTCACATGTTTGTTATTTTGTCATGCACATGTTCTTAGCTACTCCATACAATAGTAATATAACATCCCACTTTCAGCAACCCTGATTAGTTGTCTAGAATGCAAAAATCAGGGGGAACAAAAACTTTTTCTTATTTAAATGTGCAGTGCTTGCTTGTTGTTTATCTGTGCTTATGCTTCTGATTGTATAGCTTATGATATACTCCTTACCTCAACATCAGTTGTCAAAAGTTATTTAACAAAACTATCCTGACTAATTTTACATATTCTAAAATATTCTAGCATTACAAAACACGAGCCAAGATGCATTTGCAAACCCAACTATTTTAGTAGGTTCTATTGACAAAACCATGGAGATTTATAAGATACAACCTCCCTATGTTTCCAAAGACAGAACCTTCAAAATACTCTTACCTCTAGGTTTCTATAAAACTTTTATAAATCTTTTAATTTCTATTCTTGGTAGAGATACCAACGACTCTAATCTCATTCAAACTCCACCCTTTCAAAATACCCATCCTTACCTCAATCTAGGCTTGATGGTAACTCTAGTAGTAGCTTGAGTTGCTTGTTAAGATGAATTGCCTTGATCTACTGTTTGATGAATTGCCTTGATCTGTTGTCTAACTTGTTTGCTTAGGAATTAGTATGAGATACCCTAGGAGCTCATCATCTAGCATCTATCTAATCCAAGAGTGTAAACCCTAAACAAGTTAACAAAGCTAGATCTGATCTATAGCCACCAGGTGATCATCTAAAACCATTAACCAGATCATGTCTGAAGATATCCATTCTAGAGGCTTCCAATTCAACGAAGACCAATATCAAGCATGGATAAATTCTCCTCCATCTACCCTTCAACATCATCCACTTGATGATGCCTTGATACCTTGCCACCCCTAAAAACATCCCCACTCATATTCTAGTCAAAAACCCTAAATCTGCTAAATTTGACTAAGTCTGGAAACTGTTTCAACATCACTTCTTTGAATGCCTCTCTTTATCAACCCTTGAGAATTTTTGGTAATTAACTTGAACCATCTTGTATACCATCATAGGGACTACCAAGGCCCACTCTTTACCTTGGTTAGACCCTCCTCTAGCCCCCCTGTTCTTGATAGTTTTGCAGGCAAGAAAATAATAATTGCTGCAAATCTTATCAACATGCCTACTTTGGAAGAAGCTCACACCTATATGTTATCTTATTTTCACCAACTCCTTGAAGGATTGTGTTATACTCATAAAGTTATAGCCATACCTACTTCACTTTTTCCAAATGGATCCTTGTGCTTCAAAAACCCACAAGGTTTTGAAGGCTATTTGATAATCTGCTTGGGCACCCTTATTTTAGAAATCAATTCCTAGAGCACACAAGCATGATCAAGATAAACTTATTGTACCATGGTTATATACTCCACTTGGTCTATCCATCCATCTAGCCCATGCCCCAAGGGGAGAATTGAGCTCCAAGATCCAACCATGTTTTGAAGGTATAAAAATAATAATGCTTAAGATCCTATATCTCTTGCTTTCCTTCCAAATCAAGTTGGAATTCCAGAACCCAATATTAAAAATGGTAGGTACAATATGTTCAAATCATCTACCTTGGATCTTAATATTTATAGAACAATATCAATAATTGTTTTGGCCCAAAAAGAATTAAATACTTTGTGCTATAGAAATCTCAAAACCACCTCAATAAAGGAAAGATGGGTTTTCTCCAAAACACATCCCAAACTTAAGGAACATTGAGGGCTATATATCATACCACATCTTCACACTTCAAAAATAAATATATTTGAAGATTCTTAATAATTCTTTTTGCCTATTTTCTTAAAAGGCAGAAACAAGAAAATTAATACTTTAAATACTTTTATTCTTCAATAAATCTTAGGAAAATTCTCCAATGTGTGGGCTTATATTTGGGACCATCCCAAACCAAAAACTCATCGTGAACAATTAAAAAATCCCAAAATAACTCAATAAAACCCTTTCAGCCCTTTTTGAATAATTAACCAAAGAAGGACCTAAAATGTTCAGAAAAATCTAAAAGAATTCCTGGAGGTGTACCTTGATCATATTTACCTACCAACATCATTGACTCAACTTGCCAAGATCAACTTTTGGGAAATCTATTAATGAGCATCATCTATGGCAAATAGAGTATGAACAAAACATGAACTAAATCCTTTTCAAAATCCCTCCAAACTTGCAAAGTAATACCCCACAACACCCAACACTCTCTCTGGTCGAACTACATTATAGCCACACTATAGCATTGCCCTCCTCCTTGTCCTTTATGCTTGTGTGAGAGTAGAGAGAGAGGGAAATAACCACATAATGCCATAGATATTAAAAGCTTGTTGCAGCAGCCACCTCTCTGTCCCTCACTCTATGAATGACCCACACGACCAACCCACCACCCAAGTCAACCAACCCCTGCCCACCACCTCTCCCCAATGTCCAAAATGGACATTGCACATCAAGCTCTCTCTCCTCGGTTTAAATAAGACAGAGGCCACCACATCCCCCTCTCTGCCTCTCATTTCCCCCAATCACTCCCAATCACCCCCACTTGAGACTCCCTCCTCTCCACGGCTCTACCCTGCTCTAAGGAGAAGAAAAATGGCCTCTCGGCCATTGACAAAAAGATGGTACCACCTCTTCAGGCATCACCGGCGAGGTCCGACGAGCTCGCATCGGCCTCCATCGCAGGAGCCTCACTCTGTCGCGGAACCGGCGGTTGCCGCCCATCCCCGAGGTCGTCGTCGTGCTCTGCGTTCCCCCACTACCTCCCCGACACCTCCCTGCCGCCGGTAAGCCCTCCCCGCACCACCCTGCCCTTGCCTAGGGTTTCCAGTCGCCGGCGGTGTCCCCGCGAGGACGACGAGTGGCAGTTGTCCATCATGACTTGATCCGACAGCGGGCAGCGGCCCATACCCCTTCGACCGCTAGGGTCGCTGATGCCTGGGCCACGCGCCGCGGGTTTGAAACCCCTCCTGCTCCCGCGCGCGCCAACTCCAGGTGGGCCAATTTTGGATCTGAGGCCTAGTTATTCCTCAGAGTTGGCCCAGTTGGTGTTTAGTCCTTTTTTATATATGTACAAATCCAGATGTGTTTCTTTCCCTTTAGTTTAAATCCTAAACAATATGGAAACTAGGCCGAAATGCCCATATATAATTTTTTCACGGTGCATGCATGTTTGCTCAAACATGGAGTACCCTTGGTTATCTCAGAATATGTCTAGATTAGATATATTAAATCAATTCCCTATATGCCTCCATTTCACTATAAAAATCTTTGTGTGAGTTTTTACATTCCAAATGAGTTGAAACCTCTGGGTTCTAAAAGGTAGTTCACATATCTTGCTTTTAACCTGGGCCTCACCCTAGTTTGCTTCCTATTTTTCCCTTATGAAAAATAACAAAAACAGCTATAATCTGCCTTTAGAAAATTCTTGAGGTCAAACCAAAATGGGTATTAACCTGATTCCAAATCCCAGTGAAGTGGTCCATCAAGATATAACAAGACCTATAATATCAATATTTATTGAGCAATTAATTATTTATGGTGATTTAAATATATCTGTCTAGGGTATATTCAGTAGAAAAATAACTATTGAAGTTTTAAAAATCCAAATTGGGTGATTGCAACTTCTGCAAAAATATAATTCCAATAACCATCATGTGTCCTTGGAATCATATCAAAAGCATCTATATATTTAATCTGGTGAAAAAGACAATTTAGCTACAAAAGTGCCTTTGGGATTTTCCTGAGGGCATTCTGTTAATTATTTTGAAATGATTCCACCTCTCCAAAAACTCAAACTCAATTCTACATAATATATTCCTAGTACAAATTTATTTGGCTTACAGATCTTTTCTGGTGATTTATTCACCTAAACTAGAGGTTATTTCACTGGAAAAATCATAACTAAATATAGAAAATTGATAAAATCATGAAACCACTTTTGTTAGCCTTGTTATTCTAATACCTACCTGTTGATATCATTTTTGTACATTCATATCATATAGACCCAAGCCTTAGTTCAAAACTCCTTCATTAGGTGGTATTCGGCAATTAAACCACTAAACAAGTTCCACAAATGCCTTTTCATTATTTCCAATTGCAACAAACTCAATCTATCAAAACTTAATGAACTAAGTAAGGTGTTTTATGTTAGTTGATGTATGGTATTGTTGATTGTATGTCTTGTATTGATTGTGCCCTTTGTTTGCTTGCATGTGATCCATAACGACGATAGCTGCGATTATATCAGAAACCAAAAGAAGAGGGTTATTATTATTGGTTATTATGGTATTCTAAGAAGAAGTCCAGGGACATATATTGCCTGTTTGCTAATGTTAGGCAAGCCACCTTCTTGCTCATAAGCCTCGTCCTACTATTTTACTTATGCATGTTTTATCTATTGTTTATATAAACTGCATTGTTTTATATTATGAAGATCTATATCGAGTAGTGGCTTGGATCCTCCAAACCATTACACATGTGGACTACTAAGTACAACCCCCTTGACAACACCTATTTGTACCTAGAATGGTAGATGGTGTATAACACCATAACCCTTTGGAGACCCTATTTTAGCCGAAGCAAAGCTATAGGATGGGAAGACCCGGGAAAAGTTTTACAAAGAGTTTTATGATAAAAACTTGGTGAGATTTGACCTACCAAGATTAGTTTGAGAAAGAAAAAGGTTTTCGTTTTACAAAAGATGCTGAGAGAAAGATGGAGGAAAAATGTTTACAAAAACGCACCCTGTTCTTTGCAGCTTTAGCTATAACAACTTAATCCGTGCAACCACACTAGTCTGGAATGGGACAGGGCTAGACTTGAAGTTTGCTACTCTGGTGGGGGAATTCTCATAACTTCTTAGAAGGGATCATCTCCCTCAGATTCTGGGCTTGCCTTTACAAAAAAGGGTTAATTGTTAGACAGTCACCTGGAGGAAGCAGGATCACCCATGTGAGTGACCGGGTGATACTATGAGCCTCTCATTGAAAGTGCCCACTCTAGAGGAGTCGGAATGCCCTCTGATTGGTTTGTGGCCCCGACGTCCTGGTATTGAGAGGAACAACTCATAGGGTAGGGCCTATGCTAGAGTGGCATCCAAAGAGTCTTGATCGGTTACTCGACCCACGATCAGTGAGGATTAGGGTAGGGTACCTGGATGGTGTGGGTAAAGTGTACAACCTCTATAGAGTGTAAATCTATTCGAATAGCCGTGTCCGTGGTTATGGACGGTTGGACAAACTACTATAGAGCGGTGCTGCTTTAGATTTTAAAAAGGACTTCGGAAAAGCATAGGCTTTGGAAATGATTTGAACATGGGATGGTCTGAAAGGAGTTTGGTCATGGGATGACCGGAAGGAGGAACAAATGGGTGACCCAATCCTAGTGTTTTCCAAAACTTTTCAAAAAGGTTTCAAAAATGTTTTACAGAAGTTTTCAACAAAGATATGTAGATGCTATATCTACAAGATAAACTAGGTGAGAAAACAACCTCTCTTGGAGCCCTCCTACTACCACAGCCTTATTGCATATCCTCTTGTTATTATTATTGTCTTAAGGTGTTTTGAAAATACATTCAAAGTACTCAATGGCATTGTACCTAGCTATTAACTTGGTTAGATATCGAGAAGAAGGTGAAGTTGATGACTATGCGAGCTAGGACGTTCTCCCAGTCAGTTGCTTGTAGGTTAAGGCATGGCTCGGGCTCTACGATTGATGAAGTTCCGCTAATGATTATTGAAGTAGCCATAATAGCATGTAAGGTATGACATGTATCCGCTTAAGTAATGGATGTTTACTTTGATACTTGTCGGTTATGTGCCACGACTAACTGGTCATGGGATCGTGGTGTATGCATAACAGGGATTCTCGAAGGATTAATCCGGGGGCCCCACAAGTAATTTCTTGCTACCGTGTAATTATTGTAATATCTTAAGTCAGTGGAAAATATTAGTGTGGATTCCCTACTCTAAAGTTGCTGAATCTATCTAGTTCGTCCTGAGATCAGTTCCTGCTATTATTTCCTCCTTGGCATCGTTCTGCTATCCTATAGTGGCCGTTTAAACTCTTCGTACTAATTTGATTATAATTTTGTTGTTGCCATGTGGTTCTTCAATAGCTGCGTCACTAACTATTTACTTTTCTTGCATAGAGCTCAAAATGGACCAATGAACATGTTGGTTTGCATAGCCTATTCTACAGGTTCACAAGGGATGCCATTACTTCCTTATCTGGTGCTGGTTCGTCCTGAGCAACGGCATACCTAACCTCTACTATGTAGTTCACTCGTGGTTTGCATTCCTGCTTTAGAAGTTCTCTTATGATGCCATTATAATTTCTATCTGGTTGATTTTTAGCTATGACAGTAACTACATGCCATTGTGTAGCTCACCGCAAATTCTGAGTCACCCAACAACTCTCTACATTCCAGGAGATGCCACTGCTTCCATATATATTTGCTGAAATGACCTGGGTAGTTTATATTTGCTAAAATTGTAGTAAACACTTTGTTTGATTGCTCATTTCATTCTAGGCACACTTGTCTAATGCTTGTTTGTCCTGTTCTATAGGTTCATGACCGACACCATTATATCTCGCATTTGGTTCTGGTTCTGGTTCGTCCTAAGCCACGACATAACTATCCTCTATAATATATAGTTCATTCATGGTTTGCATTCCTGCTCTACAAATTCTCGTATCATGAGGTTATAATTTCTATCTGGTTCATTCTTCGCTACGGCAGTAACTGCATGCCATTTTGTGGCTCAGCGCAAATTCTGAGTCACCCCACGTCTCTTGCACTTTAGGGTATACAATTGCTTCCAAATATATTTGTTGAAATGACCTGGCTAGTTTATATTTGCTGGAATTCTAAGCCACACGCACACATTTTTTCGATTGCTTGTTTCACGGTAGGCACACTTGTTTAATGCGTGCTTGCTTGTCCTGTTTGTTTGCCGTGTTGGTCAATAATTGAACCATTGACTAGTTGTAAACTCCAGTTCATAGCTCCTGTCATATCAGTAAAATGAGTAGTTTGTCTTGTTTGATGTATTAACTTGTTATTACTTAGTTTCAGACTGCAATTATTGCTATCGCCACCAAAGAGGGGGTTGCAAGATCATGTCTCCTCCAAGGAATATGCAGGTGATAAATTGAGAAAGCAAATTAAGGACTCTTCTATGAACTTGATTGTCAACTGAAATGCCGATTTTTCTTTGCCTTGAGTTGATAATATGTAATAATTTTAAGAAGTTTGCAGCTGATGTAATATCTAGATAACTCGCATAGGCCATGTAGGCATTTAGTTAACGCCGTTCACACATGGCGGTAGTCGTTACGGTAACTACGTTAGGCAGATCAATTAGGGAACATTATGGTGTTTTGTTATTGACCCGTCTTGTATTCGGCCGACGGTGAACAGTAAAAGATGTTGGCTTATTATACCCGTTTTTATGATATTGGCATGGGCTTCAAAAAGGCCAAAACTTTAAAAGTCCATAAATGTAATGGGTTGACCCACATGTGGTAATAGGCCATAACAATAACGGCCGTAACTATAATAGGCCATAACAGTAGCAGGCCATAACAGTAGCATGCCAGAACAGAAATAGGCCATTACAATAACATGAAAGAAACTGTAAAGGGCCAAAGCAGTTCAAGGCCAAAACAATGACGAGCCTGAACAGTAATGGCCCGAGAAATTTCCAGAAGAGGGCAATAATAGGCTGACAAATTTACCATGCTAGAACAGTAACAAGCCGCTTGTGGGCCTAAATAGTTAGTAGGCGGCCCACGATAACGGACCATCACAAAGAAGGGCCGTTAGTAGGCGGCCCACGATGGGCTGCGATAACAGTGATGGGCTGACCACAAGCCTTAAGTGTAAAGGAGCGACTTGCTGCTAATGGGCCACACAGTGTTGTTCCAACATGGGCCTTCTTTAGGCCGAAAAAATATCGGGCATGAAAGTTCGTGGGTTGCTGATGGCTGCATTATTGGGCCCATTTCAAGCAGTGCAGACAAGACAGTAATGGGATGTCTTCTTATTAGGCTCTCCTCATGGGTCGGCACAGTTAGTATTTAGCAGGCCTTGGTTGGGCCTGACTTCTCCCATGGTTTTTGTGACCGTTAACAGCGGTAACAGGCCGCCGACGGCAGCTGCCATGTCACAGTTTGCATGACGTCAGTAGTCAATGCGGCTGGCGGACAGATCTACGACGGAACAAGTTTTTGTGGCTGAAGGGTGCGATCCACCACGGTCGAAAAAAAACTATGGTTGATTCATTTGTGATGGGGCTTTTACCACAAAGTCCATCCGTCACGGAAGACATTTTGGCCACAAAAACGGGCCTTCAACCACGAAATTGTCTTTTGTAAAAGCCAACTTTTCTTGTAGTGATTATATATGCGCTATGATGGAAATGAAGATCCAACAGTTTGTAATGTTTGGGTTCGCGAGTCTTGATCCAACGGTCAAATTTCAAAGTTATTCATACACTGTATAGTAGTAAGACTATATAATAGGTAAAGCTCAAAAAATTATAAATTTGATCGACATCTATAAAGTATGGGTGTATTTGATTCTTCTATCTGTATCATGTAGAAGTCAACATTGATTAGCTATACATAATATTACTTGAACTTTTTGGTAACATGGTCTAGAGAAACAAGGGAGAAGATTCTAGAATGATGGAGAAGCTAGTGTGTTTTGAGGTTTGTGCATAGCGTCCATTGTGCTAAAGACTATCAATAATATCTTTTAGATGCTACAATGGAAAAAGAAGATCCAACTGCAAAAAACACTGGGATTCACAAGTCTTGATCCAATGCTCAATATTCGAAGTTAGTCGTTGAGCGTTGGATCAAGACTCGCGAATCCCAACATTGCCAGCCATTGGATCTTATTTTCCATTCTAGCATCTAGAAGATTGATAGTATTGCTAGTCTTTGTTATCTTAATTAGCTTACCATTATATAGTGTACGAATAACTTTGAATATTGATTGTTGGATCAAGACTCGCGAATCCCAACATTGCCAGCCGTTGGATCTTCTTTTCCGTTTTAGCATCGAGAAGATACACTTTGAATATTAACCGTTGAAGCATGACCCGTGAATCCTAACATTGCTGCTAGCTGTTGGATCCTCTTTTCCATTCCATCATCTAGAAGATACTATTGATAGTCTTTGTTATCTTATCTTTTCTTACCACTATATAGTGTGCGAATAACTTTGAATATTTACCATTGGATCAAGACTAGTGAATCCCTACATTGCCAACCGTTGGATCTTCTTTTCTATTTTAGCATTGAGAAGACATACTATTGACAGTCTTTATTTTCTTATCTTACCACTAATATATATAGTATAGGCCAGATAACTTTGAATATTGGCCATTGAATCATGACCCGTGAATCCCAAAATTGATGCTAGTTGTTGGATCCTCTTTTCCATTCCATCACCCAGAAGATACTATTGATAGTCTTTGTTATCTTATCTCACTATATAGTGTATGAATAACTTTGAATATTCACTGTTGGATCAAGACTCGTGAATTCCAACATTTCCAACTGTTGGATATTCTTTTCCATTTTAGCATCGAGAAGTTATACTATTGAGAGCCTTTCTTTTCTTATCTTACCACTACTATATATAGTATAGGGATAACTTTGAATATTGGCCATTGAATCATGACCCACAAATTCCTAAATTGTTGCTTGTTGTTGGATCCTCTTTTCCATTCCATCATCTTGATACTATTGATAGTCTTTGTTATCTTATCTTACCACTATATAGTGTATGAATAACTTTGAATATTGACCATTGGATCAAGACTTGTGAATCCCACCATTGCCAGCCATTGGATGTTCATTTGCATTTTGGCATCGAGAAGTTATACTATTCATATTCTTTCTTTTCTTATCTTACCACTATTATATTTTTATTTTCTTACCACTATATAGTGTACGCATAACTTTGAATATTTGCCGTTGGATCAAGACTCATGAATCCCAACAATTCTAGCCGTTGGATCTTCTTTTCCATTCTAGCATCTAGAAGATTCTATTGATAATCTTCATCACAATGAATATTATGCACAAACCTCAAAGCACACTTCTCCATCATTCTAGAATCTTCTCCCTCATTTCTCTAGACCATGTTACCATTTTTTTCAAGTTTTAGATAGCTAATAATCGTTGACTTCTACAGGATATACAAAGTACAAGAACCAAATATACACCCACACTTTATAGATGTTGATCAAATTTATAATTTTTCTACTTTACCTATTATAATTTTATATGGTGATGATATGTTAGACGTCTATTATCTGAGTCTCACGTGCAGGCACGTGCAACTTACTAGTATATATATTGTACAAATAACTTTGAATATTGACCGTTGAATCATGACCCGCGAATCCCAACGTTGATGTTAGCTGTTGGATCCTCTTTTCTATTTCATCATCTAGAAGATATTATTGATAGTCTTTGTTATCTTATCTTAGATCTTAGAACTATATAATATACGAATAACTTCGAATATTGACTGTTGGATCAAGACTAGTGAATCCCAACATTGCTAGCCATTGGATATTCTTTTCCATTATAGCATCTATTATTGTTAGTCTTTCTTACCTTATCTTACAACTATATAGTTTATAAATAACTTTGAATATTGACCATTGGATCAATTAAGATTCTCGAATCCCAACATTGACAACCGTTGGATATTTTTTCCATTCTAGCATCTTGAAGATACTATTGATAGTATTTCTTATCTTATCTTACCACTATATATAGTGTACAAAATAACTTTGAATATTAACCTTTGGATCAAGACTAGCGAATTCCAACATTTCTAGCTGTTGGATCTTCTTTTCCATTCTATCATCTAGACTAAAAAATCCCGACATTGCAAATCCTGGATCTTGTATCCACTCTAGCATGTATATAGAAGACTTTACTTATAGTCTTTAGCATTACGATCGTTAAGCACAAACCTCAAAACACACTTCTCCATTATTCTAGAATCTTCTTCACCAATTCTCTAGAGCATGTCGAGTATTAGGTAGCTAATAGATTGATTTCTACAAGATACAAGTACAAGAACCAAATATACACCCGATATTTTATGGACGTAGCTCAAAATTATAATTAGTTTATGAGATTCACCTATTATAATTTTATATAAAAAATGATATGTCATACTTTTATTATCTGATTATCACGTGTGCAAGGCATGTGCAACTTAGATATATAGTGTACGGATAAATTTGAATATTCACCGTTGGGCCAAGTCTGGCAAATCCCAACATTGGTAAGCGGTGGATCTTCTTTTCCATTCTTGCGTCTAGAAGATTAGAGCGTGTATACTGTTTAGCTTGAGTCTAAGATATATTGTCAAAAAGTGTCAGAAAAAGCTTACCGGGTAGCAGAACTATTTTTTTCGTAGGACCCACTACTTAGCAAACGAACCAGTCAATCTTGCTTTTCTATTTGCATGATATTCCATTATATAAAGGATCTAGAGACCGACTGTGGGCCATTTTAATAATTTATGTTCTTAGACTTGAGCTTGTACTAGACTCAGCAGCAGTAAGACTCATGTCTAACCTCAAAACGCACTTATCCATCATTATACAATCTTCTATGCTTAAAATATTCCAACTTACTCCCTCTATCCCAAAATAGGATGCATATAGTCTTTGGTCAAAGTCAAACTTTTCAAAATTTGACCAACTATATAGAAAAATGTATTGATACTTATAATCTCTAATTAGTATTGTTAGAACCGTTATGACATATATCTTCATATAGTCTGCATTAGATATTGTAGATGTTGAAAATTTTCTCTACATAGTTGGTCAAAGTTTAAGTTTGTTATGTTTGACCAAAAACTATATGCGTCCTAATTTGCGATAGGGGATGTACTCCCTCCGTCCAAAACTGACTTGGTTTTGCGTAGATTCGAATGTATCTAAACGTATTTTAGTGTATAGATACATTTGAATTTAGAACTACCGTACATCTTATCTTATCTTACCACTATATAGTGTACGAATAACTTTGAATATTGGTTGTTGGATCAAGACTCATGAATCCCAACATTTCTAGCCGTTAGATCTTCTTTTCCATTCTAGCATATAGAAGATTCTATTGATAGTCTTCATTACAATGAATGCTATGCACAAAACTCAAAACACACTTCTCCGTCATTCTAGAATCTTCTCCCTCGTTTCTCTAGACCATGTTACCAAAATTTTGAAGTTTTAGATAGCTAATAATCGTTGACTTCTACATGATATACAAAGTATAAGAACGAAATATACACCCATACTTTACAGATGTTGATCAAATTTATATTTTTCCTGCTTTACCTATTATAATTTTATATAGTGATGATATGTTAGACATCTATTACCTCAGTCTCACGTGTAGGGTACATGCAACATATTATTTTTTAATAGAGTACATTTTTAATAGAATTTCCCTACTACTACCATCACATTGGATGCACTTCATCAGAACCTAGCCAACCTTCCTATATTTTACTTTATTACTCAATATATTCCATTTCTCACCCCGCACCGAGGAAGCATGGCTACATACATGGACCCGGCACCCCTATAAATTAGCTTTTTCTACTCTGCCCACCTCCATATTTCCCAATCCGTCCACCATCATCCAGAAAAGACACTCATCCTCTCACTGCCGCCGTCATCTCTAGCGCTCCACAAATCAATCTTCCTGACACTGCTATGCGTACTTTGACCCAGAATAGAGAGGTATAATGTTCATCTCTCCCTTGTAGAAAACTTCGCAGTTCCTCTTTTTGTACTCATTCCATTATTTGTCTCTTAACTGATTTTTTTGGATCTCTTTCATTCCCCTCTATTTCATTCCTCATAGTTTAAATCTACGTAAGAACAAATATATTGAGATTGATGTACTTTTTCAAAGTGAAATATTGGTGAAACATGTTGCTTGCTATTAGGATAGCATTTTATCACTTGAACTAGTTATAATTCCATGCATTTTAGTGCTATAATAAATATCTTGCAATGCCATTCATAGGTTCCAATTCCAAGCAAGGTAGAAAATCATGGATAGTTTGAGCGATGATGAGATCTGCTACACTGACTATTATGTAACTGATAGTGATGAGGAAGAAATTGCGGCTATAAGGGGTACAAAGTTCTACTTGGATTGTGAAAATCGAATTAGAGTATGCAAAAATATACTAATCTCTAAGATTTATTTTTATTTCATGTAGGTCCTTCTTATGAGCGAAAAGATTGGTTCGAAAGTTACATCGTTTACAGAAATAATGTGCGTTTATCATACAAAAGGTGGGATTTTCTCGAGAATAAAGTCTTCTAGATCAAACCTGACATACCTTTCTATGTCTGCAAGATCACCTCTTCTTTACTCGGCAAAGGAGGGGGCATGATGGTAAGAAATTTTAGTTTTTTTCTCAAAAAGGTAACAAATTTTAGTAGCCATGTGATTCAAAAGATTTAATCCTACTAAATTAATTGGATCAAATCTATAGGAAAATTTCCCAATATGGTTGTTACATTTGTAGGATTGTTTCCCATAGGAAATATTCCTTTGCACTAGATTTTGTAGGTAATCCAACATCCACTCACACCTATTTTTCAGAATCCTCTATTTGTCCTACCACGAGAGAGTCAAACAAACATTGGTTCATATGGAATTCCCGTAGGATTAGAGTGGGCATGGCATTGCAATCCTACTATTTCACCAGTCAACAAGTCATAAACTTATGATAGTTGTTTTCTTCTGGTTTCAGTGCTTCTCACTGGATTACAGTCAGAATGTCATGAAGAATCATCTGCGTGAAGAAAGAAATCTACTGTGACCAACAAGTTGTACAAAGGTTATCATGAAGTCATGATTGCCATGGGCGATGATGGGCGTGTGGTGATAAGTACTGGTACGAGCTGGCGAAATGTTGTCAGGGACGCGGAACTCTTAGAACACAAAATGGATATCTTCTGGTTCAAGGAACGTGTACATGGACTTCGTCTCAACATGTTCAGCGGTATCCCGCTTCATTGGAAGTTGATATGAATATTATCGAACTTGTATTCAAGCCTTAATGTGACCAGGAGGCATTTGAGGAAGCAAGAAGGATCCTGACAAGCTACTGTACTTATACTAGCCACTATTCCTCCTGGATGGAACTATGCATCTTATAGCAATTAGTACTAGTAGTACTCAATTATTAAACATGTTTGTATTATTAGTACGCAGCTTTTGGTGCCTACTCGATCTCGTACTGCTTGCAAGGCGAGCAAGGTCTCCTTCCACCGCAAATCTTTTTCCTTGTTTCAAAAAACGGCCCTGCTACCAAAATGCCTCGCCGCTTCCTTTCATTAGATAAAAGGCTCCTGGATAAAGGAGAATCATCCCCCCACTCTCCTCTTCAATGCGGCATTGGCTTCTATGCTCCACTTATGCATCTATGCCTAGCACTTGTTCAGGTGGGAAGCATCATAGCGTCACCTCTTCCTTTTTTTAGCGAGTCATAGTCACCTCTTCCTTCCCATGTAAGCTTTCGCACAATGGAGTACAACCATGCAGGCACAACAGTGCAGAGAAACTTGGGGCCCGTGGTGGTCCAACCCAACTTTCCTTCTGTTTGCCTTGTGCTTCCACCTAAAAATGACCTCTGGCTGGATGCTTTTTTTCTATTCCATATTAGGTTGGTCATATGTAACAACCTCGCCTGATAAGGCTGAGTTCCTGTGTATAGTGCCAATCCTTGGATCGGTTCACTAGCACACACAGTACAGATGAATACCAAAGAACATAACAGTGCATCATTATTATATCGAATGATCCAGAATTTACATTTATTACATAATGCATAGCTCAAAGTCTAGCTCAAACAACAAAGTAGCATACGGAAGCATAAACGGATAGTAGGCTCCATCTTAAATTTGCCACAGGCGAACAACTGTTGAGTGGAGTACCGCGACCTATTCGATTACTCAGAATCGGTATAACCTGCAACATGAAACATAGCATTCCCGAAGGGTCAATACATGGAATGTATGGCAAGTAGCACTAAAATAAGGAGATAATACATCTAGCATTCTACATGCTTATTTGGATGGTGGAGCTTTGGCTAGCTTGCACTTTTCAAATACCTTTATCCTACTTCCGTAAACCAATTTGATTCACAGCAACCCATTAAGTTCACCCATCAAGTTTTAGTAGTTAGGAAATAAGGATGAGCGAGAATATGTCATAGTCTCGAAATCAAGCAACTCAATCGTCCGTAACCTGGGACACGACTAAGTACTTAGTTTTACACCCTACAGGGGTTTGTACACTTTACCCATGTGACCTGGCCAAACCAGCTCGTACCACCACACTCATATTGTGTGATGGTAGGGAGAAGTCCAAGATGAGACCGTTCGGGAAGTAGATCTCTAAACCCCACGACGCACCGGTCCCAACCTACTATTGACTACATCTCTGGCTATGCTGGGTTTGGATCACCACGACCTACTAAGTCTAACCAGCCACCCATTTCTTACTGGCACATGGTTGCACACGTAAGCTATTATAACAAAGAGAACCAATCCTTCTCAGTACCCTGGGCGGCATTCCCCACCATTATCGACACTCCGTTGACAATCCAACCACTCCGTCCAGGTAGTTCATTAACATTATGTTGTTTTTAGTTTGAACAAACACATACTTCACCATAATGTGATCCCTTTCCCCGTCTTCACAGCAGGTCTAACCACATCTACTGAACGGGGCTCAACTATAAAGAATTCCTACCACAAATATATAGGACATAGCATAGCATAGTAATTCCTACACATAATCTACAGAAATACACTACACATGCATAAGATAAAAATAGTAGGACAAGGTATGATCAAAATAGCATCTACTTGCCTTGGCGGTAGGAGTTGTTCAAGCACTCGTTGCAATCACAGACGTTGCACTCCTCGCAATCTATCGATCAAACAATTGCAATACATAAACAACCATACACAATCATATACAAATGCACAAATGCATGCATGACAATTTAATAGAGGTTTCAGTAGTATATTTATGTTCTCTGATGTTTACACTGTTGAATGATGTATGGAAAACCCTTTAATGCGATGAAAACAAATTATTCAATTTCTTATTCCAATTAATAGGCCTTTAGGTAAAATACTAAGCCTTTGTAGTAAACAGTGTTGTAAAAATCGGACAGAAATACTACTGTATAGGTAACGTGATTTAGAGCCAGGGGCAACTGAAATCATGTAAAAAGGATATATAGATCTTTTTCTAGAATTTTTATAGTACAATATGCGTTTTATTAAACTCATAAATATTAGTACATTAAACTTGCAATTTTATTTCCGAAACAGGTTCTACTCTTTCTTGTAATTCCATAGACATATTATTTGCAATTTTCTTAATTGTAGTTATTTTTTTATGAATTTATTACTCCATAAGGATATTAAACCATTTAAATAATCACGACAAATACTTAGAGGAAATGTCGGATACAATTACATAATAATATTCTACATGAAATTGTCTTTCCATTGGTATATTATTTACAATTTTTGGACATGAAGATATTTTACTATGAATTTCTGAAGTCAAAACTATTTTCTGGAATTGTTAATTCGAAAATTTGCTTAACTGTTTGACTGTTGACTGAACCATTGATCGCCGACTATGCGTTTTACTGCTGACTGGGCGCAACTCTATTGGTCGGTGTGAAATCAATCTGAGACACTTATCGGAGATCCGACGGACGGCAACAGTTACCGGTGGTCAACGGCGGCGATAACGGCGGTGAGGTCGACGTCGATGGTGGAGGCGTCTCTGGTGGTCCTTGGTGTCGGCGAAGTAGACGACGGAGTTCAGCTCGCCCTCGCGGTCACGTACGTGCACTTCCTGGTGCCCTTCACCTCCTAGAACGGCGACGAACTGTGGCTGGTCGTGTACGTCTCCGGCGAACTCCGGCGAGAAATTGCCGGTGCTACATTAATCTGATGAAGGGGAACAAGCTCATGAAGATGCGGCAAAACATGGAGATCAAAACGGAGTAGGGTAGACGGGCTCGGGTTCTATGCATCGACGGCAACCTAGACCTTCTGAAGCTCCGACGGTGGCCTTCCGGCGAGATAAAAATCGAGGTCAAAACTCCGGCTGTCTAGCGGTATAAAATTAGGGATTTTTGGGGGATTTCGAAGAGGGGAATCTGCGCTATTTATACCTGGAGTTTTGTGACAAGGAGGCAAAAGATTAGACTGAATTTGGCGATTTTTGGGGGCAGTTTTTCGAGTCAGGAACAACTCGTCCCTAGTCTGGTTTTCGGCTGGAGCTAAAGGATGACACGGTGGGCTCCACACGGCAGTTGGAAAAAAACAACGGGAGGGAGAGAGACTATGATGGCCGGCCACTATGTATTCCTTTTGTAGATGCATTTTAGTAATCCAATTTAGGGTTTAAAACTAGTGTTTCAATCCAAAATTTTCATGAATGAAATTGATGCCAATGCAATGCAATTAATTTTTTTTCTAGTCCTAATTTCTAAAAACCTAGGATGTGACAGACTAACCCCCTTAAGATGAATCTCGTTCTCGAGATTTAAAATGGCTAGCAAGGTGTGGGTTGTGTACTCGAGGCTAACCCCCTTAAGATGATTATACTTGGCGTCTCCGGTAGAACCATTGACTATATCTAATTCTTTTTTCTTTTGGTTGAGAGAATAGTATCCATCTATCAGATTTTAATTCTTGATCCATCCAACCCATGCTAGAGTTGCATGTAGACCATGTTAATGCAATATAATCCAGCTGGTGGGAAATTTGTGTGCTACCAATCTCCAAGATTTAATTGTGGCATCTTGTACTAGTTATCAATTCTTATCCAGTAAGTTCACCTTAATAGATCCTCTAAGTAACTTCATATGTAACTATTCTTATCCATGAATGTCTTGATATGAATGAATGCGATGCACCAATATTGAAATATTACGAGTGTGATGCATGAATTAGCCGGGAACTTACTAGTCATGAAGCATGACTTGTTGAGTGCTTTTCTAGCATGCACATGATTCAAAGTTGCCTTTGGGGTTAAATCTGGCTTGTCTCCAGCTTCAATCCTCTTCTCCGGGCAGTTATCAGCATAGTGTCCCTTCTGGTTGCACTTGAAACACGCAACTTGGAAGATATCCTTCTTCTGATAGTTGTGGTTATGACCATTGTTGCCTGCAGAATTATGGCCATTTCCTTCTCCATGGTGTTAATGTCCATTGCCACCATTGTGGTTGTGTCTATTGCCTCCATTCTTGTGGTGTCCATAGTCTCCATCATAAGAAGTGCGAGCACGGTGGTGTGATCCTGAGTGGTGATTGCTATGCTTCCTTTTGCGTGTCTCCACCTGCTGATGTTTCCCTTCCAAGATTCTAGCCTTGTCCATTAGTTCCTGAAATGTCGGGCAGTAAATCACATATAGTTGAAGTGAAAGCTCATCACTAAGACCATCCAAGAACCTCTCTCTCCTCTTGGCATCAGTGTCCACATCCTCAGGGGCATAGCGGGACAAGTTGTTGAATTCCTCTATGTAGTCCGCCACAGTGCGGTTGGTTTGGCGCAGGTTGCGGAACTCCTTCCTCTTCAAGCTCATGGTTCCTACAGAGACGTGGTTGGTCCTGAATCCTTCCTCAAACATGGCCCAAGTAACTGTGTCCAGCGGGTGGGTAATCTGGAAAGCATCCCACCAAGAAGCAGCTGATCCTTCCAACAAGTGAGCAACAAACCTCACTTTTTCAGCATCAGTGAAACCAATGGTCACCAAGTCCTTGTTCAGAGAGCGGAGCCAATCGAGAGCAACCATGGGCTCAGGTGCAGAGGAGAACTTAGCTAGCCTCAGCCTCAGGAACCTGATGAGAGCATCTCCCTGGGGCTGATTGTTCCCGTTGTTGTTGTTATTGTTGTTCTGATTTGCCATGAATTGTGTCATCACCTGGGTCAACTGTGCCTATGCTACAATAAGCTGAGCGATCTCATCGGGCTGGTGACAGGGAGGCATCTGTTGAGAGAGTATAGAGGAGTTATATATAGAAAGACTAGAGAAGTATTACTACCCATAACTATATGAAGCAAACAATAGGCACACAAGCAAACAATCATCACAAACAACACTCAAGATAAAATAATTTTGTTTTATGTTCCAGAATTTTTGTTTTAGTGGCATACCATCCACAAAATAGTTTTCATTTGATTAGAATTCGTTTGAGGGTGAACCTACAATCTCAAAAGCAATGGACAGAATCTGTCCTGAAACTACAGCAGTGTTCACGAATTTTTCTAGGCACCTTAAACTCATCATGAATTTTAGCCAATTTTTGTGCTTATACTACAGTAAATTACGAACCAGATCCTACAATATGAGCATAATCCGAGCTACCAGTAAGAAATGAAAAATCGCTCCGTATAACAGGTCAGGCAGAAAACTGCAGCGAAATTATCACGGATTTTTAATCAAAAGCTTCATTAATGCATTATGAAATCCATCAAAAATATTCTGAAACTTTAAGATATCAAATTGCACAATCTAAACATAATAAACCAACTATCACACAAGTTCTTGCCATGATCGATTGCCAGATCTAAACGAATCCTATCAAAACTTTATGGTGGTCATCATCTAACTATTGTTTATCTTGTGCTTCCTCGCACAAGTGTTCATCCTCAAGTTTGAACAAGTTGAGATTAGAAAAGAAAGATCAAGGATTACAAGAATCTAATAAGTAAAAATTATAAGATCCTCCATAGCAAGGGTCTTCCTTCTATGTTTTAAAAGAGAAGTGCATGGAAATTGAAGTGATAAGAAGATACTAGAAAGAAGTGTAAGATGAGAATAGATAGAATGAAATAGTCTTTATATTCCTATGGTTTTCCTATTCTAATCCTAGGTCGCGATCCTACAGTCAACACACTGCTTTGATACCATCCTGTAACACCCTCGCCTGATAAGGATGGGTTCCTGTGTATAGTGCCAATCCCTGGATCGGTTCACTAGCACACACAGTACAAATAAATACCAAAGAATATAACAGTGCATCATTATTATATCGAATGATCCAGAATTTACATTTATTACATAATGCATAGCTCAAAGGCTATCTCAAATAACAAAGTAGCATACGGAAGCATAAACAGATAGTAGGCTCCATCTTCAATTGTGCCATAGGCGAACAACTGTTCAGTGGAGTACCGCGACCTATTCAATCACTCATAATCGGTATAACCTGCAACATGAAGCGTAGCAGCCCCGAAGGGTCAATACATGGAATGTATGGCAAGTAGCACTAAAATAAGGAGACAATACACCTAACATTCTACATTCTTATTTGGCTGGTGGAGCTTTGGCTAGCTTGCACTTTTCAAATACCTTTATCCTACTTTCGTAAACCAATTTGATTCACAGCAACCCATTAAGTTCACCCATCAAGTTTTAGTAATTAGGAAATAAGGATGAGTGAGAATATGTCATAGTCTCGAAATCAAGCAACTCAATCGTCCGTAACCGGGGACACGGCTAAGTACTTAGTTTTACACCCTACAGGGGTTTGTACACTTTACCCATGTGACCTGGCCAAACCAGCTCGTACCACCACACTCATATTGTGTGATGATAGGGAGAAGTCCAAGATGAGACCGTTCGGGAAGTAGATCTCCAAACCCCACTATGCACCGGTCCCAACCTACCATTCACTACATCTCTGGCTACGCTGGGTCTGGATCACCACGGCCTACTAAGTCCAACCAGCCACCCATTTTTTACTGGCACATGGTTGCACGCGTAAGCTACTATAACAAAGAGAACCTGCCAACACCCAGATTTTTAATCCTAGATGTCTGTTATGTCATACATCGCAATCCCAGGATTACCATTTTGCAAGACATAACAGATTGGATATCATAGTACATCATCCATTACAAACCATAAATAAGGTCTTATACAAATAAGGATCTCATGATCCAGTCTTAATACAACAAGCAGCGGAATAAATAATAAGCGTAGCAATGGGGTCCATCTTCAGAGGCACAGGCAATGCTGACGATGGAAGATAGTCCTAGTTATCATAGCCGTCCCGCTGTCCTTCATCTTGGTAGTCTCCTTCATAGTCTGGCCACGGGAATAGCCAGGGACAAAAGTCATGAGTACTCTTTAAGTACTCGCAAGCTACCACTAACAAGTAAGATAGTTCTAGTGTAAAATGCTAACTCTAAGTTTAACTATAAAGTTAAGTTTGAAACCTAAGCTGAGTTCTGAAACAAACAAAGATAAAAGAAGTTTTGGAAACACTTAAATGGGAAGCTAGTGTCATAGTCACAACCCTGTTGTGGTTAATTCAAGATTCATCATTCATTTCATAAGTCATTTTGAAAATATCTGACAACAAAACAGTATGGCCACTCCAACTGTCCATAACCGCGGACGCGGCTCTTCGAATAGTTTGACACTCTGCAGAGGTGGTACACTTTCACCACAAGATTCGATACATCTGTCAGGGATAACCCTGAATCATCATACTTAGTATGCAGATAATCAAACATAACCTTTCCTTTACACACCCTAGTATAAGCACTTCTCCTATGAGCATGGCCTCCCAACCATGACCATCTGTCATCTTGGGCACTGCATAGGTGGACAACATTGAGAGGTAGCCTCATCTCAAACCTCTCCCGCGAGGTAACTAATACTAATGCATATAAACTTCCGGCTAAGCCTTACCCAATTCAGGTATTGTGGTTGTATGGTACAATTGGAATGGTATCACATCCGAATCCAACCATCAGTTTTTGTAAAAGGGCTAAGGCTCATGCCTCAACATTTTCATCATCATAAACCATTTGTGTTTCTCAACACATGTCAAAACATCTCAATAGAATGACTCATCATTCCAAGGTTTTCACAATTCATTTTCACCAAGTGTTCCCATCTAAAGTGACTCAAGTTTTGATTTAGCTCTAAGCTACTAAGTTGAGAGTGTTCACTAAGGTGGGATGCTAATCTCAAACTCATGCCATAGAGTGACATCTAAGGTTATCTAGATAGATCAAGTTTTATACTCTTTATGCTACCTTCAAACAAGTAAGGTACTTTAATAAAGTAAAGGAAGTAAAGCTTGGAATTAAATCTTGGAATGGGTATAAGTCAAAGTGGTATAACCAAAGCATGCCTAATGCCTTTACATAGGTTATCTAGATTGCAAGGGTTAGCTTGCAAGGGTTCAATGGTATAGTGCTAGCTTGCTAGTATAATACTTGCAAGTGTTAGCTTGCTAACAATAGCTTGCCTTGGTTGGTGTAGTGGTTGAAGTTTTCTTCCTCGTCCTCTTGGTAGAACTCCTCCTCCTCCTCGTAGACTTGGTCGGTACTATCGTCTATAAATACATACGGAGTACACAATCACCAAACAATGCTTAACTAGGCTACTTAGCATACTAAGGCACACATTTGATGATCTATTATCATCACAAGCATCACAAGGTTTTATTAACTAGCTTCATTCTTTTTATTTAAGAAAAGTAATTTCTACTCATTGAAAATAACTAAGATTTAATATTCTCCACTTAAAATATGGTATCATGTGGACACATGTCATCACCACATATTCTAACATATGGGAATTTGATTTAAAGGTTGGATCACATTTAATTAAGTTTAATATTTAATGATTTAAAGTGACTAGATATGCCTATATAGCATTATTTTGGTACTAGTCCAAAGTCACTGCATGCAAACCTTAATATTATTACATATTCAGATAGGTAGGGTTAAATGTGATTTTTGAGAGTTGGAATCAACTCAAAAGCTATTATGGTTGATTTTATAAAAATGTTTGAATGTGCAAAAGCTTCTGTCTTATTATTTTTACTAGGAGAGATCTCTAACTCTAAATGAATTAAATCCAACGGGCTTGGATAGATTTTTTTCAGAGGCTTTCCAACAAAATTGGAATCACTCAATTTGGTTCAGTAAATCTTCCTAAATTGATTTTTGAACTAAGGGACAGAATCGAGTTTAAACTAAAATAGAAAAATCTAGATTTGAATTACTGGGTCAGCGCGGGAAAGGAAATGGGCCGGCCCAGTCTCACACCGCGGCGCTGAGGACAGCTGGCAGGGGGGTCCCACATGTCAGTGGCTCTTTAAACACGAAGCGGTACTGGGAAAGGTGGACTGTTGGATTAGAAAGAAGATCTACGGCTGGGGCTTGTTGTCGATGACAGACAGGTCGCCGGCGAGGTGTAACCGTAGAGGCTCGGTGGGGGTCTGGGGCGGCTTACCGGGGCTCCGGCGAGGGTCGGTGAGGCGGGAAAACGAACAAGTCAAGGACGGCGGTTCTCCTGGTACTGGCGTCGTCCCGGGAGATGGCCTGGATCAACGGCTCCCTTCTTCTCCCTCCGGAGACTCGCAAATTCGGTGCTCACGGACTATGGCTTGCTCCGGTGGGGCTCGGGGAGTGTTCTGACAGGGAGGGGATGAGAGTGGTGTGAGGAAACGGTGCTGGGGAGCTCTCTATTTATAGGCTCGGCGAGGCGGCAGAGGAGCATGGGTGGAGCTCGACGTGGTCGACGGCACAGCGAGCTAGAGGTGTGGCCGGTGGGCTAGGACGGTGGGCGGTTCCCTGGCGAGCGTCACGGCGGTGCGCGTGCAGTGAAAAGTGGTCGGGAGAGGTGAGTGGCACGCCGCGCACGATGTCTCGACCGACGACGAACTTTGCGGTGGTCGGCGACTACGGGGCATGGCCGGGGAAAGTGGCATGTCCGGCTTCACAGGGTGGTGGCGATCATATAGGTGGACTGAGAGCTAGGCGGGTCCGGCTGGCGGGATCGTGTGCGCTCTGGCGGGCGTCGGCATGGCAGCATGAGCTCCGGGCGCGGCGGTTCCTGGCTGCTCCTCGCTCTGCCTTTGGGCTAGGGCTGGCCTGGCGGTGGAGGTGGACCACGGGCGACATGCTGGACATGGTGGGCGAGGCTGGAGGCTGCTGTGGCGCGCTGTCGCCGGTAAGATGCTCGATTTGGGCTCGGCATTGATGTCCATGACCATTTGGTCGGGGCATAGTGCTTGGCCGGGCTAGCAAAGGGTAGGGGTGCTCTAGGGTGGCTCTGGTTGCAAAATGGGAGACCACATTGGTCCAAACACTGCTCACAATAGTATTTGTGATTTTTCCAGATTTTTGCACACAAGATGTTTGACAAAATGGCCTGTCGTGGTGGTGTCACGACAGATGCCATGGATAGGCTAAAGGTGGGGACAAGATGCATGATGACACACAAGTATATGGGGTGTATCGCAGTATTTTCGAGGGAAGTGCAACCCAATTTATTGATTCGACACAAGAGGAGCCAAAGAATATTTATAAGCCTTAACAACTGAGTTGTCAATTCAGCTGCGCCTGGAAACAATCTTGCTCACAGCAGTTTATCAGTAGCAACAGTTTTGAAGTAGGAATAGTAAAGCAATAGCAGTAGTAAAGCAAAAACAGCAATAACAAAAGCATTTAAAAGTGGGATTCGAGTGCGGTAGGCATAGGGATGGATGGACGGGCGTTGCATGGACAAGACAATTCACATAGCAATCAGAACATAGGGCTAATTGCAGATAAATAAGATAAAGCATCCAAGTACTACACAATCCTAGGCATGTGTTCCATATATAGTCATACGTGCTCGCAATGAGAACTTGCACAACATCTTTTGTCCTGCCAGCCCGTTTGCAGCGAAGCCTCTAGGGAACTACTGGCAATTAAGGTGCTCCTTTTAATAGAGCACCGGATCAAAGCATTAACACTCCGTGAACACATGTGATCCTCACATCAAAGCCATTCCCTTCCGGTTATCCCGATTTCTGTCACTTCAGGGCCATAGGTTCCGGACAACAACGTGTGTATACAACTTGCAGATAAGACCAGAAACAATACTATCATAATGAATCAATAACACGTTCAGATCTGAAATCATGGCACTCGGGCCCTAGTGACAAGCATTAAGCACAACAAGTCGCAACAAAGTCATAAAGCACTAATAAAAGATACTAGGCACCATGCCCTAACAATCTGATGCCATTACATGAACGATCTCATCCAATCCCTACCATCCACATAGCCTACAGCAGGGGATTACTCACTCATAGATGGGGGAAACATGGATGGTTGATGGAGATGATGGTGGAGATCGATGGAGATGGCTCCGGGGGCACTTCCCGTCCGGCGAGTCTTGACAGAGACTTTCTGTCCCCGAATCTCTCCTTGGTGGTGGCGTGGCAATGGAACTTTTGTGGAAAACGTCGAACCCCCCCGGAGTTTTTAGGTCAGAAGGCTTCTTATAGGCGAAGAGGGAGACCGAGGGGGTGCCTGGGGCCACCACACCATGCCCTGGCGTGGCCAGGCCCAGCCTGCGCCTGGGGGTGGTGTGGCCAGCCCCTGGCCCTCCTCCGTCTCGTATTCTGGCTCCTGGAGTCTTCTGGAAAAATAGGCACTTTGGCTTTTGTCCTGTCCAATTCCGAGAATATTCATTTTATGACTTTCCTGGAACCAAAAACGGCAGAAAACAGGCAGCTGGCACTATGGCTCTTGTTAATAGGTTAGTCCAAGAAATCATACGAAAATTACTCCAAAGTGTGGACAAAACACAAGAAAGTGGATAAAACCAAGCATGGGGCATCAAAAATTATAGATACATTTGCAATGTATCAACATCCCCAAGCTTAACTCATGCTCGTCCTGGAGTAGGTAAGTGATAAAAAGAAAGAATAATTTTTGAGGTGACATGCACCATCAAAGACTTGATCAAAGTATTTGCAAAAACATTCAAAGCTGGGATCATAGTACTTCAATCATGACATGAAAGACAAAGTTCTAGCAATAAGACAAAGAAACTATGATGCAACATGAAAAGGCATAAACAAAAGATTCATGAATAACAATGCTTTTCAAGACGTTTGTTTGTTTCACATAAAGAAAACATAGCATAGTGGCATTCAGCTTGTCCCTCATAGAGTAGCAAAGATAAATGCATAGGACACCTTCAAAGTTTACAAGAGTGACTAGATACAAATAGTTTAAAACAAGCAATATCAAGTTATGCATCAATCAACTAGTCTTGGGACAATGCACATAGAACTAAGAATGGCCACTATGCTCTCAAGAAAGTGCTCATAGAATGTGTGAAGACTCAACAAGGAAATGAAAAGGTTTTGAATAGTTTGAAAGGCTTCCAAATGCTGAAAGTATGGTACTCATTAGCTTCGAGCTCTCATTGTCCCTATCATAAGCATCTTTAATGTGGTTAAGGTGAAAGTGAGGTCCAATCTGATTTATATGCTTGACATGCTATAAACTGAAAATCCCAAGTCCCTTGAGTACGACGGTCGCTCCTCATGCTACTCAACTTTAGTTACCGGTAAGTTCTTGTCATCGTAAGTATGTGCATATCATAGAGAACCGCCAACGGGGTACCCCTTGCCCGATGATACGGAAGAATCCCCGTATCAAAATGACAAGGCAAGCAGACAATGAGTATCTCAGCAATCTTCTTATTTACCATGGGAAAATTGTGCTTTTTTCTCTCTTTCCTCTTTTCATAAATCTCTTTTTTTTTCTTTTTCTCAATAGCTATCTCCCTTTTCTTTATAAGAAGAATGCTTCATAGATATCATTATGGTTACGCTGCAGGTTTCCACCATGTCAGCATGGATTAGACCAGCGACCCAGGCGTTTCTCTAACACACATACATAACTCCATGGACTTACAAGCTCCCCTTTTATTTCAAACCGACGACATCCGCAAACAAAAGAGCAAGGTATCAACTGGGTATATATTTACAAGTGTTGAAAGTGTTCCCGTGACAAGACGGTTACGCTAATCCCCAGCCTATAATTTGCAAGCATATAACTTTCATGGAGAATCACAATGGTTCAGGTTTATTAAGTGCAGGAAATAAAGTGTGCCATCAAGTTCGTGAGAGATTTACTAACTAACTTTCTCATAACAAGCAAACATTTTATTCGGAAGAAAACAAGGCATAATGAATATGCACGGAAGTAGCAAATGATGCTAATAGGTAGGTATGGTGGACACTTTGGCAATATTTGGTTTAAGGGAGTTGGAAACATGAGTAAAACACTCAGTGTAAGTGAAGGCTAGCAATAGTAAGGGAGCGACAAACGAGAGAGCAATAATGGCCATAATCATGCAGAGCGACAAAACATCATTGATCAAAGCATAAAGTGATACTACAAGTTGAAAACTAAAGGATCATAAAGGCTTATGGTGACTTGGGATAGTCATAACATGGTGTGAACATGTGCCAAGTCAACCCAAATAAAGCATCAAAGGAGAATACCACTATACTATGCTTTAATATGCTAAAACAACGCATGATTCATCCAAGGCACATTAAGCAATATCAATTGTTTATAACAAGTCATGCTACAGCAAAGAATACTAAGCATAGAGCCAAAACAATATCGAGCATGGCATGACAAAGCATAGGCCACAGTTAAAAACAAGCTCTCTTTACCACTTAAGCATGAGCTTTCCTACTCTTTTCCAAACCAAACCAAACTATTTGAACACCAAAGTATGAAAGAGGGGTTCCAACCAATTTATTCAGAAAACTAAGAAAACAAAAACAAATGAAAACCAAAACGAAAATGCAAAAGAAGACGCTCCAAGAAAAACACAACTGTGCATGAAACAATAAAAATGAAGCGTTTGGAAGAAACCTGGGATTTTTATTGATGAAGGAAGGCATCCCCAATCTTTGACGCTTGTACTTCTTGGATATTTCTTGGGGTGACACGCATGGCATCCCCAAGCTTGAGCTTTAGTCCATCCTTCATCTCATTACTCATTCCTTCCATACACCTGAAATTTTTCTTCATACAAAACTTCACACAATCTTTATTAGCAACATTAGTGCACTCAAGATAAATAAGTCTTTAGGTTCAGTTCTAACACCAATAA